>CM069065.1:23671959-26356959 GCA_035220775.1 Malus fusca
TGTTTCTGAGTGCCCAGTTTGCCAACAGCATAAGTATGAAACCATTGCTCCTCCAGGTTTGTTGCAACCACTGCCTATTCCTCAAGGTATTTGGAGGGACATTAGCATGGATTTCATTGGAGGTTTTCCCTTGTGCTCTGGAAAATCTGTAATAATGGTGATTGTCAACAGATTATCCAAGTATGCCCACTTTGTGGCATTAGCACACCCTTACACTGCTTCTATTATGGCTCAAGCATTTGTGAACCATGTCTTTAAATTACATGGCATGCCTTCATCAATAGTAAGTGACAAGGACCTTATCTTTTTGAGTTCCTTCTGGAATGATTTCTTTAAACTTCAAGGTTCAACCCTTTGCCTGAGCTCCGGTTATCACCCTCAAACCGATGGACAAATTGAGGTTCTCAATAGGTGTTTGGAGACCTATTTGCGATGTTTCACTAGTGCACAACCTAAGAAATGGTTGCACTGGTTACCATGGGTAGAGTGGAGCTACAACACTTCGTATCATACCTTAGCACAATTTACTCCATTCGAGTTGGTTTATGGATACCCCCCTCCTCACACTGCAGCTTATGAGAGTGGCACAACATGAGTGGAAATGGTGGAGCAAAGTTTGATAGCCAGGGATCAACTTTTGTCTTAGCTAAAATCGAACTTGGAGAATGCAAGGAACATAATGAAGGTGCAAGTTGACAGACACTGAATCGAGAGAAAGTTTGTTGAGGGGCAACTGGTCTATCTAAAGCTTATACCTTATCAATTGTAGTCCTTAGCTTCTCACTCTTATCACAAACTTCAGCCTCATTTCTATGGTCATTTTGAAGTATTGGAGAAGATAGGCTCGGTAGCTTACAAGTTAAAGCTCCCTGAAGGCTACAAGTTACATCCCGTTTTCCATGTTAGCTGTCTTAAGCAACATTAGGGCCCTGACATTGTTCCTACTACTACTTTGCCCTCTGTTCATGATGATGGTCTGAAACAACAAATGTCTATGGCAGTACTTCAGCGAAGAATGTACAAAAAAAGGAATGCAGCTGAAGTTCAACTTCTTGTGCAGTGGGAAGGGGGTGCCAGAGAAGATGCAACTTGTGAAGATTTTGATGCTTTCACTGCAAGCTATCCGGAGTTCAAGTTTTGATTGCCAACCAACCTTGTGGACAAGGTCTTTTGAAGGGGAAGGAAATGTTATGAACAGTAAACAATGTGATTTTCTTAATCACATTTTAATAAGTGAGTTAGTATTAAGCATGGAATTAGTTACAATTTAGTTATGCTTTTATTGTTGTGTACTGAAGGAGCCAGTTGGCTTAGTTTGTATGACTTTATATAGCTGATGAGTTGTAGGGTCTGGCAAGCATTATTTTTTAATAGAAAATATTATTCCAAAAAATAGGAGCGCATCTCCCTTCTTCTCCATCACTCCCATCCTCCATTGTTATACCTTGTTGCAAAAGGTCAAGGTTGAATCAGGTCATAACATATACCGTCCGATTGTCCGACTTTCCGTGCTAAGAGAATTGGGTTGTTGACTAATCATTGGGCTACTCGACTTCTATTTGGTGGCTTGCTGAGGTTTCATTTGGGCTACTAGCCTACTACTAATGTTACAAGGAGTCTTGTTCTCTCGATCACTTTGTGATGAAGAATTTATGATACCCACTGTGAGTGGTTGGAATTATAACATCAAAACACATTAATTTATCAAAACACATTAAAACACATTAATTTATATAGTGGTTGGAATTAATTATAACATCAAAACACATTAATTTATATAGTGGTTGGAATTATAACATCAAAACACATTAATTTATTGTCCACTTTTGATATGAAATTTAAGAGGGGTAGGAGCATCTCCGAATGAAATGTTAAAAGGTCCTCATCAACAGTAACAGTAAAAAAAAACAACATTAGTATTTTCTAACCAAAATACCAATTTTTATGTGCTAATGACGTGGATTGACAGCAAAGGTGGTTGGGATTATAACATTAAAAATACATTAATTTATCATCCCCATTGATATCAAATATAAGGGTGGATAATATTACATTTCTTGGTCACCCTGGTGATCAATAGAACATTTAAGATGTGATTAAGCTTTTAATAGTGGCTTAGGTGAATTTGATTTTTATATACACAAAAAGTTCGTATACAAGATTTAGGCTATTTGATGTTGATTTGTAATACCATAGTTATTGTCGTGTGAGTTTAATAAATATGTTTTTTTTTTGTTCAAATTGTTATTATTCAATTGATGGATAAAAGTTGAGAATACAATATAAATATATTTGTAAGAGTAGTTTGAACTTAAAAAAAAAGTTTCACAATAAAAATGTACGGTTGAACTTTGTCTTTGTCGCTTCGATATATATTGCCAAAATTTAGCCACCAAATCAACAAATCATGCAACTCTAGTCCTACTCGCTTTTTGGGATGTAGTTCAAGATATCCATGCATGAATACATATATCTCTACTAATTAATGAAACACTCATTGTCAATCAAAATTCTATGAAATTACCAGTTTAACTCTCTAATTAAAACAGAACATAATAAAAAATATGGGGTAAGAATGTAATTTTACACAACCAAAATTTGTTTTTTTTTCTTTTCAAAACCTCACCTACATGTGATTCTAACATATCTCTAATTAAAAAACAATTAAAAAAAAAAAAAAAAACCTTCCCACTCCCACGTTCTCTATCACTCCCTTCCTCTATCCTTCTATTTCAAAAACAAAAATAAAAAATTTTCTCACACACTTTGTGTGTGCCCATATGCTAGTATCTCTACTAATTAATAAAACACTAATTGTCAACCAAAATCCTATGAAATTACCAGTTTAACCCTCTAATTAAAACAGAACATGAATAAGAAATATGGGGCATAAATGTAATTTCACACAACCAAATTTTTTTTTTTTTTTTTCAAAACCTCACCTACATGTAATCCTAACATATTTCTAATTAAAAAAAAAAACTTCTCACTCTCACATTCTCTATCACTCTCTTCCTCTCTCCTTCTATTTCAAAAACAAAAATAAAAAAATTTCTCACATACTTTGTGTATGCCCATATGCTAGTATATGTATGTATATATATATATATATATGAAAACTAATTAACTCGTAAGACTAACTTCAACCCATGGCCTAAAACCTATAATTTCATTTCTATTCCCCCCAATCCATTCAAACCCTAGTTCTAGTTTGAAGTTAGAACCTAAAACTTGAAAAAATGCTAGATTCTGGCCAGTATTTAGCCTAGAAAATGGTGTGGGCCCCACTAGCGAGAGTGAAACTTGGCGCTTGAACGCCAGACGAGGGGTTGCGACATGCGCATGCGAACGACGCTCCAAATGGACAGACCGACATGGCCCTACACCCGTGGGCATGTCGGCCACTTGCGTCAGATTCCAACGGGTAGTTTTTTCAACCAACTGCTAAGATCAATTGGCTGTTGGTTGATCCAACAGCCTACATTCAATTTTTTTTGTTTGTTTTATATTTATATATTTATTGAATCCAACGGCTGAAATCGAATATATTCAAATCTAACGGTAAAAAAAAAATGATCTAAAGGCCCAAATTTAAATCCAATGGCTAAAATAATTAAAAAAAAATTTATTTAACTCAAAATTCACCAAAAAACTCTATAAATACCTATGTATTTGTTCAAACATCCACACGAAACTCTATCATGTGTTTTGTATGTGCTTCATATGTATTATGTGTGTCTTGTGTGTATCATGTATTTTGTGTTTATACATCTCTATCATGATTTTCATTTTCTTCCATAGTGTTTCATGAGTTTTATGTATCTATTTAGTGATTTGTCAATATTTATCATAATTTAATATTTTTAGGTTAAAATGTTCATAAAATTAATTTAGGGTAGTCTACATAATTTTTTTAAATGTTAATTAAAAAAAAGAAAAAAAAAAACCTAAATTCATTCTTTAATAATCTGGGGCTAAAATGTTATATATGCCAAAAGGGTAGAAGCAAAAAAGCTGTTTCTAGGTTAAAACCTAAATTTTATGGGCTAAAATTTTTTGGTTTTAAGCCAAGAGTTGGTGATGGTCTAAGTTGTATTTGTGACATATTTACTTCGAGACTCTTGGTTCTAGTTGCATCTTGTGGTGGCCGTATTGGAGTTTAAAATCTTTTGCATTCGGTGCGAATCATCTCCAGATCAAGAAACTAATGATCACCAAAGAATATATACCCATCTGACACCTCTTTGTACTGAGCTGTTCTTTTTAACAAGAAATGATTGAGCACAATTTCGATAATTATTTTAAACCTTCAAATCAACTCAGCTCTACAAAATAATTGAAATGGTTACCAGAAGGACTGATAATTAACAAAACCTCACCATAAAAGACAGATGTGCTAACAGCCTAACCCTAAGCACCCCAAAAGAGAAACAAAACAATATTGTGATTGTGGAAGCAGCCACACCAATGCATGCATGCACCTGCCAACAAATGACTAAAAAAACAAGTTCATTTACATTAGCTTGCTTGGGCAACACACTTCCTTATGTTTACTTCTCAAGGCAAAATGTCTTATTCTTGCTTAAAACCAAATTAAAATAAAATAAAAGAATTATGATGATAAATTGACTAACAGAGGCAGTGGATGAAGCAGGTGAAAGGAAGAAGTTTCCAGGAAGAACTTTTGTTTGAATTAATAGGTTTCCTTTCCTTTTGCTTTCCACAACACAAACATTAAACAATTGGAAACGATATGATTAAATATAAAAGGCAGTTGCAGAACAAGCAAAGCAAATGCGATCATTGATTTGTACATCGCATGGTCTTCTTTAACTCTTTACCAGCCTAGCACCCCTGTCCCCATAACACACCAGACACCTTCGAAATTCTCTTTTCTGTTTTTTACAACCTGTCCCTTTTTTTCTTTTTAATTTGTGGGCACCAATGAAACTTGAACAACATTTGAATGTAGTCGTTGAATATCATATGTTTCTACCACCTCTAACTATAAAACCGTACATGTTCTGTACGTATTAGAAGTTAGGTTTTTGGTCAAAATGGTCACTGAGATTGACATAATTTTTCACATTGATTCTTGACATTGAAAATCGATAGACGGATCCAGTTGGAGAAACGGTACTGCACATGACTAGTCTAACAGAGATGATGACAGATTCAATTGGAGATAGTTTTCTTAACATTCTACCTTCAACTTAACTTTATGAACCATCTTGACAATAAAAAGTTTTAGTTGTCAAGAGTTTCAATTGTCTCGTAAACGATTGGATCACAAAAATTGCAAACAGGAAATAAAACATAATCCCATAAAAGGGGACACCATTCATCAAGATTAGTTAAGACAAAACTATCCTGCTTTGAATTAACAGTTGAACTTTGTTTGTTTCTTGTTTTTTTTTTTTTCCTTTAGAAAACACAAAAGCAAAAAGAAATGGAAGGACATATTCTTCTACGGCTGTACGCGTACGGCAAACAAAGTTAGCCACAAGTCACAACTCACGAATAAAATATGAGGGCAAAAAAGTCAAACTAAGTGGGTCCCAGGCGTACCACAAGGGTATAATCGTAAACAACGGTTCATATTCGGGAGCACGACCTCTCCTGTTCCGAAAAATAAGAAAACTTGAACTGACCAAAGACCAACTTGAGCGAAAGCAAAAGATTCCAAAATTCTTTCCAAAAAGCCAGAGAGAGACCAGACTAGTCCACTTATCCCAAAATTCAAAAGAAATCTCCTTTGGTTTGTTTGACAAGTTTAATTTAGTGTTCTGTTGTGCACTTGGGGCCTTGCATTGCTTTGTGCCCAAGCCAGAAGCCCGAAGCCAGAAGCCAGAAGCCAGAAGCAGCAAGCAGCCGACAGCTTTTGGTGTTTTCATGTCTTCTACATGTTCTTCTTTAAAGGGTCAGTTCTTTTTCACTTCAATTATGCTCCATTCAGTTCAAATTTTACTTCTTTTTGTTGCCTTTTTTTTCATTCTATACAAGCAAAATTGAACTCGGGGCCTCGGATGCAAGGGTGAATGCTCTTTAACTAACGTAGCTATAGCTTTTAAGTCTGTTGCAGTTTTTCTGTGTGGATTTTGCGGATGTTATTTTTTGGTTTTCCATGGTTCAATTTCTTGGTGTTTTCATGTCCTACACATGTTCTTGTTAAAAGTGTCGGTTCTTTTAAATTCGAGTACGCTCCAGAGTTCAAATAATTCATCTTTTTGTTGTTTTGTGTTGTGGGTTTTGGAGATAATTGGCAGATGTTTTGTGGTTTATAAGTTTGTAACTGCTTTTTTCTTCTGTTTTTTGGTTATCTTTTTGTTTTTATCTCTCTCTCTCTCTCTCTCTCTCTCTCTCTCTCTCTCTAAACTGCTACTTTGAGTCATTTCTACCTTTCACTTGAAGAATTAGTAAAATAGAAAGACATATTTGGGCTTGTAGCAGAGAAAAAGAGTGTACAAGTTCTCAATTTTTTCTCCAAGTTCAATTTTCTTGGTAACTTTTTCTTCTCATTTTTCAAAATCTGATTCATGACATCATATATGTTTGAATTTTGAATTGATGGTCTGTTGAAATTTACCCTTTTTCTTTTTCTGGTAAAAATTTCTTACATGTTTTTGAATTGCTCTGCAGGTGTCTGACATGGTTTTAAGAGACTTTTAACCAAGATTTTTCGTCTGGAGGTGAAATTCGAGCTCCGAAATTGAAGCATCAATGGAAGAAAAGCCGTTCCCGGCATGGTCATGGTCAATTGAGCAGTGCTTGAAGGAGTTACATGTGAAGCTAGATAAGGGTCTGAGCACTTACGAGGTTGAGAAGCGACGCGAAAGGCATGGCTGGAATGAGCTTGCCAAAGAGAAGGGGAAGCCGTTATGGCGGCTAGTACTCGAGCAGTTCGACGACACATTAGTGAAAATACTTCTGGTTGCAGCCTTCATATCTTTTGTTTTGGCTTTCATGGGTGGAGGTGAGTCAGGGGACTCCGGTTTTGAAGCCTATGTGGAACCGCTTGTGATAGTTTTGATTCTAGTCCTCAATGCCATTGTTGGAGTTTGGCAAGAGAGTAATGCTGAAAAAGCGCTCGAAGCACTTAAGCAGATGCAGAGTGAGTCCGGTAAGGTTTTGAGAGACGGGTATTTGGTGCCGGATTTACCTGCAAGGGAACTTGTTCCGGGTGACATTGTTGAGTTGCGCGTTGGAGACAAAGTTCCTGCTGACATGAGAGTGGTGGTTTTAAAGACTTCGACTTTGCGAGTTGAGCAGAGTTCATTGACTGGAGAGGCCATGCCGGTGTTGAAAAACACTGATCCTATATTCATGGATGACTGTGACTTGCAGGCTAAAGAGAATATGGTTTTTTCGGGCACAACAGTCGTCAACGGCAGCTGTCTTTGTGTTGTGATTAGCACTGGCATGAACACTGAGATTGGGAAAATCCAGAAGCAAATACATGAGGCTTCTTTGGAAGAAGATGACACCCCTTTGAAGAAGAAGCTGGACGAATTTGGAAGCCGGTTCACGACTGCAATTGGGTTTGTTTGCCTCATTGTTTGGGTTATGAACTACAAAAACTTCCTCTCATGGGATCTCGTTGATGGATGGCCAACGAATGTTAGGTTTTCGTTCGAGAGATGCACGTACTATTTCAAGATAGCTGTTGCACTCGCTGTGGCTGCAATCCCAGAAGGTCTTCCTGCTGTTATCACAACTTGCTTAGCTCTTGGGACAAGGAAAATGGCACAAAAGAATGCGATTGTGAGGAAGCTTCCGAGCGTAGAAACCTTAGGATGCACAACTGTAATTTGTTCGGATAAAACGGGGACTTTGACAACAAACCAGATGTCTGTGACAGAGTTCTTCACTTTGGGTGGAAAAACCACTGCTTCTCGAACGATTCGTGTTGAAGGCACAACTTATGATCCCAAGGATGGCGGAATTGTTGATTGGAGTTGCTTTAACATGGATGTTAACATGCAGGCCATGGCAGAAATATGTGCTGTTTGCAATGATGCTGGCATTTATTTTGATGGCCAGCTCTTCAGGTCTACAGGTTTGCCTACTGAGGCAGCTCTCAAGGTTTTGGTCGAAAAGATGGGAGTTCCAGACGCCAAAGCGAGGAACAAAATTCGTGACATGCAGCTCGCGGCAAGCTACTTAATCGACAGCACGGCAGCGAAATTAGGTTCGCAGAAAACCATATATTCTTATGTTCTTCCTATGATCTTATAGCTACTGTCAATGGATTAGGTTTTTAACTGTCATTTTTTCTACAGGGTGTTGCGAGTGGTGGACAAAAAGATCGAAAAGGGTTGCCACGCTAGAATTTGATCGTGTCCGAAAGTCTATGAGTGTTATTGTCCGGGAGCCAACTGGGCGTAATCGACTTCTTGTCAAGGTACATGTCATTGCTGTCTGCAACTTGGTTTGAGTTTGCTGTTGCAGCATGTTTTCATGCTTGATGTATCTGGTGCGATTGGCAGGGTGCCGTTGAGAGCTTACTGGAGCGTGCTTTCCATGTGCAACTTGCTGATGGATCCCTCGTTCCAATCGACGAAACTTGTAAACAGCTATTGCTCTCGAGACTCCTAGAGATGAGCTCGAAGGGATTGCGGTGCTTGGGATTTGCATACAAGGAGGAGTTGGGAGAGTTCTCAGATTATTCTTCCTCAAGTCATCCTGCTCACAAGAAGTTGCTTGATCCGGCCTGCTACTCCTCCATCGAAAGTGACTTAATTTTCGTAGGCATTGTTGGGTTAAGAGTACGTATACCGCACAAACCTTTCGCTGATTGATTTCTAAAGTTGAAATTTTCGAAGATTTCCATTTGTAACTGTGTTTGTACAGGACCCTCCTCGCGATGAAGTTGGCAAAGCGATCGAAGATTGTAGAGAAGCTGGAATTAAAGTTATGGTGATAACTGGAGATAATAAGTCCACGGCTGAGGCAATCTGTCAAGAAATCAGATTGTTCTCTAAAGACGAGGATATGAAAGGGAGAAGCTTTACAGGAAAAGAGTTCATGGTTCTTCCCCAGTCACAACAAAAGGAAGTTTTATCGAAACCAGGAGGGAAGGTTTTCTCTCGTGCCGAGCCTAGGCATAAGCAAGAAATAGTAAGGATGCTGAAAGAGATGGGGGAGATTGTTGCAATGACCGGAGATGGAGTGAACGATGCACCAGCACTCAAACTCGCTGACATTGGAATCGCCATGGGAATTACAGGGACTGAGGTAACATAGACACTCTCTCTTAACCAACTGCCACTTATACCTCTTGCTAACTTAAGGGCCTTGCAGTGTGACTTCTAAGCCTTCATGTTTTATAACTCAGGTGGCGAAAGAAGCTTCGGATATGGTTTTGGCGGATGATAATTTCAGTACTATAGTTTCCGCTGTTGCAGAAGGCCGGGCCATTTACACTAATATGAAAGCTTTCATCAGGTACATCTCTTTGTTCAAAATCCTTCCTCCCACGTTTACCGTCTTCTTCCTTTGAGTAAGCACTTTATCAATATGTCAATTTGCAGGTACATGATATCTTCAAACGTCGGAGAAGTCATATCCATATTCTTGACCGCTGCGTTGGGAATACCAGAATGTATGATACCTGTGCAGCTTCTGTGGGTAAATCTGGTTACCGATGGACCGCCAGCAACAGCTCTCGGTTTTAACCCAGCTGACATTCATATTATGAAGAAACCACCTCGGAAGAGCAATGATCCTCTTATGAGTTCTTGGATTCTCTTCCGCTACTTGGTAAGTGCGAACGGAATGGTTATCTGTCTTGCTTCAAATTCGAACTTCAGCATGCCACGAAAGAATCATATGCTTAAGTACTAACCTGTTCAAAAAATGCAGGTAATTGGTTCCTACGTAGGCATCGCAACCGTTGGCATCTTCGTCTTGTGGTATACTCAGGCTTCCTTCATGGGCATCACTCTTGTGAGTGACGGACACACACTCGTTGAAGTGTCTCAACTTCGCAACTGGGGCGACTGCCCCTCATGGTCAAACTTCACAGCGGCTCCATTCACGGTTAGTGGGGGTCGGACAATCACTTTTTCCGACCCCTGTGACTATTTCTCTGTTGGGAAAGTGAAGGCAATGACTCTGTCCCTCTCTGTACTGGTGGCCATTGAGATGTTCAATTCCCTGAATGCTCTCTCTGAAGACATCAGCTTGGTGAAAATGCCACCTTGGAGGAACCCTTGGCTTCTGGTTGCCATGTCGGTCTCATTTGGGCTTCACTGCCTCATTCTCTACATCCCGTTTCTGGCAGACGTCTTCGGTGTTGTTCCGTTGAGCCTGAATGAGTGGCTCCTCGTAATTTTGATCTCCGCGCCGGTGATACTTATCGACGAGGTTCTTAAATTAGTAGGAAGGAGGAGGAGATGGAGAGCAAAGAAGGAGAAGACAACATGACAGAACGAGTCAATTCACTGTGGATTAGAATTCTCTGATGATTATATTTGTGCACCTAAAGTTTGTTTTATGTCAAACTAAAGGCATTAATCACCATTTATTCTTTAATCAAATTAGAAATTAGAGATCAAATTTGAAAAAACGAAAACAGAAATGAAACAAGAACTTAAATGGATTCAAAGGGCACAATTTACTCGAAAATTTTACAGCGAATTTTCTGAACATTTCCTATGTATACACAAGAAAGAATCCACATCCTATAGTAGAAAAAAGAATTCAAATTTTCGTCGAAAAAAATGACCACAGCTTCCCTTACCAGGCTACCGGTGGTGCCTTGCAATGATCTCTCCTCTCCTTACGCCAACATACAAATCTAGCTTCGAATACACAAGTGGAAACCAACTTCCGGCAGCACCTTATGTGTGACAGAAACAAACTTCCTACTGCTCCAACAGCTTTAGTTTCTATGCAAGAGCAGCTGAATTTTAATTGTCATTTCGCATCTTGAGGCTGCAACTCCACGTCAAGACAAATTAAATTGCATCCCTCCTCCAATCACACGTCACTGAAAACCAGATAATGGCATACTGACCAGAGAGCCATGCTCTGCACTCTAATATGAAGGGCACCCATGTCTAGCTATGCATGGCCAGCCCCGTGTTTTTAGTAGTCATCGTGAAGTTGAAGCATAAAGGTGAGTTTAAGCTTGATCTTCAAATCAATGACACGTAGCTGAAACCACAAAGCTCCTTCAGAAATAAGAAGACTGATCATGAAGCACGTTCAGGTGAGCAAGTATTCTGGCTGCCATAGATTTCACACTACCGCTTCCACGCTGAGTTAAGTCGACTAAAGGCATCTGAGCTGAGCCTCCAAACTTCTGTTTAAACTCCAGCAACCGGAACATTCTTTCTAGAGCATTTAAGGCCTTCTCTTGCAAACTAGGTTTTGGGTGAACAAGAAATTTTATTATAGGTGGGATGGCATTTGCATCTGTAAGCACCTTACTACCCATCTGCAGTCTCTCACCTTCGATTAAAGTTAATAGTGCATCTAAAGAAGCCTCACAAGCTCCGGGATCAGGTTCCCCAAGAATCCTAACCAGTGGCCCCACTGCACCAGCCTCCACAAGGCAAAATGATGAAACAATGCCACATATTCCTCCATGAACAGGGCATCCAGTTTCTGGTGGGGCCGAGAAGCAGCAGAATCCTTTGCGGTTAGGTAAAGACTGGCTCAAACTTGGTGAACTCTTTGAAAATCGAGAAAGAGATATGGCTGCACGTTCCTTTGTCAATGAAGTTCCAGACTCCAGCAAATGTACGAACAACGGTATAATGCCAGCTCCAGCTGCATTCTTTTGCCATTCCAAGTTCGTTGGAGTAGTGAACCGACAAATGGCTCCAACAGAATTCTCTGTCAACTGATTTCTATGGGGACCATTCCGCTTGCTATTCTGGAGAAAACTGAGTACGACATGTAGTGCCCCAGCATCCATAAGCCACTGTGTGATCTCGGTGTTTTCGGGAAGGTTAGAGATAATGTCCATTGCATAAGCGACCTCCTCTTCGTCATCAGAAGTTTTGATGATCTTGATTATAGTCTCAATGCACTTCTGATTCACATGCTCCAGGATAGTGGTGACTTCACTGCTGCCTTCTACTAAGCAAGAGAACAGCTTTACAGCACTTGCTCGTAGGTTTAGGTCATCATGCTCGCACAACTGAACCAATACTTGTACAGCTGAGGACTGTAAAAGTAACCACATCAGTGAAAAGCTTATTTAACGCTTGTCAAGCAGAAGCTGAGTAAATCAAGTTAGCATCTGGTAAAGATTATCATGTATGGTTATGAGATAAATTGTGGAAACGAAACTTGGAATTAAAACTCTGAAATTCAAGAAAGGATACATCTGACTTAACATTTCCTAACTTCACATTTCAATAACCAGAAGAACATGGTATAGCCATAAAGGAGGCGATGACTAAAAATATATCAATAAATTCTAAAAACAAAACCTTCTCTTAATAAAGCTTCAATTAACTTCTGTTTTTTTTTTTTTTTATATATATTATTGTATGGGAATTTGGATGTGCATCATTAGTCCGAATTGAGCATACACTACCCCAGTCGTTAATGTTTTCAGAAGGGTGATGGAGGAAAGTCAAATGATGATGACTACTAATTGCAAAACATGATAAATCCCATTGCAGTTTCTTAGAAGAAAAGAAAAGGGCCTGTCAGTTGAAGCTTCGACTTCATAATTTCAGTTGATATCCCTTTGAACCTTTGCCTACTTCCCAAGTTCTTATGAGACTAGCCACATTTCTATTTGAACTTCTAAATCCCGTTAATATTCTACTAGTAGATTTGTGTATGCAGGAAACCAATTTTTATTGAAATTAAAACCTCTTGTAAAATAAGATGCACACCTGTATCAACTTGGTCTTGATACTTGTAGAGGAGGGGGATTGACATAAGGAGTGGAAGGTCCGAATGATGCTTTGCTGTACATTGGGCCCCATCAAGCTAATCAAAGAGAAAAGCTTGATAATATCTTCATCTGATTCCAAAAATGAAACGGGTGTCTGGTTGGATTCTTGAGACGCCATTGAAATGGAGAGTTGCATAATTGTGGCTGCTATGTATTCACGCAAACTTGACAATGACGAACTAAGACTGAAAAGAAGGTCAAGTAATGGGCGTTCAGCACCTTCTCGAATCATCTGTAGACCATTTTTAGGCAAGCTTGAGAGGTTTCTAAGAGCTCTAACAGCCACCATTTTAATTGGAATGTCACCATGTGCGACCATGTAAAGAAGTGGACCCATTACTCCTCCTTGAACCAAAGATTCTTTATTGTGGTCGGTCAATTCCATCTCTGCCAAATTTGATGCCATAATCATTTTTACATCTTCCGGTCCTGAATGAAGAAATGACAGACTTTATAGCAAAAATAACGTTATTTACTCATAAGATGAACCCTTAAGACACATAAATGTAGCAAACACATAAATTGAAAATCATTGCATACCTATACAATAGTTTAAGCTTTCATAAACTATATCTTATCCTAATCATATCCAAGTATGCACAAGTATAAACTAATGGAATTCAATTCGATACGGTGAAAATTTAAATCGCTGAAGAATAAATTGTACTGATAAAATTTAGGGAGTTTTAACAAAACACTCTGAGTACTGTTCACTTTTAACGAAAAGCCACATTTTTACCTTTTCCTTGGTACAATTCATTACACCTTTATTTGTCCTTTTTCATTAAAACTAAAGTTTTTTTTTACTTTTCGTTAGTTTTCCTTAAAACTTAAGGTTGATAAACTTTTGACTACAAACAATATAAAAAATCAGAAGGAACCGTTAGATATATTACTAAAGGTTGCAAAAAATAAAAAATTGAAAATTGAACCCCACACTTGTAGGTTTATTTTACAAAAGGTTGCAACTTTGGCTTAAAAATTATCTATTTTGGTATTTTACTGTTTTACAATCTGTATGAGCATACAACCAGAAAACAAAAGAAAAAAATCCTGTATGAGGCATTTATGAGAAATCAAGACGAAAGAATTTAAGAGAACCTGTAGTGAGACGCTGCAGCAAATGTTTAAAATAGTTTGCCTTCGCCATCTGTACAACATTCTCATTAGAGAATGACAGATTCTCCAGTAGCTCTCGTGCGTCTCTGGCAGCCCGATTATCGTCACTGTTGGACATGGTAACTAATAGGAGTATGCAACCTTGAACCTTCCCAATGCATTCTCTTATCAAATTATATTTTGATAACTCCAAAAGTAATGCAACTGCTAACTTCCTTTCCTCAACACGGCGCCCAAGTGAACGAACAATAGATTCAATACCGTTATCAACTTTGGCAATTCTTTCCTGCAATATTAATTATAAGGTTTTATCCATACAGGAAGGATTTAAGAAAATATAACACAAGAAAATCAAATGTATAAGAAAATGAAGTTCATTATTGTTCATCAAAAGAATACCACAGCAGAGAGAGAGAGAGAGAGAAGAGCACACTAAGTAGTTACGGTAAACAAAGTATTACCTTCGCATCATCACTATCCTTCACCAAAATGCAAAGGATGACAAGAGCATTGTTCCTTATCTCGGGATTTTTAACACCAAGAAGTTGAATGAGAATCGGTATGTAGTTCTCTAGTATGACCCATTCCTTATGCAATTCTCTTTGTTTACAGAGATCTAGTAAATCAGCCAGGCAATGAAGCACTTCTTCTTCTTCTTCTTCGGATTGGAGTTTTGATTTCAAGGAACCAATCGTAATCATCAAATTTCTGTCCTTCCATTCTTCTATGGATTGCCGAAGAGTTTTATTGGGCCGCAAAATTGATGTGTCCAAAGAAGTCATGGTCAGGGGGCACAATTTGTTCCCATCGGCAAACCACTTTTCTATAGCACTTCTCTCAAATGTCTGTCCAGAAGAAGTTTCCACAGGGTCCACCATAACGTCCCTGGTGATTGGACAATAAAATGACTGAAGCGGTTCCAATAGTTGAAACCCCAAAGATTTCCGCTTCATCATATATTTCATTTCTTTCTCCTTAGAAGATGAAGCTGCATCAGCTCTTTCTAATAAAGCAATTATTTGCTCCATTTGTATAGCTTCAGCCTGGTCTTTCCTCAGCCGAGCGTTTTCTATCTCACTCCTGAAGTCTTCTAATTCCTTCTTTAACACTGACCTCTCAGTTGAGATTCCGATTGCCTCTGCTATAAGAACCAGCAAATTATTTGCATAAGAACGATCGACGTTTCTCTCCTGGATTCCAGACTCGATTTTGTTCAAAATCTCTTCTTCTGCTATTGCTGCCCTGAACTCAGCTCGCTGCATATTATCACAAAGCTTTTCAATTTCTTCAACTATGCCAGATGAAAGATCTAGAGAAGTCAGGGGAAGAAGACCTAAAGCCCGACTGATCTCTTTCATAGTGTCTTCTAGGCGCTTAACTATTGTTCGGCAATGGATTAAGAGATACACTTTGTTTCTCTTCCTGCACTCAAGGGTCAGTTGCTTTGCGGCTCTGATTTCTCGGTTAAGAATCGCCATAACATTGTTTAAGCTCTCAGAATGAAGAATAGATTTCTTGTTCAACTCCCTTAAGATGGGGACTATCCTTTCCACATAAGTTGAAACCTCTTTAAATGTATCCTTCTTAACAAGGACGTCCCCGGCAGCAGCTGCAATTTCGAAAATGGCCTCTACTGTTTGAGAAATTATTTCTGAAGCCGGAGCAGATGCAACACTTGAAACCAAGTCTGGTGCCAACATTTTGATACTCACCAACACTAGGAAGTGAGATCCTCATTTACCATTTGACCGCTCAACTGATAAAAACAGCAGATGCCCTGTTGCAGGACAACAACCTCAAGCTTCTGATCTTTATATGCCTGCTTTCAGCTTCAATCTGAAATATCACAGTATTTTCTGTCTTGGTCATGATAGTAAATTGATTATATTTGGAATGTATTTACTCCATATACATGGACCAACTTCCCATTCAGAGCACCGGGCAGAAATGAAAATCACACAATTATAAACTGGTTATAAATTCTCCATTTGGTTGCTGAGAATTAAGTCTTCTATTCTTTAATCCGAATGTCTTGAATCTACTCACTAGTCTTCCATTACCCATTTTCCAGAAATCAAAACAACAGGCAGTAAGTAAACCCTTCATTTTCCTCCGCAACGGAAAGGAAGGTGGTTTTGGTTTGTTTATCACAAATTAAATGACTGAAAGCTCATCCATAAATTTGTAATCCCATAACTGTGTCAAAAGTTCCCTTCTTTCATAAACAAAAAATTAAACTTTTGTAAGTTCACTAAAACTAATTATTCTTTTCTGCTTTCTCCTCTACGCAGAGAAAAAAATATACTTTCCATTTTCTGGTCAGAGAGCTTTTTTTTTTTTTTTAACAAACAATATTATTTACAGTATGGGGTGGGGAGTGGACTAAGCCTCACAATGGGCTAGCAATAATGTGATTCAAATCGCCTTTGGCGAGAATCAAACCTAAAACTTCTCCTCACTTACAAGTGAAGGGGAATACCACTAATAGGGTCTTCCTCTTCAACCCGCTGCACTCCTTCAAACCCTCCCCCTTCCCCTTCCCTTAGAGTATTTTAGAGCAATAATATCGCTTGTAATAAAAAACCTGCTTCATGAAAACCCAAAGCAACCAATATCATGCACTTGAAAGTTGAAACAAAGAAGATTCTAGTCCTAAAACAAGGATCTGAAATCATCAATATTGCTTCATTTTCCAAAGATCTGAAATCATCAATAATGCTTCATTTCCAGCTCCTTTCCACAATTTTGGGCTCAAATTGCAATTCATTAGGACCCCATTAAACATCAAACAGGTAAATAACCCAGAATCCAAAAACCCAGTTCATGGCCAACACAAAAGTCTTCACTAAATGAATAAGAGAAAGTTCAGGAGACATACCTGACAAAGAGCTCATGCCCAGCCCACCAAAACTCACAGCACCATCACTCTTCTCACCACAATTTTCCAGGAAAATGCACCCAATTTTCCCGGGAAAATTAGCAATCAGTCCACCACAGAACCCTTTCAGAAATAGAAAAAATAAATTTCAAAAGTAGGACTAAAAGGAATTTCCTTTCTACTTTTTCTCTTCTTTTTTTCTCCTGGGTAATCAATTTGGAAAGTTGTAACCTGAAAAAAAGTTTGTCTTTGAGCTGGATGAAGACTCCTCTCCCAAGTCCCAAGTCTTGACCCTTTCTTTGAAGGGCCTGAAAACAAAAAGACCCCTTCTTTGAAGGGTTAACTTCTGCAAAAGGTAAATTTTTACAGGAGTGAAACAGAAAATGGGAGAAGAAACCTTCTTTCCTTTCTGGGTCTTTGCTTTAGAGATCCTCTCCGGATCTCTCGCATAACGTCCCCTAATCAAGTAATTCGGATTTTTCAAATTTCATCGAACAATTAAAATTATCCGAATTTTTAAAAGGTTAAAACAAATTAGTTCGTAAGATGAAATTTGAAATATCGGATCACTTAATCCGATGATCTTGATAAAAGATATGCGGATGAGTCTTCACAGTCAACAACTCAGCAAGACAGCTGCAGCATCCGTTGACTGAAATCCATCAAAACTCTGGACGCAAACAAAAAACAAATACTATATATTATCGAATTTAAAGTTAAACAAGCGTTAATAGGGGTGTGACCTTATTGTTATGTAGCACTCAATGCTGTGAATGTTTAATTTAATTTTTATCATTATTAGATTTTTTTGTTTTTAATATTAACTGTATATTTTTCAAATAAATTGATGAAATGATGAGTGTTGTGCTTTTATATGGTTAATGTGAGACACATTTACACTATATTAGCAAAAAACAAAAAGGCATCAAATTAATTGAGAATTACACTTTCAAACTTCAAGCAAACAGAAAATATAAATTTATACAATTAAAATTTCAGAGTGTAACGTGAAAAAATAAAAGGAAGTTAGCTACGATTTACATATTTTGACATTTGATATTTCATAACGATGACATATTAATCATGTATCGCTGATACAACGACGATATTATAACAACATAATTGTATAATGACACCATAATGAGCACTTTTTTTTTTTTTTCAGATAAATGTTGAAATATATTACTGTAACTAATTGTCCAAAATTTTAAAATGTTAGTTCCTCATTAAATAATAAAAAAACGAAGGTAGAAAAATAGAAGCTCATCGAAGCTTTAGGACAACTCAGTAGCATTGCATTGCCAAGTTGCCAAGTTGCATTGAACAGTATCAAGTTCTTAAACACGTATTGGTTGCGGGGGCCACTGCCGGCCCACTGGTCAACCGCGTTTTTCTTTTCTTTTTCCACACCAAAGAACAGAAACTTGATCTCCATGATTTCATATTATACACATTGAGATATTTTGCTAATTTGAGTGATTTCCTTCCAAACTTATAAAGACCAGCTACAACCTTAATTTTAGTTGATTACTCTTGATTTTTTTTTTTTTATCAAACAACTGAATTTCATTAAAGATAAAACACACTAATACAAAGTGAAGTTAGTCCAAAGACGACAACACAGTAAAAGTGCAGCCTATTACAAAAATAAAGAAAACAAGCCCCAAAAGTAAGCTCAAGCTAAAGCCTAAACCGAAAACCCTCCATCTGGAAATGAGAAACAGCCACTTCCACCAAAACAACTGTAACCATCGCCAAGCCACCACCACTGGTAAGAAGAACCAACAAATTGAAATGATGAACGGAAAATGGGGGTGGGCAAGCCACCCGCGCAAAAAGCGCTCCCATAATCCTACCAAATAGTGCGAAATGCACTTTAGCAGCCACCGAAACCCAAGGCCTCCAACCGAAGTCCATGGAGGAAGAGCACGAGGAGCCAAATAGCCGAACCAAGTGGGCAGGAGCTCGCGACTGGGAACAACAATTTGGGAAGGAAAGGGCGTGAAACTCAGATCTGCAACAAGATTGCCAAACATTGAGACAGAGCTCTAAGCTCAAGGAAAATGAGACAAGCTCAAAGCAAACCAACCAGAAAACAGGGGCTAAAGAAAAAGAAAAGGAAGAAGATGGAGCTTAGGGAAGAAGGAGAAGGAGAAAAAGGAAAGAGGAGATGAGGTTGCTACCAACCCCACCCAAGAGGAAGGGTCGGCAGATACAATTTTTCATATTTGTTGGGTTACTTAGCAATGTTTAAGTTTTGTTTAAACTAATAAGAATTTATTGAGCAATCGTCAAAAATGTACATAGAACATACATGCCGGAGGTAATTAAGAGGTCACACATGCCAAAAAAACATCACATACAAATTCACAATTACACATTCATCATGAGTACAATACAATTCCTCAATTACCACTGAGACTCACGTCTAACCAACAAAAAAATAAGAACCTTGCAAGTCGTAGAACCACAGTAATGGCTTCAAGAGGAAAAGACCGCACCATACTGATATTTTTGCTATTGTTAGAAAAAAAAAACACTACTATAAGTCACCTTTAGCAAACGTGAAGCTTCCTCCTCTCCTTTGCCGTGGCACAAACCAAAAGAAAAACAAAAATTAAACCTTAGCTCTAAACAATAGATGCCATAAAAGTTTTCATTGATAAAGTGAGAAAGAAACCACAACTATGAAAATTCCTCTGGCTACAATGAAAGAGCGCCAACAACCAAAAAAAAAACACACATAAGGAAAAAGGGAAGAAATCTAGAGAGATTATCGCCCCAAGATCAACGGCTGGGGTCGCAGCTGAGGGTTTTCTTTTTTCTTTCTATTTTCTCTCTAGATAGGGGCCAACAATGTTTAATTGATAAGGAGCTAATAATGTCTTTAATGACAATTCCGTAAATTGGTAATCCTAAAAGCACATTATGTTGGTGTTGGGAAATTAGGGAGTTATGGCTATGAAAAAAGGTGAAAGATAATATTTATTCTTATCTGAAAGCGTCCTTCCTTGTCAATGCCCCGACATCCATGCAATGCATTCCTTTCACTCTTGTACCCACGTAGCGGTACACTGATCCAAAAAAGTATGCTTAGGCAATTCCTTCACTAAACACAACAATAACTTCCCCCCTTCCCCCTTCCCCCTTCACTAAACACAACAATAACTTCCCCTTCCCGAACACAGCTTACAACTTTCTTCGTACTTTGCTCTCCAAAGAGAAACTCTTTTCAAAATCCAAATTCTCTGAAAAGGAGAACGCAAATATGCCTTATGGATAAAATAAAGACCGAATTTACTCCGTTGTTCAACAATGTTATGCACTAAAGTTGAACCAAACACAAGAAGAGATAGACAAGGTACTCGAGGTTTCTAGAAACTAAAGTTGCAGATTTTGGTTCCTAGAGTTATTTTGGCTTTTGGAAATAAATGGAGAATATACAGAACAAATTCAAGTGATTATTTCCTACAGAAGAAGTCCCCATATAAAGGATTAAGGCCCAGTTTGGTATTGCTTTTTTTCACCAACAACTGCTTCAATTTAAAGTTAAGCAGTAAAAAAGTACTTGGTAAAAATAAAATATACAACTTATTTTAAAAGCAATGGCCTTCAGACAGCAGCTTTTAAAAGCAGCCTATAGGTTGGTTTTAAAAGCTACTTTAATAAAAAGCGGAGTTTAGCCTGTAGAATATTTTTAATTCATGTAATAAGCTTATTAATTTTAGGAAATGACATTATTTATCCTTCTAGACATTGCATTTACACTGCTTTTCATACTTAGAACATTTTAAAAATACAGTTTATCAAACGCTCAACTGCTTTATTTTGCAGCTGATTATTCTTAAAGTACAACAGAAGTAATTTATTAAAAAAGCACAACAATCCTAAACTGGCCCTAAGTGTCATTTCTGAACTGGTATTGAAACCATTCAAAACCATGTCACTTGGTTTATGAGGGACCACTTCATATGAAACATGTCTCTTCAATTTGAGTTGAATTCAAACATCTAGAACATGTTTTTGAAGTTCCCTAGACTTAGATGTAGAGTATCAAAGTTTAAAACCGAAAGAACATAACACTACCTCCGAAGTGGTGCGAGTTTTGAATTCTGCAAGACAGGCCAACCGTTCTCGTAAGGACCGGGGGAGATAACCTGGGAATCACTCAACCAGGGGCAACAAAACTCGCTCGACGTTGTTAATCATGGATTTGCTCACATGATCAAGCCAAACACTTGATTTTAGAAGAAGAAACAATTCACTTCGATTGCACAAATCAAATATATTTTTTAACTAATCAAGTCTGCCATTCAAAGTTTTCTAGTACAATATTTATAAGGATTTATAAATTAATAAACCGCAAGTTTCTATAACACCCTTACAACAACTCCCAAAATAAATTATCAAGTAATACAAAACCTTTGTTATTCCAAAGCATACTAATGGTTTCAAATTGTTTTCTCCAAGGCCTGCCTCCCGCATCATTCTCCTATTCTCAGAAAAAACTCGTGGTCGAGTTTAATTGAATTTTTTTTTCCTCGATCTTTTGGCAGACAACCCAACTTTTCCCCCCTTCATCCAATTTAACACCAATGAATTCAAAGCCCTTGAAAAGTTCCAAGAAGCAAAACACTCCAAAGAATTTTTCGTTTTCCACAATATCATATGCCATGCACGGATTAACCCTTTCTTGCTGGCGATAATCACCTTTGGATAATGCACATAAGATAAAGGTCTTTGATCCAATTGTTTTATCCTAATGTTGTAAGAACAGAATGTTTGCCAAACGTAATCACAAATAGTATGGATGTCAAGGATAGACTTTACCTCTTTGTAAAACTTCCCACAACATTGTTTAATCAATGAACTCATACTTGCGTCCCTATGGTATTCAACGACAATTGGGGTAAAATCCCAATTTGGAAAATAACTGACACCAAGCTGCATACCACACTCTTGATTAGCCACCTTAATCATAGACTTGTACTGATCCTTTTGCTCGTTAAAATGGGTGGAGAACTCCAATCGGCAAAGTTATCATTGACTTCATCGTCATCAACATACGTGTCATAAACCGGCGGGGAATTCCAATCAACTAAGCTAAACTCTTCAACCATTTAATATTCAAACGGATAATGATTCTCACCCATGATCTTCATACGCAGACACAAGACGAACCAAAGGACCGGGGGAGATAACCTGGGAATCACTCAACCAGGGCAACAGAACTCGTTCGATGTTTGCTAATCATGGATTTGCTCATACAACTCACTTCAATTGTACAAAGCAAATATATTTTTTAACTAATCAAGTCTGCCATTCAAGGTTTTCTAGTACAATATTTATAAGGGTTTACAAATTAATAAACCTCAAGTTTCTATAACACCCTTACAACTCCCAAAATAACTTAACAAATTCCCAAGTAATTAATTCAAAACCTTTGTTATTCCAAAGCTTATTAATCGTTTCAAATTGTTTTCTCCAAGGTCTGCTTCTTGTATCAGTTCTCTTGATATGGTCGACAGTTAAACAACAAGCTGCTCCCTACTAGTATTAACAAACTTAGGCATTTCCTATTTGCCCTTATTATGGTGTCAAATATTCGGGGTGATTCATGGGTGTGAACGTCTGTATTAAGCAACAACTTCAACTAGATGCAAAAGCATGGAGTTAAGTGAGACTAAATATAAGGGGGCGTGTCCTTTGTAAAGAAGGAACGTCGATGAGATGTGGTGTGAGTGTTCGGACAAAAACCTTCTCCAACTGTTAAGTCAAGAACATGGAATTTCAATACATTCTTACCATTTAATTAAGACATTTCATTTGTAGGCCCTATTCATTTAGTTTTTTTTATTAATCTAGCTTTTCGCTTTTTCATTAAAAATCAAGTTGGGTAGGTAGTAAATCAAATGTTATCAACTGATGCAATTAATACTTTGTTTTTTGTCCTGAGAATCTAAGAGCAATTTATTTATTTTTATTTTTTCATCAAGAAGAACTTCCAATATATTAAAAACTAGTACAAGGCTAAAAAAATACAACGGGAGGCCCACATAAGCTTAAACCCGAAGACTAAAAAAATAAACAATAGAAAACCCTAATCTGGAGCAACATAAATTAGATCGCCACCACCACCACATCCTCAGAGGAATCTAAACTCCAAACCAAGAAAGTAAACACCAGATCTAAGTTGTGGATGCAAATTTCCGACTTCTTTTTCTTGGACAAAATTGCACCTACAAAACAATTAACACCTTAGGTCAAGGCCAAGAGCCTCAAGCGCCCACGATGAATGGGGGGGGTGCTTTGGCCAAAGAACCTCCGATGCCAAAGTTAGAATTTAGAGAGAAAGAGTGTTTAGAGAATTTTGGGATTTTTGCCAAAGTGTTGGAATGAATTTTTTGTGAAAATAGGAGCCTATTTATAGGATTAGGCTTGTCTCTTTTCCCTCAAGGTGTGGCCGGCCTTGAAGGGATTTTGTGGTTATGATTTTGGTTTAATTAGTCAATTTATTGGCTAATTAAACCCTAAAGAATAAATTGGTGGTTACAAAATAGATTATTTGTATAAATGGGGTAATAAAATGGAGAAAAATGAAAAATGTTAGGAAGAAAGGGAGGTGGCCGGCCATTGCCTATTTTTAGGGTTGAATGGGATATATTTTGGTGGTTAATTGGATGATTTAATGGATTAATTGGGTAATTAATCCATTAATTAACCAATTAACATTATTTTGGAGGTTACCTTGCAAAAAGGGATTTGATTAGATAGACTTTGAATTGTTTACCTCTTTTGGAGCATCTTTGACTTTGTTGAAAAAATATTGTCGACTGCTTGCGCGTAGAGATCCCGGTGTACCTCAGGGGTATTCTGGTCCTTTTTGTCCAACAATCCACGTGTCGCCTTGTGATTATTTTTGGCTCTACACAAGTCCCTATCACGAATCCCTGCAAATATATACAAACAAAGTATCTTACGGGTAAAAAGTGAGGCTAAGGGGGTATGTAAAATACCCTTATTGTGGTGAATGTCACATAACACTTGGCCTCAAAGGGGATCTAGCATGACGCTTGGGGTGGGGATAGAATACCACGGCTAAGGAAGAGGGAGGAAGGAAAGTCAAAAGACAAAAAGTAGTAAAAACAGGCAAAAAATGCTAGAGAAAGGGCATGAAGCTCGAGATAGTTGAGACTCAATTCAAGGAAAACTGAGATTAAACTCAGAGGATAACAGAGAATTAAAAAGGAAGGGAGAAAACTGGAAAATGGGAAGGAAGAAGAGGAGGGATGCATGGAGGGGGGAAGAAGTAGAGGAGATGATAGGGGAAGAAATGAGGGAGATGACAGGGGAAGAAATGAGGGAGATGGCAAGGGAAAGAGAAACTGAGAGAAACTAGGGGGAAACAGAGAAACGAGAGGAAAAGAAGAAAGGAAGAAAGAGAGGAAGGAATGAGGGGTGGATGCCTCCGGCACCCAAGCCAAAGGCTAGGGCCGATGACGAAAATTTCTTGAGTTTGTGTTTCACATAGAGAATTTTAGAGAGAAGAAGGGGGAGACTTTTTGAAATCCTTCCTAAGAGCTATTATTGACACTAACCAGGATAAAAAGTGATTTTCGCCAAGCTCTTATTCTCTGCACACTTTTATTTCTTTTTTTCTTTTAGATAAACTATAAGGATGGATTTTCAATAGCATAAACTTGTTAAACAAGAGTCCACAACAGTTCCCTTAAGTTTGTTTTAGTTTAAATTCAAAATATTTGTAACCATGCAGATGAGATATAGTTAAGAGACTTGTACTCCTGATAGAACTCTACATCCTTTTTTACTCTTGAAAACTGAAAGTAGTTACTAAATTTTATTTCAATTTTCAGTTTCAAATGATCCTTAGTGTGCATATATCATTTTCCAAGAGAAATTGTACGTGGCGGAGTGGAAATGACTTTTTCTAGTGCTTTCTTTCACTAGAAAAAGATCAGTCACCATGTTCACCTTGCTCCATTCCTAAAGAGATTTTTAGCACCGCACATTTAGTAAATCCATCTTCAAGATGCAATGAAGAAAGCATTGACCAAATAGACTTTGAACACCCTCCAAATGTAGCAACTAGCAAGGCACCCATAATTAGTGCACACGTTGTGATTGGCCAAATTTGTCATCCCCGAGGACAGGATTATCTCCATTGTCTTCTCCATCCACCATTATATTATATTTTTAGACAATAAGTAAAATGTTATTCTCTTGCCCGATAATTCTTTCTAGTGATCATTTCTAAGTATCGAAGACATTATATAAAACATGAGCATTATTGAGCTTAAACTCTCTCCAACCATGGGCTAAAAGCCAAATTACTCCATTTATTTCCATCCCCCCCAAACACCACCCAACCCAAGCTAAAACATTGGGCTAAAAGCCAAATGCAAAAGCTGGGCTAAATTCCCCCCCCCCCCACCAAAACGCGTGGACTCGTTGGAACTTGGGCTAGTCTCGGCCCGCCCACACGCCAACACGCCACACGCGGTAGGTTTGAATTGTTTCCCGACAGCGTGGGGTCCACTGTCAGGGCCCCTGTCGGCCACTTCCCCGAGCCCAACGGCTCTTTTGCGCATCGAACGGCCATCATTTAAGGACCGTTGGTTGATCCAACAGTTTATATTCAAATTTTTTTTTTTTAAAATATGTTATTTTAAAATACATTGAATCTAACGGCTGAGATCAAATATAATCAAATCTAACGGTAATGATGGAGATATCATTAACGGAAATGATTTTTACACACTATTTTTTTCTTCTAGATACTCTGTTTATTTTTGCCTCTTCTTGATTCTCCTATAATTGATTTGTTTGACTTAAAAGACAAAAAATCAATATAAATTTGCAGGTGAAAGAAAAACGACGTGCGAAAATCATTTTATGGGTTGTATACACCACTGCTTATGCAAAGTTTGCATTTTTTACAGATTGCAAATTTTTGCAATCTTTACATTTCTTACATTAATCAGACATCAAAGGAAATTTGCAATCCGTATATTTCTTACAAAAACCACACATCAAAGGAATTCCTTACGTTCTTCACCTTCACATTCCCAAACAAGTCACTGTAAATTCTCAGGAACTCCTCCAAAACTTCTTTCACAATCCTCACCTTCTTCTTTCCCACCAACATCTTCACCAAACCCACCAAAGATGGGGCTTTGGTCGAGATGAAGCTGCTAGGTTTGGTGGTGGTAGAGTGGAGGCTGTGGAGGAAATTTGTGGGTTTTTTCTGGGACTTTAAGGACTGAATTGACGAGGCTCGCGAGATGTGGTGGAATGGAGGGTGGGGACGTTGAGGGTTGAGACAGAGCTTGAGAAGGCGTCCATGAAGGAGAATGAAGTGACGAGGATACACGTCAACAAATGAATTTGGCTATTGAAGGCATATACTCATTCGCTCTTCCTCTATTCTTTTTTTACCTCGTTCATGACTTCTCTAACTTCAAATAAACGTACAAGTGAATTCCGACATATCCTTAATGGATTGTTGTCATGCATATGTATTGACGTCCACTTTGTTAGCCTTGTAGGCTTCCCAAATTACATGTAAAGCAATAACTTTATAAGCACCGAACAAGCAACAATAACTACTAAGCATTGGTCTATGTTCCCTCCTCCACTTTACCAAACATTTTGTCAGTGCAAACATCACAAATTGAGGTCATTCACTTGTATAGTAGTTTCTGTGTAGACAAAAAAGCATACAGAAGATTTTCACATGTTGGAATTTCATTGGGTCACAAATATGAAATGTGGGAATACAAGTATATGATAAATGACAATACATTATCCAGTGCTGTTTTAAGTTTGTATGTGACAAGTTGAAAATTTTATACACTGATACATACTAAAATTTTTTTAAGATGAGTTTTTTTTTTTTTTAAATTAAAAAATTAAAAAAGGGGGACAACTGGTGGTAAGGCACGGTTACCCACATTTTCTGGGCCCGGAAAGGTTATGGGAATTTCACCCTACCCATGGCCTTAGTGAAGCAGACTCACCAGCTCGAACCCGAGACCTCCCACATTATTTTTCGTTTATTGGGGAGCCGAGTCCGCACCCTTACCACTGGGCCACTTGTTGGAGTTTTTTTTTTTAAGATGAATTGATTCATGATAAATTGTTAATAGAGAAAATTTGTAGCTTTGTCATTCAAGATTTAGAAATATAGTCATTTGAGTCCCGCTAGTGCAATGCTTGAATCTGAATCCACTTGGGTACAAGGCCAGCCCAAGCCAAGTGCGAGTTGGGCAACTGTCCTAGGCCCAAAACAATTAGGGGCACCAAATTGTTAGGGTGACATATTCATATATGTTTTCATAAGAGTATAAATTTATAAAATTTAGTTAAATAACCAAGAAGTTTAACCAGAACTAGTGATTTCTGTTGTTTAAAATTAACAAGGAGGTTCCCAAGTTCAAAACATATGTGTGTTTATTTACTATCAAATTTTTTACGAATTTCTTTTCGTAAGAGTATAAATTTATAAAATTTGGTCAAATGGTTAAGAAATGTAACTACAAATTGTGGTTTATTTTGTTTAAAATTAACAAGGAGGTCCTGGGTTCAAATCATTATGTGAGTTTTTTAACTTTCCAGTTTTTACGAATTTCTTCTTATAAGAGTATAAATTTATAAAATTTGGTTAGAGAGATTATATTCACACACCCAAAATTACTTCCCCCACACCCTTTTAATTTGTAATGTTTTTCTATCAAGTGTTAGTGGTGTGTCAAACAATATTAAAAAACAAAAAGGTGTGGGGGAAGTAATTTGGGGTGTGTGAATACAATCTCTATTTGGTTAAATGATCAAGAAGTTTAATCAGTATCAAAGGTTTATGTTGTTTAAACTTAACTAAGGGTCTTGAGTTTGAATTCTTGTGTGCTTTTTTATGAATTTCTGTTTGGTTGTTAATTTCTTTTTAATTACTAGCTAGTTGCTATGTGGATTGTACTTTTTAGAGATTCATTCCAATTCAAGTCTAACCTTCAACAAAGAGTAATACTTAAACCAAAATTTTAGTCCAAATTTGTAAACCATATGACGTGCCACCAATATAAAATAAGCATGTTCATCAACACTTAATTAATAATCCAATCATCATCAATCACATCATATGGTCTACAAAATTTGCTTCATAAATTTGGTATCACTAGCATTAGCCTTCAAGAAATTAATGTATGTATGTCTTTACCAATACTAGGTTTACTTTAATGCTAATTCATTCCTTATAACATCAATTAAAGACTTGAAAATATGATTATATTTTTAGTCTCATATTGACAAGGTTAGTAAATAAGCAAAAACACATCACAAGTTATATAAAAACACTTTAAAAGTTCAGATAGAAGGGAAATAAAACTCTTCATCTATCTACTACTACTTGTAAGCCTGGATATTTTGGTTCCCTTCTCTCAATACAAAATTAATTAGTTTTTTCTTGTTTGTAAATTATTGAGTTTGAAGTATTTTTTTTAAGTATAATTTTATCGAAGTCTTACACGGGAAAACAAATAATTTTTCTTATATACAGTTAGGGCACAATTTTTGGGGATCACTCCGGGCCTCAAAAATCTCAGAACCGGTCCTTCTTGAGTAGTTAAAATCTTAAAGTAAAATAGATAGAAAAACAAATTAAAAGTTATGATTTGATTACAAATCTCCCTTCATTTTGCTTGAAAATTGAAATGAGGGAATCTAACTTTATAACTAAAATAAGACTGCATGATGGCCTGAAATGAGTTGGTTCATTATCAAACACCAACCCATTTTTGCTTGTTTTATCATGATCAAATCAACTCTTATAATTATAAGATCCTTGTTAGGCTGTTATTATGTAATTAAATTAACATCAACCTTGTGGAAGTTCAAAAGTATAAATGATGCTTTCGTTGCATCCGAATTCGAATCTCTTTTCTGCAATTTAAAATGTCTTTTTTCTCCAAAGAAAATAGTATGTATGCTGCTTTACTGGATCAGTATAATTAATAGCTACCTAATCCCAATTAAAAACCTACTAAACAAACGTGTACAGCTTTTGAGTGACAGTGTTAACCTAAATTATGCATGTCACAGACCATTATACCATATGGTTTAATAATGCTGCTGGTACGTCCAATTTGCTTAAAGCTTTAAAAAGACAGAAAAGGACTGCACCATTATTTTCTCGATCTTTTTTTTTCCTGTTGGTTTCACTTACTCCCAGCACTGACTTCCTACACTAGACCAAAACAAAGACCAAGCCTTCAACTTCGATATTTTCAGAACAAAATGAACCAAGAAATGAATGGGGTAGAGGCGGAGTTGACGGCTGAGGAGAGGGCGGAGAGTGAGAGGGTGAGGAAGGAGATTAGTGTTATGAATGGACATGAAAAGATAGATTATGTGTTCAAGGTGGTGGTGATTGGGGACTCGGCAGTTGGAAAGACTCAGATTCTGTCGAGGTTTACAAAGAATGAATTCTGCTTCGACTCCAAGTCCACAATTGGGGTGGAGTTCCAAACTAGGACTCTCACCATTCAAGGCAAACTCATCAAGGCTCAGATCTGGGATACTGCTGGCCAAGAAAGGTTAGGTTTTTTGTTACATCATTCTCCCACTTTCTTTCTTTCTTTTTTCAACCTATAGGAACGATTTTTTTTTTTTTTTCATATGTAAGTCTCCAAACAATATGTCTTGATTTTAAATGGTGATGAAGGCTTAAGCACCATTGTAAAGATTTCAGAAAGGTTTTAACAGTCTACTACTAATTGGTCTAGTACCGATATTGTTCTTAATTTAACCACCTACTTCCTGCTATAATAGCATGTGACACAAAAGGTTGAAATCTGTTAGTTCAAGTAGCGAGGGAAGATGACCGGTGGAGTATTTGGTTAGGTATTAGACAGGTCTATCGTTTGATTCCTTCCAATGTGACTAAAAAGATGTATAAGGTATAATGTATATGAAACATGAATACATATTTACAGTAATCATGGTTTAGGGTATGCGTGACATACTCAACAGTATTATTTGGTTTAGCTTACATTACTTGAGTAATCAAATCTGTTTATCATATACATGTCAATATATGTGTCGTTACCTTACTTTTAACAATAAATAAGAAAAAAGTAAATTTAATTTAAACCAATCAAACACTCATTTGACGAATAAAATTAGTATATGCATTGATACTCAATTACTTATTAAGAAGCCTTCACTATTTGAGATTTGGGATCTAGCTAGTGGCACTGTGCCAAATGAAGAAGAGACCAGCTTTCCCTGCCCTAATGTTTCACCTATAAATGCAGCTTTAGAAACGTGCTAAAAATAGACATTTAATATTACCCAATGTTTACGTAAAAGGTAATACTAGAAAGACTAAATTTTGTAAACTAAATGATATGAATGTTGATGATTAGATTATCAATTAAATATTGATTAAAGCGTTTATTTCTAATTGTTAATTAACGCGTTTATTTCCTTTTCCTTTTTATTTTTGCCCTACATGACAGACATGCATGTGTAAAACTGCAAAGAGATCTTCATAAATGTCAAACAACCTTGATTTTCTGCTGGTGCTATAATTATGTACCAGCTGCACCATTAAAAGTACAGCAACAATACATTCAAAACTTTACCTATAGATTTAATTTGAGTAAATTGTAGCAATGGTCTCTCAACTTTAATCAAATTGGAGCAATAGTCCATCAACTAAAAATTCATTACCATTAGTCCCTCAACTTATCAAAATGTATAGCTATAATCATTTTCATCAATTTTGTCAAAATTTTGTCAAAATAAGTTATGTTAGAATAACCATTTATATAATTAGGGTCCCTCAACTCATCAAAGTGTGTAATTATGGTCATTTTCGTCAACTATGTCAAATTTTTTGTCAAAACGAGTTATGTTAGAATGATCATTGCTACAATTGGGTTAAAGTTAAGGGATCATTTCTCCAGTTGAATTAAAGTTGAAGGACCAATGGTAATGAATTTTTAGTTGAGGGACCATAGCTGCACGTTTTGATGAGTTGAGAGACCAATAGTAATGGATTTTTAGTTGATAGACCATTGCTCCGATTGAGTTAAAGTTAAGAAACTATAGCTACAATTTACTTATTTAATTTCCCCCCAAAAAAAATTCCTAATAGAATATAACCAACTACAACATCAATTCTGCGGGACAAATTCATGATTTTTTAAATTAAATTTCTTTTCTTTTCCTTGTAGGTATAGGGCAGTTACAAGTGCATACTACAGGGGTGCATTAGGAGCAATGCTGGTGTACGACATCACCAAGAGGCGGACCTTTGATCATGTAGCTAGATGGGTTGAGGAGCTCCGGACCCACGCCGACAGTTCGATCGTGATCATGCTGATCGGGAACAAGGCCGATCTTGGGGACAAGAGGGATGTGCCCACAGAAGATGCAGTTGAGTTTGCTGAGGAGCAAGGGCTTTTCTTCTCAGAGACATCAGCCTTCAGTGGCGACAATGTGGACACTGCTTTCTTTAGGGTTCTTGAGGAAATATATGTTGTGGTGTCTAAGAAGGCATTGGAATGTAGCAATGGGATAAAATCCAATGGGGTTGATCTTAAAGGGGCAAAAATTGATGTTATTTCTGGGTCTGATTTGGAAATTAGTGAGATTAAAAAACTGTCTGCTTGCTCTTGTTAAATTCCAAACGTAAGAAGCAAATGCAGAGGTCTCATCATACTTTTGCGTTTGTAAGCCATTTGTATTTATGTATCTTTTATTTGTTTTGTTTTGGGTAGCTAGGGGAAATGTTTAAAAGTAAAGGATTGAAATTCTCCTGGATGTGGGTAAGTACTTTACTACTTGAGCTATAAGTCTTTTCGATTTGTAATTACTATGACAAGCATTATAGCAACAACATATGGTATGGTACTTGCCGTACCTCCAAAAATTGTAGGGTGATTTTGGGTTTGTTCCATATCATGTAATGGCCAAAAAGACGCTCAAATGTGGTCGTCCGCTCCTGAATTGGCATCTTTGCATGAAGAAGAACTAACATGAATTGCGTTTACAGATATCGTGACATTGCAGTTCAATAATATAATGTTATGTGTAATTTTCTCTTTACATGACATTATATTATTAGACTAACAAGTCATAGTAATTGTGAATTCACTCTATGTAAGTTGCTTTCCCCTTCTTTATACACACACAAAACTCCGTTGCTTGGGTTGGTTTGGATCATCGAAGAAAAAGTCCTCCGAAGCTAGAATATCAAATGTGAACCCTTGGCAGAAGGTAGCATAGGCCATATATTGGGCCTTTCTTTGTTACACTAGAAGCAGGGGCCGGATATTGGGTTGTTTTGGATCATTGAGACTTTTTTGGGAGACCTTCCTCAAAGAGTATCAAACGACATGTCGTCTCTCAATTGGATCATTTGGTTTCAATTTGCTTTCGACGAGATCGAACCTAAGATCTTTCACTTACAAGTAAAAAGAAATATCATTAGACCGTAGCGGTGTGCACTAGTGGAGCCATGTTAAGGGCTAGCCCACCTTATATTTGGTTACTAATCGGAATTATCTCGATTTAATTAAATAAAATTATATAATACAATTTACAAACCATCTCTTTTTCTTACATCATTTTCCTCATCGCTTTTGGTACATGTACAAGTTTGGATTTGTTTGAATTTCAAAACGTATTTGTTTAATAATGAAAATTCTTAAGCTAGCTAGCTGATATTGTGAAAATTACAATATCAAGTTTATTTATAAAGATTTAAATCTTTAAGCTAGCTCAGAAAAATTCCTAACTCCGCCATTGGCCGTGCGGCATGAGTGTATCATGTTTTACTCCCTTTGGTAGGCTAGAAAATTTATATGTTCGAAAAAAAAATTGCTTACAATTGATATTTTTGGTTAGTGATATTCCAAATTTTTGAAGTGAACTCCTGGCGATTGGGTTTAAGGATAAACTATGTTGATGAGTCAGGTGGTTGGAGTGCTTGGTTGGCATTCAAGGGCACCCAAAACCCATGAGGTTCTTCAGCTTTCTCCTTATGCTTTTGAAGCCAAGTTTAATTCGGTGCGACTCGTGGTTCTCTAGGCCAGGTGAGGATTGGTAGTTTTTTTTTTTTTTTGGATCATTTTGTAGGATGCTTTACATAATCGTTTGGTATTTCAACTACCCTGGAGGCGAAGCTTACGACCATCATTCATGTTGTAAGTATGACTTTGGAGAAGGGTGGACATTCTCTTGGATTGAGTATGATTTTGCTTTAATGATGTATTTTCTTTATAACCGATCATGTATGTCGGGTTCCTTGGCATTTATCGGTTGATTGATCTAACCCTTGCACCATTTTCTCTTCCATGTGGAAACCAGTTGTTTGGATTAAAACTTGAACTTTGGGCTCAAGAAGGAGCTGGCCCAAAGAGAGACCTAGAAGGGGAGATGGCAGAAGCCCAGCCGAAGCCCAGAAATCAGAAAAGGGGCTTTCCCACTTGGTGTAGCCCATGTGAACCACTTGCTCACCTACTCAAAGACCAAGTGGTGTAGACCATGCAGCCAATCAGCCCAAAAGCACTTTACAGTGGCAGTACAAGTAAATAGTTGCTAAGTCACTACCCTTCAAGCTGCATTCGGGCAAGGTTACTGCTACAGGAGGCCAAGCCGAAATGTCTATAAAAGAAGGAAGTGAAATCAGAGACAAAGACACTCAATCAAACAAACAAATACAGACACTCAATCAAACAAACAAATACAAGAACAAACTCTGCTCAAAGCCAGATTTGCCTTCAAACGAAGTTGTAGTCAGCCCAAACCTTCATCCCTTTCGGGATAAACCCTCACTCAAGCCTTTGTAATAGCTCTGCTACCATGTTCAACTCTTGCTGTAGTATCGATTTCTTTCTATAAACTCATCTCCCTACCCCTATTTTCTAAAGCTCTTAAACCCCTTGATAAACCACAAAGATAGGAAGTTGCAAGACGATCAGCCTTGCCCGACCCTCTTTGTTTTTGTCTTTTCATTCATTAACCTAGCAATATGTTGTATACTTCAAGTTGTATTCAAGTTATTTCTAGTAAGATAACTATTAAAAGACTTTCTCTCAACTCTTGAATCCGATTTGAATATGTCTTCACAGTTCAAACCAGATCTGAGTTCTAAGCCCTCGGGCATGTAAGATTTGATCATTCAAAAGTCCTTGGCCTCAAGGCATAAAAAAAGAACCTTATGTGGACTTAACCCATCCACGATAGTCCTTGATAAACAAGAAGTCTGAAGTTACTTGGGGCGCAAGTAATCGACTTATATCGTAGTTTTATTTCTGTTATATTATGATTATCATAGAACGTTTGAGTATAGAATGAATTCTGATAGGAAGCCTCAATGCCTACATCTAAGGCCCTACAAAGGCACCTATTTGGATTCATTCTGCTCTTCGGGCTCGATGATCAGAAGTATAACAGTCATAATCCTGTATGTAACAATGAAACAAACATTATATGTTCGAGTATTGGATTAGTTACTGACTAGAAGCCTCAAGGCCTACACCTAAGGCCCCAAAAAGGCACCTGTCATAACTAACACAGTCTCTCGGATATATATACAACTAAAACTCAACATCCGTTTTACATCTGCCATGCTGAAGATGGCAGTGGCACGCCTGAGCACTTAAAAGTTAATTTTGATTGTGAGCCTCAAGGCCTACACCTAAGGCCCCACGAAGGCACCTTTCAAAGTTAACTATGTCCTTTTCTTTCAGCTTTGCCCGACAAGCCTTGCCCGATAAGCCCGCCAGTGAAGCAGAAGCCCGACAGAAAGCATCAACCGGCGCCAACCTCTCAGGGAGTTGTGTGCTCGTCGGCCAGGGAACATCCCCGACGGAAATTCCCACCACGAACACCAGTTTCTCATATTTATCGTAATGGTAATCAAGTGGTTGATTGTTTAGCAACCTTTGATGTTTATATGATGGGCGTTCATGGTGGGATTCTTGCCCTGCAAGTGCTGTTGCATCTTTTGTTCATGATCTTTCGGGTCTTCTGAACATCCACTTCTTTTAAGAGTAGTTTTAACGAATTTCTCATCTTCTAGGTTTGAGTTTCGGTGTTGCCCTGTTGGTTTGCGTTGGGATCAGTCTTTCTCACTCTTCCATTTTTCAATTGTGTTTCCATGTCCCCTAACTTATTGTACCTTTTAAATTTTGCTTATTAATATATTAATAATGTCTTCTTGTGATAATTGCGTTGGAGTGAATTTGACATTGTTGTGTATTTTTTTTTTTTTTTACGAAACTCATCTTTTTCTTATAGTACTATATATGTATGCCCCAAGCTCAGGGCAGTGTTGGTTGTTATAGGAAAAATCTACACCCATCAAATCTCCTTTTCTATAAAAAGTTTCCTTTTTTCTTTCTTTCTTTATGCTGGCAAAGTAGAAGTTTGTTGGACTAACCCCATGTATGTCCTATCAGGAAAAACTGCCTCAGACACAATCATGAGCGATGTTGTGGGGAGCAACTTTCAAATTATAAACACAGCAATTTAACATACAACTAACATTTTAAATTTAGAGAAGGATTCACTTCCTTCTTTTTTTCCCTCATCTTCCCTCCTCTCTTATTTGAACAGTCACAATTAAACTACGTCAACATCTTATATTAATTTTTTATAGAAAGAGAAAGATAAAATAGAGAGTGTGAGAGAAGATGATGAAATGGAATGGAAAGAGTAAGGGAGAGAATCCTAGTCCTATAAATTTAGAAGTCAATCATTTCCCTTTTGAAGTCTTATGCTTAATATATATGATATAACCCTTGCTTAGCTTAGCCTTTCAGTATGTTCCAACTACTTAACTTGCTTAACAATAATTATCAATTTGTACTGCTAATTGTAAAACTTTATTTTTCTTTTTGTCTATAGAAAAGAGGAATTCAAACTTAGCTCTTTCGACGCTGAAAAGAAAAGAGAAAATTATTACCATGCACCTGTATGATTACATCTAAATAATTTCAAAAGGCTCTTTTAATTAGGTGGTGTGAGACGGTATGTGGGTGGCAAAAGGAATTGGGTTGATCATCCTGTCTGGGCAGTTTGGTCCACGTCCATACCAGACATACTCCGAAGGAGGCATCCAGTTTTAAAATTATTAATTCATGATAAAGGAACCAGCTGGAACGTACCAGCTTATACATCTATATATATATATGTATATGTATATGTATATACACACACACACATATATATATATATAATATATATTTGCAAAATATAACCAAACCAAATCAATCCTGAGAAAGAAAAAAAAAATCAATCGTGAGAACTTTTGTAAAGAGTAGTAAGGTAACTACTAGATTGAACACTCATGTTGTTTGTGAGAACTTTTGTAATTGTTTGTGAAGTTCAATGAAATATCACTATATCGTTTTCTTATAAAAAAAAATTGAAAAAAAAAAAACATTCACAATGTTGCAAATTACAACAATCATGCATTGATGGAAATGGTCATAAGATACAAGACTTATTTTAACAAACTGTAAATTATGTGACACTAAACCGAATGAACTATATATGTGTGTGTGTGTGTGTGTAAACACAAATATCTCACCTCCCAGGAAAAAGCACCTAAAAATATGTAGGAAGATTTGTAGGTAAACTAAGAAAATAAAACCTAAGAAATGGAAAACGAGAGCAATGGAGAGACCCAAAACCCTAGAGCAAAACCCCAGTGACGACAAGGCCTTCAACTCTCAAAATTAACGCTAGAGCCGTTTAGGGAAGGAAGGACTTATTCCCAACTAACCTAGGTTTTTAAGAAACGAAAAATCATGACTATTTTGAAGTACATAATCACACATTCAGAAATAATCTTAATAAATGTCATGATAGTCCGAGTGACGAGAAAACAGTGAGTACCAAGTCAGAATTAAAATACATCGATACATGTTTGATTTCTTAAAAGGTAATTGATACATAACAAAACATATAATCTCTATCTCCGTAATTGAAAAATTGATAGAACCACAATGAACTCTTTTACGAGAATCAAAAGTTTGCCTATTTGATAGCACATATGACACTCATATTCATGACCCTACTCACCTTCACCACTCAACAAACCTCGATGACTTAGAGATAACACGCCCTTGTGTGTCTAAAATCATATGGTTGGGGTACAATAAAAACCACTTAAAATAAGCATTTGGCCAGACACAAATCCCCCCCAATCAATTCAGAATTCCCAAGATTACAAATTTACAGCCACTTATCGATGATTTGAAGCATCATATCTTGAAGAATTGACAAGCAAATGCGTGTTAGCTACGATTATTTTGTGGGGGAAAACGCAGCCAATGAGCCACTTGGTGCATTCTAATTTCTAATTTTGGCTCATTCTGCGGTTAAAGACAAAAACGACATGAGAAAAAAAAATCATGACCAATCATGAGAGCAGAAAATGTGGGCAGTTGCACAGCTTTTTATATTAGCTACAGAATAAAAATAGAATCTCACTTCATTAGCAAAAATGTTATTTACCATCATTTGTATACATTTTTTAATAAATAAAGCTGAGACTCAAATGTGTTGACGAACTCTATTTTTATTAGAGAAATAGTATAAATAATTGTACAACTGGATGATAAGTATAACTTACTCCTTCGTTAGACACCAAACATCACATAGACAGGGATTGAGGTTTATGTGTTCGTCACTTTCATACATTTTTTTTCTGTGAATCTTTTATTTCTTTTCTATTTGCAAAATAAGATTCTAGTGTTACTATTTGTAATATAAAGATTTAGCTTAGGAATCAAACAAATACCACTTCAAGCGGTTGACTTTGTTAAGTGTTAATGTCGCGTTTATTAATGTGTAATCGGAACATGAGAAATTGATTGTTGATTAGGTTTTGTTTGATTAGATGTTAGATTAGTTACTGACGGGGTTTAAATTCACGATGTCATGCAAGGGCTTAACACATTTTCACCACTGTGGTAATGGACACCTGCGTAACAGATTAATTTAATTACTTAATCTTGGTATTGGACTAGTTTGATTACTGATTTTTCGGGTTGAGTGTACTTAGGATGAAGGCTTAATTCAATTACTTGTTTTTACATCTTGGTTGGTGAATGATAGTATGGCAACATTTGTGTTTTGATACATTACTTGCTACAAAAACCACATAGCTCAAATAATTAAGGGTATCATTTATCCATGCATTCAGGGTCATGTATCTCTACTCGACATCGCTTGTATCGAACCAAAAAAAAAAAAGGAAATATACACAATTTTGTACAAGAGATACACAATTTTACAACCCAAAAAAAAGAACAAACCCTAAAACTATTTAACCTATTAACATTGATTAATAATTTAATTGAAAACCACAAAAAATTGAAGAAGAACAGAAGAAAGATGGAATCATCAATTAATCTATCCACAAAGCACCCAAATCCCAACTAACAATTATCCAAATTATCAAAACAAATTGGTTTCTCTGTTCAATTATATGCTCTATACTTCTGCATTTCTTCCCTATAACCCCAATCACATTTCGACACGTAATGCCCCCCAAACATTTTAAATTTCAGGCCCTCCGATCAACCTTCCCTGTGCGCCGAATCCGCATCGAACGACTGAGAATGAGAGGGGCTCCTGCTGCTTTTCATCCTCAAGAACCCATACAACTTCCTAATATCCCTAACCGCAGGAACACCACCTTCCCCGCAAATCGCCCCGCCGGGTTCACCCGATTCGGACTTTCTCGACCCGGTATCAAACCCAACCCGCCTTCCGAACACTCCCGCGCCCCTCCCATCGCCGTCCGTCTGTAAAGCCGTGATGACCGACTTAATCGCCCGACTCGGCGAGTTCCGGTTCGCGATCATCAACTCGCCGATCTCCGCCGGACTCAAACTCGACCCGCTTAGGAAAATCTCCTCCACCTGCGGGAAGAGCTTGTGCTCCTTCACCCCGAGATAACTCGTCGCCAGATTTTTGAATGCTCCGAAATCGCAGAGTGGAAAGTGGATGTGGACGTCGATACGACCCGGTCTAAGAAAGGCCGGGTCAACGTGGTCTTTTGAATTCATCGTGAACACCATGACTCTCTCCTCGGCGCAGCATGAATTCAACAGCCCGTCCATGAAATTCGATATACCCGAAAAGCTCAGACCCGCGGGTTTTTCGGCTAAATATCGGTCCAAGTCCTCGATCACAATGACCGATTTTGTTGTCGTCTGCAACAGCAGAATCTTCAGCTCCGAGTCGTCTTTGACACGCGAGAGATCCAGATCGTACACGTCGTACTCGAGAAAATTGGCCATGGCGGCGACGAAGCTCGATTTTCCGGTGCCCGACGGCCCGTATAGCAGAAAGCTCCGTTTCCAGACCCGACCCAGTCGGTGATAGTACTGCTTCGCCTTGAGAAACGACTCCAAATCGGATTTGACTTTCGATTTAAGGTCGGACTCCATTGATATGGTCTCCAAGGTCGACGGGTGAGTGAAGGGGACTGGCTTCCACGCTCTGTCGGGCGCGTCGATGTTCATGTAAAGCTTTAACTCCCGTTTCTTCTGCTCGAGCTCGTCGGCGACGACGTGGATGTGTTGTAAATAGGGCCGCAGAATCCGCCGCTTATCAGCTTTCCGAACCTTCAACACTAGGTTCCTACTCCCACCGGCGCCGCTGCCTTCTGTTTGCCATATGACCTTGGCGCCGAGGAAATCGTCCTCGATAGTCTGATTGGGGTCGAGCTGGAGCACAATTTCATTGGGTTTTTTCCCGGTGACGAGGTTGGTGAAGTCCGATTCTTCAATGGAGGTGAGCGAGTTGAGATAGTCGGTGACTCGTCCGTAGAGCTGATTCTCCTGCATGCTCTCGTTGAATTTGGGGACTTTGAACGATTGGTAGACATGGAAGCAGTCCTCGAACCGCAGCCACCATTTCTTCACGATGTAAACCAGCCCAGTTCTGTAAAGCGCCACACGGATTGCTACAAATATACAGATCGTTACAATTACAAGAAATATTGGATTGGAAAGAATCATAATTTGGATTATTGGGAGAAAACCCAATTCAAATTTCCCCAAAAAGGTGTGGAATTTGGTGATTAGAGATGGGATTTTTGAGGCGGGCAGGGGATTTTGATGGGTCTCTTCCTTCTTTCCGAAAGGGAAATCATGGCGGATCAGGTGGAGAGTTTGCAACTACAGAGAGTTGGGTGTTGGAGAAGAAGAAGAAGATGAGAAATTTGAAAAATTTGAGAAATTGATTTATAGATACGGGGAAGAGGAGAAATCAGAGGGAAGAGGGTCTTGAGTTTTGAAGGGAGTTTTTAATTAGGAGACGGCTACTCGATGGGTCAATGGCGAAGAGTCGAGCAGAGTAAAGCGAAGTTAAGGCCGAAACTGTGTTATGTTTGGAATAGAGTATTATAAATAATTAAATAAATAAGTACTTTCATTAAAATTAATTAATAAATAGATGGAATAATGAGATTTTAATTTTAACCTTCTTAATCTCCATGAAAATTGTTTAAAAAAAAAAATAAATCTTTAACTTTAATCTTTCTTTATTAGCTAAACGCGACCTTTTTGTTTACTTACTTATTTTTAAATACAAGTTTTTTTTTTAATCGAGATAACAATATGGTTTGCTACTAACCTTAGGACTCAGGACATGCTTGAAGTGATAATGAATCTCTCATGTTTTTCACTTAATTTTTCATACAACTAATTATTTTAATCTTCTACTTAGTTTCAAGCTCACACTACAAAGATCGGCAAATACAAATTTAATTTAAAATTTTCATTTTCGTGTGTGTGGGTATGGATTTCTCTAATCTCTACCATGTATTTAGTACGAATATAGAAACCATAATCTCTCTATATATAGGGAATAACTTTTATCAATCCACAAATTTATTAAATTTCCAACTCAGACTACGTACTAAAACAATATCTTATTCGAATTCGAATTGTAATTATTGTTGGTTCGTACCTGATTGGCTATTAAAATTTGATTTGAGATGCTAATCACTCCAAAAGAAAAAGGGTTAATTATAATACAATGAGTTTTCTCACCTTCTAAGAAAATTGATCGGAATAATTAGTTTTTATTTTTAATTTTGATTGTGTATATTGTCGGATATCTCTTTCTCACTTCTTTTCTTTTTTTCTCTAGCGTATCTACTCATCTTTAGTTGAAAAGGAGACATTATTGCTACTTACCAAAGTTTTCAACCAACAAATGACTATAAAAATCTTTATAAGTCGGAATATATTTTTATTGAAATAAATTTGGAAAAAAAATCGAAACGAAAATTCAGAGGCTATAAATGCACTCTAATTTTTATTATAATTTTCAATATTCGGGATTAATTTTTTTAGGTTTGGATAAAAAATTATCATGGAGAGATCGGAAAACTCATTCCAACTTGCACCCACAACCCTAGCCATGAGATGCATGCACCCACAACCCATGCGATGCTGATACTTAGTCCAGGGTCATCTCTGAGATTTTAGGAGCTCTGTGCGAAATTTATAAAAGCGCCCTCCTTAAGATAGTCTTAAAAAATGTAGGACAACGTATTGACACTAGAAATCAATTACTTAAATCAAAACAAAATTTAGCACTCACTGATTATAAGTTTAAAAATGTCATTAGTAATAAGTAAAAGAGCTACAAACATAACGTTTACTAAGTAATCAAAAGCATTTCACTCTTAAACAACCAAACAAGAAAACAAACTTCAAAAACTCTAACTTTAAAGTTTCACTTGAATATGTAACTTTATTATATAATAATATTGAAAAAATACCATCTTTTATGGTGTATTATTGGCACTCAAAATATCTTATTGTGCTCTAAATTTTTATATTTAGAAAAGAAAAAAATTACGCTTATAAGGAATGTAAGATGAGATTTTAAAGTGCTAACAAAATCAATTTTTGAATATAGAACATTATCTCATAACAAAAGCAATTTTAAATATAGAATATTATTACATATAAATACTAGGTGACAAAAATTTTAGGAGCCCCTTCAAATTTGAGGTCTTGTGCGACTGCACCTTTCGCACCCCCTCAACACTCCCTCTGACTTAGTCGGTAATAATAGTAGCATAAAATGTATAACGCTACTCTTTATCTAGATGAACAAAGAAATGGAACAACAAAAACAATAGAAACATTATTTGAACAAAGTTTACAATTTTTTTTATGCATATATAACATTAAGTGATACAGAAAATGAATAGTTGAAATGGAAATAACTGATCTAATAGTTGTGAAAATCAAATATAACGACTAAAACACTCATAACACTAAGTGCTACGTAGCATTGATGCCACGCCTCAAAGTTGATTCAAACTTATGCCACACGTATACGTATTCGTATATTCTTTTCTTGTTCTTTTACCAGCTAACCACATTACCTAACACAATTTGCCACCTTGAATTTTGTTTTTCGGTTGATCGATTCATTCGAAGAAAATCATCAGCCAAGTGTCCCTAGCTAGTTGGAGATACCAACCTATGAGATTCTTATGCAAGTTTAATAAAAATATCCCAATATATATACAAGTGTATGATCTTTTACTTGTATATGTAACGTGTCAACAACCAAACAAACAAGTATCTAACTTACACGCTTTGAGGACTTCCAAAAGCCAATTTAGCCCAACTTTCCTTTTGATTTTTGCCCCATTTTCTTCTTCTTCTTCTTATATATATATATAATTAATCTACACTACATATTAATAGAACTCTCATTGTTAACCATAATTCTATAAAATTACCATTTTAACCCTCTAATTAAAACTAAACATGAAAAAGAAATATGGGCAAAAATGTAATTTCACCCAACCAAAATTTTGCTTTTTTTTTTCAAAGCCTCATTTACATGTGATTCTAATATATCTCTAATTAAAAAATAAAAATCAAAGCTTTCTCTCCTCTCTCCCCACTCCCATATTCTCTCTCACTATCTTCCTCTCTCCTCCTACTTAAAAAAAAAAAAAAAAAAAAATAAAATCATACACACTTTGTGTGTGGCCATATGCTAGTATAATATAAATATGTTGTATATATAGTGTGCTTTGGTTGAAGGATTTATTTGAGAAGTGCTCTTGTAGGGATTATTTCAAATTGTATTTCAAAAATCCATGGCTCACTTTTAGGTCCTTTCTAAAAAAATCATCTCTAAAATTACATAATTCAAAAACCATAGAGATGATATTTGTAAAGCGGTTTATAAAATGATCTGATGTTTGGCTACCCAATGTTGAGTAGAAGTTCTTACTTAAAACCCTTCGTGATTGATTTATAGAATTTCGTGCTTATGATTGCAACCCATAATTTTATAAATGGTCTATAAAGATAATATGTGTAAAAAATTAACTAAGATTGTTTAGTTAATTAACTGTAGCAAGTAGATAAACGGTTTATTTAGGCAATCAACTATAGTATTACAAAATGTCTATCTATGTACTACAGCTGATTGAATAGATGATCATAGTTTTAATTGACTTTGTGTGGAAATAATGATCTCACTGTCTAAAGAAAAGGATATTCGGCAAAAATACTCACTCTTTTTCCAACTCAATAATAAATACTCACTTGGAAAATAAAAAATAAAAAATACTCACAATTTCTGTCACAGCCCGTCCCGAGATTTTCATATCGAATGTATGAAATGACGGGAATGCCCTTGACGTGATTAAGGTACGTATATATGTGACATTAAATTGGTTCATATATTAATCTTCTTGGGGGAAATGTATAGTAGTAAGTTGAAAAATTATTAAAAGGTTAATTTTAATTGTTGTTTAGGGATTTCTAAATGGAGGGTGAGGATTGAATTGGACAAAACTCTCACTCTCTCTCCCTAACCCGTAACTCTCTCTCTCCTCCCCTGTCTTCCCCCCGACTCTCTCTCTCTCTAGACACCCATATGTACGGCACTCACCCAAAACCTTGCAATCTCGACGGATCGAAGCAAATAAGGTATGTATCTTCATCCTTGAGACGTTGTGAGTCGATTGGTACTAGTCTTAGGCCGTGAAACCTTCGATTTCACGTAGAATCCGAAATCACCATTTTTGGGTACTGTTCATGCAAACGTTAAATGTCGTGTTTCAGGGAATTCCAAGCTTGTAGTGAGCTTTAGGAGGTCCTAAGGAAGCTCAGGGACGTTCGTTGGACAATTTTGGACGTCGGGATCATGGGTTTCAAAGTTGGCCGAAACCTTTGAAATTTCCAGGTGAGATTCAGTTGTTTTTAGACCCTAAAACTAGTCCAACGTGATAGAACTCTCTTAGGGCTTCAATTTGATATAAAATTCGAAGAAAATGGGTGAAAAACGAAGGAGAAATAGAGGTTTTAAGTTTGGCCGGAATCGGGTCGCCGGAAAAACCAGTCCGGCGAGCCCCGCGAAGAAGGAGACACGTGCCGTGCGTGGCCTGCGCGTAGGGCAGTGGCTGTGCTGGCGCGTGGGGGCGCGTGCAAGCTCCTAAAATTTTTCTAAAAATTTCCCGACGCTCGTGACGTCGAGTAGGTCGATGTGGTATACTCATATACCCAAATTGAGCATCGTATGAGAAGTTATTTCGTAATGTTGACGATGTGCTTAAAAATAATGTTATTTTAGTTATTTCTCATATAGGTGACGAGTATCCCGAGGACGAGCATATCCAGGGACGTCGTGTTGGAAGTATGCCCACAAAGCCACTCATTTGATGTAATAGCTTTTTGGAATACTTAATATGTTAAACTTTTATATGTTTAACGGAAGGGCAATACTTATTGTTAATCACTATTTATTGAATCATGTGTTTAATCAATAAGAGAATCCAAGGGATGTATTTGACATAAGAGATAAGTGATCTAATGAGTTAGATTAAGGAGACCTTTCTCTTATGTTCATTCCTAAAACGTTCCTAGCCATAGGATTGCCAATTGGGCATTGACAATCCGCTAAGGTTAGTATGTGTTATGTTGACTCAAACGTGAGTATGAACTAGTCTCAAGTCATTTGGTGTTGGACACTAAGACAAACACATAGGTGCTCGAAAGAGTAATCGAGTACACTGAACTGCGATTAATGAGAGTTCAAACATACATGTCATGTACGAACTCTAAGGTTACAATATGCAAAGTAGTCCTTAGACCTGAGGCATCATAGATGTCTAATGGTTAGGTCCTTGATCTTTGATCATGACAAAGGCATTCCCTCGGATTGTCCACGGCATTGTTGGGGTCATGTGATCTAGTCATGTAGGCATATGAATGCACAACAAGGGATCTCTAACCTTCCATGGTGGAAGGAGTATACTCTAAAATATGATTCTAAAGTCTTTGGCCAAAGCAAATGAATATGACTAAGGAAGATGTTCCAAATCATATTCAAGGGAATCATATAAGAAAGTATCACATTGGATAGTAGACATGAAACAAACTATCACTTAAAACAATGTGGTTAAGAGTATTGTATTAGAGAAGGACCGTATTGCATTGTAATTGTAACTGGATAGGTTCTCCAACCAATTCTACTTAGCTTGGGTAACCATGACATACTGCTAGGTGTTACTCATGGTTTGTGGAAGCCCTATTGATTAGCAAACACTAATCATCAAAAAGGGAGAATTGAAATGTGGTTTCAATTCACAATCGATAGTTAAGAGTAACATCGCCCACTGCCTCGCTAATTGGAACCTAATGGATCGCACACCAAATAAGGATATATGTGAAGCAATTAAATGAAATGGATAAGCAATTAAATGGTTTAATTGAAGAATGATCAAGATTAATTAATTAGTTAATTAATTATACGAAATGTTCGTATTGGGCTTTTAAGTTGGTTTTAGGGCTTCGGGGCCCAAAAGTGTTTTGGTCCACAAGGCCCATTATGTTTAAGTTGTATGACAACTAAAACAAAATGGGCAATAAGCCCAATAACCATATAGGCCAACCATTTAGGGTGAGGGTATGCAAGTTTGCTTAATTGCAAGTTTGCCACTCACTTAAGAAATGAAGTATAAATTCATCTTTATAGCTTTGTTTTCAATTAGGGTTTTCTAAGCTACTTGGGGATAGTTATCTAGCAAATTTACTTCCCTAAGTGATCCATTTTCATTCTCACAAATTACATCCTTGGTGAAGAGACATAGAGACATCAAACTTTTGGTGTTTTGGAGAACTAATCCTCAAATCCTCAAAGAAGCAAAGGAGCACTAAAAGGAGGGAAATCACAAGGAAGATCCAAGGAGCAAGGAGGTGACTTGAAGGCCCTCCACTTGGGTGAATCCCTTGTGTAATCAAGGATGAGCTTCAAGGGTAAAGAATCTCTAAATTCTTCATATTCTTTAATGTTGTTAAAGAGTCTTTTGATTCACCATATACTAGGCTTTGAAAGTCATGGGTTTCATGAATTGTTTTTGGATGCATGCCTACTTTAAAGAGTTAATTGTTAGCATATGTATTCAAATGTTCATACATGTTCTTAGCTAGGACAAAATTTTTCCTTCACGTCGCGGGGGTTACGACCCATCGACATACCAGTGAGTGGGCAGTTTTGATTTTATATTTACCTATGTACAATTGTTTCCCAGAAAATATGCGTTTTATAAAAGTTATCAATTTAAATTGCCATGCATGAAATCATTGAATATTTGATTTGATAATTAATATACATATATGTACATGAATTGATATATGATGCATACATGTTGCATGGTGCTGTGGAGGCGCAGGTAAGTCAGGTGAGTCATTATGCATTGAATTATTGATATTGAAATGTTTAAGCTCATAACCTGCACCCTAGGTCTTAGTGCTTATATTAGTTCACCACACCGCACGCTCGTCTTGGATCCAAGTAGGTGGATGTCGTACAGACCATGTGAGAGTTCCGACATGCCAGTTGTACAGACCATTAGAGGGGTTCCGACTGGTGGGTGATTTTAGATTATGTGCACAGTTGATTGATGTGAGAAGCACTAGAGCGTAATTATACACCTGTCATCGTACAGACTACCTTATGTAGTTCCAAGTGACTTGCAGAGTTAGACCGTATAGGTCACCGAGGTGACTCCGGTTAGTGAGAATGTTGAGCTTAGAATTAATCGTATAGGACCAACTGCAGGGTCTCCGATTGATTCCTTATTATTCACCTGATTTATAATTTGATTCATGGCATAGCATGTTTTTCTTGAAAAATGTCAAAGATTTGGGATATGAGTTTTGAGATTATATATATATATATATGATTTTATATATATACTATTTTCTGGGAAAGTATACAGGTTTTACAGTGAGGGGATAGAAATGATTTTAATGAAATGTTTTTGGAAAAATCTTGATTTTTACTGACCCACTCATTTTGTTTTGCGCCCCTCCAGGTTCTAGTTAGCGGTTGGTGGCTCTCGAGGTCTTTTCCGGCATTCTGACAGACTCTTGACATGTAGGACTCACCCGAGGGTGAAGTAACTTTATTTTAGTCCTACTTGACTGCACTTAAACCTATGCTCTGAACTTGTGTATTATCTTAACTCTCCCATTACTCTAGTAGGTTGTTCATCTAGAGATTGGTTTAAATTTCTTCGTATTCTATTATCATGCTTCCGTGTCGCACTGTTGGTTACGTCACGCTCACGTGACGGCCAGCACACTTTGATCCCCTGGATCGGGGTGTGTCAATTTCAAATTTGTGGTTTTAAGAATTTGCCCTCCTTTTAAATAATTCCACGCCTCCATCCCCTAAAATTTGATTTGTTGAAACACCAAATTGAAAGCTCACGTATTCTGGAATCCCTCTTATTGTCTCTGTCGCTCACTCTCTGTGGAGACTGGGACGAAGAAGACAAAAGACCAAAAGTGAAGATTGCTTGTATTTAGTATTGAACCCAATTATATAAGCTGAAAATTGTTTATGTTTTTGCAAAAATGAATATATTTGGAATAATGGTATGTTATAAAGGAAGATGGGTGATCAAGGGTAAAGTTTGCAATTACAAGATCGGAAAATAAAGCGACACACTTCATCGTGACTCACCATGGAGCGGAGATGAGCGACTTAGTCTGGATCGATAGGCCCCCATCTTTATTTGTGAGTATGTTTGGTTAAATTTGAAATTGTGAGCATTTTTTATTGAGTTGGGCAAATAGTGAGTATTTTTGCAAAAAAATGTAAAGAACAACCTGGCGTTGAACTTTTTACGTGTGAAAAAGTTTACGGATTAGTATTTTTGAAGCTGGATTGAATTATTCAATTCTTCATTGTGTTTGACCACTTCCCTCTTGTTCAAAAAGTTCTGTGGAATTTTTCGGTGTAACTCTCACACATAATTATAACATGTTACAGTGATACAACCATATTGGAGACAAAAATAATTACGACAAAAGTTTTAATGCATTTTGTTGGGTTAGGTTTATTCATTGATTATTCACCTCACTTTTTTTTATTAATTTTTATTAAATTGTGACAAACGTCATCCTTTATTTATAAGTTTATCTTTTACTCAATTTTAGAATTAACTATAAGCATTAAATATTGTTTTTCCTTTTTACCGCTCCTAATTCGTATCTCAATTTTTTCTTCTAACTCCATCAGATATTAACTGTGTTAACTAATTTATGTTGTAGGTACTATATATGTCTGTACATAAACTATAGTATGGATTTATAAATATATAGAAGAAAATTTTCTTTTGAACTATTTTTATGGATAATAGGTAGATTAATTTTTATTTATTTTCATGGATTCCTCTATAACATGTTAAATATATTTTATAAACATATGATATAGCTATCACATCTAAGGACATATAATATTTTTTTAACTGTTTGTCATGAAAGTGGTTAGTTTTTATATTTATTCATATTAAAATTTGAGTAAAAATACATAAATTAAGATAATTAATTGACTAAATCCGACATTAGCTCAAATTTGTAGACCTCGATCAAAGTACCCCTTTATAAAATAACTATAAAAGTTTGACACCATATAGTAAAATAATTTCCTACAGTGTGTTACTTTTCTTTTTCCAATTAAAATATGGCTTGTGATTACGGAGATATATTCTTTACAAGGATAGGAGTAGGGCCTGACTTGGTAGAGCCTTGATTTGGAAAGAGGATCCTTTCCGGATTTTCTTGGTAGGGATTTTATGAATTCTCACATCCTAACCGTTTATCGTTTATCGTATATCATGCGGCTAATTTTTATCAGGTATTATTTGTGTTTAATTTTAAATATAAAAATTTAACTGATTTCTGACCGTACGATGTACAATAAATGACTAAGATATGAGGATCCCCACCATTTGAATCCAGATGGGATCCAAATCCCTTGATTTGTACATTTCACTGATTATCTTATTGGACGCGGATTAGACACGTTTTTAGACTTGGTGTGGCTCCCTTGATAACAGTCAAGACGTCGTTCATGCGGTGGTACAAACAAGGCAGAAGCTTTCCATGCAAAAATTTCAAACTCCTCCATTTCATTGTTTACGGCATTTGCTTTTGAATCTAATTTCTGTATACTTCTGTTTTTTTTTTTTTCCTTTTTTTGTTTGTTTGTTTTGGTGAACTATACTTTTGATTCAACCCCTACTATTCTCCTACTTTAGTTGTTGAATTATTGACTTATTTTTTGTAATTGTTGGTGTTAATACAGACAATATCGTTGTGCGTAATATGTAAATTGTTTTTACTAGAGGACAAAAGAGTTTACCCTAACTTTACCAAAGAATTTGCCTTACAACGAGACATATATCATCGGTGGCACAATATATTTTCTCCCTCTTCACATGTATAACTTTGGGTATTTGCTAATAAAAATTTCTTACATGCAACCAAGTTGTATAAGAAATTTATTTACATAGTGTGATTTCTTTTAAGTACATTATATTTTTACATTAAGGGGAGGGAGAGTTTGGCAAAACCACACAATGGACAGCTTAATTTGGTATCGAATTCGCTATCCACGAGATTCGAATTTAAGACCTCTCACTTCCAAGTGAAGAGGAATACCACCAGACCGTAGTACATAATGTGATTTAGTCTAGAGTGTTAGGTTGGAGTTTAGAGCGTCTTGACACTTGCATTATTGGACTACTTCAAGAAAATTGATTAATTAATTAACTAAGCCGATATTAATGAAGTTAGTTAATCACATAGTTGATGAAAAAACAAATCATATATTGTGAAGTTGGCATCTTGTTGTTATATATAATATATATGGTGAAAGGGAGTGAAAGGGAGTTGTCGAAATTGGAGTAGCTGTGGGTGTAAAATGATCACCAAATACTACCTACCGATTACCATTACATTAGGAATTTAGGAACAAAACAAAAGATAACCAACAAGGAAACAACACATATATCATAGACAAATTAAAATTATTTCTTGTATATTCAGTTTTATGTTGTATATATACCTACTAAGTCTACGTGTATGTAACGAGGAACGCATCATTAGTTGGCTTAACGTTTCGTGCTGTAGCTTTCATATTGCAGGCTTCATGAACTTCCTGAACCAATAAACGTACGCATTTTCTAGGTTTTTGACATTCTCGATTAAACTATTAATTTTTTTAATTTTTTTAATTTTAAAAAGGGGATCATCTGGTGGCTTTGCCACGACATTTTACATTTTTGAGAACCGGAAAGACTCATAAAGACATTTCAACCTCTCTTTGACCGCCATCGTGCGATTCACCTGGTTGAACTATAACCTTTGGATATTCATTTTATGTTTTTCATTTTGGTGAGGTAAAATTGGAAAATATTGGGTATTGTCAAGGCTTCGCACAACTTGGTCCCTAGGCTTTTCAACCCATCAAGGTGGCCCTAATATATGCTTTGTTCAATTTCATTGGCTCTTGCTTCGGTCACTGGACATATTTTCTTTTGCGACCCATGAAATGATTTTATGAAGAAACACTTGTCCATACTACTAAATTGAAATGTAGTTAAGAATACTGTTATCGTGTCTAAACTTTGACGTACATTGAAATGTAATTATAATATTATTATCGTGTCTAAACTTTGACTTACTTACGATACTTCCACCATTCGAATCAATTGTCTTTGCGATTAAATAAAGTTCACGAGGGGATTTTAGGTAATTATTTCTTGAGACTCTTTCACTAGTTTTCTGTTGTAGCTAAAAAGCTTTTGTAGCAGTACAAAAAAATCATGCCCCTTTTGTAAGCTTCTTTCAATACGAGTTTTATCTGGATTGGTTTTAAATGGGTTTAGGCTCTGGGCTTTGAATTTTAGGCTCTGAGTCGGCCCATAAGCTTGGCCTTTCGACCTGATATGATCCGACGTAATATAAATACTTTTGAACTTCCTTTAAAATAATTAACTTTATTTTAATACTTATTTAATTGACTATACTATCTTAACCAAACAAATATCAAATAGTTAAATGGCCAAAAACTGGGCCGAGTTGGGCGGCCTGCTCATAAGCCCAAATTTCTAAGCCCGTGGGCTGGCCCAAGGCCTCTCATAATGGACATTAATTTATAGGGCCCAAAAATTTAGAATCCAGTAAGACTTGGGCCATGACCTTTTAGGGCCGGCCCGGCCCTTGTTACATTTGCACGAGGTATGCCACTACATGTTCGCAACTGAAGAATCCAGATAGATCCTCTTTATGAGGATTTCTGAGATCCGTGAATTGTATTCGTTCATCTTATGTCGTACGGTTAGAAATTATTTTAAATATTTTTTATTTAAAATTAAACACAAACTGTACCTGACAAAAATTGACCGCATGATGTACGATGAACGGGCACGATTCACAGATCCCCAGGATCCCCACCAAAAGGATTCAGAGAGGATCCTGTTGGGCTACCAAACATTTGTGCTGGCATCAAGTGGGGGCAGTAGGTATGCAGTGGCGAAACCAGGAATTAACGGGGGGAGGGGCAAAGATTTTCGGGTCCTTTCTTCCAATTTGTAAATATTTTCTCAGTGAAGACATTACTTCTAGTGCTACCCATTTGAACAAAATTACATTTAAAGGAGGAGGATGACTACCTGGAATATTTGAAGGAGAATGACTACCTGAAAGATTTAGCATTGTTTCTTATAATATCGTTCCATTACGTAATTGTAAAATGGAAAGAAAAAAATTTCTTAGACTCTTAATCCTAGAGTAGACTATACTAATATGCATAATAACTAATTTAACCAACTATTCAATTAATCAATACCAATAAGCATACAAATTATTCAATAAATAAAAATTCAATTCAACTAATCATATGAATAATTGTATACATTATGTAATAATTCAATTAATTAATCAATAATCAAGAATTCAAATTTTAATTTTTACCCTAAAAAATAATTTCATAATTTCATATCAATAATGTCACAACCCGTCCCGGAAAGGGTCGTGAAAAGACGAAAATGCCCTTGAGCGTGCATGTGTTTGTGTTTTGGGTTAAGAAATTGGGCCAATTATGTTATGTCCTAAATAATTGGAACCAATTGGAACTAAGTTTTCCTTAGTTTGGAACCAATTGGACCACACACACACATCCACATCACTCATCTCTCTCTCCCGTGTTCTCTCAGACTCACTCTCTCTCCTCCCTTCGAACTTTCCCTCTCTCTGCAAATAGTACGGACGTAGTCCGTTGACCTCTATTCCTTCACAGATCAAGCTCCCAAGGACCACCATTACATTTCTTACAAGAGTACGAACCCAACCATACCCTTAGTTGGTTGAATTACCTTCGAAAAACCCAGAAACCACGAGGGCTCCGTCGAAGCACAGTAGCACCGATTCGATCGTCGAGGTTTCACGCCATTTTAAGGCTCAGAAAGGTATCTAGTCTATTTCCTTAGTCATTTGGCATGATTTTGGTTGAAGTTTAACGTGAGAAAACCCCGGAAAAATTGAATCTCCGAGATGGTCACTATTCATCAACTTTTAAACGGAAGGTTTTCTTTGAATTTCAAGACCATAGTGAGCTTTAGAACGTCCTCACGATGCTCGGAGTGCAACGTTGAGGTATTTTGGACATCGGGGAGCAGTAGAACGGAGTTTCACTTTTAGCCGGATTATCGAGCTTTCTCCGGTGAAATGCCGTGAGTTTTAAGGCTTGAAAGTGGTAAGGTTTGGTTCCTTACTTCCTAAGCTTCATTTTGGCTTTTGTTTCATGAGATTTGGTGAAGAAATGAAGAAGATATATCGATTTGAAAAATGCCCAGTTTCCCGGAGAGTTGCAGCGGTGACGGCGAAGAACCCTGGCGAACCCAAAGTAAGAGACGACACGCGCGGCGCGTGGCCTGCGCGTAACCGCGCGTCTGGCCGTGCCTTGGCCGGCTCGTGGGGCTTTAAAAAATTATTCTAAAAATTTGGGGATGATCCTGAGGTTGTGTAGATCACTGTGGTATATTCATATACCTATTTTGAGCAATGTATGAGAATTTATTAGCTAGTTTTTCCTATATGCTTTAAAATAACGTTTTTATAGTTAATTTGCATATAGGTGAGACTTATTCCGAGGACGAGCGTATCCACGGGCGACTCGAGGGCTACGACCCTTTGACATATCAGTGAGTGGGCTTTCGTTTTCAATATATATTTATATACTTGATTTATTTCCCAGAAATGTGTTTTAAATTAAAGTATACTTTGTAATAATATGCCAAATGCCTTTATATTCTGAATATGCATTTCATGGTTGCATATATATATAATTGTGGTGCTGTGGAGGCACATGTAAGTTCAGGTAAGTTATGTTTGAATAAGTGAACTACGAACGGCTTGATCCCTGTTTAGGGTACGTAGGCAGTCTAACGAGAGGTTAGATGCAGCCATTCAATAAATAAGATGAACATGTTGATTGTCTATATGAGATGTGATTAGGACAAAGGCCTTAGTTGTGAATGGAATGATTATATATGTATTGATGTGAAGGAAATTTTGTGAAAAACATGTTCATTTGAATAACATCATATAGCATGCAATTAACAATTAAAGGCGGAATCATGCTTTCATGCATTCAAAAACAAAACATCTACCATGAAATTCAAAGCCTAGTAGATTGGTGAACCTTGACTCAACTTAAAAACAACAATTTGTTAGTTGAGAAATATTTACCTTTGTAGATTCCTCTTTGCATATGCAAAGGATAATCACCCAAGAGATAGGGCCTTCATTCCTTGCTTCTTAGCTCCATGGATTTGGTTAGAAGAATAGGTTCTCCAAGTTCCCAAAATTGAGAACCTCTAAAGATTCTACACCAAGGTTGGATTGGAGAGGAAATGAGTGACCTTGAGGAAATAGAATTGCTAGACAATATCCCCCAAGGTGGTTGGCCTCTTAGAGAGAAATGGAAGCTTTGTGTTCTCACCAATTTTCTCTAAAATCAACAACTTATGAATTTATGTTATAAAGTTCTTTATATAGTCACTTCTTTAAATGACGTAAAGAACCAAAAAACCCTAATTCATCACTATATGGCCGGCCACTCTATTGGATTTGGGCTTTTGGGCCTTTGTGAATCTTTATTCATTAAGTTGTCATACAACTTAAGTCAATGGGCTTTGACGTTCGAAGCCCATTGGGCCTTAAGGTCCAAAAACTATCCCGAGGTCTTTAACGAACTTATTCGTTTGATTAATTAACATATTAATTAATCCTTGCCATAAATAATTAAACCATTTAATTCATCTCCTTTGTTTCTTCAATCTCCACCTTATTTGGTGTACGATACATTAGGTTCCTTTTAGCGAGGCAGTGGGCGATTAAAACCATTTTACATCGATTGTGAATTTGAAACTTACTTTCAATTCTCCCTTTAGTGATTACACACGTTTAGGGCTTCCACAAACCATGAGTGACCCCTAGCAGCATATCATGGCTACCCAAGCTAATCAGAAGAGGTAGAGAACCTATTCAGTTTAGGATTACAAATGCAATACGGTCTTTCTCTAATCTAATACTCTTGACCACATTGTTTGGTTTGATAGTTTATTTATTCATGTCTACTATCCAATGTGATTCTTGTGCTTATATGATTACTTTGAATGTGAATTGGAACGCATTCCCAAATCTCATTCATACTCTGGCCAGAGATTTTAATCATATCATAGAGTATTCTCCCTCAAGCCAATTGAAGGTTAGAGATCCCTTGTTGCGCATTCACTTGTCTCCATGACTAAGTGGCTTAACCCCAATGATGTCGTGGACACCCCGATGGGGTGACTTTGACATAATCAAAGATCAAGGACTTAACCACAAGACAACAACTGTGATGCCTCAGGTCAAAGGACTAATTTGCATTATCCCAAACATGAGTTCTCATGTGACATGAGTATGAGAACTCCTCGTTGATCGTGTTCAGTGAACTCATTCTCTATTGAGCACCTACGTACTTGTCTTGATGTCACACACACCAATGACTCGAGACTAGTCACTCTCCCTGAGAGAAGACATAGCACGTACTGATCTTATCGGACTGTCAATGCCCAATTGGCAATCCTATGATCAGGAACGTGTAGGATATGTCTACGAAATAATGGTCTCATTAATCTAACTTCATTAGATTGCATTCTTCCAATCACATATTCCTTGGACTTTATCGTTTAAGCATATAACATTTATATGAGACGTCTCAAACAATAATGTTTGCCCTTTATATGTAAACTAGATTAGTTTAACATGTGAAATATCCGTAAAGTATCATCATATGAATGGCTTTAGGGCACATTTCCAACATGATGAACATTGAGCTCATAACCTGCACCAGGGTGATTGCGATTTAGCCAAAGAGAGAATTGGCACAGGCCTGTATATTATGTCACCTCCCGCACCATATGCTCACATCGGATCCAATTAGGTGCACAGTCTTGTCGTACAGACCACTATAGGTGGTTCCGACTCGTAGGTGACTAACGTATTGTCGCACAACTAGCATTGAGAGAGTAAATTGAGCATAATTATATTACAACCCAACCTTGTCGTACAAACCCTTTCCAGGGGTTCCGACTTATGTGCAGTATATTGCCATATAGGTCATAGTAGTGACTCCCACTAGATTGAGTTTGAGCTATGAATTCAGCCGTACAGACTACCACAGGAGTTCCGGCTAACATATCATATTTCTATGAAATTAAACTTACATGGATAGCTTACTTTGTTATATTTTGGCATGGCATACATATGAATATGATTATGTGAAGCATGAACTGATTTAATATGATTTCAGATATATATATGTATATGCTTACATCTTGATTCTGGGAAATTAATACATGTTTTACAGCGAGGGGTTAGATATATTGATAAATGAAATGATTTTGTAAAACATTTGTTTTTGTCCACTCACGTTTTCTGTTTTGCGCCCCTCCAGGTTTTAAGTAAGCTTGCTGTTGGTGGCTAGAGGACGTCGGCAGTTCTGACCTATTTGAATAATAGTAGGACAATCCTGGTACTGTGTAACTAGTACTTGTCCTGCTGGACTGCACCTAGACTTATTATGCTCTGATTAGGAGTGTTCACTGTTGTAACTAACTCCTATCACTTTTGTTTAGTAGTGCACTCTAGTAACTTGGTTTTTTTAATTATTCGTATATTTTCTATCTTTATCGCTTCCGCACTGTGCACATGGCTACGTCACTCTCACGTTACGGTCAGCATGCCTTGACCTCGGTCGGGGTGTGTCAAATAATCAATAACCAATAACCATATCAATGATTCTTCTATACCAATTAAATAAAATCCGTTTTAAATAATTAATTAGGGTTAGGGATTATAAATTTGGGAATTAAAAAAATTACCTAAATAGTGGCTTTGAAGGCTAGAAGCCAGACGTTGGAGACTGGAGAGTGGCTGCTGTGGCTGGCGCGACAGCAAATGGCTGAAGGGAACTGGGATCTGTTTGCTGCTGGGAATTGGGGGGCAGTGACCTTTGCTCTAATAATCTGATTGGAGGTTGAAAAGGCCACAGATGATAGAGAGAGACTAAAGGGGACACGCGGTCCCCCCCTTTATATATTTTTTTCCAACATAAACCAAACGGAGCCGTTTCGTTTTTTTTTTTAATTTTTTTTTTAACTAGGACCAAAACGACGTCGTTTTGGCCTGGAATTTAAAAAAAAATATATAACTTAGCTCGCAGCAGCAGAACCGGACAACAGTAGCATCAGAACCAGTCGGGTTTCCGGCGAGCTACGAGGGGAGGGGCTGAACCGCGCTCCAGTCGTGTTATTCCAGCGAGGGGAGTGGCTGAACCGCCACTCCTCGCCCTCACGTGGCTTCGCCACTGTAGGTATGTATGGAGTGACGAACCTTTTGCTTTACTCACGAGTACCGGTGAGAAATCAACTCATTAAATTGTTAGAGCATTAACCTAGACCATCACTTTGACCGTTATTCGTGACCGCGTAATACAACTTGAGTATCTTCGATTTTGATTGAAGACAAAAAAAATACACAGTTGGAATTACCAACTTATCGTGGATAATGATTGAAGACTAGAATGAACGTATATGGTCATGCTAGTCGACCTCGAAACCTTTTCAAATAATGAAGACGGAAGTGTTCAATGGTCATATGCTCAAAAATTGTAGTCAAAGAAGATGGAGATGAGATTCAAGTGTGACCACATGTAAAAGGTAAACAAAACAAAGAAGTAATCCGCAGTTAAGTTTTCTTCCTGAGGCTATGGATCGATCGTACTCGTTCCTTCCATAAAAGTGAAAGAGGGCCCCATTCCACACAATCTGCAAAACACAGCAAACCAAATGGACACAATCCCCATCTTGCAATCTCACTTCCTTATCTTTTACCCCCCCCGAAACTTTAAGAACCCTGCTTTGCTGTCCTCTCTCTGCCCTGCAGACAGAGGTAGAAGCATGGCAGCCACACTCAGCCTCCTCAGACTCCCCATTCTTCCCCAAAAGCCCACTCAATGCCTCTCAAAAATCCAACAGAGTTCATCAATCCCAACAGCAATGCCAAGGACTCAACAAAACTCCTCACAACCACCACCGACCGCCTTAAGTCAACTTCTCTCCCACTCACAGCTCTCACATTGCCTTTTTTTGTTGGACGCCAAGGCAAGTACAATTAGTAAATAAATAAAGATCACAACTTTCCCAATGTTGTTTATGTATAGGAAGTGATTTTCGCACACCGTTTTCTCCTTATTCGTATCTTTCTATGTCATTTTCGCGTGTTCTTCCTTTCTAATTTGGATTTTTGAGGGGTTTTTTGTTTTCTTTTGAAATTTGTGGGTGTGGATTAGAATGCACTTGCTGCAGGTGGGGAGTTTGGTGGAGGACTCAACACTTGGTTTAGGACAAGAAAGCTATTTCTAGGTCCCCATTTGTTTGATGGAGCAGGTAAAGTTTGTATTTCTGCTTGGAAAGTTCAAACAATATAATTCTAAAGAAATCATGTGGCCGAACCTCACTAGTAAAGGCTTCATTGACCTTAGTTGGTTTTCCTTGTTGTCAACAGCTATCACGGTGCTATGGGCATCCGCGGCATCTCTTACACCTGCAATGCAAAAGGGAAGTGAGACAGCCAGAAGCCTTCACATTGCATTGAATACGATAAACGTTCTGCTTTTCGTATGGCAAATACCTACTGGATGGGAGATACTTCTGAAAGTGTTCGAGTTCACCAAATGGCCTTGAATTGCAGACATTCCAAAGGGCGGAGATTATTATTTCAGCTACCATCTGCACTTCCAACCTATGTTCTTTCCCTTTTTCCTCTGCTAATTTTCATAGCCTTGTACCTACAATTATCTTCATTAGGTGCTAAGAATTACTTTTAAGCATTGGATGCTGTGTCCATTCCAGTTAAATTTTTGTATATTTTAAAGAGAATTTCACTCTGTGCTGTACAGTGCCACAAAATATACTAAGATATATTTCCTTTGCCTAGTACCAATTTACGTTTGAGAGCAAAGTAGCGACTGACTACCGTAGCGACATTATATTATTTTTTTCAATTTCTTACCCTTATGTTCAACCTTCATTCGAAATCATCAACGGTGAATTGAACGTGTAGTGTGTTTCCTTTAATATCTGCAGCATTGGGAATGGCTTGAAGTTGATCTTTGTCGTGCAATTGTTATACGTCCTTGTTTCTTCCTAGTATCCAAAGAAACTCTGGAACCAATGTAATCTTCTGCATTGATGTTCATAGTTCACTTCATTTCCTCCTGACACGCTTCTTGTTCTAGCTAAATCACATAAGATAATATCAATGCACGCCAATCCTCACGAGTCACAAAAGTCGGCACAGTTGAATCTGCTACCAATCGAGTGCAAAATCATTTCGTAGTAGCATATTGGTAACCATTTTTACTCTTACTGCTTGAAATTAGTTTTCAATTTATGAGCATATTTACATCTTTCTTCTACTCTCAATAACTAGGCTGTGAATGTTTATGAATGAGAGTTTATAATCTTGCAACGTAAGAACGACAAATAGCTAGAGAGATGACAATATGACATCTGAACTACGGCATTTCTTCAAGCAGGGTTACCAGATACATAAATGAGTAGGCTAAAGCTGTCGATGTATAATGTACGTCAATTTAAGTCACTTTACTTGCATGTGATACACATTGTAGAGTAGATTAATAATTTTTCATAAAGAAATAGTGTATAGAGTTAGCTTTGGATGGTAAATTATTTGTAGCCTATATGAAATGTTAAGGGCTTATAGGCGAGAAAATGACGGTATTACACTCTAAAGTGACTTAAGTTGACGAAAAATTGGATAAAATAGCTTTGAATATAATAATAGGGATGAAATTAGCAATTTTTAATGAATTCAGGGACTTAACTTACCGAAAAAATAATTCAATGACCTAATTTTCACTGAAATAATTCAGGGACTAAATCGGCACTTCACCCTGTTCCAAAATAATGTAGTATCAGAGAAGTTCCTAAAGGATGTTGGGGCCAACATGGTGAAATTATGTTATAATTTGCCTAATTTTCCTAATTATAACATTGTTGGCTTAAAATTAGGCAAATTATTTTCACTGAAATAATTAGGCAAATTATAACATTGTTGGCTTAAAATTATGTTATAATTAGGCAAATTATAACATTGTTGGCTTAAAATTATGTTATAATTTGCCTAATTATAACATTGTTGGCTTTAAATTAGGCAAATTATTTTCACTGAAATAATTAGGCAAATTATAACATTGTTGGCTTAAAATTATGTTATAATTTGCCAAATTCCATTACCGCTTATGTGGATTCAAATTTCTTCCTTCTTGATCTTGGACAATATTGCACCTACAAAACAATTAACACCTTCGGGTCAAGGCCAAGAGCCTCACGCGCCCACGATGAATTTGGGGGGGGGGGGGGCTTTGGCCGAAGAACCTTCGATGCCAAAGTTAGAATTTAGAGAGAAAAGTGTTTAGAGAGTTTTTGGAGTTTTGCAAGAGTGTGGACCTAGTCTTTCAAAGAAAATGGAGTCCTATTTATAGAGCATTGGGGTGTAATGGTGATTAATTTGGTGATTAGTGGATTAATTAGGAATTAATCCATTAATTAGCCTAATTAATTTAATTTATATGGAAGGTTTTGAAGGTTATGGAATGATTTCCTTGTAGAGGATATGGAGTAAAGATAGATAAGATAAATTTGAACTTGTTACCTATTTTAGGCACTCTTGACTCGGTTGATGGATGATTCTCCACTGCTCGCATGTAGGAAACCTGGTGTGTCTCGAGGGTAATTTTGTCCTCTTCACCTAAAAATCCACGTGTCGCCTCTTGATTATTTTTTGGCTCCACAGATGCCCCCACACCTGCTGGGCTGCTTGTAGGAAAGGACAACATGTGTAGAGATCTTCTTGCTCTAGGAAACTTAGGACTGCTTCCTATTTTGATGTAGATTCCCTCTTTAATATGAAATTAGATCCTTGTAAGAAAGGGAAATAAATTTCTCTCAAAGCCTATTTAAGTGCACCTTAAGTAGGTTGTTAAATCAACTTTGGAGAGCGATTTATTCTACCCTACAAGAGAGAGAAAGCTTAAAGGATATTTGTTCCCCCTCCCCTAGCAATCTTCTACACTTGCCCGTGCAAAGGATCATCTTTCGTTGCTTTCTTTGTCTTCTCGGCGCCGCACCGATGTAGGGAAAACTTAATTCTCTTTGTCTTCTTATTGGGATGTGCTGTCACGGGGCAGCTGTCGGGGTGGTGCGGCACGTCAGCTGGCATGGGCTAGAAGTTGGCTTGTCATGAGCTAAGGAGGTGGTGTGGCAGGGGCCATTGCTTGTGCTGCTCGGCTTGATTGAAGCCAAGGATTAGCTCGGCATGGGCCGAGGAAGTGGCGTGGCATGGGCAACGGTTTGGGCTGCCATGTTTGGGTTGCTTGCCAAAAATGAGGAAACTGCTTGAGTTTGATTTCTCAACTGTCGTAGATGAAGCAATCAATGATAAAGCTGCCAAGATCGGAGCTACTGAAGATGAAGTGTCGGATGAGTGAACTGTTAAGTGCAAAAGTGGCTGCTGCCCCTTGACCATTTGCTGCCTAGTTGATCTTCAAGCATTCGATCTTTTAAGCTATGTGGCATTCTCGCACTGGAGACCTTACCCAGATGGGTGTCGGAGAATTATTTTACCCTCTCGCACTAGAGAGCAATTAGTTTACCCTCTTGTGCTGGAGAGCAATTAGTTTACCCTCTCGCACTGGAGAGCAATTAGTTTATCCTTTCGCACTGGAGAGTAGACCCATATGGGTATCGGGGAATTGTTTTACCTTCTCGCATTAGAGAGCAATTAGTTTATCCTCTCACACTGGAGAGCAGACCTATATGGGTGTCAGGGAATTATTTTATCCTCTCGCACTGGAGAGCAATTAGTTTATCCTCTCACACTGGAGAGTATACCCATATGGGTGTCAGGGAATTAGTTTACCATCTGCTTTCGCAGAGATCTATATTTTATTCACGTTCCGAATGTGAAGTACTTTCTCTTCTCTCATTAATCTTCTACTTTTTATTAGCCACACTTTTACAACGATTGTAAAACATAGTTACTAATACGGAATCAAGCATTCAAGTAGAAGGACCAACTGTTTTGAACTATTCAAGAACAATTTACAACACCTTCGAAAGGTGTGTTCTTGACACTTTGCAAGACATTTCTTGCAAATACCCCTTCCAATGTCCATCATTTCATAAAGAAAGTTTGTTCCCTTGGAGTTAATTTTATCTTCTTCATTTGACTTCTCCTTTGACTACAATAGTCATGGTCCCTAAACTCCCACTATCTCTCTTGAAACCTTTTTCAATTGTGTTATACACATCAAACATTTTGGAGAGTGTGTGGTATTTGTTCACTACATAGTTTACAATAAACTTAGTGAACCATTAGGATAGGGACATAAAGGTGAAGTCCTAGCTTAGTTTCCGTCTCGTTAAGTGGTTTATCACTTCAACACTCAATGATTCAAAATCATCATAAGTCCATGTTGATGGACTATTTTTGTCAACCAACCATTATGTTCTAAACATAATTACAAACTTTCAAGAGTTGTTCAAGGCAACTCTTATTTGTTCATAAGTTCCTTTGTTCATATAACGAAGGAATAAGCATTGGTTGTTTGTGTTGTCCTCTTCATGATAGACATTTCTAACATGTTCTTCCAATGATACATTATCAATAGGAAGATTGTGAGGATGAGACTTCTTAGGTACATGCACAATCCATTTAAGACAATCTTTGGGATTGTGTTACCAAGTCCGGAAACTAAAACATTCGGTTTTTCTTTGTCAAGTTTTGGATAGCGTTTGCAAATATATTGGTAAACAAATACATAACGAATATAAATTGATTGATTTTAAGCCATTTGATTCGGGTCTTTAAATCAAATAGCACCACCCACTATTTTTGGCAAATTCCATATCCCTCATTGGAATTCGAGAGTTTTGGAGGAAACTCTTAGTAGGTTATGGGAGACTCACTATTACCAAGCCCACCTCAGAAGAAAATCATATTGGCTAGCGTTAATAATAATGAGAGAGTACGCTTACTCATTTGCAACAACCTCTTGCAAGTACCCATCTAGTTTGGCCTCTAGATAATGATGCCTCAGAAGAATATCATATTGGCACATTGCACTTAGTTAAGTCATTCCCACCATGCTAGTTAAAGTAGGGGTTCAAGAATGGCCTCAGAAGAATATCATATTGACCACACTCGTTGCCTACCTTCACTTCATCATATGTATATAGGCTTCTCCTGAATGTAAGCACATACTTTGCAACCCCAGAACTGGACGAATACGGTGTATGAGTCACAAACAATTGAAGCCTACCATGGTGGAAGGCCACGAAAGAGTGTTCAAAGCACTCTCACGCTTATCAACTTAATAATGGTTTGTTTGAGGGTTTTAGGTCTCATCACATAAACATATTCATTTTAATCTTTATTAAAACAATTTTGGTCCTATTACAACTATTGGTCCATTTGATTCAATTTAGTTGTATATAATACTCCCACTATACTTATAAAACGGTTTTTAAAGCAAGAGTATATGATACTACTAACATAAGATTTGCATTCATTTGATGGACTATATAGTTGCCTTAGGGCCTTAGGATGACTATGAACCTTTGTTTAGATTCAACACGAGCCTAGTGTTGAATCTCGGACTAGGGATGGAGATTGATTTTAGTTACGCGTTTAATCACATTAAGGCGTGTTGTTCCTAGGGGCGTTGGACCCAACTACTTCATTTTCATGCATATCAAATAAAGCAAGAAAGAAGTACTTCAAAGTAAAAGAGAGCTTATGCTCTTTACAACATTTGCATAATTCAAATTACTTTAAAGTAAAGAAGAGCTTATGCTCTTTTACAACATTTGATCAAATCAAATTACAACCAAAATTAATCTACACATTCCCATGGTTCAAACAAATTTGAAACGGTCTTTCACATAGCTCAATTATCGTAGGCTTAGGTTCATAATCACCCTTTAATTAATCAACACTTTAATTAATTAAATTGAATGCAACATTTTCATTTGGTTTTTGTATCCATAAAATTGATTTAAATGGAGCTAAATGAAATGAAAATCCAATTCTCATTTAAAGAGACAAAACAATTTTTGTTCCCTACTTAATTTGGGCCATCATGCAATAACCACAACTTTTTGGGCTATATTGCGAAACACAAACTTTTGGGGTCACTTTGTAAAAACATAAAAGTCCACTACTTCATGTAATTACAACTAGAACCCAAAAATTTCAACAAATACAAAAAACTTCATTAAAGGAGCAAAACAATTTGTCCTTTAACGTTTTTGGGCCTTAACGTAAAACCGTAAACTTTTGGGCCAAAGTGCAAATACACAAAAGTATCAAGACTTTATGTAATTGAATAAAAGACCCAAAAATACCCTATTCTATTAGGGTGGCCAGCCATGATAGAAAAAATATGATTTTTACAAAGTTTTTGTAAGTGGGTTTTGTTAGGTGAGGTAAAGATGAAATATTTTGAATTTATGTTAAACTTTTAAAAAAGTTTGTCTACCATTAAAACCATTAATAATACTTTACAAATAATCATCACCCACTAAAATCACCCACTAAAATTAAACCAAAACTTTATGTAAAAACATAAAACATTTTGAATCAAAACTTCAAAACTTTTTGTTCTTGGCAAGAACTTCAAGAACATTGAAGAACACTCATGAAAACTCATAATAGCTCCATGAATGTTTTCACTCACCAAAACTCAAATTTTCATCACTCAAAAGAGGGTTAACATCCTAGGGTACTTAGGGGTTCCAAAAGTCACTTTAAAACCATTTTAACAAGACAAACATGAACCCAAAAAATCACCCCTTGGATTTGGCCGAATTTCCCAAAAAACATGGCACCAAATTTTAGCTCCAAAATTCATGCTCATATGAACTACATCTACAACATTTGAGATGGCAAATTTTCTAACAAAATTTACATTCAAAGAAACAAGAATAAAGTTTGTAACATATTACAACTTTTAAATCAAAAACTATGAACTACAAAACCCAAAATGATTCACCAACTACTAGACCTAGGCTCTTGATACCACTTGAAGGAAATTTTGTGAAAAACATGTTTATTTGAGCAACATCAATAGCATGCAATTAACAAATTAAAGGCGGAATCATGCTTGCATGCACTCAAAAACAAAACATCAACCATGAAATTCAAAGCCTAGTAGATTGGTGAACCTTGACTCAACTTTTAAATCAACATTTATTAGTTGAGAAATATTTACCTTTGTAGATTCCTCTTTGCATATGCAAAGGATAATCACCCAAGAGATAGGGCCTTCATTCCTTGCTTCTTAGCTCCATGGATTTGGTTGAATGAAATAGATTCTCCAAGTTCCCAAAATAGAGAACCTCTAAAGATTCTACACCAAGGTTGGATTGGAGAGGAAATGAGTGACCTTGAGGAAATAGAATTGCTAGACAATATCCCCCAAGGTGGTTGGCCTCTTAGAGAGAAATGGAAGCTTTGTGTTCTCACCAATTTTCTCTAAAATCAACAACTTATGAATTTTAGGCTATAAAGTTCTTTATATAGTCACTTCTTTAAATGACCTAAAGAACCAAAAACCCTAATTCAACACTAAATGGATATGGGCTTTTGGGCCTTTGTGAATCTTTATTCATTAAGTTGTCATACAACTTAAGTCAATGGGCTTTGACGTTCGAAGCCCATTGGGCCTTAAGGTCCAAAAACTATCCCGAGGTCTTTAACGAACTTATTCGTTTGATTAATTAACATATTAATTAATCCTTGCCATAAATAATTAAACCATTTAATTCATCTCCTTTGTTTCTTCAATCTCCACCTTATTTGGTGTACGATACATTAGGTTCCTTTTAGCGAGGCAGTGGGCGATTAAAACCATTTTACATCGATTGTGAATTGAAACTTACTTTCAATTCTCCCTTTAGTGATTACACACGTTTAGGGCTTCCACAAACCATGAGTGACCCCTAGCAGCATATCATGGCTACCCAAGCTAATCAGAAGAGGTAGAGAACCTATTCAGTTTAGGATTACAAATGCAATACGGTCTTTCTCTAATCTAATACTCTTGACCACATTGTTTGGTTTGATAGTTTATTTATTCATGTCTACTATCCAATGTGATTCTTGTGCTTATATGATTACTTTGAATGTGAATTGGAACGCATTCCCAAATCTCATTCATACTCTGGCCAGAGATTTTAATCATATCATAGAGTATTCTCCCTCAAGCCAATTGAAGGTTAGAGATCCCTTGTTGCGCATTCACTTGTCTCCATGACTAAGTGGCTTAACCCCAATGATGTCGTGGACACCCCGATGGGGTGACTTTGACATAATCAAAGATCAAGGACTTAACCACAAGACAACAACTGTGATGCCTCAGGTCAAAGGACTAATTTGCATTATCCCAAACATGAGTTCTCATGTGACATGAGTATGAGAACTCCTCGTTGATCGTGTTCAGTGAACTCATTCTCTATTGAGCACCTACGTACTTGTCTTGATGTCACACACACCAATGACTCGAGACTAGTCACTCTCCCTGAGAGAAGACATAGCACGTACTGATCTTATCGGACTGTCAATGCCCAATTGGCAATCCTATGATCAGGAACGTTTAGGATGTGTCTACGAAAGAATGGTCTCATTAATCTAACTTCATTAGATTGCATTCTTCCAATCACATATCCCTTGGACTTTATCGTTTAAGCATATAACATTTATATGAGACGTCTCAAACAATAATGTTTGCCCTTTATATGTAAACTAGATTAGTTTAACATGTGAAATATCCGTAAAGTATCATCATATGAATGGCTTTAGGGCACATTTCCAACAATCTCCCACTTGCACTAGAGCCAATCAGCTTGGTCATCTGTTATGATTCCTCTTCTGTAGTCATTTCCTAAATGGCTGAGTAGTAGGCCTAGGAAATGGATATCTATATGTTATCCATAGAAGCAACCTTGAGAATATCGACGTCACCATTATACATGATTCCCAATCATGTGGTTCAGTCTCTCATATGAATTCGGATCTTGATGAGACCTTGATTCCCTGGCTTGAGCTATCGCCCCATTAGTGTCATACACTTTCTGGTTGGAACCGAATAGAGAGTTCATAAATGAACTTTCCCATCCAAACAACATTGTTGTAAACTTCTATATGGCAATATATTTTGCATTCATAATGGAACACACTAAAGTCATTACTTTAATGTTTCCATCCAAATATCTCTTTAGTCATAATAAAGAGGTATCTGTTAATCTCTTCATTCGTAATGAAGAAACATTCAACGATGGATTAGATTCATAATCTAACACATTTACGCTTCCTTTACGTTACTCTAATTCTTCCTCAATCTTTGAGGAATTTATCCTTTAGTATTTCTTAAATACTTAAGGACTCACTTGACAGTTGCCATGGTTCTGATCCTGGGCTTGTATTGATATCGCCTTGTACCTTTCTAGGTACAACTCATATCAATGTTTTTCATACAATATGAAATACATAAATCACCTTTCTGCGTATGCATAAAGGATTCGATTTACGCATTATTTCTTTGGGAGTCAAAGGGTACGTTCCCTTTGAGAAGAGCTACCTCCTAGTCTCACTAGAGTTGTTCTTCTTATTGAAGTTTATCATCATATGAGAAACTTCCTAGCATCCTTTTGTCTATTATTAGGGCATGATATAATCCAATTATATCCTAAAATCTATCATTATAGATTTCCATCCCATGTATATAGACTATGTCTCCCATATACATTCTATCGTTATAGAATGTTTAAAGTCATAACTTTAACAATGAAGTATTCTTTTCATTTCCAAAATTAATATATCATACATATATTTAAATTTAGGAATATGATTAACTCCCACTAATCTTTTGTAAACCTAGTAAACAAAAGATTCATTTACATCTTTATGAGAAATCAAACGTTTTGATCTTTCTCTCATAAGACGCTTATGGCTCCCACTAGCTTGCTTAGATCCATGATGGTTGGATCTCTACAACTTACATGTCTTGTGATTCATAGTTTTAGACATAAATTATCAAGACTATCTTAATAATGGTTTCGGAAACCTATATCATGTCCAAAAATTGAATCACCATTTAGTTGTAGCTAGCAATCTTCGAATTAATTGAAACTAATACTACGTCAAAGATGGTTCCTTCAAAGTCAACCATTCTCTTTGATTGTAGTCACCTTAAGCTACCAATTAGCTATGAAGGTTTCATTATTTCGGGTTAAATGGTACTTTACCATTTCCTTGAGTATATATTGTATATACACTCAATGTAGTCATAAAGTTCAAACCATTCAACTGAGATGGTTTAAAATTCTTTTTGACTACCTTGGAGCTTGTGGTATAGGAGCTAGGTTGTTATATTTGTTGATTATCATCTTGTCTCTCAAAGAACCCATTATTTTGAGTTCTATTCCTAGTTCATTTGCTCTAAGGCAAATCACATTGTAGGATTACAATGAACTACTCAACAAACAACATTTGTTGGTTGGTTTATAGAAGTGATATCCAATGGTTAATTTAAGGATATCCACAAGATAATTTTTAAACAAATATTGCTCATTAGCACACAACCCCAAATCTTAACATGATTAAGATTTGTCTTTCTTTCCAACTACATCCTATGGAGTTATGAAAATTTTGGAAGATCTTCTAATTGACAATCATATTGTTTTAGAAGTATATATCATATATATATGGGTAATTGATAACATCCAACGAACTAAATCTTATTCGAGTTCGTTCTTCTCCTAATGGAGAAAATCATTATCTTATGATGCTAATTTCCTTGATATCTTTCAAGGAAACTCATCTAAAGTGTTACCTTTCCTTGGATCAAATCTAAGGAGGTAAGTACTTTAGACGTCTTACTCATCAACTTACATTTCTTGAATTCTTTGAAACCTTTTGCAAAGTATTCGGACTTGTGTTTATTCATAATAAACTATAATCCAACCGAGAGTGATCTTCGGTGAATGTCAAACAACATGAGTAGTATTATGTTGTGGACAAGTGCCACTAACATCTAAGTGAATTAACCTCAATAACTTTGTGATTCTTTCTTCTTTCCAAAAGAATAAAGATTCGAACATTTCGCCTCTATACAATTTTGACAAGAAGGTATTGGATCCGGATCTAACGATCCAAAGCATCCATCTATGACCAACTCGTATTTTATGTTTTAGAGGTATCACAACTCAGTTGGGATTAGTCACTATTTTGCAACCTTTTGGGTTTTAAGCATCATTATATTCTAAACAGTTAACGCTACCATATCATCTCTACTATAGAGACAATTAATTAGATTACTATAATCCAATCAGTGATTAATAAAGAACAATGTTTTGTCAAACAAAACATTCATCCATCTCTACTATAGTGACGGAATTAAGTTCCTTAAAATTGGAATGTAAAGACAATCTTTGGTTTTTCCAATTTCTTTGGTAGTTCATATGAGGAAGTTAGTACCATCTGCTTTCGCAGAGATCTATATTTTATTCACGTTCCGAATGTGAAGTACTTTCTCTTCTCTCATTAATCTTCTACTTTTTATTAGCCACACTTTTACAACGATTGTAAAACATAGTTACTAATACGGAATCAAGCATTCAAGTAGAAGGACCAACTGTTTTGAACTATTCAAGAACAATTTACAACACCTTCGAAAGGTGTGTTCTTGACACTTTGCAAGACATTTCTTGCAAATACCCCTTCCAATGTCCATCATTTCATAAAGAAAGTTTGTTCCCTTGGAGTTAATTTTATCTTCTTCATTTGACTTCTCATTTGACTACAATAGTCATGGTCCCTAAACTCCCACTATCTCTCTTGAAACCTTTTTCAATTGTGTTATACACATCAAACATTTTGGAGAGTGTGTGGTATTTGTTCACTACATAGTTTACAATAAACTTAGTGAACCATTAGGATAGGGACATAAAGGTGAAGTCCTAGCTTAGTTTCCGTCTCGTTAAGTGGTTTATCACTTCAACACTCAATGATTCAAAATCATCATAAGTCCATGTTGATGGACTATTTTTGTCAACCAACCATTATGTTCTAAACATAATTACAAACTTTCAAGAGTTGTTCAAGGCAACTCTTATTTGTTCATAAGTTCCTTTGTTCATATAACGAAGGAATAAGCATTGGTTGTTTGTGTTGTCCTCTTCATGATAGACATTTCTAACATGTTCTTCCAATGATACATTATCAATAGGAAGATTGTGAGGATGAGACTTCTTAGGTACATGCACAATCCATTTAAGACAATCTTTGGGATTGTGTTACCAAGTCCGGAAACTAAAACATTCGGTTTTTCTTTGTCAAGTTTTGGATAGCGTTTGCAAATATATTGGTAAACAAATACATAACGAATATAAATTGATTGATTTTAAGCCATTTGATTCGGGTCTTTAAATCAAATAGCACCACCCACTATTTTTGGCAAATTCCATATCCCTCATTGGAATTCGAGAGTTTTGGAGGAAACTCTTAGTAGGTTATGGGAGACTCACTATTACCAAGCCCACCTCAGAAGAAAATCATATTGGCTAGCGTTAATAATAATGAGAGAGTACGCTTACTCATTTGCAACAACCTCTTGCAAGTACCCATCTAGTTTGGCCTCTAGATAATGATGCCTCAGAAGAATATCATATTGGCACATTGCACTTAGTTAAGTCATTCCCACCATGCTAGTTAAAGTAGGGGTTCAAGAATGGCCTCAGAAGAATATCATATTGACCACACTCGTTGCCTACCTTCACTTCATCATATGTATATAGGCTTCTCCTGAATGTAAGCACATACTTTGCAACCCCAGAACTGGACGAATACGGTGTATGAGTCACAAACAATTGAAGCCTACCATGGTGGAAGGCCACGAAAGAGTGTTCAAAGCACTCTCACGCTTATCAACTTAATAATGGTTTGTTTGAGGGTTTTAGGTCTCATCACATAAACATATTCATTTTAATCTTTATTAAAACAATTTTGGTCCTATTACAACTATTGGTCCATTTGATTCAATTTAGTTGTATATAATACTCCCACTATACTTATAAAACGGTTTTTAAAGCAAGAGTATATGATACTACTAACATAAGATTTGCATTCATTTGATGGACTATATAGTTGCCTTAGGGCCTTAGGATGACTATGAACCTTTGTTTAGATTCAACACGAGCCTAGTGTTGAATCTCGGACTAGGGATGGAGATTGATTTTAGTTACGCGTTTAATCACATTAAGGCGTGTTGTTCCTAGGGGCGTTGGACCCAACTACTTCATTTTCATGCATATCAAATAAAGCAAGAAAGAAGTACTTCAAAGTAAAAGAGAGCTTATGCTCTTTACAACATTTGCATAATTCAAATTACTTTAAAGTAAAGAAGAGCTTATGCTCTTTTACAACATTTGATCAAATCAAATTACAACCAAAATTAATCTACACATTCCCATGGTTCAAACAAATTTGAAACGGTCTTTCACATAGCTCAATTATCGTAGGCTTAGGTTCATAATCACCCTTTAATTAATCAACACTTTAATTAATTAAATTGAATGCAACATTTTCATTTGGTTTTTGTATCCATAAAATTGATTTAAATGAAGCTAAATGAAATGAAAATCCAATTCTCATTTAAAGAGACAAAACAATTTTTGTTCCCTACTTAATTTGGGCCATCATGCAATAACCACAACTTTTTGGGCTATATTGCGAAACACAAACTTTTGGGGTCACTTTGTAAAAACATAAAAGTCCACTACTTCATGTAATTACAACTAGAACCCAAAAATTTCAACAAATACAAAAAACTTCATTAAAGGAGCAAAACAATTTGTCCTTTAACGTTTTTGGGCCTTAACGTAAAACCGTAAACTTTTGGGCCAAAGTGCAAATACACAAAAGTATCAAGACTTTATGTAATTGAATAAAAGACCCAAAAATACCCTATTCTATTAGGGTGGCCAGCCATGATAGAAAAAATATGATTTTTACAAAGTTTTTGTAAGTGGGTTTTGTTAGGTGAGGTAAAGATGAAATATTTTGAATTTATGTTAAACTTTTAAAAAAGTTTGTCTACCATTAAAACCATTAATAATACTTTACAAATAATCATCACCCACTAAAATCACCCACTAAAATTAAACCAAAACTTTATGTAAAAACATAAAACATTTTGAATCAAAACTTCAAAACTTTTTGTTCTTGGCAAGAACTTCAAGAACATTGAAGAACACTCATGAAAACTCATAATAGCTCCATGAATGTTTTCACTCACCAAAACTCAAATTTTCATCACTCAAAAGAGGGTTAACATCCTAGGGTACTTAGGGGTTCCAAAAGTCACTTTAAAACCATTTTAACAAGACAAACATGAACCCAAAAAATCACCCCTTGGATTTGGCCGAATTTCCCAAAAAACATGGCACCAAATTTTAGCTCCAAAATTCATGCTCATATGAACTACATCTACAACATTTGAGATGGCAAATTTTCTAACAAAATTTACATTCAAAGAAACAAGAATAAAGTTTGTAACATATTACAACTTTTAAATCAAAAACTATGAACTACAAAACCCAAAATGATTCACCAACTACTAGACCTAGGCTCTTGATACCACTTGAAGGAAATTTTGTGAAAAACATGTTTATTTGAGCAACATCAATAGCATGCAATTAACAAATTAAAGGCGGAATCATGCTTGCATGCACTCAAAAACAAAACATCAACCATGAAATTCAAAGCCTAGTAGATTGGTGAACCTTGACTCAACTTTTAAATCAACATTTATTAGTTGAGAAATATTTACCTTTGTAGATTCCTCTTTGCATATGCAAAGGATAATCACCCAAGAGATAGGGCCTTCATTCCTTGCTTCTTAGCTCCATGGATTTGGTTGAATGAAATAGATTCTCCAAGTTCCCAAAATAGAGAACCTCTAAAGATTCTACACCAAGGTTGGATTGGAGAGGAAATGAGTGACCTTGAGGAAATAGAATTGCTAGACAATATCCCCCAAGGTGGTTGGCCTCTTAGAGAGAAATGGAAGCTTTGTGTTCTCACCAATTTTCTCTAAAATCAACAACTTATGAATTTTAGGCTATAAAGTTCTTTATATAGTCACTTCTTTAAATGACCTAAAGAACCAAAAACCCTAATTCAACACTAAATGGATATGGGCTTTTGGGCCTTTGTGAATCTTTATTCATTAAGTTGTCATACAACTTAAGTCAATGGGCTTTGACGTTCGAAGCCCATTGGGCCTTAAGGTCCAAAAACTATCCCGAGGTCTTTAACGAACTTATTCGTTTGATTAATTAACATATTAATTAATCCTTGCCATAAATAATTAAACCATTTAATTCATCTCCTTTGTTTCTTCAATCTCCACCTTATTTGGTGTACGATACATTAGGTTCCTTTTAGCGAGGCAGTGGGCGATTAAAACCATTTTACATCGATTGTGAATTGAAACTTACTTTCAATTCTCCCTTTAGTGATTACACACGTTTAGGGCTTCCACAAACCATGAGTGACCCCTAGCAGCATATCATGGCTACCCAAGCTAATCAGAAGAGGTAGAGAACCTATTCAGTTTAGGATTACAAATGCAATACGGTCTTTCTCTAATCTAATACTCTTGACCACATTGTTTGGTTTGATAGTTTATTTATTCATGTCTACTATCCAATGTGATTCTTGTGCTTATATGATTACTTTGAATGTGAATTGGAACGCATTCCCAAATCTCATTCATACTCTGGCCAGAGATTTTAATCATATCATAGAGTATTCTCCCTCAAGCCAATTGAAGGTTAGAGATCCCTTGTTGCGCATTCACTTGTCTCCATGACTAAGTGGCTTAACCCCAATGATGTCGTGGACACCCCGATGGGGTGACTTTGACATAATCAAAGATCAAGGACTTAACCACAAGACAACAACTGTGATGCCTCAGGTCAAAGGACTAATTTGCATTATCCCAAACATGAGTTCTCATGTGACATGAGTATGAGAACTCCTCGTTGATCGTGTTCAGTGAACTCATTCTCTATTGAGCACCTACGTACTTGTCTTGATGTCACACACACCAATGACTCGAGACTAGTCACTCTCCCTGAGAGAAGACATAGCACGTACTGATCTTATCGGACTGTCAATGCCCAATTGGCAATCCTATGATCAGGAACGTTTAGGATGTGTCTACGAAAGAATGGTCTCATTAATCTAACTTCATTAGATTGCATTCTTCCAATCACATATCCCTTGGACTTTATCGTTTAAGCATATAACATTTATATGAGACGTCTCAAACAATAATGTTTGCCCTTTATATGTAAACTAGATTAGTTTAACATGTGAAATATCCGTAAAGTATCATCATATGAATGGCTTTAGGGCACATTTCCAACAATCTCCCACTTGCACTAGAGCCAATCAGCTTGGTCATCTGTTATGATTCCTCTTCTGTAGTCATTTCCTAAATGGCTGAGTAGTAGGCCTAGGAAATGGATATCTATATGTTATCCATAGAAGCAACCTTGAGAATATCGACGTCACCATTATACATGATTCCCAATCATGTGGTTCAGTCTCTCATATGAATTCGGATCTTGATGAGACCTTGATTCCCTGGCTTGAGCTATCGCCCCATTAGTGTCATACACTTTCTGGTTGGAACCGAATAGAGAGTTCATAAATGAACTTTCCCATCCAAACAACATTGTTGTAAACTTCTATATGGCAATATATTTTGCATTCATAATGGAACACACTAAAGTCATTACTTTAATGTTTCCATCCAAATATCTCTTTAGTCATAATAAAGAGGTATCTGTTAATCTCTTCATTCGTAATGAAGAAACATTCAACGATGGATTAGATTCATAATCTAACACATTTACGCTTCCTTTACGTTACTCTAATTCTTCCTCAATCTTTGAGGAATTTATCCTTTAGTATTTCTTAAATACTTAAGGACTCACTTGACAGTTGCCATGGTTCTGATCCTGGGCTTGTATTGATATCGCCTTGTACCTTTCTAGGTACAACTCATATCAATGTTTTTCATACAATATGAAATACATAAATCACCTTTCTGCGTATGCATAAAGGATTCGATTTACGCATTATTTCTTTGGGAGTCAAAGGGTACGTTCCCTTTGAGAAGAGCTACCTCCTAGTCTCACTAGAGTTGTTCTTCTTATTGAAGTTTATCATCATATGAGAAACTTCCTAGCATCCTTTTGTCTATTATTAGGGCATGATATAATCCAATTATATCCTAAAATCTATCATTATAGATTTCCATCCCATGTATATAGACTATGTCTCCCATATACATTCTATCGTTATAGAATGTTTAAAGTCATAACTTTAACAATGAAGTATTCTTTTCATTTCCAAAATTAATATATCATACATATATTTAAATTTAGGAATATGATTAACTCCCACTAATCTTTTGTAAACCTAGTAAACAAAAGATTCATTTACATCTTTATGAGAAATCAAACGTTTTGATCTTTCTCTCATAAGACGCTTATGGCTCCCACTAGCTTGCTTAGATCCATGATGGTTGGATCTCTACAACTTACATGTCTTGTGATTCATAGTTTTAGACATAAATTATCAAGACTATCTTAATAATGGTTTCGGAAACCTATATCATGTCCAAAAATTGAATCACCATTTAGTTGTAGCTAGCAATCTTCGAATTAATTGAAACTAATACTACGTCAAAGATGGTTCCTTCAAAGTCAACCATTCTCTTTGATTGTAGTCACCTTAAGCTACCAATTAGCTATGAAGGTTTCATTATTTCGGGTTAAATGGTACTTTACCATTTCCTTGAGTATATATTGTATATACACTCAATGTAGTCATAAAGTTCAAACCATTCAACTGAGATGGTTTAAAATTCTTTTTGACTACCTTGGAGCTTGTGGTATAGGAGCTAGGTTGTTATATTTGTTGATTATCATCTTGTCTCTCAAAGAACCCATTATTTTGAGTTCTATTCCTAGTTCATTTGCTCTAAGGCAAATCACATTGTAGGATTACAATGAACTACTCAACAAACAACATTTGTTGGTTGGTTTATAGAAGTGATATCCAATGGTTAATTTAAGGATATCCACAAGATAATTTTTAAACAAATATTGCTCATTAGCACACAACCCCAAATCTTAACATGATTAAGATTTGTCTTTCTTTCCAACTACATCCTATGGAGTTATGAAAATTTTGGAAGATCTTCTAATTGACAATCATATTGTTTTAGAAGTATATATCATATATATATGGGTAATTGATAACATCCAACGAACTAAATCTTATTCGAGTTCGTTCTTCTCCTAATGGAGAAAATCATTATCTTATGATGCTAATTTCCTTGATATCTTTCAAGGAAACTAATCTAAAGTGTTACCTTTCCTTGGATCAAATCTAAGGAGGTAAGTACTTTAGACGTCTTACTCATCAACTTACATTTCTTGAATTCTTTGAAACCTTTTGCAAAGTATTCGGACTTGTGTTTATTCATAATAAACTATAATCCAACCGAGAGTGATCTTCGGTGAATGTCAAACAACATGAGTAGTATTATGTTGTGGACAAGTGCCACTAACATCTAAGTGAATTAACCTCAATAACTTTGTGATTCTTTCTTCTTTCCAAAAGAATAAAGATTCGAACATTTCGCCTCTATACAATTTTGACAAGAAGGTATTGGATCCGGATCTAACGATCCAAAGCATCCATCTATGACCAACTCGTATTTTATGTTTTAGAGGTATCACAACTCAGTTGGGATTAGTCACTATTTTGCAACCTTTTGGGTTTTAAGCATCATTATATTCTAAACAGTTAACGCTACCATATCATCTCTACTATAGAGACAATTAATTAGATTACTATAATCCAATCAGTGATTAATAAAGAACAATGTTTTGTCAAACAAAACATTCATCCATCTCTACTATAGTGACGGAATTAAGTTCCTTAAAATTGGAATGTAAAGACAATCTTTGGTTTTTCCAATTTCTTTGGTAGTTCATATGAGGAAGTTAGTACCATCTGCTTTCGCAGAGATCTATATTTTATTCACGTTCCGAATGTGAAGTACTTTCTCTTCTCTCATTAATCTTCTACTTTTTATTAGCCACACTTTTACAACGATTGTAAAACATAGTTACTAATACGGAATCAAGCATTCAAGTAGAAGGACCAACTGTTTTGAACTATTCAAGAACAATTTACAACACCTTCGAAAGGTGTGTTCTTGACACTTTGCAAGACATTTCTTGCAAATACCCCTTCCAATGTCCATCATTTCATAAAGAAAGTTTGTTCCCTTGGAGTTAATTTTATCTTCTTCATTTGACTTCTCCTTTGACTACAATAGTCATGGTCCCTAAACTCCCACTATCTCTCTTGAAACCTTTTTCAATTGTGTTATACACATCAAACATTTTGGAGAGTGTGTGGTATTTGTTCACTACATAGTTTACAATAAACTTAGTGAACCATTAGGATAGGGACATAAAGGTGAAGTCCTAGCTTAGTTTCCGTCTCGTTAAGTGGTTTATCACTTCAACACTCAATGATTCAAAATCATCATAAGTCCATGTTGATGGACTATTTTTGTCAACCAACCATTATGTTCTAAACATAATTACAAACTTTCAAGAGTTGTTCAAGGCAACTCTTATTTGTTCATAAGTTCCTTTGTTCATATAACGAAGGAATAAGCATTGGTTGTTTGTGTTGTCCTCTTCATGATAGACATTTCTAACATGTTCTTCCAATGATACATTATCAATAGGAAGATTGTGAGGATGAGACTTCTTAGGTACATGCACAATCCATTTAAGACAATCTTTGGGATTGTGTTACCAAGTCCGGAAACTAAAACATTCGGTTTTTCTTTGTCAAGTTTTGGATAGCGTTTGCAAATATATTGGTAAACAAATACATAACGAATATAAATTGATTGATTTTAAGCCATTTGATTCGGGTCTTTAAATCAAATAGCACCACCCACTATTTTTGGCAAATTCCATATCCCTCATTGGAATTCGAGAGTTTTGGAGGAAACTCTTAGTAGGTTATGGGAGACTCACTATTACCAAGCCCACCTCAGAAGAAAATCATATTGGCTAGCGTTAATAATAATGAGAGAGTACGCTTACTCATTTGCAACAACCTCTTGCAAGTACCCATCTAGTTTGGCCTCTAGATAATGATGCCTCAGAAGAATATCATATTGGCACATTGCACTTAGTTAAGTCATTCCCACCATGCTAGTTAAAGTAGGGGTTCAAGAATGGCCTCAGAAGAATATCATATTGACCACACTCGTTGCCTACCTTCACTTCATCATATGTATATAGGCTTCTCCTGAATGTAAGCACATACTTTGCAACCCCAGAACTGGACGAATACGGTGTATGAGTCACAAACAATTGAAGCCTACCATGGTGGAAGGCCACGAAAGAGTGTTCAAAGCACTCTCACGCTTATCAACTTAATAATGGTTTGTTTGAGGGTTTTAGGTCTCATCACATAAACATATTCATTTTAATCTTTATTAAAACAATTTTGGTCCTATTACAACTATTGGTCCATTTGATTCAATTTAGTTGTATATAATACTCCCACTATACTTATAAAACGGTTTTTAAAGCAAGAGTATATGATACTACTAACATAAGATTTGCATTCATTTGATGGACTATATAGTTGCCTTAGGGCCTTAGGATGACTATGAACCTTTGTTTAGATTCAACACGAGCCTAGTGTTGAATCTCGGACTAGGGATGGAGATTGATTTTAGTTACGCGTTTAATCACATTAAGGCGTGTTGTTCCTAGGGGCGTTGGACCCAACTACTTCATTTTCATGCATATCAAATAAAGCAAGAAAGAAGTACTTCAAAGTAAAAGAGAGCTTATGCTCTTTACAACATTTGCATAATTCAAATTACTTTAAAGTAAAGAAGAGCTTATGCTCTTTTACAACATTTGATCAAATCAAATTACAACCAAAATTAATCTACACATTCCCATGGTTCAAACAAATTTGAAACGGTCTTTCACATAGCTCAATTATCGTAGGCTTAGGTTCATAATCACCCTTTAATTAATCAACACTTTAATTAATTAAATTGAATGCAACATTTTCATTTGGTTTTTGTATCCATAAAATTGATTTAAATGGAGCTAAATGAAATGAAAATCCAATTCTCATTTAAAGAGACAAAACAATTTTTGTTCCCTACTTAATTTGGGCCATCATGCAATAACCACAACTTTTTGGGCTATATTGCGAAACACAAACTTTTGGGGTCACTTTGTAAAAACATAAAAGTCCACTACTTCATGTAATTACAACTAGAACCCAAAAATTTCAACAAATACAAAAAACTTCATTAAAGGAGCAAAACAATTTGTCCTTTAACGTTTTTGGGCCTTAACGTAAAACCGTAAACTTTTGGGCCAAAGTGCAAATACACAAAAGTATCAAGACTTTATGTAATTGAATAAAAGACCCAAAAATACCCTATTCTATTAGGGTGGCCAGCCATGATAGAAAAAATATGATTTTTACAAAGTTTTTGTAAGTGGGTTTTGTTAGGTGAGGTAAAGATGAAATATTTTGAATTTATGTTAAACTTTTAAAAAAGTTTGTCTACCATTAAAACCATTAATAATACTTTACAAATAATCATCACCCACTAAAATCACCCACTAAAATTAAACCAAAACTTTATGTAAAAACATAAAACATTTTGAATCAAAACTTCAAAACTTTTTGTTCTTGGCAAGAACTTCAAGAACATTGAAGAACACTCATGAAAACTCATAATAGCTCCATGAATGTTTTCACTCACCAAAACTCAAATTTTCATCACTCAAAAGAGGGTTAACATCCTAGGGTACTTAGGGGTTCCAAAAGTCACTTTAAAACCATTTTAACAAGACAAACATGAACCCAAAAAATCACCCCTTGGATTTGGCCGAATTTCCCAAAAAACATGGCACCAAATTTTAGCTCCAAAATTCATGCTCATATGAACTACATCTACAACATTTGAGATGGCAAATTTTCTAACAAAATTTACATTCAAAGAAACAAGAATAAAGTTTGTAACATATTACAACTTTTAAATCAAAAACTATGAACTACAAAACCCAAAATGATTCACCAACTACTAGACCTAGGCTCTTGATACCACTTGAAGGAAATTTTGTGAAAAACATGTTTATTTGAGCAACATCAATAGCATGCAATTAACAAATTAAAGGCGGAATCATGCTTGCATGCACTCAAAAACAAAACATCAACCATGAAATTCAAAGCCTAGTAGATTGGTGAACCTTGACTCAACTTTTAAATCAACATTTATTAGTTGAGAAATATTTACCTTTGTAGATTCCTCTTTGCATATGCAAAGGATAATCACCCAAGAGATAGGGCCTTCATTCCTTGCTTCTTAGCTCCATGGATTTGGTTGAATGAAATAGATTCTCCAAGTTCCCAAAATAGAGAACCTCTAAAGATTCTACACCAAGGTTGGATTGGAGAGGAAATGAGTGACCTTGAGGAAATAGAATTGCTAGACAATATCCCCCAAGGTGGTTGGCCTCTTAGAGAGAAATGGAAGCTTTGTGTTCTCACCAATTTTCTCTAAAATCAACAACTTATGAATTTTAGGCTATAAAGTTCTTTATATAGTCACTTCTTTAAATGACCTAAAGAACCAAAAACCCTAATTCAACACTAAATGGATATGGGCTTTTGGGCCTTTGTGAATCTTTATTCATTAAGTTGTCATACAACTTAAGTCAATGGGCTTTGACGTTCGAAGCCCATTGGGCCTTAAGGTCCAAAAACTATCCCGAGGTCTTTAACGAACTTATTCGTTTGATTAATTAACATATTAATTAATCCTTGCCATAAATAATTAAACCATTTAATTCATCTCCTTTGTTTCTTCAATCTCCACCTTATTTGGTGTACGATACATTAGGTTCCTTTTAGCGAGGCAGTGGGCGATTAAAACCATTTTACATCGATTGTGAATTGAAACTTACTTTCAATTCTCCCTTTAGTGATTACACACGTTTAGGGCTTCCACAAACCATGAGTGACCCCTAGCAGCATATCATGGCTACCCAAGCTAATCAGAAGAGGTAGAGAACCTATTCAGTTTAGGATTACAAATGCAATACGGTCTTTCTCTAATCTAATACTCTTGACCACATTGTTTGGTTTGATAGTTTATTTATTCATGTCTACTATCCAATGTGATTCTTGTGCTTATATGATTACTTTGAATGTGAATTGGAACGCATTCCCAAATCTCATTCATACTCTGGCCAGAGATTTTAATCATATCATAGAGTATTCTCCCTCAAGCCAATTGAAGGTTAGAGATCCCTTGTTGCGCATTCACTTGTCTCCATGACTAAGTGGCTTAACCCCAATGATGTCGTGGACACCCCGATGGGGTGACTTTGACATAATCAAAGATCAAGGACTTAACCACAAGACAACAACTGTGATGCCTCAGGTCAAAGGACTAATTTGCATTATCCCAAACATGAGTTCTCATGTGACATGAGTATGAGAACTCCTCGTTGATCGTGTTCAGTGAACTCATTCTCTATTGAGCACCTACGTACTTGTCTTGATGTCACACACACCAATGACTCGAGACTAGTCACTCTCCCTGAGAGAAGACATAGCACGTACTGATCTTATCGGACTGTCAATGCCCAATTGGCAATCCTATGATCAGGAACGTTTAGGATGTGTCTACGAAAGAATGGTCTCATTAATCTAACTTCATTAGATTGCATTCTTCCAATCACATATCCCTTGGACTTTATCGTTTAAGCATATAACATTTATATGAGACGTCTCAAACAATAATGTTTGCCCTTTATATGTAAACTAGATTAGTTTAACATGTGAAATATCCGTAAAGTATCATCATATGAATGGCTTTAGGGCACATTTCCAACAAAAATGCCCCATGCTTGATGGTAGGTCCGGATGGTTGAGATAGTCTTGGGCTGACTTAGGTTGCTTGGGAGGCCACGAGGGCAGGCCGGGCGGCTGGAGTAGGTTAGGCCACGAGAGTGGGCTGCCCGGCGGGAGCAGGCTGGGCCGCGGAAGTGGGCTGGGCCACCGAAGTGGGCTGCTCGGTGGGAGTAGGCTAGGCCGCAGGAGTAAGCTGGGCCACGGGAGTGGGCTGCTTGGCGATAGTTGGTTCGGCCACGAGAGTGGACTGCTCGGCGGGAGCAGGCTGGGTCGCAAGAGTGGGATACTCGGTGCGAGATGCACGCGAGTGCAAGGCTTGGACTCGGCTTGGCAACGCATTGGGCTCACGTTGGGCTTGCTTTGGTGGAACGACTTGGGTCGTGGTAGTGGTGACACCATGGACCTCGCCACGGGTGGTTATCGTGGTAGCCACCGCGGTGGTTCCCGTGGTGGAACCTTGTGGTGGTGGTGCCGCTCCCCCTAAGATCACATTTAGTCTCGTGGATCGCCGCGATCCCATTTCTTGAATATTGGAATTTTGACTTATGGAAATTTCTAAATTTCTAGCCATTATATTTTTCTTATACGTTTTATCAAAGAACCTGTGCAAGTAAAAAATTCTAATAATAAGAACATATGAAAAATATTCAAATGGACTAGAAAATAGAAAAAAAAACCTTTTTATGCGAGAGTCTTCTACGAGTATGGATAACAACTCTCAATGAAAGCACAAATTTGTGGATGCAAATTTCTTCCTTCTTGATCTTGGACAATATTTCACCTACAAAACAATTAACACCTTCGGGTCAAGGCCAAGAGCCTCACGTGCCCACGATGAATGGGGGGGGCTTTGGCCGAAGAACCTCTGATGCCAAAGTTAGAATTTAGAGAGAAAAGTGTGTAGAGAGTTTTTGGAGTTTTGCAAGAGTGTGGACCTAGTCTTTCAAAGAAAATGGAGTCCTATTTATAGAGCATTGGGGTGTAATGGTGATTAATTTGGTGATTAATGGATTAATTAGGAATTAATCCATTAATTAGCCTAATTAATTTAATTTATATGGAAGGTTTTGAAGGTTATGGAATGATTTCCTTGTAGAGGATATGGAGTAAAGATGGATGAGATAAATTTGAACTTGTTACTTATTTTAGGCACTCTTGACTCGGTTGATGGATGATTCTCCGCTGCTCGCATGTAGGAAACCCGGTGTGTCTCGAGGGTAATTTTGTTCTCTTCACCTAAAAATCTACGTGTCGCCTCTTGATTATTTTTTGGCTCCACAGCTTCTATACATTGCAGGCATTGTTCATATGATCACATTTTAGCCACCATATCAGTTAAAAAAAATGGGATTTATGGAAGTTTGTAGGTCTTATAGTCCATTTCTATGAAGGGCAGGGTGCATTGTGACTGTCTCAGTGGGAGTTTTTCTCATCTAATTAGACAAGTGGTGCTTGTGCCCTGAATTTTAATTTTAGTCAATTACCTTCTTAATTTTTATAATTGGCGAATTTACCCCTAAACTTTAATTTTAGTCGATTATCTCCCTGAATTTTTACAATTGGCCAATTTCTCCTTTGGAGTTAGGTTTTGAAAATTTTCATCCATCTTGGTCACGTGCGTCGTGCACGGCACATGGCAAAAGTAATTACTCATCTCAACAAATTCATTATTAGAAACTAGCCAAGTATAAATGTTCAAGGAGTAATTGGCTAAAATAAAGTTCAATAGGAAATTGGCCAATTAAAAAAATTGAGAGGATAATCGGCTAAATTTAAAGTTCAAGGAAAAAACTGGCCAATTATAAAAGTTCAAGGATAATTGGCTAAAATTAAAATTAAAGAGGAAATTGACCAATTATAAAAATTGAATAACTAGCTAAACTTAAAATTCAGAGAAAAAATGAAAATTTCTTACAAGTTCGGAAAGAAATCGGCGAAGACAATGGAGTTTGATAGAACTGTCTTCCAAAGTACCAGTTAAAAAGAAAACGGAAAGGCAAAGACATATATTCATATTCTTACGGGCATCGCAACCTTTACCTTTTACTCCCTACTTTTTCAATAGTGGGAATCAGTCGCCATCTGAACATTGATTTTTGCTTCTTAAGCAACTAGAATGTTGTCTTTCTTCATCTGCCCCATGCTCTCCAGAGTCTTTAGTTAAAAAAGGAAGATTGTGGGGCTCTTTAGTCCTTACGGTTAATGAGACAATTTTATTTATATGTAAATAACAGTATAACACGTATACAAAAACAACAAAACTAAAAGTTCAACAGACATGTTAAATTGTAATTTGGTGGTAAGGAGAAATAACTTCGAACAAGAGAATAAGATGTCTCTTACTTTCCTCTCAAGGGATTTAACCAAAGAACAATACTTGGCTACTCAAAGATGAAACTCCTACTCAAAACTCTTAGTGTTTTAATCACAGAGTTTTGTGCTTATGATCAGAACCGTTCATACTATGAATCACACAGTAAAGATCATCTCTGCAAAAAATAAATTAAAACTAAGATCGTTTAGTCAATTTATTGTAGCAAATATATAGACAGTTCGTAATGCTTTTACCAATACCATTCATTTATTTTTAAACAATTTGATGACTAAACGACCTTAGTTTTAATTGATTTTTTGCAGAGACGATCTTTATAGGGTGATTTATAATATGAATGGTTCTGATAATAAACACGAATTTCTATAAATTGACAACGAACAATTTTGAGAAATTTTGAGTTGGAGTTCTTACTCATCTTTTAGTAGCCAAATATTGTTCTTAACCAAAATGACCAACCGTACAGTGATGAAAGGCCCTTGGTGAGTAGAAGAATTTGATGAGACAATGAAGAGAGATGAAAAGTGAAAGAAGCAGCAGCTAACAATAGCATCACAAGCAAAGTCAAGAGCAAGACGCATACGTTAATTTATTAGTGCATGGGACATTAAATCGTCAGAAGATTTGAAGAATCAAATTACAGTGAGAAATGAGAATAGTAGTAATGTTTTACTTTGTTTTGTGATCGTTAAGAATGTAGAAGAATCCCAACAACGTGTACTTAGTGCATCTTTTTACTGTTAGCCAACATTTAGGACTCATGAGAACCGCAGAGGTCAAATGCTATTGCAATTGCTAGCCAGCCCATTCTTCAATATAATCAACAAAGTGAGCCGCCAATTTCACATTCGAAACTGCATCTATGAAAATGACAATTGAGGTGACATCAATAACTTAGAAGGTCATATTTTCTTGTTAGATTTATGTTGTCAAAATGTGTATTCGATCGTACATTTAGGGAACGCATCAACGTAAAAGAGTTTAGATTGTATTGATAACATAAATGAATAATCACATTCCCATTCACAATATATATAATCACATTCAAAATTAGCTCCACATCAACGTAAAAGAGCGATTGTATTGATAATAGAAATGATATAATCACATTCTCATTTGCAATATATATAATCACATTCAAAATTAGCTCCACACTCTTTTGTTCTTTCATAGAAGAAGAGTGTGTGATTGTATTTTTGAATTGCAAATAAGATTTGCTAATGGACATGCTAATATTAAAACTGAAGAGTGCGTTAACTCCTCGTAACAACGTTATTTGCATCCCCCTAGAAATGCACAAGGTGTTTGAGGAATGCAATTGTAGCACTTTATTGAACAATATTGCATGATGTTAGAACATTTCCAATAAAAAAACTTGGAAATTGGTGAATTAAAACTGGTTTTAATCCCTATGCGCCTCCGGGTAGAAAAAATGGGAGTTCATTATGATTTGTTTTTGCTCTAATGGGGGAGCTAAATGAGGGTTCCCAAACTTGAAGATGTAAAAAATGTGTTTTAACAACCCCGGCAAGTTGTTTACGTGTTTTTTTTCTCTTTCGGTTGAAATTTAATTTGTAATAAAAAGTGCTAAAATTGGTGGTAGCTCTCATTACACCTAACATTGGAAATGCTCTTAAACATTTGTGCTAATTCCAAATTTCAATGAAAAGGTATCTGACCTTAGACAAACAATTAATTAAAAACCAGAAAAAGTTGGGTTAAAAAGTAATTGACTTCATAACAAAGAGAGATGCTATTCTTGCAACACTCAAGCACTGAAGACCTGTATCCTAAGAAGAAGAGAACATATTGGAAATAAATGGTATACTTTATGTTGCCAATTAGCTGTCAATTAATATTGTTTATCAAGTAGTGTAACAATAATTTCTCTATTAACATTGTTGCAGATATTGCTTTTGGTTCAAAGAATCGCCCTATGACAAAGAAGGAGGTCATCCCACACAAACAAAAGTACAAAAAAAATTAATAAAAAGCCATCGCAAAAACTTTTTTTTATCCAAAAATTCTCAAACAACCATTTTTATCATTAAGAGAACATTTTTTTTAATTATTAAGGACACTTTTTTAGGGGGTGCTATATCCAAATATTCTTTTTTACTTTTCATATACTTCTCTTAATTTCTGGCCGTTGAATCAAATAAATTGAAGAAGATCAATTGACAAAAATTAATTAGGAGGTGTGAAAGATAAAAAGAGATGTATGAATATCACTACTCTTTTTTAGGAGGGTGTATTCAATTGGGATTTTGAGAGATTTTAATTCTTTTAATGAATCTAGGGGTATTCAATCAAGATTTTAAGTGATTCTCTAAAATTCTAGGTGTATTCAATTAGAATTTTAAGATAGTTTATTAAAATCTTTAGAAATCCGGATGTATTCAATTAGGATTTTAAAGAAGTTTATAACATTTCAGGTGTATTCAATTAGAAATTGATTTTAATGAATTTAAGAAAGTTGAGGAATTAGAGGGAATTAGAGAGATTTCGTAGTGTATTTTAAACATCCACAAATCTCACCTCTTCCCATGAGATTTCGAGGGAATTGAATCAAAATTTTATATGGAATCTCTACAAATCAATTAAACTCCATAAAAATCCATGGATTTATAAATCCATTAAAATCTCTCACATTCTCAATTGAATACACCCCCTTTAGATTGTTAAAGAATTTTCTTTTAATTCAAAACCCTCATGAAATGTGATTCTCTTTTTGTTTTTTGTGGTTATAATATAAGAATGTCCTTATTAATAAATAAAGTTGTCTAAATGCTTTTTGAAGAAAAAAAAAAGGTTTGGGTGAGACTTTTTATTTGTTCTCCCGAAAATATCACTCTTCTAATTTACTCCATTTAATTGATACCAATCTTGCAATGTCAAATTTAATTTGTTGCTTTTTCCCTCCACAAAAGAGCTCAACTACTTCAAGTGGCTCTTCTGCATCTGATGCCTTTCTTTATGTTCTCAGCATGTTTCTCATTACCTTTTTTGTATTTTGTATTTTATTATTTCAAACTTCTCCCCTAACATTTTGTGTCAAATCCTGAAATTGCTTGTACTTAAACTTGTCCCAACTATAAATACAACACACACATCAACTTAGATCTCATTGTTTCCAATTCCTATGTTTCTTCATTTGTTCTAAGTTCAATTTTCTTTGGGTTACATTACTAAACTAGAATTAGAAATAAAAAACTTGTCATCAACAATGGCATCCCAACCTTCTCGTCCGTGGTTCCGGCTGGGCTCCATTGTCCGTCCGGTCAACACCCCAGCCCCTGCCCCAACTACTGCGCCCGCCCCCACCCCCATGTTTATACCTTCAATGAGGTCAATGGCTCCTACTTCTGAGCCTACTCCCCTACCCCCTCCTCCACCTACCACCACTACGCTTCCACCGCCCCCTCCTCCTGCCGTAGTGGTACCACCACCTGACGCCACTGCTCCACCGTTACCACCACCGCCTGCAGCTACTCCATTACCTCCCCCTCCTCTTCGTGTGACTACTTCATCAGTTCCGTCATCACCAGTAAAAAAAACATCAGTTCCGACATCACCAGTAAACAAAGCTGCATCTTCTTCACTGCCATCATCTCCTGCAACCAGGGTTTCTAGAGCCCCATCATATTCAGGGGTACCTTCTCCTACTAGAACCAAAGCCACTACTACTTCCACTACTACTTCAGTGCCAAATTCTCTAGCCAACAAACCACAAACTCCCAGCACTTCTCCGCCAAAACTTGCCATTTCTGCTACAAATTCTCCTTCATCTTATAAACCACTGCCACCACACACTTATTCTCCACCAAAACCCACCACCATTTCATCCACTGCTAGGGAGGCTAATAATTACAACAACCAATCTCCCAAAACCATCAGGCCGGTCGCGAATCAAACCCCACCTCAGTCACCAAAGCTCAAACAAACCGCCGCACCGCCATCTCCTCTCACTCTTCCACTATCTCAGCTAAGGCCAAACACTTCAGATAATCAAACTAACCAACCTAAGTTTCCCGTTGAGGCAGAGCAGAAGACAGTGCTGGTCCAACAGAAAACCATTGATCAACAGAAACCCAATTCATGGTTCAGCAGCTTCACCTTTGGAAACTTGAAAGGCGCAGACTTTCGCGAGTCCCCGAAGCCTAGCAATAACTCCCCCAGCTCAAAAAACGAAGGAGAAACAAAAGAGAGACTCATATCTCACAAGAAGTCTCCGTCTAGTTCCGATCACGAGGCAGCTGGCATGAGGGTTATCACCGTTGCAGGGGAAAATAGAGGAGCGCTCATGGAACTCATAAAATCCCCAAAGAAACATGGAAGTGGGGAGCACTCTCATTACATTCACAAGAAGGGCAATGGCAAAACCCTAATGGGGAATCAATCTGATCAGAGCAGCTACATCTGTAGCAGCGATAGTGGCAGCGAGGAAGGCAAGCACAAAAGCAAAGATAAAAGTCACAGAGCAGGGAAAGCTGCAGCATCAAAGCCTACAAGTGCCTTCATGAACAACAATGTTCAAGGAATCAACAACTCCATTGTATACAACAGTTCTCTCACTCACCATGATCCTGGGGTCCACTTAGCTTTCTCCAGGAAGCCGAATGGAGAAGGGTTTGAGGCCAAGAGCCACCATGCCAATGGTCGCAATAGTTAGATTGAGAGAGAGAAAAAATGATGAGAGATGATAAAAAAAGATTATTAAATTCAAGTGTCAAACACTATGCTTTTGTGTTTTGAATATATTAGGGTTATATGGATATAACTTCTGGTGATATAAGAATAAAAATGGAGGTCGTGATGTGAATGTTGGGAAAAAGAGGGCATGGGATCTGATTTGTACGTCTTCATGGTCAGCCTTCCACTACCCATTGGTGGGGGTGGGGGTGTGACTGAAGGTTGTTGATCAATGCCTTTACTTTGATTTAGACTTTGTACCGTTCTTGTAAAAATTGGCTTCTTATGTTTTGGGTGACCTATTGGTGGAACGAAGAAGTTTGTTGAATGAGAGATTAGTCATAAGACCATACGCAATTTGACCGATTGGTTCAATCCGTGGCTTTTAGAGTTTCAAGGCTCGTCGAGCAACCAGTCGACAAGCTAAGCTTGTCGGAATTTTGCAATAGAAAATATAATGTTAAATTCCCAGGTTACTATTTTTCTAGTTATTTTTTTGTTTCTTATTTTTTAAAGTCATTTCCATTTGAATTTGAACAATCACTGATGAGTCGATATTATATTATATATTTTACCCTCATCTTAGTATTAATTTATTGGTTATTTTGTGTGAACTTCGATACTTTGTTATGTATTTTCAATGTAGGACATTCGACTTTCTCTGGAGCACGTGATCAAACGGACAAATTTTGGAATAATTCAAATTGGAAGACGTTTTCTCTCAACTTGTTTGTATCAAAGTTTCATAATTTTCTACCAAGTGGTTTATTTATGACGATGAAATAAAGAAGCAGCGTGTAGTGCTGTCAAAGTGACGTTTTGGGTTTATTTGGGTTTTTTAGCATCCAAGATGATGTCTCTTGGGTTCAAGACCTTCTGGAATTATGTTCGGGACATCTCAAGCTTTAATTCAAGTTGTTTTGGGCCTGTTTTGGAGCCCTGGAAGTCCAAAAACGTGGCTGATTTGTGGCTGGGCTGATTTCCCAAAGTGTATTTCCTAGTTATCTTATTCTATTATGTTTTCTAGTTTTTAGAAGACATTTTTCTAGTAAGGATTTTAATTATGTAGTAGTATAAATAAGGCTTTTTAGCCATTAGGGTTTTTAGGGGAGAGGGAGGAGAAGAACGCATAATATTTTGGAGAACTTTGCTAGGCTTTGATGATTTGTATTTCAAGGTGTTTTCTATCCTTATTTGTTATAATATTTTGTTTTTTGATTGTTCATAACTAATTCTGTTTGCTAGGGGCGAGGCCATGAGCCTTAGCAAGAATATGTAGTTTCTTTTCAATTTGCTTATGATATTATGCATGCAGGTTTTGAATTATTAATCACCGGTTTAAACTATCTAATTGTCTTAATGCTTAGTTACCATTAGAGTGTTTAGAAAAGTAATTTGATACAATTTTGGTCGGAGGTCGATCCCTGAAATTGACGAAGGCTTCTTGTGGTTAATATGTGCAAGTTCACTTAGGATGGATACCACGTCTTAAGGGTTGTATGGTTTTTCAAAAGGTTTCACAAAGCTTAATGAGTTATGCATGTTTAGACTTGAATTGAATACCACATACGGGTTGCATGTTTGATATACGCTCTATGTTGGGGGTCCAAGTAGGCATACTGTAGGAAAACATAACCTTCAAAATATCCATGTGTAATTGTTTGGACCCAAAATGTTATTTTGGGCTGAAATCAGAAATATCCTCGACCCAAAGGTGTTTGTTTAGAATCTTGTCATGGGTCGTCTTTATCAAGGTTGGCCGAATCCTGTTATGAGGAGGTTTGTTTCAGATAAAGGTGAAATAGTCGAGACCTGGTATGATAAGGAGTCCCAGAGATACTGGGACTCGGGAAGTGAATGTGGCTTGTTTAAAAGGTGGGTTCAAAGTCCCAATTGAATTAGGATTGGCCGAGTCCTAGTTATATTAGGTTGATGAATCCTAATCTAAGAGTGGTTCTAGCTTGGCTATGAGAGATTGCTATAAATAGGAAAGGGTGTGAATCATTCCACCCTTTCCAATTCAATACACAAAACTGCCCTGCGCAAACTCTCACTTTACTCGAAACCTCTCAACAACCTTGAGATTTTTATTTTCCTTTTTTGCCAACACATCTTTAGTTTGGATAAACAACACTGTGAAGGTAACCGGTGAACATCTTCAGTTTGGATAAACAGTATTGTAGCCGTAGAACCATTCAATCGCGAAGCACCTTTAGTTTGGATAAACAGCACTGCTCCGAGACCGACTGGTTACCTATCCAAGTCTCGGTCAAGAAGGATTTTCGAGTCCTTATTGGCAGAGGTCATCTCATCAGCCTTCTCGGCGAAGTGAGGTGTTACCAGATTACTACATTCGGTATCCTGAGAGCCGAATTTGATATTGAACTTTGCAGAACTAGTAGCCTTGTCTTTAGGCTCTAGAACCTGAAGGCCGAGACATGTTCCTTTCTCGGCCGCAGTCGTGAGATTCAGAAGTCAACAACGCGCCCAACGCAACTTCAACTCATTTTATTCACCGGCCGAGCTCGGCCGTCAAGTTAGCACGCCTCGCACACAATCGAAGGACATAGTTAGGTTTTTAATTACTTGGCTTGCGTGCCATGTAGGCTTGGTAGTTTTAGGGTCAACAGTAATTCATAAGTAATTGGAAGAACTACATAGGATTGTTAAGGTAAAAGCAGAACCCTAGGCTTTTACAATTTAATTTTCAAAAACCATTTTCTTTTAGTTTCTTTTATTTTGTCACTTTATTTAATTATTTTCTATTAAATTCGTTTTTATTATTTGAAATCACAAAATCACTTTGTTTTAAGTAATTAATTAACATTTGGTTTGATACAAATTATTCATTCAATCCCTGTGGAGAATGACCTTGCTAGAGCCATCTATACTACAATTACCTTATACTCTTGCAAGTATTTTAGTATTTTTATCCCTACTTTATCAATCACAATCTTGTTAATGAATGGTTACAACTTATTAAATATCATTTCATTCAAATAAAATAATTAATTCATAACAAACAAAAATTTTAAACAGAGAAAAACCTCACGATCCAACAAGTACGAATGCGTGGAGTGACATGCCCAGACATAATTACTCTATTTGATCTTCATGTTGAATTAGAGAGATTTTCATGAAAGTAAAAATACGAAATAAATTGTGTTTGCTTCACGACACAAACTTGTTTCATGAAGCAAATAGTTTTGCATAAGATAGTATAGCTCGCATTAGGGTTTATCATTTTCCATTTAGCTTCTTACATTTTGAATGGATGGCTTGTAATTTTCTTATGCTTACATTATACATTACATCATTTTTTTTTAATTGAAATAGAGTGTCAATGACGTTAATATTTTTTCCTTTTATCTTATTGATAAACGATGATGCAGAATCTGAACTAGAATTTTTCTAACATTAAAAAGAAAAGTAGCACTAAAGTTATAAACCAAGATATAAGCCTCATTTGACGTATATGATTTGATTAAATTATTAATTTAAATTGGATTAAACTTATAAGACAAAAGAGGTTCAAATGAAGAGAACAAAATGTGAATAGGGCTTGAATCCATGCTAGTGATTTGGTATTTTAAAAAGTTGACATTTTTTGGGGATGAATGTGAAGCCAAGGCCCAAAACAAAGAACTTAACCCTACAATATGATCACAAACCTGAAGTAAAGTATACACTTGGGAGGGGTCAAAGCCTTTGCAACCCAAATCAAAGTCGTAGCTGAAATTGGGCATTGCACAGCCTAGCTAGTTAGCAAAACAGTTCGACTTCATTTTGGGTATTCTTGGTGTGTTTTGTATTGAATAAAATTTGAATATAGGGTAATATTTTGGGCCATATATTTATCTCCGTCTCCATTCAAGAGAAGTATGACAAAAATGGTTAGATACTTTTTGTAATTTCATTATTTTTCATATTGAAAATGGGAGCACATACATGTAGTGATAGAGCGGCCACCAAGGCACTACCTACACGTATAAAGTATAATTGTACAGAACATCGTACTGAAATATATCCCATTATTTTCTTTTCATTTTTTGACTTGCATGGATCCCACTAAATTCTTCAGGCATAAACAATCCAATAGAAATGGGTCAAAATGTGCTATATACTAGCTCCCTTATTCATGTATTTAGCCTGCATATCAACCATTGGCTTGCTTATGATATGGCATGTTTGCAGTGGGTCTATGTGTTGTGTAAAGTCGTTGCATGATATATATGATGCATCAATTTTATAGTCCTAGTTAGCTTATAGTGCTTAAAGAACTTTCCATTTCCTCTTTTGTAAAGCAAAAATAATTATGGAAAAAAAAAAAGAAGGGATAGGGTTTGCCAAGTAACCCCCACCCCAAAACTCTAAACTCCAGTAAAGAAGAATATGATCTACAATCTATTCGACCATTCATACTTCAACATACATTTAATCATGCAAATTATAACTTTTGTGATATCACCATGGAAACATTGCCTGGCTCTCAATTTTTTCTTAAAAAGAATTATTTATGCTCTCCTTTTTCCTTTAAAAAATTTCAACTTTAATTGTTCCAGTGATCAGAAAAGGGCTTTGTAAGAGGTAGGATGCCAAAAGCGGGATGCTCATGTATTGTCCCAATAAAAGCTTAAGTAGTGGTGGTTTGGCCACTAATGCATGGATTTGCATGGTTGTACGAATTAACCAATGTGACATGAAGAGCCTTGGGTCTGAAATTAATCATCATTTGTCTTAGGAAATCCCCAAGGTCATCGTAAATATTTATCGATCAGTTGTTAAACAAAGCATATGATTAACCTCATTGGATGCCTACACTGCATTTGATCTCAATGTACTTGTACCGGCATGATAGAATAACTGATATATGACGAGTGTTGTACAAATTGTTTCTCACCCTCCGAACTGTACGTAAAGTTTTCTCCAATGAGATGAGTTATGTAGTTTTTTGACGAGCACATGTGCATAATGTTACTTGCTGTCATGAATCTTTAGCAAATAGTAGGTTGCATTAGTAACCTAATAGATATATGTCAGTGGGACATTTTGTAGGAAATAGCACATGAGAAAAGGCAGATTGATTTGAAGTGGAACATGAATTTCGATTATATATGAAGATTAGCCACATTTTTTGGTTTCCTTTCCTCAACCTTTCCTTGTCTGAACCCCACATTCGAAAGATAAAAACATGATGGAGGTTGCTTTAAGAAGAATCCGAAGCATTTTATTCAGCTTTAAGGAGCACTCAGAGACCAAGAAAGCCTATTCTCTCTTAATTTGCTAGCATCCGAAATTGGTTTTAGGCTTCTAGCTAGCCTTCGGAATAAGCAAACAATTTGCAAATGGCCAAAACAGAACTCATCTGATTCTTCTATGTCCTTGTTTCCCTTTGGCCAGACCCTTTTGGGAAACCTCTTCCAGCTAAAGCTTTTCAATCCCCCAGAACATTCCAATTTTGAATGTCTTATTTGCCCCCAGAAATTAGCTGGCCAACTTGTATTTCCTTCCTCATACCAAAGAAAACATAAATCAGAAGGCCAAACTGAACAAAGATCCTATGCATACGTATAATTATCCTAATTTTTTCTCTAATCTTAAAAGTAAATAAAATTATAGAAGGCATGAAATCTTAGAGTAAATGACAATTTTGAGCCGCAGTTTGATTTCGATTTGAGTCCAGTCCTTGTCAATCAAGTCCTGTAGTTTACTATTAGTTTAACTTGGTGATACTTGGGCAAATAAAAAGGCACACTTGGTCAAATCCCCCATTAACCTTAATTCTCCAAAGGGATACTTTTGAGACCAGATGAAATACAAAGAAAAGCAAACTTCTAATACCGCAAAGGCAAAAATGAAACAAGGCAAGCATTATAGAATCATATTTGAAAAAATGTCCCCCTTTTAATGGTTTCTTTCAAGATTCATAGAATATTTTACTTGTGTAACAAGGGGTGGATAGAGTATTTCTCTTCAATCCACTGCATCACTGGTTCAAACATTTTCTCCTCCCCATTGAGGAAGTAATAATATTGCTTGTCATAGATAAAAAGACTTAGTTGACCATATAGTTTTAATTGCATTCAAATCATTTGTCTAATTCTCATCTTTCTTTTCTCGAGTGTCATATTTTTGCTTGCTGCCATATTCCTCGAGAGATGTCTGGATTGGCTCAAGTCCTTCTCAAGAGGGTCTCGAGCTATGGGATCTAGACAAAAGGTTTGAATGCAATTAAAACCATAGGGTTATTTAAATTTGTTTCACACTGTTATTTAGTATATTACGGTTTAGTAGTATTTATCTTCACTTGTAAGTGAGAGGTTTTAGTTTCAATTCTTGCCAAGGCGAATTCAAACCAAATTATTATGGCTAACCAGTTTGTGATGCTTAACACAATCCTTGACATCTTAGTGTAGATATAATTACATATGTATTTTTTTTTAAACGATATTATCTACACTAAGAGGGAGAGGTAGGCTTAGCCTCACAATAAGTTAACAATAATGTGGTTCAAATTCGACTTTGACAAGAATCGAATCTAAGATCTCTCACTTACAAGTGAAGAGGAATACCATTAGACCGTAGTACTAAGTGACAATATCATATGTATTAAAACAAAAGTTTTTTCACACTACCAAATAGCAAAATACTAAAAAATTAATAATAGAGACATAAGTCTTTTTGGGCCCCTTACTTTCATTACTCTCAAATCCATAATTTTACAAAAAATTCAGCTGTGGAGTACAACCATATTCTTTAGATTACTTATTTTTCTAATATTTTAAATTGATTTTATTTTTCTTCTTCTGAATATTTCATTATATACTCGATATTTCAATTTATTCTCTTTAAAACGTTAACTAGCGCTTGAGAATTAATATGGATTTGGAATTTTGTTAATTTATATGGCACCCATAACATTAGTTGATACTCAAATTTACTGTACAAATTTGATGTCCCTACCATTCCTCTATTAGGAATATTATATAAACGACACTATTTTCTAAAAGAAAAAAATATCTAATTAAAAGTTTAATTAGAATTTAATTTTCTGGTTTGGAAAAGGAAAGGTCATAAAAAGGAAAAATAATAATAATAATAATAATAATGCATGGTAGGAGGGCTCCCCAGTCATAGATTGTCACATGGAAGGAGGAGATCTGGTATTCCATACCACTTAAAGTCTCCTATGAATTATATGGCGCTATGACCGATCACAAGAACTGAAAAAGATCGTCTTGGAGAGCTGAACCTTCCTATCCTAATTCCGGCCATGCATAGTTCATTACCGTATCTGTTAATCTGCCATATTTGTTAGTACATTTAACTTGATCATAATCGATCCAATTACATTATTCAATTCAACATTAGAATAGCTTGTTGTCGAATGCAAACAATTGAATTTTTTCTTATAATTTTTGTGGTAAACAATAAGATCAGAGATCAGCATAGTTTCTAAATAAGTAGTAATCATTAATAGCTTGTTGCTTTTTAGTTCTGTGAAGAGTACCTTATCCCACTTCCTCGTCCGATTTTAGTTCCTAGTGTTGTGTTAATAAGGTGCTTTTGGACAAGCAAAGCTTCTCCCCATACCTTTTTTTTTTTTTGAGTTCCCAGTAATATGACAAAAACAATACAAGAAAACTAGATATATCATTATCAAAACAGCCGGAGTTGTCCACTGCCGCTCCTTCACACCCCCACCCTTCACCAAAGATCCGGAACTTTTTCTTTGCTAGATACAGAGGTTGTTTAAGAAGAGGGATCTCCATTTTTATTAAAAAATACGGATTGTTTGTGAGGTCAATTTGCATTCTTTTGGAACAAATATATTCATCAGCATGTGGTTCAACATCTTAGTGGATAGGGTTGGGTTTCTACCCATGTGTCACGGGTTCGAAACTTCCATTTCCCTAAATTATTGTAATAGTTTCGAACTCTCTCGACCCTGCTTTTCTAATAATAATAATAATAATAATAATAAAATTCTTATTCATCTATTTTTCAAATCTTCGTTCATAGATTATTCGTATAAAAATTTAATTCAATCCAAAACTATTTGGGCAAGAGTTTCTATTTAAACTCCTCACCTTGTCTAATTCCACATAAAATAAAATGAAGAAAAGAAAACCCACCGCACAGCCCATTGCCAACCCCCACCGATCATTGTTCTCTCTCAAGTCCATTGACGTTATATTCAACTCAGCACCTTTCCATATATGAGTTGAAGAGTCAATTGATTACAAGAATTATCTTTTGTTTCCAAATTGCCATTTTCTTATGATTTAATTAGCTAATATTATTGACTATTAGGCCTTTGAGTTTTCAATTTTATTCTTGAATTCAATAAAAAAAAAATTTATTAAAAGATAATACGTAGGTATTCACTAGTGAGTACTAGGGATGACAACGGTTTGGTTTGGGGACGGATTAATCCCTATGCGTTTGAAAATTAAGAAAGGGCGCCTAGGCACCTGCCCAGACTGCCTAGATACCTGCCTAGGTCGCGATTCTTACTTAGACAGAAAATATATAACTTTCATTTTGCATTTTATTTTTCTTCAATAAATTGTAATAGACTTGTTCAATACTTAGATGAATACACACGATATGTGTGTTCCCCATGTTTTCATCACGTTCTAATACTTTATAATATCTATATAATTCTATTTTGAAATTTATGTATTTCAATGAAATTATGTATTTTTGAAGTATAATCAAACACTTATTTATACGAATATAATATATTTACTTCAATCCACCTAGGCCTCGCCTAGCGGCTACGCCTCAGCCCGTTGCTTGATTAGGGCCTAGCGTTTTAAGAACCTGGCCACTGGGTAACAGATTCCCCATTGATTATATGTTATATTCATCTTTGTCAACGCAAAAAAGAATTATTCGTTCGATTGACACATTATAGTTTAAAAGATATTAATTCCGTCATTAAATATCTATATCCAGATCATAAAAAACATAACAATACTTTCTGGAGGTGTTCATGTCAAATATGATAGCAAATTAAGGCAAATTGAAACTAAACATTGATGGTCGGTTTGATGTCACTGAGAGTATCCGCGGGATAGGAGTGGTAGTGCGAGACGCAGTTGGTGATTTTAAAGGTGTTGTTTCTATGCCCACACCTCTATAAATCTCGGTTCCAGCGGTAGAGCAGCATGCAATCAAGAAAGGTTTGAATTTTGCACTGGATTTAGGATTCGTGCATTTTGTAGTTGAAACTAATTCTTTGAGAGCCGTCCAACTGCTTACTCAGGATGTTTGGCTGCTGAAGGAGTTTATGTGGATGGTATACGTGCATTATTACAAACTAATCAGGTGGTGTTGAATCCTGGATCAAGGGAGGCTAATAGTGGTGCTCAACGTTTAGCTCGGTATAGTTTGCGTTGTCGAGAATTATCGTTTTGGGTGGATATGGGGCCTTCATGGCTAATGCATTGTATCCATGCCGAGTCTGTAAATGGGAATTAAGTTTGTCTTGCATGTGTGACCTCTTTTGCCTTAGTTGGCATTTTTACCATTGGGTTTTACTCGGCTAAGGTTCTTTCAGAAGCCGTCTTTATACCTACATGTACGCTTATGTTACGTTTTCGATTGATGTTTGAATGAAGTACACTTTTACCTTAAGAATTTTTTTTTAAAGACCAATCTAAATTAAGGTGAAAGTTGATGCACCAATTCTAAATTTTACTTGTATTTGGTTCTTTACCAAAAGAGAAAATTGTAGCAATGGTCCCTCAGCTTTAACCTAATTGGAGTAATGGTGATTCAACTAAAAATCCATGACCATTGGTCTCTTAACTCATCAAAATGTGTAGTTATGGTTCTTTTCGTCAACTTTGTTAGAACTCCGTCAAAATGAGTCATGTTGGAAGGACCATTGCTACAATTGGTTTAAAGTTGAGGGACCATTGCTCCAATTAGGTTAAAGTTGAGAGATCATTTCTCCAATTGGATTAAAGTTGAAGGGTCATTGCTACAATTTTTTCATTTGGTTTACCATATTTTCCCAGCCTCATGTGCATGGCACATGACTAATTTTGACGGAAATTCTAATGGAATTGACGAAAATAATCATAGTTGCGCGTTGATGAATTAAGGGACCAATGGTCATGAATTTTTAATTGAGAGATCATTGCTCCAATTGAATTAAAATTAAGGGACCATTACTAAAATTTACTCTTACAGAAAGGCAAATTTGGAACTTCATTAACAGGCTGCGATGGACGTGGTAGAGAGAGATCATTGCTCCAATTGAATTAAAATTAAGGAAAATTAATGAAAATGGCTTGAAAACTTTGAATATTAACAAAAAACCATGCAATAACTTTATTTAATGGTCAGGACAAATCCCAACACTAAACAAGTTTAATTAAAATGGCCCAAACAATGAGTTTCCTGTTTTGTCCCTAACGACAAGCTTTTGTTCGTTATGGATATCTCAGTTATGCTGTGTCTCCCCCATTTCTTCATGACTGATGGTAGACAATCTCCTCCCGAAGAAGGAGAGGAGAGAAGAGGAGAGATCTTTGCCAGCAACCCAACACCAATCATTCTCTTTTCTGGTCACCCTCCTCCAATCCCCTCTCTTCTATAGCAATCACGACTCATCGTTCTCTATCGTAAACAACACCGATTCTTAAGGATGACCTCCAGCGATGGACGTCGTCATTTCGAAAAGTCTCGTCCCGCAATTGTTCAAGCCTTGGCTTGAATCTTGCATACGATTGCAGAGTCGTCCTATTAAGCCTTGGCTTGATTAACTTTTGCCAAGCTGTTGGGCATGAGCCCTTGGTACCTTGGAGAATAGCAGGAATTGAGGACACACGTTTCCATTATATTGTGCAATGTATTAACCTTTTTGGAGAAATTTTATTTGATGTGATTGAAGCTTTTGCGAATTCTCCACCGAAAGGCAAAAGAGTTAAAAACTTTTGTCACATAGATAGCTATATGTTACGTCAGTAATTCAATATTTTGTGTTTAGATTAGTTGGTTTTTCCGATAAAAAAAAAGATTAGTTGGTTTTTTACTATTAGTTTTGATAATCGGTTGTATACTCATATTCAAACGTAAAGTTATAGTATTTGGCTCAAGACATATATGTTAATTTGTGGTGAGTTTAGTGTTTTCATGCAATATTTAAAACACAAAATAGGTAATGAAACCCCTCTAGTTTAGTCTTTTGTTCAATTAATTTCGAATTGAATCATCACATTCTAATCGTCTTTTAAACTAATTACATAGAAAAACTATTGTGAGATGAAACCATGAATCATGTATGTACATTTGCTTTAGAACTTTACAGTATTATATAGGTTGATCCAAAAGTTGATTACTTCTGGTTGGTTATTTTTCTTGTAGGACTTTTTTTTCTTGGATCTGATAAATTACAAAGATATGGATTTGTGAATGAAACCTATGTGTTGCATTTGTGGGTGCCTGAAATTGTGTTTTTGTTTCATGCATATCACACTATTTATGAAACTACAACAAAATTACACGTTATTTCTGAAACTGAACCAAAATATTCTACACTATTTCTGAAACTATAGCAAAATAAACAACATTCTTCTATTTTCATGCCTTCTCTTCCTTCTATCATTTTCTTTTTCTCCTCTTCTCAGTCTACCATAGCAGATGGAAAATTTGATAAGTTTTGATAAAATTTGAAGTATCTTAAAACCTACAGCAGCAACTTGAGTTACATGATAAGCCTAGAAGAATTTGGTTGCTTTGTCAAATTTACAAACTTAACTTTTTTCTCAGAAAACTAACCAAGATTCCATGCTTCAAATTCTATATATCGAAAAAAAACCAGCAACATGATAATCCTTGTATGCAACCTCTTGATTGTTGGGCATGAAAAACAAAATTGCTCTAAATCTTTGTAATAATTTTCAAAAAAAGAAAACAAATTGGTGACAAGTTTATGCAGATTCATGGAAAAGGAGAGGGTTGGAGAAGAAAACTAAAAAAAAGAGAGAAATAGAGGGTGTAAAAACCAAGGTAGACATTAATGCTTTATCATGGAAAAAGCAAATGAAATTTAATTTTCAGTTAATTAGAATTAGATGTCTCATTTTAGATTTTTCTAAATTAAACATATGTTACTTTTCAACTTTTGATTAAAGTGTTTTTACTTTTAATTAAACTTTATATTCCAGGTATATTCTTAATTTAAGTATTTTATAAATTCTTTTAAATCCATTTCTATGTAAAAAAAATGCACTCAATAATATTCATTAATTTATTGCTATTTTTATGGAATCTCATCCCTTCCTCAATTTAAGGATTCAATTATATCTACTGGGGTTCAAGATTAATTGGATGAAATATAGCTTTTCCAATTTCCAACTCAACATTTTATATAGATTATAAAAAAACAAAAGTTCGTTTATAATTAAAATTGAGATGTAAACTAGACTGCCTAATTTCATGCAACTGAAAATAAATTTGAATTTTTTAACAACTACTTATAGTAGAAACGTGAACTAAGAGTTTTCACATTTTTATTTTTATTTAAAATGAGTCCTTATTCCAATAATTAATTATTAAGAGTTGACAAAATATTTTTTAGTGCAATGTTTTAATGTGAAAATTTATCTTTTTTTTGGTACGTACTAAAATAAGGATAATACAACGTACTAATAACTTGGTACTTACTAAATAAAGAATTGCATAACGTACCAAAAGCAATATTTATAACGTACCAAAATACTAATACGTACCCAGATTAAATTTATATAACGTACCAATAACGTACCAAATGATTGGTACATTATATTTAATATATTTGTTTGGTACGTTATATTTAATATATGTGCATGTTATATTTCATAATTGTATGTTAATAGGATGTTTATGTGTTTGTAGAATTTAAAACAACAAATTATTTGAATAAGAAAAATTCATTTTGAACGAATTATGATAAGATAAGATAGAAAGTTTGTGGTGATTTTAGAATATTTGTTATATTATTTTCTGAACTAGTTGGTTAATTAAATACAATAAAAATCATAATTTTTAATTAAAAATTAGTAGAAGAATGTTTGATCAAAAGTTTAAAAGTTATAGATGTTTGATTAAAAAAATTTAAATTTAAGGCATCTATATCAAAATGCCCCATTGTTAAAGTTTACTCTAACGCAAACTTAGAACTTCATTGACAGGCGGCGGTGGACGTGGTAGAGAGAGAGAGAGAGAGAGAGAGAGAGAGAGAGAGAGAGAGTAATTAATTAAACACATCTTATCAAGAATTTCGGCACATCGATCATGCCACAGAGACCCAACATCGTGGCTCGTCAAAGAAGCCAATGCACCCACAAACACAGGTGCATTTTAGGGCCCCGCTCTGGACGCGTGTCGTTTTAAGACTTGGCCCCTGCCCTTTTATTCTGGTACTCATAATTATTCCTCTTCAGTTTGTGTTTCAGTCGCTGGGGCTTTGCTCTGATAATTGGCAACTTTGCTCAGAAAAATATGAAGGTAATTAGTACGTACTAGTTGCAGAACCATGCACATTATTATATCATGTTTTAACTTAATGCAGAATTTATTAATTATAACCAATATAGTTAATTGTGCATATCACCAATATTGGTCTTCTTTCTTTCTCTGTATGTAGATCTTCAACTGGGTTCATAAGCGGCTTCATCACAAAGGTTTTATTTCTTAACTTTTCTCTTTATATATGGAATTGAATTTCTTACTTTAATTTGATTTTTTTTGTTATATGTATTATCAATTAAGTTGATATATTATCGTACCTATTTATTTATTTTATTAACAAAGGTTTTTTTATCATTTTTCTATGAATTTATTTTATGTGCCAACTGAAGAATAATTTGCTTTCCTCAGATGGATTTTCTGGAAGTGTGAAAAAGACTGAACTGGAAATGGAAACCAATGACAAGGGCACACAAGCATTTCTCAAGCAAGTCGGACTTGTTGATGTTGACGGGCTTGATGGCTGGAGGGAGGGCATTTTAACGATAGGTACCTTGGGTTTCAATCCTCTAAAATCCTTCAACCAGAACGAATATTTTGTTTTGGAGAGCGAAGAGGACGATCAGGAAAACAATGGATTTTCACACAGTGATAATGACGACGACAATGATGAACATTATGATGATAATTTTGGAGATGAAGAACTGAATCCTTTAATGTTTAAAACATTTGGACACAGTTTTGAGGACGTTGGGTCAAACTCTGATGCCATTGAGAAACCAGCTGATGATGATCATGCGATCTTGACCGTTGGTGGTGTTCCTCTTACACCATTTGAAGGGTCCCACTATGAAATCAGTATTGCGTCACCTGATCTGTACTGTTCCGATATCACCGATGAAGATCAAAGGAAGAAGAGAGGTCAAAGAATAACCCTAGCTGACCTATTCCAGGCTGATCATGTTCATGATGTTGGTCAACTGAATCTTGACTCCTGCAAAGTCCAGCCAGAAATGCAGAAAAAGGTGAATGTGGGAACAAAGAGTGGCCTAGCATTTGCCAAGAAACTCATTCCTCGCGTCAAAGAGGATTCAAGTCCAATAAAAAATCTGCAACGAGTGAGTCATTTCTTTTGATTATTTATGATTTGGTTCATATGTTTCCCTTTTTTTTTTTTTTTTTTTTATACAAGTGATATTTTACACTGAATTTATCTCAAGAGGGGGACTGAACTTGGGTGGGTCATTTGTTTCCTATCTTGTGAAATTGTGATGCACATTTTTTGTCCTAGATACACATAAAGGGTACTCACTATAGTAACTACTTTTTAACTGTTAATAATGGTCTTACTTTCCCAGTTCAATGATCTAATAAACAATTTGTAATTCCGGAACCCCCCAAAACGTAACTAATTAATTGTTTGTAATGCCAAAGCTGATGAGGAGGATGTTGAAGAGGAAGATCCATCCAGCTGAGCTTGATGTCAATGTTTACAAATCAGATGGCCTGAAGCAGCCCCGTGCTGTAGAACTCATCACCAATGTTGAAAGTGATGCCTCTGACTCAGTTTCTTTGCTTCCAATTCAAGGTATATATATATATATGCATACTCTCTTCAATTCAAAGACAAAAAAAAAAAGTTTCCACATATTTTTGGTCACTAAATTACATGCCATTGAAAATTACAATAATCCAAAGTCGATAATATAAAAAATGCCTAATTATCTTTTCAGTATCATAATAGTTATAATGTCATAATACTAAGTAGTAAAGGTTATTTTTATTTTGGTCAAAGCAACTATCATTAAAAATAAAACACACTAGTACAAAGTGAGGCAAATCCAAAGATAATTCACAACATTAAAGTAAAAGTGCAGCCTATAAGTAAAATAAAGAAACAAGTCCAAAAAGTGAGCCCATAACAGTGCTAAGCCGAAAAGTTAGATATGAGAATGAGAACTAGCCTCCTTCACCAAAATAGCCGCACCACCATCGCCAAGCCGCCACCAAGAAGAAGAACCAACGAACCGAAAGGATGAATGGAAATGGGGGTGGGGAAGCCACTCATGCTAAAAGCGCTCCCATAACCCTACCAAATATTGAGAATTGAACTTTGGCAGCCACCGACACTAAAGGCACGCCCCAAACTAAAGTCTATGGAGGAATAACTAGAGGAGTCGAATAGCCGAACCAAGTGGGCAGTAGCTCGCGGCTAGGAACAACAATTTGGAAAGAAAAAGGCATAAAACTTTAATAAGCGACAAGATTTATCAACAATTGAGACAGAACTCAAGAAAATTGAGGCAAAATTCAAGGAAAATGAGACAAACTCAAACAAAACTACCAAAGACTAGAGAAAAAGAAAAGGAAGAAAATGAGGATTAGGGAAGAAAAAGATGGGGTTGACACCGACCCCAACAAAAAAGAAGGACCCGCGGCTAAGGTAAGATTGGGGTTCTTTGGGAGAGAGGGAGCGGCGCTAGGGGGATAGCTCTTGAAAGTGGCCACTTGACATCTGTTTTATATTCCAGCACTAATTGCTAATACTAAAGGGTATCTATAAGGAGCTAATTTGTCAAATCTTCATCCAATCATTGTGAAATCATCTAATCCATCAGCTGATCATGCATGTAAAATATGGTTTCAGATTATTAACTTTAGGGTAGTGCTATCTACACATCTATTTTTACTTCTCGCACATTCTTTTTAATTTTTGATCATTTGATCGAGTGAATTGAAAAAGCTCAAAGGTTAAAATTAACAAGTATGTGTTAGAGGTAAAAATGAATGTTTTAAATACGACTTTCCTTAACTTCATGGCCCCGAAAGGACCTTCATCTTCTAGCACTACATATTACATATCTTTTGATGTCATAGCAAACATTTTAGTTTGCAGCAAGTATAATGGTTGGATGTGTACTGAACAATTCAAAAGAATTTAACTAGTTATGTAGTCATATACTGATTGTACTGAAGTAATATTTGAAAAATACAAAAATAAAATTGTATAAATAGTCATCAAATTAGAATCTGTATATAAGAAGAAATTTTTTTTTACGGAGTCAAGTATTTTGTCATTCTAAAACTCCATGGTCGCATCATGAAGTCATTTCAAATTAGTTGTTAGACAAACTATAACAGATCTAAACTATTGATTAAGTTGAATATAATTTGAATAGTGCAATTTTGATTTACAATCCGATAATATAAGTATATGTCTCATAACGTAAATCTAACAAGAGAACATTATTTACACATCACTTTTTATTATTATCGATCTATTGGTGATCCGTTGTAGTTTAATCAAGTTGAAATCATGTCTTGTATGTTTCAAACATGCGAATCTGAACACCACCTTATATGTTTGCTCAACTTTTTGCAGGTGCTACTGCTTGTGTCCATTGAAATATGGCTTGAAACTTAATTTATTTCCTGGAAATTACTGTACTTTGGTTATTGCTGATCACTATATGAAGGACAATGTTAATTATTTAGCTTTTTGCGTATGTGTAACTGTTGAACTATGCTATTCCTGTTTTAATTTGTAATTTTTCTTATTTGTTTTGGCTTTAGTATGATGCGAGTTATATTTTTGGGGCATAGCTTATAGGCTATGATTTATGTGTCGGCATTTTGATGCATTTTCTATTAAATTAGCAAAATGATCCAACAGTAGTACGCTCAACAAAGAATATGATACTCTGGCACGTTTCTAGACAAGGTTTGGCATCTTTGGCTTAAATTGCTTCAAAAACACTTTATTTTTGCCACTGTTCTAAAAACTCCCCAACGGCGTTAGGCGGCTTGCCATCGTCCTGATTAATCCTTAGGCATTTGAAAATTAAGAAAGGGCAACATGCATAGGCACCTATCTAGGTTGCAGCTCTCACTTAGATAGAAAATATTTAATTTTCATTTTGCATTTTATATTTTTAAATAAATTATAAGAAACTTGTTGAATACATAGATAAATACACATTATATGCTTGTCTCCCATGTTTTCATTATGTTCTAATACTTTATAATCTATACGTCATTAATTCTATTTTGCAAATTATGTATTCCAATGCAATTATGTACTTTCTGAAGTATAAATAGGGACTTAGTTATACGTTATCTAATAAATTCACTTAAATCCGCCTAGGCCTCACCTAAGAGCTAAGCCCTGGCTTGCCGACTAACTAGCTCCTAACTTCGTCTTTTAAAACCTTGATTTTTGCAAATAAATAAGGGAAACAGACAGAAATGTGAAATTTTCTTAATCTTGAGACAGAAATAGGATTTTTCGAATAAGCACATGCTATGCACAACAATCGAACAAAAATAAGATTTTTCCTACACCTTGAAATGACTTAATTGCCCTCGTATATAAATAGGTTATTTCCCTCCATTTTCTGATTTCTCTCTCTCTACTACCTCTCTCCTTCCCTCTCTCTTCTCCCACTTTCTCCCTCACGCATTGTCTCTTTCGTTCTCATTGTGCACACATGATGCACATTCGTCCCGACCAACACCGTTCAAAATGAAGCCACCCCCTATTTCATCTCATCCTCACGAGTCCAAAACACCTAACCTTGTATGAATCTCATCCCCGATCGTTAGGATCGAAACTCAAGCAAACCACGAGTTTTTCGGCCAATTTTCGACAACAGGTAAACAATCGAGGCTCGTGACCACCACTACTGGACTCGCATCAAGGGTGGGAACAAAGCCTAGTCATTAATTATTGGTGTACACACGATGCCTACTGGGAACAAAGCCCCCCCTCTCTCTTTCTCTTTCTCTCTCCAAGAACATCTTAGGCATGAGGGGTCAACACCACCAAAACAAGAAAACCCATTTGTTTTTTTTTCCAAAAATGAGAAAATCCAATTGTTGTTTGCTCTCTTCCTTCCAATATTTGCATATTAGTGGGATTAAAGAAGTCAGCTTTTTCATATTTGGGGAAAGAGAGAATAAACCCAGAAGCTATATGAAGTAATAGTGAAACAAAATTTAATCAATTTCTCCATTTTCTATATCATGGGATTCCCTACCTTGTTTGAATGTTGTGATGGTGTTTACTAAAACTTGGCAAAAATTGGTGTTTTGTTGGATGAATTTTTCAGATATGCTCACTGTATGTAGACGACATGCATACGACATGCACATGATATGCTCACAGATCTGAGCCAATCCAAAAACCCAGAGCTCACAACTATCTCTTCGAAATTAGAAAAATGACGTCATCACCTATAGCGTGACCACATTATACCCTATATGCACACCACATGCACATCATATGCACATTACATGCATATGATATGCACAGAACCGGAGATCGAGCAATGAGCTGCTTTTAACTTTAATGGCAACCTATTGGTATAGTGGATACAATTAAAACATAATTGTTACGTATATAAGGTTACAATGGTAGTTTGAAAAGTCTTGTTACATATATCAATCACGCTTAACCGTGCACATGAAAAACATGATACTCGTTGTCGTTATTTCATGGAGACGCATGACCCTTAACGTCATCTAAGCTTTTTCTTAATTTTGTTTTTCGCTGAGGCCAACTAGGTTGTGCTCATACTTGCTAAATTTCGTGGCATAACATATGTGCATCATAACTGGTGAACATTGTCGCTTCTCATATTAAGATGTAGCTATGCACACCACATACATAAATTGTTCCATTCCAGTTTTGAGCACGTCAAAATTTGAAATTTATTCCACAACCCATAGGCCCCAATATGAAACACAAACCCTAGTTTAACTTCTAATTATATATTAATTTATCTTACAAACAACCCATTTATTCCCTGAATCATTGATGAATGAACTTGAAACTAAACACCCTACCTTACTATGTCTGCTGAAGCTTTAGTCGCTGGAAAAAATGGAACTTTTCGGCCAAAACAGAAAATATAGTACAAAATCCAGCTATCTCTTTTCACATCTCTCTTGCATCCCTTTGTTCGAAATCAGAGGTATGAGGCCAACCCAAAACCCATCTCACTCTTCTCACCTCTCTTTGGACTTCCCTCTCTTCGAAATCGGAGCACAGAGATTGAGCTCAACCCAGAAACCCAGAGTTCACAAAGCTCTCTCGACATCCCTCTCTTCCAAATGAGAAAAGTGATGCAATGGGCTGATGTTTTTTTAGTATTTATATGGGGGTATTTTAGTAATTTCAATTTTATGCATGGTGTGCATGACTTATGCATGGCCGGTTTGTCCTATTTATGTCCCAAGATTAAGAAAATATCCTATTTCTATCTATTTCCCAATGAATAATCAATAGTTCTACCACTTTTTCTATTTTAATGGGGTTCATTTCTTTTGTTGTTTTACTTATTGTTTTTTCAAGAGCGATTTCTTCTTACATCACGGCGTGTCATCATTTCACTATACAAAAACGTTATAATATGAACTATTCATTATCTTTATCATCATCTCGAGAAAATTTCATTCGATTTGGAGATCATTTAGTCATCCATATGATTCAAACAAATTTGTGGTTAACCATTAGGATATTACAAGTTACCAAAACCCTTGCTGAAATTGGTACCAGGCAGAATATTCTGCAAATAAAAATTTGACTTTGCATTATAGACTAGCCAAATGAGCTGGTCAACTAGTTACAAGTTAGTCAGTGATAGAAAATGTATTTGCAAGAACAGATCTAGGTTAACCAGTATGTCCAACTAATCAAAGTCTGCCCAAATCAGTTTCACAACACCAAATCCTAAACTTGAACACATTTACATATCAGTTCAGATAGTAGTGACAAAGTAATTATAAATTAAAGTATGTCTGATTGACTAGTCAAGCTTATCAGTCAACTAAGTATAGATTCGTCATTTAACCAAGCACAAATTACAAATCAAACTTAGTTCCCTACAAGTTATCCTAGTTAATAACAATTCAATTCATAGCACATAATATGCAGTGTAAACTTAGTCACAAACACATATCAATTAACAACTCAAAGGATGCATGAAACATATACTAGTGAATAAGATATGTGAACAAGTTTAAGAGACAAAAGACGCAATAAGTTTTTTGCCCGAAAAACCTACCTCTAGGTTAAAAAACCTGGAACTCTCCACTGAGTCCAATCCACTAATGCAAATAAGGTTCATACAAAAATCCACACATCCTATATCTAATCTACAGAGCAGCTTTACCTTTGTGCAACCTTACTTTGCATGAGTTGAGGATTCTTTCGGTCTTCATGAAGTGGCAGCTCTTCCTGAGCTCATCACCTTGTGGCACCGAAATGGAGTCGTCTCTAGTCTTCATAAGATGACAGCTCCTCTTGAACTTTTAACCTTGTGGCATCGAGACCAACATCAACACCAACAAATGCAAAATGATATGATGATAATGATCAAATCAAATCTGGATTCAATGACCAGTCAGCTTCTCCAGTCAAACAGTTGAAAGGAGAAGCTAACAAGAATAAAAAAATGGGTCAGTTTAAAGATTTGAAACTTGAAGTACTTGACCACAAAATTAAAACAAAACCATGAATAACAATGCAACCCTATTCTGCAATGATTGGGTGTTTAATGCATGAACATGGTTTTTATGGTTAGTGTTTCTAATGAAGAACACAAGAGGCAACCCAAGGTTTTAAAAACTCTTTGAAAATGTAAAATGTCCTAACCAAAACAATTGAGCATATAAAAAGATTCAAACAAGCATTTTCAGAGAATTATAAATATTCAAAGAAGAATATTACCCAAAAAGAATGCTTGATGCTCCTAAGGAGATCTGAGATGGAGAAGGAAAACACCTCTCAAAATTATAAACTTTCTCAAAAAAGGAAATGAAATCCTCTAACCCTATTAAAACAAAACCTTTGATTTTTGCAAACAAGGTACAAAGAGACACTTGTCAAATGTACAAGCAATCTAAGCAGATCAATGGTGAAAATCTCAATCCCATATAAAATGTGTCAATCAACCTATGTGGGCTATCCTAAATTGCGTGCCCACCTAGCTAGACAACAGCGAGAAATTCTGACAAGACAAGGTCACTAGCCAAAATGCATCAGTATGTTAAACATGAAATGCATATACATGACAAACCTTTGAGGTGATGTGCCATAACCTTGATGTGAATATTTCCAACAATAGCAGCCATTTTTGCAGAGTATGTCCTAAAATTAATTTGACCATGTGTGGTACGTATTACAATGATGACAAGGAAAACCAAACCTAAAAGTTTGGACTTCACACTTGCTTTGTTCGATACGTACATATGAATGACTAAACTGTCTCCAATTCAAATGATTTTTTTTCTAGCTAGAGATTATCTTTAAATGGTGATAAAGAAAATGAACAGTTCGAATTACGACGTTTGTACGGTGAAATGATACTGACACACCCCGACTTAGGATGTCCACCTAGACTCCGAATTGAGTTGTGGTCGAGGAACTCGTTGGAGAAAATGGCAAATGATGGTGGCTCAAGTTCAACAGAAATGGCGGCAACGTTGCCAGACTTTTTTTTTGGTATGTGTCCGAGACGGCAAGAGATGAACGAGATAATAGTAGAGGGACAATGAGGAGGATGGTGGTGTTCTGGCCTTGGTGCCTATGGTTGTAGAGGGAGGAGAGAGTTTGAGTGAGAGACACGAGGAAAGTTAGAAAGAGAGAAATCCTAGTGTGTGGGAGAAAGGAAGACACATGGAAGAAATGGAGAAGAAAGCAAGTGTGGCCCCAAGAGCCAGAAAAATTATTAAAATGATAAAATATCTCACCAGAAATTATTAAAATAATCAAGGACCAAAATTCAAAAATGCAAAATTACTAAAGTACCCTCATGTTCATATTTTCTTAAAATTTTAACCGTAATCTCTCATCCAGGGGCATTTCGTCAATTCACACATTTAAAATTAATAAAGCTGTAAAATTAGGGACGAGTTGTTACAATTTGCCCACCTTAAAAAAAATTTCGTCCCTGAAATTTGAAAATAACTTGTTATACATTAAAAAAAAAACACTCCAAAAGATAGGAAGAAAATGTATATAAGGAAGAAATCAGGTTAGAAAGGTTGCATAAAAGAAAATGTCATTCGGTCGTGGTTGGATTGCAATGATTCCTCTTTCATGCCTCCAAACTCAAACTTTCCTTCTCCTTCAGTACTAGATCATAAATCATTATTAGACCTAGTCCTGTTCATGTTAGAATATCTCTGCATGAACTTGTGGGTCAGCATATTTCCACGAGTACTTGAAATGATATGTTTGTTTATGCGAGATTATGTTATTACTGGACGTTATGTGTTTATTTATGAAATATTGTTAAGTATTGCTTTCTCGAGATATTACTGCTTAGGGTAAGTATTGTCATACTATATGTACTATGCTATGTTTGGTAATTATACTTGTTTTACGGCGAGGAGTTATTACGTTTTCGAAAAGGTTTTACAAACTTTATTTTTAGGCCTACTCACCCTTGTTTTTTGCCCTTCCAGGTTTTAGTGGTAGAGCTTCTGTGTCGATGAGGATTCTTGGCAAATGTTGGTATATGAGAGTACATTCGATGGTATAATTCTCATTCTACTTTTACTGTACTTTACTTATGCTCTGACATCACGTGTGAAATGGGTTCATTCCCGCTCACATGCGCACTCTTGCAATTTAGGCACTTTTAGGTTTAAATTTATTCACATTTTCCACCTCACTACACTTTATGGCTTTGTCACCTTCCAGGTGTCGGCCATCATAGCTCGATTCAGAGTCCATGTGGACATTCTGGATCGGAGTGTGTCAGATGCTACATCATTAAGTAAAGAAAAATAATTGCTTACATGGAAACAACCCAAGTATAATGAGAGCTTTATATATAAAGAGAAAAAATTTCACTATATGTCAAGGAACTCCGCTAGTTTTTAAACATGTCAAGGAAAGACAAAAGCATAAAAACAACTAACGCCCAGCCAAAAAACATAGGAATAATGTTTTAACATATCAGCCATACCCCTAAGGCTTTAGGGCTATGAAGAAACCCCAACCCTCACAACTCTAACAAAATTAATGTGCCATAAGCTCAATCCATCCTCGACTATTTCTGCATAATAAGTTTTGAAACTATATGTAGAATCAATTTGTATCAATTTTTTACTAGAACTAGTTCAACTGTCCTCAACCATTTTTACAGAATCGGTTCAATCAGTCCTCCACCATTTCTGCAGAATCAGTTCACCCGTCATCAACCATTTTTGCAGAATCAGTTTAATCAGTCCTCAATCATTTTTGCAACCCGTCCTCGACCATTTTTGCAGAATCAGTTTAATCAGTCCTCGACCAATTTTTGCAGAATCAATTCCACCAGTTGTCGACCATTTATGCAGAATTAGTTCAATCAATCATCGACCATTTTTGCATAATCAGTTCAACCATTTTTGCAGAATTAGTTCAACCCATCATCGATCAATCCGTCCTTGACCATTTTTTTGAATCAGTTCAACCTGACCATTTTTTTGCAAAATAAGTTCAATCCTTCCTAAACCATTTTTACAGAATCAGTTCAACCCGTCATTGACCATTTTTGCAGAATCAGTTTAACCCATCATTGACCATTTTTGCAGAATCAATTCAACCCGCATTCGTCTATTTTTGCATAATCAGTTCAACTGCGCCGATGTCTGCTACTTCAAGGTCAAGGAGTCGGTTGAGAAGTTCGCCGTGCTTCAATTCGGTGTTTGTCCCTTTAGCTGAGACTTCTTCAAGAACTTCTTGATTAATAATCCATACGTGCGTTTTTCTTTTCCCTTATGGTTTATTGTTTGTGCTATGTTTGGTTGCCGAAAAAGTGAGGAAGAAAGTAAAGTACAAAAGTTTAGGAATTTGCACCTGTAACACAATCCAGACGTCGAATCAATGAAAGAAAAGAGTGAAATCAGAACAAAATTGAACTGGATTTGAGAGACTTCTTGCCGATATGTGAGGAAGAAGGTTATCTGTGATGAATTGTGTTTGATTTGAATATCATATACTATAAAGCAGCAAGAACATTCTTTGATCCAATTTCAAGGCACATTGAACTTGAAAAGGGAAAAAGAAGGGAATTATACCTTCTAAAAAATAATTAAAACTAGATGGAAACTTTAATTGTCCAACTGGGAAGGAAAATGGGATGGTAAGCTGGGTAGAGGGCATAGATCCATAAGTTCATTCATTCATTAAGAAACTATTTACTAGTTTGGTGCATCCACCCTTCATTCAAATGGTGCCCCACTGAATCATTATTATAATTATCTAGTTATGAAATAACTAATAAACCTTGTTGGAAGGCCAAACTGAAAAAGAATGGCAATTATAATAATAAACCTTGTTGTCTACGTAGTTTCCCTATTCAAATCCTAAAACTTATAAATCCAAACATTTTAAAAAAAAATTGTATAAAAGTTGGACCTCATATTTAGATATGAAAATTTCCGATTAGAATGATTTTTTTTTTCAAATCTAATCCCACTGTTAGATTAGTACAAATAGAAATAGCTCAACGAATAATTAATTGAACCAATATTTCTTGAAAAGGGAAAGAGAGAGAATGGAGCAATAGTTGAAGAGATAGAAGTATGGAAAAAGCTTTTCCACTATAAATGGTAATTTTGTAACTTGCACTCCAGAGAAAAAAAAAAGGCAATAATGTCATTTTTCATATGTATTAATTTTTGTCTCTCCTTGAAATGTATAAAAAGTATTGTCTCAATATACAATTAAGTATTAAAAGTATACTCTAGGTATAATTTTTTCAAGTATAATCCAAATTTAACCCTTTGATCAAATAAAGGAAAAGCTATATGAAAAGGTTAAAAAAAAAAAGAAAAAAAAAAGAAGAAGTTGCAATACGTAGACACGATTTGGTTCGATTTGATTTCACCCCAAAATCATGGACGAAACTGAAAACATGTACTTGGCTCTGTTAGATTTTAAACTCAAAAATTTTGAGAGGAAATCTAATCGATTTGGTTGAGATGGAAAAAGAGAGAGAGAGTGAAGAGAGAGAAACTGGTGGAGAGAATGAAGTATTAGAGTTGTTAAGAAGAGAGAGAAAGAGAGAGCGAGAGAGAGAAAAATAAACAAAGAGAGGCACTTAAAATTGATGGAAATAGGGAAGTGGCGGAGATAATGAGGTATTTAGGGTTAATAGGGTTAGTTTTTGGTATTGGGATTAGGAAATAAAGAGAAGATAAATGATTAGAACTATGAGTTTGGCCAGCAGAATGATTGGGTAATAGAGTTTGGCTAATAGAATCAAGCCTGAATCTTAAAAAATAAAGGGAGACTTTGGATTTGGTCCCTAGTCACTAACATTATTCGACTAAAACTTTAATAGCATTCAATTTTTTATTAAAGTCCATTGACTTTGTACACCTCATTATTGCTATTGATATGTATTTTCTCATGTTTGATATTAATTACTTGACATATTATGAGATTTTTTTTTCGAGTACATCGATATTTTTGACACTAGGAAGAGGGAGAGTTTGGCTAAGTCACACAATGTGCAGCCTAATTTGGTATCGAATTTGCCATCCACGAGATTCGAACCTAAGGCCTCTCACCAGACCGTAGTACTGAGTGACTACATATTATGGGATTTAAAATCCCATATTATATGGCATATAAATTCAAAACGATTACGATAAAAAAGAAAATACTCAAAATTTTTGATTGAATAAATAGATAAAAACAGGTAACAATATAACTTTGAAATAATAAATGTCAAATGAATGTACCCATAGTGTTCAAAAAAATTTAAAAAGGGGTACATTTTATTATGGAATATGTATACATTATAAATAAAAAAATAAATAGATTTTACATTTAAAAAATGGATACATTTTTCATAAAAAAATTGTACATTTACAAAAAATAATTGGTACATTTTACATATAACAAAGTGATACATTTATAAAGGTAAATGGGTACGTTATAAATAAATTATGAGTATAAGTAAAAATTCTAAGAATATGGGCACAAAATGAAAATAATATATGGGTACAAACTAAAACTGAATAGAAAATTGGTACAAATTAAAAAAGGGTTGCAAATTAAAAATAGTACAAACTAAAAATAGAAATATATGATACAAAGTTTAACCATAAATATTGTGACAACCCGTCCCTAATTTTAAGTTTTATAAATTGTAAATTAGTGATTTTATGAAAATGCCCCCTTGAGGCAAAGATTTTGACCTTCGTTGACCATCGGTTAGAGAGACGTGGAACTAATTTTTTTTTAGCATATCCTTGTAGTACTCGTCACTACGAACGTACAGACGAAAGTCGTTTGCGAGTCCGGATTATAACGGTATAGTTATAGACGTTTGAAATTGATTATTTAAAGTTTAGTTATAAATTAATTCAAACTCCCACCATGTGGGAGTGGTAACCAATCAGTTTTAAGGAAGAAAGGAGTGGCCAATTAGAAAATTTAGAAAAGAAGTCAACCAATTAGGAGAGGGGAGAGAAGCCTCAGCTCTTCCTCCCCGTGAACGTGCACACCAAACCCGACAGGGATCCGAGTTGTTCCGGCCAAATTCCACCATTTTTCAGGCAATTTGCATCCATTCTCCACTTGTAACTTCTTCATCAACCTCTCTTCTTCCATCTCCACCAAAGATCAAGGGTTTTTAAGGCCTAAACTGTGAGGAACTCCACCGGAGCATCAGAGGTGGTCGACGGTGATTCCTCAAATCCGGTGAGCTCCACCACGTAAAACTACCCTTAATCAACTTCCCTTGGACCCAGGAATAAGACCTAACTAGTGGTAGAGATGTTGGAACACTGAGGAAGGAGAATCGAAGTTCACCCATTTTAGGGTTCCGGTGGGTTTGAGTGAAATTGGAGCCTTTCCTGGCCAAATTGGACTTGGCCACAAGTATAAAACTTGCTCTACTCTTGGCGATCTTCATTTCTATAGAATTTGAGAATTTTTGGAGATAGTTGAATTTTCCGGCAAATTGGGGTAGCCGACAGCCGCGTGTGGCGGCGCGTGAGCCGAGTCACCCCATGACCTTCCTAAGCAAAGTTTGACACCCCAATTCCATAGGTGAAGTCCGATTGATGAAATCTCATCGTTTGAACATAGTTTTGTTAAAGACCGCTACTTGAACATTATGTGAATTGACGATCCGATAGTTGGATCGTCACCAAACTTTAATACATTATAGTATATAATAATTGAGGATATTTGAAACTTACGGATTGAGAATCTAATGTACGGATCTTCCCAAATTGGATTTGTAAGTTTGTAAAATAAAACGTTGATTGTCACTTGAATAAGCAATTGGCGGAGATCCAATCGTTGGATCGTAATGAAACTTTAGTATGATGTTCTAGAAGTATAATGTGGATCTTTAGAAGTTACGGATCAGAAATCCGAGATGCGAATCTTCCAGATTGAGTTACGTAGGGTTGTGGAACCTATCGGTGATCTTTGACCGACGATTGACTTTTGGTCAATGGGTCTCAAACCATTCTAGAACGTCATTGTGATGTGTTTTATGTAAGTTACGTGTTTTATTGATAAGAGTTCTAAGACGTGATTGAATATTTGTTCTAGGTGATGATCGTTCGTGACGTCTCGATATTCGTGCTAGGGAGTCGTAGCCCAGACCTCAGGTGAGTGAGTCTTTTCCTTTTTATCGTATATATATAACTAATAGTTCCACAAATGCTTTTAAATTGATTTATGCATTTTATGTCATCATATATATATATATATATATATATATATTTATATATTCTAAAATACTATGATATGGTTGAGTTTTAGATTGCATCATGGCATATCCATATGCATATTACCTATATATAATTGTTGTGAATGCTTTGAAGTGCTAAGGTGAATGCGGGACGTGCAGGTAAGTTCAGGTGAGTTTATGGTGTTATCTGAAATGATTGAGTTATGGCATGACTATATTTGTGTTTTATGCAACTCCGACACTGTCGTACAAGTTGCAATACTAGGCAATTCCGACATTGTCATACAGGTTGCAATAGGCAACTCCGACACTGTCGTACAGGTTGCCTATGAGTCGTACATATTGCATTAGACAACTCCGACTCATGTGTTATCATAGATTGATTTATGAGTTGTACAGGTTGCGTTAGGCAACTCCAACTCGTGTGTTATCATAGATTGATGAGCACCTAATTTTTATGCTGCTGCCGCTATGTAGTGATTTGGAATATTTCTGGATTTACTGTTGATTTACATTTGATTTCATACTTATACATAGTATGATTTCTTGGAAACTATACAGGTATTACAACGAGGGATTATAACGTTTAGAAGGTCTTTATTAAAGCGTTATTTTCAGGCCCACTCACTCTTGTTTTTTTTTTTTTTTTTTTTTTGTCCCTCCAGGTTCTAGTAGCAGAGTTTTCGTATCGACGAGGATTCATGGCAAATCTTGGTATTGGAGATTACCTTCGATGGTATGATTTTCAATCCACTATACTGTACTGTACTTATGCTCTGACGTCACGTGTGAAATGGGTTCATTTCTGCTCACAGCGCACTCTCGTATTTAGGTACTTTTAAGTTTAAATTTATTCACATATTCCACATCACTATACTTTATAGCTTCGTCACCTTCCAGGTGTCGGCCAACACAATTCGATTCGGAGTCCTAGTGGACAATCCGGATGAGGATGTGTCAAATATAAATATACCAAAAGTAACGTTTCTAACACTAAATGAATATATATTAAAAATAAAGTTTAATTATGTTGATATATAAATAATTTATAACTGAAGTAATGACATTCATTAAAAGCTAGAGACCTTGATAAAAAGGTAAAAAGAAATATGGTTTTAATCAATGCAATAGAAGAAATAGGGATAAGAACCTAATTTCTCCAAAATAAAAGTTACTAAAAGCATTCGGTTTAGTTTAGTTTGGACGGAATTTTTTAACTTTATTTGTTTCAGGGTTTTGATATAGGTGCCTCATTTCAATTTCGTTAATTAAATATATGTTTCTTTTTAGAATTTGATTAAACTTTTTTCCTACAATTTTACTAGAGGTACATTTAATTGTATAATCATTTAATTATATTGGTACGTTTGATTACCTATAATATGGGTACATTGGTTGTATGGTACATTTAGATTTCTGGTACACCTAGTTTCTTGATACATTTAGAATCTAAACGTACCAATATATAACTATACTTAAAATTATAATTACTCTTAGTTTTTTTTTTCATTCTTCTCTCACGATAATCTTTCTCCCTGTCTTTCTCCCAAAGAAAATCCCAAATCTAAAATTCCACTTCTACTAGCCCTTACTCTGGCCTGGGGTCGGTGGTAGACCCCCCCCTGCCTCCCCTCTATCATCCTCTCACCCCACCTTTTTTTTTCCTTCCTCGTTCTCTCCCTCCCACCTAGTAGTCTCCCTACTTTCCTCCCCCTTTATCCATCCATCCCTTTGTCTAACTCTCTCTAATCACCCATTTACATCTCCCACCCTTTTCATAGCCCTCTCCATCTTCTGCTGCTCTTCATTTTATTTTATTTTTTTCAATTTTCTCCCAATCTCACTCTCATTCTCCCCCACCATTTTGTGAGCAGCTTTCATTAGCTATTGGTAGGTCAGATTCACCGTTTGCTCAACATTGTGGTGGCTGCTTCGTGCATCCAGATCTGATGGTTAACTTGGAGCACTAATTTTGACGGCCGTGCTGCCCTGGGCAAAGGATCTAGCCCTTGCATCGCCTTGGGTGGCGTGGCTGTTGAATTCCGCCTATTTTGTGTTCAGTATGGGTTATGCCGACAATTCCTTGACATGTATATGTGGTTGCGCCACCTCGTACTGTTAGATTTGACAGCCACGCTGCGTTGGGGGCAGGATTTGATGGTCACACAGCCCTGGACATTAGGATCTAGTTCACGCCACCCCGGGCATTGGGATCTAGCGTTCACGCCACCCTAGGAGATGAGATTGGTTAAGTCTGCCGTATTAGGTGTTCTGACATGGCTGCTTTGCTGCCATGAGGCCTCAGATCTAGCTGATGACCGCCTTTTGTGACTAGACTTGACAGATGGGTTGCCCTGTCTTAGCCGAAATTTGTTGATTCCGATGCCGTGGGCATTTAGACGTGGCGGCTCCACCGCCTTGAGTTTCGGTATTGGTGGATCTACTGATTCTCCTAACTCATGCAGTGATGGACTCCAATTGAACGGAGGTTGCAAGTCACCGTGGCCTGAGTGCCAAGCATTCGATGGAGCTAACCGAAGGATTTCGTTTCTCAAATTAGTTTAAAGTTTGTTGGAACCGCATCTAGCTGATAATGTCTCACTTAGCGAGTGATTTGGCCTCGCTTGTTAGCAATGATTTGATGTGATCTCGCTTGTGTTATGGTGACATTACGTATGCTCTGGTATAGGTTTGTTGCGTCTGCCGTCTTTGTGGCATATTTGTACTGCCGATGCTTGTGCCAATGTGTGCGCTTGTGGTAGCTAAGTAAGGGATTAGTACTAATGTTTGTTTGTGCGAATTTCCTCCAGATCAAAGATTTGGTCACTAGAGAATCTACCTATGTAGCAACCCTTGTAACTGTTATGGTTTAGTAATGGAAATCACTATTGATTCTTGTTAAAAAAAGATGGAATTCTTAAGAATAAAAACCAGCCACCGAACTGATCCAAGCTGATTTTGTTTGAATTTCGATTTGAGTTCCATCAAATTTTCTCAATTAATCTGATTTTTCCTGTTATTTTGCGCTCAGTTTGATTCGGTTTTTTAGTTTACCGGTATTTTTCCCACCTCTATTACATAACTACCCTCCAAACCCAAGGGCCAAACCTAGTATGTAATTTATGGAGGCTTCATGTTCATTTGCATGGCAGGGGACTCACTGAATCAAACCAATTAACGAAGAGGTGGTCAATGATTTAATCCGAAACAAGTGAAGTAGAGGGTCCATGACATTAGCTTTTGCTCACATTTAAGAACCATGACTATTCTCCCTCCCACATTATTTTTACGAGTGAATGATTTAGATTTAACTAAACAGAATTTGGTTAAATCTCAAATTTTGCTTTTTGTGTTTTGATGCACAAGATGGTATCACTCTATGAAGCCATCTCCAATGGTTGGGCTAAAAGCCAAATATTTTAGCCCGAAAAATTTAGCTTTTAGCTCAGAAACAGCTTTTCTGCTCTAACCGTTCTAGCCTAAAATTTTAACCGGGGATTATTAAAGAATGAACTTAGGCTATTTTTTTTGTTAAATTTATTTATTTTTTAAATAAATATGTAGACTATTGTAAATTAATTTTATGAACATTTTAATCTAAATTTTTTTTTTAAATTTCGATAAATATTGAAAAATTTAAATTCTGATTTCTGGGCTAAATTTCGGGGGCAATCTGACTTTGGTTTAGCATTTAGCATTTAACCCAAATTTTCCCCTTGGGTTGGAGTGGGTTTGGGAGGAAATTTTGGGGAGTAATTTGACTTTTAGCTCACCATTGAAGTTGGTCTAAATCTATAAGTTATTGACTATATGGAGGGGCGTGGCCCTATGGGACAAGCAAGTGATACGAAGGTGGACTTTTGGTTCAAATGAATCAAATTATATGGAAATCAAAGAAAGAAAAACTTTACGAAATAAAATGTTGAATCAATTTAAGGAAACTTGCACTTTGATACTGTTTGGGCCGAGTATAGAATCATTCTCGGCCCGGAAGGCCTTACGACAAGGGTACCATGGATCGTTTAGTGCGTGGGCCTCCAAACCTAGGTCGGTTAGGTCATGCTGCAAGACGAGTCGAGTCCTGGCGCAATAAGGAGTCTCGGCAGGATTAATAACCCGGAAGTGAATCTGGCTTAATAAAGGACTAGGTTCACAATTATAGTGAAAATAGGACTGGTCGAGTTGGTGTTTGATCAGGAGAAGAAGACCTAGTCCGAGTAGGGTTTTAACTCGACCTTAAAGGTATCCAGTGCTATAAATAGAGGAGGCTGTACATCATTCAAGCTCTCTCCAATTCAACACACAACTGCCCTGCGCAAACTCTCTCAACAACTTTGAGATTTTTTATTTTCTCTTTTCTCTTTTGCTTGGTATATCAACCTCCCACCGAATTCTGTCCAGAGCTGGGAGGAGTTGGTCGAGAAATTTCATAAGCAGTTTTATCGGCCAGGGATGGAAGTGTCAGTGTCCTCGTTAGCAAGGATGGCTCAAGCATTCGACGAGTCACCAATGGATTATCTCACCAGATTTAAGTCAGCCAGGAATTGGTGTCGAGTACCTCTCCCCGAAGTCGAATTCATTAGACTTGCTCTGAACGGTCTTGACGTAGAATACAAAAAGAAATTCTTGGGGGCAAATTTTCAGGATATGTATGAACTAGCCCAGCATGTTGAGCAATAGGATTATTTGCTCCGCGAAGAAAAGATTTCGAAAGCTCCATTTCGAGGGACGATCTACAAAAACCCCGCTGTCAGTTACGCATCAACCGAAGGTGAATGCGTTAGCGTGGACGCAGCTGAGATAGTAATAGATAAGCCATACGTTTGCAAGGCGCTGACTCAAATTGACTCTAAGGAAGTCAAAACCCGCTCGGCCACTGAAGAAACAATGAAAACGTCAAAAGTTTATACTTTTGATATTACAAAGGCCGATGCAATTTTTGATCAATTGTTATCAGCAAGGATCATCAAACTTCGGCCTGGGCATAACATTCCCAAGGCCGAAGAGCTTAAAGGAAAGATATATTGCAAATACCATAATTCAAGCAAACATACGACAAATAATTGCGTCGTGTTTCGAGACAACGTCCAAAGCTGAATTGATAATGGCAAACTTAGATTTCTGGAGAAGAAGATGAGTGTTGATACTGACCCATTTCCCACGGTAACAGTAAATATGGTAGATGTACGCCTACCTAAGGATAAAGAAAAAGGGAAGGCCGAAGCCGTTATAACGCAACGCTTTCTGAATCAGAATTCTCGGCCACGTTTCACTGCTGATTTTCGTTCAAACAAACCACCTACAGCTCTAACGGGACCTGCTATCGTCAAACCCATGACAGAATACAGCACTAACGAAGAAGGTGGGTCGGCGCTTTTATGCAGAAAGTGTAAAACAAATGTCAACGCCGAGCCAAAGGAAAAGATATCTCCGACTATAATGGAACAACCTACGGCCGCAACACAGCAAAAAGTGCTCAACGCAGGTCAACACCAAGGGGTTTTTGATAGGCTCGGCCCTAAAGTGCGGGTGGAAGAAACACCTTCGGCCAGATGGCGCCTCGATTTTGATGCCCTGTTTTATGACGAAGATTATCACATCCGCAATTCTAGCGGTTCGAAATCATCGCAGAGCCAAAAAACTTTCAAACCTCCCGAACCTTGAGACCAGCGTTGGTATACATATCATTCTTCGAAAGGTGTATACACCGCACTGTCCAAATCCCAGAAACGTCGGCACTAAAGAATAGACTGCATGGCGCGCCAACAGGCAGCCCAAGAAACTTCGGTTCTTAAATGGCGGCCGAAGGAAACCGTTGCCAATGATGATGGACGACCATCTCCAACTATTATGACAGAGCTGGTTCAAGGGAAACGGCTAGTCAATCGAGATGTTGAAACCACATTTGAGGAGGCTGATAAACGGATCAAACTTCTTCTTCGGCCCGGAGAAATGAAGGCACGCTTCGAGCATTTCAAGCAAGAAGCTGAAAGCAAACTGTCCCCGCCAACCACACAAGAACCTTTGTTCAAAATTCGGCGGAATTTACATCCACCATTTCTCGATGAGGCCTTGGAATATATGCGAGAGTTTCATAAAAAACATTCGGCCAACGATCTATATGGTTTGCCGAAAGCATGTCAAGATACAATCGATCTCGTCCTAACTTGCCCGGATGCCGAGCGAATTATTCAAAAGACTTCAGACCCAGGATTGAAAGCTAGGTTCCAGCACATACGAGAAGCTCGAGTTATTGGCTTTGAAGTCGACCCATATACTGATATCGATGCAGCCGACCTTCCTTTCTCCATGGAGGACCTTCAATATTTACGATACCACTTCGAAGTCTTTTCGGTAGTTTCTCTCTTCGGCCTCACGGCCGATGAAATAACACAAGTTGCACGGTTGGATGCCTATCTCGACACCAGGGATGCCTGTATAATGTACCAAGAGCAAGCTCGTATCCTGGCATCAATCCCAGACACAATTCCGATTTCAGACGCACCTGAGGCACCTACACAAAACAAGCAGGCTTCCGAAGAGACACCGAGGGAACAAACCATTGAAGAAGAAGCAGAGGAGTCTCTTAATACCACTTCGACGAAAGCAGATGCCACAGTCGATGACCAGGAAAGAGAAGAGGCTGAAGAGGATGATCGTAACCCGATGGGCCCGTCAGTCATGGATAATATGGAAATCAGTATGGTCTATGTTTTGCGCGCTGATTTTCAGTCGAACACATCTCAACCGAATTTCCTTGATGGTGACGTAATTGCCGAGGAAGCCTGTCACATTGATTTTGTAGCTGTTGCTAACGACGAGTCGACAACAAAAGATGACAACTTCAAAGCAGCTTTAGCCGAATTGTTTCCTCGCTCATCATCGGCCAAACTTCATCATTTGAAGCCATTGTATGTCACGGCCCATATCGAAGGGTATCCAGTCTCCAAAGTTTTTGTCGACTGCGGAGCCACTGTCAATATCATGCCTGTAAACGTCATGAAGGCGTTACATCGCTCCAATGACGAACTTATTCCCTCCAGGATCACAATGAGCAGTTTCATCGGAGACAAATCCCAAACCAAATGGGTGCTTCCTTTAGCGGTAAATATTACCGGCCGTAATCACACGACCGCCTTTTTTATCGTCCACTCCAAGACCGAGTATAATGCACTGCTCGGTCGAGACTGGATTCATCAAACCAGCTGTATTCCTTCATCATTATATCAAGTGCTCATTTTTTGGGACGGTAAATCGGTCATTGTTTATCTGGCCGATAGTCAGCCCTTCGAAGCTAACATGATCCAAGCACGGTATTATGATGACCACGTCGGCTACATCACCCTACAGGGTTTCAATGATGAAGGACGACCGACTCGGATTTCTGTTCAAAAAAGCTATCGAGGTTGGCGCCGAAACTGTCCACCAGGATTCGACGAGACTCGGTTTAGTTAACTTCATCCCCGACCTCGATGTTTGACACCGATCGGGAAAAAACTCGGGCCGCGGTTTCATCTACTATGGAACGACTGCTGGCTCATTGGTATACTATATCTAAACAACCAAATTCGGGCGTTAACCTCGTCGAGTTCCTCGCCGAAGGAGATAATGGTCCTGTCTTATCTCTTGACAAAATTCAAGCTGCCCCGGCTGAGCTCGAAGACAATCGGCCTCAAGTCAAGGACCCCTTGGAAGAAATTAATGTTGGGACGGCCAATGACCCACGACCTTTATTTATTAGTGCTTTACTTCCTCAACCGATGAAAGCCAAACTTCGTGCCCTGCTTGAGGAATTCAAAGATTGTTTTGCTTGGAGCTACCATGAAATGCCTAGCTTAGATCGCACTCTCGTCGAACATGAGTTACGTATTAAACCTGGGTGTAAACCTTTCCGTCAACCGCCTCGACGATTCTCGACCGAAGTGCAACTCGGTATCAAGGATGAACTGGTTCGGCTTTTGAAAGCAGGGTTCATTCGGACAGCTCGATACGTCGAATGGTTGGCCAATATCGTTCATGTTTTAAAGAAAAGTGGTGCATTGCGCATTTGCATCGACTTCAGAAATCTGAATCTGGCAACTCCCAAAGATGAGTATACAATGCCGATTTCAGATTTGTTAATTGATGCCGCCACGAATCATGCGATCTTATCTTTTATGGATGGACATGCCAAGTACAACCAAATTTTCATTGCCGAAGCCGATGTGCACAAGACTGCTTTTCGCTGCCCGGGGGCACTCGACACTTACGAATGGGTTGTCATGCCATTCGACCTCAAGAACGCCGACGCCACATACCAACGAGCAATGAACACCATATTTCATGATTTAATTGGAACCACCGTCGAAGTCTACATCGACGATGTTGTGATTAAATCTAAACACCGGCAGACACATCTAGATGATCTCCGACAGGCTTTCCTCCGTATGCGTCAACACAACCTCAAAATGAATCCTGCCAAATGTGCCTTCGGTGTGTTGGCCGGTAATTTCTCGACTTCCTCGTCCATCACAGAGGCTTGAAGTGGATGAAAATAAAGCACGCGCAATCATCAATGCTCCACCCCCGACGACGAAGAAACAACTACAGTCCTTACTCGGTAAGATAAATTTTCTCCATCGATTTATAGCTAACTCGACGGGTAAAATGAAAGCGTTTTCCACGTTTTTGAAACTTAAGGACTCAGATAAATTTGAGTGGAAAGACGAGCATCAGGCGGCGTTTACGCAAATCAAAGTCTCCCTCACGACGCCACATGTCCTCGTCCCACCCTGGCGCGGTAAGCCTCTCAAGCTATATATCTCAGTGGTCGAAGAGTCCATCGGCTGCCTCCTCGCGCAAGACAACGATGCTGGACGAGAGTAAGCTATTTTCTACCTCAGTCGAAATCTCAATCAACCGGTGATCAATTATTCGACCGTCGAGAAGCTCTGTCTCGCCATATTTTTCGCCGCCTCCAAGTTTCGGCATTACATGCTCTCATCGGTCATGCAAGTCATTGCCTAGACCGACGTCATCCGCTACATGCTCACTCGACCCATTGTAAAAGGCCGAATTGGGAAATGGACAATGGCGTTGTCCGAGTTTAGCTTGCAATACGTGCCCCAGAAAGCGGTCAAAGGCCAGACACTGGCTGATTTCCTTGCTCAACACCCTTCCCCTTATGGTTTTGGGGGCACCGACGTCGAAATCGGCATAGTTGACACGCGCGATAACTACTGGACGATGTACTTTGACGGCTCAACTACTTCATCCTCGACTGGCGTCGGAATTGTCATTCAATCCCCAAACCACGATCGTTGGTATTTTTCGCTCAAGCTAGATTTTGAATGCACAAATAATCAGGCTGAATACGAAGCCCTTATTATCGGCCTTGGCATCCTTCATGACTTGCAGGCAACCCGTGTCCTCATCCTCGGCGACTCCGAACTCGTGATTAACCAACTTAATGGGTCTTTTCGATGTATGAGTTGCACCCTGGCACCCTACCACATGGCCGCCAGCTATTTGGCTGAATCCTTCGACGGTATTACATTTGAACATATTTCTCGGATCCATAATACCGACGCAGACGAATTGGCTCAAATCACCTCCGGTACACAACCCCTAGGGGGCAAGCTAGGCCGAGAAATACCCGTGTTACGACAGCTATACCCGACCTTGGTTAACCAGCAAGTCCTCCGACGCGACAACGTAATACCAATAAGACCTTATAGATGTTTGCGTCATCGAGGCAATACCAGATGATTGGAGAAAACCCATTTTGCAGTATCTTGACAATCCCAATGGCAAACATAGTCGCAAGACAAGAGTTCACACCACAAACTATGTCACGTACCAAAACGAGTTATACCGAAAGGGTGAGGATGGTCTATTACTGCTATACCTCGGCCCCCAAGAGAGTGCTCAAGCAATCACAGAAATCCATGAAGGGGTTTGCGGAGCTCATCAGTCCGGACGTAAAATGCGGTGGTTGCTTCGACGACACGGTTATTTTTGGCCAAGAATATTAAAGGATTGTATCGAGTTCGCACGAGGATGCATACAGTGTCAGATTCATGGTCCTATACAACGGGTCCCGGCCGAGTCATTACATTCGGTCACTAAACCATGGCCATTTAGAGGATGGGCCATGGACGTAATCGGCAAAATCACACCATCTTCCAGGGCTGCCAAGCACGCATGGATACTGGTAGCAACTGATTACTTCACTAAGTGGGTCGAAGCAAAATCGTATGTCGAGCTAACATCTAAAGAAGTTTGCGACTTTGTGGAAGAACACATTGTGAATAGATTCGGCGTACCAGAAACGATTATAACGGATAATGGCACAATCTTTACAGCCGAGAGGTTTAAAGAATATACGACAAGTTTGAAAATTCAGCTTGAACAGTCTACACCATATTATCCACAAGCAAATGGACAGGCCGAGGCAAGTAACAAAGTGTTGATCGACATTCTCGAGAAAATAATAAAAGAAAGGCATGGCATGTGGCATCTAAAGTTAAATGAGGCTTTATGAGCATATCGAACATCGCTCTGATCAGCGACTGGAACAACCCCGTATGCACTAACCTACGGACACGACGCAATGTTACCAGTCGAGCTAAGCATAAATTCGTTACGAACAATTGAACAGAGTAGTCTGTTCAGCGCCGAATATAATCAGTCTATGAGATAGGAATTAGAAGACTTAGAAGAAGCGCGACTCGACGCTTATAACTTGCTGGTGGCACAAAAATAGATTGCTGAGCGAGCATACAATCAAAAGGTCCGACATAAAACATTTGGCGAAGGAGAATTAGTTTGGCAAACGGTGTTGCCCATAGGAATTAAAGACCCTAGGTTCGGCAAATGGTCGCCAACTTAGGAAGAGCCTTTCGTTATACATAAGGTTCTCGGCAATGGCGCATATCATCTTAGAGACCGGACTGGTTTAGTTCACAAATTGCAAATCAATGAGAAGTTTTTAAAGAAGTACTATCCGGTCACATGAGAAATGCAGGAATAGAAATTCATTTCATTAAGGTCGATAGAAGAATACATAGATTGAGTTGATCAATCAGTTTACATTTAAATAAATTTAGGGGGAAGAAGGAAGAAGAGTGCCGAGAAGAGCCTTCAGCTCCAGCCACCGCACCTCGCCCATTATGACCTCAACTTGCCGGTTCTTCTTGTCCATCTTCAACTGCTCGATTCGTTTTACGCTCGCCGCATGCTCGGTCAGACAATTTTTGCCGCCCGACTCGAAGTCTTTCGCAATCTCAGAAGTAATAGCCGACCTTTGTTTTGCCAGCTCGGCTATTTGACGGTCGAGGTCGGCCAAGGCTTCCCCTTTCGCCTTTAAAGCATCAATATTCGGACGAAGAGCATCTTGGACGGCCATGGCAGCTTTCAGATCTTGTTCAGCCCAAAGAGCGTTCTCAAGAACACTAAAAGTCCACCGAACTCGCTTTAAGGCAGACGACGCACGAACGATGGCTTCGGCGCTCATTTGACCATCTGCGCCGAGGTCGTTTAGGCAGGCACCCAATAAATCGAGGCTTTTGCGTTCAAGGACTTGCGACGCAGAGAGAGACGAAACTTCTTGCACCCGAACCAGAGCAGTCGAATCGGCGAGGTTAGTTATAGGGGCCGAAGGGTCAGCCGCTCCCACGGTACTTGACAGGAGGGCTTTGAATTCGACTTCCCATGAAGCCTGCACACAAAAATTAGTGCAAGCTCGAGGGAATCACGAAAAAGGTAGCAATAAGGTTTTGTTGTTAAACCTGCCAAGAGGAGACTTCGACCATGTCTTCAGGATCGTTGCTCGAACCTAAAGAACTTAATGGCCGAGCCCAGTATCTTAGATTGCTTCTCAGTTCACGAGGCCGATGGAGGTTATCTACGTTCGAGGGCCACTGAGGCGGCCAAGAAATATAGATAATAACACCCTTCGGCGCATAAAATTTTCGATGAAAATAGTGAACAGGCACCTGACATTTAGTATTTTCCTGGTTTAGAGTTCTATGGCAGAAAAATAACCAAGGAAAGGTGGTAGGGGGTACTTACAAAGGCCGAAGTGGCTTCCTGTGAAGGAATATTGAGGTATTGGTCATGCGAATGAACGGGCGTTTCCGCCGTCGCTTCTGGCTCCCCTACAGGTCGTTTGCCACGGTCGGCCGTAGAAGGGCCGACTTGGACAGCCGCCTCGAACACAGGAGGAGGCACCAGACCTTTAGTATTTTCCTGGTTTAGAGTTCTATGGCAGAGAAATAACCAAGGAAATGCGGTAGGGGGGTACTTACGAAGGCCGAAGTGGCTTCCTGCGGAGAAATATTGAGGTCCTGGTCCTGCGGATGAACGGGCGTTTCCGCCGCCGCTTCTGGCTCTCCGGCAGGTTGTTTGCCACGGTCGGCCGTAGAAGGGCCGACTTGGACAGCCACCTCGGACACAGGAAGAGGTTGACGGCGGGGTCGAAAGTGACTAGCCAGTGGAACCTCGTCGCTCCTGTCGCTCTCTTCCATAACGAAGGCCGAGGGTTTTGGATTTTCAGGATAAAGTCCCTCGGTCACAGGCACTGCCTTTTCCGGGACGGGTGCAACCTCGACCAGTGGAACAACATCTGTTTTACTGACTTTAGAAACAGGCCTTACTTGGACTGTTTCTTCGGCCGGAATTGACCGTTTCTCAACCAAAGCTTGGATGATGGGGGGAGAAAGGGAAACACTAGGAGTCGTTGCCCCCGTAGTTTGACTGGAGATAACGTGAATCTCCCGTTCCCCTTTCTTCGCCAGCTTTTTGACCCGTTTGGCGGGCCGAAGAGCTTCGATGGCCGGCTCGACCTTTTGACGAGGCCGTTTGCTCAACACGGCCTGCGCAGCGGTCTTAGCCCTCTTGGAAGCGACCGATTTTTTCTCGGCCGCAGGCGCAGCGACCACTTCAACCTTTTTCAATGGCCGATTGCCTGGAAAAATAAAAGCAAATCAGCAAAGCCGATCAGTAGTTCAAAATTGAAGGAAAAAGGTAGAAATAAACTGTTACCTTGGGGTTGGGGGGCAAGAGCCTTCTTAGGTTGATCACCGAAGATTTTGTTCAAAACGGTTTCGACCGGAACACCAAAAAACTGTTGTGTATACTCTTCCCACCAATCACCAAAAGTGTCAGTGCAAAGAGGTTCTGGAGTGACCGGTTGAAGACGGAATTTTTGGCACCGCTCCTGGAACTCTCTTTTGGCATCGTTGCATTCCTTCTCTGAAGAACCAGGTTCGCATCCGCGGCTTAGGACGGACCGTGAGGAGAGAAGAGGGACTGGGCAACCTTGAAGGTAGCGAAGCTGCCGAGCGAGGAAGTTGGGATGATACACTTCCCAATTCGCTCGGTGACCCTCACAGCCGAGAGGCAGGTCGCGGGCAAGCACAAATAACCCCTAGGTTTGACGAAGTTCAACATCTTCGTCAGCGCCCCACGTTGAGGTAGGAAGTCTGATCGACGAAGGGTATTCTCGACGACGGCAGATCAAGAACTCGCCATCAGAAAGGTCGTCAAGAGCGAAAAAGTATTTGAACACTTCTTCGGTTTGGTGATGGGGGATTGGCCGAAAAGCCAGCTGAGGGCCGAGCGTTTCCTTAGGCGAGAAATCGACAATCGTTGGCCGAAGATGAGTAAAGTAGACCTGCAGCCAGAGTTGGAAGACCCAGAGGGGACCATTCTGTTGCAGATCGACCTTATCTAGGGTTGCTTCGGCCAAACAGCGTAGGAGTTGGGCGAGAATGGCCAGGCTGAGTGCTAGAGTGTGACCGCTAGCTAGGGCTTCGGCCACTGGCATATTCTCGACGAGACACTTGTTAGATTTGGTACAACAGATAAATTTGTTGTACCAATAGAAGAGGAAAGCCTCGTGTTCTCCTTCTCGCAGAGCTTCTTCTCATCGGCCGGTAAAATAGAGATATAGGGTGTTATAGTTGAAGAAGTTCTTGTGAAGCTTGTGAACCTCTTCTTTCGAAGGTGTTTGGCCTTCACCGATTAGAGACTCAAGGGCGCACTTGTCGAATAACGCCTTCAAATTAAGGTTCGACGGGTACCTAGAGAGGGCAGCGTTGACTGGGATTCCAATCGGGGAAGTCCCCAAGATGGCAGTATGGTCAAGGATGGTGGGGCCAATAGGGCTGAGAGGGAGGACCATGGTGTTGGTGGCCGAACACCAGAAGCATAAAGCCGCTAGGAGGAGCTCCTTGTCCAGAATGACCTCCGTGGACGAGAGGTGAATGGCGTCGTAGATACCTAGGGCTTTCCATTGCTCGCCGAAGAGCCTTTCCATTCGTACAACCCAGGCTGCCCAGGTTGTAGTGGTCGAGGGCCAAGAGCCTTGAGGCCTTGCCACATCCCACTTCGACCATTCAAACCCTTGTAGCAAGGATGATAGGCAGTGCTCCTGAAGAAGTCCAGTAATGGTTGATGGTACTGCCGCTTTAAAGAGAGGACCCAAGATTTGATGAGGGGTACTCATGTCACTCTCAAATCAGATGGTCTTGATTGAACTCCGATCGATGATTTTCTGGCATTGGTCACACTCCTTAGAAAGCTTGGAGATAAATGAGGCCATGGTGAATGGTTTGAAGAGATGACAAGAAAAGAACTTTCTGGGTTAAGGATTGAAGACGAAGACCTGGAAGGAAGAGATGCACTGGAGAGCGATGGCAAGAAATTTCAGAAAATTTGAAAGCGTAAAGTACAAATGAGAGAATTTCGGTATTTATAGGATTGTGGAAGGAAGGGCAATCGTTCGAAATTCAAAAATGAAGGGTAAAATCGACCGAAGAATTCGCTAATCATTATGAACATTAAGAGAATCCAGTTGAGAAGACTGAGGGTTTCGTGTTTTGGGGGCGCACGATTGCATGTGGCGGCGAGATTTATGGCGAAAGACGTTTTGGCGTCTGCACGATGACGAATGGCTCACGGATTGAGGTGGCATGGTTATGTTCAGCAACAGGTCATGATGGCATGACGGTTCAGGGAGTCGCACGCCTTAGACGTCATTATTAAGGATTGGCCGTGTTAAAGGATGCCACATGGTGTATTGGTCAGTAGGATTAAGATTGTGCAATCATGCTCAATAAATGCGCCTTGGAATAGAGTATTTGGGTTCTGAGTGTTTGATTCGCTTCTTCAAGGTCGGAACTCGACCAAAGAATTCAGGCCGAGGACCTCAGAAGCGAGGGGGCAATGTTTGGGCCCAAAATATTAGTTTGGGCCGAGTATAAAATCATTCTCGGCCCGGAAGGCCTTACGACAAGGGTACCATGGATCGTTTAGTGCGTGGGCCTCCAAACCTAGGTCGGTTAGGTCATGCTGCAAGACGAGTCGAGTCCTGGCGCAATAAGGAGTCTCGGCAGGATTAATAACCCGGAAGTGAATCCGGCTTAATAAAGGACTAGGTTCACAATTATAGTGAAAATAGGACTGGTCGAGTTGGTGTTTGATCAGGAGAAGAAGACCTAGTCCGAGTAGGGTTTTAACTCGACCTTAAAGGTATCCAGTGCTATAAATAGAGGAGGCTGTACATCATTCAAGCTCTCTCCAATTCAACACACAACTGCCCTGCGCAAACTCTCTCAACAACTTTGAGATTTTTTATTTTCTCTTTTCGCTGACACATCTTCCGTTGGCATCAACAACACTGTGAAAGCAACCGGTGATATCTTAAGTCGGCATAGATAGCTCTGTCGCCGTAGAATCAGCCGATCTCGCAGCATCTTCCGTTGGCATCAACAGCACTGCGGCGAGGACGGTTGGTTACCTATCCAAGTCTCGGTCGAGAAGGATTTCCGAATCCTTATTGATTGAGGTCATCTCATTAGCCTTCTCGGCGAAGTGAGGTGTTACAGTTTACTGAGCTCGGCGCATTGCACGCCGAGTTATTTTATGATTGGATACTCCCAAATGGGATTTAGAGTTCGGCATTCAGACGGCCGAACCACGTTCACTATTAAGACTTATATTCGCTTTGAGTATTTGTGCCCTTACACTTTGGTGTCGATTCGGCGTGAGTTTACTCACGAATAACATCACTGTGACCGAATCCGACGACGGCGATTCGTGAACTTCGTAAGAATAGTAACCTTGTCTTCAGGTTCGAGAGCCCAAGAGGCCGAGACGTGTTCCTTTCTCGGCCGCAATCGCAAGACGCAGAAGTCAGCCGCGCACCCAACGCAACATCAACAAATTTTACTCCTCGGCCGAGCTCGGCCAACGAGTTGGCACGTCCCGCATTCACCGAAGGACGTAGTTAGCTTATAGATTACTCGGTCTGCGTGCCACGTAGGCTTGGTAGTTTTTAGGATCAACAGATACAAAGAAAGATAATAAGCTTCTCCGGATGATACATATTTTAAATTATTAAATTGTTTGCTAAATGGTGGGAATTCAAATAATTGGGTTGTTCTATGGTTGCTATATCAATGTCAAGTTCGTTTTACTTTCTATTATATATTTGATTGAGTTCATATAAACATTATTGTCTTTCGCACCAAATTATAATGCCATCAACTGCACGCTATTAAACTAAATTGAAATTAGATTCTTATAGATAAACACAAGTTTCATAAAAAAAACAATATAATAATGGAGGAGAACATATTTTCATATTATATTTGAAGATTCGGCTACAATATTTACATGTATTTAATATAATTTTTATATTTGATTATAGTAGAGAAAGTAACAGACACTAAATTGCAACATTTTAAATTTTAATAGTTAGGTATCCGAGTGAACGAGAACTCTATCGTTAGGAGAAATTAAATTAAATTTACTAAGGAAAAAAACAGTTGAATAATTTTTTTTTGGTCAAACAACTAAATAACTTTACGAAATATTTTTGCAGTGCTCTTGAAATTTGGTCATTGTTCTACTTTACCTTATAAAATTTTAATTTCGCAATTTTCTAATTTTGACAAAATACGTTTACAAAACTAATGGATTGTAAGAAATTGCGACAAATTGAAAGTTTAAGAGGCTCATAACCAAATTAAGTGTATATGAAAAAATAGAACAAAACACATAATTCAGAAGCATTGCTAAAGTTGGTGAGTATTTTGGGAAAATGATATGAAAATTCTTTAAAAAATGAAAAAATATTAAAAACGTTCCTAAAAGATAGGAGCCAACCAAGCTGGACCAAATTGGAGAGGGTGTAAAACTTTGACAAGAGCAAATAGAGTAAGTTAAGGATCTTTAGTTGGTGGTCAATTAAATACCAAGTATGGATCTGGGTTCTCGCTCCACCCAAAGTATATAGAGCGTGTGTGTGCCAGCCACAAGTCTTAAGTCAGAAGGTCTGCATTTCAAGTACAGCTAAGACTTCTTACTACTCAGAGGAGGAGCTGTGCTTCAACCCCTTCACCTTCTTCTTCTGTTCTCTGTAAGTGGATTTGCTCAACCTTTTTAGTTTGTCTATGGATCCAATCTATGTGTTTTTATTTGGTGTTATATTGTTTGGTTTTTGTTGGGGTTTTTTATTTTTTGGTTTGGTGGTGATGGGGTTTACTTTGGGATGAACAGAGGCAGCTGCAGGAATGGGTTCAAAATCTCAACTTTTTCACTACGATGAGGTGGCAAAGCACAACCACAAGAAAGATTGTTGGATCATAATCTCTGGAAAGGTCAGATTTGTGGTTTTTATTCAAAAAATTTCCTTTTTGATTGTCCTTCTATTGTTTTTGTATGTAAATCTGTCCTTGTATCTGGAATTGTTTCAGTTTCTGGGTTGATTTGTGATTTGTGATTCATCTTTTGGTTAAAGGCAAAGACTTTTGCTGCCACTCTTTTTGTTATGTGTTTTAATTATTAAAGGAGTTACTTTTGCATTATCTGCACTGAATGGATGAAAGTTTACAGATCTAGTTGAAAGTATGAAGGAGAATTCAAGCAATAAAAAGGAAAAATGGTACATACTAAAATGTTAATTATTGCAAAAATCAATATGGTAGTTACTAGTTACATGGTATTGTTGTGTGTAGGACTGAATTGCACAGTGTGTTTTCTGTCTAGTTGGTTTGTCTGTTTTTTTTTGATGTTATCAGAATCTAATCACTGAAAAAATGAATAGGATGGGATAGAGGAAAGTGCGTACGGTACTAGTTAGTACCAACGAGGAATTGCGTTGTATGTGGTAAACACGTTCAAAGCAAGACAATAAATTAATTTCTTTCACCTATGAGTGCTAAGCTTTTTGAAAAATGCTCAAGATAGTTCATTGGTGTCTCTCTATACTTGCTGGTCTTAAGGTAGTGATGATTAAGTATGTGATTGTATAACTCTGCCCAATTAAGGGAAACGTGTCAGACTGGAAATGGAATTGTAAAAGGCAAATGTAAGATTAGCGATTTGGTTGTTAATTGTTATTGTGTGTAGTTAGATAGGTAGCATGGCGAGTAGTTGGACTCGAGGTGTAAAGAAAGTTGTTTTTTGTTTGGAATAATTCTTAACTTGCTAATCAGAGAAAACAAATGTAATCTCTGGTGGTATGTGAAACAATTGTAGCACTATATAGGCAACTTTCAGGACTGCAGAACAATGAAAAAACAGTATGTGAAACTTGAACACGCCGAGCTGGGCAGGAGCATCAGCTGATCTTGTTCAAATGGGTATGCAAATGGGAACATTTAAGATCAGCTGCAGACCCTTCCCAGCTGCTGTTGAACTAAACAGTTTTTTATAAAGACATTTTCGGTCAGGAAAGAATTAGCTGGGCCTCCTCACTGTTCAATTTCTGTACTCTTATATTTGTTCCATAAGGAAGGGGTTCTAAGGATAAGGACACTTGCTTTCAGCAGTGAATATACTGACCTACATACGCTTTTTTATTTGGTTCCTAGCTATGAGGTCCTTCTCTTTGTTGGTATGTTGATCATACACAAAACAACAGATATTTTAGTGAATTCTTCCGTCTGGTAACTTAGATAGTTCACCTTTTTACTTTTAACTTCATCTACTCGCATAAAATTTACCAGCTTCACTAACTATCTAGTATATTTTGAACAACTTACCACAGGTTTATGATGTGACCCCTTTCTTGGAGGAACACCCTGGAGGCGATGAAGTCTTGCTATTAGCAGTCGGTAAGATTGTAGACTTCACCTAGACAATTTATCTTTTATGTTTCCGACTGTTTTTTCTTTACTAGTTAAGAGTATGCGAACGTTTATGTGTGGTAATTAGAACTTTGTTTGAACATCTTGCAGAAAAAGATGCAACAGATGACTTTAATGATGTCGGCCACAGTGATTCCGCGAGGGAGCAGATGGAAAAATACTACGTAGGCAAGGTTGACACGTCCACCATACCGGCACAGCCAAATTACAAGCTTCCTGCTCAAGCAGCTGCTCAATCTGAACAATCTTCTGGACTTTTGGTAAAACTTTTACAGTTTCTGCTGCCCTTGTTGATCATGGGAGCTGCATTTGCTCTGCAATACTACAATAAAAAGTAGTCTAATTATCCTCCATGCTTATGAACTTTCTTCAGACAGATAGTCTATCACTCAAGTCAGAATAACGTAATAACAGAATTTCAGTTACTACTTTGCATTTTTGAACATGTTGTACTACCTTTTTACATATATTGTATTTGTATGCGCTTGGAATTTATTGAATAGTATCACGCGATGCAGATGAGCTATAGAATTGTTTGATGGATCCAATATTTATTCCAATCTAAAAACTCTTTTGCGTTTCATGTGTGATCTTGGCAACCACATGGAAACACCTAAGACTAGAGACTGAAGATTTGAGTTGTGTGGAATGAAGAACACCATTCACTCATTCACATTGACAATTATGTGTAAAACTATTTCAAAATTTCAATGCGGATTATTCTTGGATCTTGATTAAGGACCTCATATCCTTACTCAATGACTTTACTGACCCGAATTCGCAGATACGCACATTAACCACAGTATTAACTACAGCTGAAGCTCATTCGTTTCCCATCTGTCATATTTACAGTGGGATGGGCAGGTTTTGTTCAAGTAAGTTTCCAGAGCATGCCATTAACTTTGACTGTGCCTGGCACTGCACATTGCTGTGGTTAGTAAATAAAAAAGAAAGGTGTTTAATTTTTGTTTTTCAGAAAAATATTTTCTCCAGGGCTCGCTGTGGATGATACTAATTATTCTTAAAAATTAAGGTCTGGTAGCAGTTATATTACCTTGGTTGGAAAACCTTTTTGTTCAATGTCGATATGTATTTGTAATGAGTATGACATGTATATTTGCGCCTAACTTCATTGTGGTGGGGTAGTCAATTTTGTCGGGGATTTGTTAAACCGTTGGAAAAATATCTTTGTAAGCATCTCATTGTTTTTTCAAATAGAATATTGTTGTAATCTAGGAGTACGGCGACACAGTAAATCTCAAAAAAAAAATAAAAAAAAATAAATAATGGATACGAACACAAACACGAATACGGCGACATGACAAATCTCAAAAAATAAGGATACGGACACAGCTAAACATGACGATTGAAATATAATAAATATTACATATTTAAAAATAATACGTCAAATTAACCAACATCTATTATCTTTGCAATAGATAATAGCCAATCAAAAATTCAAAATATGCAATGCTTACCTGTAAATTTTGGAGTCGAGGAGAAGTCCTATCCTGCGCTGCTGCAATGCCCAATCAACTAGTTGTTAGATGCTGCGCATAGGATGTGGAACCAAGTGGCTAAGGAGCTGAAGAGACGCCAGATTAGAGAGAAAGAGAGGACTAAAGTTAGGTTGAGGTGGAGACTCCTTTTTAAGTTTTAGTTCCAATATTTCTAAATTTGCCCCCAAAATGTTTTTTAAATTTACAAAAAGGCCCTTGCCGTGTCTTGACCATGTGTCTAAGTCGTTAACTATGTGCAAGCCGTGTCCAAGGCATGTCGGAGCGTCCGATACTCTAACACGTCGGAGTTTTGGAGTGTCCGTGCAACCTTAGGAAAAAAGGACTAAAAACGAATTCATAACCTCAATCTATTTTTTTTTTTTACAGAAGTGATAGAGAATTTCATTGATCCGAACAAACACGTACGCAGTGCCAGATGGGTACATTTCTTCAATGACCAATCTCTTGATTTGGAGATAAATCTGTGCAGATTCACAAACCCTAAACCCTAAACCCTAAACCACAACACAACAACCATTAGCGACTGATGCAAATCTGCCACAAAGACGACAAACGTAGAAACCTAGTGCAGGAGCCATAAAAGCCATCGCAAGAACAAGGTCGCGAATAACTCCAACAAATGTTTGAGGGTTGTTGTTTGGGCCCAAAATAATAGTTTGGGCCGAGGGTAGGATCATTCTCGGCCCGGGAGGCCGTGCGGCGAGAGGGCCATGGATCGTTCAGCTCGTGGGCTTCCAAGCCTAGGTCGGTTAGATCATAACGCAAGTCGAGTCCTAGTACAATAGGGAGTCTCGACTGGATCAGTAACCCAGAAAGCGAATCCGGCTCAGTTGAGGACTAGATTCATAGTCCTAGTGCAGATAGGACTGGTCGAGGTGATGTTGATTCGGAGAAGAAAACCTAGTTCGAGTAGGATTTTAACTCAAGGTTCATTGCTATAAATAGGGGAAGCTGTGCGTCAGTGAAAGGACCTCGAATTCAACATACAATTGCCCTGCGCAAACTCTCTCAACAACTTTGAGATTTTTATTTTCTCTTTTCGCTGACACATCTTCCGTTGGCATCAACAACACTGTGAAAGCAACCGGTGATATCTTAAGTCGGCATAGATAGCTCTGTCACCGTAGAATCGGCCGAACTCGCAGTACCTTCCGTTGGCATTAACAGCACTGCGGCGGGCACGGTCGGTTATCTATCCAAGTCTTGGTCGAGAAGGACGTCCGAGTCCTTATCGATTGAGGTCATTTCATCAGCCTTCTCGGCGAAGTGAAGTGTTACCATTTACCGAGCTCGGCGCATTGCACGCCGAGTTGTTTTATGATTGGATACTCTCAAGTGGGATTTAGAGTTCGGCATTCAGACGGCCGAACTACGTTCACTATAAAGACTTATATTTGCTTTGAGTATTTGTGTCCTTACACTTTGGTGTCGATTCGGCGTGAGTTTACTCTGACGAATACCATCACTGTGACCGAATCCGACGACAGCGATTTGTGAACTTCGTAAAAATAGTAACCTTGTCTTCAGGTTTGAGAATCCAAGAGGCCGAGGCGTGTTCCTTTCTCGGCCACAATCGCAAGACGCAGAAGTCAGTAGCGCGACCCAACGCAACATCAACAAATTTACTCCTCGGCCGAGCGCGGCCGACGAGTTGGCACGCCCCGCATTCATCGAATGACGTAGTTAGCTTATTAATTACTCGGCCTGCGCGCCACGTAGGCTTTGTAGTTTTTAGGGTCAACAATTGTATGCAAAAAAGGTGAGAATGGGAAGGAGGCGTTGGGCATCATCAGATCGGTGAAAATGAGAGAAAAGAAAGAAGAATTGCGCCGGAGGCGTGAAGGATGAAAAGGTGTAGATGGAGGAAGAGAGGAAGAAGGCATGTGGGTTGCGAGAAGGAGAGGGAGGTGCAGAGGGCGACAGATGAAGGAAAGACATGAGGTGAAGGGGAGAGGGCCAAAAGAAGGTAGGAGAAAGGTTGCCGCCGACCTCAAACACGAGAAAGGGGCCGACGGTTGAAAGCTTTCAAATTTAGGGGTTTTTTTAGAGAGAGAAGGTAAGGAAGCGAGTCAACTGGTGCTTTTATTATTTAATTGTTTATTCATAGCCTCAATCTAAAGCATAACTGAATGATTATATTTGATAAAAAACATCGATCCAAGATGACATAATCACAACAAAGACAGCCCATCAATGATATCAAATCAATGGAAAAAGAGTGGATCTTTCTGTTCAATGTTCTAAAGTTATATGCCTTTTTCCACTCCCTAATCCCTATTTTAGTTATGTAATTGTGAATTTGTGATGCCAATTTCAATTGCTTAATGACAATACAAGGACTATTTAAGAATCACTTTTCCGTAAGATTTGTGTTTCAAATCTAGCTTGATTTGTGGGATATGCTGTGTTCTTGATTAGGGTGGGATTTGATATCATGAATAAGCAAGTTCACCAACTAATTAGATATTAGCATGTCATAATATATGGGATAGTACTGATTAGCATAGTAACACTGATAAGTTGTTCTCTTCATCTTTGACGTTTTCATCAAGTTCCCTTTAAACCAAAAAAGAGAATAGTGAAACTTTGTAATGATAAATTGGTGTGTTACACTCTTTTTTCATCAACCAGGTCGAAAAGTCTGGCAAAATTTTAACGAGACCACATAAATAAATATGTATTTTTTTCTTCTTAGCAAATATATCATTTTGAAGGAAACAAAACAAAAACCCTAAAAACCAAACTTTGAACCCAAAACACCTCAACTCGAAATCACAAAATGACATACAATAACTAATCAAGAAAATATACAAGTTGAACTCACGATCAAATTGTACGATCGTACAGAAAACCTATGTGATTTAGGTACTTATCATAATCATACAACTACCTTATCATAATTAAGGTGATTGATTAAGTTCATGACATGCATACTAGTTTCTATACCCCTTACGTTTATCTCACGCATTATTTTTCAAAAAAAAAAAAAAAAAACATACATGAGATTCAGCGTTCATGTGACTGTTCATGTGCAGATTATATGAATATGCATATGATTTGAATTCAACTGAAAGCCAAGTTTTAGTTTTAGTTATTTGGGGAAAATCCTGACACTAGTTTTGTTGATACGCACATAAGTTTGCTATGTGAACAAACCAAGTGTACGACTACGGGCGGCCATGACACACCCCGACCTAGATCGAGGCATGTTGGCCGTCACGTGAGGGTGACGTAGTCATGTGCACCGTGCTGAAGCAATATTAATATAAGAATGCGAATAAGATTTAAGTGTGAATGCACACAATCAGAGCATAGATAGCCTAAGTGCAGTTCAGCAGGACAAATATTAATTATACAACACCCAAAGGTGATCCTACATTGGTGATAATCTGTCAGAGCTGCCGTAAATTCCTCGTAAGCCACAACCAAGCACTCCTAACTAGAACCTGGAGGGGCGCAAAACAGGAAGTGTGAGTGGACAAAAACAAAGCTTTTCAAAATCATTTCACTTATCAAAAGTAGTAACCCCTCGCCGTAAAACCTGTATAATTCCCAGAAAATAGTATACATGTAAATATATCTCAAAACCCTGTTTAAGATAGCAAATCCATAATCATGCCATGTCAAATATCTCAGCAAGGAAATAAGTAAGTCAGGTGAAATAAATCAATATGAGATGGTACGTCAGCTGGAGTCACCTAATGTGACCTGTACGGCTGAATCTATAACTCATCAACTAGTTCTTTGCACACAAGTCGGAACCACCTAAAGTGGTCTGTACGACAGGCTAGGTGTAAATAAATACCCTCAAGTGCTATGGTCACGTGAAGGTTGTGCGAAGTATCGTAAGTCACCTACGAGTCGGAACCACCTAATGTGGTATGTACGACAGGCTGGCACCTGCCTTGGATCCAAGGTGAGCATGTGGTGCGGCAGGTGAACGATCACGTGAACGCTAGGCCTTGTCCTCGGGCGGAGCACTAACATCGAGGTGCAGGATAACCATCTCTAAATGCATCTCAACACAATTACTCACTACCATCACTACCATTAATATACTCACCAGAAGCTTACTTGGGCATCCACAGCATCGAGCAACAATATATATAACCATACTAATGCACAATTAAACATAGAGAGCATTTGACATGGCATTTCAACATATAAAACTGTTTAATTAAAGTTTCTGGGAAAAATACCAAGTGTATATATATACTGAAAACCAAAAGCCTACTCACTGATATGTAGAAGGGTTGTAGCCCCCGAGTCTCGCTTGACTGCGCTCTTCCTCAGGATAGGTTTCACCTATATGCGAAACAACTATTTAAACGTTATTTTAAAGAATATAACCAAAACTAGGTAATAACTTCTCATACATTGCTCAATTGGGGTATTTGAATATACCACCGTGGCCTACTCAACCTCGGGAACATCCCCATATTTTTATAAAAAATTTATGACGTCCTATGTGCCTTCACGCGTCGGCCAAGGCATGGCCACACGCGCGGCCCAAGCGCAGACCATGTCTGGCACACTGACGGATTTCCTAACGGCGTTAGGGAATATTTCGTTAAATAAAAGCATATGCCGTTAAAGATACCTGACGCCGTTAGAATATTCCGTCAACTTTGACGGAATATTCATCTCCTTCTTTCTTGGTTTGCCGGAGTCCGGCGCCGGTCACCGCTACACTCGTCAGAAACTGGAAAAACTTAAAACTTCAATATCTCATCCATTTCTCAACCAAAATTCAAAAAATTTGTACCAAAATGAAGCTTAGGATGAGAAGAACACACTCTTACCACTTTTAGGTCCTAAAACCCACTAAATCTCACCGGGAAAACTTCGATAATCCGGCCACCTCTGCAACTCACCAAACCTAAGCTTCCCGACGTTCAAGACCTTCCAAAATTCTTCCCTGAGTTTCGTGAAGAAGTTCTAAGGCTCACTAGAACCTTAAAACTCGATGAAACTTCCGCGATCACACTTGACGCACTGTACCTCACGCCGGAGCTTCTGGTTTCTCGGGTTTCTGAGGTTCTTCCTCCAAACAAATGGTATAACTCTACTTCTGAGCTTGCAAGGAACTCAAAAATGGTCTCCACGAACTCGATCTGTGAAAGATGGAGTTGGTTGGATGGTGACCGTACGGGTTGTACGGAAAATGGAAGAAAATCCGAGAGGGAATGAGAGAGAAAGGGTTGCACGTGTAGGTGTGTGTGTCCGGATTGGGCACCCATATAAAACCTGAAGTCCTAATTGGGTCCAAATAATTAGGACATAAAATGATTGGTCCAATTCTTTTAACCCACTTCATTTTCCTTAGACCAAATATCCAATTACGACCCAACGCTAAGGGTAAAGTCGTCATTCCACACTAACGAGGACAAAATAATTAATGTTTCGGGACGGGCTGTCACAACCTACCCCTCTTAAGAAAATTTCATCCTCGAAATTTCACACATTAATACAAACCACTAATAATCATAAAATAGGCGCGGATACATTTCCTTCATGTGATCCTCCGTCTCCCAGGTGGCTTCCTCCACCGAGTGATTTCTCCACAAAACTTTCACTAAGCCCACGATCTTATTCCTTAGAACCTTATCTTTCCAATCCAAAATCGTCACTGGCTCCTCATCATAAGTCAAATCTGGATTAATTTCCAATGGTTGAGGAGGTATCACATGCGATAGATCTGAAACATAATGACGAAGCATGGAAACATGGAACACATCGTGCACTTTAGACAACACTGTAGGCAACTCAAGCCTGTAAGCAACTTCATCGACTCGCTCGGTGATCTGATATGGTCCGATGTATCTAGGACTTAGCTTACCCTTTTTCCCGAACCGTACTACACCCTTCCATGGTGATAACTTCAAAAATGTCCAATCACCAATTTTATACACCCGGTCAGTGGCATGCTTGTATGCTAAACTTTTTTGTCAATCCTGGGCCGCTTTCAGGTTAAACTTAATTACCTGAACATTCTGAGTAGTCTTATCCACAATCTCGGGGCCCACCAAAACTCTTTCACCAACCTCTGACCAACATAAAGGCGTACGACAAGACTTGCCATAAAATGCCTTGAAAGGTGACATACCAATGCTCGAATGGTAGCTATTATTATATGCAAACTCCATCAAATCTAACCGCTGATGCCAGGCGTCGCCAAATTGTAAGACATAAGATCTTAGCATATCATCTAATGTTTGAATAGTCCTCTCAGATTGTCCGTCTGTCTGGGGATGATATGTCGTACTATAGAGTAATCTCGAACCAAGAGCCTCCTGAAAGGCCATCCAGAACTTAGAAGTAAACCTAGGATCCTGATCCGATATAATACTAACTGGAACTCTATGATACTTAACAATCTTCGATATGAACAATTTAGCTAATCGGCTTAAAGAATATTTCTTCCTCACTGGAATAAAATGCGCTGATTTAGTAAGCCGATCAACTATCACCCAAATGCCATCATAACCATTTCGTGTATGAGGAAGCTTGTACACAAAGTCCATGGTAATGTTTTCCCATTTCCACTGTGGAACGGGAAGTGTGCATCAATCCAAATGGCTTTTTCCTTTCAGCTTTGACCTGCTGACAAATGGCACACCTACTCACATACTCAACAATTTCTCTTCTTCATACCCGGTCAATAATAAAATGGTCGAATGGTATGATACATTTTAGTACTTCCAGGATGCATTGCATAAGCCGAATAGTGCGCTTCATCCAAAATTTCTTTCTTTAACTTTGCATTATTCGGCACATACATTCTTCCCTCATGCATAAGCATGCCATCCGATTTTCTAATCCTTAGATCTTTCTTTTTCCCATCATTTCTCGCCTGAATTAATCCCTGGGTTTCCTCATCATTCATCTGAGCCACAAGCACACGATCAATTAAAATTGGTCTGACCAGAAAATTAGCAAGTAAGGCTTCATCTCGTTCTTCCACCCCTAACTTCATTTCAGTGGACCTCAAATCCGCAAGAAGATGAACATGACAAGCGTACAAAGCATTAATTCTCACTTGAGGCTTCCTACTAAGTGCATCCGCCACCACATTTGCACGACCAGGGTGATACTCAATCGTGCAATCATAATCACTAAGCAATTCAATCCACCTTCGTTGTCGAAGATTAAGATCCCTCTATTGAAGACTTTTATGATTCGTAAAGATCTTACATTTTTCACCATAAAGATAATGTCTCCAAATCTTCAAGGCGAAGACGACAGCTGCTAACTCAAGATCATGAGTAGGATAATTCATCTCATGAGGCTTCAATTGTCGCGAAGCATAAGCAATCACCATACCATGTTGCATCAATACATAACCTAAACCATTCAAGGAAGCATCGTTGTAGATATCAAAATTACCACTATCATCTGGAAGCGCCAAAACAGGTGCATGAGTGAGACAATACTTCAACTGCTGGAAACTTTGCTCACAATTATCATCCCACTCTAACTTAACATCCTTCCTGGTTAACCTCGTCAGCGGTAATGCAATAACTGAAAAATCCTTAACAAACCGTCTATAATAACCAGTGAGACCAAGAAAACTTCGTACCTCAATGACGGTTAATGGTTGCTCCCAATTCTCAATGGCTGCCACTTTTTGAGGATCCACCATAATACCTTGAGCTGATATAACATGTCCCAAAAATGCCACTTGATCTAGCCAAAATTGGCATTTGCTAAACTTAGCATACAACTGGTGTTCCTGCAATTTCTTCAACACCAAAGTAAGATGTCGAACATGCTATGATTTAGACTTAGAGTACACCAGAATATCGTCAATAAAAACAATAACAAACCTGTCTAGATATTGCTGGAATATTCGGTTCATCAAATCCATAAAAGTTGCAGGTGCATTAGTCAACCTGAATGGCATCATAAGAAACTCATAATGACCATATCAAGTCCTAAAAGCTGTCTTAGGAACATCTTCACTTTTAATCTTCAATTGATAGTAACCAGACCTCAAATCAATCTTAGAAAATACACAGACGCCTCGAAGCTGATCAAATAAATCATCTATACGCGGCAACGGATAATAGTTTTTAATCATTACCCGATTTAATTGCCTATAGTCAATACATAGCCTCAAAGTCCTGCCTTTCTTCCTCATAAACCGGAGCTCCCCAGGGTGAAGTACTAGGTTGAATAAAAGCCTTATCAACTAATTCCTGCAACTGGAGCTTCAATTCCCTCAATTCAGCAGGAGCCATTCGATAAGGAATTAATGATATAAGATCTGAACCTGGAAGCAAATCAATAGAGAACTCCACATCTCGGTCTGGCAGCAATCCAGGTAAATCATTAGGGAACACATCAGGAAAATGCCTGACTACTTGAACATCATCCACACTGCTAGGAACATTATCATTCAACATTACATGAGCCAAATATCCCTGACAACCTTTCTCTAACAACTTTTTAGCTCTTATGGCAGTAATAACACCATGCCTCACCCCATTACGCTCGCCTACAAATGTAACCTCAGGTAATCCAGGATGATGAAAAGTAACCGTTTTCCTGTAGCAATCTATGTTGGCACGATTATAATGCAACCAATCTGTGCCCAAAATCACATCAAAATCCACAATATCTAACGGAATGAGATTAGCTGGCATAACTACATCCTCCACTAATACGGGACATCCTGGATATACACAACTAACATAACATCTCTCATCTCTAGGCATTGCAAACTCTAAATCATACCCTAGAGGTGTAGGATGAGGTTGTGTCATTTGAGCGAACGTATGAGAAATAACAGAATGCGTAGCACCACAATCAATTAATACTATAGCAAAATGACCAAGAATATTCAACGTACCCATGATCAAATCAGGATTATTCTGAGCATCTTGCAGTGATGTGGTGAATACGTTCATGGGCTTGTTGTCGTCCTCCACGACCTCTATTAGCTTGATTACTTCACCCATGCACACCTCGCCCCTGACTTGGCTGACCAGGCTGCCTCGAAGATCCTGCACTACTAGAAGCAACCTCTATGTGCTGAGACTGTCCTTCAGGATACCATTGAGATCCACCAGCTGAATAGGGAGAATACAACGTATAACCTTTAAGATTCTGAGGATAACTACTCTGATAATATGGATCATGTGGATACTGATTCTGCCCTGCAGAATAAGAAGCTACATCGCCCTGGTAATGATAAGCACCTCCACGACTCGTCTGACCATAACTGCTAGATCTTTGAACTTGCTGGATCGGCACTGGTGGTGGTAAGGAAGGCGGCTGGGGCCTCTGTTGATTCTGAGGACAATGCATAGCCCGATGCCCCAATTGACCACAGGTAAAACATCATCTACTACCCTACCTGCACTCCCCAAAATGTCGGCTATTACATCTACGACAAAACAGACCACAGAACCACAAGAATCTCTCTGCCTCTGAAAACGAGGGCCTCTAGAAAATCTACCACCTTTCCTTTGACCAGTAGAACTCATACCCCCACTAGAAGAAGTGGAACTAGCTCTACCTCTCTTAAAGCTTTGAGTCTTGTGAGGTCTCAAGGATGATTGACCTTTACCTTTATTATCTTTCTTCTGATTTCCATCCTTTTCTTCCTCCTCACTCTCACTAGGCATATTCTCTGAATCTTTAATTCACATCAGAATCTCATAAAACTCCTGATAAGTAGCACAGGGAGTCGTGGTCGCCATAGAATGCCACTTCTTTCGAGTACCTAACCTGAAACGATGAAGCATCTCAACCGGATTAGCAGCAACCTCCGGGTGATAGCGAGATAAATCAGTAAACCTCCTGTAGTACTCATTAGCTGTCATCTTTCCCTATTTTAGGTACATGAATTCTTGCTTCTTGCGATCTATATACCCTTGAGGAATGAATCTCTTTTGAAATAACTACTTAAAAACTTCCCAATCAGCAGTTTCATCTGGTGACAACTGATAAGACTCCTGCCTCTACCAGGATACAGGTTGTTCACCTAAAAACCAGGTAGTCATCTCAACCCACCTATCATCCGGAAGATTTCCATGTCTATACATCAAACAGAAAGTTTTCTCAAGATGATTAATCCATTTCTTTGCTCATTCAGACCCTTCATTACCCATGAAGTGATTCGACTTTAGATTATACACAGCCTCGAGATGAGTCATTTGGGGAGGGCCAAATGATGACTGAATAACATTAGCTATAGCTTCCCCTAATTGAGCTATATTAGGGAAACCAGACTCAGTTGAAGGACGTGGCTCTCTACGAGGCGGCATAGTTCTGACAGAAGACACCAACATAATTAGAAGATTCACAAGATATGCAGGACTACAAAACCTAGGCTCTGATACCAAATTGACACACCCCGACCTAGATAGAGGCATGTTGGCCGTCACGTGAGGGTCACGTAGCCATGTGCACACTGCGGAAGCAATATTAATATAAGAATGCGAATAAGATTTAAGTGTGAATACACACAATCAGAGCATAGATAGCCTAAGTGCAGTTCAGCAGGACGAATATTAATTATACAACACCTAAAAGTGATCATATATTGGTGATAATCTGTCAGAGCTGCCGTAAATTCCTCGTAAGCCACCAACAAGCACTCCTAACTAGAACCTGGAGGGGCGCAAAACAGGAAGTGTGAGTGGGCAAAAACAAAGCTTTTCAAAATCATTTCACTTATCAAAAGTAGTAACCCCTCGCCGTAAAACCTGTATAATTCCCAGAAAATAACATACATGTAAATATATCTCAAAACCTTGTTTAAGATAGCAAATCCATAATCATGCCATGTCAAATATCTCAGCAAGGAAATAAGTAAGTCAGGTGAAATAAATCAATATGAGATGGTACGTCAGCCGGAGTCACCTAATGTGACCTGGACGGTTGAATCTATAACTCATCAACTAGTTCTCTACACACAAGTCGGAACCACCTAAAGTGGTCTGTATGACACGCTGGGTGTAAATAAATACGCTCAAGTGCTACGGTCACGTGAAGGCTGTGCGAAGTATCGTAAGTCACCTATGAGTCGGAACCACTTAATGTGGTCTGTACGATAGGCTGACACCTGCCTTGGATCTAAGGTGAACGTGTGGTGCAGGAGGTGAACGATCACATGAAGGCTAGGCCCTGTCCTCGGGCGGAGCACTAACACCGAGTTGTAGGATAACCATCTCTAAATGCATCTCAACACAATTACTCACTACCATCACTACCATTAATATACTCACCTGAAGCTTACCTGGGCGTCCGCAGCATCAAGCAACAATATATATAACCATACTAATGCACAATTAAACATAGAGAGCATTTGACATGGCATTTCAACATATAAAACCGTTTAATTAAAGTTTCTGGGAAAAATACCAAGTGTAAATATATACTGAAAACCAAAAGCCTACTCATTGATATGTAGAAGGGTCGTCGCCCTCGAGTCTCGCTTGACTGCGCTCTTCCTCAGGCTAGGTCTCACCTATATGCGAAACAACTATTTAAACGTTATTTTAAATCACATAACCAAAACTAGGTAATAACTTCTCATACATTGCTCAATTGGGGTATTTGATTATACCACCGTGGCCTACTCAACCTCAGGAACATCCCCATAATTTTATAAAAAAATTCCGACGTTCCATGCGCCCTTACGCGCTGACCACACGAGCGGCCCACGCGCAGGCACGTGTCTGGCACACTGATAGATTTCCTAACGACGTTAGGGAATATTCCGTTAAAGATACCTGACGCCGTTAGAATATTCCGTCAACTTTGACAGAATATTCGTCTTCTTCTTCCTTGGTTCGCCGGAGTCCGAGGCCGGTCACCGCTGCACTCTCCGGAAACTGGAAAAACTTAAAACTTCAATATCTCATCCATTTCTCAACCAAAATTCAAAAAAATTGTACCAAAATGAAGCTTAAGATGAGAAGAACACACCCTTACCACTTTTAGGTCCTAAAACACACTAAATCTCGTCGGGAAAACTTCAATAATCCGACCACCTCTGCAACTCGTCAAACCTGAGCTTCCTGACGTTCAAGACCTTCCAAAATTCTTCCCTGAGCTTCGTGAAGAAGTTCTAAGGCTCACTAGATCCCTAAAACTTGATGAAACTTCCGCGATCACACTTGACGCACTGTACCTCAGGCCGGAGCTTCTGGTTTCTCGGGTTTCTGAGGTTCTTCCTCCAAACAAATGGTATAGCTCTACTCCTGAGCTTGCAAGGAACTCGAAAATGGTCTCCACGAACTCGATATGTGAGAGATGGAGTTAGTTGGATGGTGACCGTACGAGTTGTACGGAAAATGGGAGAAAATCCGAGAGGGAAGGAGAGAGAAAGGGTTGCACGTGTGGGTGTGTGTGTCTGGATTGGGCACCCATATAAAACCTTAAGTCCTAATTGGGTCCAAATAATTAGGACTTAAAATGATTGGTCCAATTCTCTTTACCGGCTTCATTTTCATCAGACCAAATATCCAATTACGACGCAACGCTAAGGATACAGTCGTCATTTCACACTAATGAGGACAAAATAATTAGTGTTTCAGGACGGGCTGTCACAGCCATCTCATACTTTAAGGATTTAGTTTTTAGTTTTTATTTTTTTAAATTAAAATTTTCGCTTGATAAATGCTTTCACTTTAATAAACAAATAAATAAATTTGAAAACCAATTTTGAAAACTCTCAATTTTTTTTCAGTTGTCATTTAAAAAAAATAAAGCTAATTACCAAATGAATTTCATTTTTCAGTTTTTAATTTAATTTATTTATTTTTAACTACTGAAAACTAAATAGTTATCGAACGGTTCTAAACCTTTTTATTTATTTATATTAACGATATTTTATATTAAAGGATAAAAATTTGAGTACACACTGCTATAGGCTAATTAACTAGTTGTTATTGATTTTAAATTAAAGAAATTCGCATGAAGCTCAGATATAAACAAATGAAATGTTGTCAAATTGTGGATAAAGTATTTTTCATAAAAAAAAATGGATAAAGTACAATTTTGAAATAATAATAAGGAAAACTAATGAAAAGGGCTTGAAAATTTTGAGTTTTAATGATAAGGACAAAATAAAGGCTAAAGTGAATAATACCAGTATTGACTTTTTAGTGTAAAAATGTGGTTTTTCGTTAAAGTGAACAGTACCATGAGCTTTTCATTAAAGTTCCCATAATAATATGCATATACTTAAACTTATTTTTCTCAATTATTGACAAGTGGGGATTTAATTATTGATTAAGGAATGGTAATTAATGGGTACCACAAGTGACAAGTCAAACAAGCATCCCATCCCATCCAAAATAGTGATTGGATAAAAACATAACAAACCCAGAAAACCCATCACATGCATCTTATTTAATTCTTCTTCTTCTTCCTCATCCATACTTAGAAGGCATCCAAATTGTTTTGTTTTTGTTCTGTACAATCCAAGAAATTTTGTTTCTTGTGTTTATCTTTCTTTTTCCAGTCAAAATCTGTGTCTGGGAATTCAGTGCAAGCATTAGCTAGTCGAAGATTCTTGCGGCTATCATTAAATCAATTAATTAAGATTTGTTAACTACTGATTATAATTACAGTAATGTAGTGGTCGAGTTGTCCTTGTACTTTTATATGAAGAGAAAGGCTTAAAATACTGTTTAATAGATCATTGTCGTTGGCATTATATATATGTTTTCATCAATTGTCTTAACTGCATGAGCAAAATGAACGACAGCAACTTATCAGCTCTTACATAAGGTGTCCCTGTCAAGTTTTTCTTTTGCTCTCGACATTCTTCTGCTTAAGGCCCCAACCATCTTAAACATTTTGGTTCAATAGGTAAGGCTAATTGTTACTCATACTGTACGTAGTGCTGATAATAGCATATCTTTCGCATCAACATATATAAAGAAGTAGGCTTGAAGTATTTTTATATGTCTGGGGTAGAGATTGCTCCATTTGTCTAACATCTGTTGTAAAATCGACGATGGGTGCAGTAGAATAAATAAAACAAGACACAAAATTTACGAGGTTCCTTTACAGTCAGTGTGACTGGAGTACGTCCTCGGGGCAGCAGTAGTGCTTTCATTATAATTTGGAATAATAGGAGTACAAAGATAACTCTCTTTAATCTCCCCCTCATTTTCCTCTTCTTCCTCTCTTCCTCTTCTTTCCTCTCTCTCTCTCTTCTCTCTTCCTCTTCCGTAAGTCGCCCACCTCTTCTTCTCTTCTTCAAATATATAAACAAAAGAAAGCACTATTCACTTTACAAATTTTCCACAAATGAATAGTGAAAATATTGTGCATAAATAGTAACAAACTATTCATGTGGGCCATCCACATATTATTCACAACACTCCCCTTTGGATGGCCACAAGTCTTCGATTGACTCTGTAAAATCTTGATCTGTTTTGAATGCTCCCCCTGATGAGTATCTCCCCCTGATTTCAAATCATTTAGGCTGATCGTTGATCATTCTGCTTCAGTCTCTTAGTAAGAAGAGTTGCCGAAAGAGGTGCTTTACTTGTTAACTTTCCACAGGCTTTTTCTTGAACTGGGTTGTAGGACTTTCTGCTAGACTTGCATCAAAGATCTGAATTTACTCCTTTTATCTGGAGCGGAATTTGATTCAAGGGTGGTGGACACTTGATCTTGAATCGGACTTGTGATTTCTTCAAGGACTTCGAGGCTTAATCTTGAATGAAATTGGACCATGAGGAGCTTCACGTGGCAAGTGATCTTCGGCTTTGTCGGGGATGAATCAGCATGTGTTTGTTGCGCTTGTCTCCACATGCTTCAATGTATCATTTTCACTTTCCTTACTTGTTTCCCTTGCTTAAGTAGTATTTTCCCTGCTTTTCCCCCATGCATGTGTGGCATCTTCTCCTGCAGTATTTGCCCTCTGATGCAGGAGTGGAATGCAACCCTTGCATTTGGATAGTTCATCACTTCTTGGTGGCTGGAGACCCAGCTCCAACAACAGTTGAAGATGACTACTCAAGAGCTAGGTAAGCAATCAGGAAAGGTTCCAGGCAGTCGGTTCCTTACTGGGAGTTTGAGTGGAGGTTCCGACATATTGTTTTCTTTATCCTTGTCTTTGCAGGTAAGAACAAGGACAAAGGAAAGGACAGGGAGATTGCATGATATGAGATACTCTTGCTCTCGTCCCTGAAGATATGAGATAATCTTGCTCTGGTGTGACTTGTGTGAAGATGTATTCTCGGAGAGGAAGAAAACTGAGTATTTCGAGATGATGTGTTGAAGATGCATTCTCGGAGATGAGGAAGAGTTGGACATGATTGCAGGTCTGCCTTGTTATGGAGAACGGAGGTCGATATATATAGAGATTTCCCAATAGCAAGTGGTGGTGTTGTGCTTTTACTCTTGTCAGCAACTGTGGTGTAAATAGAATAGTAAAATTTACGCGTTTTCAACTTTGTCAGAGATCTTTGACAAAGTTGCACGCGATATCCAAAAAAACTGAGATTGCGTCTGAAAAATGCCAACGAACTTTATTCAGGAAAATCTGGCTTTTGAAATTCAGAGAGTCGTGTCGCTTCGATCTTTGAACAAGTGGCTTTGTTGCCTCTTCTTTTATAGAGACATCAATTGTGTTCAAGAGTATGCTCAGAAAGTTGTTGCCTGAGAAATTTCCCCTTCTTGTATTTCTGAAATTTTATTTGACCTCATTTTTCCTTCATCATTTTTGAAAATGACTTGCCCATCTAACATTTGCTTAGATTTGAGTCTTAGGAGTGATACAGACGAGCAGCGTCAGGATAACATATGGCGCCCGTCCTTCTTATCTTCTAATGGTCCTCTTACAGTTGGGGACTCTGTGATGAAGAATAACATAACCGCTACTGTGGTAGCTAGGAATTTTCTCACTCCAAAGGATAACAGAATCCTTTCAAAACGGTCTGACGAGTTGGCCGTTCAAGACTCATTGGCTCTCAGTATTCAGTGTGCTGGCTCTGTTTCCAATATGGGCCAATGCCTACTTGCTCAAACTCGCCAAGTTGAATCATTGATGGAGGAGGTGGCAAGTCTTAAACAAGATATCAGAGTGCTCAAGCACGAGAATAGAGTGTTACACGTGCTTGCAAATAATTACTCGACGAGCATGAAAAGAAAGCTCGACCAACTGCAGGAATCCGAAAGTCGGATTTAAAGTGATCACCAGAGGTTCGTTGCTAGATTCCGAAAGCAACTGATGTCATCCTCTTCTGGTGTTTTGCCAAGTACTGGGGTGCCACATGATCAATCTCCAGTGCCTCCCCCTTCTGGGGTACTTCCGAGTACTGAGGCTTCATGATGAGCACATATTTTACTACTTATTTGGTTTTGTTTAGTAAGTGGATTGAGTTGAAGTGTGTTTGTCATATATTTTTTTAAGCCAAAATTGGTGTTAAATGATATTCACAAGTTGGGAAATTTTTAATTACATTTTTTTTGGCTCATCCAAATCTTACTTTCCTTCAAAAATTAGAGCAGCTTATTTGGTTGAACTTTTGTGTAGGAATCAAATTGTTTTACAAGTCCAAAAAGAGGTTTGACAAGTCAACAAAATGGGAAGATATGGCACGTGATTTATTCAATTGCACAAAGGAAGGCCTTATCCTTCCATTTACACCGACAGAGGAGAGAAAAAATCTAATCCAAATTTTATGGAGCAAACCGCCCCATACAATTGCAGCAGAGCAAGGGGTTTAGGGCGATCAAATTCAAATTCCAGTTTGAGGGTCTCAACCAAAAATATGAACATGAGATATTTATTTGATGATTTTGATTTGTTGTGGAGATTGGCCAAGTTGCAAATCTCGTGGATGTCCATGTGGGAGATGTGATTGCCAGTCAACGCTTAGCAGATCATTGAAGAGGCAAATTAAGGAGGGTTGCTATTGCAATGAATTGACTCAGAGGTATGAGGTTTGGGGTTATGGCAGAGAGAACAATAAGAAGGGAGTTGAAGTTTCTTCCGTTTCTATTCATTCAATCTTGCCAATTAATGGGTTTTAAAACCTTTGTCGGTTACGGAAACGTAAAAGGGCAAAGAAGCAAAAGAACTGATCAATTTTTAGTGCTGGAATCAGAGAGAAGGGGAGAGACGGCAAGACAAAAGCAGCAGAGCACACGGGGAGTTGAGGCTTTTCCTAAACTTAGTTTTTCTTTTAATTTTATTATGAATTCAATGATATTCCCAGTTATGTTTCGGAACTAATTTTCCTTAGCTAGGGCTACGATGTAGCTATGACTATGAATGCTTAATTTCTGAAGTGAATTATTTCAAGTTTTCAATTTCATTGAGTATCGTTTGCTGTGTTTATATGCTTGGTTTTAGTCTTGGTGATTAGCTACCATCTTGACTTTTACTTGGTAAATTTGATGCAAGTTGTGCAGATGCCATGTTTTCAACTTGAGTGATAGCTTCTTGCAAATAGATACCATGAATTACCTAGTAGTAGATGCCATACTCTAGGATTTGTGTAGTCTTAATATAAATTTCCACTGATCATAATGAGTTTCATGATGTTAAACTATTCCAGATGCCATGGATGGTTGCAAATTGGGATATACGTAATAGTCTAGATGCCATAGATATTACATGTGTTAGGGAAATTTGACTATCAATGAGATTGAGTATTTGTTAATAATTCGTTGCAGGAAATAAGTAGGATTGGTTATGGTGAGTCGGACGCTCTAGTGTTTTACTCGATTGAATTACAACTTGTTTTCTTGGCTGTCATTTTGTTTCATTGTGATCAAATTTTCTTGTTTTTATTTCTTTTTACTATTAGTTTCAATTCTCAAAGCCATCTTTCATCAATCTTTGCTAGTTTTACTTCGTTGCAATTGGATTTAAGTTAGTTGATAAGAATTAAATCATTTTCTAAGGGACGATATTAAGTGCTTGCTTTCTATACTATCAAACGATTCGTACGCTTGCGAGCATAAAATTTGGAACTAAGTTGGACTAATTTCGGTTAGTTTAAATTCGCAACACTTCACATGAGCAACCTTTGTGAAGGCTCTATCCTGTTTGTTTGTTTTAACTCATGTGTATGTACATATCTGTAATTTCTTGGAGATATTAATAGATAAGCTTTATTTCATTCAATGTATTGTGCTAAATACAATAAAGCATATACTTCACTAAGATGTGGTATTTCTGGATCAAATATCAATTTATCTTTACCCTCACGAAGATAAATGATCATTCTTAGTGTCAACATTATTTGAGTATTTAACTCATAATCTTCAATCCATATGGTTCTTTTAATATCATAGACATCATGGATAATATTCGTGTTGGTAGATTGTTCGATCTGCAGCTCAAAACAATATTTCTCTTAACACTTTATAATCTTTCTTGACTCTTCAGGAGTCTCAATTTAATATCATCAACTCTTCAGGAGTTCTAATTTAATGTCATTGACTCTTGCAAGAGATTTTAGTATGTTGCAACAATATCATAATGATAGTACTCACTAAGGCAATTTATACCATCCATTGGTATTGAGTACATATTTTATACTTTACCCTTCGGGGGCTTACTTTAAGCAATTTGAATCCTTCATGGATTTTCTTCACTTTATGACACATTTTCCTTTGGAATTTCTACAGAGCAATTTGCTCCCATGTATACTTGAGGGATTTACTTATGGAGATATGATGTGGGCGACTCACAACCCTTCGTATATAATTCTCCATTCATATGAACTTGTTTACAAGAGTATAATTTCAAGTTTCAATTAGTAACCTTGTGTCATATCATGTGAGTGTAATTCACTGTATTACAAATGCCCATATGTAACCTCCTTGGTTCAACATCTTCTGGCTATTTGTATTGTATTCAAATATATAGGTCCATTTTTCCACGTTCTTACAAAATTGTAATGGAATTGCCTTTCTCCATTTTGGCCAATAATTTACCTTTTGTCGACGAACAAAAGAACGTGACTCAATATTAACACAGCTCATTGATGAATTTAGTAGCTACTTGTAAAAACCAAAATTACCATTGGTTATCATCAATCGGTGATCCCATATTCTCATGTGCATGCGCATGCATAAAAGCTTTTCATTTCTTTTGGATATCCATTGCGTCTTCAAAGGCATTACACTATCTCTTCCAGGATAGTCGTAATTTAAAGAATGTGGATCATAACCTCTTCTTGAGCGTTATAGAGCTTGGATTTTAATCTTCACTTCTGGGAGTTGAGTCATTGGAACCTATACGTCTATCATGCTTCATGCATGAGACATCAATATTCCCATGTCCGTGGATTGTCCTATCTGGGACGTGTATCCATGCGGCGACTGTCATGCTTCTGGCTTGCAACAGTTATGCTTCGGGAATGCAATAGTTCAGTAGTACCATATTCTTCTTCTTTCAAATAACTAAACCTTTTGAGTCTAAAAGTCTGCCAAGCTTCAGGCGTGCAACAGAGAAATCATTTACTGCCTCACTATATTTTCCAATAAGGACATTAATTCTTGTAGGCACATTTGCAGCAAATCTATGTGATTTCATCACTTTCTTGCATCATTAAATGCATCTGGCATTTGATTGATATATCGTTGCATCATTCAATTATTCTTACTTCATTTTCATGTTGATTTCTTCGTGAATCAAAATAAGACAAATTCTCTTCGTTCTTCTGGAACGGTCTTTTCTTATCATTCTTCTGGAATGATATTATTTTCTCCCTCTAACAGCAGGAAAATTGTCTTATCAAAATGACAGTCCGCAAATCACGCGGTAAACATATCCCTAGTCAAGGATTCCAAATATTGAATGATAGATAGTGTTCAACATCAAATGCCCAATTGGCGATGATGCTTCATTTCAGTACGTTGTGGCAGTGCAATAGGCACATAGATAACACAACCAAAAACTCGTAAATGTATAATGTTTGACTGGTGTCTAAACACGAGTTGTACTGAGAAATATCGATGTTTGGTAACTGGTCTCAACCAAACTTAATAGTGAATTATGTAAAATGACATGTTTCCATGTAAAAACTGGCAATTTCGTTTTCATGAGCAGAGCGCGGGTAATCAATTTCATCCGCTTAATAAATGCTTCTGCTAAACCATTTTGAGTATGGACATAAGGAACTTATGGTCCTTATTAAATAGTCTGTAGACTGAGACTCTTATGGATTTTATTACAATTAAGTTGAGGCACTGCGGCACTTCAAACTTACTGTACTCATCAAGAAATTTCATGTCCTGATCTTCAGGATCAAGGGACTTCATGCCTGATCTTTTTGTATGATGAAACTTTGGGTCCAATTATTTTATGTGATGAGGATCAAGAAACTTCAGGTTCTGATCTGATCAAGGAACTTTGGGTCCTGTATATACTCATAGTAACAAAAGATAAGTACAATAAATAAATTAAAGCAATAGGCGGTAATTCCAGCCATAGTAAATAAATTGCATTTAAGTAAATAAAGCTTGTGATAGGGGCTTTAATTCAGCATCATTCACATAAATCAAAACTTAAAGCAGTAGGCGGTAAAACCGTCCATGATAAATAAATTGCTTTAAAGTAAATAGAACTTGTGACATGGGCTTTAAACCAACACCATGCACATAAATATCAAAGCTTTAAAGCAAAGGGTAATAATTCTACCCACTTTAAATAAATTGCTTTAAATAAATAGAATTATTATCATCCAAAAACCTTTACCTTTTTTATTATTATTATTTTCTTATTCATTTTTTCACATGGTGCCGTGCACCATTCAAAAACTTTGCTTTGCTTTTTGTTTTTGTTTTCTTTCACATGATGCAACGCATCTTTCCAAAGCTTTGGCCCCCATTTCTCCATTATTATTTTTCATTCAAATGGTGCAGATGCACCAGGCACCAAAATCTTTTGTTTCTTTCCTTTTCAAATGGTGTTGTGCATTATTGCCTTTTTCAGATGGTGTCATGCATATTCCATAAACTTCCCCTTTTTTTCTTTCTTTATCTGTCTCTACCAGTCTCGAAACCCAGGACCAGCTGGGTTGTTATGGAGGTCACACAAAACCAATTTAATCCAAAATGGCTAACAGAGACTGGCGTTGTTCTTACATGGCCTAGAGAACATGACATCGCAAAGCAAGAACCTCCCTACAGAGACATAGATGATAGTGGGGTTGACAGAGGCACAAGAGATAGAGGCTTAAGTGGAGTTAGTTTTGCCATCACCATCTCAGACAACCGAGTATTCATGGGAGTTCTCGAGATCCATAAAAAACGACGCGATCTGGGTTTTCAAGTCTAATGAGATTCTTCTGGATCTCTGGAAACCAATTGTCAAGTACGAGTTTTCTCATCTCGTGACGACTACAGGTCGTTGTAAATTTCAATTCTCACCGGAATTCAGTAGGGCGCTTTTGGCGCGGTGGGAGAGACGGAAAATGGACATACCTTTTATTCTGTGAGATTTTGGCTAGCAGAGGTGAGAGGTAGGTAATGCTTCACAGGATTTATAGCGTTGTGCTTTCCACTGACATGAGAGCTTCTCATGCTGATAACGTGTTGTAAAATCGACGATGGGTGCAGTAGAATAAATAAAACAAGACACAAAATTTACGAGGTTCCTCTACAGTCAGTGTGACTGGAGTACGTCTTCGGGGCAGCAGTGGTGCTTTCATTATAATTTGGAATAATATGAGTACAAAGATAGCTCTCTTTAATCTCCCCCTCATTTTCCTCTTCTTCCTCTCTTCCTCTTCTTTCCTCTCTCTCTCTCTCTTCTCTCTTCCTCTTCCGTAAGTCGCCCACCTCTTCTTCTCTTCTTCAAATATATAAACAAAAGAAAGCACTATTCACTTTACAAATTTTCCCCGAATGAATAGTGAAAATACTGTGCATAAATAGTAACAAACTATTCATGTGGGCCATCCACATATTATTCACAACAGGAATAATATTATTGAATGGCTTGTCACTCTGCACTTCGGAGAGAAACGGGTTAAGTGATCTTAGAAAAGCCCTTTTGAATTGCTGACAAATTACTGTGGTGCCGTTCCCGCCAAGATGTGTTTCAATTGTTGTGAAACTGGGCCTGGATTATTATCATTCTAATGTCAACAATGTGGACTCAAGAGGTAGAAGGTATTAAATCCCGGGGCATCTCCTCTCTACTATCGAAGATATTAAATGGCTGGCTGCTAGCTTTCATTCTATTTGCTGGAGATATATTTTTAGGGAAGCCAATTTTGTGGCAGACAGGATGGCTGATGTGGGTGTGGCGGTATCAAATTCTCATTTTTTGGACCATTGCCTTCCCACTTCAGCCTTAGAAGCTTTTAACTTTGACTGTATTGGAACTGGTTGTATTAGAGGCTTTTCGATTTAATATATTTATTTTTCCATGAAAAAAAAAAAATATGATGCTTTGTAATTTTAAAAAACACTTTTGTTAAGAGTGGTTTTATTACAAATACAATGAACTTTTTAAAAAGTCAAGTGCTAAAGTATTTCGCAATAATTTTTTCTCTATCACGTTTTTATTTATTTTTTTAATCGAAATGTAAATGGGCTTAAATACACAACGAGTTTTTCATTTGTTTTTCTGGCCCATTACAAAAAAGAAGAGAGACATTTGCACGTAGTAAAAATACTTTAGTGCATTGAAAAAAGTCGGAATAAAAGCCGTTTTCATTTTCAAAAGCAAAATAATGTTACAAGCTTAGTACAGTTGTAGAAGGTCTACATGGTGATTAGTGATTAGTTGAAGGTGTACACATTGAAGGGGAGTTGGGTTATCATCCAAAAATCTTGTCCTACCTACTACCATCTTTCTGCCTGTTGTATTGAATCTTGGTTGACTGAATGCCCAGCGGCCGTTTGATAGACCCTTAGGATCATCCCATCAACGTCAACTGGGAGAAGCAGTTTTCGCCAGAGACACCCGGTTGAGATTACTTCTGGCGGTTGAACAATTGTAGTCATCTCATTGTTTCTATGCAACATTCCGAATACTGTCACTGAGCTGCCTTCTTGAACATACCTGCAAAAATTCGTGCAAATCTCAAGTACATAAGCTCCTAGGAAGCTCAGGTTAAAATGTAAACAAAACCATTTATGCAGCAGGGTATTCAATTGAGATTGTAATGTATAATTAAGTTACCCTTCCTCCAGACGTAGTAGACGGGATTCAGATGAGAGATTTCTCTCAGTTAACCATTTCCTCAAGTGAGGAGAGAGGATTCTGCATCTTTTAGTGTTGACAAGTTTGCTCTCGACAATTAGTGGGATAACTTTGCAACCAGAACCAGCTTTGACAATAGCTGTAAGACCAGACTTTTGATCGGTTAAGTAAAAGTCTGTGGAGAATCTCTGTCAGGTGGAAAGCCGAAGAAGAAGAAAAAACAATTATAATTCTAAGTACACAGATATTTTCTGCATGATTCAGTTACTAGAATAGAAATGCAAATAAAAATTTTAGACAAAAAGATCTGCAGAAATTTTCTTATTATCTTTAAAAAGAAAATAATAGATTCATTTGGTTGGTTTAATTACACCAGTACGTTTGAGAAGTTTCGATTTGGCAAAGTCACAAATAACTTGAAATATTAAAGCATACTAAGCATAGAAACAAACGAGAGACTTCAAATGTGTATTATTTGTACTAATTACAAATTAACTATTGGAAGTAATCACTAGCCAAATATAGATTACAAGTCATACATATTATCTTCAAACTTTTTTTACCATCATCATCTTTCCTCCAATTACCTTGGGTCCTTGACCATTACAGGAAACAGTAGATGCTTAAAAATGCAGGATAAGCCATCCAAGGCAACAAAAGGGAAAGGCCCGAGGCCTTCAAACCTCGTAAAGCTTCATCGCACAAAAGACCAAGCATCACAAAAACAATGAGTGAAATCGATGTAAGCTTGCCAATGTAAAGGAGACAAAAGATAGCAAAAGACATAATCAGACAAAGCTCCCGGATAGAAGACATGAAGTTCTAATTGAGAACAATGTGCAACATACACCAAAATTTTTAGCCATGAGCAAATAAGGAGCAAAATAGGCAGCAATAAATTATTTGGACCATGTTTTTTACTCCATCGGCCAAATGAAGTCCAAAGTCGAGGTGCAAGATGATCAGAAGGATGTGGAGACTAAACTTCACATTCTGAGTACCAAGTGCCAAGTAAGCATTCCAATCGTGATAGTTAACTAAAAGCATAAATTGACGCAAAGCACAAATGGACATGGAAACAGGTACAAATGATTGATCCATCTCATGAACGCAATCCACCTATTTGATCTAATTAGGACAAGCAACAGCTTGCTGATCCACATGGCAACAGAAGAGTATTCATACCTCACAATATGCTAAATGCCACTGGAAGCATGATCTCTTGACATTCCCTGGCTGTAGAGTTAATCCCCTGTATTCATATAAAAGAGTAGAGGCATAGATACAGCCGGTAGCTTTTTCATATGAAGATTCAAGGGATAGACTCCCACATGAAGCAATCTGAAATCATTGGAACAACATGTTATTGTTCGTCCTCTCATATGTTGAATAAACCACATACTGAGTGACAGATGAGAAACCGGTGGAAATAACCAAGAAAAAGGGTAAGGTTAACCATGATGCATATATTTACAAGTTTACAGATCAGCACATATGAGGTGCACAATCCACTTGTTATATAATTAAAAAAAATGATTAGAAAAACTTCTGCGAAAAGTCTTTCAAGATGATGCTATCATATACATATAAAACTAGAAAGTAAAAATGCTGCATAAACCTATTATTGCAACAAATATTGAACCATCCAAGCTCCCAAAGTCTTAATTTAGTTCCATGATACCAAACAAATTTTCTGATTTTTCGCCACTTAATGTTATTCTCCAATAGTTGAGCTGCGCTTCATTCGATTTCTAAGAACAATAATTTTCCAGAACTTCAAATTATTCCTGTTTAAAATGTCAGAAACCAAACACAGGAACATAAAATCTGCCCCATATAATAAAAACATTCAAACAGAGATAACATCAACAAAACACCCCAATTTTCCCCTTTCGTTTTCCTCCAATTTCTCAGCAACCTATCACATACATCTACATTGCACTCCAACTACACATTCCCAACCTTAATTTCCCAAAACCAAATCATTCCAAAAAACCCCAATACAATTTTATTACCTTTGAAAGTAATACAGAAACCCAATAAAAAAATTATAAGAAACCCATAACAACGAGCTAAAAGGGCGAGAGAATGAGTACCCCAGTAATTTTGACGAGCTGTCCGTGCTGGGCGAGGCGGAGGTCGGACTCCGGAACCGAGTCGAGGAACCAAAAGACGGCAGCTTTGGTCGCCCAGTGCCGTACATTCCAGACGACGAAGGCGGCGACGAGGGCGGAGAGCAGGAGGAAGAAGACGAAGAAGAGGGCGTTGCGGACGACAATGAGGATGAAGATTGAGACGGAGAGGCCCAGAAAAAAGATGGGTACGAGAATGTAGAGAACCAGAGACGGAATGGGCTTCAAGGCTCTGCCACCGTGGTCTCTCAGGACGCCATTAGAGAGGTCGTTCATTACTCCTCCGAGCTTTTGAGTCGGCGGTTATGCCGTTGCTCCTTCGGTTAAGCTCCCACCTTTACTGAATCAGTGAGGACGAAGGAGAAGACAGTTGGGTAAGGTCTAAAACGCAATGCCGTTTCGACACTCAGCGGTCATACCACGCCGTTTTCTTGTGAATGTTGTATTATGTAATGAACACGGAATAGTGTCTGAGGTGTGGTGCTTTGACTGTTTATGACTTTCACGTGAGACGACTACGTTGTCTGAAGGGGCCGTAAATCGGATCGATGCAATTTGCATTTAGCTCGTTTTTTCTTCGGTTGAGTGTGCTCAGATTGAACAAAAATGTGCGAGCTTATAGTTTGGTTTGTTCTTCTCATAAAATCCGTGTGTAACTAGTGAAGATATAAGTTAACTACTTTCAAAAGGAGAATGACACATGAATAATATGTTTAATGTGACGGTTTTACTTTCAACGTCGTGAGTAGACCGAAAATTACTTAAGAAAATAATATCCATACCCAATAATACGTCATGCTATAGATCCATACCCAATCTAAAGATGGTAGGGCACCAACTCTCTGGAGTCTGCCCTTAGGTGTTTGGTGCGACTGCACTCTTACCAACAAGGACCTTCATAACTACTAGTTGGCAGGATTGCTGCGACTGACTTGCATCATCAAGGACGGTAGAGCTTCACGTGATCAGTTATTGTTAACGTCGGTCTCCTAAATGACTCGGTCCACTCTTGCCACGTCATCATTATGAGGGAAGACTTTTTATTATAGACTAGATCACCGTTGGATGGAGGAGACACTTTGATTCGTCATAGACCACCTCTTCCAAATGATCAATTATCTAATGGCCTACACTCTAGTGGACGGTGCTCTACCAAGACGATTTGACTAAGGTGCTCTGTTAAGACCACCAGACCAGGGTGTTTTACTAAGACACCAGTCCAGGGTGGTCTACTGAGAACACCAAACAATGGTGCAATATTGAGACCACCAGATAAGGGTGCTCTACTGAGACCACCAGACCAGGATGCTTTACTGAAACCACCAGACCAGGGTGCTTTATTGAGACCAGCAGACAATGGTGCTCTACTCTCAGAGCTACGCTACGTACTTGTTCATTTTTTTTCTTTTCTACGGTAATGAGAATACTAAAATTCCAAATCACACAAAACTTTGAAACTTCGCACAGCTACAAGTAGGTGTGGGCATGGGTTGGTTTGGGTCAGTTTTGGGCTAAAACTGAAACCGACCAAGCTTAGAACCAATCAAGTCTGTTAGCTGACAGTGGCAGGTTGGTTTGGGTCGATTATCGGTTTGTGTGAAGATGAAAATACATAACAAATTTCTCTCTAAAAACTACAAAACGTAGCACCAAGATGAGTGATTACTTAAAGGAAAGCACAAATGAAGTATCCCAAAGAGAGCACCAAAGCAGTAGTTGCTGCCTTCTCCAAATGGTCCCTCATGTTCTTCCCTAAAGGGACTCTTAAGTTAATCAGGTTTTGTTTTCATGTGATGGAAACACGGTAACTCATAAAAAAACTAACCGTTTATATTACTACACGTATTAATTATGATTAAAAATAAATAAATATATGAGGGTCAGTTCGGTTAACCGCACTCTAAGAATTTTTGGAACTAATTTCCAAATCAATTAAGATCGGTGCGGTTCAGTTTAATCACCAAAAATTAAAAAAACAAAAACAAAAACCAAGTCGTCGGTGCTGTTCGGGCGCTTCACTAGGTTTTTTTTTTAAAATAAAATGCCCAGCCTTAGCTGTAAGTCTAAACAACTCAAAGTGATTGTGTTCAAAGGAGTTTCCTTTAGCCCACTCCGTAATGTCCGGTTAGCAACTTGGGAGACTTGAACAGTAATAAATGTTGTAACGATTGGCGAGCTATGAGCAGGGGAAATACGTTATATCACGACCCTGAGTACGATCACTTATATCCTATACTAGTGTACTATGTCAAATACATTCTACAACACCATGTGTTAAGCTGATCTGAAAGAGGCATTTAGACTAGGAAATCCTCAGGATGAATCTTATTCCAATAAAGCTCTGGTGCACGAAAGTTCCTTAGCCAAGTTAGTTCAGTTTAGTTCTACAAGAAACGATTAGGTCCTACGTATAAGGTCTAACAATGGGATTCAATTAAGTGTTTCCGACCCATATGCAGGCGACCAAGTCCCTAACGAATTTTTGTTTTAAGATTCACTAGGGATGGATCAGCAATCTAGATTGGGAACCCAGCCTCTTCTCTGTTACACGTTGCAACATCTAAAATCCTCATACCCGAAATTGGACAAGGTGAACGAACAAGACATCATATCAAAGCAGGAACGCTTATTCAAAACTAAACTCTGGAGGTCATTCTGGGTAAGACTTGTCATTTTATTTATCCTAAGTCTGACAAATATATTATGAGTATAGAGTAAAGGATTTTCATGGGCATTAGACATGGTGTTGGAGTAAGGTAGTGCTCCGATAGTCGCAGTGGGAATCATTATGAATGCCAAGTTTGGGACATAGTGTTTTTCCGAATCAATGTTACCTAGAAAGGTTTTGAGCCATGTCACGGGCCCACAAGCTTGCTCGTACTCTACTCTACTCTACCACTTCTTACTTTGAAGTTAGATTATTTTGAAAGCATTTGTCGGATTAATAAATTATTGCATGATGTGGAGGCAATGGATGAAAAAATTTCAACATTTTATTCAAACTGGATAAATGACTTGAATGAAATGGGAAGTGTTATAATACATAAAGTACATGTTTATTATCAAAGTCCCATGAACAGGGCAGAAAAGGTACAATTATTTGGGGGGGAGACAAGCCTTCACCCCTAGCATGCCCTAGGAAAATTATGAAGTGGATTTGATGAAGATCATCAACTCTGATGAAGTTCAATCGTCGTCAAAAGACTTCTATGAAAAGACGTGAAGACAGCTACAATGAAGAAGAACTTTTTCAAGAATCCCAAAGGCCTTTTGAAGTTGAACCTTTATGTGAAGACTGCAATGAAGACATTGCAGACATGAAGGCAAAGAATGAATATTATGGAACATACTGTGAGTAGCTTTACTAGATTTGTTATGCTATGAGAAAACCACCGGTGCAATAAAGTTATTTAAAGGCAAGGTGCCAAGAGATTTCACCGTTGAATCTGGAAAGTTTCACCAAGAGATTTATATGTTCAAAGAACGAAGATTGCTCGGTGATATAGAGAGTTGTTCCTTGTTTAATGTGCACAAGTAACCTGGCGTCTTTCATAATTGCTCGATGATATAGAGAGTCATTCCTTGTTTAATGTGCATAAGTAACCTAGCATTTTTCTTCATTATTGTGCCTTCTTCTCAATATTTGAGATCACACGGCTGAATCTAGAATGTCAAAAATTCACAAGCAACAAAGTTAAGACATCGCACGTCTGAAAGAAAGAAAACAATACGTATTCAGACTTACTCTGAAAGACCTGGTTTCTAAGTAACTATCCATCCTCAAGGAGAACAAGTCATTTTCGATGCCTAGTTAATGGTAATTATGGATCCATGATTTTTCAAGGCCGAAGAAAGACAAATCGAACTACGCCTACCTCAAAAGTTCGATCATCGACTCAACAGCCTCCATTATGGAGCTGACTCAACAGATAAGCGATGTCACCATCTTGTTTTGTAAGATTCAGGAACCTAATCTAGTATGGAATCAACAAGTTTCCTACAATTTTGGAGTCCTTACAATCTAACGATTAGCGTGCATCGCAAGTAATATCACTCCTGAGATGATTCAATATCTACTTCCCATATATCCTCAGGTGCCTGAGACATTCTCGCAAATAAAGAGACCTAGACTTCCATTATGGTGCGATAAAACTGCTCGTGAAACTTCCTGACAAAGTCATCATAGGTTTATACTGAGTTGATGACAATTTTATATACCACAAGAATACGACCGAAGTTAACAAGAAGTTGTACAATCGCAACTTATGACAGTCGTGGTTGGCATCACCGCACTGAGCAATAAACCAAGCAATATGCTTTAACCAGGAAAGACTTGATTCGCCATTAAAAAGGCTAAAGTCAGGAATCTTGAACCCTCGAGGATATTTGTATTTCTTGACGTGGGGAAGATAAGGATGAATAAACTACGAGACCATCGGCCCTTTCTTTACTGTTGGCACCCTTTTTGTCGGTTCTAGTGGAACCGTAAAACAATAATGGCCCATATAGTGACTCTAAATCAACTTTATGTCCGATTAATCTACCTCGAACTTTGGTGGCAACAACCTATCCCGTCAAGAATCATCTTCTTTTTAGATGGGGCTATATTTAGTGGCTATTTCTTGGCGCTATAATTTGTTCTAGTATGCCGAATCTCAATAACTCATGTTGTGAGCAAACAGTTTGTCTTTTCTTGGCTTCGCTGTATTCCTCTGTGGTACTAATTTTTTATGTCTTATTTAAGACTCAGCGGGCCAATTTCCCGTTCGGGGGTAAACTCGAAATGTCTAGTGTGCTCTTCAAGCCTTTACCAAATGGACGTCTTAGGAAGCACATTTGAGGTTTTATCATCCTCGTCGTGATATTCCTCAACTATCCCTTATAGAGGGTCAAAATCAGCGGGCTTAATGGTCTTTGTGATTGCCAATACACTGTGCTTATGGCATTTGAGATTAATTTCTACCTCTTAGCGTGCTCCATGCTTTTGTGTGACGGCAGCATGAGGATCATGTGCCAGTTCTATGCTAGAAGACACAATTGCCTAATTTGCAAATGTCTGATTTCCTGGCGGTTTTCCCATCGCTGTTTTCTTCTTGACATAGTGGGTCTTGATGGTTATGAACTTCGTAGTTTTTTAGCATTTGGTCTGACTGTGTCACATCCCGGCCCGGGCCCCTACCATATCCCAAGCTCGACTTCACCGTAGCACAATATTGTCTGCTTTGGGCCCTGACCACGCCTTCACGGTTTTGTTTCTAGGAACTCACAAGAGAACTTCCCAGTGGATCACCCATCCTGGGATTGCTCTCGCGTGATCTCACTTAACTTCGGAGTTCCTATGAAATCCGAAGCCAGTGAGCTCCCAAGAGGTCTCGTGCTAGGTAGAAATGAGAATATACATATAAGGCCTACATGATCATCACCCCTGGGCGATGTGGGATCTTACAATCCACCCCCTTAGGGGCCCTACGTCCTCGTCGGCACACTTCCGGCCAGGGATTGGCTCTGATACCAAATTGTCACATCCCGGGCTCGACTCCACCGTAGCACGATATTGTCCGCTTTGGGCCCCGACCACGCCATCATGGTTTTGTTTCTGGGAACTCACACGAGAACTTCCCAGTGGGTCACCCATCATGGGATTGCTCTCGCGCGAACTCGCTTAACTTCGGAGTTTCAATGGAACCCGAAGCCAATGAGCTCCCAAAATGCCTCGTGCTAGGTAGATATGAAAATATACATATAAAGCTTAGAGGATCCACTCCCTTGGGCGATGTGGGATGTTACACACTGGGCGTGCCAAACATGTTGGCCTTAAAAACTACTTAGCCAACGTGGCTCGCATATCGAGTAACTAAAGAGCTAATTACGTTCTTCTGGTGAATGCGGGTGTGCCAACTAGCCACCGAGATTGGTCGGCGAGTAGAATGAAGGTGTTGGCGGTGTCAAATGCGTTTTTACCTTTTGTAGCTAATCAATCATGGTCAAGGAAGGAACATGTCTCAACCTTTGAACTCTAGAACCTAAAGACAATGTTGTTAGCCAATGTGAAGTTTAGAATCTTCTGCACTAGGTTCAGCTGCCTTAACTATATTTGTGAAAATATAGGTGCGCCGAATTGGTATCAAACTGTAATGACACAAATAATCGAAAGAGATAAGTGTCTTGACTGTAAATGTTGTTCGGCCGTTAGAATGTCGAACTCTAAAATGCACCTAGAATAACCAATCATAAACAGGCTTGGATTTCAATTTGTCGAACATTAAATAATCTGGTAACGCATCACTTTGCCGAGAAGACTAATAAGACGACCTTTATCAAAACGAAGACTGAAGAATCCTTAATGACAGAAACTTGGATAGATAACCAGCTGAACTCGAATGAGTGCTATTATTCAAAAGTGAAGATGCTCCTCGGTCGCCTGATTCTACGGCTCCAATGTTGTTACTCAAACTGAAGATGTCGCCAGTTGTTAACACACTGTTGTTAATCCAAACTGAAGGCATGTTGACGAAGTTAAGGAAGTAAGTGGTTTCTCATAGGTATGAGAGGGTTTCGCGTAGAGCGAGAATTTGCGCAGGGCATTTGTATGTTGAGTTGAAGGTTCTTTGAATGTTGTAGAACCACTTCTATTTATAGGGGTGAATTACGTGCTAATCACTTACGCCGAAGTAGAGTCTCATATGGAATGTCACTCATCGGCTCTCCTCATCCAATCTTCTATCAGATAAGCCTAATCCGTGCACAGTCTTCGGCACCTTCTTTATAACTAGTGTTGTTAATCCAAATTGAAGGTATGTTGACTAAGTTATGGAAGTTAGTGGTTTCTCAACGGTTTGAGAGGGTTTCGCATAAAGCGAGAATTTTCGCAGGGCACTTGTGTGTTGAGTTGAAAACCATTTGAATATTGCAAAACCATTTCTATTTATATGGGTGAATTTCGTGTTGATCACTCACGTCGAAGTAGAGTCCTATATGGACTGAAACTCCTCGGCATCTCTTGATCCAATCTCCTATTAGATAAACCTAATTCGCGCACAACCTTCATCATCTTCCATTAAAATTAGGACTATGAACTCAGTCCTCTTTCAGCATTTGATTCTCTCCTAATCTAATCAGCCATAAGCCTTGATTCTTGGAATATTACGAATCTTATCAAAACTCATCTCGATCCTTAACAATTTTGCTTACATTAGGATTCAATTGAATCAATCTTCAACCTGATCCCTTAAAATTTTTTCTTTTAAAACTCAGTCGTCATATTATGGGCTGGACTCGACCTGATTTAAAGGATTAAGAATTGGGCCGAGAATCCCTAACCCGTATCAAGCTTATAACCTCATTCGGCCCATGCCCAATATTTTGGGCCAAAACAAGATCACTAGCGTGGATGTAGAGAAAATAGATTGGAACGATTATAAATTTTTGTGTTGTTGCGTGGTTGGTGTTCTTACTTATGTAATATTTATCAATTTTACAGTTAATTGAGTACATAGTTATAATATAACAAGATCACTATTGTCTACCATAAAGAAGGTCGTCATATGCTACAACTAACTGAGTGTGCGTGTGTGTAAAAGGTCATTGACACCAAAAATAAAACAAATTCACATATGTTAGAGGCTACATCAAGGTTCAGAGTATTGAGCAACATACCAACTCCTACAAAATTCTAGCCGACTGCAGGCATACATGTGTGTGTCTTTGGGCCTTATGATGTTACTTTTCCAAGATTAGACACAGACCCACATATCAGAATTGCAACATCGTAATTAAACAGGACATCAAAGTGATTGAGTGTAGCACAATGTCTGCAAGTGACATGGTGAAGAACAAACAATCTCCAAAAGCTAATGTAACTCTGATGAGTTTATAAGCCCCTTTCTCTTGATCACTCCAATAGAAGAAGCACTTCATTATATACACACATTTTCTGTTTTCAAGACCAGAAGTCCCACCACTGATAATCACCAGTTGATTCATCAAAAAGACCATCAGAATTCAATTTCCCCCAATCCTCAGCTGATGTTAAGGAACCATCTACATACTCCACTAAGTTAACAAGGTTTGATTCATCTTCCAGTCCAAAGTACTCTGCTTTTATGCTGCTGTCATCATCTGACAGCACCCCAAGTTCTCCTTGCTCTGATTTTTCCACTGAAAAATCAAGCTTCACCTGATCAGATTCAGAAATGGTGGCATCTCCATTATCTGACTCACCATCAATGCCACTGTTCATAGCTACATCTTCCCCACGACTCTCCCCTTGCATCATCAGATTATTCAGCTTCTGAACCTGTCACAAAATAAGACATAATCTATCAGTTATTGATTATCTTAACATGTTAAAATTAGTGAAAAATGTTTTGTTCCGGACATGTAAGGGTTCATTACTTCTTATATATGACATGTGCAAACACTTTTCCTTTTTTATGGTTTTAAAGAGTTACTTTTACATGCGCTAGTCTGAACTTATGGTTAACAAAGAATGACTTCTTACAGGTAAGGACAAGCAGTGTTCTTCAATTAGGCATATTTAAAATACCAGAATGAATGAATAATTACCTGAACAACCAAGGCCTGCTTTTCTTTCTTCATAGCTTCAAACTTTGATGCCAAGTTGTTGTAATTGGCTCTCAATATGCTGTATTCTCTCTCAAGCTGCTTGGACTTCCATCTAGCTCTCTTGTTCTGAAACCAAATAGAAACCTGCCTCGGTTGCAACCCTAGCTCTTTGGCCAACTGCATCTTCTTCCTCGGCTCAAGCCTCGACTCAGACTCAAAGATGGACTCCAGTGACCTAATCTGCTCATCACTAAACCTCTTCTTGTTCTTGTTGTTCTTCCTCCTTGTAGTAGCAGCTCCCGGTGAGCTCATACAGCTGAAAGTCTCATGATCTTCTGCCGAGGGACTCGAATATTCGATCTGATGGAGCATCTTGTTAGGATCTTCGTAGCTTAACTAGAAAATCCTAATAGGGTTTTGTGGGTGGTTGTAGAAAGAATATTTTGGGAGTGTGCGTGTGTGCTTTGTCTGATATATGCATGATATGGAATTCAGTGGTTTTTAAGGCCTTAAGCAATGTGCGTCTGATGCCATGGTTTTTTGGTCTGACTGGGTTTTGTGACTTAGTGACTTGGGATTCTCCTTTATATCCACAATCCATGGGCTCTGAAGTAGTCAACATGATTTACGTGTTATAAACATCATGATGGTTTTTTTCCATTTTCTTTTCTAAATTGCGAGAAGTTTTATGTGTTTTCAGGGCAGTTGTTACCTGGTATCACATTTTACGTGTTATAAACATGAATAACAATATTATTGACATGTTCTGAATTTAAAGTGTTAAAAAAATACACATGACGGTATTCTGAATACACCAAAAAATCTCTCCTATAAATTACTCATAGGCCATACCATATAATAAATATGATTTTTCATTTCATTAACTTAGAGCTCTCTAGCTAGCTTTGCAGCCGAGCTGTCTTTGTTAATTATCTTGCACTAATGCAGGCACATTTTTAGTGATTTTTAAATTGTTTATGATATGATTTTAAAATGCCTTTGTCATTTTCATAATCTGAACAATACATAGAACTCTGGCCAAGTCTTCTGCTAGTGAGCTATTTAGTGTCGGCAACGTGAATCACGTTCCAACATTGAACCTTCCGCCTTTGTTGATTTTGTGAGACCTATATATATATATATATGAATCTATGATGTCACAAATATTCTTCTAATCTATGTTTAGGTTTTGGTGTCTTTTATTCCGGGTCTTTGAAATAATCGTAGTTTAAACTTACATTCAGGTTCAATTTCTATATACCATATTTTCTGTAACAGAAATTGAGATTATGGTGAATCCAAGAATTTTTTAATTCGGAAGCAAAATGAATATTGCATGCCACTTTTTCTTGTTACACTCTGCTTGCTTAACCCCAACATTTTTAGGAATTTTGTCAAAAACCTTCTCCTGCGGCATTCATGATCAAAGAGAACATCAAAATAATGTATTACATATATGTTGATCTTATTACATACTTTGTGAGAGGCAAATTGGTATAACACCCGCTCCTTAATTACTAATTAAATAGTAGGTTTCCAACATGTACACTCAAGGATCTCTAAAAAAGAACATGAACATATTTGGCTTAGGATAGCATGAGATTATCAACAAAATTGCCTATTCAAACACTTATACAATACAGTTGTGTAATCGTTTAGTAATATAATACGTCAAATTGTCTTATAAAAGAAAGATCGTCATATTTATCACGCAGATATTCTATATATTATTAATATTGAACCTAAACTTAGTGAGTAATAGGTCTCCGTCACAAACCAAGTTTCATACTTACGATTAAACACTTCTCAAGGGTAGGGCTTAGACTTAGGTAAGCCAGTTCCAATTTCGACTCGAAGCCATGAAAATGGCTTTTGATCAAGTCCCTATCGGAACGTGTCCAACTTTGGTTCTCCTTCCATACGATCAATTTATGAACCCCACACCTTAAATCTTAAATCTTATTCAAATCGATAAACATTAACTAATTCACCAAAGGATATTATTTTAAACCAATAAAATTAGTTGCATCCTGACAAGAGTCCGTCACCTGTCACACGTCACCCATTCATTCCTTGCCACCTGCCCTCGGTCAAAACTTGGTATCCCATTTTCTTAGGGTTTCCATTGCTGGCTCGTTGATGTGGCATTTATCTGGTGGTTGTACGTTAGAAAGCTTGTGGAATATAGCCGACACGTGCCCTTATGTTTGATCTGAGTAGCCCAATTCACAGCGTCGTGCATGTGGGGACAAGTCTTTCAGGTTGTCTGTCATGCAGTGCTGTTTGCGACGTGGTCGTTTAGGAGATTCTCTCCATCTTTCTTTTTTTTTTTTTTTTTTTTTTTGAACTATCACGATTAAATCATGTCAATATTTTATATTAATTTTTTATAACAAGAAAAATATAAAATAAAAAGTGCAAGATGAAGGGATGAAAGTAAATGAAAAGATGAAGAGAGAAAATCCTAATCTACTCATTTAATCTTTCCTTATGATAAATCCTTCCCTTTTTTTCTCTTGCCTTCACATCTTCACAACATCATAGTAAACCCCAAATACCACAATTTTTTGTCATTTTTTACTTGGTATAAGAACCCTGGTTTAAAAAGTTCATTTCAAATCGATTTCCTAATATCATATTGAAGGATTTATTAGAATAATGGTGTATTACTTTAGTAAAGTTTATTGTACTATTTCTTGTTAAATAACCCACAAAATTGTATGAGTTGGAAAAATTCTTTAAATACTCTATGGGGCACAAATGTAGGGTAAGGGAATGTCCTCACGTTTCTTCTATGTTGTTGTTTATCTTTTGATTTATTAATTTTTAATTTTTAAAATGTTTGTTGTCCTTTTTTTCTCCTTGTACTATTGTGTGTAGGTAACAGTTGGACGATGGGGATTGGGTTACTGAGGTCTTTTATTTACAATATCATCATAGCTACCCACTGTTTTAAAATCTCCACTCAGTGTCGCCTAGGCCATGAGTTCTAGACGGCTGATCACCGTCTCAATTAATCTTTAGGCGATTGGAAATTAAGAAAGGAGCCTAAACCTGCTTAGGTGTTCACTTAGCCTGCCTAAACCTGCCTAGACACCGGCTTAGGTCACGACTCTCACTTATACACAAAATGGATAACTTTCATTTTGCATTTTATTTTTTCAATAAAATGTAAGAAACTTTCAATTAAATGTAAGAAACCTGTGGAATACTCAAATAAACATTCACTATATACTTGTTCCCCATGTTTTCAATATGTTTTAATACTTTATAATTTATATATAGTTTTATTTTGTAATTTATGTATCCCAATACAAGTTTGTATTTCTTTTAAGTTTAAATAGGCATATACAATAAAATTTACTTAAATCCGCCTAATCCGTCTATGCCCCCGCCTAAGCGCTAGACCCCAGCACGCCCCCGACTAGCACCTAACATCTTTTAGAACCTAGTTGATACGCATGATCTTCCTCTTTATATCGTATCAAGAGGAAAAAGTATGAAAACTTTAAGCATGTGCTAAAACATAGACTCGTGACCATGAAAAACTGAATTAATTAAATTAAATTAAATTAAGGGTTATTTTAGTTCCAGTCCTTGGTCAACCCATTATTAGACTGAAGTCATGTTTGTTTTAGTATTTTGATCGCAGTCCTTATTAGCATCATTGTAAAAATTAAAGATAAAGAAAAAGAGAGATGGTAAGTGACCATGAAGATAGTGTTTGAAGATGACACTAGTTTATTTGTATAGACAGGCTTATCATCGTCATTTTCATTCGTTCCATATGGGGTAAAGTTTGGACAGCAAAAAAGAATTGAACCAATCTACACTGTTTGAGTAGCAAAGCAGACCAAGACTTAATAATTAGTTGATCATGTTTTACGAAATGAAATTTGTTTGTCACATTTCCTTCTTGCTAGATTAGCATTATGTTTATCGTTCGGATGTAAACGACCAATGAGTACTAGTAACATGGCGCAAAACGAGCTGAACAAGGTGGAGCTTGTTGGATGAAGTAGGTTTATTTTACTAGTGTATATTGGGATATCAAAAGTTAGGAACACAGGAAGGGATCAAATTGTAGTCATAGTCATAGTGCCCATCGCATTTAGGAATTAAGGTTATACTTATACATCATGAAGGTTGGTGGAATAGTGCATGTGAATGCATGTCAAACTCCTAAGAAGGGGATGACCTATTGTTTTCGTTGCCTAAATTCCAAAGTGCTACTACATTCAAGTCGCGAAAAAGACCTTTGTAATTAGTCTCTAAGTCTGATTCGTAGCCAACATAAAGAGGATAGCAGATATATGTACTAGGGAAAATTGATAAAAGCATATTGGATGTGACTTGAAAAATTAGTATCAAGAAGACAAACCAGTAGTTTGTTTTGTTGTCCAAACGACACTCGTCCTATCTTTTATTGTGGATTACTAGTAGTTTGAGTTCCCTATTTCTTCTTTTTGTCGTTAGAAAGATGTGCAGGATTTCGGACTAATGGTGTATTTGGATGAGAAATTTTAAGATGTAATTAAATTTGTTATGTATTGTGGAGAATATGAATTTCACGCCTTGAGGTGAAGCCTTGAATGACTTTTTAAATAATCGTAGGCTTTTTCTTTTTGTTATCAATTGATTTTATTAGGATGGATGTACTGATGGTTATGGTTGAAGGATCAAATTTAGATCTTTAAGAAGCATCTATTGTTCAGATTTAAGTTGATTTTTATTTTTCTTTTGGTTTGTGTCCATGACAAAGGACTATGAGGAGGAAGCTCAACATTTGTTGGAGATGACTCACATCAGTTCTTTGTTGATAATTGCAAGATCATCAAAGGTGGTGTAGTCTTTTCCTCGTGATGTTGTTACGGTGCTTCTACAACTCGCAATATTGTTATCTTTATTGTTGGATAGATATGGGTCTTCGTGGTCGTTGGAGAATTATATTGTATCATGATGAGTTTGTAACTGTGAATTTGTGTGGTCTTTTTTTTTTTTTTTTTTTTGACATGTGTGACCTCTTGGTTACGTTCGACATGCATGACCTCTTGATGGTTTCTTTATAAATTCTTATTACCTTAAAAAAAATGGTTAAAGAAGATTGCTCATACTAGTCCTTTCTCCTTTTTAAAAAGTTAGCATGCCACCACTAGTACTATGGTTTATAACTCGATATTTTGAGATCTGATTGTTAAAATATTGAACCATTGTTGACCATTGAGTGGGTTCTAGAATATCAAGCATAGTTGGAATAGAGGAACACTCACTCCTCTTTGATCGTTTGAATGTTTCCATTATAAACCAAGATACACATATATCAAAGAAAAATAAGATTGAGAGAGAGAGATGAGAAAGAATACTTAGAGAGAAAGATATATCTGAATTGTATTGAATGTTTTTCATCATCCTTAACTATTTCATTACAAGGGTATTTATACTATCTAAGGTAGCTTCCTAACTAAGCTATCTTCTAACAACCTTATAACTGCAAGACTAATCTATTGACATTTTGCAACATCTTAGCCATTCACTTAATACTCCTAACATCCCCCCTCAAGCTCAGGGGCAGAGAAACTGAGCCGAAGATAGTTGCAATGTTGCCGAAAGAAAGGTGCAGACAACCCCTTGGTTAAAATATCTGCGAACTGCTCACCAGAAGAGACAAAATGAACTTGCAGAAGCTGTTTGGCAACCCTTTCTCTCATAAAATGTATGTCAATCTTTATATATATTTTTCCGTTGATGTTGAACAGGATTCAATGTTAAGGTTATAGCTGAAAGATTGTCACAATACAAAGTTGGCTTCTCAGTTACTGAAACCTGCAGAAAATTCAATAACTGTTTAATCCAGTCAATCTCAGCTGCAGTAGAAGATAATGCCCTATGCTCGGCCTCTGTGGATGACCGAGAGACTGTTTGTTGTTTCTTGAAGGACCACGATATCGGATTCGACCCTAGAAAAACAACCAAACCAGTGGTGGATCGCCTATCATTAGGATCCCCTGCCCAATCTGCATCACTAAAAGCTTTAAGATCCAAGTCTCCCTGAACATATTGAATACCACAACCGTGTGTTGCCCAAAGGTATCTAAGAATTCTCTTGACTACCAAAAAATGAGATTCCATTGGTGCCTGCATGAATTAACTCATTTGATGTACTGCAAAAGCAATATCAGGCCGTGCGAAAGTGACATACTGAAGAGCACCCACTAGACTTCTATACAATGCCGGATTGTTATACGGTTTCCCATCATCCTTCAATAACCTATTGTAAGGTAAACAGGAAGTGGCACACAGCTTGGAAGACAACATGTCAGACTTGGTGAGAAGATATGCGACATACTTATCTTGAGACAAAAATATCTCATTTGGTTGCTGCACAATCTGTATGCCTAGAAAATAATGAAATGGTCCTAAATCCTTGATATCAAACTCATTTGCCAAGGCATGAATAACCTCATTAACACATTGACTTGCACTGCCTGTGATGATGATATCATCAACATACGATAAAAGGATCACAATAGAACCACCAGCATGCTTGACAAACAGTGAATAATCAGAATAAGTGGACTGAAACCCTAATGAAGGTAGAAACTGGGTAAATCTTTCATTATATGCCCTAGGGCTTGTTTCAAACCATATAAGGACTTACGAAGCTTGCAAACATAATCACCATGTTTGTTTTGAATCAAGGAATCCATGAGGTTGGGACATATATACATCTTCTTGAAGAATGTAATGTAAAAAGGCATTTTTCACATCTAATTGTCTTAAAGACCAGCCATAGTGTGCAACCAAGGCAATAATTAGTCTCATAGTGGTTGGTTTTATCACTGGATTGAAAGTCTCCCCATAGTCTATTCCTTCTTCTTGATTGAATCCCTTTGCAACTAATATGGCCTTATATCTCCCTATAGATCCATCAACATTTTTCTTTATTTTGAACACCCATTTGCAGCCTACTAAGTTTTTGTGATGAGGAAGAGGTACCAAGGACCAAGTACCTTGATTATGTAGTGTTGTGAGTTCTTTTTTCATTGCATCACACCACACAAGAGATTTCAAAGCAGATTTATAGGTAGCAGGTTCCACTTTGGTGAGATCAGCCCCTCCATGTTCATGTATCACATACATGAATGCAATTTTCTTAGAAATGCCACTATTCGATCTAGTTTGCATGGGATGCAAATTGAATGTTGGAACATGTATGACTACTTAGAGTTCGTCAGGCTGGAATTCAGGTACCATAGGGATAGAAGAGGATAAGGACTGATCTGCAGTGCCAGTAATGGGTGCAGCTTCATTGAGGTCACCAATGAGGGAATTGCTAACTGATGTGGCAAATGGCATAGACAGACTAGATTCATTTGACAGACTGTTTGTAGGTATAGGGTGACTCCTAGTGTCCATTGAACTATTTGAATCAAACTGTGAGGAACTAGATTGAATAAGACTAGAAGAAAAAGCATAAGGCACAACCATCACATTATCATTGTTTGGCACCAAAACAGGATGAGAAACTGTTGAGGTAATTACTTGAGAAGTGACTGTTTAACAGAAGACACTAAGGTGGAATAAGGAAAGTCAAATTCATCAAAGATCACATGCCTTGATATATAAACCCTTTTCTTAGTCACCTCAAAACATATGTACCCTTTAAACTTAGAAGCATACCCCAAGAAAATACACTTTGCAGTTCTAGGTTGGAGTTTGGTACTGTTATAAGGTCTCAGTAGTGGGTAACAAGAGCAACAAAAAATTCTAAGATGTTGAGTTTCTGGATTTGCATGAAAGAGTAGCTCAAATGGATATTTGTTATTCAATGTATAATATGGCATCCTATTGATAAGATAAACAGAGGTTTGAGCTGCATATGACCAAAATAAAGGTGGTAAAGAAGCTGTTTGTAATAGTGTGATAGAGGTCTCAATGATGTGCCTATGTTTTCACTCTTATAAGCCATTTTGCTCAGGGGTATGAGGATAAGACATATGATGAAGAATCCTTTTATTCAAAAGAAAAGCTTGAAATGATTTCCTTATATACTCCCTTCCCCCATCTGTTTGTAATATTTTCACAGAGACATCAAATTGATTTGTAATGTATTGATAAAAGGAGACAAAAGTAGAGTAAACATCACTTTTATTACTTATTGGAAAAATCCAAGTATAACGTGTACACTCATCAATAAAGGTTACATAATATTTGAACCTTTCAATGGACAAACAAGGAGCTGGGCCTCACACATCACTATGAACTATCTCAAAAGGTTTTACAAACTTAAACTGAGACACATGGAAAGGAAGTTTTGTAAACTTTCCTTCCAAATAGGTAGAACACAATATAGGCAGTGAATCAGTACTACAAAACATTTTGGACTTTCTTAAAATTTGAGATACTATAGGATTAGAAGGGTGACTTAGTCTGTTATGCCATAATCTTGAATTGACTTGTTGTCCAAGGTAAGCAGTAGCATAGGCACGTTTTGAAGAAGCACTGGATGTTGGTGAGATAATAGGATACAACCCATTATTGCACAATCCTTTGTAGATTATCCTCCCTGTGGTTTTGTCCTGAATCCAGAAACAAAATGCATCAAATATTAACCAACAATTATTATCCAAGCAGATTTGATGAACTGACAACAGATTCTATGTTAATTTTGGTACATGTACAACAGAATTTAATTTCAAAGAATGTAATGGAGTTTGAAGAACTTTGGAGCCAATATGAGATATGCCTAAACCTTCACCATTTGCAGCTTGTATAGTCTCATTTGATGGGTAAGGTGTTGCAAGAGACAAATTCTGCAACTCAGTTGTCATGTGATTTGTTGCTCCTGAGTAGATGAGCCATACTTGCTGAGATGGAGCAGATGGCTGTGGAGAATGATACTGATGTCCAAAGTTGCTGTGACATGGCATTCATTGGAACATTAGAATTCTTCTGGAAGCAAAAAGCAGCAATATGATTAAGGTTCCCACAAATTTGACATCCTGAATTAACCCTAGCATTTCGAAAAAGACAAGTATCAGCAAAGTGATTATTTTTCCCACATATTTGGCAGCCTTGAGAGACATGAGCATTTTTAAATCTACAAGTGTCTGCAAGATGATTATGCTTACCACATATTTGACAAGTCATCAACAAAGAAGAACCAAACTGTTATGGAGAGTTTCCCAAAATTCCAAGTCCATAATTGGAAAAGAATGGCTTGTTTTTTCCAATCCTGTTATTAGAATTAAACATATCCCTACCTTTATTCTTGTTATTGAAACCTCGATGACCATTATACTGATAATTGGAGTTAGTATTCTAAGATGGAAAACCACCAGAGTTCTTTGAAGGAAAAGTAGACTGTTAAGCAACCAAAGCAGTCAGTATAGGGGCATCATTCATACTTTCAAGCATTACTTCTTCAGCAAGTAACTGGGAACGAAGATCTTTCAATGAAATAACAGTATCTCGACCCCTAATGACTGACCGAATGGTATTGAACTCAGAAGGTAGACCATTCAATGTAAGAATTACAATATAATCATCTTCAAAATAAACACCAGCAGCTAACAAATAATCTATAGCTTCTTTAATCCTTTGAATATACAAAGTGATGTAATCATTACCTTTCTTGATAGTTTGTAGCTCAGATTTCATTTGGAAAATACTGGTTCGAGTAACTATGGAAAATTGTTCCTTCAGACGGGTCCACAAATCCAAAGAATTGATGCTCCCAATTGCACAAGAAATTGCAGGAGGCGAAAGGGTTGCAAAAATTGGCTGCATCAACGCTTTGTCATGCATTTTCCAAATCTTGTAGGCATCAGATTCAACTCGAGCAGTAGTATTATCAGAAACAACTTCAGAATCCTCATATATCACATCGAAAAATCGAGGAGGACAAGGAGTAGACCCATCAACAAACCCCATAATTCTATAACCTTCCAACAAAAGCTGCATCTGAAAATGCCACGTCAAGTAATTTGTATCATCCAACTTCATGGTTACAAACGTAGAGATAGAGGAGATAAGAGATGTAATAGGCAATTGCAAGATTTGCAACTGAGAGACGGTCACCATTGTTGTAAATTGCTTCACTGAAATTGACAAAGAACAAATGTCGAACACTTGGTGTGCATAAAACCAAACACAAATTCAAGAACCCTAATTTGAGCAGAAAAACCCCAAATCAAGAAGCAAGATACAGAGGAAAGAATCGCATACGTGTGCGAGTAGAAGCGGAAGCAGATACAGAATTCCCAGATCGATGAACCGTAAAGCTTTATGCTTTTTCCGGCGAAGATACCATATAAACCAAGCTACACATATATCAGAGAAGAAGAAGATTGAGAGAGAGAGATGAGAGAGAATATTTAGAGAGAGATATATCTAAATTGTATTGAATGTTTTTCATCATCCTTAATTGTTTCATTACAAGGGTATTTATACTATCTAAGGTAGCTTCCTAACTAAGCTATCTTCTAACAACCTTATAACTGCAAGACTAATCTATTGACATTTGGCAACATCTTAGCCATTCACTTAATACTCCTAACATCCATAAAAGGAGAGAAGTCGATACTTTAATTATTTATAGCCAACCCATGTGACTTGATTAAAAAATTCATTGCTGAAATTGAGCTATAGTGACAAAGTTTCTTTCTTGCTAAAGCCAAACTTCAGCGAGGAAATTCATGTATACATTCACTGGCTGAGATCCAGTGACGATCGTAGCGACGAAGTGATTTCCTCGCCAAACACCTCAAGTGTCGAATACGAACTTCTACTGAGGAATCATTTCGTCGTTGAAACGTTTATTTGTTGTTGTGTCCCTTAAAAAATATCAGTTAAAAAACAAATTGGCCTCTAATTCACCTCTACAAGTTGAAGGTTGAAAGGCCCACTCTGAGGCTGGGCCTGAATTTGATATTGGGAAACACGAAGGCAGGCCTAACATTGTTTTAAAAACCATTTGCCACTCAAAATAAGGGCATAGCCCAACCCCAACTGGCTGAGAAAGGCTTGTATCTGATTGAAATACATCTTTTGCAAGAATTAGAGTTTCAATTCACCATCAAATTACAATTAAATTATAGTAATGGAGTATGAATTTGTCCACACAGAGAGCTTTGGCTATCCTTTAAAAGTTCCACAAAAAAAAAAAAAAAAAAAAAAAAAAAAAAAATGGGAGAGAGTGAATATCCTCAAGAACTGACATTCAAAGGAATTCAAAGGCGAAGAGCATGCAGTAGCATATATATTACTACTGCAGTAACCTCCAGGAAAAGCTTGTGTAATTCCCTATGAAAGCTTACATTATCTGTAGTCCCTTTGGAGATAGATTAATCAATAATATATCAGTGATTAGTACAAAGTACGTGTGTGCATATGCTTTCCCAGCCTTTTTATTTTCTCGATCCAGACACCAAATTGACTTAAGTGTCAAAAAGCTTTCTCAACCTTTTCCTCTTTTTCAATAATACCACCACCACCACCACCTTTGGTCCCTTTCTCTTTCACACAGTCATACACTGAGTCACACAGTCTCACAGTCAGTGTATGTCACACCCTAAAATACCGACACCACGTGACAAGCACGTGGATTATGCAGTGTGGTGAAGACAGTAAAACCCTAGGTCCAGGTCGTTTTTGTTATATCACCTGTCCTTTGTTATAAACATTTCAAATGCATTTGTAGTTTCTTTCTCTTCACAAGACGTCTGTTCTTTACACAGTGTCTCCACGATATTAATAAAGTATTGATAATGTTGGTAGATAGTATTTTAATAGCAAAACATATATTTTGGCGCATTATCGATACAAAATATGTCTGCACAAGAGACCGTTTGTATACATATATAAGAATCATACTGTTAATGTATAAGCAAATTTATTATATGTATAGTACTGTGTTGTTTGAAGTTTGAAATGTGTGGATGGACAAGCTGGCTTTGAGAGAGGAAGCACAGGAGTAGCTAGGGGGAGGGATTTGACATTTACGTGTTGTTTCTTTCCTGCTGGGCCTTTCTGTGTTTCTCTTTCATTTTTCTCTCAGGGTCAGTCAGTCACACAGCTTCTTAATTTACACAACTTTCAAGACCTGTAATAGCTTCGAAATCTGGAGCCAGTATCGTCCTCTCCGTTTGTCAATCTGATATATACATGTACAGCAAATACACATTCAACCTTGAAAGAAAGACAGAGAGAGAGAAGAAAAAGAGCCAAATAAGAATAAGAGCTAGAAATTTAAAGGTAGGTCTGAGTCTCACTAGGGTTATTCTTAATCTGGTGGTGAAGTTGGGTTCACTAGGCATTGCAGCACATCTTCCGGACACCCCCTTTTAGATAAAACAAGGAGATCATCATGATTCCAAATTCTCGATTTTACTAATCAACAAATAAATTATACTAATTACAATGTACATGATCTCATTCAACTTTTTAAGGGTAATTATTCCTCACCATGCCAAGAAACTACAAATATTATTACCAAAAGCTGAAAATAATGTCTCCCAAATTAAGGACCTTTGTCCTATGTGTTGAACTTTTTTTATTTGTATTTTCAATTTTGCATGAAAAAGATTAATTAAAAGAAATTTTGGAATGAATAATCGGCTCGTAGAATGAATCAGGTGAATAAACATCTCTGGATATGCAGCTAAAAGTTTCATGATTAAGAATCCAACTATGCAGCTGTCTGGTAATAAACATCTGGATATACAGCTCTAGTCTATATTGGACTAACTCCAATATTTAGGCCATTATTGTGTGAATTTCGTGCTTGACATTATCACTTGAATCTTACAAGAGCTAGGTAAGGTCATAGCCGCATACAGACCTAGGTATATCTATAGACTATATGTCAAATTGGTAGGTAGGGTTTCCATTTGACTTGTATTAAAACAAACCCCTTATATTATATGCAATTATTTTTTCTAGCTAGGGTTATAATTCAAATAAATTATCCAACCATGATACTGAAAAGCATGTGTGTTTAAATCAAAACTTTTACTCCAACATACAATGCTTCAATAAAGAAGTAAACATGAACATTACTAAGGACACATTTATAAGTGTTTTATGACTGAAAAAGCTTTTAATGAGAGTGTTTTTTTACACTAATTCTTAGTAAAAGTACAAATGAATTCTGAAGAAAAAAAAAATACTTGAAGTACTTTTGCAAGAAACACATAACTATTATTTCTTCCAAAAGCACTTGAGTGCTTTTCGAACCCAAGAACAATTTCACCAAAGCATTTTCAGTCATTTTAAAAGACTTCCAAATGAGCCCTAATACAATTATTTACAGCACTTTTAACACTGCAATGCATTTGTTTTCAGTGGTCTTTTTTTTACAAGTCCAACTTCTGCAGCCCCTAATTTATGTTTTTTTTTTTTAATTTCCCACAGTTGTAATATAAAACATGCCACAGTGTATGGTCTATTGCCTGTATAGGCTCGGTACTTTTGCAGCTTGTGATGTAAGAAAAAAAAAACTAGGGTTCATAAATTAACCTATCTACCCATTATTCCCATCTCACCAACATGCAAATATCCTATATGCTTTCATACACCCAATTTTACGACAATTAATTAATTAATCATTCCGAAGCTATGTCAATTCCCCTTGAATGTTTGAATTGAATAGATGAATGCGACATGGAGTAAAAGAAAAAGGTAAAAGATGTAACCTAGGTGGTGGGGTGAAAAATAAAACGGCGTCGTCGAACCTAGGGCAAACATATATTCACGCGCACCAAAGGGAGGAACCCAGAAAAGTCGCCGAGGAATTGGGGGTCGGCGAAAGGTAAAAACTAAAGGAATATGTTATTCACACACCCCTCCTTACTTCTTTCACACCTCTTGTTAATTTCTGTTATTTGATCTTCTTCATTTTATCTAATCCGACGGCCGAAAATTAAATAGGTATGAAAAAAATAAATAAGGTGTGTGGATATCACATTCCAAACTAAAAAGGTTAAAAGGCAAAGTGAAAAAAACTGAGAGAATGGACTCCCTCTGCCCCATCTGTCGGTCATCGCCTCGAATTCATCGTCCTGCACCTCAGCTCTAAAGTGACACGCCAGCCGAGGGTCCCATTTTTTATTGTTTATTTTATGAATTAAAAATTAATCTTGTTCGAAACTAATTAATTAATTAATTTTGTGATTTCGCATAAAAGTGACAAAAGTATTAAATGGGGTTTCCATCATCGGGCAGCTCAATCACTCAACCACTCCTCTGACTCGCTTCATAGCTCCACTGTTTGTTTTGATTCTTTTTTTTTATTTATTCATATTTGTTGGAGAAATATTTTATAATAATATTAAAGAGATTAATTTTATAAATTAAATAACATAAAAATAATAAATAACTTAAATATTAATAATGTTCTTATTTTTTATTACAGATACATTATTTAATTTATACATTTACTATTACTCAAATTTTTATATGTACCCGACTAGTCATTGTTATGTGATTGTTTTTTTCACTTTTTGATCATTGTACAATGATAGTATCCTACGGTCAAAAATAGTCCATCGATCACTAGGCTTACACGTAGGCTCACTATTGGCTACCCTTAGTATCATGTTTGATGACACAATCAAACCCACCCACCCCGCCCCCTCCCCCCGGGGCCTAAATGAAATGGTGAGTGTTTTTTTTTTTTCACTTTTTGTGGTACTAATTCTCATGCTCCACGCTGTACGAGGAGGCTCATCTGCCAAATCCGACGGTGGATATCATATCATATCATTTTCATCCATCAAATCCAACCTAATAAATTGACCAAAATAAAAACCCTAGTATAAACATGATTTTTTCTTTCTTTCATTCATTTGTGACTATGCAATTTATATTACAATTTATTAGTATACTATATTTTTACTATGTATGTAAGAAGTTTTAGGTCTGATCAATTGACAGATTTATCAAGGGGTCATCTTCGTTACTTGACTACGTGGCAGTCGAAAAAGTTTCTAAAGAGTGCCTCTGATGACCCCTTGGTTGTTGGGGTAGTAACCAATTCCACAAAGTGTTTGACAAAATGTTTGAGTGAGACTCAGCAACACTCGTCAGCACTTTGGTGTGTGTTGTTGTTGACATTTATCGATAGACTCGATCGAAAGTTGTCAACTTCTATTCAACATACGCTCTATATGGCTATACATATATATCAGTTCAGCTCATCAACTGTTCGATAAAATGGCACCCTAAAAAATTTACATGTTGTTTCCGCCTAAAAAATTTAGCACACTACCCCCTCTATTTCTCCAATGACCTCCCTTTTATGACGTGTTTGGTATCAAATTATTGTCTGACTCTTTATATTACTTAACCTTAACCGTTAACATAACGTATCATTTTATCGAAAATTTGGAAAAACAATTAAATAAAATTTATGACTCTGGCTAGACACAGTAAAAGAATTTTATCGAAAATTTGGAAAAACAATTAAATAAAATTTATGACTGTGGCTAGACACAGTAAAAGAAGAGAGAGAGAGAAGGAGAGATGGTGCATGGGGTCGTGGTCATTTCTGGAAGTGAGAGATGAGAACCCAGCTGGTAGGGAGTCTGCACCTATGTTTTTGTCTTTTTATAAGGCATTTATTATTCTACATATTATAAGGTTTTTTTTATATATATTTATAAGTCACCCCCTCCCACCCCATACCATACTAACCATACCAGATCATCGTTCTCTACATTCTCATCATCATTATCATCCTTCATCTCTCTCTCTCTCTCCTCTCTCCTTCTCTCTCTGAACCCCCTTGAAGATAGGCGATACTCTTGGGGGACAAAGGGATAAAAGAGATCAGAGAAACAAACACACACATACATAAAAAGAGATACACTCAGTCATGGATATATTATTGTAGCTAGGGTTTCGAAGATGTTGAAGGAGAAGAGGAGCTTTAGCTTTTGAGGGGAATGTTGTCTGGCTCGAGGACACTTTCCTTGATCTATAATCTCTAGATCAACAACCTTTATATACCTATACATATATCTATATATGTGTTTGTATATGTTGTGTGTATCATCTGCATACATAGATGATCAGGTTAAGTAGTGTCGTCGGACCAGGCTTCATTCCCCCCAATTCATGGCTTCCGATCCACACGGAGACCTTTTTTCCAGGGCAGATGGGTTCTTCATCAGAAGGTTTGATTTCTATTTTGTTTTTAATTATTTTTATTTTTATCGATTTGCTATTTTGGGTTTTTTTTTTAAACACAGTTTAGAATTCTGGGTTTTTGTTTTTAGAACAATTAAGGTTGTTAGTTATGTGCAGATTGGTGTAATGAGGAGTATCTTGACTACTTTTGTTTTTCATGGACTTGCATGAAAGGTTTGATTGCTGGATCTCCTTTTCATTTATTTTTGTTCTTGTTTGAATCATCATGCTGTCATGATTGTAGCCTAATGATGCCTTCCAGTATCTGATCTGTCTGTTTCTGCCATTTTTTCAGATCTGCCCCCCTTTTTATTATTTTTGTTCATTAAAAAAAAAAACTTTGGTAGACATTCTTTCCTCTCTTTCACGTTATAATTCTCTCTCTTAGGGTTTCGTGGGTCTAGATTTATTAGGCTACGATATATCTAAACAAATCTTTTAGAAAATAGCAAATTAATTTTATGCTTAGGAGAACAAGCAAAGAAATGACACCCTTTCTGACACTGTTCAAATGCCTATTTTCATCTGTCAAAAATATATAAATATAAAATTAGCTTCCCTGAACACCCATCTGTTTCTGACTCTTAATCTAATGCTATTAGTCAGTAATCCTTTTGCAGTCTTGATTATAAAGTATAATAATGCATAAATAGATTAGTACTTTCCTATTTTCTCAGATCAGTCTATTATTCTCACACTTTTACCTATTAGCTTTGATAATGTGTCTGTTAGACATCTCTTGTATCTTGAACTTGTTTCTTTACAAATGTGCTGAGCATATGAAAATGTAGGTTCAGCAGAAAGTACGAATACTATAACTTTGGGAAAGTGCTTGTCCAAAAGGAAATCTGTTCACTTGCCTTTTCCTTTAGATTATTTTCTTTACCAATTGACACCAATTTGAAACCCTAATATTGTTTATCTTGGAGTTACTGTGAATGTTGTGAACTTGTGTTTCTCAAAGCTTTAGTGCCCCCACAATGATTTAATTCCACCTTGGTTTTTGCCCTTTATTATGGCTTTATATGACTAAACTGTGGTTGTTCAAAGAGTCAACGGAGCTTAATTAGAACCCAACCAGCGCTGAAAACTAAAGGTGAGTAGTTTGATTGTATGAACATTTCTTTTTTGTTTCAGTAATTTATATACTAGGCAAGAAAAGTTGTGCAGGTATCCAAGATGCTCCATCAAGTTACAAAGTATCATTAACTAATTTGATCAATTGTTTGTGAGAATTTTCTCAAGTTTAAGAATTCCCTTCGTATTCTTGAAGGGCAGCTGATTAATCCCAGTTTTAAAACTGTTTTTGGTTGTAGAGGAGAATTTCAAACCCTTGCTGGATTAACCCCAGTGGCTTAATCCCAGACTTAAATTGATGCGTAATCAGTCTAGTGTAATTTGTATCTCCTTTAATTTCTTTCCTTCATATTTGCATCTATAATTTGCTACTTGAGAGAACCTCCCTAATGAATAGAGAGAATTAAAAAGGTTGAATACAAGGTTCTGGAAGAAGAGTTGTCATGGCTTCTAAGAACACACATGGTAAATGCCACTGCTCTAATGTAAAATCCAAGGAAACCTCTCTCTCTCTCTCTCTCTCTCTCTCTCTCTCTCTCTCATTACACACACTCAGAAAGGCCATCACATTCATCTTCAGATGCTTGATATTATTAATAGGGACCTTATTAATACATGGGGTCTGCTCGTGTCTCTCCTTTTAGAATTTCACTGTTAGTTTCCCTCTCACAAAACCCTACTTGTAAGAAAAGTCAATCCATGAAAAAAGCAGCTGGTTTGGAATCAAGGAAGCAATCTCAAATGCTAGCAATCAATTACTTTTCTTGTGGCTGCAATCACAAATCTATTTCCTTGTTTTCATTGCAGGATGCTTCTCCTTTTTCGTGACCCTTCTTAATTAGTGTTAATTTCCCCGGAAAGGGATTAAGATTAACGTATGAATGCCGACTCACTGTCACAAGAGTTCCTTTTGGGAAGTTGAATCTTTTTTGACCTTTGCAAACATAAAAGTAAAGCCTTTATTATTGCTTTCTTTGTGCCCAAAACTTTCCCCACATCCACAGACACAGAGAAAGAAGAAGGAGATGAGGTTGGAGTCATCAGCTGTCCTTTAGGGCGAGCTACAATGAAAGCTTTTTGTGCATGGCCACAACTTTCGATGAATAATTGGGGTGTGATTGTTCCACTTGACCAAGACTTCTTAGGTTTTAGTTAATTCAGTAATTAATTCAAGCTTTTGTATAGGAGTCCTTTGGATTATTGTTCCTAGCTATATAGCTAGCTATTAGATCGATGTGCATGGGAAGTTTGGGCTATTGGTCCTAGCGGATGGGAACTTGTGGTGGACCTCGTATTCGTAATAGCGCCATACAAATATAGGTGCTGTAGTACTACTTACAGTTGTTCGAACTAAATAAATCCTCATTGAGTCATGTATTGGTAATAGGGTAATAATTGGAGACCACCTGTGTATCATGACATCACGTGTGTCTTCTCACATGTATTGTGATGTGAAAATTATAGAACACTCCAACTTCTCTTGAATCATAAGATCCTTTCTTCTCATATATTTCTTTGTAATTCTGTACACTCACAAGGGAGTGCTAGAAACTAAACTCCGAGTGTTCTCTACTTTTGTTTTTCCTACTTTAGGGTTTCAATTTATCTTATTAGAACGGTTCCGAGCATAAACACAAATATTAAGTTTTGTGCATCAATTACGAAGTGTTTTGAAGAGGCAAGTTAATACCTCTTATCGGGACGAGTTTTGAATGTCAGAGTCCAGTAAATTAGTTCTGAACGCTTTTTGGGGCATAGATTATTTAATCATAATGATAACCTGGTTAGAGGTATTCCCCTTTACATCCATGGCCGTAGATTTGTACAAGGAAAAAAAAAAAACCTTATTTGTTAACTAGTTTGTCGGATTTCCATTATTTGGACCCTACAAGTCCAAAACTTGAGGGTCGAGCTCAAACTAAGCTTTAGGTTCAGAGAAATGCGCATCAAGTTAAGTCTGGGCTTAGCAAATAACATTTTGAACTAGTAGAGAGGAATGCAATATGGCCAATAATATTTAAGAAAATAGTTCAAGTTTCTAGTATAAAACCATCATTCATAAAAAGCCCTGCTCTAAAAATGTATTCTCATATAGCCTTGTTTGACATGACAAAAAATATTGACACATGGAAAATGGAAAATATCGATACAAAATATCAAAAACTCAATTTTTCTTCAACAAAACACACATTAATTCTCTTAACAAAATCCACAATTTCCCCACACATGCATGAAAGGGAACTGATCCATGCTTCATATAAATGTAGAATGCATTGACCATAATGCATCCGGTGACTAGCTACATATATCATTGTTTCCCTATTTTCGGCCTGACTGGGTGGCCTAGAAGGACCGAAAGTCCTTCTATGGTAAGAAATTTATATTATGTTTTCTAAACTTCTAACCTTCAAAACTTTCAGGTGAATAAAATAAGGAACTATTTGTGGGATGAAAGTTTTAATTTATTACTATTAAGTTATAATATAGGTTAAAGTGATGAGTTTATTTAACATTTATTAGCTCTTATTTTCCTTAAAAGCAGTCTTATAATTCAAAATTTTCAATTGCTAAGTGGAATATGACAATTAAAAATCATAAAATAGCCCAAAAGATTAATATTTTGAAGCTTAAAGATCCAAAACTCTCCCTATATATGCTATAGCCTAGGGGAGCCTTGTACTTGGCTCCGCCAATGCGAACAACCAAATGATTGTTAATAATTTTGGAGTCCTTATTTAGGTAGGATTAGGATTTGTAATCTTTAGGATTTTGTCTTTTGTAATTACTTTCCTTGTAGAATAAGGCATGTGCCTAGATATTTGAACTCATATAATATCACTATACACCCAACTTACTTTCTACACTCGTATTATTTTTAATTAAACTATCAATATCTATTTAAACTCTAGTTTACTACCTAAACTACGAGCACAAACTCAATCCAATATGTAAATTTAACTGTATACCCAATTTAAAAAAATAAAAAACCAAGTCATCCTCAGTCTCTACAGGCAAAGAGAAGCATGTCTGCAATCAGCCAGAGGAAAGGTTTGCAAAACTCAGAATATGCAAAGTAGTTTTTGGATGAAATACCTTGCCATCATCGTGATAGTTCATTGTATTTATAGTAGTATAGGGTTCCATAAGTTTGAGTGTTTGAGGAATATGATCAAATCCCTATTAATTTACACGTGAACATTTAAAATACAAGGAACAAACTCTATTAACCTATCCAACAGCTGCTGTATATTTGAATTTGAATTACAGAGCTAGACTATGGTTTGACATTAGCCACCGAGAAAGATTGTAAGGGTTTGATTATTGGAATTAAGTTTATTAATATATCTTAGTTTTATAGTTAATTTCATCTTTACTTGATGGTCATTATTAAATATAACAAACAAGACAATTTACAAGTAAATTTTAAGTTGGGTGTAGAGTGAGATTATATGGGTTCAGATAAAGTTTACCTAAAGTAAATTAAATTAAGAACGAGTGCACGAAATAAAAGTGTTTTGAAAGTAAATAAATTTAAAAACGAGACGGAAAAGTAAAGTGCGTGAAATAAAGAATTGAAAAACAAGTGTAGAATTAAAGTACGAATGCGTACATAAAATCGCTTGAAGTATAGAAATTGAAATACAAGTGCAGGAAGTAAGTTGCATGAAAATAAAATAATCTAGACTAAGACTACATTATCCTATATAGAAAATGAAGAAAATATTGAATAACGAGCTTTATGTTTCATCGGGGGATCCTTTTTTCTTTTTCGGAGCTCATATTTATAGGTTAATGCTTATCCCACCAGCTTGCTATTAAATGGCCGGAGTCAACTTTTGGAAAATAGGCTAGCCTCCTTGATTTGGGTCGGAGAAATGTAGATTTTATCAAATATTAGACTTGAAGCTTGATTTCATACCACAAACGAATCTCATCCAATTCCCACCAAATAGATTGATTTCATACCTATGGGTGCTTGGCCAGTTGGCCTACTTTCGGTAGGAAACCCATCTCAATTTGGATGACTCGCACATTTTAACCAACTTGACCAAACTCATATTGATAGGCGTAGAGACTTGGAGTTTAACGTTCCCACAGGCCAGTAAGCCATTAGACTCATGCTCATGGTCACACAGGTCATTTGACCCACAGTTAGGTTGCGGCCTTAATAAGTTGGTCGGTAACATCTTTGGCCTTGATATCATTATCGACTAGCATATCGGTCGTATGCCGTAATGACACCAATTTTGGCTTTAATCTTATGATGGCGTAAGTCACATCCTCGAATAAAGTCGGTATAGAACCATGGTCTAAGCCATATCTTGGCCGAAATTACCTTTTATTCTTGTATTGGGTCAATTTGACCACTAAATTAAAGCCGATAATCAATTAGACCAGATGGTGTAAATCGGTTAAAAACAATCATATTTTGATTATCTGAAGGTCAGTGGAAATTATGTTGTATGGAAAATATTCAAACACAAAGCAGCCCTTCAAGAAGAATTAGAGAATAACCTGTCATTTACACCCTTTCTCTTTTGCTTTCTTCAAAAGCAAACATTGATGGCTCACTCCCCCACTTTGGGTGGTTTTTCCATCCGCACTTCCTCTTTTTTTTTTTTTTTTTTTTTTTTTTAATTTTAATAAAAAGGAGGACAAATAGTGGCAAGCCACAGTTATCTACCCCTTCCAGGGGCCGGGAAGACTCACAGAGGCATTGCTTCCGCACCAGCAGCTAGTTTCGAACCCAAGACCTCCAATTTTTAGTTTTAAAGAAGTCTCGTAATCCGCTCTTTACCATTGAACCACCAACTCATGGTTGATCCGCACTTCATTGACTTTGCATCTTTCTAAGTTTCCAACCCACCATCTATTTATGTCTCATTTTGCTGGCATATTTTATCAAACACAATCACATACGGTGAGTATATAATAGTATATATATATATATACTTCGGGAGCATATAACAAGGATAATTCCACCACAATATCTCTAAATGACTTAGTGCATATACGGCATACCTAATTACTAATTAGTATACGATCCTTTTTTTTTTCTCTTAGTTTGACTTGTTATAATTTAGTGGTAGTACTTAAAAAAAGGCAATGCAAGAACCCCAAAAATCAATTTAAAATATTTACACAAGTAGATACCACCAAAGAAAAAGCCAATGCAAGAACCCCAAAAGAAAAGCAAAAGGAAGGAAAAAAAAAAGCACTTTGCGCGACGTAGGTACACTTGCGTCGGGCAAAGCTGTTTTGCACGACGCAGGTGTACCTAAGAAAGTGTTTTTTTTTTTTTTTGCCCTTTTGCTTATGAGTACAAAATAAATAAATTAAAATCTACTTACTAAATATATATACCATTGAACTTGATGAGAAACGCATTGTACGAAATTAGTTTCAACGATCAAACCGTCAAACTTGTTTGTATATACCTCGAGATCACATACGCCAAAAATCACAAAAAACAAACATTCAGAGATCAAGTAACGGGACAAAACTTTTCGACGGTTATAAACGGAAAAACATGATTTAACGGTAGTTTTAACTCCGATTTTGATGATTTTTTAGAGCTACACTCTTTAACCCTATATGAATACAATTAACTAATTTGATCGTCAATTGAAAATATTTACACAAGTGGATACCAAAATTTGCACTATCGAAACCTAATCCGTGAACCGCAAACTACAACACATAACTATGCATTCCCAAACTGTCCAAAAAATGGGACAATTCAAGAATTAATTGAACCGCAGTCATGCTTTCGCATCCATACACGAAATCCAATTAATTCTCAAACGGAAAACTAAGCTTTTCTTGAAAAAAGTGTACGAAGTTAAGTAGTATTAACCACTGTTCTAAAAATCCCCGCCTAGCGCCGCCTAGGCCCCGCCTAGGCGCTAGGCCCCAGCCCACCGCCCCGATTAATGCCTAGGCCCCAGCCCACCGCCTAGACCACCTAGGCACCCGCCTAGACCCGACTAGGTTGCAACTCACTTAGACAGAAAATACATAACTTTCATTTTGCATTTTGTTTTTTTCCAATAAATTGTAAGAGACTTGTTGCATACTTGGATGAACAAACATTATATCCTTATTTCACATGTTTTCATTATGTTCCAATACTTCATGATATATATGCATTCTATTTTGTAGTTTATAATGAAATTATATATATTTCAAGTAGAAGTAGACACTTATTTACCTGAAATATGATAGATTTACTTAAATCCGCCTAGTTCGCCTAGGCGCCCGGCCCCAGCCCGCCGCCCGACTAGCGCCTAGCGACTTTTAGAACCTTGGTATTAACTTCGTAAAACACAAAACAATTTTGTACTTGATGTACAAATAAATTAAATCACAATAATTAATGAAACTAAATAAAATAGATACAAACTATTAATCCTTCTAAACCAAAAAATGGGACGATTCCATATTGACATCACCCAAAATTTCTATGTTCCACAGTTTTAACTTATTGTTTACCCCTTCCACTCATGCCTTAAAATTATTGTTTAAGGACCTATATGATGAGACCACGTATTCTAAATCGTAAAGGGTAGAGACTACACCTAAAATGATTACTAACCACGTAATAGAACAATGGTTTGACAAAGTTGTAAGCTGGCTTCTTCTCTAAATCTCTAACATTCTAGTTTCCTCCTCCCAATTTGGTGAGAAATGAAATCTATCCCTAAATTAGATCAAGTTAACTGAGCAGTTTGCAGTTTCTTAGCTTTTGTTTCCCTAAACCTATCCAAATCCTTCATACTCCAAGTCATTCATTCTACTCATTCAATTGTTCAAAACCAAAACTCAACTTGTTAAAAATAAGCTAGAATTGACAAAGATAATTAAAGAAAAACATAAATACACAAAAATAAAAAAATCCAAACATAAATGTAATTAATAAATAGCTAAGTAATTAATCAAATAAATACAATACCTGAAGGTGAAGATGGTGAGGGTTGAGAGAGATAGAGAGCCTGAAAGAGAGTGAAAGAGAGAGGTTGAGTGTGCAGAAAAAGGCCCCTATGTGTGGTTATTTTATAAAAAAAAGTCGTCCACTTTGTGCGACGCCACATACGTCGTGCAAAACAGCTTTACGCGACGTAGGTTCAACTACGTCGCGCAAAGTTGGGAGGTAAAGCATTCTTGGTTGGCGCCAAAATCTTGCACGACGCAGCCAACATCGCGCAAAGTAGTTTTGCGCGACGTTTTGTGTTTAGCGTCGTGCAAACATACTTTGCGCGACGAAATTTGCTGCGTCGCGCAAACATGTTTTTGTACTAGTGCAATATCTCTAAATGACTTAGTGCATATACGACATACCTAATTACTAATTAGTATACGATCTTCTTTTTTTTCTCTTAGTTTGACTTGTTATAATTTAGTGGTAGTACTTAAAAAAAAAAAAACGGAATCTAGTTGCGTAGCACTTTATGACTTGTCAGATTCGAAAATTCAAACCCTAATAGGTCTTGGTATTGTTTGAAGGTCTCAAATTTTGAAAATGTGTTTAATTCTTTGTTCATTTTATTTGTGGTCATTAGTTAGTTTTCGGGTAAATTATACAAGGCACACATTTTCAATGAGGTGGATGCCAATTTTGCTTTTAGGTGAATAAAAATTATTTAGTTTATAAAAAATAATTTAAATATTAAACTAATCTAAAACAAACAAAAAGGGGCCCCACCCCCTTCCACTTCTCCAGCAACCTCACTAGGTTAATCAGTCATTACAAAATCATGCCCTTATACAAATTTATTTTGCCAATACCAAATAAGCCAGCAAAGAACAGAAAATACTAACCTCCACTCTAAACCTAAGGTTTGAAGTGATTTAGTAGTGAGATTGAAATGCAGCCAGATATGAAAATCAATGTGGTATGACTATTGATTATACATTCCCAACCTCTACCAGACTTCTCTTGCTTAGGACCATCTTGAAAAACATGAACCAATGATTCAAAGCCACAAGCACATCTTTGACACCCAGGGTTTATTGGTCATACTCCTTTAATTTTCATCTTTTACACATTAGTTAGGAGCTTATCAAGAAAGGGTAGCCATAAGAACTTTTGAGCTTTGGAAGTATATGAAGTTTCTAAATGGCATTTCATCGCTAACGCCACTAGAATTAATGGCCATCGTATAAGCATTTTTAAAAGAAAAATTACCATCACTTGTTTCACTCTATAGAAAACTTTGAACGTTTATTTTCTAAGATGAACGTCGATGAATCGATACTAATCTATATTTTTACCCTAATCTTAGTTATAATGTATTGGTTATGTTGAGAGAATTTCGATACTTTGCTTTATATTTCAATTGAAGGACATGTGAATCTATTTTAGGCATAAAGCAAAGAAATGAAGGAATTTTGGAGTAATTAATTCAAATTGAAGTGGATTCGGGAGTCATTCAAGATAATTGTATCAAAATTCCAGATTCCATTTCCAAGCCGTTTGACTATGGCGAATAAAAGAACATTTGCTGTGTAGTGCTGCCAGGTTGACGTTTTGGGCTTATTTGGGTTATAAGTTAATCAAGATGGCGATTTTTAAGGAAATTTCCTTCTGCAAAAGTGTGGGGGACGTTTTTTTCTTTCTAACACTTCCCAGCAGCCCTGATTTGGAGCGGATTTGGTCAGAAAACGTGTGGACTTTATGGCTACCCATATTACCCAAATTAGAATAGGAATATGTTTTTTAGTTTATTAATTTATTTGGTTTTCCAGATGTGTCGGGAAACCTATTTTAGGTAGAATACATAAGTATTAGTCTATGTATATGCCGAGTATTTAGCCCTAAAGGGCCATAACGTTTTTTGGGGTAGGAGCTTTTAGTGATTCGCAACTTTATCCTACAAGGGTGTTTTCTATTTTTTTTTTTAAATAATATTTTTCTTTTCAATGATGACTTTTTTTTTTTTTTAAGGAAGTACGATATTCATTGCAAATCAAAATGAACACGTACAAACTGAGGATAGTGTGCATAATAGGCCTCGATAAAACCTTGACGGGGCTTTTAACCCGGTTGAAGGGAAAAGAGTGTCCCGCACAACGGAAGGAGCCTACCCTCAAATGACAATACATCAAAATTATAAACTTTCTTCAAACAATATATCCTGAATCAAATCAGGAGGGTTTTCAATTATGACTATGCATAACTAATTCTCTTTTGATAGGGCGAGGCCACACTACAAGCTTTAGTATGAATATGTAGTTTCTTGTCAATTTCCTTGTGATGTTATACCTGCATACTTTGAATTATGAATCACCATGTTTAGACTATTTATATGTCTTGATAATTGGCCACCATTACAATGTTTAGACAAGTAATCAGATGCATTTTTATTGGAATGACACCCTGAAATTGAATAATGCTTCTTGTGATTGATAATTGTAAGTTCACTTAAGGCAATGCCATACTCTTAAGGGTTGCATGGTTTTTCAAAAGGTTTTCACAAAACTTAATGAGTCTTGCGTGTTTAGATTTGATCTGAATGCCACATACATATTGCATGTTAGATATACGTTCTAACTTGAATGACACAAGCATAATATGCATTAGGAAAACTCAACCTTCAAAGTTTGTATGTGTTAAATCATAAGTAATTTTGTAGAACTACATAGAATTGTTAATGGCGACGGCTTAACCCTAATGCCTTTTACCCTTGATTTTCTAAATTGTGTGTTATTTTTACTTTGTGTGATTTCTATTATTGCTAAATTAGCTAATTTTAATTTCTTTTTTCAATATTTTAATTCATGATCTCAACGTTCTATATTTTGTATTGAATATTAATTAAGAATTTGTTTGAAATACAAGCTATTCGTATGAATCCCTGTGGAAAACGATCTTACTTCAGCTATCTATCCTACAATTACCGCGTTCTCCTTCAAGTATTTCAATAAAATTTAACCATACTTTCGCATATGGTAAAAATCCTATCAAACACCTTGAATGAGAATATGAAAAAGAAAATTGAAAATAGGATTAAAACATGTTTTCTTTTCATATGAATAATACAATAAGTATATACAAATTTTTATAACCTGCACTCATCTTTGGAAATTCCTTTGCAACTAGACTTTTTTATTGGAACACACTAAGGGTAGGTCTTTTGGTGTGCAAAGCACCATTTTTGCACAAGTCAAACCACCTGGTTTTTTCTTCTAAAAAAGAAAACATATATTCCGTATAATACAATCCTGGTCCCAAAATAAGATCTCTTCAATTAATTGGAAGGATACTTCTGAGAATTTGTATTACACAAGAGCAAAAAAAATAATAAAAGTTGAGGGCCATATTTGTGCGCTATACAGCACACACTCTCCACACTCTGTCCATCGATTGATAGTGAAATCCAGCAACACATCAATTCATCTAATTCTAAACCAAAGAAATGTTGGGACCTACTGCCTACTGGAATGGTATTTTGAGCCGAAAGGAGAGAAGGACCATTTTGTCATTCTGTAACCGATTTGATTCGACCCCTCCAAATTGTTGGAAGTATACATTTCATATGAGGGAAAGGGTGGGCTTATGTTGTGTGTCTTGTGCCTTGTGTCTTTTAACAAATGTATGTCAACATGGACATGTTCGAGAGCTGCCATTGGATGTCCCCAGAATTTGCCATCTTGTAGACGACACCTCACTGTCGGTTTCTTGCTTAGGTGCTTCAAAACTCCAACTCCACCCACGTGTCTTGCCTTCTTCCACTCACAATCTACGTGTCTTACCTCCCTACACAAGTCATTCCTACCCACTGTTCTAAAAATCCCCGCCTAGAGCCACCTAGGCCGGGCCTAGGTGCTAGGCGGCTGGTTATTGCCCTGATTAATGCTTAGGTGTTATTAAGAAAGGGCGCATAGACTTGCTAAGGTGCCCGCCTAGACCGCCTAGGCACCCATCTAGCCTGCCCAGACCCACCTAGGTTGCGACTCACTTAGACAGAAAACAAATAACTTTCATTTTGCATTTTTTTTTTTTAGTAAATTGTAAGAGACTTGTTGAATACTTAAATGAACACACATTATATGCTTGTTTTCCATGTTTTCATTATGTTCCAATACTTCATAGTATATAAGTCATTCTATATTGTAGTTTATGATGAAATTATATATATATTTTAAGTATAAACAGACACTTATTTACACGAAATATAATAGATTTACTTAAATCCCCCTAGTCCGCCTAGGTGCCCGCCTAAACCCCGCCTAGCCGCCTAGGTACTGACCCAAGTCTTGGACAACTTGTGTGGTGTTTCTTCTTCATTGAATTTGGTCGGCTGATGATTTCAAGATTTGTTGCGTTCCTTTGTTTCTATCGTGGTTATCACGTCCAGAAATCTGCCAATACGTTGGTTGTTTAGACTGACCAAGGTGACCTTATTTTATGCGTTTGAGTCATTTTAATTTGAAGGCCCTTAATATTACCATCATTACAGTTTCTACTTTTCTTTTAATTTTCTAATAAAATTGCTATTATTTAACCACGAGCTGGTGGTTCAGTGGTAAAGGCTGGATTGCGAGACTTCCTTCAAACTAAAAACTGAAGGTCTCGGGTTCGAAACCCGCTGATGGTGTCCAGACTTGTGGCTCTATGAGTCTTCCCAACCCCCAGAATGAGTGGATAACCGTGGCTTGCCACTAGTTGCCCCCTCCTTTAAAAAAAATAATTAAAATAAAATAGCTATTATTTCACTTCAAAGTCGTTTCCCAATTGAATGAACTTATGTAACACAATCTTATTCTATGCATGTGATGGATAGTGCATTACTTTTCATTCTCATGCATTTCGAATTCAATCCTCTCCCCTCCTTATTTAGATAAATTTAATATTATAAATTATTATATCATTTCTCAAAACAAAAAATAACACAATTATGTTCCATATACCGCATGGTCAAACAATCCAAGTTCCCTTTGTGTGAAGGACTAGAAAGTTAGAAACCCAAGTCTCATACGTTACAGCACCCCACTTTATTATCTGATTGGTTTCAAAAGATGAGGATGATATCATCGTCAACTAAGACTTGGGTTAAAGGAGCCCACTTACGAAACCCTAGTTACATACCTAATGAAAGCCCAGATTACATTTGGGCGCTCTCTCTCTCTCTCGATATATATATATATATATATATATATATATATACGTAGATATAGATTATATTATGTATATATATCAAATTCATTCTCTGGTTTGTATCCGTTTTGCATTATAGTAGTGTAGTTTATCAAAGATGACCAACGTACCAAGGTCTCTGAGTTACTCTTCTCTAACCCTATTCAAGCAAGCCATCGCAGCCTCAGATCCTTGGCCGTTTTCCTTCATTTTCTTGTAAGATTTTCTCTAGGGGAGAGGATCAATAGCCCTAGGGTTTGTCTTTGTCTTCATCTTCTCGCCTTTGTTTGTTGGTTTTTCTATTAATTTTTTCAGATATGGGTAGCGGAGAGAGAAGTCTGAGAAATTTCCATCTGCACCTGCCGCATCTTCACCACCACCATCATCACAGTGGGAAGAAACAAGTGATTAGAGATGTTCCAAAAGGGTGTTTGGCAATCAAGGTGGGCCAGGGAGAAGAGCGACAGAGGTTTGTGGTGCCTGTGATTTACTTCAATCACCCACTCTTCATACGGCTCTTGAAAGAAGCGGAGGAAGAGTATGGGTTTGATCAGAAGGGCACCATCACCATCCCTTGCCATGTGGAGGAGTTCAGGTCCGTTCAAGGCATGATTGATAGGGAGAAGTCCGTCCACCACCATCACCACCACCATGTCGGGTGCTTTAGGGTTTGATCGTTAATCCAAGATTGTGGCTTGAATCCCACTTCTCCGTAAATTTCGAGTTTTTGTGTTTGTCTCCTTTTTAGTTGGAAAGTGATGGCAAATATGACGTGATGATGATGAAAAAAGAATGTGGCTTGCAATTGCAGTCATTTTGTTACTGTTAGGAATCTTAATAATGATAAAGAGAAATCAAAATGCTTTTCTTTTTCTTTTTCTTTTTACTTTCTGTTTGGGCCCAAAAATATTGGTATGGGCCGAGTTTAGAATTATTCTCGGCCCGGTATTGGTTGGGTCGAGTTTAGAATTGTTCTCGGCCCAGAGGCCGTGTTTAGGTGTCGTTGGGGGTTATCCAGCTCATGGGCCGCGCAGTCGAAGCTGGCCATATCCCGTCAGGAACATGTAGGATGTGGGTGAGTCCTATTACGAGAAGGAGTTTCGACATGATAAGGATGTTGGAGTTTGAGATTGAATGCGGCCTGATAACGAGTTAAGTTCAAAGTCCTAGTAGGAGTAGGACATGCCAAGATAAGGTTGGATCGGGGAAATGAGTTCTAATCTGAGAATGATTGGGATTCAATACAGGTTGGCTACTATAAATAGAGAGGGAGGACATCGAACAAGCCCCCTCCAATTCAACACACAAACTGCCCTGCGCGAACTCTCGCTCTACGCGAAACCTCTCAACAACCTTGAGATTTTTATTTTCTTTTTCCGCCGACATACCTTCAGTTTGGATAAACAGCAATGTGGAGGCAACCGGCGAACATCTTCAGTTTGGATAAACAGCACTGTTGCCTTAGAATCAGCCGACCGTGAAACACCTTCAGTTTGGATAAATAGCACTGCAACAGGGTTGACTGGTTATCTATCCAAGTCTCGGTCGAGAAGGATTTTTGGATCCTTATTGGCAGAGGTCATCTCATCAGCTTTCTCGGCAAAGTGAGGTGTTAATAGGGCTCGCCGCATCGAACGCCGAGTTGTTTATGATTGGGTATTCGCAAGTAGGTTTTAAAGTTCGACATTCTGACGGCCGAACCACTTTCACAATCAAGACTTACATTTGTTTTGAGTATTTGTGTCCCTATACTCTGGTGTCGATTCGGCGTGCTTATACTCTCATGAACATAATTACCGTGACCGAATCCGGCGCTGACGATTTGTGAACTTCGCAGAACTAGCAGCCTTGTCTTCAGGCTCTAGAACCCGAAGGCCGAGAGTGTTCCTTCCTTGGTCGCAATCGCAAGATTGAGAAGTCAGCTGTGCGCTCAACGCAACATCAACACATTTTACTCCTCGACCGAGCTTGGCCGACGAGTTGGCACGCCTCGCAAACAACCAAAGGACGTAGTTAGCTTATTAATTACTCGGCCTGCGCGCCATGTAGGCTTGGTAGTTTTTAGGGTCAACATTTTGGCACGCCCAGTGGGATCCAGTGCTAAAACTATGAAGTTCATGACCATCGAGACACGATCAGTAAAAAAGAAAACAACCATGGGAAAATCAACGACCGATCTGCCGGTTCAGAGTCCTGGACAAGAGGTGTCACATGTGTGAAATCCTATTGTCGCTGTGACCCTGAGGCTGCAAGTGTAACACACCGAGAAAATGAAGTGTGCCTCGGTACCCATCCTCAAAACACAGAAGTACCCAATCGAACCGCAGGCGTTTTCATTGAAGGAATAGTGGAGGACTGCGACAAAGACGGTGGTGAAGGCTCTGACCCTCCAACTAGGTCGTTTCTCCGAAGACGACTTGATGAGCAATCTCAACAGGTTGAACAGACAGTTGTTCAAAAAATGAATAATTTGCTCGAAGTGATACGAAACAATGGTCAGATCCATACCAGACTGCTTGAACTATTGGTTAGAAAAACCTTCGAATGAGGACCGGTTGATCAGGCTCGGCAACTTCCACTTAAAGGTACCATGCCACAGGCCGAAGTGTCTACTAGGCCCAAAATGATTGATTTAGAAAAGAGGGGAGGACCGAGTAGTAGGTTAGATGGATCCGACCAGAGAGTGGAAGCAACATCCGTCGATATGACCGAGGTCCAATGGATGATTGATTCGGCCATGAAAAAGGGGCCGAAGTTCCCAAAATTCATCCACCCATATCCAGCTTATGTGGAAAAGTTTGAATATCCTAAAGGTTTCAAGATTCCAGATTTCAGCCTTTTTGCTGGAGAATCGTCCTTAGCCTCGTTAGAACATGTGGCTCGTTTCACTGCGCAATGCGGAGATGTCAATAGTGATTTTCATAAACTACGGTTGTTCAACTTTTCGTTGACAGGCTCAGTGTTTGCATGGTATATCAACCTCCCACCTAATTCTATCCAAAGCTGGGATGAGTTGGTTGAGAAATTTCACGAACAATTTTATCGGCCGGGGATGGAAATGTCAGTTTCTTCATTAGCTAGGATGGCTCAAGCATCTGATGAGTCACCAATGGATTATCTTATAAGATTTAAATCGGCCAGGAATTAGTGCCGAGTACCTCTTCCCAAAGTCGAATTTGTTAGGCTTGCTCTGAATGGGCTCGACGTGGAGTACAAAAAGAAATTCTTGGGGGCAAACTTTCAGGATATGTATGAGTTAGCCCAGCATGTCGAGTAATATGATTATTTGCTCCGAGAAGAAAAGACATCGAAATCCCCATCCCGAGGAACGATTTACAAAAATCCCACGGTCAGATACGCATCGACCGAAGACGAAGATTCCTAAGATGTTAGCGTGGACGTGGTCGAGATAGTAATAGATAAACCATACGTTTGCAAGGCATTGACTCAAATTAATTCCAAGGATGCCAAAACCCGCTCGGCCACTGAAGAGACAGCGAAAACATCGAAAGTTTACACTTTTGACATCACAAAGGCAGAGGCAATTTTCGATCAATTGTTATTAGCAAAGATCATCAAACTTCGGCCAGGGTATAACATTCCCAAGGCCGAAGAGCTTAAAGGAAAGACGTATTGCAAGTATCATAATTCGACCAAGCATGCCACAAACAACTGTGTCGTATTCCATGATGATATCCAAAGCTGGATTGACAAAGGCAAGCTAAAGTTTCTCGAAAAAACGGATGACGGTCGACGTTGATCCATTCCCTTCGGCAACAGTCGGCATGGTAGACGCCCGTTTACCCAAGAGCAAAGGGAAATGGAAGGCTGAGTTTGTCCCAATACAACACGTCCCAAAGAAACATTCCCAACCACGACTCAAGATCGACCTATTTTCCAATGAACCACCTACCGAGTTTTCGGGACCGGCTGTAGTTGAATCCATGTCAGATTCTAGTGTAGAAGAAAGTGACGGGCCGATAGTTTTGTGTAGCAATTGTAGGGCAGGCGTTGTATTAACCGAACCCAAGGAGAAACTGCCTCAGACTCAGACTCCGACATCACGGCAACAGTCTACGGCCACAGCGACACCTCCAAAGGAACCCAGTGAAGGCAAGCGCCGATAGGCTCGGCTCCTAGAAACAGACGGACGGCCCTACATCGGTCAGACGGCGCCTTGATTTCGACGCACCGTTTTATAACGAGGATTATTATTCGCGTAATTCCAGTAGCTCAAGCTCATCAGCAAATAAAAAAACCTTCAGACCGCCTGAACCACGTGACCAACGTTTGTACAGTTACAATTCTCCCACCGGCATGTATACTGAGCTATCTAAATCTCAGAAACGTCGACGTCAGCGTATAGATTGCATGGCTCGACGACAAGCGGCCCAGACTATTTCGACCACTAAATGGCAGCCGAAAGAGACGGTAGGAAACGGAGACGACCGGTCAACCCTGACAATCATGGCTAAATTACAGGGGTAGAATGAAACCAATCGTGACTACGAAACTACCATCGAAGAGTCCGAGAAACGCATCAAACTCCTCATTCAGCCGGGGGAGATGAAAGCTCGTTTTGAGCAGTTTAAGAAAGAGGCCGAATGCCAACTTTCCCCGTTACCTCGGAAAGAGCCGCTAATAAGAGTTCGGCGGAATCTACACCCTCCGTTCCTCGGTGAATCCTTGGAATACATGAAAGAGTTTCACCAGAAGTATTCCCCAACGATTTGTATGGACTACCAAAGGCGTGTCAAGAAGCTCTTGACCTGGCACTAACCTGCCCTGATGCTGAACAATCATCCAAAAAAACCACCTACCCAGCAATGAAAGCTAGATTCCAGCATATACGAGAGGTAGGGTTCTTGGCTTCAAGGTCGATCCATACATGGACATTGATATAGCCGAACTCCATTTTTCTTTCGAAGACCTCAAACACCTACGATATCACTTCGAAGTCTTCTCGGCCGTATTTTTATTCGGTCTAACGGCCGATGAGAAAGATCGAGTGGCACGTTTAGATGCTTACCTAGACACAAGGGACACCCGAATCTCCTATGAAGAACGTGCTCGAAAAACACTGCAGGAGCAAAGTCAGACACATGAAACAAACGGGCTCAACAACTACAGTCCCAAGGAAACAAGGTTGGGATCCTTGACGCAAGTACCTGTTGAGACACCCGACCATCAGGCCGAGGATGCTCTAACGCACGATGTTATAGTCCTCAATAACCCGGAAGACGACAACCAGGATCCAATGGGCCCTTCAGTCATTGAGAATATGGAAATCAACATGGTCCATGTTCTACCTGCTGAATTCTAGCCAACTACACACCAACCAAATTCCTTGGATGGTGATGTGGTCGCCGAGGAAGCAACACAAGTTCAGAAAGCTGTCAATGGTAAAGTTCTAGCCGATTTTTTGGCCTAACATCCTTCCCCATATGAGTTCGGGGGCAACGACGTTGACATCGACCTGATACAAACACGTGATAATTACTGGACAATGTACTTTGATGGTTCCAGTACTTCAGTCTCGGCTGGCATTGGGATTGTTATTCAATCCCCCACTCAACGGGACTTTTCATTGCATGAGTTGTACTCTGGCCCCTTACCACATGGTCACCAGCTATTTGGCCGAATCCTTCGACGACGTAACTTTCAAACACATTTCACGAGTTCATAACACTGACGCCGACAAATTAGCTCAAATAGCCTCTGGAGGCCAACTCATGGGGGAAAATTAGGCCGAGAAATAGCTGTGTCACGACAAGCACATTCGGCCTTGATTAATCATCAAGTTCTCCAACGTGATTGCGTGATCCGTACACGGGTCATGTCTTTACCTTCCTTGTTATAACGGAATGACACTATTAAGGTTTGTGCCGTCGAGGCATTACCAAACGATTGGAGAAGGATGATTATGCGATATACTGATAACCCCAACGAAAAACACGACTAACGAACAAGGGTTCATGCCACAAACTACGTATTATACCAGAATGAGCTATATCGAAAAAGTGAGGATGGGTTACTGTTGCTGTGCCTAGGTCCGCAAGAAGCTGCTTAAGCAATGGCAGAAGTACACGAAGGAATTTACGGATCCCACCAATCTGGACGAAAAATGCGTTGGCTACTTCGACGACACGGCTATTTCTAGCCTAATATTCTGAAGGATTGTATTGAGTACGCAAAAGGTTGTGTACAATGTCAAATCTATGGGCCTATACATAAAGTACCGGCCGAATCATTACATTTGGTCACCAAACCATGGCCGTTCCGAGGATGGGTCATATATGTTATCAGTAAAATCACACCATTTTCAGGTGCAGCCAGACATACGTGGATACTTGTCGCAACAGACTATTTCACCAAATGGGTCGAAGCCAAGTCATATGTCGAGCTAACGTCTAAGGAAGTTTGTAGTTTCGTTGAAGAAAACATTGTGACTAGATTCGGCGTGCCAGAAACAATCATAACAGATAACGATACGATCTTTACATCCGACAGATTTAAGGACTATACGACAAATCTAAAGATTCAACTCGAGCAATCTACGCATACTACCCGCAGGCGAATGGACAGGCCGAGGCAAGTAACAAGGTTCTTATTGGTATTCTTGAAAAGATGATAAAAGAAATGCCAGGCATGTGGCACTTAAGGATAAACGAAGCGTTATGGGCTTATCGAACCTCTCTATAGATAGCCACCGGAATGACTCCGTACGTGTTGACTTATGGACACGACCCAATGTTGCCCATCGAGCTAAGTATAAACTCGTTGCGAATAATTGAACAAAGTAGTTTGTTCAGCGCCGAGTACAGTCAAGCCATGAGACAAGAGCTAGAAGATTTAGAAGAAGCTCGGCTTGATGCTTATAACTTATTAGTGGCTCAAAAGAAGATCGTCGGGTGTGCATATAATCAACGACAAAAAACGTTCGGCGAATGAGAACTGGTTTGGCAAACAGTACTACCCGTAGGAATTAAAGACCCCAGGTTCGGCAAGTGGTCTCCGAATTGCGAAGAGCCATTTGTTATTCATAAAGTCCTCGGCAAGGGGGTATACCATCTTAGAGATCAAACCGGTATTGTTTACAAGTTACCAATCAATGGAAGGTTTTTAAAGAAATATTATCCAGTCACATGGGAGATGCGAGAATAAAAGTTCATTTCATTGGTCGATCAGTTTACAATAAAATAATTCTAGGGTGATGAAGGAAAAAGAGATTCAAGAACAGCCTTCAGCTCCAACCACCTCACCTCGCCCATCGTGACCTCAGCTTGCCGATTCCTCTTGTCCATCTTCAGCTTCTCGACTCGCTTCACGTTTGTCGCGTATTCAGTTAAGCAAGATTTGCCGCACGACTCAAAATCCTTTGCAAGCTCAGAAGTAATTGCCGACCTTCGATTTTGAAGTTCGGTAATTTAACGGTCAAGGTCGGCCAGGGTCTCCTTTTTCACCTTTAAAACTTTGACCTTCGGACGAAAAGCGTCTCAAACGGCTGTTGCAGCTTTCAAGTCATTGTCAACCTGAAGAGCTTTCTCGAAAATACTGAAATATTCTAGGGTCCGTTCCAAGGAGGACGACGCTTAAATAATGGCTTCGGCGCTCAATTGACCATCAGCTCCGAGATCGTTCAGACATGCACCCACCGAATCAAGGCCCTTGCACTCGAGGACTTGCGAAGCTGAAAGAGACAAAATCTCCTGCAACCGAACAAGAACAGTTGATTCGGCAGGTTCAGTCGTCGCTGTCAAAAGACTAGCCGCTCCCTAAGTGCTGGATAGGAAAACATGAAACTCGACTTCCCATGAAGGTTGCACAAGAAAATAGTTTAGGCGTGAGGAAAATTCTAAAAGAATGTAACATGGAAGATTTGTTTTAGACCTGCCCAGAGAAAACTTCAGCCATGTCTCTGGGTTCATTGCTCGAACCTAGAGAGCTTAATGGCCGAGCCCAGTGTTTCAGATTGCTTCTTAATTCACGCGACCGATGAAAGTTATCTACGTTCAATGGCCACTGAGGTGGCCAGGAAATATAGATAACACCTTTCGGCGCATAAAATTTTCGGTGAAATGAATAACTGGGCACCTGTTATTTAATATTTTCTCAATTTAGACTTGTTATAACAAAATTGACAAGAGAAAGTAATCGAGCCTTACAAAAGTCGAGGTCATTTCTTGAGAGGGGATGCCGAGGTCTTGGTCCTGCGGATGAAGTGGAGTTTCTGACGTCGCTTCAGGTTCAATGATAGGCCTCTTTCCACGATCAGTTGTAGGAGGATCAGCCTGGTCGGCCGCCTTAACTATTGAGGGAGGATCAACAGAAGGAGCTTGGGTTGGTCGAGAGCGACTCGTATGCGGAATCTTGTCATTCTCATCATCCTAAAACAAAAAGTGTTAATACTTTTTTTTAATAAGTAAAGGGAGTTGACAACATAATCATACCTATTCTAAGATTACCGCTGATTATTTTGGATTCTTAGGGAGATTCTTCCCGATCGAAAGGGTTGCCTCCCCCAGTACAGGTACTCCTGTCAGCCCTGGAGCTGCAGGCGAGTCGACCAGCGGTACGTCAACTGGCTCAACCACGATCTCGATGACTTCAGGTGCTGGTTGAGCTTGAGTTGCCGGGCTGGTTGAAGAAGGCCGATTCTCTGCTGAAGCCTGAACAATAAGAGTAGGAGGAGAGGCACTCGGGGTAGTTGTCCCGGTGGTGTGGCTAGACATAACATGAATCTCCCGTGCTCCATTCTTCGCCAATTTCTTGACGTGTTTTGGGGGACGAAGAGCTTCACCTGCCGTCTCGGCATCCGAGTGAGGCCGTTTGCTCGGTGTGATTTATGCGGCGGCTTTGGATTTCTTGGAGGAAGGGGCCAATTTTTTCTTGACCACTGACGGGACGACCACATCCGCCTGTTTCAGTACCCGACCGCCTAAGATAGCGAAATCTCGTTAGTAAAACCGTTCAAGTGTTTGAAGAATAAAGGTAGAAACAGGGGTATACCTTGGGCGCCTCTTTAGATTGATGGGCGGATGGTAGCCGAGCTGTCGGGCAGCAAAGTGGGGGTGGTAGACTTCTCTACTTGCCCGACAAGCATCGCAACTGAGGGGAAAGTAGCGAGATAACACGAACTACCCCCAGTTTTGACGAAAACCGGCATCTTCGCTTTCACTCCAAGTCGATGTATGAAGTCTGATGAAGTATGGGTTTTCTTGACGACGACATATCAAAAATTCGTCATCAGAAAGGACATCCAGGCCGAAGAGGTGTTTAAAGACTTCTTCAGCTCGGTGATGAGGTACTGGTCGATGGGCCAACTGAAGGCCGAGTACTACAGTAGGTTGGAAGCCGGAGATTTCTGGCCGAAGTGTGGAGAAATAAACATGCAGCCAGAGTTGGAACACCCAGAGAGGTCCATTCTCGTGTGGGTCTATCTTGTCGATGGTTGTTTCCTCCAGGCAGCATAGAAGGTTGGCGAGAATGGCGAGACTGAGCGCTAGAGAGTGACCACTAGCCAGGGCTTCCGTCATTGGCATAGTCTCGACCAAGCATTTATTCGACTTGGTACAACAGATGAACTTGTTGTACCAGTAAAATAGGAAGGTCTCGTGTTCTCCCTTCCGTAGACTCGTCTCCCTCCAACCAGCAAAATTGAGGATAAGGGTGTTGTAGTTCAGAAACTTCTTGTGTAATTTATGAACGTCCTCTTTTGAAGGCTCTTGACCTTCTTGGCTCAACGTCTTGACGGCCCGTTCGTCGAACAGCACCTTGAGGTCAAGGTTTGATGGGCATCCAATAAGGGTGGCATCGACTGGAATGCCAGAAGGAAGAGTCCCGATGATAGCCAAGATGTATAGGATGGTGAGAGTTATAGGGCCGAACGGAAGGACCATGGTGTTAGTGGCCGAACACGAGAGGCTTAAAGCTGCCATGATGAGTTCTTTATCCATTGTAATCTCCATGGTTGAGAGCTTGATAGCGTCGTGGATATCAAGAGCCTCCCACTCTTTACCGAAGAATTTTTCCATTCGTACAACCCAGGCCACCCAGTTCGCATTGGTCGAAGGCTAGGATCATTTGGATTTTGTCTGGCACTATTTTGACCAATCGAATCCTTGCAACAAGTCTGCCAAGCAGTGTTTTTTGAACAGGTTAGTGATGGATGATGGCACCGTGTCTTTGAAGAGTGGGCCCATAATTTGGTGAGTGGTGTTTAGGTCACTATCGAAACGCAGAATCTTGATAGCGTTCTGATCTATAAAGTCCTTACACTTGTTGCACTCGGTGGAGAGCTCTGAGACGAAGGAGGCCATTGATGAAGGCTAAACAATTTCTGAGATGAAAGCCTAAGATTTTCTGGATTTTCGAAGGTTTTGAAAACAAAGTGACGAGAAAATTTCAAGGGTTTTGGAAAGCGTAAGGCACGAATGGAAGGGATTCGGGTATTTATAGGCATTTGGGATGGAAGGCTAAATGTTTGATTTTCAAAATCAAGGGTAGAATCGAGCGGGAGAGTTACTAATCATTACACATGCTAAGAAAATCAAGGTGAGAAGACCGAGGTTTTTACGGTTTGAGGACGCACGATGGCGTGTTGCGGCGGGTTTAGTGCAAGATAGACGTTTCGGCGGTCGCATGTTTTCGAGGATCATGATTGAAGGCTACTTGGGTAACCAGGGGGCTGACATGTGGCATGACAGTTGGGAAATCGAGGTCGTGGGTTACGTCTCATAAATGCGCATGGTGGTAGTTCCCAAGAGTCGGTTTCATTTCTTCAAGGTTGAGGCTTGAACAAAAGAGTATAGGTTGACGACCTCATAAGCGAGGGGGCAATGTTTGGGCCCAAAAATATTGGTTTGGGCCGAGTTTAGAATTGTTCTCGGCCCAGTATTGGTTTGGTCGAGTTTATAATTGTTCTCGGCCTAGAGGCCCTGTTTAGGTGTCGTTGGGGGTTATCCAGCTCATGGGCCGCGCAATCGAAGCTGGCCATATCCCGTCGGGAACCTGTAGGATGTTGGTGAGTCATATTATGAGAATAAGTTTCGACAGGATAAGGATGTTGGAGTTTGATATTGAATACGACATGATAACGAGTTAAGTTCAAAGTCTTAGTAGGAGTAGGACTGGCCGAGATAAGGTTGGATCGGGGAAAGGAGTTCTAATCCGAGAATGATTGGGATTCAATATAGGTTGGCTACTATAAATAGGGAGGGATGACATCGAACAAGCCCCCTCCAATTCAACACACAAATTGCCCTGCGCAAACTCTTGCTCTACGCGAAACCTCTCAACAACCTTGAGATTTTTATTTTCTTTTTCCACCGACATACCTTCAGTTTGGATAAACAGCATTGTGTAGGCAACCGGCGAACATCTTCAGTTTGGATAAACAGCACTGTTGCCGTAGAATCAGCCGACTGTGAAGCACCTTCAGTTTGGATAAACAACAATGTGGAGGCAACCGACGAATATCTTCAGTTTGGATAAACAACACTGTTGCCGTAGAATCAGCCGACCGTGAAGCACCTTCAGTTTGGATAAACAGCACTGCAGACTGGTTATCTATCCGAGTCTCGGTCGAGAAGGATTTTCGGATCCTTATTGGCAGATGTCGTCTCATCAGCCTTCTCGGCAAAGTGAGGTGTTACTAGGGCTCGGCACATTGAACGCCGAGTTGTTTATGATTGGGTATTCGCAAGTATGTTTTAGAGTTCGGCATTCTGACGGCCGAACAACTTTCACAATCAAGACGTACATTTGTTTTGAGTATTTGTGTCCCTGTACTCTAGTGTCGATTCGGCGTGCTTATACTCTCACGAACATAATTACCGTGACCGTATCTGGCGCCGATGATTTGTGAACTTCACAGAACTAGCAACCTTGTCTTCAGGCTCTAGAACCCGAAGGCCAAGAGTGTTCCTTCCTCGGCCGCAGTCGCAAGATCGAGAAGTCAGCCGTGCGCTCAACGCAACATCAACACATTTTACTCCTCGGCCGAGCTCGGCCGACGAGTTGGCATGCCCCGCAAACAACCGAATGACGTAGTTAGCTTATAAATTACTCGGCCTTCGCGCCACGTAGGCTTGGTAGTTTTTAGGGTCAACACTTTCCTTTTTCTTCTCTTTATTGTTGATGAGTATTTCAAAAATTTTGTGATAAGGAGGGTGTCAATGGTACAATATTGAGAGAGAGAGAAAAGACAAGGCCAAACGCTCGTAGGGTCAAAGCAGTTCCTTTAAGCGATTAAAATTACTAGGTCAATGGTGTATTGTTGAGAGACATTTGCATATAAAATAGGGCAATTAGCAGTTATGATTACTGATTTAGTTGTATAAACGATCATATTTAATAACAATGAAATATTGATCATATAACAACGGTACAACAATGATTATTTTTAGGGAAATTTTAATTGAACCCATTTGTTTTATCTCTACACCCAACTTAACAATTATGTCCAACAAACTCTCAAATTTTCCCTTAATAAATAAGAAAAAGAAAATAAAAATGGGTATTTTTATGTCTACACCCAATAACCCTCAACCCACCACACCATTGCACGTCACCATTATTTCCGGCGAATCCAAATCAAACTTCCGCCAAAATTTATCCCCATGTCATCAACAACTGTCAACTCCTTCCATTCTTTTCCTTCTTTTCCTTCTTTTTATCATCCTCCCTCGTATCATAACCGTGAGAAGAATATGAACCATCATTTCCTTTTGGTGTCATCGGTGGGCATCAAACATGACTCCTCACTTCTCCGTCAACACTAATTCACACCCGCCTTTCTAAACCGATTGATTGGACCCAAGTTCGCACAGAGAAACAAAAAAGAAAGATAAAAGGAGAGCATTAATTGGATTGTTGGAGCTTCTGTTGTGTTTGCCAGAAAAAATGGGTGTCGTGGCTTGTCGGGGAGTGTGAAAGCCTCCCTTTGTGTTTTCCCGATGGGGTTGGCTGGAGCATATACAAGTTCTAATGTTTTGAAATTCTTTCTATTTATTTCAGGGCACATTTGGAATTTTATTAAATAAGTTTTTAAGTTGGGTGTAAAGATAAGATAAACGGGTTCAAATAAAATTTCTCTTATTTTTAATAACGACAACACAATATTGATAACCAAATGTCAAGAAATGACCATTCATGTTAATTGTCTTATAAAATATATATCAACAGAAGTCCTGTCAACGATATGATTCATTCTTCTTTTTTCTCGAATTTCAACAATATTATTCTAGATATAGCATTAATTTATATAAAACTTATTAAAATTTTGAAAATAAAATTTAAAAAGAGAGAAAATATAAAATGGTCGCTAAAACTTTTTGATAACAACCTTCAAACAAATTTTCATCACTGAAGAGGTTGTTCATACCTTTAGTCACTGTTCTTGGATAACTATTTCGTCACTAAAAGATTATTTTATTTGTGAGAAAAACATTGAAGAAAAAATTGGGACAACTATATTGCCAATAACCTTTATTTTATGTTTAATTTACTATATTGCCCATAACTTTTATTTTGGTTATTTTCTTTAATTTTATTGACAAAGTTAATTTCATATTTTCACCTTCTTTTAATTGAGGAAGAGTACTTTGCTAATAGGCATCTCTTTCTTTAACAATTGGTGGTTAAGAAATGTAATTTTTTTTTAACAAATAGTATTAGAGGGAGAGTGGGTTTAGTCTCATAATAGGCTAGAAATAATGTGGTTCAAATTTGCTTTTAGCGAGAATCGAACCCAAGATCTCACACTTTACAAATGCAGAGGAATACCATTAGACTGTAGTACTAAGTGGCGTAATTTTTTTTAATTAAACCAATCATTGTGAAATGGTTATCATAATAATTAAGGGAGTTTTAACGAAATACTCCCGGTACTGTTCACTTTTAACGAAAATGACATTTTTACTCTAAAACGTCACTCCTGGTACTATACACTTACAACACATTTTTGTCATTTTGATTAAAACTTAAAGTTTTCAAGCCATTTTCATTAGTTTTCCTAATAATTAAACAATGGAAAATGTCCCAACATCGGAAATTTCACAATGAGTAATTTTATTTACACCTATTTAACCTCTCTTTACACCCACCTTACTCTTTATACCCATTTTATTTTTAATTGAACTATCAATAGCTCTTTAAACCCAAATTTACTATCTAAACTACCCTCACAAACCCAATTTAATGTGTAAATTTATCTTTACACCCATAAAAAACCAAAAAAAATCAAAGCATTCTTTCCTCTGACATTCTCTCCTTCCAACAGTTGCTTTTGATGGAATCTCCATCACCCTCTATAGTGTTGCTCTCTCAACTTAGTTTCCTATTTTTCGAGACTTGATATTGGTCAATTTTCTCATTAGATTTGTTGAGAGAAGGTCCTTGAATTGCTGCTTAATCATTCGTTACACTGTCAAAGCTAGTTTCTAATATGATTGCAGCACAATGCATATTCTTATTTGACATATCCTAGGTAGAATTTAACGACTTAAGTTGTTTAAGATGTTTTTGAAATTAGGCTCACATGCATCATATGTGCCGCATACAAATTTATGTTCTCATGTTTACAATTTTTATTTGTTTATTCCCTCAAACTTGTCCAATTTTTAAGGGGTTGAATATGATGGGTCTGCATGCACGCCACACCCCTCCATTCTTACTCTGAACAGAAAAGGAAGAGAAAATCCTTCCCTTTTCCGTCCACTCCATGTGTTTCCATCTCAGCCGAGTATAGGAGAAGGGGCAGTTGCCTTAGTATAGATTGTCGATAGTTCAAAATTATTATCCATCCGTAAAAAAGAGTTCGTTTTTTCCTATGAGAGCGTCTTATGATTTTTGTCATAATAGAATGTTGGAGAATGATACGTGATGGTGATGGTTAGGTTTAATTATTGGGTGTGGGTTTATAATATTATTTTTATTATTAGTTTTATCTTGTGTTGTAGCCTATTTTATCTGACAGGGAAAGGGGCCGGCGGCACAGAGAAGGAAAATAGAGAGAGATTGGAGAGAGATATGTGTTTTTAGGGTTATGTAGAGGAATGTGTAAAGGATGTGTTATTCACCCTACGTAATGCCTTTATTTATAGTAATAAAAGAGAGAGAGAGAGAGAGAGAGAGAGAGAGAGATAAGAAATCATTCTCCTACAAGGAATACAAGTCCATATAGGGAATAATAACCAGAATAAAATCTAATCTAGGATTTACACCATCACACTTAAACTAGAAGTTTATAACACTCCCCCTTGAGTGTGTAAATACTCAAGTAGATTCGACATCATGTAGAGGTTGAGGAAGTCGACTCGTCGGCACTGATTCTGGGAACAAGCTATTCTCAATAAGGTAGGAACTTTCATAAAGAACTAAGTCTCACTAAAAAAAACCCTATGGCTATGGTAAAAACCCAAGTAGGGACAAAACCTATAGTCTAAGGAAAAATGCATGATAAATGCAAAGTTAAATGAAACGTCTACGGGACGTCATCATGGATATGATTAACCCAAAGTGGGTGCCTCGTCAAAACCTAGTTAGGTAGCAAAAACCTAGTGGGAAAAATGCTCTTAATCGTAGGGGAAAAAAGTACATTAAGATCAAACAAGTATACTTCAGGATACTTCCCCTGAGTTTGACACAATTCCAAAGAGAACTAGCAATGTTACAACTCAGAAAGTTTACGCATACCAATTCCTTGAACAAGCTTCTGAAACGTCGCCTTCAGTAGTGATTTGGTGAAGAGGTCAGCCAGATTGTCTTGTGAATGGATTTGTGTGACTTCAACCTTCTAATGCTCTTGTTGTTGATGTGAGAAGAAGAACTTCGACGCAATTTGCTTACTGTTATCTCCTTTGATGTAACCTTTCTTGAGCGGTTTGATGCATGCTACGTTGTCTTCATAGATCATCGTCGGGGACATCAACGTCAGGGTAAAGATTGTAGGAGCTTCGAATATATACAACTGCTCTCAGCCAAAATCATTCCCGAGTTGCTTCGTGTAAGGTGAGAATTTCAACATGGTTAGATGAAGTGGCAACTAAGATCTGTTTAGTTGACCTCCAAGAGATTGCGGTGCCTCCAACGGTAAAGACATAACCCGTTTGAGAATGCGCCTTATGCATATCGGATAAGTATTCTGCGTCGGTATAACCAACAAGGAGATAATCAACTCGAGATAAGGGGGTGCGGCATCACTCGAGGATCCGTAGGGATAGAACAAGCCCAAATCCGTAGTACCCTTACGGTAGCGGAAAATGTCTTTAACACCAGTCCAGTGTCTACGTGTTGGTGCATTACTGTATCTTGCCAAAAGACTAACAGTGAATGAGATGTCGGGTCTAGTGCATTGAACTAAGTACAATAAAGCGCCTATCGCACTTAGATAAAGAACATCAGGCTCCAAAATTTCTTCATCATCCTCTTTCGAACGGAAGAGATCTCGTTTTACATCTAGCCATTGAACGACCATATGAGTACTCAAAGGCTTCGCTTTATCCTCATTAAAGCAGCGCAACACTTTCTGGGTGTAGTTCGTTTGATGTACTAAGATTCCATCCAAACGGTGCTCTATCTCAAGACCGAGACAGTATTGAGTCTTTCATAGATCTTTCATTCAAATTCGGACTTCAAGTGTGCGGCAGTTCTCGCGAACTCTTCAAGAGTTCCGATGAGATTAATGTCATCAACATATACTACAACTATCGCAAAATCGGAATGTGACTTCTTAATGAACGCACAAGGGCATAGTTCATTGTTCACATATCCCTGACTAGTCAAATACTCACTCAGACAGTTATATCATATTCTTCCGGATTGCTTCAAACTGTAGAGTGAACGCCTCAGCCGAATTCAGAACGTGTTTCGAGGTTTGAAAATATTTGATCTAGTCAATGTAAGTCCTTAGGGAACTTTCATATAAATTTTCATATCAATATCCCAATAAAAATACACCATTACTACGTCCATCAGCTGCATACTCATTTTTTCGGAAACTACCAAATTGATAAGGTAGCGAAAAGTAATCACATCCATAACGAGTGAATAAGTTTCATCATAGTCAATCCCGGGGCATTGTGAGAAACCTTGCGCAACAAAATGAGCTTTGTCATGCACAATTTTGTTCTTCTCATTACACTTCCGAACGAAAACCCACTTGTAGCCAACGGGCTTCACATGTGGAGAAGTAGAAGTTACAGGTCCAAACACCTTACGTTTCGCAAGCGAATTAGTTCGACTTGGATTGCTTGTTTCCAGTTTGACCAATTGGTTATACGTCGACATTGATCAATAGAACGGGGTTCAATGTCATCGCTCAACATAATCTCAGTAGCTACTGCATATGCTAATGCATCGTCGACGATCATCTCATTTCTACACTACACATCATCTAAGCTAGCATAATAGACTGAAATCTTACGATTCTATTCTCGGGAGGTGGATTCGTCTCTTCAAGGATGCTTCCGTAATCTAGAATTTCCTCATGAGTTGGATAGAATAAGTAAGCGACAATCGGATGCACTGTAGGCTCTTCAGGTTCCTGTGCCATGGGTTTCCTCTTCCGGGGGTGTGAATCCTTTGAACCAAGAGGTCTGCCACGCTTATGTGTAGGGGCAGAGGATTGCCTAGTTGCTAATGTACGTGGATCACCAAAGTTGGCGTCCCGGGCCTCCAGGAAGGAAGTTCGTCGTACATTTGGAACATCCATCTTTGCTGGCATATTCACAGCTAAAATATATGATCTTGTCACTCGCGCTAGATTGGTGAAATCATCTAGCATGCTCTGAGCTATGCTCTTAAGATCTAATATATGTTGCACGTCAGTTTCAGACTGAACGGTGCTGGGATCTAAATGAGACAAAGTGAGAGTCGTCCATGATAACTCGCGTCGTTCTTCAGGAACGTTAACGTTCTTATCTCCTCCTAATAATGAGAAGACTATCTCATAGAAGTGACAATCCCCGAAACAAGCGGTAAACAGATCGCCTGTCAAAGGTTTTATGTAGCGAATAATCGAATGAGTATCATATCCGACATAGATTCCCATCCTTCGCTGAGGCCCCATTTTTGTACGTAAGGACGGTGAAATCGACACATAGATCGCACAACCAAAAATGCACAAATGTGATATGTCGCATTCGTATCTGGTAACCAATTGAAGGGTGCTATATGGTTGGGTCGCAACAGGCCTCAGGCGGGCCAACATGGTTGCATGCAATATTGCATGGTCCCAAGTAGCGATCTGAAGCTTGGTACGTATAACCAACGATCGAGCAATCATTTGTAAGCGCTTAATGAATGCCTCTGCCAGGCCGTTCTGGGTGTGAACATGGGGTACTGGATGTTCAACTTCAACCCCAACCGACATGCAATAGTCATCAAAAGTTTTAGATGTGAATTCTTCAGCATCATCTAATCGAATAGATTTGATCGGATAATCAGGGTGGTGAGCCCTGAGCTTGATAACCCGAGCCAACAGTTTGGAGAATGCAGTGTTCCTTGTGGACAACAAGCACACGTGTGACCAATGTGTCGAAGCATCAACCAAAACCATAAAATATCTAAATGGTCCGTAGGGAGGGTGAATCGGTCCACAAATGTCCCCCTGAATCATTTGTAGAAAAACAGGAGGATTCGAATGAATTTTGTCATGAGAAGGCTTAATAATAAGTTTTCCCATGGAACAAGTTTGCATCCGATTCCTTGAATTGAACATAAACTTTGGGTTAGTGGATGCCCGTGTGTTGATTTTGAAGATACTGCGTATCGTTGTTCGCCCAAGGTGTCCCAAACGATCATGCTAAAGTGTAATTTCGTGTGCGGTCCCAAAGGTAGGGCCGGCCACATAATGGCTTTTTATGGGGCGTATGGTCGTAGTATACAGACCACTCTAGATACACTTCATCTTCTCTAGAATACGCTTCTGGCCATATTCATAGGAAGTTATGCACAGAAATTCAACTTCGTTTTCTACATAGGTTTCAGCGTGGTAATTATTATCTCTAATGTCCTTGAAACTCAACAATGCTTTTCTGGAACGCGAAGAATAAAGTGCCTCATCAATGGTCAAAATTATACCATTTGGCAACATTATACGTGCCTTACTGTATCCTTCAATCAGGTTGGATGGGCCTGAGAGGGTTGTCAGAGATGCATTCTTAAAAGTTAATGAAATAGATGTGTTCACGCAAAACGGTGTGCGTGGTTGCACTATATGCCAGACAACTAACTTTCCCATTAGCCATACCTAGAATAAAAATTAATTTGAATCGGTCATATGCATAAAAAGTTCTAAAAACAAATATCCATTCAAAATAATTTTACGTATTCAAGGATGGTACTTAATAAAAACTTAATATCCAAAAAACAAATCATCAACAAATAATCCAAACATAAAGGAAAATTGTTCAAAATTAACCAAAAACACAAGGGGGTTTGGCCACTAAGTGGAATTCAGCCCCATTGTCTAAATTTCAACTAGAAAAATAGTTTATATCTAAGATTTTAATCTTCCATAGGGCTAACGGCCTCTTAAAAGTTAGAAACCTCCATCTTGGTACTCTCTGCATCCGTGAATTTTGTTTGATTTAGAAAAGTCGTTGGATATCCGTGTGACTCCTTCGGAGTTGCAAAGGTTTGGTTTCTTATGAATTATTTATATTCAAAGTTTATAAACTGTGATTGATGGTTGGTTTTATCATTATTGTCACATACTTTGTATTATTGTCGCTCACACGAGCTTCGCAGCTTATCCGGGTTATTGTTTGCCCGATGCACCATTTCCATGATGTAGGCACTTATTTCACATGCGACAGGTCTGGGTAAATTATGAGAAACCGTTTGATATTTTGGTTCCGCTTGTAGTCCGGAACCTGATGTTGTTGGATTTCGTTGAGTGGTGGTCCGGAATCCCTTCTACTCCGCGATTTCGTTGAGTGATGGTCCGGAATCGTATCCTGATTTGGATTCCGTTGAGTGATGGTCTTGAATCGTATCCTGATTTGGATTTCGTTGAGTGGTGGTTCAGAATCCCTTATACTCCGCGATTTCGTTGAGTGATGGTCCGGAATCGTATCCTAATTTGGATTCCGTTGATTGATGGTCTAAAATCCCCTTTGGTGCCTTGGTTCCGTTGGGTGGTCAAAAATCCCCTTTTCCAGAGATGTAGTCTTCGGTCGAGCTGTGTCGCTCTAGCCCCGCATTTCGACGTGTTGTATGTGTTATTGATGATGTGATGGTTGGCATTATTGATTGATGTGATTATGGAATGATGTTGGTTATGGTTATGGTAATTAAGATTAGACTCGTTGAACTTTATGACTAGTGAATATGATTGTGTCAATGGTTTCGAGAATCTTGTTAATTGAGTTAGAAAATATGTTGGACGTCTGGGTGACTCTTTCGGGATTTTCTACGATTCGATTATGATTTCAAAAGGTATGAATTTAGAAGATATGGGAATGATTGTTATTACTTTGATCAAATTAATTAATTAATGTGGCTACATAATGGTTTGTGTTTTGTCGGTTCTTAAATATGATGTAAGTTGTGAATTGCGATATCATGATGAGACATAATGATTTATATGTTGGATGGGAGAGAAATCATGTTTTCATGGGGGTTTGTTATGTAGCCTGAGTCCAGGAATTTCATGTTGTCAGGTTATAATAAATGATTGAGGAATGCTATGCTTTTCTGCTTGAACTTAGTGGAATAAACGTCTGATTTTGTGATAAGTGAACTACGAATGGCTTAATCCCTATTGAGGGTACATAGGCAGTCTAACGACGAGGTTATATGCAGCCATAAAGTAAACGAAAAATTTACTTTGCAATTTGATTCTCAAGTTGTGATTTACCATATTCCGGAGATGGGGTATGTGAGATATACTAGTATTTGGTGACGTCATGTGTCGATCCTGGACATATGTCGGGATCGGGGCGTGACACTTATTCTTAAAGTTTAAGGCCTTCGGAGCGAGGTTAGGGCGCTTCTGGGCTTTGTTTCCTCCCTTAGATGGGCCTTGGCTCCTTTGACCTTGTCGGGCTGGCTTCTGGCCGCCCCTACCACGCCTCTTTTGTCGTTTTGGGTGTTGGTTCATGTTATAATGTGCTTCAAGAACAGCAGTCGCCCCAGTAGTTCAAGCTTGATGATTTTTCATCAACAACTGATTCTGCTTTTCAGCAAGAAGTAAAACAAAGATCAAATCCAAAAACGTAGTGAACTTCTGAGCTCTATATTGTTGTTGCAGGACAATATTAGTAGCAGAGAAGGTCGAATAGGTCTTCTCCAGGAGATCCTCTTCGGTCAAGGTCTCGTTACAGAACTTGAGAAGTGATCGGATTCGATAAACTTCATAATTATATTTATTCACAAACTTAAAGTCTTGGAAGCACAAATGCTACCAGCCATATCTTGCTTCAGGCAAGAAGATGTCATTTTGGTGATCAAAGCGATCAGCCAAAACGACACATAGTGTTCGTGGATCCTGCTCAGCAAGGTACTCAGTTTGCAGTATGTCTTGAACATGTCTTCGGATGAAGATCATGGTAGTGGTTTCTCAGCTTTGCCAACCGGGTTTTCCGTCTCATCTTAAATGGCGGGACTCAAATTCTTTGTAGTGAGGTGGAGCTTTACATCTTTGACCCACTTAAGGTAGTTCCTTCCATAAACTTCCAAAGCAGTAAAGTCGAGTTTGTTCAAATTCGACATGTTCCTATCACAAAATAGATGGACAAGATGTGGTTAGAGTAATGGAGAAAAAATCAATCCATTCACATAGGAGTAAAACATTCAAGTTCTAATAGACATCTATTGGTTTAAATTCGCATGAAAAACTTCGGGTAATCATGGGTGATGTTTTTAAGGAAAACTTCAGGTTTTCAAACAATACGTCTTTCTAGAAACTTCAAGTTTCAAAATAATTATGAACTTTAGGTTCATATGTTCTTGCATGCAAACACAAATATATATACAGAAATACGCAAAAAGAAAATATGCAAATAAAACTTCAGGTCTATAATTATAATTGAATTAATTATTTGGATTTCAGGCCAAATTCAAAGTGTGGGTAAAAAATTATAAAACCCAAATTGTCTAAAAAAATAAACAATTAAGCTCGGGGCCCAAAAGCATGGGCCAAGGCCAACGATTGGGCTGATCAAATTGGAACCATGCAGTCCAGGCCTAAACTTGGGCTAGAATGGGCGGATCAGGCAAACAGGGTTCAGGCCCAAGGCAGCAAATGGGCTACCAAGGAAAAATCAAGCCCAAAATAGGCCTAGGTGAAGGCGCTGATCCAATGCAACGCGGACAGATGAACCCGGAGAGACACAATCCAGTGCGTCGTAGGACACGGGGACACCATAGCCATGGGCTGGTGTCGTGCGTAGGCCGAGATTCCAATTCAGCCCAACGGGCTGTTTGGAGTTGGAACATGGCAGCAAAAGCAAACAACAAGCCCAAAAGGGTGATGTGTGATGCAAGCCCGAGGGTCCGAAGCCCAGTAGAGCTCGAGTTTGGAAACCCAAAACACCCCAGCAGCACTGGGTGTTGGTTTTGAATATGAAAAAGCTTCGGCGTCGCTTTAGGCGACTTTCCTCGGGTGGTCACGGCACGACAATGCACGAGGGTTCAATTGGGAACCATAGGTTTGGAAGAAAAATCAAGTTTCAACGTTTGGGGGTATGAGAAACATTTGAGGATTCGAAGAATCCGTTGAAAAATTCACCGATTTCCATCAATTTTTCCGAGAAAAACTCATCGTCGCAGATGATGGTTTGGTCCTAAGCACGACTGCAGGTCGTGATTTCCCAGGGAAAAAAGCGGTGAGGTTGTGGCCGACTACAGGCGGCGCTAGGTCGGGGTTTCGATGCCAAAAACGGCGTCGTCTCAGATGGAGCATAGGGTTTTGCTCTGGTGCATCGCGGCTCAAAGGCTTGCGTGAGCTCAGGTTGTGTCACAGGTCATGGGTTCGAATAACCTTAACAGTTTTTTTTTTTCCAGGTTATAATTCAATGCATATTGACAAGTAATTTTAATGAATGAACATATATTTGATGCAATTCATGGCAAATACCAAATTCACATAATTCAACAATTATGAATATAATGCATACACAATTTATGTACAATCTAAAATTCGAAAAACGTAAGTTGGGTTATGCATTATGGTGAATGTTCATGCTATCAGGGCTGCAAAAATATTGAGATAAGAACCGTTGTTTTGGAAGAACCTGATTGCGTGATGATATTGATGAACTGGTTTGATGCAGAAAGTTTCCATGTCAGATTCCTAAGCGCAACGGTAGGAGCGTGCTGATAACGTGTTGTAGCCTATTTTATCTAACAGGGAAGGGGCCGACAGCACAGAGAAGAAAAATAGAGAGAGATTGGAGAGAGATATGTGTTTGTAGGGTTGTGTAGAGGAATGTGTAAAGGATGTGTTATTCCCCCTACGCAGTGTCTTTCTTTATAGTAATAAGAGAGAGAAGAAATCCTTCCTTCTCCAAGGAATATAAGTCCATATAGGAAAGAATAACTAGAATCAAATCTAATCTAAGATTTATACAATCACACTTAAACTAAAAGTTTATAACATGTTGTACTTTATTGTAATTATACAATAGGGTAATAAAGACATTTCACATTTGCAATTTAAGTTGGGTGTAGAGAAAGATTACATGGGTTTAAATAAAATTTCTCTTTCCCAATTCTTTTCTCTTTCGATCACTTGGTAATAACATATTGATTTGAAAGTTATACAATTGATATTATTGAATGAACAGAGTAATACTGCATAAGGAGCTACCAACACTTTGGCGAAAAGCAATTATTTATATACACTTTGGTGCGAGTTTGATTTTCACCGATTCTTTTTTTTTTAACATTAATTATTTAACCTACTAACACTATCGTTTGTTAAAAAATAAAACAAAATAAAAAGCTATTTACAGGAGATATTATATGAATGACTAAAGATGCCAAAACTCCGGAAAACTGGAACCAGTAGTGATGGGCCATAAATTTAACATATGAGTGTGGACCACTCCCTGTGCTCATCACATCACTGAAAGTGAACTCTTTGGAATCGTTTGCGTTATATATCAATTCCGTTTTTCTTTTTCTTCTATTTTTGTTTGCAAATTTCCTGTTATTGTATCTGTTATTTTTTTTTTTTTGGACCGCATTAAATTGGGTGGGTCATGGTCTTGGTGAAAGACTACCGATACACAAAGAGAGAGAGAGAGTCCGGTGGGTGCATGGCATCCACGTTTATGTTGTTCAAGTTTTTCAGTTGGTGTGTCGTTCAATAGAGGTGCCAAACAGAAACTAATTTGGGACCTTTTTCAGATGGTTGTTAATTACCAGGTCTCACTGCCATTTTTGATTAATTAGCACCATTTTTTATATATCTGGGTAGTTCATGAAAGGCACAGAGCTAGCATGCAGTCGAGGTTCCAGGCTTTGAGTTCGTGGGGGTGTTGGTCGTTAGGTTCGATTTTTTTTTTTTTTTTGGTTGTAGGTCTTCTGAGGTTATGCCTTTTCATCAAATTTATATACTCTATTAGATAATATTGTAGCTACACCCCATATTAAGACATTACACATATATATGTATGTGTGTGTGTGTGTATCAGAGCACTTCCACCGGGGTGCAAATGTGCCAGCACCCAATCAAAAAACCAAGTTGGAGGTTAGTCCATTCACTCCAGCCCACAAACTTGCCTGGCACCCCAGCCCAAGCCAGGCAACAGACCAGCCCATTTTTGACAGACCCAGAGACTGGCCTATTTGGATGGCGAGTGCAATTCACTCGCGAGTGGGCGCGAGTAGGGGACATGGGTGCAGGCGGCGGGGCCCGCTGTCAGCCCTTGTTCTTCACCCAGAAGTAGGCGACGTGGCCTTCTCAATGCCGTTGGATTTCCAACGGCTAGTTTTTCTAGACCGTTGGATTTCCAACGGTAAAAAAAATTTAAATTTTACTTTTAAACTGGACCATCCAATCACAGATCAATGGTCCACGCTTTTTCCCCCAAAAATAAAAAGGCCCAACGGTCAGAATTATGACCGTTGGCCATGTGGCAGCTCCTTGGCTCTTGGATTTGAATATTTTTCAAATTCAATGGTCCAAATTAATTAACTACATTAAAATTTATTAAAAATTATAAAAAATTACAGAAAATTTTTTAAACAGTTTTTTTTTTCTATAAATACCTAACCCTCATCTTCCACCTTACACCACATTCAATATTTTCTACACTTTCTACCAAAGCTTTCATATACTTAATTGATGAGTTTATGTAAATTTATTTTAGTGTCTTTTTTTTTTAAGTTTATTTGATGAGTATGTAATTTTATTTTAGTGTGTTTTTTTTAAGTTTATTTGAAATTTTATCCGAAATTGGTTAAAAATCTTATCTGAAATTAAAACTATTTTTTTATTTATTCTTTTAAAAATATATAAAATATTTTAAATGGGCTGGGTGCTAGCGCATTTTGTAGGGGTGGAGATCGTTTGTGCCAGCGCATTTTTAGATTGGGTGTCAGCGCATTTTTTTAGGGGTGGAGATGCTTTGGCCTATTATTGTTCATTGGGGTCTATTATTGTTCATTTAAGTGGATAAATGCGCTGGGTGCTGGCGCAAAGTCTTTAAGTGAATAAATGCGCTGGGGTCTATTACTGTTCATTTTGTTAGGTTCGATTTTTTTTTTTTTGGTTGTAGGTCTTCTGAGGTTATGCCTTTTCATCAAATTTATATACTCTATTAGATAATATTGTAGCTACACCCCATATTAAGACATTACACACACACACACACATATACATACATATATACATATACATACATATATACATATACATATAGATATATGTGTGTGTGTGAGTGTGTGTGTGTGTGTGTGTATCAGTCATACTGATGTGGTTATTGCTGAAACCTCAACAATGAAGTTTGGCCTACTTCAAACTCGAGGATCTGGCCTTACCCATGTTCAAAAGTGGAGGGTCACTCCAGGTTTTTAATCTAATTAAAATTAAAGGGAAAGAGATTCAAAGTTAAGTGTATACAAAGGAAATACCATATTCTAGCCAACTAGGCTAGGCCTAAATCTACCTCCTCCAGGATGTGAAGTAATGTTGAAGATGTTTGTGGACTTTAAGTCGTCTCTTCAAGCTTTCAAAATCGTGAAATACTAGATTTCTAAGGAACCCTTTTGAATTAAACATATATCTAAACTTATCTTCTACAGTTTAGATTACTTATGAAGTGGATATATAACACCAAAGTAACTGCAATTATATTGGAGTTATAATGCTTGTCAATTAATTATCTCATAATTTTTGGATAAAAATCACTAATTTAATTCCTCCTCCCATTGTGCACTGCTACACGCTATAAGTGTTGATTATTCAACTCTAATTTTTTTTTTCTTGACAATTGATAGCTCATACATACAGTTTTTTTTTAGTTTTTTTTTTAACAAATGATATTATCTACACTAACGGGGATGGGGGAGTGAGCTAAGCCTCACAATGGGCTAGCAATAATGTGGTTCAAATTTGCCTTTGGCGAGAATCGAACCTAAGACCTTTTAGAAATACCACTACACCGTAGTACTAAGTGATATATACCCTTTTTGTTTGAGAAATGATAAATGACAACATACAATTGACGCATAAAATGTGGAAAAAGTTTATAGAATTGATAATTATCTCTAACAAGAATCCTATTTTTAAACTAGCGTTTGATTTCAACTATGGATGATGAATTTCCTACTTTTTATTTCCTAAAAGATAATGAATCTCATGCTAATCTTCAGACTTCACTAAACGAATTTGGATAAAGATTCATGTTCTCTTGGTCACCTGGTGATGTAGAATTTATGATCACTTATTTTTTGATATCAAGAGGAATGAAGAATAAATAAAAAAAAATTTATTGTTTTAATCTTAACCTTTGATATCAAGTTCAAGAATCCATGAGTGATTATCCATTTCTTGGTCATTTGGTGAATTAAAGCATGCTATATAATATGCGAGTATATAGTCGTGTATTGTAATTGGAAGAATCCATGAGTGATTATCCATTTCTTGGTCATTTGGTGAATTACAGCATGCTATATAATATGCGAGTATATAGTCGTGTGTTGTAATTGGAAGAGTGAACTAATACGAACTATTAGATAATTCTTTTTTATGTATTTCTCTTTTAATTATAGTTACTGTCAACTAGAAAAGAATTACAGTAATGTAGGGAGAGTTTCGAAACTGGACGCAAGGGTAGAAACTAACACCCTATCGACTAGGATATTGGACCATATGTATATATAATTTTTGCTTGAGAATTGATAATAATCTCTAACAAAGAATATCCTATAGTTAAACTATGTTTTCTACAAGTTCAACAACTATTTCTTCCCAACTCTGTTAAAGAACCATTGTTCCAGCAAAGCTTCACCGGCACCCCCAAAAGCTATTATCCATGTGACCATGTGTAGTTTAATCTTAAGATTTAGCTAGTTAGATTTAGAGTTGTTTGGATTAAAACTTGAACTTTGGGCTCAAGAAGGAGCTGGCCCAAAGGGAAGCCCAGAAAGCAGAAATGGCCTTTCCCGACTTGGTGCAGCTCAATTGCACCACTTGCTCACCTGCCTAGAGACCAAGTGGTATCGACCAGCCAGCTAATCAGCCCAAAAGCACTTTACAGTGTCAGTACAAGTAAATAGTTGCTGAGTCATTGCCCTTCAAGCTGCATTCGGGCAAGGTTACTGCTACAGGAGGCCAAACCGAAGTGTCTATAAAAGAAGAAAGAAAAATCAGAGATAAAGACACTCAATCAAACAAACAAATACAGACACTCAATCAAACAAACAAATACAAGCACAAACTCTGCTCAAAGCCAGATTTGCCTTCAAACGAAGTTGTAGTCAGCCTAAGCCTTCATCTCTCTCGGGATAAACCCTTACCAAAAAGCCTTTGTAATAGCTCTGCTACATTGTCCTAAACCTGCTGTAGTATCGATTTCTTTCTGTAAACTCATCTCCCTACCCCTTTTCTAAAGCTCTCAAACCCCTTGATAAACCACAAAGATAGGAAGTTGCAAGACGATCAGCCTTGCCCGACCCTCTTTGTTTTTGTCTTTTCATTCATTAATCTAGCAGTATGTTGTATACTTCCAGTTGTATCCAAGTGATTTCTAGTAAGTTGATGATTAAAAGACTTCTCAGCTCTTGAATCTGATTTGAATATGTCTTCACGGTTCAAACCAGATCTAAGTTCTAAGCCCTCGGGCATGTAAGATTGATCATTCAAAAGTCCTTGGTCTCAAGGCATAAAAAAGAACCTTATGTGGACTTAACCCATCCACGACAAGCTTTGATAAACAAGAAGTCCGAAGTTACTTGGGGCGCAAGTAATCGACTTATCTCTTAGTTTTATTTCTATTATATTATGATTATAGTAGAACGTTTGAGTATAGAATGAATTCTGATGGGAAGCCTCAAGGCCTATATCTAAGGCCCTACAAAGCCACCTATTTGGGTTCATTCTGCTCTGCGGGCTCGGATAATCAAAAGTATAATGGTTATAAGACTCGTGCAATCAATAAAACAGACATCGTATATTCGAGTACTGCGTTAGTTCTTGACTGGAAGCCTCAATGCCTACACCTAAGGCCCCACAAAGGCACATGTCATAACTAACACGGTCTCTCGGGTATATGTACAACTAAAACTCAACATCCGTTTTACATCTGCCATGCTGAAGATGGCAGTGGCACGCCTGAGCACTTAAAAGTTAATCTTGATTGTGAGCCTCAAGGCCTACACCTAAGGCCCCACAAATGCACATTTCAAAGTTAACTATGTCCTTCTCTTTCAGCCTTGCCCGACAAGCCCGCCAGTGAAGCAGAAGCCCGACAGAAAACATCCACCGGTGCCAACCTCTAGGGGAGCTGTGTGCTCGTCGGCCAGGAGACATCCCCAGCGGAAATTCCAGCCACGAACATAGTTTTGGCACGCCCAGTGGGATCTGCTTGATCAAAAGAAATATGTCAAAACTGCCAGAAGACTTGCAAACTACCTTGTTACAAATGTTGCAAAGATTGGAGAGCGCCTCCACAGGCTTCAGAAAAGAAGCAGACCTGGTTATAAGACCAACTATTCCTATATCTTTACCTCAACTTGGGGAAAATGATGATAGGGAAGAAGAGAAAGTTAAAACCAGCCAGCCAGAAGAAGCAGTGGCGGACAAAACTGCAGATCCCTTCTCAGATGCCCCAGTAAATATGATCAGTATGGCATGGGCTGAGATGGGGAAAGAAAAGGTCACAAGGGAAGAAGAAGGAAGACTAGCTGACAAATCCACAAAAAGGGTGACCAAATTGCCCGAACATCCAAAAGCAGCCATAATCAAAGGGATGGTTCTGTGCAGTAAATGCCAATGCGAGTGTGAGCTCGAAATTCCCACAGCAGGAGTCCTCATTGATCATGAGCTGATCAGGAGGAAAGAAGAAGAAATGAAAGAAGCCCGCGAAAGAGCCAGGCGGGCAACAGGAAGAGATATTTCCCGAAGTGTTTTTCAACGATTGAGAGGTGATTCCCAACCTAAAGCTTTATCAAAAGTATTTCGAAACCATGAGGTTTCTGAGGAGGCAAAAGATAAGGATGCTAAAAAGCCAAAAGGAAAGGGTGTAGAGCATTCTCAATACGGCCATTTGGGAAGAGAAGTCAAAATGAGTGATAGGATAACAAATCCTATCCAGAAAGATAACCCTGCCCGCCTCGGGAGAAAATGGTACGTGGTTGGGAAGAATGGATAGCCCATTAGACAAATGGGAGCCTCCATGGTCAGAAGGGTTCAAAGGCAACACAAAGCCTACATGAACTCCTTAAAAACCCCTGCGACGTCTGAAGCATCCAAGAACCAAAAGTTGGAAAAAACGTCATCTGGGGGAGTAGTCAGTTTCGTTGGAGGAGTAAAAAAGAAGTGGAGAAGGCTACTAGCAAGACGGAAGGCGAGGGAGACCATGTACCACAAAGCCTACATCTTGGGAAATATAGGATCTTGAGGAGAGCTCAAGAAGATATGATCATAGTGTCAACTCTTGGATGGAAGACAGAGCCTATTTGCTTTGGAACTGTTTCGCCTGAAAGAAAACTGCCTTCTATATCATTAGTGGGTCCTTCCGGTGAGGTTCCAAAGCAAACACCATATTCAGGCATGAATCTACAGGAGGGGGAACCAGAACCACTGCTTCCAGCAGATGCGATGGCTTGGTTAGATGAGTTCATGGACCAGATTGAGAGCAAGAAAGAAGAACTGCTTGAGCCTAGCAAGTTTCATATCAACATGGCGTATGTGCTATCCGCCATGTTTGGTGCCAGACCTAATCAGCCTGCCACTATGGAAGGTGACTACGTAACAACTGAGCCAATGATGGCCCATGTCAATGTGGAGGTAGCCGAAGAGGGAGAATCGGGAAAGGATGAATCATCTGAAGTATCCAAAGATGGTCCTTTAAGGATTTATACAGACAAAATGGTGTTCAGCCGCCCAAACATTTTGCTTGACAATCATCTTAAGCCCATATATGTTACAGCTCATTTAGAGGGGGTGCCCTTCAAAAGGATTTTAATTGATGGAGGAGCGGCTGTTAATGTACTACCGGCCAAGCAAATGAAAAAGTTGGGGAGAGGCACAAAAGATCTTATTCCTACAGACCTCACGGTTTCAAGCTTCTCGGGCGCTATCACCAAAACACATGGGATATTGCCATTAGAAGTGGACTTGGGGTCCAAACAGATCATGCTGGCATTTTTATGGTAGATTGTACTTCCACCTACGGAGCATTACTTGGAAGGAACTGGATCCACCAAAGTCTTGCCATACCCTCCACCCTGCATCAACAAGTCGTTGTCTACCATGAAGCAGGAACGGAGGGACCAGGCTTTTGGGAAATGGTAGAGGTCGAATCACGACCATTTCTCCCCACAGCCAATGTTGCAGAAGCAAGTTTCTACAACCCCAACGTAGGAATTTTGAAATGTTCAGGAGCAGATGAGAACGGCCGCCCTACCAAGGTGACGGCCCAAAAGCTTCTAGAACAAGGAATGCTCCTTACTAGATATGAGTGGGATAGACCTTGTATCGTCCCGACGCCCCTACACCATCGATGACAGAACAAAAAAGGAAGGATCAGGTAATGGCAGTCAGGTCCCTGATTAAAAGACTGTTGGTGTATGGAAAATGAAGAAAGCAAGAAATGAAGCTCTTAGACAAAGAAGAGCATGAATGTCAGTTAGGAGCTTCGACCGGCCAGGATGAAAGCAGGGAGGAATCTTGTAGAGAAGAGTTGGAGAGGGCCATACAAATGGCCGAGTGCATATATGACCTAGATGGGCCAGACGACTTGCCCGAGAGCCCGGAGTTAGTCGAATTTTTGTGTGCAGAACCTGATAAGCCACCACCAGAAGTTCAGGATCCTTTGGAAGTTATTGATCCAGGGACAGAGGAATATCCAAGACCAATACAAATCAGTGGCTTATTAGAGACTAATGATCGGGCAAAGATTATCTGTCTTTTGCAAGAATTTAAGGATTGTTTCGCTTGGCATTATACTGAGATGCCAGGTTTAGATTCAACCTTGGTGGAACACAGAATGCCCATCAAGGAGGGATATAAACTTGTTAAGCAAGCACCGCGAAGGATGTCAAATGAGATAGAAGAGAAGGTCAAAGAGGAAATTGAGAGGCTTGTAAAAGCTGGCTTTATCAGACCAGCCAAATATGTGGAGTGGTTAGCCAACATTGTACCCGTTTTAAAGGCTATAACAAAAGCAGTACGATGCTGTGTTGATTACAGAAATATTAATGGCGCTACACCAAAAGATGAGTATCTCATGCCCATGGCCGATCTATCCATAGATGCAGTGGCAAAAGACAAAGTCTTATCTTTTATGGATGGGAATGTCGGGTATAATCAGATAAAGATGGCCCCAGAAGATATACATAAAACAGCTTTTAGGTGTCTCGGTCATGTGGGGGTATATGAATACCTGGTCATGCCATTTTGGCTCAAGAATGCTGGTGCAACCAACCAAAGGGCAATAAATGCCATCTTTCATGATTTGATTGGCCAGAACATGGAGGTGTACATCAATGACATCGTGGTGAAATCCAAAACAGAAGAGCAGCATCTGATAGACCTCAGGCAAGCATTGACAAGAATGAGGATCCATAAACTGAAGATGAATCCAAAGAAGTGCGCGTTTGGAGTGAGAGCGGGCAACTTCTTGGGATTCCTGGTGCATCAAAGAGGTGTAGAAGTAGACAAGAACAAATCTCGGGCAATAATGGAATTGTCCTCGCCTACCAACAAAGTGAAACTTCAGAGGCTGCTGGGTAAAATTAATTTCTTGAGAAGATTTATTGCCAATTTAGCAGGCAAGATCCAGCCGCTAACTCATTTGCTAAGACTGAAGGATAAAGAAAATTTCGAGTGGGGACCACCACACCAAAAGGCTTTCGACAGCATCAAAGCCTATTTGACTTCTCCACCAGTATTGGTACCACCTCAAAGGGGAAAACCCTTAAAGCTATATATCTCTACTTCAGAGAAATCAATCGGGAGTTTGTTAGCCCAAAACAATGAAGGCGGGAAAGAGCAGGCAGTGTACTACCTCAGTAGAATTTTGACCGAGGTAGAAACAAGATATTCCCCAGTAAAGAGATTGTGCTTAGCTCTGTATTTTACTGCCAGCAAGCTGAAGCATTACATGTTACCTTGTCACGTGCACATCATCGCCAAGACAGATGTGATAAAGTACATGTTGTCAAAACCAATACTAACAAGAATGATTGGGAAGTGGATTCTAGCATTATCAGAGTTCAGTTTTCAATATGTACCCTAAAGGGCAGTCAAAGGCCAAGCAATCGCTGACTTCTTGGCGGAGCATCAAGAGTCTCAAGATGAGATAATCAATATCCCGGGGACCTTGGAAGTTACTAGTGTTTGGATCCCGCCAAGCAAAGAAATCTCCGGCAAAGAGGAGTGGGTCCAGCAAGAGATAAGAATAGTGACTGGCCTCTGGATTACTCCTTGGAAGCTGTATTTTGATGGTTCCTACACTCAGAAGGCTTCAGGAGCTGGGATTGTAATTGTCAACCCTCAAGGGGTTTATCATTATTACTCATTTCTCCTAGATTACCAATGGAACACCAATAATCGGGCAGAGTATGAAGCCTTAATAATTGGTTTGGAAATCTTGATGGATCTGGGGGCAATGGAGGTAGAGGTCTTTGGTGATTCAGAGCTAGTGATAAACCAGCTAAATGGGGAGTTCAAGTGCAGACATATCACCATGACAGGGTATTATTTGGCGGCTACGCAATTGCTGAGTTATTGGGATTCTGAGATATCAGTTAATCATATTCCTAGGGGATCCAACCTAGCGGCCAACGAGATGACGCAATTAGCCTCAGGCGTACCAATATAGGAAAGAAAATATGGGGTGGATGTCGAGATTCAAAGAAGAAACCTTATTTCTATCCTGGAAAGAGGATTCAGTCTGGATGTAATGGTTCTAGAAACTAAGATAGAAGATTGGAGGTCGCCTATCATTCATCATTTAAAAGATCCCTCTTCACCCACAAACAAGAAGAATAGACAGCAAGCAACCAAGTATGTCTTATGGGCGAATGACCTGCTAAGGAAAACTCCAAATGGGTTACTATTGAAATGCTTAGGCCAAGAGGAATCCATGAGAGTAATGGCCGAGGTACATGAAGGAGTATGTGGAGCACATCAGACTGGAACGAAGATGAGGTGGTTGCTTAGAAAGTATGGTTATTTCTGGCCCGACATGGAAAAAGGTTGCAAGTCCTATGCCCGAGGCTGTGAAGAATGTCAAAGGCACGGTCCCCTACAACATGTGCCTTCAGTGCCTTTAAATCCAGTGGTCAAGCCTTGGCCCTTCAGAGGATGGGCAATGGACTTTATCGGGCAGATCTATCCAGCTTCTAGCAAGGGGCACACTTTCATAATTGTAGCAACGGATTACTTCACCAAATGGGTAGAGGCCTCGGCCGTAAAATCTATAACCTCAGCTGTAGTCAAGAATTTTATTGAGACCAAGATTCTGTATAGATTTTGGGTGCCCGAAACCATAGTAACGAATCGTGGGCCATCTTTTATTTCAAAAGAAGTTGAAGAGTTTGCAAGCAAATACAAAATAAAGATGATCCAGTCCAGTCCTTACTACCCACAGTCAAATGGCCAGGCAGAATCCAGCAACAAGATTTTGGTAAACATTATCAAAAGAATGGTGATAGATAGTCCGGAGAAGTGGCATGAAAAGCTGGGGAATACTTTGTGGGCATACAGAACTTCCAATAGGGCAGGAACAGGGACAACTCCTTATGCTTTAACTTTCGGGCAAGATGCAGTGCTCCCCGTGGAAATCAATGTAAGTTCTGTCAGAATTCAAAATCAGTTTGGGTTACATAGTGAAGAGTACATCGAAGCCATGTGTCAAGGGATTGAAGACTTAGATGTAGCCCGAATTGAAGCCTTGAACCAGATTCAGGAAGGAAAGAAAGCTGTTGCCCGAGCTTATAACAAAAAGGTGAAGATGAAGTCTTTCAAGAATGGAGATTTAGTGTGGAAGACAGTCCTCCCTCTAGGAGCTCAGCTTAGGGGCTTTGGAAAGTGGAGCCCGACATGGGAAGGTCATTTCATGATTAGTCGAGTATTAGACAAGGGAGGATACTACTTGGCGGACCTCGAAGGAAATTGGCAGAAACATCTCATTAATGTTAAATTCTTGAAAAAGTATTGTCCTAGATTATGGGATGTTAGAGATTGTTATATTGAAGAAGATAAGGTAAGGTAGACTTCGGGATATCAAAATGCAGTGTATGTTCATCAATCATTCAAGAAGACAAAAAGACAAAAAGTTGCTAAAATAATGTTTATTTCATTTTGACAAATTGGTGAAATTTACAACAGATTCAATTCCGACGTGCTACATTCGATTCCTTCTGGATGCAATGGTGTTTTCAGCTGGTTTTCTGATGTCTTCATGGATAGAATCCGATCAGGTGATCGGGTTATGCGGCCAAGATGAGCTTGGTAGAGGATCCTCAGACAGAGTCATCACCATATATGATGGTGAAGCCTGACTTATCATGGCAGCAAGCAGGAAGGCAAGCCTTCATGAGGAAACCATCTGACCAAGGGTGTTGGGGATAGCGGGGTGGTTGACCAAAGGTGTTGGAGATAGTAGTAATCTGATGAAAACTTTTTTTACGAAAATGGAGTTTTAGGAAACCCCACTTAAACCCTGAAGAACTCATTTCACAGTTTTAGAAGAAAACTAAGGAGGCAGAAACACTTGGGGTGGAAAAAGATGAGATCGAGGATGATTTGTTGAAAGAGCCGGAATTTATAGGAATATCAGAAGGTAGTTTAAGAGTCGTGGGAAGATCAAGAGACTTCGGGTGGCGTTGATCTCAACCAAAAGATACAAGTTCCAAGAACAAGGGTGCAGGCGCATGCAGCTATTCAATCAATATTAGCGCCTGGAATTCCAGGCTGAATATCAATTGAAGGGGGGCACTGTTTGGATTAAAACTTGAACTTTGGGCTCAAGAAGGAGCTGGTCCAAAGGGAAGCCCAGAAAGCAGAAATGGCCTTTCCCGACTTGGTGCAGCTCATTTGCACCACTTGCTCACCTGCCTAAAGACCAAGTGGTATAGACCAGCCAGCTAATCAGTCCAAAAGCACTTTACAGTGGCAATACAAGTAAATAGTTGTTGAGTCATTGCCCTTCAAGCTGCATTCGGGCAAGGCTACTGCTACATGAGGCCAAGCCGAAGTGTCTATAAAAGTAGAAAGAAAAATCAGAGATAAAGACACTCAATCAAACACACAAATACAGACACTCAATCAAACAAACAAATACAAGCACAAACTCTGCTCAAAGCCAGATTTGCCTTCAAATGAAGCTGTAGTCAGCCCAAGCCTTCATCCATCTCGGGATAAACCCTTACCAAAAAGCCTTTGTAATAGCTCTGCTACCTTGTCCTAAACCTGCTGTAGTATCAATTTCTTTCTGTAAACTCATCTCCCTACCCCTTTTCTAAAGCTCTTAAACCCTTTGATAAACCACAAAGATAGGAAGTTGCAAGACGATCAGCCTTGCCCGACCTTCTTTGTTTTTGTCTTTTCATTCATTAATCTAGCAGTATGTTGTATACTTCCAGTTGTATCCAAGTGATTTCTAGTAAGTTGATGATTAAAAGACTTCTCAGCTCTTGAATCTGATTTGAATATGTCTTCACGGTTCAAACCAGATCTAAGTTCTAAGTCATCGGGCATGTAAGATTGATCATTCAAAAGTCCTTGGTCTCAAGGCATAAAAAAGAACCTTATGTGGACTTAACCCATCCACGACAAGCTTTGATAAACAAGAAGTCCGAAGTTACTTGGGGCGCAAGTAATCGACCTATCTCTTAGTTTTATTTCTATTATATTATAATTATAGTAGAACGTTTGAGTATAGAAGAAATTCTGATGGGAAGCATCAAGGCCTATATCTAAGGCCCTACAAAGCCACCTATTTGGGTTCATTCTGCTCTGCGGGCTCAGATAATCAGAAGTATAATGGTTATAAGACTTGTGCAATCAATAAAACAGACATCGTATATTCGAGTACTGCGTTAGTTCTTGACTGGAAGCCTCAAGGCCTACACCTAAGGCCCCACAAAGGCACCTGTCATAACTAACACGGTCTCTCAGGCATATGTACAACTAAAACTCAACATCCGTTTTACATCTGCCATGCTGAAGATGGCAGTGGCACGCCTGAGCACTTAAAAGTTAATCTTGATTGTGAGCCTCAAGGCCTACACCTAAGGCCCCACAAAGGCACCTTTCAAAGTTAACTCTGTCATTCTCTTTCAGCCTTGCCCGACAAGCCCGCCAGTGAAGCAGAAGCCCGACAGAAAACATCAACCGGCGCCAACCTCTCAGGGAGCTGTGTGCTCGTCGGCCAGGAGACATCCCCAGCGGAAATTGCAGCCACGAACAAGAGTAATTAAATAGTTCAAAATAAATAGGTACTTTTAATTTTCCCTTTGTCGTTGGTATCCGTTAGGGTTTTTCTCAAGCATCATGTTTAATTAGCCAGTTGGCATTAAATAAATCTTTTTTTTTCTTGAGTTATTTCTTGTTTATACGACTAGTTTATGATTGATACGCGCTACCATCTACTTTCTTAATAACCAAGAAAATGATTTTCTATAAATATCACAATTTAAACTTGTCTATTTACCTTTCTGTTTGTACACTTGTTTATTTTATTTCTTTTGTGACACGCTAATGTATATATAATTTTGGGTGTCATAGGTATAGTAGAACCTCAACTTCCTTCATTGATCTTATGACGTTTTTGTTATATAATCACAATAGGACAGATGTAGGGCATAGCCCCCTCTTTTGTTCATGAATATGCTTAATTTGACATTGTATTTTTCTGTTTCCTTCAAAGCAACTTTTCCATTTAATTAAGAACTTAGTTTGCTAATCTATCAATTTGTTAACATCGGGCGTCGAAATAATCGAACGCAGCAACAATATAATCCAAGAGTTTTGTTTTTCCGTACACTCGTGTTTACTTATGACTTTTGAATTGAAAATCATTTCCGTTTCTTGATTTGTTTATTTAAATTGATTAGGGTTATTGTAAGAGAGGGACCATAAGAGTGCACGCCCAAAAAGGGGGGAGAGGCTACAAAATCCCCAGAACAATGATGTGCAACAAAAACTCAACCACACGAGAGATCTAAATAAATAAAAACCATATCAACTGCAAAAATAGGGAACGAGAAGGGAGAAAAACATTAACATTTTAAAAATTGGCTTGAAATTCCCAACTGGATTCACTAACATGTTCATTTTTTTTTATACACATTTTCCTTTACCGCCACCTGCCCGAAGAAAGCGAAATTAAAATTCCCGCAAATCATCCGAAAAACCCATGAATCTTACAAGAAACTATATGTTGAAAAGCTAAAAAGAAATAGGGTAAAAGGGAGAAAAGAATAAAACTAATGGTGTCTGGTGTTGGAGCTACGGATCGTCACACCATGCAAAAATTTTGTATATCCAAGGAAATTGAGCTTTCCGTCTGCACTTCTGATCCAATCTCGGAGGATAGAGTAGGCAGAAGGGCCGAGATTCAATTCCTGCATTCACAGGTAAAGCCATTTTGAGTTGAAATCGGAAATGCAGCAAAAATCGACTGTAAAAGAGAAGAATACATAATTGGACATACTCTTGCCAGTTCTTCAATTGATATGACTCGGTTACCCTCCCGTTCAAAATGCTCAAAAGCAGTACAGGCTATCTGCTCCCACCCTTCAAGGGCCTCCAATTGATGGGTACTGATTGCGGCTGCGCAAAATTCTTCGAAGTCCATTGTTCTATAAGCAAGCGGTTCCATCTGAAATCAATTATAACAGGGAATTGAGAAACTGATCATTGCTGACCTCAAATGTCATGGCATAAAAAAGGATAAAATGTCAGATAAATTATAGCATAAGTTACGATAGCCTACACATGCTAGCAAACTTCTGACTCGTTTTGGAAGTGCTCTTAAATGACTGAAAGTGCTTTTAGAGAAAATGTTTTTAGAACCAATCCTTAGTAAAAATGCAATTAATTCTGGAAAAGCACATAAGTGGTGCTTCTTGCAGGAATCACTTCAAGTGCTTTTGGAACCCAAAAACATTTCCTCAAAAGCTCTTTCAATCATTTAAAAGCACTTCCCAAACTATCCCTTCAACTAAAACAATCCAAAAGCAAGAACAGAATTTAAAAGAACACTTACCGCACTTAGGATATCAACAACCCTTGACTCCTTCATCGCATCAGTTGAATTTCTTTGTAGAGCCTGCAAAATGTAATTTTCTCCCCATAAGCCCCTCTTCAAAATATATATATATATATTGCCTGGAAACTCAAATTAGAAAAAGTAGGAGTAGTAAATAACCATTTTGAAATTATGAAGAGAGACACGCTCATCATTATCTGGTTCCAAAAGCATGAATTGTGCTCTTAGATATATCAGCTCATCCTCCGTCAAAGCTTTGGAAAGAGACTGCAATCACGCCATGAAAAAACAGGAACATGATTTTAATAGTCAAAAACAATTTATACCTGCCTCCATGAAAAGTGAAAGAAATGGCAGATTATTGATCACTACATTACTAGGATTTAGCTAAATGGAGAAAACGAAAGGTAATTAGAATGTCTCTACTCTCTATGAACCATCACTCTGCCTACTTTGTAGAAAGAGTTCAAGAGAAAAGCTAAAGGTTTTACCTTTTCTTTTCACTTCCATTAGCCATAGAACCGAAAAGTGGAAACTCAAATGGAAATTTAATAATTTTCTTTCCTCACTAATTAACAAAACAAAGGTTAAATTTTCTGTTCACTTGCCAATTAAGTTTCTTAAAAAGTAGATATTGATTATATAAAAAAAAAAATATATCTTCCCATGTAATCAAAGACATCTCAATATTGACATTTTATAAGCATCATTTTCAAGGATGCCATAGGGTGAAGGTAGTGATATACTATACAGTTGAAGATACATTCTTCGAGACCCAAACAGAAAAGGAAAAAGTTAAGATACATTATGCATTATCAGAAAGGATAAAGAACACATCACTCCGATACCAAATTAATCATCAAGTAAAACCAAAAGATGAAGTTTTGACATTTAAGAGCAGACACGACCAAGCTATGTGTAATAGGAATAATTAGGAGATATCAAAAATTTCTAATACTGAAAAACGAAATGGGGTGAAGGTAGAAAGAGCCATATTTGGAAATGGTAACAATACCTTAAGTGCTGCACGTTTAAATGGCGTAGCATGGAGATATGATTTGACTAATTTATGTATCAATATATCCAAAGGAAGAGGACGACTGTCATCTCGCAACCATGGGTGACCTGCAATTATGAGTGTCATTATTAGCTTTGAAAACCAAATGGAAAAGATCACTTATCAGCATTACCAAATAACAATGCCAAATTCAAATAGTATTCAATTTAAAGTCACTCTTGCTTGTAAATGAATATTTGGTATCAAACTAACAATCTGTAGTTATAACCACACTTTTTGAGAAGAATGAACAAAGGTATTTCAGCAGATGACACAATATAGATGGATGTTTAGTTCAAATATGATGGAGCAACCAAATGGAAACCTCTCACCCGCTCCCCTTATATCAACATTTTATTTAGATTGTGGAAGGGAAGTACAAAGACCACCCAAACATGATTAAAAGCAAAGCATATCATCTAAAACTGTCCACCAATTTTTTATCTCCTGGGTAGTACTTTAGACAGCAATAGAAAGAAATCTGCTTACATAAGGCTTGGACAGCAGTCATTCTTTTTCTGTAGTCCTTGTTCAAAAGTCTTTTTACGAAGTCCTTGGCTTCTAGAGACATAGTAGGCCAGGGTAAATCATCAAAACTAGGATCAGCTCGTAGCACTGCACGGAAAATTCCAGATTCAGTTCGTGCCCAGAAAGGTCGGCTTCCGCATAGCAGGATATAGGTGATAACACCAATGCTCCATATATCTCCCTCAAGACTATAAGATCTATGGAGGACTTCAGGCGCAACATAGTATGCACTTCCAACAATATCATTAAGTCTTTCATCTGCACATAAATGCATACATGAATAAATAATGAGGAAAAAGTTTCCTCCTATAATTTTAATAAGTACAAATAAACAAAGTATGAATTGGCTCAAGCAGTCAAAAGAGGGGAAACACTCATTAAATATTGAAATTGGTTAGTTGAAAAAGGACTTCATGTTTTCCACTACAGTTCTCATAGTATATGGTTTCTGTTTTTTTTGGTTTGTATGACCAAATATTTTTTTTTAAATGATAAACATCTAAAAGCTTTTTTTGTTCTTTTCAAGAGGGGTTAGATTAGATGAGACGGGTTGCACAGAATTAGACTTGACTTGATACTAGTGTATCCACAGATTTATCGGAATAAGATTGGACTTGTAGAAGACATTCAACAAGTTTCTTACAAATTCAAAAAATGGCGGAGAAAACAAAACAGTTCTAAGAAATAATTTATTTCATACACCATTACAAATACAAAAAATATGTGTATTATTAATCTTCAAATTTCAACCAATTTAACTTTTGAGTAGATAAAAATCATCAAACTTATCATATGGTTCACTGCAGGGTGTTCCATTCAATTGAAACATCAAATAGTCGAGAAAATTGAATGTTGTCCGTTTTAAAAAGAGAACAATAACTAAAACCAACCGGCACTTGAAACTGCAGCTCTAATGTATTTATTGAGTCAAGGAGAGAAATCAACTTCAACTATTGAGAGAGTAGGGATGATCATTATTAGATACCTGGTCTGATAAAGTCAGAAAGACCAAAGTCAATAAGCTTCATATCAGCATCTTCACTTCTAGTAGCGAAAAGGAAATTCTGTTAAGCAAGAATCAGAGAAGGAGAGAGAATACATTTAGCACTGTGTTTGGAGGTAGAAACAGATAAGAACTCATAAGTAACTTAAACACATAGGTTGACAATCAAAACCTCTGGCTTTAAGTCGCGGTGCACAACGCCTTGAAGATGACAAAATGCAACAACACTTAAAATTTGCACAACTATGTGTTTTGCATCTTCCTCTGCATACCTTCCACCTCTGCAGTTAAGGTGAGTTTGTCAACATACAATACACCATTGGAATGAAATGAGTAACATTGAAATACTGGCAAAGAAATTACCTAGATAAAATTCTGTCGAGAAGTTCCCCCCCTTCACACAATCTGGTAAGAGAACACAAATCCACAGATGTCATACCAAAGGAGTAGGAGACATGGCATATGATGCCCCAACCAGAAAAGTTTATATACTTCTTCATTCAACAATCATGCATGCAACTGACCCTCCAAATAAAAAGGATGAATAGAAAACAAGGTATACATACTCCATGACAATGTAAACATTATTGGCGTCTTCACATGCATCATAAAATTTTACAAGATGCTTATGCCCAGATAGAGCTTTCAATATCTTCACCTCTCTACGAACATCTTCAATCGATATTGCTGTCGCCATCTGCCAAATGAATTTGGTAAGAAACAAATACAATGCATTTAAATGGGTGCCATTATTTATAATATCCCGTACCGTTACAACTACAGAAATTTGAGGCCTAAGGGAAAAGGAAACAGAATATGAGGAAGGATGGCACGTGTCCAAATCATCGGAGCACGGGTGTTATCATACTTGCTATGCACTCACACACAGATCATAGACCAGATTCATTTCCAGCTGTAAATTACAACTCCAGACAAGACATCGTAATCGATTATAATGCTGTCCTGTTATTAATTACCAAATTTGACATGTGAAGAAAGGGTAAAAATCTAGCTCTGGACACAAATATTCAATTTGAAAAGTAACACAATTTACACTCATAACAAATGTCAGACCTTTGGCAAGTCATTAAAAAACTTCAACAATTCTGACTCGTGTTTTACAAGAGAAATGAATTAAAATACGTGGAGCAAGAGCTCCAGTAACAGTTTGCAACAAACTTGTCGTGTACCCCCTTTTTTGAACTCAGATGATCACATAATCATTACAGAAACACAATTATCATGCAATAATGCAACCTAGAGACGAGGACACGTACAGCTACACTCTGCAGACATAGCAGCGTGGCCGCAGTGCAAGAAGCAACGTAAGATTTAACGATCCCTGAGTTGAACACATCATTTTCATGCAACATATCCCACGTCATTGTAGGATACTGCGAACTAAACCACGGTAATCTTTTCTACTTAAGTAATTAATAACATTCAGTATCTAGTTCATAAATTCTGCTTGACTATAACAATTTCCCTCAATGTGGTTTCTCTATCCACACCCATCCATTCTTTTTCTTCCCTAATCAAAATTTACTCGCCACCACCAATTTACAAACCCAAAAACAGGAATCCCCTAATAGTAATAGATGGAATTCCAATCCCTCTACATTTCCCACCATGGTTTCGAAATGGCGATAATCGCATTACTTGTACATAAATGTGTTAACTTTAGCACCCTCTACACTACATTTTCTATATAAACACGATTGAATTTCCGAAAACAATCACTAAACAAGCAATTAAAAGGATTGCAGAATTGATATCAGAACTCAATTGTACCTTGGCTTTCGAAATGATCTTAACAGCCACAGGCTGGTCCTTGAGCTCACCCTTCTTTCCCCTACCAGAGCAAGTATGACCAAAATGCCCTCGCCCCACCTCCTTCCCAAGCTCATACTTTGCTCCAAAATTCTTCCCATACCCGAAACTCTTGTCCAGCGACTGCTCCGGCTCCGGCTCCGCCCCGCCCTCCTCCGGAATCGGACTCGCCTTCGGCTTCCCGAACCGCTTCGCTAGCGACGCCTTTATGTGCTTCGCCGGAGACGGAGGCGCAAACCTCCGCCGGAAAAACCTCCCCGGAGTCGACGACCTCGCCGGAGACGGCGACACTCCTGCAGGTAAAGGGCTGGAAGATACGCCGTGCGGGTACGGGCTCGGCCATGGGCTAGGGTTCGACGACCGGGCCGGCGTGTTCTTTACGCTGAGGGCCCCGTTCTGCCCGGCCTGCTGCGACGGCGTCGTTTGAGGTTGGTGGACGGAGGTAGTGATTGTAGTTACGTTGGTGCCGTTGGGGTCATTTTCGGTGGTGGGAATGGTTTTGCCGTAGCACTGGCCCATCGTCGAAGCTCAGTCTCCGGCGGTGTATCGGATCACGAGCCCCGAGTTAAGGTCCGCACATCTGACGGCCCCTATCGAATCTGAGTCGTCCCTCCGCCGGCGAGAGACGACAAAATGAGAGAAATGAGAAGTTTGAGATCTACGGCGAGAAAACGATAAACCAAGAGAATGAAAGAGAATTTGAGTCAGGGGACGGGGGAGAGAGAGAGAGAGAGAGAGAGAGAGAGAGAGAGAGGACTGAGACAGAATGAGTAAGGCGCTGTGCTTCTGAGACACAATGGAGCCAAGTGATGAGGTATTACAAGCTGTTTTACTCCTCACTAGGTAAAAAAATGTTTGACAGATCATGGGCCGTTGAATTTGATTAATCATACGGATGGATTGTCAAAATCACGGTCATAGGACTAGGAGTTTTTTTCTTTTGTCAAATAGGACCGTAGGAGTTAGGAGGGATGTTTTCATATAAAATATTTTAGCAAGCGTTTTCACTAGAAACACGTCTAGCTTATTAATAATAAATAATAATTTAGGTTATTAATAATAAATAGTATCCATGGTGTAGAAGTTAGGAGAGATTGTATTCCCATAGAATACTTAAGTAATTATTTTATTACAAGTACCTCAAATTTTTTAATAAAAATTTAAGTTAATTCTGAAAAAGTTTATCAAATGTGAAAATTTTATTATGCTTCAGTATATGATTTTACTAACTCCATAGGACTTAGAGTATCTTCAAATGCGATATTAAAACTGTCATATAAACATACAACAATAAAAAATGGCAGCAAGCTCTCTCCAATCAAGCCTTCAATTTCTTACATGATGCTGACTCAATTCAAGACAAAACCTTTTGCTGTCAAATTCGACCGCAACTGTCAAATTTATTAAATGATATTTTAATAGATTGATATAATATATAATAAATGTTCTTATGTTTTTTAAATATTTGATTAGTTGCCTCAGTCATGAACCCCACAAAAAGGTTATAAAAAAAATATTACTAAATGATGTCAAATTGCCACATAAGCCATTAATATTATTTTGATGTTTAAAATTTCACACTTTCTTTGAAGATGCTCTTAAGCTTTTCTCATAAAATATTATTATTAGCGTTTTTAAGCATCTGAAGCACTTTTAAATATCTAAAAACGCTTTTAGTAAATTGTAAATCCTCTTCCAAGCAGGTGGTATGATATATTGTATCATAGAATTGATGCCTGTGTTCTTCTGTTTATAACGCCTTTTGATTTTGTCCTTGCTTATGTTTTGGCCGTTTTGTAATTTTAAATTCAAACAAAAGGCTTTTCCGGGAAAGGAGGAAGTATTTTGGGTTGGTGTACGGTGCAGGTGATGGACATGCTTGGGCTTTGACAAGGTAAGGGAACTGGAATTACTAGATTACCCTCAGTTTGACAGGTGGTATGGTATACGTGGGGCGGGAGCATTGTCGTTCAAGGAGTGCGAAGCAGGGAATGAAATATTTGAAAGGGTGTTGGAGTGAGTCAGGGCTGGCGAACATGCACAGTATGGTCTGAAGGTTCGAAATAGGCGTGGATCAGGTGTGAGTCCACGGAAGTATGACTGCTATGTGATCATTTTTTGACCACCACCTGCCGTTTGTTTTAGCCAATCCACCACTAGACCAACCCTTAACCTGCCAAACAACACATGGTGTTTATCTCATTTTTCAAATTTTAGCATTATGCGCAACCACTTAGTACTACGACATTGTGATATTCATCTTCACTTGTAAATGAAAAGTTTTAGGATCGGTTCTCGTCAAATACGAAGTTGAATCACATTATTATGGCAAGCTCATTGTAAGACTTAGTCCGTTTCTCACATTTTAGTATAAATATTATCGTTTGTTTAAAAAAAAATAAAAAATAAAAATAAAAAAACCAACCCAATTGCTAAATAAATAGACGAAAACCTACTACACTGAAAAGAGTGAAAAACCCTAATATTCCTATTTGACACCTTAAATTTAAAGAGTGGGGACTGGAGATTGGGGTATATGTAAAGGGTGTGGACTGTGAAAGTAGTTTTGAAGCATGTGGGTGTATTAAGATAAATTTGAAGGAAAGGGATCCTCTTCGGATTTCTTCCATCAAATCCACCCAATCAACCAATTAGGGCCCTTAAAATTTGATCCAACGGCTAAAAACAGGGGCTCACTTTAAAAGTTATAATAACTTTAGATGTTGGATCAAATTTCAAGAGCCCGGATTGGTGGATTTGGTGGAAGGGATCTGGAGATAATCCATTTCCAAATTTTAATTAAAAAGTAAATGTGAAATTTATTAAGTATGTATGATGTAGTCAACAGACGCGATGTGTGAATAAAACAAGCCAGAAAATATAGGTAATTAAGAAGTTAAATGGATTTTCTCTAGTTTTCAATATTTGTCGCTTATAATTTAAGGAAAACTAATTAAAATAGCTTGAAAACTTTGAGTTTTAACGATAAAGACAAAATAAAGGGTAAAGTGAATAGTACCAGGATTGACTTTTTAGTGTAAAAATATGGTTTTTTGTTAAAATAAACAGTACCGAAAGCTTTTCATTAAAGTTTCCTATAATTTACCACACTAACAGCATTTCCACACTTGAGTGGGCAAATTTGCATACTAAAACAAAGTGGGCAGTATTGCCTACTTCAACATTATTGACAAATCGGACCTCATGTTTCTTTTTATAATAAAGTTTTAACTACTTGTTTGCTTATTTCATTGGAGTGATATATTTTTTTTCATGAAGTAATTAAGTATGCAATTTTTCATGTCAATTATTACAGTACAATTTTGTCACAGCCCGTCCCGAAATAAATTATCGATGACGTGAGTTGACTATTTTACCCTTGGGCGTGAGTGTTGTGGTGTGTATTATGCATGTTAGTGGTGGTCCAAACTTATATTTTTCCTTAATTTTTGGACCAAATTAGACTTTAGTTTTTGTGGTTTTGGTTGGTGACCCACGTGGACCACTCACACACACACACAAACTCTTCCTCTCTCTCTCCCGTGCATTCTCTCTCTCCTTCCTCTCGGATTTTTCAGAAAATACGTAAAAAACGTACGGACGAACTTCAAAACCAACCTTTCACGCGCAGATCGAGGGTTCAGAGGGCACCATTGTGTTCCTGAGGTTCATACGAGTTGAATGGCACCATTTTTAGGTAAGAACTTCTTCGAAAACTCATGAAAACCCTAACCCAATTTATGTCACTATTCATGCAATCGTAAAATCATGTGTTTTTTGGAATTTCAAGCTTATAGGTAGCTTAAGGAGGTCCTCACGAGGCTCGGAGTGGTTCGTTGGAAGAATTTGGACGTCGGATTATCGAGAACGACAAGTTTTAAGAATTGCCGGAATATCGAGGCTTTTTCCGGGGGTTTCCGGTGGTTTCAGGGCTCGACTCAGGTATGGTTTTGTTCGTCTTGGTGAGATCTTCAAAATGGTTCAAGTTTCATAAAGTTTGGTGTTAAATCGAGAGAGATATAAGGTTTTGAAAAAAACCCAAAAAACCGACGAAGTCACCGGCGTCCGGTGACTCTTCGGAGAAGATGAATGCATATTCCTTCAATTTTGACGGAATATGCTAACGGCGTTAGATGACGCCGTTAATAATTAACGGTATATGCTTGATTTTGGACCGAATATTCATGACGGCGTTAACTGCCGCCGTCAGTGTGCCTGGCACATGCCCGCGCGTGGGCGGCGCGTCTGGCCATGACTTGGCCGGCGCGTGGGACGTCGGAAAATTTTTCTTAAAATATAGGGATGTTCGTGAGGTTGTGTAAATCACGTAGGTATATTCAAACATCCCATTTGAGCAATGTATGAGAAGTTATTAGCTAGTATTGGTTATGTGCTTTAAATTAACGTTTTTATAGTTGTTTCGCATATAGGGGAGACTTATCCCGAGGATGAGCGCAGTCAAGGGAGACTCGGGGGCTACGACCCTTCGACATACCAGTGAGTGGACTTGATATTTTCCCAGAAAATGTGTTTAAATGAAAGTATGCTTTGAAAATGCCATGCCTATTGAATTATGCCTAAACTATGAGTTGAATTGTTTGCATATATATATAATTGTGGTGTTGTGGACGCTCAGGTAAGGACCAGGTGAGTTATGTTTTGTTATGTGAATTAACGATAATGTGACATGTGATTGAGTAACTTTGAGCTCATAAACCTGCACCTAGGGTGATTGTGATTTAGTCAGAGATATGGCACATGCTTGTATATAATGTTACCTCCCGCACCATATGCTCACATTGGATCCAATTTAGGTGCACAGTCTTGTCGTACAGACCATCATAGGTGGTTCCGACTCGTAGGTGACTAGCGATTTATCGCCTAGCTATCATGAGAGCGTAGTATTGAGCATAATTATATTACACCCAGTCTTGTCGTACAGACCTTTTTAGTGGTTCCGACTTATGTGCAGTGTAATGCCGTATAGGTCATTGTAGTGACTCCGGCTAGATTGAATAATGAGCTATGAATTCAGCCGTACAGACTTATGCAAGGGTTCCGGCTAATATGTTATTTTCCATGAATTTATTCTCACCTGAGTTACTTATTCTATTTTTATGTTTTGGCATGGCATACTTATGAATATGGTTATGTGAAGCATGATTTGAATTGAGGTATTTTACATATATACATTTATGCATATGTTTATATCCTATTTCTGGGAAAATTATACATGTTTTACGGCGAGGGGTTAGAACTTTTGAGAAATGAAATGAATTTGAAAACATTTGTTTTTGCCCACTCACATTTTCTGTTTTGCGCCTCTCCAGGTTTTAGGTAGACTTGTTGTTGGTGGCGTACGAGGATTTCGGCGGTTCTGACATAATAAAATATTGTAGGACATCTTCTGGTAATGTATAATGAGTACTTGTCCTACTGGACTGCACCTAGACTTTCTATGCTCTGATTAGGAGTATTTACTCTTGTAACTCACTCCTAACACTTCCTGTTTATTAGTGCACATTAGTAGTTTTCAGTTTTTATTTATTTGTATCTTTCTTATATTAATTGATTCCGCACTGTGCACATGGCTACGTCACCTCACGTGATGGCCAACATGCTTCGATCTCGGTCGGGGTGTGTCAGTTTGGTATCAGAGCCTAGTTTTAGCAGTCCTGCATATCTTGTGAATGATCTAATCATTGTGATGTCTTCTGTCAGAATTATGTTGCCTCGTAGAGAGCCACGTCACTCAACTGAGCCTAGTTTCCCTTATATTGCTCAATTAGGGAAAGTTATAGCTAATGCCATTCAGTCTTCGCTCCGTCCTTCCGTGTGATGCAGAGTCAGGGAAATCTTCCTCCTGATAGGTGGGTCGAGATGACTACCTGGTTTTTAAGGGAGCAGCCTGCATAGGAGACAATAGTCTTACCAGTTGACCCCAGAAGAGATTACGGACTGGGAAGTATTTAAGTAGTTGTTTCAAAAAAGGTTTATTCCCCATGAGTATATTGATCACAAAAAGCAAGAGTTTACGCATCTGAGACAAGGGAAGATGTGAGCGAATGAGTATTACAAAATGTTCACTGATTTGTCGCGATATGATCCGGAGGTTGCTGCTAATCCGGTTGAGATGCTCTGTCGTTTCAAGTTGGGTACTAAGAAGAAATTGCGTTCTATAGCGACATCTACTCCCTGTGCCATTTACCAAGAGTTTTATGAGGTTTTACTGCGGATTGAGGACTCTGAGAACATGCCTAGTGAAAGTGAATATGAAGAAGAAAAGAACGGGAACCAAAGGCGAGATGATAAAGGTAAAGGTCAATCATCTCAGGGACCTCGTAAGACCCAGAGTTTTAAGAGAAACGGTGCCAATTCCAGCTCTTCCAGTGGAGGTTTGAGTTCTAATATGCAGAGGAGAGGTGGTAGATTTTCTGGAGGCCCAAGATTTCAGAGACATATGAACTTTGGTGGTTCAGGTGCTCCTTTATGCCGCATGTGTAATAATAGGCATTTTGGGGAGTGTAGGAGAGGCAGCAGTGCATGCTATACTTATGGACATATGGGGCATAAGGATGCTCATTGCCCTCAGAATCAGCAGAGGCCTCAACAACATTCCTTACCACCATCTGCGCCGACTCAGCAAGCTCCATGACCTATTGGTTATGCTCAGACTGGTCGTGGAGGTGCTTATCATTATCAGGGCGACGTCGCTCCTTATACTTCAGGACAGTATCAGTACTCTCAGGATCCTTATTATCAGGGTGGTTACCCTCAATATCATGGAGGTTCTATGCCATATCAGCCACATTCAGCCGGTGGATCCCAGTGGTACCAAGGGGGACAGTCCCAGCAGGTCGAGATTGCTGCTAGCAGTGCAGGATCTTCGAGGCAGTCTGGTCAGCCAAGACAATGACGTGGTGTTCATGCTAACAGAAGTCATGGTGGATGACAACAGAATCAGGGACGTATCCATAACATGACACTGCAAGATGCTCAAAACAATCCTGATTTAATCATGGGTACGTTAAATATTCTTGGTCATTTTGCTAAAGTATTGATTGATTGTGGTGCCACGCATTCTGTTGTTTCTCGTACATTTGCTCAAATGACGCAACCTCATCCTACACCTCTAGGATATGATTTAGAGTTTTCTATGCCTATAGGGGATAGATGTTTTGTGGATCGGGTATATCCATAATGTCCAGTGATGGTGGAGGATGTTGTTATGCCAGCTAATCTTATGTCGTTGGACATTGTAGATTTTGATGTGATTTTGGGCACTGATTGGTTACACTACAATCGTGCCAAGATAGATTGTTATGGAAAGACAGTCACATTTCATCATCCTGGATTACCTGAAGTTACATTCGTATGAGTAGTGGGGTAAGGCATGGTATTATTTTTGCCATGAAAGCCAAAAGATTGTTGTCGAAAGGTTGTCAAGGATATTTGGCTCATGTGGTGTTGAACGATAATGCTCCTAGTAACGTAGAGGATGTGCGTGTGGTTAGGCATTTTCCGAATGTGTTCCCTGATGATTTGCCTAGATTGCCACCAGATAGAGATGTGGAGTTCGTTATTGATCTGCTTCCAGGTACGAATCCTATATCTTTGACTCCTTATAGAATGACTCCTACTGAATTAAGGGAATTGAAAGTTCAGTTGCAAGAATTAGTGGATAAAGGTTTTATTCAGCCTAGTACTTCACCTTGGGGAGCTCCAGTTTTATTTGTGAGGAAGAAAGACAGAACCTTGAGGATGTGCATTGATTACATGCAATTGAATCGGGTAACAATTAAGAACCGTTATCCATTGCCTCGTATAGACGATTTGTTTGATCAACTACGAGGTGCCTGTGTATTCTCTAAGATAGACTTGAGGTCTGGTTACTACCAGTTGAAGATTAGAAGTGAAGATGTCCCTAAGACCGCATTCAGGACTCGATATGGTCATTATGAGTTTCTTGTGATGCCATTCGGGTTAACTAATGCACCAACAACTTTTATGGATTTAATGAATCGAGTATTCCAGCTGTATTTGGACAGGTTTGTCATTGTCTTCATTGATGACATTTTGGTATACTCTAAGTCTAGAGCAGAGCATGTTAGATATCTTAAATTGGTGTTGAAAAGTTTAAGGGAACACCAATTATATGCTAAGTTTAGCAAATGCCAATTCTAGTTAGATCAAGTGGCATTTTTGGGACATGTTATATCAGCTCAAGGCATTCGAGTGGATTCTCAAAAAGTAGCAGCTGTGGAAAATTGGGAACAACCTCGAACCGTCACCGAGGTACGGAGTTTTCTTGGCCTAGCAGGCTATTATAGACGGTTCGTTAAGGATTTTTCAGGGATTGCTTTGCCATTGACGAGGTTGACCCAGAAGGATGTTAAGTTTGAGTGGGAGGATAATTGTGATCAAAGTTTTCAGCATTTGAAGTACTATCTCACTCATACACCTGTTTTAGTACTCCCGGATGATAGTGGTAATTTCGAGGTCTACAGTGATGCTTCTTTGAATAGCCTGGGTTTTGTATTGATGCAACATGGTAGGGTGATTGCTTATGCTTCGAGACAGTTGAAACCTTATGAGAAGAATTACCCTACTCAGGATTTGGAGTTAGCGACTATCATCTTTGCTTTGAATATTTGGAGACATTATCTTTATGGTGAGAAATGTAAGATCTTCACAGATCATAAGAGTCTTCAGTATCTTTTTACTCAGAGAGATCTAAATCTTCGGCAGCGGAGGTGGATTGAGTTGCTTAATGATTATGATTGCATGATCGAGTATCACCCTGGTCGTGCAAATGCAGTGGCAGATACACTTAGTAGGAAGACTCCAGCTAGACTTAATGCCATCTATGATTGTTATGTTCCTCTTCTTGCGGATTTGAGGTCCACTAGAGTGGAGTTAGAAGTGGAAGAACGAGAGAATGCCTTGTTTGCTAATTTTCAAGTTAGGCCAATCTTAATTGATCGTGTGCTCGAGGCCCAGATGAATGATGAAGAAACCCAGGAAATAATTCAAGCACGGAATCAAGGGAAGAATAAAGATTTAAGGATTCGAGAAAATGATGGTATGCTTATGCAGAAGAGTAGAATGTATGTGCCGAATAATGCAGAGTTAAAGAAAGAAATCCTTGACGAAGCACATATTTCAGCATATGCAATGCATCCATGAGGTACCAAGATGTATCATACCATTCGACCATTTTATTATTGGCCGGGTATGAAGAGAGAAATTGCCGCATATGTAAGTAGGTGTGCCATTTGCCAACATGTTAAAACTGAAAGGAAGAAGTCGTTTGGGTTGATGCAGCCGCTTCCCATTCCACAGTGGAAGTGGGAAAATATTACTATGGATTTCGTGTACAAGCTTCCTCGTACACAGAATGGTTATGACAGCATTTGGGTGATAGTTGACTGGCTTACTAAGTCAGCACACTTTATTCCAGTGAGGGAAAAATATCCATTAAGCCGATTAGCTAAGTTATTCATATCGAAGATTGTGAAGTACCATGGTGTTCCAGTTGATATTATCTCGGATCGGGATCCTAGATTCACTTCTAAGTTCTGGATAGCATTCTAGGAAGCTCTTGGTATGATATTACTTTATAGTACGACATATCATCCTCAGACTGATGGGCAATCTGAGAGGACCATTCAGACATTAGAAGATATGCTGAGATCTTCAGTGCTGCAGTTTGGCGATGGTTGGCATGATTGTTTGGATTTGATGGAGCTCACCTACAACAACAGTTACCATTTGAGCATTGGTATGGCACCATTTGAGGCACTTTACGGGAAATCTTGTCGTACACCTTTATGTTGGTCAGAGGTTGGCGAAAAAGTTTTAGTGGGCCCTAAGATTGTGGACAAGACTACTCAAAATGTTCAGGTAATTAAGTCTAACCTGAAAGCGGCCAAGGATCGACAAAAGAGCTTAGCAGACAAGCATGCCACTGACCGGAGGTATAATGTAGGCGATTGGGTATTCCTGAAGCTATCACCATGGAAAGGTGTTGTGCAGTTTGGAAAGAAATCCAAGTTGAGTCCTAGGTACATTGGACCGTATATGATCACCGAGTGAGTCGGTAAGGTTGCTTACAGGCTTAAGTTGCCTTCAGAGTTGTCCAAAGTGCATGATGTGTTTCATGTTTCGATGCTTCGTCATTATGTTGCAGATCCTTCACATGTGATTCCTCTTCAACCTCTAGAAATTAATCCGGATTTGACTTACAATGAGGAGCCAGTGACTATTTTGGATTGGAAAGATAAGGAGCTGAGGAACAAGACAGTGCGTTTAGTGAAAGTATTATGGAGAAATCACTCAGTAGAAGAGGCTACTTGGGAGACAGATGATCGAATGAGAGAGATGTATCCACGCTTGTTTTATGACTATTAGTGGATGTATTGGTTGTGTGTAATTTCGAAGACGAAATTTTATAAGGTGGGTAGATTGTCAGATCCCGTCCCGAAATAAATTATTGATGACGTGAGTTGACTATTTTACCCTTGGACGTTAGTGTTGTGGTGTGTATTATGCATGTTAATGGTGGTCCAAACTTATATTTTTCCTTAATTTTTGGACCAAATTAGAACTTAGTTTTTGTGGTTTTGGTTGGTGACCCACGTGGACCACTCACACACACACACAAACTCTTCATCTCTCTCTCTCACGTGCATTCTCTCTCTCATTCCTCTCGGATTTTTCAGAAAATCTGTAAAAAAACGTACGGACGAACTTCAAAACCAACATTTCACGCGCAGATCAAGGGTTCAGAGGGCACCATTATGTTCCTGAGGTTCATACGAGTTGAATGGTACCATTTTTAGGTAAGAACTTCTTCGAAAACTCGTGAAAACCCTAACCCGATTTATGTCATTATTCATGCAATCGTAAAATCGTGTGTTTTTAGGGATTTCAAGCTTATAGGTAGCTTAAGGAGGTCCTCACAAGGCTCGGAGTGGTTCGTTGGAAGAATTTGGACGTCGGATTATCGAGAACGACGAGTTTTAAGAATTGCCGTAATATCGAGGCTTTTTCCGGGGGTTTCCGGTGGTTTCAAGGCTCGACTCAGGTATGGTTTTGTTCGTCTTGGTGAGATCTTCAAAATGGTTCAAGTTTCATGAAGTTTGGTGTTAAATCGAAAGAGATATAAGGTTTTGAAATAAAACCCAGAAACCGACGAAGTCACCGGCGTCCGGCGACTCGTCGGAGAAGATGAAGGCATATTCCTTCAGTTTTGAAGGAATATGCTAACGGCGTTAGATGACGCCGTTAATAATTAATGGTATATGCTTGATTTTGGACGGAATATTCCTGACGACGTTAACTGTCGCCGTCAGTGTACCTGGCACATGCCTGCACGTGGGCGGCTCGTCTGGCCGTGCCTTGGCCGGGGCGTGGGATGTCGAAAAAATTTTCTTAAAATATGGGGATGTTCGTGAGGTTGCGTAGATCACGTAGGTATATTCAAACATCCCATTTGAGCAATGTATGAGAAGTTATTAGCTAGTATTGGTTATGTGCTTTAAATTAACGTTTTTATAGTTGTTTCGCATATAGGGGAGACTTATCCCGAGGACGAGCGCAGTCAAGGGCGACTCGGGGGCTACGACCCTTCGACATACCAGTGAGAGAACTTGATATTTTCCCAGAAAATGTGTTTAAATGAAAGTATGCTTTGAAAATGCCATGCCTATTGAATTATGCCTAAACTATGAGTTGAATTGTTTGCATATATATATATATAATTATGGTGATGTGGACGCTCAGGTAAGGACCAGGTGAGTTATGTTTTGTTATGTGAATTAACGATAATGTGACATGTGATTGAGTAACTTTGAACTCATAAACCTGCACCTAGGGTGATTGTGATTTAGTCAGAGATATGACACGGGCATGTATATAATGTCACCTCCCGCACCATATGCTCACATTGGATCCAATTTAGGTGCACAGTCTTGTCGTGCAGACCATCATAGGTGGTTCTGACTCGTAGGTGACTAGCGATTTATCGCTCAACTATCATGAGAGCGTAGTATTGAGCATAATTATATTACACTCAGTCTTGTCTTACAGACCTTTTTAGTGGTTCCGACTTATGTGCAGTGTAGTGCCGTATAGGTCATTGTAGTAACTCCGGCTAGATTGAATAATGAGCTATGAATTCAGTCAGCCGTACAAACTTATGCAAGGGTTCCGGCTAATATGTTATTTTTTATGAATTTATTCTCACCTGAGTTACTTATTCTATTTTTATGTTTTGGCATGACATACTTATGAATATGGTTATGTGAAACATGATTTGAATTGAGGTATTTTACATATATACATTTATGCATATGTTTATATCCTATTTCTGGGAAAATTATACATGTTTTATGGCGAGGGGTTAGAACTTTTGAGAAATGAAATGAATTTGAAAACATTTGTTTTTGCCCACTCACAATTTCTGTTTTGCGCCTCTCCATGTTTTAGGTAGACTTGATGTTGGTGGCGTACGAGGATTTCGGCGGTTCTGACATAATAAAATATTGTAGGACATCTTCTGGTACTGTATAATGAGTACTTGTCCTACTGGATTGCACCTAGACTTTCTATGCTCTGATTAGGAGTATTTACTCTTGTAACTCACTCCTAACACTTCCTGTTTATTAGTGCACATTAGTAGTTTTCAGTTTTTATTTATTCGTATCTTTCTTATATTAATTGCTTCCGCACTGTGCAGATGGCTACGTCACCTCACGTGACGGCCAGCATACCTCGATCTCGGTCGGGGTGTGTCAATTTTGTCTATTTGTTGCCTACTCTATTGGAGATGCTCTAATCTTAAGCATCTTCAATTGTGTAGGCAATCAAAGTAGGAAAATTTGTACTATACTGACTTATGTGGTCATTAGTAACATTTTATTACGTGGCTCATAAAGTAAAGTTTGCTTACCGAATTGTCCATGCTATTAGAGATGCTCTAAGTAATGTGATATGTTACATCTCACATCGTCTAGGGGAATGGATATTGTAAGCCTTATATGTATATTCTCATCTCTACCTAGCACGAGGCTTTTTGGGAACTCACTGGCTTCGGGTTCCATCGGAACTCTGAAGTTAAGCGAGTTCGTGCGAGAGCAATCCCATGATGGGTGACTCACTGAGAAGTTCTCGTGTAAGTTCCCAGAAACAAAACCGTGAGGGTGTGGTTGAGGCCCAAAGCGGACAATATCGTGCTACGATGGTGGAGCGGGCCAGAGATGTGGTGGACCCCGGGCCGGGATGTGACAAATTGGTATCAGAGCCAATCCCTGACCGGAAGTGTGCCGACGAGGACGTCGGGCCCCTAAGGGAGGTGAATTGTTACATCCCACATCGTCCAAATGAGTGGATCATGTAAGCCTTATATGTATATTCTCATCTCTACCTAGCATGATGCCTTTTGGGAGCTCACTGGCTTCGGGTTTCATCGGAACTCCGAAGTTAAGCGAGTTCGCGCGAGAGCAATCCCATGATGGGTGACCCACTGTGAAGTTCTCGTGTGAGTTTCCAGAAACAAAACCGTGAGGGCGTGGTCAGGGCCCAAAGCGGACAATATCGTGCTACGGTGGAGTTGAGCCTAGGATGTGATGGGGGCCCGGACCGGGATGTGACATGATATTTTAAATTGTTATCTATTTCATACGGTCAAAGTCGTTATAAGACAAAAATATTATCCTAACTTAATGAAAATAAAATGAGTTCAAGTACGAATAACTTCTCAACCATCCTTATGAGGACTAGTTATTGTCATACACACAAGTACTAGCAATTGTCAGGTTAAATATTTACTTAAAAATGGCACAGGTGTCGTTGTGATTATATTATATTTCTTCTTCAACTTATGATTCTTAGGCCTCATTTGGTATTTATTTTTCATCAAACACTATTTTATTTTAAAATTAGCAATAAAAATGTTATTAGTAAAAAGAAAATATTATGCATATTTAATGAACAGTTTCAATTCCTGTAATATTTTTATTTGTTTAAAAAATGATATTATTTATTATTATCTACATATTTTATCCTTTAGATAACACAGTGACAGCCAACACCTATCACTACAACATCAACCTTACACCACGGCCATTACCACAACCACAATCTTCACCACCGCCACCAATCCCACCACAACCATAACCAACACCACTACCACCACAAGCACAACTGCCACCATTGCCATTGCAACCACCATAACCACAACTGCCACTACTTCCACCACAACCGCCACCATTGCAGTTGTCGCCTTGCCCACTGGCGGATCTACTAAGAGGCAAGGGCGTCAACTCACCCTCCGAGCTCTAGTGAATCTCCGTGGATGACTTGGGTGTTGTCTCTTTGAAGGTTAGAGTTATCCTTCATAGATGCCCTCTAACTGCTTGATAAAATGCTCAAAGAGGAGTTGCCTTTCTTACCATTTTTTCTAAATATCAACTTGGCCATTATATTCTTGATATGCTAAGTAGTGAATTTTCTCAATTGAAAGGAATTGGTAGTCTTGCAAAAAAAAATGGTGGAGACGAGGAGGAATATAGTATATAATGATGTGTATTTGCTATTTAGATTAGCTTTAGTTCTACCTGTTGGCACTGCTTTAGTAAAGAGAGCCTTTTCTCTATGGGTACAGTGAAAAGGCCATTGTGTAACCGAATGAAAGATTAATGGTTGAGTGATAGCATGATAGTTTATATTAAGAGCAATGTTTTTCTTCCATTGATAACAAAGTTATAACGCAACGTTTCCAAAATATGAAAAAATGTTGTGGACAATTGTAACTTATATAGTTATTTGTTTTATAAATTATGAATGATGGAACTATAGTTTAAATTTTAAAGTTACTATATGTCTAAAATTTACTAAACTTTTTTACACTGTTTTTCATACTTACAGACTTTTAAGAATACAATTTAGCAAACACATGTACATCTGATTATTCTTAAAGCACAAGTTATAAAAAAAAAATTAAATACACATGGCCTGATAACTTATGGAATTCTATAATCTCATTGACCAAAAGAAAATTCAAACTTTTATTTATGTGGTCGTGTCCTATCATCTTACACTTGATATAAATATATAAATAAATAACGCCTATGTGAGCCTTGAAAAATGTTGTTATATGAAAGAGTTATTTATGCATATTCAGCAATAATCATTTTATCAGGGGTATTCGACTTTGATTACGTGTATTTTGACTTTTTAGTCGAAATGGTTTTTAAAATTGACATAGTTTTTTTTAATATAGTCCTGAACGATTAAAATTGATAGAAGTAGTCTCTAAGTTTGTCCATAATAAATCTATCAATATTCTCGTCAAATTGTCACGTGAACAACCACGGTGATCACCTTTTTAAGGGTATTTTGTCAAACTAACTCTTATACTTAACGAGGATATTGACAGAATTTTCACAGATTGACCAAAATATCATTCCTATCAATTTTCATTGTCAGAGATTAAAGTGAGAAATTATGTCAATCTCATGGACCATTTAAGCTAAAATGTAAAAAATATTATAGCTATTTGGCAGAATGGAAAACTGATTTATGATGTAACTCCGAAATTACATAATGGACTGAATGAATGACAGCATATTAGGCAATCAAGATTTGATTAGTGCAAATAGGAGCTGACAACTGATTTTTTTTTTTTAATTATTAGGAGAGAGGAGGGTTAAAAGATATTAATTTTGGAGATAATATGTCAGAGTTTCGAACGTGAGACACATGAATAAAATTTAACATCTATTTACTAGAATATTTGATCACTTTCTGTGTCTTACAATATTTTCTCTCTCATGTTAAGCAATAGTTAAATTCGTAACAAGTAATTTACTTCCCTACATAAAATAAATAAAATGTCTTTTTTTTTTAACCTTTCTCTGACCACATGTGATTCACACAGTGCTAGTGAACAAACCCAAAACTTATTGTGTGAAATACGAATTTCGAATTCGTTCACAACCAGTCAACCATCGCGTGGTAGTTAAGATCAAGAGTTGAGATATTAAAACAGTGAACCACATACATCAATTCCAATATAGAAACCATGAGAATAAAACGCAACAAGCGAACAAATAATATTATTAGCAATGCTGCTGACTATCCTAAACTTTACTGCATTGATGTTGTAATTAGGAAACCTACTCTTCCGGCTCTATTATATTATATACTAATTAGAAAATAGATTAAGATTCACTAATTTGCGTCACGTTTTTGAAAGATTACATTTTTGAAACAGCACATTTTCTACTTTTTCAAAACACAACAATGTAGTACTACGGTTTAGTGATATTATTTTTTACTCGAGTAAGAGGTCTTAGATTCGATTATTATCAAAGTCGAATTTGTACCACATTATTGCTAATTTATTGTAAAACTTAGCCATCTCTCCACTTTCTTAGTAGATATAATATCGTTTACTAAAAAAAACACAATATCTTAAAACTAGGCAATGAAAACACTAAATGCCAAACCTCTCAGTCTCATGCATATTTTCAAACTATCCCACGCACGCATGCTACGTCTTCTACTTTGGCGTCTAATCACACACAATATTTAGGGTTTTCAGAGGGATATCGTGGATGTTGTGAAACTACTCACTACATATTCAAATAGGTCGATACGTATTAATGTCTTTTCAATAGAAAAAAAGACCAAATTTAAGGGAGTGGTTGAAAAACTATAGCCATGAGTTGGGGATGCGATTGATGAATACTTACACAACTCAAACTACAAACTCTTACATAAAACGTCACATTATTGTTAATTTATTGTGAGACTAAACTTACATTTTTTTTCTTAGCGTATTCTATTCTTAGTTGATTTAATTCAAAATTATTTGTTTCGAAAGTTATGTTGAGATTGGTCACTCGTTGACACAAGATTGTGTTGTAAACTAAATCAAAACCATCAAGCAAAACAAAACACAACACACGAATTTTAGGTTCCTGTTGTAAATAGTAGGCATGTTTGCCCACATGTGTATAGTAATTCTTTCACTATGTGGCTTGTGATTTGCTTCTATAAAAGCTAGTCTTATGGAACACAACAAGGGATTTTGGGAGATGAATGTGAGAGGTTCACGGGAGAGAAGAAGGAAAAGGAAGAAAGGAAGAGAGAGAGAGGAAAGAAGAGGAAGAGAGGAGGAAGAGGAAGATGAGGGGGAGATAATAAAGAGAGTTATTTTTGTACTCCTATTATTTCAAATTATAATGAAAGAACCACTGCTGCCCCGATGACGTACTCCAGTTACACTGACTGTAGAGGAACCTCGTAAATTTTGTGTCTTGTTTCATTTATTCCACTGCACCCACCGTCGATTTTACAACACGTTATCAGCACGAGAAGCTCTCGTGTCAGTGGAAAGCACAACGTCACAAATCTTGTTCACCTCTGTCTCCTGGAATCTCACAGATAAGAACATCTTTTCATTTCATCTTCAAATCTCAGTACAATTGATTTTCTTGAAGCAACTATATATATTGTTGTATGACTGTATATCATCTTTTGCAGAAGCAAAAGAGTACAGACTCAAAATTCGTAGAGAATTTGACAGCCATATAAACAGCCTCGGAACTCCAACTTGCTGACCTCGGATTGAAATATTTTCTTCTTCAAAGTTGTTCGTCCGCTCAGTATCTACAACATATCAAAATTTCAGAATACTTTAACGGTGCGATCATCGCAGATGTCTGAAATACCAAACCGGTATACAATTTCCGCAGAAAACTGGACAGCCACCTTATGAGTACCAATACTCCATTTCGGTAGCTCAGATCGAAATTGTTTCTTCACGAAAGTTGTTCGGTATCCTCTTATCCATATCATACTAAAATTTGAGCTAAATATAACGGTTTGATCTTCTCATAAGTTGCAGACACTCTTGACTCCAAAACTTATGGGAACAGTTTCGACTTTTTCGAAACTCACCGGAGGAGGAACACCAATTGGAACTTATTGTTACTATTATTTACTGAGTAACCAAAATGACTTCAGAACTGTGAAATAAAAATAAAAATAAAAGGAATCAAACAAAAGAAGTGGCCCAAGAAAAAGAAAAAGCAAAAGATGAGGACTTAATTATTGCATTTTCTGTTTTGGCATATTTATGTGCATGGTGTTGGTTTAAAGCCCATGTCACAAGTTCTATTTATTTAAAGCAATTTATTTACAGTGGGTAGAATTATTACCCTTTGCTTTAAAGCTTTGATACTTATGTGAATGGTGCTGAATCAAAGTCATTGTCACAACCTTTATTTACTTTAAAGCAATTTATTTACCATGGACGGTTTTACCGCCTATTGCTTTAAGTTTTGATGGTTCTAAATTAAAGCCCTTGTCACAAGCTTTATTTACTTAAATGCAATTTATTCATTATGGTTAGATTTACCGTCTATTGCTTTAATTTATTTATTGTACTTATCTTTTGTTACAATGAGTATATATAGGACCTGAAGTTCCTTGATCAGATCAGAACCTGCAGTTTCTTGATCCTCATCATATAAAAATGATTGGACCTGAAGTTCCATCATGCAAAAGGATTAGGCATGAAGTCCCTTGATCTTGAAGATCAGGACATGAAATTCCTTGATGAGTACCGTAAGTTTGAAGTGCCACAGTGCCTCAACTTAATTGTAATAAAAGCCATAAGAGTCACAGTCTACAGACTATTAAATAAGGACCAGAAGTTCCTCATGTCCATACTCAAAATGGTTTAGCAGAAGCATTTATTAAGTGGGTGAAATTGATTACCAACGCTCTGCTCATGAAAACGAAATTGCCAGTTTTCTACATGGGGACATGTAAACTTTACATGATGCATTATTAATTCGGTTAAGATATGTTATCAACCATCAATACTTCTCAGTACAACTCGTGATTGGGAACCAGCCAAGCATTATACTTTTACGAGTTTTTGGTTGTGTTGTCTATGTGCCTGTAAGACTGCCACAACGTACTGAAATGAGGCATCATCGCAGATTAGGCATTGATGTTGAACATCATCTATCATTCAATATTTGGAATCCTTGACTAGGGATATGTTTACCGCGTGGTTTGCGGACTATTATTTTGATAAGACAATTTATCCGCCATTTAGGGGGAGAAAATAACATCATTCCAGAAGAACGATGAGAAAATATCATTCCAGAAGAATGATAAGAAAATACAGTTCCAGAAGAACGAAGAGAATTTGTCTTATTTTGATTCACGAAGCAATCAATGAGAAAATGAAATAGGAATAATTGAATGATGCAATGAAAGTGATGAAATCATATATACTTGCTGCAAATATGTCTACAAGAATTGATGTCCCTGTTGGACAAAATAATGAAACAGTAAATGATTTATTTGTTGCACGCTTGAAGCGTGGCAGACCCTCAGACTAAAAAAGATTCAGTCTTCCGAATGAGGAAGAATATGGCACTACTGAACTATTACATTCCCGAAGCATAACTGTTGCATGCTAGAAGCATGACAGTCGCCGCATGGATAGACGTCCCAGATAGGACAATCCACGGACATGGGAATATTGATGTCTCATGCATGAAGCATGATTGACGTATAGGTTCTAAATGACTCAACTCCCGGAAGTGGAGATTAAAATCCAAGCTCTATAACGCTCAAGAGGAGGTTATGATCCACATTCTCTAAATTATGACTATCCTGAAAGAGATAGTGTCATGCCTTTGAAGAGGCAATGGATATCCAAAGAAATAAAAACTTTTATGCATGCGCATGCACATGAGAATATGGGATCACAAATTGATGATAACCAATGGTAATTTGGTTTTTACAAGTAGCTACTAAATTCATCAATGAGCTGTGTTAATATTGAGTCACGTTCTTTTGTTCGTCGACAAAAGGAAAATTATTGGCCAAAATGGAGAAAGGCAATTCCATTACAATTTTGTAAGAACGTGGAAAAATGGACCTATATATTTGAAAAATAATACAAATAGCCAAAAGATGTTGAACCAAGGAGGTTACATATAGGCATTTGTAATACAATGAAATACACTTACATGATATGACACAAGGTTACTAATTATACTCTTGTAAACGAGTTTATATGAATGAAGAATTATATATAAAGGGTTATGAGTCGCCCACATCATATCTCCATAAGTAAATCCCTCAAGTATACATGGGAGCAAATTGCTCTGTATAAATTCCAAAGGAAAATGTGTCATGAAGTGTAGAAAATCCCTGAATGATTCAAATTGCTTGAAGTAAGCCCCCGAAAGGGTAAAGCATAAAGTATGTACTCAATACTAATAGATGGTATAAATTGCCTTAGTGAGTACTATCATTATGATATTGTTGCAACATACTAAAATCTCTTGCAAGAGTCAATGACATTAAATTAGAACTCCTGAAGAGTTGATGATATTAAATTGAGACTCCTGAAGAGTTAAGAAAAATTATAAAGTGTTGAAGGAAATATTGTCTCGAGCTGCAGATCGAGCAATCTACCAACACGAATACTATCCATAATGTTTATGATATTAAAAGAACCATATGGATTGAAGATTATGAGTTGAATACTCAAATGATGAAGACACTAAGAATAATCATTTATCTTCGTGAGGGTAAAGATAAATTAATATTTGGTCCAGAAGTACCACATCTTAGTGAAGTATATGCTTTATTGTATTTGGCACAATATATTGAATGAAATAAAGCTTATCTATTAATATCTCCAAGAAATTACAGATATGTACATACACATAAGTTAAAACAAACAACCAGGATGTAGTTTTTACAAAGGTTGCTCATGTGAAGCCTCAGTACTCGAAAGTACCCCAGAAGGGGGAGGCACTGAAGATTGATCGTGTGGCACCCCAGTACTTAGCAAAACACCAGAAGGGGAAGGCATCAGTTGCTTTCGGAATCTAGCAACGAACCTCTGGTGATCACTTTGAATCCGACTTTCGGATTCCTGCAGCTGGTCGAGCTTTCTTTTCATGCTCGTAGAGTAACTATTTGCAAGCACGTGTAACACTCTATTCTCGTGCTTGAGCCCTCTGATCTCTTGTTTAAGACTTGCCACCTCCGCCATCAATGATTCAACTTGGCGAGTTTGAGAAAGTAGGCGTTGGCCCATATTGGAAACAGAGCCAGCACACTGAACACTGAGAGCCAATGAGTCTTGAACGGCCGACTCTTCAGACCGTTCTGAAAGGATCTTGTTATCCCTTGGAGTGAAAAGATTCCTAGCTACCACAGTAGCGGTTATGTTATTTTTCAACACAGAGTCCCCAACCGTAAGAGGACCATTAGAAGATAAGAAGGACCGGCGCCATATATTATCCTGATGCTGCTCGTCTGTATCACTCCTAAGACTCAAATCTAAGCAAATGTTAGATGAGCAAGTCATTTTTCAGAAATGATGAAGGAAAAATGAGATCAAATAAAATTTCAGAAGTGCAAGATAGGGGAAATTTCTCAGGCAGCAACTTTCTGAGCATACTCTTGAACACAATTGATGTCTCTATAAAAGAAGAGGCAACATAGTCACTTGTTCAAAGATCGAAGGTGCACGGCTCTCCGAATTTCAAAAGCCAGATTTTCCTGAATAAAGTTCGTTGGCATTTTTCAGACGCAATCTCAGCTTTTTCAGATATCGCGTGCAACTTTGTCAAAGATCTCTGACAAAGTTGAAAACGCGTAAATCTTACTGTTCTATTTACATCACAGTTGCTGACAAGAGTAAAAGCACAGCACCACCGCACTTGCTATTGAGAAATCTCTATATATGTCGACCTCTGTTCTCCATAACAAGGCAGACCTGCAACACTGCAAGAATACCTAACTCTTCCTCATCTCCGAGAATGCATCTTCAACATAGCATCTCGAAATACTCAGTTTTCTTCCTCTCCGAGAATACCTCTTCAAACATGTCACGCCAGAGCAAGATTATCACATATCTTCAGGGACCAGAGCAAGATTATCTCATATCATGCAATCTCCCTGTCCTTTCCCTTGTCCTTGTTCTTACCTGCAAAGACAAGGATAAAGAAAGCAATATGTCGGAACCTCCACTCGAACTCCCGGTAAGGAACCGACTGCCTGGAACCTTTCCTGATTGCTTACCTAGTATTGCTCTCGAGTAGTCATCTTCAACTGTTGTTGGAGCTGGGTCCCCAGTCACCAAGAAGTGATGAACCATTCAAATGCAAGGGTTTGCATTCCACTCCTGCATCAGGGGACAAATCCTACAAGAGAAGATGCCACACATGCATGGGGGAAAACCAGGGAAAATACTACTTAAGCCAGGGGAGCAAGTAAGGAAAGTGAAAATGATACATTGAAGCATGTAGAGACAAGTGCAATGAACACGTGTTGATTCATCCCCAACTAAGCCGAAGATCACTTGTCACGTGAAGCTCCTCATGGTCCAATTTCATTCAAGATTAAGCCTCGAAGTCCTTGAAGAAATCACAAGTCCGATTCAATATCAAGTGTCCACCACTCTTGAATCAAATTCCGCTCCAGATAAAAGGAGTAAATTCAGATCTTCGATGCAAGTCTAGCAGAAAGTCCTACAACCCAGTTCAAGAAAAAGCCTGTGGAAAGTTAACAACAAGTAAAACACCTCTTTCGACAACTCTTTTTGCTAAGAGACTGAAGCAGAATGATCAACGATCAGCCTAAATGTTTTAAGATCAGGGGGAGCATCCAAAACAGATCAAGATCTTTAAGAGTCAATTGAAGACTTATGTGGGCATCCAAGGGGGAGTGTTGTAAATAGTAGGCATGTTTGCCCACATGTGTATAGTAATTCTTTCACTATGTGGCTTGTGATTTGCTTCTATAAAAGCTAGTCTTATGGAACACAACAAGGGATTTTGGGAGATGAATGTGAGAGGTTCACGGGAGAGAAGAAGGAAAAGGAAGAAAGGAAGAGAGAGAGAGGAAAGAAGAGGAAGAGAGGAGGAAGAGGAAGATGAGGGGGAGATAATAAAGAGAGTTATTTTTGTACTCCTATTATTTCAAATTATAATGAAAGAACCACTGCTGCCCCGAGGACGTACTCCAGTTACACTGACTGTAGAGAAACCTCGTAAATTTTGTGTCTTGTTTCATTTATTCCACTGCACCCACCGTCGATTTTACAACAGTTCCTTCAATATAAGTAGAGCTGGTTCGGGTCGGGATCCTGTACCGAAACTTATAATCCAAATCCCGAAAATTCATTTCTGGATGGGATCTCAAAAATCGAAACCGAACCGAAATTATGGGATTCCCGAATAATTTTCGGGATTTCGGTATAGTTCGGGACAATTGCAGAAATCAATTGCAAAAATCCCAATTACAGAAACCCCAATTGCAGAAACCAAATCCAAATCCAAATCCTAGAACCCAATTTTCACACACCATAGAAATCTAATCTTAATTCGAAACAAAATTGCATCAACTAGAGAAAATCAATTCGAACCAAAGCTGCTTCTAATTCTGATACTAGTGAGTTTGTGCTTGGGGCATCCCATTCCTCCTCATTCCTGCTTGCTGGATCTGATGAACCTGATTTGCATGTTGTTTGTATGGTGGGTGGAGTGAGATGAGAGGGTATGGTGTGGTGGCCGGAGTCGAGACTCGGAGAAGGTGGTGGTGACTAAGTTCGAGATCCACCGATGGAGGCGTGGTGGTGGATTGGGTTCGAGGTCGACCGACGGAGAATTAGAGACGAGGACTGACAGAGGTGGAGAATAAAGGGGAGGAGAGATCGACAGACGAAGAATTAGGGAGGAGGTTAGGATTAATTATAAATGAACGGTTGAGATTAAATCTCAACCAAATCCAGCGGTCTATAATAATTAAAACTATATATTTAATTATATATAAAATTGTCGGTTCGGTTAGGGATTCCCAAACTAAGGTAGGTTGAATACTAAAACCCATACCCAAAGTTTCGTTTTCTGTTCGGTATGGGTTGCCGAATTGTTCAGGATTTGTCTGTTTGGAATTTTTGGGTTTCGGTTTCGGGTTCGGGATTTTTCAGTCGGGATCAGGAAATTTGGGATTTTTTTTTCCAGCCTTAAATATAGGAGTACATTTCTAACAACGGAAACTTTATTGATTACCAACGAATACAAGAGAACTTAAACTCAAAGTGTTCTCTAGTATACAAACTAATGCCTCTCAAACTCACTCATACAAACACTATCCCACAACTATCTATTTGTACTAATAGATGTCGTGGGTTTTACAAAAAGTCCCAAGAATATAGGAAATAAAATCCTAAAATGAATCCAAACCAAACTAGGAAACATACATATTGATATCTTGCGTTCAAGATATCCCAAATCCCAATCATTTCCTGATTCTTGTTTTAATTTAGGCATGTTCATTTAATGCTAAATCCAACAGATTTTAGTCTAAGGAATTTTTTCTAGCGCACATAAAATAAAAGCACATTTAAGTTACACAGCTGAATAAAAGTCGTTAGATCATTTTATCTAACAAGATCTAACGACTCTTGTTCAGATGTGTAACTTAAACGTGCACTAAAGAAAGCCCCTCAAGTCTTATGTACCTCTAACTTGTCACTTGTGTATGTGGTTTAGGTCCAAAGTTTTGAAACATTAGTCGGGCCCAAAGTTATCTTGGTCTTGGATTTCAAACCCTTAGCCTTCAATCAAACCCAACTTAAGAAGAGTGACCAATGACAAGCTTCGATTATGTTGCCAACAAATTGGGGTACCTTTGGCCCAAACCTTTCATGTGATCGGCTTTCAAAATTTTAAATTATTTTTTATTTTATTTTATAAATTTTCATATTTTTAGGGAGTGGAAGGATTCAAAACTATTACAATAATTTAGGAGATGAGGTAGTTTCAAATCCGGGACATATGGATAGAAACTCAAAACCTATCCACTTAGGATCACATGTCGCGTTTCCATTATTTTATCAAAGTGTTACCTAGTCGAATGCATAAAATACAAATGTCCTTAATCTTATCCATGATAGCAAAGATTGACAAAACAGCAACCTAGCCAACCAACGAATTCTTATTTTCCTATATGCACTTGAATACCAGAAGAAACTTAAACAAATTCATAAAATAAGTTATCAGTTGACTTAATCTTTAATCTGCAATATATCTTAAGGTTTAATTAAGTTTGATTTATGAGCGATTTTTTAAGTAAAGTGTATTCTAATTGGGTGGTTGGATCAGTTGACGAGGCATTACATTACGTAATCCTTCACCTAATTGCTCATGAGTCTTGACCTTCCAAATCCAATTAGGCCGGCCAGCCACCATGCAGTTGATGGTAACTGATGAGATTCTTGGAGTAGCTTCGAAGGGAAATCTGAGTCACTGCAACACACGTAAGTGCATATGGAAAATATATATGCTTCTTCATCGATCGGTCGCCTCCTTTCATTTAAAAGAAAGCACATGATTCTCACTTTGAATGGAGTTGTTGGACTGGTAGCTGGGATCAATCATGGTAATAATCCTCAGTTTTAATGTTCATCCAGTCATATGTGAGTGTGTGTGTGTGTGTATGCAGAGCCTTTATCCAAACGAATCTATTTCTTTTGTAAAAACGGGGATTAATTGTGGGGTTCACTCCACATCGAATTTCATCGATCCCAACCGTTTAATTTTTCAAGTTGCACTTTATAGATTGTCCTATCAAATATTAGCCAAATCGAAAATATTTGAGGCATCTAATTGAGTTCAAAGAAATTGATGAAACACTATGTTTTCAGAAACATTGAAATTTCATTATGACAGTCAAATGAGTACATGATTTCAAATTGAATTGATTTTTTGTAAAAATAATCTATGAATGAAGACTTAAAAAATAGATTATTAAGCTCATTGACATTCGAAGTATAATGAGTCCCACTACTGATCCCCATTTAAAGAAAAATGGAATCCTTTAGATAAAAGACCTGTGTATGTATATGTGCTATATGATTGTGGCATCATATATTTGGTGGACTGTTGATTACTACCATATATGCACTGCAAACTTTTTTGAAATGGCAGGTCATCTTAAAGGCCCTTGTTCATGCGCACGAGTATAGTATTGTAAAGCATAATAATGTTATTTAGATATGTAAAACTAATGACATTGTTGATATACCCTATAATATAATTAGTTAGATTCAAGATAAAATAGTAGGTAATATGTCAATAATGTGATCAACATTGTGTGTCTAAACAACATTAGTGAATCAGAAACTACTCCATTGTATCGGCAAACTTCTAGAGTTAAATGAGAACCAAAACAAGTCTCACCATTAATTGTCATGTCAACTTTTTCTGTTTTAGCTAGGAAATTGTTATGAACACTTCAAAATAGTCATCTTACATTCTTCCAAGTTTAATTTCTCCCTTCATAAATCCTTGAACAATTTTTCTCGCCCATTATACTTGCATACAGAGTGTGTTTGTCCTTTTAACCGCACGACATATTACGTTATTTGTTGAGAAAAATTTACAAATGATAATATACAATTAGTTGCGTAAAACTTACTTATGATTGAGAAGTTATGTTAACTTTTCAATTTCACAATTGCTAATTGGAGAAATTAAAAGGCAAGAAGGAATGCAGGATCCAGATTTTATCAACTAATTTAATTATGAAAAGCTAGTTTAAATTTTAATTAAGGAATATAAAAAACATGATACTTGGGACCTTATGGTTATATGGACATGATTCTGACAAATTTGTAAGGGCGTCTACATGTGATTGGTGTGGGGACCAGAAAAGGTCCACCGTTGGATCAATATCCTGCGGTAACACAGTAATGACAGATACCTGCATCGCATGGGTATGTTCACGTGCCATACCACCTTGCATTTATTACTCGGGCCAGTGGGCCACCCCGTATGCTTTATGGATCGGGCCTAAGGCAAGGTTCATTTGGGCTTTTAATTTTTTTCATTACATAAGTGAATTATTAAAAAAAAATATTTCATCAAAAATGGTTTTGGAAAGATTTTATTTAGGCCTTTATATGGGAAATGTATCATCTCCAAATCCCTTCCACCAAATCATTCCCATTAATTAATTTGGACATTTAAAATTTGATCCAACAGTTAAAAACAGGGGTTCACTTTAAAAGTTATAATAACTTTAGCCGTTCGATCAAATTTTAAGGACTCAGATTGATTGATGAGAATTATTTGGTGGAAGGGATCCGGAGAGGATCCCCTTCCCTACATATGCACGGCATTGACTACAATTTTGAAAGCGGTTGTTTGTTTTATTCATTCCTTACATATTACTTACATATTGTTGAATAAACTAAATATTAATTTTTTTAATAAAAAATTAATCATAACATATTCCATCTACTTTTTTTTTATTTACCCTGAAACTCTATACTATCTACATAGACTCCACACCTTCTACACGCACTCCACACCAACCTCCTCACGTAGTTGGTATCTATGTTTCAATATTTAGCTGCGTTGATCAAAGCCAAATTAAAGAAGGGAATTTTAACCAAACACTTCCGATATTGTTCACTTGAATGAAAAATCACATTTTTACTCTAAAAAGTCAATCATGGTACTATTCACTTACAATACATTTTTGTCCCTTTTGTTAAGTTTTCAAGACATTTTCATTAGTTGTCCTATTAAATAATTTAATTTGGAAAAATTATGTTCTTTTCTATTTTGTACTGTGTAGTTCATTCTTAAGCAAATGAACAATGATCAACTCAATAATGAAAAGAATGTAGTCTACAACAACAATAAAGTCATATCTCATTAAGTTGGATTGACTGTATGAATTCTGTAACGTTTTGCGCTTGGTTTTACGTTAAATCTTATGTTAGTTCCAAGTACTTCATTTCTTTTTTTAAAGTCTTTTTCAAAGTTTTCATAGGTAAAGTCAGGATGACTAATCAACCAATCTTTGGGAAACGGTCTCTTATTAACTCTCTAACTCTTATACATAGAAGATGAAAATCAATCTTTTTTACTATGAATTCATATATAAATTGTTTTCTTCCACTCATATAACTATTTGCTTTAATTCATCAATCCGAATAATGAATAAAATAGAAGATATCTACCTAATTCATTTATGATCCGAGTTTATTTTGTTTTTACCATGAATAATTTTCTTTAGTTACCGCTAGTCATAGTTTTTGTCATATCAAAGTGATGGAAAAAAAAAAGAATATCTTTATATATGGATCATCATAAGAGTTTGACCGCACTTAGGGTCCTTAAACCAATTAATAAAAGATATCGAATTAACTCTACCTCTTTTGTTTTGAGTCTTTATCTTATAATTATATTTTTTTAACTGGAGCATCGGTAAGTCTTTGTTTCACATGTCCAAACTATTTTAATCGATTTTCTCTCATCTTATCTTCAATTTCAGCCCTCCTACTTTACCTCGGATACTCTCATTTTTAATCCTGTCATTTCTTAGTCCTATAATCATCACTCATTTTTTGTACATATTGATAATTAACCACCCAACATTCCGTGTCCTATATAGGATTATTACCACTACGCGTTCAGCATCAAGAATTGCCTACAACAAAACGTAGAGGAATCTCAATACCCAGCAAGTTGTGATCCAGTCTGTAAAATCAAAATTCAGCCTAAAAAGTAATCATTTTGTTGGTTACGATAGTCTTTTTCTGAACAAAAATAGAAGATCAACACCCAAGCCAAAACCTACACGCCTCCACCTCCAAAAAACATCAAAATCTCCTCTGCTTCAGGTTTTTTTGCAGCTTCTGTAATCTTACCAGAATTCATGAAATCAACACACGATCGCTTATTTGTTAGCTATTATACAATGCACGTTCAACATGATTTGGGGAGCGTTTATAAAATAATTTTCCTTATTAAAATTTTATGAGATTTAATTGGTTATTTTATATTAGAATATATAAAACATTTAGTAACAAATTTTATGTAGGATGTATTTAACAATATATAGGGTGCTAATAAATAAACACTTTTGAAAGCTCAATACTTTAGAGAGAAAAAAAAAAAAAAGTAGTGATAAACTCACCCCACTGTCTTATTTCTCCACCCACCTTTTAATAAAAGAATTTAATACCAAATTTACTCTCTTGTAAAATGACATCTAAGACCAAAGAAAATAAAAACCCCTGCTTTCTAGGTTGACAGGTTCGTTTTTCCCCATCTTTTAGAACAACCCACCTCTCTAAATCTTCAAAAAATAAAGCCCCATTACCTTTGGCCATTTTAATTTGATATGTTTGTTTTTGTAGTCAGTAAACAATCCACATACCGATTATTGTGGGAGGCACATATGAAGTGGAACACGGTGTTCTCGGGGTGGGTTGAGTGCTGGAGGATGGAGAAGACGCTGGGAATTGTGTAAAATGTATTGGATAGATGAGATCCTTGTTGTGCATCTTGATCAATTGAGTCGTGTCTTTGTCGATTTTGTTTTACTCAATAAAAATAAAAATAAAAAGAATTTCAATATAAAGGTTATTTTAGAAATAATAGTTTGTGGGAAGATAACATTTTAAGTTTTTAACTTTTTGTGGTGGGTGAGATTATAATGTGGGTGCGGAAATAAGACACTGGGTTGGGTCTAGTAGCACTAAAAAAAAAAAAAATTACCTTGTTACACTATAAAAAAATTCACTTCTAAAAAAAAAATTTACCTTGAATTGTTTTTTTTAATAAATTAAAATAATGGTTGTTCATCCTAATTTACGAGTTTATCTCTTTTTTATTTTTTTTATATTTTATTTTAAACAAACGATATTAAGGTCAAAATTGAACTTAAGACCTCTCACTTTTAAGTGAAGAGGATACCACTAGACCGTAGTACTAAGTGGTTTTTCTTCTATTTTGAAAACATATTTAGCAACAATTTTGACACTTATCTTTTAGTTTTTGCAATTCAAACTAAATGACCGTACGAAGATAATTCTACGCACTTATGAATCAAACATAAATTTTAAGATAAACCCTAGATGGTTACGTAATTGTAGACTACGTTATTAGATAAACTTCAAATATTATGTCGTCATAAGGATTTAAGCTTAGGTTTTTAGTCACTTAATACTACGATCTAATAATATTTATTTTAACTTGTAACTAAAATATTTTAAATTCGAATCTCATGACCATCTCATTTTCTTTAAAGTTAGTTTTAGTTTAATGGTGGTGTAAGTACTCGTTAACCCACACCACTAAGATACATTAGTAGTAGATATGGAACATCACATGTGGGCATGTGACTATCGTGGGGACTGTCATGCAAAATACAGAAACAACTAGTCCACACCCTTTTTAATATTACTAAATAAATCCAAAGCCTCGATTCCAAAACTTGCTTCCTTGTCCTACCAAATAATTCCAACCTACTGAATTGCCAACATCAAACGTTAAAAGTGAGTAGTTTCTCCTTCCCTCACCTCATCCTCGATTATTTGGAAAGTTGATTGAGCTACGTAGCTGTTTGTGGAGTTAGATTATATCCCTCCCTTGTGGACGAGGGAACATCCAAATCAAAAAGTGTACCACAAGACTAAGCGCGTGGGTTTGATAGATATAACCATGTTAATATACTAAGTGTATATACATGTTTATAGATAGATATAACCATGTTAATATGCTATATGTATATACATGTGTTGCCCCTAATATTTTGGGCCAAACAACATGTTTATACAATATATAGCTAATCCAACCTAAAACTTTGGGTGCAAGAATTAATGGTTCTAACCGCTTAAGCTATAAGCCATTTGCCAAGGGCTGAAGAACGTAAGAGACTTTCACTAAATCACACAATGCGCCAACCATCAAACTTGTCATCATAGAAGTTGAACTTAAGACCTCCCATATGCAAGTGAAATGATACAAGATTGTGTGTTATCTTTTGTTGTATCATAATGTCTAACAAGTTACAATGAGATTTGTTCCTTTATGGTACCTTTATTACTAATTAACTAACCCTTTTTAGCAAGTGGTGGATTGTCTTAGGCCCTGTTTCGTATTGTATTTTTTTTTTCATCAAAAGCTGCTTCACTTGAAAGTTAAGAAATAAAAGTGTTTGGTAAAAACAAAATATCATGCTTATTTTAAGAGTAATGGCCTTCATACAACTTTAAATAAGAACTTGTAAGTTGCTTTTATAAAAACCAGAGTTGAGTCTTTAATGAATATTTTCAATTCCTTTAATACCCTCATTAGTTACAAAAATGACATTATTTATCCTTCTATACATTTTATCCTTTGGAGAACAAAATGACTGCCACTAACACCATAACTACCATAACCACCACCACCGTTGTGGCCACTGCCACCACTACCACAACCGTCGTTGCAGTCATGGCCACTACTATCATTGCCGCAACTGTCACCATTGCCACCACAATCGCCATCTCCGCCGCCCCTACCACCATTGTTCCCTATGCACCCCAACCACCACACCCCACTATTGACACCACCAACATACCCCCCACATTCTCCGCTACCATCATCATCACCGCCACCACCATCACCACCACTGCCACCACCATCGCCCCCACTACCATGTCCAATTTTTCCATTATACAATTATATCACTATTATATTGAAATTTACCAAATGCTTTTCCACTTCTTTTCATACTCACAACACTTTTAAAAATACAGTTTACCAAATGCCCAATTGCTGGTTTTAGAGTTGATTATTTTTAAAGTACATCAAAGCAGTTTTAAAAAAAAAACGCAACAATCCCAAACTTGCTCATGGTGGATAAGGACTTACTTTGCAACCCACTGCATCTCAAGTTCAAACCTTCCCCCTTTCCTTAGTTTAGTTTAGATTAGTAATATTGCTTATAATAATAAAAAAAATTGTAACATTTATCATGTCAATTAATGGAAAATCAATAATAATAATGGGTAACAAACATAAATTTTTCTAAGGGATTAGGGCATGACAAATGCTAATCAAGGTGATTAATTAAGGTAACATAGTCTAAGAGGTCTAATTTAGAGGACAATCAACAATTCATACCATATGTTGGCGAATCAAAAGTGATCGAAGATTGAAATTAAACATTAAAGACATAGTGTTTCACATTTTGTAAGCGTCTGTTAACTATTAGTGTACGTAAAATTTATCACTTATTAGCACACAAAACAAAATAAGATAGTATATTTAATGACCTATAATATTTCCTAAGTTACATATGTATGCCTTATTTGGTCGGATTATACATAAACAACATAATTTAATAGAAAAGACTAGGGACATTAATTGGTATTAGAATTATTCACTATAAAGTGAGAGAGATTCTTGACAAATGGATAGCTCTTGACATGAAGGCTGAAGCAGTGGCCCCCCGTGTATGTTCATGCCTTTACTTGTATGAATAATTCTTTAAAATAATACCTACATTTTAACTCACTTGAGTAACTTCCAAGACACACACTCACTCTCATATCTGGTTGTCTCGTGGTCAATTTCTTGTGACATTACCTTCCTCTCTCTCTCTCTCTCTCTCTCTCTCTCTCTCTCTCTCTCTCTCGGGAATAAGAAGTTGCAATAGAACTCGAACAAAAAGAAAGAGAGAAAAAGGTCTCGATCACCCCACCATTCACCGCCACAGCACCACCACCACACCCTCCTCAAATTTGAACGCCAACCCAATAATAATCACTCATCCCTCTCTTCAAAGCAACCTTCTTTCCCCCCCACCTCTTCGTCACCACCAAACCAAACCCACCTCACCTTCTCTCTAAATAACCAAACTCCCATTTCACCTTTTCTATTATTCCTCTCCCTCTGTTGCTTCTTTCGTTTGTTTTAATATTATAGTTCAGCTCACAACAAAAGCAGCATGGCTCGGCTCTTCCGATCCAAATCTTGCGATCTCGTCGGACTCACTGAGTTCAACATTCCTCCTCCGAGTCCATTTTCCCACCACCACAACACCAGCAAAGAAGAAGAAGAAGAAGAGGAATATGAGGAGTTGGGTTTTGAAGACGAGCAGGAGGTTGTAGGAAATCCCATGTCTGCCCCATTTCTGTATCCCACGATTAGAGCCAGTGGGAAGAATGAAGGTCGAGACTTTCAGGGGCATAACGGTCAACAGCAGCAGGAGCAGCACCAGTTTGCCATACTCGACATTTTGGTGGCGGCTCTGAGGAAGTCTTTGATAACTTGCAGCGTGGAGAGGGATGACGTGGCATCGTCTATCGACATCAGTTCTCCGACTGAGGTGAGGCATGTCTCGCATGTCACTTTTGATAGGTTTAATGGGTTTCTGGGTTTGCCTACCGAGCTCGAGCCTGAGGTCCCCAGGAAGGCGCCAAGTGCCAGGTCAGAGCCCAACTCCTTTTTTCGTTTTCCAATTTTCTCCTTTGGAATTTGTTGATGATATATTTGTGGGATTTTCGGAATTTGTGAAGTGACTTTATGTGGAATTTTGGGACTTTGGATTTGTCTGAATTTGAAAACTTTGACTTATTGAAGTTCTGGAGTTTCTATGCATAGCATACACCGCGATCCTTGGCCGTTGGATTCTTGATCGTGCATCCAATTCGTGAGCACGTCATACGTCAAAGCATAGGAGAATTTTCGTTAAAGTACATTCACACTTGCATTTCGTTCGTGAGAGTTTTTACTAATTGTTTTCCTTTTTGTAGTGAAAATGGAAAAAACTAGTGGCATTATATTGTTATTTTGCAAACTTGTAAATTGGTTTTTACGATTTTTTTGGTATCCCGGCTTGTATAGGTTGGTCTTTTTTATTCTGGATACACAAGAACAGTTACCATAAGATGGTTTCTTGTCCAACAGAGTCGGTTTGAACGAGGTTTTGAATTCCCATCTTTGCGTTAGTCACAAGTTCCGTTACTTCTTTAATCGATCTCCGCAAGAACAGAGTTTTACTGTGCTTAGAATTGCCTGATGATGTTGATTTAGATTCATATGTGGGAGGGAATTTAGAGGTTAAAAAAGGATGAGGATATGGATTTTGGGAAGTACAAAGATGTGATTCGGACAGAGGCAATCGAGTTCAATTGTTTTACATTTACAGACCGAATAACATCTGCTTCCTGCTGTATGCCTGTACGATAGCTTTTGTTTTATCCTGCCTTGCTCTTATTTTGGATAGGGACTTAGGTGGATAAGGGAAAGTAACATGGAGGATTTATTGTTTTAGTTTTAGGTTTATAAATGTTGGGTGAAGTGGTTCCAATCGTCAATGCAAACCATTTGGTCTCTTCAATTTGTAGTGGCAATGTTTGAAAATGACCTTATCTTGCAAATTGAATTGCATAGGGTAGCACAATCATTTGATCTTTCGGTGTTGTTTTGGAATCATCGTTTCTTTGCCTAGTTTTTTCCTTTTGCTTTTGATTAGCATGTTGTCCTACCAAATTTATATCTGAAGGTAGATTCGGGTAACAATGTATACGGGATCCTGCGAGATGGAACTTTCTGCATCAGCAGTTTTAATACATGTTCGGCATCAAACCATTTTGTCCTAATATGTGTTTGTGTACCATTCTATTTGATTAATGCCTAATGGGATACACGATCCTTGTCATGCAGTGCAAGTGTGTTTGGGGTCTCTGCCAAGTCGATGCAGTGTTCTTTTGATAATAACGGCAACAGTGTGCCAACGATACTTCTTATGATGCAAAAGCGATTGTATTCAGGAGGAGGCCTTAAAGTAAGTTGGTATTTCAAATTAGTAGCTAAGATTTACTTGTATGCTTCACAGCACCTTGTAACAGAACTGAAGGTTGTATTTCATTATTTCCCGTCTTAAAGGCGGAAGGAATATTCAGAATAACTGCTGAAAACGATCAAGAAGAGCGTCTTCGTGACCAGTTGAACAAAGGCATCGTGCCGCATGGAATTGATGTTCATTGTTTAGCAGGCTTGATAAAGGTAAAGCATATTTGACATTTCTAAGTGAAACTCCTACATATGCATTTGTATGCTTATTGGAATAAAAAGCCACCGTCTCCTTCAGGATGTTTAGTAATGTTAAGGATGTTTCTGGACTTTCAGTTGTCTCTTCAAGCTTTCAAAATCGCGTAGTGTCTAGATATTTAATGACCCTTTTTTAACTAAACCTTTCATTTATGATATCTAAACTTTATGTTCTATAGATCTTGTTTTGTGCTCTTTTTTCTTGCTTTTCGTTCTCAACTTCTTTTTCATCTTTTTTCTCCCCTTCTTAAACCCTGTAGGCATGGTTTAGAGAGCTTCCTACAAGAGTACTTGATTCACTCACACCAGAACAGGTGTTGCGCTGCAACACAGAAGATGACTGCACTGAACTTGTGAAGACGCTTCCTCCAACAGAAGCTTCACTGCTTGATTGGGCTATCAATTTGATGGCAGATGTTGCACAGAATGAAGAGCACAATAAGATGAATGCACGCAACATTGCTATGGTTTTTGCACCTAACATGACCGAGGTTTGTAGCCTTTGGTTTCACACGTTTGTTTATTGTTCTACATGTGAAATGTCTGTGGTTGTGATATGCAGTTTTCCTTGTTTGCTTTGAAACTTTGTTCATTTTGAATAATGGTCAAGCTTGATGGTAATTTTAGCTTTAAAGTAGGACTACTGCTAATGATATCGACCAGCGTCAATCTCCTTGGAAAGGTAAAATGAAATGTTGCGGTTCCTTGGCCCTCAAGGTGGGTCAAGCGGGAGGGACTGTGTACAACACATTTTCGATGGAAGGCCCTAGTTGAATTTCCACAATAACTCCGTTGTTAGTTACCTGATACCTATGTCAAGCGTAGGCCTGGGGCTTTAGGGGTTTACACGGCCCACCCATTGAAGGATGAGACGGAGTTCCACATCTTCACAAGATTGTTGTTCCTTTGCTATGACTTGGATCTGACAATGATCCGTTGTTTTATAGATGTTAGCCAAGTTTTGTTCTAGTTGTGATTCACTGTTATACAGTTTTGCAACAGGGAGTAGTTGTTGTCGTAATGGCCATAAGACAATCCTCTTTGTTCACGAACAAAAATAAGCTTTGCTATGGACTAAACAAGATTTTTTGCTGCAGATGGCAGATCCTTTGACTGCATTAATACACGCCGTGCAAGTTATGAATTTCCTCAAGACGCTGATCTTAAAGATCCTACGCGAGAGAGAGGAATCAGCTGCGGAGGCTACATTGCACTCATCATGCTCTAACCACAACAGACAAACTATGTATTCGATTATGGGTGAATCTTTTGTTCATGATAGCTCATTCATAACCGCCACTTTGGACAGTCCAAAAGCTGACATCGATGAGAAACTTTGGTGCTCTCCGGTAATGACTGATGGGGAAGATGAACTCGAATCCACTTCACACAGCAGCGCATCTACTAAATGTGTACTTGATTGTTCAGAAAATGAATGTGGAAATGGATACGAAGCTGGAGATTGGTTAAGTTTGAGGAAAGGAGTGCGGAAGCTATGCAGCCACCCGGTGTTTCAGTTGAGTAAGCCGGCTAAGAAGACTGCGAATCTTGAGATTGTAAATGCTAGGGGAGAAGGGGGAGAAGCATGGGCATAGAGAAATGGGAAGCAGAGGAGTCTGTTTTTGTTTATATGATTGTGGTTTGTGTAAACATTTCATAGTATAGGTGTTAGCATTTTGTTTTGTTCTTCTAGTCAGATAAAAGGTTTGGAAGGAACTAATTAGAGGTTTGAAAAGGGTAGTGAGCTCTTCTGTATGATTTGACTCACAGCTTTGTGTGATTTTAATAACAATGTTGGAGATTTGATAAACAATAGGAATGTTGGAGCTTCATAACAAACAGACCTTTACAGGAAGTGGTCGTCATTTTTGGAAAAAAAATGAGGATTAATTGTAGGGCTCACTCTGCATTGAACTTCAACGGTCCGAACCATCTATTTTTTAAGTCTCGATTCATAGATCATCTATGCAAAAATTCAATTCAATCCGAAATCATTTGCCATTTTAATTATAACAATGCAATTTCATTGTTTCTTATAGAACAAAGTGTTCGTCAAATTTTTTGAACTCAATTAGATGTCTCAAATATTTCCGATTTGACTAATACTTTGCAAGGATGATCTTAAGGGTGCAAGCTGAAGAATCACCGGTTATGATCGTTGAAGTTCGCTGTAATGTGAGCCTTACAACTAATTCTCATTAAAAAAGAAAAAAAAGAAAAAGAAAGAGAACCCCTTCCTTTAAAGGTCTCCCATAACAAATGCCAATCGGTTGCTTCCATGGTCAAAGCCCAATTCATTTTCTTATGTTATATTTCCTTTGAACGAGCCCAAAACAACAAAGCCTTAAAAGGAAAAAGAAAACTCAGAACAAAGCTTTAGGATGTTCTTCTGTTTTGCAAGCCGAGGCTGCAGGCCTTAAACATGGTCTTCTTTGGGCATCAAGGTTGGGTCTCGAACATATTCAGGTGGAAGGAGATTCACAGGTTTTCATCAACATAATTAACGGCAAAGCAGATTTTTTTTGGAGAATTATATCTGTCATATAAAGATTTCAATTATCTACATGCCAAAGTCATGCGTATCTTTCAAGAAGCCAATATGGCAGATAATGCAGTGGTTGCAAAATAGGACCACATTATCATCATAATTATATTTGGTTCTCACAGTTTCCTAGTGGTATTAAGAGCAGTTCCACCGTGGTGTATTACCCAGTGGACTGGGGATGGAACAGAGCCAAATAGGCCAGGGGATAAGGTCCAACGTATGCCGGCCTGAGGGACAGGCCCGGCAGGGATTGCCAGCCCGAGAGCCTGAAGGCGACCTAACACAAGCGTCAAGCGCGCGTCTTCCGACACAAAATCAGGGCTGGGGCCCGCGGCGCTTTTTCTGCGATGTTACCGTTGGGGAGGCCACGTGGCTTCCCCATGTCCGTTGGATTTCAACGACTATATTTTATGGACCGTTGAATTTCCAACGGTAAAAAAATTTAAAAACCTCATTTAATTTCAGCCGTTGGATCTGAGATCAACGGTCCACGTAATTAGGCTTTGTAAATTAAAAAAAAAGAAAAAATAGTTTAAAATTATGAAATGTTACCGTTGTGCCACGTGGCACAATCTGGAGTGTTGGAATTCAAATTTTTTTAAATCCAACGGCAGAGATTAATTCGGTGAATAAAAATTAAAAAAAATGTAAAAAATTAATAAAAATCTGAAAAAAAATATATGAAAAATTAAAAAAAAAATATGATTTTACTTTTCTATAAATACCTTCTCATTATCTTCTACCTTACACTACAATTTCATAATTTCTCAACTACTTTCAACTACATTCCTATCTTTCTCTCAAAGTTTCAATCCAATTTTTTTTCCAACAAATTGACTACTGATGCAGGTACAAATTGGACGCTTTTTAAAGATGTTGCATTGTGTACTAGCTGGGTTGAAGTTACTCATGATTCGATTACGGGTAATGAGATGCAATTGCGAGAAATGTGGAGTCTTATTCATATCAGTTTTCTTGAGAAAATTGGCGAGAAATGTGGAGTCTTATTTATACCTGTATTCTATGAATAATGATACAAATTTTGATTTTGGTGAAGAAGGAAGTAGAAACTATGAATAAATGATAGAGATCCTGAGAAAATTGGTGTGAGATTTGTGAGGATGGACGGTGGATTATATGGAGGATTCAGAAAGGATTAGGTTGTAGATAATGCCACGTGGCATGCCATCATTCGTTAAAAATCTGACCAAAATTTATCCTTAAAGATTGTAAATAGATTGTGACACGTGGCGTGACGTGATTGGTTAAAAATCTTATCGGAAATCCATCACCAATAATTGTCTTTTTGGATAATGACACGTGGGGCAACGAGAACAATTAAAAATCTTATCGGAAATCCATCACCAATAATTGTCTTTTTGGATAATGACACGTGGGGCAACGAGAACGATTAAAAATCTTATCGGAAATCCATCACCAATAATTGTCTTTTCGGATAATGACACGTGGCGCAACGAGAACGATTAAAAATCTTATTCGAAATTACAAATAAAATTATTTTGTATTATTTTATAAATAAAAAAAATAGTAATATTTTATTGTCAATTGCCAGGTCTATTCAGTGTAGGGGTGAAGATGCAAAAAACTGTTACTGTTTATTAAGGGCAGTTACTGTTCATTGGGTGGATAACATAGTGAATAGCCTGGGGGGGGCCTTTCCCACGGTGGAACTGCTCTAAAGATACATGTACCATGTTATATATATATATAAATGATATTCGCTTTCTCCTGCCATCTTAGTTTTGACATTTGATTTGTTCAGCAAAGGCTATAAGAGGAAGGGGTGTGTAGGAGGAGAAAAATGATGTGCATAAATCATTATATATATAAACGATATTCTATTTTAAGCTAATTTAAATTGCAAAGAGAGTTTGAACTGTACATAAAAGGGGCACATCTATTCTAACTAATGTGACATTGCTTTTCTTTTAAGTGAACAATAACGAGGATATATAGTATTTTTGGGGATACGAATTTGATTATGGAAGTGACGTTGCATGCTCAATTAAGGTTTGGATCTTGATTCATCCCCAAATCTTTGACATAAGATATTCTAAATTAGTTTATTACAATTATTTAGACAATCAATAGCTTTGTCTTTCTTAGACACAATCACTCTAATTATAATATAATTGTTAAGATTACTGCTACCTAAACGTCACCTTCATGGTATTTTTAGGGTAATAACATATAAAATTTTCCTTAGAACCACAAGCAATTTGAGAGTGACAATTCTTTAAATTTTATATTCAAACGTATACACCACGATTATGCTTAAAAATCGTGGCTATGACAAGCACTATTTTTCTCCAATAGCTATTAGGCCTCGTTTGATACATGATTGATTTAGCCAAAACTATTCACTATTGAAGGAATTTTAAAAGAAGAAATGGATGGCAATTTTCTTATTTTTCCAAGTTGAAAGTTACTCATGAAGAAAAAATGTCCCTACCAATCCTCACAAAAATGGTAGGATTAAAAGGGAAAAGTACTTCATGAGCAATAAAATAAGGAGTTTGTCATATATTTCTTCCTTTAAAATACCTTTAATATAGTAAATAGTCATATCCAAATCAATCATCTCTAGCCTAATTATGTTGAAGTCTCACCGAGATACATATAGAACTTTACTCCAAAAACCCAATTTTGTTTCCTCTTTCCATATTTTTATTTGCATCTCACGAGCTGCAAACAAAGCAGGCTTTAAGGTTTTGAGTTTTCTAGACCTTAGACTGAGGGGATCTATTAAAAGAACCCCATGCACATAAGATTGAAGGGCACTTTTGAAAGAATTTTCTTCTTGTCTAGGTTTTCATGTTGTTAGTGATAATTTGAGGGATGAGTTCAGTCTAAAAACTTGGGTTAGGGGCGGAGTTACATGTAGTTTGGGTGGAAGAGAATCAATTGCTCTTCTACCCATCTAAACCGAAAAGTAAACTGTTCCTTGGTTATTTTGGGGGCTGCACAACTGAGATAAACACTATCTTTTGTAAGTGCTCTTTTCATTGTGGTGGATCTCCTTCTTCGTCTCCAAACTGAATGTATCTAGGCTCATTAAACGCGAAACAGCATAAAACTTAGTGTTCTTTGGTTTTTTTTCTTCACTAATTTATCTCTTGCCTAGTTGTTACTTCTCTTACACATTTCATGTATAGGCTAACAAAGGTTATGATCTAGTGTTGTATTTGTATATCAACAAGAGCAAGATATAGCTTTGGAGGAGAAATATGTAGACGCAAACTACGTTTATGGTATTTGTTAGGGCATGGCATACCAACTGTGAACTCGAAAAATAACCAAACCAAATCGTTTGGGTTGATTTTCTTTTGTCCATTCGGTTTATAAAATTGGACTAAACCGGAAAAATCAATTCGTACGCGGTTTTGAATTTTACAGACCATGAGTTAACTGTAAAAATCTGTCCCCATAAACTGAAACTAATTTTGAGCTCTGTTCCCAGAAAAAAAACATGTCATGATTGATTGGGTTAACCGTAGTTTTTGAACAAGAAAAACATGTCATAATATGATTGGGCATATTATTATGAAACTTGATTGATCTAGAAGGAAAAAGTTGACAAGGACACAACTTTTAATAATTGAAAAAAGAGATAGGGTACTCGCCGGATCATTTTTGTGAGGATTCCTAATATATTTCAGTTCTGTTCGTTCATTGTACATCGTGTGGTTAGTTTTCGTCAGATACTGTTTGTGTTTATTTTAAGTAATATAATTTAAAATAATTTCTGACCGTACGATATATGATGAAATAACAAGATTAAAGGATCCCCGAAATCCTCGTGAGGTGAGGATCCTGTCTCTTGAAAAAAATTGGAAAACGTTTGCCCCGAAAGGGCTTGAAGGTCATGACTTTAGAGAGTAATTTAAAGATCTCAGATTTGATATTTGAGTTTACTGTATATGTTGGACCAAATAATATCTTGTGTAACTCTTTAAATTTAGCAAGCAACAACGTTAATTAATTTGTAGAGGCCGTTGAATATGCTCTAACATGTCAAATCCAAATATCAATTTCGTCCATATTTTTTTTATATATAATTTTCTCTATTTTATAATTGTACGAGGAGGAAAGCTCAAAACAAATTCCAGCGATGAAGTTTGGGGTGTATAGGAGTTGCTTTCAAGTTAAACTATAGTTCATTTGTTACTTGCATTAGCTAATTAATTATGAAATTCTTTTCATGGTTTGTGCAGCATTTCAAAATGCCTTTATAAAACAGAAAATTAACTTGACTAATTAACAAAAAATTGGTGGCACATTTGCACAAAAGTTGAAGTATAAATGGTAAATTGTTGAAAACAAAACACTACAACAAAGTTAAGGTCTTACGGCTTGTGATCTAAGGAGTGTTTTTAGTGCGTGCTGTAATCCAAATGATGTGGTTATTGGCAGGGCCGTCTCTAAGATTTTGGGGGCCCTATGCAAAATTAATAAAATGACCCCTATTTAAGATAGTTTTTAAAAAAAGGTAGGACAAGTATTGACGTTAGAAAGTAATCACTTAAATCAAAATAAAGTTTAGCACTCACTAATTGCAAGTTTAAAAATGTCATTAATAATAAATAAAAAGAACTACAAACATAACGTTCACTTAATAATCAAAAGCAGTTTAATCTTAAATAACCAAACAAGAAAAAAAAACTTCAAAAACTCTAACTTTAAAGTTTCACTTGAATAAATAACATTATTATATAATCAATTCAAAAAAATAATACCCTTTTTAAGGTATTATTATTGCCATTAAAAGTATCTCATTGTATTCCAAATTTTTTATATTTAGAAAGGAAAAAAATTAAAGCTTATAAGGAATGCACGATGAGATTTTAAAGTGCTAACAAAAATAATTTTTAAATATAGAACATTATTACATATAAATATTAGGTGATAAAAATTTTAGGGGCCCCTTCAAATTTGGGGCTCTGTGCGACTGCATCTTTCGCTCCCCTTCAACGCCCCCTCTGGTTATTGGTGATTGGATTATTACTTAAATGTTGATTAACGTATTTATTTCCTATTGATGACACTTCATTTAGTTTGTAAATTTGGTTTAATATTTTGGTCTACTTAGCATTAACTTATAAATAATGGGTAGTGCTATTCACCCACACATTTTTACCTCCCACACACCCTTTTTGGTTTTTGTTCATTTATCTTTAATTCATTCGATCCGACGACCAAAAATTGAGAGAAGTGTGTAAAAGATACAAATAGGTGTGTAGATAGTACCACCCTAAATAATAGTATATACGGTGTGCAATGGATAATACGTAAGATCTCCTTAACAAATTTCACATCTAATTTTTTTTGCAATTATTCATGATTTATCGTACGCTTCGTAAATTAGCTATATTATTCATGACTCGAGCTTTTACTGGTTTGAGGTTACATGCGTAAATGATATTACAAAGTGTTATAACTTTTTTGTGCACGGTATATAACATATTGTTTTGTAGTGAAATTTTGGATGATAAATGCACAAAAACAAAATATTTGAGGTAATAAGCAGGTTGGTCAACACTTAAGTAATAATTCAATCATCAATAACCACGTCATATGGTTTACAAAATATAGTTTAAATTAGCGTTACCCTTTTTATCATTCAATCATATCATTTTCATTACACACCTAATATGTATCACTTATGAATGCAACTACAACCATACGAAACCGAACAAAATGTCACCCATTGTTCTTTTTCAAGTAATTAGTTTCTATTTGTTTCAAAACTAATAGTATTAATCAAGCATCAAATGCCACTTTCATATTTTTTCTTACAATACCAAGCATCAAGCCATTAATAAAAGATCATTAAGTGTCATGTCAACATTAATCACATAGTTAAACATCAAATGACTAAATAATTAAGAATATAAAAATATCAACTCAAATTTTATCATAGCATAGTAAAATATATGTTTAAGTCTATAATGTTTAAAAAAGAAAAAAAAAAAAACTCTATAAGCCTATAAGCTTTGATCATCTATAAGATTTCGAAATTTACATTATATAGTTTAATATAAAGAGACCCAACCAATTAAATTAAGTTTATTTAACTCGAGTCAATGACCCAATGCTGCCCATCAAGCTTAATCTTAAGTCCATAAACTCGAGCAAATAAAGTTACTGCCCTTCTTACACCTCTGTCATCTGCCGCCGTAAAATAATCATGCCCGAATATTATTCCGCCAGGACGTAAAATCCGGTAGGCCCGGTTAATATCGGACCATGCCGAAATAAAATCATGACCTGCATCTAGGCCTGGCATTTTTAACCCAACCCGTTAACCCGACCCGACCCAACCCGTTAAAATTAGTATTCGGGTGGGTGGTTAACGGGTCGGGTGGTTAACGGGTCAACCCGTTAATCACCCGTTAAATAACGGGTCAGTTTGGGTGAACCCGCGAAACCCATTAACCACCCATTAACACCCGTTAGTAAGGATTTTTGTGTAATTTCAATAGATTTCAAAACCCTCAGGTTCCTACTAGGTCTCTCGCTGGTAGCTTGTCGCTGCCTCCCTTGCACGCCGTTCGTTGCTCTCTGAGACTGAGAGTTGCTCGTCGCTACCTCGCTCGCGCGCCGTTCGTTGCTCTCTGAGATTGAGAGATCGCACGCCGTTCGCTGCCTCATCTTCTTCCCTCAAAAATCTTACTGAACTCCATCACTCTCTCTCTGGTAAGCTTCGATTCCCTTCCACCTTTTCTTTCATTTCGATTACTTTTCGTTTCTGCATATTAGATTCATCTATTTTTTCTCAGATTAGATTCGATTTTAGGTGGACTCTGCAGATTAGATTCGACCCTTTTCAGGGTTTTTTTTTTGTTGTGTTTTGGATATTGGGTTTTGCTTTTTGTTCATGGGTTTTGTGTAAAATTTGTTCATTTGTATATTCTCCAATTAAAATTTCCATTTTTGGGTAAATTGGAGCTGTTAATTCACCCCCATTAAGTTAAAAGTATTGAGTTTGGTTTGTTTTGGTTGGTTTTTGGATTGGAATTGGGTTGTTGGAGTATTATCACTCTGGCTACCGGTCAGTCTAACCAATCTGAAATTGGAACGTCATGCCCTGAGCAGAGATTATTTCCTCATCCAGTTCCCGTGAGCAGAGATTATTTCCTCATCCAGTTCCCTCACAAGTTCGCTAATTCTTGTTAACCCTTTTAGAGTTAAGTTTAGGTGTCTCGTTTCGTTTTTTTGTATGTATACTGTATAATGTGTAGGGATCTGTCCATAAGAGCTCTGTTGGTTTCTATAGGTTTCGTTTTTCTTCTGCATTGTGTCTTTGCTTCCTTAAGATTTAGAGTTAGTGTCCGTATAAATAGTCTAACATTGATTAGTCTCTTTGTTCCGTAGTTCAGCATTGTCCCAATAGCTTCTTAGGTAATCTTCTTTCATTAAACTCTCTGCTTTTGCTGTTATAGCCTTGTTTGCCTTCACATTGTTTGAATCCTGTTTAGATTGAAATGTCATCAATCTACTAACAGCATATGAATCCTGGTCAAACTTCCGAGAAGGCTCTTCCCTTCAGTATATATATAGTAGTTAGTTTTAGTTTGTTGCATTTGATTCTTCGGGTTATGTAATTTTGGGTCTGAATTATGATTTGGTTTGTTTCTGAAGCTGTGAAATTTGTCATTGGTTCAGTCAAATTCTGCATCTTTCATTCACGTCTTTTCATTTATGGTTAGTGCAGATGGATATTGATGAAGAGAACACTGAGGCTATGGAAATGTCAACATTCAATCTAAGTGATACGCAAGGTACAATAAGTGCACCAAGTCCTTCAAAGAGAAAGGCTAAAGGTATGCGAGTAGGTAAGATACGTCAAAAGAGATCCCGTGTTTGGACTTTGTTCGAAGAATTGCCTATTGGTCCTGATGATAAACAACATGCGAAGTGTAAAAACTGTGGGATAGTTTACGTATGTGATAGTAATTGTGGGACGAAAAACCTATTGAATCATATGGATACATGTAATAAAAAACATCACATTGATATGAAGAAATCTCAAGTTGGATTGCGTTCTCCTCAGTTTAACCATGTTAGTTTTTGTGAGCTATTGATTGAGGCTATAGTTAAGCATGATTTGCCTTTTAGGTTTGTTGAATATGAGGGCATTAGAACTTTGTTTAAATACATATCTCCTGATATCAAACTGCCATGTAGAAATACAGTTAAGAAACATGTGTTGAGGATGTTTGAAGATGAAAAGATAAGACTTCGAGATTGGTTAAATACAGTTGATGGAAGAATTTGTTTGACATCAGACCTATGGTCTTCTGCTACAACTGATGGATATCTCACACTCACAGCTCACTTTGTTCACAAAGAATGGAAAATGCATAAAAGAATTTTAAATTTTTGTCATATGCCTCCTCCACATACGGGGGTTGCTTTGTCTGAAAAAATTAATGCCTTATTAGTTGAGTGGGGGATTGAAAAGAAACTGTTTTCCATTACTTTGGATAATGCCTCTGCAAATGATTGTTCTGTTGAGCTATTGAAGAAACAATTAAATTTTAGAGGCTTGTTATTAATGGATGGAAAGTTCTTTCATGTTCGTTGCTGTGCTCACATTCTAAACTTGATAGTCCAAGATGGACTAAAGGAAATTGATGGATCAGTGACTAAAGTTCGTGAGTGCATCAAATATATAAAGTGTTCAGAAGGGAGAAAAATTAAGTTTTTTGCTTGCGTTGCACAAGTAGGGTTGGCAGGTAGTAAAAGAGGGTTGAGACAAGATGTGCCTACTAGATGGAATTCAACATATACAATGCTTGATAGTGCTATTTTCTATCGTCGTGCTTTTCTCAATTTGGCACTTGTTGATTCTAATTTTAGTCCATGTCCTTCCTTGGAAGAGTGGGATAAAATAGAGAAGATTTCCAATTTCTTGGGGTATTTTTATGAAGTTACTTGCTTATTTTCCGGAACAAATTACCCTACATCAAACTTGTTCTTCCCGAAAGTGTTCAAAGTTCATTATTGTATTAAAGATGCTATGGAAGATTGTGATGATTTCATGAGACGGATGGGGAGTTATATGAATTTGAAGTTTGAAAAGTATTGGTCAGAGTATAGTTTGATCCTTGCCATTGCGGTGATTCTTGATCCTCGCTATAAATTGCAATTTGTAGAGTGGGGTTATGACAAACTTTATGGTAAGGAGTCAAGAGAGTTGAAGGATGTTAGTGGCACATTGTTTGCACTCTTTGGTAGTTACATGGACAAGTTCTCTCATCTTCTTGTATCCAACCCAGTTAATCAAACTCCTACTCAAATAAAAGTTGGAGACAAACTTTTTGAGGTAGTATTTATATTTGTTATTCCTCTGTTTATACTTTTTATATGCATCTTTATATTGTACATTGATCTTTGTTTCTATTTTGTTTTTATATGTAGGAATTTGATAATATTTATCAAGATGGGTCAACTTTAGTTGAAAAAACTGAATTAAATTTATATCTTGAAGAAAAGAGACTCGATAGAAAACAAGAGTTGGATATTCTTTCATGGTGGAAACTGGAGCAATTTCGCTATCCCGTACTTTCTCGTATGGCTTCTGATGTGTTAACAATTCCTATCTCAACCGTTGCCTCAGAATCAGCATTTAGTATTAGTGGTAGGGTGCTTGATCAATATCGAAGTTCTTTGTTGCCTGAAACTGTTCAAGCCTTGCTATGTACTAGAGATTGGCTTTTTGGCAAAGAAGGTAAATTTCATATTTCTTTGTATTTTTTTTTGCTTATATAATAGGTTATAATTGTTTTTCCTTTTTTCTTTTTATGTTTAGCTTTAGCGAAAGAAGGTGCTGACTTGGAAGAACTTACTGAAGAAATTTTTGACATGAGCCTTAATGAAAACTCGGGACAATGCTCCAGTAATATTAGTCTTGATTAAACATGGTATGTATTTTAACTTGTTCTTTTAAAGATATTTTTCTACTTAATCTGCATGTAATACTAGCTGAGAGATATTTTTCTACTTAATCTGCATGTAATACATAAAGGTGAATGTTGAAGGCAAAAAAGCAGCAGAGGATGCAATACAAGAAGGTTGGCAAAAAAGCAGTAGAGGATGCAATGCAATAAGAAGAAAGAGAGCTAATTGAAAAACTTTTGTTTGGAACAAAGTGATACATGTGATGAAGAACAAAGTTTACGTATTGCTTGATGTGATTTCGTATTTACTTATATACAAAACTTTAGTATACGCTACGAATTAATTGATGTGTAAAAAGTAAATTACATTGAGTTATATCAAACAATGAGTTAATTGTAATTCGATATCAAACTTCCAATAGACGAGAATCAAATTTAAAAACTTTCTACTTTCGAAAATAAATATCATTGGACGGTAGCCGGATTAATGCTTTTGATTTAATTGCACAAAATGAGGAGCCAAACCAAACCGTCCATCACATTCATGCTTCCCATCTCTTCCACCAAAACATGCTTCTTTAGCACTCGTCTCCTCTCTCTCCTCTTTTTCTCTCTTTTTTTGTCACATAGGTTGTAATTGATTTGGATGAAATGTGTAAAAAAAAAAAAAAAAAAAAACATGAAACGGGTGAAACGGGTGACCCGTTAAGACCCGTTAGCTTAACGGGTCGGGTTTGGGTGACCCGTTAGCTTAACGGGTTGGGTTTGGGTGACCCGTTAAATTAACGGGTCGGGTTCAACCCGACCCGAACCCAATAAACCCGACCCGTTTACAGGCCTACCTGCATCCACTTCGATCAAGTCTCCAAACACGCCCATCTGGCAAAGCCAGTCAAGCCCCACCCCGGTCGAAAACGGGACGGGCAAAACCGACTCCGTGGCGTTTACTGACACGACGTTCTGCATGAACTGGTAAAGCAGAAGAACGTCGCCATTTAGGAGGCTGATGTCGCTAAATCGACCGCGGAAGCCAGGCCAGCCACGGAAGTCGTCGAGGCAAAGGATTTGGGTGGTGTTGAGGCCGAATTGGTGGGTTAACTCCGCCATGTGGATGGCGGAGGCGCCGAGGAAGGTGCCAACTTCGATGATGGTTTGGGGTTTGAGTTTTTGGATGAGGTTTTGGAAAACGGCGCATTTGGAGCCCCAACCCTTGATGCGGCTATGACAGAGGAGAGGAGCAGCGTGGGGAGGGGGGAAGTTGGTGAAGGGGGAGGTGGAGTTGAAGAGGTGGTTAAGGAGAGTTTGGCGGATGAGGTGAGGAGGGAGTGGGGGAGAGCAGTGAATGGTGAGTAGGAAGTGGTCGAGGTTAGTCGGGAGGCTGGCTAGTTGGTGGAGTATGGGGGTGGAATGAGGAAAAGAGGGGGGGGGGGTGAGGAGGGTGAGGAAGAGGTGGTGGGAGAAGAAGAGGAGGAGAGGTAGCCTAGGGTAAAGGAGATGAGGAGGAGGAGGAGGTAGGCGATGGGTTTGGCTAGCTTTAAGGGGGTGAATATTTTTTGGTGGTGGGGATGGTCTCTTCTCATGGCGGTGGGTGATTTTAGTAGATGGGCTAATGAGGGGAGGGGGAGGGGGGGAGGTGTGGGAGAGAGAGATAGAGAGAGGGGTTGAGGGGGACTAATTCGAACTTAAGACCAGGTGTTATGAAAACGACTGGAAAACGTCCTAAGACATGAATCTCCTTGCATGGGTTTATAAGTAAATTGAACTATTTTCTAATTAATTTTATGATTGGACTTGAACTTCTTCATAGTATCAAAGGATGTTGTTTAACGTGTGAAGCTCAACAGCCATATGTGCTTCACATCACCTCATTTGTCTTGTCCACGTGTTTGATTGGAAAATTCACTAGAGGATGCATGTTGACATGAATCCCACATTGATGAGAGAAAGAACCTTGCATGAGCTTATATGTTGGGCAAATCTCTATATTGCTAATTATTTTTATTGTGCAAACTCAATCTTTTCAGTCTTGACATAGATACGTACTGGGGTGAGAGACGAAGGTTTGAATTATAATGCATGAGTACCATGGGAAATTTAAAAAACTAACCATTTTTATCACATTAATTTGATGCTTACTTGATATACATTAAGGACATGTTTACCTAGACTTCCTATAGTTGTTAATTTCCCTTGTAATAACTAGCTAGCAACCAGAACACGATTTGTTTGTGCAATTAAATGTAATTTTTTATTTTTTATTGTTTAAGGTATAATTGGAACATCCAAAAGTAGATTATAGAATGTCGCATTTTGTATATGTTGCTCGACCTTGTTAGACGAAGTCAACAATCAGTTACTATCCACGTAACTTGAGGAGTTTTGGTGTGCTTGGAAATCTTATCCCGTTGGTCTTCCATGTTTGTAGGACTTGTTTTCAAATGTCTTTTGTAGTCAAACTGTTCGTAATCTGTTTGTAATTTTTTCATCTTTCTGTTTTTAATTTTCAAATTCAAAGTTCCATGTAATTTGGGTTTTCAAACTCACGATGTAATCATGAAGTTATTATATATACATGCAACCCACAGTTGTTTGGGTAGGTAACTGAAGTGAAAAACCTGACTTCCTAAGTTTTATATTGTTTCTAGAGCATTTTTTTGTCTAACGACAATGACCCTAGACCTTTCTTTTTCCATCACTGCTTCCATGGCACAAAACAATGATGCTGCTTCCCAAACTACCAACCCCACCCACCAAACAACCATTTCCATCCTTTTTCATCCTCCATGACTATACTGTAGTGCACATTAAGCTTGATAGGACCTACTACCCACTGGGGTTGCCCCAAATTCTTCCCATCCTAAAGAGTAGGGATTTAATGGGATATGCAGGACCAAATGATCCTGTTGACCCTAAAAATTACAAAGCCTACGTGGCGCGCAGGCCGAATAATCTATGAGCTAACTACGTCCTTCGGTGAATGCGGGCGTGCCAACTCGTCGGCCGAGGAGTAAATTTGTTGATGTTGCGTTGGGTCGCGCTACTGACTTCTGCGTCTTGCGATTGCGGCCGAGAAAGGAACACGTCTCGGCATCCTGGATTCTCAAACCTGAAGACAAGGTTACTATTATTACGAAGCTCACAAATCAAATTCGGCTTTCAATGTGCCGAATGTAATAACTGTAACACCTCACTTCGTCGAGAAGACTAATGAGATGACCTTGACCAAAAAGGATTTAGAAACCCTTCTCGACCGAGACTTGGATAGACAACCGACCGTGCCCGCCGCAGTGCTGTTGATGCCAAAGGAAGGTACTGCGAGTTCGGCCAATTCTACGGTGATAGAGCTATCTATGCCGACTTAAGATATCACCGGTTGCTTTCACAGTGCTGTTGATGCCAACGGAAGATGTGTCAGCGAAAAAGAAAAAGAAAAAGTTCTCAAGTTGTTGAGGATTTGCGCAGGGCAATTTTGTATTGATTTTGCGGGGCTTTTACTGACGCGCAGCCTCCCCTATTTATAGCACTGGACCTTGAGTTACAATCCTACTCGAACTAGGCTTTCTTCTCCGGATCAACAACACCTCGACCAGTCCTATCTTGACTAGGATTGTGAACCTAGTCCCTTTTCGAGTCGGCTCCCTTCCGGATTATCATACTTGCCGAGACTCCTTGTTGTACCAGGACTCGTCTTCGCAAATACCCTAGCCGGCCTAGTTTTAGAAGCCCACGATCTGAACGACCCGAGGCTCCCCTGTTGCCAGGCCTTCCGGGCCGAGAATGGTTCTGTACTCGGCCCAAATTGATATTTTGGGCCCAAACATTGCCCCCTCGCTTCTGAGGTTCTCGGCCTGAACTCTTTGGCCGAGTTTCGACCTTGAAGAAGCGAATCTAGTTCACAGAACCCAAGTACTCTATTTTCAAGGCGTATTTATTGAGCACGATCGCACGATCTTGAACCTGCAAACCTCCACTCCACGTGGCAGCCTGTGACTCGGCATTTCCTAATAATGACGTCTGAGGCGTGCGGTTACTCGAACCGTCAGGTCATCATGACCTTATGGCTAAACCTAGCCATCCTTATCTCAATTCGTGAGCCACTTCTCAGCGTGTGGACGCCGAAACGTCTTTCGCCATCAATCTCGCCATCACACGCAATCGTGCGCCCCCAAAACCCGAAACCCCCCGGTCTTCTCAACTGCATTCCTTGAATGCTCATCATGGTCAGTGATTTCTTCGGTCGAGTTTACCCTTTATTTTTGAATTTCGAACGATTGCACTTCCTTCCCCATCTCTATAAATACTGGAATTTTCCCATTTGCACTTTACGCTCTCAAAACTTTCTGAAATTTCTTGCCATTTCTCTCTAGTGCATCTCTTTCTTCCAGGTCTTCGTTTTTAAATTCCTCAACCCAGAAAACTTTTCTTTTTACACCGTACCTTTAAATCTCCTAAAATGGCCTCTTTTATTTCCAAGATCTCCAAGGAATGTGATCAGTGTCAGAAAATCCTTGATCGAAGCTCGATCAAGACCATACGGTTTGAAAGCGACATGAGCACTTCTCACCAAATCTTGGGTCCACTTTTCAAAGCTGCGGTACCATCCGCCATTACTGCACTTCTTCAGGAGCACTGCCTGTCACCCTTGTTCCAAGGGTTTGAATGGTCGTGATGGGATGCGGCAAGGCCCCAAGGCTCCTGGCCCTCGACCACCACAACCTGGGTGGCCTGGGTTGTTCGGATGGAAAAGCTCTTCGGCGAGCAATGGAAAGCCCTTGGCATTTACGACGCCATTCTCCTCTCGTCAATGGATGTCGTTCTTGACAAGGAGCTCCTCCTCGTAGCCCTATGCTTTTGGTGTTCGGCTACCAACACCATGGTCCTCCCTCTTGGCCCCATTGGCCCCACCATTCTCGATATCACTGCCATATTGGGAACTTCGGCCTCTGGGATTCCCATCGATGCTGCCCTCTCTGGGTACCCGTCGAACCTCCACATGAAGACTCTTTTCGACAAACGGGCCTTTGAGACGTTGAGCCGTGAGGGCCACACACCCTCGAAAGAGGACGTCCACAAACTCCACAAGAACTTCTTCAACTACAACACCCTCTACCTCCATTTTGCCGGCCGAGGGGAGGAGGCTCCGCGAGAAGGGGAACATGAGGCATTCCTCTTCTATTGGTACAACAAGTATATTTGTTGTACCAAGTCAAACAAATGCTTGGTCGAGAACATGCCGGTGGCAGAAGCCCTGGCTAGTGGTCACCCTTCACCAGATCGACCCCTACCAGAACGGTCCCCTCTGGGTCTTTCAACTTTGGCTGCAGGTTTACTTCGCTTCTCTTCGGCCGGCAATCGCTGAGTTCTCCCCAACAGAAGCGATTGGACCCCAGCTGGCCTCCCGACCAACACCTCCTCACCAAGCCGAAGAGGTTTTTAAGTATCTTTTTGCTCTGGATGACCTCTCTGACGACGAGCTCCTGATATGTCGTCGTCGAGACTATCCTTCCTCCATCAGGTTACCTACATCCATGTTGGGCGCGGACGAAGATGCCGACCTTCGTCAATCCTGGGGGTCGTTCATGCTTACTCGCGACCTCCCTCTCGGCTGTGACGCGAAGCGAGCAGGCTGGGAAGTGTACCATCCCAACTTCCTAGCTCGACAACTCGGCTACCTCCAAGGCTGCCCGGTTCCCCTCATCTCCTCGTGAACCGTCTTGAGCCGTGGACGCGAGCCTGGTTCCTCGGAGCAGGAATGTAATGCCTCCAAGAGGGAGTTCCAGGAGCAATGCCAGGGATTCCGCCTTCGACCGACCACTCCAGAAGCACTCAGCACCGATACTTTCGGTGAGTGGTGGGAAAAATACACCCAGGAGTTCTTTGGCGTCCCGGTCGAAGGCGTGTTTAAGAAACTTTTCGGTGGTCGGCCCAGGAAAGCCTCTGCCCCCCAGGCCCAAGGTAGTTATTTCTCTTTTTTTTCCTTCAATTTTGGATTTGTTGATTTGCTTTACTAATCCGTTTTTTCTTTCTCAGGTAGCCGGCCGTCACGAAAAGTGGAGGTGGTTGCTGCCGCTGCGGCCGATAAGAAATCGGCCGTTTCTAAGACATCTAAGACCACTGTGTCTGCTGCGCCGAGCAAACGATCTCGTCGAGAGGCCGAGCCGGTCGTCGAACCCCCACCGCCTGCCAAGCGGATCAAAAATCTGGCTAAGAAGGGGGCACGGGAGATCCATGTCATATCCAGTCAAACTACAGGGGCGACGACTCCCAGTGTTTCCCCTTCTCCACCCGTCGGCCAAGCCTTGGACGAGAGGCAACCAATTCCGGCCGCAGAAACAGTCCGAGAACGGCCTGCTTCTGAGGTTGAGACATCGGTCGTAGCTCCATTGGTCAAAGCTGCACCTGTCCTGGGAACGGCAGTCCCTGCGGTCGAGAAGATTTCTCCCGTACACCCACAGCCATCGATCTTCGTTCTGGAAGAGAGCGAAGGGAGCGACGAAGTTCCATTAGCGAGTCGCCCCCAACCCCGCCGTCGATCTCTTCCTGCGTCCGAGGTGGCTGTTTCAGTCGGTCCTTCTACCGCCGATCGTGGCAAACGGCCGGTCGGAGAGCCGACCGCGGCGGTCGATGCGCCAGCTCCTTCATGGGACCAGGATGTCCATTCGGCGTCCGAAGCGGCTGTTCCGGTCGGTCCTTCCACAGCCGATCGTGGTAAACGGCCGGCCGAGGAGCCAGAGGCGACGGCGGAAACGCCCGTTCATCCTCAGGACGAGGACCTTCACATCCCCCCGCAGGAAGCTTCTTCGGCCTTCGTAAGTCCCCTCCAAATCTTTTCCTTGATTTTTCTTACCATAAAACTCTAAACCTAGAAAAACTGTCAGGTACCTGTACATTCTCTTCATCGACAGTTCTACGCGCCGAAGGGTGTTATCTATGTTACTTGGCCGCCTCAGTGGCCGTCGAACGTAGATAACCTCCATCGGCCGCGTGAACTGAGAAGCAATCTAAGATATTGGGCTCGGCCATTAAGTTCTTTGGGTTCAAGCAACGATCCTGAAGACATGGTCGAAGTCTCCTCTCGGCAGGTTAAAAGAAAACGAAACCTTCCTTCCATCTTTTTCATGATTTTCTGTGAGCTTAACCTGATTTGTGTGTGCAGGCTTCATGGGAGGTCGAATTCAAAGCTCTCCTGTCCATCACTACTGGAGGGGCTGGGCCTTCTGCTGCCGCGGCTGAACCTGCGGATTTAACTGCTCTGACTCGGCTGCAAGAGATCTTATCGCTTTCGGCGTCGCAAGTCCTTGAGCGCAAAGGTCTTGATCGGCTGGGTGAATGTCTGAACGACCTCGGAGCTGACGGTCAACTGAGCGGCGAGGCTGTTGTTCAGGCCTCAACTGCCTTGGAGCGCGTTCGAGAAACTTTCAATGTTTCCGAAAATGCTTTGAGGGCCGAGCAGGACCTGCAGGCTGCCATGGCCGTTCAAGAGACCCTTCGCCCGAAAATTGACGCTTTGAAGGCTAAAGGGGATGTCTTGGCCGACCTCGATCGTCAGATGGCCGAATTGGCGAAACGAAGATCGGCCATTGCTTCCGATCTCGCCAAGGATTTCGAGTCGGGCGGCAAAGCTTGCTTGACCGAGTATGCGGCAAATGCAACACGGGTCGAGCAGTTGAAGCTGGAGAAGAAGAATCGGCAGGCTCAGGTTATCATGGGCGAAGTACGGTGGTTGGAGCTGAAGGCCTTGCTCGGCACTCTTCTACCTTATTCACCTTGAATGTATCTGACTGTAAATTGGTCGACCTACTTATTTTGTAAATGCCTATTAATCTTAATGAATCGGTTTTTTTTTTTTATTCTCGCATTTCCCATGTGACCGGATAATATTTCTTCAAAAATTTCCCATTGATTGGTAACCTGTGGACCACACCGGTCCGGTCTTTACGATGATATGCCCCTTTGCCGTATACTTTATGCACAACGAACGGCCCTTCCCAATTCGGCGACCACTTGCCGAACCTAGGATCTTTTAGTCCAACGGGTAACACCGTTTGCCACACCAACTCACCCTCGCCGAATGTTTTTTGTCGCACCTTTTGATTATAGGCTCGCTCGGCAATCCGTTTTTGTGCCGCCAGTAAGTTATAAGCGTCAAGTCGCGCTTCTTCCAAATCTTCTAGTTCCTGTCTCATGGACTGATTATATTCGGCGCTAAACAAACTACTTTGTTCGATTAATCGCAACGAATTTACGCTTAACTCGACCGGTAACTTTGCATCGTGTCCGTAAGTTAATGCATACGGGGTTCTCGCAGTTGCTGATCGGGGCGATGTTCGATATGCCCATAATGCCTCGTTCAACTTCAAATGCCACATGCCGGGCCTTTCTTTTATTATTTTTTCGAGGATGCCGATCAACACTTTATTACTTGCTTCGGCCTGCCCATTCGCCTGTGGATAATACGGTGTAGATTGTTCGAGCCGAATGCTCAAATTCGCCGTATACTCTTTAAACCTCTCGGCTGTGAAGATGGTTCCATTGTCGGTTATGATCGTTTCTGGTATGCCAAATCTGGTCACGATGTGTTCCTCCACGAAGTCGCAAACTTCTTTAGATGTTAGTTCGGCATATGATTTCGCTTCGACCCACTTAGTAAAGTAGTCGGTTGCGACTATTATCCATGCGTGCTTAGCGGCTCCAGAAGATGGCGTGATTTTACCGATCACGTCTATGGCCCATCCTCTAAACGGCCATGGCTTTATGACCAAATGCAATGATTCAGCTGGGACCCTTTGTATAGGTCCGTGGATTTGGCACTGTACACATCCTCGCGCAAACTCGATACAATCCTTTAATATCCTTGGCCAAAAATAGCCGTGCCGTCGAAGTAGCCATCGCATTTTCCGTCCGGATTGATGAGCTCCGCATATCCCTTCATGGACTTCTGTAATCGCCCGACCACTCTCTTGGGGGCCGAGACATAGCAATAATAAACCATCTTCGCCTTTTCGGTATAACTTGTTCTGATACATGACATAGTTCGTGGCATGAACTCTTGTCTTGCGATCGTGTTTATTATTGGGATTGTCAAGGTATCGCATAATGGGCCCTCTCCAATCATCTGGTATTGCTTCGACGGCGCAAATGTCGACTGGGTCGTCTCGATCTAACAACGAAGGTAAGGACATGACTCTTGTACGTATCACGTTGTCGCGCTGGAGGACTTGTTGGTTAACCAAGGCCGGGTATAGCTGTCGCAGCACGGGTATTTCTCGGCCTAGCTTGCCCCCCAAGAGTTGTGTGCCGGAGGCGATTTGAGCCAACTCGTCCGCGTCGGTATTATGACTCCAGGAAATATGTTGAAATGTAATACCGTCGAAGGACTCGGCCAAATAGCTGGCGATTATGTGGTAAGGCGCCAGGGTGCAACTCATGCAACGAAAAGAACCATTAAGTTGGTTAATCACAAGTTCGGAGTCGCCGAGGACGAGGGCGCGGGTCGCCCGTAGGTCATGAAGGATCCCCAAGGCCGATGATTAGGGCTTCGTATTCGGCCTGATTGTTGGTGCATTCAAAATCCAACTTAAGCGAAAAATACCAACGATCGTGGTTGGGGGATTGAACGACAATTCCTACGCCCGCCGAGGATGACGTACTGGAACCGTCAAAGTACATCGTCCAATGATTGTCGCGGGTCGCAACCATGCCGATTTCGACATCGGCATCCCCAAAACCGTAGGGGGAAGGGTGTTGAGCAAGGAAGTCGGCCATCGCCTGGCCCTTGACGGCTTTCTGAGGCATGTATTGCAAGTTAAATTCGGACAACGCCATCGTCCACTTCCCAATGCGGCCTTTTACGATTGGTCGGGTAAGCATGTACCGGATAACGTCGGTCTGGGCAATGACTTGGGTGACTGACGGGAGCATGTAATGCCGAAGCTTGGATGCGGCGAAAAATAAGGCCAGGCACAGCTTCTCGACGGCGGGATAATTGATCTCTGGGTGGCTGAGATGGCGACTTAGATAAAAAATCGCCTGCTCTCGACCGACGTCGTTGTCTTGTGCGAGGAGGCAGCCGATTGACTCTTCGGCCGCCGAGATATAAAGCTTAAGAGGTTTTCCGCGCCGAGGAAGAACCAGGACAGGTGGTTTCGTGAGGGAGACTTTGATTTGCGTAAACGCCGCCTGATGTTCGTCGTTCCATACGAATTTATCTGAGTCCTTGAGTTTCAAAAGCGTGGAGAATGCTTTCATTTTACCGACCGAGTTAGCAATAAATCGGCGGAGGAAATTGACCTGACCGAGTAAGGACTGGAGTTGTTTCTTCGTCGTTGGAGGTGGGGCATTGATTATTGCGCGTGCCTTATTCGCATCGACTTCAATCCCACGGTGATGCACGAGGAAACCAAGGAAATTTCCGGCCGACACGCTGAAGGCACATTTGGCGGGATTCATCTTGAGATTGTGCTGACGCATGCGGAGAAAAGCCTGTCGGAGGTCGTCCAGATGTGTCTGTCGGCGTTTAGATTTGATGACAACATCGTCGATGTAAACTTCGACAATGGTTCCAATTAGATCGTGGAAAATGGTGTTCATCGCCCGTTGGTATGTGGCGCCGGCATTTTTGAGACCGAATGGCATGACAACCCATTCGTAAGTGCCGAGTGCCCCCGGGCAACGGAAAGCAGTTTTGTTTACATCGGCTTCGGCAATGAATATTTGGTTGTACCCCGCGTGTCCATCCATAAAAGATAAGATTGCATGATTCGCCGCGGCATCGATTAACAGATCTGAAATCGGCATTGTGTACTCATCTTTGGGAGTTGCCAGATTTAAATTTCTGAAATCGATGCAGATGCGGAGGGCACCGTTTTTCTTCAAAACAGGTACGATATTCGCCAACCACTCAACATATCGAGCTGTCCGAATGAACCCGGTTTTCAAAAGCCGAACCAGTTCGTCCTTGATGCTGAGTTGCACTTCCGTCGAGAAACGACGTGGTGGCTGACGGAAAGGTTTACATCCGGGCTTAATACGTAATTCATGCTCGACAAGAGTACGATCTAAGCCGGGCATTTCATGGTAGCTCCAAGCAAAACAATCTTTGAACTCCGTGAGCAAGGCACGAAGCTCGTCTTTCATTTGTTGAGGAAGTAAAGCACTAATAAACAAAAGCCGTGGGTCATCGGCCGTCCCAACATTAATCTCTTCCAAGGGATCCTTAACTTGGGGCCGATGGTCTTCGAGCTCGGCCGGGGCTGCTTGAATTTTATCAAGAGATAAGACAGGACCATTATCCCCTTCGGCAAGGAACTCAACGAGATTAACGGCCGAGTTTGGTTGTCTAGATATAGTATACCAATGGGCCAGCAGTCGTTCCATCGTGGATGAAACCGCGGCCCTACGTGTTTCCCGATCGATGTCAGACATCGGCGTCGGGGAGGAAGTTAGCTAATCCGAGTCTCGCCGAATCCTGGTGGACAGTCTCGGCGCCAACCTCGATAGCTTTCTGTACAGAAATCCGAGTCGGCCGTCCTTCATCATTGAAGCCTTGCAAAGTAATGTAGCCGACGTGGTCATCATAATACCGTGCTTGGATCATGTTAGCCTCGAAGGGCTGGCTATCGGCCGGGTGAACAATGACCGATTTGCCGTCCCAAAAGACAAGCACTTGATATAATGACGAAGGAATACAACTGGTTTGATGAATCCAATCTCGACCGAGCAGTGCATTATACTCGGTTTTGGAATCAACCACGAAAAAGGCGGTCATGTGAGTGCGACCGGCAATATTCACAGTTAACGGAAGTACACCTTTGGTTTGGGATTTGTCACCGACAAAACTACTCATTGTGATCCCTGACGGAATTAGTTCGTCATTCGAGCGACGCAAGGCCTTCATGATAGTCAGGGGCATGATATTGACGGTAGCCCCACAGTCGACAAAAACTTTAGAAACTGGGTATCCCTCGATATGGGTCGTCACATACAATGGCTTTAAATGGTGAAGTGTGGCCGATGATGAACGAGGGAACAACTCGGCTAAGGCGGCCTTTAGGCTCTCATCTTTTGTTGCTGACTCACCTTCAACAACAGGTACAAAATCCACATGGCCGGCGTCTTCGGCGACGACGTCACCCTCGAGGAAATTTGGTTGAGCCGTGCTTGATTGAAAATCAGCAGGTAATACATGGACCATACTAATGTCCATGTCATCCAAGATTGACGGGCCCATCGGGTTGGAATTCTCCTCGTTATCCTCATCTTTCGTTTGATCAGCGACTACGGACTCCGTTTTTGTCAAAGCCGGACAAAGAGACTCTTCTGTTCCTTCTTCAATGGCTTGCTCCGGCGGTGCTGCTTCGGCCGCTTGTTGGGTCTGCGAAACTGCCTCAGGTGAGGGTGAGGGCGACAGTGTGCTTGGGGTCGGGATCCGAACCCGCTCCTGGTAATGTATCCGGGCATCCCTGGTATCAAGATACGCATCCAAACGCGCAACACGTGCTATTTCATCGGTCGTAAGACCGAAGAGAGAAACAGCCGAAAATACCTCGAAGTGACATCGTAAATACTGAAGGTCCTCCATTGAGAAAGGAAGTTCGGCTGCTTCCATATCAATGTATGGGTCGACTTCAAATCCAAAGACGCGGGCTTCTCGTATGTGCTGGAACCTTGCTTTCAATCCTTGGTCTGAGGTTTTCTGGATGATTCGCTCGGCATCAGGACAAACCAGGACCAGATCAATGGTGTCCTGGCATGCCTTCGGCAAACCATACAGGTCGTTGGCCGAATGCTTCTTGTGAAATTCTCGCATATACTCCAAAGTTTTCCCAAGGAACGGTGGATGCAAATTTCGTCGAATTTTGATTAGAGGTTCTTGTATGTCTGGCGGGGTTAATTTGCCTTCGGCCTCTTGCCTGAAATGTTCAAGGCGTGCCTTCATATCCCCTGGTCGAATAAGAAGTTTGGTCCGTTTATCAGCGTCTTCAAACATGGTTTCGACATCTTGGTCGACCAGCTGCTTCCCTTGCATCGACGTTGTCAGAATAGCTGGATGCGGTTGCTTGTTGTCATTAGCAATTATGTCCTTCGGCCGCCATTTAGGGACCGAAGCCTCTTGGGCTGCCCGTCGGCGTGCCATGCAATCTATCCTTTGGTGCCGGCGTTTCTGGGATTTGGACAGTGCAGTGTAGACGCCTTTTGAAGAATGATATGTATACCAACGTTGATCTCTAGGCTCGAGAGGTTTGAAAGTTTTTTGGCTCCGCGATGATTCCGAACTACCAGAATTACGTTTATAGTAGTCATCGTCGTAAAATGCAGTATCAAAGTCGAGGCGCCGCCTGACTGAGGGTGTCTCTTCCATCCGTGCTTTAGGACCGAGCCTATCAAAAACCCCCTGATGCCGGCTCACGTTGGCTACTTTTTGCTGGATTGCGACCGTAGGTCGTTCCGTTATAAGCGAAGAAGGCTTCACATCTGGCTCACTGCCGACCTCGGTTCTACATTTACTGCACAAAACCGCCGTCCCACTGTCTTCATCGGTGCTATAATCCCTCATAGGTTTAACAATAGCGGGCCCCGTTAAAGCTGTAGGTGGTTTGTTTGAACGAAAATCGGCCATGAAACGAGGCCGAGAATTCTGATTACGAAAACGTTGTGTCTTAACAACTTCGACCTTCCCTTTCCCTTTGTCCTTAGGGAGGCATGCATCGACCATATTTACCGTTGCCGTGGGGAACGGGTCAGTATCGACACTCATCTTCTTCTCTGGAAATTTCAATTTACCATTATCGATCCAGCTTTGGACGTTGTCACGAAACACGATGCAATTGTTTGTCGTATGTTTGCTTGAATCGTGGTATTTGCAATACACCTTTCCTTTAAGTTCTTCGGCCTTAGGAATGTTGTGACCAGGCCGAAGCTTAATGATTCTTGCTGATAACAGTTGGTCGAAAATTGCGTCAGCCTTTGTAATATAAAAAGTATAAACTTTTGACGGTTTCGATGTTCCTTCAGGGGCTGAACGGCTTTTGACTTCCCTAGAGTCAACTTGAGTCAATGCCTTGCAAACAAATGGCTTATCTATCACTATCTCGGCTGCATCCACGCTAACGCATTCATCCTCGGTTGATGCATAATTGACAGTAGGATTCTTGTAAATCGTCCCCCGAGATGGAGCTTTCGAAACCTTTTCCTCGCGGAGCAAATAGTCATATTGTTCGACATGTTGGGCTAATTCGTACATATCCCGAAAGTTTGCCCCCAAGAACTTCTTTTTGTATTCGACGTCGAGGTCGTTCAAAGCAAGTCTGACGAATTCAACTTCGGGTAAAGGCACTCGGCACCAGTTCCTGGATGATTTGAACCTGGTAAGATAATCCATTGGTGACTCATCAGATGCCTGAGCCATCCTTGCTAATGAAGAAACCGACACCTCCATCCCTGGCCGATAAAACTGCTCGTGGAATTTCTCGACCAACTCCTCCCAGTTTTGGACGGAATTAGGAGGAAGATTGATATACCAAGCAAATGCCGAGCCGGTCAATGAGAAGTTGAACAGCCGTAGTTTATGGAAATCACTATTAACATCTCCGCATTGCGCGGTGAATCGAGCCACGTGCTCCAACGAAGACAGAGACGATTCACCGGCAAAGAGGCTAAAATCTGGAATCTTGAAACCTTTCGGGTATCCGAACGTTTCTACGTAGGCCGGGTACGGATGGATAAACTTAGGAAACTTCGGCCCCTTCTTTATGGCCGAGTCGATCATCCGCTGAACTTCGGTCATATCAACAGGTGTTGCTTCGACCCTCTGGTCGATTCCGTCTGACCTACTATTCGACCCTCCTCCTTTTTCCAAGTCAATTGGCTTGAGTCGAGCAGGAATTGGCTCGGCCTGTACAATTGGTAACAGATTATTTCTTGGTGGCAAACGTTGGGGAAAATCGAAAGGTCTGCCGTCACTGACTTTACTAACCAGCATTTCGAGCAACCTGGTCTGTTGCTCATTGGAACTGAGTATCACGTCATGTAGCTTGTCAATACCTCGACTAAACGTCTGCTCGACTGACCGAGACTGCTCGTCGAGTCGCTTTCGAAGAAACGACCTTGTTGGTGGGTCGGATCCTTCACCGCCATCCTCGTCGCAATCCTCCACTATCCCTTCATTGAGAACGCAGGTGTTCCTGTTAGGGATTTCTAGACCGCGGAGTTGACTGCCGAGATTAATTTCCCTCTCTCGGCGAGTCGCGCTTGTGGACTCGGGTGTCACAGCGCTAAGGGGATTCTGCGCCTGGGGCACACTCTGTCCTATGTTCTGAATCGGCAAATCGGCTGTTGATTTTCCCATAGCTGTTTTCTTTTTTACCGATCGCGTTTCAATTGGCATGAACTTCGTAGTTTAGCACTAGGTCCCACTGGGCGTGCCAAAATGTTGACCCTAAAAATTACAAAGCATACGTGGCGCGCAGGCCGAATAATCTATGAGCTAACTACGTCCTTCGGTGAATGCGGGCGTGCCAACTCGTCGGCCGAGCTCGGCCGAGGAGTAAATTTGTTGATGTTGCGTTGGGTCGCGCTACTGACTTCTGCGTCTTGCGATTGCGGCCGAGAAAGGAACACGTCTCGGCCTCTTGGATTCTCAAACCTGAAGACAAGGTTACTATTATTATGAAGCTCACAAATCAAATTCGGCTTTCAATGTGCCGAATGTAATAACTGTAACACCTCACTTCGTCGAGAAGACTAATGAGATGACCTTGACCAAAAAGGATTTAGAAACCCTTCTCGACCGAGACTTGGATAGACAACCGACCGTGCCCGCCGCAGTGCTGTTGATGCCAACGGAATGTACTGCGAGTTCGGCCAATTCTACGGTGACAGAACTATCTATGCCGACTTAAGATATCACTGGTTGCTTTCACAGTGCTGTTGATGCCAACGGAAGATGTGTCAGCGAAAAAGAAAAAGAAAAAGTTCTCAAGTTGTTGAGGATTTGCGCAGGGCAATTTTGTATTGATTTTGCGGGGCTTTTACTGACGCGCAGCCTCCCCTATTTATAGCACTGGACCTTGAGTTACAATCCTACTCGAACTAGGCTTTCTTCTGCGGATCAACAACACCTCGACCAGTCCTATCTTGACTAGGATTGTGAACCTAGTCCCTTTTCGAGTCGGCTCCCTTCCGGATTATCATACTTGCCGAGACTCCTTGTTGTACCAGGACTCGTCTTCGCAAATACCCTAGCCGGCCTAGTTTTAGAAGCCCACGATCTGAACGACCCGAGGCTCCCCTGTTGCCAGGCCTTCCGGGCCGAGAATGGTTCTGTACTCGGCCCAAATTGATATTTTGGGCCCAAACAGATCCTTAGTTGGATCATTGGATCTTTGATTGCTTCTGTTTTGTCAGTGGTGGCAAGCAAACAGACTGCTTGAGCTATCAGGGAAGCTCTTGAGCAAAGGTATGCGTCTTCTTCACAAAATCGCATTTTGTTTTTATGAAATGAATTATTGCAAACCAAAAAGGGTGATCTATCTGCGAAGGATTACCTTGATCGCATGAATGCGATAGTTGACAATCTTGCCCTAGCTGGGCTATCTGTGAATGATAATGAACTAGTTCAAATTATGTTGAACAATTTTGGGCCGACGTTTGAGATGACTGTTGATGTTGCTCAAGCTCGTGACACACCCATTACTTATCCCACCCTTTTGGCATTACTATTGACTACAAAACACATAATAGTGGAGCGAAATCCTCATGTGATTGAGAATGTTCTGTTAATGCCTTCGTTGCTACAAGAGGCCGCAGTGGTGGACGAACTCGTGGCTCTGGAAGAGGTGGATTTCCACCAAACCGTAGTGTAGCCTTCAACCAATGAGGTTTTAACCCTCATATCAACATCATCCAGTGTAATACATCAGGTAATACAGAAAAATTTGTTCCAAATGGTGATAGGATTGTGTGTTGAATTTTGGCAAACCTGGGCATCTAACACTTGATTGCTACCAAAGGATGAATGATGCATATGAAGGCAGAATTCCTACCAAACGTTTCTTAGCAATGGCGTCATCCTATCCTATCACTCTCAACAAGCAACCAAATGGAACATGGCTGCTGGACACGGGTGCAAATGCACATATTACTTCAGAAATCCAAAATTTGGTCAATCCAAAGGAATAAAATGGTAATGATGGTGTAAGAGGTATAGGTAATGATTCTGGCATCCCTATATCTCACTATGTTTCTAATAAATTATATACTAATGCTTGCTCATTTGACTTAAATAACATTCTTCATTGTCCCACTACCTCCACAAATATTATTTCCGCACATAGGTTTACTTTAGATAACCATTGCTACCTACTCATATTTCCACACTTTTTCCTTGTTAAGGACCTCAAAACCCGGAAGACGTTTTCTGAGAGAGATGTGAGAATGGGTTATACCCATTTCCAAGTGGCAGTGGACAAGTCAAATATCCAGTTTCAGCCTTTGTGGGAATTAGAGTCTCGATTCAAAAGTGGCATGCTCGACTTGGTCATCTTGCCAACTCAACAATAAAGTTTTTAATTTCAAATCAGTTGGTACCAATTCTTGGTACTTCAAATGTAACTTTTTGTGAGTCATGTCCTTTAAGAAAGAGTACTAGGTTAGTTTTCAATGTCTTTGAGTCTGTTTCTCAATTTCCATTGCAACTTTTACATTCAGATGTATGGTGTTCTCCAATTATTTCCAATGAAGGTTTTCATTATTATTTGCTTTTTGTGGATGATTATTCTAGATATTCTTGGATTTTTCCCATGAAAAACAAATCTTAAGTCTTTGAAAATTTTGTCGAATTTAAAGCTAAAGTGGAAAAAATGTTTAATTTGTCAATCAAAACCCTTCAATGTGATGAAGGTGGTGAATATAAAAGTCATGCTCTCCAAACTTTCTTGCACTCAATGGCATTTCTCAACAGTTTTCATGTCCCAAACATCCTGAACAGAATGGAATTGCGGAACGAAAACATCAACATATTGTTGAAACAAGTATTGTTATGCTTTCACAATCTCAGGTGCCCACAAAATTTTGGTTATGCATGCTTGGCTGCCACATATATATTTAATAAATCGAATGCCAACTCGTGTTTTGTCTAATCTGTCACCATATGAGAAACTTTTTCAAAGAAAACCCAAATATGAAATGTTAAAAGTTTTTGGTTGTCGATGTTTTCCTTGGTTAATGCCATACACACAAAATAAGCTTCAACAAAAGTCAAAATTTTGTTTTTACCTAGGGTATTCTTTGAATCATCACGGCTACAAATGCATGGACTTCACCACGAGACATATATATTTGTCTCGCCACGTCCTATTCGACGAGGACGAGGACAATTTCCCTTTAAGGGACTCACATCTCCTTCAGAAAATGTTGACACACAAGGTACGATTCCCTCCCTGGCATATTGTTTACGTTTCCCTTATCCCAATCTCCAAATCTACCTCAATTACCTAACTCTAGCCAGCCTACCTTAGCCATGACCCAAGAAACCTCTTTTAATCCAACCATATCACCTTCCACCACCTCTCAGCCTTATCCAACTATTCCCACAGATTCAAACCATGTAGAATCTACCAATCCTATTCCCACCGTGACTTTAGAACCTAACCAACAATTAGGGTCCCTTTCATCATCAAATGAGCAAGTGTTAGTGCCTCTAGAACCTGTGCCAGTGCAATCTATGCCTCCCCCAATGTGCCTGAACATCGTATGATGGCACGTTCCAAATTTGGGATTCAAAAACCAAATCCTAAGTATGTTATGCATGTAAAAGTTGATCATTTTCCTGTTGAACCTACATGTTTTAGTTAGGCTGTCAAGCACCAAGATTGGATGAATGCAATGGTTCAAGAATTTAATGCTTAGCAAAGATGTGGAACTTGGATTTTGGTTCCATATCATGCCAAGATGAACTTGCTGCCAAATAAATAGGTTTTCAAAATTAAGAGACGTGCAGACGGTACCATAGAGAGACATAAAACTCGTCTAGTTGCTAATGATTTTCATAAAAAATATGGAGTGGATTTCAACGAGACATTCAGTCCCGTAGTCAAGCACAACACCACAAGACTTATGCTTAGTCTTGCAGTCTTGCAGTCTCAAAGAGGTGGCATGTTAGGCAACTTCATGTCCAGAATGCTTTCCTGCATGGTTATTTAAATGAAGAAGTATATATGCGCCAACTATCGAGTTTCATTGACAAAAAATTTCCAAATCATGTATGTAAGTTGCAACGCTCCATTTATGGTTTAAAACAAGCCCCAAGGGCTTGGTTTCGACGGTTCTTAGATTTTTTGCTTCAGCTTGGCTTTCAAGAATCTATTTGTGATTACAGTCTGTTTGTCTACAATCATAAAGGTGTGTATCTTATTTTGTTAATCTATATGTAGGTGATATATTGATCACAGGGAACAATTCTCATCAAATGGCACGACTGATTAAGAAACTGGGCACAATGTTCTCTATGAAAGATTTGGGACCACTAAATTACTTCCTAGTGTTGAAGTGAAGTATGATGGTAACTCTATGCATCTAAGTCAATCCAAGTATGCCTTGGATTTACTTACACGTACTAAATTTACAGAAGCGAAACCTATCTCAACTTCAGTTTCATCTGGACAAAAACTGAGTGCATATGTGGGTGATCCATTTGACAAACCAGAATTGTATCGAAGTGTTGTTAGAGCCCTACAGTACATAACTATTACTCGGCCAGACTTTTCCTATGCCGTTAATCAAGTATGTCAATTTATGCACTCCCCTAAAACTACTCACTGGATGGCTGTGAAGAGTATTCTTTGTTAGTTGAAGGCCACACATAACCCTAGACTTGTATGCAAGCCTGAAAGTTCACGGTTGACAACATTTTCAGATGCAGATTGTGCTGGCAATCCGGACACACGACATTCCACATGTGGCTTTTGTATTTACTTGGGTTATAATCTTGTGTCTTGGTGTTCTAAGAAGTAGAAAACAGTTTCACGATCGAGTGTTGAAGCTGAGTATATGCAATTATACTGCAGCTGAATTATCCTGTCTCAGGTTTATGCGAGGATATGCACTTGCATTTTGCACATCCCACTATTTGGTGTGATAATATTTCCTCCATAGCCCTAGCTTCGAATCCAAACTTTCATTCACACACTAAACATTTAAAGGTTGACTACCACTATGTGAGAGAGAAGATGGTGCGTGGACAATTGTTTGTTAATTATATTTGTTCCCAGGATCAGCTTGCTGATGTGTTTACCAAAGGGTTGTCTTCATCTCGTATTAAGTTGCTAGTGTCCAAGCTTCCAGTCATTCCACCACCTGTTAGCTTGCGGGGGGCTGTTAGATGAAGTCAACTGTAAGTTATTATCCACGTAACTTAAGGAGTTTTGGTGTGCTTGGAAATCTTATCCTGTTGGTCTTCCATATTTGTAGGACCTGTTTTCAAATGTCTTTTGTAGTCAAACTGTTCGTAATCTGTTTGTAATCTTTTCATCTTTCTGTTTGTAGTTTTCAAATTCAAAGTTCCATGTAATTTGGGTTTTCAAACCCACGATGTAATCATGAAGTTATTATATATACATGCAACCCACAGTTGTTTAGGTAGGTAATTGAAGTGAAAAACTTGAGTTCCTAAGTTTTACAGATCTGACCACCAAAAATAATGATATGATACATTTCCATTCCATCTCTTGGTTATATGTCAACAATATGTGATAAATTTATATATGCTAATAAATAATAAATGTGAACAACTAATTAACAGTGTATGAACAATGAAATAATATTAAACAGAAATATTGAAGATTGAGGCTTGTGTACCGCAATGTCCTTGAAACATAAATTTCGTCTTTACTCAGTGCTTGTAGTTCTACTGACGTCTGCTTCACCAAGATTCAACAATCAAGTTAGAATTCTAGCATTGAAAAACTGACTTCTGGCGAATTTATGTGTGGTTCTCTCAGTAAGAAGGTTTAGGAATGTAGAAGAAGATTTGATATTTTCTGTGTTCTAAATGCCATGCAGATGAATGTATATATAATATGATTATGCATGTTCACAACATGTATGAGGAAGGGATGCATCTGTTGGGAGACATCTTCTCAGGGGGGTGTTTTCTTTTTGCGTTCTTTCACACTTCAGACTTCATCTGAAATGATGAGTTTGTTGATAAAATAATAAATAAATAAAAAATTAATTAAAGTAGAAATTAATTAAAAATAATTTATTAAATCCAAAAACAATTAATTAAAGTATTTAATTATTAGAGCCCAAGCCCCATCTTTTAATTAGCACACCCCTTCTCAGGGGGGTGTTTTCTTTTTGCGTTCTTTCACACTTCAGACTTCATCTGAAATGATGAGTTTGTTGATAAAATAATAAATAAATAAAAAATTAATTAAAGTAGAAATTAATTAAAAATAATTTATTAAATCCAAAAACAATTAATTAAAGTATTTAATTATTAGAGCCCAAGCCCCATCTTTTAATTAGCACACCCCAAAGCCCAACCCTAAGGGTGAGCCCAATTTTATTCTCCAAGGTCCATCACTCCAATCACTTTCTATAAGGAACAAAGCCTTATAAAGTGAGGGGACCTTGTGGTGGTGAGCAATGTGAGACAATGAAATTCTACTAAAAATTTCCAACACCATCTAGATACTTTATGATCAACATATTACATTTACATTTTTTTATACAACCCCTTCTCTCGATATCTTTTTATATCTAATGGTTCAAACATCAACGAATGCAAAAAGAAAAAATAACAACACACATTTGAAGATATATTTTGATGTACATCCAAAAGTACATCTCTCAAAGATGGTGTAATCTCTAGCACTACTGAAATGAAACCAAATCCTACAAGAAAGAGCAAAAAAATAAAAAATAAAGCAGTACAACATTTTATCACGTTTGGAAAAGATTCAATGTAAAAGGGTGGAGTAGTTGTTAGACACCTTGCACTTTTTTTTGGCTATGAGAAATATAAATGGAGGAAAATAAGGTTAAATAGCCAAAATGGTCCTTGAGATTTGCATAACTCATCACTTTGGTCCCTAACATTTCAAATTGATAAAAGTGGTCACTGAGATTGTCCACCATTCATCATTTTGGTCATTCCGTTAAAAACTCCGTTAAGTGTCCCGGAGCTCTTGGCCGGAAGTTTGGATAATTTTCAAAGCTTCATAACTCAATCATTTCTTAACCAAATTTGACCCATAACATATCAAACTGAAGATAGGAAAGTGTAGAATAAGATTATATCTATTTAGAAGCCCAATGGCTGCCGGAGATAGCCGGAAAATAGCCTCAAAGTTGACTGGTCCGAAGGAAAACTGGGTAAACTTTAAACGTTCATAACTTCTTCAATACTCAATGAAATCAAGTGATTCAAAAACAAAAATCATACTTCTCGATGAGAAAAAGAGAATGGTATATTTTTCGACGGCTAACTAGCCGTGGTTTGGCCGGAAAACGGCTCGAAAGTGGTTGTCTTGGTCTCGAGTTAGCCACTTTCAAGCCGTTTTACGACCAAACCAGGGCGATTTAGCCGTCTAAAAATGTACCATTCTCTTTGTCTCGTCAAGAAGTATGATTTTTGTTTTTGAATCACTTGATTTTGTTGAGTATTGAAGAAGTTATGAACGTTTAAAGTTTACTCAGTTTCCGGAGGGTTTTCCAGTTTTCCCTCGGACCAGTCAACTTTGAGGCTATTTTCTGGCCATCTTTGGCATTTATTGGGCTTCCAAATAGGTATAATCTTATTGTACACTTTCCTATCTTTATTTTGATATATTATGGGTCGAATTTGGTTAAGAAACGATTGAGTTACGAAGCTTTGAAAATTGCCCAAACTTTCGGCCAAGAGCTTCGGAACACTTAACGGAATGACCAAAATGATGGATGATGGATAATCTCAGGGACCACTTTTATCGATTTGAAATGTTAGGGACCAAAGTGATGAGCTATGCAAATTTCAGGGACCATTTTGGCTATTTAGCCGAAAAATAATGAACCTGCGAGGAGCAACCCTCCTAGCATGCAAAGCTATGAGGATCAGATGCTCCCAAGCATTACTACTTTTGTGGTGAGAGGTGAAGAGGGAGAAACTTCTTTTGATTTTCAAAATTTGACAAAAGAAACCAGAGCAGAAGTGCATACAGATTTAATCATGAATTGGGAACCAAGAAGAGACATGTTAAACCAAGGGGGTTTTCAGGCTATTCATAACAACTCTGCCACAATCACATGCTGCAATAGGACTGCAACATAATGCTGAAGATTTGATTGCCCTTAGGTTAATTTGACGAAACCACATCTCCCAACCAACCCAAAGGTCTTGACAGAATAAGATGCAGCATCTTACCTACCTGCAAAGAAATTCCCTAAACACTCAAATTTCAGCTTGAAAATCAAAAGGAATAATCTTCAGAGAGACCCAAATCGATAGGAAAATTTTACTCGAACTTATAGATTGATTCTTGCTTCATTTGTCTTGCAATTTGACGATTTGAACTGAAAATCGGTTAAGTTCAAGAGCAACATGGTAGAACAAAACTGCTATACTTACTGGCTATGAGACTTAAAAAAACAAAACAAAAACTTGCTTGTGCAAAATTACTTTATCGCTCATATTTTTTTTTAAAATATTTTCTTTCAATTATGTTTTAAATGATATAATTATAGTTTCATTAGTTTTTGGTTTTTTTAACAATTAATTAATTTTTGGTTAATAAACAAGATTTTATTAATATGTAGTTTAGATATTGGCATGCAATTTATTCAACTTTAGTTCTATTATACATTTTTCTCTTATAGGAAAAGGTTTTAAATTCAAATTATCTTCTTCCCTTGAAACAAAAAAACCAAAAACAAAAAAAACGAAATATTTCAAATTCGGCCAAATTGCATTTAATGATCCTTATACACAAATTTTTGTCCTTATAGTTTTTTTTTTTTTTCACTGTAGTCCGAGTCCAATATATCAACTAAGTTGATTTTTTGCAACAAAACGTTTGCCTTATTTGACGGATCAGAATAACAATGCTAACAAAATGAAACTACCAAGGTAAAAAACGCAACAAAAGAAACTAGAACGAAAGTGACAATTCGAGCAAACTACATAATTTTTTTTCTTAATGTTCAAATATGGGATGCCACCAGTACTACAATATTGTAGTATTACTCCACACTGATAACAAGGAAAGTTATGTGGATGACTAATTTGATATATAATTATGAATGACACTAGTTTCGGCTCTTAATATCGCTGTATAAAAAAAGTAAAAAAATGTTATTTTTATCACATATTTGTAACATTTTTATACCCTCTAATAGACATGTGATCCACATGTATTGGTAGCCCTACTTTCATTAAAGAAATGGTACAAATAACCTACAAATAAATAATAAGTGTAACATTACGTATGTGAATGCCATGTTAATATCATTATATGGCTATACAATTTATGAAGTCAAATTTCATTACGAAAAAAAGAAAAAGGAAAAAACAACACTTCAACGTCAGTCAATTTTAATTTTCTTTGGGATTTAGACGTTGCCTCCCCCTACATTATACAGCTGACGAGCAATAATTTTAAAACTGACGACCAGTAAAAACTTCTGTAGTTGAGCAGATTATTTCTTTGGCATTGGGAAACGATAGAAAATGAAAAGCCTCTGCAATCTGCATGTTGCATCACAAGGGCTGCACAAAGAGGGGACCAAAGGGAAAAAAAATCGAAAAAGATATGCCCCTACCAATTAAAATTTCCACTTGTATCTATAACAAAAAGTTGATACTCCGGAGCATCATATAATTTCGCTTCCCTAAATCCAACCAACTCTTTTGAGCTCTGATCTCATATGATGCATGACAAATCACACTATCCAGTTGGCAAAAGAGTAGATTGCCAATTTCCTCTCTAAACTTTCTCTTAACTTTCAATTTACTTCCTAAACTTTTAAATTGGAAAATCAAGAACTTGAACTAATATTTTTGGCCAAATTTTCCCCTACCATTAGTGTTCTATAGATTAACGTTAACTCTTATTACATGTACTAGGGGTGGGCACGGGCCGGGCCGGGCCCAATTTTGAAGGGACCGGACCGGACCCGGGTTTAAAAGAAACGGGCCGGACCGGGTCGGGCACAACAAATTTTAAAACAGAAACCGGACCTAACTCGGCCCGTTTCAAACGGGTCGATTCGGGCCGGGTCCACGGGTCATTTTTTCTTTTCTTTTTTCCTTCTTCTTCTTCTTTAGTTCTCTCGATCGTTCCAGCTTCTAGGGGATGTCGGATCATGGCAAGTTGGCAACAAGAATGCAAGCATCTGAAGAATGGAATCACAGAAAGATTGGGGATTCTCCCATTTACCCCTTCAATCCCTACACAAAGATTAGGGATTCTCGCCACAATCTCAAAACCCTCAATCCTAAAAATGGAATCACAGAAGAACGAAGAAGATGAGCCGACGAGATCAAGCTCAGATCCTTCGTGTCGCCAACGAGATCGAGACCTAGGTTCTCTGAGTCTGGGATGTCGTTGAAGAGGAGAATCGAGAGATGGGTGGTGCGACAGCGGCGGCGGTTCTGAGGTTGATGTCGTCGAGGTCGAGGAGGAGAGAAAATTAACAGCTTCTAAACAATCGAGAGATGGGTTCTAGGACCTGGGTTCTCTGAGTTTGGGATGTCGTTGAGGAGGAGAATCGAGAGATGGGTGGTGCGATGGCGGTGGCGGTTCTGAGGTTGATATCGTCGAGGTTGAGGATGAGAGAAAAATTAGCAACATCTGAACAATCGAGAAATGGGTTCTAGGACCTGGGTCCTCTGAGTTTGGGATGTCGTTAAGGAGGAGAATCGAGAGATGGGTGGTGCGACGGCGGCGGCGGTTCTAAGTTTGATATCGTCGAGGTCGAGGAGGAGAAGACAGTGAAGAGAGTATGTGGGTGGGAGGATCCCATCCCCCAGTGTCTGTAATTAGAAACGATTCAATTCATGTACGGGCCGGTCCGGGGCCCCGTTCTTCTCAATATTTGGACTCGGCCCGCCCCTTAATTGTCATCCCCCTGCCCCGCCCCACCCCACTTACTCTTCAAAAAAATTGGAACCACCCCGTACCCGCCCCGAACCTAGATTACCCGCCCCGACCCGCGGTTCCACTACCCGTTTGCCCACCCCTAACGTGTACATCACATGACTGAGAACAAAAACATCACTTCGCTAGACTTTCCAACATAAAAGCTATAGAATCACACAAATTTGTACATATCAACATTCTAGAAATCTAGGGGTTTCAACTAAACTACCCTCACATGTCATGCACATGTTTTTATTTAACAAAAATTTAGATGAAATGAATAGAAAACTAACAGCATGAGGAAAATCAGCCAAAAAAAATAGTTTACGTCCTTAATTTTACAATTAAAAAGTTTAGAGAGGAAATCGAAAGCTAAGTGAAAGTTCAGGAGAGAAGCCAACAGTTTACTCAGTTGGCGAATATATGAAGATACAAAGCCTTCTAAACTTCAATCAAGTTATTTTGGCTAAGACGAATTCGTACACACAAGCACCGAAAAAACCGAAACAAAAGCCGAAAACCTAGCAGCAAAACTTGTAATAGGATCAGAATTTGTGGCGCATTGCTGCATGCATTTTATGAGTTACAAACTGAGACAGACATCATGTGCAGAACACATGCTTCCATCTCTAAAGCACTTGTGAACTAAATCTGTCTTCTCCCACCACCTGTTTCATCTGATGCCAAAATCCAGTGCATGCAAACGGACTTACAACACAACTCGTCTACCTAATCGCTTAAAGGCTAAAGACCTGACAACTTTCGCTGCTTCACTTCGATCTGTCACGCATCACCGAGCACAGCAGCTACTTTAGGAAAACACCTACTATCAACAGACACATGTTTCCATATGCAATCATCCATAGGGCCAATTCACTTGCCGTCCTCTCCATCACCATTTCCATGCCCACCGGCTGAGGTCCCCTGGCCATCACCACCTGCCCCAGACTCAGAGGCGTCTTGGTTGCTTCCTCCACGCCCATCATTTGGGCCTCCAGCTGAATTTGGGCCGCCACTACCACCACCATGTGTGGCCTCAGTATGAAGCATGGAAGGCATGCCATTAGGCCCTCCAGGTCTCATTCCCATTTGCCCTTGCATGGCTTGTTGGTGCTGCTGTGGATCGTGCATTTGATGCATATTATTGAACTGCATCGGCATCTTTGCGGAGAAAATACCCTGTTGCTGAGCCATTGCTGCTGCCTGAGGATGTTGCATGTAATATCCTGCCTGTTGCATAGCAGGATGTGGGGCCATCTGCAAGTGTTGAAACATAGATGATAAGTATGGATAGAAAAGACGAATCAGTAAAACATCGAGTCATGCTTACTACCCCCACCTGGGGAGGCGCAGCTGGTGCCTGTGGTTGCGCATCGGCAATTGCTGCTAAATACATCAGATTCTTTTGAAGCAGAGCCTGGTACCTAAATCATCAAATTTGCAATAAGAAAAGTCATATCCAAAAATCATAATAGGGAGACCGCCATGAAATGAATGGCCAACGATACCCCCCCCCCCCCTCCCATATCAATAAATGTGTAAAATCAGTTTAACTAATCCAACAATTATAATAGTAAACAAGTTCTTAACATTAAGGATCTTATTATCAATGATACCAATACAAAACATGAGGCTAGTTCGAAATTCTAACATCTCTAACCAGTCAGATTAAGCTCTCTAATTTATAAGAGACAAGTGCAATCAATTGTATACAGCCCCAACATATAACTCAAAACATAATTCACACAAATGCATGTGTGTCTCTGTGTGTGTGTGTGTGTGTGTGAGAGAGAGAGAGAGAGAGGGCGGGTTTACTGAGCACACTCAGCAAGTTTTCCAAGATTTTGATTATCCAATATTGCCAGAATCAACTTTTTGTTGTCATCAAGGTACTGCATCAAGAATTTAAAAACATATTATTAATAGATACTTTAAATTCCGACGCAAATCAAGTGAGATCCAATATCATACTTAACAATCAAGGTGGATATCCAGAAATATCAACAACAAAATAACTGTACCACCGACAACTTAGATCCAAGTTATATCAATGGTGCCAGTAATTATCAGCCTATTATAAATTCAGGGGAAAGTAATTAAAGCAATTAAAACCATACATGAAGAGAGCAACATTGTACATGATGCGAAAAAAGGCTAGAGTCATCCTAAAATCTGAATATGACAAGTAACAACATAAGATACTAGCATCTAATGCTGGTAATGACCATCGTATGTCTTAATTCTTCATCAATTTTAGGTTCAAAAAGCATAATTCAACCTTTCAAAAGAGCTTCTCGCTTATATGGAAATTTTAGGAAAAACATTAACCTTATCTGTTACTTTATCTAACTACTCACTAGCTTAGGGTTTCAGACAATTGAAGCTTTGGGAGAGAGTAAATGAGCATAGATTGAAGCAAGAGACACGGTCTCAGACAATCAATTTGGGTTCATGCTAGGGCGCTCGATTATGGAAGCAATCTATCTCTTACAAAAATCGATGAAATGATATAGAGGCATGCAAAAGAATTTGAACATGGTCTTTATAGATTTGGAAAAAGTGTATGATAAGGTCCCAAGAAAAATTCTTTGGAAGATTCTAGAGAGAAAGGAGTATGAGTAGCACATATCCAAGTAATAAAGGATATGTATGATATGTATGGTGGAGCAAGGACTACAATAAGAACTCATGAAGGACAACTAAAAGCTTTCCCATAACCATAGGGTTACACCAAGGCTCAACTTTAGGTCTTTACCATTTTGCATTGGTAATGGACGAGTTAACAACACATATTCAAGATGATATCCCTTTGTATATGCTTTTTGCATAAGACATAGTGAGTGCTGACGCATGTGGGAGTAAATACAAAACTTAACCTTTGGCGGGAGGTGTTAGAAATCTAAAGGTCTTCGTCTAGACAGAATATATAGGGTGCAAGTTATGTGGGAATGGGGTTCCAAATGAGATAGGGATGAGGATTGGAGACCAGAAAGTACCAAAGAGTTGACCCTTTCGTTATTTTGGATCTATCTTGCAAAAGAATGGAGATTTGAATGGATATCCCAACCATAGAATACAAGCTAGATGAATGAAATGGAAGAGTGCATCGGGTGTGCTGTGAAATTGTCTTTCGCCACTAAAACTCAAGAGAAAATTTTATATGACGACAATAAGGCCATAAATGCTTTATGGCACCGAATGTAAGCCTTTTAAAAATGAGTGTAATGAAGATGATAATGCTTCGTTGGATGTGTGGGCACACAAGAAATGACAGGATTAAGAACAAGGATATCCGAGCTAAAGTAAGAGCGGATACAATTGAAGATAAGATAAGAGAAATCCGGTTAAGGTGGCTTGGATATGTGAACCGAAGACCTACAGATGCTCCAGTTAGAAAATGCAATTATGAGATAGAGGCTCGGGGAAAAAGGGGTAGATGAAGACCTTAGAAGACTTAGAGAGAGAATTTAAGAAAAGAGATGGAGTACTTGGAGCTAATGGAATACTTGGAGCAAAACCCGACACAATGGTGTTCTAGGATTCATACAGCGGACCTTAGTTAGTGGGATAAGGCTTTGTTGTTGTATCAAGAATCCTGGTCTCGTAAACAAGAACAGACATCTTAGGTGACAAGAGAGCTATATCATGTCTGCCTCGATCTCCAATTCAGGGAAGACTGGTAACCAGTGAAACAAAATCTGCACAGCAGTAGAGTAACTAGAATGCTTCTCAACATGAAATCCAGTGGCCAGAAGGCTGATCGAGGGAAAAATCTAAACAGACATTAAAAAGACACTTCACACAGATTAGGAGAATAAACTACAAGAAATACTAAGCATCCCTAATGTTTCAACAAAACATTGGACAAGCACCAACTGAAGACTATGTCCCGTGGGCTTTTTTTTCATATAACAAGAAGAACGTTCCCCTATTAGTATGAACTAGGATTCTGTATTTGGTGAAATAAGTTAATAATCTTATTACACTGGACGTTGCAGAGGAAACACTGCCAGAAATTGAACTTTGTTACAAAATTTCTTTCATACCCTGAATGGGCAACAATTGATTAACTACCCTACCGAGGGGGGAAACGTAAGCTTCGTTCCTAAAAATCCTTCATGTGCCACATGCTCATGATTACTTGACTCCTATGTGAAAACCACTTAAAGTAGACACAATTATACACATTAATTAGACACCACCTTTTGAGTTAATATTTCATTTCCGTCTGCACAGACGCTGCTTACAATATGAAACAGTTGTTCTCTTCACACTCTCAGCCAACAGTAGTTCAAAACTCTGTAAATGATCATCACCTATGATACATCAGTCCACCATAAAACTATACAACAACAGCGGGACTTATCGAATTCCTCCCTAAATATCGTCAGCTAAAGGGCTCTCTTATATGCAGAACAAAATTTAACAAATTTTATTCATGTAATCACAACTAACATAACAAAAAATTAAGGAAAACCCCGGAAAACAATTAACAGTTAACAGTTTCAAATATACAAGGGAAGAAGGGTACCTTCTGAATTTGCTCGGTGGTGATGTTGGTGGGAGGAAATGAAGGCATAACGGGGATCATTTGCGGTGGCTGCTGCATCTTTTTTTCTTCCAATCTCTGGTTTGAGGAATACAAAACCCTAACCCTAAATCAGCCCCCAAAAGAGAAACAAAATCAATTAGAAGCAGAATTAAGAGGAAAAGGGACGAAATTAATGGGGTTGAGAGACAGAGAGAGACAAGGGAAGGGCGGTCGAGTGAGAGTAGAAGAAAGGGGGAGGTGGGAACAAAGATTTTGAAAGCGGATTTAGGGGAACATCTTTTCGCTTTTCGCTTTTCGCTTTTCGGTTTTGGATGTCGACGAGGTTTCTCGACTTTTAAAGTCTAAAAGGCACCAAAATAAAACAAAAAATAAAAATTCTTTTATAATTTCTACATTTACCGCTTTAATGCGCTTACGAAAATTATTACTCATGTTATGTAGATGTACTAGAGAATCAGCCGCTTAAAAGGGAACTCTCTATATTCTTTCTCACTTCATGTTTTTGATACAATGCGTTATAATATTATTATGGAAGCTCACGTTAAATTATGATGTGACATAGAATTTCACTTTGAGAGAGTTCTCATAATATCTTTGATAATGATGCCGATTACTAATAACTAACTATTTAATACATTGTATTTATGAGTCCATAATTCTATATTATAAGAGTGAGTGATTGTGTTTGATAATTAAGATTTGATCGTGGAATTGGAAACCATCAATTTAGTTCAATGAGAAAAATCCAAAACTTCAATCTATTGAAATTCTCATTAAAAAAACATTTCTAAAAATATAAATAATTTACCTTTTCTGCCATCTGACTGTGAAAATATTTTAGTATAAAGAAATTAATTAAGTTTTTGTTCAAAAGTACAAAGAAATTATTTGTTTGTTTGAGAAAGAGGATAGAGAAATTTTATTCATACGTAAAATTCAAGGAAATGAAGAAAAAAGATTCATCGTATACCATAATCATTATTTAATTAACTAATTTTTTTTAATTAGTAGTTTATTAAATAATAAACTAAATTTAAAAATATGACTAATTCAAATGATGTCTACATTAAATATCATTTAATATAGTATGAAAATGTGATACAAAAACATGCATTCCTCGATAAAGAAAGAGAGAACTGGAACGGTGGAATGAATTTGTGACAGATCCTCCGACACGCCCGAAGTACCAAACTCAGTTACTACTGTTGGAGTAAAAGTCAGAGGAGAAGTCGACTTTTCACTCAGCAAAGTCCCTCCCCACTTCCAACTCCAAATCCCGGAACACCTTAATTCTGGCTCCTGACATCTGGAAACGCCTCTTCCCACCGCGAACCAGGCGGCCAATCACCCTCCCCCAGTTCCCAATCGGCATATCTCGGCCGTTCCGAATCCCAACCAATCCCGGAATGAAGATAAACCTCTTCAGGCTCTGCTCCGGCCTTAAAGTCATCGGCTACTTCATGATCCTCCTCGTTGCTGCCATCATCTCCGTCTCCTACTATGCCGTCGTTGTCGTCACTTGGGGACCCAAGCTGCTCCACGGCGGGGTCCACTCGTTTCTAGCTTTCTTCATCATCGTAATGTTCCATATTCTGGTAATTCTCAACTTGTTCAGTCATGGATGCTTCAAGTTTTCTCTTTTTTTTTCTTTTTTTTCTTTTTTTTTCTTTTTCTGCTGTATTTGAATTTTAATTGAAGGGTATTTGGAAAATTAGAAATTATAAACAACCCACTTTTTATTTTGCAAAAAGGATTTGTTTTTTGTTTTGTGGGTTGTGTGTTAATTCCAGTTGATTGATATGGTTAGATAGCGTTTTGGTACATCAATTAGACTGATAGCTGCTGCAATGGGCACAATTTAGATTAGTTTGAATAATTTACTAATTTAGATTAATGGATGAGCTTGGACGAAGTTGGTCTCGAATGTCTGACGAGCTAATAAGATTTGAATTTGAAATGAGACCCGAAGTTCGGGGAGACAAATCAAATATCGGGTTCAGTTTTGCTTGCTGGTTTACAACTCCTCTCAAAAACATAGTAAGTAGAGAGGTACATTTGATACTTATATCGAGAACCCATGGGAGTTTTGAAGAAAGTTTAGGTTCCATCATAAAACCAATTGGCAATATGGGGAGTAGCCCAACTTACTTATAAGCTCTTGCAAGGTCCATCCTCTCATCAATATGGGACGCATTCTCAACACGCCCCCTCACATGTGACGAATTTTCAGGCCAAACACGTGGACAATACGAATTGGGTGATGTGGAGCGTGTATGGCTGTTGAGCTTCACACGTGGGGCAGCTTGCTCTAATACCATGAAGAAAGTTTAGGTTCCACCATAAAACCAATTGGCAATATGGGGAATAGCCCAATTTACTTATAAGCACATGCAAGGTCCATCTTCTCATCAATGTGGGACGCATTCTCAACATGCTGCCATTGACAGATATTAAGGGAGTGAATGTTGATTTCTTGTCATGTAGAATTTTTTTCAATCTTGTTATAGCAAACTGTAAAGAGAAAATACATTGTTAAATAATGTTATTTGTGTATGACTTCTGAGAAAGCAGAATTGAGTAGAAATATTAATTTGAAAGAAAATTAACTATTGAGTTTGGCCCTCGTTTTCAATTTCCATTTGTGGTTGCAGCTTGTAATGTTATTGTGGAGTTACTTTATGGTAGTCTCTAAAGACCCTGGTTCTGTTCCGGAAAATTGGAAACCTCTAATAGACGAGGAAAATTTGGAGGCTGGTAGTTCTCTGACTTTGTCAGAAAATATCGAACCCGAGGCTTTCACTTCAACACAATCTTCAGGTGGAGGAGAAAGACGACCGCAAGTACAGTATTGTAGTCGATGCCAAAATGGCAAGCCACCACGATGCCATCATTGCTCTGTCTGTAAGCAACTTTCTGCTAACGTTGACGATATATATATTGTTTACATTCAGCGATCAGTGAAACTGTCTATTAAGTGATAAAGAAAATAATTTTGTTTTCTTATATGCTCTGTAGGTCAAAGATGTGTACTTAAGATGGATCACCATTGTGTTTGGGTGGTGAATTGTGTTGGTGCACGCAACTACAAGTTTTTTCTTCTTTTCTTGGTAATGCCATATTCCTTTTCATATTAATTTACTTGCAGTCACGAAATAAGAACTTTGTGTAGATTGCCTTCCCCACCAAATTTTTTGTCAAAGGCGCCAGTCCCACAAAATCTAGGGCTGGGAACTGGAGATGTTTGAGTTTTCTTTGACGTGTGTGTGCGTTGGGGGAAGTGGGGGTGGTATAGAGATATGGGAAATGACAATTGATTATGAAATAAATACCTTCTGGTGTGCAAATAAATTAAAAGTGGGGATAATTGGCTATTTTACTCTCCTTTTGTTTTTGCTCACTCTTTCCAGTTTCTGTTTGTGCCTTGAAAGCTTTATACATTTCTGGAAACGACGATGGATACCTTAGTTTTGCTGCCAAATTTTATCCATTTTTTCTCTGAAGCCATGGATCATTCCGAATCTCCTGGCCATCTTGCAGTCGTTTTTTTGGCTTTTGGTAATATTCCACCGAGTAAATCATTGGTTCTGCTTTCATTGTTTACTTGTTTCTTATAGATTATTTACCATGTTGCAGTGCTTAATTTAGCCTTTGCACTGAGTCTTCTTTGTTTTGTCGTTATGCATGCGTCCCTTCTGTCTAGCAACACCACTACAGTTGAGGTAATACACTCAACTGCTACTTTCTTTTTACCAATTTTGAGATTTATGAATATTTTTGCAGTTTGCACTTACCATTTGAGACCTGAATTACCTAATGAAGTTTTGTTCATTTGGTTATTACCTTCTGCTTGAGTTTCTGTATTAATTTTATGAATTCCTTTTACATGCATTGTAAAATAAGAATTTGCTATAGTTGCCTAAAATGATCCAAATTTTCAAAGTAATCTGAATCTACGAGGAATTTTATAACGCCACATATTTATCATGTCTTATTAGATCGTATAATTATATGCAATGCAACTATTTGAAACAATGTTTCAGGTTCATGAAAAGAGAGGAGCAATCAGATGGAAGTATGACTTGGGCAGGAAGAAGAATTTTGAGCAGGTGGTACTCTCTCTCTCTCTCTCTCTCTCTCTCTCTCTCTCCCCCTGTTTGTAAGTCCTTCTTCCATCGGACATTTGATGATTTTTAACTCTTTCCCCCACCCTGTAGGTTTTCGGCACGAAGAAGGCACTGTGGCTGTTACCACTGTTCTCAAAAGAGGATTTAGACAACGTACCTGCTCTTCGGGGACTGGAATTTCCAACACTTTCAGATACTGATGTTTGATGCTTGGTGAACTCCCATACTTTTACCTCCCACCAGCCGTTTAAATATTTTTACAGACTCATACATACTGGTCGCATTGGGTCTAAAAAGATGTGTTACCCCGTGGCCAATTTAGTCAACTTAGTCTTTTAGTTAGGAGAGGATCTAAATTTGAGTCGTGGTTTTTGTTTTTTATTTTTATATGTTGGCTTCAGACCTAACAGGAAAACTCAGGAACGCATCAATTGTTCTACAGGTAGTTTTTCTGCTCCATTTTTGGTCCCTCGTCCAAACTATGTGTACCCAATCTCTTGGATACGGGGAAAGAAGCCGTGTTGAAGTAGTCGCGTCAAAGATATTATACAGAAATCTTCATAAATCTATATTGATGTGTAGCTAAGTTTGCTCTACTTCCTCGAACTATTCGTTGCCGGAAATTGTGATTTCCAGTAAGTCATTCACAGTGCATGGGATGTTCATGTGCACTTGGGGTGATAATTTGGATGTCCAGTTGGCTGAAAACTGGGTTTATGTTATCACCAAATATCTTCTGATCATAAATCAAGGCGTATGTGTGCATCACTAGTTAAAGGAAGTTTTGATTAACTTCCTTCCTCTCTTCTTTCTTTCAATTTTACCGGTTAATCTTCACCAAAAAAATTGGCTTATTTTTAGCTACGCCGTTGGAATTTCATTTTGATCTCACTTTGCCTTCTGTAACTCAAAAATCACTACTTTATTCATTGAAACTTAAAATTCGTTCCATTTGACTTGTGGACTCTCTCTCCTCCCTGAAACTTATAGGTCGACTCCTGAAACATATGTGGAACCTAACACACAATAAAATTGTGCCACTTGTGCAACAAATTTGATTATAGATCTCGATTATGTGTTGACATCCAACAATAAGAGAATATTAAGTTTAAAAGAAATTGAAGAGATGAAAAAAAAATTTGATTAGCTAGGCGCACCCAAATCAAACTCACATAAGAAATTAATAGATCTAAGATAATGTGGAGCGAATTTAGAATTTTATAGACGACTTTCAAATTTCAGGGGATAAAATGGGATCAAAATCGAGTGTCAGGAGGCAAAGTGGTGTGAACTAGGAATTTCAGAGAGTAAAGTGGTGACTTTTTAATTACAGGGAGTAAAGTGAAATTAAAATCGAGTTCCAAAAAACGTAACTAAAAACAAGCCAAACAAGTTTCAGGTAGCATGAGTACTTAGTCCCAACTCTTAGAGTATCTCCAGCAGAGTCCCTATATAGGGATAACCATTGTATAAAATGAGTATAAAACAAATATAGGGACAAAATGAATCTCTAATAGATCGAAAAGTGAGTCCCTAAAGTATAGGGACTCACCGGATACTTGGTGTATGTACCCACATATAAGGACTCTATAGGAATTGAAATGGTGGACCCAATAAGACAATTTAAGAAGAAAAGCAAGCGTTGGTCCCAATCACATGACCTTGTCTTTTTTTTTTCTTTTCTTTTCAACCGTTTAAAATGGAGGGTCTAGATTGATTATTGCTTATCAATTTTTTTTTTACCATTGAAAGATTAACAGTTCCAATTAGATAACCATTTCAATTTAGGTTACTCTCTCATGTTGGTTTTCAAGCTCTTTTGTTTTCTCTTTTCATAATGCCCACGTTGGAATATTAATATTTTCAATTTGGGTTACTCTTTCATTTGTTATCTCATCATTCCTATAAATACCAAATTATATAACCAAAACTTACCACAACTTCATCTCCTATTCTCAGTTCATTCGTACTCAATTCACTCATTCTAGTTACGTTTTTTGTGAAGAAAAAAAATTAGTGTCAGAATTTGAAATTTTTTTGGTTAAAATGTTCACAAAAATATTTTACGAGAACATAAAGTTAACATAAATAAAAAATGTGCACTTAATAAAATTATCACATAAAATTGTAAAACCTTAAATTTATGAATTCTACTATAAGGACTCTCCTATTATAGGCAATATTCATTTAGGAACACAAAGATTCTCTTTAAATCTTTAAATGAGTACTCAAAAGTGGTGGTAGGAGTCCATAAGTAGAGACATCCATTGAGAATGCCCTTATAAGGGGACAGAGGTACAATATTTAAGCTTACCTGATACGTGTTGTTTTGCAAGTGGTTACACGTAACGAAAGGGAAGATTCCCGGGAAGTTTTTATATTTGTGAGTATTAATACTATTTGGAACCATGCAATACTAGGGAAGGCAACATCTTAACCCCTACATATTATAGTTTATAACATAAACTTGATTCAAACAGCTCTCTAACCTTTTAATTATGAGAATCTTAATGAAACACTCCCATTATTGTTCATTTTTAACGAAAATGACATTTTTACTTTGAAAAGTCACTCCTGGTACTATTCACTTACACCTTTATTTTGTTATTTTTCATTAAAACTAAAGTTTTTTAGGACTCTTCGTTAGTTTTCTTTTTAATTATTTAACAATGAGTCAATGATGAAATTATAACTGCACAAACCTGAGACTTATCCCACCCAATCTCCTTGTTTCTGATTTTTAAATTGATTACAAATGCCGTTAAAAAAAAAAAATTTAAGACTGGTTTGATAACTATTTTAAATATTTTTTTGTTAAATAAATGAAAACTAAAAGTGAAGTGGTTCGTAAACTTACCACAGCAACTGTACCAAAACTAAATCATACTAATAATGTGATTCTCAATCAAGACAAACCACAAAAAAAATTATTCATATATAGTTCTAGGTTCCTTAACATAATGTCTGAATCTCAATCATATACGTGGAATCTACATGGCTCTTATAAATCTCTTGTAAAAAAACTCCACGCATGTTAACAAATTGTAGGTAGGCATTATATATATTTTAAAAACTATACATGATCCACATGGTTACCCCATTGCTCATCTTTTTTGGCCGGAACCACCGAGCCATTGAGCGGGTGAAGCGGTTGACTCACTCTTGTGACATGATCGTCGTTCTGGTTACAGAGATCGGAGGCCACAACTGAGAACCAAACGATGGCTGGGGTAGCAAATAGGATGAGACCGAAGGGCACCATCCACAGCTGCCTATTTGCAGGATGATACTGGTACTCCCACCACCCTAACATGAGTGCTCCTGCCACACTCACCAGAACTGACCAAAAGCAAGCTGTTCTCAGCTCCACAATTCTTGGTTCCTCCAAGTAACTTATTGCATCTTTGTCTTCCTTGTTTGATTTCGATCCCATCAAACTACGATTAAAAAGTAAATTCATGGTTACACCCCTGAAGCCAAATTGGTTAAGGAAACGTAAAAGGAAAAGATCAATTTAGTATCAGATTCATAATTTGTAGAGTAAAGTGAAGTTCTCTTGCCATGTTGTGGAGCCAAACATTGTGATAAGGGAACATTTCTCCTATATCATGCATTTTACGGTACTAGATAGATAGTTTGACAAGAGAACATTTTTCTTATACTTATGTACAAGTTTCGTAAAACAAAACAACAAAGCACAAAGAAACATACCTTGGTGTTATTGGTGATGAAGAAGAACAAGAGAAGAAGATTGAGAGATGTGGAAGTTAAGTTATAGGTTGGAGAGCAAGAGTCCCATGAATCTGGTGGATAAATTGAGTGAGGTTCCGAGGAGGAGGGTTTTGGATTTTGCAATGTCAAACGATAACAAACAAAAGAGTCTGATTGAGCTAAAGATCCGACGTGCCTTTCTATCAAAGTTGTTATTTGTTAAAGAGAATAAATATAAAGGAGAATGGTTACGCATCAAGATTACACAAAGTGTAAGTATCTGAGGTAGCTAGATTTTATATGAATCTATTTTTGTAATATATATAATATATATATATGTATATATAAATATATAAATAAGGGACAGCTCCGTAACACCACATTTTTTCAATAATTTTTTACACACTTTTGTGAGGCTTACCCTATAATGTATTTTAACTATTGAAAATGTCTACCTTTTAGAACATCATTCATAAATGATCCTTAGAAAAAATTAGACAAATCCAAAATCATTAAGACATTAATTTGTAGTGAAAGATTAGACAAATGCAGTTCTACAAAAGAATTTCTAAATCCTTAATCCAAGGGTCGTTTAGATTTGAGTAATTTTTAATAGACATGATCATTGAGGAAAACCTAAATGATAAACGGTACGGATCGTTGAAATACATTATGAAATAGATCTAAAAAAAAAACATATTTCAAAATTTGTATAAAAAAGGCGGTGACACGAATCCGTCCAATAGGTCATTGTTTTGGTAATTTGACAAGTGGCTTGTTTTGTTCGATAAACCTAGACATTTTAAACTTTTATTTTTCAATATTTCTAATGGTCATAAACTGGTGGCTAGCAAGCTGGCAATACTAGGTGGAACTGAGGATTCGTCCTCATTTATTAAATTATAGAGATTTTGGTTCAACTCCATGAAAGTGAGTGAAATATTTGAGAGGAAAAGAGGTGATTCCTTCTTTGCATAATCCATTACTTATAAAGAAAATTAACTTATCTATTCTAATCTCCCTCCTTCTGCATAAATGAAATAATTAAAGAGAAATTTCTTTTATAGATGTCTAATTTTTTTCGCCTTAACTACCTGTAATATACTTTAAATTTAAAGACCATTTATTCAATCTAATTTTAGAGATCTAACGAAACATATGTGCATCAATCCGTTATAATTCAAAGTGATTCCATCTGAGCCCGAAGTAAATAACCAAAATCCTAGAATCATCTTTGGTACCTCAAATCAATAAGAACTATAATCTAAATGAAAGTAAGTTCTTTGTTGTGTTTGACAAAATTAAAACACAGGATATATATTATGACCCCTCTTTAGCTACTAAGGCACATCTTAGGTAAAATAGGCTACTCTTTTTCTCTTCTCATCAATTTAGTAACAAAATATTGAATGTTGAACCCTTGGTGTAAAGATAAACGTTTTTAACCACTTAAATTTATTATCACATCACAAGTTTATAAGGTACTATTATATGTTTGTCTGCAGAAACAGGTATGTAATTATGTATAGTATACGAAACTCAGCAATTTTGCATATTTAGAAGGTCAACGTACGTGATATATATATATATTAATTAGGTTGTGCAGCTTAGAGCTTCTAATTTTAAATGTAGAGTTAATCTAGGGAAGTTTTGTTCTTGGGTAGTCCCAGCTCTTGCTGTCATCAGCTGCTTATACATATTGGACTTTATTCATTTGCTCGTTTTTCTTTTCTAAATAATTGAAAGATATTTTGTTGCAACCCTAAAGCAGGACGTCTGCACACCATGTGGTCCATATATATAACTTGGGTTGGTGTCTTCGACATTCTGCAAATGCCAACAACATAAAGTTACTTTTCTTATTCTTCAGCTTGATTTGTGTAGTTGTAGACTTGTACTTGTGCAAAGGAGTTGAGATCCTCACCGGATTTCTGTGTCCAGAACTAAGGTTTAAGAAATCCAGACCATTTAAATTGAATCATGCGGTCCTCATTAACTCATTCAGATTTGCTTTAGTAGCTAGCAAACGCCAATCCAGAGGGGAGAGGCTCAGGAATCGATCGGTTCTGAGCCTTACACAAAACTATGGCCCAGATCTCTCTCTTGAACAGTTCGAATTTCTTGGTTCTTAGACTCCTACCAGTGAGATTCAAAGATGATCTCAATTCTGTCGAGAGGTTTCTCCCTTTGAACCTTTAAGCCCTAAAAAACAGGGCATAAAGTAGAATCCAATAACCTTCTTTGTCTCTCGTTTGGTGAGAGTCGTTCTCTCTACCTGAGAATGTTTCTCATCGGTGTGTGCGTGTTCTTCCATTCATCCTTTCTTTCACAGCCGACGATCCTAACTCTATTTATGGTCGGTGGCAGTCCTCCTTTGTTTCTCTTTCCTTCTTTGTCCTTCTCTTTCTTTCTTTTTCAACTTACTTTTTCCTCTGTTTGTTGGCTGGATTGATCTCATCCTCTCCCCTGTTTTCCTCTAATTTTATTGTCCTTTGGCCCTAATTTTCCCATCCCTCCTCCACCTTTATGATTTTCAACAATCCGCTCCATACCCTTCCTTGTGAGAAATTTTTAGTTGTAACTGGAACACCGATGGTACACCATGTGTTTTTATGTAAGTGGTGGAAAATTTTAATTTTTAAGTTATTAACCTTTTAACACACATATCCCACCATTTATATAGGGACACGTGGTGTACCGCCTCGTGTAATGGTCACACTGAAAAATATCTCCTTCCTCATAGGCTCAATCCTTCATCAATCTCGTAGGGATCTGCTCCCACAAATCTTCAACGTAATTTCTCGCGATCCCCTGGGAAGGTGCATGGAGCTTCTGCTCGGTGTTCACACCACCTTCTTTCCTTTCTCTGCCTTTGCTGGCACTGTTACTTGCAAGTTGGTTCCTCCCCCATGTTTGTTTCAATTTGTGGTGGAGATCTTGATAATGCTCTTTGGAGGATGTTGGAGCCTTCTTTTCATCCAGTTCAGGGGCTATGTTAGACCTAATTTCAGACTTCTGTTGGGGACGATGAGTCAAAATTGTGCGTAGGTAGCGTTTCGGTGGCGACGAATGTTGCAAGTTGTTAGGGTTTGTTTTGGTGTTTTGATTTTTTGATGTTGGGCCCAGAACTTGGTTATGGGTTCTTTTGCTTCACTTTGATGGTCCACTTATTTGTTATGTGCTTATTATAATTAGGCCTCTGTGTTTGTAATTATGGTGTCTTGGTAATGAATTTTTACCCCCTTTATATATATAAAGTACAATAAACTTTGTTGTTTGTTATTAGACCTGTCAATTCCTGACACGACTCGATAACCCGACACGACATGACACGAAATTAACAGGTGTTCGGGTCGACACGATAACGAATCGGGTCGTTATCGGGTAACACGATAAGCACCTGTTAAGATAACAGGTTGGTTCGGGTATACACGTGGGTAACATGATACACGATAAGCAAAATATTAATTTTATAATTTTATAACCCTAAAAAATACTATAATAATTATATATATATATATATATATTAATTTAACAACTTTATACCCTTAAAAACTATAATAATCATATATATATATAATTAAATATTAAAAATTGGTAACCATTGGATCGGCTTAAATATACATACAATTCAATTTCTTAAGTGTTATATGTACAAAATAAATAAATTTAAATCTACTTAAAAAATATATATATATACCATTGAACTTGATGGGATACGAATTCTACTAAACTAATTTCAACGATCTAACCGTCAAACTTGTTTGTATATGCTTCGAGATCGTATCAACAAAAAATCGCAAAAAACAAACATTCAGAGATCAAGTAACAGGACAAAACTTTTCGACGGTTATCAACGAAAAATCACGATTTAACGGTTATTTGAACTCCAATTTTGATGATTTTTTACAGCTACACTCCTTGACCCTATATGAATACAATGAATGAACTCGATCTTCAATTTAAAATATTTACACTAGTGGATACCACAAAATCTTATGTTATACTTGATGAAAGTTTGAATAAACTCTTAAGTGTTAGTTAATCTATTGTTTTGATGGGATACGCATTCTACGAAACTAGTTTCAACGATCCAACCGTCAAACATGTTTGTATATACTTTGAGATCGCATACACCAAAAATTGCAAAAAATAAACATTCAGAGATCAAGTAACGGGACAAAACTTTTCGACGGTTATAAACGAAAGATCACGATTTAATGGTTATTTTACTCCGATTTTGATGATTTTTACAACTACACTCCTTGACCCTATATGAATACAATGAATGAATTCGATCTTCAATTTAAAATATTGACACTAGTGGATACCACAAAATCTTATGTTATACTTAATAAAAATATAAATAAACTTTAAGTGTTAGTGAATCTATCGTTTTGATGGGATACGCATTATATGAAACTAATTTCAACGATCCAAGCTTCAAGATCACATATGCCAAAAATCGCAAAAAAACAAACATTCAGAGATCAAGTAACGGGACAAAACTTTTTGACGGTTATCAACGAAAAATCATGATTTAACGGTTATTTTAACTCCGATTTTGATGATTTTTTACAGCTACACTCCTTGACCCTATACGAATACAATGAATGAACTTGATCTTCAATTTATAATATTTACACTAGTGGATACCACAAAATCTTATGTTATACTTAATGAAAGTATGAATAAACTCTTAAGTGTTAGTGAATCTATTGTTTTGATGGGATACGCATTCTACAAAACTAGTTTCAACGATCCAACCGTCAAACATGTTTGTATATACTTCGAGATCGCATACACCAAAAATTGCAGAAAAAAACATTCAAAGATCAAGTAACGGGACAAAACTTTTCGACGGTTATAAACGAAAAATCACGATTTAACGATTATTTTAACTCCAATTTTTATGATTTTTTACAGTTACACTCCTTAACTCTATATGAATACAATGAATGAACTCGATCTTCAATTTAAAATATTTACACTAGTGGATACCACAAAATCTTATGTTATACTTAATGAAAGTATGAATAAACTCTTAAGTGTTAGTGAATTTATTGTTTTGATGGGATACGCATTTTACGAAACTAGTTTCAATGATCAAACCGTCAAATATGTTTGTATATACTTCAAGATCGCATACGCAAAAAATTGCAAAAAACAAACATTCAGAGATCAAGTAACGGGACAAAATGTTTCGACGGTTATCAACAAAAAATCACGATTTAACGGTTATTTTAACTCCGATTTTGATGATTTTTTTACAGCTACACTCATTGACCCTATATGAATACAATGAATGAATTCAATATTCAATTTAAAATATTTACACTAGTTATACTTAATGAAAGTATAAATAAACTCTTAAGTGTTAGTGAATCTATCGTTTTGATGGGATACGCATTCTACGAAACTAATTTCAACGATCCAACCGTCAAACTTGTTTGTATATGCTTCAAGATCGCATACGCCAAAAATTGCAAAAAAAACAAACATTCAGAGATCAAGTAACAGGAAAAAACTTTTCAACGGTTATCAACTAAAAATCACGATTTAACGGTTATTTTAACTCCGATTTTGATGATTTTTTACAGCTACACTCCTTGACCCTATATGAATACAATGAATGAATTCGATCTTCAATTTAAAATATTTACACTAGTGGATACCACAAAATCTTATGTCATGATGATCGATGAAAATTGAGGATTTTGTAAAAGGAATAACATGCAAGCTTTGAGTTCCATTGGCAATGTTTAAACTTTTGAGAAAGGCTGCCTTGAAAACAAAAACTCTTTCATTTTGCATATTCTTGCACATTTAATATTTTGTAATAGACTAGTAGTGTATGGATGTTTGTTTATTAGGCTCTTATTTTCGAGTGTAGATGTAGCACTTAAACGACAAATGTATTTTAATGTTTTGAAGTAATATTTATGTGGCAAAGTGTGGTATGTGCAAATTTAAGAAGAAAAAAAATATTTTTCTTAACGGGTCATAATGGGTCATAACGGGTCGGGTCACTTTACCCCGTTACGATAACGGGTGTTGTCACATCCCGGCCCGGGGCGACTCACTTCCCGGGCCCGCTCCACCACCGTAGCACGATATTGTCCGCTTTGGGCCCCGACCACGCCCTCACGGTTTTGTTTTTGGGAACTCACGAGCAATTTCCCAGTGGGTCACCCATCCTGGGAGTGCTCTGGCCTCCTTCTCGCTTAACTTCGGAGTTCCGACGGAACCCGAAGCCAGTGAGCTCCCAAAAGGCCTCGTGCTAGGTAGGGATGGGAATATACATTTAAGGATCACTCCCCTGGGCGATGTGGGATATTACAGGTGTGACACGACACGACCCGTTAAGATAACAGGTGTTACACGAAAATGACACGAACACAACAGACACGGCCCGTTTGCCAGGTCTATCTGTTATACACTTCACTAGTTATTTATATAAAAATTCCTTTTTAGGGGGTATATCCGTTCTTGGACCCAGGTAGTCTAGGACCACCCAAAAGTCCAAAAGAGCGCATGTGAGGACCTATAAGGAAGACCCAACGGTTTGGGCAGGTGGTGGAAATAGAGAAGACCACAATGGTTGTGCAGATGTTGCACAATAGAAGCTTTGAAAAACGAGAGAAAAATCTAATTTTATACGAAAAAGAACACCCTAAGAAAACCACCATGGCTCTGTTGTTTTTGGACCTTGGTTCCAACGAAGAAGAAAGAGAAAATTACTTTCTACCTCCATTTCCCACTTGACCAACTCCCAATTTTTCTTTTTCTTTTTTAATTGTTGTCTAATCAGGTTGTGCCACCTAACATTTTAATTAACATAGGAATAATGTATTATTCAACCAATACCTTTTATACTATATGTTTATCGCTGTAATATCTTTTGAAATTCATTGTAAATTCATATGACCTTTGAAAAATATTTCGTAAAGTACTACAAACTCGTAATCACTTGAACTTGCTTCTCATACCATCAAATTCACTAAAATATTAAGGGAACTTTAACGAAAAGCTCCCGGTGCTATTCACTTTAATGAAAAACCATATTTTTACACTAAAATGTCAATCATAGTACTATTCACTTTACCCTATATTTTGTCCTTATCGTTAAAACTCAAAGTTTTCAAACCCTTTTAATTAGTTTTCTTAAATATTAAAGCAACAATTTTGATATTTTTGTATGTTATATGTTAAATAATAAACTTAATTAAAGTAATAAACCCAAATTCTCAATACAACTATAATATTTTCTTGAGTGTAAATAGACACTTATGTTATGATATATAATAAATTTACTTAAATCCACCTAGGACCCTGCCTAGGCTCCGTCTAGGCGACAACCTGCCATCCGAGTAGGGCCAAGTGTGCCTTGACTAAAACCACCCGATGTTAGAATCCTGAATCTGTCATTGAATCTTCTACGAACTCTTTTCAATTAAATTGTGCAAATTGATAAGAATTATTCTCCAAATTTTCTAGGGTATATAATACATGTAGTATATAATATAAAACTAACAACCAGAAGTTTACTTACATCTTTCTGCACAGTCCCTCCTTTTTTGTTTCTGGGGTATAACTAAGTGGAGGAAATAAGGCAAGGAGTGTTGAAGAAGAAAACAAGAGTACAGCTTCACAAAAAGTTCCTTCTTAGGGGTTTAATGCAATGACATATTTTCAATTAATTTGCTATAAAGGTATACCTCTTTTTGTGCTTTTGGAGAATAAAATCAAACCTTCCCTGGAACGAACCTAATAATTTGCAACAAAAAGTGACCAATCACTAATCTCACACAGTTATATATCTATCTCTTTTATAACGTGATTGACTTTCAATTTTTCTCGTAGCTCGTATGTCTTCTTTCTTGAATGTGGACAGGAGGACCAGTACCATTTTTTATCCAACGAGAATTGGGCTATAATTCAAGCCCAATAAGATTATTTTGATTCTTGATACAACAGTGTAAAGCCTGTTTACTATAAAGCTCATTTCTCAATGATTTGGATAGTTGAAATTCTTAACCATTGCATGCATAAATGACTAATGAAAAAAGTTTTTAGTGATTAATTTATCCAATAGAGGGTTTTGCATGACATAAATGTGTTCTTCGTCGTAGTCAATCATCTTTGAATTTGATATACAAGATGTATATTAAATGGACGTTTGTCTAATGTTTCAATCTCAATTCTTGATAGTAAATTCAATGATGAGTGATATAGGTCACCAGGTCACCAAGAGAACAACATCTCTTGATTATTTATGGAGATAGAGGAAGGAGTTTCTACAGTGTTACAAAGATGAAATGTTATCCTAGCTCGATTGAGTAGTTTTTGTACATGATGTTTACACTCGTACGTTACATAATACTATTAATCTACTATTGTAAAAATTGTATGGTGTATGCCCATATCCCACATGCATTAGTATACCCACATCCCACATGCATTAGTATACCCACATGCATTTGGAAAAAAAGTGAAAATGATAGTGATATATTTGTTGTTATGTAATATTGTCAAAAGTAGCCATCATATCATTTTTGGATGTTCTCATGGGAGTAGCTCTATAAATAGAGTGATTCATGTGTTATCAAAACACACTGCGAAAGAAATAATCAAAGAAATAATATCAGTATATCTCCCTCCCTCTCTTTATCTGTCATCCTTTGTGTTATAGCTACTAAAGTTATAGTGTGATATTTTGCACCCGCTTCGCTACTATCTTTAGCAAAGGTTATTTCTCTAATTTTTGCCTATTTATAACACGTTATCAACACGACTCTCTAACCCTCAACAGTTATCATCTCCATTCGCTGAAAATGTTTCCTCCAAGGATTTTACTGTTCTTCTTCTTCCTTTGCCTCACCTGCTGGATATACCATCGTGAAGAACTGTTTGCACCATGCCTGCTTCTCGTTCTCAATTTAACAATTACTTATATATTTGATTTCTTGTTTGGTGTAGTTCCTGATTACTAACCTAGTATTTATTTATATTAATTTTACTGCGAGAAAATATGGTGCGGTATCATCGCCCATGTTGGAATGCAGATTAATTTTACTGCAATTTTAGGTGGTGCTGTATAATTGTCCACCTTGCATATTTAAATTTTCCTACTATTTAATTTTTCTGCAATTTTAGGTGGTGTGGTATAATCGCCCACCATGCTCTGCATATTTAAATTTTCCTGCAGTTTGAGTGGTGCGAAATAATCGCCCATCCTATGCTTACTTGAATGAGAATGGTGCGGTATAATCGCCCTTCTCATTAATCATGTAAATCTCGAGCTTGAAGTTTCGAGTGCTTATCAGTTTGGCCTGAAGATCAAAATGAAATAGTAAGAACCAGAAGTTCTAACACTATATTCCTCTAGAAATACATATTATTGCAAGTTCTTACACATCTCATTTTTCTTTCAAAAAAGAAAATGGCGAGCTTGGCAAAGCTTGATTTTGTTGCCTTGTACATTACTGGGAAGAACTACCTTACCTGGGTAGTGGATACCAAGATCTATCTGGAGGCAGGAAATCTTGGAGAAACCATTAGAGATGACAACAGTGCATCATCTCAAGATTGGGCGAAGACCATGATCTTTATTCGTCGCCACCTTGATAAAGGACTAAAGAGCTAGTACCTAACGGTTGAAGATCCATTAGCTATCTGGAAGGCATTGAGAAACATATACAATCACTAGAAAACAATGATTCTTCCAATAGCTCGTTATGAATGGACGCACCTAAGGATCCAGGATTTTAAGTCAGTGGCTGAGTACAATTTTGGGATGTTCAGAATTAGCTCATAGATGAAGCTCTGTGGGGAAACCATCACTGAGGAAGATATGTTGGAAAAGACTTTCAGCACCTTTCATGCCTCAAATGTGCTCCTGCAGTAGCAGTATAGAGAGCGAGGCTTCACTGAATACAACCAGGTGATATCTGTGCTCCTAGTAGCTGAACAAAACAATGAGCTCCTGATAAAAAATCATCAGTCCCAACCCACTGGATCAGTACTATTCCCAGAAGTGAATGCTACTTCCCTTAAAGGGAATACCACATCCTCTCGTAGCAATAATTATAAACGAGGACGTGGCCACAAGCGAGGCTGGTAAAACGGGAAATGCAAGAACCATGGTGTCCAGTTTCACAACCAGGTTCTAAGGCATAATTCAGGCCTGAGCTTCAAGAATGCAAATCGCCACAAAGGCAAAGCTCATATGAACAACGTTCCTAGAAACTCTGAATGAGTCTGCCATAGGTGTGGTAGCAATGGGCATTGGGCGCGTACCTGTCGTACCCCAAAACATCTGTTGGATCTATATCAAGCCTCCATCAAGGAGAAAGGTGTCGATATCAATTTCCTCTACCAGGCTAGACCAATGGATATACCTGATCCAGTGCTCAACTTATCACAGCAGTTGAACACAATCCACCTAGATGCTTCAAACTTCATTATGGAAAGAGGGAATGAAGTGTACCGGTCCGATTGAATAATTTATGTTTGATGTATCTTTTATTTTGAAATTGTAGTTTAAAACTTGGATTTCAATTCAATAAAAGTGGCATTTCAATTTCCCTTTTATTATGAATAAGTTGTTTTTAACTGTAATCCCCTTTACTCAGAAAGCATGCATAAAAACTATGGTTATTTTCAAAACATGAGAAATGGTGGAGATATTTGTCTTTCAGACAGCGCAACCACGCATACAATACTTCGTGATCGAAAGTATTTCTCAAGCATAATGCTTACAAAAGTAAGGGTAACAACAATATTAGGCCAATCAGATGTAATTGAAGGCTCAGGGAAAGCCCAGATTATGTTACCAAATGGAACAATATTGTCCATACAAAATGCGTTGTATGCTACTCGATCTACTTGAAATTTGTTGAGTTTCAAATACATACGTTTAAATGGATACCACATTGAAACGAAAAATGCAGAAAATGTGGAGTATCTATGCATTACCTCCAATGATACCCAGAAGTGTATATTGAAGAAGTTGCTTAGTTTGTCGAGTGGATTATATTATACATACATAAAGACAGTTGAATCATATACTATCATGAACCAGGAGTTCATTGATTCAAAAGTTTACATGCTTTGGCATGACTGTCTGGGTCATCCAGGATCCACCATGATGTGTAGGATCATTACCAACTCTAATGGACATCCATTATTGAGCAGACACATTGTTATCTCAAATAAAAACCCTTGCAAGGCTTGTTCTCAAAGGAAGTTAGTAATTAGACCATCACAATTAAAGGTTGATGCTGAATCCCCATCATTTTTGCAAAGAATTCAAGGGGATATTTGTGAGCCTATTCAACCATTTTGTGGACCATTTCGATATTTTATGGTTTTGGTTGATGCATCTACCCGATGGTCATATGTTTGTCTCTTGTCTACTCGAAATGTAGCTTTTGCGAGACTTCTTGCTCAGATAATTAAGTTGCGAGCACAGTTCCCAGATTACCCATTAAGTCAATCTGAATTGATAACGCTGGTGAATGTACGTCCCAAACCTTTGATGATTACTGCATGACATTGGGCATTGATGTTGAACACCCTGTTCCTCATGTCCATACTCAAAATGGTTTAGCAGAAGCATTGATCAAGCGGCTTCAGTTAATAGCTCGCACTCTGCTCATGAAAACAAAATTGCCAGTTTCTGCATGGGGATATGTCATCTTACATGTTGCATCATTGACCTATAGCCAACCACCAATACTCCTCAGTACAACTCGTGTTTGGGCATCAACCAAACATTTCACATTTACGAGTTTTTGGTTGTGCTGTTTATGTGCCTATTGCACCGCCACAACGCACTAAAATGGGACCTTACCGCAGACTAGGAATTTATGTGGGTTTTGATTCACCATCTATCATTAGATATTTGGGACCCTTGACAGGTGATATATTTACAGCTCGTTTTGCGGATTGTCATTTTGATGAGACATTCTTTCCGTCATTAGGGGGAGAAAAAATTGGTCCAGAAGAACGGAAATAGCTGACATGGACTGTTCCCACCTTATCTCATTTTGATCCACGAAGCACTCAATGTGAAAATGAAGTGAAAATGATCGTTCACCTTCAAAGTATTGCTAATCGAATGCCAGATGCATTTAATGATGATTCAAAAATGACAAAATCACATATACCAGCTGCAAATGCACCTGTAAGAATGGATGTCCCTATTGGACAAAATAAAGTGGCAACGAATGAATCATCTGGTGCACGCCTAAAGCGTGGTAGACCCCCAGGTTCAAGAGATTCAGCCATTCGAAAGAGAAAGACGAGGGCACAGCTGAATCCAAATGAAATCATTCAAGAAAAGAAAATGAATGATAAATCCCCAATTCATGATTCTGAAAAATAAAATGTCCTTGATGAGACACATGTCCCTGAAGAGACAGAAATGTATGAAAGCAAAGAAATCTCCATAAATTATGCATGTACTAACGCATTGTGGGATCGAAATGAAATAATCATCGACGACATGTTCGTATTCTTAATAGCCAATGAAATCATATTAAACGATGATATTGAGCCCTGTTTTGTTGATGAATGCAAACAAAGACAAGATTGACCTAAATGGAAAGATGCAATTCGAGTAGAATTAAATTCCTTGGAAAAGCGAAGTGTTTTTGGACCAATAGTCCAAACCCCGCCTGATGTAAATCCCGTGGATTACAAATGGGTATTCACAAGAAAGCGCAATGAGAAAAACAAGATTGCAAGATATAAAGCACGACTCGTTGCACAAGGCTTTTCACAAAGACATGGAATTGATTATGAGGAGACATACTCTCCTGTAATGGACTTAATTACGTTCCGTTACTTAATAAGTTTAGTGGTTTCAGAAAAACTTGACATGCGACTTATGGATGTCATCACCGCGTATCTATATGGAGAATTAGATACTAACATATATATGAAAGTCCCAGAAGGACTTAAGTTGCCTGAAACGACTAACAAACCACGAGGTATGCTCTCAATCAAATGAAGGCGATCATTATATGGGTGGTATAATTGTCTCCGTGAGTATTTGATCAAAGAATGATATATCAACAATGTCATTTGCCCTTGTGTGTTCATTAAGAAATTCAATTTTGGATTTGCTATAGTGGCAGCATATCTCAATGATATGAACCTAGTTGGAACTCCTGAAGAGCTCAATAAAACTGCTGAATATCTGAAAAGCGAATTTGAAATGAAAGACCTTGGGAAAACAAAATATTGTCTCGGCCTACAGACTGAGCATTGTGCTAGTGGAATTTTGGTCCACTAATCAGCTTATATTGAAAAAATCTTGAAGCAATTTGGAATGGACAAGGCTTATCCACTTAGCACGCCAATTGTCGTTCGTTCTTTGGACATTAAGAAAGATCCATTCCATCCAAAAGAAGACGATGAAAGGGTCCTTGGTCCAGAAATACCATATCTGAGTGAAATAAGTGCTTTATTGTATTTAGCACAGTGTACTCGACTAGATATAGCTTTTTAAGTTAACCTATTAGCAAGGTATAGCTCTGCTCCAACAATTCGTCATTGGAAAGGAATCAAAGATGTTTTGTGATACCTTCGTGGGACAGATATGGGTCTTTTCTACTTAGAGAAATCCACAAATGACCAGATCATTGCTGGATATGCAGATGCTGGTTTCCTCTCTGATCCGCATAAAGCCGCTCACAAACTGAATATGAGTTCACCAAATTTAAAGAATGGAAAATCAGGGGGAGATACAATTCAGGGGGAGCATCCATAATACATGCATGTTGTACTCTTTTTCCTTCGATTAGGATTTTTCCCACTGGGTTTTTTCCTATCAAGGTTTTAACGAGGCAACATAAGCTTACATAACACTATATCAACAATCCAGGTAAAGTTGTACTCTTTTTCCTTCGCTATGGTTTTTTCCCACTGGGTTTTTCCAAGCAAGGTTTTAACGAGGCAACTGATGTTAATATGTGGACATCCAAGGGGGAGTGTTGTAAAAATTGTATGGTGTATGCCCACATCCCACATGCATTAGTATACCCACATGCATTTGGAAAAAGGTGAAAAAGATAGTGATATATTTGTTGTTATGTAATCTTGTTAAAAATAACCATCATATCATTTTAGATGTTCTCATGGGAGTAGCTCTATAAATAGAGTGATCCGTGTGTTATCAAACACATTGCGAAAGAAAGAATAAAAGAAATAATATCAGTATATCTCCCTCCCTATCTTTATATGTCATCCTTTGTGTTATAGTTACTAAAGTTATAGCGTAATATTTTGCATCCGCTTCGCTCATGTCTTTAGCAAATGTTATTTCTCTAACTTTTGCTTATTTATAACATCTACATGATATACAATATTATAATTTAAGTATATGTTAACACGTGATTGTGTGACAGCCACAAACAAAGTCCGGCGCGGCTTGGCAAGGACAATATGTCCCACTCATTACACGTGGACACAGTTACATAGTTCCACGTCGGTGAAAGTTACAGGATAAGATAATACGTAATTATTGTACATGAGGTGTAGAATCGATAAAAGATATGAAGGGAGACATAGAATCCCCAGCAAAATCATCCCCAGCTGCCAGCCCTTTGTCTTGGAGCGAGGCATCCCTCAATTATTGCATGAGAAATCACGTCTGTGTTTATCTATATCGTTTAATTTTGACCACAAATCGTTTGTCTCTCCTACATAATTAGCAGTCAGGTTATAATCACAATTACACTATTGCCCTCGTATCCCAACAACGCTAATGAATTTATTTTTTATTTTTATCAAAACGATAAATTTGTTAGATTAAATTAGGGAACCAACGGAGTTCAAACTCACGTCGTGGTGCAAGTGTAATATTCATCTCCACCATTGTGGTATGAATTGGACTAACTATAATAACGTTAACATAAAATACAAAATAAACAAATTAGATTAGATTAGATATAAATTAACTAATTTGATTTTCTTTATTAGTTATACTCTTATTGTAAATATGATATAATATAAAGACTAACTAATCTCATTATATTAGTTACAAAAATGTTTTACCATTTTATATAACATGTTGAGATTCTAATATACTATCGAGTTTAATTTAATTTGAAACGTTTTTCACATATGTCATTATTAACGCATGGTCCTTTTAGATCCATTAAAATAATGTATAGTTGTTAAAAATGGGTCTTAAGAAAAGGCCCACAAGTGCTGAAAGTGTGAAATATTAGGTCTACAAGTCAACCTAAGAGATTTAGTAGATAGAGCGCTACCTCGGTGATAGATGATGAGCGCTACCAATGACCACTCAATGCCATGGAAACACACTTTAAGTAGATAGAGCGCTACTTCATATGTTAAGACCACTTTGTAATCCTTGTCTTAGAAACACACTTTAAATTGATTCAACCCTACTTCATAATATCATTTGGTCATTTTGATTTTAAGTAAATTATAAAAAGTGCGCATATATTTCTTTTAGTAAAAACTCTAAAACTGAAAATATTGTCCCATAAATTATAAGGTTTTATGATTTCTGTTGCCTTTAAAAAAGATGCTAATCTATACACTCATTTATCTCCCGATATGTGAGAGTGTTTGGATTGAGCGCGAATAACTCTGTCGCCACTAAAACAGGCTCCAAATTAGCAAAGGTGTCAAATATTCCACCATAATTTGAGCCTTTTGAGGAGAAGGGTGTTTTGGGAAAACAAAAAAAAAAAGGAAAAAAAAAAGAGACAATTGTCGAAATTATGACATAACAGCAGGTGATTAAGGATGATGCAGGACATGCATGGACAGCCATGGAACTTGTGAAACAATATCAGACGGAGCATGTGCCTGATTGGTAGAGTCGTGTGATACTCGTCATCCCCCCATGCGGGCCCAACACGCTCTCGACACGATAAACACCACCACCTTAATCCCTCCCTCTTCTTCCTCTTCTTCCTATCATCTGCCACTCTCTCTCTCCCCTTCTCCTTCCTGTCAAACCCGACCCAGAAGCTGCAACAAACACTGAGTTATAATCTTTAGATCCTTCGCAGGACCCCAGTTGGAAATTTCGGACCGCGGGATCTTGGTCGTGCGGTAAGGAAGGGCGGCAAGATGAGCGCGAAGGGGCCGAGGATGCGGACCCGGGTCGGGAAGTACGAGCTGGGGAAGACGCTCGGAGAGGGAACGTTTGCGAAGGTGAAGTGCGCCAAGAACATGGAGACCGGACAGTCCGTCGCCATCAAAATCGTCGACCGCGAGCAAGTCCTCAAACACAAGATGGTCGAACACGTATGTATATATACATACATATATGCAAATATATATATATATATGTAATTCATTATATTGGTTTTTTTAGAAATGTTGATATTTTGGGGATTATGGAATCTAAGCCAAGGTTGCATGTTTTTGAGTAGTTCAGGTGATAAAAAGAGGATGAATTTGATTCAGTAATATGTTTTTTCTTTTGAATTTGGGAAGAAACGAATAATGTTTTAGGTGGTTATAAATAATGTTGAGCAGGAATGAAATTGTAACTAATTTTTTTCTTTGGTGTTCGTATATTGGCAGATAAAAAGAGAGATATCTACAATGATGCTGATCAAGCACCCAAATGTTACGCAAATGTTCGAGGTAATGCAATCCCTTCCATTTTATTTTATTTTATTCAAGAAAGGAATTAGAGGTGTTTTCTTTGTGATCGTTATAAAAGAGAAGTTGAAACGTCTTGGCTTCGCCTACGCCTTTTAAAACATTGTTGTATTTACCCAATGCCGTATGCATATACAGATTTCTTCGCACATTTTTGAATCGTGAACTTTTTGTGTTTATGAGTAGGTCATGGCAAGCAAAACTAAGATCTACATTGTTCTTGAGTTTGTTGATGGGGGTGAGCTCTTCGACAAAATAGTAAGCAATTGTTGTTTCAACTTGCATTATCCTGTTTTCACTGAAATACTGTCTAGTTACTGTGGACGCAAGTCTTATGTTTACTTTAGAAAACAATCTTTTATCAGCTTCATGTTTCCTTAGGCCAAAAATGGGAGACTGAAAGAGGATGAAGCCAGGAGATATTTCCAGCAGCTCATTAATGCTGTGGATTACTGCCATAGTAGAGGCGTCTACCATCGCGATTTGAAGGTTTAACAGACTTTATAACTTTGTCCTGATTTCATTGGTCATACTGGATATGCTCTGGAATGAATATTTGTGTTTCTTAGACTATTCATGACTAACGGCATCAGACTCATATTTTTGCAGCCCGAAAATCTTCTCCTAGATTCATATGGAGTGCTTAAAATTTCAGATTTTGGACTCAGTACGTTTGAACAGCAAGTGCGGGTGAGTAACATTGTTGCAAGAAGATTTTAGTAGATCTAAAATCTTGTATTTAAGTGGATTATAGTTTAAGTGATGTACTGTTACCAGAAGTGAATCCTCTTGCTATGAGGAGTGTCTTTGGACCTTGTTGTTGGTGGGAAGTCGGAATGTTCAATTCAATCTTGTTGCCGATATGTTATAACTTATGTTATATGACATACTAAAGCAGACAATGTACACATTTTGTAGGAAGATGGGCTGCTTCATACTGCCTGTGGGACTCCAAATTATGTTGCTCCTGAGGTTTTCACTTCCGACTTTATGAAAACAGGTTATTGCCTTACTGTTTGATTATGTTCTTTTGTTTCTCACATTTGGTATTTTTGTATCAGGTGCTAAACAATAAAGGTTATGACGGCACATCAGCTGATATTTGGTCTTGCGGGGTCATTCTCTTTGTACTCATGGCTGGTTACCTGCCTTTTGATGAACAAAGTCTTATAGCGCTGTACAAAAAAGTATGTAACCAAGTTTTGCTTTCTCTGTTTAAATGATGGGAATCTCTGGATAACTTAATAGTGTATGGCTATTGTTAATTTCAGATCTGCAAAGCTGAATTTTCATGTCCAGCATGGTTTTCATCCGGGGCAAAGAAATTGATACAGCGCATACTTGATCCAAACCCTGTAACGGTGAGCTCCAAAGCCCTTTTTCCTGTGCCAAAATTCAATAAGTACATTCTTCCATATGCTCATGAAAATTATTATTTGAGATTATACAGGCATTACAGGGCATTAATATCTGAATGCAGACGATCTTTTGTTATATAGCCTGACTAGGTGTTCTTTTCTTGTTCTCGCCCTTTTTTTCTAAGGAAAACTAATGAAAAGGGCTTGAAAACTTTAAGTTTTAATGATAAGGACAAAATAAAGGGTAAAGTGAATAGTAGCAGGTTTGACTTTTTAGTGTAAAAATGTGGTTTTTCGTTAAAGTGAACAGTACCGTGGGCTTTTCGTTAAAACTCCCTTTTTTCTATGGCAGCGGATAACAATTCCTGAGATCTTAGAAAATGAATGGTTTAAGAAAGACTACAAGCCAGCACAGTTTAAAGAGGAAGAGGATGTGAATTTAGGTGATGTAGATGCTGTTTTCGGCGACTCGAAGGTATGAATATTAGTCAGAAGTTAATTTATTTCTCTCAACCATGGATTTTTCTAGGTATCTTTAGTCAGAAGAATCTGTAAATTTTTGTATGCTTGATCGAATATTGTCTTGAGTTTGTAACTTTGTACACATTCTAAAATAGCCTTTTTCTATTGGCTTGTTGCAGGAAAATTTAGTAACAGAAAGGAAAGAGAAACCTGTATCAATGAATGCTTTTGAGCTTATTTCTAGGTCAAAGAGTTTCAATCTGGAAAACTTATTTGAGAAGCAAATGGTATGAATGCTTCGGTGTGGCGCTCTTTAGTATGATTTTATTTGGAGTTGCAAATTACATGTTTTGTTCCAATTGTTAGTCAGGCAGAAACTAAGGAGCCTAGTAGGTTTAGGAAGCTCCGAAATCAAGGATTCGTCATAATAGTGTTTGGGACTTCTAGGTTTTGTTGAATCAAGAGCATACTTAGTTTCAGAACCCATAGTGGCCTTCTAATTCCTTATAGTTGTCAAAATTATTCTGCAAGAGTTTGCTGCCTTCTGATCGCTTGGACTTCCATACTATAGGGTCTTGTGAAACGAGAAACCCGATTTACTTCTCAACGCCCTGCAAATGAAATCATGAACAAAATTGAGGAAGCTGCAAAGCCATTGGGCTTTAATGTTCACAAGAGAGACTACAAGGTAATGAGTTTTACTCTACTCATTCTAAATTCTCATGCTACACCTTATATGACTTGACTTAACATGCAAGTCATCGTATTGAAACAATCGTCTTGTTACGTTTATAAATTCCAAATATATCTTCTGCTAATTCCAAGCAATTTCAGATGAAGTTGCAAGGAGACAAACATGGAAGGAAGGGCCACCTCTCCGTAGCTACCGAGGTATTGCCTTTGGCATGCGTATATATGTTTAGTGTTCGATACAGATATTTGGAAAAACAAGTCACGACTTTACAAAATCTAAAGAAGATGTTACTTTCGATTAAGTACTACCAGATTGTAAAACATGTTGTAATTAACTCTCTTCTTAACTTCTTGTTTAAGGTGTTCGAGGTGGCACCCTCCGTGCACATGGTAGAGCTCCGGAAAACTGGTGGTGACACACTAGAGTTTCACAAGGCAAGCGAACATTTTATTTTTGAACATTTTAGTTCGAACATTTTCCATACTCTTTTCCAAGGGCCAACTACTGTTGACTGATATTGCCCTCTAAATGTCTGTTACTACAGTTCTACAAAACTTTCTCATCGGGTTTACAAGATATAGTGTGGAAATCTGAAGAAACTACTGAAGAATCGAGGTAATCATCTCTCTTTCTCTCTCATCGTCTCACTCTGCACGCTCGCTCAAGTGTACTTGTGAGTACATTGTTACGAGAGTACGCTTGTTGACAGATGTTTAAATTTTTTGTGCAGGGCATAATAAAAACTCTTCTTCTGGGTCCATCTCTCTATTCTTCTCATCTGTTTGCATAGTGGTACGTGGATGCAAGGGAAATTGGGAGCATGTGTCGGTCAGTGTAGCCTGAAGTAGTCTGCGGTAACGAGACATGAATCCCTCCCTCGGAACTGAGGTTCTCTTTGGTATAGTTCTATGAATTGAATCCGTCGACGATTTTGAAGAAACGATCATAGATCATTAGAGTGAAAGTGAGAAATTCTTCATTCCCTGCTGTAATGGAAGATTGAACAATGAACATTGTTGATTGTAATTTCCAATTTTTAGACAGTCATGTGATACTTTGTTCATGATAATCCCATGTAGTGACTTATGTTTTGATTATTTTTTTATTGTTTAATGTGATTTTGTATAAATTTCTGACAATTTTTCTGATTTGGCAACTCTGACTTACGTCACCATTCAGCTTTTGTGGACGTTGATAAGGACTTACATGAAATGGGTTCATCGCCACTATAACGTTCTGTTCTAAGTTGTTCTCATTGATAAGAGCCTTCCATTCAACACCACCTTGTTATGGATTGGAACCATTATAAGTTCTAGGTGGCGGTACAATGTAATCTTTCTAGCATTTTTTATATGTTTAGAAGGACTTCTAAGCCCTAAGGGATTGTGATCAAGTCAGTAAAAATGAATCGCAAATGTTGATAGGAGGGATTAGAAAATCTCCGTACATGCATTACAAAGTCGCATGAGAGGGGTTTAAAGATCTCTACTTGATATGTGTCATTAACAAATCCTTCTTACGTACATGCCTTTGTTATATTACTATGAGGAATTTTCTAATCTTCTTATCGTTATTTTGTAATTTATTTTTTATTAACGTGATCTCAATCTCTTAGACCTTAAAAAATCACTCACCTAAACATTAAAATACAGTTTATTGAATTCTCTAGAAAGTCAAATGAAGTAAAGTTGTATAAGTCTTTATTTTCAGACTTTTAAAATCGACTAATCACAACAAATATAAAATAAAATTTGGTCGGCCACTAAGTTAGTTCAGTCTCTTTTTTTAGAACAAGTCCATCCATCCTTGGCCACAACCCACCAAATGTGGCTATATTGGCCCAAAATGAAGAAGGCAATCAATGGGCTTCACCAAGCCCGTCGGACTGCCCAGCCAACAAATGCCGGGCCGTGCAACACAACAGAGCCTAATGACTTCTTCTTTTGAGCGCCTCAGTCGTTGGATTTTCAAAAGTCCGATGATCTGGACCTTTGACCATTGTGCCGTGTGATACAATCAGTGGTCTGATTTCCAAGTGTATGGAAATCGACGACCAGGATTTATCCTAACGGTAAAATTATAAAAAAAAAAAAAAAAAACCCAACTATCGTCTTCGTTACCAAACAACAATCCAATATTTAATTTTACTACAATCCCCTATATTTGTTTTCCACTTCCCAAATCCTTTTGTAATAGAGAAAAAATTTATTGAGAAGACAAATTGATCGATGAGGGAAGACATTGCTTTGCTTGAGGCTTGGGTACTTGTTACATAGTAATTGTCCTTGCCAACGGATGGAACTGCACAAAAACAATTACTACTAAGAGTAAATAGTAAAGGTAATTAAACTATCTTGACCTTGCCACTAGTATTACGGTCTAGTGGTATTCCTCTTCACTGATAGGTGAGAGGTCTTAGGTTCAAATATCGCCAAAGGCCAATTTGCACCAATTTATTGCTAGCCCATTGTGAGGCTAAGCCCACCCCCTCCTCTTAGTGTAGATAATATCGATTGTTTAAAAAAAAAAACAAAAAAACAAAAAAACCTATCTTGACCTTGACCTTGCCCTTGCCCTTGCCGGGTTTGCTGTTAACCAAATGGAAGAAGCCCTACATGGCTACAACACAAACTCATGGCCCACTGCCACCCAAGATATATTTATGTTGCAATTAATGTGGAAAGGTACAGTTGGCAACAGACAGGCCGTTTTCCAACGTGCCACTTGGTCATTAATTGGCTTTAAGTTTCTAGTTAGCAGCTCCAAACATTGGTCCTGTCTCCCGCTTCTTTACTTACAATAATTTCCGTCAATGTTACCAAACAAGACCAACCTTGCAGATTCTCAAGCTTGAGGCCTGTGAATTCTCACCAACTTTATCCCCCTAATAAGTGCCAACTTTATCACGATTATTGCATTTTTAAACATCTAACAAGCATTTATTAGATAACGTTAGTAAATTCAGGAAAAACTCTTAAGAAGTTAGTAAAGAAATAACGTGTGAAAGGTACATGTTTTTTGGGACATAAACAATACTTAAATTTTCAGTGTGGCATTTCGTCGAATGGGCTAAAATTTGGTAACATAGGAGAAATTCTGAATCCGTTGTTGTATATTAGCATTTATAAAGTTTTTTTTTTACTTTTTTTTAATTTTAATTTTTAACAAACGATATTATCTACACTAAGGAGGAGGTGATGAGTTTAGCCTCACAATAGGCTAGCAATAATGTGGTTCAAATTCGCCTTTGACAAGAATCGAACCTAAGATCTCTCACTTACAAGTGAAGAAGAATACTATTAGACCATAATACTAAATGGCCTCTAAAGTTTAATTTTAAATTCAAGTGTTCTATCAATTTCACGGATGTAAATAAAACCCCTAAATTGTGCTTCCAATGTTCAAAACATCAATGACACTTGTAAGTGGCACATGAGTAAGAAATCTTAAAATTAAATCTAATAGACAGTAAATTCGATACAAATTGACTCTCCAACTCTTAATGTAAATACATCGTTGTATTAAAAACATCAAATTGTAAATTACCTCTAAATATTATTTAGCCATGTGATGAAAGAATTGATTAAGAGCTCGTTTGGATGTGCTTTTGAAATGACTGAAAGTGCTTTTGGTGAAAATATTTTTAGAACCAATCATTAGTAAATATGCAAGTAAATCTTGAAAAAACACTTAAAGTGCTTCCTAGAAGAAGCACATAACTGGTGCTTCTTGTAGAAAGCATTTTAAATGCTTTTGAAACCTAAAAATATTTTCACTAAAAGTGTTTTCAATCATTTTAAAAGCATATCTAAATGAGCGTAAAAGTAACAATACACGTGGCGAAGTTTGGACGGTTTGTTTGTTTGGTCAGTTGCTTCTTCTTCTTCTTCGTGGACAGTTTAGCGGCTACATGAATTGGTTTGACTTGTAACTCAATTTATTGTTTCTTTGATGGCTTTGGTCAGTCAACTACACCTACAACCACCATGCACCACCACCACCCTCCTCCTCGCATGCAAAATGCCCAAAATACCCCTTCCCTCTATTTGCTTCCTTCGCCACTCCCATTATATAAAAAAATACTTGCCTAAGCTCACAAACTTTGTGTGTAAACTGTGAAATAGTTTTTTTGTTATTTTTTTTCTTAAAAAATATTTACGGAAGAGAGAGAAGTGGGAGATAAATGTGAAAGAGAGAGAGAGGGAGAGAGAGAGAAAACGTGAGAATAGAGAGATGTTTATTTTTTTATTTTTTATTTTTTTAAATTAAATATATGTTATGATGACATGTTAGTGAATGAACAAAGAAGAAACATTAAAGTTGGTTTATATAAAGTTACATTACTGTTCATGATATATATATATTTTTTTTGGTCAAAGTATTTTATTTTGTGATCTAAGACCATCTCCAAACCTGGGCTAAAAGCCAAATTACTCTCCAAATTACCCCCCCCAAACACTCTCCAACCCATGTTAAAATTTTAGGCTAAATGCCAAATGTTATTTCTGGGCCAAATACCCCCCAGCTTTCCCCCCGGGCTAAATGCCAAATGTTTATCGGAATTTAAAATTTTTTAGATTAAAATGTTCATAAAATTAATTTACAATAATCTACATATTTATTTTAAAAAAAAAATTGATTTAAGAAAAAAATTAGCCTAAGTTCATTCTTTAATAATTCCGGGCTAAAATTTTAGGGCAGAAGGATTGGAGCAGAAAAGATGTTTCTTGGGCTAAAAGTCAAATTTTCCAGGCTAAAAAATTAGCCTAAGCTGAAATTATTATTATTAAAAAAAAAGAAAAAAAGTTGTAAAAGTCGGGGACCATCTGTATTGCTGCTTTGGACCTTTTGGGGGGAAGTTGTTACGCCCAATATGTGGAAATGCCGAGAATGTGCATCTGTTCAACAAGAAAGGGAAAGAGTCCTGCAGGATCTCACCCGCTTCGTATACTATGTTGAATTGTTGTCCAATTTAATTACGTCATTTAGGTAGAACTTAGACCTCGTTTTGTTAGTAGAACTAGTTAATCCAACCCTATATTTGGTGCTAAAATATGACTAGGGTTTCAGATGAAAAAAACACTAAGAATCTCATTATTTTCTTTCTTGTAGACCTAAACTCAAACGTATGACCTCATATATCAAATGTTATCATTTTCAATCTAATGCATTTCAGTTCTACTTCCAATCGGATCATAGTCACAAAAAAAAAAAAAAAAAAAACCATGATCATAGGGTACATTTTAAGTATTCAGTCATGTACAATTTAATCATAAAAGCTAGTTTTAAGATTCACGAGTCATGAGTCCTAAAAAATGTTCTTCTCATTACTCGAATTGTTCTCATTTATCTTTGAATTTGATATCGATAATTTAGAATAAAAATTAAAAACCCATCTACTTATTATTCACTTTTAATATCAAATTTAAAAATCAATGATCGTAAATCCATCCCCTTCCATCATCTCCTCTCACATTTTATAAAAAATTAATATAAAATGTTAGCGTGACTTAATTGTGACCGTTCAAATAAAAGGGGAGGGAAGGGAAGGGAAAAAAAGAGGGGAGATAATTCTAATCCCTCTAATTGAGGCCGAGCTTGCTCGAAAAAAAACCTCACCCTCTCTCTCTCAATTATCTCACATGGGCCATATGGTCATTTGCCACTATGAACGCACACACGCTCATATATAATGTTTGTATAGAACACATTTCCAAAACCAGAAGTTGGATCCAAATATAATCCAAATATTAATTGGATAATGACATGGAGATTAAATTTGTAGACACTATTTTGTAAACTAAATGACATGGAAGTTGATGGTTGGATTATGATTTAAGCGTTGATAAGCATGCTCGTTCCTATTTGTGGGAAAAAATTTCATTGTGAACGAAACACGGATGATACACCATGTGTTTTTATATAAGCGGTGACAAAATTTTATCTTTTAAGTTATTAATTTTTAACACACATATCATATCATTTGTATAGCGACACGTGATGTATCACCTGTATACCGGTCATATTGAAAAATCTCTCATTTTTGTGACATTTAGTTTACAAATTTTGTCTACAAATTAGTCTTCCTAGTATTGTCCATATTAATTTAGTCAATAAACCCTAAGGTGGTTGAGCCATCTGCCTATCCAATCTCCCTTGTAGGAACGACTCACCATTAATTCAACACCATCATTCCAGCTTTCTTGCACCTGCACCTTATTTCTATGCCCTCCCCCTTCCCCATGTGGAACAACACCAACATCGATATCTTCTTATATAAACTTCCCCATTTCTTCTTCCTCACAAGTTCACGTCTCTCTCTGGACGTCTTCGACTTTGCTTGTCCTGCTCGATTTAATTCAAGCATTTTCTCAATTTGTTTCATCTGGGTATTTTATAAATTATATATACTCATCATTTCATTGTTTATTTAATTTACAAACACCCAGATAGAGAAACCAAAATTCAATCCAGTTTATCATGAATGGATGCTGTTTCTGTTGATACTAGCAGCAGTAATAGCAATAATAGTAGTAGCATAAACATGGACAAGGAGAGATTGACGGCGGAGATGGCGTTCAAGGACTCGTCCTCCGCCGTCATCAAAATCCGGCAGCGCCTGCCGGACTTCTTACAGTCTGTCAAGCTCAAGTACGTCAAGCTCGGCTATGGCTACACCGTTAACGCAGCCACCATTATTTTGTTCCTCCTCATTTTACCGCTCTTCGTCTCGGTATTAATCCAGCTCACTGGTCTGGAGCTGGAACGGATCACAGAGCTCTGGACCAACCAGGCTGTCCGGATCGAACGCATCGACGCCGCCACCAGGCTCGCCGGTTCAGGGGTCCTCCTCTTCTTCTTCGGTCTCTACTGGGCCAAGCGGTCTAGACCAGTTTACCTGGTCGACTTCTCATGCTACAAACCGGAAGACGAACGCAAAATGTCCGTTGAGTCGTTTCTAAAAATGACTGAAGACAACGGCGCATTTGCTCCGGACACGGTTAACTTCCAGACCCGCATTTCGAACCGGTCCGGTCTAGGCGACGAGACGTACTTGCCGCGCGGAATCACCTCCAACCCGCCACAGCTGTCCATGGAGCAAGCCCGGTCTGAGGCCGAGTCGGTCATGTTCGGCGCGCTCGACTCACTCTTAAAAAAAACCGGAATCAAACCGAACCAAATCGACATCCTCATCGTGAACTGCAGCCTGTTCAACCCGACGCCGTCGCTGTCATCCATGATCGTCAACCACTACAAGCTCAAAACCGACATTAAATCGTACAACCTGGGCGGCATGGGCTGCAGCGCCGGTCTGATCTCCATCGACCTCGCCAAGGACCTCCTCAAAGCAAATCCCAACTCCTACGCCGTCGTCGTCAGCACCGAAAACATAACCTTGAACTGGTACTTCGGAAACGACAAATCAATGCTCCTCTGCAACTGTATTTTCCGAATGGGCGGCGCCGCGGTTCTTCTATCGAACAGGAACCGCGACCGCGCCCGGTCCAAGTACGAGCTCGTACACACTGTCCGGACCCACAAGGGCGCCGACGACAGGAACTACAAGTGTGTTTACCAGCGAGAAGACGACAAAGGGACCGTCGGCGTTTCGCTGGCGCGTGAGCTCATGGCCGTGGCGGGCGACGCGTTGAAAACGAACATAACGACGCTGGGCCCACTCGTCCTTCCGTTTACCGAACAGGTGTTGTTTTTCATAACGCTGATTAGGAAGAAGGTTTTCAAGGCGAAGGTCAAACCGTACATTCCGGACTTCAAGCTCGCGTTCGAGCACTTCTGCATACACGCGGGTGGACGCGCCGTCCTGGACGAGCTGGAGAAGAATCTTCAACTCACTGAGTGGCACATGGAGCCGTCTCGGATGACCTTGCACCGGTTCGGCAACACGTCGAGCAGTTCGCTGTGGTACGAGCTGTCGTACGCGGAGGCCAAGGGCCGGGTCGGGAGGGGTGACCGGGTTTGGCAGATTGCTTTCGGGTCGGGTTTTAAGTGTAACAGCGCGGTTTGGAGGGCCCTCCGGCCGATTTCTGTCGGGGACGGGTTCGGTAACCCGTGGATGGACTCAATTGATAACTACCCGGTCAAAGTCCCGATGGCTTAGTCTGTGTTGTCCACGTGGCGTTGTAGAATGAATTATTTAAAAAATAATTGAATATTAAGGTCTTTAGAAAATTATTCTTAATGTTTTGCTAATTTTGTTTAAATTAGTAGTGTTGCTCGATTAGATTGATTTACTGATTTGTTATCCAGTTGCAATTAGAAGGGGACAAGGAAATTAAAAATCCCAGTACATCAATGGCATTGATATGTTCTGTGTTGAACAATTATATTCAATGCACATAAAAGAACAAGTTAATATATCTCAATCTCAAATCTCAACTAACCAAAAGTAGAAATTAATCATGTATTGGTAAGAGAAAAAGGTTAAACATTAACATCTCTTTCAACAAGATGAATATAAAGCAAGTGACTTATAACTCAGTTAGTTAAAAATATTCATCTTTGCATGTAAAGTTTTGTGTTTGTGTTGACCCTAAAAACTACAAAGCCTACGTGGCGCGCAGACCGAGTAATTAATAAGCTAACTACGTCATTCGGTGAATGCGGGGCGTGCCAACTCGCCGGCCGATGAGTAAATTTGTTGATGTTGCGTTGGGTCGCGCTACTGACTTCTGCGTCTTGCGATTGCGGCCGAGAAAGGAACACGTCTCGGCCTCTTGGGCTCTCGAACCTGAAGACAAGGTTACTATTCTTATGAAGTTCAATATCAAATTCGGCTTTCAATGTGCCGAATGTAATAACTGTAACACCTCACTTTGCCGAGAAGGCTGATGAGATGACCTCGACCAATAAGGACTTAGAAACCCTTCTCGACCGAGACTTGGATAGGTAATCAACCGTTCTCGCCGCAGTGCTGTTGATGCCAACGGAAGATACTGCGAGACCGACTAATTCTACGGTGACAGAGCTATCTATGCCGACTTAAGATATCACCGGTTGCTTCTACAGTGCTGTTGATGCCAACGGAAGATGTGTCAGCGAAAAAGAAAAAGGAAAAAGATCTCAAGTTGTTGAGAGTTTGCGCAGGGCAATTTTGTATTGATTTGCAGGGGCCTTTAATGATGCAAAGCCTCCCCTATTTATAGCACTGGATCACCTTGAATCCGAATTAAAACCCCACTCGGACTAGGACTTCCTCTCCGGATCAACACCAACTCGGCCAGTCCTATTTTCACAAGGATTGTGAACCTAGTCCTTAACCGAGCCGTATCCGCCTTTGGGTTGTTAATCCTGCCGAGACTCCCTATTGTACTAGGACTCGACTTGTCATTGCGTTTTGACCTAACCGGCCTCGGTTTGGAAGCCCACGAGTTGAACGATCCATGGTCTTCTTGTCGCAAGGCCTCCCGGGCCGAGAATGATTCTACACTCGGCCCAAACTATTATTTTGGGCCCAAACATTGCCCCCTCGCTTCTGAGGTCCTCGGCCTTGAAGAAGCGAATCTAATACTCAGAACCCTAGTGCCCTATTTCCAAGTCGCATTTATTGAACAAGATTGCACGATCTTGATCCTGCTAACCAAACTCGTCACGTGGCGTCTTCTAACACGGCCAATCCCTAATAATGACGTCTAAAGCATGCGGCTACCTGAACCGTCATGCCATCATGGTCTTGTTGCTGAACACCACCACGCCGCCTCGATCTACGAACCGTTCAGCATCGTGCAGACGCCAAACCGTCTTTCACCATAAATTTCGCCGTCACACGCAATCGTGTGTCTCCCGAAACACGAAACCCTTGGTTTTCCCAACTGGATTTTCTGAATGTTCATAATGATTAGCAAATTTTCGGTCGATTTTAACCCTCATTTCAAATTTCGAAACGATTGTCATTCTCTCCATCGTCCTATAAATACCGAAATCCTCTCATTTGTACCTTTACGCGTTCAAATTGTCTGATTTTTCTGTCATTGCTCTCTAGCGCATCTCTTTTTCCAGGTCTTCATCTTCAATTCCCCCAACCCAGAAAAACCCCTTTTCGTATTATCCTCTTATAATGGCCTCCTTTATCTCTAAGCTTTCCAGGGAATGTGATCAGTGCCAGAAAAATCTTGATCGGAGCACAATAAAAACCATACGGTTTGAAAGTGACATGAGTGCTTCTCACAAAATCCTGGGTCCCCTGTTCAAAGCGGCAATACCGTCGGCCATTACCGGACTTCTCCAAGAGTATTGCCTGTCGCCCTTACTCCAAGGGTTTGAATGGTCGAGATGGAATGCGGCGAGGCTTCAAGGCTCTTGGCCTTCGACCACTACAACCTGGGCAGCCTGGGTTGTTCGAATGGAAAAGCTCTTCGGCGAGCAATGGAAGACCCTTGGTATCTACGACGCCATCATTCTCTCGTCTATGGACGTCGTTCTAGACAAGGAGCTTCTCCTAGCCGCCCTGTGCTTCTGGTGTTCGGCCACCAACACCATGGTTCTTCCTCTTGGTCCCATCGGCCCCACCATTCTTGATATCACCGCAATCTTGGGTACCTCGGCAGCTGGGATCCCCATCGATGCGGCCCTCTCCGGGTGCCCGTCGAATCTTGACCTGAAGACGCTTTTCGATCGACGGGCCTTTGAGACGCTGAACCGTGAAGGTCAAATCCCCGTCGAAAGAAGACATTCAGAAGCTCCACAAGAACTTCTTCAATTACAACACCCTCTATCTCCATTTCGCCGGCCAAGGAGAAGAGGACCTGCAAGAAGGAGAACATGAAGCTTTCCTCTTTTATTGGTACAACAAGTACATTTGTTGTACCAAGTCGAACAAATGCTTGGTCGAGAACATGCCGGTAGCCGAGGCCTTGGCTAGTGGCCACGTCCTGTCACTTAGCTCCAAAATCCTTACCCATCTCTTCCGCTGCCTGGCCGAGACGACCCTTCACAAGATCGACCCACACCAGAATGGTCCCCTCTGGGTTTTCCAACTCTGGTTACATGTTTACTTCGCCTCCCTTCGGCCGGCAATAGCCGATTTCTCGCCAACCGAAGCGCTCAGACCTCAGCTTGCCTCCCGACCGGCACCTCCTCACCAAGCCGAAAAAGTATTTAGGTACTTCTTCGCCCTTGATGACCTTTCCAACGACGAATTCCTGATATGTCGTCGTCGAGACTATCCTTCCTCCATCAGGCTACCTCCATCCATGTGGGGCGCGGACGAAGATGTCGACCTTCGTCACTCCTGGGGGTCGTTCGTGCTTACCCGCGACATTCCTCTCGGCTGTGATGGGAAACGAGCAGGCTGGGAAGTGTACCATCCTAACTTCCTTGCTCGACAGCTTGGCTATCTTCAAGGCTGCCCGGTCTCTCTTCTCTCCTCCTGAACAATCCTAAGCCACGGACGTGAACCCTGTTCCTCGGAGAAGGATTGCAATACCGCCGCGAGGGAGTTCCAAGAGCGATGCCAAAAATTCCGCCTTCGGCCGGCCACCCCAGAAACCCTTTGTACTGACACCTTCGGTGATTGGTGGGAAGAGTATACCCAGGAGTTCTTTGGTGCTCCGGTCGAAGGTGTGTTGAACAAACTCTTCGGTGAGCGACCCAAGAAGGCCTCGGCCCCCCAAGCTCAAGGTAACAGTTCATTTTTCCTTTTTCCCGTCAACTTTGCACGTTGATTTGCCTTGCTGATTTGCCTTTATTCGCTCAGGTAGCGGTCATTGAGAAATGTGGAGGTAGTTGCTGCGGCTATGGCCGAGAAAACATCGGTCGTGGCTAAGAAGGCTAAGACTGCTGGTCGAGCCGTGCTGAACAAACGGCCTCGCCAAGAGGCCGAGCCGGCTGTCGAACCTCCGCCGCCTGCCAAACGAGTCAAACAGCTGGCAAAGAAAGGAACACGGGAGATCCACGTCATCTCCAGTCAAACTACGGGGGCGACGACTCCCAGTGTTTCCCCTTTTCCCGCTGTCGGCCAACCCTTGGTCGAGAAACAGCCAACTCCGGCCGCAGAGACAGTTCAAACGCGGCCTGTTCCTGGGGCCGGTACCCCAGTTGTACCCCCATCTGTCGAGGCTGCACCAATCCTGGAAAAGGCGGTCTCTGCGACCGAGGGAACTTCCCCTGTAAATCCAAAGCCCTCGGTCTTCTTTCTGGAAGAGAGCGAAGGAAGCGACGAGGCTCCGCTGGCAACTCGCCCTCATACTCGCCGACAACCTCCTCCAATATCCGAGATGGCTGTTCAAACAAGCCCCTCCACGGCTGACCGTGGCAAACGCCCGGTCGAGGAACCAACAACGGTGGCCGAATCCCCCGCTTCTCCTCAGGACCAGGACGTCCCTTCTTCGTCCGAAGCAGCCGTCCCCGTCGGCCCCTCTACAGCCGACCGTGGCAAACGACCGGTCGAGGAGCCAAAGGCAACGGCGGAAACGCCCATTCATCCTCAAGACCAGGACCTCCACATTCCTCCGCAAGAGGCTACTTCGGCCTTCGTAAGTACCTTCTACGATCTTTCCTTGATTACTTTTTTGCTTTAGAATTCTAAACGAGGAAAATACAAAATGTCAGGTGCCTATACACTATTTTCATCGAAAACTCTACGTGCCGAGGGGCGTTATCTATATTTCTTGGCCGCCTCAGTGGCCATCGAACGTAGATAACCTCCATCGGCCGCGTGAACTGAGAAGCAATCTAGGACACTGAGCTCGGCCATTGAGTTCTTTAGGTTCGAGCAACGATCCTGGAGACATGGCCGAGGTCTCCTCTCGGCAGGTTAAAAGAAGCGAAACCTTCTTGCTCTTTTTCGTGACTTCCTTGGAGCTTAACCTGATTTGTGTGTGCAGGCTTCGTGGGAGGTCGAATTCAAAACTCTTTTATCCAGCACCACTGGAGGGGCTGGTCATTCGGCCGCCGCAACCGAAACTGCTGATTTAACTGCTCTGACCCGGCTGTAAGAAGTCCTATCGCTTTCGGCGTCGCAAGTTCTTGAGCGCAAAGGTCTTGATGTGCTGGGCGAATGTCTAAACGACCTTGGAGCCGATGGTCAGCTGAGCGGCGAGGTTGTCGTTCAGGCGTCAACTGCCTTGGAGCGGGTTCGAGAATCCTTCAATGTTTCCGAGAATGCTTTGAGGGCCGAACAAGACCTGCAGGCTGCCAGGGCCGTTCAAGATACTCTCCGTCCGAAGGTTAACGCTTTGAAGGCTAAAGGAGATGTCTTGGCCGACCTCGACCGTCAAATGGCCGAATTGTCAAAACGAAGATCGGCCATTGCTTCCGATCTTGCCAAGGACTTCGAGTCGGGCGGCAAGGCTTGCTTAACCGAGTATACGGCGAATGCAAAACGGGTCGAGCAGTTGAAGCTGGAGAAGAAGAACCGGCAGGCCCAGGTCATCATGGGCGAAGTACGGTGGTTGGAGCTGAAGGCCCTGCTCGGCACTCTTATACCCCCTTCACCCTAAATGTATTTGAATGTAAACCGATCGACCTACTTATTTTGTAAATGCTTATCAATCATAATGGACTGGTTTTCTATTCCCGCATTTCCCATGTGACTGGATAGTATTTCTTTAAAAACTTTCCATTGATTGGTAATCTGTGGACTACACCGGTCCGGTCTTTAAGATGATACGCCCCTTTGCCGTATACTTTATGCACAACGAACGACCCTTCCCAATTCGGCGACCACTTGCCGAACCTAGGATCCTTTAGTCCTATGGGCAACACCGTTTGCCACACTAATTCACCTTCGCCGAATGTTTTCTGTCGCACCTTTTGATTATAGGCTCGCTCGGCAATCCGTTTTTGTGCCACCAGTAAGTTATAAGCATCAAGTCGCACTTTTTCCAAATCTTCGAGTTCCTGTCTCATGGACTGATTATATTCGGCGCTAACCAAACTACTTTGTTCGATTAATCGCAACGAATTTATGCTTAACTCGACTGGTAACATTGCATCGTGTCCGTAGGTTAATGCGTACGGGGTTGTCCCAGTCGCCGATCGGGGCGATGTTCGATATGCCCATAATGCCTCGTTCAACTTCAAATGCCACATGCCAGGCCTTTCTTTTATTATTTTTTCGAGGATGCCGATCAACACTTTATTACTTGCCTCGGCCTGCCCATTCGCTTGTGGATAATACGGTGTAGACTGTTCGAGCCGAATTTTCAAATTTGCCGTATACTCTTTAAACCTTTCGGCTGTGAAGATTGTTCCATTATCAGTTATGATCGTTTCTGGTATTATGACTCCGGGAAATATGTTTAATGTAATACCGTCGAAGGACTCGGCCAAATAGCTGGCGATCATGTGGTAAGGCGCCAGGGTACAACTCATGCAATGAAAAGAACCATTCAGTTGGTTAATCACAACTTCAGAGTCTCCGAGGACGAGGGCGCGGGTCGCCCGCAGGTCATGAAGGATTCCAAGACCGACGATTAGGGCTTCGTATTCGGCCTGATTGTTGGTGCATTCAAAATCCAACTTAAGCGAAAAATACCAGCGATCGTGGTTTGGGGATTGAATGACAATTCCTACGCCCACCGAGGATGACGTACTTGAGCCGTCAAAGTACATCGTCTAATGGTTATCGCGTGTCGCAACCATGCCGATTTCGACATCGGCATCTCCAAAACCGTAGGGGGAAGGGTATTGAGCAAGGAAGTCAGCCAACGCCTGGCCCTTGACAGCTTTCTGAGGCACGTATTGCAAGCTAAATTCAGACAACGCCATCGTCCACTTCCCAATTCGGCCTTTTACAATTGGTCGGGTAAGCATGTACCGGATAACGTCGGTCTGGGCAATGACTTGGGTGACCGACGGGAGCATGTAATGCCGAAGCTTGGATGCGGCGAAAAATACGGCCAGGCACAGCTTCTCGACGATGGAATAATTGATCTCTGGGTGACTGAGATTGCGACTTAGATAAAAAATAGCCTGCTCTCGCCCGGCGTCGTTGTCTTGGGCGAGGAGGCTGCCAATGGACTCTTCGGCCGCTGAGATATAAAGCTTAAGAGGTTTACCGCGCCGAGGAGGAACCAGGACAGGTGGTTTCTTGAGGGAGACTTTGATTTGCGTAAACGCCGCCTGATGCTCGTCGTTCCATACGAATTTATCTGAGTCCTTGAGTTTCAAAAGCGTGGAGAACGTTTTCATTTTACTGGCCGAGTTGGCAATAAATCGGCGGAGGAAATTGATCTGACCGAGTAAGGACTGGAGTTGTTTCTTCGTCGTTGGAGGTGGGGCATTGATGATTGCGCGTGCCTTATTCGCATCGACTTCAATCCCACGGTGATGCACGAGGAAACCAAGGAAATTTCCGGCCGACACGCCGAAGGCACATTTGGCAGGATTCATCTTGAGGTTGTGCTGACGCATGCGGAGGAAAGCCTGTCGGAGGTCGTCCAGATGTGTCTGTCGGCGTTTAGATTTGATGACAACATCGTCGATGTAAACTTCGACGATGGTTCCAATTAAATCATGGAAGATGGTGTTCATCGCCCGTTGGTATGTGGTGCCGGCATTTTTAAGGCCGAATGGCATAACAACCCATTCGTAAGTGCCGAGTGCCCCCGGGCAACGGAAAACAGTTTTGTGCACATCGGCTTCAGCAATGAATATTTGGTTGTACCCGGCATGTCCATCCATAAAGGATAAGATCGCATGATTCACCGCGGCATCGATTAACAGATCTGAAATCGGCATTGTATACTCATCTTTGGGAGTTGCCAGATTCAGATTTCTGAAATCGATGCAGATGCGTAGTGCACCATTTTTCTTTAAAACAGGAACGATATTCGCCAACCATTCAACATATCGAGCTGTCCGAATGAACCCGGCTTTCAAAAGCCGAACCAGTTCGTCCTTAATGATGAGTTGCACTTCGGTCGAGAATCGACGTGGTGGCTGACGGAAAGGTTTACATCCGGGCTTAATACGTAACTCATGCTCGACAAGAGTACGATCTAAGCCGGGCATTTCATGGTAGCTCCAAGCAAAACAATCTTTGAACTCCGTAAGCAAGACACGAAGCTCGTCTTTCATGTGTTGGGGAAGTAAAGCACTAATAAACAAAGGCCGTGGGTCATCGGCCGTCCCAACATTAATCTCTTCCAGGGGATCCTTAACTTGGGGCCGATGGTCTTCGAGCTCGGCCGGGGCGGCTTGAATTTTATCAATAGATAAGGCAGGACCATTATCTCATTCGGCTAGGAACTCAACAAGGTTAACGCCCGAATTTGGTTGTTTAGATATAGTATACCAATGGGCCAGCAGTCGTTCCATAGTAGATGAAACCGTGGCCCTACGTGTTTCCCGATTGGTGTCAAACATCGGCTTCGGGGAGGAAGTTGGCTAATCCGAGTCTCGCCGAATCCTGGTGGACAGTCTCGGTGCCAACCTCGATAGCTTTCTGTACAGAGATCCGAGTGGGCCGTCCTTCATCATTGAAGCCTTGCAAAGTAATGTAGCCGACGTGGTCATCATAATACCGTGCTTGGATCATGTTAGCTTCGAAGGGCTGATTATCGGCCGGGTGAACAGTGACCGATTTGCCGTCCCAAAACACAAGCACTTGATACAATGAGGAAGGAATACAGCTGGTTTGATGAATCCAATCTCGACCGAGCAGTGCATTATACTCGGTTTTGGAATCAACCACGAAAAATGCGGTCATGTGAGTGCGACCGACAATATTTACAGTTAACGGAAGTACACCTTTGGTTTGGGATTTGTCGCCGACGAAACTACTCATTGTGATCCCTGACGGAATAAGTTCGTCATTCGAGCGACGTAAGGCCTTCATGATGTTCAGAGGCATGATATTGACGGTAGCTCCACAGTCGACAAAAACTTTAGAAACTGGATATCCCTCGATGTGGGCCGTCACATACAATGGCTTTAAATGGTGAAGTGCGGCCGATGATGAACGAGGGAACAATTCGGCCAAAGCGGCCTTTAGGCTATCATCTTTCGTTGTTGACCCATCTTCAACAGCAGATACAAAATCCACATGGCCGGCTTCTTCGGCGACTACATCACCATCGAGGAAATTCGGTTGAGCCGTGCTTGACTGAAAATCAGCGGGTAACACATGGACCATACTAATTTCCATGTTATCCAAGATTGACGGGCCCATCGGGTTAGAACCCTCATCGCTAGCCTCATCTCTCGTTTGATCGGCGACTGCGAACTCCGTTTGTGTCGGAGCTGGACAAAGAGATTCTTCTGTTCCTTCTTCAATGGTTTGATCCCGCGATGCTGCTTCGGGTGAGGGTGAGGTCGACAGTGTGCTTGGGGTCAAGAGCCGAACCTGCTCCTGGTAATGTATCCGGGCATCCCTGGTATCGAGATAAGCATCCAAATGTGCAACACGTGCTATTTCATCGGTTGTAAGGCCGAAGAGAGAAACAGCCGAAAATACCTCGAAGTGATATCGTAAATACTGAAGGTCCTCCATTGAGAAAGGAAGCTCGGCTGCATCAATATCAGTGTATGGGTCGACTTCAAATCCAAGGACGCGGGCTTCTCGTATGTGCTGGAACCTTGCTTTCAATCCTGGGTCTGAGGTTTTCTGGATGATTCGCTCGGCATCATGACAAGTCAGGACTAGATCAATGGTATCCTGGCATGCCTTCGGCAAACCATACAGATCGTTGGCCGAATGTTTCTTATGAAATTCTCGCATATACTCCAAAGCTTCCCCAAGGAACGGTGGATGCAAATTTCGTCGAATTTTGATTAGAGGTTCTTGTATAGCCGGCGAGACTAATTTGCCTTCGGCCTCTTGCCTGAAATGTTCAAGGCGTGCCTTCATCTCCCCTGGTCGAAGAAGAAGTTTGATCCGTTTATCAGCCTATTCGAACGTGGTTTCAACATCTTGGTCGACCAGCTGCTTCCCTTGAACCGACGCTGTCATAATAGCTGGAGGTGGTCGTTCATCATCAGTAGCAATTATATCATTCGGCCGCCATTTAAGGACCGAAGTTTCTTGGGCTGCCCGTCGGCGGGCCATGCAATCTATCCTTTGGTGCCGGCGTTTCTGGGATTTGGACAGTGCGGTGTAGACGCCTCTTGAAGAATGATATGTATACCAACGTTGATCTCTAGGTTCGGGAGGTTTCAAAGTTTTTTGGCTCCGCGATGATTCCGAACTGCTAGAATTACGTTTATAGTAGTCATCGTCATAAAATGAAGCATCAAAATCGAGGCGCCGCCTGACTGAGGGTGTCTCTTCCATCCGTACTTTAGGACCAAGCCTATAAAAAACCCCTTGATGCTGGCCCACGTTGGCTACCTTTTGCTGGATTGCGACCGTAGGTCGTTCCGTTATAAGCGACGAGGGCTTCTCCTCTGGCTCACTGCCGACCTTTGTTCTATATTTACTGCACACAACCGCCGTCCCACTGTCTTCATCGGTGCTATAATCCCTCATAGGTTTAACAATAGCGGGCCCCGTTAAAGTTGTAGGTGGTTTGTTTGAACGAAAATCGGCCAAGAAACGTGGCCGAGAATTCTGATTACGAAAACGTTGTGTCTCAACAACTTCGGCCTTTCCTTTCCCTTTGTCCTTAGGTAGGCATGCATCGACCATATTTACCGTTGCCGTGGGGAACGGGTCAGTATCAACACTCATCTTCTTATCTGGAAATTTCAATTTGCCATTATCGATCCAGCTTTGGACGTTATCGCGAAACACGACGCAATTGTTTGTCGTATGTTTGCTTGAATTGTGGTATTTGCAATACACCTTTCCTTTAAGCTCTTCGGCCTTGGGAACGTTGTGACCAGGCCGAAGTTTGATGATTCTTGCTGATAACAGTTGGTCAAAAATTGCGTCAGCCTTTGTGATATCAAAAGTATAAACTTTTGACGGTTTCAATGTTCATTCAGTGGCCGAACGGCTTTTGACTTCCCTAGAGTCAACTTGAGTCAATGCTTTGCAAACGTATGGCTTATCTATCACTATCTCGGCTGCATCCACGCTAACGCATTCATCCTCGGTCGATGCATAATTGACAGTAGGATTCTTGTAAATCGTCCCCCGAGATGGAGCTTTCGAAATCTTTTCTTCGCGGAGCAAATAATCATACTGTTCGACATGTTGGGCTAATTCGTACATATCCCGAAAGTTTGCCCCCAAGAATTTCTTTTTGTATTCGACGTCGAGGCCGTTCAAAGCAAGCCTGACAAATTCGACTTCGGGTAAAGGCACTCGACACCAATTCCTGGATGATTTGAACCTGGTAAGATAATCCATTGGTGACTCATCAGATGCCTGAGCCATCCTTGCTAATGAAGAAACCGACACCTCCATCCCTGGCCGATAAAACTGCTCATGGAATTTCTCGACCAACTCCTCCCAGTTTTGGACGGAATTATGAGGGAGATTGATATACCAAGCAAATGCCGAGCCGGTCAATGAGAAGTTGAACAGCCGTAACTTATGGAAATCACTATTAACATCTCCGCATTGCGCGGTGAAACGAGCCACGTGTTCCAAAGAAGACAGGGACGATTCACCGGCAAAAAGGCTAAAATCTGGGATCTTGAAACCTTTCGGGTATCCGAACGTTTCCACGTAGGCCGGGTATGGATGGATAAACTTAGGAAACTTCGGCCCCTTGTTTATGGCCGAGTCGATCATCCGCTGAACTTCGGTCATATCAGCAGGTGTTGCTTCGACCCTCTGGTCGATTCCGTCTGACCTACTATTCGACCCTCCTCCTTTTTCCAAGTCAATTGGTTTGAGCCGAGCAGGAATTGGCTCGGCCTGTACAATTGGTAACGGATTATTTCTTGGTGGCAAGCGCTGGAGAAGATCGAAAGGCCTGCTGTCACTGACTTTACTAACCAGCATTTCGAGCAATCTGGTTTGTTGCTCATTGGAACTGAGTATCACATCATGTAGCTTGTCAATGCCTCGACTAAACGTCTGCTCGACTGACCGAGACTGCTCGTCGAGTCGCTTTCGAAGAAACGACCTTGTTGGTGGGTCGGATCCTTCACCGCCATCCTCGTCGCAATCCTCCACTATCCCTTCATTGAGAACGCAGGTGTTCCTGTTAGGGATTTCTAGACTGCGGAGTTGACCGCTGAGATTAACTTCCATCGCTCGGCGAGTCGCGCTTGTGGACTCAGGTGTCACGGCGCTAAGGGGATTCTGCGCCTGTGGCACACTTTGTTCTATGTTCTGAATCGGCAAATCGGCTGTTAACTTTCCCATAGCTGTTTTCTTTTTTACCGATCGCGTTTCAATTGGCATGAACTTCGTAGTTTAGCACTAGGTCCCACCGGGCGTGCCAAAATGTTGACCCTAAAAACTACAAAGCCTACGTGGCGCGCAGGCCGTGTAATTAATAAGCTAACTACGTCCTTCAGTGAATGCGGGGCGTGCCAACTCGTAAGCTGAGCTCGGCCGAGGAGTAAATTTGTTGATGTTGCGTTGGGTCACGCTACTGACTTCTGCGTCTTGCGATTGCGGCCGAGAAAGGAACACGTCTCGGCCTCTTGGGCTCTCGAACCTGAAGACAAGGTCACTATTCTTACGAAGTTCAATATCAAATTCGGCTTTCAATGTGCCGAATGTAATAACTGTAACACCTCACTTTGCCGAGAAGGCTGATGAGATGACCTCGACCAATAAGGACTTAGAAACCCTTCTCGACCAAGACTTGGATAGGTAATCAACCGTTCTCGCCGCAGTGCTGTTGATGCCAACGGAAGATACTGCGAGACCGACTAATTCTACGGTGACAGAGCTATCTATGCCGACTTAAGATATCACCGGTTGCTTCCACAGTGCTGTTGATGCCAACGGAAGATGTGTCAGCGAAAAAGAAAAAGGAAAAAGATCTCAAGTTGTTGAGAGTTTGCGCATGGCAATTTTGTATTGATTTGCAGGGGCCTTTAATGATGCAAAGCCTCCCCTATTTATAGCACTGGATCACCTTGAATCCGAATTAAAACCCTACTCGGACTAGGACTTCCTCTCCGGATCAACACCAACTCGACCAGTCCTATTTTCACTAGGATTGTGAACCTAGTCCTTAACCGAGCCGTATCCGCCTCTGGGTTGTTAATCCTGCCGAGACTCCCTATTGTACTAGGACTCGACTTGTCATTGCGTTTTGACCTAACCGGCCTCTGTTTGGAAGCCCACGAGCTGAACGATCCATGGTCTTCTTGTCGCAAGGCCTCCCGGATGATTCTACACTCGGCCCAAACTATTATTTTGGGCCCAAACAGTTTGAAACCCCATCATTGTAGTTTAATATAAATTATTCTATCGTTTGTTAAAAAAAAAAAAAAAAGGTAAAGTACAAAAAACTACCTCAACTATTAGTCTCATGACACTTTCATACCTCATCTTTTAAAATTGACAATGTCATACCTCATCTTTAGAATTTGGTCAATTTTATACCTTCCGTTAGCCTGATCGTTAATTTGTCAGTTAAATGCTGACGTGGCTTGATCCAGACCCCACTTTCTATTAAAAAATTAAAAAAATATTAAAAAAAATCATTTAATATATTTTAAATATTAAAATAACAAAGAAAAGTGAAGAAAAAAAAAATTTCAAAACCCAATTCGTCCCCACCCCACCCCCTCTCTCTCATCCCCTATCTTCTTCCCCTGCTCTGCCCAGAAACGAAACGAACAAAAAAAAAAATAATTCAAAACCCAATTCGTCCCCACCCCACCCCCTCTCTCTCCTCCCCCATCTTCTTCCATCTTCTTCCCCTGCTCCCCTATCTTCTTCCCCTGCAGCCCAGAAACGAAACGAAAAAAAAAAAAAAATCAAAACCCAATTCGTCCCCACCCCACCCCCTCTCTCTCTTCCCCCATCTTCTTCCCCTGCTCTGCCCAGAAACGAAACGAACAAAAAAAAAAAAAAAAAAAAATTCAAAACCCAATTCGTCCCCACCCCACCCCACCCCACCCCATCTCTCTCCTCCCCCATCTTCTTCCCCTGCTGCCCAGAAACGAAACGAAAAAAAAAAAAAAAAACTAAAAATCAAAACCCAGTTCGTCCCCACCCGAGACTTGGGCTCGCACACCCATGGCTCGCTGGACCTGGGTTGGGTGTCCTCTGGGTGCCTCGGAGCTTCACGGAGACGAAAGGAGAATGGGTTGACGCCAATGATGGTTTTGGTACCGTCGTCGGTGGGTGTGGGTGTGTAAATGGGTGCGTGAGTGTAGATCTGGGAGAGAGGTATAGTCTGTGCGAGAGAGGGGGAGAAAGAGTGAGTGAGCTGAGGGAGAGGGAGATGTTGGCATGGGTGGGGAAGGGTGGGGGGTTGCACGGAGGGGGAACAAGAAGGGGTCGGGGTGGGGGGGGGAGATGAGAATGGGTTCTGGGATGCAGAGAAGAGAGAAAGGCGAGAGAGAGGGGGAGAGAGAGAAGAGAGAGAGAGAGAGAGAGAGGAGAGAGAGATTTAATATAAAAATAAAAAAGAGAGGAGAGAGAGATATTTAATATATATTTTTTTTATTTTTGAATATTTAATTATTAAAAATGCATTTTATTATTTTTAATCCAATTGGATTAGTGAGTGGGACACGTGTCGGGCCACGTCAGCATTTAACAGAGAAATTAACAGAAAAACTGACGGAGGTCCGACATTGACACAAATTCGTAAGATGAGGTATGACATTGTCAATTTTAAAAGATGAGGTATGAAAGTGTCATGAGACTAATAGTTGAGGTAGTTTTTTGTACTTTACCAAAAAAAAAAGATGAAAATGAATCTAAATATTACATAGGACATGTAAGTCAAACGTGGCCCTTAGAGCAAACCTCACCCAAGAAAAATCACATACAAAATAGATGAAGGAGCTAGCAAGAGGCTACACAACTCTAACCAACAAGGAAGATAACATGCACGAGGACTAAACCTTGCAATCCGATGAACTACCATCAAAGCACTACCATCGAACCACCCCTTGATGATCTTGCAAGGCTGGCAAAAGAAGCATTGTTCTGAGTCACCTCTGATGAATCGATATTATACTTTATATTTTATCCTAATCTTAGTTATAATTTATTGGTTATTTTCGTAGAATTTTGATACTTTGTTATGTATTTTCAATGTAGGACATTCGACTTCCTCTTAAGCAAAACGTGATCAAACAAACGAATTTTGTAGTGATTTAAATTGGAGGACATTCATGTGTCTCTCAACTTGATCGTATCAAAGTTTCAGATTTTTCTACCAAGCAGTTTATTTATGGCGAAGAAATAAAGGAGCAGCGCAGTGCTGTCAAAGTGACGTTTTGGGCTTATTTGAGCTTTTTGGCATCCAAGATGGTGACTTTTGAGTTCGAGGCCTTCTGCAATTATGTTCAGGACATCTTTAGTTTTAAGTCAAGTCATTTTGGGCCCGCTTGGGAGCCCTGAAAGTCCAGAAACGTGGGATTCTTGTAGTTGGGCAGATTTCCTAAAGTTAGAATAAGAATGTATTTCCTAGTTATCTTATTTTATTATGTTTCCTAGTTTTTAGAAGATATTTTCTAGTAAGGATTTTAATTTTTTAGTAGTATAAATAAGTGTTTTTTAGCCATTAGGGTTAAGAAGAGGGGGAGAAAAGGAAGAACGCATCAATACTTTGCTAGACTGACAATTTGTGTTTTTCTTTCAAGGTGTTTTCTATTTTTATTTTATTTTAATAAAATTCCTTTTACTTTATGATTGTTCGTAATTAATTTTCTTTTGCTAGGGCGAGGCCACGAACCTTAGCAAGAATAAGTAGTTTCTTTTCAATTTACTTATGATATTATGCATGCAAATTTTGAATTATCAATCACCGGTTTAAACTATTTAATTGTCTTGATACTTGATCACCATTATGATATTTAGAAAAGTAATTTGATGCAATTTTGGTCGGAGGTCGGTCTCTAAAATTGACGAAGGCTTCTTGTGGTTAATATGTGCAAGTTTACTTAGGATGAATACCAAGTGTTAAGGGTTGTATAGTTTTTCAAAAGGTTTCATAAGACTTAATGAGTCATGCATGTTTAGAATTGATCTGAATACCAAAGACGGATTGCATGTTTGATATACGCTCTATGTTGGGGCTCCAAGTAGGCATGTATTAGGAAAACCTAACCTTCAAATACGCATGTGTAAGTCACAAGTAATTGAAAGAACTACGTAGGATTGTTAAGGTGACGGCGGAACCCTAGTGTTTTTACAATTTAATTTTCAAAAACGATTTTCTTTTGTTTTCTTTAATTATTTTTATTAAATTCGTTTTTATTTTTTAAAATCACAAAATCAACATTTTTTTCAAACTTTCTTTTAAATAATTAATTACGATTTGATTTAACATAAATTATTCATTCAATCTCTGAGGAGAACGACCTTACTAGAGCCAACTATACTACGATTACCTTGTACTCTTGTAAGTATTTTAGTGTTTTTATCCCTAATTTTGCAAGTGGTAAAAATCCTATCAACCTCTAACACAATTTAAGCTTCCTCCTCATAATATTATTTCCAATGCACAAAGCACAAGAATCACAAAAACCACAATCTCATGTCTAAACAAAATCCTATGTTGAGCAGTAAACCATAACTGCTGCAAAAGACTTTTCTTTACAAAGTGAGATATGATCCCACAAAGGTTTTTTTCGATAGAACAAAAGAGCGACTACAACAAGGAGATGGAGATGATTAAAAGATATAAAAGAGAGATTGTCACCAACACCAAGGCTAGAGGCCAGAGTCGAAGGCTGTAGAATTTTCTCTCTAGCGGCTACAATATTTTTACAATCCAAACTTCGTGCTCCTTTTTCGTTTAGGATGCCCTTAATTGGGAATAGTTTTGATCAAGGGTTAGATTGGTCGTGTACATGCTTTTAGTTTGTTAAACAAAAGTTTTGTCATGTCATCGAGGTTCCTCAAATAAAATGAAACCAAACTCGAAGACAGGGTACGTAACTCTAACATTACTAGGCCCCGGACCTCAACAAAGAAAAATCGTGTGGCTAGGATTGGAATTTGTGTTTATCTTTCTTCCCTACATATATGGCATGGAAGGACCACACATGCAAAAAAATATATTATGTTATGGATATGCAACTTTGGTTGAGAATTTTTCGTTTGCCTTTCGTTGCTCAATAAATTTGATTAGGATATGTTGTGGAGTAAAAAATAATTAAGAAAAATATGGAGGCGATATGTGGATTTTTAGGTTAAAAAGACAAAATTACCCTCGAGGCACATCAGAACTTCCACGCGCAAGCAGTGGATAATAGCAGCTCAATCAAGGTCAAAGGTGGTCAAAATAGATATTTATTCAAAACCTATTTCATCAATCCTCATCAAATCCTCCCCACAAGGTAACCCCCAATTATTCTTTCAAATTAGGATTGATTACCAAAATTAATTGATTAATTTCTTAATTGATTGCAAGATATTATTTTGATATAATATCTTGCAATTAGAGCTAAAAAACCACCATATGTGGCTGGACCCCTTTTCTCCAAAGAGGGCCGGCCACACCCCTATAAATAACCCTCATTTCTCCAAAAAACCAAAGTCCAATCTTCTTCTAAAATTCTCCAAATTTCTCTAAACACTTTACCCTCAAATTCTATGCTTTCATTGAGAGTCTTGATTCACACGCTCGTAAAAGACTCTCGCATTCAAGGTTTTTCATCTTCTTGTTCATTTGTAGATTTTTCGTACGTTTTTATTCTTGGAATTTTTATATATAAAAATTCTTTGATAAAACGTAAAAGAAAAGTACAATGACTAGAAACTCCTAAACCATGACGAACGGAAATTCCAACGTTCAAGAATAGGGACCGTGGTGATCCACGAGGCTTAACACGACAAGTGGAGTGGCACCACCACAGGGCACCACGACAGCAACCACCGTGGCCACACACGGCGAGATCCACACCCATAGTGAAGGCTTCACCTTGCAGCCAGAAGCCCAGGCTCGTGCCACTTTGCAGTAGTGAGCCCAGGCTTGCGCCACAAATGAGACTAGCATGGCCCAAATTTAGCGAGCGCAAGCTGCCAAGGTAACAGGCCAAGGCCTGCAGGTCCAAGACGCTGCCTAAGCCCAAGTCGTACCAAGAGAAGCCCAGTGCCCACGTACTTCAGCGGCCCGGTCCGTGCCCACAACTCGACCTCTTCTCGCTGCTTAACTCGAAGCCCAGCCCACTTCCGTGGCTTTCCAAGTAGCCTACACCAATCCAAGACCGGTTCAACCATCCCAGCTCTAAATTTCTGGGCTGACGATTGAACATGGGGCATTTTCACCATATTTTTCCACAAATTTGACATTTCCCAACTCAAATCTCGCTCCCAGAGTCTACCACACTTCCACTACTTAAGGAGACGCATTCCATCCAAAGCTCTTCCAACCCAAATGGAGAACAACACTTGTCTTGATAAGTCATAGAGTTGACGAGCACCTTCACACAACAGACGACCTTGGTGAATCAACTTTTGCAACGCACTGAGATGCAACGTGCCCCTGACGAGGTTTCCCGAAGTAGGACAAGGGCATACGAGGAACCTCTCCAGCAGCGTCTCAGCAAGGAGCCATTTGACCGACCACGAACCGAGCGTTCTGGCAGTGTACACTCTCGACTGGCCCTTGAGATAGCGTATACTCCCATCTTAATGCGTGGAGGAGAGTACATTCTCGATTAGGCCCACAAACGAGCATACACTCACGGTTGGGACCATACTTCGGTAGTTAACATGAGCAACCTTCTAGATGAAGCGTTTATTCGCAGCTAGGCCCGTAAGGAGCATCATCCACCTCGCATCGAAGTAGGTAGCACGATGGACGGAGAGAAGTAATCACTCAATCGGGCTCAAGTTCAACCGGCAACCTGTGAAGAATTCCCTCTCTTGTTAAGAATGAACCACATGCACCGCTGCTGCGGCATCGACGAGCAGAGAATATAGAAGAACAGCCTAGACCAGCAGGTCAAGACCGGGGGCAGCCAAGAGCTCTGCTACCCCATCAAAGGTAAATTTAGGAAGAAGTAGAGAGGCTCTTGAATGAACAATTACTTGATTTCCAAAGCAACGAAGCCACCGAAGAAGCGGTACGACAGGACATGACCAACATGAGCAGGTCACCCTTCACGAACGAGATTGAGTAGGTAGAGCCTCCACGCAAGTTTAGCATGCCACATTTCACATCTTTCAAAGGAGATGAATGATAAGCTCATATTTATATATATTTTACATAAAATTCACTTGTCTTTTCTTAGTTAGTTCCTTATATTTTTGAGCTATTTACTATGTTTTTGTGTTTTGTGTGATTTATCAAGCAAAGAAAAGAAAAGTAGCACAAGTGAGATATTAAGTAACAAATTCGTCAAAACTGCCTGTGCAGATTAGCTGACTTTGGAAGCATGTTACGAACAGCTCAGAATGAATGAGAGAATGAGCCTTATATTATTGGAAACCTACGGATGTCTATTTTCTGGAGCAATTTACGGATTGTTAATATCATGTTTCTAGAAGAAGTTATGTGCATTGTAACACTGAAAGGTTCATAAAAGGGCTAAGCAGATTTGGCTAATAAAATGAGAAAGTAAAGGCACTTGTTTTGTGTTTTGCTTTGTCATCAACACTCAGCAGCAAATGGGGTTATGATTGCACTTATTTGGCTTTGGAGCAAGTGGAAATGCACATGCAAAAGAGAAACATGGACAGCTACACACATGCAAACTGCACAGGTTGGAGGGCATACACACACTCTACATGGACAGCACACACACAACAAGAAAGGCACGACATGGAGGGCTTGGCATGGGCAGAAAATGGGTGGATTGTTGGCTGATATAATGAAGAACATGTGTGTGCAAATGCAAAGGAAAACACACACACATGGGCAAAGGAAACACACACACATGGGCAAAGGAAACACACACACATGGGCATAAAATGGGTTGATTTATGGCTGAAATGATGGAGGTCATGTGTGTGCAAATGTAAAGGGAAACATGGACATCACACACCCATACAAACTGCACATGCAAGGAATTGAAGTGGTCCTCTCCTTAGCCTATAAATACATCCATCATTCCCCTTCCTAAGGACAATCTTGATCCATCAAAAGAGCTTCATTCACAAACACAAGTCCCTTGCCTTGAGCTCCATTCCATTTCATCCATACATTCAAACACATCTCCATACATTTCCATTTTCCATGTCGTGCAAATCCATTCCATCCATATATCCATACACATCCTAGACACTTGTGCTACAACAAGGTGGTGAAAACAAAGGTCCTTGGCGTTTCAAGCTTGGAACTTTGGAGCGTTTTAGGTGTACTTCGTTCTTGCTTTCAATGTCTACTTTGTTATTTTCTAATTTTGTTGCAATTATGAGTGGCTAAACCCCTATTTAGTTATGGGGAAGTTTGAAGCCATGAACATGCTTGAGATTTGAATTGATTTCTTCTAATTGTGATTTGATAAGTTGTGATTGCAACTCAATTATCTATTTTATTCATAACTGATTCTTGTATGTTTATTAAGGATGCATACTTAGTTTTCATGCATGAATTAGATGCTAGAATATAAATGAGTTTCACCTAATCGTTACAAGTTTATATTCATGAGTAGTGAAGGTTGTTTATCACAATCGCGCTAATTGAATTCTTGGCAATTGTATCATGCATTCATAGTTATAATTGTCTCGTCAACACTTATGATTTTCATTGAACGTAATGATCTCTGATTGTATCTCTATTATGCATTCATATAGGGGACTTTTAGAGAATGATTTGGGTTGTCGCATGCATTCATCCAATTCAATGAGTAAAGGAAAATCTGAGGGTTAATTTGTGCATCACGGTTAATCTGGGGTGTTGAGCATCATAGTTTATTGAAAAGCAATTGGAAATCAATTCATGTACAAGTGTGTCATGTGCGAAGAATGGACCTCTAACTAATCCATCCATCATCTCATTTCTTAAATTCATTTTATAATCTGCCTAGTTTTATAACTTGCTTGTTTATTTCAAATTCATCCAAATCAAAACCCCCATTTTACTTTCTTGTTCCAAAGTGTTTAAAATCTGTTTTGTTTGTGTTTTAGAGTGTTCTGATTTAAGTTAAAACTCTAAATTCGTCCAAAGTTGTGTTAGAGTCAAATCTGCCCAGTTTGTGTTTTTAGGCAATTTTGAGTGTTTTTAAGTTGTTTTGTGTCTTTATAATCTGTTTTGAGTCATTTGAGTCTATTCAAACGTTTTTAACTTTGTTTTTATGTTTTTGAGTTAGTTTAGAGGTTTTAGCAAGCCCTCCTAATCCCCGGTTTAGAACGATCCCTACTTGCATTTTTACTACAATTTGACAACAAGAGGGTTTAATTTGAGTGCTTAACTTTCATCGCATCAATGAAGATCCGAAAAGACACTTGAAGCAGTACTGAAGCACGATGGTCTTTAATTGGAACAACGATGCTCTTATGTGCAAGATATTTGCCACCACTTTGCAAGGTGAGGCGCAAGATTGGTTTCACACACTACCGCCACGAACCATCTGGAGTTTTGATGATCTTTCCTTGGTTTTCACCAAAGAATACTCATCCTACCGCTTGATCAAGAAGAAGTTCGATCATTTGTTCAATGTGAAGAAGAATCCAAATGAGTTACTCCATGACTACATGAAGAGGTTCAAAGCAGAAAGGGCCAAGATAGTCAGATACGACAACTCAATAGCAAGTGCAGCCTTCCAAAATGACTCCCAGTTGACCACCCCATGTTTGGAGAGTTGATCATGAAAGAAAACCTAACTCTGACAGACTCATTCGCTCTAGCAGAGAAGCATGCACTTTGGGATGAGGCTCCGTGAGCAGACCAAGCGCCTGAGTAACCTCGAAAAGAGTTGGTAGTGGCTCAAAAGAATGAGGACGGGAAGTAGTACAACAAAAGCAGGCATGAGGCTAAACGTAGTGATCAACCCACGACTAAAGAGGGCTTGGCATCCAAGAACTACGCAAAGTTCTCGATCTCGATTCACCAAATCCTCCGCGACATCAAGAGGGAGCCATGGTTCAAGCTGCCGAAACAATCAAAGGGAGACACTTCCAAGTTGGATCACACCAAGTACTGCGCATTCTATCGAGGTCCCGGTCACATAACCGACGACTGTTACACTTGGAAGAATTACTTAGAGAAACTCGTGAAGGAAGGCAAGGTCGACAAATACTTGGACAAGCCGGCTGTGTAGCCTAGAAGGAATGCAGATGCCAATAAAGAGCCGCCCAACAAGGCGATTCGGATTAACGACATCTTCGTCGAATCTGAGCACTTAGGGTCCACCAACAATTCAAAGAAGATGAAGATGCAGCAGGCTTTACTAGTCTCGTAGGTCCAGACAATCAACACCAAACTTGGACCCATTGTTGGGTTCACCGAGCAAGATGCCGAATGTGTTGATTTCCCGCATGACGACGTGCTGGTGGTATTTGTCTAATTGGCTCATGCCATAGTCGATTGAATGATGGTTGACAATGGAAGTGCAATTAACCTACTTCAACTCTCAGTAATTCAGAAGATGGGCTTGGAAAACACAATCATACGCGGAGCGGAGGTACTCACCGGATTCAACGGACACACCTTGACTGCATCGGCCACATCATACTTGATGTGAAAACACCGCCAGTTGTCTCAAAGCAGACGTTCACGATAGTAAGTGACCCGTCTCCCTACAATAGGATTCTAGGGCGACCTTAGCTGATAAAGCTGGACGCCGTCACTTCCGTCAAGTATAAAAAAATTTGATTCTGCATCCCAGGAGGAGAAGTTAGAGAAATCAAGTATGACTAGGCCGCATCTCGATGATGCACTGTGCAAGTATTGAAAGAATTAAAGAAGAAGACCTTTACCCCCGTAGAGGCTATCGAGGTCCGAGGGGACGATGGAGCTACCAAATAGCAATTACAGGAGACAAATCAAGAAGATGGTGTCCAAACTAACGCGCCAGCAGACGAGACGGGATGGAAACCCGAAGAAGATGCCGAGCACATCATTCTTGATCCTCAGCAGCCGGAAAAGACTGCTGGTATTGGCTTACATCTGAGCTCGAAGGAAAAGGAAGAACTCTGGCTACAATCAAATAGCCATTTACCAAAGGTTGGTAAACATGATGTTCAAGAAGCAAATTGGAGTAACCATGGAGGTCTACGTTGACGACATCATGGTAAAAGACAAGCAGCGATCAGACCATATTGGCAACTTGGTGGAAACTTCGACATCCTTAGAAAGTACAAGATGAAGCTTAATCCCACCAAGTGCACGTTTGGAGTATCTTCAGGTAGATTCTTAGGGTACTTAGTAAGCCAACGAGGAATTAAAGCACATCCTAAGTAAATCCAAGCGATCCTATAAATGAAATCTCCAACTACCTTAAAGGAGATCCAAAGCTTGACTGGACGAGCAGTCGCCCTCAACCGCTTTCTCTTGCGGTCCATCGATCGATGCAAGCCCTTTTTCAAGGCCATCAAGAGAGCACAACGAGACAAATGGGATAATGAGTGCGAAAGGAATTTCCAAGACCTGAAGAAGTATCTGACGTCACCTCCCTTACTATCCAAGCCGAAAGCAGCGGAAGACTTATACATCTACTTGGCAGTCTCAGAAGTAGCAGTGACCTCTGCCCTTATACGAAAAGACCTGGGGGCCAAACTGCCAATATTCTACACTTTTAAAGTTCTTCTGATGCGGAAACTAGATATCTAAAGACCGAGAAATTAATTTTGGCGCTAGTTGTTGCGGCTCATAAGCTTAGACCATATTTTCAAGCTCATACAGTCATCGTCATGACTCAATATCCTCTACGATCAATCCTACATGGTCCAAACGTTTCTCAAAGAGTGATGAAATGGGCATTGGAACTTGGCTAAGACAGATTAGTTTTCCGACCTCGCACGGCAATAAAGGCCTAAGCCTTGGCGAACTTCATAGCGGAATTTACGCCTAGCCTAGGTGACGTAACAGAGCGACCCAATGACGCCCCGAAGGCAGCTGAGCACACCTTAGACACACCTTCTTTACCCAATGAAGACTTCTGGCATTTGCATATCGACGACACATCCAATTACAAAGGCTCGGGACCAGGCGTGGTCCTTGTCAACCCAGATGGTTCGATGCTCGAGCAGGCGATCACTTTAGGCTTCAAAGAATCCAACAACGAAGTGGAGTACGAGGCCCTACTAGTAGGCCTCCAAATGGCAAAAGACTTGATGGTGAAAAAGCTCACAATTCATTCTGATTCCCAACTAATCACCAGCCAGACTATTGGGGAGTACACGGAAAAACGTCCAAGGATTGCGCAATACTTAGAGAAGGTACGTAAGCAACTTGAGGCATTTCAGACTTACACCCTCACTTAAGTGTCGCGGGCAGACAACGCCCACATAAACGCGCTAGTCGGCCTAGGCTCCGCCCTAGACCACCAACTCAAACACTATATTCCAATGCAGTATCTAGACAAGCCAAGCATAGAAGCGGAGCTGGCAACTGAAATGTCACAGGTTAGTACAACGCCCAACTGGTGAAGTTATATTATAGACTACCTGGTCAATAACACATTCCCCACGGAAAAGTTGGAGTCTAGAAAGCTCCAAATAAAGATAGCATGCTACTACATGTGGAATGACATCCTCGTCCGAAGATCCTACACTGGACCACATTTCTGCTGCTTAGCGCCTCCTGACTACCTAAAGGTCTTAAGTTCAATCCACGAAGGTGTTTGTGGAAATCACTCTGGAGGCTGATCTTTAACTCAGAAGACTCTTAACGCGGGCTACTACTGGCCTACCATTCATCAAGATGCTAAGGAATTAGTACCAAAGTGAGACCGCTGCCAACACTACAAGCCGGTACCAGCACTGTCTGCCAGTGAACTACACCAGCAAACGAGTCATTGGCCGTTCATACAGTGGGCAATCAACTTGATGGACCAATGCCACTCGCTACTGGAGGCAAATGCATAATGATCGTGGCAACTGATTACTTTACCAAACGGGTATAAGTAGAGCCCATGACAACCACAACTCAAACGAACATAAAGCGCTTCACATGGAGGAACATCATTTGTCGATTTGGCACCCCTCAATCCATTGTCACCGACAACGGCCCGCAATTCGTGGGCAAAGATTTGGCGAAGTTCTTCCAAAAGTATGGCATCAAGCAACACATGTCCACGCTGAGATATCCTCAAGGCAATGGGCAAGTCGAAGCATCCAATAAGATGATTCTTGACTGCCTCAAGAAGTGCCTATTTGACAAGAAGGGAAAATGACCAGACGAACTCCCCAGATGTCTATGGGTGTATCGCGCATCTACACCACGAGCCACCGGTGAGACTCCTTTCTCTTTGGCATTTGGTGCAGAAGCAATCATTCCTCCCAATGTCATCGTGCCAAGCATCAACACTCTACTGCCAAGCATTAAGCATAACATCAAGGAGATGGCCACAAACTTAGATCTGGTAGAGGAGAAGCACAAACAGACCATTACCCGCATCGTAGCCTGCCAGCAGCAACTCATCTCCAGCTACAACAAAAGGGCCAAGATCCGGCAGTTCCAACCCAGAGATTTAGTCCTAAGAAAAGCCTTCATCACTACCTGTAGAGAAAGCTCCAAAAAGATAGATCTTATCTGGGAAGTTCTGTACAAGATCAGCAGAGTAGATGGCAAAGGTAATTACACCATCGCCACCATGAACGGCAAAGAGATCGAAAACAGTGGAACACCTACAATCTGAGGAAGTACCATATGTGACCTCCTACTACATCAAAGCCCAAAGAACTCAAGCAGCCCAACGGGCACCACCTCGCGAGCCGAGGATTATCCGATTATCCAGTTATTATGCAGTCTCTACTTTACAGCTAAGTTTTCGTTCGTTTCACTCGTTTTTCAATGAGGAATTCAGAACTAATTTACAACTTGGCTCAACTACATGTTTACAACAACTGATCACTTATGCACTTTAAAAGAAGATCGCGCCTTTCTTAGAGACTTATTGTAGGAATTGCACCCCCAGAAGGACTAACCATGGTCTCTAGTGCAAGAGGGTAAACCAATTCCCCGTCACCCATATGGGTCTGCTCTCCAAAGTGGGAGGATTAACTCTACCCTCCGAATATCCAGACGTGGATGAGCCGGGCTGCCATAATATAATCAGATGCACAATGGTTTGCGCTAGGATTTCTAGAAGTAGCCACAATGGTTTTTTCCAAGACTTAGCTAACTGAAGGATTTTGGGTCTCTTGGCCTAATCTGCGAGGAACCAAGCCCCATTGACGGAGGGGGCACATTACGCAGTACGCCCTATGAACGGCTGCCATGAAACCCTTAAGCTGCTACTGAGTGCACTAAAGTAGCCTACGGTTTCCAGAAGACTGCCTACGGCTTGCCCTTCGAGCAGTAAGCCACACTAAACTTATACAAATACACGCTTCTGTGAAAACTTAAACAAGTTAGCGCGTATATACAAAGCTTCATCCATTGCCAATATGCTACACAGTCGATGGGTTTCATTTTTGCCAAAGTGCGGAACGACCTACACCAAGTCCTAAAGTGTTCTGATACTTACTACGCAATCTATGGAATTGGAGAAAGCCAAAGTTAATAGCCAAGTGATCAGGCATACTCATCTACTTCTGTAAGTAAGGAGTCCGGCTGCCAACCATATGGCTAACAACTTTGAAAAGTTCTACACCAACACCTACGGCAGCATAGGCTATGCGGGCCTATCTGCTTATAGAAAAGTAGCACGCCTGCTACTGGTCTATAAAGTCTAAGGTTAGGGTACGAACAAAAGAAGAAAAGATGGAGAAAGGCGAAGGAAACAAGTTTATTAAATTTTCTAGCAAAATTGATAAACGACTAGCAAAAACCGAAGGAGTTCAAGCAAAGCAAAAAGCAATAAGGAAAACAAAGAAAATCCTAAAGACTACCTAGAAGACTACTCTTCAACAACTTGGACGCTTCACGACTACTTGGTCGCCACACCTTCAGCAACTACAGCACCCTCAGCAGTGATACCATCCGGCACTTCACCCCCGGCTGCTCCAGCCTATGCATCAGCTTCTCCGGCTAATTCACCAATGGAAGCCTCGAAAGTAAAGGCGAGCAAGTCTTCTGGAGAAATGGAGAAGGTCTCGAAGTCTTTACCAGCAAACTCAAAGTCAGATGGCCCTCTAAAAAGATGGTCTACATAACCCAACTTATAGAAACCGGCTTGACTTTGAGTAAGCAAAGCCTCGAACCCAACCTTATCACCTTTCAACTGCTTATTCTTCTCAAGCAGACAAGCATGGACCCGCTGTAGCTCATTCACTTCCTTCTTCAGACTGTCGTTGATCTTCAAAGCACCTTGGAGTTCCAACACTTGAGGTTCGAGCCTATCAACGACCTTCTTAAAGTGGATCACTTAGTTGTAAGCAGCGATCAATTTTTCATCCTTTGAGTAAGCAGCAGAGGGGAACTCAGAGACGGCACACTTAAGGTCTTGAATATGAGGTATGTAATAGCCGATCACATTCTCTGCACTTTCATACTTAACTTGGATCGCGTCAAGTCTAGTCTTCACGTCCACGATCTCCTGGCGAGTGATCTCAAGCTGCAGAAAAGTGGGGGCAGAGATATTAAACCTTTTCAAAGTGGCAAGCTCAAATTCCAACCTCTTGACTTTATTAGCCGGGGAGTAAGCTTCGGCTACCATAGTCATTGCCACCTCCTTGGCAGCCTTGGTGTCCTCTTGATCAAAGAGCATATACTCGGCTGCTAGAATCATCGTTTTATGTATCATAGGCGGCAAAGAAGTCCTCTTATACTCAGTCGTATGCTTCGCAGAGGAACTTGGGCCAACAACCTCTTTGACCCCATCAACAAACTTGGCACAGCCTCATTCTTCTCAGCAGGCGAATAAGTCCCAGCAGTGAGGGGATAGGGTTTTGGCGCCACTTTGGCAACAAAGTCCACCTTATCACTCTTCATGGTAGCAATTATTTCCGAATGTGAACTAGACTTAGCCCTCGACAGACGTTTGGCCACAAATTTTGCACTGGAGGCACGTCAGGGTTTCTACGCTAGCAATCATATCGGCAACTGAACTAGCGACCTTTGGAACGACAGATGTCACTGGCACAGATCTAGCAGCCTCCTCTTTCTCCCCTTTGGAGGAAGTCAAGTCAATCATGAGCTTGGGGGGCAGCAGGCGAACCTTCGTGAGTAGCGGAAGAAGTCTTTAGCTTTTTCCTATCTGGCATCTCTTGAGCAGGCAGGGAAGATCTCTTCTTTCCACCTTCATGCGCGGTAGGCTTAACTACAGTGATCGGACGAGCCAACGCCTCAGCCTTGATTCACTTTATCTCATCTCTCGGGGGCATCCCACCTTTCTCCCGACGAAGAAAACTTAGCAGCCAACGCCACTCACGGTACTCGAAAGGGATACCTAGGGCAATGTGCACCTTCTTCATATCTGGAGAAGTCTTAGAAGTCGAGCCGAATTCCAAATCTACAAGAGCAGTGGAAGATAATCAATAAATTAGATAGCAGCTTAACTAAGTACAAAACAACCAAGAGATTAAGCAGTCTACTTACCAGAGATGAAAACCTTCGGAACGCGTAGCTCGGGGAGGAATCAAACTCCCACTCTCCATTTATCTCCAAAGTTTATCTGGCCCAGTCATGATCTCCCTTGCTGGAATGTCAAAGAGTCTATGATGGGATCACAACTGCGCAACTCCCTCAATGTGGCCTACGTCAAAAAAGTACCAAAATTCATTGACAGTCAAATCTAAGTCGAAAAATTTCCTTAGATTGAAGAACCCCACCATCGCACGAACCGCATTCGGGGAACATTGAGTGGGGGCACACTTTATGAAGTAGAGCACCTCTTGGAAGAAACGCAGCATGGAAAAAGTAAATCCCAACACGAAGTAATAAGGATGTAACTTGATGGCTCTCCGAGCCCCACTACATGGCTCACGGCTACTGCCTTTCTTGACACGCTTCACCTGTACCCCCGACGAAATGGCATGCCTACATGCCTCAAGGAAGTCCCTAAACGAGTCATCAGAGCTAATCTTGAAGTGAGCAACCTTGAAGTAGCCCAACTTACTCAAAGACCCGCCTTGACGATACAATGGCGGGACACCATCATCATTCTTGTGGCTTAAAGAAGACATGCTTGAAGAAATTCTACAAAGGCGCAAGGAAAATTCATTAGACAGCTGGACGCATAAAAAAAAAAAAGGAAGGAATCAGTGGGCACAAGCAGGCCAAGCCCAAAGGCCCAAGGCCTTTCTTTCTTTCTTTCTTTCTCTCAAGTGCACGAGCCCGAACATAACAGCAGCAAAAAAAAAAAAAAAACTCATGGCCCAAGTCGCAAGAGCCCAGCAACCGCACCAGGTCCCAATACCTGGCCTGAAACCCTCTCGGCCTGCAGGCCTCATGGCCCAAACCAAATGGAAGAGGGCTAATGCCCCGCACCCTCTCTTTCTCCCTTTCTCACATGGGCCAAGGCCTAGACCCAACTCATCAGCCTGGCCTACACCAGGCCCAACTCAGCGCCCTTGTCCCTGGCCCAGCTAACCATTTTCGGGCCAAACAACCCCACGACAAGCCATGCCGTGGCCTTCTCCAACCAATTTTCACACATCCTCGACCCTCGTCGAGCCAAATTTCAAGCCCCGAGGCTCCCAAAAATTATGAAAATAAGGAAAAATTAATTTTTTTCTTACCTTGGTGCGGCGTGAAGACGAAGAAAGCAACGAAAGATGGTCCTTTGCACAAGCAAGTGTAGAAGATTGCTAGGGGAGAGGGAACAAATATCCTCTAGCTTTCTCTCTCTTGTAGGGTAGAATAAATTGCTCTCTAAAGTTGATTTAATAATCTACTTAAGGTAGACTTAAATAGACTTTAGAAGTAATTTATTTCCCTTTTCTAAAAGGACCTAATTTCTAATTAAAGAGGGAATCCACATCGAAACAGGAAACAAACCTATGTTTCCTAAAGCAAGATCTCTACATTTGCTGCCCTTTTCTATGAGCAGCCCAACAGGTGTAGGGGCATTTGTGGAGCAAAAATAAATCAAGAAAAATATGGAGGCGACATGTGGATTTTTGAGTAAAAAGATGAAATTACCCTCGAGGCACACCAGAACTCTCACGTACAAGCAGTGGATAATAATAGCTCAATCAAGGTCAAAGGTGGTCAAAATAGGTATTTATTCAAAACCTATTTCATTAATCCTCATCAAATCCTCCCTACAAGGTAACCCAAATTATTCTTTCAAATTAGGATTGATTACAAAAATTAATTGATTAATTTCCTAATTAATTGATTAATTTTCTAATTGATTGCAAGATATTATTTTTATATAATATCTTGCAATTAGAGCTAAAAAACCACCATAAGTGGCCGGACCCCTTTTCTTCAAAGAGCGCCGGTCACACCCCTATAAATAGCCCTCATTTCTCCAAAAAAACCTAAGTCCAATCTTCTTCTAAAATTCTCCAAATTTCTCTAAAAACTTTTCCCTCAAATGCTAACTTTGGCAGCAGATATTCTTCAGCCAAAGCTCCCCCTCCCCCCCCCCCCCCTCAAATTCGTTGTGGGTGCATGAGGCTCTTGGCCTTGACCTAAGGTGTTAATTGTTTTGCAGGTGCATTTTCTTCCAAGAAGAAGAAGGTGGAAATTTGCATCCACACATGTAACAAAGATTTGAGATTATCCATAAATTAGACAGTTATTAGGTTTTGTAAGTTGCAATCCCTTCCCTTCCCTAACATCCACTCGACTTGCAAGAATTGGGGCGGATATCTCAATCCGGTCGACATTCAATACTTTGTTTGGTCACGTATCCCAGTCCTACTGTACAGTTCATCATTCATTGGGTGTGTTTGGGTTAATTTGTATTCCCACATTGCATTGTGTCAATGATTTGGTCAAGGTGACTGAAAATTCAAATTTGTGATCTGTGTTGGAAATTATATTATTATATGATATTAAAATTTCTAATATTGAATGAAAAATTGTTGTTGTTATTAGATGTCAATAAGTGAAAACGATTTGGTTGTTTTGAATAGGTGCCAGTTTTTGTCAAGCGGTGGCAGTTCACAAAGGTTGCAACCTATGTGTAACCTTGATTGAAAACTTATACATGTATTTAAAGGTGTCATATGATTTAAGGGCAATAGACACATAAGTTCTCAGAAGGTGCATTGAGTTTTATATAAACTCAAGCACTCCGATCGTAGAAAAATAACTAAATAGAGAATTAGTGAGCCAACTCTTATTCTTGAGAAATATGGTTTCTTCATTCTATTTCTCTCTTCGTTTGTCAAACTCCAAGTCATGTTTTCAGAGTACGGAATATATAAAGTTCGGCAGAGTCCGAAGATTGCGGTGCTTTGACTTCGGATTATAGATTGTTGAATCCTGGGAGACACACGCCTACCGAACTACAAGCACAAGGGTATGGACGAAATTCTGTCTTTAGGACATTGCATTTATGTAAGCATCAATTTCCAAGTTTGTTAGTTTTTCTAAATTTCTCCCTAATTGTTTATATTAATCTCATACATAATTAATGTTGTGATCTTTTTTATGATTATTATCATTAGAATTCTTGTGTTATTTTCAAATTTGCTAATATTGCTCCAACAACCTGTCCCGTCTCTAACAATATGATTTATTACGATATAATTAATTAATAAGTTCATTTTTTATGACTGTTTACCAAAAACACAGGTCTCCGCAAAGTCGTAAGACGATGTTTGTTAAAAAAAGGCCATCCTTGCTCACACTACGTCGTCTTTGTGCGTGTCATGCTAACTTGTTTGTATCGTTGTTTCACACTATCGCTTTGATATGTATAGGTTTAGAGTAAAACTAATCTTGCAGTGTTCGTGCTATTCTGTCTTTATGTATATTTATTTGGATGGTTGTAGCAGGAAATGAGAGCTATTTTATAAAGGATAAATTAGGTTCTCATCCCTCATTTTTCTTTCTCATTAATAGAAACTTTTTTCATTTTTCATTTTTTATCAAGGTTGGGCGATTATTTTAATTTTAATTAAATTTATTATGTAGCATATAAATAAATGTCTGCTTATACTTAAAAAATATATATATAATTGTATTAGAATACATAAATTGTAAAATAAATTGACATATAGATTATAAAGTATTTGAACATATTGAAAACACGATGAACAAGCATATAATGAGTGTTCATTCAAGTATTGAACAAATCTCTTATACTTTCTTGAAAAATCAAATGCATAATCAAAGTTATTTATTTTTTGTCTAAATGAGACTCGCGATCTATGCGGGCTCCTATGCTGGTTTAGGAGGGTTAGCCAGGTCTAGGTGTCATTTTTTTAATTTTCAAATGTCTAAGGATTAATTGCAACGACGACTAACCACCTAACACCTAGGTTGCACTAGACTCGAATTTTTAGAACAGTGACATCAAAAATTTTGAACTATTCATTGATCCACGGGTCAAGTTAGAGAAAATTTATATGGCATGGGTTTAGCATCGAATGAAATAAAAATTTACACAAATTTTTATTTCATTCGATGCTAAACCCATGCCATATAAATTTTCTCTAACTTGACCCGTGGATCAATGAATAGTCCAAAATTTTGTTTCATTAGACAGTAAGTCTGTGCCATATAAAATTTGTCTCCAACTTGACCCGTGGATCAATAAATAGTCCAACTCCAACTTGCCGATAAACCAAAAGCCAACCCATCTGCAACACAAACCCGAACACAAAAACCACATCATGTAGAGAAATTTTTAGTTGTGACGGAAATACTGATGGTACATTACGTATTTTTATGTAAGTGAAGAAAAATTTTAATTTTTAAGTTATTAACCTTTTAACACACATAACCCACCATTTAGAGCAACTCCAGCGGATGCTGGTTGCTCGGGCGACAGGGGAGGAGAAAGGGCCTGAGGGCCGGTGGGAGCAGCTCCAGCGGGGAAGGGCCCGAGTGAGGGTGGGAGGCCGAGCGAAGGGGGGGTGGGAAGTCGACGGGCCTGTGGCCCGAGGGCTTTGTAATTGTTTATATTTTTTTTGTGTCAGAGAGAGAGAGAGAGAGGGGTTTTTTATTATTTAAACAAACAAAAAAAACTATTATTTTAATTGCTTATTACCAGGGGGGAGAGTTACAAGGGTGGAGATGTAAATGGCAATTACTGTTCATTAATGGTAGTTACTATTCATTTAAGGCAGTTACTGTTTAATAGAGTGAATTGAATAGTAGATTGCCAGGGGGAAGGGCTCCATGGGTGGAATTGCTCTTATATAGGAACACGTGGTGTACCACCTCGTATAACGGTCACACTGAAAAATCTTTCCAGCATGTGGGCATTGTTCTACCCTCCCCCATCACCACCATGCCAACCTCTCACCCCCAAACCACCTCCGATGAGCCCCGTCCGTCTCTCTATCGCCGCCAAGTCTCAGCCTCGATCCCAAGACCTCGGAGGCGTAGGCCGATCGGTCATTACAAAACTCAAATCCAATCCCAACCCAAAATTACAAGGAAACCAAAAGCAAGATGAAGAGGGTAAGAAGGTAATTAGCGGGTCGGATGTGCTTTTTGCCATGCAGAGAGCTGCGGCCAAGAAAAACGGACAGAGCGGTAATAAGGGAAAGGTGTCGCCGTCGTCCGTCATCCGTCGTCGTCATCATCATCATCATCATCATCATCATCATCCTATACGGGCAGTCACAGGGAAGAGGAGGGTGTGGACGAGTATGGTAGCGTGAGGCCCTTGTGTGTGAAAAGGGAGTGGAGTAGTAAGTTGGATGAGTTGGGAAAACGCCTTCAAGAGCTTTCTTCCATGGCCATTTGACGCTGGATTTTTGCCCACCTATGTATTCCTAAATTTCCAAGAGTGAATAATATAATATTTTTGATAAATTATTAAATATGGACCTTTTGTGACAGTCTTTGCATTTTTAGTTGTTAACGTTTATTTATTTTAATGCACAAAAAATCGAACGTATGTGGTCCAGTTTGGTTTTATTTGATTTAGTTTAGACTTCAACGACATTTAGAATCACGGTGATACGTTGTTTAGATTAGGTTGGTTCAAGCCTCAAAATTGTAGTATAACTAAATCTAATTACACTACTACAAAAGGGCCTTATAGTGTCAGTAGGTGGCGTCGGTTTAATATAATACAGTGACGCATAAGACAGTTGCGACACTAATTCAACATGACGTCGGATTTAATGTCATTTTTAAGCGTCATAAAATTCCTACGTCGGTTTAAGCACATATATTTTAATAATTTTTAAATACAGGCGTCGCTGTAAGAAAAACAGTGTTGCTTTTAAGCGACATAAAGTATGGGTGTCGCTTTAAAGCGACACAAATTATTGTTTTTAAATATTTTAAAGCTTGCGTCGATTCTATAAAGCGACACAAATTATTTTTTTAAATATTTTAAAGAAACCCATCACCCAAACCCACGGCACGGATCGCAACCCTAAACCGTCGATTGCGCCCAATCCACGGTCCTCGCGTTCCCCCCAAATCTCACGTAAAGAAACACAACCCACGTATCAAAGCTTCCAAACCTCTCTATATAAACCCCCTCCACCTGACCTCTCCGACACTATAACTTGCTCTCTCAATTCAAATATCTGATCCCATATCAAACCCTAATTTCATTTCCGCAACAATGACTGGACGTGGCAAGGGAGGCAAGGGGCTGGGCAAGGGAGGAGCCAAGAGGCACAAAAAGGTGTTGAAGGACAACATCCAGGGCATCACAAAGCCCGCCATCCGCCGTCTGGCTCGCCGTGGCGGCGTCAAGCAGATCAATCTTCTTGGAGAATGTGATCCGTGACGCCGTGAAGTACACCGAGCATGCCAGGAGGAAGACAGTGACGGCGATGGACGTCGTCTATGCGCTCAAGAGGCAGGGCAGGACTCTGTACGGGTTCGGGGTTTAGTTTGTTAGGGTTTCAGATTGAGGATTTATGTAAATTGGTTGGTTGGTGTGGTAGTGGTTGGGTAGATTTAGGTGACGAAGTGCAGGAAGTTGTATTTGGATTTTTTGTTTTTGATTACTTTGATATTTTTACATTAGGAGGATTTTTACTTTGATATTTGGATTTTTCTGTTTTGTTTCTATCGAAGTTGTATTTGAATATTTTATTTATTTAATTGTTATCTGAACCGACACACGGTTCTATATTATATAATTTATTTTATTAGCTTACGTCGCTATAAACCGACACTAGTTTCTATATTATATAGTTTATTTTATTAGTTTACGTCGCTTTAAACCGACGTTAGAGTCAGTGTCGTTTTAAACCGAAGCTGTGTAGTGTCGGATTAAGCGCACAAAGCGACACTGATAGCCTTTAGTGACGCTAGCATTAGTGTCGCTATGCCAATCCGACATTACATTGTTTAATGTCGGATTTGTGCCAAATTTCCGACAGAAATTGGGTTTCTTGTCGGATTTAGCTCTGCCGGTGATAGCTTGTATTGTAGTAGTGTTAATCAATTTGGTGACTATTGACTAGTTTGGTTCAGTCATTTCCCTTGGTGTAAGCAATTAATTAAAAATCATATATGCATATCTAAGTTAGGCTAGTCTGTCACATCCCGGCCCGGGCCCCCACCACTCCACCGTAGCACGATATTGTCTGCTTTGGGCCCCGACCACGCCCTCACGGTTTTTTTTTTGGGAACTCACATGAGAACTTCCTAGTGGGTCACCCATCCTGGGAATGCTCTCGTGCGAACTCGCTTAACTTCAGAGTTCCGATGGAACCCAAAGCTAGTGAGCTCCCAAAATGCCTCGTGCTAGGTAGAGATGAGAATATACATATAAGGCTTAGAGGATCCACACCCCTGGGCGATGTGGGATGTTACAATCCACCCCCCTTAGGCGCCTGACGTCCTTGTCGGCACACTTCCGGCCAAGGATTGGCTCTGATAGCATTCTGTCACATCTCAGCCCAGGCCCCCACCACTCCACAGTAGCACGATATTGTCCGCTTTGGATCCCGACCACGTCCTCACGGTTTTGTTTTTGGGAACTCACACGAGAACTTCCCAGTGGGTCACCCATCTTGGGAATGCTCTAGCTCGAACTCGCTTAACTTCGGAGTTCCGATGGAACCCGAAGGTAGTGAGCTCCCAAAAGGGCTCGTTCTAGGTAGAGATGAGAATATATATATAAGGCTTAGAGGATCCACACTCCTGAACGATGTGGGATGTTACATAGTCTGCCATCGTTGTGTGTATAGCTTTTTACACAAGTTGGAATACACATCTTTGTAACTTAAAGGAATTTAGAAAATATATATATAAATTCGACTGAAATTAATCATGGTGTTTTTTTTTTTAACCAACGAATAGGATAATTATACTAAATTTATCTAAACCATGGGAGGAGAATTCGAACTTGGGTGCATAAAGTAGAGCACACTGCTCTAACCAACTTGAGTAAAACAAATCTGCAGACCTATCATGTTAGTTTATTTTGAGCAGATTAAACAATTCAATATATTTTTTTCACCTTTAAAATGATCATTGCGACAACAGTAATACAATGATATATTTATATGTTAATTAAATTCATAAGTTCATATTCCATTGAGAGAAGTCCACCGTCGTAGTTGCCATGATAAAAGTAATATGGTGGGGGAAGTGCCGGGTTCAATTATTTGGCTTGTTGTTTAGTCTTTCTTTGATTGAATTAGATTAATTGGTGTAGTAAACCTTTTTTTTTTTTGCGTCGCAATTAAGCTTGTTTCTTACTTGTTTTTCACACTCAGTCCTCAATAGTTTATTTTTGTTGTGTTTCTTAATCCTTTAACTTTGCCTATATTCAAACTTTTTGGGTAAAAGTTATCGATAAACATTGCATAATTTGGTTAACTTTGCCTATATTCAAATTTTTTGGGTAATGGTTATCGATAAACATTGCATAACTTGGTTGGTCTTTCTTTACCGAGGAAAGAATGTAAGATTTGGCACTGGGTTTTCCTTTGGATGGGACTTTTTTCGAACATTAAGAAACGTGCACTTCTCACTCTTAGAAATAATATACAATTGTTACGCATCGGAAAATTATGTGATCATAGGATTTTACTTTGAGAAATGTGTTGGATTGATTGGTGGTTCTTTTTAAATTTCATCGAGTCCTTTTGAGATAGAACTCCATAGGTAGTGCTATCCACTTCTATTTTTATTTTTCACACCTTTCTCAAATTTTTGACGTATCGAATAAATTGAAGAATATAAACGTCAAAAAATTAACAAAGGTATGTAAAAAGTAAAATAAATGTATGAATATCACCGTGATTAAATTAAAGTAAATAGAGGTGCAGTTTTTTTTTTTTTTTTTATCTTGACTCTCGAGAAGAGTAGAAATAGTAGGGCCCCAACACTCGGCTCCTAAGATATTGGGGGTACGAAACAAAGTGTAAAGAAAAATGTGATGCTCCATTTATATGTCGATAAATCTGGATTACTCGATTCTATGGGACATCTATGATTTGGTTTCTTGTAAGAAAGTTTGTGTCTGTCCAATCAAATTGTGTATGCATTTTTAAGGTTAATATGAACAATAGAAGTAAATATTACACAAATAGCAACCTAAGAGCTCGATAACTTGACATGGTAAGAGATGATATGTAACTTTTCAGCGAAAGAAAGCATACATCACAATTTCCATAGATCCAATGTAAGAGGCAACATAAAGATACCAAAAAAATAACTACAACATGACCTAAGATTACATAACCACACCAATCTCAAATCATGCTCAAATCCGAAACCTAACCACATAAAAACCAAAGAGAAGATACCAACATCTAGGCAAGCCCCAAATAAACCATCGAGCCAACTGAGCAAATAAAATCATATGTTATCTTCACCAACCAGAGACCAGCAAGAGCTAGCGAAGCCAACAACCATGTAAACAGTACTATAGAAGAAGGTTGTACAAAGACTCAAACCGAAACCAAGGGAACGGTTTTGCACACCTTCCCTTGAATGAACGATAAATCGCTTTCATAGTGGGTGGTGAAGATGAGTTTCAAATTATACTTCACAACATAAAGTAAAAACATAGAAGGGAACCTGGTGTTATGGGAGAGAGGGGATGGGAGGAGTTGGAGCATAAGTGTGGCGGTGACTGGAATAAGGGAAAATAACTGAGCTTAAGGCCAGGGATTTGAGATTCATATCGGTAGATCCAAAAATGTCTAAGATAGCTATAGGAAAATGCAAATAGTGGGAGACATAGCCCCATTGTTGAGATTGTGCTCAGCTCCAAAATCACCGTCAATCGTGGTTTGGTGTAGCCATCGTCATCTCTCACCGATGTGGAGAGAGAGAACGAGGCTGACCATAAAGGACTTTCGGAATGTAAGGATGGAAGAAGGGGAAGACGGAAGAAGATGAGGACAAGAGAGGGAAGGGATGTGAACGCTATTAAGGAAGGGGAAAGAGGAGACGAGGCAGTAGAGGTGAATTGCACCTAATGGTACTGCTCTAAAAATTCCTACCTAGCGCCACCTAGGGTCTGCCTAGGCACTAGGCAGCTGGTCATCGTCCTGATTAATTCCTAGGCGTTTGAAAACTAAGAAAGGCGCCTAGATCTGTTTAGGCGCCCGCCTAGACCCACCTAGGCACACACTTAGGTCGCCACTCTCATTTAGATAAAAAATAGATAACTTTCATTTTGCATTTTATTTTTGCAATAAATTGTAAAATACTTGTTGAATACTTGGATGGAGACTCATTATATTCTGGTTCCCATGTTTTCAATATGTTCTAATACTTTCTAATCTATATGTCATTCTATCTTGTCAATTTATGTATATCAATACAACTATGTACCTTTTTTAAGTAAAACAAGCATTTATTTGTACAATATATAATATGATAACTTAAGGTCTTGGTGTTAGTTAGAGTGTGGTTAGGATATTTAAACTATTACTTTTGTTATTCTATGACCGATGTGGGATTCAACACGCCCCCTCACGTGGGACCTAATTAGTGGGTCATACGTAGGAGATCCACACATCGACAACCACATGGAGCCATGAGGACTCATCCTACACAAGGGGCCAAAGGACCCAAGAGCTTTGAACCATCTTTTTTTTTTTTTTGGGGGGGGGGGGGTGGTTTTCCTTAGGAGCAAGTAAGAAAGATTGGGAAATAGAACTATCTGATTTGAGATAAAATTTAACATTCTTTGAGTATCATGAATAGCATTTTCTATATTTTGTTTTTCAACGTGAATTTCAGCAAGTCTCGTAGTCAAGAGATATGTCTAACCTTGCTAAGGCGAAGTGCGTCTTCTCGCGAAACAAGATGGCACGGCCCGAGTCGACAACAAATGGTTATCCACCCACATGGCTTTACGTTTTGTTCGGATCATGATATCATCTCGCGTGGGACCAAGGGGACCCACCCATCATGTGGCAGTACATTATGGGCCCACTCACTGATTCTGATACCATATAGAATTATCAGAGAGACGGGTCAAATACCCACTTTCAACAATACTGATACTGTCCCTAACTTGTTAATTATTACCTGCATCATCCACAAATTGAGACAAACCGAAAGCACTTTGGGTTTTGGATTTTGATCCGCAAACCTACTTGTCTACAAACGACTGTATGCTAGTTTTCAAGTCTACAAGCACAAAACGTTAGCTGGCCCCTTTACTATGAGATTTACCAAATATCCCGAGCCCTGATAGAGGAGGGCCTTCATGTTGCATGTAGACAATTATCTTGACATTCTGTTTTATTCGTATAATGCCTATGCAAAAGAGTTTACATAACATTGTATCATTAACATAAATTGTAGTGTAACGGTTTTATTGAAGTTTCATGCATGTCATACATAAACACTTGTACTAGAGTGCATACAAGACAAATACTATAATTTATTGGCTTGTTTGAATATGCTTTTAAAATAACTGAAAACGCTTTTAGAAAAAATGTTTTTGGATTCCAAAATCACTTAAAGTGATTTCTACAAAAAACACTAGTTATATGTTTCTTCCAAGAACCACTTTAAGTGCTTTTTCAAGATTTACTAGCATTTTTACTAAGGATTATTTTCAAAAATATTTTCACAAAAAACGCTTTCAGTCGTTTTAAAAGCACATCCAAACAAGTTATATGGTATTTGAGAGCAGCATTTTTATGACCTTTTTATTTACTTGACCAAACTAGAAAGACCTCTTTATTTGTTACTTTAATAAAAAACTAGGGGAGGGGTATGAGAGATTATAGACACCATATTTTCATGCTATATAAGTTGATTACATTGATAAACATTGTAACATAACACATCAAACTGTCTGTGACGGAATCAACTAAAATAGTCTAAAGGCTCGTTTGAAAGCATTTTGTATACTCGTAAATGTTTTTGTAAGAAGCATGAAAAAACTTTCTAACAAGCCTTGCCAAAAATGCTTTTTTACCCATTCTACAAGCAATGCCATACGAGCCTTTAATACAAAATGTGACAGAAGGAACAAAGCAATGTCAGAATTGGGATAGCATTGCACTGAAAATCAAACTTTGAATTTTGCTAGGTGTCGATTGAAAAATCCAACAAATGCATTACATTAATACATAAGAGAGAATTCCTAGACCGTCAATAATCCTGAGCATTTTCTGTAGGCATAGATTAACAGCACCGAGACACCAACATTCAGTTATATAAACCTCAATTTTTCCTAATCCTAGAAGCCTTTTTTGTCTTTGTTTTCCTTTTTTCTACCCCATCGTTTCCACTGAAAAGATAAGAAAGGAAATAGGGAGAGGTGGTTCTGTTTTTTTCTTTCTTTTTTTGTAGTAATTCATCTTTCAACCAATCACATGTTCCTTGTCTTATCCCAACCAGCCTCAATCCACTGCCCGCTAGTATGGTCGGTACCTCCTGCCACCACGGTGGCCTTCATCACTGCCACCACCTCCTCGTCCAGGATGACTGCCTGGAACATTGCTCCGATCTGCTCTCCGAGGTCGAGGAGTTGGCATCTGTACACCAGGCTGCTGACTGCACAATACCAATCTCTATGAGACACTGTTCTATAAGTTTTTCGTTCTTTATTCTAAAGGAACTCCCCCAGAGAACAAATGACAACTTACAGAACATAGCCGATTCGACCATCTGGTAAAACCATAGGGACCATGTGCATTCCTGCAGGCATTGGCCCTCTGCCATATATCATTGGCTGTTCATGTATAAAACCCGTTATAGATAGACCGATAGATGATCAATGCCCAGACACGAGAGGACCAATCTAAATTCAGTGACATACCTGCTGAAAGCCTCCCGCAACACCATATCCAGCCCCTACAGAGCCGTATGGATTTCCACCAAAACCACCACCATACCCAGGGTGTGCAAGGTGGTTTGCATGAGGCCCCGCATTGTACGGATAAGCCCCATCAGGTTTCTTCTCAGTCTGAGGCTTCGCAAGGACCACTTCCAGTGGATGACCTATAAACAAATAGCTTCGTATATTAATTTTGTAGACAGTGAACTCAACAAAGAAATAAAGAGGACATTTCAGACCTGTATCTATCGACAAACTCATGATACTTTATACAGCAATCAAATAAACATATATGAAACAGAAAGAAGCATTTCAACTAAGATCAGCTCTCTATTGATTATTGATTAATATTCACATTGAGTAGCATTGCACAAGCACGAGAAGCATTTAAACAAAGATAACCATGATATGTACAGGCCTACAAGCTGTTAATTCTAATATTTCATCAAAGAGTTCCTAATGGAAGCCACAAATCATTTAGGTTATACGTTTGTTATAATATAATAGGAATAAAAGTGTCACATTTGATTTAATTGAAGTAACTTTACACCACAATGATGAAAAGAATGGACAGTAGAGTTAATACTTCCCACAATGAGTTTGTATGTCTAATTCCAAATCATATAGCATTGCATTCTACAGCATGAATCTCGACATGAAACACCAATTCTTAAAACATTATGAACCATCCCCCTATGTTATTTTATTATTTCACATATTTATAGGGAAGATAGTTGTGTCTTGTGTGGCAGATTTGCTTGCCCACTTTGAGATATCTCTGGGCCTGTGGTTGTAGCATTATGAGTGCACACCCTACAGGCATGTGCTATCCTTTCTAAAGGCATTATTCGTGTCCACAGGCTTAGGGTTGTTCGTGCCACAGGCAGTTAATTTCTGCGCCTTTGGGCCTCAGGCCCCAAATCTCTACTCAAAACAATCTTCAAACAAGAACACCCTTCCACACACTTGACTTAGCAGCAATGCCAACTGATAGATATTCCACATTAATTTTAGCTTGATTTATTAATTTATTTAGTTAAGAAATTCCAAAATCATCAACTGCATACGCTTAACTTAGTGCAAGCTGCATGTAAAGTTAAAAGATGCATCAAACTAAAAGCTACTAAGAACAACTTCTAAAGTAGAGGTTTTATCTTGCTCGATTTTAAATGTAAGCCCCTGAAGTGGTGCAAACTACATACCATCAATTTCATATTTCTCAGTGTCTTTGACAGCTTTCAGTGCACTTGCCCTTTCAGCGAAATGGACGAAGCCAAAATCTCGTTTTCCTTGACCACCTTTTCCAGGTGGCATAACCACTTTTGTCACTTCACCATGGTGCTGAAATAGTTCCTTCAGCTTCTCAGTGCTAGTGTTCTCAGGTATGTTTTTCACATAAAGAGCCTTCACCTGGGACTTGTAAAAGAAACAGCATACCAGCAAGAAAATATCAATTCGTAGGCAGTAACATAATCTGAAAATTTTAGATACGAAGTAAAAGGTATCATTTAAACTTCAAGTAAATGAGCAACTGACTTTTAAATTATCCATCAAAGTTTTCAAAATAATTTAACTAAGTTCATATCAAGTCAAATTGTGACTTGTGTGAATTAACGATTTTGAAAATAAAACTAGAAATATATCTGTACTAAAATGAAATGCAACAGGCAACAACCAATTTGGGTCTTCACTTTTTAATTTCGGAAAAAACAAGGATCCCTCTCAAACTTACAAAAATGTGCAAACAAAATCCACTTCCAATAAAGAAAAACTTCAATAAAAGGAAGAAAAATATTTTATTCCAGTCCATCCCACTCTTCCTACAAATTAGTACATTTCTTTTGCACTTACCGAATATCTAAAAAATCATCAGTTTATCATTTGTAACGAAGAATTTTCAGAAGGGCTAATGTGATACATTTTAGGCGTGACTTTAACGGCAGGGAAATTGTAATGCCCCTAAGCTTGTCACAAAAGCCTGTACTATTGAGTGACAGCTTGAGGAGTGAACCACCAAGCAACCACATTGCTGGTGGTCTTCCTGGCCTCGCTGACAACCAAGGTGCCTGTGGGAAGATACAGTCCAGTGAGATTGACCGACAACCAAGGTTCACCGGCATCCATGGGGATGCGGTTTAATGGGCCATGGTGGAACATAGAATCCTAACTCAGTCATAAACTCTGCTCTAGTATGGTATATGAGCTTCAGTTGACTCTTTCCAATAGCCTAGACTTTTGAGTTTTCATACAAATTCTGGGACATTACAGTAATACTCATATTGCACAGATTCTTATAAACTACTTGTTTGCATCGATATGCTAATCAAACATAATAGGTTAATCTTTTGGTGATACTTTTGCTTTTAAGTTCTAAAAACAAAAACAAAAACTGTGAACTGTCAATTAAGCCCCTGAACCTGGAACCTCATTCAATTAGAAATTGGAGTATACCTGAGCAGCAGCAGCATGATCAGAAGTACTTTTTGGATCAGCCCAGGTAACAGTTGGGGCATTTCCATCCAGCTTAAAATTTGAATTTGACATTTTCTGTCTTGAATAATCAGCGCAGGCATTATTATAATACAAAACAAAAGCAAAACCTCGATTTCGACTTGGATTTTGAGGATCCTGCAATTAGCAAAAGATAATTCCGTAAGAATATTAATCCAAGCCGCATTAACCCTAAATGAACATGACTAAAGATGGATTAACAAATCTAACCTTTATTAGTTCAATGTGCTCAACCCCAGGACCAACCTCATCAATGACTTTTCGAAACTCATCCTCAGTCCAGATTTTTGGAACATTGCCAATGAATAATCTATGTTTAGTTTCAGAAAGTGAACATCTTAAGGTTTTACCCTGCAGATATGAAACACAATACAGGTGACAATCACGCTGGACCTATCGTAAAAAGGAATAAAGATGATAGTACACAGCACTGCCAAAGATAAACATCACTACCTTGAATACTTTACTATGTAACTCTTCAATGGCATTTTGTGCAACCTCTTTAGTCTTGAATCCTATAAATGCATAACCTTTGCTTTCACCAGTTTCTCTGTCTTGCATTAATCTTACCTGCAAAATAACTAAAGAATGAAACCCTCACAGAGAATACAACTCCAACTCCGGTCTTCCCCAAACATAGGGCTAAAATGTCACAAGCACAAGAGCTCAAAGTTCTGACCTCAATAATTTCGCCTATTTCATCACATAGATCCCTCAGATCTTCCTCTGAAGTGTCTTTCGGAAGTCCACCAATGAAAACTTCAGACCCATAGGGAGGAAGGGCAAGAAGTTGTGTATGTTTCTCTTTCTCCTCTTCATTGACAGGAGCAGAAGGTTTCTCTCCATCTTCCACAAACTCACCAGCACTATGGCTTTCGTCTGGTTCGGGTGGGTGATCTGTGTCGCTAGCCTTAGTTGCAGGATCTTCATGTGCTTCTTCAGCATGCTCCTCCACATTTTCATCACTGCCTCCATCTACTCCATCTTCATCTATTTGCTCTTCTACATCATCATCCATCTCTTCCATGTAGTTGTCCTCGTCAAGATCCACCCGCTCCTCAACTTCTGCTCCTTCTGCCATGTCTGGTTCACGCACCAACATTTGTCATCCAATAACTAACCCAATTGTCAGCTGAATAAGATGCAGGCTCACGGAATTATTATGGAAATTACACCAATGCCATAATAACTTGAATGAAGGGCATACATATACTCTTGTGAAAAACACCCATTAGTTGTTTCTTTGTAGGAGGAAATTACAAAATTAATGGCAAGGGGGACTTAAAAAGGTGGTGTAAGAAATGCAACAAGAGCGTTAAAACTAGCCAACTTTCCTCCGCACCTTACGGTTTCTGAGAAATAACAGAAGAACCTTATAATTTCCACCCAACTTACAGACCATTTATCAAATCCAAGTTTTATTTCCTTTACGCCACGAATCCATCAAGCAAATTGAGCACAAGAAGCTACAAGTAAACTATGTTTAAAGGGTTATGCAGAATTAAACTCCAAAAGTGTTTGCTTTTAAGGATTCCCAAACCTAAGAAACAAGTTAGATTAGAAAGCAAACCAAATGCTTTCTATCCAATATATATTATATTAGAGACTTGGGCAACCCATCTCAGGCAATTGGCAAAGCAATATCCTTAGTTCAAGGGGGCTAAAAAAAGTTCATCGGAGTAAAACCCAAGAACCCAATTGATGAAACTGTTCCAGGTAAAAGACCCAATATAGTTTCAATTACTTATCCAAGAAAACCCTCAATTACTTATCCAAGAAAACCCCTCTATCTGTCTGAAACCCCCAATAGGGCAATCAATTCAATGCCTATCAAGGAGCTACAATGGAGAGTCAATTAGAACAGAGACAGGTGAAGAAAACCCACAAATTAAACCACATATTTCGAGGTTGTCAGAGAAATGAGAATGCTCAAAAGCGAATCAGAAATACAAAGGGAAGGCAACTCCGGTACAACAAAGTTATCAGAAAATTGAAAGAAAAAAAAAAGAGTGAGACTTTGCGGCGTACCAGTGGGGTGTGAATCTGGGAGCAAAGATTTGGGTGTCGGGGCTTTTGACGTTTGGCTTTGTTTCTCGTACTGGGTCGAAGAAGAAGAGGGGCAGAAACTTGAGGGTTCTGTGTGCGTCTGCGTTTTGTGTTTTATGTTGTTATCCGACGAGACCCGAATGGGGGTTTCAATTCCCGAATTTACCCTTTTAGGAAATGAGAGAGAGAAATGCAAAACGTATGCGTTCGCATCATATTCTTGTGAGACTGCTTTATGTTGGCCAATGAAAATGCGCCACGATAGTGACACGTCGTATTTTGGTTTGCCTAGCTGGATTTTATTTTGAAAATTATGGTAAGTATAGCCGTGCACGTGTGGAAATTGCATACCAAATGGTGCGAGGCTTACAGTAATCAACAACTACTTGCATATGCGCGGAGTGTTACTAAATGGCGCGATCCTTACACCAATCAATGCCTACCCTTTATGCATCAACGACTACTATTTCCACATATGCGTCAATTGTATCACTAAATGGCACGAGCTTTATGCCAATCGACTACTACCATTTCCCCATCAACTGCTTCTGTTCTACATATGTGCGGACACGTAAGGTATTTTCCTTATTATGAAATGACAATATCACCATTGACTACATATGGTTTTGTTTAGGGTTAAACTTTAGTCTTTGAATTGTCACCTGATTGAAAATTAGGTCTCTAAACTATTTTTCTTTAGAAAAATCAATCCTTAAATTATAAAAATCTACGAATTACGTCCATAATATTATATTCGAAGCTACTATATTCAAGTTTCTATTAATTTAAGTCACGTTACATGCATGTGATACACCTTGGAGGGTAGATTGGTAATTTTACATACAAAATAGTGTATGGAGTTAACTTTGGAGGGTAAATTAGACGTTAGATTCGCAACCTATATGAAATGTTAAGGGCTTATAGAAGAAAAAAGAACAGTAGTACACTCTAAAGTGTGTCAAGCGACTTAAGAAGGACTTAGAGAAGAAAAAAGAACAGTAGTACACTCTAAAATGTGTCAAGCGACTTAAGTTGATGAAAAATTGAATAAAAATAGCTTTGAATATAATAGTTGGGATGGAATTAGAAATTTTAATGAATTTAGGGATTTATTTTACCAAAAAAATAATTCAACGACCTAACTTTCACTGAGGTCATAGTTCATGGACTAAATTGGCACTTCACCCTTTTTAAAAATTTGTGTGGCATGACAGATTCGAAAGTGAGATCTCTTTGTAAATAGAGAAGAGATATATCACTAAATTAAGAGCTAGTTGATACAAAAAAATATGAATGTTACTTATTCGAAACTATAAGCACGGGAGCACATGTGCAACCCTCTTTTTAGGTTATTTAGGCATCAACAAGTAAGTTTCTTCTATTCATAAATACTCATGAAGAAGAACTGTTCAAACTAGACCTCAATAATCTCTTCTTGTCAGAATTTGAATTCGCCTAGGTTAAAAATGGTTGTATAAATAAAATAATATAATTTGTCTAAAAATTACAATAAAAAATTAGCAACATTTTGAGGTTAGAACAATTGTTTGACAATTGATACAGATGAATTTTAGCACTGCAGTATTGGAGGAAAAATCTGTTTAAAAGGCTAAAATTCATTTCAAGATCACAAAATTCTGCATTTAGTATTTTTGGATTTGAGATGCTCTAATGTAAGCTTTTATTAGATGGAAAGATTTGAAAACAAAGGATTTGCATTTTAATAATTATAAGGTTACCTTAATTAGTTAGTTGAAAGAACCACAAAAATAATAAATACAATATATGTACCCAAATCGACTAGACACATTTTGATACAATGAATTATTCGAATCTAATGCATTGAACTAAGGCTCTTCTTCAAAGAGGTATGTAGTGCAGATTATGCAGAAAGCAAGCACAAACGGATCAATCGACAAACAATGGCCAAATGATGAATGGAACTGTGTTTTTGCACATTTTGCTCTTAAAGTCAACTCACATTGAACCCTTGCCCAGAAGTTTCAATTTGAATAGCTTACATAAGGGTTTATTTTTTATTTTTTATTTATTGTCAAAGGATAAATTTATTACCAACTTAATCAGTGGTGGATTCAGAATTTTAATATTGGATGGTTCTAACCGTTAAGAGGAGACATCAGTCAGACATGTGGTGGCCGTATGGTGGACCTGGTCATAGTCTGTGAAGACTGGAGAGGTGACTGGTGTTGGCTGGTGTTAGCCTTAGGTTGTGTGGGGTAGGAATTGGGGAATGGGGATAGGCAATTAGGGAGTTAGAATACTAATTGATAAAGTGGACTCTTGAACGTCGAACCCTTTTGTTTTTCTAATGAAAAATGATGAGGCTCTCAGCCTCTAACGCGACTTAGGAGTAGACCCGGCAGTTTTTGACACGACACGATGACACGACATGAAAACGACACGAAAATAATGGGTTTCAGGTCAACACGATAACTTATCGGGTCATTATCGGGTGACCCGTTAAGAACCCGTTAATAACGGGTTCTTAACGGGTATACACGTTGGTGACCCGTTTCGACCCGTTAAGAAAAAAATTAATTTGATAATTTTAAAGTTTAATTACTAAAATATTTATTATAAAATACAATAGCCATATTAATATATACAATATATTCTATATTAAATATATAGTTTTGTATTATTATTCTATATAAGTTATAAAAAAAAGTTTTAGTCATTATTTATTTTTAGGGGCTTTTAGATCTAGGTCCAAAAATATAGATGATTTTTAGGAGTGAGTCCAGTTATATAATTACATGTTTTTATTTCTTTTATACTCATTTTATATTTTTTAAAAATATTAAAAATCAATTAAAATCTTCTAATATGAAGCATTTTTCAACTCCAAAAAATCTAATTAATATCTTATAACAGAAAAAACTAATATACTAACATAAATTATCTACAAAACATTCTACCTTAACTCAAGCAACAAATATATGAATATATATTGTACTTGTAAGCAAGATATGAAACCTAACTAAAAAGTAGGAAAAACATAATATACCTACAAGCGAAGCAAGACACATTAATCTGTAACACGTTAATTATAAAGAAGAATCTGTCATATAGATACATAAAAATAATTAACATGTGATATAGGTTGATTATAAAAATTAAAAATAAAATCTAATGAGGTTTAAAGAGGGAGGAAGAACAAGAAATAACAAAATAATAATAATAATAATCAAAGAGATAATTAGGAAGAAATTTTATTTTTTTAATAAATCTTATTATTGAATAGATAATTATTGATAATTAAATAATTAAATTTAAAGAATTGGACTTATTTTAATAAATTGGACTATTCCTACAATTGGCTAAAAAAATTGGACTTATATCAAGTTTCCCCTTATTTTTATTATGAGAGTTCTTTATTATCATTACTAATTTACTAGGATAATAAATTTTACTTAACAGTTAACATGTTCTTGTCCAAAATTAAAATAAACTAATATAGTATTTGTATAGGCAAGAACTAAGAAGACATACATACAATACAAGTATGAAAAATGTGAAAGAATATATAAACACTTGCGATTCATCATTATTCCTCTACGAGTAGATAATGGTTACACTTTATCGTTTAGATTTTTAAAATCCTCCCAAACCCTCATGAATAATGTTTTTTATTTGAGGGCAAAATTAATAATAATTATTGTAGAAATGTAAAAAATGTAAAAAAAAATATCCAATCACTCATAATGACAAGCTTTACAACTTTCATGAAGTGGTCAGCTTCGAAATCCAACACTATAATCCATAAACCTTCAATTTACATTTAACCGTCGATTGTCATTTACGCTTTATTCTTGTTACTGAATTTCATTTTTAAAATTTTCTTTTTTGAAAACATGATCATCTGGTGGATGTAAGAAGATGAATGGTTCAGATCTTTGATATCACGTTTCGATATGTACGGTTAATTGAAATATGAGTTGATGTCATATAGTTTATAGAAACTTTATAAACATCAAGCAATATTTTCACTAATCGTAAAACTCAGAACATAATATCAACGATCCAAACCGTTCATCTTCTTGCATCCTCTAATAGATCATGTTTTCAAAAAACAAAATCTGAAAAAACAAAATCTGATGAGAAAAATAAAGCGTAAATGTAAACAATAATCAACGGTTCAATTTTGATCTATGATTTATATGATTATAGTGGCGAATTTCGAACTTAAGTTCTTCACCAAAGTTGTAAAGCTTGTTATTAAGAGCATTTCTATATTTTTTCTATATTTTTTATATTTCTACATTAATTAAAAAACTATTAAAGACTTTACTTAAATAACAACCGTTAGATAAATGAGATTAAATTTGTACCGTTGGATTCTATTTCAATTATATTATTACAATTTTTTTGGACAAAAAAACCCCTCATATTTTCTATTGTTTTCTATATGAGTCCTGACTGATTTGATCAAAACAAAAAAACCCCACTGCCTAGCCCTAAATTCTTTCTGTCTAGTCTCCCCACTCCCGGCAGTAACCCTCACTCCCAACCCGCCCGCGGCGCCGTCTGTTCTTCCTAGCCCCTATCGGCTCTCTTCCGCCGTCTTTCTTCCAAAATTCCGACAGCCACGATCTTCTCGTCTTCCATTCGTACGACATCTTCCTATGTAAGTATTTCTCCCTCTTCAACCTTTCTCTCTCTTCACTCTTTCTACGCTCATATTTCCCATTTCTGACCACGAACGATTGACACAGCTTCTTGCGTTGGATTCCTCTCTTCCTCTTGTTGATCTCTTCAATGTTACATTGTCCAGGTAAGAAATTCGATGTCATCATCTATTGTTGTTTTTTTTATGAATCGGGATTGGACACCCAATTTTCCCCTCGCTTTGAACACCTAGTTTTGATATGCGTTCATGTCCGATTACACTTGGTATAATTTTGATTGTTTTGTTTTCAATTGTGCATTAAACATGTAAAACCTAAAACTTGGATAACAATATTTGAATGAAATATGGTTCGTGTGCGCTCTGTGTGTGTGTGTGCTGTTTGTGTGTGCGCTGTGTGTGTGTGGGTGTGCTCTGTGTGTGTGTGTGTGTGTTTGTGTGTGCTCTGTGTGTGTGTGCTGTGTGCTATATCGAACTTTAGTCAATCATTATTTGGCCGGCTCATGCACTCATTCCACAACCTTTTGAAACACTCCTTTATATGAATTAGTTTTTTTTTTTCATATCTAGCTAACATCTAAACTACTAGATCATGCATGTCTACTTTCTTTTTTCACTTCAAATGAACTTTTAGCTCAAGTTTTAATTTATTCGACCAAAAAAATTCAGTCATTCTGTGAGTGGACGGTTGTCGGTTCATCGCTTTCACGTGCACCAAACAAGGAAAAAAAAACCCCTAAAAATACAGAAATTTAATTTTGTGGACGAAAATGTGGTGACCTAACGTGAGTGGACGAACTGCTTTTTCTATGAGTGTACTGCAACCCACTAGATTGTGTGTGTGTGTGATGTGTGTGTGTGTGTGTGTTATGTGTGTCTGTCTGTCTGTGTGTGTGTACTGCAAGTCTGCAACCCAGTGTGTGTGTTGTGTGTGTGTGTGTGTGTGTGTGTGTGTGTGTGCTCTGTGTGTGTGTTTGTCTGTGTGTGTGTGTACTGCAAGTCTGCAACCCAGTGTGTGTGCTCTGTGTGTGTGTGTGTGTGTACTGCAAGTCTGCAACCCACTAGTAATATCCTACTAGTTTAAAAAGCTATTAATTAATTTATACCCATTTTGATTCAGAAGCAATGGATGCTAGAGATTCAGATTCAGTAAACGATGAGGAGTCCGTGGAGATTATAATAGGAACAGAACGAGATCTTGAAAGCGAAAGTATAGACAATACAAATTCGAGTTCTGCAAAGAAAAAGCCTAGAGCAATCAATTTAGGTAAGCAAAAACTTCGATCTCCTGTTTGGAACACTTTCACTAAATTGGATACTATTTTTGAAGATGGTAAAAGTCGTGCTCAATGCAACGATTGTACGAAGGTAGTGATAGATGATAGTCATCATGGGACAAGAAATATGAAAAGACATTTGAATACATGTCCTGCAAAGAATAATGTTGAATTGTTTATGTCGGCATCTGAATTGTGTTCCCAAAAGTTTGATCCTCTGGTATTCCGTGGCTTATTAGTAGAGGCAATCATCAAGCATAATCTTCCTTTTAATTTTGTTGAACATGAGGGAATTAAGGCTTTGTTTGCATATGTATCTCATGATATTAAGCTACCATGTCGAAATACTATCAAAGCTTGTGTGTTGAGGATGTTCAAAACTGAAAAACAAGCATTGCATAATTTGTTAGGCTCGGTTGAAGGTAGAATTTGTTTGACATCAGACTTATGGTCATCTCAGTGCACTGATGGGTATCTTGCACTTACTGCTCACTTTGTAGACAAGGATTGGAAATTGAATAAAAGAATTATAAGTTTTTGTCACATGCCTCCTCCACATACTGGTGTTGCATTATGTGAGAAAATAAGTGCGTTGGTAACTGAGTGGGGGATTGAGAATAAGTTATTTTCTATTACTTTGGATAATGCTTCTTCAAATATTTGTTTTGTTAACATTTTGAGGAATCAATTAAATATTAGAGGTCTTCTCTTGATGAATGGTGACTTCTTTCATGTACGTTGTTGTGCTCATATTTTGAATTTGATAGTCCAAGATGGACTTAAAGAAATTGATTCTTCGGGGGTAAAAATTCGTGAATGCATCAAGTATGTAAAGGGTTCTGAGGCTAGGAAACTAAAGTTTCAAGAATGTGCTAAGCAAGTAGGGATATTGGATAGTAAAAGAGGTTTGAGACAAGATGTCCCTACTAGATGGAACTCAACCTATCTTATGCTAGATAGTGCCATTTTCTATCGATATGCTTTTATTAATTTAGGGTTGAGTGATTCAAATTTTGAAAGTTGTCCGTCTTCTAAAGAGTGGGATAAAATGGTGAAGATTTCGAAGTTTTTGGGGTACTTCTATGATGTTACATGCTTATTCTCTGGGACAAAGTACCCCACATCAAATTTATTCTTCCCTAAAGTGTTCGTAATTCAGCTTCAAATTAAGGCAGCCATTGATGATTGTGATAGTTTCATGAATAAGATGGGAGATTATATGCACATGAAGTTTCAGAAGTATTGGTCCGATTACAGTTTGATTATGTTAATTGCAATCATCTTGGATCCTCGTTATAAGCTACATTTTGTGGATTGGGCTTACACAAAGCTTCATGGCGTGAATTCTATGGAATATAAAAATGTTTATGCCACATTGACTTCTCTCTTTAGTGTGTACTCGGAAATATCTGCTCATCTTAATTATTCAAATATTCCAATGAACTCGACACCTAATCATCAAACAATAGGTGGAGATGCTATCTTTGAGGTAACATAAAGTTTGTATTTTCCTTTTTATACATAGTACTTTAAAAGTTTAAAACTATTAATATTATATTTGAAATTGGGTTATGCATAATTTTTATGATGTTTTTTATTTTTTTATTTTTATGATGTAGGATTTTGATAATAATTACAATGGTCCAAACTCAGTTGAAAAAGGTGAATTACAGAAGTATTTGGATGATAAAAGACTAGATAGAAGACAAGATATAGATGTTCTTTCTTGGTGGCAAATGGAGCGTTCTCAGTTAGCACGAGATGTGCTAACAATTCCTATTTCAACTGTTGCGTCAGAATTTGCTTTTAGTATTGGGGGTAAAGTGCTAGATCAATATCGTACTTCATTGTTGCCAGACACGGTTCAAGCTTTGCTGTGTACACGAGATTGACTTTTTGGAAAACGAGGTAGTATATCGTTATATAATATAGAACTATTTTTTACTTATTTTCATAATTATTTTTAGTACCCATAATTTGAAAGGTTTACTTACAATGTTTGATTTTTCTATGTTTAGTTTATGCGGAAGAGAGTGCTAATGTGGAAAGCCTTAATGAAAACATCATCAATATAACTCTTGAAGATAATATATCAGGCCAAAGTTCCAATACTTTTTCCAATGGTGATTAAGGAAAATTGAAGGGTTTGATTGGAAGAAAATGTGCAAGATGTTCTAATGTTCCAATGTCCTTAATTTTGCAAATCTTTTGAACATTTGATATTTTGTAATGTTCTAATGTTTTTTTATTATGCTCTTATTTTGGATATGTAAATATACACTTAAAAGAAAAATGTGTTTTTATGTTTTGGATGTGACAATACTTAAAAGAAAAATGTGTTTTCACTCAAAAAAAGTATTAAGTTTTTTATTTAATTATTTATTGGTTTAAAATATATTTTCCTTAACAGGTAACGGGTTGGGTCATATTACCCGTTAATATTATCGGGTCGATTTCGGGTCGGGTCATTTTACCCGTTTATTTTAACGGGTGTTACACAACACGACCTGTTAAGATATCAGGTATGACACGAAAACGACACGAACACGGGAAACACGACACGAATGCCAGGTCTAGTTAGGAGTTATGAGGATGTTTCAAACCATGTCAAAGATCACTGTTCTGTTGCAATTACCGCTGCTCTACTCCACCACAGTTCCACCGTATGCCCAGATTTGGGTGGTCATCAAAAGTTCTCACAGCCACTTCTCCGAGTTTTCAGGTGGTCCCAGGATCACTCAAGTCCCTTAATAGATCCACCCCGGAACATAATGGTTTGGTAACATCCGAACCAACTTATATACGAACTAAAAAAACGTATTGTATCTTTTATTTTGGTGGATTAGTTGATTATATACTTTATTTAAAAACTATTGTATGAAGAAGTTAAGGTTCCACCATAATGGCCATATGGATATTTTATTAAAAAATTATTGTATAAAGAAAGTTGAGGTTTAATCATAAAACTAATTGACAGCATAGAGAGTAACCCAACTTACTTATAAGCCCATCCAATGTTCATTTTCCCATTAATGTGGGATTCATTCTCAACACGCCCCCTCATGTGTGGCGACTATTTAAGTCAAACACATGAACAACACAAACAGGTTGACGTGGAGCATGTGTGGCCGTTAGACTTCACAAACATGGGCGAAGCTACATGGGGACAAGGGGGAGGGCTGCCCATTCGGTTGCCGAAAATTGCCATTGAGCTTTCTTTGATGCAGACTGGGCTAGGGACCCAAATCACAGAAGATCAACCACATGTTTTGTGATTTTTCTGGGTTCTAATCCTAAATCTTGGTCTTCTAAAAAGCAACAAACTGTTTCTAGGTCTTCCACAGAGGCTGAGCGTAGAGCTTTGTCAACTACTGATGCAGAACTTGATTGGATTAGGCAATTGTTATCCTTTCTGTATGTTTATCTTTCTTATTAGCCTATCCTCACTTTCTATAATAACATATCTATAATAGGTGTTACTTGCAAACATGTTCTACATCAAAGGACTAAGCATATTAAGGTTGATATCCATTTTGTAAGGGAAATAGTTGCTAAGAAGTTGTTGCAAGTTCAATTTGTTCCTTCCAGTGAGCAGTTTGCTGATATTTTGACCTAAGGCTTGTCTGCTCCTTTATTTCATACTAATTGCAGCAATCTCAGGCTTGGTTTATCCTTTCTTGAGTTTAAGGGGGCATGTTAAGGATAATGAACCAATGTTTGTATAAGTTGTCACTTGTCAATAGATTAATGATTTTGTTGTAATAGGTAGTTATGAGATTACTTAGTCAATAAGGTTTCATAACTATAGTATATAAAGACAATCTTGTAACAAATCATTATTTTTGAAGATCATCAGTAATCAATCATATTGGCTTATTATAGACTCTGGTGCAACTAACCACATGACTGCTAATCTATGATTGCTAAACTAAATAAGTGGTTAGCTACATGTAAAGTAAACATGTGGTTCTGATAATTGCAAGCATAAGCAAATATGTGGCTCGAAAACTAATGGAGTCATACATGCCATTGCCAGACGTATTTGATAAAAGACAATTATCCATCTGATATACTAACTTGTGCTGGCTGGGGTACCAAATCATGTTTGCAAACTCATACTGCTTGCCAAACACAAGTACTGCATCTCCTAAGTCATAATGTTGGAAATTTGAGTAGTTTGAGTAGAAATTTCTTTGTCCCACATTGGCCATTCCCAACAGATTTCATCACTTTATAAGGCTTTATCTTTTATAGAAAGTGATTTGAGTAATAGGTCTTGGAGAATACAATTGGGCTCACCCTTGGGGTTGGGCTTTGGGGTGCACTAATTAATTGGTAATTAATTATAATTAATATATAATTAATTATCAAAAGATGGGTCTTGGGCCTTGGGGCTCTGAAAATTAAATTCTTAATAATTGTTTTTAATTAATTTCGAATTTAATTAAATTATTTTTTATTTGAACAGACTTATATTTTCAGATGAAGTCTGAAGTCAATGAAAAACGCAGAGAGCACAACACCCCATTTAAAGAGATGTCTCCCAACAGTCCCATTCTCATACCTGTTGTGAACAAGCATAATCACACTATATATACATCCATCTGCATGGCATTTAGAACACAGAAAACATAAATCTCCTTCTATAATCCATAGCATCCTTACTGAGAGTACCATAAAGAAATTCGCCAGAAGTTAAGTTTTCCGGTGTTGGAATTTTAACTTGATCGTTGAATCCTGGTGAAACAGACGTCCGGAGAACTACAAGCACTGAGTAGGGGCAAAATTTCTATTTCAAGGACATTGAGGTACGCAAGCCTCGATCTTCAATATTTCTGTTTAATATTAGTTCATTGTTCATACACTGTTTATTTATTAGCATATATAAATTTATCATAGATTGTTGACATATATCCAACAATCTTGAAACAAAAATTCATGGATCAACAATCTGTGAATGTGAATGGCGCTGTGCCAAAATACTCTGAAAAGCCTGAGAAGTTCAAAGGGCTGGACTTCAAGAGATGGCAACATAAGATGTTGTTTTTCCTGACAACGATGAATCTCACTCATGTTGTTAAGGAAAAAGCTCTGAAGTCTAATGAGAATCCAATGACGAAAGAGGCTGTCATGACAATTGAAGCTTGGAATCATTCCGAGTTTTGTTGCAGGAATTATATTCTGAATAGTTTGGATGACAATCTCTACAACATTTATTCTCTGTGCAAGACAACAAAAGAGTTGTGGGAATCCTTAGAGAGAAAGTATAAGATTGATGATGCTGGTTCAAAGAAATTTGTTATCGGTAAGTTTCTCAAATATACAATGGTGGATTCAAAATCTATTGTCTCTCAGGTCGAAGAAATCCAAAAATTGATCTATGAACTGCACCCTGAGGGATGCGAGATCAATGAGCATTTCCAAGTTGGGCGATAATTGAAAAGTTGCCAACTTCTTGGAATGACTTCAAAATTTATCTCAAGCACAAGCGTCGTGAGATGAATATAGAGGATTTGATTCTGAGGCTATGAGTGGAAGAAGACCACAGAAAGACAGACCGTTCTGGAGGGTTTGCTGCCATTGAAGCCAATGCAAATTATGTTGAGGGAGGAAACTCCAAGGCCAAGCCAAAGAAGAATAAGGCTCCGAAAACCAAGCAGTTTGTACAATCTGCCCTTGCTCCCAAAGGCAAGAATCTGAAGAATATTAAGGGCGCATGCTATGTGTGTGGCAAATCTGGTCACAAGGCACAAGATTATTATCATCGCAATGATGGAAATCATGCCAACGGAAACAACAACAACCATGCTAACATGGCAACCACCAATAAAGAATTGGCTGCTGTTGTGTCCGAGGTCAACATGGTCTCAAATGTGAGTGAATGACTTTTGGATACTGGTGCTACTAAGCATATCTGCGCTGACAGAAATCTATTCACTGAATACCATCCTGCTGCCCATGGAGAAAAGCTGTATATGGGCAATTTTGCCTCATCTGCGGTGGAGGGCAAAGGCAAAGTGGTACTCAAATTCACATCTGGAAAAAGTCTCACCTTGCTGAATGTGCTGCATGTTCCTGAAATAAGGAGGAACTTGGTTTCTGGACCTATTCTGATTGCTAAGGGCTTTAAACTTGTAATGGAATCCAACAAATTTGTACTTACGAAAGGTGAAATGTTTGTTGGAAAGGGTTATGTGGCTGATGGCCTCGTGAAACTCAATGTAATTGCCATTGATGATGCAAATAAAATAAATGCTTCTACTTATATTGTTGAGTCTTCTAATATTTGGCATGCTAGATTAGGACATGTTAATTTTCGTTCCATGCAAAGAATGGTTAAATTATAATTATTACCTAAATTTGAAATTGATTTTAATCATAAGTGTGAAACATGTACTGAATTGAAATTTGCTAGGCAAACGAGAAAGTCAATTCTGGAAAGATCAAATGAATTACTTGGATTAATTCATAATGATCTTTGTGACTTTAAATCCACACCAACTCGTGGAGGAAAGAATTATTATGTCACTTTTATTGATCATTGCAATAAGTATTGCTATGTTTATTTGATTCATAGCAATGATGAAGCTTTGAATATGTTTAAGACATATAAAGCCGAAGTTGAAAATCAACTTAAGAGAAAAATCAAAGCACTTAGATCCTATAGAGGAGGAGAGTATGAGTCTACTGCCTTCTCAGATTTTTGTGCACAACATGGAATTATACATCAAACAACAGCTCCATACACACCACAACAAAATGGTGTTGCCGAAGGGAAAAATAGAACTTTCAAGGATATGATTAATTCCATGTTAAATAGTTCTGGGCTTCCACACAATTTGTGGGGTGAAGCTTTACTTACTGCAAATACCATATTGAATAAGGTTCATCTAAAGAAGATTGACGAGTCACCTTATGAACTATGGAAATGACATAAACCCACTTATAAAACCCTCAAAGTGTGGGGTTGCTTAGCAAAGGTGCAAGTTCCGTTACAAAAAAGAACGAAACTAGGACCTAAAATTATTGATTGCATATTCATTGGATATGCAAATAATAGTGCTGCTTATAGGTTCCTTGTTGTAAAATCTTCGATTTCTGACATACATGTCAACACTATATTAGAATCAGCGGATGCAGAATTCTTTGAGGATATATTTCCTTACAAAGAAAAGGAATCTGGTTCTAATACAAAGAGGGTTCATGATCATAGTCATGATGAAGCCTCTTCTTCTGATGTCCAAGGAAATGATGTGGAACCAAGAAGAGGAAAAAGAATCAAAGTTTCTAAAACTTTGGACCAGATTTCATTGCTTTCTTGTCCGAGAATGAACCTAGAACTTTTAAAAAAGCAATGTCTTCTTCCGAGGCTCCTTTATGGAAGGAAGCAATCAAAAGTGAAATGGAATTCATTATGGAAAATAACACATGGGAATTGGTTGATTTACCTCCCGGTAGTAAACCAATTGGTCATAAATGGATTTTCAAAGGCACGTTTAGTAGCCAAAGGTTATCGCCAAAAGGAAGGGTTGGATTATTTCGACACCTACTCTCTAGTTTCTCGCATAACGTCAATTAGGACGTTAATAGCGATTGCGGCTGTATACAACTTTGATATACATCAAATGGATGTAAAAACAACATTTTTAAATGGAGAACTAGATGAAGAAATATACATGGAACAACCTGAAGGGTTCATGCTTAAAGGACAAGAAAGCAAAGTGTGCAACTTAGTTAAGTCATTATATGGACTTAAACAAGCACCAAAACAATGACACGAGAAATTTGATCATACTTTGTTAACACATGGGTTCAAAATAAATGAATATGATAAATGTGTCTACATTAAGAGTAATGATAAAACCTGTGTTATTGTCTGCTTGTATGTGGATGATATGCTCATAATGGGAAGCGATAAAGATGTAATAAACAAAACAAAGAAAATGTTGAACTCAAGTTTTGACATGAAAGACTTAGGTCAAGCCGATGTCATTTTAGGAATTCAAATTAAGAGAAATAGTGAAGGGTATGTCCTTACACAGTCCCATTATGCAGAAAAAATATTACGAAGGTTTGGTCAATTTGACTGCAAACTTGCTGTAACGCCCCACCCCGAATTATTAGCTTTATTTCGGGAAATAATAATATTAGTGATAGGCCCAAACTAAACTCTTGTTTAGTTTGCTACTATTTCCTTTATCTTACTTCTAAATCTCCAAACGATTTAATCCTATAAAATTTACCATGTTTTTTTATTTACCATAACAATCAATTAAGTTATCAACTTAATTCCTCAAATTCTTCTATCAAGCAACCTCTAATTCAAAGATTAATTCTCAAATATTTAATCTTTCTGATATTATGGCTGCATCTAACGTCTCGTTAGACTGCCTACGTACCCTAAATAGGGATCAAGCCATTCGTAGTTCACAAATTCCAGTTCTATTAAACTTTGATATTTCTACACATAACTAACAATCACCATCTAGCTTCAAACAAGTGTATTACATTAAATGCTTATTAAATTTTGTTCCAAAACATCAAAATTAGCTTAAAACTACGGCGTCAGCTCCTTGGGCACTCGCCGCCGCCGGTCGCGGTCAGCCGCCCCGATTCGCCGGAAATTATCAACTATCTCCAAAAATTACCAAATTTTATAGGAAAGTAGATCTTAGTGAGAGGAACAACTTTCATACCTACGGCCAGGCCCGATTTGGTAAGGAAACACCTCAAATCAGCCACGAACCGCTGAAAACCCTTGAATTTGGGTGTGTTCAATTTGACCTCAAAGTAACTCCGACGCCCCTAAACTTGTTTGGGCTTTGTTCCACACCTCAAAGGGAGTCTAATGGTGGTGGAATTGGACTTGGCTAGTTTCAAATTTTGGGTAATTCGAACCCAATGCCGCCGCACCCCACCGTGTGGGTTCTACCCATTTCAAGCTCAAATCCCATGATTTTTGAGGTGTAGGAGGAAGATGGAAGGTTATGGAGGGTTTTACAATGATTAATTTGATGTAATTCTTCGGAAAAAGGCTAAAATTCGTCGGAAATGGCAAGAAAACCCTACCGGGTCGGGTCCGGTCCTGGGGTCGCGAGATCCCCTGCTCCCCCACTTCTCTCATTCCCCATTGGTCCTCCCTTCCCTTCTTTTCCTCCTTTCCGTCGTTTTTCTCTTCTTTCTTTTCATCATAGCCATCCATCTTTCATTTCTCTTTTCTTTTCTTTCATCTCAGCCACCCACATGGCACCATCAGGTTTTGCTCCAAAATCTGGAGCCTTCAAAAAATAATTAATTGACCATTTAATCCCTAACTTTGTTCGTTAATAACTTCTTCGTTATATCTCCAAATTGCGTTCTGTTTGTGCCTACGCGTTCGTGAGATCGAGCTATATTCAAAAATATAAATTGTAACCTCGAAAGGTCTACGGATTTTAAATAATTACTTTCCAAATTTCAAACTTCGTAAGCAGTTTAATTTAAAACTAATTCTCAAAAACTAAGATAAAATCTCAATCATGAAAATACTTAAATTTTAATAATTTCCAAAAACCAAAACTTAAAAGTTCTCAATTAATTTCTCCATAACCATAAATCGATTCATTTCCGTTTTTCCCCACATTTCATAATTATGAATGTATAATTCATGTATTTAAATTTTCAGGGTATTACACCTGTTGCAACTCCTTTTGATGTTGGGTGCAAGTTGGAGAAAAATAAAGGCACTGCCATATCTCAACTTGAATATTCTCAAGTAATTGGAAGTCTAATGTACTTGATGAATTCAACTAGGCCCGACTTAGCTTATGCAGTAAGTAGGCTTAGTAGATATACAGGTAATCTAGCACAAGAGCATTGGGATGCTTTAGTACGAGTGTTACAGTATTTGAAAAATACACTTGACTATGGATTACACTACACAAAATATCCACCTATTGTAGAAGGCTTCAGTGATGCCAATTGGATTTCTGACACTGTTGAATCTAAGTCGACAAGCGGATATGTTTTTACCTTGGGAGGTGCATCAATATCTTGGAAATCCTCTAAACAGAAATGTATAGCTTGTTCCACCATAGAGTCAGAGTTTATAGCTTTAGACTTGGCTGGAGACGAAGCCGAGTGGCTCAAACATTTTCTGGAGGATATTCCAGTGTGGCCAAAGCCTGTAACTGCTATATGTATACATTGTGACAATATGGCCACACAATCAAGGGCCAAAAGTCATGTATACAATGGCAAGTCGTGACACATCAAGCGTCGACATAATACTCTTAAGAAGTTGCTCTCCAATAGAACAATATCCATTGATTATGTAAAGTCAAAGGAAAATATAGTTGATCCTTTGACAAAATGCCTATCAAGAGAGCAAATATTATTTACATCGAGGGAATGGGTCTCAAGCCAATTCAATGAATGGAACTGGGCAGAAACCTAACCTAGTTGATTGGAGATCCCATGGTCTAGGTTCAATATGCAGACTGGTTGAGTTTGATTCAAAAGTTGAACACACAAATTACCCATTCTTATGATAAAATGTGTGTTGTCTGTTGAAGTTCGAGGGGTTATGTTTTATACATTTAATGACATTAATATCTTCTTATCAAGAGGAATATGGCAGACTATTCTTAATTAATGTCACCTATATAGGCTAAATGGGGCCACATTTATGAGAATTGAAATGGCTAAATTCTCTAAAGCTCCTACGAAATCCGGGATCTGTTCAGGGCCAAAATGAACACAACCGTATGAATTGACGTGTGGCAGACATGATATGTGTGTAGCATATTGTCTCGGTTTACTACTGCGGTGAACAGTTCAAGATCTTCCACATCCACTGTGTCACCAAGTAAACCCGATATGTTTTCACTAGGGTAAGTTCAAGTCCAAAAGACACTTCACCTGATGCATATCATGCCTATTCTCTCTTAGTTTTAGGCAGCCTAGTCATCCATTTGCATTTACATTTCCATTCAAATGTGGGGTAATTGTTGGAGTTTGAATGAAATTTCAACTCAAATGTGGGGTATTGTTGGAAATTTGAGTGGTTTGAGTAGAAATTTCTTTGTCCCACATTGGCCATTGCCAAAAGATTTCATCACTTTATAAGGCTTTGTCCTTTATAGAAAGTGATTGGAGTAATAGGCCTTGGAGAATACAATTGGGCTCACCCTTGGGGTTGGGCTTTGGGGTGCACTAATTAATTGGTAATTAATTATAATTAATATATAATTAATTATCAAAAGATGAGCCTTGGGGCTCTGAAAATTAACGTTGACATAACCATCTTTAGGACCTCATGGACTCATAATTGTTAGTCCTACCACATAATCATGAACCGAGCTTCCCTTGCCCCATAACATGCTACCATGCGTCCGAGTCCCCAATAAGCCTTATATCGTTAAACCCTACCAGTATGTTGCATAAGGCAAAGCCAGCCATCCCTTGGCAGCTTCACTACTAAGCTGCCTAAGAGTCACACCACTATCCAATGTCATGGTCATTGCTTTGGCATCAATCTCCACCACACAATTGAGGTACTTGGTGCTTATGATCAACCTATCTTCCCCATTTAGACATACCAACTTTGGAATGTTATGGGAGAAACGAGTTGCAACCTTCATTTCAGTTTTGCTTTTTGTTGCATTGGCCATTATTGAAATCAATTCTTTTGCTGTCGAATGGTATGCCACATTGCCTGCTCGACACACCGCTCGATCAAGGAAGACACCATAGAAGTTTGTGATGGTGCAATTTGTGTTGCTTGATGATGAGCACTTATGGGGTCCTCTGGAGGAAGAGAAAAGCCTAGCGAGAATGAAAAGTGAAATAGATAATCTAATCGGAGAATGAGCCCTAACACACCCAATTTTGTGTGTAACAAAAAACATGATTCCCGGTTCTTAATTCTCTTAGTTTTGAAGCATTTACCCTTAAGCCTTAGGTTTGTACATGTGATATATGTATTGTGGCTCAACATGTATATATAGTTCATTTGTTATCTTTATGTACTTTGTGTGTGTGTATATGTACATTACTGAACTGCCCAATAGTTGTTTGATATATATATATATATATATATATATGTGGTTATCTTTTCCTTTCTATGATTTAGTTCAAGTATGTTGAGAATGAATCCCACATTGATGAGATGAGGGACCTTGCATGTACTTATAAGTAGTTAGGCTATTTCCCATATTACCAATTGGTGTTATGGTTGAACCTCAACTTTCTTCATGGTATTATCGCAGGTTGGCCCACGTGTGAAGCCCAATGGTCACACATGCTCTACATCACCCAATTTGTGATGTCCACGTGTTTGGCTTGAAAATTCGCCACACGTGAAGGGGCGTGTGAAGATGTGAAGGTAAAATAGTCCCACATTGGTGAAAAGAATAACCTTGAAAATAAGAGGTTGGGCTACTCCCTATATTGCCAATTGGTTTTATGGTGGAACCTTAACTTTCTTCATGGTATCAAAGTAGGTTGACCCACGTGTGAAGCGCAACAGCCACACGTGCTCCATATCACCCAATTCGTGTTGTCCACATGTTTGGCCTGAAAATTTGCCACATGTGAGGGGGCATGCGAGAATGTGAAGGTAAAAGAGTCCCATATTGGTGAAAGGATAAATTTTGCAAGGGGTTATAAGAGATTGAGCTATTCCTTATATTGTCAATTGGTTTTATGGTGGAACCTCAATTTTCTTAATGGTATCTTAGCATGTTGTCCCATGTGTGAAGCCCAAGGGCCACACGTGCACTACGTCAGAAACCCAAGGGCCACACATGCACCATGTCACCCAATTCGTGTTGTCCATGTGTTAGGCTTGAAAATTCGCCATAATTGAGAGGGGCGTGTTGAGAATGAATCCCACATTGATGAGAAGAATGACCGTGCATGTGTTTATAAGTAGTTGGGCTATTTCCCATATTGCCAATTGGTTTTATGGTGGAACCTCAACTTTCTTTGTGGTATCAGAGTAAGTTGGCTCACGTCTGAAACCCAATGACCACACATGCTCCGCGTTACCTAATTCGTGTTATACACATGTTTGGCTTGAAAATTCGCCACATGTGAGGGGACGTGTGAAGATGTGAATGTAAAAGAGTACCACATTGGTGAAAAGAAAAACCTTGCAAGGGCTTATAAGAGGTTGGACTACTCTCCATATTGTCAATTGGTTTTATGGTGAACCTCAACTTTATTCAAAGTCAAGCTAAATCACATCGCTTAACTGGTTGATTTAACTGCATTTTCAGGGCAAAACCAAGCCACTTCTAACAGTATCTATGTATTTTTGTCAATATTATTGAATATCACTTTCCTAATTAGATAACTCTATTTAAGGGAAAACACTCCTACTTAAGGACTTGGATTCTGTTTAAATGAAATATTGGATTCTGGATTACCAAAAACAGAAAAAGAAATTGGATTATGTTTAAATGAACTATTAATGAAATGTTATTAATACAAAAGTGACAAATCTTTAGTTAAACAATTGCAATAAAGGTGGCGGGGAGGACTTTTGCTTATGTAAAAGACCGGCTTTGCAAGAAATTACAAGGGTGGCGGGGAGAACTGTTAAGTAGTGCAGATTGGAGAACTTTATGCAAGCCTAATACAGAGGGAGGTTTAGGCTTCCGAGACTTAATACTCGTTTAATCTTGCTTTACTAAGCAAGCTTGGCGTTTCGTCCAGAATCCTCAGTCACTTGTTTTTAGATTGTTCAAGGCGAGATACTTCCCATACCGATTTCATGCAGGCGAAGGTCACGGCTAATGCCTCGTATTGTTGGAGAAGCATAGCTGCTTCTTGCAAGGTGCTCATGAAAGGATTATGGTGGCAGGTGGGTAATGGGGGTACTATCAAAATATGGAAGGACAATTGGCTCCCAAGGGATAGCTTTTTTAAGGTGGTAAGTCCACCGTCAGTTCCGTGGAATTGCTAGGCTACGTTTAATAAGTTTTTCTTAACGATACTTCTACTTGGAATAAAGAATTGTTGGAGCAATTGTTCAATCCTGAAGAGGTGGACGTGATATTGTCTATCCCGCGTAGTGTACGAGATACTCCGGATCGGGAAATTTGGCACTTTGAATGTAACGGTATATTTTCTGTTCGAAGTGCCTATCACTTGGCGCGTCATGAATTGGAACTCGAAGGGGCAGCTCTTGGAGGCTTAGGCTCGAGTGGTGTGGAGGAAAAATTATGGAAGAAAATTTGGAATGCTTGTGTACCTAGAAAGGTGAAAATTTCTGCTTGGATAGGGTGTTTGGACTCCTTACCTACTCGCACCAAGCTAGCAAAAAAGGAGAATTCCTGTTGAAGAAGCGTGCTTATTTTGTCATGGTACGATCGAAACAATTGAGCATGTACTTCGTGACTGCGCTATGGCGGCAACGGTGTGGTTTTCAAGCTTGGGATTACGAGTTGATGGCAGCCATAATAAGAGTCTAATGGGATGGGTTGCTGAGGTAGCACATCAAGTCTCTACTCAATGCTTTGATTTAGTACTTATGATTTTATGGGGGATTTGGAAGGCCAGAAATGACCTCTTATGGAACGGTAAACAAAAGCCACCTAGAGAGATAATTTTGAGTGCTGAGGAATGGCTGGCTGCATACCATAATTGGCATCAACCCCGCAAGGATGCCACAGTCAGGACGCCACTGAAATGGAGTAAACCCAGTGAGGGTTGGGTCAAGTGTAACTTCGATGGAGCATGGCATGAAGCATCGAGACGTGGTGGAGTTGGAGTGGTGTGCCGCAACAACAATGGGGAATTTCTAGGGGCTTTATCAGGAGGATGAGACGCAGTCTCATCGCTGCTGCATGCCGAGCTTGTGGCTGCACGAATGGCAGTACTAAGTGTCCAGGACCATTTTGTGGATGGCAGCCGAATAATCTTCGAAGGCGATTCGAGTTTGACACTGGCAGCCATGAAGAATCACGGGGACGATACCTTTTTCCTTGGGTCCCTTATTAACGACATCAGAACTTTTATAAGAGACATCTCCCAGAAGAACTTCAATTTGATTCGTCGCGAAGCGAATAATGTAGCTCATAGACTTGCAAGGGCAGGCATTGGATGTCAGCAGAAGGTGATGTGGTTTGAGGAACCACCGAATTTCATAACCGATGTTCTCTTTGAGGATGCCTCTATGTAATTTTCTTTTCACATTTGTTCTAGAGGATAGTTAACTCTACGTTGATGTGCAAGACACTATTTTCCGTTTGACCAGGTTTAAAATCCCAGCAAGGTTTTATAGAGACCCATGTAAGGCCATCTCCAACCGATGGCTGGCCAGATGGCTCGTTTTAGCCCTCTGGCCTTCCAAGATTCTCCAAGATATTAATATTTTAATGAACAGTACAGGGCCATATTTGCCTCCGTCTCCAACCGAGGGCCAGAGGGCTCGTTTTAGCCCTGTCACAAAAAACCGTCTCCAACCGAGGGCCATAGGGCCAAACATAATTTATTATTTAAATTTAAAAACTACAACAACTTAAATTTAAAAACAACAACTTAAATTTAAAAACTACAACTTATATTTAAAAACTACAACTACAATTTAAAAACGACAAATTAAATTTAAAAACTACAAATTAAATTTGAAAACAACATTAACTTAAATTTAAAAACTACAATAACTTAAATTTAATATCTATAATCAACATCATCTTCATCATCCGCCATTGTAGGAGTATAGTCAGAGGTAAACAACTGCCGTCGGCTCATAATTTCTTTTTTTTTCCTATCAAAATAGGCCTTACTCATTGGAATGTAATTCGAAGTGTTCCTTTCCATATTCTTATCATCCATCTCTTCTTGTATTTGTTTGGCCCGTTCTTCATGCCTACATTTCCTTTCTTCCGCCTCAAGGGCATTTTGCTCCGCCAATAATCACAATGAGGCCGCCACTTCATGTTGAGCGGCGTAATCAGCATTTGCCTTGCCCTTTTCCTTCAACCTTCGCGCCTTGTTTCGTCCCGTAGCCCTAGGTATGGAACCTTCACCCGAAGACAGATTTTCTACCCTTGTTTGTTGAATGGTTGGAGATCCATCTTCATTCATATCTGCAGTTGAGGATGTAGTTTCGAACATCGACGTATGAGCTCTCTGTGGTGGATCTTCAAATAACACCCACCCTTTACAAATTTCCCAACAACTGTGAAACTGAAAGGGTTTCGAGCTGCTCTCCATATACAATTCCTCCGCTTGGCGTACCTAGAAAAAAATTAAAGGAAATTAATTTATGAAATTAAATGTAATATAATTAAATATTTAAAATAAATTGTGAAAACACTTACTTCGTCGTAGTAATTAGCGCCGCTTTCATGTATACTTGCGGCTGCTAACAATGCTTGATGCCATTTATTCAAACTTGGCTGAAGATGTTTCTTCCATCTTGAAGAACAACTCTCGTGGTTTCGAATATCCACTGGAGTGGTGCCTTCATAGAACTCTAAGTATTTTTTGGACACACGAGTCCAAACACCGTCATTTGTTTGACAATTCCCCCTCACACTGTCTTCTGACATCCATCTATAAGCCTTGCAAAGAGCTTCATCTTCTTTTCGGGTCCAAGCCCTACCTTTCATTGCAGACGAGGCCATTTGAAAATTATTGAAAAAATTGAAGGATAGATTTTTGAAAGAGGAAGGAAAATATGAGAATTGAAATGATGTAGGAATGGTGAAAATTTTGTGAGGAATGGTTTAGGTATTTATAGGAAAAAAAATATAGAATTTTTGAGAATTAAAACAAAACCTAAAAAAAAAAAAAAAAAAAAATTTGAATCCAACGGTAACTGACGTCAGCTAGCCGTTGGATTCAGAATTTTTGATTATGCGGTTTCTGGCCAGCCCCCGGCTGGCTAGCTGGCTGCTTGCAGCCAGCCTTCTCCGATTCCGTGGGGCCCTCTCAGATTCCAGAGCTCTCTGGCCTAGCCCTCGGTTGGAGACGATTTTCGGGCTATTTTCTGCCCTCTGGCCCTCTGGACCCTTCGGTTGGAGATGGCCTAAGGACACTTTCCTCCGAGAATGTACGTTATATTTTCTGAATTAATGAATATCGTACTTCTTCTAAAAAAAAAACAATTGCGATTAAGGTGGGATGGATCCTCATTTTCTCTTTTTTTTTTTTTTTTTTTAATTTCTTATACGGTGTCAATCGTATGATCATTTTGCTTCATGGAGTGGAATTTTGGGCACAATTGGAACAGACTATTGAGGTCCTGTTGCAAAGCTTATGAGCAATTTTCTGGTAGTGCTTCTTGACTGTGTAGAGAAAGGAGAAAATAACATCTAGGAAGACTGTTGTATATATATGCATATGCTTCCAAGCTTATTGCTACCTTTATTCGTAAGTTGTTTAATTTATTCAGTTACTGCAACAACCAACAGAAGGCAATTTTGCGAACAACTAGTACTGCAAGCAAAACCCTCCCAATCAAATTACATTATTGACGACGTGACATTAACTAGTTAACTAGCTTGGTTAGTAGTCACAAGGGTACAAATCCTTGCATCGTTAAAAACTTTGCCAGGCCTACAGAAATAGCCTTTGCTTGGGGCACAATGAATGTCTTTTGAGCAGATGCACAACCCTTCTAGTGCACACCCTTCCTTTACTATTGTCACCCCATCCTTAAGTCCAAGAACTTGGTCTGTCCATTCACTAGAGAAGAGCCCCATTGGATCGTAAACATCTTTGACCCTCAAGAACTCTTCAGAACCCTTGTACTTGTTCATCACTCCATCAAACGCTATGTTCCGATTTTTTCCCCAATGAGGCAATGCTTTATACTTAACAAGTGCAAGTTGCTCTATTTCTTCAAGTATTCCTTCATAAAGTCTAGGTGTCATTGGGTCTTTACTACGATAATATGTGATATCAAAGTCGACTGCATCTTCTTGCTTGCCAAGGTAAGCGCTTGAGGTAGTAACATAGCGCATTAGGATCCCGTTGTAGATTTCTACTCCACATAGCGCTTTCGGTTCAATCTCAACTAGCTTTTGCACATCTTGAATGAAGTTCTTAGCCAGAGACAAGTTAATGCTGAATGTTGTTTGATGAAAAAACTCACCCTTGATTTTGGGGTCCCATGGGCATGCTGTGATCCTTGAATCCTCAAGACTATCTAGGCAAGTCCCGGATGACTGAAGCCGATGCTGATATCCAATAACAGGATAGCCAGTAAAAAGCAGACCTGTTTGAAATTAATATTATTTGGAAGTACCTTTTTTTGCTTTAGAAATGGAGTTCAGAATGATTAAGCAGGAAATACCAGAAATAATGCATACCATTGTTTGTCAAACCATAAGCACTTGTAATGAGAGTAGATGTAACCAACTTTGCACTAGTGCATTTCCCATCAGCATCACTCTGGAATTCTTGGTTCTCCTCTACCATAATAACACACAAAGACACATGGATAAATAAAAAAATTGAATTTTTTTTATAAAAATAATGGACATATGCGAAATGTGCACTATATATAAAATAAGTAAGGGTGTCTACAACTTGATATATTATGCTTTCACACTTCGGATAGATAAACTAAATTATTTGAAATCACTTATGAATGTGCAGTCTTGATTCAAGCTCTAACATAAGACGTCAAAGTATCAAACAAGACATCTCAAAGTCTCCGACAAACTAATTCACAATTTTTTGTTATGTAGGAGTCTAGTGAAAATAAAAAATGAGTGTTGTAATATTATTATATGAATAACGCAACATTACATTTCAAGATTTTACATCACCCACACACATTTATATATGGTTCATTTTGTAAAATCTTGTACTATATATAGTAAACAAACCTTTGGCTCTGATAACTGCAAGAGCAAGTGAAGGTGTGGCTCGAAAAGGAATGAAATCATATAGGCCATTGCCAGAGGTATTTGTGGAGACACGATCATCCATCCGATAGACAGCCTTGTGCTGGCTAGGGTACCATATGATGTCTGCAAACTCATGTTCCTTGCCAAACCTAACTACTTGGTCTCCCAAATCTGAGTCGCTCCTGCTCAAGTATGTGATCGCTCTCTTAAACATGGGTTGCAAATTTAGAGTAACCTACCGAAAAGAGAGAGGTCAAATTTGTAGTCTCTTCATGTTGCTTATGATTTATTGAGAGGTTTCGTACTAACCACCAGCATATTTTCATCACTTGAGATTTTTTTTGTTTTGTTAAATTACATATTGTGTCCTTTAGTAGTTTGGGTACCAATGTGAAAGTAACTATGTAGCTTAGAGGTTGTCTGTACTTAACCCTTTCCGTTTGTATAAAGTCCAAATACACTCTAAAATGAAAAACTGTGTACTTTTGACATCTAGCTAGTAAGTTTTTGATCTTCTGAGTACTCATTCTTAAAGGTTTAGTAGCATATTATATGTGTTTATTTGCTTAAGTTTTCAAAGGTGTCAAATTCACACTTGTTTGATCCCATAAATGCTGAAAACAGTTTAAGTGGAAAAGTGTGTTTTCCTAGAAGACACCCTGGAAAAAGTCCATCCACGTAGGGCTTAAGTTTTCATCCAAATTAAATGACAGAAAGAGACATTCCATCAAGACCTTATAGTTTATAATGTGGGATGAGGATCTTCTTCAGATCCTCTTCGTGGGGATCCTAAGGATCCTCACATCAAGATCGTTTATCGTACATCGTGCGGTCAGTTTTTGTCAGTTACTATTTATGACTAATTTTAAATAATAAAATTTAAAATAATTTTTGACCGTACGATATATGATTAACGGTTAGAATGTGAGGATCCCTAAGATCCCCACAATTTAGATCCGGATGGAATCCAAATCCTCTAATGTGTACCATTGAAGTTTGGTTTAGTTTGCAATTAAAGATGAAAATGAACTCCATCTAGTATTTTGATGGAGTGTTGACTGGGCAACACACAATCATTTTCGTCCCCTATACATAGTTGGCATGATTTCTTTTTTTTTTTTTTTTGGTGAAATGTTTGGCCTGATTTCCACCAAGTCCTTTCCGCTGAGTTGAGGTTTTTTGTATTTGGCTGCAAACTAGATGAAACATAACAAGGTTACGATTGCAACTTAAATTATTGGCCAAATTTTTTTGTAGTCCCTGTGGTGACACGTTACTTTCAATGTGACCCTTGTGGTGAAAAAGCTATTAATTGAACCCATGTGGTGAGCTCTTTTAGCAATTAAGGTCCAAATCCAAAATTCCGTTAGTCTTCTGTTAAATAAAAACTATCAAAATTAAGTTTATTTATTTTAGAAAATAAAAGGACAAAAACATGATTGAATTAAAATAAAATTACAAATAAAGAAACTTGTGAAGATAAAAAAACTCAACAGTCTCCGTATCTCATCTTGCTCCCAGCCACCACCATAGCCATTGGTGGACGTCCACCGTCGTTAACCATCACCTCAAATCCTATTAACCTAGTCTTGCAGATCAAGCCAAACCCATTGTGAAAAACACATCCCACCCCTCAAATTTGCAAACCAACCAAAACCCAAGTGAAACTAAACTCGGAAAACCACTTCAATGGCTAGGAGAAGGGGTGAAGGTGAAGTCGCACCTAATTTCTTAGGTATGATTTAATTTCGTTTGAAATTCCTAATACTTCTAATAAACCATTGTTTATTTTTCAATGCCAACACGTCTTTGATCATGAGTTAGAGTCTTAGTCTTACTTGAATTTTCATTCTTGTATCACTTTGTACCTGTTCGAATGCATATATGTCTTTCAATTTTGTCTTTAATTGGTAGTGTGGTTTGATGTAGGCCGTAGTTGGCCAGTACTGCAATGCATAAGTGATTTTTCTGTATTACATAGGTTGAGATACATGTGCTATCAAATTGCAGGGGCTGATTTGTTTACACTCAAGTTCATATGCGGAGGGCAGATGATATATTTTGATAATGTAGATCCAAACTTGTTGTTATTTTGTTATTCTAATATTTTATTGTACAAAAATAACAGTGTAAGAGGCAGACAACCATTGAAACTGTTGGAAGTTCAGCTCCATTAGTTGTATTGCCTTCAGTGATATCATCCAATTCCAACTTTGCCAATGCACATTGGAGACCTCCAGGAATGACCTCTGCAATATCATCCAATGCTAAGAATCCTTGGAGACCTTCTGGAATGTCCCCAATGCACAATATGCAAAATCAACAAGTGAAAAAGCCCCGTACCTTGCAAAAGAAATGATGCAGCGGAGGAAATTGATTTTATTTTGTGGGAGACAAGATTATTTGTTTATTTTGTGGAAGACATTTTCAATGGCATTTTGTTAAGATGAACCACAATATATTGTGGAAGACATACTTTTGTCTTTGCTTTTTTTTTTTTTTTTTTTAGGCTGGACATAATTTTGTCATCAGTGTGCAAAATATATTATGGTATGAAAAATGATGAAATTTTTTCTTTTGTGAATGGTTAATTATATTATCTCTCTTTTTCACTTGCGTTTTGGTTAGTCTGCAAACTTGGAGGGTGGGATGTGTTTTTCACAATGGGTTTGGCTTGATCTGCAATTTGACTAGGTTAACAGGATTTGAGGTTATGGTTAACGACGATGGAGGTCCACTAGTGGCTATGGTGATGGTTGGGAGCCTGAGATGAGATACGGGAACTGTTGGGTTTTTTTTATCTTCACAAGTTTCTTTATTTGTAATTTTATTTTAATTCAATTATATTTTTGTCCTTTTATTTTCCAAAATAAATAAACTTAATTTTGACCAATTTTATTTAACAGAAGACTAACGGAACTTTGGATTTGGACCTTAATTGCTAACAGAGCTCACCACGAGGGTTTAATTAATAGCTTTTTCACCACAAGGGTTACATTAAAAGTGGTGTGTCACCACAGGGACTACAAACAAAATTTGGCCTAAATTATTAGAAACTTAAGTGACAATCGATTAAATATGTAGACCAAAAATATAAAGAAAAATTAACGAAAAATTCAAAAAAACTTTAATTTTAATGAAAAATGACAAATAAAGGTGTAGTGAATAGTACCAAGAAAAGGTAAAAATGTGATTTTTCCTTAAAAGTGAACATTACCAAAAATATTTCGTTAAAACTCCTAAAATATAAACTGACTTTTTATTTTCTTGTTTTTTGTCCTGTGGTCATGGTCATAATCGCCACTGTCATGGCTGGTACTGTTTTTGCAAGTAATTTCACTCGACAGTAAATTATTAAATAAAATGTTTCTTGGAAAGGATCAAATATATATATGACCTATCCTAATCCTAATGATACATTTCCACTCTATCTCACATTGGACTACTCCCAGTAAATAAATGATAAAAATTATCACGGGGCAGTAAAACAAGCATTTCTTATGGTATAAGTTTTTGTTCAAATAATGTAACGTAAACCAAATAACGGAATGAATTGAAGATCGCGCTGAAAGGTGCTATTCGACAACAAGAAAAAATTATGCAGATTTTGTCTTTAATATCTGATTTGGGCCGATGACTTACCTTTTCGAAGCAAACAGCGACACAATTCAACTCATTGCTTTGCCGTGACTAGTGGGTTTTTTTTGGCCGAATTCTATAGTTTATGGTGGTTTATTAGTATCCTAACTTTAGGACGTCATTTGTTGAGTTCTTTTATTATTTTACTCCTAGTCCTAGACTCTAGTCAACTTTAGGACTATATAAGCCACCTTTAAAGTGTTAGGATTTGTTATATTTAAAACTTTCAAGAGAAATTCCAGGAAGACAACATTTTTTTTAAAGTATAGGACTATATAAGCCACCTTTAAAGTGTTGGGGTTTGTTATCTTTCATACTACTTTCAAGAGAAATATTAGTGACACCACATTTTGTACAAAGTGATGTGGCAAATGAGACATATGATCAACTTTCAATGAGATAAACTCAATAATTGACATAACATGTACACATTACGTGTCACATTCGATGATACACTATTGAAATCCAAAAATGTGATCTCCCATAAATTTTCCTACTTTTCAATCAATAAACTTCAAAGTTTTGTCATACTCTCTGACGGATTCCAATTTTCTTGTTCTTTAAGGTTATTGTTTGATACATTATCTTTGTCGCGATGAGTCATAATGATGATACAATTTGAAACTCCTTTTATTGGTCATCAATTTATACTACATTAAAGTACTTTCTTATGTGGTAAGTGATGCACCAACATCTAAAGAAATGTATTGATTAGTTGGTGTGACATGTACACATCACTTGCCATGTCAAATAATAGACCAAAAAATATGATTCATAAAATGTGGTCTTCCTATTAAGTTTTTCCTTTAAGTTCAGTAGGTGTACCAGACAAGCCTAACGGCCTAGGGCGTGCTCCCCTCAAATATGGAGTTGAGCTTCCATGGTGGTCCAGTATATGGGTTTTGGTGCTTCTTCATAAATGTGAATCGGATTTTTCAGAATATGTATGCAATTTGTGCACATAATATTTCTACGAACTTCTTTAGGAATGCCAAAGACAGTAATTAAAAAAAAATACCTGGAAAATTACTCCTAAGACTCCAAGTGAAACTTTAGCTGCATTAAGATCTTTATCACCGTCGTTGAGCCTTCGAACCATGACATAACCATCTTTAGGCCCTCCCGGACTCACAATTGTAAGACCCACCATGTAATCATGAACCGAGCTTCCCTTGCTCCACAATGTGCTGCCATGTGCCCCAGTCCCTAATAAACCTCCAATGGTTAAACCCCACCAATATGGTGTATAAGGCAAGGCCAGCCCTGCCTTTGCAGCCTCACTGATGAGCTGCTTCAGAGTCACACCACTCTCCAATGTCATGGTCTTTGCTTCAGCATCAATCTCCACCACACGATTGAGGTGCTTGGTGCTTATGATCAACCCATCTTCCTCACTTGAACAAACCAGCTTTGGAATACTATGAGAGTAACGAGTTGCCACCTTCATTTTGGTCTTGTTCTTTGTTGCATTGGCCACTATTGAAATTAGTTCTTCCTCGTTTGAAGGATATGCTACGGTACCTGCTCTACACATCGATCGATCGGGGAAGATGCCATAGGAGTTTGTGATGGTGCAGTTTGTGTTGCTTGATGATGAACACTTTATGTGGTCCTCTGGAGGGGTTGAAATGCACACCGAGAATGACGAGATGAATAGACAAATTAGTCGGAGAAGGAGCCCCAACTTAACTGATTTTGTGAATAACAAAGACATGATTGATGCTGTTCTTCAAATTTCTTGGTCTTGAAGCATATATTTATATGTACCCTTATAACCTGCTATATATATATATATATGACTTATAAATTTGTATAAACATACTTAGTACGAAATCTAAAAACTTTTAAAAGTTTGGAATGCTTCGAAGTCAATACTTCAATACTTAATTAGTGATAAGCTTAATATTATCGGTTTATCATACTTACAAGTTATAACCTAATTTATATAGTGACTAAGTATTTAAGTAGGTAGGTAGAATAATAAGTTTTTGTGGCAGAGCACAGACAGAATTTGGTGATCGATTTTTTATTTTATTTTATTGGATACTAGTTGGTAAGTTGATCAATATAACTACAAAGCAAAGATCATACTCTTATCTATATTTTCACTATTTTAGTGATAAGCTTAATATTATCGGTTTATCATACTTACAAGTTATAACCTAATTTATATAGTGACTAAGTATTTAAGTAGGTAGGTAGAATAATAAGTTTTTGTGGCAGAGCACAGACAGAATTTGGTGATCGATTTTTTATTTTATTTTATTGGATACTAGTTGGTAAGTTGATCAATATAACTACAAAGCAAAGATCATACTCTTATCTTTATTTTCACTATTTTAGTGATAAGCTTAATATTATCGGTTTATCATACTTACAAGTTATAACCTAATTTATATAGTGACTAAGTATTTAAGTAGGTAGGTAGAATAATAAGTTTTTGTGGCAGAGCACAGACAGAATTTGGTGATCTATTTTTTATTTTATTTTATTGGATACTAGTTGGTAAGTTGATCAATATAACTACAAAGCAAAGATCATACTCTTATCTTTATTATCACTATTTGATATTGGGGTAATGTTAGAGAGACAAAATTTGTAAAATAAAGGATATAGAAGTTGATGATGGGTTGACAAATGTGTTCATACCTATTGATGACAAATTATTTAGTTTACAAATTTTATCTACAAATTTAGTTTTCTTATCATTACCCTTCCATATTGTCCGTTCGGCATCGTGACATGCAGACAGGTGTGGTCATTGAGACAGCTGAATTATTTTCTTTAGCTTGAAAGCACAGTGTGTTTGTTGCTTTGCAAGTGGTGCATGTACCCTCCAAATGAATGAACTACATAGACGGGTAGGTGGCGTTCAATTTGGATACTACTGCATTATAATTTATATGGGACGGTGCTATCTACACATTTCTTTTAACTTTTCATATATTGCTCTTAATTTTTGGTTATCAAATAGAATGAATTGAAGAAAATTATATGAAAAAAATTAACAAAAAAATAAGTGAAAAGTAAAAAGAAATGTCTGGATAGCACCAACCTAATGGAGTGCATGCGAACCAATAAGACCAAACCGGTAGAAACCCTGTTAGAGTTAATGTAGAATTATAGAGAATAATCCGAATGATGATTTTGAAGTACGACTTGAATCGTTTTCTTAAAGTGTTATTTGCCCCACTCGAATGAGTTTGCTAAAGGGTTCTTGGCAAATCACTTCCAGGATACAACAAAGTATGAAATATTCGATTAGCAAAACCAAATTATATTCCCTTAGAAATAACTAGAAAGAAATTGTATGAATGTGATGGAGAGAGAAGAGAGAGCAAAGAAATTGTGTAGACGACAAATTTTTGAATGAATTTCTTTTCTACCAATTTACCAATATATGAGGGAGATTGCACCTGTTAGACATATCATTTGGTTTTGGATATGCCTTCTCGTCATAGGATACAGCTGAATTAATATTACAACAATATGCCAATTAGCATGTCTAATGCAAAGCATCAATTACCAAAGGTTGTCTACTAGTCAGACATCGATCATGTCTTTTAGCAAAGTTTGAAAAGTCACATTGCTTTAATCTGATGAAGAGCAACTGTTGGGCAAATACCCAACTTCTTCCATACGAATATATTAATATATTATTAAAATATTCAACAAACCATATAAAGATCCTTCAAAACTAATTGCTTCTGTAGAGTGACAACAGTACGTAGTAGTTTTTCTTCTTTGTGGAATTTCTGTTGGCTTAAATGATGATGAGGTACACGGTCCTCACCATTTCTAATAATGATAGGATGATGTCGACTTTTTAACAAGTCGGAAAAAAATTGCAGTTACATCCCTTTTGGGTCTTCCATGCATATCAATGAGAGAAAAACTCAATTCCTTGTGGAGCAAATAGGTTCTAGATCATCAATTATCCCATTATCATTTAGGATAAAGGAACTTTGATTAAGTACACCAATGCACTCAAACTAAATAAAAATGACATATATACTAATGCCATTTTTGATATTCTATAATAGGTCAACATAGATTTTTATTTTAATTTTATTATTATTATTATTATTATAATTATTTTTAACAAATCATATTGGCTACACTAAAGGGATATGAGAGTAAGCTAAGCCCTACAATGTGCTAGCAATAATGTGGTTCAAATTCGCCTTTGACGAGAATCGAACCTAAGACCTCTCATTTATAAGTGAAGAGGAATATCACTAGATCGTAATACTAAGTGTTAGCATTACCCTAATTATTAATCGCATATAATAATATTTGAGTTTAGTATGATTATTGCTTTCATTTTCACTTCTTTTTGTTTTCTCATTTTCGACTTGAAAATATTTTACATCTGGTTAATTGTATTGACTCAAAGTCTCAAGGTTAAGCTCTCGGGTTTGGGACTTCCTCAAACCCGAAAGCTAAACCCTAAATCATAAGATCCACATAACTGCTTCCGACCGCTTATTCTCAATGCTCATTGCTACAATCTAATGGCTCCGATCACCGGCCTCCGACATTAACAAACGTAAACACCACAATATTTTGCTAATCTCTGAGCCCAATCAAAGTAGGAAAAACTTCAATAAGTTTTCGTAAAATTTCACGAATCATTCTAAATGTAACCTGCAAGATTTAAACTAGAAAATAGGGTAAAGACTAAAAAAAGAGTCAATCCAAAAAGCTCTTATGGAAGTACTGCAAAGCGCAAAAACCTCTGCATTGATAAACTATGAAGGACAAAAGTCTCGCATAGTAGAAATTATGGACTTGGAATGAATATAGTAATACGAAATACTCTTGTCGTAAACACCAAAGTTGAAGTTATGGATTTGTAAAGAATTTTAAACCTAAAACAACGAGGAATTTTTTCTCTGTGTTCGGCATGCAAGCAGATATTCCACGTGTTACAAAATAAGTTGAAAGATACGATAAAATATATCATTTTCTACACTTATATAATGACATATGAAATACTGCTTGAATATCTAGTATTTGAGAAAATATTTCCACAACAACACCCAATATGGACTCTGATTTCATTCTCAAATATCCAAATGCAAAAACCTTTGAAAAATAAGATTGGTGCTGGGTAATGGGGTGTTTGAGGTTGGCAGTTCTAAGTAAAAGGACACCTCACTCTTAGATATTTCTGTTATGTAACAGCTGTAAATTAGTTACAAGTGTTTTGTTGTTAATCACAATGTTAATGGTTAATCTGGTGTCATTAGTTACTAAGCTTATTTAGCAAAGTGTATATAAACTCCCCTGTATTACTTCCTGATTAAGAAATGAAATACAGAAAGCATTCTTTCTATCTTGGTATCACTCGCCTCTCTGCTTAACCGCCTTTCGATCTTCTCACAGTCTTTCTGTGCGATTCAATCTTTCCGATCTCCCTTTCGATCTTCACGATCTCTCTCTTGATTCTTCAGCCATAGCGTCTTCAACTTCTTTGCCTCTACTTCCTGAAATTGTTCCTCCGAATCCTGCACCGACTGAGTTCGTCGCCCCCAATTTCTCTGCGATGAACCCTAATTTCTCAAATTCGTCGATCTCTTCGATCACAATCCAGAACATCAGTTGTATGGTGCCTATGAAGCTGAAACGTGACAATTACCTGGTCTGGAAAGCTCTCTTTGCTCCGATTTTCAGGCGCTATAAACTTACCGGCATCGTTGATGGCTCCGAGCCTTATCCACCGCCTTATCTTCTTGATCAGATCGGTCGCCCTACTGGAGCTCATAATCCTTCCTATGAAGCTTGGTATGAGAATGATCAAAATATCTTGATTTGGCTTAACTCCACTCTCTCTGAAGAAATCATTCAATTTACTGTTGGTGTGACTTCTCTCTGAAGAAATCATTCCATTTACTGTTGGTGTGACTTCATCTCGTGATCTCTTGCTTAATCTTGAGAATCGATTCGGAGGTGTATCTGCCGTTCATATTCATCAACTCAGATCTCGTTTACACTCTGTCACCAAAGGTGATCTCTCGATTTCTGAGTATCTGCAGCGCATCAAAGGTATTTCTGATGCTTTAATAGCGGCTGGATCATCAGTTTCTGATCATGACCTAATTGCTGTCACTCTCAATGGATTATATGATGAATATGAATCTTTCATTGATTCTATTATGCTACGAATTTCATTAACTACTTTGGATGAACTTCATGGTCTGTTGATCAACAAGGAATTATTCATGAATGACAAAAAGAAAGGCATTGTCTCTTCTGCTCAAGAACCTTTTCAAGCCTTTGCTGCTCAATCTCAGGGCCCTTTCCTTCATACACCACAGTACTCTCCCTTTCCACAAGCTTATGCAGTGCAGTTTAATGCTCCTCCCAGATTTCAGAACAATCGTGGAAAATGATCGTTTTAGCGTAACTATCATGGTAACTCTTCTAAGAACTTCAACCATTTTCGTGGTAATCTTCATAATCCTGGCAGTGGTTCTGGCCATTTTCGCAATAACTCTGGTAATTGTTCTCAATCTGGTGGATTTCCTCCCAATAACAACTATTCTAGTGGTAAAAATCCTTGCCAAATCTGTCATTCCTTTGAGCATGAAGCAATTGATTATTATGAAAGGATGAATCATGCTTTTGCTGGTAAAATACCTCATGCCAAATTAGCTGTTATGTGTGTGCATACCAATTCCAAAGCTACCTCTCCTACTTGGCTTATTGACTATGGCGCCACATCCCATATCACCAACGATATCTTTGCTATTCATTCCTCTATTCCCTACTCTGGAGAAGAGAAAGTGTACATTTGTGATAGGCAAGGTATGTTTATTCATCACTCTAGCAATTATGTGCTTAAAACACCATTAGCTACATTTCGATTGAATAATGTTCTACATGTTCCCATGATGAAGTTCAATTTTCTCTCTGCCTATCAGTTTTTAAAAGATAATAAGTGTGCTTTAACCTTTGATTCTGATGGTTCTACAATCAAGGATCGCTCTACGGGGATGATGCTTTTTCAAGGACTAGTTAGCGAAGGTTTCTATCCTCTCCAAGGCATTCCCTCCACTTCTGCACACTCAGCCATTTTCAGTACTAAAGCTACACTTCAGACATGGCATAGGAGGCTTGGGCATCCTTCTATAACAATGTTTAGGAAGATTTTAAATAAAGCTTCACTCATTCATAGTGGTGACAAGTTTGTAAATTTCTTTTGCACAAATTGTGCCATAGGCAAAAATCACAAGTTACCCTTTTCTTCTAGTACTAGTGTTGTATCTGCCAGTCTTGAGTTGATTCACTGTGATGTTTGAGGGCCAGCTCCAGTGTTCTATGTTAGTGGCTACAAATACTATGTCCTCTTTGTAGATGAGTTTACTAAATACACTTGGTTGTTTCATCTGAAGGCAAAATCTGAGGTTTTCTCTGTATTTGTCAATTTTAAAGCATATGTTGAAAATATGGTTGGCAATAAAATCAAAACTTTCAGATCAGACTCTGGTGGTTAATTCACAAGTTCTGCATTCAATTCTTTTCTTGTTCATCATGGTATTTCTCATCAATATAGTTGTCTTCACACTCTCGAGCAAAATGGGTGTGTTGAGTGCAAACACAGACATCTCACAGAAACTGTCAAAACTCTTTTAGTAACTTCAAGTATTCCTCACAGATACTGGGTTGAAGCTTTCTCCACAACTTTATATCTTATTAATCGACTGCCTTTATCAAATTTGGACAAATCTCCTTGGGAATTACTATTCAACAAGGCTCCAGATTATTCAAAGCTTAAGACTTTTGGTTGTAGTTGTTACCCATGGTTCTAACCATATGTATCTTCCAAGCTTGATGGTAAAAGTACTCTATGTGTTTTTCTTGGTTACAATTTACAGCACAAGGGCTATAGGTGCTTCGATGTTCAAACACAACGTTTGTACATCTCAAGACATGTTATTTTCAATGAAGATCATTTCCCGTTTCAGCATTCTCAATGGTCACAGGGCATTGCACCATTGGAATCTGCATCTAAAGTCACTCCATCAAGGTTTTCATCAACTTTCACACTTCAATTTCCAGTTTCTCACACAAGTTCTTCTCTGCCAGCTCTCTCATCCTTGAGCAGAACTGCATCTGTGCCTATTCTAGATCAGTTTTCACAGCACTTATCCTCTCAAAACTCAAATCATTCACAACTACCTGTTGATTCACAAGTCCCTGTTGTTTCTCAGGTGTCTGTTGTCTCCATTAATACCCATCCAATGGTAACAAGGTCAAAAGCTGGAATTTTTAAACCCAAGGTATTGGTTGCCACCAAGCATCCAATTGATTCTAGCAGTTTTGTTCCTACAACTTACTTACAGTCTTCCAAACATGATCATTGGAAACAAGCAATGTCTGAAGAGTTTCAAGCCTTACAAACTAATGGTACTTGGACTCTCATACCTCATTCTCCTCATCAGAATATTGTAGGGTGCAAATGGGTTTTCAGAATCAAAAGAAAACCTGATGGTACCATTGATAGATACAAGGCTCGCCTTGTGGCTAAGGGATTTCATCAGCAAAAATGAGTTGATTTTTAGGAGACATTCAGTCTTGTTGCCAGACCAGTCACCATTCGGATTTTGTTGACACTGGCAGTCCAAAACAACTGGTTTCTTAATCAACTGGACATAAGTAATGCCTTTCTTCATGGCAATCTTCAGGAATAGGTCTTTATGCAGCAACCTCCTGGTTTTATTGATTCAATCAAATCATCATATGTTTGCAAGCTTCGCAAGTCTCTTTATGGCTTGAAACAAACTCCTAGATCATGGTATGATAAACTTTTTCATACTCTAACCTCTCTTGGATTTGAAAACTCTAAATCTGATTGTTCTCTATTTGTTCAACAAAAGCCCTATCTGGTTATAGTCCTAGTGTATGTTGATGACATACTAGTGACTGGTCTAAATGCATCTTCCTGTCAAGCATTTATTCATCGGCTCAGTAATCAATTTCCTGTCAAAGATTTGGGACCTCTCCATTTTTTCCTTGGTTTAGAAGTTCAAAGAACTGCTGAAGGTCTATTCTTATCTTAGGGTAAATATGCTTATGATCTACTTGTCAAAACTAACATGGATGGCTGCAAACCATGTTCTACTCCACTTGGAACAACTAAGTTGGATCATACTGGTCCCTTACTAGATAATCCCAAAGAATACAGATCCATTGTAGGTGCTTTACAGTACCTTACTTGGACCAGACCAGATATTTCGTTTACTGTAAACCAAGTGTGTCAATTCCTTCACTGTCCGAGAACATCCCATTTTTAAGCAGTCAAAAGAATTTTACGTTTTCTTAAAGGTTCAGTTCATCAAGGTCTGTGGTTCAAGAAAGGTCCCTTACATCTCACATCCTATTCAGATGATGATTGGGCTGGTTGCATCTTTGACAGACGATTAACCAGTGGTTAATGTGTGTATCTGGGTCCTAACTTGATTAGCTGGAGTGCAAAGAAGCAACACACAATTGCTCGTTCGTCCACATAAGCTGAATATCGCTCTCTTGCCCACACCGCTGCATAATTGACATGGATCTGCATAATCTTTAAAGATATCACCTTCCCACTTTCGCCAGGTACCCCAACTTTGGTGTGACAATGTCTTTGCCATTTCTTTGGCATCCAATCCCGTGTTTGATGCTCGAATGAAACATGTGGAGATTGATTACCATTATATAAGAGAACTTGTCCTAGCTAATCTGATTCAAGTTCACCATGTTAGTACTCATCATCAGATTGCAGATATTCACACCAAGGCACTTTCCAAGGCTAGATTCAAGTTGTTACAGTCCAAGCTTTCTCTCGGGTCTCCTCCGTTTAGCTTGTGGGAGGGTAAAATGACACCTCACTCTTAGATATTTTATGTTATGTAACAGCTGTAAATTAGCTGGTGTCATTAGTTACTAAGCTTATTTAGCAAAGTGTATATAAACTCTCCTGTATTACTTCCTGATTAAGAAATAAAATACAGAAAGCATTCTTTCTATCTCTAAGTGGCAGTTTGGGTGGTGATCATCGCGGGAAGAGAGCATGAGGGTGTTCTATTGGAATTGGCTCTACGGGGTGATAATGTTGCCTTCTGATTGGCGTCGAGGTTGTAGATGACGTGGTCATATTTCATATATTATTTTAGATTTTGTATATTCAAATGGTTTCTAAATTATATTGCTTTAATTTATAGGCACTTAATATTAGAGTTACATGAGAAAGAAGGGGAAAATGAGCTTTTTCGTGTATGTAAAGTATTCTAATGGAGCAAGAGTCTAAGTAATTACGCCAATACATATGCATTGCATTAGGACTACAATGGTTTGTAAATACAATTTCAGTGCTAACTGTGCATATAACTGAAGAAGGCAACACAGAGGAGGCATTGTTAAATGGAGAAATCAATAAACGCGTTTAATCATACAAAGTGGCTGGTAAAAAATTTCTTCCTTTTGATTTCTCTTCTATTGTTGACATTTTAACCGTTTCGGTTACGGAAAGGAAAGGGAAAATAAAAGAAAAAGAGGACTATACATTGGAGAGGGTTGATCATAGAATTGGCGGACTGATGGGTAGGCCGTGGCAAGGCAATGTCTGGGTTGGATAATTAGAACTAGCAGAGAGCACACACTTTGTGTGTCTGAACCAAATAGGTATATGATTGTTATTTTCTAAAAAAATGAGGGTAAAATAGGAAAAATAGGGATATGATTGTCATTTTGTCAAAATGTACAAAATTAAAGCCTCTTCAACCTCAGCCCCCGCCAAGCCAATTTCTCAAGTCCCAAGTTTGATGGTGCAGACTCGGGTCTACTGTGGCAAGCCAATTTCTCAAGGGAGGTTGGGCTGATAGGCCTTGGGGCCTGTTTGGAGCACCTGCGTGCGAGATGAAGGAGAGAGAGAGACTAGCGCGGGCCGACTCTCTTGCATGCGTGACCTAAGCTGAGAGGCCTGGGCTTGCTTCTTGGGTGCTTAGCGCGTGAAGGAGAAAGGGAAAGGGGCACGAGCCTTCCCCTATGATGGGCTGAAACGGCTTGGGCCTTAAGGTTATGGGCGCGAGAGAGAGTATGAGGGCCGTGAGGTCTGGGGTTGAGACGCTGGGCTTGCGGTCTTTTTTTTTTCTTTTCTTCTCGCTAATTGTCTTCTAAATATTTTTCCTTGTATTTTTTTTGCAGAGACTTTGAGATGTCTTCCTTCGACCGTAAAAGTGACGAATATCCTCCACCTTTGTACTGTCAAGGTGGGTTACTTCAAGGCTGCACATGTCAAGATCAATTTTGACGAGCTGTTTCGGGATTTTCTTAAGGCATACAAGCATGCGATTCCATCTGGGGTTCGTGTCAAGCGGGTGAAGGATGATAACGGTCATGAACCATGTGGCGAAGGTGTTTCTGCTAGGAAGAGAGCTATCAAATTCCACATGTACTACTTTGTGTTGGGATTTACTTTTCCCATACCGTGTTTTTTCCAGGAGGTGATATGCTCAATGAAATGCGCGCCTGCTTAGTGCTCCCTAAATGCAGTTCGTGCGATGGTGGGATTCTCAAACTTGAGCAGGTTTTTTTATCTTGGCTTGACCATAAATGAGGCCTGGTACTTCTTTGAGATATGCCGCAAGGAAGGTGTGGGGCAGCTGAGGTCTCACCATAGGCTGTTTAATGTTTCTAGCTAAGGTGATCATGACTGGGCTAGAGACACCTTGGAGGTGAGCGGAGAGTGGGAGTCTGACTCTTCTCCTGAGCTGCGTGTCCCGACTACCTTTATTAGTGGTAAGCGAACTGCTTCATTCTTGTCCTGCTTGAGTTTTTGTTGAGCTGCTCCATGACTTCAATTTATTGATTGTCTTTCTTACTTTGCGTAGATTCGGAGTTTGGCTCAACTCCAAGGACTTCGGCAGATATGAAGAAAGTGTATGTCACCTTGGGCATTCTTGTTGAGTACCGTGAGTGGTGCTAGCTGCTCAGCCTTATTCGTTGGGAGAAATGTGGTATGCCTCCGAAGGAAGAGATAAAGCGGATAAAGGATGAGGTGTTGGCTCGCCCGATCGCTGCTGTAGAGCCTGCTGCCAACGAGGGTGAAAAGAAAAGATCTTTCTCACCTGTTCATGAGCCTTCGGCTGAGAAGAAGCAAATGACTTCTTCTGCTGCTCGTGGGAGCTCATCTACTGCCGAGAAACCTGTTGTTGATCTAACTTCCCCCAAGGGGGCGAAGAAGACCGTTGAGCCTGAGCTTGTGAAACCTGTTACTCCGAATGTGTCTATTGCTGAAAGATTTGCCCAATGAAAGAGTTCGGTGGTGCCTTTGGTGTCCGGGTTTGTATCGAAGCATTCGTCTAGGCCTGCTCCTCCTTCTATTGCTGAGAGGTTCACTGTTATGAAGAGCGGGAAAGTGGATTCTGCTGCTAAAGTAGCGTTTAGGCCTGCTCCTCCTTCTACCGTGACTGACTCGTCTGCTGAGAAGGGGAAATCTACTCGCACGGGCAGTTGTGAGAGATCCACCGAGTCTGAGGCTGGAGAATTTCCTGATGTTTGTGCGCTGCTGAAGGCTGACCTGCTTGAGGACGTTGATGCATGCGCCAAGTTTGTTGACAGTGTTGGGAAAGTTGTCGTCTGCTCCTACTCATTTGCGAAGCGTCCTGCCTACTCGAAGAGGTCCTCCCTGATTGCTACAATGCATAAGACTTTGATCCTGGCAGCTGATTCTATACGCGTTGATCAGGATGCTGTCAAGTGTGTCAAGGAGGCCGAAGTGGCATTGGTGGCTCAGCTTTGCTCGACTGCTGAAAAGATGGAGAAACTCGAATCTAAACTCGTTGTTTTGAAGGGGTCTAATGTCTATGCCCCCACTTCTTTGTAGTTGGAGATCGCTTGTGAGGAGGCCGCCCATTTGACGCTTGCTTCTTGCCAAACGGATTTCTACAAGCTTAGCTATGTAGACCATCTTCAAAGTAGGGCGTCGGATTATGAGTTTTCCGAGAAGGACTTCTAGACTTTTTCCATTTCACCAGTTGATCTGCTTGATTTCTCATTTGAGGTTACTTTTGGTGGAGCAGCTGAAGGTCAGGCAGTCCAGGCAGGGGCGGCTGAGGATGAGCTGATGGAAATTTTAGCTGCTGGGAATGGCACGGCTGCTGAAGGCATGGCAGTCGAGGAACCAGTGGTTGCTCAAGCTGCTAAAGAGTAATCTTTTTGCTTAGACTTAGGAATTTTTCTTGTTTTCCTTTTTGTTCTACTTTGCTTGAACTTTGTTGGCATACGAGCTGGTTTATCAATTTGCTAGAAATTTAATAAACAACTTTCCTTGTTTTTGCTTCATCATTTTATTTTGCCATGTCTTTTGTGAAACTTTTACTGTAGGACAAGCGGTTGGGTGAGCTGCTTCAATGAAGCAGTTGGTCCCACGTCATCACATAGGTTTTAGTTTCGGCTTCAGCACTTCGGGAGCCTTGCCTACTTAAAGCTTCTTGCAAAACTTTGTCGTAGGACGGGCAGTTGAGTTGGCTACTTCGATGGAGCAGTTGACTCACGCGGTCACTTTAGGCTTTAGTTTTGGCTTTGGGGCTTCTAGAGCTTTACCTATAAGAGGAAATATGCGAGATTTTTAACATATAGAGCTATTAGTCGTGCTCATGCTTCTCGTAGGAAGCAGAGGAGGTCCGTGTAGCTGCTATAGTCATGACACTTGACTTCAGTGGCTTCTTGAGCTTTGGCCCTCCTCGGGCATATTGCGAGATTGTTTACTTATAGAGCCGTCGGCCGGACTCGTGCTTCTCGTAAGAAGCAGAGGAGGTCCACGTAGCTGCTTTAGTCATGACAATCGACTTTTTGTGGCTTCTTGAACCTTGGCCTTCCCGGGGCACATTGCAAGATTTTTTTACTTATAGAGCCGTCTGGAGGACTCGTGCTTCTCGTAGGAAGCAGAGGAGGTCCGCGTAGCTGCTGTAGTCGTGACACTCGACTTTTGGTGACTTCTTGAGCCTTAGCCTTCCCGGGGCACATTACGAAAATTTTAACTTATAAAGCCGTTGGCCGGACTCGTGCTTCTCGTAGGAAGCAAAAGAGGTCCGCGTAGCTGCTATAGTCGTGACATTCAACTCTGTCCCAGCAAAACTTAAACCATAAACCGTCGGCTGGAAGTGCTACTTGTAAGTAAGCAGGCAAGTTCGTGTAGTCATAGCGGGTGCAAGTCTCGGCTTATAGGCTACCTTGGGCTTGTAGCCGTAGGGTCGTCGGTCGGGCGTCTTACTTACAGAAGCAGACGACCTGCGTGACCACTTCAGGTGTCATCCCTGGCTTTCGAAGGCATTCTTTGGCGTAAGGTGTAGGCGAAGTTGCTCCTCAGAGACCATATCCTTCCAAGTCGTAGCTTTGATCCCGCAAGTCGTTTAACTAATACTGTAATACTTTGAAATCAAGCTACTCATGAAGATTTGTACGTCAACGACGGACCATCTTGTCACGCGAATTCTTTTATGGGTAGGGGTTCTGCACTTAGCGTCTTTTTCTGTTAGAGACCCGGGATCCCGTGAAATTGAATCCTTCAGTTGGCTAAGTCTATTCTGGTGGCATGACTATTGTGGCCAATTCTGGGATCCGTCCGGCGCAGGTTGTCGATGTATTCAGGGGGACCTGAGCAGTCGTACAACCCATCTACGTCTGGATATTCCCGAGTGGCATACCCTCTCGTGCTGGAGAGCTTACCTTGAAGGGTGTCGAGGAAATATTTTACCCTCTCGCGCTAGAGAGCTTACCCTGATAGGTGTCGGGGAATTAGTTTACCCTCTCGCGCTGGAGAGCTTACCCAGATGGGTGTCGGGGAATTAGTTTACCCTATCACGTTGGAAAGCTAACCCTAATGGGTGTCGGGGAATTAGTTTACCCTCTCACGCTGGAGAGCTTACCCAGATGGGTGTCGGGGAATTAGTTTACCCTCTCGCACTGGAGAGTTTACCCAGATGGGTGTCGGGGAATTAGTTTACCCTCTCGGGGAATTAGTTTACCCTCTCGCGCTGGAGAGCTAACCCTGATGGGTGTCGAGGAATTAGTTTACCCTCTCGCGCTGGAGAGTTTATGCCGTGTCTGCTGAGCAGCCGACGTCTTCTACTTGTCACAGGGTTGGTCAGTTTGTTCATGCATTTAGCCTAGGCTTGTGAATAAATCATTCAATCTTCATTGAAAATAGAGGCTTTTATTAACTTTGCTCGTAGGCAGTAATGGTATAACAACTGACAATTCTCGGCATGCGAGGTCTTGTTCATTGAAATACTTGAGACTTCGAACTTATGGGGATGGATCTAAAGAAAGTTCAGGAGGTGATGGACTAAGAGTGCTCTGACCTGGCGAAAAAGCCATTAATTCGCATCGTCTTCAATGGGGGTTTAATGTCAACTTCTGCTGCTTGCATAGGCCGTGCAGCTGGCTTGTCAAGGTATTCGTCGCACCAGCCTTCCTTCGTCAGCTCCTCAAGGTACTGGTTCCATTTCAGGCAGCCGTTGGTAGTGTGACCTGGCCCTTGGTGGAATGCGCAATACTTTGTCTGATCCAGTTTGGTAAAATCACCCTTCATGGGTGGTGGCAATTCGAACCATGGTTTATTCTTGAGCTGACGGAGAATCTGACCAATTGGAACTGTGAACTTGGTGAATGCCTTAGGCGCTGAGTCATCTCTGTTTGGAGAATGGTCCCTGCGCTTATTTTTTTGCTCATTCTCACATGACTGCTTAGCCTCATCCCACAGTGCGTGTTTCTCCGCCAAAGCGTAAGAGTTTTCCAGGGTCAGGTTCTCGTCCATGATCAATTTTTCGAAAATGGGCGATCTGCTGGAGCCATTGTCGGAATGATGAGCATGCGATGCTATCATCGCATCCGACAATCTTCGCCTTGAATCTTTTGACGTATGTGCGAAGTGACTCCTTCAGGTCATTCTTCATGTTGAAGATGTGGTTAGACTTCTTTTTGAACAAGCGGTAGGACGAATATTCCTTAGTGAAAACCAAGGAAAGTTCACTGAAGTTCCGGATTGAATGTGACGGCAGGGTGTGGAACCAGTCTTGCGCCTATCCTTGGAGTGTTGCGGCAAAGATTTTGCACATAAGCGCGTCGTTGTTGGCGTAAAAGTCATGGCTCTTCGGTAGTGCATCAAGTGCCTGTCCGGATCTCCGTCTTCTTTGAATAAAGTGAAGTATGGCAGGTTGAACTTTCGTAATGGCTTCGTCTGCTAGATCTCGTCTGTAAAGGGTGACTTGCTCAGGTTAGCCACATCTCTACGAAGGGCATCTTCGGTAGTGTCAATGCACTGGAAACTTCAACTGTCTCTGCTACGAGCCTTTGTACTTCCTCCTGGATTTGTGCTTGGTGGGGCAACGAAAACTTCAACTGCCCCCGGTGCTGACCTACTGGTCCCAGTTGCTCTTCGACATGTCATGCTCGTTTGTTCTGCTGTTGCGGTGCACGTGGTTCGCTATGTGCTGCTTGCCGTCACTCTGGGTGGTGGCTGCCAGTGGAACTTAGGTTGGACTGCTCACGTGCTCTTCCTTGGGCGTCGTGTGACTGCCTACTCCGTTGCCTAGTAGGTAGATCTCCTTGTGGGCCTAGCCTCGTGTGGACGCTTCTCCTGGAATGTCCTGAGTACTTGTCGAAGTGTGGACCTAACCTCGAATGCATACTGACTCGTGAGCCGAGTCGGGAATGAACGCTTCTCTATGCATTTAGGCAGAAGTAGACGTTTCCCCGAGGGCCCAAACGAGAGTGAACATTACCCGAACGCATGGTTCATGGTGGGCTAAACGGCTCTTCACCAGGACGTCCCTGAAATGAGTCACGTTCTTTCGCCCTTGTCTTGCTTCGGGACTCCTCATCTGGGGTGTGCTGCACCTCAATGCGCTCGAGGAGTTGGTTCACCAAGGTGGTTTTCTGCGCGAGGTCGTTCGTTAACTTGGCAACCTGCTGGTGCAGGAGGTGTTCGCCATTTGGATTGGAAGAGTTTAGATAATGGGCATCTCCATGTGTGGTGGAAGTGTAATGGTCTGCAGGTACAAAATTTGGGCCCAAAGCAGGCATTCCTGCAAAAAAGTGGGGTGTAAGTAACCCTGAATCGATCGCTGGACCGGTGGTCGGAATCTGGATCGCTGGAGGTGGCCTTGGATTGGATTGGGCCACGGGCCGAGTTGTCGGAGTGGGCCACGTGGCACGTTGGATCGGCGCTTACTCACTTTGAATCTGCATGGCCGTGGGTCTTTCTGGCCGTTGGGCTGCCACATCTTAGCCTGTTGGCTGAGTGGCTCGGGCTTGGGTTCGCTATGCTGCCTGGCTGGCAACAACTGCAGAATTCTGGGCTCAGGTTCGGGCCTGCTGTGTAACTAAGCCTGCTGCTGCATTGGGCTGGGCATCCTGCCCAAGGCTTGCTGTGGTAGCTGCCAAGTTCTGGGCCTCCTGCCTATGAGCTTGGAAGTGGTCATGAGCCTCCTGCCTAGGGTTTGGTGGGAGTGGTGATGTGGCCTGGTGGCCTTGCCGTGGCTGCTGGGTCACGATGGTGATGATGATGGTGCGGCTCCGCAGTGGTAGGGCTCCTCCTGTCATCGCGTTGAGCCTTGAGGATCTCTGTCGTGGGGATACGTCCTCGTCTCCACTCTCCAATCCAAATCCTTCCACGTATGGGGTTCCATTCATCGTAGTTTCTGAATTTTCTACCATTGTATCCTTTCTCTAAGGATTGATCAAGAAACTTTTCTAGGAAAAATTAATTGATAGGACGTGTGAGAAATTCAACGTAACAGAAAATTCAAAAAACTAATGCGAGAGGCTTCTTTGAGTATTTTGAATCAGCTCTCAATGAAAGCACCAATTTGTCGATGCAAATTTCCGCCATCTTTAGTCTTGACGAAAATGCACCTGCAAAACAATCAACACCTTTGATCAAAGACCTAAGCCTCACGTGCCCACAAGGTGGGGGGGTTAGGTCAATGGATCTCCGATGCCTAAGTTTGTTTCTCTGAGAGAGTAAAGTGTTTAAGGCTTTTTAGGGTTGCAAAAGCTCCCAAAAAATGGTAGAATATGGGGTATTTATAGGGCTAGGGCCGGCCATATAGGGTTTAATGGAGAAATATTCTCTAAATATTCCCAAGATATTTAATAGGAGATAATATCTTGAGGTAATAGGGTGTAGTCAATCTTCAATTAGGAATGTATTAAAGATAGGATTTGGGTAATTAATCTTTATCTTTAATTCCTTGCCATGTGCAGGTGAGCTGTGGGTAGTTGTGTTCAACTGCTGAGTCCTTCAGGGATATGAGCTGCCCGTGGGAGAATCTGATAAGCCTGCCCATTTATTGAGGGCAATCTTGTCTTTCTTGAATAAAAGTCCATGTGTCACCTCTAGAATTTTTGGGATTATTTTAAGCTCCACAAGGTTCAAGGAGATCCTGTAATCGTGTTCATTTGTTGACGGTCAGTTTTCGTCAGGTACTATTTGTGTTCAATTTTAAAAATAAAATTTAAAATGATTTCTAACTGCATGATGTACGATGAATGGACACGATTAGAGGATCCGAAGAGGATCCTCATTCGGATAATTAATCATTGTGGAAAGCTATTCAGACTTTAGTATATTTTATTTTAGAGTTAATTAGATTTATACGCTCAAAATTTGAATTTCTTTTATTAAAAATCCATGCATTTTAGAATTTTGATCAAGGCGCTTTAGTGCATTTGGCCACATCAATATTTTCTTATTTTTTAAAATTAAAAATAATAATTGAATTTTTGAAATTAAAATTTTACATATTGATTTCTAAATTTGTCATTTTAATTAGGAGTGATACTAAACCCACCACATTATCCTATTTTTCCACCACCTTTTAAAAAAATATTAATAACATGTTTAGTCTTTTATAAAAAGACTTTTAAACCCCTACCCCGTTTCTCTTTCCCCCATCCTTCTCTCTCTTCGGTTTTCATCTCTTCTCTGTCTCTATATCGACCGTCACAGCTTCTCCGTCGACTGACACTATCTTTCTCTTCGTCCCCCTGTTTATCTTTTTAGTACATTAGTTCTCTCTTTTCCCCAAAATCAATTCAAATCAGCTTGAATTTGCTGATTAGGTTTTGATTGGATTATAATCATTGTGATTGCAAATTTTGGGTTTGTTTTATTAGATTAGGTTCCCTCCAATTTTCTAGGCAGCTCACTGTTGAGTGTTTTTGGAAATATTCAAAACTTTTGGGAATCTGGATTTAGAAAAAAATTCAGAAATTTTGCTTTATAAGATTAGGTTCCATCTAATCATCTACTTTGTCCTCTTGACTCACACCCAAAATTTTGTTACCAATTAACGCATTATGCTGGTAAAAGAAGTCCAAGGAGGACTGGTGGTGGAAATTGGACAATGGAAGTGTGATGAAGGTTATTTTAAGAATTATAGTGGGTGGGAAAATAAAATTTCAATTTTTTAAAACTTTTATGGTGAGTGAGATTATAACCGGGGTGGGAAAATAAGACAATGGGGTAGGTAGACTTGGCAGTTTCTGACATGACACGGTGACACGATACAAAAATGACACGAAAATAACGGGTTTCAAGTCAACACGATAACTAATCAGGTCATTATCGGGTGACCTGTTAAGAACCCGTTAATAACGGGTTCTTAACGGGTATACACGCGGGTAACACGTGGGTAACCCGTTTCGACCCATTAAGAAAAAAATTATTTTTATAATTTTAAAGTTTAATTACTAAACGATTTATTATAAAATACAATAGCCATATTCATATAGACAATACATTCTATATTAAATATATAGTTTTGTATTATTATTCTATATAAGTTATAAAAAAAAAGTTTTAGTCATTATTTATTTTTATTATGAGAGTTCCTTATTATCATTACTAGGATAAATTTTACTTAACATGTTGTTGTCCAAAATTAAAATAAACTAGTATAGTATTTGTATAGGCAAGAATAACATACATACAAGTACGAAAAATGTGAAAGAATATATAAACACTCATGATTCATCATTATTCCTCCACAAGTAGATAATTGTTACACTTACATTATCGTTTAGATTTTTAAAATCCTCCAAACCCTCATGAATAATGTTTTTTATTTGAGGGCAAAATTAATAAAATTAATAATAATTATTGTAGAAGTGTAAAAAAATGTAAAAAAAATATACAATCACTCATAGTGACAAGCTTTACAACTGTCTTTCATGAAGGGGTCAGCTTTGAAATCCAACACTATAATCCATAAACCTTAAATTTATATTTAACCGTCGATTGTCATTTACACTTTATTCTTCTTATTGAATTTCATTTTTAAAATTTTCATTTTTGAAAACATGATCATCTGGCTGATGTAAGAAGATGAACAGTTCAGATCTTTGATATCACGTTTCGATATTTACGGTTAACTGAAATATGAGTCAATGTCATATAGTTTGTAGAAACTTTATACACATCAAGCAATATTTTCACTAACCGTAAAACTCTGAACATAATATCAACAATCCAAACCGTTCATCTTCCTGCATCCTCTAATAGATCATGTTTTCAAAAAAGAAAATCTGAAAAAACAAAATTTGATGAGAAAAATGAAGCGTAAATATAAACAACAATCAACGGTTAAATTTTGATCTATAATTTATATGATTATAGTGGCGAATTTTGAAGTTAAGCTCTTCACGAAAGTTGTAAAGCTTGTCATTAGGAGCGTTTATATATTTTTTCTATATTTTTTACACTTTTACATTAATTAAAAAACTATTAAAGACTTTACTTAAATAACAGCCGTAAGATAAATAAGAGTAAATATGTACCGTTGGATTCTATTTCACTTATATTATTAGAACTTTTTTGGACGAAAAAAAACCCTTCTCTATTCTATTATTTTCCAATTTTATCATTTGATCAAAAGAAAAGCTCTAATCCCTTTCTCTCTCCCCACTCCCGTAACCCTCTTTCCCGATCCCGCTATCTGTTTGTCCTAACCTTTCTCTCCCACCGAATGTTCAGTTTTTTCAGTAGCCTATCTCAGTCTCTCTTTTCTCCTCCCTCGTGCAGTGGATGGAATCATCTTTGTCATCTCTGGTCGTCTCTACATCTCTGCATTTCTGCATCTCCATTTCTCCATATTCCACCCCATGTTCGATTTTGCCTCTTAATTTGGCTATTTACTTGGATGAAAAATATGTAAGAATTTGGCTATTTCTTGAATAAGTTCCGTTACTGCATTTTCATTTTAAGTTCCGTTACTACTTTAATGAATCTCTGCAAGAACAAAGTTCCAATGTCCTTAATTTTGCAAATCTTTTGAACATTTGATATTTTGTAATGTTCTAATGTTTTTTTATTTATTATTATGCTCTTATTTTGGGTATGTAAATATATACTTAAAAGAAAAATACGTTTTTATGTTTTGGATGTGACAATATGGTATGTATATACTTATTTAGTATTATGTTTTTCATTTGATTATTTATTGGTTTAAAATATATTTTCCTTAACGGGTAACGGGTCGGGTCATATTACCTGTTAATATTATCAAGTCGATTTCAAGTCGGGTCATTTTACCTGTTTATTTTAACAGGTGTTACACGACACAACCCGTTAAGATATTGGGTATGACATGAAAACGACACGAACACGGAAAACACGACACGAATGCCAGGTCTAAGGGTAGGTCTATCATCACTCTTAATTAGTTGAAAGTGTTTTTTTATCTGGCCATTTTTTTTATTAATGCATTTTAGGAGTTGTGGATGTTATGGTCTATTTTATCTGATAGGGAGAGAGAGGGCCGGCGGCACAAAGAGAGAATAGAGAGAGATATGCGTTTGTAGGGTTGTGTAGAAGATGTGTTATTCCCCCTACGCAGTGCCTTTATTTATAGTAATAAGGGAATGAAGAAATCCTTGTCCTCCAAGGAATTCAAGTCCTATTAGGGAAGAATAACTAGAATCAAATCTAATATAGGATTTACACAATCATTCTTAAATAAGAAGTTTATAACACTCCCCCTTGAGTGTGTAAATACTTAAGTATATTCGGTATCATGTAGAGTTGAGGACGTCGACTCATTGACACTGATTCTGGGAACACGCTAGTCTAAGAAAAGGTAGGAACTTGCATAAGGAAGTAAGTCGCACAAAAACCCCTATGGCTATGCTAAAAACCCAAGTTGGGACAAAATGCAAAGTCAAATGAAACGTCTATAGGACGTCATCAGGGATATGATCAACCCAAGTTGGGTGCCTCATCAAAACCTCATTAGGTAGCAAAAATCCAGTGGGAAAAATGCTTCTAATCGTAGGGAAAGAGAGTACATAAAGATCAAGCAAGTATACTTCAAGATACTCCCCCTGAGTTTGACATAATTCCAAAGAGAACTAACAATGTTATAACTCAAAAAGTTTACGTATACCAATTCCTTGAACAAGCTTCTGAAAAGTCGTTTTCGGTAGTGATTTGGTGAAGAGGTCAGCCAAATTGTCTTGTGAACAGATTTTGTGACTTCAATTTTCTGATGCTCTTGCTGTTGATGTGAGAAGAAGAATTTCGGTGCAATGTGTTTGGTGTTGTCTCATTTGATGTAACCCTTCTTAAGTTGTTCAATGCATGTTGTGTTGCCTTCATAGATCGTCGTCGGGACGTCAACGACGGGGTAAAGATCGTAGTAGCTTCGAATATGGCCCACAACTGCTCTCAATCAGTAGCATTCCCGAGTTGCTTCACGTAGAGCGAGAACTTCAGCATGGTTAGACGAAGTGGCAACTAAGGTCTGTTTAGTTGACCTCCAAAAGATTGCGATGCCTCCAACAGTAAAGACATAACCCGTTTGAGAGTGCGTTTTGGGCAGATCAGATAAGTATCATGCATCGACATAACCAACAAGGCGAGAATCGACTCAAGATAAGAGGGTGCGGCATCATTCGAGGATCCATAAGGATAGAACAAGCCCTGATCCATGGTACCCTTAAAGTAGCGAAAGATGTCTTTAACACCAGTCCAGTGTCTGCGTGCTGGTGCATTATTGTATCTTGCCAAAAGATTAACAACGAAGAAGATGTCGGGTCTAGTGCATTGAGCTAAGTACAATAAAGCGCCTATCGCCCTTAGATAAGGAACTTCAGGCTCCAAAATCTCTTCATCATCCTCCTTTGGACGTAAGGGATCTCATTTTGCATCTAGCGATCGAAATACCATAGGAGTACTCCAAGGCTTCACTTTATCCTTGTTAAAGTGGCGCAACATATTATGGGTGTAGTTCGATTGATGTATTAAGATTCCATCCGAACGGTGCTCTATCTCGAGATCGAGACCGTATCGAGTCTTTCCTAGATCATTCATCTCAAATTCAGACTTCAGGTGCGCGGCAGTTCTTTGGAACTCTTCAGGAGTTTCAATGAGGTTCATGTCATTAACATATACTGGAACAATCCCAAAACCGGAATGTGACTTCTTAATGAACACACAAGGGCATAGTTCATTGTTCATATATCCCTGACTAGTCAAATACTCACTCAGACAGTTCCGTAATCTAGAATATCCTCATGAGTAGGCGACAGTCAGATTCACGATAGGCTCTTCAAGGGCTTGTGTTGTGTGTTTCCTCTTCCAGAGGTGTGAATCCTTTGAACCAAGTGGTCTGCCACGCTTATATGTAAGGGCAGATGATTGGCTAACCGCTAATGTACGTGAATCGGCCAAAGTGGTGTCCCAGGCCTCCAAGAAGAAAATCCATCGTACATTTGGTACATCCATCTTTGCAGGCACATCTTAGTTAGAATATGTGATCTTGTCACTCGCACTAAATCGGTGAAAGCATCTAGCATGCTTTGAGCTATGATTTGGAGATCTAATACATGCTACACTTCAATCTCAGACTAAGCGGTGCGGGGATCTAAATGAGACAAAGTGGGAGTAATCCACAATAATTCGCGTCGTTCTTCAAGAACGGTGACGTTCTTATCTCTCCTAACAACTTGAAGACTGTCTTATAGAAGTGACAATCTGCAAGACGAGTGGTAAATAGATCGCCTGCCAAAGGTTCTAAGTAACGAAATATCGAAGAAGAATCATATCCAATATAAATTCCCATCCTTTGCTGAGGCCCCATATTTGTATGTAAGGGCGGCGAAATCAGTACATAAACTGCACAATATGTTGGGTTTGTATTCGGTAACCAACTAAATGGCGCCATATGGTTGGGTCGCAACAGGCCTCAGGCGAACCAACATGGTTGTGTGCAATATTGCATGGCCCTAAGAAGCTATCGAGAGCTTGGTATGTATGACCAACGATCAAGCAATCATTTGTAAGCGCCCAATGAATACCTTTGCCAGGCCGTTCTGGGTGTGAACATGGGGTATTGGATGTTTAACTTCAACCCCAATCAACATGCAATAGTCATAAAAAAATTTAGATGGGAATTCCCCAGCATTGTCCAATCGAATATATTTGATTGGATAATCATGGTGGTAAGCCTTTAGCTTGATAGCATGAACCAACAGTTTGGAGAATGCAGCGTTCCTTGTGGACAACAAGCACACATGTGACCAGCGTGTGGAAGTGTTATTCCCCCTGCGCAGTGCCTTTATTTATAGTAATAAGTGAGAGAAGAAATCCTTCTCCTCCAAGGACTACAAGTCCTAATAGGGTAGAATAACTAGAATCAAATCTAATCTAGGATTTACACAATCACACTTAAATAAGAAGTTTATAACAAAATAATAATTTTTACAAAAATATTTTCCAGATTCGTAGTTTCGTAAAATCTTCATCGTAGCTCCGAATTTGATTCCATCTGCGCCTACACATTTGCACCGTTAGTACTTCGAGAATACGGTAAAATAATAGCTTATACCCGTCACGAAATGACGGTCAACGAAAGTTAACAATCTCGCCTCTAGGGGTATTTTCGTAATTCACTTCTTTAAAATTAATAAAATCGTAAAATTAGGGAAGGGTTAAAGTTTACATTTAAATTTTTTTGTTTGACCAAATATCTTAAATGGTATTGTTATTTCTTCATTAAAAGGAAAAAACAAATCAAACGGTAGGGTATTTTATTTCTTAATAAATTGTATATAATCATTTTTTTCGTATAATTATCTTTAAAAGGAATCAAATGAGCTAGATTGTAGGAAATTTGTTTCAATATCTCTGCACTTTTATCTCGACGTGAAAGAATTTAGGCAGTGGCAAGATCTATAATTTTGGTACGAATAATTGATAGTTATAATAGATGAGACTCAAAAATTGTAGGGAAAATGTTTAATAAAATATCTAAAAGCAAAAGATGTTTAGTCTATAAAGTTAAAAACTCAGACACCTATATCAAAACGCCCATTTATTTTATTAATAAGGAATTTCAAAAGAAATTAGAGTTAGGAAATTAAGTTTTTTTTTTTAATTGGCCTTTATACTTTTTTTTTTATCAAACGATAAATTTTGTTAGATTAAATGTAAAATTAGCCATCGACAAAGTTTGAACTCATCTCATCATGCAATGACTCAACTCATTTACATCACTATGGTAAAGGCGGTGGGGTTTTATAAGAACATTCATTCTCATTGTTTGTTGTTCAGCCACCAAATAAGGAAAAAAAAAATCGTATTTCAAAAGGGGCTGAAGCAAAAAGCTCTAGAGGGAAGAGTTTTTTTTTTTTGTTGGTAAAAAAAAAGGGTGTTGCGGCAAAAAGTTCAAGAAGGAAGTTTTTTTGTTTTTGTTTTACTAGGGCTACGATGTAGTCGTATTATAAATACTTATTTCCTTGTTGTTATGAACTTTCCTAGTTTAATTGTGATTGTGTAAATCCTAGATTAGATTTGATTTTAGTTATTCTTTCCTATATGGACTTGTATTCCTTGGGGATGAAGGATTTCTTCTCCCTTTTTACTACTATAACTATAAATAAAGGCACTACGTAGGGGGATAACATATCCTCAACACACATTTTCCCCCTACGATTCTACAAACACATCTTTCATCTCTCTCTCTTCCCTTGATGTCGGCTCTCTCCCTTTAGTCAGATAAAATAGGCAACAACACATTATCAACACGCTACTATTGCTGCGTTAAGGAATCTGATGTTGAAACTTTTTTCTGCATCAAACCAGTTCATCCACATCATCACGCAATCAGGTTCTTCCAAAACAACGATTTTATCTCAATATTTTTGTGGCCCTGATAGCATGAACATTCACCATAATGCATGACCCAACTTTACATTTTTTGAATTTTAGATTCTACATAAATTGTGTATGCATTATATTCATAATTGTTGAATTATGTGAATTTGATATTGCCATGAATTGCATCAAATATATGTCCATGCATTAAAATATTTGAATTGAATATGCATTGAATTGAATTTAAAAAAAAAAGAAAAAAAAGAAAATAATTGCAATTGGGAAACCTAGGGTTCTTTGAACCCGTGACCTCTACCACCCTCATCCATGTCGATGGGCCACACCTGTTACCTTCCCGAGCCGAGAACCCAAGCCTGGAGCCACGGCTTCAGGCCCAAAACCTAGACCTAATGCCCAGAAGGTGTCACCCACCATGAAATCGTTGTGTAGCATGGCCTACAGCCATGCCCAGCCACTTTCGGCTAACCCCCCAACGACCTGAAGTCGTCCCCAACAAGTTCTCATTTAAAATTCAATTTTTTTCTTTGAAATCAAAATCGAAAATTCTAGGGTTTTGCTACGTTAAGAGTTCTTCATTGTCCGTTCAATTTTATGGGTTGCCGTTGCACCTACGGCCTTCGCTGGGATTTTTTCACCATAACATGACCGCCTGAAGCGGTGGCCCCGACCTTCTTCTTTGGCGGGTTCACCCAGCTCGCGCTAGGGTGTCTAGGTCACAGCAAAACCAAGCCCACTTGGGCTTGGCCTTTTTCCCTCAGCAATGCTTCAGCCTTTTGACCTTGAACAAATTCCTCGGCCCGCATCACAGAGCCTAGTTGGTTTTTTTTTTTTTTTAATTTTTTTTGTTGGATCTGGCCCTGCAACACCACCTATACTTGGTGTTCCCGTATCCCCATTGGAGTGGAACGCCACCCTCGTAAGGCACCCAATGTTCCTTGCACCTCGTAACACAGGATCCCTACCCTTGCATGGGTCATTCCCTTTTTTTTGTGGATCCAGCACACATTTTTGGGTCTACTACTCGAGCCCATCTCCTTTACCTTTTTCACCGTAGGCCTGCAGTCCCACCCGAGACCAAACTAGCCTATTATGGGCCTGGACCTCATGGTAGATAATTGCTCAGCCCACCCCATAGGCTTTGGCCTATATTTTTGGGCCCCGAGTTTAAATGCCTAATTATGTTTAGGCCCAATGGATTTTATATTTTTTTCACCCATACTTTAATTTTGGCCCGAAGTCCAAATAATTAATTCCATTATAATTTTAGATCTGAAGTTCTATTTGCATATTTCTATATATATTTGCGTTTGTCTGCAGGAACATACGAACCTTAAGTTCATAATTATTTTGAAACTTGAAATTTCTAAAAACATGCCTTGTTTGAAAACCTGAAGTTTTCCTTAAAAACAACACCCATGAAAACCCGAAACTTTTTCATGCGAATATTAACCAATACATGTCTATTAGAACCTAAATGTTCTACTCCTATATGAATGGATTGATTTTTGTTCTCCATTGTACTAATCACATCTTGTCCATTATTTTGTGATATGAACATGTCGAATTTGAACAAACTCGACTTCATTGCTTTGGAGGTCTTTGGAGGTCTTTGGAAGGAACTACCTCAAGTGGGTCTAAGATGTGAAGCTCTACCTCACTGCAAAGAATTTACATCATACCATTGAAGATAAGACAGACAACCTTGTTGGCGAAGCTGAGAAAGCCACCGCTATGATCTTCATCCGAAGACATATTTATGACGCCCTGCAAACTGAATATCTTGCTGAAGAGAATCCATGAACACTATGGGTCGCTTTAGCTGATCACTTTGATCACCAAAATGACATCTTTTTGCCTGAAGCAAGACATGACTGGCATCATTTGCTCTTCTAAGACTTTAAGTTTGTGAATAAATATAATTCTGAAGTTTGTTGAATCCGATCACTTCTCAAGTTTTGTAATGAGACTTTGACCGAGGAGGATCTCCTGGAGAAGACCTATTCGACCTTCTCTGCTACTAATATTGTCTTGCAGCAATAGTATAGAGCTTAGAAGTTTACCAAGTTCTCGGATTTGATCTTTGTTTTACTTATCGCTAAAAAGAAGAACCAGTTGTTGATGAAGAATCATCAAGCTCGACCTACTGGGGTGTCTACTGTGCCTGAAGCACACTATAACATAAACCAATGCACAAAACACCAAAATAGGCGTGGTAGGGGCGGCCATATGCCATCCCGCCAAGGTCAACAGAGCCAAAGCCCATCTAAGGGAGGAAACAAATCCCAGAAGCACCCAAACCTCACTCACAAGGCCCCAAACTTCAAGAATAAAGGCAAAACACCTAAAACCATGGATGTGGATATGTGTTATCGTTGTGGTTCAAATGACCATTGGTCTTGTGTTTTCCGAGCTCCCCAGAAGGTTGTAGCTGAATATCATTCTCGTCATAAGAGGTTTGAATCAAATATTTTTTTTTAATGGATATTTGTTTTTAGAACTTTTATGCATGTGACCGATTCAAATTAATTTTTCATTCTAGGCATGACTAGTGGAAGTTAGTTGTCTGGCAGATAATGCAACCACGCACACTGTTTTGCGTGAATACATCTATTTCACTAACTTCATACCTAATAATGCACCTCTGACAACCCTCTCAAGCTCATCCAACCTAATCGAAGGATATTGTAAGGCACGTATAATGTTGTTAAATGGTACAATTTTGACCATTGATGAGGCACTATATTCTCCATGTTCCGGAAAAACGTTGTTGAGCTTTAAGGACATTAGAGATAACAATTACCACGCTGAAACCCACGTAGAAAATGGAGTTGAATTTTTGTGCATAACTTCCTACGAATATGGCCAGAAGCGTATTCTAGAGAAGATGGAATGTATCTCGAGTGGTCTGTATACTATGACCATACGCCCCATAGAGAGCCACTATGTGGTCGGCCCTACCTCTGGGATCGTGCACAAAATTACACTTTGGCATGATCATTTGGGACATCTTGGATGAATAGCGATGCGTTGTATCCTCAAATCATAACACGGGCATCCACTAACCCGAAGTTTAGGTTCGATTCAAGGAATCGTATGTCAAACATGTTTTATGGGAAAACTTATTACTAAGCCTTCTTATGACAAGATTTTTTCAAATCCTCCCATTTTTCTACAACGGATCCAGGGGGACATTTGTGGACCGATTCACCCTTCATGCGGACCATTTAGATATTTTATGGTTTTGGTTGACACTTCCACACGTTGGTCACACGTGTGCTTGTTGTCCACAAGGAACGCTGCATTCTCCAAATTGTTGGCTTAGATTATCAAGCTGAGGGCTTACCATCCTGATTATCTGATCAAATCTATTTGATTGGATAATGCTGGAGAATTCACACCTAAAACTTTTGATTACAATTGCATGTTGGTTGGGATTGAAGTTGAACATCATGTACCCCATGTTATCACCCAGAACGGCCTGGCAGAGGCATTCATTAAGCGCTTACGAATGATTGCTCAATCGTTTGTCATACGTACCAAGCTCCCGATCGCTACTTGGGGCCATGCAATATTGCATGCAGCCATGTTGGTCCACCTGAGGCCTGTTGCGACCCAACTATATAACGCATTTCAGTTGGTTACCGGATATGAACCCGACATATTGCATCTGCGCGTTTTTTGTTGTGCGGTCTATGTGCCGATTTCGCCACCTTACGTACAAAAACGGGGCCTCAGCGAGGGATGTGAATCTATGTCGAATATGATTCTCCTTCGATCATTTGTTACTTAGAATCTTTGACATACGATCTGTTTACCGCTCGTTTCACGGATTGTCACTTTTATGAGACAGTATTCCCTTCGTTAAGGGGAGATAAGATCGTCAATGTTCCTGAAAAACGACGCGAATTATCGTGGATGACTCCCACTTTGTCTCATTTAGATAATCGCACTGCTCAATCTGAAACTGAAGTGCAACACATATTAGATCTCCAGAGCATAGTTCAAAGCATACCAGATGCTTTCACCAATCTAGTGCAAGTGACAAGATCACATATTCCAGCTGCAAATACGCCTACAAAGATGGATGTACCAAATGTATGATGGACCTCCCTCCTAGAGGCCTAGGACGCCAACCTTGGTGATCCACGTACATTAGCGGTTAGCCAATCATCTGCCTTTACACATAAACGTGGTAGACCTTTCTGTTCAAAGGATTCACACCCCTGGAAGAGGAAACCCACGGCACATGCCTCTGAAGAGCCTACCGTAAATCTGATTGTTGCTTACTCATTCTATCCAACTCATAAGAAAATTCTAGATTATGAAAGCATCATTCAAGAGACGAATCTACTTCCCGAGAATCGTGAGATTTCAGTATAGCATGCTAGCTTAGATGATGTGTGGCGTAGAAATGAAATGATCGTCGACGATGCATTAGCATATGCAGTAGCTAATGAGATCATGTTAAACGATGACATTGAACCTCCTTCCGTTGAGGAATGTTGACGTAGAACCAATTGGTCAAATTGGAAATAATTTATCCAAGTTGAACTCGATTCGCTTGTGAAACGCAAGGTGTTTGGACCTGTAGTTCTTACTCTTCCACATGTAAAGCCTGTTAGCTACAAGTGGGTTTTCGTTCGGAAACGTAATGAGAAGAACGAAATTGTGCCTTACAATGCTCATCATGTTACGCAAGGCTTCTCACAACGCCCCGGGTTGACTATAATGAAACTAATTCACCCGTTATGGATGTGATTACTTTTTGCTACCTTATCAGTTTGGTAGTTTCCGAAAAACTGAATATGCAGCTGATGGACGTAGTAACTGCGTATCTCTATGAGGATGTTGATAAGAAAAGTTATATGAAAGTTCTCAAAGGACTTACATTGACTAGATCAAATATTTCCAAACCTCAGAACACACTATAAATTCGACTGAGGCGTTCACTCTACGGTTTGAAGCAATCCGAAAGAATGAGGTATAACCGTCTGAGTGAGTATTTGACTAGTCAAGGATATGTGAACAACGAACTATGCCCTTGTGTTTTCATTAAGAAGTCACATTCCGGTTTTGCGATAGTTGCAGTATATGTTGATGACATGAACCTTATCAGAACTCTTGAAGAGCTCGTGAGAACTGCCGAGCACCTGAAGTTGGAATTTGAGATGAAAGATTTAGGAAAGACTCAATACTGTCTCGGTCTCGAGATAGAGCACTGTTCAGATAGACTCTTAGTACATCAAACGAACTACACCCAAAAGGTGTTGCTCTGCTTTAATGAGGATAAAGTGAAGCCTTCGAGTACTCCTATGGTCGTTCGATCGCTAGATGCAAAATGAGATCCTTTCCGTCCGAAGGAGGATAATGAAGAAATTTTGGAGCCTCAAGTTTCTTATCTAAGTGCGATAGGCACTTTATTTTACTTAGCTCAATGCACTAGACCTAACATCTCCTTCACTGTTAATCTTTTGGCAAGATACAGTAATGCACTAACACGCAGACACTGGACTGGCGTGAAAGACATTTTCCATTACCTTAAGGGTACTACGGATTTGGGTTTGTTCATGGTTAGAGGCACCGCAATCTCTTGGAGGTCAACTAAATAGACCTTAGTTGCCACTTCCTCTAACCATGCTGAAATTCTCGCCTTACATGAAGCAACTCAAGAATGCTTTTGGTTGAAAGCAGTTGTGGGCCATATGTGAAGCTCCTGCAATCTTTACCCCGTCGTAGGTGTCCCGACGACGATCTTTGAAGACAACACAGCATGCATCGAACAACTCAAGAAGGGTTACATCAAATTAGACAACACTAAGCACATTGCGCCAAAGTTCTTCTTCTCACATCAACAACAAGAACATCAAAAGATTAAAGTCACGTAAATCCGTTCACAAGACAATATGGTCGATCTTTTCACCAAATCACAACTGAAGGAGACGTTTCAGAAACTTGTTCAAGGAATTGATATGCGTAAACTTTATGAGTTGTAACATTGCTATTTCTTTTTGGAATTGTGTCAAACTCAGGGGGAGTATCCTAAAAGATACTTGCTTGATAATGTATTCTTTTTCCCTATGATTATGCATTTTTCCCACTGGGTTTTTGCTACCTAACTAGGTTTTAATAAGGCACCCACCTTGGGCTGGTCATATCCCTGATGACGTCTCGTAGACGTTTCTTTTGACTTTGCATTTCTCACGCATTGTTCCTTAGACTATGGATTTTGTCCCTACTCGGGTTTTTGCCATATCCTTAGGGTTTTTTAGTGAGACTTACTTCTTTATGCAAGTTCCTACCTCATTGAGAATAAGCGTTGTTCCTAGAATCAGTGTCGACGACTCCATTTCCTTAACTTCTGCATGATGCTGAAATCTACCTTGAGTATTTACACACTCAATGGGGAGTGTTATGAACTTTCATAGTTTAAGTGTGATTGTGTAAATCCTAGATTAGATTGGATTCTAGTTATTCTTTCCTATATGGACTTGTATTGTTTGGGGATGAAGGATTTCTTCTCCCTTTTTACTACTATAAATAAAGACACTACGTAGGGGGGGATAACATATCCTCAACACACATATTCCCCTATGATTCTACAAACACATTTCTCTTCTTTCTCTTCCCTTGTCGTCGGCCCTCTCCCTTTAGTCAGATAAAATAGGCTACAACACTTGTAGCATTGTTATTATCGAGCTTTTTCTTTCATATTGAGTTTTTTTTTTTCTCTATTAGTAGCGTACTTGATTTTGATTCAGATGCTTTAATTGAGTTGATTTGATGCAAGTTAGAGTAGATGTCATACTTAACTTGGGTTTACCTTCTTGCAATTGATACCATAAACCCTTATTTCTGGATGACATGCAATTAGGGTTTGTGTGATTTTCCAACGATTTCCTTAGAGCTTAATTGGTTATTACTTGTTTAAATTCATCTATATGCCATAGAGGGTTAATGTGTTGGGATACTTTTGATGAATCAGATACCATGACCATTGAATAACTTAATTTAAGAAAAATCAATCATCAATATTGGGGAGCTACTTGTTCATAACATATTATTAAATAGAATTGGTTATGGTGAATTCGGGTGCCTGTGCCCAGGCCTTGTTTTATTTCCATGCATTTTATTTTCAAACTTTAGTTAATTTAAGTTGAATTCAAATTCTCAAATCTTTTCCTTTAAAACTTCTCAATTATAATTTGTTTGAATTTAATAAAGTAAGATTTTTAGAATCAATTTGATATATGTGGGAAGATATCCGTGCTTATATGCTATACTATTATTTGATTCGTATACTTGCGAACACTAAGTTCAAGACTTAATAAGGTTAATTTTGGTTATTTAATTTTTTGCAAGAGTAGAGAAGGAGGGAGAGAATTTTTCTATTGAATAATATACAATTTATATGTGTGGGTTTTATTGCTAATATCATCCAAGCATTTTGTGATAAAATTTCATAACTAATAATAGATGGTTAAGTTAAAAAAAAAATTGTTGGATATAAGTCCCAAATAGGGGAATTATGAAAATACAATAAATATATGTGTATAGTTCCACTCCTAATAACACTACGTTTTGGAATAAAACTCAAAACCTAGTTATAGGTAGTTAAGTTTGAACAATATCAGTGTGGTTAGAAGTGGGTCAATGGCCCGTCTCTTTGAACATTTAATAAAAATATCAGTGATTTAATGGTGGATCTTCATAGAGCTAAAAAGTTTATCATGTTATCATAACAAGCTTATATTGCGATACATCTTAAGCTGAATTTCTGGGCTCAAATTTGTTTCCTTAAGTTAGGCTAGCTTTAGCATTCTCTTTTGATACTTCTTGGGCTCAATTTACTGGGCTCAAATTTGCTTCTTTAAGTTGCACTAACTCCAGTTTTGAAATATTGAATGAATGAGTGGACCTTCAAATATTTGTCTTGGTTCTGATGAAATAATGAAGATCACTTTCGAAAAGTTGCAATCACTCTAGCATAATGAATTGACCAATCCCTAATGTGGGAATTAGCTTCTCTTGTGACATAGGTGAAAGATTCAGTTCTAATTTTTACATATGATAAAACTTCAGAAAAGATAGTTTCATCAAATTCCAGGTGTTCAATAAGTAGTCATTTCATTCATTAGTTAAAAAAAATTCTTGGGTGATCTAGAGTACCGGATATTCCAAGTGTTTTAATTATTAAATTTTGAATTTTATAATTTTAAATAAAAATTTAACAGTTAAAATATTTATGTATCCGATGTTGTGGAGCATGCAAGAAAGTTCCCTCATCAGTTTGCGGATGCTACATTTGCAAAGACATAATCAATCATTAGGAAAAGCAAGAGGCCACTTTTCAGAGCCAGTGGAGTTTTCAGTGCCACTGTTTCCCTATGAATTTGGTCTATTCCATGAATCATTCTGAATTCTGAAGAAAATACTTGGACAGATCCATAATCATACATTGTCCTTAAATTTCAACTAATTAATGCTTCATTGTCCTTAAATTTTTTATGCAAACAATAGTAAGAAAGGAGTACTCCGAAGTACGACCTCAAATGGAGAATTAATCATATTTAACCACTTGAACTTTAAGTCCCGCATTGTCTTTATATTTTAAATATGGTGTAATTTAATTTGGAAAAGCACAATTAAGAAACTTAGGTAAAAGGTTGAAAACATGAAAGAAATATAGTGAGGAACATTGGAAGAAACTGAGAAGAAATGTTGTATGCGAGTGGAACGCTGAACCAAATCACGTGTTATAATATAAATGACCGTCTATTTACACTTTGAACACAGATCATCCAGGGTATAAAATTAATAAATCATAGTGTTAAAACATAGGTAGAAAGAACAATAATTTCTCAAAGAGTGAGGAAAACTTAGAGAATTCTGAAAAGTGAGAAATTTGTAGGAAAATAAGAGTGAGAACATTGTAATCAACTAAGTCACATAGTTTGTTAATAATGACAGACTTACACCTTCAACTTCAAGCCATTCATTAGAAAGGGGAAAAACCCTTCAATCAGATTCCTTCTACTACCTACCTAAATACTCACTGCTCCCTAAAATTACATCCCAATTGCCTCTAGAACATTATTTAATCGTCAAAACTACATCTTAATCACATTTCAAATCAAACTAAAAGATTGTGACAAGTTATAGCTCACAATCCCCCCTTCAGTTTCAGCCATTAATCACCTCAACCACCTTCTAAGGTCACTAGTTGAAGAAGGGGAAATCTCACCACCATGACTCTCAGTGCAACAAGAAGAATAGTTGGACTGTTGCTCCACGCCGAAATGCGATGCACTCACACTCTTAAAGCTTGGACTCCTCAAGCTGTATCCATAACCTCCATACCCCATTGCCAGGCCGTAAGGATCAGGAGCTGGAAACGAGAGCCTTTTCTTTGCTGATCCAGCTGCTCGTTCCCGGTCTGGTGTAGATAGCCTTTGCCGGGGTGCGCTCTGAGAGCGTATCCGAGCCTTGGCAGACTCGGTTGCAGCCATGTAATTAGGCAATGCAGCACCAGAATTGGCAATGCTACTATTGCTTGTACTACCCGCCCTGCTGCTATGTTGTTGGTGCACAGCACCAGTGTACACATAGTTGGACCTAAGGCTTGGAGTTTGAGATGCATTGGAGCTTCTATCTTCTCTAACGCAACGAGGGCTTGCAGATCGGACTAGGACAGGCCGGGTTTTTGATGGTGAGGGTGTGATAGGGGAGTGATGATGAAAGGGTTGGCTTTGGTAGGCTCGATCTCTATGGAGTGGTGAACTGGGTCTTTGTTTTGGTGAGCCAGGTCTTTGTTTTGGTGAACTGGGTCTTTGTTGTTGGTGTTGGTGTTGGTGGTATTGGCTTGCACTTGATCTTCTGTAGTTTGGTGGTAAGTTAAAATAAGGCTGAGGGTTGTCGATTTGGACTGTTTTAATGGGGTCTCTCTGGTCAGTTGAAGGTCTTCCTCTGGTCTCCCATGGCTTTGGCGCCAGCCATTTTGATCTCTCTTCAAGCTCATCCTCATTTCCCATAGACGGGGTCCTTCTGTTCCTCCATATCTTCAATCACGCAGAAAATTGAGACCAATTAGCTCATGAATGAAATGAAACCATTGAGAAAAAGGAAAGAAGAAATAACAGAGCTACTAGGCATTCAAGTGGATAACAGACCTGTTGAGAAAAGGCTTGGGACAACGATTTATCACGCTTCATTGCAGCTTCTTTCCGTTGCTGCAACATGGCTTTTACTTCCTCAATGTTGTGAGGACGTTCGTCCCAATCATCTGCTATGATACTTCCCTCTCTAGACTGCTACACACAAATTCAATTACTTGAACTACTCTGTTTCTTTCTTTCTTTCTTGTAAGTGAAAGCAAGAGAGGGCAAGAAATCTATGTTCCACTAACATTGTAAAACAAAAAAAAAAAACTACTTCCACTAGGTATCTTTGAGTAACATTGCGGTACGGAGCGGGACTTGAAGTTGAACTAGGGCACAAAGTTTCTTTCTTTCTTAAACGAGTTCCCATTTTTTATTTTTGGTTTTCAATTTTCATATCTAACACAATCACACGAAAACTTAAAACTAAAACGAAATAGTTATCGGCCAATTCCTTTCTTTCCGCTTTGCAATTTTCAATGTCAAAAGCATGAAAAACACTTAAATCATCGACGATTAGCATTTCAGAATTAAACATTGTTGCTATTCGGGAATGAATCTAACTCACCATGGATTTCCTATCCGAAATGTCTTGAAGATACCGCGATTCCCAAACGCTACTAGTGGTGTCACTAAACGCAGACTGTCTGCTGCCTTCGTGAGAAAGCCTGGTGCGCTGATCGAGCACCCGAGCCTGCACCCGAACCAGAGCCTGCATGCACTTAAGCGTCATCTTTGCTTGCTTCCTCACATTGTGGCCTCTCACCAAGGCCTGCAACTTCACAAGCCCCTTAAGCGCACGAAGCGCCCTCCTTGCCTAAACCACAAACAAAATCACACAACAATCAAAACCCAGTTTCCCATTTCCTCCTTTAACTTTCCCAGCAACCAAACAGAAGTTTAGATCTAGTCATATTAAATGCTGTATACCTACCAAGTATCCTCTGAAGGCTGTCTGGATAACAATGGCGTAGTAGTGTTCTCTGGCATGATTGGAAGGCCTAGTCAGCCGAGCTACCTCAGCGGCTGCGTGGGCAGTAGCCATTGCCGCCTCCGCCGTAGCCACCGCCACAGCAAGCACGTGCTTTTGCTCTGCAGCTGCTGAAACATGCTTTTGCTCCGCAGCTGCTTCTTGGGTCACGGTTTCTTGTTGATTTAAATTTGTGGGTTTTCTGAAAATCCACCTTCGCTTCTCTCTTTTCTGCACGAACCCCAGAAAAACAAAGGTAAATTCACATTTTCTGGATTTGCTGCCCAGTAACAAAAACAGAGATGTAAAAAACAAAGAAAGTGAAAAGATTTTGGGTTTTAAAGAAAAAGAATGAACCTTTTGATCTTCGTCGTCTTTAGTGGGAGATCTGAAAGCCCTTTTGACAGCAGTCAACCAGGAAGTGCCTCCCTTCTTCCCCATGAGATAATACAGTAAAACTAAAACCCAGCTGCATTTACAGCTGCGAAGTAGGAGGCTGAGAGAGAGAACACAAAGTGACAGATAAGCTGGTGGGGGTGACCGTGGCTTGTACGAAAGTGCCACCTCTTTTAACTCTAAAGATTGATAAAGAAGGTTTGAGAGAGAAACCCAAGAAAGTGACTTGTTCAGCTAAAGCTTAAGATTCATTCAATCAATTTGATGGAAAAAGGGAAAACAATAAAAAGATTCATTCAATAAAGTATTATATGAAAAGGGTGTTCAGGTTCGGAGTGTATAGCGTTATCCGCGTTACTTGACATCTTAGTCTAATATTCTAACACAATAACACCGTGAGTATTTGGTATAACATTGTGTTAATGAATAAGAATGTCAATAACACAAAATATTATTTGTGCAGTCACTGCAGCAGTGTACGCATTTTATGTAAATCCTCCGAACTGCTGATGTTCTCTCTCAACTTACAAATTACTAAAATTTATCCCACAAAACGTCCATAGAAATAGTAATGAATCGATGGCTTTTTTTATTTTTCTTCAGAAATGTTAAAAGTCAGGCTTTTTGGAAGGCATTGAAGGACAGTAATGGGTGGTGTCAGAGAGGACCTCAACAAAACTTTATAAACATAAAATGTAGGGTTTTTATTATCACAAATGATTTCTGAAATTTACCCTCATCGTCAAGATGGTTCTTGAAATTGAAAATCAATCAATGTAGTCATTGAAAATAGGTGTCGCAAATCAATGTGGTTCTTCCATCACAATTCTATTAAAAAATCTATGAAGTGCTGATGTGGCATATAAATGGGCCCCATAAGTCTTTTTTTTTCTACTCACAAATGGTCCTTGAAATTGACCCACGACATCAAAATGATCCCTCAAATTGACCCATGACATTAAAATGGTGCATGAAATTAAAAATTGATCAATATAGTCCCTCAAGTAAGTGTCTCAAATCAATGTAGTCATTCTATCACAATTCTGTCAAAAATTCTGTTATGTGCTGATGTGACACATAAATGGGTCACACAAGTCTAATTAAATTTAAAAAAAAAATTACAAATAGGCTTAATAATTTAATAGTTAATAAAAAAATTGTCAACCCAAAAATCCAGTCCTGCAATCACCTCCGATCCCAGTTTGCATTTCTATACCTCATTCACTCTCTATTCTCTAAAACAAAATCTTAATACACCCATCTTTACACACTTTCAACACCCTTCACCGAATTGAACCTAGGTCGAGATCACCTGTAATACCCTGAAAATTTAATTATATGAATTAGATATTCATAATTATGAATATGTGGAGAAAATCGAAAATAAATCGATTTATGGTTATGAAAATTTAATTGAGAAATTTTAAAATTTTGTTACCGGAAATTATTATAATTTACGTCGTAAAATTTATCGATAAGTGAAAAAGATGAAAATGCCCCTAGTTGGTTTAACGTAAGTATACGAGGACGTATTTTATACTAATTTATTTGAATTTATATTTTAATTAAACTAGTTACGAAGTTTGAAGTTTGGAAAACTAATTATCTAAAATCCGTAGACCTTTCGAGGTCACAATTTATATTTTTGAATAAAGCTTGATCTCATGAACGCATAGGCACAAACCGTTTTTGAAATGGAGTTATAACGAATGAGTTAGTAACGTTTAAAGTCAGGGATATTTTTGTAATTTTAACTTTCTCTAGAAAGCTCCAGATTTTCTGGAGCACAGAGATTGTGCCACGTGTATGGTTGGGATGAAAGGAAAATAAGAGAAATGACAAAAATGGATGGCTGAGATGGAAATGAGAGGAGAGAAAATGAGAAATGGAGGGAACGGATAGGCCAATCAGAAGGGGGGAGATAAAAGAAGTGACGAATCAAAAAAGGAAGAAAGGAGGGAAAGGAGGGAGAAAAAAAAGAGGGGAGAAACTGGGTCTCCCTTGACCCATGTGGCCCGACTGGCGGGAAACATGGAAACCAATGGTTTTCCAGCCAACTTCCGGTGAATTACGACAAGACAACACCTGAGAAATACCTCACGGCTCTCCCTCTACCAATCCTACCCAAAAATTTAGGAAAATTGGCCTTGAATTTGGGAAAAACAACACCGGTGGGTGCGAGGGTTATTTGCCGAAATCCACCATTTCTGAAACATTCTCTTCCAATTCCCACCACCATTAGACTCCCCTTGAGGCCTGGAACAAAGCCCAAACAATAGTAGGGGCATCGGAGCACTGGAGGTGATGGATCGAAGCCACCCATTTATAGGGTTTCAGGCGGGTTTCAGACGAATTGGAGCTTTTCCCGGCCAAATTGGCCATAGTCACAGGTATGAAACTTGCTCCATTCACTGAGATCTACTTGCATGTAAAATTTGGTAATTTTTGAAGTTTGTCGGAAATTTTGATTTTTGTTCGACGGAAACCGCCACCTGCGGCGACGCGTGGCCAGTGTGCCGACGCTACCTTTTCATGCAAATTTTGATATTTTAAATCTGTAATTGGTACCCATTTGAGGTGATTCAATTGTGAAAGCTAATGTTGAATATTTTCAGAAATGGATAAAAGAATGAATGGTGAACTACGAAAGGCTTGATCCCGTTCAAGGGTACGTAGGCAGTTTAATGGGAGTTAGATGCAGACTTGAAATAACCGAGATTAATCTTTTGTTGAAAATTGTCTAAGAAAAGGGATTGTGTGTTTAGTTTAAAGATTAACCTTATGTTTTTGGTAAATAGATTTAGCTATAGATTTTGTGAGAAATTAAGAATTTATTAAATAAATTGTGATCCTTAATTAAATAAACGAATTGTAATAAATGTTAGAAAATAAACAAGAGTTTAATTTGGGCCTATCATAGTAATTATCTTCCGAAATAAATTTTTGGGGTCGGGGCGTTACAAATGGTATCAGAGCAAATGATTCTACTTTACAATGTGAGATATTATTGATGTTTGTGGATGTGAATTGTGAATTGCATTGATATTGCATTATTTCATAAGTTCTATGATTAATGAAGATTTTATGTGGAATACCTCTATTGTGATTCACCATGAAGTGAATTGAATTGAACGAGAGTAGAAAAATGTTAAAATGTCATATTTCATGTTATAGCTTCAAAGAGGAGCGCTTGATTAAAGTCTCGAATTAATCTGGAATTGGGTTGATATTATGCTATGCATTAGGAAAATTTTGAACATTAAGATGATTGTGAAAATGTGACAAGTAGATGGAAAAGTCGTATTATACCTGGGTAATTGAGGAATGTTGAATTGGGTGAAAAGGCCCGTGGATGTTGAATAGGGTGAAAAGGCCCGTGGATGTTGTTTTGGGCGAAAAGGCCCATGGATGTCAATTTGGGCAAAATGGCCCATGGAATGGGAGGAATGTTTGATTGGGAAAAAATGGCCCGTGGATGTTGATTTGGGCGAAATGACCCGTGAAATGTAGAGAAATAATTGAATGGGCACAAAGACCCAGTGTTTCCGGGAGAAAAGCTCCATGTGTGGGCTGTGAGAATGAGTTATCAATGTGATGTGTAGCGACCAAGTATATTATGATCTTTTCCAGTTGGTAGTCACTTATTGGGGTAAAAGAAAAAGGTGATGAAATTGTTGGTTTACTAATGATATTTATGGCTGAAAATTTAAATATTTACAAAAAAAAAAGATGAAATTTATAGAACGGGAAAGAAATCATAAATCGAAGTTATGAATTATTCATTATAATTGGAATGGTGGGAAAACCATGGAGATTTTTTCATTTATTGAATTATTGGTGGACATGAATAATAGAATGAGAATTTGAGTTCGTTTAATATAAATGGAAATTGCATGTTGGTTTTAAATTCCTCACTTTTATATAGTGATTGTGATTAGAAATTCCAATGATTTTCACTGGAAATTCTGACATTTGGGTTGCCAATTCTGTTGGTTTGACTTGAAATTGTAATATTTACTTAGCCACTGCTGCTTATGGCTTGAAATTTTGATATTTATTTGGCCGATGATGGATATGATGGGAATATATGATAATTGTTTGCAAAAAAAAAAATGGATATGGCAAAACTTTTCTGAGGTCTGGTATCGCCAGTGATTGTGGCCATAAATTTTGAAAAGAATCAAGGTAATGGCTATGTGTAGCCAATGTTGGTAAGTAGTTTTACCCATGAGTGTGGTTCTTATGCTAGCATTTATCTAGCCAATGGTAGATATGGTTGGATAATCTGGTAATTATTTGGCCAGCGAGGATTGCGACTTGATGTTTGATATTTATTTTGCCAATGTGTATGGCTAGAATTCATGATATTTATTCTGCCAATTAATGTGGCTGCAAATCTGAGTATATGTGTGAAAATCATGATAACTAATTTCGTTGAATTATTTATTTTCAGCTTGAATAAAATTGTAGACTGAAGTTATTGTTTTATTCACTATAAATAGAACGGTCGGATTAGTTTTAAATCTCTTTTCATTATTCGATGGTTGGAAATCTCGGGGACGAGATTTATTTAATGGGGGTTGAATATAATACCCTGAAAATTTAAATATATGAATTAGATATTCATAATTATGAATATGTGGAGAAAATAGAAAATAAATCGATTTATGGTTATGAAAATTTAATTGAGAAATTTTAAAATTTTGCTACCGGAAATTATTATAATTTATGTCGTAAAATTTATCGATAAGTGAAAAAAGTTAAAAATGCCTCTAGTTGGTTTAACGCAAGTATACGAGGACATATTTTATACTAATTTATTTGAATTTAATTAAACTAGTTACGAAGTTTGAAGTTTGGAAACTAATTATCTAAAATCAGTAGACCTTTCGAGGTTACAATTTATATTTTTGAATAGAGCTCGATCTCACGAACACATAGGCCCAAACCATTTGTGAAACGAAGTTATAATGAAGGAGTTATTAACGTTTAAAGTCAAGGATATTTTTGTAATTTTAACCTTTTCTAGAAAGCTCCAGATTTTCTGGAGCACTGAGATTGTGCCACATGTATGGCTGGGATGAAAGGGAAATAAGAGAAAGGAGATTGATGGATGGCTGAGATGGAAATGAGAGGAGAGAAAATGAGAAATGGAGGGAACGGATAGGCCAATTAGAAGGGGGGAGAGCAAAGAAGTGACGAATCAAAAAAAAGAAGAAATGAGGGAAAGGAAGGAGAAAAAAAAAGGGGGGGGGGAGAAACCGAGTCTTCCTTGACCCGTGTGGCCCAACCGGCAGGAAACATGGAAACCAGTGGTTTCCTGGCCAATTTTCGACGAATTACGCGGAGACAACATCTAAGAAATACCTCACTGCTCTCCCTCTACAAATTCCACCCAAAAATTTAGGAAAATTGGCCTTGAATTTGGGAAAAACAGCACCGGTGGGTGCGAGGGTTATTTGCCGAAATCCACCATTTTCTGAAACGTTCTCTTCCAATTCCCACCACCATTAGACTCCTCTTGAGGCCTGGAACAAAGCCCAAACAATAGTAGGGGCGGCGGAGCACCGAAGGTGACGGATCGAAGCCACTTATTTCAAGGGTTTCCAGCAGGTTTGAGACGAATTGGAGCTTTTCCCGGCCGATTGGCAACGACTTGGCCCATTGGTGACGGCTTGGCCCATTGGCAACGACTTCTGAGACATCACCGTTAACATTTAGGCGATCAACATCCTCACAACCTTAATCTTGGAGAGCTTGTTCGGTGCTTCCTTGGTGGTATGGTGATGCAAAGAACGACAAGGTCTGCCTTGAGATAATGAGGTTATAATCGAGTTGCGTCCATTGGTCGTTGAAAACTATTTCCACACCCCTTCTTAGGCCTTGGTTAAGCCTTGTGCCTTTGAGAATTTATGGAAATGAGCTGTCTACGAAGTAGGCCTTACTATAAGAAAAAAAAAATCATTGTGCATAAAGGTATTTAGACAACTTTTTAAATTAATTATTAAACTCACATCAGCACATAACAATTTTTTTTACAACATTGTGGCAGAAGGATCATATTGATTTACGAAATTCATCACTATAATCAAATGAAAAACATAATACTAACCAAGTATATGCATATCATATTGTCACATCCAAAACATAAAAACGCATTTTTCTTTTAAGTATATTTTCGCTTACCTAAATTGATCAAATGGTAAAATTGGAAAATATTGGAATAGAGAAAGGGTTTTTTCGTCCAAAAAAGTTCTAATAATATAAGTGAAATAGAATCCAACGGTACAAATTTACTCTAATTTATCTTACGGGTGTTATTTAAGTAAAGACTTTAATAGTTTTTTAATTAATGTAGAAGTGTAAAAAATATAGAAAAATATATATATATAAACGCTCGTAATGACAAGCTTAACAACTTTCATGAAAAGCTTAACTTCTAAATTCATCACTATAATCATATAAATCATAGATCAAAATTTAACAGTTGATTGTTGTTTACATTTACGCTTCATTGTTCTCATCAAATTTTGTTTTTTCATATTTTCATTTTTTGAAAACATGATCTATTAGAGGATGCAGGAAGATGAACAGTTTGGATCGTTGATATTATATTCAGAGTTTTACGGTTAGTGAAAATATTGCTTGATGTTTATAAAGTTTTTACAAACTATATGACATCGACTCATATTTCAGTTAACCGTAAATATCGAAACGTGATATCAAAGATCTAAACCGTTCATCTTCTTACATCCGCCAGATGATCATGTTTTCAAAAAAGAAAATTTTTAAAATGAAATTCAGTAAGAAGAATAAAGAGTAAATGACAATCGACGGTTAAATATAAATTTAATGTTTATGGATTATACTGTTGGATTTCGAAGCTGACCCTTTCATGAAAGCTGTAAAGCTTGTCACTATGAGTGATTGTATATTTTTCTTTTACATTTTTTACACTTCTACAATAATTATCATTAATTTTATTAATTTTGCGCTCAAATAAAAAACATTATTCATAAGGGTTTGGAGGATTTTAAAAATCTAAACGATAATATATGTGTAACCATTATCTACTCGTAGATGAATGATGATGAATCACGAGTGTTTATATATTCTTTCACATTGTTCATACTTGTATGTATGTCTTCTTAGTTCTTGCATGTCCAAGTACTATACTAGTTTATTTTAATTTTGGACAACAACATGTTAAGTAAAATTTATCTTAGTGATGATAATAAGGAACTCTTATAATAAAAATAAGTAATGACCAAAACTTTTTTTTTTAACTTATATAGAATAATAATACAAAACTATATATGTAATATAGAATATATTGTATATATTAATATGGCTATTGTATTTTATAATAATTATTTTAGTAATTAAACTTTAAAATTATCAAAATAAATTTTTTCTTAACGGATCAAAACGGATTACTCACGTGTTACCCGTGTGTATACCCGTTAATGATCCGATTAGTTATTATGTTGATCCGAAATTTGTTAGTTTCGTGTCATTTTCGTATCGTATCATCGTGTTGTGTCAGAAAGTGTCGGGTCTATGCGTGATATCGAGGATGTTGAAGACCGGGAGAAAAAAAAAATTGAGAAAGAGCACGTTGAGGGTGCACGGGAACCAACAGTAGTGCTCTGCTTTAAGCCAATATATATACATGTACATCTTCCTTTTCTCTCACCTCCTTTATCTGGATAAAAAAAAAAAGGCTCCTTGTGTGGGAAGGTGGTGTGTTTCTGCCTTTTTATCCTTAAAAAATAAACAACTAGGCATCAACCTCTCATGCTGTCACGTGATTGTACCAGGAGCCAACAGGTAAGGTTTATTATCATGTGGTTGACGGACCAAGGTGATGGTGTACCACGACTTACCTACAAGGTCACAATGGATCATATATTAGCCTATTAGGGTGGTTCGGATTTTGGACCCCTAACCGAAAAGGTCAAACTGAATTCTGAACTGATTTCTTTTGAGACCGGATTTCGAAAATCGAAATTAAATTGAATTTTGGTATTCTTGAATATGAAGTTTTGAAAAACTTTCGATCTTTAGGTACAGTTCGGGACAGTCTCTAGTTGTGTTTTGAATATTTGATCATGTAGAAGGAGCAGATGAAGAAGTCACAGTGTTTGATCCCTGTAGAACAGTAGAAGGCAAAAGATGAAATTATAATGGTCTGCGATTCTGCATATGTACTAATCAACCCAAAAATACTCTAGAAATTCAAATTCAAAAATCCAAATCCATGCATATCATGACAATTGAATTAACACTTCACATGCATATCGAATCATTTTTTTTCGAAATTCAGAAATCCAAATCCAAATTCACAAACAATCAAAGAAACCCCAATTTTGACAAACGTTAGAAATAACCACAAAAATATGTAGAAACAAAACCCTAGATTTTGAATACCAATCTTGGTTTGAAAATAATTTGAAACAAAACTTTAGATTTTGAAACAAATACCTCGATTTTGGGGCTCGAGAGTCGCTTGATCGAGAAGGATAGAGAATTGGAGAGAAATATGAGGCAAAATCGAGAACACGAGAGAGATAGGGTACAGTGCAGTGGCCGGAGTTGAGACTCGGAGAAGGTGGGCGGAGGAGAGGTAGAGGCAGAGTAGAAAAATCAAGAATGTGACAACATGTGAGAGACTGAGAGACTAAGAAGTTAGGACCTAAGTCTGATTGGACAGTTGGGATTAAATCTTAACCAATCTGAAAATTCACATAATTCCTGAACCCTAATTTAAAATTAAATATATATTATATAAGATGTTTTGGTCGGTTCGGGATTACCAAACGAATGCATATGTGAGACCGAAACTCATACCGAACTGTTTGAGATCGGTTCGGTTTTTGGTATCAAACCTTTCAGAATTTTTAGTTCGAGCCTTTTTTGTTTCGATTTAGTACTGAATTTGTACGATTCAGAATTTTCGATATTTTTGTCCGACTATAATTTATATTATATCTCTCTCATCACGTAGTTCAGCTTAATAATAACTTATTAACAACATATTAAGCGATGTTTTTATCTATTTAAACGCATGAGTAATACGTAATGAGGAACTGCTTTTTACCAAACTACTTCTTCCAATCTAGACACATGATAGAAATAAATTTGTTTGTAAAGCTTCAAAGAAAGCTCATTGGTTCACTACTAATTAATATCAACTAGTAACAAAACAATTTAATCTAAACTACATATTAACAAAACCCTCTTTGTCAACCAAAAGATGGTGAAAAGACAAGGTCGGTCTTCTATCACAAAATAAAACCATGGGTAGTAAAGTAATTTTGCACAACCTAAATTTTACAGTTTTTTTAGAGCCTCACCTACAAGTGATGCTAACAAATATTTGATTTAAAGGATAACAAATAGAAGTCTCGCTCCCTACCCTACTTCCATGTTCTCTCTCCTTCCCCTTTAAAAAAAAAATATTCACAAATAAAGTATGTAGGCATGTGCTAGTATAAATGATGGGTAGATATAATTCTATATTTTACCCATATCTTAATTTTAATTTGTTTGTTATTTTAAGAGAATTTTAATATTTTGCGTTATGTCACATCCCCCGACGTCATCGTCAGCACACTTCCGGCCAGGGATTGGCTCTGATACCAAATTGTCACATCCATGCCCGGGCCCCCACCACATCCTAGGCTCAACTCCGCCGTAGCACGATATTGTCTGCTTTGGGCCATGACCACACCCTCACGGTTTTGTTTCTGGGAACTCACGCGAGCAGAACTTCCGAGTGGTTGGGAATGCTCTGGCCCATTTCTCGCTTAACTTCGGAGTTCCTACGGAACTCAAAGCCATTGAGCTCCCAAAAGGCCTCGTGCTAGGTAGAGATGAGAATATACATATAAGGCTTACATGATCCACTCCCATGGGCGATGTGGGATGTTACACGTTATATATTGCAAAACATGTGAATCTACTTTGGGTAAAACCAATGAAACAAACAAATTTTGTAGTTATTTTAATTGGAGTGGATTTGTGATTCTTTCAAGATTATTGTATTAAGATTCCAAATTTTATTTCCAAGCGGTTTGATTGTGGTGAATAAAAGAGGGTTGACTGCGCAGTGCTGTCAGTTTGACGTTTTGGGCTATAAGTCAGTCACAATGGCGATTTTTGGGGAGAGTTCCTTTCGCGAAATTGTAAGGGATGTTTCATCTTTCCAACGGCACCTCACATGCTTGATTTGGAGCTTATTAGGTCATAAAACGTGTTGACTTTGTGGCTGACCAAATTACCCAATTTGAATATGATTGTTTTTCGTAGTCTATTACTTTATTTGGTTTTTTAGATTTGGTGGAGACCTAATTTAATTAGGATATTAATTTGGGAGTTTTAACGAAAATGGTTTGGCACTATTCATTCTTAATCAAAAGGACATTTTGTGTATGAAAAGTCCATAATGGATCAAACTGTTTTCTTTATTTACTCTTATGCCATTTTTATTATTATAGCAAGGTTCACAATGATGTTGACATTTTCGTCTGGAAATACATTGTTTTACATGATGCTATTCAATCTTATGCTAATTTGTTACCAGCTCCTCATGCTTCCATCATGTTGTCGATGTTATGCAGCTCTTCTTCTGTCAAATTGTTCCAGTACTGTTCATCTCCTTCTACCAGCTCTGCATCTCTTTCTCTATCTTCTTTCACCCTGTAGTACATTTCTGGTGTTTCTTCTTTGCAATTTTGAGGCTTCCAATAGGGCTGATGATTGATTCTTGTCTTGCTGTAAATATACATTTTTTCTTCTTCTGCTCCTAGTACCATATCATACCTAAAATCTTCAAACTCATCCAAGACAAACATTTGGATCCTTCTAAATTTTAAAATATTTTTGTATGAAGGAGTCCACCTATGTGAGGAGATAAGGGATAGTCTAAAGGACTCTTCATTAATCATGGCTATATGCCTAGCTTTCTCCTTATGCATATGGATATACCAATCTGGATGACTACTAATAAAGCTTATGCAAATTTCTTTCCAACTTTCCAGATAATCTTTTGCTACTTTTATAAGTTTTTCAGGAAATGATTCTAGTTGGGAAATACGGTTAATGAATATTTTATCAAGATAGCCAAACTCTAATAGTAAGGCAGGGATAACTTCTACCACATTATGTTTTTTCTGATACTCATAACTAAAATGTCATGGTCTAAAATCTCTCATGTTAATCCTGGTCATAGCTAAGCTAACCTCTGGTTTACAAATACAATTCTCTGTATTATCACAAAGACATGGTAGATACATCTTTGTAATAATATCCATCCCTGGTTTTGGATCAAAGATGGACTGATATAAAGCACATTGTAATTGTAATTGTAACTCTTTCATGGACTGTGATGCTCTGCTCAGGATCTCATTTTGCATATCTGGTGTCATTATCCTTACTTTTGCTTTTGAAATTTCTTCTAATAGGATATCATCTATTATTAAGTCTAAAGATATATTCTAAGAAACTTTCATATTTTTCTTGTTTTTCTTTGTCACTCAGATGCTGATGCTGTTCATTATTTTGATGTTGCTCCATTTCAATGTCTTCATCTAATAGCTCAATCTTAATCTCTTTTATGGGCTCATTAGCCTCTTGTTCTATGGGTTCAATAACCTCTTTTTCTTTATTTTTATGCTGATCAATTTCTAGACTTATTTTCAATTCTCTTTTTAGAATGTCACTTGCCTTTTGCTGCATTCTAAGAAATTGGAGTTCTTGGTTCATTTTGGTAAACTTGTTGAGTAATGACTCATGATCTTTAGAAATGGCTTGAAGTTTGTACTCAAGAGAATGAATATGTTGCTGGCTTTGGTGGAAATTAAAAGTAAAGCTATCAAACTCTTGTTCTAAGGCTCTAATTCATTTTTCATGACCTAACCTCATACTTGGCTATTTGATTTGGATATTCCAAAAATTATCTAAGAGAAACTGTTGCCTATCAGAAAGCCCTGGTACCCTTGACCTATACCTCAAAGTTGGATTTCTGATTCCTTCATCAATATTGCACCTAAAGTTGAAAGTAGGTACTAGTGGTGATGCTGGTCTACTTATGCTATTTTGGAATCCACTGAATGGTGGAGGTTGATGATGCATCATTATGCTACTGAAAGGTGCTCTTCTGCCTTGTGGTATTGTGCTATTTGAGGATGATGGTCCACGATATTCCATACCTGTTCAACAAATTAATCTTGATAAGATATCGGCTAATGTATTGTCATTACTTTTATATGTTCAAAAATTGGTTTAAAACCATTTCATGTAATTGAATCAACAAAATTAACCCATCATCGGGCTGCCTATTTATTAGCATGTATCTTGTTATAATGAGAAACTATATTTTGATAATCTGTTCTAATCGTAAATACTTCATTATGTAAAAATAAAGAGAATGCTTCAAATGAGTTAATTATTCCTAAAATTTCTAAATCTGTTGATGGTAATCTCAAATGTACATCACTAAATTTTCCTGATGAATATCTACAAACTTGTTCGTCAGACTTTGGAGACTCCTTATGCTTTTTCTAGTATAGTATACATGCCCATCCTCATGATGAAGCATCTGTTTCAACTATTTTATAACTATCATCTAATGGTAATGTTAATGGCTTAAGTTTAATAATTTCTTCTTTTATATTTTGAACTAATTTAATATCTTCACTATTAAAATATTTTTGTCATATTTTGCTAGTTTTACTATATAAAACTGTTATTTTTCTTCCTAAATCCGGGATAAAATTTCTTGCATAATTTAACAATCCTAAAAATGGCTGTAGCTATTTTTTGTCTTCTAACTTATCTGGAAATTCTAAAACCTTTTTAGCTATATGATCTTGTAATTGTATTGTACCTGACTTGATATACATTCCTAAAAATTCTATATCTTGCTTTTCTAATGCTATTTTATTTTTGCTAATCACAATTCCATTATTGATAAATTCTTGTAAAACTATCTCTAAGTGCTTCCTATGTTCATTTCTATTTTTACTATGTACTAAAATATTGTGACAGCTCGTCCCTAATTTTAAGAATTTTTAAAGTTTTAATAAAGGATTTTACAAAAATGCCCTTTGAGGCACGCACGTCACTCGAGGTTAATCGTCATGTCGTGCCATCTAAGAAATTTTTTTCTTGGCATATCCTTGCAGTACTCGTCGTTACGGACGCGTGGGCGCAGACGGTTCGTGATTTGGAGTTATATCGAAGAAGTTATTAACTTTTGGAATTTGGGATTTTAAGGAATTATAATTTTAGTAAAATATAGAAATTCTTTTATGAAAATGGACGGCCCAGATTTAATGAAGATTTGAAATGGATGGCTTGGATGTGAGGGAAAGAAAAATAAAAATAAAAATAAGGTTTTGTGTGTGTGTGTGTGCGTGAGAAGAAGAGGAAGAAACAGAAAATGGGGATTGGGCCAAGCTGCCCAATCGGAGAAGAAGAAGAAGAAGCCAATGGGGAGAGGAGAGAGGGAGGAAGCCGGCCAATCGGAACAGAGCAAGGAGGAAATGAGAGAGGGCGAGAAGCGGAGGAAGAAGAACAGAAATGGGTTCTCAACCCGCGACCCGCGCGCGACCCGGTGGGTTTTCCACCCATTTTCGTCGAAAATTCTCCATTTTTCCGGCGAATTGAGCCATGATTTCACTTAGTAAGTATCCTACTACTCCTTCCTCATCATTCTCATCTCAAATTTGGAGAGATTTGGTGTTGAAATTGGGAAAAACGCACCAAAGGGTGCGGCAACTTTATGTCTTCGATTCTTTTATTTTTGAAACAATTTCTCTCAATTTTTACCATCATTAGACTCCCCTTGAGGCCTAGAACAAAGCCCAAGCATTGGTTAGGACGACGGAGTTGATTTGAACGTCGAATTGAAATCACCCAATTCTAGGGTTCTTCACGGTTTTGGTGAAATTGAAGCACTTCCAGGCCAAATTGGCCTTGGCCACAGGTATGAAAGTTACTCTACTCATTGAGATCTTCAAATCTGCAAATTTTGGTAATTTTTGGAAATAGTTAGATTTTCCGGCGAGCCGGGGCGGCCAACCGCCACCCGCGGCGGCCCGTGCGGCGGCGCGTGGCCAATGGCCCGCCAATGTCATTCTTAGCATGTGTTTAATGCTCTAGGTTCAGTTTTGATAATTGATGGACGTAAATTGAATAATTGAACCTAAGTCGGTTACGATTCGTGGTTAGGTAAAAATGTGAATTGACGATCCGACCGTTGGATGGTAATGAAATTTTAGGATGTTGTCCTAGAGGTATATTGTGGACCTCTGGAAGTTATGGATTGGAAATCTGAGTTGCAGATCTTCCAGATCGATCCGCGTAGTGACGTGTTTTATATAAGTTATATATCCTATCGATATGATTTCTGAGGTTGGATTTGATTATGGTTCTAGGCACCGATCATCTTGACGCTTTGATGTGTTGTGCTGGGGAGTTGTAGGGCGAACTCCAGGTGAGTGGGCAGTTTTGATTTCATATTTACCTATATACATTTGTTTCCCAGAAAATACGCGTTTTATGAAAGTTATGAATTTAAATTGCCATGCATGAAAACATTGAATATTTGATTTGATAATGGATATATATATATATAAACATGAATTGATATATGATGCATACATGTTGCATGGTGCTGTGGAGGCGCAGGTAAGTCAGGTGAGTTATTATTCATTGAATTATTGATGTTGAAACGTTTAAGCTCATAACCTGCCCCTAGGTGTTAGTGCTTATATTAGTATTCACCACACCGCACGCTCGTCTTGGATCCAAGTAGGTGGATGTCGTACAGACCATATGAGGGTTCCGACATGCCAGTCGTACAGACCATTAGAGGGGTTCCGACTGGTGGGTGACTTTAGATATGCGCGCTGATGATTGATGTGAGAAGCACTAGAGCGTATTTATACACCTGTCATCGTACAGACTACCTTATGTAGTTCCGAGTGACGTGCAGAGTTAGACCGTACAGGTCACTGAGGTGACTCCGGTTAGTTTGGATGATGAGCTTTAGAATCAACCGTACAGGACCATTATAGGGTCTCCGGTTGACTTATTATTTCACCTGATTTATATTTTGATTCATGGCATGGCATGTTTTTCTTGAAAAATGTTAAAGATTTGGGATTTGAGTTTTGAGATTTTATATGGTTTTATATATACTATTTTCTGGGAAAGTATACAGGTTTTACAGCGAGGGGTTAGAAATGTTTTAAATGAAATGTTTTTGAAAAACTTTGTTTTACTGACCCACTCAATTTTGTTTTGCGCCCCTCCAGGTTCCAGTTAGCAGAGCTTTGGTGGCCACGAGGAATCCAACGGTGTTCTGACAGAATTCACAAAAGTAGGACTCACCCTCGGGTGTTTTATATTAGTAACTGTATTCTTTTAAGCTTCCGAACTGTGTAAATGGTTACGTCACTCTCACGTGACGGCCAGCATGCCCTTCTCCGGGACGGGGTGTGTCAAATATCATCTACATAAACACTACAAAATTTATCAGATTTCTTGAAAATTTGATCCATCTTTCTTTGAAAGATCGAAGGAGCATTTTTAATGACATAACAAGCCACTCAAAATGTCCTTCTGGACAAGTAAAAGTTGTCCACTCAATTGATTCTTCTGCTAATCGTATTTGCCAAATCCTGATTTACAATCAAATTTACTAAAATATTTACTCTCTTGAATTTTATTTATAAGCTCATCTTTATTTGGTAACTTATAACTATCTTCATATGTATTATCATTTAATCTCTTGTAATTATAAACTATTCTAGCCTTGCCTCTCTTGAGCTCTAAATGTTTTCTTACTATAAATGTTGCTGATCTATGTCTAGACTTAGAGGGTCTTATTAATTTTAAATTTATCAATTCTTTTATTTGCTGTTCAAACTCTTGTTTATCTAATAAACTACAAGGCATATCAACTGTTTTTATGGTTAAATCTGGGTTAATTATATCTAATTTTGCTAATATTTTATTTTTATTCCAATGTAACTATGGATCTTCTCCTATAATTCTAGTTTGTTCTGCTAATTGTAACAATTCTTCTAAACTCTTTGGTTTGTTTAACTGTAATATTTCTATACGATTTCCTTCTTCTATAATTGGATATTCATGTTCAAATATTTCTTCATCAAACTCTACTATGTTATTATGCTCATAATTTTCTTTTGAGTTTTCTAAATAATAATTATCTTGGCCACTAGATTCTTCTATACTTATGCTTTTGTATGCTTCTACAACATTACTTTGGTCAGTTATTGTAATACATCTTTTGAAAAATGTTATGCTAGGATTCATAAATAAAAAACCATGTAAACTTTTCAAAAAATTTAAACTTAAAATGAATGGGTATGATCCTACTGGTGAAACAAATGTTAATGGTAAATTAAATTGTTGTTTTTCTACTTTAATAGACTCATTATTAATGCAATGTGTTAGGTAAACTGGTCTCTCATCAAACTGTGTTATTCTCACTGGTTTTGCTAATTTTTGTCTATATTTTTCTGGTACTAACTCTTCTCTTATGACACTCTTTGTACTCCCTGTATCTATCATAGTTGTTGTTTGTATCTTATGTTCTTTTGCTAATTCTATTTTCAATTTATGGTAATTAAAGAACTATTTTTGACTTCTCCATACTATAAACAGTATTTCCTAATATTGCAGTACTTTCTTGTGATTCTGCTAAATTGACTTCTAATAACCTATTACTACTTTTCACATAATATTGAATATGTATTATAATATTTATTTGCAACTAATTTACTACAGTTATGACATTTTTCCGGCCAACCTAAATTAATGTATTTATATTCTTCTTCATGTTGTTCTTCTATGAATGCACACACATATTCTTTTAAATCACTATTTTCCGAGTCTGAATCTATCATATTTATACTTTCTATACTATAAATACTCTCATTATCACTTAAATCATCTAAACTATATATTGACTATATATCTTCATCTTCTTCTAACTTAAATAACTCCATTAAATGTACTTTTTCTCTGGACTGTTTTCCTAATTTTGGACATTTAGGTCTAATATGTCCAGTCTCTCCACATGAATAACATTTACAACTACTCTTATCTTTTGGTGCTTTATATTTTCTAATCCAAGGTTTGCCACTTATTTTCCTAAATTGTTTTGGAATATATTTTCTCTTTCTATATGTTCTTGAAGGTCTTATGCTGAAATTCTTATGATGTTTGTATGGTTTATGACTTATATTTCTTTTTGTATATTTTCTTATGCTTGTTTTTCTTATTACAACCATACTGTTGTGGTAAATCTATATTTTTACAGCTCATGTAAAATTGTTTCCTAATCTGCCTTTTAGCTTTAATTTGGCTACACTCTTGTCTAAGTATATCATATACATGTTGAATTCTAGGCCCTATTGCAATGTCATATTTCTTTGGATGCTTTTGCCATTCATTCCAAATCTCTTCTCCTATTGGTCATTTTATTTTTGTCATATAAGTATCTAATAAATTAATATCACTAATTCTACTTGTTCTTCCTAAATATTTAAAGAAATATGTGGTATACTCAGCTATATACTGTAAATCACAAATTTGTAATTGTTCTAAATTTGTAATTGTTCTAAATTTCTAATTGCTCTTATTTGTTCTTGATCACTTCTGCCATCTAACCTATTATGATCTAAAACTTCTTGTTTAATCAAAGTAACAAAACCATTAATATTAAATTGTGTTTTAGCTGCCTAATGCTGTTCTGGATTTTGGACTTTCCATAACTGGAAATAATAAAAAACTAAACCATACAAAGTATGCTCAAAGTAATCTAACATATTTGTGAATTACTAAAATCAAACATAAATGTTGCATGTATGCAGCCCTTTTCCCATCTCTCAATCGTTCTTTCCCACTCTCGTGGATCTACATTATCTAAATTTAATATATTACCAGCTATATTAATTTGTTCTAACCCTCTCAAATATTGACACACCCCGATCCAGAGGATCAAGGCGTGCTGGCCGTCACGTGGGCGTGACGTAACCAACAGTGCGACACGGAAGCATGATAATACAAAATACGAAGGAATTTAAAACCAATCTCTAGATAACAACCTACTAGAGTAATAGGGAGTTAAGATAAATACACAAATTCAGAGCATAGGTTTTAGTGCAGTCAAGTAAGAATAAAATAAAGGTACTTCACCCTCGGGTGAGTCCTACATGTCAAGAGTCTGTCAGAATGCCGGAAAAGGACCTCGAGAGCCACCAACCGCTAACTAGAACCTGGAGGGGCGCAAAACAAAATGAGTGGGTCAGTAAAATCAAGATTTTTCCAAAAACATTTCATTAAAATCATTTCTATCCCCTCACTGTAAAACCTGTATACTTTCCCAGAAAATAGTATATATATAAAATCATATATATATATAATCTCAAAACTCATATCCCAAATCTTTAACATTTTTCAAGAAAAACATGCCATGCCATGAATCAAATTATAAATCAGGTGAATAATAAGGAATCAATCGGAGACCCTGCAGTTGGTCCTATACGATTAATTCTAAGCTCAACATTCTCACTAACCGGAGTCACCTCGGTGACCTATACGGTCTAACTCTGCACGTCACTCGGAACTACATAAGGTAGTCTGTACGATGACAGGTGTATAATTACGCTCTAGTGCTTCTCACATCATCAACTGTGCACATAATCTAAAATCACCCACCAGTCGGAACCCCTCTAATGGTCTGTACAACTGGCATGTCGGAACCCTCACATGGTCTGTACGACATCCACCTACTTGGATCCAAGACGAGCGTGCGGTGTGGTGAAACTAATATAAGCACTAACACCTAGGGTGCAGGTTATGAGCTTAAACATTTCAACATCAATAATTCAATGCATAATGACTCACCTGACTTACCTGCGCCTCCACAGCACCATGCAACATGTATGCATCATATATCAATTCATGTTTATATATATTTATATCCATTATCGAATCAAATATTCAATGTTTTTATGCATGGCACTTTTAAATTCATTTTCTCATATAAAAGCATTTTCTGGGAAACAATAGTATATAGGTAAATATGAAATCAAAACTGCCCACTCACTGGTATGTCGATGGGTCGTAACCCCCGCGACGTCCCTGGATACGCTCGTCCTCGGGATACACGTCACCTATATGAGAAATAACTAAAATAACATTATTTTTAAGCACATCGCCAACATTTCAAAATAACTTCTCATACGATGCTCAATTTGGGTATATGAATATACCACATCGACCTACTCGACGTCACGGACGTCTCAAAATGTTTAAAATAATTTTTCGAGGTCTCACGCGCCCCCACGCGCCGAATTAGGCACGGGTCTACGCGCCCCCTACGCGCAGCGACGTGCAAGGCTAGCTGACGGCGTCAGTTGACGCCGTTAGGGATATTCCGGAATATTCCGTCAGGACTAACGGTTACCGTTACTGCCGTTAGGAATATTCCGTTAAAACTAACGGAATATTCCTCCTTCTTCTCCGACCTACCCTCGCCGGACTCCGGTCACCGAAAAACTGGAAAAATTTTCCATTTCCTTATTCTCACTCGTTTTTCATCCAAATTTCTCGAATTTTATACCAAAATGAAGCTCTAGATGAGTACTATCACGTTGGACTACTTTTAAACACTAAAAACCACAGGATCATACCTTCCAAAAATCCAAGAATTCGGCTAAACTTGAACTGGGTGATCCCGACGTCCAATTCTTCCAAATGAAGCACTCCGAGCTTCCTTAGGACTTCACCAAGCTTCCTACAAGCTTCAAATTCCCAAAAACATAAGAATTTACGTGTGCATGAACAGTGCACCTTCACGGGGACTTTGAAAGCTAGGGTTTTCGAAGGAGATGGTACCTGGAAATGGTACCAATGTACTCGTGGTGTCCTCAGGAGTCCAAATGTGGTCCTAAATCCGTCGATCCATGAAGTTTTGGGGTGGTGTTGGGTGTGCCGTACGGTGGGTGTCTAGAGAGAGAGACTGTCGAGAGGGAGGAGAGAGAGACAGAGACAGTGACGGGGAAGGGAGAGATCATGGAGTGCTTTGTGTGGTCCAAACCAATCCACACCATCCAAAACCTTTCTTAAGTCCCTAACCACACAATACAAAAATCATTTTCAACATATATCTAACTTAAACAATTTCCTCATAAGCTTAGGGACCAAGAAAATTTTTAAAACGTAACACACATATCCCTACGTACCTTAATGTCTCATAAGGGTAATTCTGACATTTCACATTCTCGTCAACAGTACCTCCGGGACGGGCTGTGACAAATATGGAATCCTATTTTTTCTAGGTGGTTTTATCATATTTTCTTCTATGTAATCTACTTTTGCTTTTTCGTTATATTGTTCATTTGTTGGTCTCAAAAATTGTTGATCAGTCCTACTTGCGTGTCCTGGATTTTCTACTCCTGATGTACTACTTTCTTCTGCTGGATTACATTCTTCTTTCAATTCCAATAAATTATTATATTCTTTTGACCCTAAAATATGTTCCACTCCTATTTCTAAAATTAAAATTTTCATCTCTTCATCTGAAATTTTATGTAGTCCTAAATTATATGTCTTATATTTTTCTAAGTACTCTTCTTCATCTAAATGGTCAATATCTTCTATAAGCTTATCTACAATATGATCAAAAAATTTCTCAGATAAATTAATATCTAAATTATCACAAGCTATATGTATACTCTCATTTTCGATTTCACTTTCATCCTCTTCTATTTTTTCTAGTTGCTTGTAGTTACTAAACCTAATTGTTGCTTGACCTGTACTAGTTTCATATATTTGTACTTTATCTGGTTGTCTGTTTCTTGCTACTTGTAAATTAGGTAATGTCTACTGAGTTCCTTCTAAAAAGCTATTATCTACGAGTTTTGCTTCTATCATATTTACATGTTTACTACCGAATGTTTGAACTAAATTTTGAAATTCTAAATTAAACTTATGATTGTATTTATTAGACATTTTACCAATATACATAAATTTTTATTTTCTCCTTTCATATTATAATTTTTTGTTCTTATGCTTACTTTAATATATTTACTAAATTCATTAATTGTCATAACATAATTTGGAATACAACCTATGACTGCTAAGTTTGAACTTAAGTCTACTTCAGCTGTTGTTACTGCTGCTTGTTGGTGATTATCCCATATATCATCATATATGTATACTAATGCTTTTGTGCCTACTTGTGCTCTGGTTAATCCTGCTATTCCAATTAATATTGTTCCTATATGAATTTGACTAAAATGTGATTTTCTCAAATGCATGACTGCTTCCTTACTAATTAAATCAAGTGTAACTTCTTTATCGATACAACTAACTTCATGTTGACTGATGCTACTTACAATTCTACTTCTGTTTTCAAATAAACCTAATTGGTACAGGTTATATTTATTTTTTTGTGTTCTCTCAAAACTTCTTCTAATAAATTCTTGTGCTTCTTCTTCATTTGGATAAATATCTTCAGCTCTAACTGCTTCTTTTCCTTTTTTCCTAAAGAGTTCCATTTTCTATTATCAAAAGGATTTAGCTTAGGTCTTCTAATATTGTTATTTGCACTTAAAGTTAAATTTTCTAATTTATCTAGCAAAGATGGTGGAAGTGATGAAGATGCGTTATGTAAAACTTGGTTTATTTCTGCTATTTGTTCTTCAACTTGATCTAATTTTTTTAGCCAAACTTAAAACTAATTGAATAATCAAATTATTTTGCCTAATGGGAATATTACTACTGGGTACTTGTGTTGAAAAATCTGTTAAACCTACTGGTTCTTTGTCCAACTTACTAATTTCTTTCAAAACTTGGATATATTTTCTGCTAATTCTAGAATCGGTCATTAAATTAATAATTAAACTAATAATTTATCTATTTTATTATGCAACTTATCTACTTGTTCACTTAGCTCTTTTTGCACTAATTGAATTTTTTGGACTTCTAATTTTAACTGCTCAACTACTTCTAATGATCTAAGTTCTACTTGCTTCGGCTTACTATATATGAGGTCAACAAGCTCTTTTATCTCTCTTTTGCTAGGAAACTTTTGAAATTTTTTATTATTATCTTCTAACTGAGATGTAATATAGTCTAAATTTTGTCTACTTGTTTTTATGGATTTTTTCTGAAAATACTCTAACAATTGGTTTAACAAATGATTATGCTTATTATTTTCTAATTTTATATTTTCTGCTTGACTAATAATAAGATCTACAATACTATTGGGTTGTGGGTTTTCTTCACTATGCAAAATATGATTATGCTTTTTCAATGGAAAATAACAAACTAAACTATTTTGGTCTAAGGTTATTTTTCTTTTTTGAGGTTCACTAATTTCTAAATTAAGATAATCTATCATAAACTACAGTCTACCTCTCTCTAGAGTTACGGCTAACTCATTTCTTAGAAACTCTCTTTCTTCTCTCAGGGTCTCTAAAACTTGATATGTTGCTCCTTTTGCTTATAAAACTTTATGATGCACTTCTGTATTATTATATTTATGAATAAATGCAGGATGTTCAAGATAACCAAGATAAAACTTCTGCTTCTTCAAATTACTGGTAATTCTTTTGGATATATATACTAATCTTCTCTTTATGCTAGTTATAGTTGGGTGTCTGGGACAATAAATACCTGGTGGTTGTGGTTGGCAAGGTCTACAAAGACAATAATATATGTTGTTCATACACAATAAACAAATATGATATCAGTTGTATCAATGACTTCCGTCCTCAAGGTACTTTACTATTATAATTATACTATTAAAATGTTAAACTTGGCTCTGATACTAGATTCGCACAGCAGGCCTGGTTAAATAGTCGGATAACCATTATAACAACTAGACATGAAACCTTGCACATGGAACTCGACATGTTTCAGCATGACAGCCACTCACAGTACAAGTATAAGGCCTTAACGGCTGAACTCAGAGGTACGAAGAACTCAGAGGTACCCTGGTTAATGTCTAGTTATTTGTATGGCAAACATTCAACTATAACAGAGTGCTCGAACAAAGTATGATCGTTAGTTTAGCAGGTTAATAATATAACTACAATAATGTTTCCCTGTTTTGGACTAGAAGTCTAATTAAACAAACACACTAAAGAAAGAAAGGAAAACTTATTTAAGACTTGGAGATTGCTTGAATATGTACACTTGAACTTTTATTGATATATATAATGTTTACAAAGATAGTTGTTTACAAGAAAGTGTTTACAAAGATGCTATGAAGACTACGAATGCTTGAGAGTATGAAGATGGTGTGAGTATGAGAGCAGGGTGTTCAGGTGTTGAGAGGTTGAGGTGTATTTACAATGAATGAAACTCAACTTATATAGACTGAATTAGAATATTCTCATCTTTCAAAAATTAAAATCTTTACAGATGTATGGTATAGACATATCCCTATGTACCTTAATGTCTCATAAGGGTAATTCTGACATTTCACATTCTCGTCAACAGTACCTCCGGGACGGGCTGTGAGAATCATCCCTCCTTATAGAATTTCGTCCCCGAAATTCCTGTAACCATGTAACTCACTTAATACCCATAAAATAACCTTGGGTACATCTCTCTCATCCGATCTTCCGTCTCCCAGGTAGCTTCCTCTACTGAATGGTTCTTCCACAACACTTTCACCAAACTCACCGTCTTATTCCTTAGAACCTTATCTTTCCAATCCAAGATCGTGACTGGTTCCTCATCATATGACAAATCCGGATTAATCTCTAACGGTTGAGGAGGGATCACATGAGATGGATCAGAAATATAATGTCGAAGCATATAGACGTGGAACACATTATGGACCTTAGATAGCTCCGGAGGCAGCTCCAACCGGTAGGCAACTTCACCAACTCTTTCAGTAATCACATAAGGTCCAATGTATCTCGGACTTAGCTTTCCTCTTTTTCCAAATCTTACCACACCTCTCCATGGTGACAATTTCAAAAACACCAAATCGCCCACATCATACACTCGATCAATAGTATGCCGATCCGCTAAACTCTTCTGTCGATCCTGGGCTGCTTTCAGGTTAGACTTAATCACCTGAATATTTTGAGTTGTCTCATCCACAATCTCTGGGCCTTCTAACACCCTTTCACCAACTTTAGACCAACATAGTGGCGTACGACACGCCCTACCATACAGTGCCTCAAATGGTGACATACTAATGCTCGAGTGAAAACTGTTGTTGTAGGCAAATTCCATCAAGTCTAGACGATCATGCCAAGAATCACCAAATTGAAGTACTGAAGATCTCAACATATCCTCCAACGTCTGAATCGTCCTTTCTGATTGCCCATCAGTTTGAGGATGATAAGCAGTGCTATAAAGCAATTTCGTACCAAGGGCTTCCTGAAAAGCTTAGCCCATCAGAAATCATATTCACCGGAACTCCATGATACTTCACAATCTTTGAAATGAACAACTTAGCCAATTTATTCAGAGGATACTTCTCCCTCACTGGAATGAAATGCGCTGACTTGGTAAGTCGATCCACAATCACCCAGATACCGTCGAATCCATTTCGTGTACGAGGAAGTTTATACACGAAATCCATGGTGATATTTTCCCATTTCCACTGGGGAACGGGAAGTGGCTGCATTCGCCCAAAAGGCTTCTTTCTTTCTGCTTTAACTTGCTGGCAAATAATACATCTGCTCACATACTCAGCAATCTCCCGTTTCATACCCGGCCAATAATAAAATGGTCGAATGGTATGATACATTTTAGTTCCTCCCGGGTGCATCGCATAAGCTGAACAATGCGCCTCATCCAAAATTTCCTTATTCAATTCTTCATTATTCGGAATATACATTCTGTTTTCTTGCATGAGCATACCATCTGATTCCCGGACTCTGAGGTCTTTCTTTTTCCCTTCATTTCTTAACTGAATCAACTCCTGAATTTCCTCATTCACCGTCTGGGCTTCGAGTATACGATCAACCAAAACTGGCCTGACTTGAAAGCTAGCAAGAAAAGCTCCACTTTGATTTTCCAACTCTAACTCTACTCCAGTCGCTCTCAATTATGCGAGAAGAGGAACACGGCAAGCATATAAGGCATTGAGTCTACCTTGAGGTTTCCTACTTAGTGCATCCGCTACCACATTAGCACGACCCGGATGATACTCAATAGAACAGTCATAATCACTTAGCAATTCCATCCACCTCCGCTGACGAAGATTAAGATCATGCTGGGTAAACAGATACTGAAGACTCTTGTGATCAGTGAAGATCTTACACTTCTCACCATACAAATAATGCCTCCAAATCTTCAAAGCAAAAACAATTGCTGCCAATTCAAGATCGTGAGTAGGATAATTCCTTTCATGATTCTTCAACTGCCTAGAAGCATAGGCAATTACCTTTTTATGTTGCATCAAAACACATCCCAAACCATTTAAGGAAGCATCACTATAAATCTCATAATTGCCGCTGTCATCCGGAAGCACCAATACCGGAGCATGAGTGAGGCAGTATTTCAATTGCTGGAAACTCCTCTCACAATTCTCATCCCACTCAAATTTAACATCCTTCCTAGTCAACTTCGTTAACGGCAAGGCAATCATAGAAAAATCTTGAACAAACCGTCGATAATAACCTGCCAAACCAAGAAAGCTTCGTACCTCAGTGACGGTTCGAGGTTGTTCCCAATTCTCCACCGCTGCTATCTTTTGAGGGTCAACTTGAATTCCTTGAGCCGATACAACATGCCCTAAAAATGCTACTTCAGTCAACCAAAACTGACATTTACTGAACTTAGCGTACAACTGATGCTCCCTCAATTTCCTTAACACCAAATTAAGGTGTCGGATATGATCTGATTGAGATTTAGAGTATACCAGAATATCATCAATAAAAACAATAACGAATTTATCAAGATATTGCTGGAATACCTCGTTCATCAGCCTCATGAAAGTTGCAGGTGCATTGGTTAACCCAAATGGCATAACCAAAAATTCATAATGTCCGTAACGGGTTCTGAATGCCGTCTTAGGTACATCATCATCTTTGATCTTCAACTGGTAATAACCGGATCTCAAATCAATCTTAGAAAATACACACGCACCTTTCAGCTGATCAAACAAATCATCAATACGAGGCAATGGATAACGATTTTTAATCGTCACCCGGTTCAATTGCCTATAGTCAATACATAACCGCAGAGTTCCATCTTTCTTCCTTACAAATAATACTGGAGCACCCCAAGGCGACGAACTAGGTTGAATGAAACCTTTATCAAGTAATTCTTGCAACTGAATTTTTAATTCTTTCAACTCAGCAGGAGCCATTCTATAAGGAGTTAGAGATATAGGGTCCGTACCTGGAAGCAGTTCAATAGAGAATTCCACCTCTCTGTCTGGCGGCAACCCCGGTAGATCATCGGGAAATACATCAGGATAATGTCTGACCACACCAACTTCTTCTATACTACTAGGAGCAGTATCATTTAACACCACATGTGCTAAATATCCTTGGCAACCCTTCGATAATAATTTCTTTGCTCTCATGGCGGAAATAACACCATGTCTCACCCCACTTCTTTCGCCCACAAAAGTAACCTTGGGTAGTCCAGGGCGATAAAAAGTAACTGATTTCCCATAACAATCAATATGGGCACGGTTATGATGCAACCAATCAGCCCCTAGAATCACATCAAAATCCACAATATCTAACGGAATAAGATCAGCTAGCATAATTACGCCCTCTACCATCACTGGACATCCAGGATACACATTATCAACATAACACTTACATTATCAGCATAATTACGCCCTCTTCTTTCCCATACCCAATTTGGGTATTATCAAAAACATTTGTCCTGATGATTAAAATGAAACCTTTGTGGGTGTTTTGGTTAGTTTTCCATATTAATTTATGCACACTATATATATTTGGCCGAGTCTTTTTCTAGGGTTTAGATTGTGAATTTACATTGTAGAACTCGGCTGGAAGCCCTTGGGCATTTTTCAAGTATTTTACAAGGGTGTTTTCTTTAAATTTTATCTTAGTAATATTTTACATTTCAATTATGAATATGCGTAACTAATTCTTTTTTGCTAGGGTAAGGCTACGGGCTTTAGTATGAATGTGTAGTTTCTTTTCAATTTACTTATGATGTTATGCATGCTATGCTTTGAATTATTAATCGCCGCTTTAAAACTATCTATACATCTTAATGCTTAACTACCATTAGGATATTTAGACAAGTAATCAAATGCAATTAATGTTGGAATGTCACCCTGAAATTGATTATTGCTTCTTGTGATTGATAATTGTAAGTTCACTTAGTGTGAATACCACACTCTTAAGAGTTGAATGATTTTTCAAAAAGTTTTCACAAAACTTAATGAGTCTTGGATGTTTAGATTTGATTTGTATACCACAGACTGATTGCATGTTTGATACACGTTCTAGCTTGAACGCCACAAGAAGAATATGCATTAGGAAAATCTAACCTTCAAGTTTGCATGTGTTAACTCATAAGTAATGAGTAGAACTACATAACATTGTTAATGGTAACAGCTAAACCCTAGTTGTGACGACTCGTCCCTAGTTTTCTATGCAATTTCTCCCCGCGTATGTGAATTGACATTTTTGACCTGTTGGCAAGTGACGTGGACGTGTTTATTCACTCTTAATTTATTTTTCTCACTATGGGTAGAATTGGATTCGCGTGAGAGCGACTTAGACCCGAAAAAGTTACGTCTCGTTAAAGTACGTAAATGATGGGTAGAATTGTACACACGAGTGTGCTAATTTATCAATGTTAGAAACACTTTTTTGGATATATTTTCTGAGCACTTTTTACTATTTAAGTTTGAAAACCCTATCTCCTTCTTTCTGAAAACCCTACGCTCGCCTTAGATCCAAGGATCCAAGTAGGTGTTAGTCCTGTCGTACAAGTCGCATTAGGTGACTCCGACTCGTAGGTGACGCACATAGGGCTAGTCTTCACGTGATCGTAGCACTAGAGCGTATATTATTACACCTAGTCCTGTCGTACAGGTCACATTAGGTGACTCCGACTCGTGTGTTAGCATAGATGGATGAGCAATAGGTGCAGTCGTACATACCACATTAGGTGACTCCGACTGCGTGCTAGTATAGATTGTTGAGCACATGATTATATTCATATTGCTATTGAGATATTTTACTGTGGCATATTTCTGGATTTATTGTAGGCATGCATTTGATTTCATACTTATACTTAGTATGATTTTCGGGAACTATACTTCTTTTACAGCCAATGGTTAGTATGTTCAAAAAACAAATGGATTTTGTAAATCTTTATTTTTGTGCCCACTCACCCTTCTGTTTTTCGCCCCTCCAGGTCCTAGATAGCTAACCTACTATGTGGCACTCGAGGATTACCCGGCGATTCTGACATATCTTCATTTTAACATAGGAACTTATCTCCAATTATGTATTAAGTAGTTCTCTAATTCGACTGCTTTACCCTGATTTTCTATGCTCTGAATATTTGTAGTTTTGGGTTGTAACCATTATTGCGCACTCACTTTACTAGTTAATTAAGTCCTAGTTTTGGTTTTAATTTATTCACTTTTTTTTTCTTGCATCACTTGCAATTTTGGTTACGTCACTTTCACGTGACGGCCATCACGCGTTGATCCTTGTCGGGGCGTGTTAGTTTGGTATCAGGGCATAGGTTTAGGCAATCCTGCATTCCTCCTTTGTACTATAGGTCCTAATAATTTTTTATTTCTTATGTCAGAATCATGCCACCTCGTAGAGAGCTACATGTCATTTCTGAGACTAATTTTCTGGATTTTGGGCAATTTTGTGAGGTTATCGCCAATGCCATTCAGTCTGCACTTCGTCCTCCCCAAAGGACTACTCTAGAAACTGTGTCTCAGCTATAGATAAACAATTTCTATGGTAAAGAAGGATCTGAGAAATCCGAGATTTGGCTCGATCATGTTGAAAAGACCTTTCAAGTTATGCAGCGGTAGAGAAATATTCCAGTTGAGAGGTGGGTCGAGACAGTGACCTGGTTCTTTCAATTAGGGGCGGAATCTTGGTGGGCTCAGAAGTCACGCCCATTGTCTGCTGAAGATGCCATCAATTGGGATATTTTCAAGCATCTATTTCAGGATAGATTTATACCTCCAGAGTACTTGGATCTTAAGAGGGACGAATTTTAAGAACTGAAACAGGGTAAAATGTCAGCCACAGAATACCACCAGAAGTTTACAAATTTGTCCCATTATTGTCCCGAGATTGCTGAGAATCCTAGGGAGATGCTCCGTCGTTTTAAGAAGAGGACTCGCAAGCGATTGCGTTCTATGGCGACTTCGACTCCCTGTTCTACCTATCAAGAATTCTTCGAGGTTTTGCTTCGGGTTGAAGATTCGGAGAATGCTCCCGATGATGATGAGGAAGATAATAATAATGTTCAGAGGAACAATAATTTAGGGCAGTCTTCCTTTGGCCCTAGAAAGACCCAGAATTTCAAGCAAAGTGGTAATAGTTCGAGATCATCGAGCGGTGGTTCGAATTCCAGTACGTCCATAGGTGAACCCTATTCCGCTCTGTCAGAGATGTAATAACAGTCATTTTGGTAAGTGTAAACGAGGAAATACTCGATGTTACACATGTGGCCAGATGGGGCACAAAGATAATAATTGTCCGTGGAATCAGCAGAAACCTCAACCTCCTACTTTACCGCTTGCAATTCCTCTGTAGCAGATTGCAGGGCCTGGTACCTATACGCCGACAAGTTATGGGGGTGTTTATCACTATCAGAGTAATGTAGCTTAGTATCCAGGAGGAACATACCAGTACCCACCGGATCCTTATTACCAGGGCGGTTATTCACAATACCAAAGAGGCTATACGCCATATCAGGGCGGCGGATCGCATTGGTATGTCGGGGGACAATCTCAGAACCTTGAGGGAGCTTCTAGCAGTGGCACATCGACCAGGCAGCCTAATCCGACAAATCAAGGTCGAGGTAACCAGGGACGAGGAAATCAAGGGCTGAGGAATCGACAGCAAGCTCAGGGCCAAGTCAATCACATCACCTTGCAGGATGCGCACAAAAACCCCGACTTGATTATGGGTACGTTGAATGTTCTTGGCCATTTTGCTAGAATATTAATTGATTCTGGTGCTACACATTCAGTTATTTCCCATACGTTTACTCAAATGACTTAACCTCACCCCACTCCCCTCGGTTACGAGTTAGAATTCTCGATACCTAGGGGTGAAGTTTGTTATGTTGGTTAGGAATATCAAGGATGTCCCGTTCTTATCGAGAACGTCGTGATGCCAACCAATCTTGTTCCATTGGATATCATCAACTTTGATGTTATTTTGGGCATGGCTTAGTTACATTACAACCGTGCAAAGTTGGATTGTTATCAGAATGTTGTTACCTTTCACCGACAGGACATGCCTATTGTCACGTTTGTTGGTGAACGAAACAGTTTGAAGCATAGAGTTGGCTTATGTGGTGGTAACTGATGATAGTCATGCTCGAGTGGAAGATGTTCGGGTAGTCAGACATTTTCCTGATGTTTTTTCCAACGATTTACCTGGATTACCACCAGATCATGAAGTGGAGTTCACTATCGACTTAATTCCAGGTACTAACCCTATTTCCTTAACTCCCTATCGTATGGCTCCTACTGAGTTAAGAGAATTAAAAACCCAGTTACAAGAACTTATTGATAAGGGTTTCATTCAGCCGAGTACTTCTCCATAGGGAGCTTCAATCTTGTTTGTAAGGAAGAAAGACGGAACTCTGAGGCTATGCATTGATTACAGAAAGTTGAATCAGGAGACGACTAAAAACCGTTATCTGTTACCTCGTATCGATGATCTCTTTAATCAGCTTTGTGGTGCCAGTGTCTTCTCAAAAATTGATCTAAGGTCCGATTACTACCAGCTGAAGATCAGAAGAGATGACGTCCCGAAAACAGCCTTCAGAACCCGATACGACTATTATGAGTTCCTTGTGATGCCATTTGGGTTAACTAATACTCCGACAGCCTTTATGGACCTGATGAATCAGGCATTCGGTCCGTACCTCGACAAGTTTGTAATTGTCTTCATTGATGACATTCTGATATACTCTAAGACTGAGGCTGAGCATGCTAGACATCTACGTCTGGTTTTGAAGAATTTAAGGGAAAATCAGTTGTACTCCAAGTTCAGTAAGTGCCAATTTTGGCTGAATCAAGTATCATTCTTAGGACATGTGATATCAACTCAGGGTGGTCTCGTGGATCCCCAGAAAGTAGCAACAGAAGAAAATTGGGAGCAACTTAGGACTGTCATTGAAGTGCGAAGTTTTCTTGGTTTTCCGGGCTACTATCGACGCTTTGTGAAAGACTTCTCAACTATAGCCCTACCTCTGACAAGGTTGACCAGGAAGGGAGTAAATTTTGAATGGAGTGATGACTATGAATAGAGTTTCTAACAATTGAAGTACTGTCTCACTCATGCGCCTCTCCTGGCACTTTTCGATGGCAGCATGGGAATTCTGAAATCTACAGTCATGCCTCTCTAAATGGTCTAGGTTATGTACTGATGCAGCATGGGAAGGTGATTGCGTATGCTTCGCGACAGTTAAAGCCCCATAAGATGAACAATCCTACTCATAATCTCGAGTTGGCAGCTATCGTTTTCGTTCTGAAATTTTGGAAGCATTATCTTTATGGGGAAAAGTGTCAAATTTTCTCTGATCATAAGAGCCTCAAATATATCTTCACTCAGAAAGTGTTAAATCTCAGGCAGCGAAGATGGATAGAGTTGCTCAGTGACTATGACTGCACTATCGAGTATCACCACAGTCGTGCGAGTACTATAGTTGATGCTCTCAGTAGGAAATCTCACAGTCGACTTAATGCTCTGTATGCATGTCGTGTTCATCTTCTCACTGATCTGAGGTCTACTGGAGTAGCTTTAGAAACGGATCGACATGGAGCTCTACTTGCCAGCTTTCAAGTCAGACTAGTTTTGTTGGATCATGTTCTCGAGGCCCAGATGAACGACCTAGAATCTTCGGCGTTAAAACAGGCAGTGTTAGATGGGAAAAAGAAAGGCTTTAGGATTCGAATATCTGATGGTATACTAATGCAGGGTGATAAGATGTATATGCCAAATGTAGAACTGAAGAAAGAAATATTGGATGAAGCGCATATTTCGGCTTATGCGATGCATCCCGGAAGTACCAAGATGTATCATACCATCCGACCTTTCTATTATTGGCCTGGAATGAAAAGAGAAATTGCAGAGTATGTGAGTCGTTGTTCAGTCTATCAGTAGGTCAAAGCAGAAAGAAATAAGCCATTTGGGTTGCTACAGCCACTCACGATACCCCAATGGAAATGTGAAGATATCACAATGGATTTCGTGTACAAGTTGCCTCGTACACGAAATGGTTATAACGGTATCTGGGTGATAGTAGATAGGTTTACTAAGTCAGCACATTTCTTACGTGTTCATGAAAACTACTCATTAAATCGGTTGGTCGAGCTATTTATCTCTGAGATTGTCAAGTATCATTTTGTTCCAGTTAGTATCATTTCTGACCGGGACCCCAAGTTTACTTCGAAGTTCTGGGTAGCTTTTCAAGAAGCTTTGGGATCGAGATTACTCTACAGCACCGCTTATCATCCTCAAACTGATGGGCAGTCAGAAAGAACTATCCAGACACTGGAGGATATGTTGAGATCGTCAATTCTGCAGTTCAAAGACGCTTGGCACCAGCGCTTGTCATTGATAGAATTCGCCTACAACAACAGCTTCCATTCCTGCATCAGTATGTCACCATTTAAAGCATTGTATGGAAAACCATGTCGTACCCCACTATGTTGGTCTGAAGTCGAAGAAAGAGTTTTGGTGGGCCCTGAGATCATGGATGAGGTGACGCAGAACATTCAGGTGATAAAGGCAAACCTAAAAGTAACCCATGATCAGCAGAAGAGTATCACCGACAGATATTCCACTGACAAAGTTTATAAGGTTGGTGATTGGATATTCTTGAAGCTGTCACCATGGAAAGACGTGGTACGATTCAGAAAGAAATGGAAACTAAGCCCTAGTTGCATCGGGCCGTACCGGATTATTGAGCAAGTCGGTGAAGTTGCTTATCGACTTAATCTACCTCCAGAGTTGTCGAATGTGCATAATGTGTTCCACGTGTCCATGCTACGGAGATATGTCTCTGATCAACCCGAACTTAACTTATGACGAGGTTCCAATGACTATTCTCGACTGGAAAGATAATGTTCTTAGGAACAAGACCTTTCAAATGGTGAAAGTCTTATGAAGGAACCATTCAGTTGAGGAAGCTACTTGGGAGATAGAAGAGTGCATAAGAGATTTGTATCCACGTTCTTGGATTGACCTATAGTCAATGTTGAAATTTCAAAGACGAAATTTTCTTAAGGAGGGTAGGTTGTGACGACCCGTCCCTAATTTTCTATGTAATTTCTCCCGAGTATGTGAATTGACATTTTTGCCCTGTTGGCAAGTGACGTGGATGTGTTTATTCGCTTTTAATTTAATTTTCTCGCTATCGTAATTAAATAGTACTCGTTGATACGATCGCGTGAGAGCGAGTTAGACCCGAAATGGATTCGTAACGAAAAAGTTACGTCTCGTTACAATACGTAAACGACAGGTAGAATTGTACACACGAGTGTTCTAATTTATCAGTGTTAGAAACACTATTTTGGATAGATTTTCTAAGCACTTTTACTGTTTAAATCTGAAAACCCTATCTCCTTCTTTCTTTAAAATTGGACCCGTGCCTTGCTTGTTCTCTCTCTTCTTCTTCCTTCTTTCTCTCTAACCCGAGCTCTCTTTCCACAGCAACACTCAAGAATGATATCAAACACTCACAGATCGAGACTCAAATTACCATCATCGTGATCCTCTCATCCTTACGAACTCAACCATACAAACCGTTTCTCAAATAGATAAGTTTTGGGTGATCAAAGCGGAGCAACTCAGAAGCTCCGACTCGGACGAGGTTGATCCAACGTGTTCCTGGTCAAGTTACAAGATTTTAGGAAGTGGGGAAGCTTCTACTCTACTCCCCGAGGTCTTTAGTAAAGGTTTAAGGGAACTTTGATGTGAAACAACCCTGTTTTGAGAAGTCAGAGTTTTGACCGAACATTGCGAGGCTTTTTCAAGCCATTTCCCGTCCGTTTTTTGGCTTTCAAAAGGTATAGATTTGTTCTCCTCGTCATGAGCTTCATTTCCATATAAATTTCATGACAAATGGTTGAGAAATGAGCAAGATATTAAGGTTTGAAATTTTACCAAGAATCGGGCGAAGATTTCCAGTTTCCGGCAAGTTCAGCCGGCGGCGGACAGCGGTGACCGACGAGGATCACTGGAGAAGATGACAGAATATTCCATCAACTCTGACGGAATATCCTAATGGCATCAGGTAACGCCATTAACTTTTAAGGGAATATTCTGTCACTTTAACGAAATATTCTTAACTGCCTTTAGGGATCTGTCAGGCGCGTGCCTGCGCATGGCTGAGCGTGTGGCCATGGGTTGGGCGGCGCCTGAGGGCGCGTCCGGCCTCTGGCTGGCAAGTGGTGTTTTAGTGCAAGTCCGTGACTTCGAGTAGAACATTTTCATATATTCAAACCTTCCATTTGAGCAAACTATGGGGAGTTATTCCTAGTTTTTAGTGTATGTCCTTATTAACTAATTTAATTTAGTTGTTTCGCATATAGGGGAGACTTACCCCGAGGACAAGCGAGACTAGGGGGCCACTATCCTACGACATACCAGTGAGTGGGCATTTTGTTTTCATATATATATATATTGTATACTTTCCATAATTGTTTTTAAGTCGATTTATGCATGTTATGCCACGTTTTACTTGATTTTAAAATAATGTCGTGGAGGTTGAGATTTATATTTGATCATGCCATATTCATATGCATTTTACCTACTCATAAATATTATATATGCTATTGTGAAATGCTAAGTAATTCTACGAGACGCGCAGTTAAGTGCAAGTGAGTTTATTATGTTGTTTGGAATGTTTGTATTATGGCATGCATATATTCATATAGTTTGTTCATCATTGCTGCACCGGTGTTATTGCTCGCCCTGGGCCAAGGCCAGTCTTTCACGTGATGTTCACCTCGCACCCCACGCTTGCCTTAGATCCAAGTAGGTGCTAGTCCTGTCGTACAGGTCACATTAGGCGACTTTGACTCGTAGGTGATGCGCATAGCGCTAGTCTTCACGTGATCATAGCACTAGAGCGTATATTATTACACCTAGTCCTGTCATACAGGTCACATTAGGTGACTCCGACTCGTGTGTTACAATAGATGGATGAGCAATAGGTGTAGTCGTACAAGCCACATTAGGTGACTCCGATTGCGTGCTAGTATAGATTGTTGAGCAAATGATTATATTCATATTGCCGTTGAGATATTTTAATGTGGCATATTTCTGGATTTATTGTGGGCATGCATTTGATTTCATACTTATACTTAGTATGATTTTCGGGAACTATACTTGTTTTACAGCGAGGGGTTAGTATGTTCAGAAAACAAATGGATTTTATATATCTTTATTTTTGTGCCCACTCACCCTTCTGTTTTTCGCCCCTCCAGGTCCTAGATAGTTGACCTACTCTGTGGCACTCGATGATTACCTGGCGATTTTGACATATCTTCATTTTAACGTAGGAACTTGTCTCCAGTTATGTATTAAGTACTTCTTTAATTCGACTGCTTTACCCTTATTTTCTATGCCCTGAATATTTATAGTTTTGGGTTGTAACCACTACTGCGCACTCACTTTACTAGTTAATTGAGTCCTAGCTTCGGTTTTAATTTATTCACTTTTTTTTTTCTTGCATCACTTGCAATTTTGGTTACGTCACCTTCACGTGACGGCCAGCACGCCTTGATCCCGGTCGGAGCGTGTCACTAGTGCTTTTTATCCTTGATTTTCTGAACCGTGTGTTTTGCTTACTTTGTTTGATTTAATTTCTCGCTGATTTAATTACTTTTAATTTCTTACAAACTTTCTTTTATTTCATGATTTTAACTTTCCATATTTTATATTGAATAGTTAATTAAGAATTGATTTTAATTAAATACAAATGCTTATATCAATTCATGTGGAGACCTTACTTGAGCAGTTTATACTACAACTACCTTATTCTCTTACAAGTATATTTTATGTAATTTAACCATACCTTTGTAGGTGGTAAAAATGCTACCAATAAGTTATGTCGAATTTAGTCACCTGTATGATGTGAAACTTTTGCACTCCTAAAATCATTGATGGGAGGGATAAAAGAAGTGTGTCGCCAACACTTCAGATTACCTTTAATACACAGGGAAATTTGAAGTAAAAAATTATATCCGACTCAAAACTGATTTAATCCTTGCCTAATGCATTGAAAAAGTTGAGGTCATATATGACTTTGAAGTTATTTATAAAGTCATATTGACTTTGAATATAATTCTAAAGTTAAAAGTGCTACCTCCACCCCTCCCCTCACCTTAGAAGATATAAAGGTGATATAGCTCTAAATTTGACTCAATCCTTTCTTAAAGCATAAAAAATAAAAGTTAACAATTAAATTTAGTAGTGAATCATTCAATATAAGTTATGTCAAATTTAGTGTGAAACTTTTGCATTCTTTAACGTCATTGATGAGAGAGAAGAAAAGAAATGTGTCTGCAACACATTAGTCTATCTTCAACACAATCGAAATTTTGAACCAAAAAATTATATTTACCTCCAAATTTGATTTAATTCTTCTCCAATGCAATGAAAAAGTTGAGGTCACTTATGACTTTGAAATTGTGTAAAGTTATATTGGACTATAGATATAACTGTAGTTAATTGTGAAACCCCCATCAAGGAAGATCTAAAAGTGATATCCACAAAATTTGACTCAATTCCTCCTTAATGCACAATAGATAAAATCTAATAGTCAAATTTGACTTCGTATGATGGAGATGGTATAATGATCGGATCATATTTATATATATTTTTACTTCGAATTCACTCGTCTTTTCTTAGTTAGTTTCTTATATTTTTGAGTTATTTACTTTGTTTTTGTGTTTTATCGAATTTATCTAGCTAAGAAAATAAAAATAGCATAAGTGTGATTTTATGTAATAAATTCGTGTCAAAACTGTTTAGCTTTTAAATTAAATAAAATATCTATATATATATATGATGTTGGTGGAGACAGCAGGAGCACTAGGGAATGGGTGCAGAAAAATAAGAAAAGCTGGCGTGCAAAAAGGTCTCAGCACTGATAAAGGGAAGTGTATTAAACAATGAAGAAGAAGACTGGCAGCAAGGAGGTCTGACAAAAGAAAGAAATATAAAGGGTTTGAAGGGCTGCCTTGGAAAGGTGGAGGGAACGGAAAGAAAGACGTGAAAAACAAAGAGAAACCAGCTGCCTTTGCAGCTAGGCACGGGGGGGGATGAGAAGCTGGAGCCTTGCAGCAGAGCTGAGGAAGGAGCTGCCCTTTGGCAGCGTAAGAGAAAGAGAGTAAGAGAAGGGAGACGAGTCGGTCTTTGGCGGAAAGAATAAGTGGGAGGATACTGACGCAGAAGAGGAAGCTGCCTCGGGCAGCTTGAAGAGAGAGGAACTGACGCGGAAGACTGGAGCGAAAGAACGGGGGACGTGCTGCCTTGACTTGGCAGCTGGCAGCGAGACAACTAGCTGGCGAGGAGAGCGTGCCTTGCGCGGGGGAGGAATCAAAGCAGCGAGCTGCCTTTGCAGCTGAGAGCTCGCAAGCATTCACGAGAGCAGACGCGGGAGGCGTTTAGGAAAAGTCAGCTGCCAGGCGCGAGACAGGTGCAGCGAGAGGAAGCTGCTTTGCAGCTGGAAGGGCAGGAGGTCAGCACGGTAGCAGGGAAGAGCAGCAAACCTGCCTGGTCAGCACGGCAACAGGAAGTCAGGAACACGGGAACAGAGGAAGAAATTCCTCATTCGGTTTAATCCTCCAAACTCACGTTTTATTTTCACTTTAATTTCTGTTTTAATAATGTATAATTAATTTGTTTTGGCTAGAGTTTAATTCAAAACCATGGATATATTTGTAATATGAATTGATTACCTTCAGTTGTGATTTCTGAGTTGTGATTTAATTTGCTTAACTGCTTGATTGATAACTTATTTTTGTATGTCGATTAAGGATGCATACTTAATTTACATGCATGAATTTGATGCTAGAATATAAGTGAATTTCACCTAATCGTTATGAACTTATATTCACAAGTAGTAAAGGTTGTTGACCACAATCGTGTTAAGTAAATTCTTGGCATTAGTTTCATGCTCATCATAGTAACGAATGCCTCGTCAACACTTATAGTTCTCATTGTGCTTCATGATTCTTGATTGTATCCTTATTGTGCTCATCACGTAAGGAACCTTTGAGGAATGCTTTGAATTGTTGTATGCGTTTTCCCATCCAATTCAGTAACTTAAGGAGAACTTGAAGGTTAATTTAAGCGGACCTAATTAACTTGGAGCGTTGATAATTTACAATTTATTGAAAGAACAACTGAAAATCAATTTAGGTTACATATGTGTCATGTGTGGAGAATAATCCTCTAGCCAGTCCGTCGTTCATCCATTCACCTTAATTTCATGTTTTTGTCAATTCTGTAATTTGTTTAAGTTTAATTTACTTTTCATAAAAATCAATCCCCCATTTATTTTAAAGTGTTATGTTTATTAGAAATCATTTTAGTTTGTGTTTTCTTGAGTTTTGAAGTATTTTGAGTCTTTTGATTTGTTTTAGTTTATTTGTTAGTTTTATTTTGAGTGATTCTATTTAAGTGTTTTGAGTCTAGTTTAGTGTTTTAAATTTTGTTTTTACGTTTTTAATTTAATTTTACTTTGGTTAGCATCCCTAGTTAATCCCCGGTCTAGAACGATCCCTACTTACATCTTTACTACAATTTGACAAAAGAGGGTTAAATTTGTGCGTTAACTTATTTTCGCATCAAATTTTTGGCGCCGTTGCCGGGGATTAGCAAATTTGCTAATCCTTTTATTTTTGTTTTTGCTTATGTTTATTTGTGTTTGTGTATGTTACTTTTGATATTTGATTTATTTTTCTTTCTTTGAATTGAGGTACAAATGGAGCAAGACCTGGATTCTACTAGCATTCAAGATCTATTGGCACAACTCACTGCTCAATTAACTCATAATGCCGAACGGACCACAATGCCAAGTGTCCCTACACTTGATGTGCCCTATGGGCAACGATATCAAGGTCCTCAATTTTCTGCAAATGAAGATGTTTGGGGATATCAAGGCCATAACCAATCAAGTGGCAACATGTTTTCCAATGCTTACAATTCAGATTGGAGAGATTATTCAGATTACATGTGGGGAGAACCTCAACAATTCCAACAAGGTGGATATTGGCAGCAAGAAGACGCGTTCTTTTCAAGACCTATGCAGCCACCACAGCATCCCCCACAACAATTCCAATCGAATCAAAGTATGCCCGTGGATTATAATCAAATGCTTGAAGAATTAATTTCTTCGGTACAGGGTTCACAAAAAGAAGAACAATTGCCGCCATCGGAAGAGTTCTATCAGTGGCCATATGAACCGTCACATCCACCACAACAATCAACCCAATTCAATTCAGGTACATCCTTGGATAATGATACACTTAATAATTTACTCACCTCTTTGAATCAGGGAGTAGAAAATCAAAACCAGGAGATGCAAGACCGAGTCAGAAGAGTGGACGAATTGGATATGCATGTTGGGCAGATTATGGAATTCATGGCACAGATTCAAGAGCAAAGTGAGGTCTCCAACTCAACTCTTGAAAATTCAAAGGCAGAAGTGGAAATTAATGAAGTCATCACTTTGGGAAGTGACATGGAGGATGAAGTTGTCCCAGAACCTTCCAAACATAGCCCGGACATGGATGAATTGCCGATTCAAGAAGAAGATGAGGATGACGACTTGGGCAGTTTAGAAGAATTCTTATCGCAAACCCCTCAAGTCTTTATGCCGTCCAACTCAGGTGAGGAGGTTCTAAGTTCAATTCATTCTAACATCGTTCCACCAAATGTCATTTTTCCTTGCAGGTTTTTAAATCCCAAGGAAGAAGTGAATGAAAAATACGTTGTGGAAGATCTTACCAAGGTGCAAAGTGATATCCAAGTTCTTGGTGTACCAAATTATGTTCCCAATGATGATGAAACATTTAAAGAACCTTGCACACCAAGAAGAGGGATTCCAGAAAAGGAAGTGGCCGGAGAATTTGTTGAATACATCCAAGAGGCTGTGCATGAGACAACAAATGCCAAAGAAATTGAGAATGATGACACGGGACAAGCCACAACCATCATAGTAAACCTGGCCAAGTTCAAAGTCCCGGAAATGTTCCAAGACGTGGTGTTTGTAATTGAGTTTGAACATGAATGTAAGCCATCTTCTCCAATTTTAATTTTATGTTATACTAACAATTTAATTTTGATGATTCAGGCACCGTCATTAGAACTTAGACCGTTGTCGGATCATTTCAAGTACCACCGTCCGTTCAATGATAAGCCCATGCATTTGAATAATGAAGGGAGGCCTAGGAATCACCCACAATCAGATTTGCATTCCTAATCCCTTCTCTTTACTGCTTTCATTTTGTTTTGTTTATTTGGTTGTGATTTTTGTTTAGAAAGTTAAACATAGTCTTTTTACTTTGATTTACTTATTTTACATTGATATTTTTATTTTTATTTTTTTTTTCTTGCCTTAAAAAAAATAAAATAAAAAAAAAATAATAATAATAAAACAAAATTAATAATAAACATTAATAAACATCCATAAAAATAAAATAAAAAAAAATAAAAAAATAAAAAAATAAAAAAAAAATAAAAAAACACAAAAATACTTATATTTATATTTAAACTTAAAAGCAAGAATTTACAATAATGTAAAACTAATTTCGTTCATTGGTCGTTGGTTGGTGGTGCCTCGGAGGTCGACGGAGGCCTTGAAAGACGAAGCGCCAGAGCTGGATCATTCGGAGCCTCAATACTTGGTGCTGCTCCCGAGGACGAAGGCAACATAAACCTCGGGAGTAACGTCATAAACCGTTGATGATCACTCTGAATCCGCACTTCGAACTCCTGCAGCTGATCAAGCTTCTTCTTCATGCTGGTTGAGTAATTGGTTGCGAGCATGTGCAAATCCCTGTTCTCATGCCTAAGCACTCTGACCTCTTGCCGAAGACTAGCCACTTCAGCCATCAACGACTCCACCTGACGAGTTCGTGCAAGAAGGCGCTGGCCCATGTTTGATACTGAGCCTGCGCATCGGACGCTGTAGGCCAAAGAGTCCTGAACAGCCAGTTCGTCGGACCGCCTAGAAAGTATCCTAGTGTCTCTAGGAGTGAGCAGATTTCTGGCCACCACCGATGCGGTTGTTTCATTCATCATTATGGAATCCCCAACTGTAAGAGGACCATTTGGGGATATGAAGGACGGCTGCCAAATGTTGGTTGGAGAAGATATATCACTATCTTCCCCAACATTCAAGTTAAGGCGACGGTCAGAGGGGCAAGACATATTTGAAGGTGTTGAGAATGAAGAGTCGGACTGATCAAGATTAAAAGAAATGCAAGGAGGAAGTGTTTACAGGAGGGAGTGTTTACAGGGGAATCTTAAGTGTGTTGTGGAACAAAAATGAGCGTTCTTATAAGAAGAAGAAATCGTTGAGGCATCACTCAGCAGTCGAAGAGGCGCCATCTCGCAAATCGAAGAGCCGGGCTCCTTTCTCAAAAGCCGGATTCTTTTCTCAAAAGCGGCGTCTCCGTCTCAAAAGTCGGACGCCGTTCTCAAAAGTTGGGCGCCTCTCTCAAAAGTCGGAGCGGTCAGGAATCACGAGGCGAGCAGCTTTTCCAATTTTGTCGTCACTCGTCACGCGCGCTGTCAGCTTTGCGCAAATTACGGGTTGCTTTTTCAGAAAGCGCGTCACCTGTATTGTTCATCCATTCACCGGCTGCCGACAGGGGTAAAAGAACAGTTTCGGTTGTGAAGAAAAGTCCTATAAACGTCTACCTTCGCCATCCAGCAAAGGCACAACCCCTCTACACTTCTTCATCTCCGAAATTTTTCATCTCCGAAAATGCCTTTCCAACAAACCCTCTCGAGTTACTCTGTGTTTCTCATTCCCTGGGATACCTTTGCAAACAAATCATCTAGAGCTAGAGTATTTCATATCATGAAGGTTGAAAGCAAGAGTATCTCATATCACGCTTTCTCCCTGTCCTTTTCCTTGTCTTTGTGATAAGGAGAAAGCGGCCAATCAGCCAGCATTCGGTGTCAATCTTCCAATCTAAGAACCGACTGCCTGGAAATCCTTCCTGATTGCTTACCTAGCATTGCTTACCTAGCATTGCTCTCGAGTGCTCATCTTCAACCGCTGATGTACTTCCGAAGAAGACACCACATCTGCCTGGAGAACAGCCAAGGCAAGTGAAAATGTTACTTGAAGCATGTGGAGACAAGGTGCTGCTTCATCTTCAAGATCAAGTCTCATTTTCCTTGCTAAGAAGTTCCCCAGCCCAGTTCAAGCCTGTGGAACGATACTTCTTCAAAAGCAAAAGTATCCCATATCATCAGAGTCAGAGGCAAAGATTTCTCATGGCATGCTTTTCCTTTACCCTTGCTCTTGGCTACGAGTCAAGGTGAAAGAAAGGAAATCGGTCGGCACTTGGACAGATTGAACAAAGAAGCAGACCACCACCTCTGCCTCGTGCCTACCTGCCATGCAGAAGAACAAAAAGAGAAGAATGTAGCCTGCAGACTCAATCAACCCGGCAGAAGGAGTCCGAGTTGAAACCAAGAGCTCGAGAAGCTTCAACAACACCACCAATCAAGTCTCATTTTCCTTGCTAAGAAGTTCCCGAGGCCAGTTCAAGTTCAAAGCTGTGGAAAGTCACCAAACAGGACCAATGATCACTTTTAGTTTTATTCATTGTCTTTTATTTTCATTTTTAATTTTTCGTTTGCATTTTCTATATTTTCTTGCGTGCTTAACTGAATTATTTCTTTTCTTTGCAGGAACTTTTGGTTATTTCCACCCTTGAAGTTGATTGCAGAATTTTAGCTTGGGGGTCATCACTTGATTTTCTGCAAATTAGGGAAGTTTTCAGTCTTATTGCTTTATTTTGTTTCTTTATATTTATTTATTTTATTTTTATTTGCATTTTATTATATTTTCTGACATTGGGGACAATGTCTAGTTTAAGTGTGGGGGTAAAGAGTATAAAAATGACCAAATTGAAAATTTTTGTACCTTCGACTTTGAACTGGTTTCATTTGTTTCCATGTTATTCCATGTTATTGCTTTGTGTTTTCTTAATTAAGTTGTTGTTTTATTAAAAAAAAAAAAAAAAAAATTTAATATAAAAAAAAAAAAAAATTTAAAAAATCCAAAAATATTTTCTTGTTTTCCTTATTGTTTTGAATTAGATTTTTGTTAGTTCCCCGACCCAATGATATAATCGGATAAAGTTTGAACCATGATCATCAAGAACTTAGTTAACATGTGTTTTGTGAAATTCCTTATTCTTGTGTTAGTTTTGTACATATTTGATTATCCTTGAAAAACTAAATGCACATAGCCTTGTTAATGTGAAACTAAAGCATGATTTAAAGATCCATATGTGAATTTAGTGACCATATACATCCTATGTGAGTTTTTGAGCCTATTGAAAGTGTGTGCATTTTTCATACACTCCTATTCTTTCATGTGTGATGAACTTATGTGAGATACTTCTCTAGAACTTGCATAACGATCTTTCGAAATTTTTGTCATTGATTGCATGAACTTGAAAATGATAGAGGCATTAGGTTTACCACCATGGCCCAAATAACTTTGTTTCCCAAAGAAAAATGATATCATTAGATTACCAATTTGAGCCGTATTTGTGAGCCTTTTATTTCTTATCACCAGATATGTCTACCCTTATGCCTGAAATAAATATTTTTCCTTACCCTTTCCAAGCAAGCAATGTAAGATTGTCTTATGTGAAACGTTTGTGAAGTACTGTGAAGGTGTTTGGCAAAAGAATAAGTGTGGGGGTTTTTCATATTTGTTTCTGTTTGAAAAAAAAAAAAAAAAAAAAAAAAAAAAGAAAAAGAAAAGAAAAAGAAAAGAAAAAGAAAGATTGTATACAAAGAAAATAAAAAGTTTTTAAAGTTTCAGTTTATGGGTGTGGTTGGTGACTTGAAGAATAGCTGGAAAGTTTGAGTTCTTATAAATCTAAAGAAAATAATTGCTTGCAATGTAGCTTGGAACTTGTGTTTTCCTATTCTTTCGTTTCAATAACCTTATCCCTAAGCCTCATTACATCCAATAAAAGTCCTCTTGATTTAAGTTTTGCAATTATGACTGTGGAGAAGTGATCTTTATGCAAGCTTATGGTAGAACTTTCACATTTGTTTCTTTGAGAAAAACACATTAAAACTAAACACATGTGTGATTGAGTGTATATCCAGTGAGAATGTCGCTAGTTTGCATATGATGATTTTAAAAATAAAAACTTGAAATTGCATTAGCATGGCTATCTCACACACTACACTTCAAGGATGATTCAAAGATTACTGCTAATATTTGAATAAGGAAAATGAATTTGGATTAGTTTGTTTGGTGTTAGCTATGGTTCTTGTTGATTTTTGTTCTCGAATGAAATTCTATGAGGGTCATATAGGGAGAAACTAATAATTTTCATGTTATTATTTTTTTTCTGTTTTCGTTTGTTTTGCTCGAGGACTAGCAAAAGTTAAGTGTGGGGGTATTTGATCGGATCATATTTATATATATTTTTACTTCGAATTCACTCGTCTTTTCTTAGTTAGTTTCTTATATTTTTGAGTTATTTACTTTGTTTTTGTGTTTTATCGAATTTATCTAGCTAAGAAAATAAAAATAGCATAAGTGTGATTTTATGTAATAAATTCGTGTCAAAACTGTTTAGCTTTTAAATTAAATAAAATATCTATATATATATATGATGTTGGTGGAGACAGCAGGAGCACTAGGGAATGGGTGCAGAAAAATAAGAAAAGCTGGCGTGCAAAAAGGTCTCAGCACTGATAAAGGGAAGTGTATTAAACAATGAAGAAGAAGACTGGCAGCAAGGAGGTCTGACAAAAGAAAGAAATATAAAGGGTTTGAAGGGCTGCCTTGGAAAGGTGGAGGGAACGGAAAGAAAGACGTGAAAAACAAAGAGAAACCAGCTGCCTTTGCAGCTAGGCACGGGGGGGAGGAGAAGCTGGAGCCTTGCAGCAGAGCTGAGGAAGGAGCTGCCCTTTGGCAGCGTAAGAGAAAGAGAGTAAGAGAAGGGAGAGGAGTCGGTCTTTGGCGGAAAGAATAAGTGGGAGGATACTGACGCAGAAGAGGAAGCTGCCTCGGGCAGCTTGAAGAGAGAGGAACTGACGCGGAAGACTGGAGCGAAAGAACGGGGGACGTGCTGCCTTGACTTGGCAGCTGGCAGCGAGACAGCTAGCTGGCGAGGAGAGCGTGCCTTGCACGAGGGAGGAATCAAAGCAGCGAGCTGCCTTTGCAGCTGAGAGCTCGCAAGCATTCACGAGAGCAGACGCGGGAGGCGTTTAGGAAAAGTCAGCTGCCAGGCGCGAGACAGGTGCAGCGAGAGGAAGCTGCTTTGCAGCTGGAAGGGCAGGAGGTCAGCACGGTAGCAGGGAAGAGCAGCAAACCTGCCTGGTCAGCACGGCAACAGGAAGTCAGGAACACGGGAACAGAGGAAGAAATTCCTCATTCGGTTTAATCCTCCAAACTCACGTTTTATTTTCACTTTAATTTCTGTTTTAATAATGTATAATTAATTTGTTTTGGCTAGAGTTTAATTCAAAACCATGGATATATTTGTAATATGAATTGATTACCTTCAGTTGTGATTTCTGAGTTGTGATTTAATTTGCTTAACTGCTTGATTGATAACTTATTTTTGTATGTCGATTAAGGATGCATACTTAATTTACATGCATGAATTTGATGCTAGAATATAAGTGAATTTCACCTAATCGTTATGAACTTATATTCACAAGTAGTAAAGGTTGTTGACCACAATCGTGTTAAGTAAATTCTTGGCATTAGTTTCATGCTCATCATAGTAACGAATGTCTCGTCAACACTTATAGTTCTCATTGTGCTTCATGATTCTTGATTGTATCCTTATTGTGCTCATCACGTAAGGAACCTTTGAGGAATGCTTTGAATTGTTGTATGCGCTTTCCCATCCAATTCAGTAACTTAAGGAGAACTTGAAGGTTAATTTAAGCAGACCTAATTAACTTGGAGCGTTGAGAATTTACAATTTATTGAAAGAACAACTGAAAATCAATTTAGGTTACATATGTGTCATGTGTGGAGAATAATCCTCTAGCCAGTCCGTCGTTCATCCATTCACCTTAATTTCATGTTTTTGTCAATTCTGTAATTTGTTTAAGTTTAATTTACTTTTCATAAAAATCAATCCCCCATTTATTTTAAAGTGTTATGTTTATTAGAAATCATTTTAGTTTGTGTTTTCTTGAGTTTTGAAGTATTTTGAGTCTTTTGATTTGTTTTAGTTTATTTGTTAGTTTTATTTTGAGTGATTCTATTTAAGTGTTTTGAGTCTAGTTTAGTGTTTTAAATTTTGTTTTTACGTTTTTAATTTAATTTTACTTTGGTTAGCATCCCTAGTTAATCCCCGGTCTAGAACGATCCCTACTTACATCTTTACTACAATTTGACAAAAGAGGGTTAAATTTGTGCGTTAACTTATTTTCGCATCATATAACTTGCACTGCCACACTTACAGTCAAATTAAAGATAATATTACTTGCAACGCCGCATTTAAATTGAAAATAGGCTTACAACTAAGTTTCTCTTGGGGTTCCCACTATACACTAGCATTGTATAAATACTTGTGTACCTTTTGAGTAAGGCGTCACTGCATCTTCTAATTCAGTGAGCAAAATCTGGTTGTCCATAAAAATTCACACTTTTATGGTTCTCTTGGTAAGGTTTGTGGTTGTAGGTGTACTGTATTTTGGCTTAATGAAATATGGTCATCAGAGCAAGTCCACTCCTCATTTGGAGGCTGGCCCAAAGCCTAAAAAAACAGGATAGAAGCTGTGTAACCACAAAAGCACCCAACTAGGAAAACCTTACTCTTTTCTCTCATATGAGAGTTCTTCCGTCTGTTTGAGGGTGCTTCTCACCATATTGTGTGAGTGATTTCCCGATTGTGCTTCCGTTTGGTGTTGCCGATCCTAGTTGCAGTTGGGATAGGTAGGTGGTTTTTTGTTTTTGCTTTTTCTTTCTTCTCCCCTTCCATCTGCTGATGGTCTTTCTCCTTTTCCTCTTGTTTTTTTGCTTTTGTTTTTTCTTTCTTCTCCCCTTCCATCTGCTGATGGTTCTTCTCCTTTTCCTCTCTGGCTTTTCCCATCCCTCAACCCCCGTGGGTATCCCTTTTCATGGCCCTTCAGTGCTTTGTTTTTTCAGCCATGGTTTTTGTAGAGTTCCGGTGTTGTATCCAGCTCGGGTGTTTCCCACACCACCACTTTCTCCTTGTTGTCTGCCGTTCGCGGCGGTGTTGCTTGAGATTTTCCCAGAGCTTCTTTCCAATGGTTGGGCTTCTCTCTCGCCAACTATCTCTTGTTGATGGTTGTGTGCAGGTGATGATCAGCGGTGGATGGAGGATTGGATGGCTGGCTGCTTCTCAGATGGGCGGTGGAGAGCACAGTGGATATTTCTCGGATGTTCGTTTTTGTTTGCGCTTCACTGTTGTTGGGCTCATTTTCTGTGTTTTCTTTGCCCGTTCTTTGTTAGCTTCTAGGAATAAATTGGGCCTTTATTTTGTTTGTAAGTGTGTGTTTGTTTTAATAAAAGCTCCTCGTTGGCGATCCTTTTGGATCCACTTTCTAATACGAATTGACTAGACTCTAGGCCAGCTCATTTTTTATGAGTGGAGATGCACTTGGCCAAATAATGTTCATTTCATTTGAGTGGATTAAATGTACTTTGGCCCAACTCACTTTTTAGGGATGGAATTGTTCTCATTGAATCTTCGGCTCTCGGAAGCTCGGTCAAACTGCTCGATTCCCCTTGTTTTTAACTTAGTGATCTTTTATTCTACCCAAAGTTTATGGCTTTTAATTTTAGGTATACTGATTTACTGTCCTGCATGGTACTTCATATTATATTTTACAATGAGGATAATAATTATTGATAACCATTGGACAACATATATATATGACCTTGCATATGCTCATATGTAATTAAGCTACTCTTCATATTTCTAATTGGTTTATGGTGGAACCCCAATTGTGGAGCAAAAAATAATCAAGAAAATTATGGAGGCGACATGTGAACATTTGGGTTAGAAGGACAAAATTACCCTCGACGCACACCGAGATTCCCACGCGCATGCAACGAACAATGACGGCTCAATCAAGGAAGAGTCAAAGGTGATCAATATGATATTTATTCGAATCTCTCTCATCGCTTCTCATCAATCCCTTACTGATTTTATTCAAAAGGTAACTCCCAAAACTTCCTATTTAATTTCAGAATAATTGACATGTTAATTGCAAGATATTATTTCACATAATATTTTGCAATTATTCTCCAAATATCACCATATATGGCCGGCTATTCTCCACCCTAAGGGCCGGCCACCCTCCGATATATACTCCTCTTATCTCACTAAAATGATAAGCCATTTGCTACCCACAAACTCCTAAACACATTCTTTTTAGAATTCTAACTTTCGCATCGGAGATTCTTCGGCCAAAGCCCCCCCCAATTCATCATGGGCACGTGAGACTTTTGGCCTTAATCTTAGGTGCTATTATTTTGCAGTGCATTTTCGTCAAATGAGAAGATGACGGAAATTTGCATCCACACCAACAATCTTCATGGTATCAGAACAAGTTGTCCCTCGTGTGAAGTGCAATAGCCACAAAGTGCTCCACGTCACCGCATTTGTGTTGTCAACGTGCTAGGCTTGAAAATTCGCCACATAAGGAGGTGTGTTGAGAGTATAAATCACACATCGAAGAAAAAATGGATCTTGCATGTGTTTATAACTAACTGGACTACTCATCATGTAACCAATTAATTTTATAGTAAAGCCCCAACTATCTAATAAACTTTATAAGATAGTTGTGAATTTGCCATTAGGTTGGCAAAAGAGGAAAAGTACTTTTGAGCTCATATATACTATATATGTAGGGAAAGAAAAGGGTATTTTTCTTTAGTTTTAGAATCTGATCAAGTACATTTTTCTTTTATAACAAACAAGATTAAGTAGTTTTGATCTTGTTGATGAGAATTTATGAATGATCAATGTGTTCAAGAAAGGTCTAGCCATTAATTTAGCTTACAAGTTCTCTGATGATATCAAACCTGTTAATAAAGGAGGAGCTCACTTACCCTCACTAGAAGAAAAAAGCTCATCTATCACTGTGAATGCCCGTGATAAATTGTAATCCACCATGGACACTGTGCCCGTTAGTAATCTGGACGTGATAAAAAGTCTTAGTTTCTACCACAGGCTATGCCCGTTGTCAAACATAATGTAACCACGGATTGTGCCCGTGATAGATTGGAATTTAACATCAGGTGTTACGACTGTTGTGAATTATTTATTGACCACGGTTAATGCCCGTTATAAAAAAATTTCCACAAATTAAAAAAAATATCTATTTAATAAATATATATTTAAATATTTATATACTAAATAACCAACAAAATTTCATATTTATTACAATATAATAAATTACAGAATAACCAAAACCGAAAAAGAAATCAATATGATAATTAGGAAAATTTATACTATTTATTAACAGAAGGTTCTTTGTCAACCAAAATTGCGGTAAGAATCACTTCACTTCAATTCAAATAGATTATGATTATGAATAAATATGTAAAACAAAAAATAAAATAAATGAAATGTAAAAGGAGGGAAACCGCACGTCTCCCTTCTTCTCCCCCTTTTCTCTCTGCCCTTATCTCCAAATACATAACTGCTCCATGTTTTCCTCATCACAATAATGTCTCTTTCCCCGAACTCACGTATTTTGCAACCCAAACTGCTTCCATACTTTATAATGTTTAATTCCTTTTCGAACTCTACTGAAGTAAAAATTAATCTGCAAGTTTCAGTTTGTAAGACATAAAAAGTCCACCCATTGATGCACTCAAGTGGCTAACATTTCATGTAAAATTTGGATAACCCTATATTTGTTATTTGGTATAACTTATGATATGTTGGATCGATGCATGCATACCGCCATGGCAATCTCTGATTGCAACACAATCTATAGGTATGTCGGTCCCATATTACATTATATACATCTGAAAAATCATGATTTAGATTAACGAGGATCTCATGTCCATTCGTTATCTTCTCAAAATTCCCATTCATGGACTCGAAGATGTTAGAACAACATGAAGGGCTTGAAGTGAAAGGCATCGGTGTTAATTTTCCCCAAAGTAAAAAGTAAAAACAGACCGCAGAGACTATATACATGCAGATTTTGAGCAGCTCCTTGCTGTTACAGGTACTGTTGCAAAGCCAATAGGACATGGAATTATTGGGTGTGTCAGATTGGTGATTTAATTAAGCATGTACGTGAATTAAAGTATAAAGTAAAACAGTAATAAGACTGTAAGTAAGATTCGCTCAGAAAATGCAGTAAAACGGTATAGAAGAAATTAGGAAATATACAGACCTAGTATTGTTATCGGATATGGAATGAGTTTCTATTTGAAGATAGCCAACAAAAATGTGAGAGTTCCCTTCCCTGCAAGGAGACACAAGCAAGTTCCCTTCCCTGCAAGGAGACACATGCATGCTGGCTTTCCCACAGCATGGACCAGCTGACATGATAATTTTTTGAAGATCATGAAATTTGTATAATAGGAAAGTCAGCTAGATTGCTTGCAGGCGAAGGCATCCGGCAATATATAAAAATGTGAAAGCATTACATTCTTTCTAAATTTCGGTGGAACTGCAACTATATATTTCATCTTGTTCTCTTTAAAACTTTTCTTAAAACACAAGGTCTAAGGCCATCTCCAACAGAAGGGTCCAGAGGGCTAGAGGGCCGAAAATAGCCCGAAAACCGTCTCCAACATAGGGCTAAGCCAGAGAGCTATAGAATCTGAGAGGGCCCCACGTAATCAGAAAGAGCTAAAGGGCTGGCCAGAAAAAATGGAAATCCTGTCGGTTCTAACCGAAACCAACAGTAATACATTTATACTAAATAATATGAACGTATTCCTGTCGGTTAACCGACAGGAATGCTTTGAATTTTTTTTTAACAGTTTTATTATTATTTTTTATTTACAAAATTTTTCCTATAACTTCTATTTCTCTTTTTTTTAATTCTATTTTTTTCCTATAACTTTTATTTTACAAAATTTGTTTAATATTTTTTTTTAAATTCCATTTTTTCCTATAACTTCTATTTCACAAAATTTGTTTCATTTTATTTTAAATTCTATTTTTTTCCTATAACTTCTACTTCACAAAATTTGTTTCATATTTTTTTTTAATTCTATTTTTTTTCCTATAACTTCCTAAGCCATTATACAACATTAAATTAAATTAAGTAACATGAAACAACATTAAACAATATGAAACAACATTAAATAAATAAATTATGTTTGGCCCTTTGGCCCTCGGTTGTAGACGTTTTTTTGTGACATGGCTAAAACGAGCCCTCTGGCCCTTTGGCTCTCGGTTGGAGACGAAGGCAAATATGACCCTATACTGTTCATTAAAATATTAATATCTTGGAGGGTCAGAGGGCTAAAACGAGCCCTCTGGCCAGCCCTCGGTTGGAGATGGCCTAAGTTGTTAGAGAATGAGTTTTGTCAAAGTCAACTGTATCTCAAAATGATTAGGAATTAATATTATAATCTCATTATGATTGTATTTTTTGTATAGGATGAGATTCTTACTTGTAATAGACTTGGCATTTTCAATTTGACCCATTAACCTAACCCGATCCACTAAAATTAGTATTTGGGTGAGTGTTAAACGAGTCAACCAGTTAATCATCCGTTAAATAACGGGTCATTTTGGATCAACCCGGGGAACTCTTTAACCACCCGTTATTGAGGACTTTTGTGTAATTTTAGTAGTCCTAATAGAAAACCCTCTCTCTGTCTCGCGCACGCTGTCTCGCCTCTCGCACACGCCGTTGCTCTATTCTCCTTCCCTGGCTCCGGTTATCTCCCTCATCTTCCTCCTCAAAAAGTTTCCTGAGCTCCATCACTCTCTCTTTGGTAAGCTCCGATTCCCTTCCACCTCTTCTTTCATTTCAATTACTTTTCGTTTCTGCATATTATATTCGTATTTTTTCTCAGTTTTTACTTCAGCTTAATTTTAGGTGGTCTCTTCAGAATAGCTTCTTATTAATTCGGAATTAGTTGATTTGTGTTTGATAATTTCAACTGCGATTGTGCTTTTGTTGTGCAAATGATGCTTTCTGTGTGTGATTGGATTGGAGATTTTGGGTTTCTAGGGTTTTTTTTTTTTTTTGGCTGCTCTCTCAAATCTCAATTTCCTTACTTTGTTTCTTGATTATCATTAAATTACGTGACTTAATCGGCATATTTTGTGTTTTTTTTTCTCATTACTGGATTGTTTATGCTATTTGGTTAACTGGGTTTCAAAGATATAAGCCACATGTGAATATATTGTGGGAGGTTATGGAGGCTTATCTTCTGCATTCTCTGAAAATGCATATGTTGTCACTTGCATTCTCGTTAATTCGATTGTTTATGCTATTCGGTTAACTTAGGTTAGAGCAATAAAACTGTAAATATAAAACTAATGAAGAAGTTGCTATTGGTAGTTCTGTCCAATATAATACAGCCAGTAACGTTGGAAAGGCTAAGTTAAACATCATCCAGATGAATAATGAAATTTTTGTTAATCGAAATTACCTGAATTTTTTTTCGATATGGAGTTTGTATCTTGACAAAAATCGTGCTATTTAGTTTGGACTGTAACTAGATAAGCAAAAGGAGTGGAACTTGAGTCGCAAAAACTGATTGAAAAAATGCATTCTACATCAATTGATAGCATGTCATTTCCTCAAAGACATTAATGTTTTCATCATCAAGATTCTTGTATTTTTCTTTTTGTTTTTTGTCATGGTGTATTGACATGTATCAGGATCTCTCTTTGAGTATAGTAGTGTTTTCTTTTCTGCTCTCAAATTGCATCTCAGATTGCTTTTCAGAAAACTAGTAGCCTTGGTGGTATTTTGGTCTTCAACATTTTGCTTTTAAGAAAAGGATCTGCAATTGGATGTCTCCATAATTACAACTGATTTTAGGCTATTGGATTTTCACACAACGGTTTCATCGTAATTGGGTAATATTAAGTTCAACCTTGAATGTTAAGTTTGATGTCTTACCATTCTTTTTCCCATGATTTCACTCAAAATTCTTACTACTTGAGTAGAATCACTCAAAATGCTTCTGCAACAAGAAATAAATTATGTAGAGTTTTCAATTTTCTTGAATATACCCCAATGGGACAATCCCATGATTTCAGTTTTGATCCCGTGATATGATTCTAGTCTCTAGACATATCCTCACTCAAAATTCTTACTACTTGAGTAGAATCAAGACTATAGCACCTTTATACTCTTGAATGTTAACTGTTAAGTTTGATGTCATTTTGCAAAATGGCTTTTCACCATTATCTTTTTTCCCATTTTTTACTCCTTACTTTTCATCTAAATTTTATGATTGCAGAAACCTAGGCATTCACTAAATTTACTACAGCACCATATAGGTGAATGTTGAAGGCAAAAAAGCAGCAGAAGCAATGGAAGAAGAAGGTTGATATAGAGAAAAGTTTGGTCGCAGCGAGATGAATTTTTCATTATGGAAGAGAAGGGCTACAGTGAGACACTGATGGAGAAAGAGTGCCACTGTAGTGAGACTTTGATTGAGAAGGAGAATTACTGTGTTTTACTTGATAAACAATTTCTCGATCCATGTTAAGATTCGAAGATGCATATAATTGATAGAAAGTTGAATTCTACTATACAAAATGGGGCTATATTTGATTTGGATAAAATGTATAAAAAAAAACAAAAAAAATTGTTAACGGGTGAAATGGGTGAAACGGGTGACTTATTAGATTAACAAGTTGAGTTTGGATAACCCGTTAGCTTAACAGGTTGGGTTCCGGTGACCCGTTAAATTAAGGGAACTTTAACGAAAAGCACTCGGTACTGTTCACTTTAACGAAAAACCACATTTTTACACTAAAAAGTCAATCATGGTACTATTCACTTTACCCTTTATTTTGTCCTTATCATTAAAACTCAAAGTTTTCAAGCCCTTTTCATTAGTTTTCCTTTAAATTAACGGGTCGGGTCGAACCCGACCCAAACTCAGTAAACCCGACCCGTTTACAGCTCTACTTGTACAGCAAACATATACAATGTACAAATATAAACCTTTGTATTATGAATAAAATTATTCAGAATATATTTTCTATATGGTATCAATGAGTTAAGTGAGATACTGTTGTTACCCAAGGAGGTGACGAAACTCAGTGGGATCAGAAAGAAGAAGACGAGTGACTTAGTCCTCAATGGCAATCTTCCTTCTGCCATTCAACAGTTTATCTACATTTTATATTTGTAATTTGAGCTTAGGAATCTTGGTCCTCTCATTACTTCCTTAGCATTGAGGTACATCATGCTTCCTGAAGTCCATCTGACACAAAGTATGCTCTTGATCTTCTCAAACGCACCTGCATGCTTGATAGCAAGCCGGCTACTACACCCATTGCATCCAGGTCACAACTGTCTAATCAGGATGGTACTCTTCTTTCCGATTCCACTGAGTTTCGTAACCTCCTTGGGTCATTACAGTATCTCATTTTGACTCGTCTTGATATTGCCTTTGCGCATATTGCCCAGTTTATGGCTTGTTCAACTATGACTCATTTGATTGCTGCCAAACGTGTTCTTTGATATGTAAAAGGTTCATTAGACTTGGGTTTAATACTAGTTTGGTACTGAGGTGCTTTTATAAAAAGTGGGTATAAAAAAAAGCTGAGTTCAAAAACATGTTTGGTAAACACTTAAAAACAACTTATTTTCACAGTTTTAGGTGAAAAAAGCTGAAAACGTGAAGCAACAAAAATGAGTTTATTCTCACAGCACAGCAGAAGCAGATTTTTTTTCAAAGCACAACAATACCAAACCAACCCTTAGTGTTTTAGCCTCACCGTGGTCCACTTGTTCTCCGTGGCTCTTCTAATGCAGATTGAGCTGGTTGTCCGGACGATCGCTAGTCAATGTATGGTCATCTTTTCTTTTTTTTTTATCTTTGCCCCAATCTCATATCCTAGAGTTTGTTGGAATATGATCATGATGATGTTGGCTTTACTATGTGTGTATTTGATGTTTGGAGGTGCACCATAAGATTGGTGTACTGATATACACTTAACCAAAGTGTATGATAAGAGGTATGACTTATCATAAGAGTTATACCCTTCTATAAGTGATGTGTCTTATCATGAAATGATAAAACCATTCAGAGAAGTCTCACAACTCTATAGAAAGGGTATGATGAAGTCTATAAAAAGAGGATTCATTCCTCTAGACAAATTATCAAACGTGAAACATATTCTCTTCTTCCCTTTGGTGTGCTATTTATCCCTTGGCACTACCACATAGTAATCAATAGTCTAACGACATTAGAGTTTGATCGTGTGACAATCGTGCTAAATTCCATCAGTGGTATCAGAGCATTGGTTCTCTGTTATCATACACGGAATCAGACAACGATCGACTGCAGACGATAGTCTCAACGTTTTCGTCTGCTGGCTTTCAGTGGGGATCTAATTCAAATTGCAATTGGATTTATAGTTTTGTCTTTCATTCAAACAAGGAATACGAAACGTCGTCTTGATTAGGTACTGAAGAGAGTTTTGTAACCAGACTTGAGAGGAATAGAAGTATTGTGTTTTTGCAAATTTGTATTCTCGGTCAACATAAACCATCAATTTCAACTACTAGAATTCCTCCAAGCGGTTATATTTAGTATATATAATATCTCAAATATCGCAAACATACATTTTATTCAAGTGGATTTGGAAATCGTGCACTGCAAATCAAATATAGCAAACACACATTTCATTTTCCAGATAGTAACTTCTTATTGGGAAGTGTGTGCAGGACAGACGTGATCAACTTAGTTTATATAATTACTATGATACTAAGAATAATGTATCTAAGAAAACCCACGGAAGCACAAAGTTCCACTAGTAACCAAGAAATGGTTTCAAACCAAGACATTGTCAATGATCAAGTGGGAGAAAGATATAATCAATTATCATGACAATGATATGGTTAGTAACATGCTACTAGGTTCTAATAGTAATAATTAGAACAGTGGGACAAAAAGAAAAATGAAGTTGCCAACAAGATTCGAACGGCAATTAAAGTCTTCAATTTTGAATAGATTAATCAATCAGTGGGAGACCCAAACAAACTTTGTTTCGGTTTATTTTATAATCAAAAAATATGATTATGTTTTTAATCAAGTGTTTACCAAGAACTCAAGGTATGGTATTCATTGAATTAAGTAATATGTGTTTTTCTATTGTAGTGCATTTTTGCAGGAAATTTTGACTAAAAATGTAATGGTCGCTTCTTGATTGATTAAGAAACAAAGTTGTGTTATAATATGGGCCAGTAAGTACTACAATATAGGGTCAATGTTTATTGATATATATGGATTGTATTCCTAGGAATTATGTCAATGTGCTTTATGATAATAAGTCCACCATCTTCTAGGAATTGTTAGTTCCTAAGGAGAACACATTGATGCAAAGTATCACTATATGGAATTATAGTGGAGAGGGATGAAGAAAGAGTCGACTACACACCCTCGGTTAAGATGGCGGCCAATCCTATGACCAAAGGATTGCTCTGAAAGGTTATTCAAAGGAGTATGTGACTACAAATTGGAATCATCTAGATGTTGTAGTCGGAGCATGCGGTATGGGCATCATTGGAGGGATTTCAGGGACGCCTGAAATGAACAATTTGATGCGACTCTATCTGATTGATTGGTCGGATAAAAGATAGAGGAGCACTAGCAAGGTAACAGAGTTATAACAAATCTTCTTGTATGTAAAATCCATTTATAGGCATCAAATTTGAATTTGTATAACATCTTGGCGCATAGTGTGTAAAGTCGTTGATAAGATGTATCGATGAAAGCCTCTGGATTGGCTTAGGAGGAAGTACTTGATCGAAATTTCAACGCATGTCAAGTTGGACTTGGCTGAAGTCGCCATTAATACTAGGTACGGATGATATTTTCCTAGTAAAGAGTAGTGGTGCCATTTTACTTGAACGATAGTATAATGGAGTCGCTGGTAAAAGCGTGGTCAGTAAAAGTGGTCAAAGCGCATGCACGTATAAGCCAAACCACTGATTGATGACAGTTTACAAATGTTTGTAAACTACAGTTGGAAAGTCAAGAGTGATCAAGATCTGATACTCGGTAATGATATCCAATTTGTGTAGCCAACAAGATCTAACATCATCAAGATCAAGTGGGAGATAGTGGAATATGATCATGATGATGTTGGCTTTACTATGTGTGTATTTGATGTTTAAAGGTGCACCATAAGATTGGTGTACTGATATACACTTAACCAAAAAGTGTGATAAGAGGTATGACTTATCATAAGAGTTATGCCCTTCTATAAGTGATGTGTCTTATCATGAAATGATAAAACCATTCAGAGAAGTCTCACAACTCTATGGAAAGGGTATGATGAAGTCTATAAAATGATGTGTCTTATCATGAAATGATAAAACCATTCAGACAAATTATCAAACGTGAAACAGACTCTCTTCTTCCCTTTGGTGTGCTATTTCTCCCTTGACACTACCACATAGTAATCAATAGTCTAACGACATTAGAGTTTGATCCTATGACAATCGTGCTAAATTCCATCAGAGTTCTACAAACCAGCCTACAATTTCACATTTTAGGGCAAAGTCTGAGTATCGTGCTCTTACTCACACCTGTGTTGACCCTCTTCAACCTATTGGAATATTCGGTAAATGAGTCCATCAAGCGCCCTATATATGGCATGATTACCTGTTTTTAGTAAAATTATTAAAGGCCTCTTAAATTAAAACTTCGTTTTCTCTCCCTGTTAATTGCATACTAACCAAACCTCTTAAAAAGATATCGACGGAACAACTATATATCGACGAAGAACTGAAACACTGATTATTTCAACAATTAAAATTTAAAAAATGATCATCTTCTTTCATTTCCCTAGAAAATCAAAACCAATTTGGCTAATACAAATTCCTTCAGCTTTTGGGCCACTAGTCCCCTATTATGACCAAAATAATTCAAACAAGATCAAACCAAACAAAGTAGAGTCTGCAAAGTAAACTTGGGCCAAACTATTTGAAACCCAAGAAATATGAAGCCCAAATAATTATATGTTCCCCCACAGTGCCACCGCCATCAAATAGTCTCCTGCGCTTGGATTCCTCTCTTTTTTTTTTCTTTTTTTTTATTCTGAAAAGTGCTTGGATCCCTCTCTGAATTTAAGAATTTGTGTCCCCTGTGACCCTACTAAAATCCAAGCCAAATTCTACATAGATTTGATGTATGCCTAATAAAACAACAATTAGAATTTGGAATCTAGCTTTGATCAATTAATAAAACACGCACACCCGACTTTCTTTTGTGTTTATATGTTTGGTCTTTCACTGTATTTAGATATTCGTATCCTTTTGCTTAGCAAATAACAACAATTTTTTTAACAAACAATATTATCTACACTAAAAGAAGTGGATAAGTAGACTAAGCCTCATAATTGACTCGCAATAATGTGGTTCAAATTTGCATGTGACAAAAATCGAACCGAAAGCCTCTTACTTACAAGTGAAGAGGAATACCCCAATACTGTAGTACAATGTGGCAATAACAACAATTATTATCAACTTGTTAAAAACCTATCCGCATGAATGCAGATAGAATCTTAAAACAGTAAATCTCGAGAGATCACTTATTTATACTTAATATGTGTCTCATCTCATATGGCATGTACAAATCACTTCTCACATCAAATGATACACAAATGTGATACAAAAATGTGGTCTTCTTAACATTTTTCATCTTATAATCCATGATTGAAAAGTATAAATAAATAGATGTGCTTTAAAATTGCGTAATAAATTGTTACATAAAAGTGCCAGTGGTGGATTAGCTTGTTAAATACAATTTTTATTTTCTACATATTGCGCCCTAAGTTCAAACTAGTCATTTCCCTTAATAAGTTAATATAATTTAGAGTAATAATACTGATAAATAAAAATATTAAAAATAAAAGGTGCAAAGGAAAAAAAAAATTAGCAAAAGCTCTTGAAGTAGCAGGGATTTCTGAATACTACAAATTAAAAAGGGTTAATTACATTGTACCACCTCAGGTTTGAGGTCTATTACAACCCCATACAATATCTTCAAAACATTTCACTTTCATACCTCAAGTATTATTTTATTTCAATATAATACATCCGTTACATTTTTCCATCCATTGATCCGTTAGGAGCTGACGTGGCTGCCACATTTGTGCCACGTGGCTGCCAAATTTATGCCACATGACAAAAAATAATTTTTTATACATTAAAAATATTATAATAATTTATCCTGTTAAAAAATTGAAGATGTTGTATAGGGTTGTAATAGATCTCAAATCTGAGGTGGTACAGTGTAATTTACCCAATTAATAATTATATATTACGAAAGTATAATTTACGCAATTAATAATTATATATTACGAAAGACATGAAGTCGTCGTCTCCCTTTTGATTACTGGCCGATAATATTATATCTGAACTTCTTCAACAAAATATTGATCAGTCCATTAAAAAGTTTGAAGGGAATCTCATACAAATCACGTGTAGAGTAGGGTATACATGCATGTCTACCTTTTCAACTAAACCTCATGTTTTCTTGTGGCCTTGTAGGTAGTGAAAGGAGAATATATGTCTCTAAATTAAGAAAATATTAACGAATGTACGCTTGTTTCATATAAATGTTGGATCTTATATGTCAAATGATTAATCCAAGAAAAAGAAATTCAATGTAAAGGATTTAGCTTCAATTTCCCACCTTAAAAATCCCATCAAATTGATACGTACATCCATCAGTTTGCAGTATTATTCTCATGTGTGCCCTTGTTTTTCAAAAAGGGGATTAGCTTTCTAGAGCATGACCTCTCAAATTCTCAATCCATGATTCCATCAGCAAATTGTATTTATCGTAGTGCTGCTATTTCGATATAGACGTAATACCTTGCCTCCGTTGGACTGTCCCACTTCACCAAACAGTAAATTTTGTTGGTGTTTGACATTACATTTTTGTTGTCCCATTTCATTGTGATGATGAAATTGGAAAAATCATGGCTGAGATCGACAGCAATGGAGGCTCACTGATGCAAAGTCATGGCCAACAACCATTTTGTACCTGGAGAGCATGATGGCAGATATATCAACTGGTTATGTGGAGTATGTCGGCGAGTCCCTCACCAGTTAGTCTCAGCACCTTGTTAGTTATTACGAGCCAATGTGGTAATTGACTGGTTAATTAATTTTGATGTTATGAACAGATGTAATTTGTGAATAATTGAGCCTCTTCAGTCTTATTAAATCCTATTAAAAAAGTCTTAATTAATTAATTAATAAAATATTTGTACCATCTCAATTTACTATTAGCGCATAGAATAGTTTTTAATCTCCATAAGACTCGAGTAGATTTCATAGTAGTTCAATATCTATTTGTTGTGAGTTTGATACTTATATTTGTCTCGACAAAATAATAATGCTATAGTTATTGGGATATACATATTAAGACTTCGTTTAAAAAAGAGATAGAGGGGCTATATTCACACCATGCATGCAAATGGGATTTGGATCCTTTCCGAGGCAACTAGTCGGGATCCTCCTGATCAGTGTTCGTGGACCATTGGATTTGTATCAAACGATTACAATTATTATAACTTTTAGAGGGTCTCCATATTTGTAGCCCTTAGATTTATCCAAGGGTCCACGAACACTGATCAGGAGGATCTCGACCAGTTGCCTCATAAAGGATCCAAATCCATGCAAATGACTCAGAAAGAAATTTAGCCAATGAAATTATTAATTAGGAGGTCTATTGATTGGCCTATGGTTGAGATGCTCTAGCTAAAAAGGTATCTAGCCCATTTGTTGGCAAGTCTTCTTGAAAAAGTTAATGGAAAAATACCACCTGCAATCTCAACTGTCAAGAGATCAAGATAAACATGGAGAGAGAATAAATTTCCAGCATTTTTTTATGTCGTTTTTGTTTGAAGGAATTTATTTACTGTTTTAGATGCAACGAAGTGAATACTTCTATTGCTACTAAAAATTACCTAACTTGTATGGCACGTAGGTCGATTAATTAATAAGTTAATTATGTCATTCTTGTGAATGCAGACGTGCTAACTCACGACCGAGCTCAATCGGGCAAGTAGAATAGATGTGGTGGTGGTATCAAATAAGCTGCTGACTTCTGTACTCGAGCGATCACGATCGAGGAAGAAACTCGTCTCGGCCTTGGGTCCTAGAACCTGAAGACAAGGTTACTAGATCACTGTGAAGTTCAAAAACTGGTGTGGCTTTCACTATGCCAAAGACAAGGTAACTTGATAACACCTCACTTCACTGAGAAACCCTTTGTCGGGCGAGACTTGGATAGATAACCAAACGGGCGGAAGTAGTGTCGTTACTGCAAACTGAAGATGCTCCTAAGTTGCTTGATTCTTTGGCTCCAGTGTTGTTAATTCAAACTGAAGATGTCGCCAGTTGTCAACATAGTGCTATTAATCCAAGCTGAAGATGTGTTGACGGAAGAGTTAGGATAATTAGTAATTTCTCGGAGTGTGAGAAAAGTTCGCGTATAGCTAGGTTTTGTGCATAGCGTTTGTTTGTTGAGTTGAGTTGAAGGTCTTCTCTGTTAACTACATTGGAAAAATTAAAAGAGCAGTGAAGAATTGAGAAGATGAAGAGCTAGAGAGCCAACAGAGAAGAAATGAAATGATCTTTATTATCAAAAGACTTGAATGAATTACAATATGATTCACCACTTAGTTATAGAGTACAAAGCTTAGCTCTAAAGCTAACAGATATAACCAATCATAACAAAAATAACCAACTCTATCAGTCTAACAACCTTTTGGCACGTGAATATTGCCAACATCCCCCCTTAATCTCAACTGGGACTTCCCAGTTTGAGATTGAAGCAAACCAATCAATGGAGCCAAGTAAAAGTAACCCAATTTCCCATGTTTAGGTACGCCAATCTTCCAAAAGCTGAAAGCAGTATTTAAAGTACTTTTGTCAGACATCAGCAACTTCTCTGCTTCAAATGAGTATCTTATCTGCTTCAAATGTTATCAACCCTGAATTACTAATCAATATTTCAACAAGAACTGCACTCCAGCAATCGGCCTTAATGGAGTTGCACACAATAACAACAAACAAGACTTTTCAAGAACTTTACTCCGGCTATCGGCCTTTAAGGAGTAACACACAATATCTGAGACAGAACTTTTCACTCCGGCTATCTGCCTTGTGGAGGAAACAAACAACTTACACCGAGATAATGGCTTTGGCCTTATATCCCAAATCAAGATTGCAGAAAGATGGCATCGGCCTTGTTTTCTTTAGCACAAAAATCAACAAACCCAGATTCTTTTCAAGAACTTTACTCCGGCTATCTGCCTTTCTGAAGTGGGACGTAAAAGGGAAATGGCTATCGGCCTCTATATCCCAACAAACACCTTATTTATCTACAAATTCCATGATTTCAACACTTATGGCTATCGACCTCTAACAATTATGCAATTTGAAGCAAAGAACTTTAACTGCGACACTCCATCAAACACATAGAGTGCAAGATATGAACGAACCTGACAATTTTGCGAACCTTGAATCTATACCCGAACATCGTTCTTGAAGAGGAAAACATGAAGAAGTAAATGAAGATGGTGGTGAAAGACACATAGAAGTCTCTGTGAGCTTAATGTTTCTTGCATTGCGTAATCAACCATTTCATTTGATTGAGTTTTGAGAGAGAAAATTTTGTGGGAAATTGTTGGATCCAGTGAACAAAAAGCTCCAATTGCTGGGCAAGTCTCTCATTCAGGCGAACAAGAAGCACCAGTTTTTGGGGAAAACTCTGATTCCTACGAACAAGAAGCACCAAATTCTGAGGGAAATCTCGATTTCGGCGAAGCAGCACAAGTTTCTATGGATAGCACCGATTTTGGCGAAGCAACGTCGGCGGAAATGTCATCGACCGAAGCACCAATTTCTGGGAAAGTCTCAGATTCCGAGCAAGAACTTCCGAAACCCAGTTGGGAATGATCAAAGCTTCATCTCTCTGGAACCCGAATTTGATCTCTATATGGATTAAGTTGTTGATGTCGTCGTCTGGGTTGCAATTTCTCTTGAAAAAGATGAACCCATATCAAATCGCCAAGCGATTTTACTTCCCGAGAGTATGGACCCCTTCAAGAAACAGAGCCTCTCCAAAAGAACGCTCATTCTCAACCGATTCGCATCCACAAAAACTGAGTAAGAAATTGATTATGCTTCCTTCTCTGATTCGGGGATTAGAGAGAAGAAGGAAACACCGAAGAACTTGACGAAAAATTCAAGAAAATCTTAAGAGAAAATAAATCTAGAAAATGAAATCTAATAAAAAAAAAGTACGGAACCACCAGAATCAATGGCTTGAGCCTGGTGGCTCTGATATCATGTTAACTACATTGGAAAAATTAAAGAGCAGTGAAGAATTGAGAAGATGAAGAGCTAGAGAGCCAACAGAGAAGAAATGAAATGATCTTTATTATCAAAAGACTTGAATGAATTACAATATGATTCACCACTCAGTTATATAGAGTACAAAGCTTAGCTCCAAAGCTAACATATATAACCAATCATAACAGAAATAACCAACTCTATCAGTCTAACAACCTTTTGGCACGTGGATATTGCCAACATTCTCTACATTGCAAAACCATTTCTATTTATAGGGAGGGGATTCCTAACAACGAAGCTCGCCAGGGTAGAATCCTAATAGAACTATACTTTCTTGGTGCTTTCCTGCATATTCTTTATATTGTCCTTTCACTAACCAAAACTAGTCTGTACATATCTCGGCCACTTTGTTGAAAAAGTTGATGGAAAATTTCTACCTGCAATCTCAACTGTCAATAGATCAAGATAAACGTGGAGAGAAAGAATTAATTTCCCGCATTTTTAATGTCGTTCTTTTGTTTGAAGGAATTCATTTACTGCTTTAGATGCAGCAAAGTGAATATTTCAGATACAAGAAGAATCTCCTAAAGGGAGTTTCTGAAGTGAACTTTCCAATCTTATTTTTTAATTATAATTTTGCTTAACAACTACAAGTAAACAAGAACTAGAAAAGATATTGTAAATTGTGACAAGATTTCTGATTAAACCTTCACAAACTAACTAAACTTAATATGCCTAGATACATGCACAAGCTAAATTTACATAATTGTTGCTTTATCCTGGTAATAACTTATAATTTTTCTTGAACCTACGTATGAAACTTGCCTTCACATAATAATAATTGTCAATAAAATTAAAAAAAAATATGCAATATTACAAATAAAAATTTAAGATCAAATTAAATATTTTAGAGATGTTTTTTCTGTCTTTGGTTCTCAAAAAATTTTTAGAGGTTAGCTGTTTCTCTTTTGCAAATGTTCATCTTGAAAATTGGCATGCTTCATTATTAACGTGGTTATTTGTATCCGTACAACATTCATCAAGGATAACTTACTTAAAAATGTATTTTTTTAAACTACACCGAGTTATAAAATTTGTTTACTCCCCAAACATTACGACTATATAAAAGTTTTATTGTACTCATTTGCTTTAAAAACATAAAAATAAAAGAGTAAACTTGATATATATATATATATATATAAGTCCAATTTTGTGAGTCATTATTGGGTCTAGTCCATTTTGTTGGGTTAGGTCTATTCACTGATTATCCATATCCTTCTTTTTATTATTACTATGGTTTTATGAAATTACTATTATTATTAAGGGGGGGAGAGTTCTAAACTACTACATAATTTAGGGGGAGGGGGAGTTTCGAACCCGAAACAAATGGATTGAAACCCAACACCCGGGATACGGAACAATATTTATATGATTTTTATTAAAATTGTGATAAATGTCATCTCTTATTTATAGATTTATCTTTTACTCCATTTGAAGATTAAATATTGGTTTCCATTTTTCTGCTCCTAATTCGTATCTCAATTTTTTTTTCTACCTCCGCCGCAAGTTAACTGTGTTATATGAATTGTAAGTATTATATGAATGGCTAAATCGGATTAATAGTCCTTGTGGTGATTAGGATGTTCGGAAGATAGTTCATATGGTAAAAAAAAAATTTAGATTTAAACTCTTGCGGTGAAGATCGTTAGCGAATTTAGCCCAAAAATGGTATTTCCTTTTAATCACAGTTCACTTCACACTCTCTTCATCAATCTCTCTCTCGGGCCATATTTGTGCGCTATATAGCACACACTCCACACTCTATCCATCCACAGAGTGTGAAATCTAGAAACACATACATCATACATGCATCTAATTATGAGAATTTGAACTATACTTCTCAAGTTCTTTAGCCATGGTTTCTCTCCGTAGACCCACAAACCCTTGTACCCTCCACCACCAACCTAAGACCACCACCAGTTCCATGAACAACCCCTAAGCCTCCCTACTACCAGAAGTCACCCATATACCATCCATTTCTAGTCAAATGTCACCCAGTACCTATGTGCAGATCTCATACTCGCAAGTGTGATTAATTTTACGAATGCAAATTGAATTTAATAAATTGGATTGACTTGGGTACTGAAATCAATCAGATGGAGTAGGAGAAGGTGTGAGCACATTTGAAAGAATGGAATTTGAAATCTTTGGATTTTGAATTGTCAATCCGTGATAAATTTGAATAGTGAATTTGAATTTCTGGAAAAAGATGAATGGGTTGTGAAATTGGGGGACGATGAAGGTGAAGGATGGAGAAGAAAGGAAGGATTCAATCTCAGGAAATCGGATCACGAACACGAAGACAGTAAGACGAAGATAAAGTCGTTCAATTTATGAGAGAGAAGAAGAGAAGCAGTAGAAGAAGGTGAACAAATAAAAAGTATGACTGGACATTTTTATCCTTGCATCAAACAATGATTTAACGGAAGTTTCACTTTGGATTAAATTTGCTAGTCATTAACCATGAGGATTTAAATCTTAATTTTTTTAACACATAGATAATCTTCCGAATATCCTATCACCACAAGGATCATTAATCCGATTTGGCCTCTATGAATTGTAAGTATTATATGAATCAACATGTATGTTAGTCTGGATATAAATGTATGAAAGATGAAATTTTATTGAACTATTTTCATGGATGATAAGTATATTAATTTTTATTTATTTTTGTAGATACCTCTATCATAAATTAATGTATTTTATCAACTTATAGTTTAGGTATCATAATGATGACATATAAATTCTTTTTTTATTTATAACTATTTACCATGAAAGTAGTAAGAATTTCATATTTAAATATTCAAATTAAAATTTTGAATAAAGATGCATAAGTAAAGAAATTTAATTAAAGTTGAAAATAGAGAAACTGCACTAAATCCATCAACTCCTCAAATTTTTAGACTTGGATCAAAATACCCAAAATAAAAAATAAAATAAAAAGTCTAATCTCAACTGTTAAAACGAATATGAATGTTTCAGATAAACTAATGAAAGTATTAGAATATGAATTGCCCATAAATTATTTAACAAAATCATGGATGCATGACCAAAAAATTAAGACCAATTAACAATAATCATTTTTTGAGATTTGATTACAAAAATAATCATTTTTAATAAAAATGACATAACGACTACAAACATAACAACACCAGATCATTTTTGCAACCAAATGTAAACAAAATGATTGCTAATTGCCCAAAAAATTAAAGCTACATAGGGTAGGCTTAATGATCAATAACGTCCCACAGTGAAGAGAGCTTTTTAGTGTGCCCGGAATAAGGGCACATATGTCACATGTCGTCATACAAGAGGATGGACAATTAAAATTTTTTTTTTGGTCAACTTGTGTAATAACATATGGCGTACCGCCATGTGTTTTGCACACATTAAAAATCTCTCTACAATGAAGGTACAAGGTTCTCCAGACATTATTGTAACGATAATGAAGGTTTGCACTATATATAATATAATGATGACGATCGACTGATAATGTATATTTACGCTGGAGGCTGAGTGTGACCAGTTAACGATTAATGCCATGCTCTTTGTTCCCCCATTAATCTTCCTTTTTCGTTGTACCTTCCCTGTGCCGGGTTGATTCATCACCTATTAGGTCTTAAAATTAGTGCATGCATAAAGTAATATGGACAATGGAAGAGACAAGCGAGACTAAGGATTAATTTAAGTTGCAGTTGAGAAATTGAGATACGAATAGATTTGGGGGATACGAGTCTTAATTAGGGTTGGATAAAAATACCGAAAATTCCAAACCAAACCGAAAAAATCCCGAAACTAACTAAAAAAATATCAAACCAAATATTCCAAAAATTTTGGTGCCCAATCCCGAACCGATCCCAAAATTTTGGTACGATAATCGGTCTCACATTTTCATTCGTTCGGTAATCCCAAACCAAACCGAAATTAAAAAAAAATATTTAATTTTAAATATATATTTAGAATTGTAACAGCCATTGTCTCAACCATTGAATCCAAATAAAACCCTCACTCAGTCACTCTCTCTCGACCTCACCTCACCCTACTCTCTCATCCTCTCCAATTTATCTCAATTCTCTCCTCCTTATTTGCCGTCTTCAAATCCGGCCACATCACACAAGTGACTCACCTCTCTCTCTCTCTCTCTTTGTCGATTGACCTCCCCGATCTCTCTCTCTCTCTCTCTTTATCTCTCTCCTTCTTATCCCTCATTGAAAAACACGTTGCAGGAATGGCAACAGCTCAGGTGATAGCAGTGTTGATCCTCACCAAGAGTTTGGCTTCGTTTGAATGACTCAGACCTTCAAGCCTTAAGTTCACTCAGTCTCAGACTCTCTCTGTCTCTCTGTCTCTCGTTCTCGAATTCGAAGATTAGTAGCTACTTACCCTCTCACAATTTGACTTCGACGAACTCTTTCCACCCCGACCACCACCACACCTCACGGCTTCATCCCCCACCACCGATTCTCTCCAGTCTCTGTGTGTGTGGGGTTTCGAATTAAGGCTAGGGTTTCGAATTGGGGCTTTGGGTTTCAAATTGGGGCATAGGGTTTTGAATTGGGGGCTCGGGTCAAGGAGGAGGACACAGGTCCATCTAACTATCTCTTCACTCTGTCTCTCTCTCTCGACCATTGATTCACTGTCACTCTCTCTGATTTCAATTTGGGTTTTTATTGTAGGTTCAGATGATTTCAATTTCAATCTAGATGATTTGGATTTTGATGTAGGTTCAGTTTCGGGAAATCCTGAAATACCAAAAATATTTCAGGAATCCCAAAGTTTTGATTTGGGATCGGTCGTCGGATTCTTGTCCCGAAAATTTTCGGTTCAGAATTTCGTATGCCATTTTCGGTTCAGTATCCCATACCGAACTAGCCATAGTCTTAACTAGCATAGATTTTGGGCTTTGTAATACTTAATTCTGCCCTAATCATATTCTTTGTGGGATTCATTTCTCCCATCGTCCCATCCTCCCAGCTGGGACTAATTAATAGTACAGGACCATCAGACAAACGGAAATATCCATTATTCAGGATAAAGACGCATGAGGTCGAACATGGTGAACTTGGTACAATACTATCCTAACAGTTAGTACCATTAATTAGTCGTGAAAGCTCAACGACCAAATGTGCTCCCCATCACCCAATATGTATTGTCTACGTGTTGAGAGTGTGAACAACATCGGGAAATTAAGGAATCTTGCATGTCCTTGGGCCGGTAATCTCTATATTGTTAATTTATTTTATGGTAAAACCTCAAATTCCTTCAATTTCCTACATTTTAGATTTAAAGTTTGGTACGGAAACAATACACTATAATTAAATTGCACCTAATATAAATGATGAGAATACAAGATTTGGGTATCACTTCCATTCTTGATAGACTCTTCCTTTGCCAACACATAAGAAATGGAAAAAAAAGAAAAGAAAAAGGAAGACCCATGTTGAAAATATGTCTTATTCCCAATTTCAACAAGGTATACCATCACTTGACATCTTACAAACTTACAAACAAAAATATTGTGGCGATAGGTTACAAACAAAAATATTTGGTGGCTATAGGGTTTCGGAAGCGTGGTAAGGTTACTAGAAATAAGGAAAGACGTAAAATGAGTAAATGGCAATAGAAAGTATAGTTTGTAGTTTGTCCGTGGAAGGTCATTATCATTTAAGAATAATACTAGGAAAATCAAATTTTAAATCAAATTGTGTAAATTAAATGATGTATTTGTTGATAATTGAATTATTAATTAAGTTCTATTAACGTATTTATTTATTATTAGTAATACATCATTTAGTTTACAAATTTAATTTAAAAATTTAGCCTATCTTACATTATCCATCGTTTAACATGTAACATGTAGAGTGCGCATAAAGCTAGTCAGAATGTCTGATGTATCCATGATTAGTGGCATGGCCTATAATCCCGGCAACTTTTTCTTATCTTTTGGCTTTTGCCCCTTTAGATCACATGTGTCACATCACTCGCGATTATACGTGTACGTGTGTGTGCATCATTGGACATTGGACTTGCATGTATTTGTATGATGAGCCACTCAGTGTAAAAGGAAAGGGAACTTTAACGAAAAGCACCCGGTACTGTTCACTTTAACGAAAAACCACATTTTAACATTAAAAAGTCAATTCTGGTACTATTCACTTTACCCTTTATTTTGTCCTTATCATTAAAACTCAAAGTTTTCAAGCCCTTTTCATTAGTTTTCCTAAAAGGAAATATGTTCTTTTTGGTGTATGAAAAAATACTGGTCAGTCTTACTTTGGTCCAATGTCAATAGATTAAATTGAAAGAAAAATTTCATCTTGGAAAAATTCTCTCAAAATAATGCTTAATTGGTTTGGCATTAAATTCGGTTCTACTGTTGCTCTAGCATGCCAAGGTTTGGTAACTTAAAACTAAGTTAGGTAATCGAGTTGCATATCATGTCGTGCTTGAATTTTTGATTAAGTTCATCTTACATCCACATCAAACCTGCTGCTCGATCTTAAAGTAAAAATTAACATAGGTCTCAATAATAACAAAGGTATATAATACTAGTCAAGTAGGTTTATCGGGTCAAATCAGGGTTATTTGTATTTGAAGTTAGTTTGTTCAAGTTATTATATGGCTTCATGTCGAATAATGATTGAACCTTGCTAACTTCCTATTAGATTTTGAGTGTCTATCCAGTACTCAGGACTTCATAAACAAACTAAGCTTTCATACCATGTATCTTTCAAAGCTAGGTTAAATCCAAGAGCATAAGATAAGAAATAGGACCTAATTAACATCGTGTACATATACATATATATATATATACATATGTATATGTATATATATGTACACAAAAAAAGCACAAAAGTTAACTTGAGAGAATACAACAATAATTCAAGACAAAACCTCATTCAACAAAGGGAAAGAGTTAAACATACAATTTTCCCACAAGTCGGCATGCAATTATACCTACCAGTACTACCTCCGTCAACCCTGTTTTCATTACAACTTTTATTTTCCTCCACTCTGATGACGATACAAGGATGGAAAGCTTACGTTTCTCTCTATATGATTCCATTCCCTTTTGACTTCTTAAAAGCAGGGCAAGTCACTCTCTCTCTCTCTCTCTCTCTGTGGCGAGCTAGCCAGTAAGTTGTGATCATGTACATGGACTCTTGAGTTATAGTGATGAGAGGATTGATTGGTTGAGCCATGGGGCTCGATATCCACAAACAAACCAACAAGCCAACGTGACACAAAGATTAATTGATGATCATGATGATTATATGGTCCACCAACTTGAATATCATCTTAGAAGATTAAAAAAAAAGTTAGAATTATTATTGCATTCGGAAAAGATAATAATCAGTACTAAGACTAGCAGTAGTACTCCACTCAGTCACCACCCATTGCCATATATATATATATATATACACGATTCTAGACATGAACAGTGAAAAAATAATAGTAGACATTGTAATTAAGCGAAGATAATGGTACTTTGACAATGTGACCCCATTTAAAAGTCCAGAACAAACTTTATTTATCTAACATACATATGTTTATACTACTGTGCTTGCAATTTATATTTCTCTGACTTGGACGGAGTAAATAACATTCTTATATGAAATTACATGATATTGGGTTGGTCCGTTATATAGGACCGGTCGACACGTGGCACAGCGTGTCGGAGGATGACAACGATGCTGATCGTCGATCGAAATTCCACAGGTCGATTTCGCTGTTGTTGTAATGGTGAGTGGCATGGTAGGATTTGTTGGATGAAGACAATGATCCTCGTAGGGTACTTGGTAATTGGAGTTCATGATCATGATCATCGTTGTCATAAACAATAGTGTTGTGGGGGTCAGTGCTGAAACAAGCTAATTGCCTAGAGGCTTCGGATTGTCCATTGAGCTGTGAAGCTACAAGGTGGTCGAGAGCTGCCCAGCTGGTGAGTCCTGAGTCCATGTGGTGTGCATCATAATCCATGTTTTGATGATTATCAGTGAAGGGACTCACCTGGTTATTATTCTTCTCTGTGACCATCATCTCCTCATGAATGTTTGGTTGGTAACAATCCTGGCTGCTTGTGGAGTTTGGGCTGTCTAGGGTTGGAAGTTTCAAGAACCTCTCATGGAAGCCATTGTGATTGCTAGTATTACTAATGCCAGTGTTGATTGGTTGGAGGTTAAATCTTGTGCTAATATTGTTAATGTAGGCTTCATTCTCTTCTTCCTTGCATGTCCTTTCCATGTATTGAAGTATTTGCTCCAAAGCTCCCTCGGGACACGAATCAAACAGTGATTGGCCACTTCTTGTTTCTGTTGTGATGGATGAAGTAGTAGTACTCAAGATTGGACTGCTCAAACTTTTGTGGAGGTTTTTCTTCTTGAAGATTCGGCAAACCACCCATCCCTCATCTTGTGCTGCCTCTCCCATAACCGTGGACACCTGATATGAATTAAATATATATACATAAGCATCTTTTATTGTCTGATAGATGTTATATTGCCAGTTTTTGAACCACACATTCCATCACTTGTAGTGGTCTAGAAAAATTTCTTAGATATAGAACGTAATTAAGAAAGAAAAGGATTTTTGCATATCATGTTTTCCCTTCTGCACATTCCTGTTTAAAACGGTTCCTTGATGCTCCTTTGTTTTACTCGATCAAAAGGTCAGAAATAGATAGGACTGTCCATGGAGAGAAAATGGGTATGTGAAAAATCATTTGCCATTAAGAATGATGTTATATTATACGGTACTCAAAATGGCTTACATTAGTGATATTGCAATTGCTAGTATTATTGTCGTCGAGTCTATATTCATGCATGATCCAATCAGACTTTTGGCCATGGGGAGCTCGGCCTTTGTAGAACACCAGAGTCTTCCGCATACCGATACGCCTGCAGTTGCTGCATATCACTTTATCACGGCCGGTTGCCTTCCAGAATCCGGCAGCAGTTGCACGATTTGTTCGTGTTCCAGTCGGGTACTTCTTGTCCCTATGGCTGAAGAAATACCAATCATTCTGTGGTGTAGTTCCTATCTTACATTTCTCTGCAAAAATTCAATTACTCTGATGAAAACTTCGGTTCACACGAATAACTAGTTTGTTCTAGATATGCGCTTTAAATATGTATGCATGTACCTTGTATATCCCATGGCTCAAGCTTATTGAGATCGACATCACGAATGACATCGAGATCAATCCTCTGATTTGAAACCTTCTTCTTCAAGTAGTACTGCAAGAGTTCCTCTTCGGTTGGATGAAATCTGAATCCAGGAGGGACTTGAGATTGCCCATTTACAGATATACTCATGTTTTCAGGCGCCATTTTAATTAACAAGTATTAAACGTTTCTGAGTTCTTCTGAAGAATCTAAAAGAATATGAGGTAGTTAAAACAATGAGATGGAGTAGTAAAGAAGAAGTACGAGAGAGAGAGAGAGAGAGAGAGAGAGAGAGAGAGAGAGAGAGGTAATAGTATAAGTTGGTGCACGCAAAGAATTATGTGGGGGAGGACTATATATATACGTTGTTGGACGAGGAGGCGGAGTATATACATGAAAAAATTCAAGCTTCTGTTTCACTATGTTGTGAGAAGAGCCACCCACCTTACATTACATAAAAGTGGAAAGACGTGGGGTCCATGGACTTGGGTATCAACAAGGGGCCCACAGATAGGACAGTGGGGGAAATTCGCTAGTACTGTAAGGCGCAAGCTCACATCCACAACTGAGACGCTGGACCTTAAAATCTCCTCAGAAAACCACCTCTTGAACAACCATGGACCATTCTCTCTCTCTCTCTCTCTCTCTCTCTCTCTCTCTCTCTCTCTCTCTCTCTCTCTCCCCCCTTTGTGCAACCACCGCGACAGAAAAACAGATAGTGGGGTGTGTACGTAGGGATTTCTCATTCACGGCCCGTGTGATGAGAAAGATAAAAATGTGACATGAAGAAACTACATATGCCTTAGCTCATTTATTGTATGAATTCTCATATATTGTATGAATTCACGAGGCAAACCCTTAGCTCAAAGCTACTTTAGTTTTCATAAACTGTCCATGGCTGCTCTTGAGTAAGGGTGGGAAGTGCGACCGTCACCCGTATTAAAAGGGGTTCAAAGTTGTTATTGTTATTAAATATTTATACACTAAGGGGTGAAAAATAAATTGGTTGCAAACTCACCATTTATGAGATTCGAATTTAAAATCACCCACTTATAAGTAGGCCTGGCAAACGGATTGTGTTTGCTATGTTTCGTGTCTTTTTCATGTAACACCTGTTATTTTAACCGGTCGGGTCGTGTCGTGTCACACCCGTTATCTTAACGGGTCCTTAACAGGTCGGGTCACTTTACCCAACAGATAAAATGACCCGACCCGTTATGACCCGTTAAGAAAATATTTTTTTTTCTTAAATTTGCACATACAACATTGCCACATAAATATTACTTCAAAACATAAAAATACATTTGTCGTTAAGTACTACATTTACATTCTAAAATAAGAGCCTAATAAAACAACACTAATACACTACTAGTCTACCACAAAATATCAAATGTGCAAGGATATGCAAAATGAAGGAGTTTTTCTTTTCAAGGTTGTGAAGCCTTTCTCAAAAGTTAAAACCTTGCTAATGAAACTCAAAGCTTGCATGTTATTCCTTTTACAAAAACCTTCAATTTTCATCGATCATCATGGGAAAATTGTATTGGAACTTTGGTTTGATCTATTGCCTTCAAGAGTTAAGTTGATGTTGTTTTCTGTAAGGTTTTCTACATCAGAACTCTCTTCCGTATAAACTAAGTATAGAAAAACCAAACATTATAAACCATTCAAATTATGAGAAGTTTACTAAAATAATTATGAAAAGAAATAAAACAATAGTACAATACCATATAAAAATATATTACCTGATTTTCCAAATTTTCTAACTTTAATTTAATATATATATATATATATATATATATATTATAGTATTTTTAAGGGGTATAAAATTATAAAATTAATGTTTTGCTAATTGTGTATCATGTTACCCACTTGTATACCCGAACCAACCAGTTATCTTAACAGGTGCTTATCGGGTTACCCAATAACAACCCAATTAGTTATCGTATCGATCCGATAACCTGTTTATTTCATGTCGTTTTGTGTCGAGTTAACCGGTCATGTCAGAAATTGCCATGCCTATATTAAGTAAAGAGAACACTACCAAATTATAGTATTAAGTGCCAAACTAATTATTTATTAATAGAACAATTAATAAAGAAAACAAAAAAATTAATTATAACATGCGCTCATCTGTTTCCCAAACCTAGTGTGCATATAACATAAAATTTTTGTTTTCAATTCCAGTCTTTCCTTTTCAATCTTGCTTCAAATATCTCTGATGCTCTTACCTCTAATTTTAGCTATTGCGAAAAATAAGAAACTAAGAAAGAAGTACTTCGATTAAAGTTTTTGAAACCATGTGCTATAATTATGTAATGTTATTTATTGCTTCAATCCATGTTAGAAGAATAGAAGTGTTGAGTCTCTTTATTTACGAACAATTAGTTTTGAGTTGGATGATCATTTTAACAGTATATCATAATAGACTATCGACGCGTCTAAACACAACCCACTTGTTTGTTTCTCCATTTACTCAATCATGATAGCACAGGTATGAGAGCCTTGAGATCTACAGAAACCAGCTCATACTTAAACTAGTTAAACTGTTACTTCAATTTGAGCTTGAATATCAAATTTTCAAGCTAGATTCATAGTTCAAGCTCTCAACTAAATATAATTAAGAAGAGATCAAGTACGAATTAACCAACTACAGAAACATTACATTTGTATTTTACTGTTAAGAGGTACTGCATTAATGAGACTTAAAGAACACCGGTAAAGCGATTGGTGGGATCGCTGTACGTTCACGATTTACCAATGGGACTTTTAAGATCTTCGAAGATAATGCAATCATCAAACAAATGACCGAATAAAAACATGTTGGTATATTTAATTGTAAGGACAATATTCTATACGTATCAGTCGTATGTAGTTAATTTCTGCACCTGCTCTGTTTGTTTATTTCCAGTTTTCTTATGAACATACACCTGCTCTGTTTGTTTTTTCCAGTTTTTCTTGTTTGTAATGCATGTACGTACTCTCTTCCGGCGATTATTGATATATTCTTCCCATATTATTTGAGCTTACTGGTACACATGCATGATAATTAATCAAAACATCTACTCTGGCATATATACTTACATATTAATATATTCTCTAATAACAAATGTGCTAAGTTATTGCTAATAGACAATACCAAATATATTATAGATATACATGTATATGAAAACATGCCATCCTTGCTATGCAGATATGAGTCTAAATATATAAATGGGTGTCATATGTCCCAAGATGACAACCAATAAAGTTGGAAACAAACGTTGGTTGGGATAAAATTGCTCATATATCTTAAAAGTTTTACTACTTATGAATTGAATTTACACGAGTTCATATTGTTTCACATAATAGGATTTACAAAGTAGTCATGGATTTTCGAACTGATATGATTTAGTAACCGAGTTCGTTTTTGCTCACCCTTAAACCCAAAATAACCATTATTCTCCATCAGAGATCAGCCACGTGTTTATTTGCACATTCTACCCTAACTCAAGGAACAAATATATGAATGTATATTATACCTATAAGTGAGATATGAAACCTAACTAAAAGGTAGAAAAAAACATAATATACCTACAAGCAAGACACATTAATCAATGACATGTTGATTATAAAAAGGGTTCTTTAGATATAGACCCTTACAACTCTTATTTCTTAGATAAAAACCCACCTAGTTATAAATATCCAAATAAAACTCAAATTTAAAAATGACTGCCAAATATAGAAGTAATTGACCTATAATTACAAAATATTTACAATTTGTACCACAATATTCAAAATAAAAATCAATAAATGTTATTACTCACCTTAATTACAATGAAAATATAATTATTGCACATATTATTACCCCAAACACACACATATATACGTTAAAATGTATATATTACTACCATAAGCTCAATATATATATAATATTACTATACGTTCACATACACACACACACACATATACATATACATATACATATACATATACATGCACAATACTACATATATGATCAAACATATTAAACTAATTAATCTACCTATATTTAAATTTATAATGAGCAAATAACATATATTTTGTAGGTAAATTAATATTGAATCAAATAACATTCTTTTATTTCGTATGTAATTTATTTTCCATATATTATTACATATATTTGGCACATTTTATTATTATAAGATATATGTACAAATAATAGGTAAATTAATCTTGAATAAAAAACAATTGCGTTATTTTGTAAGTAAATTAATTTTGAATCAAATAACATTTCTTCATTATGTAGGTATTTTAATTTGTATGTATCATCATATATATTGGGCACATTTTATTATTATATGTACAAATAATAGGTAAACTAGTATTGAATAAAATAATAACATTTTTTATGCAGGTATATTATTTTGCATGTCACATCCCGGCCCGGGCTCCCACCACATCCCGGGTTCGACTCTGCCGTAGCATGATATTATCCGATTTGGGCCCCGACTACGCCCTCACGATTTTGTTTATGGGAACTGACACGAGAATTTCCCAGTGGGTTACCCATCCTGGGATTGCTCTCGTGTGAACTCGCTTTACTTCGGAGTTCCGATGGAACCCGAAGCCAGTGAGCTCCCAAAAGGCCTCATGCTAGGTAGAGATGGGAATGTACATATAAGGCTTAGATGATCCACTCCCCTAGGCGATGTGGGATCTAACAATCCACCCCTCTTAGGGGCTCGACGTCCTCGTCGGCACACATCCGGCCAGGGATTGACTAAAATACCAAATTGTCACATCTCGGCCCGGGCCCCCACCACATCTCGGGCTCGACTCCGCCGTAGCACGATATTGTCTGCTTTGGGCCCCGACCATGCCCTCATGGTTTTGTTTCTGAGAACTCATACGAGAATTTCACAGTGGGTCACCCATCCTGGGATTGCTCTTGCGCGAACTCGCTTAACTTCGGAATTCCGATGGAACCCGAAGCCAGTGAGCTCCCAAAAGGCTTCATGCTAGGTAGAGATGAGAATATACATATAAGGCTTAGAGGATCCACTCCCCTGGGCGATGTGGGATCAAACATTGCATATATTTGGGTTTGCTTTATTATGTAGGTAAATTATTTTGCATGAATTTTATGTATGTCAAGCATGCTTTTTTTGTTGTTATATATGTGTGTGTGTGTGTGTGAAATAATTTACCTACATTTATACGTAAAATATAATTTTATTGACTTAACTAAGCATGTATTAATACATTTATTAGGCATGTTTTATTGTTATTATATATTATGCAATGATTTTTTTTTTTTTTGTAAAATCATTAATTCTCCCTTACAATTTGTATGGAATTAATTGTGTAAATCAAACATTCAAATAGGGTGTATTGGGCATCGAATTTTTTTTAAATGTCTAAAGTCAAATATAATTAAGGAATTTGCTGATGTGGAATCTAGTCAATGGGTTTTATTCTAGTAAATATGTCGGATTTTATGTGGAGAAAATTAAGTTTCAAGGACTAAAGTCATATTTTCAGTTATAAAAAAAGAATATGTCATATAGTTAGATAAATACAATTAACCTGTGATATAGGTTGATTATCAAAATTGAAAATAAAATCTATAAATGCGGTTTAAAGTAGGAGGAAGAACATGAAATAACAAAAAAAAATAAAAAAAAATAAAAAATAAATAAATAAACAAAGAGATCATTAGGAAGAAATTTGATTTTTATAATAAATCTTATTAAAGAGATAATTATTGATAATAAAATAATTAAATTTAAGGAATTGGACTTATTTTAATAAACTTGACTATTCCTACTATTGGCTCAAAAATTGGACTTATATCAAGTTTCCCCTTCTTTTATATAATCAATATCTCATAGATTAATGTGTCTTGTTTGTAGGTATATTATGTTTTTTTCTTTCTATCTTTTAGTTAGGTTTCATATCTCACTTATAGGTATAATATACATTCATATATTTGTTGCCACATCGCGACCTGGGCTCCACCACATCCTGGGCTCGACTCCGCCGTAACACGATATTGTCCGCTTTGGACCCCGACCACGCCCTCACAGATTAGTTTCTGGGAACTCACACGAGAACTTCCTAGTGGGTCACCTATCCTGGGAATGCTCTCAGGCGAACTCGCTTAACTTCGGAGTTCCGATGGAATCCGAAGCCGATGAGTTCCCAAAAGGCCTCGTGCTAGGTAAAGATGGGAATATACATATAAGGCTTACATGATCCACTCCCCTGGGCAATGTGGGATGTTACATTTGTTACTTGAGTTAGGGTAGAATGTGCAGATAGATTTATGTTAGTATATTAGTTTTTTTGTTATAAGATATTAATTAAATTTTTTGGAGTTGGAAAATGCATAATATTAGACGATTTCAATTGATTTTTAATATTTAAAAAAATGAAATGAGTATAAAAGAAATAAAAACATATATTAGATAACTAAACTTACTCCTAAAAACACTCTATGTTTTTGGATCTGGATCTAAAAGCCCCAATTTTTTTTTCTGCTGTTCAGTTCTGTTTTTTCCCCCTTCTGTTGGTGTAGCAGTTTGGGTTGATGCAATGGCATCAATTTCTCTTCCTCTAAATTTTTGGACTCACAAGTTTCCTCTTTTTATTTATTTTTTTCTCTACTTTTCAGTTCTTAATTTTCTTCCTTCTGAAGGAGATTTTTCACCCAAAAATTCTTTAAACCCTAAATCCCTAAATGTTCACTACAATTTTAAAACATTATTCAATCACCCGTCCGTATAGCATGATAGTTATCAGTAATTGATTTTCAATCCTACATGTTAATTGTTATGCTCATTGTACAATCAAATCAGATATTGATGGATATTTCCCATCGTCTTTCTCTTTCTATCGCCTCTGTCACACGTACAGGCTCTTCTCCATTAAAAGCCTAGTAGAGCTTCTAATGAATTTTTGCAAAATTTTTATTATTTAATAAGAAACTAGCATCGAATATCTTTATTTTTAAAGCAGACCTTCCGTTCTCCCGACCGCTATCACTCAACCCCCTGGACTGATTCCCTCGCGGTCACTGACCACCAGCCACACCACCTTCTCTCTCTCTTTCATAGATTCTAAAAGCACCTTGTGCTTTTTCATGAAGCATTTACCTAAAAAACTATAAAAGCTGATGAAATGGTTGAATTGTGACATTTTCCTATGAAGTGCTTGTGTATGTCTTACTTAAAAATATATTTCACTTTCTCCCTATCGCCAGCAATGTTTGAACATATAAATTGGTTAGGGAAACTTTTAGAGGTCTCTCTACCAATCATTGAAGCTCCCTGAAATCCTAGACTCAAATCATTATATTTTGTTCATGATAAATGACAGAGCAACCAATTTATACTTTAGTTACTAACCGGCATTTATTCTTACGAGGTTTTGATAACCATATCTTTTTCTTTCCCTTTCAAAATTTTCTATTGCGGTTGCTGTTGGGAGAAAGTAATTTGTTGAACACAAATATAGTATTAAAGAACGTTCTTTGTCGGTAGTGCACATATATAATCATAAAGATGGAACGCATGCAGGTTTTGAGATTTAAAGTGATGTAATTAATTAATTCATCGCCTCTTTCAAGTTTGATTACTAGATTAGACTAATTAATTGAACAATATGATTTATTCACCATCTTGTTAATTTTTAATGTGAAATGGTTTGAAGCGTTTTTACCTTATCTGAATAGTAATAGTCATTGATTATCAGTGATGGAAGGACAATTTCTTTGTAATTTGATTAGTGGTTGGATGAACTTATCATTAGTCTTCTTTTTATTATTATTATTATTATTTATTTATCTCCGATCATGTTTTCTACGACTCTTCCTTGATTTCAAATGTTATTCACGCTTGGAGCTGTTTTTTAATCGATTATTTGTGACTTTATTTTCATTTGTAGTGCAACAGGTTTTACGCCTTCCTCTCCCCTTAACTATTAAAGATGATAAGATGATATGGGATCCATCTTATATCGGCCAATTTTCATTTTCTTTTGGTTATGATATTCTTCAAAATAAAATTCATTTTATTTAAAGATGGAGTTCTCAACCTGGAATGGCACTGAAATTTTGATTTGGCGGACTTTTTAATGATAAAAACTTCTCACTGAATTTTGGACGTGGTTCGCTTGTTAAATTGGTACTTCCCCTACCGTTTTCAGATTCTTTGACTATGTTTTAGGACGCATTTGTGGATAAGCCTTTTTATAACTACACAATATTTAGTTTTTGCGGGTCTTTTTATTGTTGCTACTATTTGGAAAGCATACAATAAGTTTATTTTGATATAAAAAAACATATTTACGAGCTAAAGGGTGAAATAATGAATTAATATCGAATTCGTTGTTATTTTTGAGATTCAAACCTAGACCTCTCACTTACAAGTGAAGAGAAATACAACAAAATAATAGTACTAAGCAACAACTTGCCCGTTTGTTTACTATTACAAAATCATGCAAGGGTATAAATCAAAATAACCTATTATCTATATATATGACCCCTGAAAACTCTGGCTCGGTGAAGCTTGGGAATTCCAAATTGTTACCTACAATTTCACGATTCCCTTTTTTTTTAATGCGCCTCTTCAATGTGTCGAAATAAAAATTAACAGTCTTGTGCAGAAATGTTGGCGTGAGTCAATATCGAAGCCCAAACAGAATTGTGATTATTTGTCTTTTTTTTAGAAGATTTCCTATTGTACGTAGATTAGGTGTTATTTCCCAATTGTAGTAGATTAGGATTTTATTTTCCATGCCTTACAAGAACTGTATCTATATAAATATGTGCCTATACACAATACATAACCGAAATTTTCCATAAGCCCTACCTCTGTATATAATTTAACAGAAATCCATTAGCCTTGACAAAGACCTTCAATTCTATGAAAATTAAAAAATCAATAAGGGTGTGTTTGTTTCCCTTCACTAGCCCTCATTGGACTGGACTAGACTAATAGTTAGTCCAGTCCCATGTTTGTTACTTCACGGGACTAGTTTTAGTGGGAGTAAGTCGGACTCGCCTCGACTAAGGACCGTGCTAGACGGTCTTACCGAGAGACGTCGCGAACAATGGGACTAGCTAATCCTTTCGATCGCTCTCTGCTCGCATCCTCTACTCTCCTCTCTGCTCGCGTTCTCTCCCTTTCCTCGTCCCCAACCCTGAATCATGAACAAAGACCTTGATTCGAACTTCAATCAGAGAACTCATGAGCTCCGTCGTCCGATTCACCTCCGCTTAGACCAAGCTCTCCGACCTAGAAAACAGAGATATGAAGAACTTGGCCACAAACTGCATCTTTGTCTTGTCCCACCTCATTCCCGCGGCTGAGGAATAAAAGCAGAGAAACGGACGACCACCACAGCCCACCCCATATTTCCGAAAGAAACAAATCACATGGCATTGGCTCTGAACAGCATAATCCCCCACACCACAGCTTTAAGCCTAAGCACTTCTCTGCCCTCTCCTAGAAAGTCCTCGAGCCCTCAATTCCAAAATAAATACAAAGTTTCAGCTCGCTCTGTTACCCGTAGCTCTAGAACCCACCCCATGCCGTTTTCTTTGAGGCAAAACAAAATAAATACAAAGTTTCAAATTTTAAAAAATAAGAAGGAGGCCAGAGTAATTTGAGGTGGATCAGAAGAAAAAAGGGAGATGGGAGAAGACAGAGGTACATAGAAAGGAGAGGTAAACAATGGGCGGAGAAAAATAGAGGTTTAGACAGAGAGAAGATGTCAAACAAAGAAAAAAGAGTTGAACGAAGATGATTTTAGAAAGAAGAAAAAAGGTAAAATATTATAAAATATTAGTATTTGATTAAATTTAATAATAAAATATTAAAAGATATAGATTATATAATATAATACTAAAGTCCTGCTTTTTAGTCCGACACTGTACCAAACACTTCATTAAATCAGTCCATCTTAGTCTAGTCTAAGCCAGTCCAGCTTAGTCCCTGAAGCTAGTCTAGTCCGAGATAATCCGGTGCAACAAACGCACCCTAAAAGTACTCACGGTGTAGTTTCTTCGTTAATCTGGTTGTAAACGTTGAAAGTTTTTGACACCTAATGTTCTTGAGAGCTATGTAATTCAATAGAAAACCTACCAATTCAAATTGTTCAGGCTAGTTTGACTAGGTCATTTTTGGCTTGCGGTTCTGATTTTACAAACCCTCGGTTAGCCTAATCAAACTGCAAATAATACAATCTATATAATACTATATAGTTTACTAAGTTTTATTACTTATGTTTCCCTGCACCTTGTACCTTACCTTTTACCTTACCAAACTTTTGTTGTTGCTCTTTTGATGGTACTTTATATTTGTTGAAACTATCACTACTACAAAAAACACTTTGCGCAACGAAATAAGTTTGTTGCGGAAAGTACAATTTCATCACGCAAGAAATTTTCGTTGCACATAGTTCGTTGCGCAAAGCTCATGAAGATAGGGTTTGCGAGATAAAAATTAATCTTCATCGACAAAATATTTCGTCATGCAAAGATTTTTGTTTTTCAATTTTTAATTAAATTAAATTAATTTAATATTTTGCGCGACGAAATATTTTGTTGCGCAAGGTTTGACTTTTTGTTTTATTATTTGTCTTATATTAATTTAATTATATTAATTGTTTGCGCAATGAAATATTTGGTAGCGCAAGATTCTTCGAATATTTACTTTTTTAATTTAATTTAATTGTATGATATTATTTTTTTAATTACTTTAATTTAAATTGACATATTCAAAATAGTGATCAAATTATCCAATATACATAATATATTCAAAATGTACACATAAATTAACACGGTACAATAATAAAATCCTAAGACAAGTCTATTGTGGTGGTAGTGGCGGGGGATATGGTTCAATAGTGTCCTAATCCTCAACTTTAGCCTTCAAAGTCTCGACGATTCCCTACAAAAAAACAAAAATGGTCAAATAACAAAAAAAAAAAAAACATAAAATACTACCAAAAAATTGGCATAATCTCCCCTAAAATTGGTATACCCCAAATCCGACCCCAAACTCTACCCCTCACCCTATACTTGACCCCAAACCCCAAACCCCGCACCAAACTCAAAATTAACTCCAAAAACACATATTAATGAAAAACAAATTAAAATTTGGGGAGAATATACCTTTTGGCGAGATTGAGAGTGAGTGAGAATGAGAGGGAGGAGTGAGTGTGAGAGAATTAGAGGAGATAGTGAGAGAGAGATGAGAGAGTGAGTGAGAGTGAGAGATAGTGAAGAGAGATAGAAGAGAGATTAAGTGAGAGGAGTGAGTGTGAGAGAGAGTGTCGGATTTGGGGAGAGGGAAAGAGATAGGAGAGATAAGAGAATAGAGAAAGACATTGAGAAAATTTTGGAGGAGTTATTTTGGTTTTAAAAGCCGTATCACTTTGCGCGACGAAATATTGGTCGCACAAAGTCTTTAAAAAAATTTAAAAAGTTTTTTTCTACGTCCCATTTTTGGCGCCTGCCCAAATTTTTAAAGTTTTGAGTGACGAAGTGTTGGTTGCGCAAAGTTTTGCGAGAGAAAGTTTTGGTCACACAAAGTTTTGTGCGACGTAGGATTGGTTGCACAAAGTCTTAAAAAAATAAAATAAAATAAAAAATTCCCGTGTCCCATTTTTGGCTCCCATCCAAATTTAAGGATTTTGCGTGACGAAATGTTGGTTCGTCATGCAAAATTTATAAAAATAATTTTTATAAATAATAAAAAGAAAATAATTTTATTTTACAATTTAAAATATAAATAAATTAAAATAAATAAGATTTAGGCGACCAAATGTATATTCGTCGCGCAAAGAAAATAATAAAAAATAAAGAAATAATTTAGTTTAACAATATAAAATATGAAAATAAATAAAAAAATAAGTAAATAAGGTTTAGGCGACGAAATATTGATATTCGTCGCGCGAAGTTTAAAAAAAAATGTATGAAAATAACTATATTTTAAAATTTATAATATAAAATTAAATAAAAAACAAAAATAAATTGGTTTAGGAGACGAAATATTTGGATTACGTTGCGAAAAGATTTTAAATTTTTTTTATTTTTGTAACGACTTTGTGTGACGATGTGTGTTTCGTCGCACAAAATTTCATCACCCAAGACTTTGCGCGACGAAGTTTAAAATTTCGTCGCGCAAGGGTTTTTTTTTATTGGTGTATTGATGGTATTTTAGAATTTTTAAGTTATGAGATTGAAAATTTGTGACTTTGAGTTATGAGATTTTATGTATTTTGGTGTTTGGAGATTACAAATTGGGTCATGAAATTGACTGTTTAATTGAGAAATGATGAGACGATATATTAATACTTCTTTCGACATAGTTATCAGTGCATGCTTGTTAAACCGAAACCAAGTCAAACCAAACGGCAATAATTGGCGAACTGATCTAATTGGCTATAAACCATTGTTTTTTGGACAAGGATTGTCTGCCCTCCTTGTTCTCGTGCCCTTCCATGCCATTCTATTTGTGTGATCACGGTTAAGCAACGTCAATATTTTATATTACTATTCATTTTTGTCTTATTATCTCTATAAAAAAAATAATATAAAATGTTGACGTGGTTTAATCGTGACTACATAAAACAGGAGAGCACGGGAGGGCACGGAAACAAGGACGGCAGACAATCCTTGTCCTTGTTTTTTGGTTGTGATTTCGATTATTTTCAACCCATAATCTGCGGTTGGATGCACAATTCGAGGTCAAAACTGAACCAACCTAAATAGGTCAAATCATGCCCAAACCTAATTCTTGTTGCGGTGACGACGATTCGGAAAATCTTGTAGAATTCTAGAATATCCAGAGGCACAAGCTTCAAAAGAAAAATGGCAAAAAAACAGAAGATATTAGTCAAAGCTGTTATATGCTTATTATTTGTGACTCAATGGTAAGGCTAAAATTGATAGTTCCTTATTGTCTTAGTATTGACACAAAGATTTAGGCAAAGAATTTTTATATTGATTGGGACTCTCAAGTATTTTAGTTGATGTCATCGTTGCTTTAAGATATTCAACCTCTTGCTATTAATTTGCAGGTGGTCACATGAAGCCTAAAGGCTTCTATTTGGTTTCTCAATTTTCTGTTGAAGCTTGTAGGATTGAATTTGATATGAGGCACCTAGGGATTCAAGGGGATCCTCGTTATAGCTTTCGAATTTTGTTTTAAAAAAATGAGAAAGAGGAATATTAGTATACTATCGAAAAGTTCACATCAGAGTTGCCACTTAATATTCCGTTCTAGTACTAATCTTCTTCACTTGTAAGTGAGAGATCTCAATAGCATTCAAATCAAATTTAGTATGACTAGTGTAGATGCAAATTTCTTCCTCCTTGATCTTCGACAAAATTGCACCTACAAAACAAATAACACCTTAGGTCAAGACCAAGAGCCTCACGCGTCCACGATGAATTTTGGGGGGGGGCTTTGGCCGAAGAACCTTCGATGCCAAAGTTAGAATTTTGAGAGAAAAGTGTTTAGAGAATTTAGCAAGAGAATTGGACTTTTGTTTTGGAGAGAATGAGAGGGCTTATATAGGGGTGTGGCCGGCCACCTTGGGAGGAGATGGACCGGCCACTTGGATGGTTTTGTGGGTTAGGTTCTTGATTTTTGGTTAATTAGCTAATTAATGGAATAATTATTTAATTAATTAGCTAATTATTATAATAAAAGGGGAAGGATTTGGGGGTTACCTTGTGGAGAAGATATGATGAGGATGGATGAAATAGGTTGTAAATAAATACCTATTTGAGCACTTTTGACTTGATTGAGGGATGATTGTCCACTGCTCGCGCGTAGGAATTCCGGTGTGCTTCGAGGATAATTTTGTCATTTTTTACCGAAAAATCCACATGTCGCTTCTTGATTATGTTTTGGCTCCACAAATGCTCTCACTTCTGTTGAGCTGCTCGTAGAAAATGGCAGCAGGTGTATAGATTTTCTTGCTTTGGGAAACATAGGATTGTTTCCTATTTTGATGCAAATTCCCTCTTTAATAGGAAATTAGATCCTTCTAGGAAAGGGAAATAAATTTCTCTCAAAGCCTATTTAAGTCCACCTTAAGTGGGTTATTAAATCAACTTTGGAGAGTGCGCTACATCTTCTATGAATCCGGCCTCCAGTAGCTTGTCAATTTCTGCCTCGATGATGGTTACTCGCTCAGGTGCGAAATGTTTTCTCTTTTGGATCACCAATTTACCAGCAAGGTCGACATGCAGCTTGTGGCAAGCTATCTCGAGATCGATGCCGGGCATGTCGGAAGGTGACCATGCAAAGACGTCTCGGTTTTCCCAAAAGAAATCCGTGAGTTCTTCCTTCTCGACTGGGCTTAGACGTAAGCCGATTCTAGCCGTCTTTTATGGCTGCTGGGGATCAAGAATGGTGTCTTGGGCGTCATATTCTCGATCCGCTTGCTGTAATTGCTATTTGGTAGTTTATTCACCTATTTGGACCTCGGTAGCCTCTACGGGGGTAAAGGCTTTCTTCTTTGACTCTTTCAATACTTGCACAGTGCATCGTCGAGATGCGGCTGGTCAAACTTAACGGAAATGATGACATCTAGCTTGATCAACCAAGGTCTCCCAAGAATCTCCTTGTAGGGAGATGGGTTGCTTACGATCTTGAACGTCTACTTTGAGACAACTAATGTTGTTTTCACGTCAAGTGTGATGTGGCCAATGGCAGCTGAGATTGCCCATTGAATCTGGTGAGTATTTCTGCTTGGCGTATGATTATGCTTTCCAGGCCTATCTTCTGAATGACTAAGAGTTGGAGTAGGTTGACTGCACTTCCATTGTCAACCATCATTCTGTCAACTATAACATGGGCTAGTTGGACAAATACTACTAGTGCGTCGTCGTGTGGGAAATTGACACCTTCTGTATCCTACTCGGTGAAGCCAATGATGGGTCCAGGTTGGGTGTCGACTGCCTAGACCTGTGAGACTAGTAGAGCATGTTGGATCTTTCTCTTTTTGGAGTTACTAGTGGCCCCCAAGTGCTCAGACTCGGCGAATATGCCATTGATTCGAATTGTCTTGGTTGGTGGCTCTTCGTCGTCGCCTGCATTCCTTCTTGGCTGTGCAGCTGGCTTGTCCAGGTATCTGTCAACCTTATCTTCTTTCATGAGTTTTTCTAGGTAGTTCTTCTAAGTGAAGCAGTCATCGGTTGTGTGACCGGGACCTCAGTTGAATTCGCAATATTTGGTGTGATCCAACTAGGAAGTATCCCTCTTTGATTGTTTCGGCAGCTTGAACCATGGCTAGTTCTTGATGTCGCGAAGGATTTGGTGGATCGAATTGAGAACTTAGACTAATTGTTGGTCATCAAGCCTTCTTTGGTCGTGGGTCGGTCTTTACATTTGGCCTCTTGCATGCTTTTGTTGGACTACTTCCCATCCTCATTCTTTTGAGCCACTACCGACTCTTTTTTAGGCTGCTCGGGCGCCTTGTCTGCTCGTCGAGCCTCATCCAAAGTGCATGCTTCTCTTCCAGAGCGATAGAGTCTGCTAGAGTTAGATTTTCTTTCTTGATCATTTCTTCAAACAGTGGGTGGTCTGCTGGGAGTCCTTTTTGGAAGACTGCGCTTGCTATCGAGTCGTCGCATCCGACAATCTTCACCTTTTCTGCTTTAAACCTCTTCATATAGTCGCGGAGCAACTCCTTTAGGTTCTTCTTCACATTGAACAAGTGGTCAGACTTTTTCTCGATCAAGCGGTAGAATGAGTATTCTTTGGTGAAAACCAAGGAAATATCATCAAAACTCCGGATGGATCGTGGTGGTAAGGTGTGAAACCAATCTTGCGCCTCGCATTGTAAAGTGGTTGCAAAAATTTTGCATATAAGGGCATTGTTGCTCCGATAAAGGACTATCGTGCTTCGGTAGTGCTTCAAGTGCCTCTCCGGATCTCCATCTCCTTTAAAAGATGTGAAGTGTGGCATGCTAAATTTGTATGGAGGCTCTGCCTGCTCAATCTTATCCGTGAATGGTGACCTGCTCATGTTGGTCATATCCTGTCATAGTGCTTCATCGACCCCTTCGTTGCGTTGGAAATTACGCAATCGTTCGTTGATGAGCCTCTATACCTCTTCCTAAATTTACCTTTGTTGGGGTAGCTGAGCTCTCGGCTGCCCTCAGTCTTGACCTGCTGGTCTAGATTACTCTTCTACGTCTATGCCGCAGCGACGGTGCATGTAGTCCATTCCTAGCAGGTGAGGGAATTCTTCGCAGGCTACCGGTTGAACTTGAGCCAGATTGAGTGACTGCTTCTCTCCGTCCGTCATGCTGTCTACTCCGATGTGATGTGGCTGATGCTCCTTGCAGGCCTAACCATGAATAAACGCTTCGCCTGGAAGGCTGCCCATGTTGATTATCAGAGTGTGGCCCCAACCATGAATGTATGCTAGTCTGTGGGCCTAGTCGAGAGTGCACCCTCCTCTGCGCGCTTAGACGGGAGTATACGCTATCTTGGGGGCCCAATCGGGAATGTACGCTGCCCGAACGCTTGGTTCGTTGTTAGTCGAGTGGCTGCTTGCTAGGATGCTGCTGGAGAGGTTCCTCGCCTGCCATTGTCTTACTTCGGGACATCTCGTCTGAGACACGTTGTATCTCGGTGCGTTGCAAGAGCTGATTCACCAAGGTCCTCTGTTGTGCAAGGAAGCTCCTCAACTCTATGACTTGTCGGGACAAGTGTTGTTAACCATTCAGATTGGAAGAGCTTGGACATAATGTGCCTCATTGAGCAGTGGAAAGGTGGTAGACTCCGAGCGTGAGATTTGAGTTAGGAAATGTCAAATCCGCGGAGAAATGTGGTGAAAATGCCCCCGACTCAATGGTAGGTTCGGATGGTTGAGATAATCTTGGGCCGACTAGGGCTACTTGGGAAACCACGGGAGCAGGTTAGGCCGCGAGAGTAGGCTGGGCCACGGGAGTAGGTTGCTCAACGTGTGGTGCATGCAGGTACGAGGCTTGGGCTCGGTTAGACAACGCATTGGGCTCACATTGGATTTGGGCGGCACGGGCCGGTTTGTCTTAGGCTTGAAATGACACGACTTGGGCTTTGGCCTTGGTGTCATGGGCTTTGGATGGCACGACAAGCTTGAATGACACGACTTGGGTGGCTACTGTGGTGGCCACTGCGGTGGTTGCCATGGTGGAGCCTTGTGATGGTGGTGCCGCTCCACTTATTGTCACGTTTGGCCTCGTGGGTCGTCGTGGTCTCATCTCTTGAACATTGGAATTTTCGCTTGTTGAAGTTTCCAAATTTCTTGCCATTGTACTTTTCTTTTACGTTTTACCAAAGAATTTTTGCAAATAAAAAATTCTAAAAATAAGAACGTACGAAAAATCTACAAATGGACAAGAAAATAGAAAACCTTGGATGCGAGAGTCTTCTACGAGTGTGAGACTCAACTCTCAATGAAAGCACCAATTTGTAGATGCAAATTTCTTCCTCCTTGATCTTGGACAAAATTTCACCTACAAAACAAATAACACCTTAGGTCAAGGCCAAGACCTTCACGCGCCCATGATGAATGGTGAGGGCTTTGGCCGAAGAACCCCCGATGCCAAAGTTAGAATTTTGAGGGAAAAATGTTTGGAGAATTTAGAGAATTTAGCAAGAGAATTGGACTTTTATTTTGGAGAGAATGAGAGGGCTTATATAGGGGTGTGGCTGGCCACCTTAGGAGGAGATGGATCGGCCATTTGGATGGTTTTGTGGGTTAGGTTCTTGATTTGTGGTTAATTAGCTAATTAATGGAATAATTATTTAGTTAATTAGCTAATTATTATAATAAAAGAGGAAGGATTTGGGGGTTACCTTGTGGAGAAGATATGATGAGGATTGATGAAATAGGTTGTAAATAAATACCTATTTGGGCACTTTTGACTTGATTGAGGGATAATTGTCCACTGCTCGCGCGTAGGAATTCCGGTGTGCCTCGAGGGTAATTTTGTCTTTTTACCCAAAAATCCACGTATCGCCTCTTGATTATTGTTTTGCTCCACAACTAGCACATTGTGAAGTTTAACTCATTCTCCCACCCTTTAAATTAAATAATCTCTTATGTCATATAAAACAAGATCACATCATAGTTAAAAAAAAAAAAAAAAAAAAAAACTGAATGGTAATTAGCTTTCTAAATATTATTTTATTCTTGTCATACATATATATGATTACTAGTGATTAAGTCATGTGGAGAAAATTTTCATTATGATTGGAATACGAGAGGTAAACCGTACATCACGTGTTGTTATATAAGTAGTGAAATATTTTATTTTTTAAGTTATTAATTTTTTAACACACATGTTCCACCATTTATGTAGTGACACATGATGTACCACTTCGTGTGCCGGTCACACTAAAAAATCTCTCAAGTCATGTGGTCCTTTTCTATTTCCAAGATTCATACATATATATGACATCATCTACAACTTTAATTTTTAGTATAGGTGAAATGTCAATGTTGAGTCACGAAAGAGGTGAAATGTCATGCATGTTGTTGGCTTGGTCTAAAGTACAGATGACATGTCAACATTGAGTCATAGAGAAGAAATAGATACTAGCAGCACGAAGAGAAAATCTTACGCAGATCGTCATGCAGAGTTTGATATTATCTCGCTAGGATTCAAAACCACCCAATAATAAATATACAAGTTTCTTCATATAACACAAAAATTCATGAAATACTCATTCGAAGTGCACGATCCCAAGCAAGAAGTGGATGATATAGCCGTTGGTGGAATGTTATTTCTCCCTTCCACTATTTTTTTTTTTTTTTGAAAAACGATATTATCTTCTACTAAGGAGAAGGGGATGTACGTAGTCTCACAATAGGCTAGCAATAATGTGATCAGTGACGGAGCCAAATTTTCGAGTTAGGAGGGCCCCCTCACAAATGTATGGGTCCGTGGTTGACAAGGTTTATTTAGGAGATAGGCTCTTCGAACTTGGTCTCGGACATTAGGATGATAATTCAAAATCGGTCTACACAATCCAGGATCATATTAGAAGTTAACTTTCATAGAATCCACACAAGTTTGTTTTGAACTACTTTCCAACGACGACTCTAATATCTCAGGCTGTGATTTTCTTTTTAAATACCTTTCCATAACTGAAAACTGAAAAATATAGATTGACTAACTTTAAATTATAAGAAACATAAACATATATACTAAATGTTACAAACTAAAACAAATTAGGCAATTAATTAAAAGAAGTTGCAAGACATCAAATTAATAAGAAAGTAATCATATTTTAGAAACAAAAATTGTAAGAGGAATTGAGAGTAAAATGCATACTTTGGATTGTAGGCCAACTACCTAAACTTCAATTTGTTTTTCTTTGTTGGAATAATGGAATTAATCTTCTAATCTACAAAAAAATAAAAAACAAAAAAAAAATTTGTTGAATTAATTTACATATAGAGTTGACAACCAATATAAAATTGACCAATTGCAAAAAATTAAAGATGAGAGCCTGTGGAGAGTTGGAGTTCATACTCCACTATAATTGCTCCGTGAACAGTGAGACAGTATGAAAGAAAGAAAAACGAGAGTTATATGATGAGGGAGGCGTGAATTTTTTTTGTTCCAAATAAACTATTCATTTTATTATTGGGAAGCTGAATGGAGTTGAGATTGTGTAAAAGTCTATATGAATTAATTATTTTAATATTGGAATAATTTGAAATAGCATTGGAAAGTGGAGATGGGTTGTTTGCCCTCCTCTCCCCATACCCTACCCATGCCCTCCTGTTTTATGTGGTTACGGTTAAGCCACGTCAACATTTGCTTTTTGTCTTATTATTTTTATAAAAAAATTAATATAAAATATTGACGTGGCTTAACCGTGACCGCACAAAACAGGAGGGCATGAGGAGGGTATGGGAAAGGGAGGGCAGACAATCCATCTCCTTGGAAAGTATAGGCCACTGTCCAGAGATAGGATATAGCTCTGAATTAAAAAGTTGGACTGGAAGAGGGCCGGAAGTCTAATTGGTAGTACTACTGTGGTCCTTAGGTCCCTCCTTAGGTCCATCTGCCACTAAATATGATTCAAACCCATATTTGACGATAATTGAATCTAAAACCTCTGTTTTATAAGTAAAGAGGAATACCACTACCGTAATACTAAGTGGCTCCTCCTTCCACTATTAGGAGTTTTAAATTCAAGCCTCTTAATACAATGATATTTAGGGTATAAGTTGAACTAAGCCACACAATAAGTTATCAATAATTTGATATAAAATTTATTATTTATGAGGGCCGAACCTAATTGATGTAAGCCATATAAAAATAGCTGTAAGATCTCATATTTTTATATATTATTTAGAGATATTAGAATGAACTATAGTTAGACGTTATGCATATGTAGCATGCAATGATTTATGCTTTCTATTGCATTACTAAACATTTGGGTTGGAATAGTCTAGATTAGCTCTATGTGTGTGTATATATATATTTTTGAGAGAGTTAGAAAGGGAACAGGGTTAGTGAGCTTGTGTGTGAAGACTATTAGTGGGCTTATCTTGCTCAAGTTCTAGTTATCGATCGAGGTGAGTGGATTATGTAATGTGTTTCAAAATATTTTTATTTTCTGATAAATGAAAACCATGAGATATCATGCGATTTACACTAATTCTAAATATCTTTCTTTCAAGTCAAGCATGTTGGATTTCATGGAAATACTTTTGGAGTTATTATATGTGGTGATATGTGGTTTATTTGGAAATGTTCATGGAGCATGAGAACTTTGGTGTTGCATTAATCCAAGGGATAAATGTAAATTGCACATGGTGACGTTAGGGCAAAATGACCATTAGGAGTCACGTGGTGAGTTGCAATTTATGAAGGATATAATGAACATATAAAGGGACGATGTGATATTGCACTACGTGGCTAAAGCCTTGATAAAATTATTGTTTTTTCTATTATGTTTAAAACATATCACTTGACTGGCATATTACATGTTCTATTCACTGGGCAACGGTGATTGTTGCTCACCCCTCACTTTTTATTTTACATATAAGTTATTTGGCAAGACATGTGCTAGACGAGCTGAGATTGTATTAGATGAGAGATTTAAGAGTTTTTATTTATTTTTGTACTCCTTGTAAATATTTTCGAGTTATTTTTATAAGAGAAGTATTTCATTTTATTTTTACTTTTACTTGTGCACTGGGCGTGGGGTTATGTTTCCACCAACCCCTGGTCCGAGACGTGACACTAGCGAGAAGAGAGAGAATAGAGAGAAAGATAGAAGGTTTAGAGAGAGAATTCTTAAGACATAGAAAGGAATGATTGGTTAATGACGATCAGTAATGAACAGTTACAAGATTTCTATGTACTTTTGTTATGAAACCTTATTGACTAAATGACCTCATAACTACCTATTACAACAAACTTACTAATCTATTGACAAGGGCTATCTTATACAACTATTGAATCATTATCCTTAACATCCCCTCTCAAGCGCAAGAGATGAGAAGCCAAGCCTAAGATTGTTGTTGTGAGTTTGGAACAGAGGAGCAGACAAGCCTTTGGTCAAAATGTCAGCAAACTACTCTTTGGAGGAAACAAATTGAACGTGCAACGTCGTCTTAGCAACTCTTTTTCCTTATAAAATGAATGTCAACCTCAATATGCTTAGTCCTTCGATGCAAAACAAGATTGCAAGTAACGGTTATGACAAACATGTTAACACGGAAAAGAATAGGCTGATAAAAAAGAAGAACATGCGCAAAGAATAACAATTGCTTGATCCAATGAAGCTCTGCTGCAGTAGTGGACAAAGCTCTATACTCAACTTCTTAGAGGACTTTGAAACAGTTTGTTGCTTTTTTAAAGACTAAGAGATAGGAATGGAACGTGTAAAAACCACAATATCTACGGTTGATCTTCTGCCATTTGGGTCTCTAGCCTAGTCTGAATCAGAGAAAACTCTTACATCCAAACCACCCTTCACATAGTGAATTTCCAAATTAATAGTACCCTTCAAGTATCTAAGATTTTTTTTAACTGTAGTAAAATGAGATTCCATAGGATTGTGCATGAATTAACACACCTGATGTACTGCAAAAGTTATATCTGGCCTTGTAAAAGTCAAGTACGGCAGAGCACCAACTATACTCCTATAAGAGGCTGGATTATTATAGGGCTTGTCATTATCCAACAATAATCTTTTATAAGATAAACAAGGTGTAGCACAGGGTTTAGAATCCAACATCTCAATTTTTGTAAGCAAATCAGTGACATACTTAGCCTCAGAATTTAATATGTAATCTGACTGTTGAATAATCTAACACCAAAATGTAGTGTGATTGACCCAAACATTTTATCTCAAATTCCTTAGTTAAAGCATAAATGACTTTATTAATCATATGACGCACTGCCATTGATGATTTAATCATCCCATAGAGAAGCAATATCCCAACACCAACTTGCTTGACAAACAAGGAAGAGTCTGCATAAGTAGTACCAAAACCAAGAGAAGGCAAAAAAAAATTGATTTCTCATTGCAAGCTCTAAGAGTTTGCTTTAAACCATATAAAGACTTATTCAACTTACAGACATAGTTCGAATGATGTGGATCAACGAAACTGGGTGACTGAGACATGTATACCTCTTCCTGCAATATACCGTGTAAAGAGGCATTTAAATATCAAATTGCCTTAATGACTATCCAAAATGAGCTATCATAGCTAAAATAAGTCCCACGGTAGTTAGTTTAACTGCTGGACTAAAAGTCCCTCCATAATCTATGTCTTCTTCCTAATTAAATCATTTTGTAAGTAGTCTAGCCTTATATCTCCTAATTGTGCCATCTGCATTTCTCTTAATTTTATACACCCATTACAAGCAACAAGATTTTGATGTGGAGGTAGAGGAACTAGACTCTGTGTATCTTGAGAATGTAATGTAGAAAGTTCCTCTTTCATTGCATCGGTCCACATTAGACTCATCAAGTCAGATTTATCTGTGACAGATTCAACAGTAGTTAAATCCACTTTGGGTATATTTTGCATTGGATGTAAATCCATTGGAGAAATAGTTAGAATCACTTGTAAACTCTTAAGTTGGAATTCAGGAGCCACAATGATATGTGATGAAGAGGATTGTGAGGACTATTCTTTTGCAGTAATGGATTGTGGTGAAGATTGTGAACTGAGGGAATTTGATAATGATAATGAAGGTGATGGAATGATAAGTGATAATGCAGAGTCATTATTAGATGATGAAGACTGAATATGTGATGTAGAATTAGGTGGCACAAGTACGTTATTGGGATTAGGCATTAATACTGGTTGTAAAGCTAAGACAACACTGGAGTATAAGTGATTGTTGAGGCTACTAATGCTAATACAGAGTATGGAAATTCAGACTCATAAAAAATCACGTGCCTAGATATAAACATCTTTGTTTTAGTAAGCTCATAATAAATTTATCCCTTTTATTTTGAAGCGTACCCAAGAAAAACACACTAGGTTGTAAGTTTATAGTATTAAAAGGTCTTAAGAGTGGATAACATGAGCATGCAAACACTCTAAAAGACTAACACCAGGCACATAACCATATAGAGCTTCAAAGGGAGATTTTTGGTGTAATTTTTTTGAGGGCATTATGTTTATAAGATAGATTGTTGTTAGACAAGCAAAGGACTAGAAAGTGACATGCAAATGAGATGCTTGTAGAAGGGTACTAGATGTTTCAATACATGGTGATGTTTCCATTCTACAAAACCATTTTTTTTTTTTTGGAAAATGAGGACAAGACATTTGGTGACTAATACCTTTATATACAAGAAAAAATTGAAACATTTTGCCTATGTATTCACCCCGAGCATCACTTCGCAATGTTGGAATAGAAAATTGAAAAGTGAATGAACAGAAACTGATAGAAGGCAACAAAAATGGAACAAACATCATATTTAAACTCAACAGTATCTAGTATACTCATCTATGAAGGTCATATAGTATTCAAAACCTTCTATTTACAAACAAGAAGCAGAGGCCCATACATCACTGTAAACAACGTCAAATGGTTTAACAAACTTAGACAGAGTAGATTGAATGGTAATTTTCTAAATTTACCCTCTAAACATGTAGAACACAACACAAATGAAGGATAAGATACACAAGATATATTGGATTTCTTAAGTATTAGAGGCAAGATAGGATTATAGGGGTGACCTAATTTGCTATGCCATAAGTTGGAGTTGACTTGATGACCAAGATATGTAGTAGCCTGAAACGTTTTCTGTGAATAAGATAATGATGCAGAAAATGAGATAGGATATAATCCATTATTGCAAAAGCATTTAAACAATATTCTTCTTGTGGCTTTGTCCTAAATTGAAAAACAAAAACCATTAAAAATCAGCGAACAATTATTATCAAGGCAAATTCTATGAACTGATAATAGGTTTTGAATAACACCAAGCACAACCAAATTTGAAATTAAAACCATATTGAAACTTTCCCTTGCCTTTGTTCTTGTTATAAATGGCCTATAAACAGAAGCATTAAGACTTTATCTTCTTGATGTTGGTTTGTCTTGATTTCTTGTCTACCATAAAGATCGACGACTTCCCCACTTCAGATTATACAATTATTTAAGGGTCTCGAGTCATGAGTAGTTTGTACTTAATATAATGTGCTAGACTTCTCATCTCAACTTGTTGTATAGAAACTTAGTGTGAGTTGTATGTTCTTTAGGCGAGTTTGTTAGTCTCACTATAAGCAAGTTTTTTAGTCTTGATGTAGGCAAGTTTGCTTGTTGTGTGTGATCGGTTTGTCCATCAGAATATAGTAGAGGTGATCTGGTTAAGTTAGTCAGAATTACTGTTAAGTGGTGTTTTTGGATCATATTCCTGATAGAAGCGTGTCGTTTTCGTATCCTGCAATTGGTTTGAGATGCCTTGGTTTTATGTCTCTTTTAGTTCTTGTTGTATATATGGGATTATTACTTTGTAATTAATTTTAGTTCTTTGTTTGCAAGTACCTTCCTATCGGAGTCATGTTCTTACTTTTTCATTGAATCTTGTATATATATTTTTTTTTGACACATTTTTGTAGGACCAATACCGTAACCTTTTTCAAGGATTCGAATTGTTTATATTTCAATTTATCATTGATAGGTCATCCTTGCAAAAATTAGACAAAACCAAAATCATTAAGACATTCATTTGTAGCAAAGAAGAAACACTACAGGACTATCATTTAATCCAATGGTCATGGTGTTGAATTTCGGTGATTTTTGGTAGACATGATATTTGAGAGAAGATCTAAACCATAAACAGTTGAATCGCTGCAAATTAAATTACAAAAATGGGCATGTAAAATGTGTGTCCTCGAATCCTAACCCTGAATATATATTCACTTGGTTTAGACTTGTTCACGAACTAGTGTGTGTGTGTGTGGGTTCGATTCCCATCAATTTTCTTTTTTCTAAATCTAACTGTCTAATCTATTAGTACTATTGCTCTACTAAAAAAATAAAAGTAAAAATGAACTAGCTAGTACATAAACATAAACTGCACCAGCTTATATAAGTCTGACACAACGCGTTTTCACATTATCATGTATAAGTATAACGTCAGATGAAAGGTGCTTAATTGTCACACTTTTTATAATCGACAAGATCCCAAATTTCAATTTTGTCATAAAATTTATTTTTATCATAACTAACAAGATACTTGATCGCGTATATTTTTCCTCTAATTCGATTAGAAATTGCCTCGTCCCTAATAAGCATAACAGCTAGTGGTAGAAACGCGATTTGCATGTTGGAATGAGTTTTCATGATGGTTCGTTTGATTTTGTTGCTTAGTCAAACAACGGCCAAAATACATACCAAAAAATACATCATGCATGGACAAATTGTGATTATTGTATGGCTACTTTTTTCTGAAGAATTAATTCTGGCCGGTCACTTTTTCTGTAGAATGGATATATATAAAGATTCCGACAAAAATAGAAGAAGACATAATTAGAAAGTTGATGTATTATTAATAAGCGTATATTACTTGAAAACAACCATGCAACCTTTTCTATTTAAAAGAAAATTTTGTGGGTGGAGGAATCCTGTTTAATTTTTGAAATTCCATAATGCAGCTTACTGCAGATTAGGATTCTCTGTGAACGTTAATTTTAATTTAATCACTAAAAACTAAGGATCTCACCTAATCCTTTGGTGGCATTCTACTTTCTTTGTGTGCAGACTCTGATTATCCGAAGGAGGAATCGTTTACTAGAAACACTAGTTAACCAGCAAGCTGGGCCAGGTAGCATCTAAGAGAAAGGCTGCTATAGAAGAAATGTCCTTATCGAAGGCATGTGAAAAATTCTTAGTAAGTAGTCTAGTATAACTTAGTTTAATGTATAATGATAGAGTTAGAGCATTTAACTCAAAATTAATTAGCTATAGGAGAAAAGGTCCTAGATTTTTTAAATACTAACATAAGTAGAAAAAAAAAAGAGAAATTAGGTACCCATCCCTCTTTTTTCAACTCCATTGATTGATTGAAGCCACTACGTACTACGATCTAGTGGTATTCCTCTTTCACTGATTAGTGAGAGGTCTTAGGTTCAACTCTCGCCAAAGGAGAATTTTGAACCAATTTATTAGCCCATTGTGAGGCTAAGCTCACCCCCTCCCCTTAGTGTAGTTAATATCGCTTGTTCAAAAAAAAAAAAAAAAAAAAAAAAAGCTCCACTGATTGAAACCCAAGTTTTCATCAATGTCTCTCGGTTTTAATAAATATCATTAATTATTTCAATAATAAAATATTTTACATGTCAAGATAATTAAATTTTATTTCCAAATATATTCATTTAGTGTTAGAAACGTTAGATTTAATATATATATATATATATATATATTCATAGCTTAATTTTGTATCATATATTTTTATTTTTAATTTGTACCCATTTTAAGTTGCAACCTTTTTTTTTAAATTGTACCAATTTTCTTTTAAATTTTAGTTTGTATACATATATTAATTTCTTTTTTAGTACATATTTTTTAAACTTTTATTTGTACTCATTTTTTTAACCTTTTATTTGCACAAATAATTTACTAATAATGTACCCATTTTGTCTTTAAAAATGTATCACTTTGTTATATGTAAAATTTACCCTTTTTTTTTTGTAAGTACCCTTTTTTTATGTAAAATGTTGCCGTTTTCTAAGTAAGACCTATTTATTTTTTTTTAATCTAAAATGTACCAATTGTTTTTTTATATAAAATGAACCCATTTTTATTTTTTATACAAAATGTACCCATATTTTTAATATAAAACGTACCACCTTTTTTGTATAAAAGGTACCAACTTTTTGTATGTAAAATGTATCGTATAAAAATTACCAATTTCTTGTATGTAAAATGTCAATAATATAAGTAATGACAAATCATGGGTTTTATTTAAATATAATTTATCTTAATGACAAATCATGTCATTAAGATAAATTATACTTTTTTTATATAAGTATAATTTATATTTTAATATTTTTATTCTCATAAATCTTGAATTTTATTTAAAAATCTCACAAATATTTTTTAATATTTTTATTCTCATAGATATCAAATATTAATTTAAAATTATAATAACCTACATAGAAATGCATTATTGCATTAATTTCAGGGACTTCAATAAAAATCTAAAAACTAAAAACTAACAAGAGGTTTCAGTCAAAGATAGTTGATAAATAGGAACCGCATCCAAAGTCATCCTATAAAGTATCTTTATCCCATGTATTCAAGACTAACGAATTTGTGAAGAAAGTTGATATCCCACCATAAAACCAATTGACAATGTTACTATGGGAGTAGCTTAACTTCTTATAAGCTCTTACATGGTTTAGTCCTTCACCGATATAAAACTTTGTCCTTATATTCTCACAATTTGGAGGTGCGAAATGCCTTTAGAGAGTAAGTGATATATACAGCTAGATCCCCTTGTAACTTTTCTTTCGATGAGCATCGAATTTGACCCTAATAAGATTTCTTTTACTCAATGTGGGTTTGATCCCCACCAATATCTTACCTTACCAACTAACAATTTTATCCACTAACACTATTGTTTGTCACATAAGAAAAAGTGATAGAAACTCGTTCCTTGGGGGACATTTGATAAAATAGAAACTCACAAACCGCAAATGTGAATATATTGAAAGAAATTGAGGTTCCACCATAAAACCAATTAATAATATGAGGAGTGGATCAATTCCTTAATTATAAACCCTTGCAAGGTTCCTTCTCTCATCAATATGGGATTCATTCTCAACGCACCCCTTCACGAATGACGAATTTTTAAGTAAAAAACGTGGACAATAAAAATGAGGTGATGTGGAGCGAGTGTGGCTGTTGAACTTTACAGTGAGATAACCCGCACCGATACTATAAAGAAAATTGAGGTTCTATCATAAAACAAATTGATATTTTGGGGAGTGACCGGATTCCTTATAAGCCCTTGCAAAATCCCTTTTCCATCAATGCGAGATTCATTTTCAAGAAATAATGTTAATAAAATTTCTACGTCCCTTTTTTTTAATTGTTATTGTTAATTATGTATCTTTTTCCTTGGGGTGGTGGAGTGGCATGAGAAAATACAAAAGCATTCTCTTGCGCGCGCGCGCACACACACATTTCGCACAAATTCAGCAAACTGTTTTTATTCTTGGGGACTCCTCAGTACGCTACATTGTGCACGGATGGTTGTGTTTCTGTCTAACTTCAAGGGATATTAATAGTATTATAAAATCAAAATAAAAAAACAGTTATTATTGTTTGCATACACCTGCTATAAAAATTATTTTCTAATCTTCTACTTTAGTGACAACCTAATCATTTTGTTAATTAATTAACAAATTGTCAAGTTTATGCTAGTTCTGAGGAATAGAGGGCGACGCAGTGCAGGTTTTTTTTCGTTTGCAAATAATAAAACATTGTGACACGACAATTTGCTTTTGTTTATTAATCATTAGTGCAATTGTGTAATTAAAAGACATTATTATATATAACTATTAAACGTCCACATTAGGATTGAGTTGAGGACACGATTAATAAAACCACTGAAACTACCCAATCGCAGAGTCTGCTAGCGCTAGTTAGCTGGATATGAAAAACATTAACAGTTTATTTGCCATGAAAGAACGTAGTGCGACTAGACTATCAAAATTCTTGAAGAATGTAATGCTTAATTTTAACCGAAATGGGGCCTGAGGGGACCCGCGAGTTCCTCTACATGGAAGTTAGTCATTTCTAATCGATTTAAGTGGAAAGAAAGTAACCTATTTTTTTAGTTGATAAAGTAAGGCTACAAGAGTAGTCCGACGACCAAGTCTTATATGTAGTTTGACTCGCCTAATCCTTGAGTTTTCCCCTTTATTTAATATCTAGTTCACATCCAATGTAGTCCTTTTTGTTATCCAATAATATAATATTGATTTTCTTCAAATAAAAAAAAAATTACCATTGAGAATGAATCTCACATTGATAGGAGAAGAGACCTTGTATGGGCTTATAAGTAAGTTGAGCTACTTCCCATATTACCAATTAGTTTTATGGTGGAACTTTAACTTCTTCATTTAGTATACATTACCTTTTTCAAAAAAAAAAAAATATTGAAAAAGGTATTATATCTTTTAATCGAACTGTATTTTTGTAATGTAATGATATGCACGTTGTATTTTAATAGTATAATATGTTAGTTTTAACATGTTACAATGATAACATTATCATTGTATGTTATAAACTATAATTGTATCATTATTATATAATCTTAGACTACAAATTTGGATAATTATAGTGTAATCTTACATTTCTTAGAACTCAGACGTTAAATGTGAACGTCTTGATGTATTTATTAAGGGTACAAGTTAGCAATATAGTTAGCAAGTTTGTTAGTATTTGGTTAGAGTTATTAGGCTTTTTAGTATAAAAATAGAGTTGTGTAATTTTTCTTTTTAGTTAATACAAGTCTTATATTTCTCTCGCTAAACTCTTTCTCTCTCTAAATTCTCTCTAGTTCATCTTTTTCAGTTACTCTTTCTTCTCCATTTTCTCTTCGATTCTCAAATATTTCAATGTAGTTAACAGTATTTGTAACATCTTTAAACCTAATGGTAGAGAACACAAAATTTAATACGATAACAATTAATTTCACCGCGTACACTAATAAGAATTTCTTGTAAGAGACATCCATGGTGTAATAAACATGGTTGGTAGTGTAATAAAATAATATAATTCTATGACCTTACCATTATTGTGTAAGGGTAATAAATTTTTCTGATGGTTATAATGTAATTTTACTTTAAAAAAAAGAAGAGGAATATTAGTGCTTTTTTTAGGGTAACGTAGAAATTCCAAAATATATTTATTTTTCAACAAAAATGAGCACTTCTTTGATGGATTTTCTTTTCGAACCTTACATCAACTAGAAAATCATCACTTAAAACTTGTTACAAATTTACAATCATATGCTCGCTCAGCTCTAACACCAATAGTAGTTAATGTGTACATACTAAGAAATTGTTGAGTGGTATCCACTAGTAGAAAAAACAGCTTGCGTGAAGAGATTTTGCACGACGAACAATACTTCGTCGTATTGGATGAGTAAATAGTGTGCCAGGTCATTACCTTACATGTGCAAAACATGTGCAAATATAGAGTATCTTACAAGCCTTATTAGAATAGTATAAATAGCATGTTCTCCTCATATATTGGTGTAGTCGGTTGTATACACAAAAACTGTTAAAAGAAATACATTGAGAGATTAATCATTTTCTTCTCTGTTCTTGCATTTCTTGATTTTCATTGAATTCTTCCTTACTGTTAAGATGGTATCCAGAGCAGGTTTTGCTTGCGCAATGGAGATAGGTTCTGCGGTTCGTTGCTCCGATGGACGATAAGGTGATATTGTTTCTGTAATTTTTCACAAACCCTAGAAGTGTGATTGGGTCTGGCATTTTTTTTTTCGATTACTAGTCGATTTGAAGGCCGATGCCATAAATTTTTGTTGAATTGAAGATCTATATGTTGATTTGATGAAAGGTTGCTGCCCAAATTGCTGCATATTTTGAGGTTTCTTCCATTAATTGATTCGTTTGAAGGCCAATGCCATTGTTGAAGCTTGTCTATGATTCTTAATTCTTGGGTGTTGTTTCGAATTTTGTACAAAGATTGCATTGTTTGAAGGCCGACGCCATTATTGAAGATTGGTTGTGAATCTTGATTCTTGATTCTTTCCACCGCCTTATATTTCCTCTGAATTTTTTTGGGTTCTTGAAGACTGTATTGTTTACTGTCGATCGTTGTGTATTTGTTCTTCACAATTATGGTGAATCAAGTGAAAATTGAAAGCTTGTTGGGTATGTTGACTATCAAGCTCAATGATGATAATTTCCTTAAGTGGAGTTTTCAGTTTAGTTCTGTGTTGCCTGGATATGATCTTCTTGATCATTTCACGGGTGATTCTGCATGTCCTCCCAAATTTGTTCTCACTCCTGAATTAGGGGTTACTACTGAGATAAATGCTGCATATAAAGATTGGGTCAAAATTGATATGGCACTGTTAAGTCTGTTGATTGCCACACTAGGTGATGATGCTATTGAACATGTGGTAGGATGTAAGGCCTCTCATGAGGCATGGGTTGCATTACATGATCGATATATGTTTGTATCTAAAGCTACTGTTAACCATTTGAAAGCTGAACTTCATACTATGCAAAAAGGGGGGGATTTCATAGATAAGTATCTACTGCGGTTAAAGGCTCTTAAAGATCAATTACAAGCTGCTGGGGAGAAAGTGTCAGATAATGATCTCATTATTGCTGCACTAACAGGCCTACCTTCTGACTATGATACGATTCGAACTGTTATATTTGCAAGAGAGTCCCTTATTACATTGAAGGAATTCAGGGCTCAATTGATTGGTGTAGGGAAGAGTATTGAAGCTCGAACGCATTATTTAGTTCAGGGTATGTCTGCCATGTTTGTGAATGCTAATTCTTCCAATGAGATTACTGGGAGTCCTTCAGGCACTTCAAGTAATTCTCATCTTGCTCAGTTTTCTCCAAATCCTGACTATTCTTCAACTGGTGGTTCTTCCTCCCAACCAAGTTATCATTCATCTGGTAATCATTTTCAGTCTAATGGTTTCTCAGGCTCTAATTCTAATGGCAGATTTTCTGGTCCCAATAACTATAGGCCAAGGAGTAATGGCAATTATAAACCAAGGTTCAATGGGTCTAGATCTGGTAACAATTGGCAATCTTGGTCTGGTAATACCTCTAATAGATTTGAACCTGTTCCAGAGTGTCAAATATGTTCTCGAAAAGGTCATGTCGCAGTTATTCACCTTTATAGGAATGACAATGGGCAATCTGTTCAGGAGTGTCAAATTTGTGGCAAACGTGGTCATATAGCCTTGAATTGCAGACATAGAGGCAATTATGCATATCAAGGAGCTCAACCTCCTCCTTCTTTATCTGCTAACTATGCAAATCAGAATTTTAATGTGTCTCCTTACAATAATATGGGATTGTATTCCTCTCAGTCTCAATTTGGTAATATGAGCTCATTTCCTATGGGTGTGCATTTTAATCAGTCTCCTCACTTCAGTTCTCAATTTGTGCCACAACAGTCTTTGCCATCTCAGTCTATGCCACCTCAGTCTACGCCATCTCAGTTTATGCCACCTCAGTCTATGCCATATCAGTATATGCCACCTCTACCTGGATTATCAGCAATGAATGCACAACCTTCTACTGAGATTTCAAATGTTGATTCATGGATCATTGATACTGGTTCTTCTCATCATATGACACCAGATTTAACAGTCATTCCTCGCTCCATTCCATATGAAGGTTCTGAGAAGATCATAGTTGGAAATGGTGAAGGTTTGGAAGTCCAAAATATTGGTCATGGCACTTTGCAAACTCCTATTCACACTTTGCATCTTAAGAATATTTTACATGTGCCAATGTTGACAGTTAATTTGTTATTTGTTAAAAAGTTGTGTAAAGATAATAATAGTTGGTTCATTTGTGATGATGCTCAGTTTTTTGTGCAGGACAAGGCAACATGGGTAATCCTCCACCACGGAAAGAGTAGCAATCATGAGTTGTTTCGAGTTCCTGTGCATATTTTCCCGACACTTATGGATCCGGGCGTTTGTTCTTCTGCTTATTTGGGACAGTCTGTGAAATCTTCTTTGTGGCATCAGCGTTGTGGTCATCCCTCTAATGCTATCTTGACAACAATGCTCAAAGCGTCTAATATAGCTGTTACTCCTGATGAAACTGTTAGAATCTATTCTCATTGTCTTGATGGTAAAATGAGTAGACTTCCATTTTCTAATAGACTTGATAAAGTAGAGCTTCCCTTTTACAAAGTTCATAGTGATGTATGGGGCCCTTCTCCCGTTACTTATGTTGAAGGGTTTCGATATTATGTGACTTTTATAGATGAAGACACTAGGTTTGTATAGATTTTTCCAATAATGAATAAAACAGAAGTGTTTGGTTCCTTTGTCAAATTATGTGCCTATATTGAGAATCAATTTCATACTAGAATTCAAGTATTACAATCTGATGGTGGTGGAGAGTATCTTAGTAATGCTTTCAAGGAATTTTTAGGTACCAAGGGTATATTACACTTTATTTCTTGTCCATACACACCACAACAAAACAGATTAGTCGAGAGGAAGCATCGACATCTCATTGAGATAGCTATTACAATGCTATATGTTGCACAATTACTTTCCAAGTTTTGGTCCTATGCAGTCATTCATGCTGTCTTTTTTATCAATAGGATGCCGTGCAAGAGTCTTCATATGGTATCACCTTTTGAGAAGTTGTTTGGTAAGAAACCTGATATAGCTCAGCTTAAAGTTTTTGGATCAGCTATATATCCCTATCTTAGGCCTTACAACACACATAAATTGCAGCCACGGTCTACTCATTGCGTGTTTTTGGGATATTCACCAGGCTATGAAGGAGCTATATGTTATAGTATGTCCACTGGGAAACGTTTTATTTCTTGTCATGTCATTCATGATGAATCTACATTTCCTTGTAGTCATGATAGTTCCAAGACCCCTGGTGTAGGTTCTTTTACCTTTTCTGGTTCTCACAGTAATGTTAAGCCTATAATTGTACAACTTCCATTTTCCGTGCATTCTTCTTCAAGTGTTGGTTCCAGCAATGCTTCACGACCGAATTCAATCTCTCAAACACTCGGTTCATTATCACAGCATCAGAGTGTCTCACCTTCTTCATAGTCTTCCAGTTCTTTGGGAAATGCACACGATTCTCATACACACGCTATTCTTTCCAGCCCTATGTTGTCTGTCCATCAATCCCCTCAGTCTAGTACAGTTGATCTATCTGTTCCCCAAGGAATTCAAACTAGGTTGAGAACTGGTGCAATCACTAGAAAGGATTACTCCGATTTGCCTGCTATTTTTCCAGAAGTGCAGTCTCTGTCTCATGATGATGATGCTCACTTTTCAGGGGGTTTCACCTTTGTTGCTGACATTGTAGATTCCTCAGAACCACATACTTTCAAACAAGCTTCTCATATTCCTCAGTGGCAAATGGCGATGCAAGAGTTTGATGCTCTTCAAACACAAGGTACTTGGATTTTAGTTCCTAATACTTGTGATAAGAATGTCATAGGCAGCAAGTGGGTGTACAAAATAAAAAGGAATAGTGATGGTTCTATTTCTCGATATAAAGCACGGTTAGTTGCTCATGGATTTAATCAAGAAAATGGGCTGGATTATACAGAAACATTCAATCCCGTGGTTTGACATACCACAGTTCGTTTAATTTTAGCATTAGCTGCCACACATCGCTGGGATCTTCGACAACTTGATGTGAAGAACGCCTTTCTTCATGGGGAATTGCAAGAAGAAATGTATATGAAGCAACCCCAAGGATTTGTCAATCCTCAGCTTCCTAATCATGTATGCAAATTGGTTAAGTCTCTTTATGGTCTCAAACAAGCTCCTCGAGCTTGGAATGCAAAGTTCACTAGTTATTTGCAGGCTATTGGATTTGAAGCTTGAGTATCCGATTCTAGTCTTTTTGTCAAAACTGAAGGATCTCAGGTAGTCATTCTACTTCTTTACATAGATGATATTATCATTACTGGATCTCACTCTCAGTTGATACAATCTGTGATTAGAACTCTCAGTGAAGTTTTTGATCTTAAGGATATGGGCAAGTTGGCTTATTTCCTTGGATTACAAGTCACTTATAAAACCAATGGGGATCTGTTTATTAATCAAGCAAAGTATGTCAAAGATTTGATTCACAAGGCAAGTATGAATGACTGTAAACCATGTTCAACGCCTTGCAAGCCTCATAACCAAGTTCTTTCTACCGAAGGTATCTTACTATCTGATCCTACATTATATCGCAATTTGGTGGGGGCTTTACAATACCTCACCTTTACACGTCCCGATATTGCCTTTGTTGTGAATAATGTGTGTCAATATATGAGTGCACCTACTGATATTCACTTTGGTATGGTCAAAAGAATACTTCGATATTTGAAAGGGACTGTTCAGTGTGGTTTGACATATATTTCTGGGAGTTCTATTTATGTGATTGCATATAGTGATTCGGATTGGGCTGCAGATTTGAACACTCGGCGATCTATCACAGGGTATGTTGTGTATCTTGGATCTAATCCTGTTTCCTGGCAGTCTAAAAAGCAGTCCTATGTATCTTGCAGTTCCACTGAAGCGGAATACAGAGCCTTAGCACGTAATACTGCTGATATTGCATGGATTCGACTCATACTCAAGGATTTGTGCGAGTTTCTGCCCTCTCCTCCAGTGTTGTACTGTGACAATCAATCTGCAATAGCCTTGAGTTTAAATTTGGTTCAACATTCTCGCATCAAACACTTGGAAACAGACTTCCACTTTGTTTGTGAAAGAGTTCAAAAAGGGGATCTATCGGTGGAGTACTTATGCACTAAAGATCAGGTTGCAAATGTGCTAACCAAAGAACTACATGGCCCAGATTTTCTTCATCACTATTTCAATCTTAAACTTGGTTACCCAAGTTAAGATTGAGAGGGGGGTATTGGATGAGTAAATAGTGTGCCAGGTCATTACCTTACATGTGCAAATATAAAGTATCTTACAAGCCTTATTAGAATAGTATAAATAGCATGTTCTCCTCATATATTGGTGTAGTCGGTTGTATACACAAAAACTGTTAAAAGAAATACATTGAGAGCTTAATCATTTTCTTCTCTGTTCTTGCATGTTCTTGATTTTCATTGAATTCTTCCTTCTGTTAAGACGTCGCACAAGAGATATTTGCGTGACGGAAAAAAAAGTGTCGTTGCGCAAAACAGACAGGAAAGGAAAAAAAAATTGCACAACGAAAACCTTCGTCGTGCAAGAATACTTCGTGCGACTAACAATAGTTATCGTCATGCAAATCATCAAGAAAATGCGGGTTAATTTATTTTGGCGTGAAAATCTTGCGGGAAGAAAAAGAGATCTTTGCGTGACAAAGCTTTTCGTCGCGCAAGTTCCTGTCAGTTTTCACTCAGACAATTCACTGCAGGTGAATCAGAGGAATCAATAATGTATTTATTACAAATGTTTGTGCGACAAAGCCTTCGTCGCACAAAGGCCCTAACCTTCCTATAAATATGCGCTTCTACTGTCCTGATTCTTCACAATTCTATTCTCTTTATTCTTCAAAATTCTGTTCGTTCTGGGATGAAGGATAAAAACAAGGATCAGAGAGTGCCCGCCGCCGACCCGAATGATTTGAGGCAACATTTGAGTTTGCTCATGCAATTGCTGTAGCCATACGGAATAATTGTCCTACTGCTAAGTGGCGTTCTTGGAAATATGTGCCCAAGAATGCGAAGAAGGCGGTGTTGGATGAATTATTAGTAAGTATAATGTTGATGGATTAATAATTAATTTTGTGAAACTTTTTGTTATATGTTGGAATTAATTATTTGCATAATGTGTGACAGTGAAAGTATACTCTTGATGATGATACGAATGAACATTTGGAGGATGCGTTGGAGGGCGGTTACAATCGGCGGCATTATGACGTCCAGCGGAATGGAGGACCATCAAAATAGTCGTTTTAAATTTATGTTTTTGAAGACAATATTTAAATTGAAGGTTTTTTTATAAGTTATGTATTTGGACTTAATTAGGCTTTAATTCCTGTTTGCTTTTTAAAATAAATGAATGGATTAAGGTATTAATTATTTTTAGAATAAATATTTAATTGAATAGTTGTTTGTAATTATAAAGTTTACGTAAACATAGATATGTATGTTTACGTAAACTTTATAATTACAATCATTATGTTCGTCGCGACATATATTGCGCGATGCTATTTTCGTCCCTCATGACAACTTTGTGCGACGAACAAAAGCCGTCGTCGTGCAAAGTATGGTCAAATTGCATTCAAACCTTCCCATTTATTGCGCATTTATGACGCGTTTTGCGCGACGAACATAAGTATTTGTGCGACGAATAGCTTCGTCGCGCAAAGGGATCCTAGTGCTATATAAACACAATTTCAGAACCCTAGTTTTCAAAAAAAAATTCTTCCAAAAGAATGGCCGATTTTGGAAAAGGTTCTGGCAAAAAGAAACTTGTAGTGCGATCAGGGAGGTATCAATAGAAGCAAGTGTCGTACTTTGAAGACAAAAGTACGGTTGATGCGTACTCCGAATTTAGGTATGACATTGGGAGTTTCGTGCGGAATGAGTCTTCTGCCGAGTTTGAGTCTTGGAAAACGGTCCCTGAGGAGTTGAAGAAGTTCATGTTGGGGGAGTTATCGGTAAGTTTATAGTAAATAATAAATAATTATTTTTGTGAAAACGTAATATTTTTTAAATTACGAATTTATTGTTGTTGGCATTAATGTAGGTTCATTGGGATGTTGATGAAACCGATGAGAAGCAGCAGAAGTATGTGGATGGGCTTTTCAAGCAGTGGAAGTTTGATGTGTTGCGAGCAGAGAAGGATTGAAGTTTAATTGTAATATTTTTTTTTTTTGGAATAAGATTTTGTGGACTTTATATTTGTTTTAATTAATAAATTTATGTTATGTGGATGAGTATTAATATTTATGTTAATTATAATAAGTATTTGGGATAATAAATTAGTTTTGTTAATGAATTTAATGTTTAATTAGGTTTAAGTTTTTAATTTAGATTAAAATAAAATTTACATTACATAAAAAGAAAACGGAAAAAGTTAAAAAAAAAACAATTAAAAAATATGCATTGCGTGACGATACATGTTTTCGTCGCGCAATTTATTGAAAAGAATAAATTATAAAGTAAAAGAAATAAAATAAAAAAATGTTAAACTTGCGCGACGAATACTTGTTTTTGTCGTGCAAAGGTCATTTGTGCGACAAATACTCTGTTAGTCGTGCAAAGGACATTTGCGCGACGAACACCGTGTTCGTCTCTCAAAATCATTCATCCAAAAGTGAACTTTCTAATCTGGATTTGGCTTATGCAGATGCAAACTATAGTAAAATTGTAGATTTAGCCTTTGCACTCATCCCCTTCGGTTTTGCTAAATCCGGTATCCGTCATTTCCATTTTCTCTCAATTCCATCATCTAATACTCCCTCCATCTTCTTCTCTAGGTTGATCGAGCTATCTTGGTGTGTCTAGTAAGCGTATTAATGTAAATTCATACTAATGCCATGAATTTTGTTGTCTATAGGGATATTGTGTGTGATTAGGGATTGGTGGAGAATGATTGAGAATGTATTTTCTTCGTTTTATTTTTAAAAAAAAATATCAAATTAATTAAATTATGTTGAACTTATGTTGTTATGTTTATATTGTGTTGTGAAATTATATTTATATTATGTTGTTAAATTTGTACGTGACGTACACATATGTGTTGTGATGTACGGAGTTAATTGAAATTAACTTCGCACTTGTTTTTTTTATTTTTAGTAAAACTTAGTTTCCCTTTCGACGATTAGTTGGATTTTGAGCATGGATGCGAAAACTTAAAGCGGTCCAATTAATTATCGAATTATCCCATTATTTGGACAGTTTGGGAATGCACAGTTATGGCGCGTAGTTTATGGTTGAAGGATTAGGTTTCGATTGTGGAGATTTCAATGTCATCTCTGTACGTTCTTCGGGTGGCACATACGTATTTTATATCTACTTCGTGCATCTGAAGAACTGTACCGAGATGCTGCCGAAATTCATCCACGTCGAAATCTAATCTGATGTAGCCGTAAATTACGTGACATGACTATGCATTCCAAAATGGGATAGGGCCCTTACGGAAGGCATAAGGTGACACTATCATCTGTATGAAGTTGTTATGATTATTGTATTGTTATCATGGTTCCAGGAATTATGAACAGGAAATGGATGCATAACCCGAATAGATGCGCGGACGAATACTTGGATGGAATCGACGATTTTATTGACTTTGCACATACACACAATCAGGGTGCAACTAGAATCCGGTGTCCTTGTAGGAGGTGTAACAACACATTAAGGGAGATAATTGAAAATGTTCGATTTCATTTAGTAAGGAATAGAATGATTGAGATATATAATACTTGGAACTATCATGGGGAACAATTAGACAATGCTTCGTCTTCAAACACCACAAGAGTGAACAATGTTGAACCTATTGTGGATCCTAATGAACAAGTCATGGATATTATAAATGATGCTTTTCCATTTGCATCGACAAACACCAATCAGGAAGGGGAAGATGACGTGCCTACACCAATGGACAGTGCAGAGTTCGAATAATATGAAAAACTATTAAAAAATGCCAACCAAGAGTTATACCCGGGGTGCGAGAGCCTTTCAGTTCTCATGGCCATTATGGAACTAATGCACGGAAAAATAAAGTATCGTATGTCAAACTAGTGTTTTGATTACTTTTTGGGGGTTTACAAGATAATGCTTCCAAAGGACAATTGTTTGCTGAAAGACCATAGACATGCGCAAAAGGTGTTGAATGGTCGTGGATTGGGTTATGAAAAAAATCACACTTGCAAAAAAAATTGTATTTTATTCTACAAAGAGAATAAAGCATTGGATAAATGCCCTGTATGCAATAAGTCTAGGTTCAAAGTGACATTTCAGAATAGAACGACTAAGATCCCACAAAAAGTCATGCGTTATCTGCCATTGAAACCTAGGTTGCAGCGCTTGTATATGTTGATGCATACTGCCACCGACATGAGATGGCATAAGGAAAACGGGTAGGAAGATGTGATGAGGCATCCTGCAAATGGGGAGGCATGGAAAGAGTTCCATCGAACGTTCCCTGAGTTTGCTGCTGATCCCTGTAATGTTATATTGGGACTTGTCACTGATTGATTCAATCTGTTTGGGGTTCTAAACAAACACTACAACACTTGGCCAATTTTCGTATTCCCATATAATTTGCCGCCTTGGAAATGCATGAAAAAAATAATGCATGATGATGACTCTTTTGATAAATGAGGATCCTGGCAGGTCAATCGATGTTTACTTAAGGCCGTTGGTTGATGAGCTAAAAGATTTATGGACAAACGATGTGCGCACATACGTTAAGTCCACTGGGAAGATGTTCACTTTGCGGGCAACAGTTATGTGGACTGTGAATGATTCTCCCGCATATGCAATGGTTTATGGGTGGATCACTAAGGGTTATATGGCATGCCCTGTATGAAAGGATGATGTAACATCTGGTTGGCAGGCCGAAAAAGTTTGTTTCCTTGGTCATCGAAGATGGTTGCCATGGGATCACGAGTGACGGGAAAAGGATAAAGGGTTCGACTGGAAAATAGAGCATCGCCTCAGTCCTAGAGAATGGTTCGGTGATTAGATTTTGGAACAGCTTAACTGTTTGGATTTTGCTCCATTCGGGAAAACAGTGAGTAGGACCAGACCTTTTACACATATGAACTGGATGCACAAGCCTATGTTTTTTGAGCTCCCGTATATGTCGAAACTAAAATTGAGACACAACCTCGACGTTATGCATGTTGAGAAAAATGTATTTGACACATTGGTGGGCACCATTCTAGATATCGAGGGCAAGACAAAGGACACGATCAAAGCTCGTCTTGATTTGGAAAAAATGGGCATACAGAGGGGTTTTTGGATGAATAGGGACAGTGATAACGTCAGAAAGGATCTTGCATTTTTTTCCATGAAACCGAATGACAAAAAAGAGTTTTTAAAATTTGTATCGTCTATAAAGTTTCCCGATGGGTATGCTTCTAATATCGCGCATTGCATGAATGGTGACGGGGGTAAATTTGTTGGACTAAAGAGCCATGACTACCATCTGTTTATGCAACACCTACTTCATGTGGATATTCGATACGTATTGCCGGATGATGATGTGAAGCCAATCATGTTGTTGTCCAGATTTTTTTCCTAACTGACGGTAAGAACGTTGCGAAAAACGAAAGTTTATCAATTGCGCCATGACATTGTCCAAGTCTTATGCAAGTTTGAGATGATATTCCCTCCAACTTTCTTCACAAGTATGATCCACGTGATGGTTCGCTTGCCTGAAAAGGCATTGCTTGCTGGTCTTGTCAACTATCGCTGGATGTATCTAATAGAAAGGTATATAACCTCATCATTTGTTTATGCATCATTAACCCACACTTACTAATTTGTATCGTATCATTTTATTTTGGCAGGTTTCTTGAGGAGTTGAAAAAAAGTGTACGCAATAGGGCGAAGCTCGAATGATCAATTATAGAGGCTTGGGTTCAATATGAGTCGCTTACTTTTTTTTGGAATGTATTTAAAAGATGTGGAGATGAATTTCAATCATCCTCAGCACAATAATGACGGGGGTGTGAGAAAGGAGAAACTTTCTGTTTTTGCCCAATGCGCACGACTGTTTGGAGATCATGTACGAGGGGAGTCGTTTTCCAAAAATGACATGGAGGTAGTGCATTGGTTTGTACTGAACAATTGTGACGAGATAATGGCATACCTAGATGAGCATGAAGAGATGATGAAGCGAGAACATCCATCACATTTGTATGCCAAGAAACATCGAGAATTGTTTCCACAGTGGTTTCTCGAATATGTAAGTTATAAGTATTTTGTATTTGTGATATATATTGTACTATTTAATTTTCTCAAGCTAGTAGGTGTATGTTTTTGTATAATATTAGGTGAATAAATTGAAAGCATCGAATTCCCCCACTTACAGTGAAGAGTTATATAACTTGGCGTTCGGCTCAATTCGCGCTGAATTATTCTCGGGTTGCCATGTTAACGGCGTCAAGTTTTTGGGGACTGCACGAGATGACAAGTTGTGTACGCAAAACAACGGTGTCCATGTCCCAGGTGGAGGCGAAAGTATGGACATTGATTTCTATGGCAAACTAACAACTGTCGTGCAATTGCTTTACAAATATCGATACCAAGTGATCATGTTTAAGTGTCGATGCTTTGATACAAACCCAAATAGGCAGGGAAGTGTTAAATTCGACCATGGCTTACTATCTGTGAACATTAACAGAACTTGGTACAATGACGACCCGTACATTTTGGCAAACATGGCAAAACAGATTGTGTATCTAGATGACCCTAAAACCGGGAGAGGTTGAAAAGTTGTTTATAAGACCCTACTGACGACGACGTCGACAACATCTGTCACATCTCGGCCCAGGCCCCCACCACATCCCGGGCTCGACTCCACCGTAGCACGATATTGTCCGCTTTGGGCCCTAACCACGCCCTTACGGTTTTGTTTCTGGGAACTCACGCGAGCAGAATTTCCCAGTGGGTCACCCATCCTGGGAATGCTCTGGCCCCTTTCTCGCTTAACTTCGGAGTTCCTACAGAACCCGAAGCCAGTGAGCTCCCAAAAGGCCTTGTGCAAAATGGAGGTGGGAATGTACATATAAGGCTTAGAGGATCCACTCCCCTGGGCGATGTGGGATGTTACAACATCGTTGACCAACATTTAGAATCTTCAATGGAAAATGATGTGGAAACACTTCGAGATACAAATGTAATCCAAGAAACGTTTCAGATACAAGGAGTGTCTTCAATCGAAATACCGATTCAGTCAATTCCAATTGACCTCGGTAATCTTCCGCGATACGATGTTGCAGTGGCCCTAAACGACGACGGTGACGTACTTATCGAGGATGAGGATTGGGAGACCGAAAGTGATGATAGCGATGATAGTGAAAGTTATTATAGTTCGGATAATGAATAATGCAATTTATTTATGACTTGCCATGTAAAACATATTAAATGATTTTTTTTTTGTAATTTAATTATCTTATGTTATAAATAAATTGTTTTTATTAGAATAAATATAAATTTTAAAAAAAATACCCAGGTAAATTAAATTTTCAGCTCATTGCGCGACGAACAACATATTATTCGTCGCGCGAATGACATTTGCTTAATTACTCTTCGTCGCACAATGAGTTGAAAATTTGACGTCGTGGTCACGCACGAAAATAATTTCGTGAAAATTTGAATTTATTGCACAACGAATATCTTATATTCGTCGCACAAGAACCTCGGGAATAAACTGAAATCACAAACATTTTCCCCTCACTTTTCCTATTTGTAAACTTTCTCCCTCCAACAGCCCTCTCTCTTTCTCCTCCAACAGCTGTCTCTCTCTGAGGTAATTTTCAATTTACTTAACTCTAGTAAATTTAGGAATTAGGGTTCTAATGTCCTTTGATTTTTATAATTAATTGATTTCTGGTTGCTCGAAATCTAATGCTTTGAATATGGGTTCTAATTTTCTTTGATAATTGCTTTGATTTTTATAATTGATGTTTATACACATAATTTGTCGAGTGCAAATTCATGGTAGGAGAGAGAAGGTAGTATTACAAAGTCAGTGTCATTGATGGGTTATGCTTGTTGAAGAGCTATGTTATGTCAGTTGTTGTCTTCTGATACCCCAAATCCCGCATACCTATTGCAGTGGGAGGACAGTGATTGCTTTAGTAAGGCCTAGAAAACCACATATATAATCACGCAGTCGAGGGAAAATTAGGGAACATCTCTGGAATCTGGTGCAGTATAGAGTTAGAGTGAGCTAATTGTATAGAAGGGTGACAGAAGCTTGTATCATGTGAATATTAACTAGAAAGCAACATGATGAAATACTTAATTGCTTTTCTAGTCATATTAAAAATGTCAACATTAGTAGTTGGTCTGAGAAGGGTTTCCTTTGAATTGTTTGAGTGCAATTCAACAGACATATGTACTCATTCAAGACTGAATGACCATTGAGGTCCATAAGTGTTAAGAAGAACGTGAGTATGAGATATTAAATTATATATGTTTTGGTAAATTTGCTTTCATCCTGAATAATTCATGATTTCTCTACAAACTCGAATTTCAGTATCGACTGAACATTCTAAGTAGTGTAGGGGAATATGATTTTCTTATATTACCCATGTTCACACATTTTTTTTCTGTATATTTTGATGTGGTTGCCTTTAGTTCTTAGGACTGATGTTGTAGGTTTATGCTTCTGATACAAAATTAAATAAAGATCTTCAACATGATATTGGTTCATAATCCTATAAGCACAGAAAAGTGATTATTGTGGTCATTTTCTTGTTTGATTTTGAATTGCTACTGTGATTTTTCTTTTCATTTTCTAAGTTGCATTCTTCACACTTGTTAAATCTGAAACAAAAACTTCGCTTGAGCTAAATATATGTGGTTGGTGTTTATTTTATTGTGCTTACTCTTTATTACAAAATCATTGCAACCAAAGTCTCTCTCTCACTCATACACAACGTCCACAAACAACCCTCACTCCTCTCAATATGGTCATTTTAGTTGGCGATCTGACATTCCATTTTTTATGCTAAGATTCAAACAACTATGCTGATTTTAATTTAATGAGTTGATGGTTTAGTCTGCTTGTTTTTACTGTTGTAATTGCTTGATTTTAATTCAAACTACCATGATGCTAGGTTTCAAAGTCTTGTGAAAGCATTTCCCCTGAAAACCTCCTCAAGGTATAAATGGTTGATTTACTTGGATGCATCTAGTAAGTAGGCTTTTGTGGCTTAAATCCTATGTGCCTGCTTGCTTTCCTAATCGATACACGGCAAATTTACTTCGGTTTATGTTATTGTTGTTTTGTAATGTTGTATTTCTTTAAGGCAGGCTGGAATTAACAAGTGTTTTGGATATCATTTTGTTTAGGATTATATCCTGTTGAGATAACACTATATTTGGATCAATCTTATCATGTAAAATTAATTTGGGGTGTATTTTATGTTCTTGTACTTAATCTTTTTGGTTGCTGTTTGTTCTAATTTGTTTTGTTTTTTGCTGATTTTTATGCTTGTATACTGATTGACAGTTTTTTGAATGTGGTTTTGGTTTAGTTTGGACAATGTTAATGTTGTGATGTTGTTTGCATTTGTTTAGGTGATATTCAATGTATTTTGAGACGTTATGTCTTAGTATTTGTTGAGTGGAATAGTGGGGAAGGTGCGAGGGTAGCAGTTGGAGCTTGGATGCAGATTATGGGCAACTTGTTTTGGGTTACCTTTTGGACAGTTAACTGTGCATTTGGAGCTTTGTTGTATTTGTCAACTGTGCACTTCTTTATCTTTTAGCTTCTCTGGATGACCATTTGGACAGTTAATCTAGTTTTGGGTTAAGTTTATAGGCTGCTTAAAATTTGGTTTCGTTTTGTTTTTCAAGGTTCGACTCTCTATGTTTTGATTGTTGCATCACATGCCTATGCGTAGATTCTCATTTAGTGAAATGTTACATGTGTCAAATATGATTATTTGTGGAAGAACTAAGAACTTTTTTAGAGTGTCAAATATGTCCCTCTACTTCCTTGTAATTATATTCATTTTTCTGTCATTTCCATTTTAACATTATGTTATCAGATACTTAAATATTTGTATCTTCAATCTCTTCTTTGCCATATTTCAAAATGGCCGAGTTTGTCTAGTTTAACCGTATATATGCATTGAATTTTTTTTCTAATTGTGCAGATGTCGCATCTTATTAAAAGTCGTAAGGCAGTGACGATTGCACCCCGTTTGATTCCCCCACCTCCTACCGCAGCTGCCATTGGTCCAGCAGAAATGGACCCTAGGTCGGCTAATTCATTGGATCTGGTTGATCCGTTTGGTCCCCGGGTCTCCCAGGCGCCAGCGTCATCAACCTCTTCAGTGGCACTACCTGCTAGCACCAGGAGTCACAACCAGGTAAAGTTAAATAACTCCCTTTATTTCCTTGTGAATTTAGTCCAAATAGGGGTGACCCGCTATTAGAATCAATGCCTTATAAGATATATGACACGTGACTCACCTTGGTCAAGTTTTCAGAAACCTATTCAGTTCATTGTGTTCTTAATCAGTTTGGAATGGTTATTTCATCAAGTTTGTCTCTCCGTGCCATGAGTTGTCAGATTAACAGTAAATTTAAAAGGGCTACACTTTGTTTTGTTCTTATTAATCATCAATATGCCATAAAATAGTTAATATACATTTATAAGTCAAGTGTAAGTTTTCTTTTTCTCTTAGAAAAGGGACTAGCCAAACATGGCCACACCATAGCAAGGTGCAGCTTTTAAATGATATAACATATCTTACATTACCTTTGTGCTTCCTGGGGTATCCCTTTTCTTTTGTTTTACTGAAGTTGTTTTGAATTTTCCATAATAATTCCTTGTCATTTTTGTATTCTTGTTTCTAGAATTTTGCTAAGTTATTATGATCCACACAAAAATTTAGCTTAGTGGTTTTCATGACTTGATCCTGCATATGAATTTAAATTTTGTTAGTTTCTCCAGCTTATTGGAAATTACTATTACTAGTGTGCTAGTATAAAGGTCAAGTGACCGGGCTTTCTTTCAATCAAAATTGTTACATACTGCAATTGTGTGTTTGATCCAAATTTGGCTTATTCAACTGTTGTGATTGTTGTTGGATATCATATATTATTCATTACAATGTCCAGGGTTTGGGAATTTTTATAACATTATGGGAGGTTTTGCTAAAATTTTGATTTTATTTGTTGTGTTTGTTTGACTGTTTTTTATTTTTTTAACAAAGAAAAATACATGGGGACCTTCTCACCAGTTGAAGACGGCGAAGGTCAACAGCTGACGTATCACGATCAGATACGACGACCAACATCGGGCTGCACCAACGACAGAGCAACATAGCGCATTGGCCCACGACATTAGTCACATCATTTGGACCTATTGCCTTATGCAATGGAAGTCTTGGAAGGCGATGCAGGGTGAACTGAGGACGAAGGTGCGCGCACAGTTGTCGGTAAGTATCCTACCTTTTAATTGTTTTTCCTTCAAATTTTATATATTTATATTACTAATGTATGTAATTAACGATGATATGTATATTGCAAACGAACTACAATTTCAACGACATCAACAACGATATGTTAGTGTACGTCAGCAGGCTATTTGTTGAACGGTACAAGCAGTGGAAGAGTGACCTGCACCAATATTTTGAGACATTTGATGATCCGCATGTCACTCTTGAGGAGGGCTGCCCGAAGGAGTTTAAGGACCGAGAAGATAATTGGGTGTGGCTTTGCAGTCATTTTCAGGAGCCCGGCTATGTGGTACGTTTCTATATTAAGTTTAAAAGTATTATACATTTCTTACTAATGTTTATTGATTTTTTTTTATATTTCATTTAAATTAGAACTAATACGTTTATTTTTTGTATAATAGAAGAAGGCGAAAGCCAACAAGACTAATTGGGAGAAGAAGACTATTCTCCACCATTCTGGTTCTAGGCCTTTCTCATATAAGATGGAGGCACGACGGCAAGTAATAATAAAGTTTTTTATATTCAATTTTTAATATGTCAATAATATTAATTTTTTTTTTCGTACTAACATTTTTCTTCTCTTGTTCTATTCCGGGGGGTTCAAAATTCCCAGAGATCGATGTCTTTAGCGACGTTTATGTTCAACCCGGGGATGAGTTGGTTGAGTCCCTTCATGTAAGTGTTCTTCAATTGTAATTACTATCTTACGCATTCAAGTATCATGGTTATTATTTGAATGTTATTAACAATATTTCATGTTATATTACACAGGCGATGATGATGGAGAAGAGGCAGTTGGTTCTTCAAGAGGTCGCCTTCCAGTTTCCTCCCGAGACTCCGCTCGAGTCTGTGGATCCCCTAGAGGATGCGGGGTTTCAGATCCTTATAGAGACCTTGGATCAGATTCTTGGGCGGAGGCCGGGGATGTATTATAGGGGGATGGGGAATGCCGGGCGGCGGGAACCTAGAGCCTCTTCATCATCGCAGTCAAAGAGTGAGGTGACAACTTTGACAACAGAGGTGGCCGACCTTAAGACTGAGCTGGCCTTGTATAAAAGCTAGATGTCTTTGATTGTACAAGTCTTCAGTCAGTCTGGCATTCGTCTCCCGGATATTTTTCCCCCGTCGACATCTAAGCCCCTCCAACCTGAGCATGCCCACAACTCTGCCCCTTCGACCCCTTAGCCCATTCCCAACCTCGAGACCTTCCAGCCGCCTCTAAATGACAACCCCATAGATTATGCCGCATTATTTTCTTAGTTTTTCACTCCTTTACTTTTTAAACATTTGGCTTTTATGCCAAAATTGTCCCTGAGATTTGCATAATTCCTCACTTTGGTCCCTTTGGTCCCTGAGATTTCAAATCAATAGAAGTGGTCCCTGAGATTGTCCACCATCCATCATTTTGGTCATTCCGTTAAAAACTCCGTTAAGTGTCCGGGAGCTCTTGGCCGGAAGTTTAGGCAATTTTCAAAGCTTCGTAACTCAATCGTTTCTTAACCAAATTTGACCCATAATATATCAAAATGAAGATAGGAAAGTGTAGAATACGATTATACCTATTTGGAAGCCCAATGGTTGCCGGAGATAGTCAGAAAATAGCCTCAAAGTTGACTGGTCCAAGGAATACGATCATACTTCTCGACAAGATGAAGAGACTGGTATCTTTTTCAGTGGCTAAATCGCCGTGGTTTGGCCGAAAAACGGTTGGAAATGGCTGTTTCCACTTTCGAGCCGTTTTCCGGCCAAACCATGGTGAGTTAGCCACTGAAAAAGGTACTATTCTTTTAGTCTTGTCGAGAAGTATGGTTTTCATTTTTGAATCACTTGATTTAGTTGAGTATTGAAGAAGTTATGAACATTTAATATTTGCCCAGTTTCCGGCGAGTTTTTCAGTTTTCCCTCGGACCAGTCAACTTTGAGGCTATTTTCCGACCATCTTCGGCAACCATTGGGCTTCCAAATAGTATAATCTTATTCTACACTTTTCTATCTTCGTTTTGATATATTATTGGTCAAATTTGGTTAAGAAACGATTGAGTTACGAAGCTTTGAAAATTGCCCAAACTTCCGGCCAAGAGCTCCGAGACACTTAACTGAATTTTTAACGGAAGGACAATAATGATGGATGGTGGACAATCTCAGGGACCACTTCTATTGATTTGAAATCTCAGGGACCAAAATGAGGAGTTATGCAAATCTCATTGACCATTTTGGCTAAAAAGCCTAAACATTTTCCTTGTACATACATTTATATTTATTTAAATAAATTATTTTTCTCTTCATTACATTTTTTAATTGCAATTTAATTTTATTACAAAATTAAAAAAACAGAACAAAAAATTAAATTTAAAAAAAAAATATTTTTCTTTTTGCGCTATGAATACCTTCGTCTCTCAAAATTCTAGCGACTAACAAGGTTCCGTCGAGCAAGAATACACTATCGTCACGCAAAGTTTCGAGAGACGAATACTAGTCATCCCATGTTTGTATCCTGGTATTTTGTGCGACGAACATATTCGTTCCTAAAACTTTTGTGCGATGAAGGCTAAAGCGTCGCGCCGTGTTCTTGTGACCAATGCTATTATTTGTCACGTAAAGTCTTTCTTCACGATCTTTGCACGACGGATTCTGCGCGACGAAGTTTCCGTCGCGCAAACATTTGTGCGACGGAAATAAAGTTTGCACGACCAACATTTTTTTTCGTCGCACAAAAAGTTAAACGTAGTAGTGATCCAACATCATCAATATGAAGTTTTTTTTTTCTTTTTTTTTTCCCAACAATAGAATATAATTGGTCTATCCATCTATTCATAAGAGAGAGTTTTTGGTGCATCCGAAATATATTACATGGTGTATAATTTTACTCAAATTCAATTATAACATATGTATTTATTTAATATTAACATTTAAAATTACGCCACGTGACTAATGTTACAGGAACACACATAATATTCTCCTATTCACAAAATGCATGTGTCAATTGCAACGTCATTGCCAAATTATTTTGGTTGGACACTCTAATTTTACATAAAGTCCCACAAGGTAACACTTCCATCCTTGATCGACAGACGAAAAGAAGGGTAAAAATTCCATCTAGTTTCTCGTTATAGAAAATGTCGGAAACCTTGAATAAGATTTAAAAAAATGTTGGACTCCGTTAATTGATATTGGGTTACTCAGATTCAATCATGTAGGTGCAGATGGCGTTTTACTCGTTGGCAGGAACCAATAATGTTTATGCATTTTGATGCGGATTTGATTCCCACATATTCCTCTACTTCCTCACAACTAACAATTTAACTCACTGACGCTATCGTTTGTTAAAAAAAAAAAAAAGGTAAAATCAATCATGCGCAGTCTCTTATTTGTCTAATTTTAAAAGGGTAATGCTAAAGAGAATAAATTTGTAAACTAAATTACATGAAAGTTGATAATAGGATTATTACTTAAGTGGTGATTAACGTACTTATTTCTTATTGGTGACATATAATTTAGTTTTCAACTTTAGTCTACAAATTTAGTCTCCGTAAAATTACTCATTTTAGTATGTTCGTTGGAATACTTTCGACTGATTAACATTTTCAGGAAAGCATGTGATTCATGCGATTGCAGGCAAATTACTGGCACGAACAACTAATTAAAGGTTTGATTAGTAGTTGACAGTGCTAGAACACCTAAACCATGTGTTCTTGGTTTTATACAGAAAAATATAGTTATTATTGTTCGCTTAGAAATAGAGGAATTGTCATTCTTAAGCTAGACCAGAAAGATTGAGTGAGCAACAATATTATGTCGAGGTAATGATTTTCACATAATTCTTTTTTAATTATGTACACTTTTGTTTAGCTTTTTATTAATTTTTCTTTGATTTATTCAATCCAATGATCATAAGTAAACAAGATAAAAAAAAGAGTGTTGAACTCACTTCCTTACTATTTTTCTCAAGAACTCTAGTACTTGACTGTTAGAGCATCTCCAATGAAGAGAACTAAAGGGCTATAGAGCCAAAATATAACCCGATTTTGACAAAATCCATCTCCAACCAAAGGCTGGGCCAAAAATTAGTGAAGCCTACCAGACCAAAAGGCTATCGGGCTGGCCAAAGTTGGCCTTTTACCCAGCCCGTTTTCTGGGCCCTAGGAGCTACAACTGCAATGAGTTGGACAGATCCAACAGCCGAGCTTGGTACTAATTGGTACTATAATTTACATTTATGTTATATTTATTTGTTTAAGAGTATTCTGGATAGAATCAGGATCCTCGCCAGATCCATTCCCTAGGGATCCTAGGGATCCCGCAATCTTGTCCGTTCATCGTATATCGTGCGGTCAGAAATTATTTAAAATTAGAATTTTAAAATTCAAATATAAATAGTACCTAACGAAAACTGACCGCACGATATAAAATGAACGGACAAGATTGCGGGATCCCTAGGATCCCTAGGGAAAGATCCGGCGAGGATCCTAGTTCACGAAAGGATAGGATCGTATGGATAGAGCAAGGGTACTAATTAGTACTAATTGGTACTATCATTAACCCCATTTTCAGCTCCGAATATTTATTAGTAGTTTACTTCAATTAATTAATAAATTTGAAACTAATAAATTATTAAAGGGCTATGTTTTGCCTATTCGATTGGAGATGATATATGAATGAATCTTGCAGTTTGACCATGAGTCTAATCTGGTCAATTGAACTTAAACAACATGAAACTAAAAACAACATTTAGCGACAAGTGACACTCAAAATATGTCTGAAACCTTATTTTAATATGGTAGTTTAATTCAATTAACCAATAAAATTAAAAACAAACTGAAAATAATAAATTATTGAGGGGGCTAAAAAATAGCCCCATTCGGTTGAAGATTGTATATAAATATAGCATGGCACTATTTATTAAAAAATAATTTCTTGTAGGGCTATAATCTGGAAGGGAGCTAAACATAGCCCCTTCGATTAGAGGTGACCTTAATTTCCATATATATTGTCAATCCTAATAATTTGACCGTAGTTTAAGCTAAATTCCTCTGAGAAGCTCTAACTGAAAGACCTTAATTTAATGTTAAATTTACCTTGATCTAAAAACTTGGAGGTAGCAAATTGTTTCACCAAGTGAATTCCCCATCCTCGATCGTGCCAATTTAGCTGTGATAATCTTACTTATTAAATAAATGAAAAAATATGAATCATAGCAACATAAATTTATCCATGACTCTTTTTTGTCATAATCTACGTGTCGTTATTGTTTTTTCTACTGTTATTTATTGTAACATTTCATCATTGAAAGGTTTCTTAACGAGTAGCTAGTACCATGATATATTTATACGCGAATCTCGAAATGCAAGTCGATGTATGCTGTGCAGCTAGATTTTGTGTATCATTGATGCATTTGTTTTATTTTTACGTCGGCTATAATTGGAGTTTGGTTCCCTAAAGATGTATATAATAAGGTTTGACGTATCCTTCCTAGAATCCATACAAAAATCAACTTTTCAATTATATGAAAACAATTTTAAAGGTCAAATTAAACTTTTAACCCTCTAGTTTGAGCAATTTTCTACTTAGTTTCATAGCTTCAAATTCAACGTTTAGTCCTCAAGATCAGTGTAATTTTAGGTCCACTCGCTAACCCTCTAGAAATTGGAGACATAAGACAGCCTTGTGGGGTCAATCGCACAAAATCCTTTGGGTCAAGGGGAGAGTGAGGGACTATTCCAGAGGATGGGTCTAAAGAGGAATGCGAGTAGTAGCAGAGCCCAAAGGCCGTCTAAAAGGATCAGGGGGACAACTGGGCCCAATGTACGAACGAGAAGGGGTGGACGTAGAGGAGGGGCTACAGGGTATAGTGGGTCGACTGCTGTTCAGGTGCGGGATGCATGTGATCTAATAGAGGGTAATCTGTTGGAGGTCCCAGTTCACGCAGAAAACACTTGCCTCATATTGAGGACATTGTGGAAGAGGAGGAAGCAAAGAGGAGACAGAGGTTAGCGAGTAATTGTGATGGCGGTGGCGGCTGGCCTGGAACAGCCGCAAATCAGCCATGATACACCTGATCTGGAACTGCCGTGGTCTTGGGTCGGACACGGTAGTTCGAGCCTTACATGGGCTCATTAGAAGATATAGACCCTCCGTGGTTTTTCTATCTGAGACTAAAATGAAAAATCACAGACTAGTTGGCGTTCGTAGGCAAATGGGGTTTATAAATGGGTATGACGTGCCTCCGGTTAGTTCTGCGGGAGGATTAAGCTTATGGTGGGACGATAGCTTGGAGGTTAATGTGGTGTCGTCTAACAGGCATCTGATTCATACTGAGATGAGGATGGCAGGGGATGAGTGGTTCAAGGCATCGTGGATTTATGGTACGCCATATAGAAATGAAAAAGTTGAGTTTTGGCAGTGGATCTCGGAGGCGCTAAGACCTACGGATGTTCCTTGGATTTGTGTAGGAGATTTTAATGAAATATTATCTGAGGATGAGAAATCTGGTGAGAGCCAAAGACACCGGACGTTTGTGAACAATATGGAATTGGTGGATCTTGGTTTCTCGGGGCCTAAGTTTACGTGGAGGGGAACTAGAAATGATAGTCTGGCGCAAGAAAGATTGGATCGGGGCCTGATTAATAGAGGCTGGCAGCTTCGGTGGCCAAATTCTGCGATTATCCATGAAAGTGTTAGGGCGTCGGATCATGCCCCTTTGATTCTTAAATATGACCATTTGTCTCCCAAATGTAAACCGATTTTCCGATTCGAGGCTTTTTGGTGTAAAAATGAGGGTTGTAGAGAGACAATTGAAAGGTGCTGGAATGTGGGAAATGTCGGGTGGGGGGGGGGTAAAAAATTGGCAATCCAAGTTGAATTCCACTAGAAGAGGTATGGTAAGATGGAGCTCCAGAAAGTTCAAAACTAGAAAGGTCGAGATTGAAAAGTTGAATTCTCACCTTGGGCAGCTTCAACGGAATTGGGAGGATATACTACGGAAATTGGAGAGGTCAAGGAATCCATTAATCTTCTTGAGGCCCAACAGGAAGCATATTGGGCTGCTAGATCAAAAATTCGTTGGTTGCAGGCTGGTGATTCGAATACTGCCTTCTTTCACCAATATACTATTCAAAGGCGCTGTAGAAATAAGTTAACTCGAATCCAGAATGATGAGGGTATTTGGAAGGAGGATCCAACAGGGGTTAGGCTGACGGTGGAAGATCATTTTAAAAGGTTATTTACGACTGATGGCAACCGAGACTGGGGTGATATTCTTTGCTGTCTGGACCCAATAGTAACTACTGACATGAATGAGATATTGTGCAGTCCTATTTCTGATGTGGAAATTAAAGATGCAGTGTTTAATATGGGAGGGACTAAGACGCCTGGACCTGATGGTTTCCAGGGCATTTTCTTCCAATCTTTTTGGAATATTATTACGGCTGAGGTCCATGGCATTGTAGCAGACTGCCTTTGGGGCGATGGCTGTCCTTCAGTGATCAACTCCACAAATATTACCTTGATCCTTAAGGTCCCCAACCATTGTAGCAGACTGCCTTGGGGGCGATGGTTATCCTTCAGTGAACAACTCCACAAATATTACCTTGATCCCTAAGGTCCACACATATTACCTTGATCAACTCCACTATGTAATTATTCTTATAAAATTCTGTCTAAGATTCTGGCGAATCGGTTGAAACCAATGTTGGATAATATAATCTCGCCAGTCAAAATGCATTCATACAAGGTAGGCAAATTCAAGACAATATCATTTTGGCACATGAAATCCTTCATTTCCTGAAGTTGAGGAAAACTAAATCTAAGTTTGAAATGGGGATCATAGACATGAACAAGGCGTATTATCGGGTTGTGTGGGATTTCCTTGAGGCAGTTATGAGGCACCTTAAGTTCCAGAGAAGGTGGATTGACTTGGTAATGCGATGCGTCAAAACTGTGGAGTTTTCCATTCTTATCAAAGGGAGGTCGGGGAAAGCTTTCAAACCAACAAGAGGACTCCGACAATGGGACCCCCTATCTCTTTATTTGTTCCTCATAATCAGCGAAGTTCTTTCCATGATGATTAAGAAGGCGGTTCAGCAGGGTTATTTGGAAGGAATCAGGATCTCAGCCTCGGGTCCTATGCTCTCACATCTACTATTTGCTGATGATACTTTGCTGTTTCTTACGGCGTCTAAACAAAATTGCCGAAACTTGCTACCCTGCTACACGGGTATTGCAAGGCTTCTGGGTAGCAGGTTAGCCTCCAAAAATCGGTTGTTTATTTTGGAGCAAATGTCCCGCCCCAATTGGCTTTGGAGCTTAGTAATATCTTAAATATGCAGAAGGTGGATGATTCAGGTAAGCACTTGGGAATTCCAACAATATGGGGGTGTTCGAAGCGTGAGACTGTGCAATATATAAAGGACTGGGTAATGGCAAAAATTACAGGTTGGAAGACGCGGTTCTTATCCCAAGCGGGTAAGGAAGTTCTTATTAAAGCGGTGGTCCAGGCTATTCTAATGTACTTAATGTGTGTCTTTCGTTTCCCGATTGCTTTGTGTAATCAAATAGATGCGGCAGTGGCTAAGTTTTGGTGGGCGAGGGCCGACAAAGATCGTGGGATACACTGGATTAACTGGAAGGAGTTGGGTCGATCAAAAAGGGAGAGAGGTATAGGGTTTTGTAATCTATATGACTTTAACATTGCTTTACTTGCGAAACAATGTTGGTGGTTGATTCATGACCTTGACTGTCTGTGGGCGCGTGTTTTGAAGGAAAGGTACTTCCCAAATGTTTCTTTCCTTAAGGCTAAGAAATGCGGTATGGCCTTTTGGGCATAGGGAAGTTTATTGGAAGTGAGGGAACTCATTTTAAAGGGGGCTAGATGGCAGGTGCTGGGAGGTTAGAAGGTTAGATTCTGGGCGGACAATTGGGTCCTAGGCATCCCGGGGAGGACATCCCTCTTATCCCCTTCACACGGATATCAGCAGTGAATGCAAGGTTGCGGAGTTCATTAATCCGGTTGCGTGGGAATGGAATTTAGATCTCCTTTCCAGCCTTGTATCAAAGACTGAGCGGGTAGCCATCTCTAACATTCATGTAGGACTGGATAAACTTGTTTGGCTATTAAAAAAGAATGGGTGTTTTTCTGTGAAGTCCGGTTACAGGTGGAGTCACAACCAACACTCTACATTGAGCCTCGATTGCCCTTCATCCTCTTGCTCTATTGATTCCCGGGTGTGGGCTCAAGTTTGGAGCTGTCAGGCCCCTCTAAAGATGAGGAATTTCTCGTGGAGGGCTCTCCGTAATGCTTGTGCCACCAGTTTCAACCTTAATCGATGAAGGTGTGCTATGTCCCCCCCCTTTGCCCTATTTATGAGGAATGTGATGAGACTATGGAGCATATTCTCCTTCTTTGCCCGTGGTCTGCTAGGGTGTGGAATGAGGGTCCTTTGTGCCTTCAAATTACTCGTAGTTCTATTACAACCTTGGGTGAATGGGTATGGTCGATAATTAATCAAGCTTGGGGTTTGAATCATGCTCTGTCCCAATTAGTCTTTTCGTGTTGGTTTATTTGGCGATCCCTCTGTGATGCCATTTTCAATGGGGGAATGCCATCTCCTTTCAGAACTATTCGGGCTATTGTCACTGCCTTGGATTTTTTCACTTCTGCCTCTTCATCTTTACGTGTTCCAAATGCTGCTGGCGGAGTTAACCTCTCTCGAGGTGTGCCTCGACCTTCTATGTGGTCTCCTCCCCCTGCTAATTGGTGAAAGGTAATGTGGATGCTTGTTGGAGGAATGACTCTTTACGTGGTGATATCGGAATTGTGGTTAGGGATGATTATTCGAGTTGTATTGCGGTAAGGAGTGTAAGAGTGCACGCGACTTCTGTTGCTATGGCTGAAGCGCTTGTCGTTCTGGAAGGATGAGTACTGGCAAAAAATCTTCAACTGCAGGAGGTGGTAATTGAATCGGATGCTCAAGCTATTAATCGGTCCCCCATCTCCTTCTCTGAGTTGTGATTGAGACCTGCTCCCAATTCTTAGCCGTGCTTTGAAGGTTGGGAGGAGTTTTCAATCATGCTCCTGGTCGTGGGTTCCACGGTCAGCAAATAGGGCGGCGGATTTTGTCGCCAGGAATTTATCTCCGGAGATGTGTGGCTTCGGCTGGGTTGTAAGACCGCCATCTTCGCTCGTGGGTGTTTTGAACAAGGACAGTATTCCATGTCCTCCAATGTAAAGGGTGGGGTTTTGTGTATGGGTAGATGGGATAACACTGGAGTCCTGTTTGTTGGCGTCTTTTATGTCCTGTTTATCTTGGTTTCAGCTCCTTGGTTTTGTGGGGATGCTCTCTGCTTCTTGTTTGGCCCTATGCCTTTCTGTTTATTTGAATCGTTCTTCCGACCAAAAAAAAAAAACTTACGCAACAAATGTCTTGTGCAGAGATATTTCCACAAGACGGTTTTTTTTAGTTGTACAACATTTCCTAAATTTCTAATTTGCACGCACAAAATGACCTATTTTTTTTCCAATTCTTCTAGGAATACATGCATGACATTTCCTAAATTTCTAATTTGCGCGCACTAAATCACCAATTTTTTTCCAATTCTTCGGAATGAAAATGGAAGTTAAACAGTAAGCGGACTAGTGTCGATAGACCTATGCACGAAACACATCCTCGTGTTAATGCATCAGAGCATCTCTAATGGGAGTCTCAATTTAGGGACTCTCACTACCACTTTTTAGTACTTATTTAAGGACTTAAAGAGAATCTTTGTTTTCCTAAAGGAATATTGCCTCCAATGGGAGAGTCCTTATAATAGAATCCTTAAATTTAAGGTTTTTACAATTTTATGTGATAGTTTGATTAGGTGCACATTTTTTGTTTATGTTAACATTTTTTGAATTAATTCAACATTACGTTATCATAAAATATTTTTGTGAAGATTTTAACCAAAAAAAATTCAAATTTTGACACCAATTTTTTTCTTCACAAAAACATAACTAGAATGAGTGAATTGAGTATGAGTGAATTGAGTATGAGTGAACTGAGTATAGGAGATGAAGTTATGGTAAGTTTTAGTTAGATAATTTGGTATTTATAGGAATGATGAGAGAACAACATGAGAGAGTAACCCAATTAATTGAAACTGTTAATTTGTCAACGGAGGCAATATGAAAAGAGAAAAAAAAAAAGAATTTGAAAACCAACATGAGAGAGTAACCTAAAATGAAATGGTTATTTAATTGGAACTGTTGATCTTTCAATGGTAAAAAAAAATTGAAAAGCAAGAATTAATCTGGACCATCCATTTTAAATGGTTGAAAATAAAACAAAAGGCCATATGACTGGAACCCACGCCTGTTCTTCCATTTAAATTGTTATATTGGGTCCATCATTTCAGTCCCTATAGAGTCTTTATATGTGGGTACATACGCTAAGTATCCGGCGAGTCCCTATACCTTAGGGACTCACTTTCTGATTCATTAGTAATTTATTTTGTCGCTATATTTATTTTACACTCATTTTATATGGTGGTTGTCCCTATACATGGACTTCGCTGAGATGCTTTCAGATCTCCCTCTACAGTTCTAAAAAGGTTGGTGATTAGGACATGCATTGAAAAAGTAAGCAAACTACAAGTTTTTTTTTTATTTTTTATTTTATGAAAACAGAACTTCATTGGAAATAAACTTCTCTTACATCAGATAGGAGAGGAGTTAACCAGTACCAAGAAACAAAACCAACAGAATTTAAAGCAAATTGGACAAGCTCTTAGCCACCATATTGGTAGTTCGACATTCCCAAATACATGCAAAAGAAAGAAACCATGTAGACAGTTCCTTAATCTCAAGCAGCAAGTTTCCATCAGCCTCAAAAAGTTCTCCCTGTGAGTTCAATCTGTCTGCCACACCCTTCCCATCAGTTTCCAAAATCGCATTGTGGAAACTCAAATCCCTTGCAAATTGTTGCCCTAACTGCTGCCATAATTCCGTCGCACGAACGCTGAGGTGCTCTCGCACTTGCACAGCACAGAGCACACAACAAGTTTAAAGGGAAAATTTTAAAAATTGAAACTACATTGATAAAGTGGAAAATCGTTAAAACTAAGTCACAAATTTTTACACTAAGACAAAAAAAATTCACGTACTTTAACCATGTCATGGGATGGACTTTTGAGGCTGAGTAGATAGGATTGGGGTCTTGTGAATGGACTTAACTATGGACTTTTCGTTGGGCTTATAGCATGTATTAAATGATCTTGACAAGCGCCTTGGGCCTTAAGAACCCACAATTTAAATTTTTATTCGGAATTAATATTTTAACTTTTTTGTTATAATTTAATTTTTAATATATGAAAGGGCAACAATTTTCCTATGTAAGTCCATCACGTGAAGGGAAGAAGGCACTGGATACGGAATATGATTGGAGATGAATTTTTCCATTAGTTAATGGTATGAGTCTTAGGAACTCATTTTTATTTTCTAGATTTAGCTCCAGTAAAATCCCTATTTTAAGAGGTGGATAAGGAGTGTGATTGGAGATGAATGTTTTCTAAATCCTCGCTAAATTTTAACTAGAAGCTCATTCAGGAAGCTCGTTAGAGATGCTATGAAAGACTAGAATCACATAATTCGCTAGAATTTAAAGTGCAAGGACTAAGATTGCTGAATATTGGCAAATAGACGCATGAAGAACTAATATCACACGTGCAGGAGAAATTTTATGTCCAAAGGCATTGCAATATGCAAGCCTCGTTCAAGATCCAAGTCATAGAATTTTAATTGCTTTCAATTTCTATGTTGTTGTATTCTACTATTTAATTTATAATATAATACGCTTTTTTAATTAATTTTATATTGTCCTCTGAAGACAAGGTGGTTTCCAAGATTATCATATAAGAGAAGATACATTCTAATACCGATCTTCAATCCAAATCAGTTTTGTCACTCACAACCATATTTATAGTAGCTTTCGGTTTGGTAACTGTCGGATAGTGATTTTCTAGGACTATAACACGTGGCATCTTAGGTGGCAAAAAAAAATTAGAATCCCCATAGCTCATGAAGCGTAATTCGACAGCCTTAGTTCGACAAACTAGGCGCCCATTGAAGATATTATTTGTCTCCCAAGTAAGGAAATCCTAATTCAAGTCAAATTAAGATATCTCGGGAATTAGGCAACATAATCCTAGGAGGATTTGATATCTTATCCTAGATTCCCCCTAAATAGTCTCTCAATTTAATTATGATTACTTTTCCCTACAAGAACTCTCAATGTCTCTATAAATACTCTAGCCTGGGTATTTATCAAAGGACTTTCGATAGACACTTCTCTTCTCTACAAGTCTATCATATACATATTCTCTCTATGCCTAACAGAGGCTCATCTTGTATACATGCCGCCATCTATGCATAACCACGTTTATGGAGAACTCGTCTCCTTAACGTCTCGCCATAGGCTATTTGTCAAGAATGGTTCAGGATGGCATGCATCACATAATTCTTCTTAAAATTGCACTAGTGTTTTGATTCTCCTTCTTGGAGATATGTAGGTTATCCAATCTAGATTCAACCATATTCTCAAATCAACCCCGTTCTCCCCTCGTTGGAGATCATGGGCAATTCTGACTGGGTTCCACCTCTATCCTTGGATATGCGTGAATTTAGTTCCAACAGTATAACTAGACTAAAAATTCAATTAACTGAAAATCAAACTGAACTATTGAAATTTTGGGTAAACCGAAAAATTGGATTGGTTGTGGTTTGGTTTGATAAACTGAAAAGTTGGTTTAGGCTTTGTTTGTCAAGCCTAATTTTTTAGCTCTCTCAATTTTAGCCCATGTTTAATTGAGTGCCAATTTTGGTGTTAAATTTATGTGAGTTTGAAGGTTTGAATTTGGGTTACGAATTTTTAAATAACATCAAAATTTAAAAGAAATTATCCATAAGTTAAGTTCAAGTTTAAATTGTTGTTCTTTTGTGCAAACAGAAGCGAATTCTAACAAAGTACGAAATATCAATGTCGTAGGCGAAAGCTAACAAAACAATCTCAAAATAACACAAGAGATTTATATGGTTCAGCATAAAAGCCTACGTCCACGGGCAAAGCACGGTGTGGAATTTCACTAAACAAACAGATATTACAAAAGAGTGTTTAACTATCACAACTCAAATCCCACTATAGAGAACCCAAAATAAACGGAAGATCCTAGCCCCCGGAAGGGGTGGATAACCATTGCTTGACACTAGTTGTCCCCCTTTTAAAAATAAGAAACAAACGGAGAAGATTATCCCAAAATTGATCTCTAACTCACAAACACAAATTGACTCTCGCTAAACGGATGAACCATGAATTTGCCACACTCATGGGCTATTCGGTGATCCCCACCCAAAACCCAAGTAGAGAAAACTCTCAAAATTAATGGTGTTGGCACAAAAAATAAACTAAACCCTATGGTCCTATTTATAGTGCATAGGACTTAAGTTACAATGAGATTTCTAATCTAAATCCTAATCAAATAGGTAATTAACAAAATATCTCCACCAATCAAGGAATCTAACCAAGAAGTCAAATCCAAACCCAAATAGGACACCAAACAGTATTCATCTTCACTTGTAAGTGATAGGTCTTAGGTTCAATTATTGTCAAAGACAAATTTGAACCATATTATTACTAGCTCATTGTGAGACTTAGCCCACTCCCCCACCTTTTAGTATAAGATAATATCATTTGTTCAAAAAAAAAAAAAAAAAAACCTAATTTTTTCCATCATCCTATTTGAGCCATATATCCCAACAGAAACTTGAAACACAAGGCAACTAGCAAAATTAAAAAGTTACAACAAAAAACCAAAATAATAGGTTACAAACTTACAACCCAAAATGAAATAATAAGTTACAACAAAAAAATAACACTAATATTATATGCACTAATATATTATATATTTAATAAATATTAAATTTCGGTAAAACATACCTTATCAGGTTTCGGTTCAAGGCCATTTGCTCCAGTGGTGTTTTTCTTCTCCCATTTAAATTTGGGTTCAAGGTCTCCGGCTCAGTCTTCTTTGTGTGATTGGATGTCTTCATGTGTGGAGCATTTATCCACATATCAGTTAGCTTTATTGTTAATGCTAATTCACACTATTTGGCGTGCTAGGAACTCTTTGCTCTAGGATGGTAAAGTTGTAAACCCAACTTCGGTTAGCCACCTATCTAAGCTTCAACTTGCTGAGTTCGTCAAGGTTAAACCTGTGACTAGTTCTCATCCGTTGTAGGCTCTGTCTTGCTAGTGTCCCCTTTCGTCTGGGTGGGTGAAAATCAATGTGGATGGCTCTTTCCTTGCTGATTCGAATCTGGGAGGTGTAGGTGCGGTATTTCGCGACGAAGCCAGTAGCTATGCTGGAGGTTTTGTTCGTCAAATACTCCCTGCATAGAATTCCACCATGGTGGAGCTAATTGTTGTCCGTGAAGGTGTTTATTGGGCTATGCAACTGAACTTGCCACGAAATATTGTAGAGAGTGATTCTTTGCAGGTTGTTCAAGCTATTGGAAGCCATAACCAAGGATCTTCATACATGGATTTATTAGTGGAAGACATTTGAATTAGCCTGCGAGGCTTTGTGGATTCGCAGGTTTGCTATGTTCGTCGTATCGCTAATGTTGCGGCTCATTGTATGGCCAAGTTGGCTATTTCTTCTACCTTTGATTTTTTTTTTTTGGTTTGAGGAGCCTCCTGACTTGATTGTGGAGGCCCTCATTGATCCTGTTTGACATTATTTCTATCTAAATAAACCACTATCATTTCAACTCAAAAAATAAAAAATAAAAACCCTGTTGTAGGCATAATTTACTGAACAATTATGGAGCCCAGAGAGAGAGATGGGCGCGACATAGATAGAGAGAAAGAGATAGATGTGTAATTGTGGGTGTCTGTTATTCCACCCCATTGTGCCTTTATTTATAGTAGTAGGATAGGTAAAAACCTTTCCCTTTAGGATTACAACATTTAATAGGTAATCAACTCTTAATAGGAATATAAGAGATATTCCAAGATATACTAGGATTTACACAATCACATTCCTAATATAATAGGACTGCAACACTCCCCCTTGAGTGTGTAAATACTCAAGTAAATGGCGCATCAGGTCGTCAGTGATGAAGTAAGTATAGTTGATGAAGTCGTCGACACAATGAGCGAATGCGAGTCTCAGATCAACGGAAGAATGCATAAAAAGTAAAACTCACAAAACCTCGCTATGGCAAAACCCAAGGTGGGAGAAAAACCCATAGTCTAAGGAAAAAAGTGAGAAGTTGCATTAAGTCAAAACTATACGTCTTGTGGACGCAAGTAGAATAGCTCACAAGGGTATGATCAGCCCAGGATGGTGCCTCGTTAAAACCTAGTGAGGTAGCAAAAACCCAGTGGGAAAAATGCTCCTAATCGTAGGGAAAAAGAGTACATTAAGATCAAGTGAGTATACTTCTGGATATTCCCCTTGAGTTTGACATAACTTCCAAATGAGAACTATAAACATTGCATATGATAGTTTAGGCATACCAATTCCTCGGACAAGCTTCTGGAAGGTTGACTTCAGCAGTGACATCGTATAGAGGTCGGCAAGGTTGTCTGGGATTGGCTTGTATGACTTCAATCTCCTGATGCTTTGCTGATGTAGATGTAGACGCAATATGTCTTGGTGTTGACTTCGTTGATGTGTCATGGCTTGGTTTGGTTGATACATGCAACATAATCTTCATGGATTGTTGTTGGGACTCAACGATGGATGAAAACACAGCAAGTACTTCGAATATGCTCAACAAGAACTCCTAACCATGTCTCATTTGTGGCATAGTGAAGTAAGGTGAGTCTTGGAATGATTCGAAGATTTCACAACTAAGGTCATATCATGGACCTCCAAGATATTGCGATATCCCTAACGATAAAGATATAACCATTTAGGGATTTTGCCTTGTGCGGGTTTGATAAGTAACCTGCGTCAACATAATAAACAAGGCAAGCATCATTCCGAGGATCAGGGGGTTGGATCCACTCGAGATGCGTTGGGATTTGCCCTCGTAATACCTTCAGGGTACATCTTTAATACCAATTTAGTGGTTGCGTGTAGACGCGATTCTGCATCTTTACCAAGATCAACAGTGAAGAAGTTGTCCTGTCAAAATACAATGAGCTAAGTACAACGAAGCACAAAGTTGAACTTAGATATGGAATTTCGGATTCCATAACCTCTTCAAAGGTCTCATTTGCATATAACGTATGGATGATCATAGGTATACTCAAAGGTAACACATTCGAGGTGTAGTTCGACTGGTAGACCAAAATATCGTCAGAACAATGCTTGAACTTCAGGTCAAAGCATAAACGAGTTTTCCCAATATCCTTCATCTCAAATTCCATCTTCAGGTGCGAGACAGTTTTCTCAAGCTCTTCCGGAGTCTTAGTGAGATTCGTGTCAACAACATTAACTGTAACTCTAACAATTTGGAATAAGACTTCATAATTTTAACATGCAAGGGCATAATTCATATCCCTGACTGATCAAATAATCACGTAGACGAGTATACCACATCCGTCGGATTGTAGTGAACGCCTCAAGCAAGTTAAGAGAGTGTTCCGTGGTTTTGGAACTATTTGAACCAATCCATGTAATTCTTCAAGAACTTACATGTAAATCTCCATATCTATATCCCCATGGAGAAACACTAACCACATTTCATAATGCTGCTATCAATCACAGGACGTTTGAGAGAAACCTTGCGCCGTAAGGCGTGCATCATATCGCACTATTTCATTTATCTCATAACGCTTCCTTTCCCAATTGTAACACAACAGGGTTATCTTGGGCAGTGTAGAGACAACAGGTCCAATACACACTTTGGTAAGGAATTTGACCTGGATTGTAACTTTAGTTGTCCAATCAGTTTTACGTTGTCACTTAATCAATGGAACACGGTTCGATATCGTCGCTTTTCATTTATGTCGGTAGCTACCATATAAGTGAAAACATCATCGATGATAATCTCATTTCAATTTCATTTAGCTCATCCAAACTAGTATACTGGACCAAGAACTTTAAGTCTCGGGAGAAATCCGGATTAATCTCATGAGATGAAAATGATTTAAGACAGCGATCGAGTTTAGATTCATTGTTGTGCTGTATCTTCCTCTTCTAGGGAAGTGAATCCTACGAACCGAATGATCTGTCATGCTCTAGGCCAAGACAAATTGATTGGCTATCCGTCGATGTACCGAAATGTCCAACAGGGGCATCCAAACCGTCTAATAGGGGCGGCACACCCTCCAGGGATGTTGACTGGATGTCCGTTAAGTACGTTTATCCTTGCAGGCATGTTTGTAGCTGGTATATGATCTCGTCACTTTAGCTAGATCAGAAGAATGCTTCTGGAGCAACATTTTGAAAACTAGAATTCATCGCATTTGCTTATCGCACTTGTGCGGTATGAGGATCGAGATGAGACATAGTGGGCAACGTCCACGCAAATTCACACCGTTTTACAAGAACGTTGACGTTCTTATCTCCCTTTAACGGTGGGAAGACTGTCTCATTAAAGTGACAACCCACAAATGAGCGGTAAAGAGATCGCATGCAAGAGCTCGAAGAGAGCTAGTGTGAAGGAGAATCATGATCGACAAAAGATACACATCCTTCTTTGAGGACCCATGGTGGTACGTTACAGTGGTGCAACTTGGCACATGGAATGCACACCCAAATACGTAAATATGAAAATCGTCAGGTTCGTACCCAGTAACCAACTGTAACGTCATCTAGGTTGGGTGGCAATGGACCTCAAGGCAGACCAACATAACTGCGTACAAGGATTGCAGAGCCCTAGGCAGAAACTGAAAACTTGGTACGTTTACCAAAATTTGGGCGATCATTTAAATTGCGCTTTATGATTACTAGGTGAGGCTCTTTGGGGTGAACATGAGAATTCAATGTTCAATTATAAACCCAAAATACATGCAATACTTTATCGAAAACCGTCGATATAAACTCTCCGGCATTATCCAGTCTCCCGGACCTTAAGGGATAAGTAGGGTGGTGAGCCCTTAATTGTCCATGAGGTTTAGCAGTAATGTTTGTGGACAAACATGTGACCAGTTTGTCGATTCATCAACCCAAACCATAAGTATTTATATGGTCTGCATTTTGGCTGGATTAGTCCACATATATTCCCTTGAATCCACTATGAAAAGAGAGTCGTGTCGTATCTTTGCAAGGAATGATATAGAAATCAAATTTCCCAAAATGAGTGGGTTTTGGCAAAGTGTGCTTGTAGGCACAAGATCCTTACTTCGGGTAAGGAGATGCGTCGTAGCATCATTGTGCGACCTAAGTGTCCCAAAAGGTTGTACCAAAACAAGTAAACTGCTCAATCACCAAGCTCCAGGCTGGCCACATGTGGCATGTTTCCAGTTGGGAGACAATCCATTGGCCCCAAATCAAAGCTTCAGGCTCATTTCTGGAGGTGGTGCAAAGATATTTCACTCTATTTTCTTCAGTGGTTTCATTTATGATCATTGTCATCTCGAATATCCTTAAAAAATCAACGTCAGGGAGAATTTAAGGTCCATTAAATGGTGATGCAGTACCATTCATACAATGAGGAATGTGCCAATGCTCTTAATCAGGTTGGATAGACCTGAAGTCGTTGTTAGAGATGTGATTTAGATGTAAAGTTAGTGTGCATAGTACGCATTCATCCAGACAACTAACTTTCTGACATTCCTACCTAATCATGTGTTTAATTGAATCGGTCACATGTATTAAGAAACATGATTCAATTAACTCATATTCGAAGACAATATCAATAAGATTATCCATAAGTAAAACATACACCAAACGTGAATCCAAGAACATGGAAAAATGTTCACAAAGTAAATGGTTTACTTAAGGGGATTCGGCCAACAAGGCCATCCATGTCAAAATTCTGCTCTTCCAACAGTGTTTGGTGGAGCAAAATTAGTCTCACGTATTGACTACTAGAATGGTACTTCCTTAACAACATTGGTAAGGGCATGAACAGGTGCATAACCAATGGTCTATTCCATCGACACAGAAATAGATTCTGCAGGGTTAAGGTTTGGGAATATTTTCCCTTATTCTTGAAGTTTTAGGTCTTAGGTACCAAGGATCATGCTTCAGGCATGATGCCACACCTTGGCAAGCCCTGATTCTACCATATGTTTGTGGTAGTAATCAGATCTGATAATTTGGTAACCTTCCGCTATCTACACTGCTGCTTCAGGGGCGAGTTAGAAACAAGGAAGGAAGAGAAAAGTATTCTCCAGTCAAAATTCGATCAGATTTATAAACTTCAGAATTGTACTCATTCATGGACGTAATCATGGTGTGCTTCAGGCAATGTATTTCATGATTAGACAATCCGTAAGAGCGAGCCAAAGAGCCATGGAATCCTTGATTGGGAGGTATTTCCATTTGTAATGCTTTGAGCATAAGTCTTCAAATGAAAATCATGGCAAAGGCTTATTCAGCTCTTCTATACCATTGTTGGCTTCAATGCTTTCTCAGCTTCTTGATAGTCAAGTGGAGATTCACGTTTTGTACCCCACATAAAGTGGTTTATATTAGAAACGTCCAAATCAGGAAAATCGAACTTGTGACGGTTCAACAATCCACTGAATTGGAGGGAACAATATTGTGATTGGTGCTATGGGAATGAATCATCCATAAGCATCAAAGTTAGAACATTCGTGTTCTAAAACATGGTTTTCATGAAAAACGTCGGGTTTTCATGGGTGTATTGTTCTATGAAAACTTCGGGTTTCAAAGGCACTAAATTTGAAACTACAGGTTCAATTTAGTTTATGAACGTGTAGTTCATAAAAGAGAGGTTCTTACAAGAACACAGAATGCAATATACAACTAAGTGTAGTGGATTTGGGTTGCTTCAGGAACTCAAGTGTGAGCGCTTCGGGACTACGAAAGTATGTCAACAGTTCAAAGTATAAAAATAAATTATTGAATCGTTAATGTCCAAAAGTGATCTTCAGGTCAATAATTTTGGATTCATTATCAGATTAATGGACTGCAGGTCGTTTTTAATTAATTCAATAAATCAAGCCATACAGGGTTTATTGTAGAAGCAAAATAATATTAAAATAATATTATTGGATCGAAAGTATAGCCCCAAAATAATTTGGGCTAGGTGCCGCGGGTAAAGGGCACAGGTTGGGTGCCTTAAGTAGAAAAGGTAAGGCCTAAAAAGGGCCTCGGGTGTGAACTTCAGGTCACGGGGGTGAGGTGAAATCCCAGCCGTAGCTGGGTTTCAAATCTGGGGCCAAGGGGGGGCACATGTGAGGTCCAGTGCAAGCTGGCCGTGGGTTCTAAGCGCGCATAAGCTAATCCCAGCCGCATAGGTTGGCTGCAGGGACCAAGCCTAACCATGTGGGCTGTGTGAAGTACACGGGTCGTGGCAGAAAACTCAGCGAACTAGGCTGGATTGGATGAAGGTTGCAGGCTTGGGCTGCATGGAACCCAATCCGAGGCTTGGTTCGATTCAAGAAAAAGCAGCAGGCCATGGGTCAAGGTACAAACAGGTTGAGGGTTTCAGGCCCATCAAATTGACCCCAGGCCGAAGCCTAGTTTCTGTTTGCACAGTGATGGTGCGGTGGGTGTGCCACACCATGCCCAATTCCCTTTTTTTCGAAAATCCCTTAGGGTTTAGGAAACCCATATTTGCTTCTAATTTAATTTGATACTTTGACTCACATATTCTACATAACAATTTAATTGTGCGATGCATGAAACAAATATATATATTGACAAATATATGAACATATACAATATATATATCAGAAGGAAAATATAAACATAGGGGGTTCATGCATCATGGGGAATGTTTTCATGCTTCAAGGTCGTTTCAAATATCTTACTTTATTTTAAGCGTATCTGATTGGCAGAAAACTACAAAAAGCCTTTGAATATGTAGAAGATCCTTCTCGGAAAGCCAGAATTGCATCTCCAATGCATTGTATCACGTTCAACACAGAAAAAATTAAATTGAATCAATAGCATGTAGATCAATTCAATAAAATAATAAATTAATCATAAAAAGAATGATTAAAACGTAATACTCCCCTGATTGAATATCAAACTCTCTTGTTAGCGCAGCGTCAAGAGCATGCTGATAACGTGTTCTAGGCATAATTTACTGAACAATTATGGAGGCCAGAGAGAGAGAGTGGTGCGGCATAGATAGAGAGAAAGAGAGAGATGTGTAATTGTGAGTGTCTGTTATTCCACCTCATTGTGCCTTTATTTATAGTAGTAGGATAGGTAAAAACCTTTCCCTTTAGGATTACAACTTTTAATAGGTAATCAACTCCTAATAGGAATATAAGAGATATTCCAAGATATACTAGGATTTACACAATCACATTCCTAATCTAATAGGACTGCAACAAAACCAAAAAATTTGGTAATTTTCAGTTTCAGTATTTTCAGTTTTGATAAATTTAGTTTTAGTTCAGTAATTTTCGTTTCATTTTTGATATTCAATTCATAATATGCCAATCATTGTAACTTATTCTTTAAGAGTCCACTTAAGGTCTTTCACCCTCGGGTATCTCTTGTTCAACCAAAACAAATTTCTCCATATGCAAAGCGAGTTCCTTTTCTTCAAATTCCTATTCCTTATATTTTGGCCTGCCATATTTAGTTAGATCGACCTTGATCACCCTTTTTTTTCTTATATCTAAACAAATTGGAAGGGAATTTTTGCAAAGTTGTAACAAGGGTCGAGCAACAATTGTGGGTAATGAATGCCACTATAGAATATAAATACATGTTGTGGGTAATGGATGTCCTTGCAACAAAGGAAGGAATAAGACCTGTTTGATTTTGTCATACAGGTGTTGTATGAGCCAATATTTTTTTTGTCTAAATAATGGATGGATAAGAAATCACAAGCTTTAAGTTTCTTGTTAAAGAAACATTTACATCATGTCGTTTTATACCAGTAGGGGTTGAGCGTGAGGATAGCTTGTTGAGGTATTCATATTGTATTATGTATTGGAAATTTTGAGTGGATATTTCATTGTCTCACATTCACATTGGTTATTACCAAAATGTTCTCTCACTTTATAAGGCTTTGCTCCTTTTAGAAAGTGATTGAAGTGATGAACCATGAAGAATAAAATTGAGCTCAACCTTGGATTTGGGCTTTAGGGCTCGGACTCTAATAATTAAATTCTTTAATTAATTTCAAATTTAATTAATTAATTAATGTTTATATCAACAGACTCATCTTTTTAGATGAAGTCTGAAATGATGAAAGAACACCAAAGAGCAAATTACCCATCTGAGATCCCATACTCATACATGTTGCGAATAGACATAAATCAATTATATATACATCCATTTGCATGACATTTAGAACACAAAAAAAAAAAATAATAATAATAAATAAATAAAATACAAATTCTCCTTCTACAATCTCAAACCTTCTTATTGAGAGAACCACAAATATATTCCCCAGAAGTCTAGTTTTCCGGTGCTGGAATCTTGACTTAGATCATTGAATTCTGGTGAAGCAAATGTCCATTGAACTACTAGTATAGACTAGAGACGAAATTCTGTTCCAAGGACATTGAGGTACGCAAGCTAAGATCTTCAGTTTGTCTATATAATATTATTTTGTTTTGTTCATACTCTGTCAATTTATTTATTCGCTTTTATTATTTATTAACATATATAAATTTATCATTGATTGTTGATATTTATTCAACGCTATGATTGGAGGTTTCAGACCTATTATCTTTCTCGACCTATTGGGTCTTCCCTTTCAAGCCTTGGTGTGTCCAATATGTGAGCCTAGCAAGAGGTGGCTAGCTCTAGTAGGCAAGTTCATCTAGGCCAACCCTACCTAATATAAAAGTATCTCCCATGGAGTAGGCAAATGTGTAGCCAAATTCTTTTTGATGAGCAACATAGGCAAAATCAACCTCTAATTTAGTAGTCAATTGAGTGGGAAAATTTTGCCTACTTCCCCAAAGTGGGCAACATTGCATACTTCTATATGTGTAGGCAAAACATTTCTATTTATAATAAAGTATTCCATGTGAAGGGAAGCAAAATAAAAGATAAGTAAATAACAAAGGTGAAAGAAAATAATAATATAATATTATGCCTACATGGTTTGCCTATTCCATTGGAGTAACACATTTTTTTTCTCATGAAGCAATTAAGTAATCAACTTGCCACATCAGCCGTTATAATACAATTTTGCATATTCCATTGGAGATGCTCTAATGTAGACTTAATCATCTGCATATCTCTTGTGTGTATGCGAGGGGAAATCTGTATAACTAGAGCTTCCCAGTCCATGTGTCCATATATTATTTGGCGGTAAATAAGTCATTGGTGAGTTGATCTAAGGCATGCTCAAATCCAGTTCCTATCACCACTTTTCAGCTCTTCTTTTATGCCAAGTTTACTACTAATATCATTTCTACAATATCTCTTATTTTCACTAAACTTCAATCTACCATTGATTTGAAGAACTTCGTTGCGATACACTGATCATATGATTTTTTTTCTAAAGTCAAATTAGGACTTGCGCTCACATGGATGCGCAGTTGGATTTCTGGAGAGAACAAGTTCAAGTTTACAAATCCATCAATTATTCAACATGTTCTTTGTGACCAGATGCGATGAGTTCTATGACGGTGCGCGATGCTTCAATTTGTTGTGGCAATCAAGGAACATGCTTGGCTTTGAATATACAAGTGTAATTTTTTTTTTTGAACAAACAATATTATCTACACTAAGAGGGAAGAGGTGGGCTTAGCCTCGCAATGAGCTAGCAATAATGTGGTTCAAACTCGCCTTTGGTGAGAATCGAACTTAAGACCTATCACTTACAATAGAAGAGGAATATCATTAGACCGTAGTACTAAGTGACAAAGATAGAAGTGTATTAGTCATCATTATGTTGCCACTATTACAATAAAATAATAAAAAAAAATTGTGTGGGGCTTTGCTTGCCACTGGACATTGTTGAGTGGCACTACAATCCAATCAAAACTCCCCACGTGATAAGTCTTAAATATAAATTTTTTGAATCATTTTCTTATATTAAAAACTCTCAAAATTATATTTCCTAATAATTATACACATGAGATTAATCTAATGGTTCATTTTCCCCCCTCTTCTCATCTCTCTTTTTTCTTCCCAAATTTTCCCTACTATCTTCGTCTTCGCTCTATATCTAACCTTTGCTGACACGTATTTTAGAGATATTTTATTGAGATTTTGGGCCATTAAACAGTAGGAAGAAACCTTAACGGCACCTTAAACTTTCATGTTAGTTTAATATTGATTTTTTATTTAATTAGAGGAACTGGGGTTTCCTGATCAACCTGTACTTGGGCTCGTACTTCTTTGCATTCTCAATGGCATAATAAATCAAACCAAAACCAGTGGATTTCCCCCCTTCAAAATGGGTGCGCAACTTGAAAACAAAGATGGCATTTGGATCCCTCACTTCATACTATCAGATTGCAGAGAGATATTTTTTCTTCGTATGAGTTCTTGATAGAGAGAGAAGTATTTGAGAGAGAATAACAGTTTTAGAGGGAGAGAATTGTATCTTATATATATTGAATGAATGAAATCTTACAGCAGTACATAGATATATATAGACAAGGTTTACTTAGACACTAAGTAAGCTAATTGTCAATAACAAACTTAACCAACTTAGGCAACCTAATCTATGTACACTTGTCATCATCTGGAACAACTAATACATCTTTACATCCCCCCACAATCTCATACTTGGATGAACCAAGCATCACATTGGAACAATGACATTGAAACAAAGGTGCAACAAGGGCCTTAGTAAGAATATCTGCAAACTGTTCTTTAGAACACACATGGCAAACAATCAAGTCTCCTCGGATAACTCTTTCCCTAACAAAATGGTAATCTATTAAAATGTGCTTCACTCGAGAATGAAAGATAGGACTGGAAGACAAAGCAATGGCAGAAATGTTATCACAGTAAAGCACTGGTGCAGTGAACACAGAGACATGAAGATCACAGAATAATTGCCTAATCCATGCCAATTATGCAGCTGCAATAGCTAAGGCTCTATATTCTGCCTCATTTGAAGATCTTGACATTGTGTGTTGCTTCTTAGAGGCCCAATAGATGCGACTAGAACCAAAATACACAATTTGACTAGAAGTTGATCTTCGATCATTAGGATCACCTGCCCAATCTAAATCACTGTAAGCTTGCAGATGTAGTTTTCCAGGTTTATAGCTGAGACCATAGTCTATTGTTCCAATGAGATACCTAAGAATCCTCTTAACTGCAACAACATCTAAATTCATAGGATTATGCATAAATTGACAGCATTGATTCACCGAGAATGCTATGTTTGGGCTTGTAAAAGTCAAATACTGCAAGGCACCAATAATGCTCCTATATTGCTCTGGACTATGATATGGAGTACCATCATCCTTGATAAGTCTATGATATGGCAGACAAGGTGTAGGACAAGGCTTTGAATCTTATAAGTCAACATTGTTTAGCAAATCCTTGATATATTTGGACTGAGATACAAACAATCCACCAGACTAATAAGTGATTTGTAACCCCAGAAAGTAATTCAACTGTCCCAAATCCTTCATTTCAAACTCTTCGGTTAATTCCATAATAACATCACTGATCATCTGAGAGGAACTGCCTGTAACGATGATATCATCCACATAAATTAACAACACAATAATACCAGCAACATTATGTTTGATAAACAATGATGGGTCTACAAAAGATGACTTAAAACCCAAACCAAGCAAATAACTTGTAAACTTCTCATTCCAAGCTCTGGGAGTTTGCTTCAAACCATATAGTGACTTATTAAGCTTGCAAACATACTAAAATGGATGATTTGAACTTTGAAATCCTGGAGGTTGCGCCATATACACTTCTTCATTTAACTCACCATGCAGAAATGCATTATCGACATCTAATTGTCTCAAAGACCAATTGAATTGTGCTGCTAAAGCTAAAATCAACCTCACAATGGTGGGTTTAACTACAGGACTGAAAGTTTCACTGTAATCAATGCCTTCCTTTTGACTATGTCCTTTTGCAACCAATCTAGCTTTGTGTCTAGCTATAGATCCATCAGAGTGTCTTTTGATCCTATATACCCAATTGCAGCCAAACAAATTTTTCCCAGAAGGTAAAAAAACCAAGCTCCAAATCTTCTGAGCATGAAGGGCATCTATCTCATCTTGCATAGCTACTTGTCACTCAAAAAAATTGTTAGCAGACTTGTCAGAAGTAAGTTTAATTGCAGTTACAGGTGATTGAACAATTGCTGAGAAAACTTTCTTTTGGAAATCCCACTTTTGGACCTAGTTTGCATGGGATGCAAACTGACTGAGGGTATGGGAAGCACAACAAATAGATTTTCCTGGATCAACAGGGATTGAAGATTGTGCAGATACGTGAGATGCTAGCTCATAGGGTAGAACAGGGTTAAAGAAATCTAAAAACTCTGAGGCACTAGAAGGAAGGGAATTGAACAACTTTGTGGCTCTAATGGTTATGGAATTTGAACACTTTGAGGCTGTAGGGGATAAGGTAGGTGAAAGAGATGGTTGGGGATAAATGACTGTGTTTTGTGAAGTGACTAATGGTGGTAATGTATGTGGTGCATTGACAGATACCCTTTGCTGAGATGAAATGTTATGAAATGTAGTGGATGAATGTGTAAAATTTGAAAATGAAAAATCAAATTCATCAAATAGGACATGTCTGGAGACCATGATCTTGCCAGTATGAGGATTAAGACACAAATACCCTTTATATTGGCCTACATATCGTATAAACACACACTGAGTTGTTTTAGGTTGCAACTTAGTAGTATTGTAGGGTTTTAGATGTGGATAGCATGCATAGGGATGGGCAAATACCCATTGGTTATGGGTAATCGTGGTTATCCGCCCATTTAAATTTGACGGTTACGGTTATGGGTAACCGTTTAGATAAATAAACGGTTATGGGTATAACCGTTTACCCGTGAAATTTAAATGGGCGGTTATGGGTATTACCCGCGGTTATAAACGGGTACCCATTTAACCATTTATTTTAATATATGTAAAACTAAAAAAAAAATGTTTCTAGCTAAGTTTAGTATCCCGAAACATATTTGGTTATAAAGGCCCATAATATATATATATATATAATTGCCCTCGAGTTTTCAATAAGTATTTGACCCAAAAATTAGAAATCAATTAAATGGCTTGAATCGATGAACATATGTTTCTAAATAAAAATCCAAATATTTATCAAATTAGCTTATTAGTAGATTGATGCGTACTTACATACATACATACATACATACATACATACATACATACATACATACGTATGTATGTATGTATACAAGAATATTAATTAACCTACAACCATGCATGATTCTTGTAATAGATTGACCGTCAAATAATTGGGAGACATCGCATATATTCGTAAATAATATTGCCGTTAATACAAAAATTCATGTTAAATGTATTTATAACAGTATTTAATTGTTAGAAAAAGAAAATTATGACAAATTTCTTTTTAATATTCAAGTTGTTAAAAAAATAGGTAGACGGGTGAAAAAAAGAGTAAACGGGTTTCAAATGGGTAAATGGGTATGCGGTTATGGGTATGGTTAACCGTTTATAAACGGTTATGGGTATGAGTATACCTGTTTATGTAAATACCCAACAGGTAAACGATTATGCGGGTAAAAGCTTAAACAGTTATGGGTAAATAACCGCGGTTACCCGTCCGCCATAACCGTTGCCCATCCCTAAGCATGCACAACCAAAGATTTTAAGATGAGAAATCTGAGGAGGGTTACCTAACAAACATTTGTATGGTGAGGACATGTGCAAGGTTTGACAGGGCATTCTATTTATAAGGTACACAGAAGAAGCACAGGCATGAAAGCATTTTGTAAAAGTGTGACAGCTGTTTCTAAAATGTGTCCATACTTTCTTTCTGCAAGACCATTTTGCTTAAGGGTATAAGGGCATGACTTTTTATGAACCATACCCTTGTCAAGCAAAAATTGTTTGAACTTGTGACTGGAGTATTCACCTCCCTCATCACTTTGAAATACTTTTACATTTGCAGAAAACTGAGTATTCAGGAACTGATACAAATGAACAAAAATACTGAACACTTCACTTTTATTTATCAATGGGAAGATCCATGTAAACCTGGTACATTCATCCACAAAGGCAACATAGTATTTGTAACCTTCAACTAAAACAGTATATGAAAGCCTCCAAACATCACTATATATTACCTCCAAGAGTTTTACAGTCTTATTTGCAGGAAAAACAAAAGGGAGTTTTGTAAACTTGCCCTCTAAACATGATTTACAAACAGGAGACACATGAGAAACAAGCATAGGTATATTGAATTGTTTTAACATTGCAGATGTCACAATGTTGGAGGGGTGCCCTAGCCTGTGGTGCCACAAAGTTATTTTGACTTGTTGTCCAAGAAAACATGATTGTGTTGCAGTGAATGCAAATGGTTGTTGTGCTTGATTTATGAGATGTTGTGGAATGTAGAAGGGAATGGGGAACAAGCCAGCTCTACACAGTCCTTGGAGAAAGACTCTCCATGTGACCTTGTCCTGAATCCAATAATAGAACTCATCACATATAAATCTGCATTTGTTATCCTTACAAAGTATATAAATGGATAATAAATGCTGAGATATATGAGGAACATGCATAATTTTCTTCAATTCAAATACATATTTAGGTGTCCTTAATGTACTAAAACCAATATGAGAAATGTGCAAACCTGAACAACTAGTTGTGGTTACTATATTTGTGCCAGATAAAGGGGTTGTTAGATTAAGATTTGCCAAATCAGAAGTCATGTGTAAAGTTGCTCCTATATCAGCCACCCAAAATTGCTCCTAAGGTGTAGATGGTTGAAAAGTTGTATGCATGGCAGAGAGATTGCGAGATGAAGCCCTTCCTTGATATGAAAAATCAGCTATGTGATAACATTGCAAAGCAATGTGTCCAAATTTCCAGCAAATTTGACATTGTGACTTGGAGGATGGAATAAATGAAGATGAGTGTCTCTGAAAACAGTCAGCAGCAATGTGCCCTCTTTTGGTGCAAATTTGACAGGTTGGAATGTCATAACCATGATCAGCACATGTAGATACATGAGGCTTTCCTGGACTAGGAATTCCTGCACTTGAATTGGAGAACCTAGAATTGTTTCTGTTATTGAAATTGTAGTTATTTTTGCATTTTCCTCTACCTTTGTAATTAAAGTTGTATCCACCATTGTTGTTAAAAGATTCACCGTTGTAATTGCCAGTGTTGTTTGATCCACTATCATTGTAATTCTGTGACTAAGATTGAGTGGATCTTTCTCCGAGCATCAGAGCCTTTCCTTTGTCTTTCCTGTCATTTGCCATCATAGCTGACACAAAGGTTTCATTCACAGAGTTATTGTCAACAATAGCTTCTTCTGCCAATAGTTGAGACCTAAAGTCCTTTAGTGAAATCACATTATCTCTCCCCCTTATAATTGTTCGAAAAGTACTGTACTCAGCAGGCAAGCTTTTAAGTGCCAAAATAACAATGTCATCATCTTTGAAGATCACTTCTGCTGCACAGAGATGATCCCTAACATATTTGATCATTTGAAGATACTAAGAAACTGAATAAGAGTCTTCCTTTATATTATGCAACTCAATTTTTAATTGAAAAATACTGGCTTTTCTAAATGTAGAGAACATATTGTAGACATCCAAATTTCGGTAAATAAATGTTGACCGATAAATCAAAATTTCAACGCTCATGTATTACATAAATTTTACACGTAGCGTGTGTCTAAACGAAAAATTGAAAGGAGTCGGGAAAGTCATCAAACAGGACACGTGTCAACACCTGGCAGAAACGACTTATTTCATCTGGGATATTATATTCAAAATTAGGCCTTGGAAAATTCTATAAATAGAAGCCAATTTCATTCATTTAAGGGGGGGAATTCATATTACACCAAAACCTTGAAGCTCTGAAACTCCGAAGCTCTCAAGCATCCAGGTTCCCAAAGACTCAAGAAAGCCCTATTCGTTCTTCGTTCATCGTTCTTCCAAGATCAAGCCCTGACGGCCCTTGGATCAACAATCATCCACCTTCAAGATCAAGCCCAGACGACCCTTTGAAGAACTTCCACCAATTCAAAATCAAGCCCAAAAGCCCTTGAAGATCCGTTCATCACTGTTCTTCAAGATTAAGCCCAAAAGCCATTGAAGATCCGTTCATCACCGTTATTCAAGATCAAGCCTCAACGGCCCTTGAAGAAACGCTCATCCTCAAGATCAAGCCCCAACGGCTCCTTGAAGATCCGCTCAAATCCACCTTCAAGATCAAGCCCACGGCCCTTGAAGAACGTTCATCCTTAGATCAAGCCCCGACGGCCCTTTGGATCAATCGCACATCCACAAATCAACACCTTACGGAGATCGAATCAGAGGATCAAATTTGAGAGAGATTGTAACCCAAAATCATCAAATACAAATATTTGTTTGTGCACGTTGTTCTTGTCTCTTTCGTTTCGGGAATTTTCCGTGTTCACAAATTTGCCTTGAAGATCCGCTCAAATCCACCTTCAAGATCAAGCCCACGGCCCTTGAAGAACGTTCATCCTTAGATCAAGCCCCGATGGCCCTTTGGATCAATCGCACATCCACAAATCAACACCTTACGGAGATCGAATCAGATGATCAAATTTAAGAGAGATTGTAACTCAAAATCATCAAATACAAATATTTGTTTGTGCACGTTGTTCTTGTCTCTTTCGTTTCAGGAATTTTCCGTGTTCACAAATTGGCACGCCCAGTGGGACCATCTCTACCTCTCATCTCTTTCTCAGTTCAAGAAATTCTAGCACACTTCCAAAATTAATGGCATCAAGGAAGGCTCAAGTTGTTCCCACAACTGGCGCAAAGAACAAGAGCGTCCTCGTCGCAAGTGGTGTCACTTTGGGCATCACGACTAGAAGCAAGGCAAGAGCTACTTCTGCCGCCTCTTTCACCTCTGCATCAACTATGTCAAGTGAACAAGAGCACCCAAGGCACGAGCCTTTGATCACCTTAGCCTCACTAAGGGCACCAAGGGGGGAAAGTCCAAGGAAATACTCCGAATCCATGCTCTCCGATGCCGATTCAAGCGGCAGTTCAGCCATGCAAGTCATGACCATTGGAGCAACTTCAATCGATGAACAGCTGGCTCAAATGAATGAAGCAATCGCAAGGCTAACCCGAACTGTGGAAGAAAAAGACTTGCAAATTGCATTACTAGTCAACCGACTGGAGGCGCAAGACGGCGAGAAACCCGACCCAGAGAATGATCCACTGAAGAGAATAGATGACGAAGAAGATGAGCCTCAGGTGGGGAAAAACGATGTGAAGCCGGAGCCAGACCAAGCAGCGGCACTCATGGGATCTCTTTCTATCCAGCAGCTACAGGAGATGATCACCAACACCATCAAGGCACAGTACAAAGGGAGCTCACATACCTCCTTGTTATACTCGAAGCCCTACTCCAAGAAGATTGATGCCCTGAAGATGCCAAGGGGTTATCAACCACCAAAGTTCATGCAGTTTGATGGAAAAGGAAACCCGAAACAGCACGTTAACCACTTTGTTGAAACTTGCAACAACGCATGGACCGAAGAGGACTACCTCGTCAAGCAGTTTGTGCGCTCGCTGAAAGGAAACGCCTTTGAGTGGTACACGGACCTAGAGCCTGAGTCCATCAACAGCTGGGAGCAATTGGAGCGGGAATTCCTCAACCGCTTCTATAGCACCCGCCGCACTGTGAGCTTGCTAGAGCTAACGAGCACAAAGCAGTAGAAGGACGAGCCAGTCATTGACTACATCAACAGATGGCGCACTCTAAGCCTCGACTGTAAAGACAGGCTCTCGGAAACCTCTTCAATCGAGATGTGCATCCAAGGCATGCAATGGGGTTTGCAATACATCCTTCAAGGCATTAAACCACGGACCTTCGAGGAATTGGCCACCCGCGCCCATGACATGGAGTTGAGCATCGCCCATCATGGGAAGAAAGAACCGATCGCCGACTACAAGAACGACAAAGTTCTTGGGCCAAAGTTGGAGAAGACTGCGTGGAAATCCACTAAGGAAGCAATGACGGTCAACACATCTCCCGTCAAAATCTCCACACGAGGCAAGGCGATTCAAACCGAAGCTTTTTGTGATCAAGAGATGCGTAGACGCACTTTGAAGGAGCTTGAGGAGAGAACTTATCCATTCCCCGACTCTGATGTGGTTGCCATGTTAGAAGACTTGCTGGAAAAGAAGGTGATTGGTTTACCTGAGTGCAAACGGCCAGAAGAGATGAATCGCACTGACAGTCCAAGGTACTGTAAATTCCACCGCTTCATCAGTCATCCAACAGAAAAATGCTTCGTGCTGAAAGATCTCATCATGAAGCTGGCTCAGAAAGGAATCATCGAGCTAGATCTTGACAATGTGGTGAAGTCAAACTATACCACCTTCACTTCTGGCTCTTCCGACTCAAAGTTTTCACCTCAACCGCTGGGGGCATCCTCCAAGACAAGCAAGGTTGAAGGATGGACTCAAGTCACTCCTAAGAAATTGCACAAGAAGCATACGTCTCCTCCACAAGTCCGCCAATCGGAAAGGGGGCAAAACAGCTCTTGTCAACCTTCAAAGCAACATGAACGTGTTGAAGATGATGAAATTTCGACACATAGATTGTCCATCCCCATCACAATGCGCGATTTCTTGCCCGAAGACTTCTTCAATCACTCGGTCAAGGCTCATTGCTATGAAGATTGCGAGGAACGACTCTCTCAGATCGCTTGACGAACCAAAGCTCCTTGTCCGCACGAGCCTAAACTGTAGGACACGAGGCTCCTCGCCTGCACGAGCCTAAACTGCATGGCACAACGCTCCTGATCCGCACGAGCATAAAAGGCGACATCAAGCTCATGGTCTGCACGAGCATAAAAGGCAACATCAAACGCTCCTTGCCTGCATGAGCTGAAACTGCAAACGGCGCAAAAAAAAAAAATATGTATGCATTTGAACTACGTTACGACTTGATCTCTTCTTTGGAAGGGTACGTAGGCAGCTCGAGCATTCAATTTCGAGTTCAGTCACATCAAAATAAAGAATAAGAAATTTTATTAAAAGTTTGAAGTTATTACAATTTCTTTGTACCAAAAAAAAAATTATTACAAACATTTTGTTTAAAGAAAATAAAAAATTAAAAAAAATAAAAAAACTACAGCTTTAAAAAAAAATATATATATATATATGCCTCAGAAGCAGATCAAATAACATCTGCAATTCCAACAGGCCCAAGCCTTCCTTCATTTCACAGCCGTCGGATCCCATGAAAATGCCAAGTTTCTCTCTCAACTTGACAACCCATCTCTCCAAAACCAATGAGCCCAGCCACAAATCCAGGCCCAGGTTTCGACTTGTCTTCTTCTCCCGGCTCCAAGCTCGACTCCAGCTACACCAAATCCGTCAAACAAATCCCCTACAACATCTCTATTTTGGAGATCTCCGCTCCAGTCATCAACCCCGTGATCAGAATTCAGAGGAAGAAAACTTGTGTTTTCCTTGTTCTTATTTTTTTTTTAAAGTTGAAGACTTTGGCGTCGATTTGTGGTTGGGTGCCCAAAGAAATTTCGAAACTAGTTCCTGAGACTTCGCCGACCCGAACGACACCAGGCCCAAGCCTATTTTCCAAATCAGGTCCCGGCCCATCTTCCAGAAGCTGCTAGTACAAGCCGAAGAGGGAGGTTCTTCAGATCCTGACTCGGTCCACATCTAGTAATTCCGGCCTGTTCTTGAGCATCGAGGATCTCCAGAGACACTGCCACGCTCGCCGTGCACCTTCTTCTTCTTCCTCTTCTCTGCCATGATCGTCCTCCCTCACCCATGCTTTCTGTCCGTCCTTGTCCTCCTCGGCAATCAAAGTTCGAGCTGCTGCTTACTCCGCCATCGTCGGAGTCGAGCTAACCGAACTAGTTATGGTGCAAAACGAGGGCATCAGTAGCAAGAAACACGGCAGGCCCATCAACAATGAGCGGCACTCCCCTTCGCAGGAAACGGTGTCCTTTATAGTGAACAACAAGGGCAGTTCAACAGCTCTCCATCTCCATAGCCCATCTTCTCATCTCTGCCATTACAAACCCAGCTGCAGCTCCTCAGCCCAAGTCACCAACGCATGTCTCTCTCTCAGCCACAAACAGCAGCAAACAGTCTTCTTCCTCAACTCGCCATCGACGCCTCGAAGTCACGGCAAAGCAGCAACGCCTCGGTTCCCTCGACGTCTTTCGCGGACTCACGGTTGTGGGAAGTGGCAAGAACATGCAACATCACTGTTAACCTGCTGCTGCATCATCTTGACAAATTCCTCGCTGCATAGCTTGGATTCGTTGGAGTAGCATCTTCGAGCCGCCTCATCTAGTGTCGTTGCTGCTGCAGTTGAAGAGTGTGAGCTGAGCTGCAGTTGTGTCGTGGGGACAAGACTTCGAGTACATACGATCTCGTTGAGCAAATGCACTTCTGGTATGTGAGTACGGTGAAGGTGGAGAGGCCAGCTGGAGTCGAAAAGCTCGAGAATGGTGGTTGCGACGATTGGAGGTTGATGGCGCTCTCTTTGGGCAGAGAGGAAAGACGAGGACGGCGGCGTGGAGAAAGTTTGTCTTTGGGGGAGCCCTGGGAAGTAACGAGGTGGAGTCTGTTGGCTGTGCTCGGTGGTTGTGCCCACCTTCTCCTTCTGCCCATCAGCTTCAGCAGTACGTACAGCCCCTCCTCCTCCGTCTCTTGCCTCGCAGCTGCCAACAACTTCAAAGACCGCTGTCAAACGACTAGCCGGCCGAGAAGCTCTTCCTCAAACTCGAGCTCTAAGTTCATCTACCCATCACCCAAATTTATACAGAAAAAAAAAAAAAAAAAAAAAGGGATGGTGGAGCAAAGTGGTGCTGGCACCACGTGAAAAAAAAAAGGGTGCTTTTGGCAAAAGAAAAGAAAAGAAAATATAAAAAAAATCTTGGTGGATCAGCACCACCATGTGCAAGAAAAGAAAAGAAAATGTAAAAAAAAAAAAAAAAAGAAAAAAAAAAAAAGAGAAAGATGGTGCATCTGGCACCATGTGCAAGAAAAGAAAAGAAAATGAAAAAAAAAATGGATGGTGCATCCAGCACCAAAAGATAGCGGAGATTATAATTATATATGTATATATGTCTTGGGTGCATCTGGCACCATATATAAAAAAAAAAAATATATATATATATATATATATAATGCATTTAGTGGAGTAAAGTCCATCTTTTATTTATTTCTCTAAAAATTACATAAATTCGCATTCCACATGCAAAAAAAAAAAAAAAATTTACAAAAAATTAGCAAACAAACAGGAATAAGCCTTCATTGCTCGCGAGCCGCCTCATCACTCGACGGAGCTCCAGAAAGACGAAGCACCAGAGATTGGTTATCCGGAGCTTCAACACTTGGTGAAGCGCCGAAGGACGAAGGCAGAAGTTGCCGCTGAAGTAACGCCACAAACCTCTGATGATCACTTTGAATCCGAACTTCGGACTCCTGCAGCTGGTCAAGCTTCATTTTCATGCTTGTTGAGTAATTAGTTGCGAGCATGTGCAACTCTTTATTCTCGTGCCTAAGCACTCTGACCTCTTGTCGAAGACTGGCCACCTCAGCCATCAACGACTCAACCTGACGAGATCGAGCAAGAAAGCGTTGGCCCATGTTTGAAACTGAGCCTCCACATCGGATGCTGTAGGCCAGAGAGTCCTGAACAGCCAGCTCGTCGGACCACCTGGAAAGTATCCTGGTGTCTTTAGGAGTGAGAAGATTTATGGCCACCACCGAAGCGGTTGTATCGTTCATCATCATAGAATCCCCAACTGTAAGAGGACCATTGGGAGATACGAAGGAAGACAAGATATGTCACTATCTTCCCCGACATTCAAGTTAAGACGACGGTCAGAAGGGCATGACATATTCGAAGGTGTGAAGAAAAAGAAGAGGTCGGACAAATCAAGTTCTTAAAAGTGCAAGTAGGGAGCTTCTACAGGCGGTAATTCAAGTGTGCCTAGGAACGTAATGCGTGCCTCTATAAAAAGAGGAAATCGAAGAGGCGCTTGCTCAGAAATCGAAGAGGCGCCTGCTCAGAAATCGAAGAGGCGCCCGCTCAGAGAGACGTCTGCTTTCTCAAAAGCTGGGCGGCTCAGAAACCACGGGCCGATCTCAGAAATCGAAGAGGCACTTGCTTTTTGCAGACGTGTCATCACCTGTCAAATGCACACTCAGCTTTGCGAAAATCACGGATAATTTGTCGAAGCACCGTTCTCAGATATCGAAGAGGCGCCAGTCTTTTTCAGCCTCGTCAGCACCGGTCACATGCACACTCAGCTTTGCGGAAATTACGGGCAATTTGTCGAAGATTTCTGATGAAGAAGAAAGCACGTGAAGCTATACTGTTTAATCATCCAACGGTTGCCGACACGAGTAAAAGAATAATGCCGCTACCAGTTATGAAGAAATCCCTATTAAATCTCAACCTTCACAGCAAGGAAGACAGACTCAATCTTTCTTCATCTCCTAAAATGCATTCCCAACGAAGCCGCTCGAGTCATTCAATGTTCCTCATCCCTTGGGGTACCTCTGCAAACAAGTCATCAAGAGCAAAAGTATTTCATATCACGAAGGTTGAAAGCATGAGTATCTCATATCATGCTTTCTCCCTGTCCTTTTCCTTGTCTTTGTGACAAGGAGAAAACGAGCAATCAGCCAGCACTTGGTGTCAATCTTTCGATCTAAGAACCGACTGCCTGGAACTCCTTCCTGATTGCTTACCTAGCACTACTCTCGAAGTACCCATTATCTCAACATCTTATGCTTCCAGATAAGATGCCACATCTGCCTGGAGAACAGATAAGGCAAGTGAAAATGATACCTTGAAGCATGTGGAGACAACGTGCTAATTCATCTTCAAGATCAGTTTCTTTTTCCTTGCTAAAAAGTTCCCCAGCCCAGTTCAAGAATAAACCTGTGGAAAGATACTTCTTCAAAAGCAAAAGTACCTCATATCATCAGAGTCAAAGGCAAAGATATCTCATGGCATGCTTTTCCTTTACCCTTGCTCTTGCCTACGAGACAAGGAGAAAGAAAGCAATCGGTCGGCACTTGGACAGATTGAACAAAGAAACGGACCATCACCTCTACCTCGTGTCTACCTGCCGTGCAGAAGAAACAAGCAGAGAAGAATGCTGCCTGCACACTCAATCAACCCAGCAGAAGGAGTCTGAGTTGAAACCAAGAACTCGAGAAGCTGCCACATCTGCTTGAAGAACAAATAAGGAAATGCGGCATGCACAATCAACTCAGTAGAAGGAGTCCAAGTTGAAGAATTAGAGAGAAGAAGGAGACTGAGTTGAAGAACTCGAGAAGCTTCAACAACATTTTGAGGGCACCTTCGCCAAAGAGCAAAGTCTTGCCGTACAATGCCACCAAATCACCAGCACAAGGAACTCTCCCCTTCCTTGCTCAGAACTCCAAACCCAATTCAAGAATAAGCATGTGGAAAGTCAAACAATTGGAGGAAACCAGAAAATCCTCCAACCCAGTTCAAGATCAAAGCTGTGGAAAGTCAACAAGCGCAACGAAATACGTGCCGATTCGTCCACTACCAAAGCCAAATATCATCTACCACATGAAGCTCCTTGTGGTCCAATTTCAACCTTCAAGATCAAGCCTCGACAGCCCTTGAAGAAATTTCAAACAAAGTTCAAGAAATTTCAAACAAAGTTCAAGAACAAGCCTCAACGGCCCTTGAAGAAACTTTCAGCCCAATTCAAGATCAAGCCTCAACGGCCCTTGAAGAAATCTCTAGCCCAATTCAAGATCAAGCCTCAACGGCCCTTGGATCGACATCTACAGTAAGGGACTTCAAAACGCATCTCCTACACGTGACAAGCACATGTATACGACGTGCCTTAAAGTGGGGGCATTTGTAGACATCGAAATTTCGGTAAATAAATGTTGACCGATAAATCAAAATTTCAACGCTCATGTATTACATAAATTTTACACGTAGCGTGTGTCTAAACGAAAAATTAAAAGGAGTCGGGAAAGTCATCAAACAGGACACGTGTCAACACCTGGCAGAAACGACTTATTTCATCTGGGATATTATATTCAAAATTAGGCCTTGGAAAATTCTATAAATAGAAGCCAATTTCATTCATTTAAGGGGGGGAATTCATATTACACCAAAACCTTGAAGCTCTGAAACTCCGAAGCTCTCAAGCATCCAGGTTCCCGAAGAATCAAGAAAGCCCTATTCGCTCTTCGTTCATCGTTCTTCCAAGATCAAGCCCCGACAGCCCTTGGATTAACAATCATCCACCTTCAAGATCAAGCCCCGACGGCCCTTTGAAGAACTTCCACCAATTCAAAATCAAGCCCAAAAGCCCTTGAAGATTCGTTCATCACTGTTCTTCAAGATTAAGCCCAAAAGCCCTTGAAGATCCGTTCATCACCGTTATTCAAGATTAAGCCTCAACGGCCCTTGAAGAAACGCTCATCCTCAAGATCAAGCCCCAACAGCTCCTTGAAGATCCGCTCAAATCCACCTTCAAGATCAAGCCCACGGCCCTTGAAGAACGTTCATCCTTAGATCAAGCCCCGACGACCCTTTGGATCAATCGCACATCCACAAATCAACACCTTACGGAGATCGAATCAGAGGATCAAATTTGAGAGAGATTGTAACCCAAAATCATCAAATACAAATATTTGTTTGTGCACGTTGTTCTTGTCTCTTTTGTTTCAGGAATTTTCCGTGTTCACAAATTTGCCTTGAAGATCCGCTCAAATCCACCTTCAAGATCAAGCCCACGGCCCTTGAAGAACGTTCATCCTTAGATCAAGCCCCGACGGCCCTTTGGATCAATCGCACATCCACAAATCAACACCTTACGGAGATTGAATCAGATGATCAAATTTGAGAGAGATTGTAACCCAAAATCATCAAATACAAATATTTGTTTGTGCACGTTGTTCTTGTCTCTTTCGTTTCAGGAATTTTCCGTGTTCACACATATCCTTCAAATTAGTCCACATTTCATGAGAATTGAGACAACCAATGATATAAGACATGGTTGTTGGAGACAATGTAGCAATGAGAAGTTGCATAAGAGCACGATCATGCATTTTCCAAATCTGAAACTCCTTAGTTTCAACACCTTCAACATCTGAATCATCTTTAAATCTTGTAGGACATGTGCAAGTGCCATCAATAAAGTCAAAAATGCCATGACTTTCAAGAAGCAAACGAATTTGATAGTTCCATACAAGATAATTTGTATCATCAAGTTTCACAGTAACAGGTTTAGAGACATTTGGAACGAGACTTGTAATAGGAGACTAGACAATTTGTAATTGTGTTGTAGTCACCATGTTTGTAGAGAAATGTATGCAAGAATTCAAGAATTCATGAAAGAATCACAGAATTAAGGTTTCAGAAAAGGAATTGTGTAGAATTACTCGAAGAATTCAACTTAGAAACAAATTCGTGAGAAGAAAAACTTATACCAATTCAAAAAAAAACTTATAGCCATGCAATTGATCGAACACTCGACGAGTACAATCTTGCATAAACTTTACAGATCAACTTAGCATAAAAGAGAATTCTCATTTCGATGGAGAAAGAGATGCAGAAGTTCACACCAAAATATACAGATCATGAATGTGTAAGCAAGAAGCAGCTCAGGATCGAGAGAACTCCAGCACCGACGAGGATACCATATCAGATTGCAGAGAGATACTTGTTCTTCATATGAGTTCTCTATAGAGAGAGAAACATTTGAGAGAGAATAACCGCTTTAGACAGAGACAATTGTATCTTGTATATATTGAATGAATAAAATCTTACAGCAATACATAGATATATATATACATATACATACATATATATTTATATATATACATATATATATATATGTATATATGTATGTATATGTATACATTTATATGTATATATATAGACAAGGTTTTCTTAGTCACTAAGTAAGCTAACTGTCAATAACAAACTTAACCAACTTAGGTAACCTAATTTAAGTACACTTGTCATCATCTGGAACAACTAATACATCTTTACACATACAACTTTGCCAGTTTCTCATTCAACTCCACCTTGGAAACATTCAGTCTTGGATCATTGCCTTTCTATCCGCCATGGCTGCCTTTCTTGTCTGCCTTTCCGCTCTTCTTCCCCTTCTGTGAGTGTGCGCATGCGTGTGAGATTTTTCGCCTTTAATTAATCTCATGGTGTATAACAATTAATAGAAAAAATTATAATAGAAGTTATAAATGTACAAAAAAAATGATAAAAGGTTATATTTAAGACATGACACATGACAAGTTTTGATTGGATTATAGTGTCATTCAGCAAGTAGCAAGCAAAGCCACACACAAATTTTTCTCTTAAAGATGGTGGGAAAATGTCATTTTTAAGTGTAATAGCGACAACACAATGAGCCACCGTAAATAGTGCCTATTGCTTATGAGGGGATATGCCGATTAGAGAAATCCTGACATTTTTTTGGAGTATTAAGAATACGCACCAGGTTTGAGCATCCGTTAAGAAAATGAAAGAAAAAAAAATCAAAAGAACGCAAATAAGGGAAAGTATAAAGTTAGACATGAAACATCAATAAGGGAAAATTACTAATATGATATGTACATATCACATGTCACACTGTGTTTTAAAAATATTTTAACAAAAATGTGATGTGCATGGTCGTTTTATGGAGACTGCACAATGTTATAAAATCACCTCAAATCCAAAAAAAAAATCCTATAAAATTCCATTGTTGTCCCTCATTTTTCTAAAGCCACACCCCCAAAAAACAAAAAGAATGCCAAACGTCTCCAATTTGACGACCACGTCTTCGGCCTTTCTCTGTCTCTCTCTAACCAGGGCCGGTCCAGAGATTTTTGAGGCCCGGGGCGACATAAAAAAAAGTGCTCTAACTTCATATAAGAAAATTATTTATTTTCACACGTAAGACATTGATAAAATTATACTTAGAAAAGCACTTCAAAGTCAATAATTTAGAAACACAAAAAGACTAATTTATTTTGTATTGAGAGAAGAAAATCAAACAACTCTGGGCTTATAAGTAAATAGATGATGAGTTTTGTTTTCCATTTGAACTTTGAAAGTGTTTTTGTATAAATCATGAGGTGTTGTTTTTCTTATTTACTAACCTTGTCAATATGGGACTAAAAAAATAATGATGTTTTCGAGTCTTTAATTGATATGTATTAGTAATGAATGGGCATTAAATTAAATATTTTGATAACACGTCATATAATTGACAAATTTGCACTAAAAATTTGGTCTACGTATTACTCATTGTTGAAGATTAGACTTGAATTGAAACGAATATTTAAAAATAACAACTCACATAGCTACTAGCTAGTAACTAAAAATAAATTAACAACCAAACAAAAATTTGTAAAAATTGAAAAAAATAAACATGCACTTAGCGTTTCGAACTTAGGACCTCCTGTTAATTTTAAACAACAAAAACCATTGCTTCTAATTAAACTTCTAGATCATTTAACCAAATTTTATAAATTTATACTCTTATGAAAAGAAATTTGTAAAAATTAGAAAGTAAATAAGCACATGTGGTGTTTTGAACCCAAGACCTCTCATTATTTTCTGTGTCATTGAACCAAGTTTTATAAATTTATACTCTTATGAAAATATATATAAATATATCACCCTAATAATTTTGGTGCCCCCAATATTTTTGGGCCCCGGACGGTTGCCCTGCTTGCACTGGGCCTGGGTTGGCCCTGTCTCTAACACCTCGAGTTGCCCAACACCCAAGTTCACCAACCCCGTCTCCGAAGAAAATACAAAAGTATACAATAATTCTTGACTTTACTTCGACAATGAAAATTCCCAAATTCTAGGGTTTGTGTACTCACAACAGGGAAAACTTAAACAAGAAGATGAACTTTAATGAAGGTGATACCATGGTGAGTGGCTTGGTGTTCGGTGGTTGGCTGCCGGCAAATAGTTGGATGGTTGTTTTTTTCTTTGTTTTCTTTTAACCATAATTCAAATAGGGTAAAAGAGGAAATTCAGGTGAATTTTTTTGAGTGAAGGGTGTCTTTATAAGATTATGGAGTGTTAAGTGCTCTTGCCATAATTAATTAAGATTAATTACAAAGAATAATTGCACTTACTTACATTACCACCACCATATTTTAGAGGGAGCATTTTTGCTCACCACCATAATTATGGTGTATGCTCATCGTACACTTAATCAATTGACACGTGGTCTTTCACCTAATTCTAGTTAACTTTCACATTAAATGTTACTTTTTCAATATTAAAAAAATTAACGAAAGTTAAGTGACATGTCAATTGTTTAGGTGTATGGTGAGCATAAACCGTAGTTTATAATGGTGAGCATACACCATAGTTTATTGCTCCCCATTTAAGAGGTTTTATAGACTTATAGGATGGCCCTTCACAGCTCATAGGAATTAAAATGCAAAATGAATACTAAAAAGCTCATGCGTTAGTCCAAATGGCGAGGAAGGATAATGGTTTGCAATTATGTTAGATTTTTTTGAGTTAAAAACTGTAGATCGCAATTTATCCAATGGAGTAAAAAGAAATTCAAAAAACGGGGACTGGAAATTGAACGCATGGTACAACAGCTCGACGACTTGCAAGAAAATTGGGAGGACAATCAGGACGAGATTGCTACCGTAAACAACCGTGTTGACCTGCTTAGGGAGCAGGAGGAACAGTATTCGCAACAACGCTTTAGAATGCGGTGGCTTCGAGAAGGTGATGCTAATACTACCTTCTTCCATCGTTCTACCCTACAACACCGGCGACAGAATAAGGTAGAAAAAAATCAAAGATGGTGACGGTGTGTGGGTGAAGGGTTCATAATGGATTGCCAACTTGGTGGAGAACCACTTTAAACCTTATTTACATCGGAGAGGCATAGGGATTGGGGTACCATCCTTGATTGTGTCCTACCCTCTGTATCCGAGGCTATGAACAACGAACTTACCTGGCCGGTGTCAGAAGAAGAGATTAAAGTTGCTATCCACCAAATAGGGGGGGGTTAAAGGCGCCTAGCCCTGATGGGTTTTAGGGGATCTTTTACCATTCTTTTTGGGAGATAATAGTGGATGAGGTCAATGGGTTGGTGAAAGACTTTATGGCTGGGATGGGCAAATACCAGCCGGTTAAACTCTATGCATTTAGTCCTTGTCCCCAAGGTGCTGTGCCCATAATTTATGTCCCAATTTTGCCCAATCAATCTCTGCAACTACTCTTTTAAGATCCTCTCCAAGGTTCTTGCGAATTGCTTGAAGCCATTGCTACCCACGTTAATCTCACCTATGCAGAATGCCTTTGTTGTGGATAGGCAAATTCAGGACAACATTGGAATTGCTCATGAACTCTTCCACTTTCTAAACTTAGAAAGACAAAAAGGAAGTTTGAACTGGGTATCAAGCTCGATATGCACAAGGCGTATGATCGAGTAGAGTGGGATTTCTTGGAGGCAGTTATGTCAAAAATGGGCTTTTGCCAAGATGGGACAAACCTCATCATGAACTGCATCCCAACAGTGGAGTTTGCGGTTATCGGGTAATGGGCATCCGAGGTTCTCTCCTTCTCGGGGTATCCGCCAATGAGACCCCCTATCTCTTTACCTATTTCTCCTGATGAGTGATGTATTATCTAGACTTATCCAAGATGCGGTGACGAGTGGGTCTCTTAATGGTATACAAATGAACCCCCATGGCCCATCTATTTCTAACATTTTCTTCGCAGATGATATATTCCTCTAGGCCGACCAAAGATATTGTGAGAACCTGGTACAAATCCTAAACTTCTACTGCCTTGCCTCGGGTCAACAAGTAAGCCTGCATACATCTATTGTGCACTTCGGCACCAATGTCCAGTCTAACACTTGCACTCAACTTGGAGCCATCTTGGGAATTCCCTCCGTGAATAACCCCCGGGTCTACCTGGGACTTCCATATATTTGGGGCAAGATCTAAGGATGGAAGCAAGGCTCCATCTCGCTTCTTGGGAAGGAGGTGCTCATCAAATCAATGATACAGGCTATTCCCTCATATCCAATGAACCTGTTTAAATTTCATGTATCACTGTGTAAAGAATTGGACTCTCTTATTACTGGGTTTTGGTGGGGACAGTAAGGGCTGGTTTGGTATTGCTGTGTTTTGAAAAAAAACTGCTGTGAGAATAAGCGGATGTGCTGTGAGAATAAGCGGCTGTGAAATAAATCAGCAGAGTGTTTGGTAAACTTTTTTGTAAAAGTGCTTTTGAAAAAAAAAGCAGTCTGATAATGGGTCTTTTCATTAAAGGAGCACTGTAGCTCTGTGTGCTTTAAAAAAAGCCAGTTTTCCAAAGCTACAAATAGCAGCTTCAGCTTTTTCCTTTGATTTCAGCTTATTCTCACAGCAGCTTCCAAAATAAGCCTTTTTTTTCAGTTTACCAAACACCTAAAACCCTCACAGCTTTTTTTCATGGATGCTTTTTTTTTAAGCACCTCACTCCCAAACCACCCCTAGAGGGGGAAGGGCAGATCCACTGGATTAGTTGGAGCAAATTGAGGCTGCCCAAAAAGGAGGGTGGAATGGGATTTAGAAATTTTCGAGATTTTAATGATGCACTGCTAGCAAAGCAATGTTGGAGACTTATCCAAAACCCCATTTCCCTTTGGGCTCGGATTCTGAAACTCGGTATTTCCCCCACTCAACTTTTCTTGATGTTGGAAAAGGCTGCTGATAGGATTTTTACCACCTGCAAAAGTAGGGATAAAAACACTTAAAAAAATACTTGCAAGAGTACAAGGTTATCGTAGTATAAAAATTCAAGCAATGTCGTTTCCACAGGGATTGAATGAATAATTTGTATTTAAACTAATCTTTAGCTAATTATTTTTGTACAAAGTTTCGAAAAGGTTGACTTTGGAATTTAAAATAGTAAAAACGAATTTAAATAAAAATAATTAAATAATTGATAAAGTAAAGAAATCAAAAGAAAAAGGTTTTGGAAAACAATTTAAACACTAGGGTTCCGCCGTTACCACTAACAATCCTATGCAATTTTACCAATTACTTATGAATTTCCACATACATGCTTTGAAGGTTAGGTTTCTCTAATGCATATTGTTGTCGTGACGTTCAAATGAAAACATATATCTAACATGCAACCCGTTTGTGATGTTCAGATCAAATATAAACATATAAAACTCATTAAGCTTTGTGAAAACCTTTTGAAAAACCATGCAACCCTTAAGAGCGTGACGTTTGCCTTCAGTGAACTTACAATTACTAATCACAAGAAGCCGTCCTCAATTTCAAGGTGATGTTCCAACAGAAATTGCATTAAATTTCTTGTCTAAAAACTCTAATGGTTGCGAATCACTAAGACAATTAGATAGTTTAATCGTGGTGATTAATAATTCAGAGCAAGCATGCATCCATTCATAAGCAAATTAATAAAATGACATATTCATGCTAAGGCTCATGGCCTAACCCTAGCAAAAGGAATTAGTTATGAACAATCATAATAAAAACTAAAGAAAATATAATAACTAGAAAAAGGATTGACAAAACCTTGTAGGTAAAAAGTTCGAAGTTCTCCAAAATAATGTGTCTCCTATCTCCAACCCTAATGGCTAAATAGCTTTATTTATACTACTAGAAAAGGTCTTCTAAAAACTAGGAAACACAATAGAATAAGATAACTAGGAAATACATTCCTATTCTAACTTTGGGAAATCTTCCCAGCCACAAAGAATCCCACGTTTCTGGATCTTCAGGGATCCAAAATAGGCCTAAAACGGCTAGAATTAAAGCTTGAAATGTCCTAAACATAATTACGAAGGCCTCGAATACAAAATACATCATCTTGGACTCCAAAAAGCCCAAATAAGCCCAAAACGTCACTTTAATAGCACTGCATGCTGCTCTTTTATTTCATCCCCATAATTAAGCCGCTTGATATAAAAGTCTGAAACTTTGATACGAACACATTGAAAGACTAACGAACATCCTCCAATTAGAATCACTCCAAAATTCATTCGTTTGAATACTTTTTGCTCAAGAGGAAGTCAAATGTCCTACATTGGAAATATAATTCAAAGTATCAAAATTCTACCAAAATAACCAATAAATTAATACTAAGATTAGGGTAAAATATATAGTAAAATATCAGCTCATCAGTTGTCGTGCCTCTTGGTCTTGGTCGAGCCTTCTTGCGGGCCGCGACGCTATTTTGGCAGGGGTGCACTGGCAGATTATGGATGGTAGGGACACATGGGTTTGGTTGGATAGGTGGATCTCTGCCCTCATTTTTGGTCTCCCCATCCCATAGTGCACTGGGCATATTACTCCTAATACTTGGGTCTATCTGCCAAACCACCCGAACTTGGGATCTTGAATTCCTACGGCTGTTCATAACTGATGGTGAGATGAATACCATTCTAGATACACATATTGGAGACCCCTTTCATCGTGATTGCTTGATTTGGACGACTGATCGTTGTGGTATCTTCTCAGTCCGCTCCGGTTACAACTGGATCCATTCTAAGAATGTTACCCTCTGTGAACGTCGCCATCTCCCTCCAGCACCATTCATGGTCGGGTTTGAAATAGTATCTGGAAAATTTCAAGCCCTGCCTAATATCAGACATTTTTTTTGTGGCGGGCGCTCCAGGAGGCACTGGCAACTATGGTGGGATTATTCATGCGCCAATCTTCCCCTCCCCATTGTGCCCTATCTGCAAATTCCATGATGAGTATGTGGCGCATCTCTTCCTTTTTTTTCCTTGGGTGGAACCTATCTAGTTTGGTGGGCCTCTTGGCCTTCGGGTTAATAGATATCAAGGCTCTTTTTTCGTTATTTGGCTCCAATCAATGGTTAACTCGAATTATAGTCAAATGTCGGACAATGATATATTGTTATCTATCATCGCTTTTACATGTTAGCAGATTTGGAAGACCAGATGCAGTGTTATCTTCAATAATAAGTCCATTAATCCCAACCAGGTTGTGCTTTCTATCTCTCACAGCCTTACTGCGTTATGGGATGCCAATTGTACTAGTCCGTTGTCCCCCAAGGGTCCGTGAGCACCCCGCAGGTTCCTTCTTCCCTTCCCTGAACGAGCCTTTCTTGAAGGTCAACATGGATGCCAGCTGGCTCCATACCAACGACAGAGGTTGTTCTGCGGTGATTATTCGCGACCACAGAGGCTACTTTGTGGCTGCCAGGAAGCTCACCATCTCGGCACTAGGAGTGGCGGTTGTGGAGGTGTTGGCTTTGCTCCTTGGTTATGAGTTGGCTATTGAGCTTGGTTATGAAGGGGTCACCTTCGAGTCCGACTCTTTGTAATCACCCCCTTAAGGGAGGGATATTACAAATGGAAGTTAGGAAGCATTCCCGATCTTGGTGAAAATCAAGCGGCTTGGGGATTCTTTCTAAGATTGTCGCTGCTCTTGGACTCCAAGATCGGCCAATTGGATGACGGATTGCTCGACATCGCTACGGAATTTGGAGATGTGCGGGAACACTTGGGGTCAATCGGCCTCCATCCTCATTGGTTCATATTCTTAACAAAGATGGTTTATCCTATCCTCCGTAACATTTATTTTGGTTTTGTGGTGTTGGGGGATGACGTGTCTGCTTTTGTTGCAATGTCTTAGAAATGTAACACCCTTCACTACCTTTTATCTTTATTACTTGCAGTTTGCTTGCCTCTACTGTAGGCCTTCCTTGTATTTCTAGCTTTTGCCCTGATAATGAATTTTCCAGTTTCACCACAAAAAAAAAGGGGGGGGGGGGGCAAAAAGCAAAAGCCAAAACAAAACAAATCAATTGTGACAGATTTTAATATCTGCAATTGTTTTGGCATTCCAAATTTCTCATTTTGCACTCCAAATTTTCTATGTTTAGAAAGAAAAATATACTTCTGGGAAGTGCAAAATGAAAAATTTTAAAGTGTCAATAACAATTCTCTTAATATATCGATGCCAAGAAAATATTTCATATTTATTATATGGGACGTGGCCCTTGTAATAAATCTAAAAAGAAAAACAATCCAAATATTGAAACATATATAGAAAAGGGACTAATTTATCTCTTCACAGAAATGAATTTAAGTTGCATTTATACATATGATACCTCTCTACATGACCATCCAGACTTCAACTTTCACGATGACAGCTCCTTCCAACTACTAGACAGACTCCACTGGTCGGAACTTGCCACCGATGAGTTCCCTCCTGTGCCACACTTGGCCACTGTCCTGACGCTTTCAATCAAAGCCTCAGTGCGAGCTTCCTGCGACAAAATGTCAGAGAGCTGCTCTGGACTTATCACCAGCTTCACCTTCCAAACCCCACTACTGTTGTACCTCGGAAAAACTTCAGGATCTGCCGGCCTCTTGCCTTGATTGTCACATGACATGCGATACGGTGTACAAACGGTGCCGTTAGGGTTTGCATTAATATCATGATTTTTGGGGGTTTTGTAGGGGTTGAGAGGTAGGAGATAGTAAAGCTCTTTGGGATGAAGCTCTTCGTTGTGGAGAAGAGGTTGCGCGAAGAGGTCAGGGCTGCGGAAGATGGCATGGCCTGGGAACTCATTGGTTATGGAGTTAGCTGTGATGGGGGCAAAGAGCTCCATTATTCCCCCACTGGATGTCACGACTTTCACCATCTCTTCTGCCTCTCGAAACCCTTTAAACACACAATTTCCCATTTCATATACGGAGAGATTATTTGGTGTATCTGATATACCAGCACATATGAAAGAGGGATTAATTGGGGGTGAGAAAGAAGAGATTATGGGGATTTTAGTATATAAGGGGGGCATTTAATTGTTGAGGGTTTTTGTTTGTTTTCCATGGCCTAGACCTAAGGTAAGCAGTTTGACAAAAGAAAAATAAAAAAATAAAAAATAAAGACCTAAAGGTAAGCAAAGACGGCCGACACAAAATATGCTTTTTCTTTACAATACAAAAAGGAATGTATTATGTAACTGATGTGAGGGGATTCTATAGTGGGGTGATCCACCACCTTGTCTTAAGGATAACATTGGTGATTAATTTAGTCAATATTCTTAACTAGGTAACATTATTTCATTACACAAAGAAAAGAATCGTGTCATATGAACATGATTAAGCAATATTAACCCTTTAAATCATATATATGGCCAATCAAATTGTGATATAATGGAATGAGTTGAGGATCATTTGATAGTTACAGATTAACTAGCCGAAAGTAAGATGACAAAGCAACCAACGGAGGGAATTCTTAGTGCTAGAAAATGTATTCCGTGGAGGGCTAAACAAAAGAAAAAAAAGTTAAAAAATATATATTCGGTGGGGTAATATTAAGGTGTTAGCATTTTTATCGTTCATGTATGTTAAACGTTTGGGGAGATATATGTTTGACAAATTGATCATAATATTGGTGGATCATGATGATCATGGTTGAAGATCGGCCGGTCTCTCCACCTTTCTGCTAGCTTTGCTTTAACCAAGCGGTCCTGCTTGTCGACGTCTACACTTTTTTAGGGAAATGCCATCATTTTCAACTTGTATATGCATATTTCTTTTTATTTCTATCTAGTAGACTCAACAAATTAAAAGATAAATAATGGGTAGATTAACAAAGTGTGTTAGGGAAATGCATATTATTTTTCACCATATTCCTTTTTGTTTCTAGTTACTTGACTGAACAAATTAAAGAAAATTAACAGGTAGAATTAAGAAAGTGTGTGAATGTGCAGAAGCGACTTAATACTACGGTTTAGTGGTATTCATCTTCATTTCTAAGTAAAATATCTTAAATTTGAATCTTGTGAAAGGTGAGTTTGATACTACTTATTCCCTCCACTCCATAATTTAAATATACATGTTGCGTTAAAAAACAAGTGTGCAAAATAACTCTTCCTTTCTTACTTGTTACTACCTCTTCTCATCACTCAATCGAGTTTTACAAATTAAATCAAGAAAACAACAATATTTAGGGAAATGGCTTATGTACACCATTTTTATCTCATACACAGTCTATTTTTTAACTATTAGATTGAACAAATCAAAGAAACTAAGAGTGTGCAAAATGACTTCCTAGTATTATGCATATTTCTTGATACAAAAACCACTTAATTAACAACAAAAATGAAAGCCTTAAACTTATTTTTGTTAGAGTATCAAAGGCTAGGATTGTGACAGTTGCCACTAGATAAATGAGTGCTTAGCAAGCTCTTAGTTTGTTATTATATGTATGAACAATGTATTGCAAGTGTTGAAGTATCAGTATCGGAAAATAAGTCTTTTCTCTCTTCTCTCTCGTTTCTTCCATCTTAACAATTTTCCATAGAATACTAACGGTAGACATTTGATTTCTTCCTAAAAGCTCATTTTACTGGTCATGCCATTTGATTTGCCCGTTCGAGTGTATTTGGTCAGCAATGTAATTGATGATGATAAACTTAATTAGTTCTTGTCGTTTTATAATTTGAGCAATATTATGCACGTGAGTCGAATGACTGATATATAAGCGTTGATAACTTGATCCAAGAATACCTTCTCCACACCACACCATGCGCATGCAACTTTCGGTGTTATCTCACTCGATTACATTTTCAAATTAATTACTTTTCCTTGGTTATCATTGAATTATTCCTTTGGTGGTTTCGTATCTAAGCAGCCAAAAGAATTTATCAGAAAGTGAAATGGCAATTTGGCCTAAAACTTTATGATTCTGTTAAAACCCTAGAGAAAGATCCAGCAAAAAGTAATTAGACATCATTTTTATGGTGCTCTTTAGTGACAATAACAACAAAAAACACTAATTATGCCTCATTTAGCTAGCCTGTGACTGCACCAAGCTAGCTAGTTAAGGTGATAGACTTTACTGTGCTCAGCGTGGATTCTCAATTGGAAGGATATAAGATCAACCTTTTTTCTTAAGTTTTTACAATTTTGAATCTTTGATAATTCTATAAAGGATGTGCTATCCACACACCATTTTTTTACTTCATACACACCATCTTAATTTGCAGCCGTCTGATCGACTAAATTAAAGAATATCAAAGGGCAAAAATTAACAAATGATGTGTGAGAAGTAAAAAGGGGTGTGTGAATAGCACACCCAGAGCACCACCGCCACCAAATCTCTCGAACTCTGGCGCGATTTCCAATTCTCCTATCAAGGTAATCCTCGGATCACCCCTGCCCTTCCTCTTATAATGATTCATAAGTAATGTTGATAATGGATGTCTTATTTGGTGAGGTTTGATACAGAAACATCTCAGGACAGAACTTCCCCAAATTCTGGAAAATTTGGACTGTGGCCGTCATGCCACTTTCTAGCAACTTTTTCGGCCAACGCCGACCACGACTTGGCCTAATCTTGGTATGTATTTGTTCCTCTCGTGCTAAGCTTCATTTCCATATAAATTTTGTTATTTTTTGTGGAGAATCTAGCTCGAAATGAGCTCCTAAAGTTAGAAGAGAAACACGAAAAAAAAAAGTCTAGAAAACTCACGATGAAGGCGCGCGCGCGTGGGTTGCCACTCTCTCCAATGCGTGCAGTGTGTGGCGGCACATGCGGTGGTGCGTGGAGGAACCCGAGGTGCCTCTTTGGGGTTCTCGATGTGCCGAATCTGAATCCGCCGTCCATTTTTCAAAATTCGACCATTTTAAAATAGTTCTTTATTAGCCGTACTTTGTACGAAAATGCATAATTACGTTAGTACACATTTACATAAATGGTTTCGTTTCTAGGTGAAATACATCACAAGGATCTTTGATGCCCGTGAGTCGGGTTCGACTCGACGACATGATTTGTGAGTGGGTCCTTTCTTTGGTATATACATATATTTGTTTAGTTTCCATATATACATCTAAAAAATGAATTTCCAATATGACTGCTGTAATTAAATTAACAATTATAGGAAATGACGTAACGATGAGAATTAGGAAATCATTACGAATCTTACGGGATGCCTTAATTAAACGTATGGCTATGATTAATATTATGTTGACTAGAATTATCGAATCATTGTGGCAAGACTATATTTATGTTATCTACTCATTGTTTGCTGCACCGGTGTTAGTACTCGCCCGGACCAGGGCCAGTATTTCACGTGTATGTTCACATCGAACCGTACTCTCACTTTGGATCCATTCTAGGTGCCAATCCTGTCCTAGATTGCTAAAGGTAATTAAGACTCGTATGTGATGCGCATAGCGCCAATCTTCACTTGATTGTAGTACTAGATCATAAAACATTATTACACCCAATCTTGTTCACGTTAGAATACCTTTGCTTGAACTCATGTGTCAGCATGTGTCGATGAGCACTTGATGTTATTTATTTATTTCTGCGAGATATTGTGATTACAAGTAGTTATGTGCTTATTTATGAATTTGTGACGTATTGAAGTCTTGAGATATTGCAAGCTACAATAAGTATTTTCATACTATACGTAGTATGCATATTTTGGAAACTATACTTGTTTTACAGCGAGGGGTTATTATGTTTTCGAAAAGGTTTTTTACAAAACTTTAAGTTTAGGGCCACTCACCCTTGTTTTTCTCCCCTCCAGGTTTTAGTAGCTAAGCTTTCGTATCGACGAGGATTCTTGGAAATCTAGGCGTTGAAGATTACCATCGATGGTATAATTCTTATTCTACTTTTACTGTACTCTACTTATACTCTGACATCACGTGTGATTGGGTTCAGTCTCACTCACATGTGAACTATTACATTTAGGCACTTTTAGGTTTCTATTTACTCACATTTTCCACATCACTACACTTTATGACTACGTCACCCTCTTGGTGTTGTCTAGCAGAGCTCGATTTGGAGTTCAGGTGGACACTTCAGGTCGGGGTGTGTCAGTTTGGTATCAGAGCATAAGTTTGGGCAGTATTGTGTTCATCACACGCATGATGTAAGCATTCTTGGTTCTTGAACCTAATTGTCGAATTTTGCCACCTCGTCGATTACAAAAAATGTGTTAGCTTTTCGTAAGTTATGGGTTACTTAGACGACTTATTGATATGTTAGAAGAACACTTTGGTGACCGCCTCTAAACTTTAAACGAAGAATTTCCCTGCCAAGGAAAGATGTAGATTTGAGACAAGTTGATGGCCCTCAAGCAGGGCTACTTAGTCATTTCTACAAACCATTTCGAGTTAGGAAACCATAAACAGTTTTGATTCCTTGGCAGTACCCGTTAGTATACCACCTATCAGAATTCCTACCAAATTTTTATTTTCATCGAAATTTCTAGAAACGTCTCGAGTGATATGTGGTGCTAAAGTGGAAGCACTCAATGGAAGAACAGGGACAATAATTTTGGTCCCCGATAGCACTGATCTTCTTAAACACACTAGTTATCAGTTCAGATCTTCAGAAAGAAGATTGATTTCCATTTAAGTCCATTCTAAGGTAGGTTATTAGCAAATTTCTTTTTTGGCCTTAGGGCATTTCAACCAACACTAGATTCCAGAATTCCATTTGATGTTTTACCCGTCACTTCGATGAGTATAAGTATGAGAGTACAAGTTGTTATACCTTCGGGTAGCAGAAATCCTAGAAGCAATAATCAATTTTCCCTAGAATCAACAAAACTAACTCATTAGACCAGTTCTTTACCTGTCATCCGAAACTAACCACCTAAGCGTGCTCTAATCTGTAATCAGCCTATTATGGCGCTACTAATTGATGATAATGTATGATATCCAGAAGTTGTCAACTAGTAACCAGGCGGTATGATTCCTAATACCGAACACAGGTACTAGTATCTGGGTGTGATACCTTTATGCTAGAACGCTGGTTCACAGTTTCATGGTAACGAACAATATCAAAAATATCATAAATGCATTAATTTGCAACGCGATTGATAGACTAATTAACAGTGACTACCTAAGCTGAAGAAACTAAATCATGGAAACTTAGGAGCAAGTCTTGTTAGAGAATAGTAAACTTGTAGTTGTTTTAACCATATTTTCCACTTAGGTAACCAAACCCTCTTCAACCTGTCACTTTTCCGATCATTTCCACAAATAAATATTAAAATAGAGGCACGAGTTATTTTCCCGCTATAAAAGTGAAATGAGTATCAAGAAAGCTGTGAAGACCTATTAGCATGTGACGTAGTGAAAGGAAGTAGTATGGTACGTTTCGAGGACGTATATCTCTGGCGTCATTTCTCAAAATTTTACTGAGATACCACTGAAGCAGGAAGTTGAATACATCATTGATCTACTTTCTTGTACTACACCAGTTTTCCTTGCGCCTTTTCGAACAACTCCTTTGACATTGAGGGAACTTAGTTGCGAAAGCTTACTGACCCAACCAAACACCTTGTCCTAGGGAACATCAAACCTAGTCAGGAAGACAAAAGACTAAACCTTAGGATCGTATTTGCATTTTAGCAACTCAATCGGGTGACGATTAAAACCGTTAATACCCATACTTTGAATTGATGGTCTACCCGACCAACTTTTGTAACCCGAGTTTTCTTCCATAGCATGATGAATTCATAGTAGTCTTATCGACGACTTTCTCATCTACCTCGGCAGTGAGACCAAATTCTCTTAACACCGATAGTCAGCTTTATACCAATTCTTCAAATGTTAAACTTGTTTAGAATAGGTCATTTTCTTAGGAAATGTTCTCTCAGTGGATGATGTTCTCTTCTTTTTCCTAAAAGGTTGTAGTAGAAGAAAGTTGAAATTCCCACAAATTATTGTGAAATACGAGATATCCTTGGCCTTATCGATTTTATCAGCTGTTTATTAGCGACTTTGCACCTGTAGCGTTTTCTTCCTAAGTTGGTCGAAGAACAATTAGTTTAGTTGAGACATGGAATATGATTAAAGTTGTGACAACTAAGGTGTTGTCTATTTCCTAACCTTGTTCGTACACTTTTCGATAACATCGATAATTTGGAAATCACAATGACATTTTATATGGATGATTTGGCTAGGTAGATGCAACATGATGGGGTATCGCTTATGTTTCCCAACTGTTGAAACCGTATGAAATGAACCACCTTACTCATGACTTAGAGTCAACAGTTACCATCGTTACTTTAGCACTTCTCTGTGGAGAAGCGTGTCCAAAATTTACCAACCTTAGACTTCTCAATTACATTTTCATTTGTAATAAGCTAAATTTATGATAGCAGCAATGTAAGAACCAAATCAACGTCTATGATTGCACTATCGTGTATTACCCCGGTTGTGCAAACGTAATTCCTGTTCACCGTAGTAAAAAAAATGTATCTACCCTTAAACACTTTCAACCTATCCTATCCCAATTCAGCTGGAATTCAAGAATATTGATATGACGTTGCTTATGAATCCTCAAGAAATCGTTCGAGTGGTTATAATCACTTAATATATTTGAATAAAGATGGAAAATATCACAATAAGCTCTCTGTACAAGGCATCTTGTACATGCGGATATTATGATGATGTTTCGATGATTATCCATTGATTGAAAAGTCAACTCACCTTCCGTTGGTCCAGAGGGACTACATTTTAGACCACTCGGTAAAATTCCTCATTCTTGAATTTATCAGATTTTCTAGTGTTTGTTCAGCGTCTATTCTGAAAATGATTTCATAATCACAACTTTTTGCCGGAAGGCATTCCAGTCAACCTTGGGTACATATCTACCCTATTGCACTTCATATTGTTTCTGGGGCAGACATATCGTCTAGAAGATTCGCTCGGACGTTGAAATTTTAGTTGCGACCATTAATTCCTCAATCACCCAATAAATACTCTGCTAAACAAATCTTTACCGTTGGTGATTGAATATTCAAGAAGATACGATTGTTGCGAGATACTATGCATTCAATGCAGTTATCTTGTACTTTAGGTTTGATGGACTTATTCTAACTATCAAATTCTTAAGTGTTCATTTAGCCTTTTTGGCATAATTTTTCTCTAAACTCGAGTGGAAATTCATAATGAATCTACTTGCTGAGGCATATGTGAATTACAATGTTCGGTTGCATAGTGTGCATGACATTACTGTATCTCACTACGATGCGCGTTTCACTTCCAAGTCTTGGGAAGCCTTCTTGAAGGCCATGTGTATTAAGTGTTGTCACATACCACATTTCACCCTCAGACTAACGGCCAATCTGAATGAACTATCTGGACCTTAGAGAACATATTGCTTTTGTATGCTTTAAGGTTTTAGCCGGTTATGTTAGATACTTATCTCTGCTTATGTTGCGTATGACGATAGTTATTATTCTGGTTTGGCTATGTTACTATTTGAGCCATGGTATAGAGATTTTAATCACGGAACATGTTTGACAGACGGGTATTGCGAATAGGTATTCGAATGATTGAGATTAAGATGTAGCAAATTGTAAGCTATTGACAATGTTGCTCGAGAGGGTAGTATGTGAGTGCGATCGAGGCACTAATTAGACGATTTATATGTATTTCCCAATGAGGGGCAAGATGGTAATATTGTACCATCGGGAATTTGTTGCTTGTTTATCGAGACAACAGTGAGCTGCCGATATCACGGACTGCAGACCGTAATATCGATAACCTATTTTTTGGATTCGTTAAGCAAGTGGACAATTAGGCCATTTACATTAGTTTATTTATTTATTGTTTGGGCTTGACCCAAAGATACTACACTTATTCTTGGAGTATGTGCCACTACAAATGCGTAGGTGAAATTTATCTATGTTCGGTTTTGATTTCAATACAACTATTTTAACTTTACTAAATATGTATTTTGACGTTATGTTATTATATATCTATTCTTGACTTTATGTTTTCATAAAGGATTTTATATTTTAGTATTGTAGTAAAGGAGAAGGAAATTTTGAGTTTAGAGGCATGAAAGAGGAATCATTGCAATCCGATCACGACAAAATGGCATTTTCTTTTATGCAACCTCTCTAACTTGATTTCTTCCTTGTATATATCTTCCTCTTACCGTTTGGAGTATTTTATGTATAACAAGTGATTTCAAATTTCGGGGACAAATTTTTTTTAAGGTGGGTAGATTGTAACAACCCGTCCCTAATTTTACGATTTTATAAAGCTTTCAAAGTGTGAATTGACCAAAATACCCCTTGAGGCGAGATTGCTAACTCTCATTGACCGTCTTTTCGTCACACGTACGAGTTACTATTTTATCATTTTCTCAAAGTACTTGATAGTACAAACACATATGCGCAAGCAGAATCGAAACCGGAGTTACGATTAAAATTTCACGAACTTATGATGTTTAAAGGTATTTTGGTAAATTCATTATTCTAGATAAATACCCTTTATTATTTTAATAATTTTTGTGTAGGATTTTCTGCAAGCTGGGACCCACCCATATGGGTCTCCTATCCCTATTGTCCCAGTGCCATTTTTCTCCCATACTCTCTCAGATTCCCTCACCCATATCTTTTTCATCTCTCTTCCCTCACCTCTCATTTCAAACTCTCTCTCTGTGCTCTTTGTGCAATGTAGGGCAAGCGAGCCTCATCGTCGTTTGCTACGTTCTCCGGCGAGCTTAGTTGAACTAGCCATTTGCAACAGACCTCGCAACAAATCACAATTAACGTGGATGCTTCATTTCCGCTCCCTCCCATCTACCTCTCTCTACAAGTGCAGAGAATAAATTGTACGCCATCATCGTCGCCAGCCACTCACGATGATGGCCATCCTGGTGAGCCAGATCACACCACCTCGTCTTTCACCTTGTTGTCTTCCCTCACAAACTCTCTCTCCCTCGACCTTTTCCCTCTCTGTTCACTGATGCACAGCACTACCGCTCAATCTCATGAACTCCAACAAGATTTCCAGTTCTCCAATCAAGGTAACCCTCGGATCACCCTTGCCCTTCCTCCTATAATGATTCATAAGTAATGTTGACGCTGGATGCCTGATTTGGTGAGGTTTAATATAGAAACATCTCAGGGAAGAACCCCAGATTTTGGAAAATTTGGACCATGGCCGTCAGGCCACTTTCAGGCTACTTTTCCAGCCAACGCCGACCACGACTCAGCCTAATCTTGGTATGGATTTGTTCCTCTCATGCTAAGCTTCATTTCCATATAAATTTTGTTGTTTTTGGTGGAGAATCCAGCTCGAAATGGCCTCCAAAAGTTGGAGGAAAAACACGAAAAAAAAATGTCTGGAAAACTCACGATGAAGGCGCGTGAGCCGGGCGTGGGTTGCCACTCTCTTTAACGCATGCAGAGTACGGCTGCCAATGCAGCCACCTTGTGGTGGGGCGTGGACGAACCCGAGGTCCCTTCTTAGGTTTCTCGACTTGCCAAATTCAAATCCGTCGTTCGTTTTCCGAAATTCGACCACTTTAAAATAGTTATTTTATTAGCCGTACTTTGTACGAAAACGCGTAATTATGCTAGTACGCTATATTTACATATATGGTCTCGTTTCTAGGTGAAACACATCACAAGGATCTTCGATGCCCGTGAGGCGGGTTCGACTTGACGACATGATTTATGAGTGGGTCTTTTATTTGATATATACATATATTTGTTTAGTTTCCATGTATACATCTAAAAAATGAATTTTCTATATGACTGTCGTAGTTAAATTAATAATTATAGGAAATGACATAACAATGAGAATTAGGAAATCATTACAAATCTTATAGGATGCCTTAATTAAATTTACGGCTATGAATAATATTATATTGACTAGAATTATCGAATCACTATGGCATGACTATATTTATGTTATCTACTAATCGTTTGATGCACCGGTGTTAGTACTCGCCCGGGTCATGGCCAGTCTTTCACGTGTATGTCCACATCGCACCGTACGCTCACTTTGGGTCCATTGTAGGTGTCAGTCCTGTCCTATATTGCTATAGGCAATTAGGACTCGTATGTGATGCACATAACGCCAGTCTTCACGTGATTGTAGTACTAGAGAATAAATCATTATTACACCCAATCTTGTTCATGTTAGAATACCTCTGCATGAACTCGTGTGTCAACATGTGTCGATGAGCACTCGATGTGATTTATTTATTTCTGCGAGATATTGTGATTACTAGCAGTTATGTGCTTATTTACGAATTTGTGACGTATTGAAGTCTTGAGATATTGTAGGCCAAGGTATGTATTTTCATATTATACGTAGTATGTATATTTTGGAAACTATACTTGTTTTTCGTATTAGGCCCACTCACCCTTGTTTTTCGTCCCTCCAGGTTTTAGTAGCTGAGCTTTCGTATCGGCGAGGATTATTGGTAGTCTAAGCATTGAAGATTACCATCGATGGTATAATTCTCATTCTACTTTTACTCTACTTTACTTATGCTCTGACATCACGTGTGAATTGAGTTCAATCCCGCTTACATGCGCACTCTTACATTTAGGCACTTTTAGGTTTCAATTTACTCATATTTTCCACATCACTACACTTATGGCTACGTCACCCTCCTGGTGTCGGCCAGCACAGCTTGATTCAGAGTCCTGGTGGACACTTCGGGTCGGGGTGTGTCAAACATTTTTCTAAAAAGAATAGGGAAAAAATAAGAATACCACCTGCTACAGTGTTTAAGCACTGATTTTTTATTTATTCTATATATAAAAGGGACATGATTTGCAGACATCCTTTTAGCTTTTCACAGGCCCTTCTTTATTTATAGTCATTGAATTAATAAGTTTTAAATATAAAAAAGACCAAAATAAAATAGTAGTGTGTAAAAGACTAAAAAGGAATGAGAGGTTCTATTTTTGTGTTTTGATATTCAACATATTCTATTATATGGAATGTCAACTTAAAATTCACAAGTTTGTCCATCAGTTTATGAATCTAATTGACCAGAGAGAATTAAGTTGCCCTTCACATTCTAAGACCTACTCAAAAAACTTACCCCAACTTGCTCTAACCCTTGGGTCAAATATGAGTTTGAACCCAAAACTTATTTCTGGGGCAAATTTAGCCCAGAATTCCCCCCGGTTAGTGGGTTGGTCCACCATATATGTGTATTCTTTTTTTTTTAGTTTTACATTTATAAATTCATTGAATCCAACGGCTAAGATCTAATATGATCAAATCTAACGGTAAAGAAAAAGATCTAAAGATCCAAATTTAAATCCAATGGCTAAAATAATTAAAAAAAATTCTTTCATATGTTTCATATTCTTTTATAGTGCTCCACGAGTTTCATAGTGTCGGTTTTGTGATTTTTCAATATTTATCGAAATCTAAATATTTTTAGGCTAATGTTCATAAAATTAAATTAGGATAGTCTACATAATTTTTTTTTTTTAAGTTACTTTAAGAATCCTACATTCATTCTTTAATAATCTTGGACTAATAATTTAACCTAGAAGGTTTGGAGCAGAAAACAAGTTTCTGGATAAAACTTTTAGGTTTTAACCTAAGAGTTGGAGATGGTCTAAGCAACTTATCAATTGAATTTTGACTTTGATCCATTTTAGGTTTGCATATGGAACCTACTATCTCAACTGGTGTTTTAGGTGCGTTTGTTGCACTGAACTATATCGGACTAGCTTCAGAAACAAAGCTGGATTGACTTGACATGGACTAAAGCAGTACTAGAAAAGGGGTGGAATTTTTTGCCAAATTACCATACCAACCATACCATACCAAAGTTGTGCCAAAAAATTTGTACCATTGGTAATGGTAGGTATTTGTACTGTACCATACATTTTTGGTACAATAATGGTATTCAAAACCATTACCAGTGGTATACCGTTACCATACCGTGCCAACCGAACTATTTGGCATGCCAAAATTCGGTATACCGAAAGTTTGGGACGATAATGGTAATAGATTTTGTCATACCAAAAATTTGGTATGGTAATTGGTACATGAGTTTTGGTACGGTAATCGTACCAATACCACCCCTAGAATTGTGAAACATTTGGTGTAATGCCAGACTAGTTATGACTAAATTTTTATTTTTTATTTTTATGAAATTTCCACTTTCTTGTCTAAAAAACTTTTTTTTAAGAGAGAAAATATGCTTTATTCAGAATATCATTCATCTCGCAAAACACGACGGGGAAAGGATTTTCCTTTACGTGAAAGGGTACATTTTTTTTCACCATCATGAGCTATCAATGCATTTACAAGTTGGAACTACTTGTGCCTAAACTTGAGTTCCTTCACATATTCTTTAGTGCCTTGTGTAGATCTTGAGTATTTCAATTGCAACTGCGCAGCCTACGAGGTGTCCACAATATGTAAACCCATGAGAAAAAGAACCAAGTTTGCTGCTAAAAGTGTATGACATCTAAAACTTATGGGCTCACAAGAACAATGCCGATTGGCATATATGCAGAAGAAAGAGCCTTTGCCACAAATACAAGGTTTGGTTTAATGTTGTACTTGTCACACCCATACACGTTGCCAAGCCTTCCATATGCACGAATTAGCTCATCTGCAATTATAGAATGTCATATTTCTTCACAACAAGGAATGCAACGATTGTCTCTAGTCCCTCTTTGAGATAAGATTTTTCCAATTGTTGGTAGTCTTGTAGAGAACTCTTCTGTCTCACCTGGAAGATGTCGCCAATAATGTGGGCAATCAATGTGCATTACAAATAGAGCTGGAAGATCAAACTTTTGATGCATCATGATACTTTTTCCCATTGTTGTCATAAACATAGCTATCCTCAGACTTTTCTATAACCAAAGGATGCAAATCAGTACTCTGCCACCCAGCCATGAAAGGTGCAAGCATATCATGCCTCTTGAACCCGAGGCCTTTTTCACCAGTTGTTGATTCTTCTTTTTCCACAGATGGCCATGTACTATATGACTTGGCCAGAAAGGGAACCATAGAGAGATCCTTTGTCGACTCCTATATACAGATGTCAACTAGAACATAGAAGCAGTGAATGATAATTTGGCAGATAAAGATTTTGAGTGTCATTTATGAACGCTAAAGTTAAACAAATGCCATCAAAGACAACTCAATTGATGTCAATGTGTTATTGATATTGAACTTTAAATCAATTCTAAGATTCTAGATGCATACAGTGCATAATGCAGCTCTTACATAAGCACTCACTGAGCTAGAGAACAGTGGCCCTGCAAAAATTTCTTATATTCCTCCATTGGCTGCAATTACACGAAAGCGCAAGATCTGGAGCAGTAGTAAATACAGTGGCATATTTTGTACATGAAACAAGCTGGGTTCTGAGAATGAATACAAAATAAAAGCAAACCGAATGATGTGAAGAAATGTTGAGCTAACAGTAATCATAGACAACAATCACTAATAACAATGGGGCCATGAATATGTAAGCATATTAAAATATATACCGATTTTGCTAAAACAAATTTGCAGAAACTGCAAATGTTTTTTAGGGTTATTGTTGTAAACTAAACCAAAAACCAATCAAGCAATAAACAAAACACAACGATTTCAGAGTTCCTCCAATATAGGAGTACCTCTCTAACAACGGAAGCTTTATTGATTACCAACAAATACAAGAGAACTCACAAACACAAAGTGTTCTCAAGTATAAACTTATGCCTTTCATAACTTTCACTCACAAAACTCTATCCACGTCCATCTATTTATACTAATAGATGTCATACGTTTACACAAAGTCCCTAGAATATAGGAAACCAAATCCTATACTAAAACCAAATCCCAAACCAACTAGGAAACACAAATCCAAATATCTTGCGCCCAAGATATCCTAATCCTTGTTTGATTCTTATTTTAGTTTAGGCATGTTTATTTAATACCAAATCCAACAATCTACAGCTTGGCATGAAATCCATAACGAGGCATCAAACAACTTCCGTTGCTTCACCATATCGCGAGATCAAACTTGCTTCAACTGCACCAAATCCAAGCAATGCTCGAACTTAGCTTCATTAACCACCTTTGTCAACATATCAACTAGATTATCTTCTATAGCAACCTTTTTTAGACGAATCTCACCTTCAGCTACCACTTCTCTCACAAAATGATATCGTACATCAATGTGCTTAGTCGCTTGCAGTACCTGATATCTGGCCAAATAAATGGCACTTTAGCTGTCACAATATACATCCAACTTGTGTTGTTCTACACCTAAGTCTCCTAATAGGCCCAGAGTCCACATTGCTTCATTGATAGCTTCAGATCGCTATGTATTCCGCTTCTGTGGTTGATAGTGCCACCGTTGGTTGTAATATTGATCTCTAGCATATATGACCCTTTGCCATAGTAAACACATACCCAGTCATCGATTTCCTCTTGTCCAAGTCTCTAGCAAAGTCTGAGTCCACATATGCAACTAAGAACTTATCAATTCCTTCATCACATCTTTCAAAACAAATACCTTTGTCCTTCGTTCCATGTAAATACCTTAGTATCCACTTAGCAGCATTCTAATGCTCTCTTCCAAAATTATGCATGAATCCACTAACAATTCCAGCTACATGTGCAATATCAGGACGAGTACACACTATAGCATACATTAATCCTCTAACCAAATTAACATATGGAATACCATCCATCTTCATCTTTTCTTCATCAGTTGTGGGACATTGTTGATTGCTTAACTTGAAGTGAGCACCTAATGGAGTTCCTACAGGCTTAGTGTCTTTTACTACTCCAAACTTTTCTAACAACTTCTCAGGATATTGCTTCTGAGACAAACACACCAAACATTTTTGTATATCCATTGTGATCTCCATTCCCAATATTTTCTTGGCTTCACCGAGATCCTTCATTTCGAACTCCTTTCTCATTTGCTCCTTCAACTTTTCTATCTTTGAAATATTGCTTGAGGCTATGAGCATGTCGTCCACATAGATTAACAAGTATGCAAACGAACCATCTTTCAACTTCTTATGATAAACGTAGTGATCATAGTGACTTCTTGTATAGTCATGACCCTTCATAAACTTGTCAAATCTTAAATACCATTGTTTGGGCGACCGCTTCAAACCATAAAGAGATTTTCTGAGCTTACAAACCAATCTTTCTTTGCCCTTCACTTGATACCCCTCGGGTTGTCTCATATAAATCTCTTCATCCAAATTACCATGAAGGAATGCAGTCTTCAAGTCTAGTTGTACCAATTCAAGGTTGAATTGTGCAACCAAAGCAAGCAATATTCGAATGGAAGAGTGCTTAACCATGGAAGAAAAAAAATCTCATTGTAATCTATTCCATCATTCTGAGCATATCCTTTAGCCACTAGCCTAGTTTAAATCTTACCAAGCTCTTGTCATCCACTTCATCCTTCTTTGCATAAACCCATTTGCAGCCAATTGCTTTCTTTCCTCTAGGCAGCTCCACCAATTGCCAAGTCTTATTCTTGTGAAAGGAAAGCATTTCATCGTCCATTGCATCATGCCATTTACTGTCTTTTTCACTATTTGCTGCTTCTTCAAAATTAGTGGGAATTTCATCCTCAATTGCTGGCAATGCATATACCATGCAGGCCATGCAATCTTTATATCTCGCAAGTAAGGATATGTCCCTTTTTCCCTTCCTTTTGGCTATGCAATCATCTTGTATCTTTAGTTCTTCTGATGGTGTTTCTTCTTCGTGATCACTCTCTTCATGTTCAAGTTGATCACCTTGTCTTTCTTCTTCCACAACTTCCTTAATTGGCTATGAATTCACAATTACTTGATCCCCAAGCTCCACCATCTGAACATCTTTCTTCAATTTCATGTGACTTTCATCGAATGTCACATCTTTACTTACTATAATCTTGTTCAACTCAAGACACCAAAATCTGAAGCTTTTCACACCATTATTGAATCCCATAAAGACAATTTTCTTGGCTCGTGGATCCAGTTTATTTTCCTTCACATGAAAGTAGGCATTGCATCCAAACACTCGTAGTTTATCGTAGTCCTAAGCTGGTTCTCCAGACCATACTTCAATAGGTGTTCTACCCTCCAATGTTGTTGATGGTAGTCGATTAAGCACATGACATGCATAGCTCAAAGCTTCTGCCTAAAATCTATTTGGCAACATAGCTTGAGATGGCATGCAACGAACTTTCTAGAGCAAGGTTCTATTTAGTCTTTCTACAATTCCATTTTGTTGTGGAGTATGTCTAACACTGAAATGTCGAGCAATCCCTCCCTTTTTACTTAATTTGAAGCAAATATCAGAGGTATATTCCCCTTCATTGTTATTTATCAATATCTTAATCTTCTTTCCAGTCTTGTTCTTTACCATGTTCTTCCATTCCAGGAAGATGTCAAGAACCTCGTCCTTTCGTTTCATAATATATATCCATGATCTGCGAGTGTAGTCATCAATAAAATATACAAACCATCTTTTTCCACCTAAAGAAACATTCTTTATAGGCCCCCAAACATCAGAGTGAACATAGTCCAAAATCCCTTTCGTTTAATTAACAGCTGAGCCAAATTTCACATTTGTTTGTTTGCCAAGAACGCAGTGCTCACAGAACTCTATCGTTCTAGTTTTTGCTCCTTTTAAACACCCTTACTTGATCAATCCTTGCAATGTTTTTTCCCCTACATGTCCCAACCTCATGTCCCATAATGCATATAAGCCATTTTTATCACTTTGCACTTCATCAGCTATTATAGCCACTTCATTTTCCAAAGTTTTTCCTTGTAGCATATAAAGTAAGCCATTCTGAAACCCTTTCATTATGACAAGTGCTCATTTAGCAACTTTGAGCACATTGTTATCGGAGTAAAACTTGTAGCCTTGTGACTCCAAAGTGCCTAGAGAGATCAATTTTTTCTTCAGATTTGGGACGTACCTTACACCATGCAATTCTCAAATCACACCATCATGATGCTTGATCATGATGCTTCCAATTCCTTGAGTTGTACATAGGTTATCATCTCCTATATACACAGTTCCATTCATAACTTTGAAGCTTGAAAACCAATGTCTTTGATAAGTCATGTGATGGGTACAACCTATGTCAAGCACCCACTCTTTCATATATTCCACAGTGCTCGATGCAGTTAGGGTATAGACAAATTCCTCATTCTCAACTTCAACCATATTTGCTTCTAAGTTGTCATTCTTCTTTCTAGTCTTTCTTTGATTTTAGGGCAACCCTTCTTCCAGTATCTTTTTTCATGATAAAAAGCACGCTAATCTTTGTCCACGAACTTCCAATTCTTTGAGACTCCTCTAGTACGAGACCTACTATTTTTCTTGTACGAACCTTTCTTTTATTTCTCGATCTCTCTCTCACCATCAAAGCTTTAGAGTTATTCCTTTCTTGTTTGTCAAGGTGTCTTACCTCATGATTCATAAGAGCACTTGAGATTTCATCATACTTAATTGTCTCCCTGCCATAAAACCAAGTAGTCACGAAAGGCTCATAGGATTCAAGCAATGAGTTCATCAAGATCAAGACCTTGTCTTCATCTTTGATTATCTCTTCAAGATTTTCCAGTTCAGCTAGAAGCTTGTTAAACTCTTATATACGGCCAATCATCTTCATGCCCTCTTTGTACTGGAACCTGTACAACTTACTCTTGAGATGCAGTCAATTCTTTGCACTCTTCTTCATATATTTTGTCTCCAATGCAGCCCACAATTCCTTCGCAAAGTTATATTTATCACACCATACTTCTGTTGCTTTTCCAAGCATAGTTGAATTGTAGAACATGCATGAGCATTCAATCTTTTCCATTCTTCTTTTTTCATCAAAAACGACATGTCTCCTAACACAAAAACCAAACCTCGTTGTATTAGGACATCTCGAACCTCACATTGCCACGTAGCAAAGTTGTTCGTTCCATCAAATTTCTCAATTTTAAACCTAGTACTTTGTACCGTCTTGGTTCCACTAGTGCCAGACATTTCTTCAACATCATCACCACTAGTAGAATCAGCAGTTTTCGTCATTGCTTGATAGTCACAACCCACGTAAGAACCTAAGCTCTTGATACCACTTGTTGTAAACTAAACCAAAAACCAATCAAGCAATAAACAAAACACAATGATTTCAGAGTTCCTCCAATATAGGAGTACCTCTCTAACAACGGAAGCTTTATTGATTACCAACAAATACAAGAGAACTCACAAACACAAAATGTTCTCAAGTATAAACTTATGCCCCTCACAACTTTCACACACAAAACTCTATCCCACATCCATCTATTTATACTAATAGATGTCATAGGTTTACATAAAGTCCCTAGAGTATAGGAAACCAAATCCTATACTAAAACCAAATCCCAACCCAACTAGGAAACACAATTCCAAATATCTTGCGTCCAAGATGTCCTAATCCTAGTTTGATTCTTGTTTTAGTTTAGGCATGTTGATTTAATGCTAAATCCAACAGTTATACCCATTTTGCTAAACACCCACAGCACAACGGCAGCAGCTTACACAAATTCTAACACCAAATTCATTTTAAAGAATAAAAATAAAAAAATAAAGAATTTCAAAACAAAAATTATGATACAAAGAGAGAGAGAGAGAGAGAGAAAATTCTATAACATACTCGATGTTTTTTCTAGGTTTTTCTGTAAAACAGCAAAAAGCAAAGCAAACGACAAAGATGACTCAGTCGACGAGGTACTCATCAAAGATGAAGTTGTCAACGATGTCAAGAAGGATAGAGTTCGAAGCCCGTGTTGTCGAAAATCAAGGTCGAGTTTGAGGTGAATCAGCAACGAAGCTTGTGGGGTTCTCCGATTGAGGTTCAAATCTGAGGTCTTGTTCGTGATTTTGGGTTCGAAGTAAGGAAAGAGAGAGGACACAAACAAAGAGCAAATAGAGAACGCGAGCAGAGAGCAGGACAAAACGAAGGTTTTAGGTAGTCCCATGATTTGTGAGGTTCAAATCTAGTGAGATCTTTAGTTGAGGCAAGCCCTAGTTTGTCCCAATCTTGAAAGGCAACAAAAATGGACTAGATATTTAATCCAGTCTAGTCCAGTGAAAACTAATGAGGGCAAACAAATGCCCCTTTGGAGTTTTGTGAATCATAAGTAGGCCATTTTTTAATGGGCATTTAGTTTCCGTTTTATTGGATAATTTTATTTTAGAACCGGTGGTACAAGGAAATTTTATTTATAAGAAGAAAAAATTACACTTAGTCATAGGAGACAAAAACCTTACATCTTATAAAGCAAGAAAAATAAAATATAGGAAAAAAAAGGGTGACATAAACTTTACCCCTCTAGAAAAAGAAAAGACAAGAAAAAGAAGGGAGATATAAATCTTACCCCTCTTAAAAAAGAAAATACAAGAAAAAGAGGGAGGACAAAAGACCAAACCCCTCTAAAATAAGAACCTACAATACAAGCAGCAAATATAAGTTCATCACTACATGTTGAGGGACTCCTACCACCAACTTTCAACACTCATTTAAAGGCTTTAAATGAATATTCGAGTCTTTAAAAGAATATTATCTACAATGAAAAGTCTTTTTAGTATAATCCCTAAATGTAGGACTAAAATATCAAAATCTTATTGTTCATTTCGTTGGAGTATTGTTCATTGATAAAACCAAAAAAACTATCTCTACCATTGATTTTCTAAGAAAAAAATAAAAAAATATAAAAAAATAATAAAAAAATAATAAAAAAATAAAAAGGAAAGCTGCAGGAGAAAACCAAAATGACAAGCTGCTTCCACTTGGGTGGGTTCAAAAAACAAGAAAAATAACAAAAAGAGCATAAGTTGTGCACAGTGAGAAAATTTTCAGGGTACCCGGTACCCAAGCTGACATGGAGTACCGACCCAATTATGGATAGACGGACTTGGATTGCCTGCCTTACCTTTTCATGCCCTCATATTCTGTGGTCACGGTTAAGTTACGTCAATATTTTATATTGATTTTTTTATAAAAATAATAAGACAAAAAGTAATGGGAATATAAAATATTAACGTGGCTTAACCGTGACCACATAAATAACAGAGCATAAAGAGGATATGGGATGGGGAGGGAAAATAATCCAAGTCCACTTGATAGACACCTGATCTGCTTTCTTTTTCAATTAAAATAATATCTCTCTAACCTCGAAACGGTGGGCTCGATAACTGAAAAGATAAGGCTTTGGTACCGTCGTCATGGTCTCCGTCTACATCGTCTCAATTCCCTATAGCTGTCTGCTTCAATTTTTTACTTTTTATTGGTAATTCTGGATTTCTCTGTTTTGGGTTTTTCACACTTTCCACCATTCATGAATTCAAGCATAGTATGAATGTTTTGGGAATACATGGCCGATTGCATTGAACTTTTAAGAAAATGGAGTTTTTTCTTTCCTCTAATTTCTCAACTGATTAATTGGTGTCTCCAAAGAAGGGCGGTGAAAAGCCATCGTAGCGAGGACAAAAACCGAGGTCGGATAGGTATGCCATTGTCGGTGGCAATTTGACGATTCGGATCCCGGAGCCGCCAAGCGGGTGGTCGCGTTCGGCTCTGGGGTGTCCGGTGATGCAGCTGAAGAGGAAGAAGCTGGAGAAGCTTTATATTCCGGTGATGTCATCGGGATGTGGGAGTGGGTCCGACGACGCCATCTACGGTGGGAAGAAGAGAGGTGGTGAATGCTTAAAGTTTGACGGAAGTGTTTTTGCTTTGGGGTTACGTGTTCATATCTACTTAAATGAAAAATGCTAAAAGTCATGTGTCCATTTCTTATTTGCTTGGGTACACCGGCTATCGATGATTATGTGGAGTTCCCGGCTCCTTGAAAAATTTCTCATGCCGAGTGTGCATTTCCACTCAAAATCAACAGAGCCCACTCTTTCGGTTTTTATATACAGTTCTCATATTTGAGAATTTATTTGAGGTATTCGGCGAGTCTTTAGAACCTCTATTGGAAACCTTTTGTCCTTATATTTAGCAATTATACGGTTATAGGAACTTCATTTAGAACCTCTATTGGAGATGCTCTAAAATTATTGAAGAAACTTTATACCCCACCATATAAGTTCATCGCCGCATGCATGTTCTATTATAATATGAGTACAATTGTTACACTGTTTTTAAATTGGAAAAATTAGTATCAAGTCCGTAATTACTAATGTTCTTTGATTGAAACCTTATTAGTTTTCAGATTTTGATCAAGGTCCCTAGCATTAATGCAATAACGAATTTACATGTCAGTTACATAATTTTTAAAATAAAAATTAATAATTGATTTAGGATTTTAATGCTCACACCTTTATTAAACTCCTAAATAATTTTCAATTCAAAACATTTCCAAAATAAATAAAAAATTAGAATAAGTTTGTACCCCTAAATTTTTTATAAAAAGGTTTTCAATTTTTTAATCTTATATGTACCCATTCATGCAATTTTTCAAATTTTTAATCTTCAAATGTACCCATTCTTAAATATACCAATTTGTTGTAGTAAAATGAACCCTTTTTTTATATAAAATCTATTCAATTTTTTTCTAATCCATTTTTAAACTTATATGGGTACATTCTTTTTCTTGATTTGAGAATGTATCCATGTCAAGTTTAATCAAAGAAATTTACTAATGTTATTAAACCTAATATCTATTGTTTTTTGTGTGGTTTTGAAGAATGTACCCATATTTTGGTACAATAATTTTTTTGTTAATTTTAATGAATGTACCCATGTTTACACACACACACACACACACACAATATATTGGAGAGTATAATGTATATGTTAATAATTTTAATCCACAAATTATGGGTTTTTTTATTTCAAATCTCATTAATACAAACAACTATAAATTTCAAATTTTAATTTGAAAAATATAGTAACTTACATAGAAATACATTATCACATTAATTTCAAGGATTTCGATCAAAAATTGAAAACCAACAAGGTTTCAGTCAAAGAATATTGATAGTTAGGGACCGCATCCAAAATGTCCATTTTAAATTCATTTGCATGTTACTCCCATGCTGAAAGTTTCTCATTTTTGTGGAGTAGGTTTTGAGTTTAAATTTTCGGAGGCAGATTCTCTGCCCTCCCACTTCCCGTGCCCTCCCATGCCCTCCTGTTTGTATGGTCACGGTTAAGCCACGTCAACATTTTATATTACTATTCCTTTTTGTCTTATTATCTTTATAAAAAATAATATAAAATGTTGACATGGCTTAACCGTGACCACACAAAATAGGAAGGCACGGGAAGTGGGAGGGCAGAGAATCTGCCTCCTAAATTTTCTTGGGCGTTATTCCATGAGAATGCACCATTCCCGAATCATTTATTCTAACAAATTTAACAGGTAATAAAAAATAATGAAAAACAAATTAAGGGTGACTAAAGTTTGGAAAAAGAAAAATCGATAAATGAAGTGTAATTTTCAGTCTTTGGAGGTGTGAAACATTATAAAACGCTTGAGAAGTTCCTTAGTTTCCGTTTAAACGCATGAGCAGGGCCGTCCTAATTAAAATTTGCAAGTCGGGGGCTGCTGGCCATTGATAATTGACGAAGAATTTGTCAGCTTTTGGTGTAGTCATCTTCTCGATAGCTATAGCTAACTACGTCAACCTGCGAGCGAAAACCATGCACTTCTACTTCTTGTGATGTAAATGGATGTGTATATATTACGAAGCTGCCTCAATATATATTCAGTTCATTTTTTGTACCCACAAACGCACAAACAGAGATCAATGTAAGAAGGTTTAGAGCTATGTACAGGGGGAAATGGGAAATACGGTTGGAAGGTATAGAGATGTGCACTGACTCAATTGAAGATGAAGAAAGGTCTTTTTTTTTTTTTTTTTTTGGTAAATTGGATTCCATAAAACCAGGGCAAAGATGCCAGAATGATACAAAGAAAGCCTACAATGAGGCAAACAGCCGAAAAACAGCATGAACAAGTAGTAGTGTGAGTGGTCCAAGAGTCAACAACGCCGCATCAAATGCTAAAAATATCACCACTCACACTACCGGGGGGTTTAGGGAGGGCATAGGAGTCTATCATTACAAAGTACATGAACAAGGGAAGATGGAGGTTGATCGACCCAAATAACATCACACATCTCCCTACACTGTCTCGACGCTAAAAAGTCCACCGCACGATTGGTTGATCTTGGAGTTCAAGACTAGCGACAGACTTGGAAAGTGTCCCCCAGTCTTTTACATTTCATGAGAATGGGGAAGGCTTCCCAACTGCCCAAAGTTGGCGTATTCCTGAGGCCGGCAATAGATTCCGATGAATCAGACTCAATAATCACAGAAATCCAACCCCGGGAAATACCCAACTCACATCCATGGAGAATCGCCTTTGCCTCCGCCATAGCTGCATTATTTGCGTTGATCTTGTACCTACATGCTGGCAGGAGACTCCCTTCCGTATTCTGCGCAACCACACCTGCAAAACCAGATCTCAAACTTGGCATCCAACTGGCATCGACATTGATTTTTATGAACTCCGGACAAGGTAGAGTCCACAGTACCACATCAGCTGCTGGGCTATCGACCGGAAGGGTGTGGAGCAATGAGCTCGAAGCTTCAATGAAGGCTCCTGCCATGTTGGAAAATGAGATGACCACCTGTCGTGGATTAACTGGAGCTTGATTGGATAACACATTGCATCTGGCCTTCCAAATTGCCCAACATGGGAAACCGATATAAGATAGCTTTCTAATTACCTCTGACTTTGAACCTTCAGGCAATCCCAGATATATCAATTAGCCAATATGTCCAGGTAGTAATCTGATCCTGGTTGAGTTTCAAATTAAGAACACTGCCAAACCAAACCAATTCAACCCAAGGACAAAGGATGAATACGTGCTCGACCGATTCCTCATGACTATTACATAATGGGCATTTAGGTGATTGTGCCGATCTCTTCTTGAATAAATTCTCCATGAGTTCACCCTAGTGTTGCGGCTGACTCTTACCTCACCCCTCGGCGTTGGCCAGCCTAAAGGAATGGATGGAATCCATCTGTCGATCCAAACTCACACATCTCTACCATTCATAATCTGCCAATGTGCACCCCCAAGCAATATGTCTCGTCCAACTAGGAGGCTAGACCAAGCCCACGACGCTCTTTCACCCCGTTCAGCATCCATGAACGAACAATTAGGAAAATACCGTACATTAAAATCCACAAAATTTATGAACCCAAGCAGTCCATTTGCTTTTGACCTAGACAGATTCTCTTTAGAAACCCATTGAATCCGATGTTCTCATTCTTTTTGTCCCCACCAAAAATCAACTATCATAGCATCTAACTCCTTGCAAAATGTTATGGGGAATTTAAACAGGTTCATCATATATGCCAGAATAGCTTATGCCACAGCCTTGATCAAAACCTTTCTCCGGGCAGTTGATACCCTTGAATTTTCCCCAAGAGTCGCCCCTTCACATAGGCCAATCCACATTTCTTTGACCGGCCCCAAATAGCCAGAACTCCCAGGTACACCCCCGGGTCTTCCACATTTTCCATTCCCAGAATACCAGTTAATTCATCCACCAAAATTGCTAGTACATTTTTTCCGAATAACACATTTGACTAATGCAAATTAACTTGCTAGCCCGATGCGAAGCAATACTCATCAAGTAATCAGACAAGATTTCTGCAATTATCCTTCTCCGCCTTCAAGAAAATTAAAGTATCATCCGTAAAAAATAAATGCGATATGACTGGACCGTTGTGGCTCATTTGTACTATTTTCTCCGTCTCACTTGCCTGCTGCATAAGTAATGATAATACCTCACTTACCAATAAAAATAAGTAAAGGGACAGAGGGTCTCCCTGCCGAAAGCTTCGTGAATGAGTAAATTTGGAGTCGAGTTGACCATTGAGGAGAATGGCAAAGTTCACTGAAGATATACATCCCATAGTGAGATTTCTCCATCTACTATCAAAACCCATTTTCTCCATCACCGCCATTAGGAAATCTCATTCAACACAGTCATACGCTTTATGCATATCTAACTTGACTTCAAGTTCGAATTTCCTTTTTGTTTTCCTTAGCTTGAGAAAATGGAAGATCTCATGCGCGATACCAATGTTATCTTGAATTTGTCTTTCGACTACAAACGCATTTTGAGTTGTGGAACTCAAAGTCGGCAGAAGAGGCCTTAGCCGGTTTGCCATCACCTTTGAAAGAATCTTGTATGAATAGTTACACAAGCTAATAGGGCGGAATAGATTTACATTTTTCGGGTTTTGCACCGTGGGGATCAACACCACATGAGTAGCATTCAGGCGAATGGGGTTCTGTCTACCATTCATCAAGTCTTCAATTAACTCATTCACATTTTTTATAATGATATCCTAGTAAGAGTGATATAATATACCCTGAAAGCCATCAGAACCTGAGGCCTTCATACCCCCCCATCTGTAAAGCTGCTTCCTTAATTTCCTCCACTGAAATCGGAGCAGTGAAAGTCTCGTTCATCTCCGCAATAACTTTGGGGGTGACGCAATCTAGTGCCGAACCCCACTCCCTCTGCCCCACTGAAGTAAACAGATTGATGAAATGGCTGTCAATGATACATCGGACCACTTGTGGGCTGTCCACCCATTCCCCGCTATCAGCCTTGAGAGATACTACTTTGTTCCGCCTTCGTCTTTGCATGGTAGATTGATGGAAGAACAACGTATTAGCATCTTCCTCTTGTAGCCATTTTATTCTCGACCTTTGTTGCCAAAAACTCTCATCTTGACTCCACAGCTGGTCCACCCTCTTCATAAGCACTTCAATCTCTTGTGCATTGCCCGCCCCCCCAATCTTCTTGAAGGGACCCAAGTTTCTCCATCATCTCCTCAATTTGTCTACCCCTCTGTTTGAATTTTCCTCTGCTCCATCTTACAAACTTATCACAGCAATCGTTGATCTTCCGATGCCAGCTATCCATACTATCTGCATTCCGCCGCACCTTTTAACTCCCTTTTACCACATCACGACAATCAGATTCCTTTGCCCATAAAGCCTCAATGCGAAATTTCTTTTTCCTTCTTACCTCATTTGGCTCACAGTGGACCAAACTAGGCAATGGTCAGATCCCAGCACTGTGCCATGAGTGGCCATGGTATTTGGCCATAATGACTACCAATGTCTGTTAACTAGACCTCGATTAAGACGAGCTTCAACCAGTTGCCCATTTCTCATCCCTCTCCACGTGAATAGTGGTCTATTGAAGCCCAAATCCATGACCTCCATGTTACTCATGAAGTCCTCTAAGTACCGAGTTCTATTGTATCTCACTTCCGCTCCACCCAATTTTTCCTAATCCCATAAGAACTCATTAAAATCAGCACCAGATAACCAGGGGATACTCTTTGGGCAAAAATTTCGAATTATCCTTCACCAAAACTCATATTTTTCCACTCAATACGAAGTTCCATAGACTCCCGTAAATCGAATAACACCATGGGAGTCGCTGAAAGTGCATCTAGCATTAATAAAGTGTTTCGAGGATTCCATTACTTCCACTGTGATCGAATCATTCTACCATAGACTCAAGCCACCCGCTCTTCCAATCGAAGCCACATTAAAGCCATTCGAATACCCCATCATTTCCACGTCGCAAACCATTATGTATTTATAGGAGCAAATTCTTTAATGCCTAAGTCTTACTGTAGAGTCTGATGGCATTACAATTCATTGGATATTATCTTGATATACTCGAAGAATGAGGATCCACCCCGAATTCTCTTTGTGAGGATCCTGAAAATCCTCCAATCGTGTTCATTTATCGTATATCGTGCAAGATAATTACCAATAAATCTTCAGATAATACCATGATTATTAAAATTCATCTTCATCTTCTTTCATTCTAACGGCTCCAAACATATGGGTCGATAGTGTCAAAATCAGGTCCAAACATTGACCCCCTCCCCCAATTTCCTTGAGCTTTGGCCTGCATATCGAATGGTTAAGGAAATTAAACTTGTCTTTAGCTAATCACCGAACACAACACCTTTATAACCTGGAGGATCGGCTTGTGTAGCCAAATGTAATTTATTGATGTTCGTCGAGACAATAATATGAACCTTTTCAACCGAATTAACCGAGTAGTTCACATGAAGGCCTATTAAAATTGTACTTTTCAGTTTGGAGACAACCACTTGTTATCTCCTTATTTTCTTAAGCATCTGCTAAACAACTAAATGGTTAAAAAAATAAAAGTTATTATTGTTAAAACCAAATTCGCGCACCGCCGTAAAAGGTGAAGATGCATAATCCAAGTTATTTGTACAAGAACTAGGGGTGGGTTCGGTTTAAATCGGTTCGGTTTTTTGCCAAAACCGAAACCAAACCGAAATTCCGGTTTGGTTCGGTTCGGTTCATTTTTTTTTCGGTTCGGTTTTTTCCGGTTCGGTTTTGGTTCGGTTTCGGTTTTTTGTTTTTTTTTCTTTTCAAAAAATGAAAAACATTGAAATTTTAAATTTTAACATATCCAACACAATCATAACATAAGCATTCTAACTAGAATCAAAGACAATGAAAATAAACATTTAAAGTTGAACTAAAATAATCAATCAAGTATTCCAAAGTCCAAACTAACAACCTCACAACACAAAAATCGTACAAATGACTTAGAAAAGTTAAATTGTATGATGTTGTTCAAAGATCAGGGTTGTTTGCTTGTAACTGCATGTTGACAACTTGATTAGTAAAAGTAATACGTGGGTGGATTTATTTAGTGTGCGTTGAATTCTTTTCCATCACAAATTACCCAAGTAATCTACCCGAAATAAATGTTTATGGATTCTGTTACATGTTATATGAAAGTAGATTTGGAAAAGAAAGCTGGAGCAGAAGTAGACAGTGCTATGGAGATGGATGTAGATACTTCAGGAGGAGGTTTGGTTCCGGAACCTTATATGGGGGAGAAATAATAGGTTAGGGTTTAGAGTTTTTATGGGCCTTTTTTTAATATTTTGAGCTTAAAGTTTGGCAACACATTGGGTTTAGCACATTTTAACTTACAAATTGGGTTTAGAAAATAATACCAAAACAAATAATTAAATAAAAAAATTAATTTAACTAATTCGGTTCGGTTCGGTTCGGTTCGGTTTGGTTCGGTTTCTAGATCATTAAAACCGAACCGAACCAAAAAAACCGAACCGAACCAAAAAAACCGAACCGAACCAAAAGAATTCGGTTCGGTTCGGTTTTTTTCGGTTTTCGGTTTTTTGAACCCACCCCTAACAAGAACAATCAGTCATAATCAAGCCAAAGACCAGGGGAAGTGTGATGGTCAAAGGCTATCGGATGGTCAAGTTAGTAAGCAATATTATGACTCAAGCAGTGGGTAATATAATAAGTGTGTAGAGATTAGGGGTGGGCAAACGGGTAAAGGAACCGCGAGTCGGGTGGGTAATCAAGGTTCAGGGCGAGTACGGGGCCCGTTCCTAATTTTTAAAAAGAGAAAGGGGGCGGGGTAGGGCATAGCTTTGAAAATTTAGGGTCGGGCCGGTTCTAAAAGTATAGAAAAACAGGTACCTGGATCGACCTGTTTGTAATTGCAATGGACGGACGACATTGAAGAGTAAGCTACCATCTAATATGAACCGTTAGTTTTATCCTAGGTTCTTTCTCTCTCTCTCTCGTCTCGAGTCCTTGATTCTATCACCAGAGACTGGACCTCAAACTCAATTCTCTCTCGCCGTCAAGCGTGCGTCATCCCCACCCATATTCTCGATTCTCTTTCTCTCATCCTCGACGACATCACCACCGTTGCGACATCACAGGGATGGGTTTGTGGTCGTCTGTGTGCAATCGAAGTCCAACTTTCGTATTCCTTTCGGAGCTGTTGCAACCGTCTCCGGAGGAATCTCATACCTCTGCTACTATTCCTCACCGGATTTGGTAATTTCTCCTGCTCATTTCATCTGGGTTTTGATCAGATTGTTTATTTATCTATGAAGCAATGTGGTTTTGATCAGATTGTTCATTCATCTGGGTTTTTTATCAGATTGTTCATTTATTTATAATTTATAAATTACAGGGCTGGGTTTGTGGTTGTCTGTGTGCTTCTGTATAATTTGGATTTTTTATGTTGGTTTATTAGTTATATATTTGTTGGCTAATGGGTTCGTATTCAGCTTTCTTTTGTCATTCCTACTTTCACAAAAGAAACGTAATGGGATTGTTCAAGCTTAAGGTGGTTTGTGTTTGGTAAAACGGTTTCGCTGCTTAAATTGTGTTGTGTTTGTGACATTCATCATCAGTTAGTATTAAGACAAAGTACATGCCTGCATCTTATAGCTTCGAAAATGTAAAAAACCCCAGGATAATCTATATCATCGTACGTGATCATATACCTTATCGTTGGATTATCTTTGTTTCTCATCGTTGAAATTTGATCATTTGGTTTTTTTTAAGGCTAAAGGTTATGTGATTGTGAGGTGAATATCGGAGTTGATGGTGTTTCATTTTAGGCATGTATGTTCCTTTCTAAGTGAAATTTTTCGTAACATTTTGGAATTTGAGCTTCCTAATGAGATAAAAGGTCGTTCGTTGTTTTCCTGCTCATTTTGGTATAGGTTATATTAGATGAACTGCATGTACTAGCAACTCATTTGTCAGTAAAAGTTTAGTTTCTGTATTAAAAATTAACACTTGTATTTTTTCATAGGTTTATCTAGACAAAATCAAAGAACAAGCTGGCCCAAAAGTTGGTGAGTCTTTCTCTTACTCCACAGCCAATGCAAACACATACAGAACATGACCATTACAATAAGAATGTAAATATTTAAATGAAAGGCTTTTGTTTATATCATCAACATAGTTTTGTTTTTAAATATTATAAACTTATTATTTGAAGCTTAAGTTATGGAAACAAGTGGCTTGAATTTAAGTTGCAAGATACTGCAAGGTTTAGCCACAATACACAGTTATTCAGGTATATCTCTAATATCATACATCTGCTTTTCATTTTCTTTTTCTAATTTGGTTATTATGCTTGCCTAGTGTTCTGTGTGATCTGTGTTCAATCTATGCAATCTATGCAGCTCCTGTTTTTTTTTTCTTCAATCTATGCTACTGTGCAGTTGTTGTAAAAAAATCAATTTGTGTTGTCTAAATTTGGATATCTCAGACTCTCGGATATTTTGTATGTTGATTTGATCTTTAGATGCCTCTCGGATGTTATTTTGAATGTCTCGGATTTAATGTATCGAACGATGTTGGATTATGTACTGTTGTTGTTTTGAATGTATTGTTAATCTATATGGACTTGGATGTTGGATTTTGTAATGTTTGGATTAGATGTGAATCTGTGCAGGGAGTGAATTTGTGCAAATTTTAGTTTTTTTTTTTCACAAAAAAAAAAAAAAAAACAACCAAACATAGAACCCGTGGACCCGGCCCGAACCAGCTCGTTTCAACCGGGCCGAGTTAGGTCTGGTTCCTATATTAGAATATGTTTCCCCAGCCTGACCCATCTCTTTTAAACCCGGGTCTAGTCCGGTCCCTTCAAACTTGGGCCTGACCCGTGCCCACCCCTAGTAGAGATTGTGTTACCAGAGATGAACCCTAGAATGGCGTATTTATACCGATGGAGAAGATGACCTTTTAGGATAGTAGAATCTTTGTTAAATTGGAAGAATCCCAGAGGATATCGACGAAGTAGATATTGAATCATCATAGGAGTTTACGTATAGCACACATCAATCCTTAGATAGTAAAGACTCCAAGATTATAAGGAACCTGCTAATTTCTTGATGGATTAGGTTCTCGAATCTTGAAGAACAAGCATAGTCTATCTCAACGAAGTCGTCGGACTTCACCCACTACTCCTGGAATAGAATTATGGTGGCATCACTGATCTGTTTAGTTAGCTCCACAGATGATTCTGTTGAGTCCATGACCAGACTTATGAAGTAAGCCTATTACGGTTTGTCTTACTCCGGTCCTAAAAAATTATGGTCCCACAATTGCCTCTAACTAGGCATCTGAAATGACTTGTTCCTCTTGAGTATGGTGAGTTACCTAGAGACCATGCTTTCCAAAGTAAGTCAGAATACGTATTGTTTTCTTTCTTTAGATACGTGGCATCTTGACTTCGTTCCTTGCGAACTTTTGACGTTCCCTTTGTATCGCCGAGCAACTTCAACCTTCGACACATGAATCTCTAGGCAAGACTCTTCGAATTCAACAGTGAGATCTCCTGCCAGTTCATCTTTAAATAGCCCAGCCTTGGCTTGGCTTTTTTAAATCATTCCCTCTAGCTTTCGCCATGGAACTTTTCCATCCTTCTCACACCTTAGTTCCCAAACTCAATTCTCATTTTTGAGCTTTTAATGATTAGGATTGATTATCAAAACTCTTATCACATTTGTATCTATCCCTCTCAAGCAAAGTCAAATGGAATAGAGATAAGCTATAACATTTCAACAGTCAACCTTGTTTATCTTGATGTGTTTCATAGCATTCATTCCTTACTGAAGTATCGGCAACACCCTACTTGCAGTCTTAGCATAAAGCTTTAGAAGGGTGTTGAGATTATTCAGTGAGTTTTTCTTCATTAGAGCCCTCTTCACTCTTCAGCAAAGCAGAGCTTCTGGCGACAATCAACCCTCATAAGAGTTGATCATGGCCGAGTCAGCGTCAGAATATCATTGTGGAAATTAGCAAACCAATGGTGAGGGTTTGTTTCCCCCAAAGAATCTTAAACAAAAGTACGTTAAGGACTTTGTCGCTTACATGTAGGTCAAAAACACATGTAGGATTCTTTTGTCAAACCCTATGCATTGGACCTGAATGTTTTCGATTGGACAACACTTAGCTAGCTTGGCTCAGGCATTTCCGCGTATCGAAGCTTCGTTGGAATTCTTAGGGATTTCCTAGTCTGAATGCCTCTTCAAACCTGCTAAATACATGGTGTTGTAGAAGGTACTTAGCTTAGTACGCTAGTCTGGGATAGAAGTTATCGTACTTAGGGTCAGGACTCAGAGCCACTCCTCGAATGATTCCTGAATCACGATTTCGATCATTCCCTCAAATGGCGTAGAACCTAGTTTTAAATGTTATAACTCGTCACCCTTAGGTTGTATCATCTTTCTAAAAGTTGGATGGTTTATTGGACTTCCAAGTCAAGGGCCATGTCTTTGTGCCTGTAGCCCGCTAATTGTAGCCGCACTTAATGCAGGTCGAGCCTCCCAAGTTGCGAACTGAAAAATAAGGAATGGGTTAAAAGAGACTCCTCTAACACTGTCACTTTGAATTTTTAGACTTGCAATCATGTGAAGATTCATAGCAGTATGTTATTTAAGAAACTTTTGGGTATTCCATGCACAGTAAAAGAGAAAGAACGAACAAACATGTAGCATAGCTCTAAGAATTATATTACTAAAGAAAAATAGATGTTTGCAAAGAGGGCGTGAATGACCGAAAATGACCGCCTACATATCTCCAGGAATGAAAATGAAATCACTGGTGCAGTTCATTAAAGATGATACAATATAAAAAAAATAAAAAATAAAAATTGTCATTGGGATCATCTTTGACAAGTAGCCCATGATGAGGTGATAAGGAGATGAGTTTTCTAGGGACTTTTCTACGCATAGATGGCGGCGTTTTTAAGCATAGTATCTTCTGAATTTGGCGATGTTCTACATTTTGGTGATTAGAGTTCCATCCATGCGCTCCAAGTTTTAAGTTCCTTTGCCTTCTACCCTCACGATCTTGTAGGGGTCTTCCAAGTTGTAAGTTCCTTTCAACTTTCTTCGTCAATTCCTTATAACCACATGTAAGGCTTCATCTTTCTCTAATGTGGAATTCACTCTCAACACGTCGTGACAAATTTTCAAACCTAATATATGGGCAACACAAATTAGGTGACGTAGAGCACGTGTGGTCGTTGGTCTTTAGACATAAGCCAACTTGGTCTAATACAACGAACTGACGAAGAAAGATGAAATGTCATAAAATTAACAAAAATGTTACTCTTACCATCTATTTGTATCATCTCTCTAATAGGGATGAGACCCACATGAATGCTTTATTAGAAAGATTATACAAATGATGATACAAATAAATATTAAATGTAGCATTACTCTAAAATTAATTGATAATATAAAATATATCCCATATTTTATAAATACATACAAGATTCAATTTTTCTTCGACACAAGATTGTGGATCCGGGAGTGACTTTGATGATGTCGACACATGGTTCTCGTGCACCACCTAGAGGGACGCCAAAAGCATTGCTCCTGCATGTAGGCGGACGAGGTTTCATATTCCTATACGATTTTTCTGATACAACGAGCTACCAAAGAAAACGATGACTGGCATCTTATGGTATAATGCCAAAAAGTCTTATCATCACAATGACTAGATTCTAGAACGAGGCTCAAAAACATGCAACAGATAGTTGTGAATGCCTGGTACTGTTACTACAATATCGTACTGAGCTCATCAATCAAAATTAAAGAAAGAAGAGTCTCGTTCTCTTAGGGTGCGTTTGGTACGTGGGACGGGACGGGACGGAACGGGACGAGGCGTTCCGTCCCGCGTTTGGTGCGCCAAAAATGGGTGGAACGGGCTGTTCCACGGGACAGATTTTGGGTGTTTTTGCGTCCCACCTCCCCCCCTGGAACGGGTTTGTTCCACGTCTGTGGAACACAATGTTTTACCATTTTAAGACAAATATACCCCATGTCTTTTTCAAAAATTACAGCTTCGTTCCGTCCCGTCCCGTCCCGTTCCGTCCCGTCCCGTCCCGTCCCGTCCCGTTCTGTCCCGTCTGCATACCAAACGCACCCTTAAGTGATAATTGCACATACCCCTTTATGGTGTTTGTGCCGGTTTTTATTTCCTAATCTTATCTTTTGTTGTATACAACTAATGATTACTTATCATGACTAAATGGACGGAAATATCAACAATGTCATTTCAAATCAATCATGCACTATCATATAGGAAAGTAAAATTACGTAAACAATAAAGAATTAGTCCAAAATGTCACAAAGAAGAACCAAAGTGTAGATAGTCATCATTTCCGTAAATATTCGATCAAGCTATTGAAGGAAAAATTTTGTCCTAGCTAAGAACATGTATGAACATTTGAATACATATGCTAACAATTAACTCTTTAAAGTAGGCATGCATCCAAAAACAATTCATGAAACCCATGACTTTCAAAGCCTAGTATATGGTGAATCAAAAGACTCTTTAACAACATTAAAGAATATGAAGAATTTAGAGATTCTTTACCCTTGAAGCTCATCCTTGATTACACAAGGGATTCACCCAAGTGGAGGGCCTTCAAGTCACCTCCTTGCTCCTTGGATCTTCCTTGTGATTTTCCTCCTTTTAGTGCTCCTTTGCTTCTTTGAGGATTTGAGGATTAGTTCTCCAAAACACCAAAAGTTTGATGTCTCTATGTCTCTTCACCAAGGATGTAATTTGTGAGAATGAAAATGGATCACTTAGGGAAGTAAATTTGCTAGATAACTTTCCCCAAGTAGCTTAGAAAACCCTAATTGAAAACAAAGCTATAAAGATGAATTTATACTTCATTTCTTAGGTGAGTGGCAAACTTGCAATTAAGCAAACTTGCATACCCTCACCCTAAATGGTTGGCCTATATGGTTATTGGGCTTATTGCCCATTTTGTTTTAGTTGTCATACAACTTAAACATAATGGGCCTTGTGGACCAAAACACTTTTGGGCCCCGAAGCCCTAAAACCAACTTAAAAGCCCAATACAAACATTTCGTATAATTAATTAACTAATTAATTAATCTTGACCGTTCTTCAATTAAACCATTTAATTGCTTATCCATTTCATTTAATTTCTTCACATATATCCTTATTTGGTGTGCGATCCATTAGGTTCCAATTAGCGAGGCAGTGGGCGATGTTACTCTTAACTATCGATTGTGAATTGAAACCACATTTCAATTCTCCCTTTTTGATGATTAGTGTTTGCTAATCAATAGGGCTTCCAAAAAACCATGAGTGACACCTAGCAGTATGTCATGGTTACCCAAGCTAAGTAGAATTGGTTGGAGAACCTATCCAGTTACAATTACAATGCAATACGGTCCTTCTCTAATACAATACTCTTAACCACATTGTTTTAAGTGATAGTTTGTTTCATGTCTACTATCCAATGTGATACTTTCTTATATGATTCCCTTGAATATGATTTGGAACATCTTCCTTAGTCATATTCATTTGCTTTGGCCAAAGACTTTAGAATCATATTTTAGAGTATACTCCTTCCACCATGGAAGGTTAGAGATCCCTTGTTGTGCATTCATATGCCTACATGACTAGATCACATGACCCCAACAATGCCGTGGACAATCCGAGGGAATGCCTTTGTCATGATCAAAGATCAAGGACCTAACCATTAGACATCTATGATGCCTCAGGTCTAAGGACTACTTTGCATATTGTAACCTTAGAGTTCGTACATGACATGTATGTTTGAACTCTCATTAATCGCAGTTCAGTGTACTCGATTACTCTTTCGAGCACCTATGTGTTTGTCTTAGTGTCCAACACCAAATGACTTGAGACTAGTTCATACTCACGTTTGAGTCAACATAACACATACTAACCTTAGCGGATTGTCAATGCCCAATTGGCAATCCTATGGCTAGGAACGTTTTAGGAATGAACATAAGAGAAAGGTCTCCTTAATCTAACTCATTAGATCACTTATCTCTTATGTCAAATACATCCCTTGGATTCTCTTATTGATTAAACACATGATTCAATAAATAGTGATTAACAATAAGTATTGCCCTTCCGTTAAACATATAAAAGTTTAACATATTAAGTATTCCAAAAAGTTATTACATCAAATGAGTGGCTTTGTGGGCATACTTCCAACAGCTATATCAGTAAATTAATAAATGTGCTTCCAAGTGTAAAAGCTTTAGTAATGTTGTTCATAAAATGCAACATTTTTTTATGATATGATATTCTATGTCAACCGAAGAATCAAACGTTGAGTCCATGAATGCTGTTGACATGAGAAAAAGCCGTTCACATCCTAAAACGACCCTACAATGCCATTTCTAACCCGGATATACACAACCTCAGCTAGCTATTGCATCACCAAATTGACACGATTGATGATCCTATGTATGAACTCGTAACCAGAATGTCAAATAAAGAGAATGTCAAGTTATTAAAGTAGAGTCAAGTTTTCAACCTTAAATGGTGGGACATATTTAAACACATGAACCATGTTACAATGATTAACTATAAAACAATGCATAAGAATAATCGGACGATTATAAAATCCACTATAAGCCAGAAATATGAAAAGACCAATACAAAAATGTTCAAAATTCTGCTGCTGCTAATTGACCAAAAGTTATCAGCTTTGATAGAATATTCTAGCTACGTTCTAACAAACATGTATATCTTGTGGTGAGATGAGATGTGTGCTTAAAGCAGATCATGTTGCTTTTATTAAACCAGCTCCAAAAGATATCCACATCTACTCGTTAGTATCAACACCCACAAGTGACAAAGAAAGAAAGAAAGAAAATTACAGCTTGAGAAGCTGCGTTCCACGCCCTACATTATCCTATTCTGAAGAGCTGATTTTGTTTAATCCTTTATTTCATTTTTAAAAAATAGAGCTCGAAAGGAAAAATGGGAAATTGGATTGGGAGAGGCAAGGGGTTGCACTCAGCTGAAGATCCAGGATTAACCAGTCATAGAACATCCTCAAACAGTTTGAGAGTTAAGGTGCGTATGACTACCAGGCAACTCAAGGAGCTGATGGCGCAGGTGGACATGAATAACAGCGGTCGAAATTTCGAGGAGCTAGGCCTTGTGATCCTGCAAGAATGCTTGGAGGGTAGGCTTGTCGCTGCTGTTGATATTAATCATGATGATGATCAGGTATTGACATATGGAAGGGGTAATTGGATGCTAAGCACCATTTGTGAAGGAGAACAAGAACATGATCATAGTTTGTAAAAACCTTTCGTATATGAGGTTGTATTACTCTTTTGATTCCAAGTGCATAAGTTTGAACATAAAAAGATGAGATAGACGGACATGTCTAGAGAATAATCAGTGCTTTATTTCACATAGAATTTTAGATCTAAATAATATTTTTATTAACTTGAATTTTGAGCTTTAATCACCAAATCAGCCTTCCAGGAAACTAAATACGCTTCTGATAGTGTTTGGTAAACAAAATCAAAAGGGCTTTTGGGTTTCGAAAGCACTTCCAAGAATATAAGCAAGCAAATACAATTGAACATCATTTTGTCCCTGGTGGTGTGGAGTTGTATACAGAACCTTCTGCTCCAGCTGTCAAATTGAATGTTGATGCAAAGGTAATTCTCAGTAGAATATTAGGGGGGACTAGGGGTGGTTGTTCGCAATTCAGAGGGTGAATTAACGGTGGTTGTTGCTAAAGCTGTTTTTGGTAACTTTTCTCCACGAGCTTCTGAGGTCCTTGCATGCTTCTTTGGGATTCCTTGATACGTGAGATGGATGAAAAATCTGTGGTCTCTTGCCTTCAAAGTTCATAAGACTTTCTGGGATGAGGATGGCGATTTGCTTATGGAGGCTAGGACTCACTCATTGTCACTCTTTCGATCGTGAATGTAATCCGGCAACTCATCTTCTTGCTATGCATGCGCTTTTGTTTCCTGATCTTCATGTTTGATTGAAGATGGTCCTAGTTGGTTGTCTAATGTATCTTGTTTCGGACTATACTTTTTCATGAATAAATTCCCTCTTATGGAGGATAGTGCTGCAGCTACTGCTACTAGCTCGGCAGGACTAGGGTTGTTGGCATGAGAAACCAGAAACTACTCTGAACCAAAGATATTACAAAAAATAATTAAGAAAAAAAAAAGGGTGCTTTAGATTTAGCCCCTTACAACTGTTGAACTCTAGACATAAACCCACCTATATTAAAACATCTAAATAAAACCCAAATTTTGAATTTGATGCCATGTAAGATAAAAGATGTCCATACATTTAAATTTATTTACAACACCATGCCACCAACATTAATATGGCTATTACAATTTTGTTTTTGTAGACTTTAATTTATTGTCTTTTGTTTGTCAACAACATTCAATTAGTTTAAGTTTTTTTTTCTTTTAATTTAAAAAAAAAAGTACACAATTTTCGTAAAAATTAAATAATAGGTACTTTATTTTTGAAAAAAAAACTAGTAGAAACATTGTTTCTTTTAAAAATTAAACAATGAATTTATAAAGTAAATTAGTTTGCATGTATTTTGTATATATGGGTTTGTTATTATGTAGGTAAATTATTTTTCATGTATTTTACATATACTGGGTATATTATTTTTCTTTTTTTAAGCAATCTATAATAGGAACCTTGTTCTAACCTTCAACGCATGACACACATAAGTCTGTTGTATTATTATTCACAATATACTTTTCTTCACATAACCTGCCTTGCACACTTAGTCTGCTATATATATCCATTTCAGACTTGCAAGCTAAGTTTCCATCACAATAACCACCCAACTAACCATCTAATCTAATGACAAATGTCCAACATCTAATAAGGGTTCCCTGAACTAACAGATCATACACATACCACACTTAATTTGGCTATCCCTTCTTAGTATCCTAACATTACCCCGCCCATAGAAACAAACCTTGTCCTCAAGGTTGAAAACAGGGAAACCGACGTTTGAATTCTTCATATTCTTCCCAAGTGGCATCCTCCTTGCAATGATTTTTCCAGTGCACAAGAACTTTAGGAACCTGAGAGTTGGCCTTGGTGACCACACAAAGCTGAAGAATGGTTAATGGGGTAGCCTGTAACAAACCATCATCAATGACATCGGGAAGCATAGTAGTATGAGCCACACCCACCCCCAACTGTTTTTTCAAACACGACACATGAAAAACAGGATGTAATTTGGAGTGAGCAGGAAGTTTGATTTTGTAAGCTACTGTCCCAATCCTTTCTACCACTTCAAAAGGCCCATAAAACTTGGGTTGTAGCTTGTGAAACGGATGAGAAGCCAAGGATTGATGTTGGTAAGGAACAAGTCTAAGATAGACCATGTCACCAACTACAAAAGTGCGTTCAGTACGATGTTTATCCGCCTGTTGCTTCATTCGCACTTGAGCAGCTTCCAAATTGGTTTTGAGTTATGATAAAATCTGTGATCGAGTTTGCAAACACCTATCGACCATATCCAGCTTGGTGGTACCAGATTCATATGTCGGAACTGCATGAGGGAGTTGGCCATACACAATTTCGTATGGTGTGAGCTTTGAAGAAGAGTGGTAAGAGGTATTGTAACTCCATTCAGCCCACGATAACCACTGGAGCCACTTCTTTGGTTAAAGGCTGCAAAAACAACGTAGGTATGTTTCCAGACATCGGTTGACTACCTCGGTTTACCCATCAGATTGGGGATGGTATCCAGAGCTTAGACACAGTTTAGACCCCTGTAAAGCAAATAATTCCTTCCAAAATGCACTGAGAAACATCGGGTCCCGGTCACTAACGATCGTGGCAGGCATACCATGTAGCTTGAAAATGTGATCCACAAAAATCTGAGCAACGGAATGGGCTGTATAAGGGTGAGACAGTGCCACAAAAAGTGCATATTTAGATAATCGATCAACAACCACAAAAATAATAGTCTTCCCTTTGCAAGGTGGCAACCCAACAATAAAATCCATGGAAATATCTGTCCAAACAGTTTGAGGTACTGGCAGTGGATTCAATAGACCTGGGGAAGCCAAGGTTTCATATTTGTTTTGTTGACACACTCGACATTCGGCAACCATTCGTCTAATATCCCCATTCATGCCTTGCCAGTAAAAAGAGCAAGATATCCTTTTGTAAGTCTTCAGAAAACCTGAGTGGCCCGCCATCCAGGTACTATGATGTTCATGAAATATCTTATCCCTCCAATTAGTAGTAGGACTTAACACAATACGGCCCTTATGCTTGAGAAAACCATTATAATAGTGGTAGTTAGAGGAAGATGTATCAATAGCCCCTTGAGCAACAGAGGGATCTTTGAGTTTAGAAATAACCCAAGGCTCCTGCTCCAAATATCTGCGCAAGTCATCCAACCATCCCATGTAGGGGTAGGAAATAGCACATAATTGAGCCTCCGAATGCAACTGAGATAATGCATCAGCAACCTGATTTTCAGTACCTTGTTTGTACTGGATTTCGTAATCAAATCCCAACATTTTAGAGATCCATTTCTGTTGGAATGAGGTATGGGCCCTATTCTGCAAAGAATACTTCAGACTATGATGGTCCGTGCATATAACAAAATGGTTACCATGAAGGTAAGTCTGCCATTTTTTAATAGCATGAACAATTGCAAGCATTTCCCTCTCATATGCCGACATAGCTTGAGATCGAGGACCAAGAGCTTTGCTTGTAAAGGCTATAGGTCTGCCTTTTTGCTGTAGGACAGCACCAATGCCTGTGTTAGAGGCATCTGTCTTAATAACAAATGTCTTTGAAAAATCTGGAAGGGCGAGAACTGTCGGAGATAGCATCACTTCCTTAAGCTTATTGAAAGCAGTCGTAGCCTCAGAATTCCAATGGAAGGCATCCTTTTTAGTCAAGGAAGTTAATGGGCCACAAATTCTGCCATATCCTGGTATAAACTTTCGGTAATACCCTGTCAAACCCAAGAATCCCCGCAAAGCTTTAATTGAAATAGGTAAGGGCCAACTTGAATGACTCGGAGTTTTGAAGGGTCCGCTGCCACTCCATTTCGAGATACTACATGCCCCAAGTACTCTATATGTGATTTGCCAAAATCACATTTTGACCACTTGACAAACAACTGATGCTGCTGCAGTACTTGAAAAAACTGTAGTGAGATGTAGTAAATGATCCTCCCAAGTAGAACTGTAAATCAAAATGTCATCAAAGAATACGAGAACAGATTGACGCAGAAAGGGTCGAAATAGCTCATTCATTAAACTCTGAAAGGTTGCTGGAGCATTTGTTAGACCAAACGGCATCACAAAGAACTCATAATGTCCATTATGAGTTCGAAATGAGGTTTTTTCTATATCTGCAAGGTGGACACGAATCTGATGATAACCGGCCCTTAAATCCAGCTTGGAAAAAAATTGGGCATCCCACAGTTCATCCAACAATTCATCGATTAAAGGAATGGGATATTTATCCTTAATAGTTAACAAATTCAAAGCTCGATAATCCATACACATCCTCAAACTATTATCCTTCTTCTGAACCAACAAAACAGGTGAAGAAAAAAGGCTATTACTGGCGCAAATGAACCCAGAATCTAACAACTCCTGGACACATTTCTCAATCTTCGACTTTTGCATTGGATTGTACCGATAAGGTCTTGCACTCAATGGTTTACTACCTTCTAGAAGTGGAATCTTATGGTCATGAGATCGTGATGAAGGCAAAGTGGTGGGTGATTGGAAAACTAATTCAAACTAAGACAACAACTCATCTAATTCAGATTGTTGAATGCCAGATAAATCTCCCAATATCGTCACATCATTATCCGGAGTGATAAGAAACAAGACTACTCCAAATGACCCTTGATTCAATAGCCTTTCTACTTGACAAGCTGTTACTGACCTTGGTGCAGGGGGAGGAGAACTATATAAGCAATAATGATTTTGGCCCAATGTAAATTCCATCTTTAACTTCTCAAAATCCCAGAGAATGGGTCCCAAAGTACGCAGCCATTGAGCTCCCAAAACAACGTCACAACCTCTTAAATGCAACACATATAAATCTGAGATGTATTCATAGTCTTGAATATTAATTTTGACCTGAGAACAACACCTCATACTAGCAATTGTACCCCCATTGGCAATCATCACATCAAATTTTGAGTGGATCTATTCTCCAACCCATCTTCTTGGCCAAAGCAAGGTTAATAAAATTGTGAGAGCTGCCAGAGTAAAAAAGAATCACTGCAGAACAATTTTTAATGGATCCTACGACTTTCATAGTTGGAATGTTATCAGGAGCAGAGACCTCATACACTGCACAAGCAGTAATGCAAGCATTCAACAATTCATCATCCTCTTCTACCACAGTATTAACATCAAGACTCTCTTCTGATCTATCAGACAAATCAAGTAATAAAAGTTGATGGTTTTGGCAAACATGTCTTTTAAACCATTTCACAGGGCAGGAATCACAAAGACCTTTTTTTCGGCGTTCTTTAATTTCCTCAAATGTCATCTTCTTAACATTGTTCTGCTTAGGAAAATTAACAAAAGAATTGGGGTTACCTAGATCCGTAAAACCTGGTGTAGTTTTACTGCCCACTGCATTATGCCAAGAGAAATTTGGGGTCTTCGAGAAGGATCGGGACTTAGAATCAGCAAGTTTGGCATCGAGTTGTAAAGCAATAGCATGCGCCTCATAAACATCCAATGGCCGCAGAAGCTTGACATCGTGACGGAGCTCCGGTTTCAATCCCCCAATGAAACAAATTTTACGTATCGACGGAGCAATCTCGTGGGTTCGATTAGCCAAACACCTGAACTTTGCGATGTAATCTCTAACCAACCCAGTATGCCGCAATTGAATCAAAGCTTCAAAAAAGTCCTCAAACTCCGAAGGGCCGAACTCACGACAGAAAATCTTAACAAAATCCGACCAGCGGGGAAAGTTCTTAAGACAATTCTACCATTGAAACCATTGAAGGGCTTCTCGATCAAAATGAAAAGATGCCAGTTGAACCTTTCGATCGTCTACGACTGAGAAATAGTCGAAGAAATGTTCCGCCTTATACACCCAAGCTAAGGGATCATCACCTTCAACAAATCTAGGAAAGTCAAGCTTAATCGGTGGTTGACGACACTGAATTTGATAATCTTGATGACGGAATCGAGGATCTTGATGCTGGAATTGTAGATTAGGATCAAGATTCTGATCGCTGAAGGTTTCTTCCGAATCTATGCTATTGCCCCCCAATTTCGATGGACCCACACGACTGGCACAATCGTGGCATTGCTCATCCATGGAAACAGAACGCGATTCAACCAACGAGAGACGAGTATCGATTGACGCCATGAATTTGGCCATTTGGGCTACAAGGTTCTGAACGGATTCTTCGATCCTGGAGTTCAAAGCTTCAAGGGCGGTGACACGAGCATCCATCTTTGTGGCGCGAGTGGTTGCTCTCAACATACGCAAGGGAAATGTGGGATCTTAGAATTGGCTGATACCAATAATAGGAACCTTGTTCTAACCTTCAACGCATGACACACATAAGTCTGTTGTATTATTATTCACAATATACTTTTCTTCACATAACCTGCCTTGCACACTTAGTCTGCTATATATATCCATTTCAGACTTGCAAGCTAAGTTTCCATCACAATAACCACCCAACTAACCATCTAATCTAATGACAAATGTCCAACATCTAATAAGGGTTCCATGAACTAACAGATCATACACATACCACACTTAATTTGGCTATCCCTTCTTAGTATCCTAACAATCTAACATTTTAAAATTTTAATAGTAGGTGCACTCTTTGAATCAAATGTTTTTTTGTTTTTTGTAGGTAAATTATTTTGCATGAATTTTACATATATCAGGCATATATATATATATATATGTGTGTGTGTGTGTGTGTGTGTGTGTGAAATAATTTACCTACATTAATATGTAAAATTTAATTTTATTGACTTAATTAAGCATGTATAATAACATATATTAGACATGTTTTATGTTATTATATATTAGGAAATGAATTTATAACATTAATATTTTTTTTTTTGTAAAATAATTAATTCTCCCTTACCATCCATCCGCATGGCATTAATTATGTACATCAAACATTCAAATAGGGTTTATAAAAAAAATTCAAATAGGGGTATGTTAGGCATCCGAAATTTTTTTTATGTGTGAAGTTAAACATAATTAATGAATTTGCTGATGTGGAATCTAGTCAATGGGTTTTATTCAAGAAAAAAACTTATATCGGGTTTTATGTAGAGAAAATTAAGTTTTAGGGGCCAAAATCATATTTTCAGAAGAAAAAAACAATAATAATAAGAGAAAATTAGAATCCCCTATAATTTTTCTATAGTTTTTAGATTAAACATTCATTCCTTTTAAAGATTTGATTAAGGTGCTTTGACCAGTTGCCACCTCAATAACTTTCTATTTATTTATTTTCCATGTCATTAGTTTAAATGCATTTAAATAGAGGCATAAGGTAGCTTAGCACTAATTGCCTATAATATAGAAATTTAATTACGTCCTACGCATTAAATGACATGTTTTTAATAAAAAAAATTAAGTAACTAATTCCTCATTTCCTCATTATCAATATTAAAAAAAAAAGTTCTCTTTCTATTAAAAACGTCTTAATAAAAAGTCTTCAATACATTTTTTTTTCCTAAGAAAACTACGTGAACTTATTAAATTTCACGTATAGATATATAAAATATATATATATACTTAAAACTTATGGTACATTTGAAAACAGACTTTTGGTACGTTTAGAAACCAAATGTACAGATAAACCAAATGTACCAAAAATCCAAATGTACCATAAAACCAAATGTACCAATTGTTATGTAACCCTTTTGGTACGTTTAGATTTCAAATGTACCAAATTTTAAATGTACCATAAAACCAAATGTGCCCATTGTCCGGTAACCCTTTTGGTATGTTTAGATTTCTAAATGTTGAAGAACTGGCCAACTTCAACATGCTTTGTTCTATCATGTTGTACCAAATTATGTGCAATGTCACAGGCAGCTTTATTATCACAAAATAATTTCATAGGCTGATCATGTTGTATACCCAAATCACTTAGCAAAAACTTAAGCCACAAAATTTCACAAATCCCCAAAGACATACCTCTATATTCGGCTTCTGCACTGGAACGGGCAACCACATTCTGTTTCTTACTTCTCCTGTAACCAAGTTACCCCCAACAAACGTAAAGTAACCTGATGTTGAGTGCCTATCGTCAATCGAAAATGCCCAATCTGCATCAGTATAACCTTCAACACTAAGGTGATTATTCCTTTTAAACAAAATTCCTTTGGCCGAACTTCCCTTCAAATATCGCAATATTCTCATCACGACATTCATATGTTATTCTCCAGGATCATGCATGTATTGACTCACTACACTCAAGGCATACGCAAGGTCTGGTCTTGTGTGTGTCAAATACATCACGGCCTACTAACCTTTGTCAACTGGTACTTGATTAGGATCAACACTAAGCTTCAATCCTTCTTTTAATGGTGTAGTTATTGGCTGACAAGCTGACATGCCGGTTTAGTGCAACAAATCAATAATATACTTCCTCTGAGATAACAAAATTCCATAACTGCTACTTGATACCTCAATCCCTAAAAAATATTTCAGGGATCCAAGGTCCTTCATTTCAAATTATGTAGACAAGTATCTTTGCAAGGCTGCACGTTCTTCCAGATCATTACATGTTACCACCATATCGTCTACATACACAATAAGTGCAGTAAGCTTCCTATTCTGTCTTTTCAGGAACAAAGTATGATCAGAGTTACTTTGTCTGTAACCAAATGCTCTCATAGATTTTGTGAATCTTCCAAACCATGCTCAAAGGGACTGCTTCAAGCCATACAAGGATTTCTTCAACATGCACACCTTTCTTTTGTATTTATCTGGAGCATTACATCCAGGTGGAAGATCCATATAAATCTCTTCTGTCAAATCTCCATGCAAGAAGGCATTCTTTACATCGAACTGTTGCAACCAAGGACAACAAAGCACGAACTGTGTTGATCTTGGCCATATGAGCAAATGTATCTATATAGTCAATTCCATATTTTTAATTGTATCATTTAGCTACCAGTCTTGCCTTAAAGCGATCCATCATCCCATCAGCTTTATACTTCACAGTATAAACCCATCCCACATATTTCTTATCAGCTGGCAAGTATGTGATCTCCCAGGTAGCATTCTTCTCCAAAGACTTCAACTCTTCATTCATTGCTGCTTGCTAACGTGGATCAGTTAAAGCCTATTGCACACTGTTAGGAATAGATACAGTAGATAATTGATACACAAATAACTTATTTGATTCTGACAGGTGACTAGTATACACATAATTAGTTAATGGGTATAACACATTGGATTCAGGGTTGGGCTTATTCATTGGATACCTAGTTCTGAATTCAAGGTCAGCTTCATAAGTAGGTTTAAGAATACCTCAGTTCACACGGTCAAGGAGGTGACTTGGCGGTGGTGCATCCGGGATCAAAGGCGATTGATTATGGTTATTGGGGCTCAAGGGTGGAGATTGTGAGGTAGTTGGTGACACAGGGTTGTCCGCTAGTGAGGAAACTGGCAGTGAGTTGTCAAACAGAGATGAAGGCTATGAGTTATCTGGTGTAGTCAACTTGTTACTTTCAAAGTTTTCAACATTGTTTTCATGTGAATGATCACCACTTGTCTCTAAGACATTACCACTTACTTACAATTCATTCACATTATTATTTTCTTGTGAATGATCACCACTTATTTCCAAGACATCACAACTTAAATCCAAATCATTCACACTATCTGTCTCTGGAATAATATAATCAAGAGTTTGAACTTCTGTTTGATTCTCCCCCTGAAATGAAGACTCGGGATTGGTAAAGTACATATTATTCTCATGAAAGGCAACATCCATAGTGACAAACAACTTTTTCGTTGGAGGGTGATAACAACGATACCCTTTTTGATTTGAGGCATACCCCACAAACACACACTGTAATGCCCGAGGTTCAAGCTTACTCATCTGCTATTTATGGAGATGAACGAAGGCCACACAGCCAAACACATGAGGTGGAAGATTGGGGACCACAGGAGCGTCAATGTGTGAAGAGAAAGCCTGAAATGGTGTTTTAAAATCAACGGATCGAGATGGAACACGATTAATGAGATACGCAGCTGAGGTGAGGGCTTCTCACTAATAGGATAACGGGAGATGAGCCTCAAGCAAAGAAGCACGAACAACCTCCAAAAGCTGACGGTTATTGCGTTCTGCAACCCCATTTTGTTGTGGAGTGTATGGGCATGTGGTCTAATGAACAATACCATGATGATCACTAAAGGCGAAGGTTAGGGTTAACATATTCACTACCATTATCACTCTTGAGAACCTGTATGTGTGACTTATATTTTACTTGTACCATTTTATAAAACTTCTGAAACAAAGAAGGAACATCACTTTTGGACTTCATCAAACAAACCCAAGTCATACATGTGCAATCATCAATAAAAGTAACAAACCAATGAGCACCACTAAACATAGCAGTTTTAGATGGCCTCCAAACATCAGAATGAATTATCATAAATGGAACTGAACTTTTATTCATACTGGACGAAAATGAAGTAGGATGACTTTTAGCCATTTCACCCACATTTAAAGCTAGAAACGTCATGCTTAACAAATAGGCTAGGAAACAACCTTCGTAAATAGCCGAAAGAAGCATGTCCAAGTTGACGATGCCACAACCAAACCTCTGAAGCTTTATCCTTCTCCCCATAAGATCCTTCCACGGCAAGAGCTTGAGTCAAATTTTGAGAACTATTCGATGTCAACTCCAAGTAGTAGAGTTTTCCCCTCCTAATACAATAACCAATCGTCTTGCGAGTTCGAATGTCCTTAAAAACACAAAAGGAAGGCCAAAAAATAACAAGGCAATGCAGGGCGACAGTTATTTGAGCAACAAATAATAAATTATAGTCAAAGGAAGGAACAACAAGTATGGAGTCAAGATTCATGGTATCAGATAGGGAGACATCGCCTTCCCCAATAATAGGGACAACATTACCATTGGCAACACTAACTATAGTATTGGTGGATGGTTTTAGGGTTTGTACTTGTCTAGAATCACAAGTCATATGTTCAGTAGCACCAAAATCAATTATCCATGTACTATTCATAACAGATGCAAAAACCTTTAAAGTCATATTATCATTATATGTATGGTCAGAATCTACTTTAGCTTCAGCAACCAATGCAAGAGACTTGAACCGGTCACGATTGGTCCTACTCTCCTATTCGGTTTGATTAGATTGATGCAAAGTGGTATGAGCCCAAAATGCCATGGCTCCAAGTAATTTGAGTGGGAATAGATATGGCCCAAATTCCCAGGCCAACAAAAATATGTAACGTGGGCCAAAAGAATAGTAGCCCAAAAAAAAACAACAAACGACTTTTTTTTTTCTTTTTTGCCTTTTCCTTTTTTTTCTTGTTTTCTTTTCTTCCCCTTTTTTTTAATAATAAAAACAAGGTGCAGGGTTGCATTGCAGAAAAGATAACAATTATGCAACAGTAGCGACGGGGAACAAGCAAAGAGTCCTCGAAGATGGGTTTCAACCATGGTCAACAAAATTGGGTCTTCTGGCAGACGAGGACAATGAGATTCCGGTGACAAGGATTGGCGATGATCGCAGAACTTGTGTTGTTAAGAATGATTTCAGCAGGAGTGGCTCAACAACGATGGGTAAAAAATATAGGTTGGTTCGAAGATGGATTCGGGAATTTTGTCTCTTGCATCAGCAAGATTTCTGGGTTGGGTCTCAATCCATGGGTACGTGAGTACATGATGCAGCAGAGGGTCGTGGCGAGTAGATGCAGGGATCGGTTCGATAAACTCTGGTCAGCAACGACGGCATCGCTCGCTGGTCAGACAGGCACGCTACATAACTGGTTGCACGATGGCTTTTGGTGGACTCGTATCAGTAACGACAGCATCTCTCGTTGGTTTCACGGTGCGCGGCACAACTAGCTGCACGGCGATTTCTGGTGCTGGGTTCTCCGGACAAATTTATTTATTTATTTATTTTTAATTTTTTCTTAACCTGACTCTGGTGCCAAGAAGAGAATGCTTTGATTTGTAATATATTATTCTCAGTAAGAGGTACTTATAGATGTACAACCCTAACATAAATGGAAAGAGAACTAATTACAAGTGATTACATGAGAATACACAGGATTACATATCAATTAGGGATCCTACCTAAAATACAAAAGTCAACAACTATAACACTAAATGTGTCCGTATAATAGGTAACGAAACGTACCTATATAATCAAACAAACCTTTATTATGTGCTGGGTCTTTTCAAATAATCAAATCTGACAATTTTTTTTATAAACATTCTACTATATTCACACAAAAAATATTATAACAAACAATAAAAAAAAATGCATATAGATGGATAATAAATGCATAGATATAGGGATAATAGGTAAAGAAAAAAAAAGACAAAACGAAATGCCCAGGAGAAGTCGTGAAAAACTAAGGGGGGTGTGTTCAATTGAGATTTTGAAGGATTTTAATTCGTTTAATGAATCTAGGGGTATTCAATCAGGATTTTAAGTGATTCTCTGAAATTTAAGATGTATTCAATTAGAATTTTAAGATACTTTATTAAAATCCTTAGAAATCCGGATGTATTCAATTAGGATTTTAAAGAAGTTTATAACATTCTAGGTGTATTCAATTAGAAATTGATTTTAAAGAATTTGAGAAAGTTAAGGAATTAAAGGGAATTTGAGAGATTGAGTAGTGTATTTTAAGCATCCACAAATCTCACATCTCCCCATGAGATTTCGAGGGAATTGAATCAAAATTTTATATGAAATCTTTACAAATCAATTAAACTCCATAAAAATTCATGGATTTATAAATCCATTAAAGTCTATCAAATTCTCAATTGAATACACCCCCCTAAAATTCTATACAAAATTAAAATTATGTGAAAAACTGAAATTAATAACCCAAATTTTAGGAAAATGTTTGATCAAATTTTTAAAATGAGTGTATGTGTAGTCTAAAAAATTCAAAGACGAGACGCCTATATCAAAACACCCCTCGGGTGACTGAAGGCCAGCATAAGTTATTTGGGCTCTATTGACATATGGGTTCATAGTTCTCATATAGTATCTTCGCACTAGAAGGCCCATTATATAAGGGGAATTTTAACGAAAAGTTCCCGGTACTGTTCACTTGAATGAAAAACCACATTTTTACACTAAAAAGTCAATCCTGGTACTATTCACTTTGCCCTTTATTTTGTCTTTATTATTAAAACTCAAAGTTTTCAAGCCCTTTTCATTAGTTTTCCTTTATATTAAAATATCAGTTAGCCGATTCCCCAACCTTCCAAAGGAAATACATTTGATCGACCAGCTAGTTATTGCCACTTTAGCGCCTTGTACATAAATTTACCTTCATTCTTAGGTAAGAATTTCTTTATAATATGAATTAGCTATTAACTAGGGTATAGATTATGGTGAAGAACGTAAAAATCCCACGTCATAAATCAGATATAATTAAATACAGCTTACATTGATTGTTCTACTACTAATTGTATCGAAGTTTTTTTTTTTGTAATAACATCCCACATGTGCCTATCGGATTAATTGCATATGTAATTTTTTTTGTGGTCATACAAAGTTACTCCCATTAAATAAAAAGACTAGTATAAGAAAAAGGTAACCCAAAAAGCAGCCCACAACCAAAATACAAGCCTAACAAAAAAGAGAAAACAAAAGAAACACCCAAAAGGAGCCAGCTGCTGAAAACAACAAAAACTCTAGAATTGGAGAGGAAACCAGCAACCATTATCAAGTCAAACGCACCTCCATGGCAAGCCACCACCACCAAGAGAACGAAACAACTAGATGAACGGAAAATGGGGATGACGAGCCACCCACGTAGTGAGTGCTAGCATAATCCTACCAAATACTACTAAAAACACTTTAACAACCACCCAAAACTCAAGCGCGCCGCCGAGGAGAAGCACTTGGACCGAGTAACAATGGTTGGTGGTTAAGGATGTGCGACAGAAAGTAGCATCAGAGCAAGAGAAGGGATTAAGACAAAACTCAAAGGAATTGAGACGAAAGCTCAAGGGCCAAAAGTAAAGCAACGCAGAAACTAAAAAGGAACAGAGAAGGAGGAGAAGTTGGATTTGGAAAGGGGGAAGGAAGAGGGGCTGGGATGCAGTAAGAGGGGAGGATTAGACAGAAAAAGCAGAGGAAATGGAAGGGAGTGGGTAGTGGGCTACCGCCGACCCCGAGCAAAAGCAAGGAGCGGTGGCTGAAATCAGATCTAGGATTGGGTTTCAGCAGCAACAGAGATAGAGCTTTAGCCCAAATTGTAAACCTGTAATTGCATATGTAATTAAATGGAAAAAAAAATGTCGAGGACTGCTAGACCAATTCTGAAAGCTGGAAATTCATATTTTAGTATAAGAAAGTCTAGTTAATTTTATTTCATATTTACAGGGAAGATAATATGGCATCTGATGATTTTGTTAACCTAGCACGTACTTGTAATCGGTCTTGTATTTGGTTTTGTAATTTTTCTCCCGAAATAATTTTTAAGCGTTTATTTGATTTGTGAGATAATAGGATCCGTAGAGGATCCAATTTGTAATGTTTTTTTTTTATCTTTTAAAAAAATATGTACTCAATTTCTTTTATCAAAATAGTCCTACACCCTTCATTTACTATTGACAAATTTTGAAACCGAAAATTGTAATAAAAATGCAGACCAAGTTTTCGGTTCTTTGAAATGTAGTAGCCAGTGGGACCTATATATTACACTCATGCATGTGAGGTGGGAACTTAAGAAGGTGGAGAAAGTAGGTTAACGATTGTTTGTCTAGGACTCTTGTTTCCATTTTTTTTGCCCTTTTTCGTATGAGGGTACGCGCATGCCATGCCACAATATCAGAAATTCTGAGGTGCCACGTTTGGAGATGCTGACTGACTGCCTGCCAAGCTCTCTGATAAATTAGGTTGATCCTCGATCATGCATGCCCAACGTGTAGTTTAGGAAACAGTCAACACAGGCACAAAGCAGTCTCTCAAATGTTACAAAGTTGCTCTGACCACAGCGCTCATGAAGTAAGGATTTCTTCTTCCCTCTAAATCACGAGAAGACTTAACGTAAAGCGTAGTTACTACTACATGACGTCTTGGTTCAACAATGTATTATTCTGCATATATCATTTTCTTTTACATGATAATATATTAATTATTCGAGACGTCACAGTAACAATAAACACATTCTAAGTAAGTTGCTATTCTAAATCTCCAGCCACACATATACTGCAATGACTTAGTAAGGGACACAAAAGGAACAAATTTACGCAAATATGGCAAACTGTAATTTGCTGAAAGATTTCAATCATGATGTACAATAGATCCTGATATTTAGTTACATAGAATAAGTTCCGTAAAAATTTATTAGAAATAGGGGTCAGGGAGGATACAAGTCATATCAGTGAGTTACTTGTATACCATCTACACACCTCTTTATGTGCAATTAAGTAATTTTAATTGCAATTATAGATTTTCTTGTAACATAACTATAGATGTCGAAATTTCGTTGAAGTAAATATTCACCAATACATTAGAATTTCAACATGTCAGAGCTTAGGTGGTATGCACCGTGTGTCTCGCAAATCATACACATGGCATGTGACTCATCAAAACTGAACAAGTCACCGAGGGTGTCATGTGTCAACATTTGCGGAAAATAATTAAGAAATTATCTTTATTTATTTTTTAATTAATTTAAATTTAAAATGACAAATCAAGGATGGACAAATTAAGGATGAAATGTGATTGATTTATTTGATTTTTATTTGACTAAATCAAAGATTATTTGATGAAGTCAAATCACGAACTAAACCCAAAATCAAGTCTTAGTTCTTTCATCAATTAATCAAGACCAAACCAAGCCTTGAGCAAGACTTGGAGAGCCTATAAATATGAGGCTCCAAGACAAAGAAAAGCCCTCATGAATACATCCTCACACTTAGACACTCCAAACTCTCAAACACTCTACACAATCGGAAGACTCAGAAAGTTCTCTGCATTCTTCGCGACACCCAAAAAGAACCATCAAGCACCACTACATGTGCCGGTTCCTCCATTGCCACAAGTCAAATCCTTGTGGCATTCATTGGTTCGAGAACAAGTCACTAGGACCCTCGGATCAACCACCCTACACATACACTTTGCAACCTTAGAGATCAAGTCAGAGGTTTAAATTTGGTATTAGAGATTGTAACCCTAATTCTACATTAATACAAATCATTTATTTTGTACACGTTCTTCTGTTATTTGTCACAAGAAATTCGCATTTAAAATCACAACAAAATCTTGTTATAGACTTTTGTAATTGTTTTTTCAATATAAAATGGTTGGCGTGCACAACAAGATTTTTGTGTGCAAATAACACCACCTAAACAAACCCTAAATGAAAGAGACAACTGGGGAAAATATATGTTATCAGCATTCTCTCCTCTGTGAGAATACTCATCTCCTTCGTGAGAGCTTTCCCTCCGCTGTGAGAGTTGTTATTACACCACCCACTTCTTCCCTCTTCACCTACATGGGAACCCCCTTTAAATGTAACCTCGTGGAATGGTTTGATTCTCTTGTTTTGAATACTTTGATTCTCATGATTTCAGGTTGCTTCTTAATGTTTCCAATGACTCAGGCCTGGGTATTTTTGAGGTATTATGAGGGGAAGTACGCCCAACCACTAGATCTGATGGCTAGGAGGTTAAAAGAAGAAACAACCCATTGTCATGAATTTTTTGTAAAAAATTAAGTCTTAATGCCAAGGTAAGAAGGCAAAAGCTTGTGTACTATAGTGTTGTGGGTCTTCTGGATAGGAATTCTTGTATGTCTTTGTTACCTAGTAGAGTACAAGAATTATTCACATCTGGTAAGAGTGCACGGGGAGTATGCACAGATCTATACAAACGTCATATTGCTCTCTCTCTCTTCTGTCTGGGTATTTGGCTGAGGAATTGATCAAACAGGGGTGGACGAATTGGTGGTACGCTTGGAGGACTCTTTGGAAATATCGAGTATGGAACAAGGGGTGAAGCTTGTGGGTGCGGCACTAACAGATCATCCCCTTAACAAGTGAGGTGTCAGGAATATCCTCATAAGCTCCTGGAAAGAGACAGGGGAAGCACAAATTAACTTGGTCCAAGGAAATACTTTTATCATTATCGTTAAGGATGAGGATACAACGAATCATATCATTGACTTTGTTCCTTGGGCGGTTGTGAACAAACAAATTTCGGTGAAAATATGGCCTAGCAACCTTTCCTTTGAGGAAATTAAACTGGAGATGATACCATTCTGGGTACAAATCAAAGGTCTTCCCCTCAACTTATGCACAGAGGCTAGTGCACGGAAACTATCAGATGAGGTGGGGGAGTTTCTGGAGATGGAGAACCTGGACCATGCAAGGGGTTTCCTACGGGTAAAGGTTTTGGTGGACACAATGAAAGCCCTAGTTACAGGGTGCTGACTGCCAAGAGTAAGAGACATCGATTCTTGGATTGAATTCAGGTATGAGCACCAACAAGACTTTTACTATAAATGTTGGAGAATAGGTCATGTCAATACCTAGTGCCCATGTCCACCATCAGGGGGAGGTGTTGCGGGCTACGGTGACTATACCAGAGCAAGGCGGCCCCGTGATGCCCAGAAGAACTGTTGCGCAAGCCTGGTGTTACCTAGGGAACGTCGGCAAGCCGGCACGGTGTGAGAAAGATCTAGGCCGGGCTCACTGAGTTCTCAAGGCAGTAAAGGTGTTGTGGCCCATGGTCAAAGGGCTACTAGGGTTAGAGTACCTAACACACAAAAGGTGGGTGTAAGGAAAATTCATTGGGTGAGTTGTGAGACCTTGAGGTTGCCAAAGCAAAAATGGGGTATGGGCTTCCGTAACCTTAAAGAGTTCAATCTAGCGTTATTGGCTAAGAAATGTTGGCGCCTCATTCATTACGCCGTGTCTCTTTGGGCCCAGGTTATCAAGCAAAGATATTTTCCTAATTGTTCATTCTTTGAGGCATGGAAAGGATGACGGTCTTCTCACCACTCGGGTTTGGGTTGATCGATGGGCCCCAACCTTGTCTTCTGGCCCTACCCCGGAGGTCATGGTGGATCTATCGCTGAAGGTCTCATCTTTTCTCGACCCGGTATCCCAAACATGGCATCAGGACTCTATTAGAAGGGAAGCGGCGGATAGGGATCGGCAAGCGATCTTGGATACGCCGATCAATGTGGTGGAGCGTAAGGATTGACCAATTTGGCCGGCTGATAGAAAGAGCCGATATACAGTCAAATTGTGGTATCATTGGGTCCATGATGTTAATCACCAGGCACGAAACCTTCACCTTCTTCATCGACATCCATTGACTTGAAGGTATAGAAATGCATATGGAATATCATGGCTCCTCCTAAGATAAAAATTAAAAAATTAAAAAAAAAAATTTCTTTATGTGGCGAGCGCTTCTGGGGCTACGGCTACTTAAATTTATTTCGGCATAGGTGTGTATCCTCACCTATATGCCCATTTTGTTTCGAACATGAGGAATCGATTGAGCATGCATTAATCCTCTGCCCTTAGGTGGACCGAGTGTGGTTTGGTGGTGCGTTGGGTCTGAGATTTAAGAAGAAGGCCGTGACTACTTTACATTCCTAGTTGGAGATACATTCCTAGTTGGAGAACGTTTGGCGGAATCATCCATGTCAGGTGGAGGACAAGAGGAAAACCATGTCATACATTGCTTTTACATGCTGGTCAACTTGGAAAGCTAGGTACGATAGAGTTTTTAATTCCCGACACCCATCCCCGTCACTAACTATGTTGGCCATATCGACTGCTGCTTCTGCCTTCTTGGATGCGGGGTTCATCAAGGCCAAGTTCTCGGGTTTGGGTTCCTCCTATGTGTAGGGTCGTGAAGGTCAATGTCGATGCTAGCTAGAAATGGGTTGATGGTTGCAACCATATTGGTGTGGTGATTCGAGACTCCTCCTTTCGATGTTTGGCGATGCATAGAAGAAGGGTCAGGGCTTCTAGTATTCTAATGGCTGAGATGCAGAGGGTTTTTTAGGGCTGCATCATGGCAAGACAACGAGGCTTCTCTCGCATTGTGGTTGAATCGGACTCTAAGGAAATAATCTCTTGGTTGAATGGGTGTATTGAGCAAGGATCATGGGAGGTCTTTCCGGCTTTGTGTGAGATTCACAAAGAAAGAGGATCCTTCAGTTCGTGTGACTGGTCTTAGGTGTCAAGGTCAGCCAATGAAGTGGCGGATTACATAGTGTCGCATGCTGGTGTGGAGATGTGCGACGTAGTCTGGGTCCTGAGACCCACATCTTCGTTTGTTCGTGTTCTGAACAAAGATGGGCTTCCCTGCCCTCCAAACTAGCTTTTGTTTAGGTAGAAGTAAGGGTGACATGGTTGTTCTGCCGTGTCTTTATTTTCCTTGTATTCTATGCTTTCATGTCTGATGTTGTTAGCCTCTATTGGCTTTCTGTAATCTCTTTGGATGCAGCCCTGGTTAATGACATTTTCTAGTTCTTCAAAAATAAGAAAATAAAAAAACAAACAAACAAACTCTAAATAAAATATATATTGCCCACATTACAGTCAATGGTCAAATATATACCCCACTTAGGGACTAAGTCATTCACCTCTCTCAGCCGCTGGATACTACCCAGTACGAGCTCGTAAGGACAATCCAACGGCGAGGAAGTGATGCTTGGTGAGTCATTCGATCCATGATACGAGTACATACCCAAGTTGCCGAAAGTGGGTGAGCAGAGAAGACCAAGATGGAGATGGTGTTTGGCTTTGGGGACAATAATGGAAAGCTACAAGCACTGGCAAGAGGCATGTGCTTTGTTCTGCTTGCCTGCCTGGTTTTGCAGCCTTCATGTGGATAGCATACGACACACTCCACATTTTCTCATGCCCTATCTTTTTCTTTTCTTTTCATTTCATGGATTTTCTTCCTCTCTCCACAGCTCGAGCTCGGCTTGCATGCTTTGTCTTCAAGCCAGCCTAGATCTCAGACTCGAATTTTATTGAACCCAGCCATCTGTTACTTTTTGGTTTTTACTTTGTGGTGATACTTTTTTGGATACTAGGGTTTAGAACTGTGAGAACCCATGTGGGAGTTGCAGAAATTCTCTAGACAATGACACTGCAGCAACTCATTAATTTCGATTGATTAAATTTATAATTGATTCCTAAACTTCAACTGAAGTTTAAGAGTCCAGCTACAATCGTGCGCATACGAGCTTTATCCAAAGTTTCAACTGTTGTAAGAATTTATTATTAGATCCTTGTATACAAAATCTAATTGTTGATTTTTAGATCACTACATACATACTAAATTGTTTTTGTATTTTACGTGTACCAAATCATCGTATTAATATAATGGATTGACGAAAGTTAACAACATACACCAATGATGTACATTTTTAAATCCAAAGACCTCAATATATAAATTTTAGTTGAAGAATCAATTGCAATTTAGAATAAAAGTTCAGATTGAAGGCAATTCTAAATTTTTCGTTTCAATTCCCTGAGTTTGAGTCATGTATGGTAATAAGTTGGTAACACATGATTTTTCTTTTTTGTTCCCTTTGGTTGAGAACATGCATGCGTATCAATTTAAAAGAGGCCAAAAGCTTAATTCTTCCTTATATTATTCAGTTGACCGTGTGGAAGTTTGTAGTATGCCCTTTAGCTCTAGTGATCATTAATTAACCATGTAACCAAACACCACTCACTCAAACCTCTGATGTGGTAAAAACTAACACTCAAACTTAAACCTTTTTTTTTGACAATTGTAGTATGGATAAATAGGGACAGTGACGGAGCCAAGATTTCTTGTGAGGAGGGGCCTCAAACAAGTATAGAAGAAGAAAAAACGAATAGTGGTTATAAAATTACTAATGCAAAACATCATAATATTTATCCAAATAATTAAGTAGTCAAAATTAACATATGCATAGATAATTTTATCTATCCATAGTAATCAAAATTATTCTTGACGAATTGCAATGAAACAGTTGCATAATGTCATCTATAGTATTTAAATAATTATTAAACTGAATAGAGAGAAGTACGAAAATCTTTGCAAACCCTAAAACTCAAGTAAGAGGTGGGATAGAATAGAAACAAATGTTTTATAGTGAATAATAGAGTATTACAAACCTTTTTGTTCTTTATTCAATAAATTTGGGATTTAGAATGACTAAATATATGAAATTCAATAAGAAAAGGTAAAAACTCTCCCCGTGCATAAGTGAAAGACGATTTTATTTTAACTAAAAGTGAATGATGGGTTTTAATTTAATGTTATTGATTTGTGAGAGGGTTGTGTTATCCACACACATCTTTTTGCTTTCCATACACCCTCTCAATTTGCGATCGTCTGATTGAATATCGAATGACATAAATTAACAAGAGTGTGTTAAAGGTAAAAAAATGTATGCAGATAGCACTACTCTTTGTGATAAATGACCATTTAAAATATATACTTATTTTTGGGATGGTATCTATGAGATGAAAAATAGATAATGATTGAATTTGTTTTAGTTGTTGAGAAGGGCTGCAAAGTAATAGAAATAGGTGTAGTAGACTAATCTTATTTTTTAAGTGAGAGTAGGCCTAGGACTACTGTAGTCCTTAACTGCCTCCGCCACTGAATAGGGATCGTTCTAGGCCAGGGATTAGGAGGGACTGCTAATTGACTCAAAATAGACTCAATTACACTTAACTAGACTTAAAAACACTAAACTAGACTCTTATGACTCAAGACTGACTCAAACTACACAAAACAAACAAATTGACTCAAAACTAACACTAATGATGACTTTGGACGAAAATTAAACTAAAAACACTCAAAAGCCCAATTTGGACAGATTCTAACTAAAAACACGAAATAGAAAGGGAGAGTTGGTTTTTGATGAATTTAAGACTAAAACTAAACAGATTTAAGACTCTAAATAACTTTGGACGAAATTGGTGATTTAATAGGTGAATGACTAGCTAGAGGGTCCTTCTCCACACATGACACATATGCATACGAATCGATTTCCAGTTATTCTTCCTATAAACCATGAATGACAACACCCCAGATTAATCGTGAGAAGCACAAATTAACTTTCAGATTTTCCTAAATTTATTGAATTGGACTCAGCGACGCAACCAAATTATTCTTATCAAGTTCCCTACATGAATTGCATAATAGAGATACATATCAAAGATCATTAAGTTATATGAAAATCATAAGCATTGACAAGGCATTCGTAACTATCAACTGCATGATACTCCTGCCAAGAATTCACTTAACACAATCATGACTAGTGACTTTTACTACTTATAAATATAAGTTCATAACGATTAGGTGAAATTCCCTTATATCCTAGCATCAAATTCATGCATGCAAACTAAGTATGCACCCTTAATCAACACACAAGAATAAGTTATCAATCAAATAGATAAGTAAATTGCATTCACGATTCATGAAATCATAACTGGATGTAATCAATTCATATGCAATATATGTTCATGGCTTTGAATTCTCCTCTAGCTAAAACGAAATTAGTTCCACATGTTCGCACTTGAACAAAGATAACTTAAATTAAACATTGAAAACAAAAGATAGAATACACATAAGAACGCTCCAGCAATCCAATCTTGAATGGCAGGGCACGGCAAAGGGTCTCATCTCCTTTCTCCTTGCAAGGCTGCGGCACAAGAGGGATTTCTGTGTATGATGGATGTGTGGGCGATTTTGTGGTCAGAAATATGTATTTATAGGCTAAGGTTTCGGCACAAAGGTTGTGGAGGAGAAGGATTACACAATCCTAGTGGAAAAGGACTAGGGAATTCAGCACAAATCTTCTAAAAAGGGATATCTGGCAAATTTCTAGAAGAAAAGCAATAAAAGGGTGCGGCACCAATTTAGGCAGAAGATAGAGCTTCTAGAACAAGGTATTTAGGTGATTTAATGTGAAATTGATTCCCCCTTGCAGCTGGAATTAAGGTAGGATAAGATTAGGATAGGATACGATTAGGATAGGATAAGATAAGATAAGGTTAGTTTGGATAATGTTGGATAAGATAAGGTTTTGGATAATGTTCCTTCCTTTTAGCTGATTCCTTATCTTCTTTGTCTTGACTTTATTTTCTTCATCTCATTAGCATATTCCTAGCCTCTTAAACTTCAAAACCGTCCATCCACCTTGCTCCATGCATGTGCTATCCATTCTTGGCCTAAAACTGCTCCAAATTGCACTTTCTTGCCAACTTTGTCATTTGAACCTGAAAACACACGAAAATAGCTTAAAACACTCTAATAAGTAGAAACTAGCTATGAAAATGCAAGAAAACAAGCTAATTAAGTCGCATAAATATGCTCCTATCAACCTCAAGTTGAATATTTTCTCTCCCCTTGACCTTCCCTTGCGACAAAGAAAATTACAATCTTGAGCAAAACAAAACAAACAAAACATAACCTAGACATTCCAACGTTTGCCTCAGGGATTTCCAATGAAAAATGACACATTAAAAATCACTACTCCCACATATTTTAGATATCCTTACCCTTGAGCTCATACTTAATCACAATCACCACTCACTAGCTCGCATTTAATCAATTAAAACAATGTTTTGAATGTAGTAACATGCCTTAGAGAATTCCCTCAATTCCTCATTGGATATACTCTCTATTTTCACATAGATTTTCTTACTACACTCCTTATACTAGGTATATGTGAGAAGATTGATGTAAACATGTAGACTAGCACTCACATATGTTATAATCAAAGAAGGCACTTTCTGGATTATTAATGCATGTATATATGATCTCATGAACGGAATGCCACTACTTAGAAGCGAGAACCAGGGATTCCATATGCTCGTACCAATTTCAAACTCCACATATTGAAACACATAACAACCAAGATACAAGTCAAAGGGTTGTAATGGGGTTAAGGTATTGGCTAACAAAGAAAGGTTAAGGATAAACAAAGGTTCTTAAAGTCATAGTAAGCAAAGTAATGAAATCAACACTTAGAATCAACTTTTGATTGCAGCATCTAACTTTAAACACAAGGGAAAGATTCTTACAACACTTAGGGCCGAATTCAAACTTTTGGACCCTTCTACAACAACCAATACTTGTGAGCTCATTCTCACTTATTTTGAACTTTTTCTTTTTTTTTTCTTTTCCTTTTCACGTTTTTTTTTTCCTTCTTTTCTCGTGCCCTTCTCTTTGGCACACAAAACGTACAACCTTATTGATTTCCAACGAAAAACCTTCCCCCACACTTGTTTTCTGCAAAATGTTGATCAAAAGGAATTCCCTCTAAGTCATGCTCCACTATACTTTAAGAACAAGGGTATGGATAGTCCTATTCTAGGCTAGGTAAGGATAATGTGGCTAACAAAGAAAATAGGCTAAATAAGGCTCAACGGGGTTAAACCTACAATACATACGCAAGGGAATAAGGCTTTTTGGTTCTAGTGGTAACTAAACAACTTCATCTTGTTATTTGTTATGCAATCAATTTTAAGCTTTGAATGAAACGGGCATGAGTTCTAGTATTTGAACTAAAATGATGAAAAAGCATTCCAAGTAGCAACCAAGCAGAGAAATAATGAGATCATGCAACGACTTTAGAAAACGAAAACATCACAGATTAATAACTCTCCAAATAAAGTTTAGGCTCAAGTCTCTCAGGGTTGTAGCGTTAGTTTCAGTTCCTTCCTTCAAGCATGTTACAAAAACTGATTTTTTTTCCTTTGTGATTACATGTGAATTCGTTAATGACAACTACAACCAAGTATTAACCAAAGAGCATATCAAACTTCCACCCATGTTTGTAATTTTCTTTAACAGTCATGCAATTAAAAATCAAATCCTCATCATTGTGTTGGAATGTACCCTAAGACATAAACAAATACACAAAAACGACTCTAAAACGAATCTTTTTGGGTTTTTCAAAACTTTTTCTAATTTTTTTCAAATTTTCGTATTTTTCTTCCAAAACACATTAAAACACATCAAAACACAATAAAAACAATTTAAAACAATGAAAAACAACTCTAGAGGTGCTAGGTGGTAAAATCCCACGAAAATCAATGAAAAACACTTTGTTTACCCCCCCCCCCCCACACTTAAACCAAACATTGTCCTCAATGTTTCAAACATAGACTAACATGCAAGCAATCAAACAACACAACTAACAAACATGACAATTATGGCAAAGTAAAAGCAATAAAAAGTAGGGTTAAGGAACGCAAATCTGGTTTTGGAGCCGGAGATTCCTAGGTTTTCTTTATTTGAACGCATGGGTTGCCTCCCAAGAAGCGCTTGCTTTAACGTCTTCCAGTTGGACGATACCTCCATTTAAGCTTCACTAGGGCCAACTGCATGGAGGGGTACATCCTCCACGACATGCTCCTCGAAATTTCCATGCATTGGATCTATGAACGGAAGGGGATAGTGATCATTCCTGATTATGGCGTTGAGCTTCCTAGAGTCAATGTAAACTCTCCCACCAGCTTGGATTTGATTAGGCACCTGAACCAAAGAAGGTAACAACCTATTAGTTGAAATGGAAATTGGAATTGGAATAGGTGGCTCACCAATATATTGCGACGAAGGCTCAAAAGTAGCAGCACTGTCAACAAATTCACTAGGGGTGTTCTCGGCCAGATTGGATATTTTGATGGTAGTGGCGTGTTCCTTGTGCTCCACTCCAATTCCCTCTTCAATGGTGGTTCTAGATACATCATTCTTGATTGGTGCCGCTGAACGTTCTTGCCCTAAATTGTTAATCACATCTATGGCAAAATAAGAACGAACATCATTAGGATTCTTAACAGAGTTAGAAACATTGAATTTAATCATATCGCCACCAAACTTCATCGTTAACGCTCCCTTGGCCACATCAATCTTGGTTTGGGCTGTTTTCATGAATGGTCATCCAAGTAAGATTAGCAATGGTGGAGAGTGGGCTGAATCTTCCATCTCAAGCACATAGAAATTGGCTGGAAAGATCAAATGATTAACCTGCACCAAAACATCTTCCAAAACACCTTTCGGATATGCATTAGAACGATCGGCTAATTGGATGATAACTCCATCATTTTTAAGCTCTCCTAGATTCATAGATGCATAAACAGAATATGGCATGACATTAATGGAAGCACCTAAATCTAGCATATCATGTTCAAACCTTGTATTACCAATTACACAAGGGATAGTGAAACTACCTGTATCTTTGCATTTAGGTGGCAGCTTCCTTTGTAACATTGCAAAGACATTTTCACTTACATGTACCACCTCTTTCTCCCGAATTCGTTTCTTAGTTGTACAAAGCTTTTTCAAAAACTTAGCATACTTCAGAATTTGCTTTATCACATCAAGGAGCGGGATATTGACTTGCACATTCCTGAAGGTCTCTAGAATGTCTTTTTCATTCTCTTCGTTCCTAGATTGCATAAACCTGCCAGGGAAAGGCACATTTTGTGGAATAATGTTAGGAGGAATTGAATTTGGACCTACCTTAGTTGAGTTGAACGACATATGGTGCTTAGGGGGCTACAGCAAAGGGTGTTCTTCCCTTGCCGTGGCTCTTTCTTCTTGTTGCAGCAACTTTTTGTTCTTCTCTTGGCTTGGTTTGGACGTTTTTGAACTTGTTCCAATCTCCTTGCCACTTCTCAAAGTGATAGCGTTAGCGGTTTCAAAACCTCATGTTGAATTTACAATAGTTGAGTTGGAGAGTTTACTTTGTTCTTGAATTTGCCCCATGAATTATGTGATCTCTCCAAGTTGATTTTTCAATTCACTCATCTCCTTAGCTTGGTTTCGTAAGCCCTGCGTCAAAGAAGTTAGTACATCAATAATTTTATCATTATCCATGAACATACTTGAATTCGATTGGAATTGTTGTGGGGGAGGCTGTGGTGGCTGCATAGGTCTTGAATAGAACTCCTCAGATTGCTGCCAATATACATCTTGTTGAAATTGTTGAGGTTCCCTCCACATAAAATTTGAATAATCTCTCCAATCTGAATTGTAGGTGTTGGCAAATAGGTGGTTCCTTGATTGATTATGGCCTTGATAACCCCAGGCACCTCCATTCTCAGTTAATTGAGGACGTTGATGAGTTTGATATCCTTGCCTATAGGACACACCAAATGTAGGGACACTCTTCATTGTGGTCCTTTCGATATACTGCGACAACTGAGAAGTTAGATTCGCCATTTGAGCTTGAAGATTAGCAATTGCCATGTCTTACTTCTCTAGTACCTGAAATCAAATATCAAAAGAAAATAAACAAAAAACAAAGGGATTAGCAATTTTACTAATCCCCGGCAACGGCGCCAAAATTTGATGTGGTAAAAACTAACACTCAAACTTAAACCCTCTTTTTGACAATTGTATTATGGATAAATAGGGATCGTTCTAGGCCGAGGATTAGGAGAGACTGCTAATCGACTCAAATTAGACTCAATTACACTTAACTAGACTTAAAAACACTAAACTAGACTCTTATGACTCAAGACTAACTCAAACTACTCAAAACTACATAAAACAAACAAATTGACTCAAAACTAACATTAAGGATGACTTTGGACGAAAATTAAACTAAAAACACTCAAAACACTCAAAAGAACCCAATTTGGACAGATTCTAACTAAAAACACGAAATAGAAAGGGAGAGTTGGTTTTTGTCGAATTTAAGACTAAAACTAAACAGATTTAAGACTCTAAATAACTTTGGACGAAATTGGTGATTTAATGGGTGAATGGCTAGCTAGAGGGTCCTTTTCCACACATGACACATATGCATACGAATCGATTTCCAGTTATTCTTCCTATAAACCATGAATGACAACGCCCCAAATTAATCGTGAAAAGCACAAATTAACTTTCAGATTTTCCTAAATTTATTGAATTGGACTCAGTTACGCAACCAGATTATTCTTATCAAGTTCCCTACATGAATTGCATAATAGAGATACATATCAAAGATCATTAAGTTCTATGAAAATCATAAGCATTGACAAGGCATTCGTAACTATGAACTGCATGATACTCCTGCCAAGAATTCACTTAACACAATCATGACTAGTGACTTTTACTACTTATAAATATAAGTTCATAACGATTAGGTGAAATTCCCTTATATCCTAGCATCAAATTCATGCATGCAAACTAAGTATGCACCCTTAATCAACACACAAGAATAAGTTATCAATCAATAAGTAAATTGCATTCACGATTCATGAAATCATAACTGGATGTAATCAATTCATATGCAATATATGTTCATGGCTTTGAATTCTCCTCTAGCTAAAACGAAATTAGTTCCACATGTTCACACTTAAACAAAGATAACTTAAATTAAACATTGAAAACAATAGATAGAATACACCTAAGAACGCTCCAGCAATCCAATCTTGAATGGCAGGGCACGGCAAAGGGTCTCATCTCCTTTCTCCTTGCAAGGCTACTGCACAAGAGGAATTTATGTGTATGATGGATGTGTGGGCGATTTTGTGGTCAGAAATATGTATTTATAGGCTAGGGTTTCGGCACAAAGGTTGTGGAGGATAAGGATTACACAATCTTAGGGGAAAAGGACTAGGGAATTCGGCACAAAGCTTCTAGAAAGGGATATCTGGCAAATTTCTAGAAGAAAAGCAATAAAAGGGTGCAGCACCAATTTAGGCAAAGGATAAGGCTTCTAGAACCAGGTATTTAGGTGATTTAATGTGAAATTGATTCCCCCTTGCAGCTGGAATTAAGGTAGGATGAGATTAGGATAGGATAAGATAAGATAAGGTTAGTTTGGATAATGTTGGATAAGATAAGGTTTTGGATAATGTTCTTTCCTTTTAGCTGATTCCTTATCTTCTTTGTCTTGACTTTATTTTCTTCATCTCATCAGCATATTCCTAGCCTCTTAAACTTCAAAAACGTCCATCCACCTTGCTCGATGCATGTGCTATCCTTCCTTGGCCCAAAACTACTATAAATTGCACTTTCTTGCCAACTTTGTCATTTGAACCTGAAAACACACGAAAATAGCTTAAAACACTCGAATAAGTAGAAACTAGCTATGAAAATGCAAGAAAACAAGCTAACTAAGTCGCATAAATATGCTCCTATCAACCTCAATTTGAATATTTTCTCTCCCCTTGACCTTCCCTTGCGACAAAGAAAATTACAATCTTGAGCTTACATATAGCAACTTGAAGTGCTAGAAGTGATTCTCCATAAAACGTTTTGTAGTAGCATTTGTTTCAGTAACGCTTTATAACATACATGTATATAAACACGAATAGAACAAAGCACGTGTGATATGCTTGACGTTATAAAACGAAAACACAAATAATACAGGTATCAAATGTGATCAACATTTATGTTAGCTCAAAACTTTCAAAGAACATTAAGCAAAAACAGTATACAAATTTAAAATATATATTCCCTAAAAGACGCATAAAGATCGTGGAATTAGGGTAGAAAATATGAAACATAAACACCAACAATTTTGGGAACATGGAACACTTTTCGAATGCAAAATTTGGTGCCATGTGTTGAACCTTTGCTATTTGAAAGTACGAATTAAAATGCATATAATTCAAATTCAAAGATATATAGTTTGCAACCAACAAGTACACTTTCTCTCAATGCATGCATGAAATTATTGAAACCCCTTTGAATTTATATCTATAGAGGACTACTTTTCTAAACGGTACATTTGTTTTCCTGCAAATTTTTGCTGTGATCCTAAGTGTTTGACTTAGCTGCCAAACCCTTTCGAATCAAACTCACTAGCCAAAAAGCACTGTCAAAGCTTGTTTGTAATATAACAATCATGTCATCCACTACTTAATCAAATAGAAAATGGCTGTTATTATCAACTCCTTTTATTTGATACCGAATATCTTATCATCTCTGGCTTTTTTGGTATATCAAGTAGATGTGTAGATCTTTATGCATGATTATTTCTTGTACGTGTAGTGATACCCATTTTTCATTCTACTGGACTAGATTGTTTTCGGTATATGATCATATATACAACTGATGTTTAATAAATATTATTAAAAAAACAAGGCATATACGTATAGTGAATGTGTATGTGTACACTACATGATGTATATGGTTACGTTGTATGATGTTGATTTGGAGGTAACCTCTGTTTGTGGCAGGTTTCATTTGGTGGTTGAGTCAGGAATTTTATCATTTATTAGTATTGCGTGATTTTCTTCGCATTATCTCAACTTTTCATTTGGATTCATTTTGAACGTTGTGTCAAAATGAATCACTGAAGAAAATTTTTGTGTATCTGACGACATATTTAATCTTTATTACTATATCTTTTGCAATTATACTGAAAGATCTTTGCTTCTTTAAAGTTGTACTACTTCAGCATTATAATTTTTTTGGTTTCTATCATTCTATATCATCTTGTTTTTGAAAGAACACACTATCAATATCAATAATTCTCCCAAGTCCAGGCAGCTGCCATGCCAGCTTAGTAGACTAGCCGCCAACAGAGCCGACAATGGAACCAGACATATGAGAAGAAAACAATGAAGTAAATAATTTAGGGGATTCCCGAAAAAAAAAAAAAAGAGGTTTGACCGATCTCCTCGACAGTCCAAAGCCGTTGTGTGGTAGAGACAGTCAAGATTCGGTTTCGAAGTTTTATTTGAACACATATTTTACATCTCTACATTTAACTTGCTTTTTGAATTTGTCACTTAATACTATAGTCTAATGATATTCTTCTTTATTTGTAAGTTGTAAGTAAGAGGTCTTAGTTCTAATTCTCGTCAAAGACGAATTTGAATCACGTTATTGCTAGCTTATTGTGAGGTTTAGTCCACTCCTCCATCCAAATTTAGTTTCTAAACTACCCTCAATTATAAAACAAAACGCAACCCCGTTATTTACACTTTTCTAGTTTCTTTTCACCCACTAAACCTTCTATGTAATGCTCCCAAAACAAAACCCAATTGTTACCGAAGTATACACTCTGTTTCTACTGTAATTTCTATTTATTTACTTTCTTTTCCAATCTATTTATCTTTACTTGCGTGATGTAAGTCGAGAAATTGAATTATAGTATACTTCATTGTTGGCAGGAGCTTGCCTTGAATATGTTGTATGCAATCCGAATTCAGGGTTTATTGATTGATAGTACCCATCATAAGTTGACCTGGGTTGCTTTGAATCGTACTACTATACCATCCTCCGTCATAAGTTAAACGCATATAGGATAGGACAGGAGAGATACCCAAGCAACCCAGATCAACCCATACCAACCCATACCTAATTTCTGAGGCTCAAAAAATTTGAAAGCACCCTCCATTAATCAGTAAGATCTTCTTTTTTTTTTCTCCGTAAAAGCATTTTAGGGGTTGGGATAGAGTGGTTGGAGGTTTTATTAAGAATAGAAATTGGATTGAAGGGAATTCATGGTGGTTTACTTGTTGCTAATGTAGGGTGTATTTATATATACTAGTATTTGCCTACACACTTTGTCTGTATGAACACATGTTTTTAGAAAATGAGAAGGAGAGAGGGAGAGAGGGAGAAAGGGATAAAGAGAGAGAGGGAGAGAGAGAGAGAACGTGAGGGGAGTAGGAGGTATTTTTATATATATAAAAATATTGGAGGTATTTTAACATCACATATAGGTGAGGTTTCAATAAAAAAAGTAAAATTTGAACCTGTGAAATTACATTATTGCCCTTTTTTGTGTGATAGAAGACTAAATAGTATTTTTCACCCTCTTTTGGTTGGCAAAAAGGGTTTCATTAATTAATAGAGATTATCTGTATCTTCTATATATATATATATATATATAAATGGAGCACATTCAAATGATGAAACATTCAAAATATCATAAATTGTCCTTGAAAACTTCAAAATTTACAATTAGATTAGGGAAGTGTTATTGTCACTCCAACAATCTCATTCTACACTCCTCACAAGTGTATTTTCTTTCCAAATATAGAAAATTTGGAGTATAGAATGAGATTTTTGGAGTGACAACAACAATTCCTTTATATTAAATGAAGTTAAATTAGTGGGTGGTTTATGGTTGACTTCTATTTTCTTTTCAAATAATTTTTTGTGAAAACAAATATTTAAATTTAAAAAAAAACTTAATTTTCTAAAATTTTCAAATCGTACAAAAAAAAATGGTGAAGTTTTTAAATCGTACAAAGGCCAATTGTCACATGTGTAAGCGTGCAACAAGGAGCTAGTATATCTATATATATAAAGGGAGTGTACTCTATAATATCGTTTGTTTAAAAAAATAGTGAAGTTTTTAATATTCCCAAAATGCCTCTTCCTATTTAAGACTTAGTTCATCCCATCTTCCTTAATTAATGCAACAAATAATATCGTTCATTAAACAAAAAAACTTGAGTTGACATGAATTCGAATAAAATTTCTCTTTTAATTATGGTATCACTTTTGACCATCATGGCGCCGCTTACTACGCTTGCCACTGGTTCTTTCTTCTTCCTTTTCTAAATCATTTTACATGTGTATAAAAAACCATTTTAATGATATTTAATACCAAATTATATTTGAGTAATGAGAAGGGTGTCCCTTATTTCTTAGTGTTCCTATTCAAAAGACCGTATTGCCGTTTCAATGTTTGTCAACTTTGAACACAGTGGATGGGTGCATATATACATGGGTTTACACAAGTTGGCTGGAGCAATGTGCTCCACTCTCTGTATCAAATTTTGAATCTCTTTCTTTACAATTTAAATAAGTAGTGTAATTATTCTGTCATTTGTGATAAAAAGGTTCTAAAAGATGTTACGCACTAGTCGGGCGGTAGGTTGAGGCCTAGTGCCTAGGCTGCTAGGCGGGCGCTTAGGCAGACTTAAAGTAAATCTATTATATTTCATGTAAATAAGTGTATGTTTATACTTAAAATATATATAATTTCATCATGAACTACAAAATATAATGACATATATGTTATGAAGTATTGGAATATAATGAAAATATAGGGAACATGCATATAAAGTGTGTTCATTTAAGTATTCAACAAGTCTCTTACAATTTATTGAAAAAAATAAAATGCAAAATGAAAGTTATCTATTTTTCGTCTAAGTGAGTCGCAACCTAGGTGGGTGCCTAGGCGGGTCTGGGCAGACTAGGCGGGTGCCTAGGCGGTCTAAGCGGGTGCCTCAGCATGTCTAGGCGCCATTTCTTAATTTTTAAACACCTAGACATTAATCGGGACGGTGGTCAGCCACCTAGCACCTAGATGGGGTCTAGACGGGAATTTTTAGAACAGTGATAAAAATGTTGTAGATGTGTGATTTCTGCAAGACTGCAAGCATCATATGGCAATTAAGAAGATGACATTAACAATTACAGAACTCTTTATTGTGGTGCAAGAAGTTCGATTTCTACACCATGGCCAGCTTGAACTTTCAACTACTAACATGAAGTCTATTAAATAATTTTCCATTTATTGTGATCAATTGGTGATATTATGGCACAACTGCATTGTTATATGGCAATTTACATGGTGAAAATTGTGGGAATTATGGACATCAAAGCCTTAAATAAAATGGACCTGTATTGTTAAAATTAGTAATCAAAATAGCATGACACGGTGAGGATGTTTAGGTTAATATGTACTGTAATAAAATTAATGAATAAGTAAGTGATTTGTAGTTCAAGTGTTTAATGGAGTTTACTGTGTTGAGAATGAATGGTAAGATAAAGGAATGGAGATATGAAAAATTATGTATGAGATAAACAACTCCACATTGTAATCTCATACTTAAGGACTGGGATCACCTCGGATCCCAACCTGCGGAGTAAACTGACCAGAACATCTCAGCCTTCCATTTTTTATCTTATGGCCAGGAATAAATTTAAATGTTGAAAAATTCTTACGCAAAACAAGGCAAGATGAAATTGGAAGGCTAGGATGTTCTGGTCAATTTGTTCCCCAGGCTGGGATCCGGAGGTGATCCCAGTCCCAAACTTAAATTTTTCCGGTATGAAAATGTATGAGACACCCGAAAACATTTATCTTTTATGTGGTATGCAAAATCCGCCGTCTTCAGTCCTGACGAATTTGTACGTACAAAACATTTAAACACCTTTGATCAATGACCAAAGCCACAAGCCCACAGAGTGGGGGGTTTGGCCAATGGAGATTCGATGCCTAAGCCAGTTTCTTTGAAAGAGTTTAGGGCTTAATTGCATAACAAAAGCTTACAATAAATTGGTGGAGGATGGGGTATTATAGAGATAGGGCCGCCACATGTGTAGGGTTTTCCATGTCATGTGTCGGCATTCGGCCAAGATGTGTCATGAGTTGGATGATGCAGAGAATTATCCCGAATATATTATTTAATTAATAATATCCTGGAATTATCTCGTAGAATCTCTGATTGGATTTAATTGTTATTCCTTACTTGATTGAGTTGATCTTCAATAAGGAAAGCTTTAAAAATATGATTTGATTATTAATCTTATCTTTAATACCTTTGACTTTTCTCCTTGCCATGAGCAGCGAAGCTTCGAGAGATCGTAGTCAGCAACTCAGGTCTTCAAGAGGGTTGAACTGAGCGTGGAATAAATGTGAGCCTCACAAATTTAATAAGGGCATTCTTGTCAGTTGCATATAAAAGTTCACGTGACAGCTCTAAAATTTTCGGATTATTTTTTGCTCCACATTCTCCATTCTTTGGTTGTTAGTATAGGCAGTAAAATAATAATAATACATATTCCTTACAAATCCATTCCACCTATAGAAACATGCCCTTAGTAGAGTCTCTTCTCCATGCATGCATTGGTGGCCGCAGATCCATATAAGGACACGGTGATCCTTGGACCCTCCGGAAGCTGGGAAAACGCCTATGAAGGTCCTCCAGGGACCCTTGGAATGTTTCAACATGAGAGATGAACCTAGGTCTCGAAGAAGATTGTTTTTTTTTTTTTTTTTGTTAGACAGGATATAGTTATAGCCCAGTCGAAATTTGGGTACATCCATAGAGGAGGCTTGAATGTGTTGTAGGCAGTAGTTGCCTCGCAAAGAAGAAGATGCTAAAATTATTTTCGTCGTTCTTTTTTTTTTTTTTTCCTTCTACGTCATTGTTTGATCTGATTGACTTTAAATGAAACGGCTCGTTCCACATGTTTAGAAATTTTAACACATGAATTCTTACTATCTAGGCTAACAAATTTAACAAGTGATAAAGCCCACTAAGTTAACCATTTATTTAGATGAGGTAATGGAGAAAAAAATCTTAATACCACAATAATGGACAACAATTATCTTTAGATTTTTTTTAACCAAACAAAAAAAAAACCCTCAGTTTTGTCCTTCGTAACAGGTTAAAAAGTTATCAATTTACTCATAAGCGAATTTTTTTTTTCTTTTTTAAAATGACCTAGCTAAGAACGATGTTTATGATTTTGGATTGAAACTTGTAATGTTGTTTTTACGATTTATAAATAAAAAGTGTTACTGTTTAATTTTTCATATTATTATCGTCTAAATTTTTTTTTTTCTTTTTACATTAGGAGCCTCCGAAATTAGAATTTTGACTTTGCCACTAATTGGTAGGCAATTTAAGGTATTCAACAGCATCGAATCAGGAAGAGGAGAGATGGTGTACTTAACAAAACCAGAGATGCTTAAATAAAAAAATTTATTGACAAAAAAAAGGGGTCCAAAATTTTTATTATTGATTAAAACACCCATAATTGTCAAAAAAAACTTTAGAAGGTTGTGCCAGAAAGTTTTGGCCCACCAAAAACAATCCCGTTTCCTTCCTTCCTGTACTTTTTTCAGTTAGGAGAATAACTGCAGCTTTAGAGAGAGAGAGAGAGAGAGAGAGAGAGAGAGAGTCTCAAAGGTATGTTATCTCCTCAGAGACCGAACCAAATGCCATAAACAGAGAAGCAATATTAAGAGGGGGTGGAAACACAGAGAAAAGAGGAGAGAGAGAAGAAGAAGAACAGGAAATGTGGAAGGTTGAATACAGCGAAGCAATTGTTCATGCAGACCCACCCCCTCCACAGACCACAATGCTACATTATTATTATTTTAATATTTATATTCTTACGTGTGTGTATATATATATATATATATATATTATATAATATTGCATATAGTTGAGAATAAGAGGGAGAAAGTGGTGATACAGCAAGAAAGGCTAGTCCTTTGGTCTCTGCTGGTCTTCCATATTTCCATTGGCCACCACCTTTGCCGACCATTGTCGTGGGTTCCCACTGGCAGCTTTTTTGTCTTCTCCTTTCTTTTTTTTTCTTCCAATAATTTTAAAAGTATTCAATATTTCTTTTTCTCCTCTTATATTTCTTCTGACTCCGTTTTAGTGTTTTTGCATATAAAGATTTTGATGGGGTGGTAATATTTCTCTCTCTCTCTCTCTCTCCTTTTTCCACCCTCAAACAGTAATGATTTTCTCGTTAGGGGAATCGATGTTGAAGAATCGGAGGAGTTGTGAAAAAGTGGCGGTTATAGAAGAGGAAGAAGAAGCAGTCTCATTCCAAAAAACCAGTCATTTCACAAAGAAGAAGAACAAACAGAATCTCACCAACCGCACGAGTGTTTCTCTGTTTTCTTTGATGTGATCTTTCAAACTAAACACAAAAGAAATTTGGGTTCTGGGTTTTTTTCTTCTTTTTTTTTAAAAAAAAATTAAAAAATTTAATCTTTTTGTTTTTTTTGGGTATTTGTTTTTGGTTTTGATGAATCAAGGAAGGCAAATTCAGATGGTGGGGGGAAGTAATTACATGAACAATCAAGGGCAATACAATGACACAACTTTTACCAAAATCTTTGTGGGAGGGTTGGCCTGGGAGACTCAAAGGGAAACCATGAGAAGGTATTTTGAACAGTTTGGGGAGATCTTGGAGGCTGTTGTGATCACAGATAAAAACACTGGAAGATCCAAGGGTTATGGATTTGTAAGCAAATCCCGTTACTTTCTTTCTTGTGATTTTTCTGGGTTTTTCTGATCATAAAATTTGTGTTTCTTTGTTAATTAATGTTTGATTGCTTTGATTAGGTTACATTTAAGGATCCAGAGGCAGCCGTGAGGGCGTGCCAAAATCCATCCCCTGTGATTGATGGAAGGAGGGCAAACTGCAATCTCGCATTTCTTGGTGCACAAAAGACTCGCCCACCAATTCCTCTTCAGGGTTTTTGCCTTTCTCATACTATAATTTTATTCTTTTCTTTTACCATTTCTTGAATCATTTTGTTCTCCAATGCGGGATAAATCTTCTGCGGGATGTGAGTGCCTGGTTGACCTACTGTATTCTGCCGGTGGACCGAGTAATCACATCCCTCAGAAAATATTTCCATTCCTAAATGGGAATGTGGATCTAAAATGTGCTAGGGTTTGGAAATAAAGAAAAGAGACCCAATGTTTTTGTTGATTTTGTTATGGTAATGCTGCAGGTGCAGGAAGGTTTAGAGCAGCACATAGGTTGGTGGCGCCACCAGCTGCTTATCATGGATCCTCATCAACCTATTTCCCTCAACCCACTGGCCAATACACATTTCCTTATCCAGTTTATGGGTAAGCCTCAAATTCCCCAGAACAAAAACACATCAAAAACTTTCTTTTCTTCTCCATATAATTTCCAGAACAATTTACATGATACAGGTTCACTGCTGTGTACCTATATTTGATTTTTCTTTCCTTCTTTTTGGGTGTAAAATTACAGGTACAATGGATATTCACAAGATTCCATGTATCCCATGGTAAATTTTTTACCACTTTTTCTTGTTTTTTAACAAACGAATATTATTTACACTAAGAGAAAGATGTGAAGAAAAATATCATTAGACCGTAGTACTAAGTAGTTTTACCACTTTAAGTGGGTACATAATATCTATTTTTTCTTTTGTTTTTTCTTGATTTTTTCTTAAGCTGACTTTTGTGCAAAATGCATGTTATTGTGCAGAACTATTACGGTGTCTATGGTGGTGGTGGCCAACAATTCTCACCTTACTACACCACCACAACTGGAGGTGCATCTGGGCCAGCTGGAATTTACCAAAATATCTACCCATTATATGCTCAATATGCTCAGAGTAGTAGTCAGGCTCATGCCCTTGGTGTCCAATATCCCCAAATGGTACAGTACCCTTATTTGCCTCTGCCCTATGGGTCCGCCTCCACAGCTGGGATCCTCTCACTTCCTCCTCCTTCAATGCCAATCACCTCCTCCACAACTACCCCAGGTAAAAACATTTTAACCATTTTCCTGCTAATATTCCAGCATAATTCGCTTAAGATATCGTCGCCGTGACACTCCAGAGAGAAAATATGAATTTACAATTTACATGCAAAATGTTACAGGTGAAACAGCAGCAGCAACTGGGGTCACGTCAGCGGGGGCAGACGCCCCACAACCTTCTGGGGTAAATTCTGGGCAGAGTTCTGCAACTTAATATCCACAAAGCATCAAAACAATGTCAACTTTTCAAGACTAACAGCATTGAAAGAAGGGAAGGGGAAAAATGCCATTAACAGAACCAGGATTTAAGCCATCATTTCCGAAGAGTTGCCTGCTACTGCAGATTAATCACATCAGCTGCTATCAGAAGAGGGTAAAAGGGTTTCATCCAAGTGTCAGCATCCGATTGGTTCTTCATTTGCTTCACTAACTTCATCATCATCATCATCAAACATGTTCTTGGTTAGGACAATTAGGGGGAGTCTAGCTTATTTTTCAAGTTAGTTGGTAGAATTAGGGAAGGAATTAATTAATTAATTAATTAAGACTCATAAGTAATCATTAATTCATGTAATTGCATGAAGGTGGAAGCTAAATATTGGGCTTCGGTTTCTGCCTCACAAGTCACAACACTAATTAGCAGTTGGATTATGTGTCTGGGATTGCTGAGAGCATCCAATGACAGAAAGCCACCTCTGTTTATATTGGTAAAAGCAATCGGGTTTCAAAAGATTTGTTTTATGTCTTTGAAACACCAGTTTGGTCAAAAGCTTGGGATAGCTTGATTGGCCATTTAACTTGTAACTTTTATTTTTTATGAATTTGGTCACTGTTTTTTCAGATAGGATGGATTAATTTGAAGAAATAGAAGATTGTCTTTCTGGTTATTTTGGTTTTTCTTTACTATGATTCTTCTTTTGCACAATCAATCAATCACTTTTGAGGCTTTGAAGAATGTGCTTGGAATCCAAGGAGATCTCTCATTTTTTAGGCAATGCATGGTTTTGCATAATTAATTTAGTAATATAACACTTATTGCATATTTGTATTATTATTTGTACCGTATTTTTAATAAAAATAGACCCATCAACACGCGTCTCATCTTTATAAGAGAGATGATATAAATAATTATACGAATATGTGGTGAGAGTAGTATTTTTATAATTAATTTGATTTGGTTTTGAGATGCAAAATTGAATTACTTGTCTCAAATTACATGAACATGCTTCAATATTGAAGAAGAAAATAACAGTAAGTGGTAGGGGAATTTCTCCAATTGCTAGCTGAATTTTTGCTTTGTGACAAAAGAAATTAAAGCAATGTAATATTGTTTAACTTTAACGAGAGAAGATATTTGTCATCGAATTGGATTATCTTATCTTAAATTCTTAATTGATTGTATAAGGTCTTAATAATTTATTTATAATTTTTGACAAAAAAGAAAGAAAAGGAAAGTCAACTTGTACCATTATCTAGAGCCACTTATCTCTCTCTCTCTCTCTCTCTCTCTCTTCTCCCTTTCTCTGTCTTTTCCGTCAATTTCTCCCGAACCACTCATATTCCATCTCTTCGTTATTTTTTGTTTTTCCCTTCACTCTCCCTATGTCGTTTCTTAGGCCATCTCATCAGCTCCGTCATCCCATATCTCATCGACTTCGTCGTTGTTGTCGCAACTAATAGTCACTACTCCATCGTCTTCGAATTGATCGCTTAATCGTGGATGTATCCACAATTCACGACCCAAACAGCGTGTGGAGGAAGAACATAAATGATAATTGTTTATGTATAAGCTAGCTTCCGAATTTCTCTTTCCTCATCGCTAAATCTAGCAAGAAACTGCTCACAATGTCAAAGTAGAGGGGCATAGAGCGAGCAATAGCATGTTGGAACTTGTGAGATTTCTGTTAAATTGCCCAAACAACCTCATTTAGCAAGGCTGTTAGAGGCGCTTTTAAGCCTCGTTTGTTATATAGAATTAAATTGAAATAGTTAGCTCACCACATTCAATGTATATTAACTATCAATATATCGTCTATATTACTGATATAATCGATATTTTGATTAGCTGTCTATATGCTTGTCAATAAAAATATAACTAGAAATTGATTGATGACATGAGATCATTCCGGGCTGGTTTGGAATTGTTGTGCTTTTTTTAATAAATTGTTTCTACTGTGTTTTAAAAATAATCAGTTGCAAAATAAAGCAGTTGGTTGTTTGATAAATTGTATTTTTAAAAGTGTTGTGAGTATGAAAAGAAGTGTCCAAAAGGATAATCAATATCATTGTTTAAAATTAATGATCTTATTTCATGAATTACAAATATTCTAAAGGTTCAACTCTGCTTTTTATTAAAGCTGCTGTCTGGAGGCTATTGCTTTTAAAGTGAAGCAGTTTTTGGTTAAAAAAAAAAAACAATATCAAAGTGGGCATCCATTAGTCCATTGGACAAGCCAACTAGTTGACAGTTTAACTTGAAATTTTCCCCTTTTCCTTGTAGATGAGCTCAAATTTTATTTTATTTTTTTTGTCAAGATGAGCTCTAATTTTAACTAGTAGAACTTATTTTTAGGAGAAATGTTTTTGCTAGGTCTAAAGGACTTTCAATTCATTCTACAAATTGAATCTCTTTTTCTTTTCTTTTTCTTTCTCAGAACTTGGGTGTCCAAATATCATTTTGGGGTCTCCATAAAATCACCCATAGTCCAAACTCCAGTGGATGAATGGGCTTTGACCACCATAAGAAAATGAGAACTGGGCTTTCTGGGCCCTGAGCCCACTCTTGCGCTTCCAAAAAAATCCGGCGAGGCGATTGTTGCGCACCTTTAAATGCCCTACCTCTCTAGAAAATCAGAAACCCTAGACCAGAAAGTGTTGAGGTTTTGCAGCCGCGCAGCTCTCTACCACCCATCAGTCTCAGATCTCATCTCCCTCAGGTGACTCTCTCTCTCTCTCTCTCTCTCTCCTGTTAGCATCGACTGCAAACTCTTCTGAGTATGTTTTCCATGGCAAAACTAATAATTGTGGGCTTGGTTGTTGTTCGTTATAGCGAAAAACGATGTCGATTTCAGAGATTGCTTGCACCTATGCCGCCCTAATCCTCCACGATGATGGCATCCCCATCACTGTATCCTTTTTTCCATTTTTCTCTCACATGATCGATTTTATTATTTATTAGTTTGTTTTTTAGCTTTTATTGGTTTATTTTTATGATTTGCTATTAATGTTTATGCTGCAATTGTTAAACTTTTGTGTTCATGTTTTTTTTTGTATGGATTAATATGGGTTTGATTTAGTTGTGTTATTTTATTTTGATTTGGTTTAAGTTAATGAGTTAGATTAAATAGAAATTTAGAAATGTTGTCTTTGGAAGCTGTGATTCTCCTTAATATTGGTTTGTAATAGGCTGAGAAGATTGCAACAGTGGTGAAAGCTGCTAATATCACTGTTGAGTCTTACTGGCCCGGCTTGTTCGCCAAGCTCGCCGAGAAGAGGAACATTGAAGACCTCATCCTGAATGTTGGCGCTGGTGGCGGCGGTGCTGCTGTAGCCGTTGCTGCTTCAGGTGCCAGTGGGGCTGCCCCAGCTGCCGCTGCTCCTGCAGTAGAGGAGAAGAAGGTATTGGGTCAATTCTATCATTTTTCATCGAGGGAATTTGTTGAAATTGTTGTGGTTAGTTAGTGTCGGGTTATCTGATTTGCTCGTTTTGGTTTCGAATATGACTTTTACAGGAAGAGCCCAAGGAGGAGAGTGATGACGATATGGGATTCAGCTTGTTCGATTAGGAGCTCCTTTCAGCAAAGATGTAATCCATTCTTCTGTTTGATGGTTTTTAGTACTTTGAGATTAGTTACCGTATCAGTCTAGTAGGGGGTGTCTTTCTTTTTGGCTTATGATATGTAGTGCTAATGGAGAAATTGTTAAAGGCTCCTGGTTTTCTGCCGAACGTGTCCTATTTGTGAACATCTTATGTTTGAATTTCTTGATATAAACGTATGTTACTCTTTTGATCTTGAAATTGAATTGTTTGCGATGGTTTTATCTTCCGTTTGATGTGCAATACATGCTTCGAAACATGATCACGAGCTCTGTGTTGGTTGCATAACTCTCGTTCGAATGCTTTAGTCTTGTTTACAGAGATTGATAGGCAGTTAGTGTTTTCCGGACGACCGAACTCTTCGGTTATATTTTCTCCCGGCTTGATGTGTGTTTTGCATACGGAAATTTCATATTATTGAACTGCGATGCTACGATAAATGTATGTGAAAATATGCATCGAAGAAAAGACAATCGAATATGAATCTGCTATTGGTTTCGTTTGATCTATAGCCGCTACAGCCCTCCACGGGTGTCCTAAGATACGCAAATTGCCTCAATTGATGCCCTCACGCACTGTGTTGCTTGTAAATATACTGCACACAAGACGGTCAGCTAGGGCGCGCAGCAGATTTCTTCCGTGTTTCTTCACAAAACCGGTCAACTGCTGGTTAACTCGTGTTTCTCATGGCGTTGCGACATTTTCCTTTGCGAGCGGTGCAATTTCCTCACCCTCAATCCCAAGTTCGCTGTTGGCGACACCCAAACTCAGCAGCACTTCCTCCCACTTCTTAGCAGGACCCTGCGCGGTTCCGATTCAAAGGATTTAGGAATGCAAGAATGCGACTAATTGTAAATGGATTGTGCGAGAGGCGCGATGTCTTTACCTTCCACGAGAGATCTTGAGCCATGCAGTTGCTTATGATCTCAGTAAAAGCTGGAGTTCCATAACTTCCGAGGGCTCTTGTGACGGTTGTAGCGATTGCTTGTACATCCACTGGATCAACAACTTCGCACTGAAACATCAATTTCCGAAACTTGAGCTCACGCGAAAGTATAAAAGATTCTGTAAAACTAAAGGGAAGGAACTTAAGTATTACTTCCACATTGAAGGCTCCCATATGAAATCCAGTGAATCCTTTTTTAACAGTGTCTACCAACCCGCCGGTTGACGCAACAATGGGCACCTGCAGAAGCGTAGCAGCGATTCAGTACTAAGGCAAGAAGTACCTTAGGACGTAGAACTTGCTTGGGAAATGGATCTTACAGTTCCATAACGCATGGCGTGCAACTGGATGAGACCACATGGCTCGAATCTGCTTGGAACCAACATGAAATCAGCTCCTGCCGTGATCATATGGGCCAGAGGGACATTGAATTTCGCTATTCCTCGGGCTTTGTCTGGGTATTCTGTTTCCAGCTGTTCAAGCTGCTTCTCCATTGGCTTTTTGCCAGTCCCCTGAGGAAATTGTAGAATGCAGATCAGGATGATATACATATATAGGTTTTGGTGGCATGACAAACAGATAAGCAATATAAGGAGAGGAACAACTTCCATGTCCGGTACTTACGAGGACTATAATCTGAACATTCTCTTTGATAAAATGGGGAATGGCTTCTATGAGAATGTCCGAACCCTTCTGCTCTTCAAGCCTCCCAATGAAACCTATGACAGGGATGTCTCTATCCACCGGCAGTCCAACTTCTGCTTGGAGGGCTTCTTTCAAAAGAGGCTTTGCATCAGCCACCTAAGCAAGTCAAATTTAAAGAGTCATTGCCATACGAATCATAGAATTTGCACGCAGTGCGGTTATGGAAGTTGTACGATGAGTATTCTTACAGTTGAAGCATCATATTTGACAGTTGTATACTTGTCAGTTACGGGATTCCATTCCTGGACGTCCATGCCATTCACAATTCCTTGAATTCCAGATTTCCGAAGAATGTTATCCAATTCAACTCCTTTATCAACTGAAGAAACAAGTTCTTCGGCGTAGTATGGGCTAACAGTCAAGACCTTGTCTGATTCCAAGATTCCTGCTTTCATCCAGTTAATTTTCCTCCCCTTTACTGGTTTGTCATTCCTGTGGAATTGAACCAATCATACTCAACTTTCAGTCAGACAATGCTATGCGGTCTACGCTATTTAAAAACTGCGAAAAAACTTTACCCGTCAATGAAATCAAACGAGCTCTTGAATTCATTGGGCAGATTGAGAAGTGCAAAGTCAGCGAAAGCAAATCTGCCTTGGTAAGCAATGTTGTGAATGCAAAAGGCTACTTTGGCGGTCTTGTATATGCCTTTAGGCTTGTATATGGCTTTCAGGTAGCATGGAAGCAGGGCGGTGTGCCAATCGTTGGCAATGAAAACAACTTCTTCCCCTGCACACAGAAATGTCGTACTACCAATTAACGCGTAAAAGATTTTGTAAAAGTGGTGTTGGTGAAAAGAATTGGAGATGATTTTTGCCTACCATATGGTCCAGAAAAATATTTGCTGCTGTTAAGGTTCAGAACTCTTGGTGCTACTAGAGCTGCCTAAAATTATACAATCAGAAGATGCACAGATTAACATTTGTACTAAACACTTGATAACAGTTGGTAACAAAATGTATTATTTACGCTCGTTACGAAAATAGACAAACGAGGGTGGACATTACTAACCTGGCATAGAAGGCTGAATCTAAGTTGATTGTCCTTGAAATCGACTCCAGCGACCGGACCATAAATTTTGGATGCAGTTTTCCCCCATACCTTAACAACCAATCACAAAATGCAGATAAGAAATCGAGGTTTCTTCCTTGTCATGCTATTTCCAAAACATTGGAAAGATCAGTGAGTGAAAATATAAGACCAAACCTTTTCGAGAAACAATGGGTGATCCACGAAAACACGATCAACTCCTCGTTTGTAGCAGTGAAAAAATCCAACTGTTTCGGTTTTATCTCCCACTGTAAGCTACACAGATAGGAATAGGATAGGAATAAATCAGTTGAACAACCAAAAATTCATTCATTGTCCTATTTCAATGTTGATCAAGGTTATATGTTACACGCACCTCAACTGTGACTTCTGTATCCCATGCATCCTTGTACTGATCATAACGCGGAGAAATCGTCATCACTCGATGCCCATTTGCCTGAAGAAGGATCAATTTAGTTACCAGAAATCGTTACTGAAATATGTGCAAACATAACCGGTCACAAACTTTTAATCAAAAACAAAACTCGCTTGACACTACGCTGACACTAAATGGGAACTAAACCATTGCTTATATACAGTTTATTGTCTGTTTAGTATCGTCCGCTTCTATTTGTGCGTATTAACTACAAATCAACAGAGGAAGCAAAGCTTACAGCCATAGCCGGTGGGAGGCCTCCAAGAACATCACCAAGTCCACCAGTTTTACTCCATGGACCAACCTCAGTTCCCAGAAACACTAAATTCATCCCACTTCCACAAACAATGACTCCTGAAGTCTTCCTAGTGCTGTTGACGGTTTTGCCCCTCGTTTGCCTTGCAACTGAATTGGCCATGATTCTGACTCGGAGCTCGTCCACCGAGTTCAAAGCTCTCAACCCATTGTGAGTCAGGGTCTGTTTTCCAAAACTCATTTTCTTAAATCCTGTTTTCGGGTCTGATCCGGACGATACAGCGCCATAGCTGACATGGGAACTTGTGGAGGCAAAGCTTGAAGCAGTGATAGTTGCCATCAACTTCGTAATTCTATTATGTTCTGCAAAACAGTAAAACACAAAAGATTATCAAATCGTAATAAGATCAACTTGGGATTGCTTCTGAAACGGCTAAAAGTGCTTTTTGACAATCAAAAGGGTTTCTGCCTATGTTTGGCAGTCAAACTTAAAAGTGTTTCTGGATCGTAGAAGAACCTACTTCCTACAGAAGCAGTTGAGCTCCTCACAGCAAGCTGCAGATGGATGCTTCTGTCTTGTGTGGTTGTGTGGTGAAGGCTGTAGTGCAAATAGTGGTGGTTTTAAGCAGTGAAGCAGGAGGGTTAAACCGTAATTTCGAGTTTGCAGAAGGCGACTATGGTGGAGGGGTTTGCAGTGCCGAGAACCTCAAGATTCATTAGCGGTGTGTGCAATCCGCAGCAGAATATGCCGAAACAAATTCTCATGTGCAAATTGCTCTCTCATAGGCCTGGTTTGGTATTGCTGTGCTTTGAAAAAAAACTGTTGTGAGAATAAGCGGCTGTGCTGTGAGAACAAGCGGCTGTGAAATAAAGCCAGTAGAGTGTTTGGTAAACTTTTTTGTGAAAGTGCTTTTGGAAAAAAAAGCAGGATGATAGTGTGTCTTTTCATTAAAGGAGCACTGTAGCTCCGTGTGCTTTGAAAAAACTGGCTTTTTTTCAAAGCAGCAAATAGCAGCTTCAGCTTTTCCTTTGATTTTCAGCTTATTCTCACAGCAGCTTCCAAAATAAGCCATTTTTTTTCAGTTTACCAAACACAAAAATGACCCTCAGCTTTTTTTCACAGTGACTTTTTTTAAAATCACCTCAATCCCAAACGGGGCCATAGTCACCTTGGGGTCTTTTGGACTAATGTCCAAGAACAAGAGGAGGAAACAGCTTCCTGTAGTCTTGTCTCGTATCCCAGATTCTCAATCCTAGGCTGCCTACCCTACCTTGGGACTTATACTAGCATTTCGCATTGGACTTCTAGTCAATAACCAAATTCTCGCCGGATTATTTTGTGAGGATTATAAGAATCCTTTAATCACATCCGTTTATTATATATCGTGCGGTCAGAAATTATTGTAAATTTTTTTATTTAAAATTGAATATAAACAGTACTTGACAAAAACTGACCGCACGATGTACGATGAACGAATGTGATTGAATGATCCTTGAGATCCTCACAAAGAGAATCGGGCGAGGATCCTCACTCCTACCCACTCACTAAAATTTATTCACTAAAATATGTTCATAAAATATTCATTTGTAGAAATGAATGAGGTTTATAGTGTGCTCAAATTTGAATAGGTGAGACACCGCTAGAGGTTTGTGTAGCAAAATTCAACAAACATCTACACAAGACGTCACTTCTTTTGGAATTGGATCCTCTCCGAGACAAACCCTCAAGATCCTCCTGACCGGAGTTAGTGGGTCATTGGATAAAAAGTCAACGGCTACAATTATTATAACTTTTAAAGGACCCCCTGTTTGTAGTCATTGGATAAAAATTCAACGGCCCACTAACACCGGTCAGGAGGATCCCGAGGGGTTGCCTCGGAGAGGATCCAATTCCTCTTCTTTTTTCAAGGGACTGACGTTTTGGAAAATCTTATTTAAGGTCATGGTCATTTTCACTCAATTATGATCTCACTTATTGACATGACTAATTGTTTAGGGTATAGAATCGCCTGTTTTAGAGTTTAAGCATTAAATTACTGGAACCGGAGACTTACAGCCTATAATTGAAGTAATTACCACTATGAGACTAGAATCTAACGTTTAAGGTCATGGTCATTTTCACTCAATTATGATCCCGAGGGGTTGCATCGGAAAGGATCCAATTCCTCTTCTTTTTTCAAGGGACTGACGTTTTGGAAAATCTTATTTAAGGTCATGGTCGTTTTCACTCAATTATGATCTCACTTATTGACATGACTAATTGCTTAGGGTATAGAATCGCCCGTTTTAGAGTTTAAGCATTAAATTACAGGAACCGGAGACTTACAGCCTATAATTGAAGTAATTACCACTATGAGACTAGAATCTAACGTTTAAGTTCCAAATGCTTATTCTACACCTTGAAGCAAGCAACTTTGTGAAGAAAGTTAAGTATACGCAAGGCTTTTTTGGAACCAAATGTTATGTTTAGAGAATAACTAGCTTATTCAGTTAGCTAACATAATGTGATGAAAGAAAGACTCTAAATAACATTCACAATCACAAATCATTCAAATTACTAATATCTTTATTGAATTAAAATTCACTTGTATATATGACTTTAAGACAATCTCCAACCCTTGGCCTAAAACCTAAAATTTTTAGCCTATAAAATTTGATTTTAACCCAGAAACAGATTTTCTGCTACAATCATTCTAGCTTAAAATTTTAGCCCCAAATTATTAAAGAATGAATTTAGGCTTTTTTTTTTAAATTAACTTTAAAAAAATTATGTAGACTATCCTAAATTAATTTTATAAACATTTTAACCTAAAAATATTTAAATTCTGATAAACATTGAAAAATCACTAAACCGACACATGAAACTCATGAAACACTATAGAAGAATATGAAACACATGATAGAGATGTATAAACACAAGACACATGAGCAAACACATGGTTTTGGAAGATGGTAGAAAGAAAAATTGGAAGAATTGTCGGAGAAAAGTGAGTTTTGTGTGGATGTTTCAACAAATATATAGGTATTTATAGAGTTTTTGGGTGAATTTTGACTTAAATAATTTTTTATAATTAATTTAACCGTTGAATTTAAATTTGGGCCGTTAGATTTTTTTTTTACCATTAGATTTGATCATATTCGATCTCAGTCATTGGATTCAATAAATTTATAAATATAAAACAAAAATATTGACTAAATTAAATGTGGACCGTTGGATAACCAACATCCCATTTGAATGTGAGCTGTTGATCAACCAAAAGAGCTGTTGGGCTCAATTTTACTGGCAGACAAGTGAGAGACATATGTGAAGCACATACAAAACACATGTGAAGGACATACAAAACACATTATAGAGATGAAGCACACACATAACACATGTGAAACACATGACACACACGAAAAACATACCAACGTACATACAAAACACATGAAACACAAACCTACACACATGAAACTGAAACCTTCAATCATTCTCTATATAAACACAGGTTGAATATCAAACCATCACACAACATTCAAACCTTCAATAATCCTCTATATTCACCAATCTTCCAACTTTCAAAGTGTTTTTGTTTCCTAAAAATCATCAATATCTCATCAATGGGTGATAAAAGAAGGCGTAGCTTGGCAATGCAGATGGCATAATACCAAGCAAGTCGTGCAACTGCCGATGCAGAAATGAACGCAGAAGAAGCTGAATTTACAAACTCGCTTATTTAAAATCAGCACCATGCCAAATCTAGCCATCATGGTTTTGTCATGGAGCGTTCATTTGTGCAGCGTGATAGAGAAGAATGTCATGATCGGATGATGAAAGATTATTTCATCGAAAGTTTGAGATATTATTCTCATGATTTTCGGAGGCGGTTTCGGATGAGGAGAGAATTTGTTGAAAGCATCTTGAACGCAGTTGTCTATTGATAGGAGCATATTTATGCGACTTAGTTAGCTTGTTCTTGTGCATTTATGTTGTTATGTCTTAGTTAATTATGTATTTTAAGCTATTTTCGTGTGTTTGTAGGTCTTAATAACAAAGTTGGCAAGAAAGTGCATTTTGGAGCATTTTGAAGCATTTTTGGGCCAAGATTGGATTGCATGCACATGGAGACATGAGGATGGACGTTTTTGAAGATTCGAAGGCTGGAAATCAGCATGTGTGTGTGCAAATGTGTTGATTTTGGGTTGAAATGGTGAAGAGCATGTGTGTGCAAATGCAAAGAGGAACACACACATGCAAAGACACTCATTACCACAACATTCACCCACTACACCCATTACATCCACTCATTACCACAACACTCATCCACTACACCCATTACATCCACTCATTACCACAACATCCACCACTACACCCATTACATCCATCCATCCACTACACCCATTACATCCACTCATTACCACAACATCCATCCACTACACGCATTACATCCACTCACTACACCCATTACATCCACTCATTACCACAACACTCACCCACTACACCCATTACATCCACTCATTACCACAACTCCATACACTCCTCTCCCTAGCCTATAAATACATCCACCCTTCACCATAACTAAGGAAATCCATCAGAAGACACATTCTGCCGCAAGGCAGAGTCTTTTCTCCTTAACAATTCATTCATCCATTCCCGCCTAAAACAGATTCCCACTTTTTGCCGCACCCTTCCTTCATCATTCTCCATAGTTTCTGACCTTAATCAACCCTTGTCGCACCATACATCCATCCTAACCATAATTCCATCCAAAGACCTTACATTCATCCATATATTCCCACATCCTAAAAACACATACAATTCCATTCCCTTGCCTTGACACTCATCCAACCAAAAATCAAACACAATTCTATACATTCCCTTCCCCTTGTCGTGGCATCCATCCAACCTAAATACATTCATAACCTTTCCATATATCCATACACATCCTTAGATACTTGTGCTGCAACAAGGTGGTGAAAAAGAAGGTCCTTGGCGTTTCAAGCTTGAAACTTTGGAGCGTTTTAGGTGTACTTCGTTCTTGCTTTCAATGTCTACTTTGTTATTTTCCGATTTTGTTGCAATTATGAGTAGCTAAACCCCTATTTAGTTAGGGGGAATTCAAAGACATGAACATACTTGCAATATGAATTGATTACCTTCAGTTGTGAATTCAATTTGTTTAACTGCTTGATTGATAACTTATTTGTGTATGTTTATTAAGAGTGCACACTTAGTTTGCATGCATGAATATGATGCTAGAGTATAAGGGAGTTTCATCTAATAGTTACAAACTTATATTCACAAGTAGTGGAGGTCGCTTATAAACGATCGCGTTAAATGAATTCTTGGCATGAGTTTCATGCTCATCATAGTAACGAATGCCTCGTCAATACTTATAGTTTTCATGATGCTTAAAGATCTTTGATTGTATCTTTATTGTGCTGTTCACGTAAAGGACTTTTGAAGAATGCTTTGAATTGTTGTATGCGCTTTCCCATCCAATTCAATAACTTAAGGAGAACTTGAAGGTTAATTTAAGCGGACCTAATTAATCTGGGGTGTTGAGTTTCTTGATTTATCAAAAGAACAACTGAAAATTGGTTTATGTGCAAGTGTGTCATGTGTGGAGAAGAACCCTCTAGCTAGCCCATCATCCATAGTTTACCCAAATTCGTCCAAAATCTGTTTTAGTTTACAATCTGTTTGTTTTGTCTTCAAATTCGTCAAAATCAAATCCCCCTTTACTTTAAAGTGTTTTATTAGTCAAAATCTGTTTTGATTTGTGTTTTTAAGTGTCTTGAGTCAAGTTAGAACCTAATTTCGTCCAAAACCATCCCTAGAGTCAGTTTAGAGTCTAATTCATTGTTTTAAGCTGTTTTGAGTCTTTTAAACTAGTTTTGAGTCTTTTTAGTTTGTATTGCATCTTTTGAGTCTAGTTTGGTGTTTTAAACTTAATTTTACGTTTTTTAAGTCAGTTTCAAGTGTTTTAGCAATCCCTCCTAATCCCCGGCCTAGAACGATTCATACTTACATTCTTTACTACAATTGACAACAAGAGGGTTTAATTTGTGTGTTAAGTTAATTTTCGCATCATCTATCATGACCATTACTTTGCAAGGAAGATAGATTTCGTAGGCCGACAAAGCCTATCATCTCATCAGAAGCTCATATCTGCATTTCGGATGCTAGCTAATGGGTGCTCTGCAAACTCAACTGACGAGTATTGCCGACTTGCGGAGAGTACTGTTATTGAGAACCTAAAGCGCTTCTGTAAGGCAATTGAAGCCATCTATGGAGCCACATACCTCTGCAAGCCAAATCGTGAAGACTTGAAGCGGCTTCTATGCAAGGCAGACAAAAGAGGCTTCCCTGGCATGATAGGAAGTCTCGATTGTATGCATTAGGAATGGAAGAATGTCCTACTACTTGGGTCAGCCAATTCAATGGATGTCATAATAAGCCAACCATCGTGGTCGAGGATGTGGCGTCTTACGACACATGGATCTGTCATGCATTATTCGGCGCTCCTGGATCAAACAACGATATCAACGTTCTTTGGTCTTCTCCTCTGTTCGATGATGTTGTCAAAGTTATTCTCATCCCAATAGTGCAAAGAAGAAATTATTTTCGCAGAGACAAGAGTCTTACATGAAGGATGTGGAGAGAGCGTTCAAGATCCTACAAGCTCAATGGGCCATTGTTAGAGGGCCTGCACAACTTTGGCATACTGAAGACCTCCATTCAATCATGATAACGTGCATAATTTTGCACAACATTATTGTGGAAGATGAATATGTCAAAATTGAGGAAGATTCTGACGAAGAGGTGGATAATGACCAACCAACATATGCTAGAGTTTTGGCAAGAGATGTTGAATATCTCGCTGCAACCACATACAAGACCCGACATGATAGGGTCACACTCAATGAGTATATGAGACGTTCAAATAGAATTCAAGCTCCTCAAGGTCATGACACACTCCGCAAGGATTTGATTGAGCATATATGGCACCGAAAATGAGAACATAGATGATGGATAATCTTAAGTGTAATAATGTGTTATGTTATGTAATAATTTTGCATGTACTATGTTGGTATTTTCTAGTAATAAATTGAATTGTCTTCTTGTGACAAGTCTTTTCATTAGTACGTTATCAAAATTATTGAAGGCCATTTGAATTATTGAAGGCATCTATTGCACAATAATTAATGGGTGCTCTGCAGACTCAACTGACAATAAGTACAATAATTATTGAAGGCATCTAGATTAATGAAACAATAATTAATAAGTCATAAACTTAATACAAACGACATTTAATAAACCACATAAACTTAATACAAAGGACAATTAATAAACCACATAAACTTAAAAAAAAACGATAATTAATAAACTACATAAACTTAATACAATCGAAAATTCATAAACTACATAAACTTAATAATGATATCCACCATCTTGATTTGGTGATGGACTTGGTGGTGGACTTGGGATATAGCCTCGAGATCAATTATCATCTTGAAATATACTCCTTCTTGCATCCCCTTGCAAAATTTCCCTTTCCTTACCACGTGACCACTTCTTCCTCTTTGAAGTGTATTTGTTAAGGTCCTCCACCATCAAATTTGCGAACCTCTCTTGCTCCCTATCCCCGAGCTGCATCATAGCCACACGCATTCAGACCGCTTCGTCCTCCCGAGAGCTACGACTTTTGGTCAATCTTGCAAGCAATTTGTTCACTAATGGTATCTTGGGACTTCCCTTTTCTCTTTACTTCCTTTTGCTTATCTCTTCCCGGGGGCCTTGTAAAGAAGAAGTTGGGGTCATTTGTTCGACACCTTCATTCACACCTTCATTGAAATCATTTGGGGACGGGGCTTCACTATGAAATAATCTTCCCCATTATTGGTCTGCATCGGTTCCCCACGTTCCAAGCATGATGCAACTTAAAAGATTGATTTTTTGGTGTAGTTCTTGTCTTGTAAATTGTCATTGCTTTGTCACCCTATGCATCAAATACGTAAAAACAATTAGTTGAAAAATACTATTATGTACATGACAGATAAAATATCAACAAAGAAAGTCACAATTTCTGAGAAGCTCCTTCCACTAGGCATGTCAACTGTGGCTCTCTCCAAGCTTCCCTTCCACAAAGTGCATGCTTTGTTGATAACCTTCCACCGATCATAAACACCACCACCTTCCCTTCCGCCGGCGTTGGAGTTTTCATGGAACTTATCAATGATTTTACCCCACAAAACCTTTTTATTTTGATTCGTGCCGACGACATCATCTTCGCTAATGGAAATCCATGCCAATCATAAAGCAATATCTTCCTCAAAAGTCCAATTATGACCTCTAACATGCTCTTTTGTCATCTTAAAAATTTTGGAAATGAGATGGTAGAAAGAAAAATTGGAAGAATTGTAGGAGAAAAGTGAGTTTTGTGTGGACGTTTGAACAAATACATAGGTATTTATAGAGTTTTTGGATGAATTTTGAGTTAAATAATTTTTTTTAATTATTTTAGCCTTTGGATTTAAATTTGGGCCGTTAGATCTTTTTCTTACCGTTAGATTTGATTATATTTGATCTAAACCGTTGGATTCAATTAATATATAAATATAAAACAAAACAAAAAATTTGAACGTGGACCATTGGATTAACCAACGACTCATTTAAAACCAGCCGTTGGATTGAAAAAGTAGCCGTTGGGCTACCGACATGGCCTGACAGCCGGGGGACACGCCCACGTGGGTGGGGTCCCACTGGACGAGTTGGTTTGGCATCTGGGCTCCACAGCCCGTGGTTCACTCACACCGGCTGGGGCCCACAATGATTTATGGCCTAAAAACGGGTCGGTATTTGGCCATCTGTTGAGTTTTAGGTTTTGTTTAGCACTTGGGTTGGGTTGGGTTTTTTTGGGGGGGAGGGGAAATTTAGGTTTTAGCTCAAGGTTGGAGAAGACCTAATTTTGGCCTAAATCCTGGCCTAAATTTGTTTTTTTTTTAGATTTCAGGTTTTAGGTCCAAATTAAAACTTGGATTGGAATTGATTGGAGGGAAATAAAAGAGGTATTATAGATTTTAAACCATAAGATGGAGCCTAAGTACATCAAAATATTACAAAGTAGACAAAAATAATTTAAAATTTAAATCTCATTCATTCATCATACGTAACACTGATAACATGGTGATATTTTAGAATTTTCGCATTTCGTAATCCTGCCAAAACATTAAAAAAAAAACGATCACAGGTCCTAACGCAACTCCTGTGGTTATTGTCAATTCTAGCTGGCTTTAAGCCAACCCAAGACAACAACTGCGCATCGCTACCGAAGTGACGCGTGCTGGCAACCGCAAGGCAGCTGCCGCGCCTTTTCGCAATCAGACGACAGACCGTTTTACTCACTTCCCAATTTCATTAGAACAAACGACATGACGTGGGAAGGAAACAAACTCCCAGAGACTTACCAGTCATGACAAAGAAGAAGATGACCAATACGACGTCGCAGTAGCAGCAGCAGCGGCGTCTTGGGCTGTACCAGCATGACCAAGAAGCTCACTCGCTTCGAACCGCAACTCGCCATGGAACTCGACCTTGACTCGTTCCTCAATTCGCACCTCTCCCTCTCCCTCTCCGACGAAGACGACGACGACGACCTTAGCTCCGTCCCCCACCGCACGATTGACGAAATCCTCAACGACACCGATTCGTCCGCCTCATCGTCCCCGCCCTCCTCCACTATCTACCGCCTCAATTCCGATCCCAAACCACCGGAACCTCCCAACGACGCCGTATCGGTCCCCGTCGCTAAGTCCGAGGATGAAAGGGTGGTCCGGCCGAGGTCCAATCTGTACAGTCGGGTCAAGTCCGGGGATTTATCGGAGGATCCGGCCGGGAGGGTTCCGAAGCCGTCTCCATGGTTGCTCGGAGGCATGAGAACGAATGCGAAGCCCGGGGCGGCCCTGGCTGCAGCTGCGGCGGCCTCCAGGTCGATGCCAACGCCGCACGCCGCGGCAATCAAGTCGAGGAGGAGCGCCGTGAGCGGAGTTATCCAGAAGGTTCTTGAAGGTTCAGAACTGGATGAAAAATCCGAGGTGAGTTCCAATTCTACTGGTGATACGACTGCAATTCGTTCGGAAGTGCTTAGGACAAATTCAAATGAATTACAAGTGGATTTTGGGGGTGAATTGTTGAGAAAAGGCGGGGTTTTGGAGAGCGAAAGCAAGTTAGAGCAGACTTTTCGAGTTGATCGATCTCAAGTTGATGAGGCGAGTGCTGGGAATGCTGTGGAAGAAGAGAAGAATGTAAGTAGTTTTGATGAGAATTTGACAAATTTAGACGCAAATGATGTTAAAGATACGGAATTTAGTAAGAATGTTGAGGTCGTAGAGGAATATAAACAAGATATTCAAGACTTAGATGATAACAGTCCTTGTTCGAAAGAGAGTGATAGCGAGGATAATGATGGTGGCGGTGGTGGCAAGGATGATGGTGATGATGGTGATGATGGTGGTGGTAAGGAGTCCGAGGATAACAACGGCGATATTGGTAACGATAGCGATATTGGTGATGACGATGAATTGGGAAGTTCAATCACTCAACTCGTGGAGGAGAGAATTGGGGAATTAGAGAGCAGGAGGATTAGTAAAAAATCTGAAAAGAAGTTGCGCAAGCCACTTGAAATCGCTGAAGAGCTAGAGAAGAAGCAAGCTTCTAATGCTTTGCATTGGGAAGAGGGTGCCGCTGCTCAACCCATGAGGCTTGAGGGTGTTCGGAGAGGCTCCACCACATTAGGATACTTCAATGTCGATGCTAACAATCCCATTACTCGGACCCTTTCATCTCCGGCGTTAAGGCGTGATCATGGCTCACCGCAAGTCTTGGCGGTTCACAATAATTACATTGCAATAGGAATGGGAAGAGGGTCTATTCTTGTTATTCCTAGCAAGTACTCTGCTCATACTGCTGACAGCATGGATGCAAAGGTTAGCTTTCATTCCTTTACTTACTTTTAACTTCCAATGATATAGATATAGGGGAATTCATGTTAACAAACTATGCTATATACGTACCAGATGCTAATTCTTGGGTTGCAAGGAGAACGGTCTTATGCTGCTGTAACTTCTATGTGCTTCAATCAGCAAGGGGACTTGCTCTTAGCTGGTTATGCTGATGGTCACATTACAGTTTGGGACGTGCAGAGGGCATCGGCTGCCAAAATAATTACTGGAGAACATACAGCTCCAGTTGTACATACGTTGTTTTTGGGGCAGGATTCTCAGGTTACACGTCAATTTAAGGCAGTTACCGGTGATAGTAAGGGTCTGGTATTATTACATTCTTCCTCAGTGGTTCCCCTGCTTAATAGGTTCTCGATTAAAACACAGGTAAAAAAATTTCATTGTTGGCATTATGTTTAAAAATGCTTGCTTTGCGGTTGATGTGTGAATCTGTGATCTTTTACAATGTAATTCTATCAAACTTGATGATCTTGTGCATGTTGATTGGAACAGTGCCTTCTTGATGGACAAAATACAGGCACAGTGCTGTCAGCTTCACCACTCCTGTTTGATGAATTCTGTGGAGGGGCTTCGCTGTCTTCTCAGGGAAGTGGGGCGGTTTCAGGCAGCAGTATTGGTGGTATGATGGGGGGTGTGGTTGGTGGAGATGCAGGTTGGAAACTCTTCAATGAGGGATCTTCTTTGGTCGAAGAAGGTGTGGTCGTGTTTGTCACCCATCACACTGTTCTGGTGGTATGAAGCCCTCAGATGATAGCGTGAATTCCATGTACCTTTTGGTTTGGGATTTGATGATTACCTATTTATAAAAAGTTAATTTTTTTTTCAGTGTGCTAAATGCCACGTGACTTTGTTGTAGGTAAGACTAACTCCCACTTTGGAAGTGTATGCACGACTTTCCAAACCAGATGGGGTTCGGGAGGGTTCTATGCCTTGTACTGCTTGGAAATGTACAATACAATCACACAGTTCACCTGCTAGTAGCGGTAAGGATTGACTTTCTTTGTTAAGTTTCCTGTTGATGGTTTCCTAAGATGAGGTTCTTCATTTTTGGTAGAAAATATGCCTGCTGAAGCAGTTGAAAGAGTTTCGTTACTTGCACTTGCTTGGGATCGAAAAGTTCTGGTGGCAAAGTTGGTCAAATCAGAGCTGAAAGTATATGGGAAATGGTCTCTTGAAAGTGCAGCCATAGGTGTGGCTTGGCTAGATGATCAGGTATGCACCTGTTTATTTGTTTTCTGTCGTGCTGAATTTATGTTTATTCTTTTAACCAAAGAAATTTATGTTTTTCTGCCTATGAAGAGTTCTGTACATGGTTCAAGTTTACATCACTTAAGAATGAGCTTAATTTGAAGTTTTGTGGCTTCAGATGCTGGTGGTTCTCACGGTGACTGGACAACTTTGTTTGTTTGTGAAGGATGGAACTGTGATTCACCAAACAAGTTTTTCTGTTGATGGTTTTGGAGGCGATGATCTCATTGCTTATCATACTCACTTCATTAATATATTTGGAAATCCTGAAAAAGCTTATCACAATTGTGTAGCTGTAAGAGGAGCTTCAGTATATGTACTCGGACCGATGCATCTTATTGTTTCCCGACTTCTCCCATGGAAAGAACGAATTCAGGTTTTACGGGGAGCAGGTGATTGGATGGGTGCCTTGAACATGGCAATGACAATTTATGATGGTCAAGCTCATGGTGTTGTTGACCTTCCTAGAACTCTGGTTGCTGTACAGGAGACCATAATGTCCTACCTGGTTGAGTTGCTATTGTCATATGTAGAGGAGGTATTTTCATATATCTCAGTAGCGTTCTGCAACCAAATTGGAAAAAGGGATCAAGCTGATGACGTAAACAGCAAAAGCAGTTCTATGCACTCTGAAATAAAAGAGCAATACACCCGTGTTGGTGGAGTTGCAGTTGAATTTTGTGTCCATATCAAAAGGACTGACATACTTTTTGATGAAATCTTCTCCAAGTTCGTAGCTGTTCAACAGAGAGGTATTCTCATTTCAGTTTTTTTTTGCATTTATGGTTTTTTGTAAACTTCATCAACTTTAAGCTGAAGTTTGGATATCTGGATTACATTTTACTCTATTGAAATGAAACAAAAAGGGAAACATCCTTTGGTTTTCATATGCTTATATAGAGGGAAAGTCCATTTTACCATCCATGCACGGTTGAGTTAGAATGGCTTTTTGTAATGTCCAACTGTGTCACATCAACGAGACAAAATACACTTGCCATCTCATATTATCTTACCGTAAAGTGTCATGCTCAATCTGGAGTGAATAACATATTTTCTTCTTTTGAAAGGGGATTAAGTGAACAGTTGATGTCCTGTATTATGGGCTTGAAATATTTCTTATTTTAAAATAAATATTGAAAGTACTCAGAACCATACTTTCCAACTTTCGTCATGATGTGACGGTGACTGGATTAGTACTTTGACATATGATAGAACATGGCAATTAAGTTCTAAGTATGGTGTATCTTTTTTTGGCTTGTCTTGGCTGCAGTTTTGCAGACTTTGCTCTAAGTATGTGCATTGTTCAATAGCTTGTAGCTACATGTGTTGTGATTTACCGAACAAAATTAGGATAATGCAGAAATTAGGTTTGTGTTACCTATTTTGTTTTGGTGTCCTATTTGGGCTTTGATTTGACTTATTTGGTTGGATTCCTTGCTTGGTGGAGAAATTTTCCTAATTACCTATTTGATTAGGTTTTGGATTTACTTCCAATTAGGATTAGGATTCTCATTGTAACCTAAAGTCCTATGCATTATAAGTAGGACCTTAGGGTTAGTTTATTTTGTGTGCCGTCACCATTAGTTTAGAGAGTTTTTCTCTTTTGTTATGGGTGGAGGTCACCCTTTGGAGTCATGACCATGTGACAATTTCATGGCTCATTCGTTTTGCAATTTGGTGAGAGTCAATTTATGAGTTTGAGAGTTACAGACCAATTTGGGAGAATCTTCTCTGTTTGTTCAAGTTCTCTACTCATTCGGTTTAGGGTTTGTAATTTGTGGGATTTGGGTTATGAGAGTTAAACACTCTTTTGTAATCTCCGTTTGTTTGGTGAAATTCCTCGCTGTGCTTCACCTGTGGATGTAGGCTTTACGCCGAACCATGTTAATATCTTGTGTTCTTATTTTGAGATTGTTTGTTTCTTCAATTTCATGTACGACGTTGATATTTGGTATTTTGTTAGAATTCGCTTCTATTTGCGCATAAAAGTACAACAACATGCATATATCATTTTCCTCCATCATTGCATGTTACCAATCAAATTTTCTTTATAAATGTTGTTAGACACATTTTTGGAGCTGTTGGAGCCTTATATATTGAAGGACATGCTTGGTTCTCTTCCACCTGAGGTAAGGCATACTGTTCAAGTATTTTGGCTGTATTGGCAGGTATGCTATACATAATAATGTTTTTTCATTTGCCCTTTTCCTAAGATTATGCAAGCACTGGTAGAGCACTACAGCCGCACAGGGTGGTTACAGCGCGTTGAACAATGTGTCCTTCACATGGATATTTCGTCCTTGGATTTCAATCAGGTCTGTGCCTCTCAGATTGTTGCTTATAATTTTTCATGTTGCTGTATTTGTCTGTCATATTTTTCACCTGGACATGCAGATAATTTGTTATGTTTTATTGTAGGTTGTTAGGTTATGCAGGGAGCACGGGCTGTATAGTGCTCTGGTGTATCTCTTCAATAAAGGATTGGATGATTTCAGGTCACCCTTAGAGGAGCTGTTGGTGGTCTTGCGAAATAGTCAAAGAGAAGGTGCTACTGCCCTTGGGTATGTTTATCTTGATAATGAGTCCTTTGTGTGTTCTAGTTGAGTTTAAATGGTCAATATGTAGTTTATCGTGCTCCTTTAGTTGCTTCTCCTTTCATTTTGCGTCATCTTTACCCTTTATTATTATCTTACTGAAAGCATATAATCAGTTGTACAGCATTTTTTTCATGTTACTTTTTGGTTGTATGTTGTTAGTTTTTGTTTGAGCCTTTCAAGTGGTCTTATTGTATTTTTTTTTCTCTTGTTTACAGTTACAGGATGCTGGTTTATTTAAAGTACTGCTTTTCAGGCCTTGCTTTTCCACCTGGTATGGACTTACACTCATTGGAGTTGTTCAATTGGAATATCACAGGAGTAAATCCCTCTGTGTGATAATCGTATCTATAACTAGAAATGGATTTGTGATCTTGAAATAATAAGTAATTCATCGAAAAAGAGAGAGTAATCTTACCGAATAAGTATGAAGCAATCAAAGGAAAACTAGCATTCTTTTGTACTTGAATACATGTTTGACTCACTTGTATAGCTTCATTTATTGCTGCATTTCACATGAACTAATCTGATTAACAAAGTTTGCACTTATTATCTGTGGTTGCAGGACAGGGAATAATTCCCCCCTCACGCTTGGCATCTCTGAGAACAGAACTTCTGCAATTTTTGTTGGAGGGTTCTGATGCCCCTAATTCAAGATCAGTCTCAAGTGTAATGCCAGGAGGAGAATATATTAACCTGTATCTTCTGTTAGAGCTAGATACTGAAGCTACTTTGGACGTTCTGAGATGTGCCTTCGTGGAAGATGAAATCTCAAAATCTGACCTTTCTTCTCATGATTCAGATATGCAGGATGGGAACAATTTAATGGCTCAAAATAAAAATTCAATGGTTCAGAACACAGTAGATACTCTTATTCGCATTATTAGTAAGGACAGTTCTCAAACAGATGGATCTCCTAGCAATGATGACACTGGATCAGTAGTAGTGTGGCCTTCAAAGAAAGACATAGATCATCTATTTGAGTTTATTGCATACTATGTTGCATGTGGAAGAGCCACTGTTTCGAAAAGTGTATTGTCTCAGATTTTGGAGTATTTGACCTCAGATAATAACTTTCCACCATGTGTTTCCAGAGATAGCATAACTTCAAAAAGAAGAGAAAAGCAGGTTCTGGGACTTCTTGAGGTAGTGCCTGAGACCGATTGGGATTCATCTTATGTGTTACAGCTATGCGAGAAAGCGCAATTTTACCAGGTATATTTACCAATACCATACGATGTTGTCTCATAATTCATTCAGTTTAAGATTGCTCACTACAAGGTCTCTTGGCGACATTTAGGTTTGTGGCCTAATTCATACTAGCAGACATCAGTATCTTGCTGCTCTGGATTGCTACATGAAAGATGTCGAAGAACCCATTCATGCCTTCTCCTTTATCAACAAAACATTATTACAGCTGACTGACAAGGAATGCGCTGCTTTTCGATCAGAAATTATTTCTCGAATTCCAGAGCTTTTTTGCTTAAACAGGTTATCTCTTAGTTATCTTGAATCTTTTCTTTGTCACATGTTAAGTCATTTGTAGATTGTCTTCTCCAGTGAAAGCTTCCTTATTGATTATTCACCTCAAAAAAAAAAAAAAAAAAATTTATCCAATGCAGAGAGGGCACATTCTTCTTGGTTATCGATCATTTTACTATTGAAGAAGGTTCTCATATCCTCTCTAAACTTCGTTCCCATCCAAAAAGTCTGTTCCTTTACTTAAAAACAGTGATTGAGGTCCACTTATCCGGCACGCTCGACTTCTCAAGTTTAAGAAAAGATGATCTTGTGAGGGTTAAGGATCAATCGAAAGCAGTTGAGGCGTATCTGGAAAGGATCTCCGATTTCCCAAAGCTTTTGCGTAGTAATCCTGTTAATGTGACTGATGATATGATTGAACTTTATCTGGAGGTGAGCACTTTGTAGAATTACATCTAATCTTTTCTTTATTTTGATTTTTTTTTTAATAATTAGGTGTTCAGTTGAATTTCTTCCTTCTATGATAATGTTCTTATTAGGTCAGTATATTCATTTTGACCAAATTTTAAATACGGGGCTTGAAAGAGTTGAGTGATTGTGTTTCATTGCCACCTGGTTTCTGTACCATAAAGCTTGTCTTAGTTGTTGCCCTCTTAATGTTTCATTTTCACTTTTCAGCTGTTATGTCAGTACGAGCGCAATTCAGTTCTCAAATTCTTAGAGACATTCGATACCTATCGTGTGGAACACTGTTTACGCCTGTGCCAGAAATATGGGATAACAGATGCTGCTTCTTTCTTGTTGGAAAGGGTTGGTGATGTCGGCAGTGCTCTTTTACTTACACTTTCCACCCTCAGTGACAAATTTATGAAGCTTGATACTGCTGTGGCAAGTCTGGCGTCAAGTAATTCTGCTCGTACTGAGCATTTCAGCAATGCTTTAAAATTGGAAGAGGTCCGTACATATCATATTTATTTTAGCCATAGCATTTGAGTAGATTTTTGTTTGTATGTTACTACAGATTCACTGGACTGTTATTTATTATTTGTAATTTATCTCTTACAGGTGAACGACATTAACAGCATTTTGCATGCCTGTATTGGGCTGTGCCAAAGGAACACCCATCGCTTAAATCCTGATGAATCAGAGGCGCTCTGGTTTAGATTACTTGACTCGTAAGTCCAAAACCAATTTTTTCTTACCGAGTTTTCCACGAGCACGAGTATCTGGCTATTACAGTCCTAGGTTTCAGCCTTTTGTCTTCCCAGGATTCCTTGTTGGTCTAGAGGTCCTTGGTTTGCTCCCAAGTGGTCTGGGGTTCAACTCTCTCCCATGCTACCCACCTAGCAAATGCTAGAGTTTCTCGCTCCCCAATGTTGTGGGGTCAGACGGGGTATAGTGATTAGTCGGGTCAAAGACATACACTAGTTTTAAAAGAAAAAAAAAAATTAATAATAGAGTGATTCTTGTTCCATTGTCCCTTAAATGAGCTGCCATGCTCTTCATTATTTGTGAAGAAATTTTGTTGTATTCTAAAAGTACAAGTTCATGGATTTGCTGAAGACTAATCATCCTCCAAATTTCAATACAGGTTTTGTGAGCCTTTAACAGATTCATTTGATGCTGGAACGGTATCTAAAGGAGAAGATGTTAAAACGACGGTGGCCAAGTCGTTGGACACAGAAGAGGATGAGATGGCTTTTATAATCAAGTGGAGAATCTCAAAGCTCCATAAAGGCTTTCATATCTTAAGAAAACTGTTCTCTCGGTTCATCAAGGAGATTGTTGAGGGCATGATAGGATATGTTCGCCTTCCAACTATCATGTCCAAACTCCTCTCTGATAATGGCAACCAAGAATTTGGTGATTTTAAATTCACAATTTTGGGGATGCTTAGCACATATGGCTTCGAAAGAAGAATTCTGGTATACGATCTCTTTATCTCTTTTATGCTAGTCATGTTGCATGATGTATTCTCATTTAACTTGTTTAAGGGAATTGTGTTGTTAAAACGTCCAATATACTTCTTCCTCTTTGTTCTCTGCAATTGCGTTGAAATTGTTTACTCTGGTATGTAGGATACTGCCAAGTCCCTGATAGAAGATGATACATTCTACACTATGAGCATACTCAAGAAAGGGGCCTCCCATGGGTACGCCCCTCGGAGTCAAATATGTTGTTTATGTGATTGTCTTCTTGACAAGAACTCTTCTAGCTACATTCGCATTTTCAATTGTGGTCATGCAACGCATCTTCAATGTGAAGCTTTAGAGAATGGCGCATCAAGTAGTAGCTCATCCTCTGGATGCCCTGTTTGTATGCCTAAGAAGAAGTCTCAGAGGTCTAGAAGCAAATCGGTGCTTCCAGAGACGAGTTTGGTGAATGAGTTTTTGTCAAGAACCCAACAAACACACGGAACAACTTCCCACCCACACGAAAGCAGTGCATCAGAGAATACGTACGGGCTTCAGCAAATATCACGGGTATGGCAATATCTTATTATTGTTGTCCTTGTAGTGATTGTTTTATCATTGTTGTTATGATCACCGTTCTTACATTGCAAACTAATGAAAAACTGAACCGGGATGCTACAGTTTGATATCTTGACCAATTTGCAAAGAGACCGAGGATTAGTCGAGATTGAAAACATGCCTCAACTGAGGCTCGCACCTCCGGCTGTATATCATGAGAAGGTTCAGAAAGGAACTGTTCTTTCACCGGCGGAAAGCAGCACTGATCTTTCGAGAATAGGGCAACAAAGTAAAACCAAGCAACTCAGGGACCTAAAAGTAAGGGGGTCGTCTCTCCGGTTACCCTTAAAATCAAACATATTTGGTAATGGTACGTACGTCGTTAGCCTCATGTAAGAGTTGTTAAATTTGTGAATGTGTCCAATTCTAACTTGTAACGCGTCGATACACTTTGCAGGCAAGGAGAAGACCAGCAAGCGATGACGTTATTGTCATGTACACAACTAACAACAATACTAGAGTTGGAAATTCTGCAGATGTTGTAAAGTAGAGATTTTTTACCCCCGACCCGACCTATTTTTTTCTCGTGTTATTCTTTCCATGTCAATTTTGTGTCTGTATTTGAAACCGTCGTAAACTTGTAATTACTTAATTTGTAAAGTGGTATAAATTTTGTATATTTGTTTTTATAAAATTTTGTAGTAAACAAGGTTACTAATATTCCGATTCGTGTTCTCTGTAAGTAAACATGCTCCGACAAAGTACATCACTTGTGCTCTTAGTAATTATTCAAGTTGCAATCTGCTTCACGCGACTAACAAGTTTGCTATTTGAGTTTTAAAGCTTAAACACCAAAAATTAGCAACTTGAAACAAATTTGCCATCCAAGCGGCTTCATGCGACAGTAAAGGATTCCTGTAAAACTCCAGCGTCGCAGTAGTAGCTCGCTGTTACTCATCGTCGTCAGAGCTTCCATCTTCAGTGCTATAATCACTATCGTAGTCTGGATCCAGAATATCCAGCTCAACATACTGGACCTGTATCGTCGCTGGTGGTTTATGTACTGCTGGATGAGCATTAGGCCGTAATTGTTGGTCCTCGACCCTAGGAACTGGAAGAGATTCAAATGGGGGAAGAGGCACATGGTCCCCAGGCTTCCATCCGGGCGGGGGCACAGGAAATTCGGTTGGCAATTCCACAGGCATCCCCGGCTTCCAACCTGATGGGACTGTGATGTTGGGAGGAAGCAGACCTTGGAGTGCACCCAGGTTGGGAAGTTGATTTGTTGGTTCAGGAGGCGTGGGCTCCAACATTGCCTGCATCGTTTCCTCCTTCCCCTCGACTGTTTTAGGTAAGCCCACATCAAGATTTGCAAAAGCATACAGCTGAGAAGCGCGCATTTGCTCGTCCTGTGGGGGGGCAGGTGGGAGTGCCCCACGAAGAGGAGCTTGTCCAGCCCCAAATTCTGGTGGTGCAAAGGTTGTGTAGCTTATCCGGTGGGCATACGACAGTATATTTGACAAATTCAATTGAGATGAAACCGTAGTGGTGCACAAAGAATCATCATCTGCACCATCCTCCTGTTTTGTTCGTTTGGGGCGGGTAAAATCAGAGTAATCATCAACAAGATTATCAAGGACCTGCTCAACATCCCTGAGTTTCTTGGAAAAGGAGAGAAGTGCAGCATCCTTGGACTTCACTTTGCGTGCAATTTTCAGCTTAGCATCCTGAAGATGAAGAATTTCTTGGAGTTCAGCAACAGCCTCAAAGAGTTGGGTTTGCAGGGCAGTGAATTGGGAGAGGATCTCTTTGGTGGAGGAAGGAGAAGAATAGTGAGCTAGCAGCTTAGGCGTGGAGGAAAATCCAAGAGTTCAAATACTTGAAAAATGCAGGCCAACTCAAGTGCTTGGAACAATAATCTTTCCGGATATTTCCCCAATGAATTTGGGTTGCTAATATCAAATTCTGGACAAAAATTAACAATGAGGCTTGGAAAAGCAGCAAATTAGAGCAAAAATATAAACTTGAAACCAAAACTCCCTGATAACAATGTAGAATTGAATGCATCGATTAACCTGCCAATCTAAAATTAACCCAACTCAAAAACACTGGAAAACTTAAAGGATGCCACGATCAAATTAAATTCTAAATTGGGGAAAATTTTCTTCATAAACCCTAAAAATGAAAACCATTCAAGGCAGAATTCAGACAAAATTAAAGCTAACCCACGATTTTCATCATAAATCAAACAAAATTGAGAGAAAGATAAAGAGCTCAATCGGCTAACGACGAAGAATCAACGAATCAGAGAGAGAGGGGGAGAGAAGCAAACCTCGCCTGGTTTGGTTTAGTGAGAGAGTGACAGAGTGACTGAAATCGGAACTGGAGGGAATGCTTTGGCAGTTGCAACGAGAAGAAGAGGACCCACATATGGCTTTGCGGGTGAGCCGAATCCGGGTATGGGCTGGGCCCAGCTTTATATTGACGTGAAAAAAAGAAGAGGGAAAAGGGCCCAACCGGGTTCGAACCGGTGACCTCTTGATCTGCAGTCAAATGCTCTACCACTGAGCTATGGACCCATTGTTGTTTGTTTGTTCACAGTTTAAATATAACTATAATATCTGAATATTTGAAATTAGAAAATGGATTTTGGTTTTGCAGCTCTCATCCAATGACACATTGGAAGTCATCCTTGTCCACATGGTCATAAGATTTGGATGACGACATACTATATTCTTTTTTAATTGTTTTGGTTTCAATTCAACTAATAAACTCGGAAATGTTATAAATATGTAAAAGTTAGAGATATAACCTTTATTGGTGACAGGAGTGAAGCAGGTGTAAAATATCACACTGAAACTATAGCACTAGGGGATGACAAATCAAATAAGGAGGAATAGATGATGTTATTGATCTTTCTTTCTTTCTTTCTTTCTGTATTTTGATTGCAGTCGAGTGCTCTATTTATAGAGCAACTCGTATTATTACATGTTGAAATTTACATCACATGACTTTGAAAATATGATCACCTTTATTTCCAAAGTCTACATCGCTTTGTGTGGGTATTGAAAAACTTATGTGGGCATTCATTAACTGCCAACGGTTTCAACATTGCCAATGTTTTCAACTGCTAATGTTTTCAACTGTTAATGTTTTCAACACTCCCCCTTGGATGCCCACATATCAACATGAGTTGCCTTGTTAAAACATTTCTTGGAAAAACCCAGTGGGAAAAAAACCATAGCGAAGGAAAAAGAGTACAACTTTTCCTGGATTATTGATATAATGTTAAATATGCTTATGGTGCCTCGTTAAAACCTTGATAGGAAAAACCCAGTGGGAAAAATCCTAATCGAAGAAAAAAGAGTACAACATCCATGTATCATGGATGCTCCCCCTGATATATATCTCCCCCTGATTCCGCATTCTCCAAATTTAGCTGTTTGGTAAGTCGACGTAATCCGATACTTTGCACTAACTTCTGAAACGTGCATTTTGATAGAGATTTGGTGAACAAATCTGCCAGATTTTCATTAGAACGGATTTGTCTGACTTCAATAACTTTAGCCTTCTGAAGCTCATGTGCACTGAAAAACTTTAGAGATATGTGTTTAGTTTTATCGCCCTTAATGAATCCTTCCTTCATTTGGGCAACACAGGCTGCGTTATCTTTATGAATGACAGTTGGATTGTCTGTCTTCGAAGTTAGACCATATGAATTCCGGATATGATGGATCATTGATCTTAACCAGGAACATTCACGACTTGCTTCATGTAAAGCAAGTATTTCTGAATGATTTGAAGATATAGCAACTAGCGTTTGCTTTGTTGAGCGCCATGAGATTGTTGTATCTCCATTCTTGAACACTTATCCAGTTTGTGAGCGGGCTTTATGCGGATCAGAGAGAAAACCAGCATCTGCATATCCAACAAGGACCTGGTCATTTGTGGAGTTCTTTGAGTAGAAGATACCCATGTTTGTTGTCCCACGAAGGTATCGCAATACATCTTTGACACCCTTCCAATGACGAATTGAGCAGAGCTATACCTTGCTAACAAGTTGACTGAAAAAGCTATATCTGGTCTAGTACATTGTGCTAAATATAACAAAACACATATTGCACTCAGATATGGTACTTCTGGACCAAGGACCAGTTCATCATCTTCTTTTGGACGGAATGGATCTTTCTTAACGTCCAAAGAACGAACGACCATTGGCATGCTGAGTGGATAAACCTTGTCCATACCAAATCGCTTCACGATTTTTTCAATGTAAGCTGATTGGTGGACCAAAATTCCACTAGCACAATGCTCGATCTGCAGGCTGAGACAAAATTTCTTTTTTCCAAGGTCTTTCATTTCTAATTCGCTTTTCAGATATTCAGCAATTTTATTGAGCTTTTCAGGGGTTCCAACTAGGTTCATATCATCGACATATACTGCCACTATAGCAAATCCAGAGTTGGATTTCTTAATGAGCACACAATGGCAAATGACATTGTTGATATACCATTCTTTGATCAAATACTCACTGAGACGATTATACCACATTCGTCCAGATTGTTTCAGCCCATACAATGATCGCCTTAATTTGATCGAGAGCATACCTCGTGATTTGTTAGTTGTTTCAGGCGACTTAAGTCCTTCTGGGACTTTCATATATATGTCAGTATCTAATTCTCCATATAGATACGCGATGATGACATCCATAAGTCGCATGTCAAGTTTTTCTGAAACCACTAAACTTATTAAGTAACGGAACGTAATTGCGTCCATTACAGGAGAGTATGTCTCCTCATAATCAATTCCAGATCTTTGCGAAAAACTTTGTGCAACGAGTCGTGCTTTATATCTTGCAATCTCGTTTTTCTCATTGCGTTTCCTTGTGAATACCCATTTGTAACCCACAGGGTTTACACCAGGCAGGGTTTGGACTACTGGTCCAAAAACATTTCGCTTTTCCAAGGAATTTAATTCTGCCTGGATTGCATATTTCCATTTAGGCCAATCTTGTCTCTATTTACATTCATCAACAGAGCGGGGCTTAATATCATCACTTAATATGATTTCAGTGGCTACTGCGAATGCGAACATATCGTCGATGATTATTTCATTCCGATCCCACAATTCATTAGTACATGCATAATTTATGGAGATTTCTTTGCTCTTATGTACTGCTGTCTCTTCAGGGACATGTGTCTTATCAAGGACATTTTCTTCTTCTGGAAGTCCAGAATCATGAATTGTAGATTTGTCATTCATTCTCTCTTCCTGAATGATTTCATTTGGATTCAGCTGTACCCTTGTCTTTCTCTTTCGAGGGGCTGAATCTTTTGAACCTGGGGGTCTACCACGCTTTAGGCGTGCACCAAATGAATCATTCGCTGCCACTTTATTTTGTCCAATAGGGACATCAATCCTTGTAGGTGCATTTGCAGCTGGTATATGTGATTTTGTCACTTTCATAACATCATTAAATGCATCTGGCATTTGATTGGCAATGCTTTGAAGATGAACGATTCTTTTCACTTCATTTTCACATTGAGTGCTACGTGGATCAAAATGAGACAATGTGGGAACAACCCATGTCAGCTCTTTCCGTTCTTCTGGAACGGTTTTTTCTCCCCCTAACGATGGGAAGACTGTCTCATCAAAGTGGCAATCAGCAAAACGAGCTGTAAACATAAACAACACAACCAAAAACTCGTAAATGTGAAATGTTTGGTTGATGTCCAAACACGAGTTGTACTGAGGAGTATTGGTGGTTGGCTATAGGTCTCAATCGAACCAATGATGCATCATGTAAGATGGCATGTCCCATGCAGAAACTGGCAATTTTGTTTTCATGAGCAGAGTGCGAGCTATTAACTGAAGCCGCTTTATTAATGCTTCTGCTAGACCATTTTGAGTATGGACATGAGGAACATGGTGTTCAACATCAATGCCCACTGTCATGCAGTAATCATCAAAAGTTTGAGACGTAAATTCATCAGCATTATCAAGTCGGATTGACTTAATGGGATAATCTGGGAACTGTGCTCGTAACTTAATTATCTGAGCAAGAAGTCTCGCAAAAGCTACATTTCGAGTAGACAAGAGACAAACATGTGACCATCTGGTAGATGCATCAACCAAAACCATAAAATATCGAAATGGTCCACATGATGGTTGAATAGGCCCACAAATATCCCCTTGAATTCTTTGCAAAAATGATGGGGATTCAGCATCAACCTTTAGTTGTGATGGTCTAATTACCAACTTCCCTTGAGAACAAGCTTTGCAAGGGTTATCATTTGTGATAGCAATATGTCTGCTCAATAATGGATGTCCATTAGAGTTGGTAATGATCATACGCATCATGGTAGATCCTGGATGACCCAGACGGTCATGCCAAAGCATGTAAACTTTTGAATCAATGAACTTCTAGTTCATGACAGTATGTGATTCAACTGTCTTTATGTATGTATAATACAATCCACTCGACAAACCATGCAACTTCTCCAATATACGCTTCTGGGTATCATTGGAGGTAATACATAAATACTCCACATTTTCTGCACTTTTCCTTTCAATGTGGTATCCATTTAAACGTATGTCTTTGAAACTCAACAAATTTCGAGTGGATCGAGTAGCATACAACGCATTTTGTATGGACAATATTGTTCCATTTGGTAACATAATCTGGGCTTTCCCTGAGCCTTCAATTACATCTGAAAGTCCTAATATTGTTGTTACCCTTACTTTTGTAAGCATCAATCTTGAGAAATACTTTCGATCTCGAAGTATTGTATGCGTAGTTGCGCAGTCTACAAGACAAATATCTTCGCCATTTCTCATGTTTTGAGAATGACCATAGTTTTTATCCATGCTCTTTGAGTAAGGGAATTAGAGTTAGAAGCAAGTTATAACAGGAAATTTACATGCCACTTTTATTGAATATGAAATGCTAGTTTTGAACTACAAGTTCAGAATAATAAAAGTACATCAAACATAAATGATTTAGTCAGACCGATACATTTCATTCCCCCTTTCCATAATGAAGTCCGAAACATTTAGGTGAGTTGTGTTCAACTGCCCTGATAAGTCGCACACTGGATCATATATATCTATTAGTTTAGCCTGGTCGAGAAAATTAGTCTCGACACCCTTCTCCTTGAGGGAGGCTTGATATAGATCCACCAGATGTTTTGGGGTACGATAAGTACGCGCCCAATGCCCATTGCCACCACACCTATGGTAGGCTCCTTCAGAGTTCCTGGGAGCATTGTTCATGTGAGCTTTGCCTTTGTGGCGATTCACATTTTTAAAGCTCGGGCCTGAATTTTTCCTTGGAACCTGGTTGTGAAATTGACCACCATGGTTCTTGCCTTTCCTGTTCCACCGACCTCGCTTGTGGCCACGTCCTCGTTTATGATTATCGCCACCAGAGGATGTGGCGTTCACTTCGAGGGAATCATCATTCACTTCTGGGAATGGTGCAGATACAGTAGGTGATAGGAGCATATTTATGCGACTTAGCTTGCTTGTTTTCTTGCATTTTGGTAATTATTTAGTATTTATAATAGTGTTTAAAGCTAAATTCGTGTGTTTGTAGGTTTTATGGGCTAAGGGTGCATTTTGAGCCAATTTGGAGTAGTTTGGAGTGTTTTTGGGCCCAAGATGGATTGCTTATGATCCAAGCTAGATGGATGGACGAATTTGAAGTCAAAAGAAGCTAGGAACATGCTAAAAATCTGGTGAAACAAATACAAGTTGCAAGAAGGGATAAATTTCTAGAAGGATTGGCCAAAAACTTCACTCAAAACCATGCATACCCCATAAAATTCATCAATGCCGTGGCCTTCCCTTTGTTTCACTTCCACCAGATTTTTTAGTGATGATGCAATGCCTATCTCACCATGACATTTGAGTGGATGATGTAATGCTTAACTCACCATGACATGTGAGTGGATGACTCAAAACCTACCCTCACCAACAATTCTCCACCTTGCCATGCCTTACCTACTTCATTCCACCAGATTTTTGCATTAAACATGTCCATCCTCTTCCTATAAATACCATGGCAGCAACCTCATTCAAATCATCAAGAAATTAACCATTCTCCAAGCCTTCCCTTGCCTCTCCCTACATATCTAAACCCCCTCCCATCCATTCCTCCAAATAACCAACCCTTCAACATCATTCCAACCTTGTTGTTGTGGCAAAGAGAAGGAGAAAAGTCCTTGGACGTGCTTGCTATCCAACATGGATCGTTGGAACGTTTAGGTGTTTTCTTTCTTTTATTTTCAATGTATAATTTTATTTATCTTTGTTTTGTGAACATGAGGAACTAAACCCCTATTTAGTTAGGGGGAAGTTTGAAGCCATGAACATGCTTGTGATATGAATTGATTTCTTCCAATTGTGATTTGATAAGTTGTGATTGCAATTCAATTATCTATTTGCTTCATAACTAATTCTTGTATGTTTATTAAGGATGCATACTTAGTTTTCATACATGAATTAGATGCTAGAATATAAATGAGTTTCACCTAATCGTTACAAGTTTATATTCATGAGTAGTGAAGGTTGCTTGTCACAATCGCGTTAATTGAATTCTTGGCAAACGTATCATGCTTTTCATAGTTACGATTGCCTCGTCAATGCTTATAGTTTTCATGAAACTTAATGATCTTTAATTATATCTCTATCGTGCTTTTCACGTAGGGGACTTTTAGAGAATGTGTTGAATTGTTGTATGCGTTTTCCGTCCAATTCAATAATTTAAGGAAAACTTGAAGATTAAAAAAGTGCTGTTCACGGTTAATCTGGGGTGTTGAGCATCATAGTTTATTAAATAGCAATTGGAAATCGATTCATGTACAAGTGTGTCATGTGTGAAGAACGGACCTCTAACTAATCCATCCATCATCTTATTTCTCAAATTCGTTTTACAATTTGCCTAGCTAAAAATCTATTTAAGTTTTAGTTTGTTTGTTTTACTTTCAACTTCACCAAACCCAAATCCCCCTTTTACTTTCTTATTTTAAAGTCTTTTGTTTACATTTTTTTTAACTTTGTTTTTATGTTTTTGAGTCAGTTTAGAGGTTTTAGCAAGCCCTCCTAATCCCCGGTTTAGAACGATCCCTACTTATACATGTACTACAATTGTCACAAGAGGGTTTAATTTGAGTGCTTATATATTTTGCATCAGTAGGTCGGGAATGATAATTTTTCATCAGGAACTCATTGTTCTGTTCAGCTACCAGGAGCACAGATATCAGCTAGTTGTATTCAGTGAAGCCTCGCGCTCTATACTGCTGCTGCAGGAGCACGTTTGGGGCATGAAATGTGATGAAAGTCTTTTCCAGCAAATCTTCCTCAGTAATAGTATCCCCACAGAGCTTCATCTGAGATGTAATTCTGAACAACGCAGAATTGTACTCTGCCACTGACTTAAAATCATGAATCCTTAGGTGAGTCCACTCATAACGAAATCTTGGAAGAATCATCGTTGTCTGGTGATTGTATCTGTTTCTCAAGGCCTTCCAGAGAGCTAACAGATCTTCAACCGTTAAGTACTCGTTTTTTAGTCCCTCGTCAAGATGGCGACGAATAAAGATCATGGCCTTCGCCCGATCTTGAGAGGATGAGCTGTTATCTTCCCTGATGGTATCTCCAAGATTCCCTGGTTTCAGATGGATCTTGCTATCCAGTACCCAGGTAAGGTAATTCTTCCCGGTAATGTCCAGGGCAGCATAATCAAGCTTCGCCAAGTTCGCCATTTTCTTTTCTGAAAGAAAATGAGATGTGTAAGAACTTGCAATAATATGTATTCCTGGAGGAATATAGTGTTAGAACTTCTGGTTCTAACAAATTTTTCATTTTGATCTTCACGCCAAAATGATAAGCATTCGAAACTTCAGGCTCGAGATTTTCAAGATGAATGAGGAGGGCGATTGTACCGCACCATTCTCATTGAAATAATATAACATAGGATGGGCGATTATTCCGCACCACTCCAGTAGCAGGAAAAATTTAAATACGCATAGCAGGGTAGACGATTATACCGCACCACCTAAAATTGTAATGAAATTAAACAGCAGTCAAATTTAAATATGCAGGGTAGGGTGGGCGATTATACCGCTCCACCTAAAATTTGCAGTGAAATTAAATCTGCAGTCCAAGATAGGTGATGATACCGCACCATCTTGGATTGCAGTAAAATCAACATAAATAAATACTGGGTTAGTAATCAAGATCTACACCAAACAAGAAATCAAAGATGTATGTAACTGTTAAGTTGAGAACTAAAAGCAGGCATGAAGCAAACAGTTCGTCGCCAGGGTATATCGCGCAGTTAAGGCAGATGAAAAAGATGAACAGTAAAAACCTTAGAGGAAACATTTTTCTTTCGGCGAAGAGAAATGATTTCTTTCGGTGAAGAGAGATAAGGAATAGTTATATTTTAGAGACTTGTGCTGATAACGTGTTATAAATATGTAAAAGTTAGAGAGATAACCTTTACTGGTGACAGGAGTGAAACATGTGTAAAATATCACATTGAAACTATAACACTAGGGGATGACAAATCAAATAGGGAGGAATAGATGATGTTATTAATCTTTCTTTCTTTCTGTCTGTATTTTGATTGCAGTCGAGTGCTCTATTTATAGAGTAACTCATATTATTACATGTTGAAATTTACATCACATGACTTTGAAAATATGATCACCTTTATTTCCAAAGTCTACATCGCTTTGTGTGGGTATTGAAAAACTTATGTGGGCATTCATTAACTGCCAACGGTTTCAACATTGCCAATGTTTTCAACTGCTAATTTTTTCAACTGTTAATGTTTTCAACTGTTAATGTTGACAACACAAAAAAATGTAGTCTTCTTAAAGAAAATAATTAAATAATTGCTTGTATAGTGATATTCTTATTCACTTATACAATGAGTTTGATTCATATGACGTATTACAACAGTGACTGAAAGTGATTGTGCTTATCTGCCTTGGTGCACCTTCAATTTTTATCTCTTCTCTTCTCCCTAACAACTAATTGTTTTGTGAAAAATATACTAGCATATGTTACACACTTTGATTGTGGAAATATTTTTATTTTTGTTTTAAAATGGGAAGGAGAAAGGGAGAAAAAAGGAACATCAAATTGGAGAGAGAAGTTTTCCTTTTTATTTTGGCCAAATCGGATAAATAATCCATGTGGTCATAAGGTATTCGGAAGATAGCTGTGCTAAAAAAACTCGGATTTAAACCCCTGTGGTGTACTCCGTTAGCAAGTTTAATTCAAAACTGATTTTTCTGTTAATATTGGTAAAATTGTGCTTTGACATGTGCACCTTCTTCTTCTTGCATCTCCCCTACGCAACCCCCAAACTCACTTCGCACAAGAGAAAAAGGAGAGACCATTTTCAAGAAAAAGAAGATACGGTGAGACCTCACCTTTTATTCACAATGAAAAACCCAAAAATAATTTACGATTAATAACATATTTGTCGCCTAATTGCAACATAACAAATCAATAAAAAAATATTACAAAGGGGAAATAATAGAAAATGAAGGAAAATTAACAAGCAATCAAAGAGTAAAGCAGAGAGAGATGGGGTTGAAGGTAGAAAGCATTACTTTCTCTTCTTCCTCTATGCCTTCTTCTTGCCTCCAGTAGCACGACGCTTGTGCATCGAGTCACGTGAGATACCTGCATATGATCACATATACAAAACCAGTGACACACATACAGAGAGAGAGAGAGAGAGAGATGGGGAGGGGTCTGAGTGGTACCCATGGTTTCAGAGCGAGATAGAACTTCGGTGAGACCTCCTCCTCCTCCTCCTCCTCCTCCTCCTCCTCCGCACTTCACACAAGAAAAAGGAGAGACACAGTGGCCGCCATGGTTGCGGTTGTAGCTCTGTGGAAAACTGAAAATGGTCTCTCCTTTTTCTCTTGCGCGAAGTGAGTTTGGGGGGTTGCGTAGGGGAGATACAGGAAGAAGAAGGTGCACACGTCAAAGTACAATTTTACCCATGTATTAACAGATAATTAACGGAAAAATCATTTTTGGACTAAATTTGCTAACGGAGTACACCACATGGGTTTAAATCTGAGGTTTTTTAGTACATGGGCTATTTTCCGAATACCTTATGACCACAAGGATCATTTATCCGATTTGACCTTTTATTTTTTATGTTTTAGATTAGAGGATGCTAGGATACCTTTAGGTGAGGCTTTAAAAGAAACTATAAAATATAGTTTGTGTAAATATATTTTACTGTCCATAATTTTATTCCTTGATAAAAAATTAGATTGTCATTTTACTCTCTTTTAGTTGACAAGAAAGAGTTATTTTAATATGTAGTTTGAATATAACCAGATTGATACTATTTTATTTTAAAATATATATATACAAAGTAATAAATATTAAATATTAAAATTTAGTCAAATAAAAAAGTAGTCAAAAGAAAATTGTATTCGATCTTTAATAATATATCACACAAATTGGCATTCCACCAGCATGTAATGCATGCATAATAGTTGGTCTTTTAAGTTCTTGGAATAATAAACATTGACCTCTTTTGATACGCAAGAATAGATTGATTACAAATGTTCATTATATTTAAGATATATTTAAGATAATGTGAATAACTTTTTATTTGGAGAAAATTAAAAAGGAATTAAATAGAAAGGAAACGTTTTTCATTTTGAGCCCCCTTAGACTGAATAAGTTTCTTGGATGAGTAATTATCATCTATCTTCATGTTGTACAAATATATGCTTAAGAAAATGTAGATGTGTAAATATTTTATCCTTTTTGTCTTACATAATTTTAATCATACTACGAGCATTGCCCGACAAAACTAAAAAAGGCTCAAGCATTGCTAGGGGGTCTTCTTGAGGAGTCAAGTATTGCTCAAGAGGGTGTCTCTATAGAGAAAATGATTAATCCCCAACCTTCCCTTTAACATACACAAAGAAACTCCATGTACATTCGATAAGTTGTCATCACACCCATGAGTCCATGACAAGTTGCAGTATAGCACAATCTAGTATCGAAATCACTTCAAATACACATCATTCATATCCTGCAAATTGAATTTGAAACCTTCCAACTTATATCTTAAGTGATTAAGAGCATTTATCTCTGCATCAAAGAATGTAGATTCGATTTCTCCTTCCTTATTATTTATATGATAATAAATAAACAAACACGAGACGTTTTCCCATTATATTGAAATTGAGTGTCGCTAAACCAAACCGAACACGTGCATTGCACCAAAAGGACATGGACACAGTAGTTAATGAGAGAGAACCCCAACTGTCACAAGAAAATACAGTCGGACACTGGGTGGACAGAAAGTCCATCGGAGATTACGAGGCAACACACAAATTATGAAAGCTGCAAAAACCAAAACAAGTAAATTGAAGAACACCGACTAGAAGTAGTAATAGTTGGTTAAGTTGTTGGTTGGCTTCCCCACTTCTTTATATCCGGCGGTTATTTCCAAGCCTCCTCCCTTTGTTTCCTCCGTCCCTTCTTCTCCTCTTATACTTTCTCTCCCTCAATCCCCCATTCCATCTCCCCCCATCCTTTCTCTCTCCGCCTCCCTCTCTCTCTCTCTCTCTCTCTCTCAAATTTTCTCACTTGCCAAACAGACGGAGGCAGTGGAAACAGGGAGCAGCCATGTCCTTCTCCTCCACCACCAATTTGGCCCAGCCCCTCCAGCTCAATTCCGCCGCCGCCAGCCCTAGATCCAATGACAAGCCCTCCCTCCTGCTCCCCCCCAAGGCATCCTCTTTTCTCGGATCTACCCGCAAGTTCCGACCCGCTTCCCTCTCTCATTCCAGTGCTCACCGCCGATCCGCCGTCGTTGCCGTCTCCGAAGCTGTTAAGGAGAAGAAGGTCCAGGCTTCCTCCAATCTGGTAATGCTTTTGTTCTGGATTTCATTGCTTGATTGGGTTTTCTGGGTTTGCTTTGTTTTTCTCATGCATGGTAATCCAATTGAAGGATTAGAGAAATGGATTTTCAATTATATCAATCTTGGGTTTTTTAGTGCTGGGTAGCTGAGCTTTACGATCAAATTTACTCAAATCAATCGTAATTTAAGTTGTTTGATCCAAAAATTGAAAACCCAGAACAGATCAATCCAAAGCTTATAGCTTTCAGTTTTGTTTCTGGATGGATTGAATCCAATTTGATTTGTCTAGTATGTTTCAAGTTCATGCAACTTCATCGTATCGATGCAATTAAGTTTAAAGAGATGTAGAAGAACACATTTGAGCTTTGTTTTTCGAAAATTTTCATTTTCTTATGAGATGATTCCCGTCTAAGACTATATGGTTTTTGAATTTTTGTGCATTTAGCTAATAACAAAAGAGGAAGGATTGGAGCTGTATGAAGACATGGTATTGGGTCGCTCTTTCGAGGACATGTGTGCTCAGATGTATTACAGAGGCAAAATGTTCGGGTTTGTTCACCTTTACAATGGCCAAGAAGCCGTGTCAACTGGGTTTATCAAGCTTACAAAGAAGGAGGATTCTGTGGTGAGCACATACCGTGATCACGTGCACTCGTTGAGTAAGGGTGTCCCTGCTCGTGAGGTGATGAGTGAGCTCTTTGGAAAGGCTACTGGTTGTTGCCGAGGCCAAGGTGGTTCTATGCACATGTTTTCGAAAGAGTACAATGTGCTCGGTGGGTTCGCATTTATTGGTGAAGGTATACCAGTGGCAACAGGTGCAGCATTCTCCTCTAAGTACAGGAGGGAAGTGATGAAACAGGCAGACTGTGATCACGTGACTTTGGCATTTTTTGGAGATGGAACTGCTAATAACGGCCAGTTCTTTGAGTGTTTGAACATGGCAGCATTGTGGAAATTGCCAATTATTTTCGTTGTGGAGAACAATTTGTGGGCCATTGGAATGTCGCATTTGAGGGCTACTTCTGATCCCGAAATTTGGAAGAAGGGGCCTGCATTTGGTATGCCAGGTGTTCATGTGGATGGTATGGATGTGTTGAAGGTGAGGGAGGTGGCAAAGGAGGCGATTGGAAGGGCCAGGAGAGGAGAAGGGCCAACTTTGGTTGAATGTGAAACATACAGGTTCAGAGGACACTCATTGGCAGATCCCGATGAGCTTCGTGACCCTGGTGAGTGTTTGAATTATGTCTTTCGTCTTTTAGATGTGTACTTGTATTCAACATGTTGGGATTTAACTTTTGATTATAAAATCCTGATTTGTATATGTTTTGTTCGATCATGGACTTGAACCGCTATATGCACTAGGAAGTGGATGGTTTCTTCTGCGATTAATTTTTTGCCTTTTCATATCTAATATCCTGGTATAGTTTACTTGTTGGATTATGGACTTAAACCACTAGTATGAACTAGATGGTTCTGTGTCTGTCATTGTTGAGGCATATATGGAGTTTCGTATTTCTTAGCATATCTAACGAGCTTATAAAATTAGTTATTGACGGAGTTTATAGCTGTGTATTAACCGATATGTTATGTTCCATTTGGCAGCTGAGAAGGCACACTACGCTGCCAGAGACCCCATCACTGCCCTCAAGAAATACTTACTTGAGAACAATTTGGCGACTGAACAAGACTTGAAGGCCATCCATAAGAAGATCGATGAGTTGGTTGAGGATGCCGTTGAGTTTGCAGATGAGAGCCCCCTTCCACCTCGCAGCCAGCTGCTCGAGAACGTGTTTGCCGATCCCAAGGGTTTTGGAATCGGGCCTGATGGCAGTTACAGATGCGAGGATCCTAAATTTACTCAGGGCACTGCTCATGTCTAATCTCCGCCGGTTGGAGCCTCAAGCAATCGACTTATACAATCAACTATTAAGAAGATTGTATCAGCTTTATGTCCTGCTAAATCTTTTCAATTTTGGTTATCTTTTTAAAATTTCATTGTTTTTGGATTGGCAAGCAAAACTCTCTAGTGATGTTGGTTCGCTGTTTCCAATTTTATTACATCTACACATTTACAAAATTTTGCATTCGTTGGATCCGACTTGTATCGTGTCTTAACTCGACCCATTCCGCGTTTTAACGAGTTAACTGGAGCTCATGCATTGTTTACACTCCCAAAATACAGAGCCTAGAATACTAGAAATCAAAACATATGGTACTCGACGGTTCCTTTTTTCTTATTTTTTTGGTACAAAGGAGGGCAAAGCCCAGCAAGCAAAACAAAAAAGCAGGCAACAACAGCCTTAGGAAGGGCCGGATCCTTTTCCTGGGGATTCGGAGGATTCCGTAATTGTGTTCATTCATCATACATTGTGCGGTCAGAAATCATTTTAAATTTTAAATTAAATATAAATAGTACCTAACGAAAAATGACCGTACGATGTACGATGAACAAACACGATTACGGGATCTCCTGGATCCCTAGGAAAGGGATTCGGAGAGGATCCTTTTCCCTTAGAAGGGCTGTGACAGTGGTAGGAGGAGAAGCAAAAACATGTAGACCAAGAGATAACCTATGATCCAAGTCAGCCATGTGATCACTTGAGACATTCTTTTCTCTATAGATATAGTGACTTCGCATCTCCAATTTCTTTCGATAGCTTCTTTGCAGTTAATAATGAGATTGTAGAGCGGGTGCGAAACCAAAATAGGTTGTTGGATCAAAATAACAATAGTACAAGAATTACATCCCTACAACCCTCATCCCAAGCTATAGAAAGACCTATGAAAACACTCCAAAGCTCAGCTTCCATGATGATTCATTTGCCCAAATTATTTTCAGCCTACAAAACCTGAAAATACAATCCATTGATTCCTCTACATTAGGGCGGATTGGACAACAAGGGTCCTCTTCTAGCTCTCTACACACGTTAGCGAAGACTTTCCATGACCAATAGTCCAGAGGAAAGTCACCAATTTGGGTGGGAGCTTAAGATTCCAAATGAAATTCCATTTCCAGGGAATGATATCATCATCGCCAAAGAGAAAGAGATATGCAGTTTTTACAGAAAATGTTCCAGATTTGGCGAGGCTCCAAATTAACTTATCTTCCCTATTATTCGCAATACCAACATGTAAACTGAAAATTTGTTCCACAATATTTGGAGGAAGGCAAGAGTACAACAGATCCATATTCCAACCAAAATCAATAAGGAAGTCTTCAACAATCCATTCAAGCATGTCATCTGAAAAGGGGATGGTAGCAAACTCTTCAAGCACACACCACTCAAGCCATTTGTCTTTCCAAAGATTAATATGGCTTCCAGATCCGACTCTCCATCACTATAGAAACTAGGAGGCGAGTAGATTGCATTGAGTAGATCAAAAGGGCTGAGGCGACTGAATGGAGATAAACAAGCCTACCTGCCATAGGGAAGAGAGATTTTTCAATGTGACGGGAACATGGAGTAATACACCACATGTCACTATACAAATGGTGTGATGTGTGCTAAAAAATAAATAACCTAAAAAAATAAAATGTCCCACCACTTATATAAAAACACGTGGTGTACCACTCGCGTTCCTGTCACAATGAAAATTTCCTCCATAGAGAGGGTACTGCTCTTCCAACTAGAAAGCCAACGTTGAACTTTTTCAACAATGTTGCCAAACGTCTCTTTGTTGACTCCAGAATGCTAAAAAGGATACCCAAGTTAACGGTTGAGATTTGAATTCAAGAACTCTTTTTTAAGACTAATGCCAGAGAAGCGAAAATGCGTACTCATTATTTATTTTATTTTTATATATAGCAATTCTAGTATGAAAAAATCTATAAATTCATAATCCAAGTATTCTTCTACACTGTATGAGTTTGAAGGTAAATTAGTACAAAAACCGGTAATAATATGAATGAAGAATAATATTTATGAAGAAGAAAACAAAAGAATGTGAAGGGTAAGTGTCGATTGGGACGGGATTACAACTTAAGAGCGGTAATTGCTTCTGGTTTAAAATCAACTCTCAGACCCAGGACTCGCCTGACCTCGGCTGGGGTCAGTCTCCAGGTCATAGGTCCCGAGTTCTCGCCCCAGAAATCAAGAATCTCCGAGACCTTTTCCAAGTTCAGGATTGTCGCCATTTGTGTGAGACGCGCAAATTTGTCTCTGACGGTCCTTTGAGTCATACCAGAGAAGTGGCTTACCAATGCCCTGGCATCTCTGTCGAGCTGAAGGCCTCCAAGTTGGCTGAATCTCTTCTGCATCATAATCACTTCAAGCCTCTTCACAATGAACTCGATGACAAAATGCACAAATGAGTCGTAGTTGTTGGCAGTCATTAGCGGTTGGAGCCATGCTACGTTCGTCTCAACAGCATGAAGAAGTCTTTGAACCCATGGGTCGTTAACCTCATTATCTGCGTATTCAGCCTCTGATAGCTCATAGCTGATCGTTGCCACATTATCTAGCACTGGACGGATACGGGGTGTCACAGTAGCCACAAGTTGTTCCAAGCCAGCATTCAACGCTTGCTTGAATGTGTTGCTCATATCCCCTAGCTCGGACAGGCAAGACTTGACTTTTTCTCTATCAACTGGTGCAGGAAACACCTGATAAACATGATACGTTCCGTTTAATCCACGATATTGGAATTACTTTGATATAGAAGGAAATAATATGTAGCGCAAACATTTAAATCCAACCAAACGAATGATCACATCAGATGATAACATCAAACATGAACTTAAGACAAGCGAGAAGGATATAAAAGAAGCCAAAAGACTACTCGCATGATTTTGTGAGTGTGACTAATGTCAAACCGATCTACATTTCAATACTTAGAGTTCCAGTACAGGCAAGAAGGTGGGCGAAAGCAATTAGCAAATGGGGGATTTGAGAAAGGCCAAATTGTCTTACTGAGTTACAATGCTCTCTTGACTCTTCATTTCTATGGATAAAATTTCAGTAAAAAACATGGAAAAAATTAACCATAAAACTGAAACATCCAAAGGCTTAAGGAGGTAAAGGCAACAGCTACATGAACAAACCATACGCCATATATAAAACGACAGCACACAAGCCTGTATTCTTTTGTCCTTGTTGACTGACTGTCCTTATCGACTTACAAGACAACAAATAAGAAATCTTAACTATGAAGACTCATGTAACCAAGTCTACGATAGCAGCAGTGATCAATCATGCACAATCAGTGGGCAACCACACATCACTCTTTCACAATTAACACTGTACCATCAAACTCCATTTCCCATTTGTATTAGCAGGAAATTCTGTGAAGTGCTCGAGTATGTAGCATTCTATTATGTTCGCAAACATTATCAAGGCCATTGGAAACTCCAACTACAGGAAATTGGATACATCAAATGCAGGTTTGACTAAACCTAAGTATGCATAATTATAGTGATTTGGGGCTTCTAGCCTAATACAAAGCGAAATGCAAGCCAAAGACTTGCCCAAACAATGTAGTTATTATTCATGTCACAAATCCTGATAATTAAAGCACAAAGCAAAGCACATCATTTCAATTACCTCTAAGCATTGCTCCTCAATCTCGTGCTTTAGTTTGAGGACGTACTCGCTACTGACATCCATATTATTCAAAACCGTGGCAATCTCCGTCCCAGTCTTTTGCACCCCAACACCACCTAGGAACAGCTTTGCGCCAAGATTTGGCTCTCTCATCCTCTCTTGCAAAGCCTCGTGATACTCATTGCTCAACAAGCTACTCGCACCACTCAACACAGCAATCACTGAGCTGATATTCAAAGTGGATATTGCCCTCCGCAAGCAACTCTGCAAAACATAGAACACGTCGTCCACCATTGAAGTCGTGAGACTGTCAGGCACATGCTCATCGATCCTTGTAGCCTTCCTCACATTCTCCACCATAAAGAAACCTTCTAATATGACGTAAAACCCGGTTATGTCCTGAACCACCTTGTTAAAACTTCCACTCCTAAAAGCCTTAGTGGCTCGTGGACCTAAATCCGGGTCAACATTCGTCAAGCCCTTGATCTTAGACACCATGAACTCAGTGTAATCCTCACCCAACTGCATCAAAGACAATATCTCCTCCAAGAACAGTTCAACCTCTCTCGGGTCGGGTCCCTCGGACCCAACACCAACGCCACCCACATTGAGCAAATTCTTGTTCTGGGCATTGATCTCGGAGCTCAACTTAGGCAATTTCCTATAGTCCATGTACTTCTTCAAGATCAAACTACCCCTCGTATCGCACTCCTCTTGAAGCTCACAAATGGCGTAAACAACTCCGTCTTCACCACAAAGCCCTCTCAGAATTTCATCGTTCTCTTCCACCGCCAAAACTATGTCCTTGAACAAATTGGTCAAACACCCAACAAAATTGACCGCCTGGGTCGGATTGTTCTGCTCCATTAGCTCCACCAAGTGCTCGAATTCGAGCCGGGATCGCATCCCAATCACCTTCCGCAAGTACCCAACGTAAACCTGCAACCCCTCCGTTTCTAACCCTAACGGATTGTAGAGCCTGATGAATCTCAATACATTGGAATGCTCCCTCTGGTCCACCGCCGCCGAGAGCTTCTTCCTGACGATGGATTCGAGCTGCCCCTTCGACTCCATGAGCTGCTCCCGCTGGTCGGCGCCGGAATCCCGGTACTCGGAGTCGATCTGGAGGAAGCGCTGGACGTAATTGGCGGCTGCCTCGTAGTCCTGGGCGTCGAGGGCCTGCTTGACGCCATCGATACAGTTGCCGCGCTCGACGATGGCGTCTAGGCGGAGGAGCGTGGATTTGACGCGGGACTGGGCGAGATCGAGCTCGCGGACCTTGGCGCTGACGTTGTCGGCGAGGTCGCAGGTGGAGGTGACGTTGGAGAGGACGTGGTCGGAGTCGGCCTTTACGATGTCGAGAACCTGGGAGGACTTGCGGAGGGCGAGGAGCTGCTTGTCGAGGTCGGAGCGCTGGGACAGGAGGTTGTCGAGGTCCAGATCTAGGGATCGCTGGTAGGCGATGCACTCGTGGAGGAGGCGCGTCATGGCGCCGACGTCCGTCAGGGCTCGCACGTGCGAGAGGGCCTCTTGGGTCCCGAACTTAATGGACGGTTGATCCGACTCCATTGCCTTGATCCGGTGTCTCTGGGCGACGACGTTTTGGTTGTGATCTGCGAGCTCGGGTCTCAGATGGGTCAGTTGGACTGTTGGAGAAGAAGGGAAGACGAAGCCAAAAAAATGCCGAGAGAAAAAACAAAAACTTTTTTGTATTTAAACAACGCATCTCGGTTTACACAATTTCTATTTATACCCCTATAAAAATTTAAATTTAAACTTTTTATTAAGTTCACCATATTTATTCTAAAAACATCCTTAATTTTGGCATCATGCCTATGAATTAAAGTTTTAAAAGACGTTATGTGCTAATCGGACGGTGAGTTGGAACCTAGGCTAGCGCTTAGACAGGAGTCTAGATGGATTCAGTGAATTTAAGTAAATATATTATATATCGTACAAATAAGTGTCTAATTATACTTAATAAATACATGATTTCATAAGAATACATAAATTAGAAAATAAAAATGACATAGAGATTATAAAATATTAGAACATAATGAAAATATGGGGAACACTTATATCATGTGTGTTCATCAATATTCAACAGGTCTCTTACAATTATTTTAAAAAATAAAATGCAACACGAAAGTTTTATAGTTTATGCCCAAGTGAGAGTCGCGATCTAGACGGGTTTGGACAGGCTAGGTGGGCTCCTAGGCATTCTAGGCACTCTTTCTTAATTTTCAAACACATAGCGATTAATTAGGGCGAGCCAGTCTCTTAGCTCCTAAGTGAGACTAGACAGAGATTTTTAGAACAGTGCTATGAATCTTACGTCATGTAAGAGTATCTTCAAAGGAGATGTCAAAAGATAAATGTTAAATGTTAAATGTTAATTTGATAGCTGACGTGACAATGTCAGATTTTCTCTTTTTCCAACATATATGTTTGTATGACCCATTTTAAAAAGAAATCAATTAAAATAAATTTTCAAGATTTATAATTGGTACATTAATGGACACAATAAAATAATTAAAAACTATTTGACATCATATTTTCTCATATATCAAATTTGACATATGAAAACTCATATGTCAATCCACATAGGTTTGATATATCGTTTGGAGCCTGCTCCTACCTTTAAATTTGATTACATGACATTTCACTTAGGATTTGACATATCATTTGAAGATGGTCCAACACGTACGAAGTGACAATGTCTTGCTTCTCCGAAACCTAGTTTGGGCTTTAAATAAATGTGGGCCGGGTAATCTAACGGATTGTGGAGCTTTTGGATGCCCGGACTCCGAGAGCCGTGATCTCATTATCTTATCCACAGCACCAATAACACAAATATGGAGACTGAAAAAAAACAAAAAATTCCAAGTTGTGTAGCTACTGATCAGCTCTGGCTATGGCGGCCACTTGCTTAAACCTAACACCCACTCTATCTTCCTCGTGGATTACACCAAAACGCACCGTTTCAAATTGGGTCTCGTCGCCTTTATTGCAGCAGAAGATTAAGTACCCCAATTTGAAGGCTGGGGTTTTCACGGCGTTGGCTGTGGTGGAAGAGCGGGAGGGAGGCCTAGTCACTGACGACGGAGGAGTGGCGGAGTACGAGTACGACAGTCGAAACGACGACGATTCGGATGGGGGATTGGACGACAAGCAAGAGCAGTCAAGACCCTGTGAGCTGTACGTGTGCAATATTCCGAGAAGCATTGATGTTCCGGACCTGATGGAAATGTTCAACCCTCACGGGACTGTTTTCTCCGTCGAGATTTGCCGGAGCCCGGATACTGGGCTCAGCCGCGGATGCGGCTACGTCACCATGGGATCCATGGACGCTGCGAAAACCGCCATTGCTGCATTGGATCGATCTGTTAGTACTAACTTATCCACCCTTTTAGTGCTTCATTATATTCTTAGTTTAACTGAATGCTAGTACCAAATCGGATGAGCTCCCCGGTGAGTCCGAGTTCAAATCCCCCTATCCGTAGTTTGGATTAGTTTAAAGTAGAATATCGCTCGTAATATAACTGAATGTTAAATTTGTTTTTGAAGGATGTTGGAGGGAGGGAAATGCGGGTGAGATTTTCGGTTCATATGAATCCGAAGAGGAAGAACACCGAGGCATTGAATTCATCACCGGTGAAAAACATGGTGTATGAGAGCCCTCACAAACTCTACGTCGGCAACCTTGCGCGGGCTGTCCAGCCTCATGTTTTGAGAAGCCATTTTAGCCAGTTTGGGACTGTAGCTAGCGCAAAAGTGTTGCACGACCGCAAGGCAGGGAAGAATCGTGCTTATGGGTTCCTTTCTTTCTCTTCGGCTGCAGAACGCGATGCAGCAATGTCGTTACATGGAACGGTAAATACTTGAACTCCCACATGAGATTTGGTCCTTCGATTTCCTGTTCCGTATCTGTTCTCCTTGTGACTTAATCAATTGCACTGGCAGGAGTTCTGCGGTCGGAGAATAGTGGTTAGAGGACTTCCAGAAACGACTTACACTGCAGCAAAGACTTGATCAGTCACTCACATGCTTTGGTAATGGCTACTAAGCATCATTCTTGGCAAATCAGATACGCAGCGCAACCAGTCATCCATCCGAATGCCTGCCGGATTATAAAACTTATACATCTGCATCGCAACAATGTGCCTAGTCTTCATAGTTTTGTGCAATACAAACATTGGCGGACAGCGGTGAGTTGTTTCATAGATTTGTGTATCGTGTATTTAGAGAGCAAGAGAAAGTGAAGAGGCTAGTTGATGATACAGTAAGAATACTTGTTAACTTTTCATATACATGCAGAGACATGATGTTATTTCTACCAGAAAATCAATTTCTTTGCTGCACTGAACACTGGGACCACAATTAACGAGTAAATATCACGAAAATGAAGAGAAAACAATGCTGTACACAACAAGCTGACCTCCAGAATTTCTTGAATGTTTGTTCTTAGAATCAGAACTAAGAAAGCTTCTTGTAAAACGTAGGCGAATTCAAGGTAGGATGTCTAAAATTCAGCCAAACTCGGACAACAACAACAACGTCAATGCTCAAACTGTGCGAGTAGGCTGATCTTTGCCGACAAATAAACACAAAAGCATACAGCTTCTACACAATCCCAGAAAGAGATCTGTTTCAGTAGCATTACGATCATACTAGCTGCGAACCATAAGCACAATCCGGTTCTCCATGACCCCGGCAACTTCCCAATTGAAACAAAATTAAACCTGTAGCGACTAACTTCAGTTGCTTGGAGCAAGATGTATCGTTTGGAAGAGCACTTATCACATTTATGACTGGATTTCGTGAAACACAGAAAAAACTGGAGCTAGCAACTCGACCAAAATCTAACAGATCCCAAGAAGTAATAAAAACCAGGGAGCCAAGTGCCAAAAAGCATTTAGTAACCTCTCCTAGGGTTAGCCTGTATCTTTATGATCAAGTAATCCTCCAAACCAAACGCTGCCTCCACAATTCTAGTGTTTGGCCTAATTTCCACCTTCATTACCTCTCTCAGAATTTCCTCCATTCTCACCAGCTCTATCTCTTCGCATATCCCAGGAACTACCGTAATCCAAATATCCATATGAGGAACTTCCCCGTGGTTTAGCACCTCCTCCAAAACTCCACAAGCTTCCTCAAACGTACCCACATTACAGAACCCTTTAACCAAAGCATGAATAACTGAGAAATGCGGAGAAAACCCCTTTGATACCATTGTCTCCATGTAACTCTTAGCCTCGTCAAGCATCCCATGATCGCATAACCCACTAACCAAGGTCCGATAAGATACCAAATTTGGCAAGCACCCATTTGACGCCATGTCCTCGAGAACCTTACAAGCATGCCCCGGACGCCCCTCTCTACAGAACCCCAATATAACAGTGTTATAATGCACAATATCAGGATTGCAACCCTTAACCTTCATCCTACAAAGCAGCTTATACGCCTCACGAAGCTTCTTCTTCCTACACAAACTATTCAACAATGTCGTGTAACTCAGCGTATCCGGCACGAACCCTTTGTTCAACATGTCCTCCAAGAGATCGACCGCGGTATTCACCTGCCCATTCCTACACAAGCCCTGCATCAAAATCCGATAGGACTGCATATCCGGCACAAGGTCTCTCTCAAACATTTTCTTGAACATTTGGTAGGCAATGCTGAGATACCCGTGCAAACAAAACGCACGCATCAATATATTGTATGATTCCGTATTGGCCGTCAGCCCATGACGTCGATGAGCATCCTTGAAGACGTCGAACGCCGGCCAGAGAAAGTTCCGGTGAGAAACGAGAATATGAAGAATGCGGTTCAGGTGTTTGACGGAAGGCCTGCAGTCGAACTCCACCATAGTATAGAACACTCGAAGGGCATTCTGGGGCTGATGGCTTCGCCGTAGATTCTGATCAGGTAGGAAAATAGGGTCGGGGAAACAGTGTAGTTTTGGGACTCGAAGAGAAGAAGGAGGTCGTCGACGAGGGAGAAGTACTTGGACCGGCCAAGCTTGAGGATGAGAGTGAAGTAGGAGGCGTAGGAATGGCGGGCGGCGTAGTCGAAGATCTCTTTGGCGAGGAGAGGGTCGGATTGGGAGGCGATGAGCTTTTGGACTCTGGAAGGAGAGCCGATATCGTGATGGGGTTTGGTGGAGTGGAAGGAGGAGGAGGAGGAGGGTGGGGTTTTTGGCGGGAGGGCGAAGGAGCGAGTGGCGGTTTTTGTTGAGCGCCGAAAGAGTAGATGCATTTTTGCCTCTTCAAAGTTCCTTCGCGTCTTTTAAACTCGTTTGGTACTGAGGTGATTCTGAAAAAAAAAATGGCTATAAAAAAAGTTAGGAGCTTTTGTTATGTTTGGCAAACATTGAGCTTCAGCTTTTTTTTTTTCACATTTTGGGGTGAAAAAAGTCAAAAACACAAAGCTGCAAAACCCAGTTTTGAAAAACCAGTTTTTTTTTCACATCTGTTTTACATAAAAGTTTATCAAACACTATAATACTGGTTTTTTTTTTTTTCAAAAACACTTTTAAAAAAAAGTTTACCAAACACTTTGCTGCTTTATTTCACAGCTACTTATTCTCACAGCACAACATAAGTAATTTTTTTTTCAAAGCACAGCAATACCAAACCAGCCCTATACGAAGCATTTTTTATGTACGTTTGGATGCTTCAAGCTTTTCGATGTTGTTGATAACATGGAGAGTATCGGGGTGCATTTGATTTCTCACTTGGAGTTTGTAACATATGTGACGGGCTTTTTTCTATCCAAAGTAATTTTGTTTGAGAAACTTTATTGCCGAGACTCATTGCATCAGTGTGTGCTTGGCTAGCTAGTTGTTTATACGAGTGTTGGAAACGCTTGAAATTTTGGGAGATAGGTTTAAGGACACTTTTGTGGGTTGTATGTTTTCTTTTATTCTTCTTTTACTAACGTCTCGTGCATCATTTGATGACGCTTTTGATTCTAGATTTTCATGATTGAGGTATTAATTATTGTTGTGATTAGAGAGCTACCCATCCATAGTGAGTCATTTTGTGTTGTTGTCACTTGAACATGTCACATGTGTGGACGTGAGTCAACCGCGACAGGTTAGGAGAATAATTATTTATTAGGAATATAATTGTGTTTCCTAATTTAGTTAGGAGTCCTTTATTATTCCTTGTATCACAAGATATATTTCATATATAATGTCTCCTAGAGGGAGAAGAATAATATAACGATTAAACCTTTTATCTTATAGTTTTATCTTGACATCAGAGCAGGTTTTGACCTATCTATTTTTCCTATCTTTTACCCTAGCTGCCGATCTCTGTAAACCCAGAAAAATCCTACCGTGGTCTCGAAGCAAGAGAACCACCTACTGAAAGAAGGAAAAAAAAAAACGTAGAAACCTAAATCACAAACCCAATCTTGGTCTCAAAGCAAGAGAACCACCCACTGAAAAAAAGAAAAAAAAATCTACAAACCTAGATCACAAAACCACTGGCCAGTGTTTCAACAAAAATCCAAAAACAATCCTCAGCAAAACCGTAGAAGCAGACAATCAAAACCATGATTCCCATCGTGGGTTCAATGACCTGCAATGGTGCGTCATGTGGGCCTTGTAGCAGTGAATTCCAGCAAGATTGGCTTGCCAAGCTTGAAGCCTAATGTCCAACGTGGCAGAGAGCAGTCACGTACAGCAGTAGCCATGTGGGCATGGGACCGCTTAGCCCATCAGCAGCCACCAAATCAGAATTGAACTCGGACCGAGAGTTGTTGGGCCCACAGCTTTCCCTTTTAAATTTGATCTCTTCCCAAGAGCAATCCGATGATCCATGTAACACAAGCAAAACCTTAAACGCAATTGATCTTGATATAGGTTGGATTATTGACTCCGGAGCCATTGATCATAAGACTTATGATCGTACTTTATTTAAATCTACAACACCACTACCACAGGATAATATTATCACTGCTAATGGAGGTGTTGCCCCGGTTACATGGGCGGGTTCAGTAGCACTAACTCCTACTCTCTCATTACATAGTTGCTTACTTGTTCCGACACTCTCTAGCCATTTGTTATCAGTGGGACAAGTCACCGAGCAATTAGACTGTGTTGTGCTAATGTTTCCGTCTTTCTGTTTACTTCAAGATATCCGAACTCAGGCAATTATTGGGCATGGTACTAAGAGGAGGGGATTGTACTATGTCGACGATGTTACACAAGGCCGGGTTCATCAAGTTCAAAGTTGTGATAATGGAAAGGTAAAGACTGTTCAATTGTGGCACCGTCGCCTAGGTTATGCCTCCTTTGGTTATTTGCAGAAATTACTTCCGTCATTATTTAACAATGTTTCAGATTCTTCTCTAAAGTGCAATGTATACACATTAGCTAAAAGTCATCGAGCTTCGTATCCTCCAAGTTTTAATAAAAGAACAGTTCATTTTGAGTTGGTTCACTCTGATGTATGGGGGCCATCTCCAGTTTCTACTCAACATGGTGTGCGTTGGTTTATAACATTTGTTGATGACTGCACCAGAATGACTTGGTTATATCTCATGAAACATAAGAGTGATGTGGGTGAAATTGTCAAAAGGTTTTATCATATGGTCCACACACAATATTCGTTTCCAGTTAAGGTACTTCAGTCTGATAATGGTGGTGAATAAATTAATCAGGACCTTTCTCAGTTTTTCCAGGACAAGGGTATTCTCCATGAAACTACTTGTCCTCAGACCCCACAGCAGAATGGAGTAGCCGAACGAAAAAATAGACACATACTTGAGATTACTCGGGCCCTTCTCATTGGTGTTTGCGAGCCAAAGACTTATTGGGCTGATGTAGTGACCTATGCCGTAAATCTAATGAACCGAATGCCATCACGTGTTCTTTCTTTTCACACTCCGTTGGCCGTGCTTGGTGAACATGTTTCCATTTCCTCTACTCTTCATCTCGAACCATGAGTTTTTGGTTGTGTGGCCTACGTCCATCTTCACAAAAACCAAAGAAGCAAACTTGATCCATGTGCAGTCTGATGTGTTTTCATTGGCTTTAGTCCCCAACAAAAAGGTTACCGATGTTATCATCCACCTACCCGACATGTTTACGTCACAATGGATGTTACCTTCTCCGAAGATGAATTGTTTTTTTCTTCCCAACCATACACCTTAGATGAGACAACCTTAGACGAAGATTATGGCTGGTTTGATGTACCTGCTGACTACCCAAATAATGGGTGTGTTGAAGATCGTGAAAGTGGGCATATGCATATGGAGACAAATGGGACAAATGATGGGTCTGTTGATAAGGCTGATGATAGGCTGACAAATGGGCCAGCGGCATATGGGCTGCATGATGATGGCCGGACAAAGATAACAATATATACTGATAAGCACGATGATGGGCTGCTAATAGAAATAGCGGCATCTGGGCAAGCTAATGGTACCTGCCCACGTGAATGTGGGCTATTTCCAATTGCTGGAGGCTCTGCTGCTGCTGACGCCAGCCCAGATGGGCTTCCTGCTGCTGACACCTACCCAAATGGGCTTTCTGCCACTTGCCAGAGTACCATCTTAAGAAACAACCTTCCTCACATTCCTCTAGTACGAGTCCATGATCCAACAGATATCCTCGAGGTAAGTGCTCACTCCGAAATTATTTAACCACTTTATGTGTTACCTCCTAAACAAAATCGAGGAAAGCCGCCAGAAAGGTACTCTCCAGAAAGGAAGGTACAATACCTTATTGCGAATTGTGTCTCCACTCATTGACTTTCGCCGAAATACTGTGCACTTGTTCAACAGATGGACACCATCAAAATACCTACCAGAGTGGAAGAAGCCTTGAAGGATCCAAAATGGACAGAGGCAATGAAAATTAAGATAGAGGCATTACAAAAGAGTAATATGTGGAGTGTGGTTACACTTCATAAAGGGAAAAAAACATTGGGATGCAAATGGGTGTTTACTATCAAACATAAGGCTGGCATATCAATTGATAGTTACAAGGTGAGACTAGTGGCCAAATGGTGCACAGACTTTCGGTGTTGACTATCAGGAAACTTTTGCTCCTGTTGCAAAAATGAATACCATTAGAATCTTGTTATCTCTTGCTGCTAATTTTGATTGGCCTCTAAGGCAGTTTGACGTAAAGAATGCTTTTTTGCATGGGGATTTAAAAGAAGATGTCTACATGGATATTCCACCAGGATATGGCGCTGCAAACTCCAGTGGGAAAATGTGTAGACTTCAGAAAGCGTTGGATGATCTCAAGCAGTAGCCTAGAGCATGGTTTGGAAGATTCACTCAGGCCATGAAAAAGTACAGATACAAACAAGGGAACTCAGATCATACTTTATTCTTTAAACGCAAGGATGGTAAAGTTACTTTACTCATTATATATGTGGATGATATGATTGTCACAGGGGATGATACGAAGGAAATTGAACTGCTATAAGGGTACCTGGCTTCCGAGTTTAAAATGAAAGATCTAGGGGGACTCAAGTACTTCTTAGGTATTGAGGTTGCTAGATCTCGAGAAGGGATATATTTGTCACAACGTAAGTATGTGTTGGACTTGTTATCTGAAATATGTATGCTTGCATGTAAACCGGCATATACTCCAATTGTGCAGAATCATCAACTTGGGATCTATCAAGCTCAAGTTCCAATAAACAAGGAGAGATATCAAAGGTTAGTGAGAAGATTGATTTACTTGTCCCTCACTAGACCAGACATTGCTTATGCAGTAAGTGTGGTGAGTCAGTTTATGCATGCACCGAGTAAAGATCACATGACAGCAGTAATGCGAATCCTAAGCTATTTAAAAGGAGCTCCAGGAAAGGGTCTAATGTACAGAAAGCATGGACACATGGAGGTGAAAGGGTATACTGATGCAGATTGGGCTGGGAATATTACTGATAGGCGGTCTACGTCAGGTTATTTTACATTCGTAGCCGGTAATCTTGTGACTTGGAGAAGTAAAAATCAGAATGTAGTGGCGAGGTCATCAGCAGAAGCTGAATACAGGGGAATGACGCATGGTATTTATGAAATTATGTGGATTCATATTCTTCTTACTAAGATTGGCTTTAAACCTAAGGGGTCTATGTTGTTGTACTGTGATAATCAAGTAGCTAGGGAGATAGCTAATAATCCGGTGCAACATGATAGGACCAAACATGTGGAGGTGAATAGACACTTCATAAAGGAGAAACTTGGCATTAAGTTGGTTGGCATTCCATTTGTGAAGACATAAGAACAGTTGGCAGATGTTCTAACACACGCAATTTCTGCTAGCAGGTTTCAAGACTCACTTGACAAGTTAGGCTTAGGGGATATCTATACACCAACTTGAGGGGGAGTGTGGACGTGAGTCAACCCCAACAAGTTAGGAGAATAATTTTTTATTAGGAATATAATTGTGTTTCCTAATTTACTTAGGAGTCCCTTATTATTCCTTGTATCACAAGATATATTTCATATGTAATGCCTCCTAGAGGGAGAAGAATAATATAACGATTAAACCTATTATCTTATAGTTTTATCTACATGTTCACTTTGAACATGTTTTTACTTATCAAGAATGCATGTACCTTGTATGCTTATCATTTCAATTCCAAACATATATGCAAAATATGTTTAATTCGAAATAGAACCACTAAGTGTAAATTATATTGGCACTAGATATTCATCTTTAGGTGTTGCCAAATTAAGATCGCGAAATCCAATACAAATTCGAAGGATGCCTTTTTTTTTTTATGGTTGCCACAATATTTGCAAGCCATTTCACATACCGAGCCTTCTAAATAAAGTTGGCATTCAGTAGACGAACAATCTCATCTTTGATGTCAAGTTGTACTTCGGTCAAGAATTAGCGTGGAGGTTGGTGAAATGGCTTACAATCCTTTTTTTTATTATTTTAAGTTCATGTTTAACCAAAGACCTATTTAGGATAGGCATCTGTGATAACTCAAAGCAAAGCAATCTTTGAATTCAATAAGTAATTTACAAAGCTCATCCTTTATGGGCCAAGGTAACAATGAGCTAATAAAAAGAGGTCGTGGATAATTGGTCATCCCTACATTTATTTCTTCTAATAAGTCTTGGACTTCATGCCGATTAAGCTCAAGTTCGGCCAGCGCTGCTTTCAAATTTTTGAAAGAAAGAGCAACACCATTATCCATTTCAGCGAGGAACTTGATCAAGTTGATTATAGAATGAGCGTCTTGAGAAATTGTGTACCAACAGGCCAACAAACGTTCCATTATAGATGAAATTGCGGTCTTTTGCTTGTCGTCATTTGTGTGGCTATTCATTGGAGAAATCAATGAGATCAGCCAGACTAAGTCGCGCTGAATCCTGTTGAATGGTTTCGGCACCTACATTGGTGAATTTCTGAATAAAGATTTTGGTTGGTTGGCCATCTTCATTTAGACCTTGAAGCATGATGGAGCCGACTTGATCATCGTATAACGAGCTTGGGTCATATTGGTCTCGACTGGCTGATTGTCTGCCGGGTACACCACAACTGACTTTCCATCTTAGAAGATTAGAACTTGATATAGGGAGGATATGATACAACTAGTGTGGTGAATAATCTCTACTGGAGTAGAGCATTATACTCGGTTATAGAATCGATGACGAAGAACGCCTTTGTTTGAGAGTTATCACCAATAAGCTGGTTATTGTGATGGAATAAAAACATATGGGACCGGCATATGTTCATGTCATTTGGCTACTAGAATTTTTATGGAAAGCTAACGACAAGGATCAATGGTGCACATTTTGTTCAATTCAAAGACTTAAATTAACAGATTTTAATTCATGAACAAATTTTAAACTAAAGTGCAAATTCAAGGACCAATTCTAGAGTTCACTTAAATATCTTAAGCAACACTAAGTTGAGGAATGTCTCCTTTTCTTTCTTTTGCTTTTGTTCCATTTATATTTTGCCTATTTTTCATTGATGGAAGACTTAGCCTACATTTTTCATACTTTTGATTTAGTGCATGTAACAATTTGTAAAAACCTAACTCACAAAGTTGCAAATTTTTGCACCGCGTTGGCCTATTTATTTGTCTAAGTTGTCAAGTAGCTGATATATTTTTTTCAAGGGCGAGTGTGTTTTTTTGCTTACATGGAGGTTAAATTAAGGTTGTACGGGAGGATAAATTATTCATTGTGAACGAGAACATAGGTGGTACATCATGTGTTTTTATATAAGTGGTAAACAAATTTCTTTTTTAAGTTATTAACTTTTTACACACATATTCCATCATTTGTAAAGTGACCCGTGATGTACTACCCGTGTGTCGGTCACACTGAAAAATCTCTCGTATGGGAGGCCACAGATCAAGCTAGATCCATTTTTAGTCCGTGTGAACTCTCACTACAAAAAATATGGCCAGTGTGCACAAAAAGTTATTTGTGCCCTATGAGGTCAAGGGGCAGCAACATATGTGTCCATAAAGCAATGGTAACAATGCATCAACTAAACTATATATGTGCCCTTTATGAGTGTGCCCTTTGATTAGAGGGCACGATACGGCCATGTGTGCTCAAAGAGTTGAGCACAAATAAGGTTTTTTTTGTGCCCTGTTCTGACACTTGTGTCAAATGCTATTTCAGATTCATGTTAGCACAATTTTTGTAATTATGCCCTATCAATTAAATTAAAAAAAAAAAAAAATTTGAAATACCTTACAACCACTACTACAAAGGGGCCTTATAGTGTCAGTAGGTGGCGTCGGTTTAATATAATATAGTGGCGGATAAGACAGTTGCGATACTAACTGAAGATGACTTATAAGCGTCATAAAATGTCTACGTCACTTTTAAACCGACGTAAACATTTAATGTCGCTTATAACCGACATATATTTTAATAATTTTAAATACTAGCATCGCTTTAAACAAAACAGTGTCGCTTTTAAGCGACATAAAGTATTGGTGTCTCTTTTAAGCGACACAAAGTATTGTTTTTAAATATTTTAAAGCCTGCGTCGGTTCTAAGCGACATAGATTTTAGTTTTTTTAAATATCTATGTCAAAATGATAGATTCACTAACACTTAGAATTTATTTATACTTTCATTAACTATAACATAAGATTTTGTGGTATCCACTAGTATAAATATTTTAAATTGAAGATCGAATTCATTCATTGTATTCATATAGGGTCAAGGAGTGTAGCTGTAAAAAATCATCTAAATCAGAGTTAAAATAACCGTTAAATCGTGATTTTTCGTTTATAACCGTCGAAAGTTTTGTCCCGTTACTTAATCTCTAAATGTTTGTTTTTTTGCCATTTTTGGCGTATGCTTCCTGGAAGCATATATAAACAAGTTTGATGGTTGGATCATTGAAATTAGTTTTGTAGAATGCGTATCACATCAAAACGATAGATTCACTAACACTTAGAATTTATGTATACTTTCATTAAATATAATATAGTGTACATATTTTAAATTAAAGATCAAATTCATTCATTGTATTCATATAGGGTCAAGGAGTGTAGCTGTAAAAAATCATCAAAATCGGAGTTAAAATCACCGTTAAATCGTGATTTTTCCTTGATAACCGTCGAAATTTTTTGTCTCGTTACTTGATCTCTGAATGTTTGTTTTTTGCGATTTTTGGAGTATGCGATCTCGAAGCATATATAAATAAGTTTGACGGTTTGATCGTTGAAATTAGTTTCGAAGGATGCGTATCGCATCAAAACGATAGATTCACTAACACTTAGAGTTTATTTACATTTTCATTAAGTATAACATAAGATTTTGTGGTATCCACTTCTGTAAATATTTTAAATTGACGATCAAATTAGTTCATTGTATTCATATAGGATCAAGGAGTGTAACTGTAAAAAATCATCAAAATCAGAGTTAAAATAGCCGTTAAATCGTGATTTTTCATTTATAACCATCGAAAAGTTTTGTCGCATTACTTGATCTCTGAATGTTTTTTTTTGAGATTTTTGGCGTATGCGATCTCGAAGCATATATAAACAAGTTTGACGGTTGGATTGTTGAAATTAGTTTCGTAGAATGCATATCCCATGAAAATGATAGATTCACTAACAATTAAGAGTTTATTTATACTTTCATTAAGTATAACATAAGATTTTGTGGTATCCACTAGTGTAAATATTTTAAATCGAAGATCGAATTCATTCATTGTATTCATCTAGGGTCAAGGAGTGTAGCTGTAAAAAATCATCAAAATCGGAGTTAAAATAGCAATTAAATCGTGATTTTTCGTTTATAACCGTAAAAAAGTTTTGTCTCATTACTTGATCTCTGAATGTTTGTTTTTTTTTCCAGATTTTTGGCGTATGCGATCTCGAAGCATATATAAACAAGTTTGACGGTTGGATCGTTGAAATTAGTTTCGTAGAATGCGTATCCCATGAAAATGATAGATTCACTAACACTTAGAGTTTATTTATACTTTCATTAAGTATAACATAAGAATTTGTGGTATCCACTAGTGTAAATATTTTAAATTGAAGATCGAGCTCATTCATTGTATTCATATAAGATCAAGGAGTGTAGCTGTAAAAAATCATCAAAATCGGAGTTAAAATAACCGTTAAATCATGATTTTTCGTTTATAACCGTCAAAAAGTTTTGTCTCCTTACATGATCTCTGAATGTTTGTTTTTTGCAATTTTTGGCATATGCGATCTTGAAGCATATATAAACAAGTTTGACGGTTGGATCGTTGAAATTAGTTTCGTAGAATGCGTATCCCATGAAAATGATATATTCACTAACACTTAGAGTTTATTTATACTTTCATTAAGTATAACATAAGAATTTGTGGTATCTAATAGTGTAATATATTTTAAATTGAAGATCGAGCTCATTCATTGTATTCATATAGGGTTAAGGAGTGTAGCTGTAAAAAATCATCAAAATCGGAGTTAAAATAACTGTTAAATCGTGATTTTTCGTTTTATAATTGTCGAAAAGTTTTGTCTCGTTAATTGATCTCTGAATGTTTGTTTTTTGCGATTTTTTGCTGATGCAATCTCAAAGCATATACAAACAAGTTTGACTGTTGAATCGTTGAAATTAGTTTCGTAGAATTCGTATCCCATCAAGTTCAATGGTGTGTGTGTATATATATATTAAGTAGGTTTAAATTTATTTATTTTGTACGTATAACACTTAAGAAATTGAATGGTATGTATATTTAAGCCGATCAAATGGTCATCAATTTTTAAAATTTAATTTAATATATATAATTATTATAGTTTTTAGGGGTATAAAATTGTTAAATTAATATATATAATTATTATAGTATTTTTTAGGGTTATAAAATTATAAAATTAATATATATAAAATTATAGTATTTGAAATATTAGGCGGGAAATTTCCCGCTTGTTTTGCACGAGGACATGGATGGAGAAACTTACTGTCGGTTTTAACCCACGCTAGTTTCATTAAAGCGAAGCGAGTTTCATTAAAGCGACGCTATGTGAATTTCAAAAAGTGTGTCAGAAGTTGGCGTCGGTTTTAACCGACACTAGTTTCATTAAAGCGACGTGAGTTTCATTAAAGCGACGCAATGTGAATTTCAAAAAGTGTGTCAGAAGTTTGCGTCGATTTTAAGCGACGCTAGTTTCATTAAAGCGACGCTATGTGAATTTCAAAAAGTGTGTCAGAAGTTGGCGTCGGTTTAAACCGACGCAAACTAAGTACCTATATTTAAACCCCTCTCTTTCCCATTTCATCCATGCTTTCATTTCTCCCCCAATTTCAGACTTTCTTCTTCTGCTTACCCATTTCATCTGTGCGTCCCTTTCTTCCTCCTTTTCAGGTTTTCCTCTTCTCCTTCCCCATTTGCTATGGATCACCATTTTGAAGATCAACATTCTGAGGAACTCCACTTCGAAGAGGAAGAGCTCGAAGGTGGTTCATTTTTAAATTATTATGATTATTAATTTTAGTTTCTGTTTTGTATTCTAACTAGTTTTATGCTTAAATTGAAAATTTATTTTTGTTGCATGGTTTTTAATTGTTTTTTCTGTATTTATAAGGATCAACTCAACAGAGATAAGGACCCTCAATTCCGAATTGGAAAGAACAACCTTGTTCGTTTGATTCGTTTGGAAAATGCATTAGTTATAATTCTAGTGCGTTTTCGAAACATGTAGCGGCTGAGGTTAAAGATTATAGAAATATTTCGATGGTGGCATACTGGAATAAAGAAAAAACAATGATAACGTTTCATGATTTATTTTATTATACCTTGAAATTTGTCTAATAAATTCTTTTATTTTTCAAGAGATTGCCGAAAAAATAAGCATAATCGGCAGTTGAAAACTATGAACCACACAACCGGTTCAAAATATTTTGCAAGAGTTGGGGAAGAATTTTTATGAGTTGTACATTTTTAGGAATTGTAGTTAATTTTAAATTTAATATATAGTTGGTAGAGATTTTATTTTTAATATGAAGTTTGCTTAAAATTGTTTGTTTTTTCATTGACATATGGTGGGATTTATTTTTATATAATAAATTTTAATTATTATTAATTAAAAACGGAAAATGATTTTTTTTATTATTAATATATTTGGTGTCGCTTATGAACGATATCATAATAATTATTTTATGTATCCATATGTTATGTAATGTCGGTCAAAACCGATGGTAGTTTGGATATTTTATAATTAAATTGGTAATTAGCGTTGCTTTAAACTGACGTAATGTTGAAGTTTGCGTCGCTTTAAACCGACATCAGTGTCAGTGTTGCTTTTAACCGACGCTGCGTACTGGCGGATTAAGCGTACAAACCGACACTGAAGCCCTTTCGTGACGCCAACATTGGTGTCGCTATTCCAATCCGAAATTACATTGTTTTATGTCGGATTTTTGCTAAATTTCCGACATAAATTGGGTTTCTTGTCGGTTTTTGCTTCGCCACTGATAAGGTATATTGTAGTAGTGAACCTGAAACAAACATTTGAAAATGTATATTCATCATTTTAGGCAGTCATCCTTCTGATGGCGGCGCCTGTACTCCACATGCCATCCACAACAGTACCACATGCAGTGACAGTGCGACCTGCAGCCACACCAAGGGTTTCATAGTCCGTTTTGGTCCAAAACACAACCATTTTCAACAATTTAAAAGCTAAAACAAAACTACAAAGGTAAGTATTCAAAATTTACCTTCTTTAGGGCCATTGGGTGGCCGGTGATAACCTAAAATTAGCCTCAAAATCGTAGCCCTCACCGAAAATCTGGGGAATTTGTCCCCTGAGTTGAAACTGCATTCAACCTTAACCAAATCAGGCATGTAGTGCATGAAAACGTCTTTAAACAACTTAAAGAACCTAACAAAGGTGTTTTCGAGATTCACCCATACTGAATTTGACTAAAAATCTCACCGGGGAGTCAAGCCGCGATAGAGCTTGTCAATTCGTCGCGTCGGTTTCGGTTTCTAGAAAGCAAAAGGTAATGGGGAGTTTCCAGTGAGGAGAGGAATGTGAGGTTGGTGGTTGCCTCGTCGGAGATCGGCAACTCTATCGCCGTCATTGCTTATGTGCTTCTCTATGTCAAGGAAGAAGCCGAGAGGGAGAGACAGAAGGATTGTGAGAGAGTATGGGTGGCAATGTACTGTTTGGGTGGTGGTTTGCCAGAGTGGCGAGTGAGGTGAAGATGGATGCCGTGGTTTTCTGTGCAGTGAGCACAAAGATGGTGAGGGAGATGACAGACAAAGGTCGGAAGAAGTCGAGAGAAAAAGTTAGTGAGAGAGAGGATTGTGTGAAGGAGGGAGACGAAAGGTTGATGGAATGCAGAGAGGAGTAAGAGCACATGGAAATGTGAAGACCCACGTGGGTGGGTCCCACGGGACACAAAAACCCATCAGAAAATTAATACAATAATGGATTAATACTCAACAAAGAATTATATATACATAACCAGATTCCACAACTTTCTTATAATTCCTCCATCAAGTCCAACATGAATAAAATTAGCCAAAGATCACCCAAAATCCAAGGTGAGGCTCACGACAAGCCTACTCATCAACTTAACCAAATTTTTGCCACTTTAGTTGCAAGTTTAAAAATCCACACAAATTCATCCAACTTACACCAAGAACTCAACATAAATTAACTCATCTATTAGAACCAAGAAGAAAATATGATAGGTTTTTTGGGTTCTCACCTCTAAACTCCTCCAAAGTTGTTCACCAATCTGCCACTTCGCTACTACGGTCTTAAATCAACTTCATCACCACGAATCCTCAACAAGAACCTAGAAATTTCGAGTTAAACACTTAGGGGGCGTTTGTTTGCCCTTGCTAACTCTCACTGGATTGGACCGAACTAAGGGTTAGTCTAGTCCTGTGTTTCGTACCCGCTAGGACTAACTTTAATGGCACTAACCTTCACTCGCCTCGACTAACCATGGGATTAATCGGTCTTAGCGAAACCCCTAAAAAACCATGGGATTGCTAGTCCCGTTTTCAAAACTGTCAGCATGTCGTATGAAAGCTGCAAGTCTGCAAGCATGTTTCTGGGCAACTCCATTTGCCCTCCCATGCCCAGATCTGAAACCCAAACCCACTCACAACCTAAATATCAAAATCCAACCACCAAAATCCGAAAAAAAAAAGAAGCAAAACAATAACAACAACAATCTCAATAGAAAAATTCTACCTTATTTCCGAAAATCCCAGAAAATTCCCATAAAGGTTCCCTTTTTCCCAAAAAATTCTGAAGAGAAATGGATAGAGAAGGGGAGAGAGTTGGGGACAAAGAGAGATTAAGAGATAGAGAGGGATAAGACAGTAGCTTTGGGGATGATTTTGCAAAAAACTTGGTTTTGAAGCGTTTTGCAGGAAAAATATGGGAGGAAATGAAGTATTGGGGACGGAATCAAAGATGAACAAAAGTAAAGAACTCTCTAGAGAGAGGTAGAAGTGTGTGTTCGAATTTTTAGGGGGAAAAAGGTTGAATTAATAATAAAATATTATTAGATATATATTAAATAATATAATATTAGAATTTGTTATTTTATCCATCTTTTTAGTCCGACACTGCACCAAATGCTTCACTAAGTTAGTCTAGTCTAAGCCAGTCCAGCTTAGTCCGTGAAACTAGTCCAGTCCGAGATAGTCCGATGTAACAAACGCACCCTTAATTCTCAAAGAGATAGTCCGATGTAACAAACGCACCCTTAATTCTCAAACTTGTTCGAAAATGAGACTTGGAATTCGAAAGATCCACTTACATATCCTGGAAGTGCATGATGAAATGAGTATTTTTCTCTCTTGGGTCGAGACCCATCTCCAGCGAGGTTGGCCGGAATCGGCCAAAAAACCACAAAAACCGTCGAAACTTCTAGGCTTCAATATATGAGCATGCTTGGTTCCAGCATATGGGTTTGGTATCAAATTGAAGAGGGCTTCGCTATGAATACATAGCCTTCGACCGTGCGTGATTTCGTTGCCTTATGAGAAAGTTATCATTTTTAGAGTGAAGAAGAATTAAGGGGGAGAAGAACACAGCAGCATCCCTACTGCATCTGCCTGCAGGGAAAGAAAAAAAAAAGCCTTTGCCTTCTAGAATACTCCCTACCAAAATTACCATTTTGACCTCTAACTTTAAAAATTCGTAACTTAGTCGTTCTAACTTCGAATTCACATCCGTTTGTGGCCACGCGTTCATTATGATAAGTATTATTTAAATAAAATATTCACCAAGTGGCTTGATGTCACAGCCCGTCCCAAATTATTGTTATCAATGGTGTGAAATGACTAATTTGCCCTTGGATGTCGAGTACTTTATGTCGTGTTGGGGCTTGAGTTTGGGTTTTAAACTAAATTAGTTAGTTCCTAAGTTTTTGGAAGTTAAAGTTAGTGGTTTTGGTTGTGATTAGTGACCCAAAACTGGACCACACACACACACACATCCAAACTCCCGTTGACCTTTCTCTCTCCTCCCTCTCTCAGATTTTCTTCCATTTCCGTACAACCGTATGGACAACCTTCGAACCTTCACTTCCAGTCACAGATCGAGGTTTTGGAAGCTATCTTTGTGTTCCTTGTAAGTCCAGGAACTCATCTATACCTTTGGTTGGACGTGAAACCGTCGAAAACCTGAGAACCCAAGAACCCCGATGTTGTGTACTGTTCATGCACTAGTGATTTAGAAGTTTTCATGGAGTTTTAAGGTTGTAGGAAGCCTTAAAACATCTTCACGAAGTTTGGGTAAGAAAGTTGGAGTGTTTTGAAAGTGGTCCTAAGCTTCAATTTGGTTCAAATTTCATGAATTTTGGTGAAGAATCGAATGAGATATGAAGATTTTAATTTTTTCTAGAAACCGGCGAGTACAGCGGCTACTGGTGCCGGACTTCGGCGAACCAAGGAAGAAGGAGGAGAATATTCCGTCAAAGTTGATGGAATATTCTAACGCCGTCAAGTAACTTTAACGACATATTCTGATTTTTAACGGAATATTCCCTAACACCGTTAGGGAATCCGTTTGGTGTGCCAGGCACGTGCCTGCGCATAGGCCGCGCGTCTGGCCGTGCCTTGGCCGGCGCGTGAAGGTGCGTGGGGTCATGAAATATTTTTCTAAAAATATGGGGATGTTCCTGAGGTTGAGTAGATCATGGTGGTATATTCAAATACCCCATTTGAGCATTGTATGAGAAGTTATTTCCTAGTTTTGTGTATGTGCTTTAAATAACGTTTATTCAGTTATTTCGTATATAGGTGAGACCTATCCTGAGGACGAGCGCCATCAATCGAGGCTCAGGGGCTACGACCCTTCGACATATCAGTGAGTGAGCTTTTGATTTTCCGTATATACCTATATACTTGAGATTTTTCCCAGAAAATGAAATTGAATGATTATACGTTTTGAAATGCCATGCAAAGTATCTGCCTATTTTATTTATGCATTAGTAGTTGCATATATTTATGATTGGTGCTGCGGACGCACATGTAAGTGCCAGGTAAGTTCATAAATTAACGGTCGAGGTTACTTCAGTTATATGAGATATGATGTGATGTATTGAGGGCTCATAAACCTGCACCCAGTGTTAGTGTTCCCGCCCAGAGTTAGAGCACAGTCCTTCACGTGATGTTCACCTCCCGCACCATATGCTCACCTTGGACCCAAGTTAGGTGCATAGGCTTGTCGTACAGACCACTTTAGGTGGTTTCGACTCGTAGGTGACCCGCGATTATTCGCACAGCCTTTACGTGATCGTAGCACTAGAGCATATTTACTTTACACCTAGTCTTGTCGTACAGACCACTTTAGGTGGTTCTGACTCGTGTGCAGGATTTGATTTGATATGATTGAGATTAGTTATGAGCTATATATATATATATTCAGCCATGCAGAATGAGTTAAAAGGATTTGGCTGATGTGATATTAGGCATTGATAAATTTGTCTGGATTTCTTATGGTATTGCATTGAGATACTTTGGCATGGTATACTTTTATGGATTTTCATCTTGAGTATGATTTATGATACAGCTTATTATTACTATTATTTTTTGGGAAATTATACAGGTTTTACGGCGAAGGGTTAGAACTTTTGAGAAATGAAATGATTGGAAAAGCTTTGTTTTTGCCCACTCAAACTTTCTGTTTTGCACCCCTCCAGGTTTTAGGTAGAAGTGCTTGGTGGATCACGAGGATTTCGGCAGGGGTTCTGACAAAATATCATTAATGTATGATCACCTTTGGGTGTTGAATAATTAGTACTTGTCCTGCTTGACTGCACTTAGGATATTTATGCTCTGGTTGTGTATTTCACACTTAATCTCGCACTAGCACTCTATCTTAGCTAGTACTCTAGTTGATTTGGTTTTTGTTTATCCGTAATTCCTTATGTCTCTATTGCTTCCTCACTGTGCACATGGCTACGTCACCCTTAGGTGACAGCCAGCATGCCTTGATCTAGGTCGGGGTGTGTCAGTTTGGTATCAGAGCCTTAGGTTTGCAGTCCTGCATAACTTGAGAATTTCTAATTATTTTGATGTATTCTGTCAGAACTATGCCGCTTCGTAGAGATCCACGTCCTTCTGTTGAGCCTAGTTTCCCCGATATCGCTCAATTAGGGGAAGCTATTGCTAATGCTATTCAGTCTTCCCTCCGTCCTTCCCAGACGACACCTCTTGAGACTGTGTATAATCTGAAGCTGAATCATTTTATGGGGAATGAAAAACATGAAAGAGCGGAGAAATGGGTCAATCATATTGAGAAGACTTTCCGTGTAATGCAGAATCAGGGGAATCTTCCTCTTGATTAGTGGGTCGAAGACGACTACCTGGTTTCTGGGTCCAGAACCTGCATCTTGGTGGAGACAAGAGTCCTATCAATTGACCCATAGGAAATTGCGGACTGGGAAGTGTTTAAACAGTTGTTTCAGAAAAAGGTTTATTCCCCCTGAGTATATTGATCGCAAAAAGCAAGAGTTTACTCAGTTAAAGCAGGGGAATATGAAGGCAAATGAGTATTATAGGAGATTCACTGACTTGTCTCGTTATCATCCGAAGGTTGCTGCTAATCCGGTTAAGATGCTCAATCTCTTCAGATTGGGTACTAAGAAGAAATGACGTTCTATAGCTACCTCGACTCCCTACCAGGAGTTTTATGAGATTTTGTTGAGAATTGAGGACTCGAAAAATATGCCCAGTGAGAGTGAAGAAGAAGAAGAAAAGAATAGGAATCAGAGGCGAGATGATAAAGGTAAAGGTCAGTCTTCCCAAGGACCTCGTAAGACTCCGAGCTTTAAGAGGAGTGGAACTAGTTCCAGCTTTTCTAGCAGAGGTTTTAGTGCCACTGGTCAGAGGAGAGGTGGTAGATTTTCAGGAGGTTCTAGATTCCAGAGGCAATGAGATGTCGGAAGAGGAAGTGCTCATTTGTGTCGCAGATGTAATAATCGGTATTTTGGAGAGTGTAGGAGAGGCAACCGTGGATGTTTTACTTATGGGCAGATGGGACATAGAGCTATAAATTGTCCCCAGAGTCAGTAGAGGCCCCAGCAGCCTTCTATGCCACTACCAGCACCGATCCACCAAGTTCCGGGGTCTGGTAGTTATGATCAGATGGGCCGAGATGGTGCTTATCATTATTAGGGTGATGCTGCTCCTTATGCTTCAGGGCAGTATCAGTATTTGCAAGATACCTATTACCAGAGTGGGTATTCTTAGTATCCTGGAGGGTATACACCGTATCATTCCATTCCAGTTGGTGGATCTCAGTGGTATAAGGGAGGATATCCCCAACAGGTAGAGATTGCTTCCACTAGTGCAGGATCTTCTAGGCAATCTGGTCAGTGGAATCAGAGGCGAGGTGTGCAGGGGCGAAGAAATCAAACTAGTAGAGGTCGTGGGGGACTACAGCAAGCCCATGGACGTATTAATAATATCTCTCTGCAAGATGCTTAGAATCATCCAGACTTGATCATGGGTACGTTAAACATTCTTGGTCACTTTGCTAGAGTTTTAATTGATTGTGGAGCTACGCATTCTGTCATTTCTCATACATTTGCTCAAGTGACACAACCTCATCCTACACCTCTAGGGTATGATTTAGAGTTTGCTATGCCTAGAGGGGAGATATGTTATATTGATTGTGTATATCCAGGGTGTCCAGTGATGGTGGAGGAGGTAGTTATGCCAGCTAATCTTATCCCATTAGATATTGTTGATTTTGATGTGATCTTAGGCACATATTGGTTGCATTATAATCGTGCCAATATAGATTGCTATGGGAAAACAGTTACTTTCCATCTTCTTGGATTATCTGAAGTTACTTCTGTGGGAGATTGTAGTGGGGTGAGGCATGGTGTTATTTCTGCTGTAAGAGCAAAAAGGTTGTTATCGAAAGGTTGCCAGGGATATTTAGCTCATGTAGTGTTGAATGATGTTGCTCCTAGTAGTGTGGAGGATGTTCGAGTAGTCAGACATTTTCCTGATGTATTCCTTGATGATTTACCTGGATTACCGCCAGACCGAGATGTGGAGTTCATTATTGATTTGCTTCTAGGTACGGATCCTATAACTTTGACCCCATATAGAATGGCTCCTGCTGAATTAAGGGAATTGAAAGTCCAGTTGCAGGAATTAGTCGATAAGGGTTTTATTCAGCCTAGCACTTCACCCTGGGGAGCTCCAGTTTTGTTTGTAAGGAAGAAAGACGGGACCTTGAGGCTATGTATTGATTATAGGCAATTCAATCGGGTAACAATTAAAAACCGTTATCCGTTACCACGTATAGATGATTTGTTTGATCAACTTTGAGGTGCCTGTGTGTTTTCTAAGATTGATTTGAGGTCTGGTTATTACTAGTTGAAGATCAGCAGTGAGGATGTCTCTAAGACTGCTTTCAGGACTCGTTAGGGTCATTATGAGTTTCTAGTGATGCCATTCAGATTAACGAATGCACCAGCAGCTTTCATGGATTTGATGAATCGAGTATTTCAGCCATATATAGACAGGTTTGTCATTGTTTTTATTGATGACATTTTGGTATACTCTAAGTCTAAAGCAGAACATGTTCGACATCTTACTTTGGTGTTGAAGAAATTAAGGGAACATCAGTTGTATGCTAAGTTTAGTAAATGTCAATTTTGGTTGAATCAAGTGACATTTTTGGGACACGTCATTTCTGCTCAAGGCATTCAGGTGGATTCTCAAAAGGTAGCAGCTGTGGAGAATTGGGAGCAACCTCGAACCGTTACTGAGGTACATAGTTTTCTTGGTCTTGCGGGCTATTATAGACGATTTGTTAAGGATTTTTCAATCATTGCTTTGCTATTAACGAGGTTGACTAGAAAGGAAGTTAAGTTTGAGTGGGATGATAATTGTGAGCAAAGTTTTCAGCAGCTAAAGTATTATCTCACTCATGCACCTGTTTTGGCATTCCAGATGATAGTGGTAATTTTGAGGTTTATAGTGACGCTTCCTTGAATGGTCTGGGTTGTGTGTTGATGCAGCATGGTAGGGTGATTGCTTATGCTTCAAGACAATTGAAACCTCATGAGAAGAATTACCCTACTCATGATCTGGAGTTAGCAGCTATCATCTTTGCTTTGAAGATTTGGAGACATTATCTTTATGGTGAGAAATGTAAGATCTTCACAGATTATAAGAGTCTTCAGTATCTTTTTACTCAGAGGGATCTTAATCTTCGGCAATGAATGTGGATTGAGTTGCTTAGTGATTATGATTGCACGATTGAGTATTACCTTGGTCGTGCAAATGTAGTGGCGGATGCTCTTAGTAGAAAGACTCCAGCTAGACTGAATGCCATTTATGATTGCCATGTTCCTCTTCTTGCGAATTTAAGGTCCACTGGAGTGGAGTTAGGAGTGGAAGATCGAGAGGAAGCCTTACTTGCTAATTTTCAAGTCAGGCCAATCTTAATTGATCATGTACTCGAAGCCCAGATGAATGATGAAGAGTCCCAAAAATTATTCAAGCAAGGAATCGGGGGAAGAAGAAAGACTTCAGAATTCGAGAAACTGATGGCATGCTTATGCAGGAGAGTATAATGTATGTGCCAAATAATATGGAATTAAAGAAGAAAATTCTTGATGAAACACATATTTCAGCTTATGCAATGCATCCCAGAGGCACTAAAATGTATCATACCATTCGACCATTTTATTATTGGCCGGGTATGAAAAGAGAAATTGCTGAATATGTGAGTAGGTGTGTCATTTGTCAGCAAGTCAAAGCTGAAAGAAAGAAGCTTTTTGGATTGATGCAGCCACTTCCCGTTCCACAGTGGAAATGGGAAAATATTTCTATGGATTTTGTGTACAAGCTTCCTCGTACACAGAATGGTTACGATGAGATTTGGGTGATAGTTGATCGACTTACTAAGTCAGCACATTTTATTCCAGTGAGGGAGAAATATCCTTTAAGCCGATTAGCTGAATTATTTATATTGAAGATCATGAAGTACCATGGGATTCCAGTTTGTATTATGTTGGATCGGGATCCTAGATTCACTTCCAAATTTTGGATAGCATTTCAGGAAGCTCTTGGTTCGAGATTACTTTATAGTATAGCATATCATCCTCAGACAGATGGACAATTAGAGAGGACTATTCAGACGTTGGAAGATATGCTGAGATCTTCCATATTGCAGTTTGGTGAATCTTGGCATAAGCAGTTGGATTTAATGGAATTTGCCTACAACAACAGCTTTCATTCCAGTATTGGTTTGTCACCTTTCGAGGCTCTTTATGGCAAATCTTGTCGTACACCTCTATGTTGGTCGGAGGTGGGCGAAAGAGTTTTGGTGGGCCCTGAGGTCGTGGATAAGACTACGCAGAATGTTCAGGTGATTAAGTCTAACCTAAAAGCGGCCCAGGATCGACAGAAGAGTCTAGTAGACAGACATGCCACTGATCGGATGTATAATGTAGGTAATTGGGTATTTATGAAATTATCACCATGGAAAGGTGTTGTGCGGTTTGGAAAGAGAGGCAAGCTGAGTCCTAGGTACATTGGACCATATATGATCAACGAGCGAGTCGGTGAGGTTGCTTACAGGCTTGAGTTGCCTCCAGAGTTATCCAAAGTGCACGATGTTTTTCATGTCTCTATGCTTCGTCATTATGTCTCAGATTCTTCTTACGTGATACCTCCTCAACCGCTAGAAATTAATTCAGATTTGACTTATGATAAGGAGCTAGTGACTATTTTGGATTGGAAAGATAAGGTTATGAGAAATAAGACATTACGCCTAGTGAAGGTTTTGTGGAGAAATCACTCGGTGGAAGAAGCCACATGGGAGACGGAAGAGTGTATGAAAGAGATGTATCTAAGGTTGTTTTATGATTATTAGTGGATTGAAATTATTGTGTGTGAATTTTGGGGATGAAATTTTCTTAAGGGGGTAGGTTGTCACAGCCCGTCCCGAATTATTGTTATCAATGGCGTGAAATGACTAATTTGCCCTTGGACGTCGAGTACGTTATGTGGTGTTGGGGCTTGAGTTTGGGTTTTAAACTAAATTAGTTAGTTCCTAAGTTTTTGGAACTTAAATTTAGTGGCTTTGGTTGTGATTAGTGACCCAAAACTGGACCACACACTCACACACACACATCCAAACTCCCGTTGACCTTTCTCTCTCCTCCCTCTCTCGGATTTTCTTCCATTTCCGTACAACCGTACGGAGAACCTTCGAACCTTCACTTCCAGTCACGGATCAAGGTTTTGGAAGCTATCTTTGTGTTCCTTGTAAGTCCAGGAACTCATCTATACCTTTGGTTGGACGTGAAACCCTCGAAAACCCAAGAACCCCGATTTTGTGTACTGTTCATGCACTCGTGATTTAGAAGTTTTCATGGAGTTTTAAGGTTGTAGGAAGCCTTAAAACATCTTCACGAAGCTCGGGGAAGAAAGTTGGAGTGTTTTGGACGTCGGGAAGTCCCAGTTCGTGAGTTTCAAATTTTGGCCGGATTATCGAGGGTTATCCTATGAAATTCTGTGGATTTCAAGGCTTGAAAGTGGTAAGGTTTTGTTCTTCTAGTCCTAAGCTTCAATTTGGTTCAAAGTTCATGAATTTTGGTGAAGAATCGAAGGAGATATGAAGACTTTAAATTTTTCCAGAAACCGGCGAGTGCAACGGTTACCGGCACCCGACTCCGGCGAACCAAGGAAGAAAGAGGAGAATATTCCGTCAAAGTTGACGGAATATTCTAACGCCGTCAGGTAACTTTAACGGCATATTCTGATTTTTAACGGAATATTCCCTAGCGCCGTTAGGGAATCCGTTTGGTGTTCCAGGCACGTGCCTGCGAGTAGGCCGCGCGTCTGGCCGTGCCTTGGCCGGCGCGTGACGGCGCGTGGGGTCATGAAATATTTTTCTAAAAATATAGGGATGTTCCTGAGGTTGAGTAGATCAAGGTGGTATATTCAAATACCCCATTTGAGCATTGTATGAGAAGTTATTTCCTAGTTTTGTGTATGTACTTTAAATAACGTTTATTCAGTTATTTCGCATATAGGTGAGACCTATCCTGAGGACGAGCGCCATCAATCGAGGCTCGGGGGCTATGACCCTTTGACATGTCAGTGAGTGGGCTTTTGATTTTCCGTATATACCTATATACTTGAGATTTTTCCCAGAATAATGAAATTGAATGATTATACGTTTTGAAATGCCATGCAAAGTATCTGCCTATTTTATTTATGCATTAGTAGTTGCATATATTTATGATTAGTGCTGTGGACGCACAGGTAAGTTAATAAATTAACGGTTGAGGTTACTTCATTTATGTGAGATATGATGTGATGTATTGAGGGCTCATAAACTTGCACCCGGTGTTAGTGCTCCCGCCCAGAGTTAGGGTACAGTCCTTCACGTGATGTTCACCTCCCACACCATATGCTCACCTTAGATCCAAGTTAGGTGCATAGGCTTGTCGTACATTCCACTTTAGGTGGTTCCGACTCGTAGGTGACCACGATTATTCGCACTGCCTTCACGTGATCGTAGCACTAAAGCATATTTACTTTACACCTAGTCTTGTCATACATACCACTTTAGGTGGTTCTAACTCGTGTGCAGGATTTGATTTGATATGATTGAGATTGGTTATGAGCTATATATATATTCAGCCGTGCATATTGAGTTAGAGGGATTTGGCTGATGCGATATCAGGCATTGATATATTTGTCTGGATTTCTTATGGCATTGCATTGAGATACTTTGGCATGGTATACTTTCATGGATTTTCATCTTGAGTATGATTTCTGATACAGCTTATTATTACTATTTTTTTCTGGGAAATTATACAAGTTTTACCGCGAGGGGTTAGAACTTTTGAGAAATGAAATGATTTGAAAAGCTTTGTTTTTGCCCACTCACACTTTCAGTTTTGCGTCCCTCCAGGTTTTAGGTAGAAGTGCTTGGTGGATCACAAGGATTTCGGCAGGGGTTCTGACAAAATATCATTAATGTAGGATCACCTTTGGGTGTTGAATAATTAGTACTTGTCCTGCTTGATTGCACTTAGGATATTTATGCTTTGGTTATGTATTTCACACTTAATCTCGCACTAACTCTCTATCTTAGCTAGTACTCTAGTTGATTTGATTTTTTGTTTATCCGTAATTCCTTATATCTTTATTGCTTCCGCACTGTGCACATGGCTACCTCACCCTCACGTGACGTCCAGAATGCCTTGATCTAGGTCGGGGTGTGTCACTTGAACTCGAACGTCCCACAAAAGATGAAATTACCCACCATCTTATTTGTTTTCCAACGAGTTCCACATAATCATACAAAAATGAATAACCAAATCATACATCTAAAAATACATAGGGTATTACAAATAAATTATGTACATTTGCTTTACAGGTACTATGGGTACATTTTCATAATTTTGTTGACATTTGTACATTCATTTATATGGTAAGATGCGAGAATAAAATTGAAAAAAAGAAGAGAGAAAATTGCATGAACAACAATTAACATGTAAGTACAAAACCAAACACAACATTAAAAAATATCGATGACTTAAACAGTTAATTTCCAGAAACATAGAAATATCAATCACTGTTTTTCAAGAATTGTGGTCCATTTATTTATAGGAAAACTAATGAAAAGGGCTTGAAAACTTTGAGTTTTAACAATAAGGATAAAATAAAGGGTAAAATGAATAGTACCAAGATTGAATTTTTAGTGTAAAAATGTGGGTTTTCGTTAAAGTGAACAGTACCGAGCTTTTCGTTAAAGTTCCCTTTATTTAAATGCAATGGCATCTAATGCAATGGCGCCATATTTTAAGGAGGTAGTTTGATCAAAGGTCTAAAACACCCAAATGTTTAATAAAAGAAATAGTAAATGAGGCATCTCAATCTAAATGCCTCACTAATAATTCAAGTTGGTTGCAATTTGTTGTAAAATAGTGGGTATGTTTGCCCACATGTATATAGTAACTCTTTCACAAGTTTAATAGTGTCATTTGTTTGTTTTCTATGAGATTGCTCTATAAATAGAGCACTACATTTGATCAAATTAGACTTGGAAGAGAAAAACAACTAATAGCAATAATATACATCACTTCCTCTGCAACAGCTTGTGTTGGTATAATATTTTGCAACTGTTTCGCTCCTGTCCCTAGTAAAGGTTATCTCTCTAAATTTTGCCTATTTATAACACGTTATCAGCATGACTCTCTAATCATTTCTCATTTCCCTTCACCGGAAAAAAAAAATGTTTCCTCTAAGGTTTTTATTGTTCTTCTTCTTGCTCTGCCTCAATTGCTGGATATACCCTCGCGAAGAACTGTTTGCACCATGTTTACTTCTAGTTCTCAACCTAATAGTTACTTATATTTTTGATTTCTTGTTTGGTGTAACTCTTGACTACTAACCCAGTGTTTATTTATGCAATCCAAGATGGTGAGGTATCATCGCCTATCTTGGACTGCAGATCTAATTTTATCGCAATTTTAGGTGGTGCGGTATAATTGTCCACCCTGCTCTGCATATTTAAATTTTATCGCAATTTTTAGGTGGTGCGGTATAATTGTCCACCATGCTATGTATATTTAAATTTTCCTGCTGTTTAAAGTGGTGCGGAATAATTGCCCATCCTTTACTTGTTTCGATGAGAATGGTACGGTACAATTGCCCTTCTCATCAATCATGTAAATCTTGAGCCTGAAGTTTCGAGTACTTATCATTTTGGCATGAAGATCAAAATTTGTAAGAACCAAAAGTTCTAACAATATATTCCTCCAGAACACATATTATTGCAAGTTCTTACACACCTCATTTTTCTTTTAGAAAAGAAAATGGCAAACTTGGCAAAACTTGATTTTGCTGCCTTGGACATTACTGGGAAGAATTACCTTACCTGGGTACTGGATACCAAGATCCATCTGGAAGCAGCGAATCTTGGAGATACCATTAGGGAAGAAAACATCTCATCCTCTCAAGATCGGGCGAAGGCCATGATCTTTATTCGTCGCCATTTTGATGAGGGACTAAAGAGTGAGTACTTAACGGTTGAAGATCCGTTAGCTCTCTGGAAGGCATTGAGAAACATATACAATCACCAGACAAGGGTGATTCTTCCAAGGGCTCACTATGAGTAGACTCAACTAAGGATCCAGGATTTCAAATCAGTGGCTGAGTACAATTCCGCGTTGTTCAGAATTACCTCTCAGATGAAGCTCTGTGGGGATACCATTACTGAGGAAGATATGCTGGAAAAGACTTTCAGCATATTTCATGCCTCTAACGTGCTCCTGCAACAGCAGTATAGAGCGCGAGGCTTCACTGAATACAACCAGCTGATATCTGTGCTCTTGGTAGCTGAACAAAACAATGAGCTCCTGATGAAAAATCATCAGTCCCGACCTACCAGATCAGCACCATTCCCAGAAATGAATGCTGCTTCCCTTGAAAGGAATACCATATCCTCTCGAGGCAATAATTACAAACGAGGACGTGGTCACAAGCAAGGTCGGTGGAATGGGAAAGGCAAGAACCATGGTGTCCAGTTTCACAACCAGGTTCCAAGGTATAATCCAGGCCCGAGCTTTAAAAATGCAAATCGCCAAAAAAGCAAAGCTCATATAAACACTCCTAGAAATCTTGAAGGAGCTTGCCATATGTGTGGTGGCAACGGACATTGGGCGCGTACTTGTCGTACCCCAAAGCATCTGGTGGATCTGTATCAAGCCTCCTTCAAGGAAAAGGGTGTCGAGATCAATTTCCTCAACCAGGCTCAACCAATGGAAACACCTGATCCAGTGACCAACTTATCAGGACAGTTGAACATAAGTCACCTGGATGGTTCATACTTTATTATTGAAAGAGGGAATGAAGTTTATGGGTCCAATTGAATCATTTATGTTTAATGTACTCTTGTTATTTGTACTTGTCGTTTAATGCTTGCATTTTCAATCAATAAAAGTAGTATTCCAATATGAATAAACTGCTTTTTAACTGTAATTTCTTTACTCAGAGAACATGGATAAAAATTATGGTTATTCTCAAAGCAAGAGCAATGGTGGAGACTTTTATCTTGTAGACAGCGCAACCACGCATTCAATACTTCGAGATCGAAAGTATTTCTCAAATTTCGTACTTGCAAAAGTAAAGGTAACAACAATATCATGGCAATCAGATGTAATTGAAGGCTCAGGAAAATCCCAGATTATGTTACCAAATGGAACAATATTGTCCATACAGAATGCATTATACGCTACTCGATCTATTCAAAGTTTGTTGAGTTTTAAAGACATACGTCTAAATGGATACCACATTGAAACTAAAAGTGTAGAAAATGTGGAATATTTATGCATTACCTCCAATGATACCCAAAAACGTATATTGGAGAAGTTGTATGGTTTATCGAGTGGATTGTATTATACATACATAAAGACAGTTGAGACACATGCTGTCATGAACCAGAAGTTCATGGATTCAAAGGTTTACATGCTTTGGCATGACCGTTTGGGTCATCCAGGATCTACCATGATGCGTAGAATCATTACCAACTCTAATGGACATCCATTATTGAGCAAACACATTGATGTCTCAAATGATAACCCTTGCAAGGCTTGTTCCCAAGGAAAGTTGGTAATTAGACCATCACAACTAAAGGTTGAGGATGAATCCCTATCATTTTTGCAAAGAATTCAAGGGGATATTTGTGGACCCATTCAACCAACTTGTGGACCATTTCGATATTTTATGGTTTTGGTTGATGCATTTACTCGATGGTCACATGTTTGCCTATTGTCTACTTGAAATGTAGCTTTTGCGAGACTTCTTGCTCAGATAATTAAGTTGCGAGCACAGTTCCTAGATCATCCCATTAAGTCCATTCGACTTGATAACGCTGGTGAATTTACGTCTCAAACCTTTGATGATTACTGCATGGCACTGGGCATTGATGTTGAACATCATGTTCCTCATGTCCATACTCAAAATGGTTTAGCAGAGGCATTTATCAAGCGGCTTCAATTAATAGCCCGCACTCTGCTCATGAAAACGAAATTGCCAGTCTCTGCATGGGGACATGCCATCTTACATGTAGCATCATTGGTTCGACTGAGACCCATAGCCAACCACTAATACTCATAAATACAACTCGTGTTTGGACATCAGCTAAACATTTCACATTTACTAGTTTTTGGTTGTGTTGTTTATGTGCCTATTGCACCGCCACAATGAACTAAAATGGGACCTCAGCGCAGACTGGGAGTTTATGTGGGTTTTGATTCACCATGTATCATTAGATATTTAGAACCTTTGACTGGTGATATGTTTACAGCTCGTTTTGCTGATTGTCATTTTGATGATACATTCTTCCCGTTGTTAGGGGGAGAAAAGACCGTTCCAGAAGAACGGCAAGAGCTGACATGAGTTGTTCCCACCTTATCTCATTTTGATCCACGAAGCACTCAATGTGAAAATGAAGTGAAAATGATCGTTCATCTTCAAGGTATTGCTAATCAAAAGCCAGATGCATTTAATGATGCGTCGAAAGTGACAAAGTCATATATACCAGCTTCAAACGCACCTGCAAGAATTGATGTCCTTGTTGGACAAAATAAAGTGGCAACGAATGATTCATCCAGTGCACGCCTGAAGCGTGGTAGACTCCCAGGTTCAAAAGATTCAGCCACTCAAAAGAGAAAGATGAGGGCACAGTTGAACCCAAATGAAATCATTCAAGAAAAGAAAATGAATGATAAATCCACAATTCATGATTTTGTACTTCCAAAAAAAGAAAATATCATTGATGAGACACATGTCCTTGAAGAGACAGAAGTACAAGAAAACAAAGAAATATCCATAAATTATGCATGTACTAATGAATTGTGGGATCAAAATGAAATAATCATCGACGACATGTTTGCATTTGCAATAGCCACTGAAATTATATTAAGTGATGATATTGAACCCTGCTCTGTTGATGAATGTAGACAGAGACAAGATTGGTCTAAGTGGAAAGATGCAATCCAGGCAGAATTAAATTCCTTGGAAAGACGAAGTGTTTTTGGACCAGTAGTCCAAACCCCGCCTGGTGTGAACCCCCGTAGGTTACAAATAGGTATTCACAAGGAAACGCAATGAGAAAAACAAGATTGCAAGATATAAAGCACGACTCATTGTGCAAGGTTTTTCATAAAGACCTGGAATTGATTATGAAGAGACATACTCTCCTGTAATGGACGCAATTACGTTCCGTTACTTAATAAGTTTGGTGATTTCAGAAAAACTTGACATGCGACTTATGGATGTCATCACCGCATATCTATATGGAGAATTAGATATTGACATATATATGAAAGTCCCAGAAGGACTTAAGTTGCCTGAAGCAACTAACAAACCATGAGGTATGTTCTCAATCAAATTAAGGCGATCACTATATGGGCTAAAACAATATGGGCGAATGTGGTATAATTGTCTCAGTGAGTATTTGATTAAAGAAGGATATGCCAACAATGTCATCTGCCCTTGTGTGTTCATTAAGAAATCAAATACTGGATTTGCTATAGTGGCAGTATACGTCGATGATATGAACTTAGTTGGAACCCTTGAAGAGCTCAATAAAACTGCTGAAAATCTGAAAAGCTAATTTGAAATGAAAGACCTTGGGAAAACAAAATATTGTCTCGGCTTGCAGATTGAGCATTGTGTTAATGAAATTTTGGTCCATCAATCAACTTACATTGAAAAAATACTGAAGCGATTTGGCATGGACAAGGCTTATCCACTTAGCACCTCAATGGTCGTTCGTTCTTTGGACATTAAGAAAGATCCATTCCGTCCAAAAGAAGATGATGAACTGGTCATTGGTCTCAAAGTACCATATTTGAGCGCAATAGGTGTTTTATTGTATTTAGCACAATGTATTAGACCAGATATAGCTTTTTCAGTTAACTTGTTAGCCAGATACAGCTCTGCTCCAACAATTCGTCATTAGAAGGGAGTCAAAGATGTTCTACAATACCTTCGTGGGACAACAGATATGGGTCTCTTCTACTCAGACAAGCCCACAAATGAACAGATCCTTGTTGGATACGCAGATGCTGGTTTTCTCTCCGATCTGCATAAAGCCCGCTCACAAAATGGATATGTGTTCACTAATGGAGATACTGCAATTTCATGGCGATCAACGAAGCAAACGCTAATTGCTACATCTTCCAATCACTCGAAATAATTGCTTTACATGAAGCAAGTCGTGAATGTTCTTGGTTAAGATCAATGATCCATCACATCCGGAATTCATGTGGTCTACCTTCAAGGACAGACACTCCAACTGTCATACATGAAGATAATGTAGCCTGTGTTGTCCAAATGAAGGAAGGATTCATCAAGGGCGACAAGACCAAACATATACCTCCAAGATTTTTCAGTGCACATGAGTTTCAAAAGGCTAAAGTTATTGAAGTCAGACAAATCCGTTCCAATGAAAATTTAGCAGACTTGTTCACCAAATCTCTACCAAAGTGCACATTTCGGAAGTTAGTACAGGGAATCAGATTATGTCGGCTAACAAATTTGAAGAATGCGGAATCAGGGGGAGATACAATTCAGGGGGAGCATCCATGATACATGCATGTTGTACTCTTTTTCCTTCGATTAAGATTTTTCCCATTGGATTTTTCCTATCAAGGTTTTAACGAGGCGACATAAGCATGCTCAACACCATCCGGGTAAAGTTGTACTCTTTTTCCTTCGCTATGGTTTTTTTTCCACTGGATTTTTCCAAGCAAGGTTTTAACGAGGCAACTAATGTTGATACGTGGGCATCCAAGGGGGAGTGTTATAAAATAGTGGGTATGTTTGCCCACATGTATATAGTAACTCTTTCACAAGTTTAATAGTGTCATTTGTTTGTTTTCTATGAGGTTGCTCTATAAATAGAGCACTACATTTGATCAAATTAGACTTGGAAGAGAAAAACAACTAATAGCAATAATATACATCACTTCCTCTGCAACAGCTTGTGTTGGTATAATATTTTGCAACTGCTTCGCTCCTGTCCCTAGTAAATGTTATCTCTCTAAATTTTGCCTATTTATAACACTATTAGATATTTTCACAAATTGTGAATAGGGAAAAAATAGTTGGGAATAGGAAAAAGTAAATGTAAAGGACACAAAAACATTTTTTATTTATTTAAATATATCAAAATAGAGGGCACAAAAGCCTTTATTGTGTGTGTGTAAATTAATAAAAAAAATTCCATCTTTGCCATGCAAGTTGGACACAAAGTTTTGTGTTCAAATTTTAGTAGGCACAAATACCCGACACAAACTAATGTGCTTTTATGTTAGAGGGCACATTTGAGATATTTTGGTGCTCAATGGAATTTAAAAAGCACAAATATGTATTTGTGCTCAATGAAAATGAGAATGGCACCCATTTTTCTTGTAGTGTCTACGTTTTTTTTTTATTTGTAAACGAGTCGAGCCAGTCTAAATTTATGCATTTTATTAATAAAACCGACTCATTTGGAATTTTTTCTCCCTCTTGGCCATAAGGCTAGGAATTCCATTGGAGTGCAAAATGAAGTCACACGTACCAGTATAAAAAAATGAAATGACGCAAATATATTGCATGCAAGGTCAACATTTGCTTTTATATATACCTTAGCATTAGCATGAAATGTTGGCGATATGGGACCCTTGTAATTTGAAACATTGTGTGTATCACGTGGGATGTGACGAGGCAGGGATCCAGCAAAAGCAAAACATGTGTTAAAGGCAAAACGTAGCCACCTATTGTCTTCATGCAGATATAGCTCCATTTGCTTCCCTCAACCTCATCAAAGGACTCGATCGAGCTTATCCAGATCTCAGAAAAATAGCGGTACGTATTACGTAAGCTTCCCTCCCTCCAGAAACTTATAGAAGGTTGCCTAACTCGAACATTCTTAAATTTCAGGTAGACGGGCCATGGGCCCACTCCAACAACATCGATACTGTCCCCACTTGGCCACCTGCTCAATCCGTCAGGTGTGGGGTTTTAATACAAAAGGCCACGGTGTTAGTTAGAATGGGGTAATTCTATATAAATGGCTTGTTCTCAAACCTTCTGGCCAATGTGGGACAAATGAATTCTAACAAACATGAAAAATATATTAAGACGGAAATAATTAAAATGGCTAATCAGGTTAATTAACTCATTCCTAATATCGCATTAGTAGAAAAGGAAAGGACTGAAAAAAAAGGAACAAAATTGTGAAAGGGCAGTCCCAGTTGAATAAGGGGCAACTAGTGCTAGTGCATGTATACGCAAGCAGTGGGTTGGTGCCTTTGGGAGCTTAGCCCTAATACTTAACCACAAAGCAACTCAGCTAAACAATCGTATGGCCAATTAACTAACAGTTAAGAAAAAGAGTAAATAATTATTAACTTGAGGATTAAAACAAGAAGAGTCGATAAAGTTATTTGAACAACGTCTAATTGATTAGGTCTAACGTGAGAAATAAGAAATGTAAACAGTAATTAATGTGGAGAAACTTAATTTCAAGGACATACCACAATTTAATTACTTAATACGAAGCTAATCTTTTTCTTGAGCTCATGTCAGTGACCTCACAGTGCGGTTAATTTGCAAATTGAACCGTTGTTTTCTTATATCTTGCTTATAAATTATTCATTCAAAAGTCGTATTAGGGAACGTGTTAATAATAAGTATCAAGTGTCGAAATATAATTTTGTTGTGTTTTGGTAGGAATCCATGAAAAGTGACTTAAAAAAAATGCTATGGCGGACTATGGATTACATTGTGGATGGATAAAGAGTGATTAGTGTGCTATTAAATTAGCTAGAATATAATGGGGAAGGTTAACTACTTGCTAGTATGGCACCATGTTTATGACTTTAGACCCTAAAACATAATTTTTTCCACATAAAACCCGATATAAATTTTTTATTTGAATAAAACTCATTGACTAGATTTCAGATTAACAAATTCATTAATTATGTTTGACTTAACCCATTAAAAAAATTTCGAATGCCTAAAATACCCCTATTTGATATTTTTTTTTTTTTGATAAACCCTATTTGAATTAATGCCATGAGGATGGATGGTAAGGGAGAATTAATTTTACAAAAAAAAAAAAAAATTAATGCTATAAATTCACTGCCTAATATATAATAACATAAAACATGTCTAATATATGTTATTATACATGCTTAATTAAGTCAATAAAATTATATTTTACATATTAATGTAGATAAATTATTTCACACACACACACACACACACACACACAAATTGTAGATTCACTTCACAAATTAGGTGTTGAGGAGGTTGTGATGATGTTTGATGATGATGGGAGGTTGAAGAAAGCCGGAAATTGGATGGAAAAACCGTCGGATTTTCTGCCTAGAACTAGGTTGACTCGCGGGTCCAAGGCCAACCAGGTTGAGAGGGGTCCGGATCCCCTCATTCTCTCATTTCCATATTGTTTCTCCCTTATCTCCTCCTAATTGGTCCATCTCCTCACCTCCTTCTTCTGGTTGGTCTATCCACCCTCATTTTCTCTCCTCCAATTGGGCAATCCCTTCGCCCATCTCTCATTTCTTTCTCCTCTCATCCGTCTCTCTCACTCATCACAATCATCCACATGGCTCCCCAAAACAAGTCATAAAAATATCTCCCAAATATGAAATTTATCAATTTGTCCTCAGTATTCGATGTTTCGTAAAATTTTAACTGTAACTCCAATTTTGATTCCCCTTGCACCTACGCGTTCATATCGTCAAGTACTTTGAGAATACGATAAAATAATAGATCGTACGCGTTACTAAAAGACGGTAAACTAAAGTCAACAATCTCGATTCTAGGGCATTTTCGTCAATTTCACACTTTTAAAATTAATAAAATTATAAAATCAGGGACGGGTTACAAAATCCCCCCAGTCATTGTTTTGTTGTTAGTTTAACTTAGTTTTCAGTTTTATAAGTTTAATTTGTGTTGATTAGCATCCCTTCTAATCCCCAGAATAGAACGATCCCTACTTACTTGTACTACGATTGCATAATTTATAGGGTTTAATTTGTGTGTTAGTTTCTACCACATCACATACAAAGTAAAATATCTACATAACAAAAGAATGCTATTTGATTCAAAATTAATTTACTTACAAAATAAAGCAATGTTATTTGATTCGAAGCTAATTTACCTATTATTTGTACATATATCTTATAGTAATAAAATGTGTAAAATATATGTAATAATATATATAAAAAATAAGTTACCTACAAAATAAAAGAATGTTGTTTGATTCATTATTAATTTACCTACAAAATATATATTATTTGCTAATCATAAATTTACATATAGGTAAATTAATTACTTTAACATATATGTTAGTACTGTGCACATATATATTGAACTTATAGTAGTACTGTATACTTTTGAACGTGTGTGTGTGTGTGTGTGTGTGTGTGTGTGTATGTATATGTTAGTGTTGTGGTCTATTTTTATCTGACAAAGGGAGAGGGGCCAGCGGCACAGGAGAGAGGGAAGAGAGATGTGTGTTTGTAGAATTGTAGGGGAATGTGTGTTGTTATCCCTCCTACATTGTGCCTTTATTTATAGTAGTAAAGGGAGAGAAGATATTCCTTCCTCTCCAAGTAATACAAGTTGTAATAGGAAAGGATAACTAGAATCAAATCTAATCTAGGATTTACACAATCATACTTAAACTAGGAATGTTCACAACACTCCCCCTTGAGTGTGTAAATACTCAAGGTAGATTCAGCATCACGCAGAAGTTGAGGAAGTCGACTCGTCGACACTCATTCCAAGGAACAACTCTTATTCTCAATAAGGTAGGAACTTGCATAAGTAGTAAGTCTCATTAAACAACCCTAAGGCTATGGCAAAAACCCGAGTAGGGACAAAATCCCTAGTCTAAGGAAAAATGTATGAGAAATGCAAAGTCAAAAGAAATGTCTACAGGACGTCATCAGGGATATGACCAGCCCAAGGTGGGTGCCTCGTTAAAACCTAGTTAGGTAGCAAAAACCCATTGGGAAAAATGCTCCTAATCGTAGGGAAAAAGAGTACATTAAGATCAAGCAAGTATCTACAGGATACTCCCCATGAGTTTGACATAAATCCAAAGAGAAATAGCAAAGTTATAACTCAGAAAGTTTACGCATACCAATTCCATGAACAAGCTTCTGAAACATCGCCTTCGGCAGTGATTTGGTGAAGAGGTCGGCCAGATTGTCTTGTGAACGGATTTGCGTGACTTCAGTCTTCTGATGCTCTTGTTGTTGATGTGTAAAGAAAAACTTCGGCGCAATATGCTTGGTGTTGTCTCCTTTGATGTAACCCTTCTTGAGCTGTTCGATGCAAGCTGCGTTGTCCTAAAAAATCGTCGTCGGGGCATTAATGGCGGGATGAAGATCGCAGGAGCTTCGAATATGGCCCAATACTGCTCTCAACCAAAAGCATTCCCAAGTTGCTTCATGTAAGGCAAGAATTTCAGCATGGTTACACGAAGTGGCAACTAAGGTCTGTTTAGTTGACCTCCAAGAGATTGCAGTGCCTCCAACGGTAAAGACATAACCCGTTTGAGAACGCGCCTTGTGCGGATCGGATAAGTATCCAGCGTCGGCATAACCAACAAAGCGAGAATCAACCCGATGACCATAGGGTGCGGCATCGCTCGAGGATTCGTAGGGATAGAACAAACCCAAATCCGTAGTACCTTTAAGGTAACGGAAGATGTCTTTCACGCCAGTCCAGTGTCTGCGTGTTGGTGCATTGCTGTATCTTGCCAAAAGATTAACAGCGAATGAGATGTCGGGTCTAGTGCATTGAGCTAAGTACAATAAAACACCTATCGCACTTAGATAAGGAACTTCAGGCTCCAAAATCTCTTCATCACTCCTTCGGACGGAAGGGATCTCGTTTTGTATCTAGCGTACGAACGACCATAAGAGTACTCGAAGACTTCGCTTTATCCTCATTAAAACGGCGCAACACCTTCTAGGTGTAATTCGATTGATGTACTAGGATTCCATCCGAACAATGCTCTATCTTGAGACCGAGACAGTATCGAGTCTTACCTAGATCTTTCATCTCAAATTCCGACTTCAGGTGCGAAGCAGTTCTTGCGAGCTCTTCAGGAGTTCCGATGAGATTCATGTCATCGACATATACTGCAACAATCGCAAATCCGGAATGTGACTTCTTAATGAACACACAAGGGCATAGTTCGTTGTTCACATATCCCTGACTAGTCAAATACTCACTCAGACGGTTATACCACATTCTTCCGGATTGTTTCAAACCGTAGAGTGAACGCCTCAGCCGAATTGAGAGCGTGTTCCGGGGTTTGGAAATATTTGAACCAGTCAATGTAAGTCCTTCAGGAACTTTCATATAAATTTCCGTATCAAGATCCCCATAGAGATACGCGGTTACTACGTCCATCAGCTGCATATCCAGTTTTTCGGAAACTACCAAACTGATAAGGTAGCGAAAAGTAATCACATCCATAACGGGTGAGTAAGTTTCGTCATAGTCAATCCTGGGGCGTTGCGAGAAACCTTGTGCTACAAGATGAGCTTTGTAACGCACAATCTCGTTCTTCTCATTACGCTTCCAAACGAAAACCCACTTGTACGGGCTTCACATGTGGAGGAGTAGGAACTACATGTCCAAACACCTTACGTTTCGCAAGTGAATCGAGTTCGACTTGGATTGCTTGTTTCCAGTTTGACCAATCAGCTCTACGTCGACATTCATCAACGGAACGCGGTTCAATGTCATCGCTCAACATAATCTCAGTAGCTACTGCAAATGCTAATGCATCGTCGACAATCATCACATTTCTATGCCACACATCATCTAAGCTAGCATAATAAATCGAAATCTCGTGATTCTCAGGAGGAAGATTCGTCTTTTTAAGAACGCTTCCGTAATCTAGAATTTCCTTATGAGTTGGGTATAATGAGTAAGCGATAGTCGAATTCACAGTAGGCTCTTCAGGACCTTGTGCCGTGGTTTTCCTCTTCAATGGGTGTGAATCCTTTGAACCAAGGGGTCTGCCACGCTTTTGTGTAGGGGCAAATGATTGGCTAGCCGATAATGTACGTGGATCACCAGAATTGGTGTCCCGGGCTTCCAGAAGGGCAGTCCGTCGTACATTTGGTACATCCATCTTTGCAGGCGTATTCGCAGTTGGAATATGTGATCTTGTCACGCGCGCTAGATCGGTGAAAGCATCTGGCATGCTCTGAGCTATGCTCTGGAGATCTAATATGCGCTGTACTTCAGCTTCGGACTGAGTGGTGCGGGGATCTAAATGAGACAAAGTGGGAGTTGTCCAAGGTAATTCACGTCGTTCATTAGGAACGTTAACATTCTTATCTCCCCCTAATGACGGGAAAACGGTCTCATATAAGTGACAATCCGCGAAACGAATGGTGAACATATCGCCTGTCAAAGGTTCTAAGTAACAAATAATCGAAGGAGAATCATATCCGACATAGATTCTCATCATTCGTTGAGGCCCCATTTTTGTACGTAAGGGCGGCGAGATCGGCACATATACCACACAACTAAAGACGTGCATATGCGATATGTCGAGTTCGCATCCGGTGACCAACTGAAGGGCACTAAATGGTCGTGTCTCAACAGGCCTCAGGCGGACCAACTTTGCTGCGTGCAATATTGCATGGCCCCAAGCAGTAATCGGGAACTTGGTACGTATGACCAACGATCGAGCAATCATTTGTAAGCGCTTAATGAAAGCTTCTGCCAGGCCGTTCTAGGTGTGAACATGGGGTACAAGATGTTCAACTACAACCCCAACCGACATGCAATAGTCATCAAAAGTTTTAGATGTGAATTCTCCAGCATTATCTAATCGAATATATTTGATCGAATAATCAGGGTGGTGAGCCCTGAGCTTGATAACCTGAGCCAACAGTTTGGAGAATGCAGTGTTCCTTGTGGACAACAAGCACACGTGTGACCAACGTGTGGAAGAGTCAACCAAAACCATAAAATATCTAAATGGTCCGCAAGGAGGTTGAATCGGTCCACAAATGTCCCCCTGAATCCGTTGTAGAAAAATGGGAGGATTCGAACGAATCTTGTCATAAGAAGGCTTAGTAATAAGCTTTCCCATAGAACATGTGTGACATGCGATTTCATGGATCGAACCTAAGCTTAAGGTTAGTGGATGCCCGTGTGAAGATTTGAGGATACGGCGCATCGCTATTTTTCCAGGATGTCCCAAACGATCATTCCAAAGTGTAATTTCGTGTGCGGTCCCTGTGGTAGGGCCGGCCACATAGTGGCATTCTATGGGGCGGATGGTCGTAGTATACAGACCACTCAGGATACGCTCAATCTTCTCGAGAATACGCTTCTGGCCATATTCGTAGGAAGTTATGAATAAAAATTCAACTCCGTTTTCTATGTGGGTTTCAGCGTGGTAATTGTTATCTCTAATGTCCTTGAAACTGAGTAATGTTCTTCCGGAACGTGGAGAATAGAGTGCCTCGGCAATGGTCAAGATTGTACCATTGGACAACATTATACGTGCCTTACCGTATCCTTCTATCAGGTTGGATGGGCCTGAGAAGGTTGTCAGAGGTGCATTCTTAGGTATGCAGTTAGTGAAATAGATGCGTTCACGCAAAACAGTGTGCGTGGCTGCACTAACTGCCAGACAACTAACTTTCCCACTAGTCATACCTAGAATGAAAAATTAATTTGAATCGGTCACATGCATAAAAGTTTATAAAAACAAATATCAATTCAAAATAATTTCATTTATTCAAGGATTAAAACTTAATATCCAAAACAAATCGCCAACTAATAATCCAAAACATAAAGGAAAATTGTTCAAAATCAACCAAAAACAAGGGGGGTTCGCCCACTAGGTGGAATTCGGCCCCAATGGTCTTATTTTAACTAAGAAATAAGTCTATGTCTAAGAGTCTAATATTCCATAGGAGTGGTATCCTCCTGAAAGTCAGAAACCTTCATTTTTGTAGTCTCCGGTTCGTCCACTTGCATGAAGTTTGATTCAAACTTCTTACGACGAGAATGATATTCATCTACAACCTTCTTGGGAGCTCAGCAAACACATGACCAATGGTCATTTGAACCACAGCGATAACACATATCATTATCCATGGTTTTGGGTGCTTTGCCCTTATTCTTGAAGTTTGGGGCCTTGGGAGCGAGGTTTGGGCGCTTCTGGGCTTTGTTTCCTCTTTTGGATGGGCCTTGGTGAACTTGGTGAACTTGGTGAACTTGGTGAACTTCTGAGCTCTATATTGTTGCTGCAGGACAATATTAGAAGCAGAGAAGGTCGAGTAGGTCTTCTCCAGGAGATCATCTTCAGTCAAAGTTTCATTGCAAAACTTGAGAAGTGATTGGATTCGACAAACTTCAGAATTATATTCATTCACATACGTAAAGTCTTGGAAGCGCAAGTGCTGCCAGTCGTGTCTTGCTTCAGGCAAGAATATGTTCTTTTGGTGATAGAAATGATCAGCCAAAGCGACCCATAATGCACGTGGATCCTCCTTAGCAAGGTACTCAGTTTGCAGAGCGTCATGGATATGTTTTCGGATGAAGATCATAGCAGTGGCTTTTTCAGCTTCGCCAACAAGTTCATCTATTGCTTCTTCAATAGCAGGACGCAAGTTCTTTGCAGTGAGGTGGAGCTTCACATCTTGAACCCACTTGAGGTAGTTCCTTCCAGAGACCTCCAAAGCGGTGAAGTCGAGTTTGTTCAAATTCGACGTGTTTCTATCACAAAATAGATGGACAAGATGTGGTTAGTGTAATGGAGAAAAATCAATCAATTCACATAGGAGTAGAACATACAGGTTCTAATAGACATGTATTGGTTTAATTTTGCATGAAGGACTTCGGTTTTCATGGGTGATATGTTTAAGTGAAATCTTCATGTTTTCAAACAAGGCATGTTTATAAGAAACTTCAGGTTTCAAAGTAATTATGAACTTCAGGTTCATATATTCCTGCAGGCAAACGCAAATATATATGCAAACAAATATGCAACAAGTATATGCAAAAGTATTGTATAATTATAATTGAATTAATTATTTGGACTTCGGGCCAAATTAAAAATGTGAGTGGAAAAATAGAAAACCCATTAGGTCTAAAATAATTTAGACGAATAAAATTCGGGGTCCAAAAGAAAACACTAAGCCACGGGTGGCTTGAAGAAATTGTTCCATGAGACCTAGGCCTAAAAAAATGGTTTGTGGGGTCTCGGGTGAGCTGCAGGCTCACGGGGAGAGGGGTTGGGCTGCAGCAGGTAGACCCAAAAAATTTCTCTTTTTTTTTGTGGGCTGTTTCAGGAAGGCCCAAAGAAAAAATATATATATATATATATATATATATATATTTTGGGCTGCGCTGCTGTAGGCGAGCCCAGAAAAAAATAAAAAAAATAGTTTTTTTTTTTGCACAGGTTGGGCCGTGACATCGCAGAGCAGCAGCAAGCCCAAAGGGCGCTGATGCAGGCCGAATGATGGAGCCCCATAGGGCATGGCGGAGCACGGGGAACCAACTGGGAACGGAGATTGGAGAAATCTCGACGTGATATCAAAACCCTAGAATTTCGATTGTTATTTCAAAAGAAAAAAAATCGAATCGCAGACAAGAACTCGTTGGGGACGACTGCAGGTCGTCGGGGGTAGTTGGGCATGGCTGCAGGCCATGTTGTTCGACGATTTCATGGGTGGCGACGCCTTCTGGACATCGGGTCTCGGTGTTGGGTCTGGAGCCGTAGCTCCATGATGGGTTCTCGGCTCGGGAAAGCATGGAGGTGGCCCATCATGGGCATTGGTTTTCTAGGAAGAAAAAGGGCTGCATGCTCTCGGTTTTGGGTGAAGGATCTCATCTGCAGGACGGTGGTCACGGGTTCGAAAGAACCCTAGGTTCCCAAAAATTGTTTTATATTTTTTTTTTCAATTCAATTCAACTAGATGCATATATAATTCAATGAATCACATATTTACTTTGATGCATATGCAAATAATAGTTTCAATGCATGTACTTATGTAAGATTCAATTCATGAAAAATATCAAATTCACATAATTGCAGCAATTTTGGTTATGAGGCATACACAATTTATGTAGAATCTAAAATACGTTAAACGTAAAGTTGGGTCATGCATCATGGTGAATGTTCATGCTATCAGGGCTTGCAAAATATCGAGTTAAAAGCCGTTGTTTTGAAAGAACCTGATTGCGTGATGATATGGATGAACTGGTTTGATGCAGAAAAAAATTTCTCCAACGTCAGATTCCTAAGCGCAGCGGTATGAGCGTGCTGATAACGTGTTGTGGTCTATTTTTATCTGACAAAGGGAGAGGGGCCGACGGCACAGGAGAGAGGGAAGATAGATGTGTGTTTGTAGAATTGTAGGGGAATGTGTGTTGTTATCCCTCCTACATTGTGCCTTTATTTATAGTAGTAAAGGGAGAGAAGATATTCCTTCTTCTCCAAGTAATACAAGTTGTAATAGGAAAGGAAAACTAGAATCAAATCTAATCTAGGATTTACACAATCATACTTAAACTAGGAATGTTCACAACAGTTAGGAGTAATAGTATGTGCAATAATTATTTGTTCATTATAATTAAGGTAAGCAATAACATTTATTGATTTGATTTGATTATTGTGGTACAAGCTGTAAATATTTTGTAATAATAGGTTAATTAATTTTTTACTTGGCAGTTTTTTTTTCAAATTTGGGTTTTATTTAGATATTTAGAATTAGATGGGGTTTTATCTAAGAAATAAAAGTTGTAAGGGTTTAGAGAGAGAGAGAGAGAGAGAGAGAGAGAGAGAGAGAGAGAGAGAGAGAGAGAGAGAGAGAGAGAGAGAGAGATTAATGTTAAGAAGGTAAAGGAGAGGTGGACGTGGCAAGTGAGGGAGATATAAAATGCTAAGGAAGAAGAAGAATCTGTGGGACAATTGGAACACAAAAGGTGAAGGGGAAAAGAAAGGGGGAGTATTGTTTGCTTTTCAGAGAACTATTCTTGGTCTTTATCTCTATCTATAAATCAATCAAAATCTCACACACCCATGTCAAAAGAATACACTAAGGAAGAAACCCCCGGCCACCACCTCCCTAAAATGACCAAAGACAAACCCAGCGGCCCCTACAGAGCCTTGTGCACCTGCCTCTCCATCTTCCTCCTCCTCGCTGGCGTCGCGGCCCTCACCCTCTGGCTCGTCTACCGCCCCCACAAACCCCAGTTCACCATCGTCGGTGCTGCCGTCTACAGCCTCAACGTCACCTCCCCTCCCTTAATCTCCACCGCCATGCAGTTCACCCTCGTCACCAGAAACCCCAACCGCCGCGTCTCCATCTACTACGACCGCCTCTCTGCCTTCGTCGCCTATAAGAACCAGGCGATCACACCGCAGGTGGCACTGCCACCGCTGGTGCACGAGCATCGAAGCACGGTGGCTGTGTCGCCGGTTCTGGGTGGTGGGGAGGTGCCGGTGGCGGTGGAGGTGGTGAATGGGCTGATGATGGACCAGGTGTACGGGGTGGTGGGGCTAAGGGTGGTGGTGACGGGGAGGCTGAGGTGGAAGGCCGGCGCAATAAGGACGGGGCACTACCGGATTTATGTGAAATGTGATGTTTTGGTTGGATTGAAGAGAGGTTTTGTAGGTCAAGTTCCCTTGCTTGGTAATCCTGCATGTAAGGTTGATATATGAGCATCATAATAAAAATTAGATTTCAATTAGGTCTGCCGACTTTTTTCCTTCTGTATTTTGTGCAGTTTTTCTTTGGTTAATTTTGTCTAGTTTTTCCTTATTCATTTAATCTGTAATACTAGTCATCGATGGTGGGTCAACTTAAGGAAGTTAATTGTAACCATTTGAGCTTATAAATGAACAAGGATATAATATGCTAGGGTTGTTTCTTCTTCTTCTTCTTCTCCTCCTCCTTTCGCACTCAAAACTAGCTCCATATCTATACTTTATGTACATATTTGTTGCTCTGGTTTTGGTGTTTGAATGCATGGTTTAGTGGTGTTCATGTTCTAGCATTGCCACATGGTATAAACATGATGACGTTTGGACGCTTGGCTATCCATGCAGGTGATTAGCTATAACCGCTTGTCTTTACCATTATTTTATGTATATATATAATAACTTTTCATTTTGAAAAAAAAAATGTATGTGTGTGTGTATATATATAAAACTACATATTAATAGAATCCTCTTCCTCAACTAAAAGAGGATGAAAAGATTATTTAGTCTTCTATTACAACAAAAAAAGGTAAGGGTATTAATGTAATTTCACAAAACAAAATTTGCTATTTTTTGTTTAAGCCTCACTTACAAATGTTTTTAACATCTTTAATTTTAAAAATTAAAAAATGATTTTTTTTTGAAAAAAATAAATAAACATAAATAATAATAACAAATAAAAAAAATTAAAAATAAACCTCCTCCTCTTCCCACTCTCACATTCTTCCTCTCTCCTTCAATTTTAAAAACAGAAATAGAAAATTTCACACACACAAGTTTGTGGTCATATACTAGTTTAATATTTATATAAGCCAAAGTAAAGGTTTGTATTCTTTTTGGATTGCTTCCGTAGAAAATATTACAAGTGATTTTTACTACAAAATATTTTATATTAAAATATTTCGAGTGCTCCCCAAAAAGATTTGGGAGTGTTACTACCTGTCAATTGCTTCCTTACAAATTCTTTTCTTTACAAATAATTTTTATATATGAATCAGAAGCCAAACGTAACGTAGTCCGAAACACTTTCTAGAAGCATTACTAAACATTAATTAACGATTGACTTCTTACTTTAAATTTTAACTTTAATTGTTTTAGGTAATTCATTTAAGATGAATATCTTCAGCACTAAGAGCCGCCTAAAGCTAGCAAGGTTCCTTACTTTGTGAGAGTCCAGAGAATTTTTATCGTCACAATTTTACCTCTGCTTTTTAAAAGGGTTGTTTTTATGATTCGATCTTGTGACTTTTCAGTCACAAAAGAGCACTATTTTTTTTTGCACCAAAGCTTTCCCTCAAAGGTGTTTTCGCCCCGGGGTGAATACCTTCAGTACTATTCTCTATTTATACTTCTTCAATTAAGAATGAGGTAGGGTAACATGGATGGAATCCGGCCCAATTGCCTAATGGGCATCGCATCTCTCAATTTTCTCTGCAATACTTATATTCTCGGTGTCTAGCTAGTGCATGCAGCTTAAGGTATCGGATTGACATCTTACTTAAAGATTGGCATTTGTTATGAATCAATATTATTATTGTGAAGGACCTAAATCATCGAGAAAAAGTTAGTGGGATCACTTTCAAGGATAAAGCAAAGTAAAGTTATTCAATTTTCATACACACACACACACAGTGGAGAAGAAAAAGAACATAGAAAAATCAGATTCACCTTCTATGTGCAGGAACTTGCTTGGATAAATCATTCTCATTCATTTAAAACAGCTTGAATGGCTTGTAATGAATGTTGAGGCACCTGACTCCAACTTGCAGAACACCATCACACACTCTGGTCTATTTGCTGCAATCAACAAATTAAATTATGCAGCAGCTTGACAAGCGTAAAATAAACAAATAAAACAACTTTTGAGAGGCTTTGGAACCTATAATTTGAGCCCATGGTAAACCCACTCATTGCGCCGTGGCATAAGAGTAGTTTGCGCATTCTAATGTCTTTTGCTATACGTCAAATATGTTTTTCTAGATTCTACTGAACATATGATAATTTTGTAATTTTTCGTTTTAATTTTATTTTTAGGGTTAGGATTTGGAAACAACTTTTGGAGGTTGTACTCAAACTTGTTACATTTTTCTTTTGGTAATAAATGAAGTTCTCTCATCTGTAGAAATATTTCTGTAAAGAAATGCAAGGGTTTTACCAATATAAACATACACATTATGCAGACTCATGTGGAATGTGCTTAATTCTGTTCTCTTCAAAGCTGGTCACCATGTGGGTGTTAAAAAGGGTAGTTCTTGAATAATCTTAGCCAACATGTGGGAATAGTTGATTGATTGATTAAACGTTGGTTATTAATAGGGCTGATTTTTGGATGGATCAGATTGGAAACAAGCATACGTAAAACTCTGTTTTTTAGGATGGATCAGATCGGAAACAAGTATTTCTTTTATTAACGCACACTGGCGAATCCATTAAGGGGCAAGAAGGGCCAGCTGACCTTTCGGACTCCGGTGAATATCCAAGGATGACAAGGGTGATGCCACTTTGGAGGTTGGAGTTGCCCCTCGTAGTCCTTCAACTGCTTGATAAAATGCCTCAAGAGGAGTTGCCCCTCGTATTATTGTTTGGGTTAATATTTAAACATCGGACTTAGATGAAGGAAAGCCCAAGGGTGCCAACTAAAAGGGGATTTGCCCGAAGTCCAACACCAAGCCCAGAGGCAAATTGAAGCCTTCTCAGCCAAAATGCAAAGTCACGTGCTTACTATTGAAGTGACAAGTGATGGAGACTAACCTACTACCAGCCAAAGAACATTTTCTAGTGGCATTCCAAGTAAAAAGCTAATGACTCACTACCTTCCAAGTGCTTTCGGGCAAGAACAAAGTTACAGCAGTCGGGCTAATCTGCCTATAAAAGGAGGAAGAGGCCCCAGAGACAAGGACACTCAACCAATCAAACAAACAAACATACAAACCATGCTCTCAAGTCAGATTTGCATCCAAAAGCTGAAATCAACCCAAATTCAATCATTTTTAACAATAAACTATCTCTTGTCTAGTTTAAAGCTCTGTTATCTCCCTTAGTGGCGTAGTATCAATTCCCTTATGTAAACTTTTTTACCATCCATCTATTTTTAGCATATAAACCCCTATTAATTCAAAGAGAAGTGATTGCAAGAGGTTCAACCTTGACAGACAAGGTGAAATCTTGCCCGACGCTCTTTGTTTGTTTTCAAAATTTGTAGATCTATTACTTAATGCATTCTCTAGTATGTATTCAAGTTATTTCCACCTGTTTTCCTACTTTAAGAGTCTCATTTGTATCTGGATCCAACTAGTTTAATGGATATGTTATCATTAAAAGCAATCTAGGACCAAACAAATTACTTAAGGGGATTTGGACTCCCTTCATTCAAACATACAAGACTATGAACTAAAAGTCTTTGTTTACAAGGCAAGAAAAAGAACTTAATGTGGACTTAACCCATCCACGACAATCCTTTGATAACAAGAAGTCCGAGTAATTTAGGGCGCAAGTAATCGACTTAAAACACTCTTGTTCTACATCTGTTATACTGAGATAGCAGTGGCACGCCTAGCACTTAGTTAGTTTTGATTGCGAGCCTCAAGGCCTACACCTAAGGCCCCACAAAGGCACATTTCGGAACTAACTTTGTCCTTTTCTTGTAGCACATCAACAAGCAAGAGCCCGACTACACATCCAAAGTGCCAATCCTTTGGGGAGCTGTGCTGAGGTCAGAGGATCTTTCTCTAGAGAAATCTTTGCATTGAACATAGTTTTGGCACGCCTGGTGGGATATTCATAGTCTTGTATGCCAAGAAAAAGAAGGAAGGAGAAAACCTTCAGGTGGAACACTGAATACGGGCCACCCCAGTGTCTGCTAAGAGCAAGCATGACAAATCATCCAGAGGATTTTCCTTCCCTGCAAGGACTAGCTATTCTAGAAAGCCCAACTTCATTCGAGAAGTCAGAAGGGAAGGTAACCAATGAAGATTTGCAAGCCACCGTGGTACAAGTTCTGATAAGTATGGAGAAGATCACTCTGGAAACCAGAGGAGAAGTAAGCAGACCATGTTCCTTTATAGGGAGTCTGCAAAGAATATTAGATATGGAGTACTCTACTCCAAAAAATGGTTATGCCAGGGAAGTGATGAAAGAGGCTAGCCCTGAGAAAGAACCAGTTATCCCCTTATTTCCTTTGCTTGAGGAAAAGATGGATAAAGGAAAAAACAAGGAAGGATCTGGAGCCAGCCAGCTAGTGTTGGAAGAGATCCTAGACGCGGAGTTGCCCGACCCCCTATTATTTTCACTAGATAGTAAGGGGCAGAGCGGGCAAGAAAGAAAAAAGTATAGGATGCCCCAGTTAATTGGAGAATCCAGTGGAAAAGGCGAGCCTACCAAGGCAGACAAGCCTCATCCTTATAGGCCAGTAAGGGAGGGGATGCCAAGTGGAGACAGCTCGACCCAAGGAATGAAACCTTCTCGGGCAATGATCGCAACCCGAAATGGGGAACCCCACATACCCTATACAACAATATAGCTAACCAGCAGCTCATAGATGAGTTAGCTGAGTTAAGAAGGATGGTGGCCCAGAATGCTCAACCCCATGCTTGCCCGCTGTTCAGGATCACCTACCAGAAGCCATACCCGGAGTATATTGATGAGCAGAATCATTTTCCACTCAACTTCAAGATGCCTGTGTTTCCCACTTTTAGTGGGGATAATGGTTGTGTATCCTCTAGAGATCACATCTTCAAGGTCTCCAATCATTGCATAGCATTCGAAGACAAGTCCAATTATAAGTTAAGATTGTTTGGAAACTCGTTGGTTGGCCTAGCATTTCAATGGTATTCTCCGTTGCCCCTCCTCCCCAATTTTATTGCTAACTGGGGGAAAATGGAGATGGCTTTCCATGAGCAGCTCTATAGGATGGAGCCCGAGATGTCTATCAATGATGTAGTAGAGGTGAATCAATAAGCAATACGAGCATAAGTCTACATAAGACTTCATGATGAGGTTCATAAGGATAAGAATGAGGTGTCAATTCCCTATCAATCATACCCAATTCATATCCATTGCTCAGAAGGCTTTGAGGCTGCCTTTGAGGAAAAAGTTTTATGATGTACAATTCAATGAGTTACAAGAGTTGCAAATTGCTGCCACAAACTACGAAAAGTTGTTGCTTGAGGAACAGCAAATAAAGCACTTATCCAAGGCTCATCCTTTTTATTAAAATAAAGCTGCAATTCACCAAGTGGAGTTTGAAGGAGCTGAGCCAAAACAAAATGATGGCCATGGAAGATAAGGGATGGACATGTGTGCGGAAGAGATGACTACCCCCTTCAAACCTTTAATAGTGAAGGGGTTAGTCCAACCAGTCAAGGATCAGAAAGTGGTGATGAATGATGGTGGATTTGTCCCTATGAAACCCCCTAAATACCAAAGGCATTCTTTTGATTTAACCAAGGCCTCGAAGATTTATGAAGAGTTGGTGCGGGCAAGAGTGATTTTGCCCGACAGCACCAAAAAGATGCCTAAGCCAGAAGAGCTAACAGGAAAGAAGTATTGCAAGCTGCACTATACCTTTAATCACTCCATAACCAACTGTGTCTAGTTCAGGGATTGGATACAATACCTCATAGTGAAGGGAAAATTGATGTTGGAAAAACCACAAGCCAATATGATGATTGACACAGATCTTTTCCCAGAAGCCCGAATAAACATGATTAACTTGACGTAGGCTGAGAAAGGGAAAGGAAAAGCCATCTGGGAAATGAAAGTAGAAAGAAGGCAAGTTGACAGACCAACAGAATGAACTATCAAGCTGCCCGAGAAACCCAAAGCAGCAATAGTTAAAGGGTTAGTGTTATGTAGCAAGTGCCAGTGTGAATGTGAGTTAGAAGTGCCAGCATCAAGAGCCATTATTGATCAAGAATTGATCAAAAGAAAATAGACAGATGAACAAGAAGCCTGCAGAAGTATCATGCAGGCAGTTGAGAAAGAGACCTCTAGAAATGTTTTCTAAAGGTTGGGAAGAGATTCTCAACCAAATGGCTTATCAGAAGTATTCAGAAATTATGAAGCTTTTGAAGACGTGGAGGATAGAGAAGCCAAAATACCAAAATGGGTGGATGTAAGGCATCCCCAACCAAGTTACAATGATGTCAGAATGAAGGGAAGAACAAAGAGCATTATATCCCCATTCACCAAGAAAGATTTTGCCCGACTCAGGCAGAAATGGTACGTAGTAGGAAAAGATGGGAGACATATCAAAGAAATTGGAGCCTTTATGATCATGAGAGTTTAGAGGCATCACAAAGCCCACATAAACTCATTAAAAATCCCCACTGCCTTAGAAACCTCTGAAAATGTGAAGTTTGAGACAATACCTCATGGGGGAAGAAATCAACTTCATTGGAGAAGCAAAAATGAGGTAGAAAAAGCAAATAGCAAGACTGAAGGGGAAGAAGATTATGTGCCGCAAAGCCCTCATCCAGGAAAGTACAGATACTTAAAGAGAGCTCAAGAGGACATGGTAATGATACCAACACCACGATAGAGCCCAGAGCCAATATGTTTTGAAACTATCTCGCCTGAGAGAGGAATGCCTCCAATGTTGCTGGTTGATACTTTTTGTGAGAACCTAGTGCAAGCATAGAACTTTGGCATAACTCGGGAAAAAAGGTTGCCCAAGCTGATGTTGCCAAAAGAGGCACAGACCTGGTTAAATGAATTCATGGACTACATTGGGGGCAAAAATGAGGACTTACCTGAACCTAGCGACTTCCACGTAAACATGACATATGTTTTATCTACCATGTTTTACCTCAAGCATGATCAATCTGCCACAATGGAGGGTGATTACTTGACAACAGAACCTATGATGGCATATGTTAGTGTTAAAGAAACGGGAAAAGAGGAGTCAGGCCAAAATAGGTTTGCCCGAGCTCACAAAGAAATAGCCTGAGAGAGTGTACTCAGACATAATGGTCTTCAGTTGCTCGAGTTTGACCCTAGCCAACCATCTCAAGCCTATTTATGTAACTGCTCATCTGGAAGGAGTACCCTTCAAGAGGGTTTTGATTGATGGATGAGCTACGATCAATGTGTTACCATATAAGCATATGAAAAGTGTGTGTAGAAGTGAGGAGGATTTCATCCCCACGGATCTAACAGTTTCCAGTTTCTCTGAAGCCATCATTAGAACTCATAGGACATTTCCCCTGGAGGTTGATTTGGGCTTCAAGCAAATCATGCTAGCTTTTTTCATTGTGGACAACACTTCCACTTATGGAGCTTTACTAGGCTGGGATTGGATTCATCAGAGTCTCTCGGTGCATTCTACCCTGCATCAACAAATAGCAGTTTACCACGAGGAATGACACATGGGACCAGGATTTTGGGAGATGGTGGAGGCCGAGTCACGGCCATTCCTCCCCATAGCCAATATTGCAGAAGCCAGCTTTTAAAATCCTAGTATTGCGATTCTCCAGTGCTTAGGAGCTGATGAGAATGGCCACCCAACTAAGGTGATGGCCCAAAAGCTTTTGGAGCAAGGATTATTCCCCACCAAGGAAGAATGGGATAGACCCCATATTGTCCTAAATCCCTAACACTAGTGAGGTCAGAACAAAGAAGAAATGACCAAGTAGTTGCAATCAGGTCCTTAATCAAAAAGACTGTTGGTATATGGAAGAGAAAGAAATTCAAGAAGGGAAGATAGATGTTGCCCAAGCATACAATAAGAAGGTGAGGTTGAAAAACTTCAAGGAATGAGAATTAGTTTGGAAATCAGTTTTGCCCTTAGGAGCTCAAGTAAGAGGCTTTGGGAAATGGAGTCCTACTTGGGAAGGTCCTTTTATTATTCACCAAGCACTAGATAATGGATGATATTAATTGACATATCTGGAAGGAAGCTTGCAGAGGCATCCAATTGATGCTAAGTTTTTGAAGAAATATCACCCAACCTTGTGGGATGTTAGGGATTGTTACATTGAAGAAGTTTAGACATTGTAAGAGCCCCAAAAGTCAGGTTATATGCTCATCATAGTTGAGTTTCAAGGAGGAAATGCAAGCTAAAATGGATTAAAAAAGTCATTTTCATTTCATTGATTGTTGAAGTTACATAAGAATCAGCTCAATAGTTTTACATCCTTAAGCTAAGGCAGTTATCCTAGAATGGTATGTCTACATGATAGTGAAGATTCTATCCGGTTCCTCCAAAGCAATATTACTATTAGCTAATTGTGCTTCAACATCTTCAACTTCAACATTTACTTTATTGACCTCTTCGATCTTCTGATTAAGCTGGTTGGTTAAGGTTGCTCCTCCAACCTCTCAATTTTAGAATACACCTTTGTAATCCTTACTTCTATAGCAAAGCTTTCTTCCATAAGTCCTACCAAAGTCTTTGACATTGATTCTAAAACTAACAAGGTCGTGGTAGTTGATCCTGAAACATACACCTATGATGATTAAGTGATCAAGAAAGCAGAAGCTATGGGGAAGTCTGGGCTTATGGATATCATTGCAAGGGAAGATAGCTTTATATTCACAAGTGGAATCTACCAGTACGATTAAAGTTGCTCGGTTACTCCTCAATGCCATAAAAGTTCTGAAATAGAAGTTGGACGCAATGTGCTTTTCTGAGGATACTATAGAAGCCAATGACTAGTCATAGGTAACATCTACGATCCTGCCCGATGGCTTTAGCCTGCAAACCTGAGCCATATCGAGGATGGTCGGGGACATGGGGCACATAGTGGAAATGCCTTCACCAGATTTGCAAGAAGATGGAGTTCGAGCAACTTTGGGTGCCATTGGATGATTTTGAGGAGAATATGGGAAGGAAGTTGGAATTAGGCGGCAAGAATTGAAAAATGAGAGAAGTTTCTGGAAAATCTGAAGGCTATGAGAATTTTGGGAAGTTCTGGGAATTTAAAGGCTCGAAATGACTAAGGTACGTTGCCAATGAGTTTAAGTGAGAATTATATAGTGAGCAGTTAATTAATGATGGAATTCGTGGGTTAATGCAAAGGTTTAATTCACAATGGCTGTTTTAAATGGTGTAAGTCCCGAGTGAAGGTGTGCAACGACTATTTAATCATTATTAACGTCTTAGGTTGCAGACTCAACAATGATTAAAGAGGGCACTGTTTGGGTTAATATTTAAACATTCGAAAGCCCAAGGGTGCCAACTAAAAGAGGATTTGCCCGATGCCCAGCACCAAGCCCAGAGGAAAATTGAAGCCTTCTCAGCCAAAATGCAAAGCCACATGCTTACTATTGAAGTGACAAGTGATGAAGACTAACCTACTACCAACCAAAGAACACTTTCTAGTGGCACTCCAAGTAAAAAGCTGATGACACATTACCCTCCAAGTGTTTTCAAGCAAGAACAAAGTTACAACAGTCGGGCTAATCTACCTATAAAAAGAGGAAGAGGCCCCAGAGACAAGGACACTCAACCAATCAAACAAACAAACATACAAACTCTGCTCTCAAGCCAGATTTGCATCCAAAAGCTTAAATCAACCCAGATTCAATCCTTTTTAGCGACAAGCTATCTCTTGTCCAGTTTAAAGATCTGATATCTCTCTTAGTGGCATAATATCGATTCATTTGTGTAAACTTGTTTACCATCCATCTCTTTTTAGCATATAAACTTCTATTAATTCAAAGAAAAGTGATTGCAAGAGGTTCAACCTTGACAGACAAGGTGAAATCTTGCCCGACGCTCTTTCTTTGTTTTCTAAATTTGTAGATCTATTAATTAATGCATTCTCCAGTATGTATTCAAGTTATTTCCACTTGTTTTCCTACTTTAAGAGTCTCATTTGTATCTGGATCAAGCTAGTTTAATGGATATGTTATCATTAAAAGCAATCTATGACCAAACAAATTACTAAAGGGGATCTAGACTCCCTTCATTCAAACATATAAGACTATGAACTAAAAGTCCTTGTTTACAAGGCAAGAAAAAGAACTTAATGTGGACTTAACCCATCCATGATAATCCTTTGATAACAAGAAGTCTGAGTAACTTGGGGCGCAAGTAATCGACTTAAAACACTCTTGTTCTACATCTGTTATACTAAGATAGTAGTGACACGCCTAGCACTTAGTTAGTTTTGATTGCGAGCCTCAAGGGCTACACCTAAGGCCCCACAAAGGCACCTTTCAGAACTAAATTTTTCCTCTTCTTGTAGCACATCAACAAGCAAGAGCCCGACTACACATTCAAGTTGTCAATCCCTTAGGGAGCTGCGTTGAGCTCCAAGGATCTTTCTCCAGAGAAATCTTCGCATCGAACAATTATGTTTTTTAAAATATCAGCTTCGTCATTATATTCTTTATATGCATTCAAGTAGTGGATTTTCTTAATTGAAAGGAATTGGTAGTCTTGCAAAAAAAAATGGTGGAGATGGAGAGAAATTGAGTATATAATCATGTGTATTTGCAAATTGCATTGGCTTTGGTTCTAATCTTTAGTAGTGTTTCAGTGGAGAGAGTCTTTTCCGCTATGATTATTGTGAAAAGTCTATTGCATAACCAAATGGGAGATCAATGGTTAAGTGATAGCATGGTAGTTTATATTGAGAGCAATGTTTTTTCTTCTATTGATAATGAAGCTATAGTGCGGGGTTTCAAAATATTAAAACGCACCGTGGACAATTATACCTTGTATTGTTATTTGTCCTATAAATTATATAATGACAGAACTATGGTTTAACATGTAAGGTTGTTATATGTTTAGAAAATGTTTGTGAACTTTTACATGTGACCCTCCAAATAATTTTTTTCTAAATCTGCCACTAATAGCTAGGCCTGGCAATTCCTGACACGAGACAACACGACACGAAATTAACAGGTGTTCGGGTCGACACGATAACGAATTGGGTCGTTATCGGGTAACCCGATAAGCACCTGTTAAGATAACGGGTTGGTTTGGGTATACACGTGAGTAACACGATACATGATAAGCAGAATATTAATTTAATAATTTTATAACCCTAAAAAATACTATAATTATATATATATATATATATATATTAACTATAATAATTATAATAATTATATATACTATAATAATTATACCCCCAAAATATTAACTATAATAATTATATATATAATTTTAAATTAAATTTTATACCCCTAAAAACTATAATAATTATACGTACATAATAAATAGATTTAAATCTACTTAATAAATATATATATATATATACCATTGAACTTGATGAGATACGAATTATACGAAACTAATTTCAACAATCCAACCGTCAAACTTGTTTATATATGCTTCGAGATTGCATCATTAAAAAATCGCAAAAAACAAACATTCAGAGATCAAGTAACTGAACAAAACTTTTCAACGGTTATAAAACGAAAAATCACGATTTAACTATTATTTTAACTCCGATTATTATGATTTTTTACAGCTACACTCCTTGACCCTATATGAATACAATGAATGAATTCGATCTTCAATTTAAAATATTTACACTAGTGGATACCACAAAATCTTATGCTATACTTAATGAAAGTATGAACAAACTCTTTAAGTGTTAGTGAATCTATTGTTTTGATGGGATACGCATTCTACGAAACTAGTTTCAACGATCCAACCGTCAAACATGTTTGTATATACTTCGAGATCGCATACGCCAAAAATTGGAAAAAACAAACATTCAGAGATCAAGTAACGGGTCAAAACTTTTCGACGGTTATAAAAAGAAAAATCACGATTTAACGGTTATTTTAACTCTGATTTTGATGATTCTTTACATCTACACTCCTTGACTCTAAATGAATACAATGAATGAATTCGGTCTTCAATTTAAAAAATTACACTAGTGGATACCATAAAATCTTATGTTATACTTAATGAGTATGAATAAACTATAATAATTATATACATTAATTTAACAATTTTATACCCCTAAAAACTAAATAAAATTATATAATATAATTATATATATATATATATTAAATTATGTGATTTAATGTTTTGAAGTAATATTTATGTGGCAAAGTGTGGTATGTGCAAATTTAAGAAAAAAATATATTTTTCTTAACGGGTCATAACGGGTTATAACGGGTCGGGTCACTTTACCCATTGGGTAAAGTGACCCGACCTGTTAAGATAACAGGTGTCACACGACACGACCCGTTAAGATAACAGGTGTTACACGAAAACGACACGAACACGACAGACACGACCCGTTTGCCAGGCCTACTAATAGCTCAATCATATCCTCTGAATTTTTGTTCAAAAAAACAAAGACCGATGTCAGGGGTAGGAACTCTAAAAATAACAGGGGGCTTTTAGGAGAGAGTTGGGGGATTTTCTGGTTGGTTTGAGGCAGAGGAAAATGGGGGAGAGATTAGAATTATAAATATTATATACATATGCTAAACCAACCCTAGGCTCTTCGACGGTTATTTTAACTCCGATTTTGATGATTCTTTCAACCCTAGGCTCTTCGACGGTTATTTCAACCCTAGGCTTTTAGGAGAGAGTTGGGGGATTTTCTGGTTGGTTATTTTAACTCCGATTTTGATGATTCTTTACAGCTACACTCCTTGACCCTATATGAATACAATGAATGAATTCGATCTTCAATTTAAAATATTTACACTAGTGAATACCACAAAATCTTATGCTATACTTAATGAAAGTATGAACAAACTCTTTAAGTGTTAGTGAATCTATTGTTTTGATGGGATACGCATTCTACGAAACTAGTTTCAACGATCCAACCGTCAAACATGTTTGTATATACTTCGAGATCGCATATGCCAAAAATTGCAAAAAACAAACATTCAGATATCAAGTAACGGGACAAAACTTTTCGACGGTTATAAAAAGAAAAATCACAATTTAACGGTTATTTTAACTCCGATTTTGATGATTCTTTACAGCTACACTCCTTGACTCTATATGAATACAATGAATGAATTCGATCTTCAATTTAAAAAATTACACTAGTGGATACCATAAAATCTTATGTTATACTTAATGAGTATGAATAAACTATAATAATTATATACATTAATTTAACAATTTTATACCCCTAAAAGATTAGATAATGACGTGTGATTGATGCGAGTAGATGTGGTAGTTTGAAGGATTTTTATGGAGAAATATGAGGTAATCAAAAGATTAGATAATGACGTGTGACACTACGTGAATGGTCAAAAATCTTATAAAAATATGAGCGGATAATATTAATGGATAATGTCACGTGTTGTATGAGACTCCATTTTTTTTTAAATATATATATATATATATATATATGTATATATATATATATTTATTATTATTATTATTATTTAAAAAGAGTTGTTATTGGATTTTCTTATATATACACTAGCATTTGCCTACACATTTTGTGTGTATGAACATATTTTTTTAGAAATTGAGAAAGAGGGAGGGAGAGAGAGAGAGAGAGAGAGAGAACATGGGGGGAGTGGAAGGTTTTTGTTTTTGGTTTATTTATTTATTTTAAATATTAGAAATATTTTAACATCACCTGTATTAGAAATTATATTATTGCCCATCATTTTTGTGTGTGATAGAAGACTAAGTTATCTTTTCACCCTCTTTTAGTTGACAAAGAGAGTTTCATTAATTAATAGAGATATTATTTTTAGCTTTGGCTTAAATTTTCACTTGATGTACTATAACTAGCAGCTCCCCATATGTATATTTATTTAGTTATTAAGTGTATACCCTTCTACAATGTTCTACTACATTCACTTGATAAACTTCAAGTTGTCAAGGTGTCTAGCTATTATTCATACAAATCCTACCACTCATTAAAAGGTAATCGTAAGCTTCTTTATAGTTTGAGCTGGCTAATATGATATTTCCCTCTTCTTTTTGTATATCGACACCTACACCTTTACACTTCATCATCTTCTCTAGGTAACTCAGGTTGTTGACACCTCCTACTCTAGACAACCATTATCCATTTCAATTTATGGACTCTTAGCTATTAAGTTTTCTCTACCATTGGTTCTACCAAGATAGAATGAGGATAGTTGCCGACTTTGTCTCCTATAAATAGCTTCCACCCTTCTCAATTTTATGCACATTATTTATCAACCTTTTCCCCTCTTTATCATGTTGCATGCAGCCATGCAAAGTGTCAGTTTTATATACATATATATGAATCCAGACTTGAAAGCCCAACAATAAAAATCTCTTTGGTCGTAGCAGCAGGGACGAAAAATTTCATCGCCACCACTAAATTTGTCGATCAACTGTTATATTTCATCGATCCGCCACTGAATTTCATTAATTCATGGCTAATCTCATCAATTCTTGGTTGGACAAGTGGTTGTCAATCTAGTTCATAATAGGAATGAGAGATCAAGAGGGGAGGGTGTTGTTGATTGAAATCACAAAGTGAGAGAAGCTATGGAGGAAGGAGAAATAATGGAAAATTTGAAATTAGTTTTAATACATTTTCAATTTGGGTCTTATTTTTGCAACGTGCGAGTTGATTTTTTGAGTTTTTTTTTTTTTTTTTTTTTTTTTTTTTTTTTTTTTTGGGTTAGAGGTTTGGGATGGAGAACGAAATAAGGATTGGATTTCGGCATATTTTAATTGAAGTCCAGGTCAGACACTGGATTGCAGTTTATGTTCTCAAGTTTTGTAGATTTAGACTCTGTAAGTGAAATTATAAAAAAAAGTCAACTTCCGTTTTTTTTCTTTCTTAAGCGTCAAAATGGTTATTGGACAAGGAGCGGGATTGGCCAGACTCCCAAGACGCTAGAAACATATAGAACGCCCTAATTCATTGAATAAATATGTTACAGAAGATTAAATGTCTATCCAAGCCATCACTAAGAGGAGACTTGGTCCAGTTTGGTAGAGGAGATTGCCAAGAGAGAGATGGTGAGATGAGAAAGCACAATGTTCTGCATATGTAATTCAAAACCAGGAAAATTGGACATTGCGTTATAGTGTTTGAATCCAAATGTAAAAATTAGGAGTCGGTGCGAGGTGTGAAGCGTAGGAGGCGTGTGAGTGATGAAAACAAAAACAAAACCATGAAACGGACATTGCAACACATCGTTTGAATAGAAATGTAAAAAACAGAACCAAAAAAGGGACATTGCATTGTTGTGTCTGAATAAAAAATGTAAGAAAAAAATAGAATCAGAAAATGGACACTGCATTGTAGTGTCTGAATCAAAATGTAAAATACACATAATCAGGAAAGGTACACTTCATTGCAGTGTCTGAATCCAAATGTAAAAATCAAAAGTCATTGGAAGTGTGAAATGTAGGAGGCGTGTGAGTGATGGAAAAAACAAACCATGAAACGGAAAATGCAACGCAGTGTCTGAATCTAAATGTTAAAAATAAAATCAAGAAATAGACACTGCATTGCAGTGTGTGAATCCGTATTGACCTATTCCAAAATATAAAAAAAAGAAATGAGAAATGGTGTGTCAGTTCAAGTGGGTTGCAGCTGTAGTGACAAATTTTGTAATTTTTATTTGTTTTAAGTGCATTTAAGTATCAAAATACTTGATTGACCTATTTATAACTAGTATATGCCAACACACAAAGTGTGTGTGAATTTTTTTATAATTGAAGGAGAGAGGGAGAGAGGAAGAGAGGGAGAGGGAATGTGGGAGTGGGGAGAGAGGGGGAGAGAGGTTTAACATTTTCTTTTATAATTTTTTGAAATTAGAGATGTTAAAACCATCGGTAAGTGTCTAAGTGATGTTTAAACAAAAAACAACAAAATCTTGTTTTGTGAAATTATTGCCCTTAACTTTTTTTAGAGAGTTGCTAGACCCACCCGTTGTCTTATTTCTCCACCCACGTTATATTTACACCCACTATAAAAAATTAAAAAATCAAAATGTTATTTTCCCACCCACTATTATTCCTAAAATAACCCTTAATATATATATATATATAATTAGAGATAATATTTTGTCTTAAAAAAAAGAATATAAACAAATAATATTACTCTCTTCTAAAAGCTAGCCAAAAAAAAAACCGGGGTCTTCTAATCTTCAGCCTGATGTACATGTTTGGTCGGGATTGAAAATAGAGAAGCTTACTCAAGTACACCATCTCTCAAGCAGGAACCCCTGGGGTTTTTTTTTCTTCATAAGGAACACATGTATGTGGGGTTATGCTAGATGATGATGATGGAGAATGCTTTCTGAAATTTCATTAAGGCAAGTCAGATAGGAGTTGCAGAGAGGTGGGTTCTGATTTGGGCAACCAAAATCCTAGGGATAAAAAAGTATTTTAGTAATTATTCCAGAAAAAAAAAACACTAAACTGTAGATATGGATTTAAAAGAAGAGCATGAATTCTAAAGCAAAACAAGACAGAAAAAATCCCAATTCATATTCCCTAAGGAACAAACCAAGAGTAATTTAGTTAGAAAAATACGGAAAAGCATCAAAACGCGGGAGTTTACTAGGAAAAAATACTATGAACAGAATATGGAATTGTCCGACTCATAAGCATGGCAGTGCTACTTACCCTCTTCAATTTTCGTCAAGCTCCACGATCTCTCTAGTTATAATAGTAGGCCCTACAATGGATTTGAACTGTAGTATATGAGCAATGTACGGAGTAGCCCATTCTAAACACCATAGTTCACAGTATGTTTCCTAATTTGTTGCTATAGGAGGAATTGAATGACCTAATTTCAAAAAACACCTGCATAAAAGTACAACTTAATTAAGCTAGACTACAAGAAATTTATAACTTAACTTAAAGTAAATGCATTCAATCCTTATAAGATCACTTGCAAAAAATTCCAACAATAAATCATTATATCCATACCTGCACAAAATTATGATTGGTGAATCCGATGGCGATCTCCTTACGTGTTGTTAGTGGTATAGGTGTTGTTCTAAGAGGTAAAAATGTAAGACATTGTACTTCAGATAGTGGATAAGCCACACCATAACATGATGAAATAATATGGCCCATGTCATGCATAGTCATCCACCGATCAATGTTTGCATGAGTTTCAAAATATCTCAATGCATGCTTCAACTCATGGACTATATTTTCAGACCCATATAACTTGGAGTAGCAACTTGAGTAAGTCTCTAACTCTTGTAATAAATCGTTTTGTACTTGTATCCATCCATCCTCATTATAACCTAATAATGATGCAATTTCTCTGAAATCGCAATGTCCATCAGTTGCCACATCTTTTACAAGAATAATGTATGGCCTCAATGCTACTGGAAATGCATTAGTTAACTCAATTGGCTTAACTGAACGAGCATGATGCACCTTCTCCTTTGGTTGCCTCTTTTGTTTTGAAATCATTTCAGGATAAAGACCACCAAGTGAATAACTTCCTTGCTCTGATAACTACCGTCAATATCCAATCACCATCAATTGCTAGCTTTTGACCTTTTAATTGAAATGGGCATCCACATTTTTTCATTCCAGACTTCCTTCTATCCTCATCCTTTATGTTTTTTTTGTGAATTCAACTTACATGTTGTTTATTCCTTTCACAACCCAATGTAAGTCTAGGGCTCTTGTTATCTTTTCCACCTTGATCGAATCGTAATGTCACAATAACAAAACCATTGACCTTCCCAACTTCTCGAGCCCATAGTATTAATTCTTCTCTACTTTTGAATAACTACGTACCAAAATTGCACATTATGAATAACACATACAAGAGTATAATCAATTGCGTAGTCAAGCAAATATTACCTTATTTGTGGTAAATTCACTGGTATAGTCCACCATATGTGTAGATGCTGAATTATTACCATATTCATCTGCCTCCTGCAAACGAATTCCACCATACATAAATAAATGGGCATTACATCAAGTTGAAAATAATGCTAATTAAGAAAGGGATTTATGTATAGGTTTCGAAGACAACACATCAATTTGGACGATTATCAGTGATAGTTGCGACAAACATGCCTTACTCGAATTATTACCCTAACCCAATGAAAACGAATTCCAAGAATTCTCATAGGAAAGTGAAACAAATTGCACCCTAACCTAATGCAAATTCAAATAAAAAGCCATGGAGCTATGCTTCAATTGTACAATGTCAACAAATCAAGATGACCCACACATAAAATATTCTTTTACCTCTTCGATAGAAACATAATCATCTAATTCTTCCATAGAAACGTCATGTTCTAAGTTCATTCTCTTTGCTTTCTTTGAATGAAATGAGATGGGAAGGATGAGTTAGGGTCTAAGGGAGACAAATCGTCTGAACAGAGCGTGAGAGTTATCACGTCCAAACTTTTCATTTTTATTTTTTATAAAAAAAGAAGTAATGCAAAATGGGGTAACTAAGGTCCTTATTAATCATTTTATAAATGGAAAAATTTGTAATTAAAAAAATTCATTAAAAGGTGGGTGGAAAGATAAGACATTGAAGTGGGAATAACAACTTTCCTTTTTTATTGGGATAGAAGACTAAATAGTTTTTTCACCCTCTTTTGATTGATAAAAGGGTTTTATTAATTTAGATTAACGTAAATATTGTAGATATATTGTTAAGATTGTAACTTTTTATTGATTTATACAAAATCACCAAAAAAAAAACACGACCTTTTTTTTTTTTTGAAAACAAGTATGATATTCAATTCAAGGTGGAACAACGTACAAGCAAATGGAAAGGGTGCTAACAATGTGCCTCGATAAAAACCTTTTCGGGACATAAAACCCGAATAAAGGGAAAAAGAGCGTCCCGCACCAACAAAATTAAGAATTCAAATTATCTTCCAAAAGTAAATCAACAATTACATCAGGGGGTTCTTCAAACCATGAAACTGATTGCTCCAAAGTTAAACCTCTGCGAGCTAGCCGATGAGCCACAGTATTAGCATCTTGTCGCACAAAGTGTGCCTTCCACTGTTGGAACGGTTGTAAAAGCAAATGTATATCAGACAAGATATGCCCAAGAGGTCCATGATTTACATCCAAGTCATTCTGAATGGCAGCAATTACCAACAGGGCATCACCTTCCAATATGACCTTTTGCAGCCTCCAATGTTGTACAAACAAGGCAGCTTCACGAGCTGCAATAGTTTCAGCCAACAAAGGTGATGAAATTCCTTCCACTTTAAATGTCGTTGCAGCAACAAACTCCCCAGCACCATCGCGGAGAACAATTCCCACTCCTCCTACGGCTCCATGTTCATCCCACGCCATCAAAATTACATTTTAGCCAACCTTCGTCCGGCTTCCTCCATTTTTGTACATCTAGAGACTTAGGTTTAGGCTGCGATACGTTCCACTTTTTAAATTCATTCAGCCAAGTATGTGACTTTATCAGAATATCCTGCGGTGGCAACACCGAACCCTTCCAAAACAGATCATTACGAGCTTTCCAAATATTCCATAGCATAACAAGCACTAAGTCAAAGCTCTCCCTTGATATATTAGAAGCCACACGCGAGCCAACCAACCTTTTAACCCCATATCTCCATGTTGCATAGATTGTGATCCCAAGGGGCTAGAGGACCATATCGCCTTAGCATGGGAACACCTCAACATTATATGTTCAATCGTTTCCGGTTCATTACCACAGAAAACACAACAATCATCCATAAGTACCTTTTTAATCCACAAACACGACTTGACTGTTCATAAAAAAAATTAAAAATTAAAATAAAGAAACACAACTCGTCCACCTTGTCAATCCACGAATCAGCAAATCAGCCAATCAGAGACAAAGCACGCAGATGCATTTCCTAAATTAAAATCCCCCTCCAAAACCTAGGTGTTGTCGAAGGCTTGCAGCCCACGTCTCAATTGGCTCTCCCACTATAAATAACCGCTCCTTCATTCCCTCCATCTCATTCGCTTCTTCTCCATTCTCCTGACACATTGTGAAGATCAAAATCTAGTTTCTCCCCTCTCTCTAAAGGTTCGACTGGAAATCCCCAATTTGTTCGAGTTTGTAATTCGTTTGTGAAGAAATGGCTAGTACGAAGCAAACTGCTCGCAAATCCACAGGCGGCAAGGCTCCGAGGAAGACACTCGCAACCAAGGTGCATTTCGTTAGGGTTTCTACATTGCTTGTTTGGCTAGTTAGAAAACTAGAACTGATATTTGCAAGCGATTTTTCCCCCAAAAAAAACAATTTTTGGGTTCTAAAATTTTATTTGCTTTTAATTTGTATAGGCTGCAAGGAAAACTGCAGCAACAACCGGAGGAGTCAAGAAGCCTCACCGTTACCGAACTGTCGCTCTTCGGTATGTTCTCAATTTTGTTCAATTCATGTCCTCCGAATCGTCTTCTTGAATTTTGTTGTATTAATCGTGTTATTTGAATTTCGTCATTTGAATCGTGTTATTAAATTTTGTTATATAACTTATGTTCTTTGAATTTCTTTATCTGAACTATGTAATCTCGTTATTAAAGAGAATAACACGGACACAAATCATGCAGCCCAATCTGTGATTCCGACGTGATTTACTCATTGCCCAAAATTCTATACTTTCCTGCATTATAAAATATTTGTTGTATCATTCTCTTTTATTACTTGCCATCTTTGACTACACAAATCAACTCTGTTATTTGAATTGTTCCCTAATTCAATTTTATGATAATTTACAGTGAAATTCGAAAGTACCAGAAGAGCACTGAACTTTTGATCCGCAAGCTGCCGTTCCAACGCCTTGAACGTGAACTCGCGCAGGACTACAAGACGGACATCAGATTCCAGAGCCATGCTATTCTTGCTCTTCAGGAAGCTGCAGAGGCCTATTTGGTTGGTATGTTTGAGGACACCAACCTTTGCGCCATTCATGCCAAGAGAGTTACCATAATGCCGAAGGACATGCAGCTCGCTAGGCGGATTCGCTGTGAACGTGCTTAAACATGTTCGTTTTCTTATTATTTTCCTAGACAATCAGGTATTTAGGCAGATATTTTCTACAAAACTGGATTTTTTTTTATTTTTGGTTTTAAAGTATCGATATGTGAACCTTTCGGTAATTAATTTTCTAATATAAGTTGATTGCATTTTTGTTGAAATTTGTTTGTACCATACTTGACCAATCCCGAAACTACTGAGCACCGGTCAACGTTATACCGTCAAGGACCCAGAAGAGTTTCCCTCCAACCAGGAGGCCAATCAAAGTGCGACACGTGTCGACATCAGAAGTCAATCACAGCGAGACACGTGTCAACATCAGAAGTCAATCACAACACGACACGTGTCAATGTCAGACAAAGCTAGAAACTCTCTTCTATAAAAGGAGATCATTCTCCTACAATATTTCCTAATGTCATTTGTACTAAATCATTCACTAGTACTCACTAGTACTAAATCATTTGTACACAAAATGACACCCCCATCGCACCTAGTGCGAAGAAACGAAAGAAGGAACAAAAGAAGTTTGCTCTTCAGGCTAAAGTCAATGAGCTGGAGGCTCAGAATAACAAGATAGCGATGAAGAATGAGATCCTCCAAGAGCAGTATGAGAAGGTCTTCGAGATGCTCCACGAGGCTAGATATACTAAAACACAGGAGCTCATCATCCCTGTGAAGTCAACCATCAACTGGGTGCCCCCCAACACGGAGGGTCATTTGCCCTCGACATGGGTATTCCTGTTGAGGAGCGAGCTACTCATTGAAATGGGGACCAACATGAGACTTCTCTCAACCCAGCTGCTTCGATCCGAAGCAGGAGGGCTTCGACCCAAAGCATGAGGATTGGAGGAAGGCACCTCCTTACAGAAGGAGTGGAAGGATCGAAAGCAGTCTTTCGCGACTGTCGAGACTTCCTAAAGCAACGTCGAGACAATCCCATCCATGTAAGCTCGAAGATCAATGACCCAAGGGTCTCTGAAAGACTCGGTCCCCTCCCATGTCCCAGGTCGACTACCAATTTGGGGAAGGGGCAACAAGTCCTAGAGAAACACGAAGGTATAGGGGACTCAGAGATGTTCCGACAGACATACCTTGGAAGTCAGTACGACGAGTCCAGGGAAAAATCACATGCTCTTGATCAAACCTTCCTACTTCCAAGAGGAGATGGAGATTTACGAAAGAAAGTTCCAGTGGTACATGACTTCATTCAGGACCCTCTTGTCCTACAGCTCCTCAGGGAAGTAAACAAGTTGAAGGCCGAACGACAAGCTGAGATACTTAATTGGAACCAACCTAGGCCTGGCCCTCTTACAAGGAGGATCCTTGACACCCCCCTCCAAGCAAAGACAAAGCAGAAGCTTGGCTTACAACTCTATACTGGAAAGGAGGACCCGATTGAACACCTTAACCTCTTTGAATCCACCATGGCATACCAGATGCACACTGACGAAGAGCGATGTCTTCTCTTCCCCTCCACCTTCTCTGACGAAGCTCTAAACTGGTATTGTCTTCTTCCACCTGAGACGGCAGACTCATTTGAGGAATTGAGGAAACTGTTTGTTTCTCAACACATTTTCCAGACCGATCGCTTACACTCTGCAGATGACTTGTACATTATTCGCCAGAAGCCAGACGAGTCATTACGTATGTATGTTGGCTGCTTCAGCCATGAGTATTCCTGTTGTGCTAAGGCAGACGACAAGACTGCCCTCAAAGCCTTCACGGCAGGCCTACGTGACTGTTTCTTTAAGTACATGATCAATGCCAACACTTGGAAGACTTACTCTGAGGTGATGGCGCAGGCTTATAACCATGTTTCTGCCGAGGCAAGGACATACCAAGAGAAACCCCCAACAACCATCCCCTATCAGCAAATGGGAAGTGGAAGCTAGACCCACCCAAATGAGAAGACCTCCACCTTCCAAACAGCAGCAGTGTCTCCCCTTGCTTTACTTAATACTTTTTTTTTTTGGGCCAAGTCAACAAACATATCTTTCTCAGGGCAAAATGAAAGATTTACATCCTCATCAGTCTCATTTTAGTAAAAGGAGTAAGGGACACTATCGCGATAACCAAGGGTATCGCCACGATAACGCCCGTCCCCAGGCAGTCAACATAGTGGGCCAAGCACGTGTTAGGACAAGCCCTACCCCGAGGTATGAGACATACACACCTTTAAACGACACATGCATGGCCATTTACCCCAGCATAACACACCTGGTACCGAAGCCAAAGCCGAGGCACCCGGATTACAAGCCCACGAAGAACACGGGCACGTTTTGCTGCTACCACGAGCATAACGGCCATAACGGCGAGAAGTGTATCACCCTCCATGATTATATTGAAGCTTTGGCACATGAAGGAAAAATTGATCAACAGAGCATAACGGCCATGACAGCCATAAGTGGCGGCACACCCATATCTAAATCTTCCAACAGGGCCATGAAAAATAGTGAACGAGCTTTAAGGCCTTGCCACCAAGTGTTTCACGTGGAAGACATCCAGGGAGGCAAGTATCAAAAGCCTAACTGGGATCCAATATGTTTCTACCCTGAGGAAGAAAGAGGCATCATCTACCCTCACAACGACCCACTGATCGTGGAAGCTCACATAGCCAACTTTGAAGTACGACGAATCTTGGTAAACACGGAGGCTTCGGTCAATATCATGTTTGCTGAAGCTTTTAGGGCACTTAATATAGCTGAACACTTGCTCGATCGCTCGATTTCTCCTTTAATAAGCTTCTCCGGTGATATCGTGCAACTTTTAGGGAGCATACACTTACCTTTCACCATTGGTATATGCCCTTACACATCTACCATTACCACTAACTTCCTGGTGGTTGATTGCCCAACGGCATACAATGTCATCTTCGGACGCACAGGCATCAATGATCTCAAGGCCATGATATCCACATATATGTTGTTGATGAAATTTCCAACCCCCTATGGCAATGGTTACATCAGAGGAGATCAACTTAGTGCACGATCATGTTACAACACTTCGGTCAAGCAACAGCACCTGTCTGTGCCCAAGGAAACCATTTCTATACATGACCAAGTCATAAAGAACAACCCAGACGAAGCTAACTTGGATCTTCACGGTGGCAACAGTCAACCCGACGATCCTCGAGATGATTCTTTCACCCAGCAAGCAAAACTCGCTGAAGAGTTGGAGAAGGTATCTATCTCAAAAGATTATCTGGATCGCATGGTGAAGATTGGCACCACTTTGTCACCACCCATTCGGTTGGCATTGATCTCTTTTTTACAAGAGAACACTAAGGTATTCGCCTGGTCATACGAGGACATGCCAGGCATCTCTCCCGATATCATCTGTCATCGCTTAAGTATTGACCCCAAGACCAAGCCAGTGAGACAGAAGCGAAGATCTTATGACGCTGAACGATACGAGGCAATGAAGGCAGAAGTTGAAAAACTTAAAGGCATAAGCTTCGTCCGCGAAGTCAATTATCCAACGTGGGTAGCAAATGTTGTCTTTGTTAAGAAGAATCCGACCAAGGAAAGTCTCCTGCTCCAAAATGTCTTGTGGAGAATGTGTGTCGATTACACTGACCTAGACAAAGGATGCCCGAATGATAGCTTTCCTCTTCCTCTCATAGACAGACTTATAGACTCTACGGCAGGGTGTGAACTCCTGAACTTCATGGATGCTTACTCAGGATACAACCAAATCCTCATGAACCCTCTGGACCAAGAACACACAACCTTCACTACTGATAGGGGACTATGTTGCTATAAAGTCATGCCCTTCGGCCTGAAGAATGCAGGAGCGACTTATCAGAGACTAGTCAATTCAATGTTCGCTGAACAGATTGGGAAGAGCATGGAAGTTTACTTTGATGATATGTTAGTCAAGAGCAAACATGCTGACCAACACATCACTAACCTATCTGAAACTTTCACCATTCTGAAGAGGTATCGAATGAGGTTGAACCCCAACAAATGTGCCTTCGACGTAGGCTCTGGCAAATTCTTAGGTTTCATGATAAGCCAACGAGACATTGAGGCTAATCCCGAGAAGATCAAAGAAATCCTCGACATGAAGGAACCGGTAACTTCAAAAGACATCCAGAGCCTTACTGGCAAGGTGGCAGCCTTAACTAGGTTCATCTCTAAGGCCACAGACAGATGTGTTCCTTTCTTTAAAGCACTTAAGGGAAGTAAGAAGTACATTACATGGACTGATGAATGTGCTGAGGCATTCAAGAACCTCAAGGACTACATGAGTAAAACCCTTCTGCTCTCCAAACCTGAGGTTGGTGACACTCTCATTATCTATCTATCGGTATCAGATGCGGAGACACGATACTCCAACATTGAGAAATTGGCTTTAGCATTGGTCATGTCTGCTCGAAAACTTCGCCCTTACTTTGAAGCACACTCCATCATCGTGTTTACCAATCATCCTCTTCGACAGATACTCCAAAGTCCTGACACTTGGGGCCGAATGATCAAATGGGCGATAGCATTGGGTGAGTTTGACATCTCCTACCAACCAAAGCCAGCTGAGAAGGGCCAATCAGTGGCAGACTTCATCGCCGACTTCACATATCCTGTTGACATTGTTTCTATGCCTAAGAAATGGTTTCATTACCCACAGAAGCTCAGAAAATAGAACCAACAACCCCAGCATGGAGTCTATATATTGATGGCTCGTCCAACCAACAGGGTTGTGGAGCAGGACTAGTCCTTATGACCCCCGACAAAATGGCGATAGAGTATGCTTTTCTTTTCAAATTCAAGGCGTCGATATCTTCAGGCTTACATTTGGCCAAACACATTGGGGTTAAACGAATTGATATCTTCAGTGACTCCCAATTGGTGGTTAACCATGTCACCAATAACTTTGACACTAAGGATAGCTCCATGGTAACATATCTGGCACGAACACAATGAACACTTAGTCCAAATTGGGATGAACCGTTTGAAGTTGTTGGCATCAGTCGCCCTGGCTCCTACAATCTTAGAAGCTCCGATGGCAAGACCCTTGGCCATCCATGGAACGCTGATCACTTGAAGTACTATTACAAGTAAACTCACATTGTACAAGTGTTAAGTTTCAGCCGTTCGGCATCCTATGTAACAAAGACCATTTAACATGAATTCAATAAAGATGTGATTTAGACAACTCGGTCCTAATCCTCTTACATTCCTAGCAATGAAACACTCGGGTTCAAAGTTTCAACATGAATGCTCCCAACAGGAAATAAAGTCTAAGTATATGTCAACAAGACTATACAAATAAAGGAACAACTCCACAGTATATTTGTTCAATCTGACCCAAGTTATGGCTTATATCCAAACAAAGGATTTGCTCAAACATAACTCGGCATTCATCAATGATAGTGCAAATACTTGGTAATTAATATCAAACTATACGGCATAAAGTCGTAAGCATCCATAAATAAAAAGCTCTCAGGCTTACAACATGGCACATGCCACACAAACAACAAACTAGTACATCCAGAGTACATGGCAAGTGCCACACAAACAACAAACTAGTACATCCAGAGTACATGGCACATGCCACACAAACAACAAAATCGTATATCCATAGTACATGTAGAAAAAGAGGGCACTACGAGTCATCCTCATCTGAGGCCGAACCCCTGACAATATCACTCTGCATTTCAACCTCATCGTCATCACCACCTTCCTCAGCATCTTTAGGACCATCCTCACTCTCCTGAGACTGCTCACTGATACTAGCCTCATTAGCAGAGTCATCATCACTACTAGGATCAACTGCGAGGACGAAGGCTTCACCTTTTTGTCGGTACTCATCCATCTCATCACGGTACTTTCGGATCTTCAATTGTCGTAACACTCAAGGACGACCATCCATTTCCTTTTCTCAAAATTAGCCGCCTGGATGCAGTGAGGTCTAAAGGCAACGTGAAAGGCCTGGGAACCTAAGAACTCCTGCACAGCAGCATCCTTCTCAGTTGGGATACTTCTCTTCAGCCTAGAAACCTCAACCAAGGCACTATCCAACTCCCCTTTAACCTTGGAAACCTCAAGGATGGTTGTCTCCAACTGTTCCTTAGTCGCTTTCAATTGTTTCTTGAGCCTCACGTTCTCACCATTCCGCCTCTTCAAACTCTCAAAGTTTTTATCCTTAAGGCGGATGACATCAGTCAAAGCTTTGCTCGTTTTTCTGGCGTCATTCACAAGCTTCTTATTCTCTTTAAACTTTGCCTTGTACCGCTCAACCTCTCGTAATCTGTCATCGTACTCGGTCATGACCTATATGACAAGATGATCGTCATTACCAGGAAAAAGAGGGGAGAATGCAAAGAAATGACAGAGTAACACTTACATAAGAAGATAGCCTTATCATCCGGTCACGATCTGATTCGTTCTCATCTAACGGCTCTCCAAGTTCATCAACAGTTGATCGACGTCCTGCCAAGCAATTATTGACATACCTAAAACTACTTGGCTGCATGGCAACCTTCAAGTTTTTCCAATGAATGTTGCCAACCTCTTCCTTGTACTTTCTCTTATGGCTAGAGTTAAGGCCACCTTCTTGGTCAGTAGACTCCATGGTTTGAGGAAATATGGGATTGATGGTAGAAAGAGGAGGCAACAGTCGTATCTCCTCCCATGTAACTATGGCAGCAGCACACCCGATGGCCTTAGCTTCAGCCTTCTTTGAGGCAGGAATCTTGAGAACCTCCTCTTGCGACTTAGGTTTAGAGGTTGGCCTCACCCGGTGCTTACGAGCTCCCTTGTGAAACAAAATGTCGTCTACGGGAACTAACATGGGTGTTTTCCCTTTCTTGGCGTTAGTCTCCCCTTTCTTGCCCACTTTCTCCACTGAACAAGAAAAATCAAAGTAAGGAATGCAACTTTGTAAAAGAAAGAGGGGGCGAAATGAAAGACACAACTTACTTGCTCGTCTCTGGTACTCTGACACTAGGGGCTGGAAACCGTACTTTCGAAATAAGGGTCGTAGCTTGCCCAAATGTCTATCCTCTTTGGGCACCCTCAACACCTTTTCTACGTCAGCTAGCTCCCGTCCGGACAGCTTGATGGTCCCTCGCGTCATTGCATGAAGAAAAATGTTAGAAGCAAAAGAAAATCACAACAAATAGCAAATAATGCAAACAATGGTTACATTACAACCTACAATCTGGAAGTGAGTAGGAACACGTCGCTCAGGCGTGACACCTTTAGCATACTCCCAATCATTATAAAGAAAGCACCAACGGTTTTTCCAAGTGCAGTACGCCTTTTTCTTACCAAAGACAATACGCTCTCTCTCACTCCGACATGCACACTCGGCATACCCAATGTATGTTTTCACTAGGCGCATCTTATAGCAGTAGCGCCATTGATGAAATGAAGGCTCACCTAACCCACATTCCATCCAAATAATATAAAACCCGATCAAGGTATCCCAAAAACCAGGGTAGAGTTGCCCAGGTGCATATCCAATGAAAGACAGCATCCGTTTCAACCACGGGTGCAAAGGCAGTTTCACCCCTAAAGTCAATAATATCTGGGTATAGAACATAACATGACCATTGGGCGGTTCAGGGGACAATTCTTCATGATGCACCAAACGTATTCCTACACTACGGGGGATACTACATGACTGCCTTAGGGCCTCAAGCTGCTTTTCGCTATCTAACAAGTTTTGCACTAAATGGTCTGCTGTGAACTCAGAGCGAAATATGGGTATGGCGTCACATACAACCCCCTCACCCACTGACATGAAGGAGGAAGAACCAATATTGGCTAAGGTTTGACAATTGCGAAGATCACCCAATCTCGAATTTTTTGTACAAGACTCCAACAAAGACCCTGAAGACTCCAACATTGCAAGCTCAAACCTTGAGTTAGAGTTAAGGGAGCCCTCATCACTAGGACTTCCAAACTCTGACATCTACAACAAACAGAAACAAACTTTATCACCACATGAAAGATCGAAACATAAGGAAGTTCTTAGGGCATGGAGAAAATCTCAATCAGTTCATTATGTTCTCAACCAAATACATGAACACTTAAACAATTCAACAAGAATGAAAGCATACGATCTAGTGGAAAAGACTACCAACCTGAAGATAGTGCAAAGCAATGTCGGAATCCCTCTCAACTATAAAAGCACTCTGTCTCCAAAAAGCACTACAAAATGAGCAAATGAAGACAATGAAAATAGTGGAAACTTATCATTCTTATAGGGTTCAACATGGCCAAAGAAATTCAAAATTCAAACCATGAGAAACCCTCAAATGGAAAGTCTTCAAACTTCCACACAAGCTAGGGAGTTTTCAAATTTCAAACTTGCAGCACGCCCTCTCCCCCTCAAAAAAAAAAAAAAAAAAAAAAAAAAAAAAAAAAAAGGGAGGAGGTGAACACATTAGCTTCATCAAAGGAGTTCAACCATAATTCTCAAAAGCTTCACACACTCTTGATCAAGACAGTGTGAAGCAAAACCAATTTATGGTGTCAAAAAGAGCTTCATCAATAGAGGACAACCACAATTCTCAAAAGCTTCACACACTCTTGATCAAGACAGTGTGAAGCAAAACCAATTTATGGTGCCAACAAGAGCTTCATCAAAAGAGTTCAACCACAATTCTTAAAAGCTTCACACACTCTTGACTAAGACAGTGTGAAGCAAAAACCAATTTATGGTGCCAACAAGAGCTTCATCAATGGAGGGCAACCACAATTCTTAAAAGCTTCACACACTCTTGATCAAGACAGTGTGAAGCAAAACCAATATATGGTGCCAACAAAAGCTTCATCAATGAAGGGCAACTACAATTCTCAAAAGCTTCACACACTCTTGATTAAGACATTGTGAAGCAAAACCAATTTATGGTGCCAACAAAAGCCTCATCAAAGGAGTTCAACCACAATTCTCAAAAGCTTCACACACTCTTGATCAAGACAGTGCGAAGCAAAACCAATTTATGGTGCCAACAAAAGCTTCATCAATGGAGGGCAACTACAATTCTTAAAAGCTTCACACACTCTTGATCAAGACAGTGCGAAGCAAAACCAATTTATGGTGCCAACAAAAGCTTCATCAATGGAGGGCAACTACAATTTTTAAAAGCTTCACACACTCTTGATCAAGACAGTGTGAAGCAAAACCAATTTATGGTGCCAACAAAAGCTTCAACACAAAAGCTTCACCTACAAAGCTTCAACACAAAAGCTTCACCTACAAAGCTTCAACTCCAAAGCTTCACCTACAAAGCTTCAACTCCAAAGCTTCACCTACAAAGCTTCAACACAAAAGCTTCACCTACAAAGCTTCAACTCCAAAGCTTTACCTACAAAGCTTCAACTCCAAAGCTTCACTCACAAAAGCTTCACCCACAAAAGCTTCACCCACAAAAGCTTCAACACAAAAGCTTCACCTACAAAAGCTTCACACACTCTTGATCAAGATAGTGTGAAGCAAAATCAATTCATGGTACCCAACAAAGCTTCAACCTCAAAGCTTCACCTACAAAGCTTAAAAAATAAATAAATATATATATATATATATCGGAAATTCGAAAAGAAAAAAAATTGCCTAGGCCTCCTCTTCTTTTGGCCTAACAACTTTCATAACAAATATATATGAAGGAGGAGTTTTGGGCTACCACTTAGAAAGGAAAATGGTGAAGTTTTATTACTTTGGAAACTTGGCTACTAACAAGACACCTCATTCGTCAATTCCCTCGACCGGAGACTTGGGGGACTCCTACCATATGCTACTGCACCTTGATACTCGGAAGTCTCACAACACCACTCAGTGACTTGGATTTTTCAAGTCTCCAACCGAGAAGTTTTCCTCACTCGGGAAATTAAGGGAACACTACCTCAACATACATGCTTCACTCACAAAGCTTCAGCATACAATCTTCAACAAAAAAAAAAATTCAAAGAACTTAGTGAAGACGGCTTTGTTGTATTTAACACAATACGTTGAAATGAAGCAAAGCTTATTTATTGATATCTCCGATAAGTTACAAATATGTACATATACATGAATCAAAATAAACAAATAAGAGGGAGCCTTCACGTTGCTCAGGAGAAGTCTTAGCAGTCGGCAGAGCCCCAGAAAGAGTAGGCACCGGAGGGTGATCATTCGGAGCCTCAGTACTGGGCAGAACCTCAAAAGGAGGAGGCACCAGAGGTTGATCATTTGGAGCTTCATTACGCGGTACAGCCCCAGAAGACGAATGCAATAAATGCCTTTGGAACAAACCCACAAACCTCTGATGATCAAGTAAAATATGACCATCAGATTCCTGCAGCTGGTCAAGCTTCATCTTCATGTTTGTAGCATAGTCATGTGCGAGCATGTGCAACTATTTATTCTCATGCTTGAGCCATCTAATCTCCTGTTTGAGACTTATCTCTTCAGCCGCCAATGATTCAACTTGGCGGGTTCGAGCAAATAGGCGTTGGGCCATATTAAACACAGAACCTGCACACCGAACACTAAAAGCCAGAGAATCCTTAACAGCCAACTCATTAGACCGTTTGGAAAGTAGTCTGTTATCTTTGGGAGTGAGAAGGTTCATGGCTACCACCGCAGCGGTCATATCATTCTTCATCACAGAGTCCCCAACGGTAAGAGGACTGAAGGAAATTTTATGAAAAACATGTTCATTTGAGCAACATCTATGGCATGCAATTAACAATTAAAGGCGGAATCATGCTTGTATGTACTGAAAACAAAACATTACCCATGAAATTCAAAGCCTAGTAGTTATGTGAACCAAGACTCAACTCAAGAACAAAGTGAGTTGAGAAATTTTATACCTTTGTTGATTCCTCTTTGCATAAGCAAATGCTAATGACCCAAGGATATGGCCTTCATTCCTTGCTTCTTAGCTCCATGGATTTCTTGGATGAGGATGGTTGAAAGGATTCTCCAAGTTCCCAAAGTTGAGAACCTCTAAGTCTCCACACCAAGGTAGGACTTGAAGAAGAGATGAGTGACCTAGAGGAAGTAAGATTGCTAGCTAAAATCCTCTAGGGTGGCCGGCCTCTTAGAGAGAAAAGGGAGCTTGTGTTCTCATATTTTCTCCAAAAGAAACCCTAAGGATGAAATGGCTATAAAGTTGCCTTTATACCACCTCACAATGGAGTGGCAAATTTGCAATTAAGCCAAGTTCACTACCCCTCTCTATATGGCCGGCCATTAAGGGTTCATTGGGCTTTCAAGCCCTTTGTGGTTTCAAGTTGTCATACAACTTGAGTTAATGGGCTTGACATTCAAATCTCATTGGGCCTTGCGGCCCAAAACTAACCCGAGGTCTATAACGAACTTATTCGTTTGATTAATTAACATATTAATTAATCCTAGCCATAAATAATTAAACCATTTAATTATCCTTACTCATCTCTGTTGTTTCTTCAATCTCTACCTTACACGGTGTACGATCCATTAGGTTCCGTTTAGCGAGGCAGTGGGCGATTAAAACTCTTTCAAATCGATTGTGAATTGAAACTTACTTTCAATTCTCCCTTTAGTGATTATACACATTTAGGGATTCCACAAACCATGAGTGACACCTAGCAGTATGTCATGGTTACCCAAGCTAATCAGAAGAGGTGGAGAACCTATTCAGTTTAGGATTACAATGCAATACGATCTTTCTCTAATACAATACTCTTGACCACATTGTTTGGTTTGATAGTTTATTCATGTCTACTATCCAATGTGATTCATTTACTTATATGATTACCTTGAATGTGATTTGGAACGACTTCCTAAATCTCATTCATACTCTGGCCAGAGATTCTTAATCATATCATAGAGTATTCTCCCTCAAACAGTTTGAAGGTTAGAGATCCCTTGTTGCGCATACACTTGCCTCCATGGCTAAGTGGCTTAACCCCAACTCTGTCGTGGACACCCTCAGATGGAGTGACTTTGACATAGTAAAAGATCAAGGACCTAACCACAAGACAACTATGATGCCTCAGGTCAAATGACTACTTTGCATTATCCCAACCATGAGTTCTCATGTGACATGAGTATGAGAACTCCTTGTTGATCGCGTTCAGTGAACTCATTCTTTATTGAGCACCTACGTACTTGTCTTGGTGTCAGTCACACCAATGACTCGAGACCAGTCACTCTCCCTAATAGAAGACATAGCACGTACTGATCTTAACGGACTGTGAATGCCCAATTGGCAATCCTATGATCAGGAACGTTTAGGATATGTATACGAAAGAGAATGGTCTCATGAATCTAACTTCTTTAGATTGCATTCTCCCAATTACATATTCCTTGGACTTATCGTTTAAGCGTATAACATTTATATGAGACGGCTTCAAACAATAATCTTTGCCTTTTAAATTAAACTATATTAGTTTAACATGTGAAATGTCCGTAAAGTATCATCATATGATTGGTTTTAAGGCATATTTCCAACAAGGACCAGTAAGGGATAAGAAGGATGGGCGCCATATATTGTCTTGAGGAGACATAGCTGCCTCTACACCGAAGTTCAAGTCAAAACGACGGTCGGATGGGTCAAACATTTTCAGAAATGATGAAGGAGAAATGAGGTCCAATAAATCTCTGAAGTACAAAAATAAGGGGAAAATTCCTACAAGCAATAACTCTCTGAATGTACTTCTTGCACACAATCGGTGCCCCTATAAAAGAAAGGGCAACAGGGTCATTGGTTCAAAAATCGAAGAGGCACCACTCTCTGGATTGCGAGAAACGGATTTTCCTGAGTAAAATATGTCGACAATCTTCACACGCAACATCAGCTCATCGGGTACCACAGATAACTTTGCCAAAGATCTCTGACAAAGTTTAGACACATAAATTTTGAAGGTCCAGCTACCCTACTATTACCCACAAGGGTAAAGGAGCAACACCACTGCTTGATAACTGGAAAGTCCTTATGTGTGTTAACCTCCGTGCTCCGTGGCAAGACAGACTGGCAAAAATGCCCAACCTTTACTCACATTCGAGAAAACATTCCCAACAAGATTGCTTGCCAAAAAATCGAAGAGGCACCGCCTTTCAAATCTCGAGAGCTAGACTCCCAACAGGATTACTTTCTCAAAAATCGAAGAGGCACCGCTCTCCAAATCTCAAGAGCCAGACTCCCAACAGGATTGCTTTCTCAAAAATCGAAAAGGCACCGTTCTCTGAATCTCGAGAGTCAGATCCCCGACAGGATTGCTTGTTCGAAAACCGAAGAGGCACCGCTCTCCGAACTTCGAGAGCCAGATTTCCTTGGATAAAGCTTGTCTGCAATCTTCACATGCAACATCAGCTTTCCAGATACCACATACCACTTTTTCAAAGTGCTCTGACAAAGTTAAAACACGTGAATCTTGCAACTATCACTACATTTCTATGACCGAGAAAGGTAAAGGAACAGCGTTACCACTCGCTGTTGGGATAATTCCTATATATGTCGACCTTTATCTTCCACAGCCAGGCAAACCTGCAAATAAAAAAAATGCTCAACTTTTCTTCACATCCGAGAGGGAACTCTCAGCAGAGTCACTCGAAATACTCAGCTTATTTTCCCCCCGATAATACCTCTGTAAACAAGCCACACCAGAGCAAGAGTATCTCATATCATCAGGGTTAAAAGCAAGAGTATCCCATATCATGCTTTTTCCCTATCTTTTCATTTGGCCTTGTTCTTACCTGCAAGACAAGGAGAAAGAGAGCAATCAGTCAGCACTTGGAATCAAGCTTCCAGTCAGGAACTGACTACCTGGAACTCCTTGCCTGATTACTTACCTGGCATTGCTCTCGAGTACTCATCTTCAACATCTTATGCTTCTAGAAGAGATACCACACCTGCCTGAGGAACAGATAGGGCACGTAAGAATGATACAAGGAAACATGTGGAGACAAGCACAACAGAACACGTGCCGATTCATCTATTACTTTGTCAACAAAAAAAGTATCACATATCATCAAGGTCGAACGCACTCTTGATTTGATGGACTTGTTTTGACCCTCAAATTCTTGAGTCGGCCTTATACTTTGGAGGAAACTAGAAAACCCTTCAGCCTAGTTCAAGAATAAGCCTGTGGAAAGTTACTTTTTCAAAAGCAAAAGTATCTCATATCATCTCTTCTCATTTTTCTTCTCTTTATCCTTCTTGCTGCTTGCAAGATAGGGAGAATGAGAACAATCAGCCGGAACTCGAAATCAAACTTCTGATCTAGGACTGATTGCTTGGAACTCTGATTGCTTACCTTGTCTGTCACCTCTTTCGGCAAATCTCCTAGCTCGGCGACTTGGGGGACTCCTACTACATGGTTTGTATCGCGCTTGACCAAGCCTGAAACTATAAGTAAGCTTCAAGTGAAATTGATACATTACCTTGTGCATCTCCACCGGTTAAAGAAACCACCCCTGGATGGAGGAAAAGTACTTACAGAGAAGATGCCACATCTACCTATGAGACAGATAAGGCAAGTGAAAACGGTACCACACTTCAGTACTTAGAAGTTTCGTGATTACTCAGTGGCTTGGATCTTGCAAGTCCTCAACCGAGGAGCTTCCCTCACTCGGGAACTTAGGGGAGCACTGTTTGTACCATACTTGACCAATCCCGAAACTACTGAGCACCGGTCAACGTTATACCGTCAAGGACCCAGAAGAGTTTCTCTCCAACCAGGAGGCCAATCACAGTGCGACACATGTCGACATCAGAAGCCAATCATAGCGCGACACGTGTCAACATCAGTAGCCAATCACAACACGACACGTGTCAATGTCAAATAAAGCTAGAAACTCTCTTATATAAAAGGAGATCATTCTCCTACAATATTTCCTAATATCATTTGTACTAAATCATTCGCTAGTACTCACTAAAGGAGAGCTTGAACCTATGTACTTGTGCAAACCCTTCACAATTAATGAGAACTCCTCTACTCTGTGGACGTAACCAATCTGGGTGAACCACGTACATCTTGTGTTTGCTTCCCTGTCTCTATCCATTTGCATACTTATCCACACTAGTGACCGAAGCAATCTAGCGAAGGTCACAAACTTGACACTTTCTGTTGTACCAAAGTCCTCACTGATTGTGCATCAACAAAAAAAATTTATTTTGTTCACACATATGTGGCAAACTTTCTTTGTTTTTTGGCTTTGATTGCCTTTTGGAGATTGGTTTGGTTGAATGTGTCCGTTTATTGTTAATGTTACCATAATTACCCAACGCTTTTGTTGGAATGTGGCTGTATACAATCGGTAACACTTAATATGGTTGTTGGGTGATGCTCATGGAATATGGTTTTAAACGATTGCTATTGTAAAATTCACGGATTTTGTTCCATTGACAAAGTACGTAGAAATACATGATTCTTCTAATACTCGTTTAGACCATTCCCAAACCTTTCACTGAGACAATTTTTAAACATTAGGCTATCAATGCTATATAATTTTTTGGATCCAAATGCCCTCACTTGGAATTTGTTGATGCACCACAAACTGATATCCCCACCTCTGTGTCTTATTTTCCCACCCACATCCAAATAAAAAAATTATTTACAAGTTTACCCCTTTACGAAATGACATATAAGGACCTAGCAGTTGTTCAAAGTTCAACCTTTGATTTTTACTGTTCTAACGAACTACTTTGCTCTCTCGGCTCATTTTCATCCTCTTCTCCCTCACAATATTATCCTCCTTTTCTTTTTTCCGCATCTAATTTTTTTTTTTTTTTGTTTCTAAATTTTTTTCATGCTTGTTGGTCACTCGATATGTTAATTTTGGGATTTATATTTTTGCTGGATGAGGTAACAATGAGGATGGTGGTTATGGTAGGCTAGGTGGTGTTTAATGGTATGTTTGATCTTTGATCTGATTCTTTACTATTGCCGCTCCTTCATCAAGATGCAAGATTCTCTGTATTTTGTCTTTACTGGAGCTTCGTCGATATCAACGGCAAACGCAAGCAGGTAGTATCAATAGTGAATGTGAGGAGGAAGAATTGGGAATATTTTTTGCTAGTCTGAAAAGTTTTAGGCATGCTGGAGATTGAGGTCGTTGCTGACAATGGCAACGGCTTCGGCATCGCTGAGATAAACCTGTTCGAGAATTACAAAGTCGGGAGGCTATTGGGGTGCAGGGCCTTCGCGAAGGTGTACCACATGCAAAACGTGGCATCAAGGCCCTCAATAGGTAGAAGATGCTCGAGGGTGGGTTCACGGTGGATGGTGAAAGGGGTTGCCGTTGTGTTGCGTGGTGTTGTATGGGGTTGGGTGGGAGTTGGGTTGAGTGATTTTTGTAGTTTATTTCTTTCAATTTCTGCAAAACAGTAGAATATATGATGGTCATTTTAGGAATATTGGTGGGTGGAGAAAGAGTTTTTTTATTTTTCAACTTTTTTGAGGGGTGATAATATAAGGTGGGGTGAAGAAATAGGATTGTGGGGTGGGTCTAGTAGCTCCCATAAAATATACCCAGAAGGTGCAAGGTAACTTGAACTCGGTATTGTCACTTGAAGTTGAAACATCGAGTTCCCTATGGGCGTCACCTTCTCGGAGCTGAGTATTAACAGCCTCTGATTCATCGATAATAAATGTGTATTGAATGGCGGCGGCACCATTGTAACCAACACCAAATCTTTTGCAAGTGTTCCGACAGAAAATTGACATGGTTTAGTGCATTGAATGTGTGACCCGCACGCGCTATCGAGGTTGTAAATGACAGGGTTTAAAACCAGGTTTGACCGGCGTCCATGCATGCCTGCGCATTTTTGCCAAAGTTTAACAATACTAACTGTTGCAGTACATTTGTATGCTGATGTTGCTATATTGACCATCTCGGTGTTCTCTGTGTGGGGCAGTTTCTAGCTGGGATTACCCTCCCAGTGGATCGCATTATTACCAGTGGTTTAAGGATTGAAATTCTCGGAGCCCTACTTCCCATCCAACTCATATGGCTGTTCTCTGGGATCTTGGTGTATGAAGGCATAGTGAAAACCATCGACAAAACAGCTGAGGAGAATGCCGTTAAAATGTTTTCTGATGGCATAGTTTGTCTTTGGGGAAGTGTGATCATGGCCTTACCTCTGGACCACGTTAACTGTTGAAGAACAAGATGGTGATTTTCGTCACAGCCACGAAATGAAATTTTCTAGTACTCGTAATGATCGTAAACGCTCACATGATCATGATGATGCTGCTGATCAGCATCAACCACTATTGGATAAGCCTGCACAAGAAAGATACGAAAAGATAAGGCAAAGGTGTATAAAAGTACTCCGTTCATGCTATTGCGGTACTGATTTGCCCGGCAATCATATTGGGCCTGAGGGGAAGGTTTTTGTTTTGATTTGCACCCTATTTTTTCTGTGCCTGTTCTGTGGAAGACTGTCAACATGCTGCGTAACGTACATGGTGTTGTGATGGGAAGCACGCCTAGAGAGATTGATGTGAAGAGGACTTGAAAAGAAGCTGTTGGAGATGGAGGAAATGGTGGCTGTAAATGAAATGCATATTTGTGCTATCACAATGGGATTAGCCCTTCAGGCTTGCAATGTGGAAAGACCAGAATGGATTATATCAGAGCTCGGTATAGCTTCAGCAGTCTCAATCTGCAAATTGATTGGTAGTGTTGGGGTCTAGATTTGGAGGACAAAGTTGATTGATTAGAAACCTTTGTTTGTTTGCATCACCAAGATTTTTTTTTTCCCTCCAGATTTCTCTCGTCGTCCCCGACTTTCGATTTTTCGTTTTCTGGTTGTTGTCTCTCTTTAATTGTACATCGGACAGACCTTTTAAGGTTAGGATGATCCTTATTTATTAAAGGGTGAATTGTTGATATTGTATCGAGTAGACGTCGTAACATTGGTAGATAACATGTTAATAACAAAATGTATCGGCATATTATTAGTACAAATAATTGACGTTATTGATATAAAGATTGGCACTTGTAGTGCCTGCGGGTTAGGGTATCAAATTCAATTAAACTAACTACTTAATTAATCTCGAAGATTGGCACTTCTAAATGAATGTTTTGAAGGATAAAACGAAGTAGGGATACAAAGTATGATGCATTTTCATAAAATAATAAAAAAATCACAAAGATGAATGGGATAAGAAAGCAAAAAATAAAATAAGAAAATCAGATTCACTTTCTATGCGACTGAATGAACTTGTCTGGAAAAATGATGCCAGGGTTTACAATGAAGATTGAGCAATAAGTATTGGCGTTTTTACGTTCATTTCTCTCCATGGATCTTCCCCCACTTTCCATTTACTTCTGCTTGATCAAGAAATGGGCTTAGCCTTCACACAGGGCACTCTCACGTGACCCTGATCCATCTACCTATGGACCACGTGTTCTTTGTGATACAGGCATATAAGTTCTAACGGCCAAGAACTCCAACGTATGCTGTGCATGCTCCGAGGCAAACTAGATAAAACGCTACAATGCTTTCTTTGCATTGTTTGCATTCTTCTTTTTCTTCAAAAAGGTAATAAATTTTGTGTACGTAATGGTAATGAAACCAATTTGAATCTTACTACAACTTGGATCTCCAAGTTTTATCGGTTGAAGCTTACCCATAATATACTACTAACAACACACGTACAAAGAGATTATTATTCCAATATCCAATGCCGAACCTGCCTTCTCCTTTTTATCTGGTCTTCTTTGTACCCAACCAAAAACCTAAATTTCAGGATTTTTTTTTGTGGGCTTTTATATCTTTGCGGGGAGGAAAGAAAAAGAAATATCTAAACTTGGTTGTATCTTGTCCTAAAATTGGTTTAGTTAAAACTGTTGGCTTAACATGATTTTAGTTTGAGGAATTGTAGGAATCGTAATTTATTCCAAGTGTTTTTGGGTTGTAATATTGTCTGACGGTTTGTTGGGGTTGTAAGACTCTTGCGATGTTGGGTGTCACCGGAAATATATTCACATTGTCATATATTACGTAATGAGTGAGCAATCACACGAGATTATATCCTGAAAAAAGATAGACTTTCATTCTTGTGTTGGGTACCCCTATTTTTGGGGCCATGCTTGTGTTGTCATTTGCTTTCAGAATAGAATCTCAATGCCTGAAGAAAGATGTATGGGGTGTGGAAATGCTACCTTATCCACCGAATTAAGAGTGCAATAGAAGACCGAAAATTAAAATGGAAATCACAAAATTCACAAATACATACATACAGTCAGATTATGTTACTTTTCGCATGTATAATTTTATATGGTGCAATTGTAAGTTTGTAAACGTCTTGTTTATGTGTTTCTTTATGTGATTAATTAGAATATGAGTAAATGTTAAAAAATTTATCTTATTGTTGCGTTTTGTTACCTGTTGACAATGTCAGCATATTGTATACAAAATAAAGGGGATCTAGCTTAAGGCAATACCAGCAATGGCATCGATAATTTATTTATCAATCTTTGAAGCAAGTTGATTTCACAAGCGATTAACATCTATTTACATAACGACTCGAAGAAAATAGTTCTAACTCATATTTTGCTGTTGACAACTCATTAATTGTAAATATGGATGCCCATGCATGCATTGTCCGTGAGTAAATGCAACAAATAGATGGCGAGCTTGGTTGACAACTCACCTCTACCACATAGCTTAATGTGTAGCCCTAATGTTTTGTTCGATGCAAGTTCCCAACAAAAGGGATGGTATGTGTAGGTGAATTGGTTATATTTTCAACTTAAAAAATCAAAGTATTAACGAATATCTTCAATCTTTAAACCATACATATTAAACAGTAATCATACAAAAAATAATCTGTAACAATATGTCAAGTTGAGGTTATAAACTAGAAACTAAGAGAAAATAACACAAAAACTACTTTCATGTTCGACACTTCATATTTTGTCTAATTTTACAACATAATTACTGTTTTGGTCATTTTATCGTTTCTCATACTTTTCTCTCAATGGGAAAGAGCAAGCTCATGCAGCTGCTGCATGTTTGCTATCTCCCTTAATTTTATTTATTTATTTATTTGAAAACAACGATACATTTAGACTAAGAATTTAAAACTTGCAATAAGTTATATAATAAAGAAATCATAATAATTTGACATAAAATTCGTTATTTACGATAATCAAATTTAAAACTTCTCATTAATTATAGGTGGGCCATTCAAAAATTTTTAATGTCAAATTCTATTATCCATATAAGGCAAAAAAAAGCAAGTGGCCCTTTACCACAATGGTGGAAATGTGTTGAGCCATTACACGATGACATGGATTCAAACTCCGTCAGTGGCTAATCTAATATCTAATCTAACAAAATCAATGCCACTAGAAGACCTTGCTTTCAAATGACTCAGTGCGACATAAGAAATTGAAGGCTCGGTTGGAGAAAGTTTGCTGTCATTTTTTACTATTGTATGTCTATGTGGCAATTTTGACATATTCTTTGGAGATGCTCTAAGGAGCTTGCTAATTTCCCCATGAACCTTAATTTTAGCCAATTACTTGTTTATAATTGTCCAATTTCTCCCTGGATTTAAGTTTTAGCCAATTACAGCATGAACTTATATCGGCCAATTTCCTTATTTTTTTTCCCTGAACTTAATTTTATAATTGCAAAAGGTAATTTTATTTCTAATTTAGGAAGGAAATTAAAATTCAGAAGGAGAATTGGCAATTCCTTACATGTTGGATGGGGTGAAGGGAAAGGGAGAATCGGCCAATACCTCTTTATTTATTTGAAAACAACGATATATTTAGATTAAGAGACTAAAATTTGAGTTAACTTATATAATTTATTTTTTTTGTCGAAAGTTGTTATATAATTGTGCAGTCATAATAATTTGACATAAAATTCGCTAATAAAAAAAATTAATAAGAATCAAATCTAAACCTCTTTATCAGAAGTGGTCCCTTAAGAAAAAAATTTATGTCAAAATCTATTTATCCATATAAGGCAAAATGAAGAATTCGCCAGTCATGATTAGGGGATAAAACAAATATTGATGATCAAATCATAACCAACGCCAGTACTTAAGGATGCTACAATCAAAGAACACCAATCTAATTAGGGATGACAATTCTAGCCGTTAAAATCAATAACCGTGGATAATCGCCCAAATAGATTGGATTTGGGTATGAAAATTCGGGTATATTTTGAATATTGGGAAAAACGGTGAGTAATATTCGGTTATGGTTTTGGATATGGTTATAGGAATATGTATCCATCTTCGAATCCGACCCGAATTATATATAATATAATAGTATTTATATATAATTATGTATAATATAATTGTATTATATAATATATATATTTATTTATTTATTTATTATACCGAATCCATTACCTTAAGAATACAAAAGTTGCACTGTGTGTGTTGCATTTTGTGGGCAAGTTAAAAAGTTTTGATATGAATCAAAATATATGAGAATCCAAACCAATAGTACTTATCAGAGAATAAAAAATCAGCCAACATTATCAATGTTTAGCTTTAATTTTTATCTCCACAAGATCCATTGACACACCCCGTCCCGAAGGAGGGCATGATGGCCGTCACGTGAGAGTGACGTAACCATTTACACAGTTCGGAAGCTTTAAAGATACAATTACTAAGGTATAACACCCGAGGGTGAATCCTACTTTTGTGAATTCTGTCAGAACACCGTTGGATTCCTCGTGGCCACCAAAGCTCTGATAACTTGAACCTGGAGGGGCGCAAAACAAAATTGAGTGGGTCAGTAAAATAAAGTTTTTCGAAAACATTTCATTTAAAACATTTCTAACCCCTCACCGTAAAACCTGTATACTTTCCCAGAAAATAGTATATATAAAACCATATGTAATCTCAAAACTCAAATCCCAAGTCTTTAACATTTTTCAAGAAAAAAATATGCCATGCCATGAATCAAAATATAAATCAGGTGAAATAAGGAATCAATCGGAGACCCTGCCGTTGGTCCTATACGATTAATTCTATAGCTCAAAATCCCACTCAGCCGGAGTCACCACAGTGACCTATGCGGCCCTACACTGCACATCACTCGGAACTACGTAAGGTAGTCTGTACGATGAAAGGTGTAAAAATACGCTCTAGTGCTTCTCTCATCAATCATCAGCGCGCATAACTAAGGTCACCCATTAGTCGGAATCACACCTAGTGATCTATACGACTAGCATGTCGGAACCCTCACATGGTCTGTACGACATCCACCTACTTGGATCCAAGGCGAGCGTGCGGTGTGGTGAATAATATAAGCACTAACACCTAGGGTGCAGGTTATGAGCTTAAAACGTCTCAACATCAAACAATTCAATGAATAATGAACTCACCTGACTTACATGTGCCTCCACAGCACCATGCACATGTATGCATCATATATCAATCATATAATTCATATAACAATTCATATTTTCTTCAAATAATTCTATGCATGGCATTTGGAAAACATATTTTCAAATAAATGCATTTTCTGGGAAAAACAATAGTATATAGGTAATACGAAAACAAAACTGCCCACTCACCTGGAATTCGCCCTACAACTCCCTAGCACAATACATCAAGGCATCATGACGATCGGCGCCTAGAACAATAATCAAATCCAACCTCAGAAATCATATCGATAGAATATATAACTTATATAAAACACGTCACTACGCAGTTCGATCCGGAAGATCTGCAACTCAGATTTCCAATCCATAACTTCCAGAGGTCCACAATAAATCTCTAGAACAACATCCTAAAATTTCCTTACCATCCAACGGTCGGATCTCCGTCAATTTCCAAAACCAAGTGACGGTTAACATTCTATTTTATGAACTTACAACTCTAATTCCAGAAGATCCGTAAATCGGATTCCCAATCCGTAAGTTCCTATAATCCTCAAATATTACGTATTACAATTTATCAAAGTTTGGTGACGATCCGACGGTTGGATGATCAATTCACATTTTCACCTAACCACGAATCGAAACGAACTTAGGTTCAATTACTCAATTTAAGTCCATCAATTATCAAAACTGAACCTAGAACCTTAAACACATGCTAAGAATGACATTGGCGGGCCATTGGCCACGCGCCGCCGCACGGGCCGCCGCGGGTGGCGGTTGGCCGCCCCGGCTCGCCGGAAAATTCTACTATTTCCAAAAATTACCACAATTTGCAGATTTGAAGATCTCAATGAGTAGAACAACTTTCATACCTGTGGCCAAGGCCAATTCAGCCTGGAAGTGCTTCAATTTCACCAAAACCGTGAAGAACCCTAGAATTGGGTGTTTCCAATTCGACCTTCAAACTTGTTCCAACGCCTCAAATACCTCTTGGGCTTTGTTCTAGGTCCTAAAGGAATGCTAATGGTGTTAGTAATTGAAAGAAAACATTTCAAAATTTGAAGAATTTAGACAAAAAAGTCGCGGCACCCGTAGGGGTGTTCTTCGCGAAATCACCACGAAATTCAATGATTCTTGGGTTGAAACGTGAAGAGGGAAGGTCTAGATGTTGATTGGGAGTGGTACCTTGATTCAATTCGTCGGAAAATTTGTGGAATTTCGACGGAAATGTGTAGAAAACCCGACGGGTCGCGCGCGGGTCACGAGTTCCCCAACCCGTTTCTCTCTTCTCTCCTCCGCTTCTCGCCCTCTCTCCTTTCCTCCTTTCCTTCCTCTGGTTGGTCAGATTCTTCCTCTCTCTTCTCCCCATTCGTTCTCATCTTCTTCTTCTCCGATTGGGCATTTCTGCCCAGTCTCTTCTCTTATTCCTCTTCAACTCACGCACACACACACACACACAAGCCTTCTTCATCTCATCCCAGCCATCCATTAACCTTCATTAAATCTGGGCCGTCCATTTTCATAAAAGAAGTTCTAGTTTTAACTAAAATTATAATTCCTTAAAATCCCAAATTTCAAACGTTAATAACTTTTTCGATATAACTCCAAATCACGAACCGTCAGCGCCCACACGTCCGTAGCGACGAGTACTACGAGGATATGTTAAGAAAACAAATCTTAGATGGCACGACATGATGATTAACCTCGAATCATGCACGTGCCTCAAAGGGCATTTTTGTAAAATCCTTTATTAAAACTTTAAAAATTCTTAAAATTAGGGACGGGCTGTCACAATCTACCCACCTTAAAGAAATTTCGTCCTCGAAATTTACAAATTCTTTACAATCCATCAATATTCATAAAACAGCCCGAAACACATCTCTCTCATTCGATTCTCCGACTTCCAAGTAGCTTCTTCCACTGAAATATTCCTCCATAAACTTTCACCAAACTCATTATCTTATTTCTCAGTACATCATCTTTCTAATACAAGATAGGCACTGGCTCCTCATCATACATCAAATCCAGATTGACTTCCAAAGGTTGAGGAGGTATCACATGTGAATGATCTGAGATGTAATGTCAAAGTATCGAAACATGAAACACATTATACACCTTATCCAATCCTGAGGGTATTCAAACATTGAAAGTATTTCACTTATTCCTTCAATAGTCAAAGACGGCCTGATGTACTTAGGATTTAACTTGTCTTCCATTTCGACCCGAACCACACCTTTCCAAGGTGATAATTTCAAAAACATCCAATCTCCTGCATTACACGTCCGGTCAGTGGCATGTCTATCGGCAAGGCTCTTCTGTCAATCTTGGGCCACCTTCATAATAGCTTTAATCACTTGAATATTCTGAGTAGTCTCATCTACTATCTCAGGGTCCACTAATGTCTTTCACCAACTTTAGACCACCACAAAAGTATACGACAAGTTTTCCCATATAGTGCCTCAAACGGTGTCATACCCATGCTCGAACGAAAGCTACTGTTGTAGACACATTCCGTCAAATCCAACCGCTTATGCCAAGCGTCACCAAACTGCAACATTGAAGATCTTAGCATGTCCTCTAAAGTCTGAATGGTTCACTCTGACTGACCCTTTGTTTGAGGATGATAAGTTGTGATGACTTAGTAAGCTGATCAATAATTACCCAAACGCCATCACACCCGTTCCGTGTACGAGGAAACTTGTACACAAAATCCATAGTGATATTTTCCCATTTCCACTGTGGAACGGAAAATGGCTGCATCAATCTAAAAAGACTTCTTTCTTTCTGCTTTGACTTGCTGACGACTGATATACCTATTCACAAATTCAACAATTTCCCTTTTTATATGGTCGAATGGTAAGATACATTTTAGTACCTCCAGGATGCATTGCGTGAGTTGAACAGTATGCTTCGTCCAAAATTATTTTCTTTAATTCCATATCACTAAGTACATACATCCTGTTCACTTGCATACGCATGCCATCTGATTCTCTAACCCTGAGATCTTTCTTTTTCTCGTTATTCCTTGCTTTAAATAAATTCTTGAATTTCTTTGTCAAACGCTTGAGTCTCGAGTACGATCTACCAAATGGGTCCAACTTGGAAATTAGCAAGTAAGGCTTCTTCTCGATTCTCGATACCCAACTTTACTCCAGTAGATCTCAAATCCACAAGAAGACGGACATGACAATCGTACCAAGCATTAATTCTCGCTGGGGTCTTCCTACTAAAAGCATTGGCCACAACATTTGCACGATCACCCTGGTCGTGCAATCATAATCACTAGGCAACACAATCCACCTTCGTTGCCTAAGATTAAGATACCTCTGAATAAACAAATATTGGATACTCTTTTGACTCGTAAAAACTCTTGCACTTTTCTTCCCATAAAGACAATGTCTCCAAATCCTCAAAGCAAAGATGATAGTTGCTAATTCTAAATCATGAGTAGGGTAATTCATCTCATGAGGTTTCAATCGTCGTGAAGTGTAATAATCACTCAATCATGTTGCATCAACACGCATCCAAGAACATTCAAAGAAGTATCACTATAGACCACATAATTATCGTTTGGGAGTGCGAAAACAGATGCATGAGTGAGGGAATACTTTATTTGTTGAAGCTCTACTCACAATTTTTCATCCCACTCAAACTTGATCTCTTTTCTAGTTGATCCTGTCAATGATAAAGCAATGACTGAAAAATCCTTTACAAATGTCTATAGCAGCCTGCTAGACCAAGAAAACTCAGTACCTCAGTGACGGTTCGAGGTTGTTTCCAATTCTTCCCATTTGTCACTCATTGAGGATCTACTTGAATACTTTAAGTGGATATAACATGTCCCAGAATGCCACTTGATTCGTCCAAAATTGACATTTGCTAAACTTAGCATACAACCGATGTTCCCTCAAATATTTCAACACCAACTCAAACTGACTAGTATGCTTTACTTTCACTTAAGAGTATACCAGACTCAACTCTTTCTTTGAAAACACATAGGCACCTCTAAGCTGATCAAACAATCATCAATGCGCGGCAATGGATAACGGTTCTTACTCGTTACCCGATTCAATTACCTATATCCATACATATTCTTAAGGTCCCGTATTTCTTCCTTATAAACAAAGTTAGGGCTTTCCAAAGTAACGTATTAGGTTGACTGAAACCTTTATCAACCGATTCATGTGACTGAATTTTCAATTCCTTTAACTCTGTAGGAACCAATCTATAGCATAGAGTCTGTACTTGGAGACAATTCAATAGTGAACACCACATCTCTGTCTGGTGGCAATCCATGTAAATCATTCTGGAAACACATTAGGAAAATGTCCATCACTCGTACGTCATCCACAATACTAGGAGTATGATCCTGCAACACCACATGAGCTAGGTATCCTTGGCAACCTTTTGATAACAATCTATTTGCTCTCACAACAGAAATAACGGCATGCCTCACTCCATTTTGCTCGCTCACAAAAGTAACCTCTGATAATCCAAGACAATGAAAAGTAACTGATTCCCGTAGCAATCCATATTGGCACGATTATAATGCAACCAATATGTGCCTAAAATCACATCAAAATCCACAATGTCTAACGGGATAAGATTCGCTGGCATAATTACTTCTTCCACCATCACTGGACACCCTGAATAATCATAACTGACATAGAATGCCTCACCTGTTTACTTGCTTAACGAATCCAACAAATAAGTTATGGATATTACGGTCTGCAGCCCGCAATAACGATAACTCACTGTCGTCTCGATAAGTAAGCAACAATTCTTAAGGGTGCAATACCATCATCTTGCTCTTCAATAGAAATACATCTATACGCCTTGATTGTGCTCCAACATTACTCTGTTTGGCAACATCGTCAATAACATAAATTTCTGCATCAAGACCAATGAACTCTGGCGAAGTGACCAAAATATCTAACGTATCCATAATCAAGTCTGAAAGATTCTGAATATCTTGTAGCTCTATATCCCATGTCCACATGTAAAGCATCCTCTACCAGAGTCACCTCGCCTCTGCAATCTAGGATCTCCAGTAAATCTACCACCTCGCATCTGATCACTGGTACTAAAATCTCTGATGGCAGAACTAGAATTAACTCCACTTCTTTTGAAGCTCTAAGTCTTGCGAGATTCTTGAGACACATGACTTTTACCTTGGCCATCTTTCCTTTGATTCTCCTTCTTTTCCTTGTCTCAAATTATAAACTCTTGTTTCTTACTGTCCATATATGCCGGAGGAATAAACCTTTTCTTAAACAACTCTTTAAACAATTCTCATTCAGCTGTTTCCTCCGGTGACATCGTATAAGACTCCTATCTCCACCAGGATGCAATTTCAATACTCAAAAACCAAGTAGTCATCTCGACCTACCTTTCCAAAAGAAAGATTCCTTTGACTTTGCGTAAGCCGTAACGTCTTTTCTCAATGATTAAGCCAACGCTCTGCTCCCTCAAGTCCTTCATTTTCCATTTAATGATTCATCTTTAATTTATACACAGTCTCAAGAGGAATCCTTTGGGTAATAGACTGAATCACGTTAGCAATAGCTTCCCCTAACTGAGCTATATCAGGGAATTTAGGCTCATCTGAATGAAGTGGCTATCCACGAGGCGGTAAAGTTCTGACAGAAGACACTAGGAAATTCTCAGGATGTCCAGAATTGCAACCTACGCTCTGATACCAACTGACACACCCCGTCCCGAAGGAGGGCATGCTGGCCGTCACGTGAGAGTGACGTAACCATTTACACAGTTCGGAAGCTTTAAAGATACAATTACTAAGGTATAACACCCGAGGGTGAATCCTACTTTTGTGAATTCTGTCAGAACACCGTTGGATTCCTCGTAGCCACCAAAGCTCTGCTAACTTGAACCTGGAGGGGCGCAAAACAAAATTGAGTGGGTCAGTAAAATAAAGTTTTTCGAAAACATTTCATTTAAAACATTTCTAACCCCTCACCGTAAAACCTGTATACTTTCCCAGAAAATAGTATATATAAAACCATATGTAATCTCAAAACTCAAATCCCAAGTCTTTAACATTTTTCAAGAAAAAAATATGTCATGCCATGAATCAAAATATAAATCAGGTGAAATAAAGAATCAATCGGAGACCCTGCCGTTGGTCCTATACGATTAATTCTATAGCTCAAAATCCCACTCAGCCGGAGTCACCACAGTGACCTATGCGGCCCTACACTGCACATCACTCGGAACTACGTAAGGTAGTCTGTACGATGAAAGGTGTAAAAATACGCTCTAGTGCTTCTCTCATCAATCATCAGCGCGCATAACTAAGGTCACCCATTAGTCGGAATCACACCTAGTGATCTATACGACTAGCATGTCGGAACCCTCACATGGTCTGTACGACATCCACCTACTTGGATCCAAGGCGAGCGTGCGGTGTGGTGAATAATATAAGCACTAACACCTAGGGTGCAGGTTATGAGCTTAAAACGTCTCAACATCAAACAATTCAATGAATAATGAACTCACCTGACTTACATGTGCCTCCACAGCACCATGCACATGTATGCATCATATATCAATCATATAATTCATATAACAATTCATATTTTCTTCAAATAATTCTATGCATGGCATTTGGAAAACATATTTTCAAATAAATGCATTTTCTGGGAAAAACAATAGTATATAGGTAATACGAAAACAAAACTGCCCACTCACCTGGAATTCGCCCTACAACTCCCTAGCACAATACATCAAGGCATCATGACGATCGGCGCCTAGAACAATAATCAAATCCAACCTCAGAAATCATATCGATAGAATATATAACTTATATAAAACACGTCACTACGCAGTTCGATCCGGAAGATCTGCAACTCAGATTTCCAATCCATAACTTCCAAAGGTCCACAATAAATCTCTAGAACAACATCCTAAAATTTCCTTACCATCCAACGGTCGGATCTCCGTCAATTTCCAAAACCAAGTGACGGTTAACATTCTATTTTATGAACTTACAACTCTAATTCCAGAAGATCCGTAAATCGGATTCCCAATCCGTAAGTTCCTATAATCCTCAAATATTACGTATTACAATGTATCAAAGTTTGGTGACGATCCGACGGTTGGATCGTCAATTCACATTTTCACCTAACCACGAATCGAAACGAACTTAGGTTCAATTACTCAATTTAAGTCCATCAATTATCAAAACTGAACCTAGAACCTTAAACACATGCTAAGAATGACATTGGCGGGCCATTGGCCACGCGCCGCCGCACGGGCCGCCGCGGGTGGCGGTTGGCAGCCCCGGCTCGCCGGAAAATTCAACTATTTCCAAAAATTACCAAAATTTGCAGATTTGAAGATCTCAATGAGTAGAACAACTTTCATACCTGTGGCCAAGGCCAATTCGGCCTGGAAGTGCTTCAATTTCACCAAAACCGTGAAGAACCCCTAGAATTGGGTGTTTCCAATTCGACCTTCAAACTTGTTCCAACGCCTCAACTACCTCTTGGGCTTTGTTCTAGGTCCTAAAGGAATGCTAATGGTGTTAGTAATTGAAAGAAAACATTTCAAAATTTGAAGAATTTAGACAAAAAAGTCGCGGCACCCGTAGGGGTGTTCTTCGCGAAATCACCACGAAATTCAATGATTCTTGGGTTGAAACGTGAAGAGGGAAGGTCTAGATGTTGATTGGGAGTGGTACCTTGATTCAATTCGTCGGAAAATTGGTGGAATTTCGACGGAAATGTGTAGAAAACCCGACGGGTCGCGCGCGGGTCACGGGTTCCCCAACCCGTTTCTCTCTTCTCTCCTCCGCTTCTCGCCCTCTCTCCTTTCCTCCTTTCCTTCCTCTGGTTGGTCAGATTCTTCCTCTCTCTTCTCCCCATTCGTTCTCATCTTCTTCTTCTCCGATTGGGCATTTCTGCCCAGTCTCTTCTCTTATTCCTCTTCAACTCACGCACACACACACACACAAGCCTTCTTCATCTCATCCCAGCCATCCATTAACCTTCATTAAATCTGGGCCGTCCATTTTCATAAAAGAAGTTCTAGTTTTAACTAAAATTATAATTCCTTAAAATCCCAAATTTCAAACGTTAATAACTTTTTCGATATAACTCCAAATCACGAACCGTCAGCGCCCACACGTCCGTAGCAACGAGTACTACGAGGATATGTTAAGAAAACAAATCTTAGATGGCACGACATGATGATTAACCTCGAATAATGCACGTGCCTCAAAGGGCATTTTTGTAAAATCCTTTATTAAAACTTTAAAAATTCTTAAAATTAGGGACGGGCTGTCACATCCATTCATTAAATCATTTTGTACATCAAATATTTAATGACGAAATTAATATTTACTAAATTATCATGCGTTAATTGAATGAATATATTTTTTGTATTGACAAAGATGGGTATAACCGTTAACCGATGGGAAATTTGTTAGTCGGTGTGTATGGTTATGGATAATATCCGATGGTTAATTGGCGGTTATAAACATAGTTAATTTTCGTGATTATAGAGATGGATACAACATTTCCGTTTCAAAAACAAACCGTTACCATTCCTAAATCTAATATATTTTCGTATTATACAAAATATTCATCCGAGCAACCCACTATCTTCGGAACACTAATCTAATACATTAAAATAAAAATTCTATGAATTTTCATTGGAAAAATAAGTAGAATATTCTAAGTGAATTATCTGTCCGTTGTGTGCGACATGAACAGTGTGGACAAATCTTGCAGCGCCCTCGAGAAACTGAGACCCACGTGGGGGCACCTCACTACTACAGCACTACTCCAATACAGCGTTTAACTCAAGTTTTTTATTTGTCATTTTTTAGTATGATCGGTCACATGATACATCACGTATCATTAAACAAATAGTATGATATGTGTCTTAAAAAGTTAATAATTTAAAAAATAAAATTTACCACTATTCATATTAAAACATGTTGTGTTCCTATCGCAACTAAAAATTTCTAGCTCTCTCCTCTCTTTCCTCGTAGTTGCACAAAGACTACAAGTCTTCTCCTCTCTTTCCCTGTAGTTGCACAAAGACTACAAGTCTTCTGGTCCTCTTGAACATCCGGTGAAGGCTATAATTGTACTTCCCATGATGCAGTTGAATTTGCTGACGCTCTGCAAAGTTGTTCTTGTTCCATTCGAGGCAAAGACTCCCCAACTCCCTAAACTTTGCAAAGATAAAAAGGCTCTCACCGCTGCTACTGCCAGTAGTATCTAAACTTGAGAGAGAGAGAGAGAGACCCCTTTGCTATTGGAATGCCGTAGGTGCCTAAACTCAAAGGTAGATTCTTTCAAGCCCTTAATTCTATTTATATATATTCTTAACTTTCCTGGGAATTTGTTTTTTATATTTATCAAGTAATAAACTTTTTCTTGTATCAATTGTTCCTTTTGGAATTGGGAGATAGAGATTATGCGATATGTTTGAAATGGTTTGATGGTGTGATAGGGTTTTTCACCAAAGAGAGCTAATGGGGTTCTTCTATTTCCTTATCTGCTGTGTTGTATGTGAAAATCTGAAATGATAGCATTTGTTGATCTGTCTTTTGGATTGTGATTTCCATGCGATTTGTCAATTTGATGATCTGAATGTTTGGACTATTAGAATTACTGCAGCAACAACTTTGTCAATTTGATGAATAAATGAGGTCATATAGTTTGTTTTTGGTTCCGATTTCGACGCTACGAAATCCTCCTGGCAACCGGCCTAGACAATCAAAGGCGATTTTGAAACCTGCTCCTATAGATGTTGGTTTGGCTAAATTGAATTCCTGTCATTTGATGGATCATGAGTTTTCTGGTCCATACTAGACTATGAAAATGCAACTACAGCTGGTAAATTTGAGTCCAGCTGAGCTTCACTGGTTTATTGAATTGTGCTAGGTCTGTGAGAAATTGGGATTTGGGATGAGATGCCATCTTATTTCTTTCCATTGTTTTTTCAATTTTTGTATGTAGAAATTTAGAGGAAGATATGGTTTCAGAAGTTACTATGAGTTAGAAATTTTATAACCATGATCCTCAGAGAATTATGTTGGCAAGCTTTGATGCCTTCTAAGTTGCTAAAGGAAATTAGATACTAGACAGTGTGACCACTACTGAAGAAATGAAACCCATGGCGGAAACCATGTTTTTGCTTTCAGGAATCTCATAAACATTTTCACCTAGGAAGTTTAACATGCTTATGTTATGTTTTGAAAAATAGTGATATTGATAAAGATATAGTTTGTAGTTTTGGGGGTTAATGAGGTTCCAGAAATCTGCCTACATAAAGGATGCATTGTGTCCGGCAAAGAGCGTTTTGTTTTCTATAGGATGTCTCATTAGGTAGGAACTCCAATGGTTGAATGTTGAAACCTATCAATTGTAGTGGCTGCAAACGATACAAGTCAAAGCCAGAAAAATGATAGAAGAATTCTTTGAAAAATTTTCTTACCTTGTTTAGAATCATTCCTTTTATGTCTTTCACTGGTTTTTTCAATAGATTGTGTTATTCTTGTTAGAAAACTTTATCGCAATACCGTGTTCGAAAGAGATTGGAGGTCACAGGCAAGTGTAATAATTATTTACAGATTTAAGGATACACTTCATTTGGTCTGTGCTAATCAATGAACTTCTTTGTTGGCTCATGAAAGTGAAGTAATGGAATTTGGTTCATGAAGGTGAAGTAATGGAATCATATTGCGTTTTTTTCTTTGTCCAATTTCAGAACATTTTTTCCCGTGCTATTTTGCATACTGACCGCACTAAGCATTCACTCATATTACTTGTGCTCTTTTTGTGGATTTTCAGATGGAAGCACAAAATACTCAACATGCACAGGTTATTGAGATCCATCAAGATGTTCATGATGGTGAGACGAGTTATGGTGGGAGTAAGATTTGTGGGGAAGCACCATGTGGACTCGCGGATGTTGGATCCAACTCTAAAGATGCCAAAGAACGATCAGCTTCCATGCGCAAACTCTTAATAGCAGTGGTACTGTGTGTTCTGTTCATGGCTGTTGAAGTAGTTGGTGGCATTGAAGCAAATAGTTTAGCAATATTGACAGATGCAGCACATTTGCTTTCGGATGTTGCAGCATTTGCCATCTCCTTGTTCGCTCTGTGGGCGGCTAGCTGGGAAGCCACTCCCCGCCAGTCTTACGGGTTTTTTAGGATTGAAATTCTCGGTGCCCTGGTATCCATCCAACTCATATGGTTGCTTGCCGGGATATTGGTATATGAAGCCATAGTTAGAATGATACATAACACAAGCGAGGTGAATGGATTTCTAATGTTTCTCGTTGCCGCATTTGGTCTAGTGGTTAATATAGTTATGGCCATACTATTAGGTCATGATCATGGACATGGACATGATGGACATGATCACGGTGGTCATAGTCATGGAATGACTGTTTCTTCTCATCATGATCATCACGATCATGCTCTCGAGAAACACTCGCATGATCATGATCATGAGGAGCACTCACATGATGATGAGCACCTTCATGAAGATGATCATAAACACCATCACGCCGACAAAGATCTTGCTGAGCCACTGTTGGATAAGCCAAAAGATGGACAAGGAGAGAAGAAGCAACGGAGCATAAATCTACAGGGAGCTTATCTCCATGTGCTTGGAGACTCCATTCAAAGTATCGGGGTAATGATTGGAGGGGCAATCATATGGGTCAAGCCGGAGTGGAAGATAGTCGATTTAATCTGCACCCTAATCTTTTCGGTCATTGTTTTGGGGACAACTATCAATATGATGCGGAACATTCTTGATGTCCTGATGGAGAGCACTCCGAGAGAGATTGATGCGTCGAAACTTGAAACGGGACTGTTGGAGATGGACGAAGTGGTAGCTGTCCACGAACTACATATATGGGCTATCACAGTGGGGAAAATCCTGCTGGCTTGCCATGTGAAAGTTAGACCAGAAGCAAATGCAGACATGGTGCTGGACAACGTAATAGCTTATATCAGAAGGGAGTATAACATCAGCCATGTCACGATACAAATCGAGCGTTAGCGGGCTTTCTAAAAGGTAAGATGATGGAGGAGGAAGAACTGATTATGTATATGGCCGGATATACTCTTCTTAAAAGGGTTTAAGTTTTTAACATCAAGATTGTGGTATTTAGGCAGGACATTGCTTTCATTTCCTCCCTTTTATTTAGAAATATGAATGTTTGGTGCTAAGCAGTTGATAGTTTTTGGATTGACGGTGTAGATTCAATAAATGGTTTGGTTTCTTTAGCATTTCCTTGAGCTTTCACTGTCACAAGCATTACATTTGAGAAATGGATTATCTTGCAATTGGCAAATTTTTGGAATAAGTAAATAACGCATATTAATATTTAATGGTTCAACAGTTGGGTTGATCAGTGACAATTTGCATAGCATTGGATTATATAGATTGAGCAAGTGGCTCTTTACCATAGTGGTGGAAAGGTGTTGAGTTTTTGTATGATGATGTGGGTTCAAACTCCGTCGGTGGCTAATTTGATAATTAACTAACAACATCTATCGTTTGTCAAAAAAAAAAAAAAATATATATATATATATAGACTGCAATATAAATTCCATGATCATATTGTATGTGTCCAACCCTAAATGGAAGACCAAGTAGCTTTTCGTCAAGATGACTTGCAGAAAAAATTCTTTTTTGGTTTTTCCGTAACAAATGGTCCATTTATTGATGGGCGAACGACGGGGATTGAACCCGCGCGTGGTTTAATGGTAGTACTTTTTTATGTTGAAGAATATCCTAACTAGCTCTTAGTTCAGTAGTATCTCTCTCTCTCTGACTTTGGAAACATATCCCACGGTCGAATTTTTCATCCCAAATTCCTGAAAAAGAAAACCGCTGAAGGGAAGAATAAACACAGATGGGCCTCAATGAGAAACTTGAGGGTTCCTAAGTGGGCCCAATAGACACATGTAAGACCCACATCAAAACAAAGGGCTTGAAGAGAGTTTTTGTAAGAGGAAAGTTGGGCTCATAGAAAGAAAACCAAGGGTTCAAGTTTTGCTTGATTTCTTCCTTTGCTTAAAAACTATTTTTTAAAAAAGATTAATTTTCATTTTTTATTATTGGCCACTGATTATAAATCAAGCTATTTTTAGTGATCAAATTTTAATTGGATCACTAAAATTAGTTAATTAAAGGTTAATAGCTGAGCTTAGTGACCTGTTAGCAAAATGGCGCTAGATTCATAATATTATTAACATTTTTTCGTATGGTCACTAATAAATTGGTCACTGCAAGCCTGTTTTCTTGCAATTGTAGACTGATATTTTTGTGATCAAGCCTTTTAAGAGTATAGATCTTCATTTTTCTTTTAAAATGAGGATGTTGTGGGACTCAATACACGTCAAACTTAAACGATTCAAACCGTTTATTTTATGAGTCTCGATTCATAGATCATCTTTACAAAAACTCAATTCAATCCGAAATCAGTTCCTCATTTTATTTTCACGATGGAATTTCAATGTTTCTTATAACATAGTATTTGTCAATTTCGTTGAACTTAATTAGATGACTCAAATATTTCCAATTTGACTAATATTTTGCAAGGATAATCTATGAGGTAGAACTTGAAAAAATAGACAGTTCGAATCGTTGAAATTTAATGTAATGTGAGCCTCACAACTAATCCTTGTTTTCTTTATAAAAAAAAAATAAAAAAAAATAAAAAACAGGAATCTCGTCTTAAAAGGGCATTGTGGTATATATGACTGCACAGTACATTGATTTGGAATTTTGGAAGTATGGTTAATTGCAAAAAAGAAAGGGGCCAAAACCTGCCGATCAGAAGCTTGACCTTGTAAGTTGTAAGTGATGGGGATAAGGTTTCGGACTTCCAAGTATTATGGTTCAGGAGACTCTTCAACCAGTTTCTGAAATCCTGATGAGATAATGCTTTTTTTTTCTTCCTTCAGTTAATAATTTTTAATGTGCTGCTACTTCTCAATGTGTTTTTATATGCATGTATATTTGATTCAGGAATACCAAGCATGAAACAGACAAAATTAAATAAATAAATTATGCTATTTTTCAGGAGTTCGACCACGCATGCATGCTTCTGGCTGTGTGGTTGAAGATCTGCAGCACTAAACTAATGTGAGGAGAATAGAGGCAGTGTGGGTTGGATAAGATAAAATTTATCTTATGAAAATAGGGGCTTTGCTGGAATGAATTTGTCATTCTCTTCATATGTACACATCAATATCTCTTTGAAGATGTAACAAAACATGAGGACAGGCATAATATTCTAAAGATATATACTAGCATCATAAGAGAATGCTTCTATTGGAATATACTAATATATAGCTTAGATCAACTGACTTAACACATTATCAATCAATTTTAGACTCATAAACAACGCTCTAATCACAAATACAAATGACGTTGAAGTTTGATAGTCGATCTTCCACACTCAAATACCTGATATCTTGATCAAGTTCAAAATTTTAGTCGTTGAGGTAACAAATTAACAATGCATGAGATTAACTCTGCTACTGACTTCGGTTAAAGATCTTAGTATACACTGATCCTATTAAAATAAGAAATAGAAAGTTTGAGTATGGATGAATGTACAAAGAAGTCGTCCGTGACCTTTCCCCAATAAAAATAAAATCTAGCCAGGAGAAGAAAAATGAAGATTACAAAAAGAGATCAATCGCCTTATAGGAAAGAGTACGTACGTTTGCTTAGTGAAGAGGTGATAGCGTGAATGGTCTGAAAGCAACTCAAAGAACGAAAAAGATAAGATGTGGCCTTATATTTCATGTACTTATCAATATCATTTGTTGGGATTTTCATCAGCAAATGGAAGAGAGAGGCAGTTGGCCTGTAGTGTGCCTTGGCAGTCAGGTAATGCTACAGAAACTGGAAAAGAAGTATGCATGCATGCATACATGTGAGTGAATGATTTGAAGTTGTAAGGGGCCTAATGGCTAGCTAGCCAGCGATTAATTAAGCTATGTCTGTTTATACGAAGACACATTTTGGAATATATTTAGAAAACCTGAGAGCTAGGACAGATTTCTCAATCGCTGTGATAGGTACCTCAATCATTATGTACCACAAGCTACAAGCAATAATACGTCTGAGATGGAGCTTTCTATCGAATAAACAAGGGCAACAGTCAGGGGAGCCTAGTAGTGCAAAACCGTCTCGAACAAAAAATTGGTTTTTGATTTATTGGTGTTTTTCTTCTCAATGCATAAAGATTCCGCAAATTTGAAAAAAAAAAAAACATGTGGATGAAAAAATTAAAACACAGAGCAACATTTTTCTTAAAAAAGAAAAACCAGTACTTGAGTGTAGTTTTAATTTTGTTAGTTTTTTCCTTCTTCTCATTCCTCTCTTTTTCTTCCCTCTCTGCCATTGCAGTCTTCTTCCCCACTGTTCCTTTCTTTTCTTCATAAGAATATGATTTGTAAACAAAAAGCATCTACAATTCTAATAGTTTATCAATAAATATGAATTGTAGTATTCTACCTTGACTAACAACAAAATTGACTATAAAAATATATTAAATAATCTGTACGTTTTGTTTTCCTTTTCCTTCTTCTACCTTGACGAACAGTAGCTTGGAATTTAGATCATATGGTGAATTTTCTCAACCAAGACATGGTCAAGGATTGGGATGATTTTAATTGTGTGTTCTAAAATTGATATATTTTTTTTTATTTCCTTTCATTTCATGATAGTTGAAGAAGATTGCAAGTCGGCAATAGCAAAGAGGGAAGGAAAAGGAGAGGGAGGAGAGGGAAAAATACTAATTGTTAGATGAATCTCATGGTGTATATTAATTGGTAGAAAAGAAATTTTATAATAGAATGATAGGGAATGAAATAGTATATTAAAACTTACCATGTGGTGAGTTTTGAGTGGATTGTAATTTCACTCAACAAAATCTAGTGGCAAGCCGATCCCCACACAAGTTTTTCTTGTATGGGAGACAAGTTTAAGTGGGTAAGAGATTTACGGTCACACGTCCCAAGCCCTCAGGTTAGTAGGGCAGTCGCCATCCCCAATGAATGAGTAGCAAATCACCTTGAAAGTACCATTATGGTAAGGGCAGTGCTATTCGCACACACTTTTTTACTTCCTACACACCCTTGTTAAATTTTATTCATTGATCTTCTTCAATTTATTCGATCTAACAACCAAAAACTAGGGTGTGTGAGAAATAAAAAGGGAGTTTTAACGAAAAGCCCGCAGTACTGTTCACTTTAACGAAAAACCACATTTTTACACTAAAAAGTCAAACCTGATACTATTCACTTTACCCTTTATTTTGTCCTTATCATTAAAACTCAAAGTTTTCAAGCCATTTTCATTAGTTTTTCTAAATAAAAATAGGCATATAGATAACACCGCCATTACGGTAAACCACATGTATCATTTGTGACTTTTTGGCCAATAAAACATAGAAACACAAAGCAAAACAAAAGTTGGAAAAATGAAGAGAACAAATACCTTTAAATTTCAAAACAAAAATTATTTACTTTTATATGAATATGCAGATGGATCATGTTAAATAGGTAGACTCATACCTGAAAATCTGCCAACTTATTTCAATCACCCAAGAGTGTGGTGTTGTGACAATGCTTCTTAGAGCAGTTCCACAGGGCAATAATTATCTAGCCAATTGAGCAATAGGTAATTATTTCTTTAGTGAATAGTAATTGTCCGAGTGCATCTCATTTTTGTAAATGAATTGCTCGGGTAATTGGCATTAAAAAATTATTCTTTATAAAATTAATAAAAAAGATAAATTATGTTTAATTTTGAATAGGATTTTTAACCAATTCCGTCACGCCACGTGTCATAATGTAAAAAATCTTGAGTTCTAACAATGTCTGATTCATAGTGTAAATTTTTTAAAAACTTTTTAACATTTTTTTTTTTCAAACCAAATTAATATGGATCGTTGGATACATTTTTTGGTAATCCAACAGCTCTGGTTGTGCCACGTGAGCACAACGGCTAGTAGAATTTTTTTCCTTTTTTTGATTTTTTTAAATTTTTATCCGAGTTTTTAGAGTGGGCTGAAGCTGGTTTATTTGATTTTTGAGCAATAATTACCCGATTGCCTTGACAATTGGGTATGGGGTGCAAGTGCTCCTAGTAGAAAAGCTCAAAGCTACAACATTACAAATTGACAAGTGAATTCAAATTTGATTAAAAAGGAGGAAATTAAAGGGGAGACATATGCTTTAAATCTAGAATTCAGTCCCTTCAGTTACCTTACTTAGAGACAAAATTTATGTCCCGACATATTGATTGTGAGACATACCCAAAGCTAGTGGGCATAGGCCCCAACCAACAAAATAAAAAATAAAAGAACCTTAATTATATAGAATGTGAAAAATAGCAATTATGGGGTTTTGTTTTGTTCCGTTTGTGAACTGTGACACAAAATGGAGGGAAAAAGCGATTGTAGTCATATACCCTTGGTTTTTTTTTAACCAAGTTGCAATTTGCAAGATGGTTGCGTGTGGGGTGATTTTTGGTCGAATCGGATTAGAAATTAGCATTTCAATGGCAATTCAAAAAGTTTCGGTATTAAATATTAATTTAAATTTAAAATTTTGAATTATAAGAATTTATCAGAATTTCAGAATTTCAGAATTGGTTTTATCTAAAAATGAAACATAATTCAGACTCCTACTTGTGTGACCGTGAGAGATATTACCACTGAGTGCATCTCAATTTGAAAACTATAGTTACTGCCATGTGATTGTACCTTAAACTTCAATATTCTTTGTGACACAATAGGGATAAACTACAATCCTTTTTCTATCAAAGAAAGGAGAAATTTCAACTTTGAACCATCTCCAACACTTTAATTGAAGTGAATTAGACTTGTTTAATAAGTCCCAAACTTGTTATCTTTTAAATTAGTTGAATTTGCTCAAGTTTCACTGTTTCAGAAAATTGACCAACGACAACCACTAATTATATCACCTGATCACATGTGGTCCAACAAATGTGAGATTTTATTACATAAGTCTTGGTACAATTAGGAGTTGAAACCAATAGTATAAGTTGTGTTATAGGCTTATTTAACTGAGTAATATAAAGAACAAAGAGAGAGAAGGGTTGCGACACAATAAAGAGAGGAGAGATGTGTAATTGTGAGGTGTGTATTATCTCACCCCATTATGCCCTTATTTATAGTAGTAGGGAAGGTAAATTCCTTACCCTAATAAGATTACAACTCTAATAGGATAATATCTAATCTAAGAAATATTGTAGAATCCCACAAGGATATCCCAAGATATGATAGGATTAATACAATCACATTCCTAAATAATTAGGACTGCAACATTCCCCCTTGAGTGTGTAAATACTCAAACAAAACATTGCATTAGGTCTTCAATAGTTGAAGTAGATCAGTTGATGAAGTCGTCAGCACACGGGCGAATGCGAGTCTCAAATTAACAAAAACATGCATTGAAAGTAAACTCACAAAGCCTTGCTATGGTAAAACCCAAAGTAGGTGAAAAACCCATAGACTAAGAAGAAACGTGAGAAGTATGCCTAATATCAAAACTAAACGTCATATGGGACGAAAGTAGTAAACCTTATAAGGGTATGACCATTCCAGGATGGGTGCCTCATTAAAACCTAGTTAAACCCTATGGGAAAAATGCTCCTAATCATAGGGAAAAAGAGTACATTAAGATCAAGTGAGTATACTTCTAGATACTCCCCTTGAGTTTGACAAAACCTCCAAATAAGAGAACTACAAGCTATTCAAGTCAGAAAGTTTTCGCATACCAATTCCTTGGACGAGCTTCTGAAAAGTAGACTTGGGCAATGACTTTGTGAAGAGAGCGGCTAGGTTTTCTTGGGAACGAATTTGCTTGATTTCAATGTTCTGATGATGTTATGCTGATGAGAATAAAAGAACTTCAACGCAATGTGCTTGGTCTTGTCTCTCTTGATGTATCCCTTCTTCAGTTGGTAAATACAAGCAGCGTTGTTTTCAAAGATCGTTGTAGGGATGTCAATGATGGTAGAAAGACCGCAAGTACTTCAAATATATTCCATGATTGCTCTCAGCCAAAAACATTCACTTGTAGCTTCATGCAAGGCGAGAATCTTAGCGTGGTTCAAAGAAGTTGCAACTAATGATTGCTTGGTAGTCCTCCACGAAATTGCGGTGCCTCCAATGGTAAAGACGTAACCCGTTTGAGAACGTTCCCTATGAGGGTTAGATAAATAACTTGCATTAGCATAACCAATAAGGCAAGAATCAGCCTAATGACCGAAGGGCGGTGGCGGCTACTCTCATGGATTCATAGGGGTAGAACAAACTCAAATCCATTGTACGTTTGAGGTAGTGGAAAATGTTTTTAACACCATTATAATGTTTGCAAGTGGGTGCATTGATGTATCTTACCAGAAGAGTCACAACAAAATGAAATATCTGGTCTAGTGCACTGATGCAAGTATAATAAAGCATCAATTGCACTTAGATACGGAACTTCAGGCTAAAAAACATCTTCCTCATCCTCCTTAGGACAAAAAGGATCTCGTTTAGCATTTAGAGTATGAACGATAATAAGAGTGCTAATGCAAAAACATCTTCCTCATCATCCTTCTGGGTGTAGTTCTATTGATGTACTAGGATTCCATCTGAATAGTGCTCAATCTCAAAGCCAAGGTAGTATCGAGTTTTCCCAAGATCTTTCATCTCAAATTTCGATTTCAAGTGAACGGCAATTTTCTCAAGCTCTTTAGGAGTCCCAATGAGATTCATGTCGTTGACATAAACTGCAACGATGGCAAATCCATAATGTGACTTATTAATAAACACGCATAGGCATAGTTTATTGTTCACATAACCTTGATTTATCAAATATTCACTCAGACAGTTATAATACATATGTCCGAATTGTTTTATTTTGTAGCGTGATCTCCTCAATTGAATTAAGAGGGTGTTCCCTGGTCTTAGAACTATTTGATCCAGTCAATATAAGTCCTTGCAGAACTTTTGTGTAGATTTCCGTATCAAGATCCCTATAGAGATACGCAGTTACCACGTCCATGAGTTGCATATTCTTTTTTTAGGAAACTACCAAACTGATAAGGTAGCAGAACGTAATAAAGTCCATTAAGGGAGAATAAGTCTCCTCGTAATCAATCCCAGAAGAACCCTTGAGTTACAAGGCATGCCTTATATTGCACTATTTCATTATTCTCCTTACGCTTTCTTACGAAAACTCACGTGTAGCCAACGTGCTTCACATATGGTGGTGTGGGAGCTATGGGCCTAAAAACCTTGCATTTCGAAAGCAATTCGAGTTCGACCTGGATTGCTTGTTTCCAATTTGACCAATTAATTCGACATCAACATTCATCAACGCAACATGGTTAAATGTCATTGCTTAGCATGATATTAGTAGTTACTGTGTATGCCAAGGTATCGTCGACTATCATCTTAGTCCGATTCCAAACCTCATCCAAAATTGCATAGTGGACCAAAATCTCACGATTCTAGGGAGGCGGATTCGTCTCGTCCAAGACGTCTTCGTAATCTAGAATAATCTTATGCGTTGGAAAGGTTGAGTTGGCGATCGGATTCACACTAGGTTCACTGGTTTTTGTCATTTTCCTCTTCTAGGGTTGTGAATCCTTTGAACCAAGGCGTCTGCTACCCTTCAGTGTAGAAGCAGATGATTGGCTAATCGTCAATGTACCAAGCCGCATGCTAGGTGCAGCCAACCCTCCTTTTGGGATGGCTCATTCAATTTTCAATTGGTTCGGTTTTTGTCAATTTCAGTTTGGTATTTAGTCTGATTTTTAAATACCCCAACATAATAAATAAATTATTAATCCCTTCGCTTGTCAATTAATCTTTGGACTCGTAAATGGTGGGTGTCATATTCAAAGAAAAAGTAAATAAAACCGTTTGGGTTCAGTTCGATTTTTGAATCACCAAAACCGAAACCAAACCAATAGCTTTCGATTCGGTTCAGTTTTTCATTGGTTCGGTTTTTGTCGATTTCAGTTTGGTATTTGGTCCAATTTTTTTCAATTTTCAGTTTCTCGAGCTCACCCACAGTTTTGTTCTCGAAAAGATCATCAAGTACTGCAACACAATACCATATACTATATAATATTATGTTCATACGCATTTTGTTTTGTTGTCAATATTTAAGCCTTGAGAATTTCAAATTAAGTTTTTAGGCTAACGAGCCACCCGTCAAACAAATCATTAACAAGTGGTTTGGATCTGGGTTGAGCATTTTCACCGGTTATCTTAATGGTTCGGATTGAGATGACTTGTTAAAACTGCAATTTGTGATCACCACTGACACGAATACGAAAAAGATCGACACGTTGTCATGTCTACGTACACGTATTGTGTGTACAGGTAGAAAAGTAAAAATGTGATACATCATGGATAATTGGGCTGCAGGGCTGGTTGGTTTGGGCTGCAGGGCTGGTTGGACAAGTGTGACATGGAAATGACCCATCATCAGACAAGTGATTCAATCCGTTGAAGGACTTTCCAAAGCTTTTCTACTGCTCTCTCCCCCTTTGCTGGTGCAGTGTGCACTGAGAGAGGAGAGAGAGAGAGAGAGAGAGAGAGAGAGGGAGAGAGAGAGAGAGAGAGAGAGAGTAGTCCCCACAACTGCCTGTCCTCGCAGCTGGACAAAACTGCCACCGCCAATAATGCTTGGGACCTTGCAAACCAGACAACCCTAGCCTCCCTCTCTCTCCTCTGCTCAGTCTTACCAACTCTCTCAGTTTCATGTATATCTAAGCATTACCAGCATATCTTCTCAATCAGTTTGAGAGTATTTCCACCCTTCATTTCTTACCTCACGCCTCCCCCCTCCCTTTGTTACTTTTCACCCTCCACTTTCTTAACCTCAGCTCTTTAACCTCTCTCTCTCTCTCTCTCTCTCTCTCTCTCTTGGAGAAGGAGGACTGGAAGGAGGAGGCCCATTAATTCAATCACTTGTGCAGAGTACTCTCTATACCTGGTCTCTGATCTTCTCAATAAGTCAGTTCTTCAAGGCTAAAGCAGCACAGCATTTAATATTGTTCTATTATAAGAGCATATTTCACTCCTATCAGAAAACAAAATATATTTTGTGTTGTTCGATTCATGGGATCTCATAATTCTTCCGCTTCTCATTGGGGCTTCTCACATTTATTGCAATTGTTCTGTTAGCATAAATGGAATGTTGGTAATATGTTTCTAGAGAGAGAAAGACACAATTTAAGGAACACCCAACAAACTGCTGCTGCTCTCTCTCTCTGCAGCCTGTAATGGAGAGGCTAGTTCAAGGACCCATTAATCCCTGTGTATGTTTATATGTTGTTATTTTGCTCAATTTGTACATACCCTTTATTTTTCTTTAACCCCTTTTTCTTGCATCAAGAAATAGACTGCATTTACTCCTCTAAACAATGCTCTTTGCATTCAATACAATGTATGTTATTTTACTGGAAAAAAACTATAAATTTCCTCTTTTATATTCTTTTCTGCTTCCACTTTTATATTCCAACTTTCCCACTTCAAAGTTGAATTCCTTTGTTTAATTAGAAAAGGGTAGGTGTGAAACCCAGTAAAGTTCTTCCCTTGTTCCTCCTTTTTCTCATTCTTTATTAACATTCTTGTAAAAACTATTTCTTGGGTTATGGTGTTTGCAGCAGTCCTTTGGTGAGCATTTGGATTTTCAGTTGGAGCAAAGTTTGAATTTCACCACTGAAAGCTTGAGATTTGATGAGGAAGAAGAATCCCACCACCACCTCTTAATGGCAAGCTTGGAGGACAGAATACCATTTCTCCAGATGCTACAAAGTGTTAATTCCTCCACCACCACCACTACACCTTATTTTCCATTGAAAGAGCCAAGCTTTCAAACACTTTTGAAACTCCAACACTTCAAAAAGCCATGGGAGTTGGACAAAACTTACATGCCTGAAATGGAAACCACAATTCAGAGAGCTCCAGAGCTTGAGAGCTGTGTGACCCATGAAATGGTTGAGCTGCAACATTCACCTGTGAAATCAGAAGGGAAAGACTTTCATCTCCAACACTCAATTTCTGAGTGCAACCAAGGGGAAGAAAAGCCCAGCTCAGCTGCTGGGTCTCCACCCCCACCTACCTGGGTTCAGGTACATAATGGTGCTGAGGAAACCCAGCAACCCAAATCTCCTCCTGCCACCAGGGAGAGGAGAAAGCGGAAGAGAACAAGGCCAACTAAGAACAAGGAAGATGTGGAGAACCAGCGGATGACCCACATTGCGGTGGAGCGCAACCGTCGCCGCCAGATGAATGACCATCTCAATGTCCTCAGGTCCCTCATGCCCACTTCCTACATTCAAAGGGTAATTGATCATATTCACTTAATCTATCTTATAATTTCATGAACACGCGCTAGTGATTTTCACGCTTCCCTTTTAGCCTTCTGCAATCTTCCTATGATGGTTAAAATCGAAGTGCCAAAATCGCCACCCTTTCGCAAATTAATTAGCTTGAAACCATGAAATTTTAATGTATAATTGAAATAAGGTTTTTTTTTTTTTTTTTTTTTTTTGGTTGAAGGGTGACCAAGCATCAATTGTGGGGGGTGCAATAGATTTTGTGAAGGAATTGGAGCAGCTACTTCATTCCCTTGAAGCCCAAAAAAGAATTAGAAAAACAGCTGATCAAATTCAAGGGATGAACAATAATGGTAACAACAACAGCTCTTTCAGCTCCTCACCAGCATCCTCCTCTTCTCCCTGCAGCATGGCAATGCCATCCAATGGAATGTTCATGACTCTATCGCAGTGCAGAATTGGTTCTCATGATCAAGAAGGCACCACCGCCATCACCACCGCTACCACCGCCTTTGAGGATGAAGGCACTGCTCAGAACAAGTCTGAGGCTGCAGACATAGATGTCACTGTGATCCAATCTCATGTCAACTTAAAAGTTCAGTGCGAAAGGAGAGCTGGGCAGCTGATGAAAGCCATCCTTGCATTGGAGGATCTTAGGCTAACTGTTTTGCACCTCAACATTACATCTTCACAAGACACTGTTCTTTACTCTTTCAATCTCAAGGTATATATTAATTTTTATTTATCCATATTTTTTTATTTTGTCTTATCTGTTTGGTTTTTTTTCCTAGTCAAACATTCTGACTTGGATCTCAAGCTACCCTAGCTAGCTAGCAGGCTAAGCATGTACTCTACTTTTTTTTACTGCTCTTGTCCTCCTTCTTGGGAAGGAGTCAATATTATATAACAATATAAAGGAATTTTTTAACGAAAACTAATGAAAATTGTTTGAAAACTTTGAGTTTTAACGATAAAGATAAAATAAAGGGTAAAGTGAATAGTACCATGATTGATTTTTTAGTGTAAAAATATGATTTTTCATTAAAGTAAACAGTATCGGAAGCTTTTCGTTAAAATTCCCATTTTTTTAGTGTACTTAGAGCTATTTAACGTTGAATTCTTGATCAAAGCATCATAAAATTTCCGCAGTATAACGCGTTTGAGGAATTTGAATTTGGTATAAATGCAGATAGAAGAAGGTTGTAATTTAGGATCAGCAGATGACATTGCAAGAGCCGTGCATCAGATATTCAGCTTCATCAATGGCAGCAGTTGATTGGTTCAGTGAGTCAAAGGCACTGACGATCCGGAAAAGTAGCTAACTTCATTTCATTTCCTAGAGAGAGAGAGGGAGTAGGCAGAAATGTAAGGTGGACTTTCAATCTTTTGGGATATTTGGGAGATGGGGGAGCAGAAAAATTGGCACCTATGCTTTTACGTTGATTCCATCTCGTAGAATGTAAATTTGTGACTTGTGAGTTGTTGTGCCCACTTAGGGTGTAGTGTGTGACAAGGCAGATGATGTTTACTACTTGTTTCTTAAATTTTCGTTTTTGTTTTGTGAAAAAAAAAAAAAGAAAAAGAAAAAAAAAATCATGTTTATTTAATTAATTAGAAGAATGTGACCTATATATTTTGTGAATTGTGATGCTTTATTTTATTTTTTGAGGATTTTGGGGTCCACAATTCAAGGTGAAATTCTATGAGAAATTTTTTAGTGTAACGTAAACATCGCCTGACATACTAATATAATAATAAAACTAGTTAGAATTATTTTTTAAAGTTTCCAATTGAGTGTATAATTACACTTGTTTTCCTAAATCGTGTTTCCAGCATATTAAATTTTTTTTGGTATTTTAGAGTTTCGTTTTGAATATTTGAATCTCATCATTACAAACTTTGCAAAGGATGCTTCTCTTTCTCTATTTTGACTTTTGGGAGATCTATGAGTATGTGAGGTGCTTCATCATTGTATATGCTTTATGCATGTCCTTAACCCTACACCTTTTCTTGCGTCTTGGGTTTCTGAATACAATTTTCTTTGCCCTCCATGGATGATAATGTAGGAAATTCTAGCCATACAATAATCGGATAAGTTCATCTTTCTAGATCCCATCTAGAGTACAAAATGATACTTACCGCTCTACCTGCAATGTGTGTACATTATTGTAAGGTAAAAAGAAACCGCTTGATCTGCAATATGTGTATTACGTTGTTGTATGATAGAAAGAATAGATGATCTAATATAATGTAGAATCAAATTTACAAGTTGAATCAAAAGAAACCCTTCTAATTGCCCAATTCTAAAGTCCAAGATGCAGTAAAATTTTAGGCGTGTGCTATCCACACACTTATTTTTACTTCTTCCACACTTCTTGTTAATTTTTGTCATTTGATATTCTTCAATTAATCCGATCCGAAAAATTAAAAGAATATGAGAGAAGTCAAAAAGAGTGTGTGGATATTATACCGCAAAACTTTATTTACTATCGTTAGAACTAACCTAAGGGATTTGTTAGTAAAATAGCCCTTGAGATATAAGACAGAAGATGAGAGAGGTTAGGCTACAGCAACTTGAAATGTGAACCTAAGTTGGCAGTATGTGCAGCTGAATTTGGCTCACTCCCATGTGCCCTCTGGAAGCTTTTGAAAAGAATTGTTACAGTTATTATTGCCTAATAAGTTGATGCATACCTGTTTTAGGTAAAGATAAATATATTGTGGCCAAGGAAAGTGGTACCACCCAGACATGTATTGCCCCTGGTGCTTGTGGTGGAATATTAAAACATAAAATTCCAGTATTTAACTTTGATTTTGTCACATTATTACTGCGTTTATTGATATTTTTTTTACTTACAAATAAATGGGCTTAAGTTCATTTCATATGGATAACGAGTTCAGCACCGGTTAATCTATCGTTTTGGTTTCTACAGCTCAATAATTTCATTCTGCTCAAAGAAAGTTGCAATAGTAAGTCCATTGCTATAAGAAGTCGACCTGTGACTAGTCCTAATAATTCTTTTTTTTTATGAGTTCATGAATGTTCTAAATCAACCCACGAGCGAGCTCGAGTTACCCTAGCTATAACTCTCTTTCTTGTACTTGTTACACTACGTGAAGATGTGCTACATAATAAAATGGAAAATTCAAAGTCAAATGGTTGTGAGGTGAAAGAAATAAAAAATCACACTTAAAGCTGCCCGAAAATTGTCATATGGATGAAGACTGGAGAGGGGAAAAGGCAGGTGTGCAAAGCTACAACACATATCCCTATATGCAAGCCTTAGTCCTAGTCGTCAATTTTGGTCTCTGCATTTCTATTCCTTTTCCACAGCCTTTCTCCATGGCCAGTCCCAATCGACCATCATTTGGTTTAGGGGTTCTAGCTTTTTGCCTTTCTTTTCCTCCCTTTTTCTTTGAACTCAGTATCTTTATTCATCTTTCCTTAATCTTAGTTGACATTTAGGTCAAGTGACATGATCGGCCAGCTGAAATTTTCAAGTAATGGAACTTACCAAGACATGTAATTAGAAGGAAATAAGAGAAAGAAAAAGGGGTGTGTTATCCACACACCACTTGTTAATATCTATCATTTGATTTTCTTCAATTCATCCGATCCGACAGTCCAAAATTAGAAGAGTGTGTGAGAAGTAAAAAATGATGTGTGAATATCACACCCCAAGAAAAAAAGGTACCCAAAAGATCATAATAAGTAAGAAATGGAGAAACTACGGAAACACATCAAGTTGAAATTGGTTTTTCAGATAATAGTAATGCCAAAAATATGAATTCCATGGGAAAATTTAGTTCAATATATGCAAGTGGAAGAAGTTTGGAGTGAGATTGTGACATTTCTTACTTGGGTAATGCTATCCACATACTCTTTTTTACCTCTCACATATCATTTTCGATTTCCATCCGTCGGATAGAATGAATTAAAGAATGTCAAATAACAAAAATAAACCAAAAGAGGTAAAAATGATGTGTAGATAGGACCACCCTTCTTACTTTCATGGTCTCTCTCGGATTACAATATGAGCATGAAGTATAGACTAAGGAAAATTGTAATACCCTTAATGAGATAGAACATTAATGAAAATATTATTAATGCAGATTATATTGTTTTATCAAACATCTGGTGATATTCCTTTTCACTCGGAAGTGAGAGGTATTAGGTTCGAATCTCGTGGATGGCGAGTTTGATTCCAAATTAGGTTACACATTGTGTGGCTTAGTCGAACTCCTCCTTCCCTTAGTTAAAAAAATATATCGATATACTAAAAAAAATGAGTGTATTAAAGTATATGTAAGATATGTATCTTATCTTAAAATAAGTGTATTTTTTTCTTATCATTTGCTTAATACATTCTAATTAACCAAGTTCACCATGACATGTTTACTTATAAGGAATGAGAATACAAAGTATATGCTGCATTTCATTCCTAACAAATAATTTATTTAATAATACACAAAAAATAATTAGATATGTAGTTTTATACATGTTGAAAATATGTGGTCCATTCTCAGTGTTAACAAGGTGTCATTACCAATGGAACTATGATCATCATCTATCTAAACAACTTAAGTATCATTTCTCAACTACCCTATTTACTCCCATGGACAAAAACAACAGTGTTCATCTCGTGCAATTTTCTCATCTTACTCTAACTCTTAAACTTTATATGAGTTCTTCTAGCTAGATAAAAGAGTTTTTGCAACCCAATTAAAAGATAGGAAAACTAACGAAAAGTCCAAAAAAAATTTAGTTTTAATAAAACATGACAAATAAAGGTGTAGTGAATAGTATCAGGGAAATGTAAAAATGTGGTTTTTCGTTAAAAATAAACAGTACCAAAAGTATTTTGTTAAAACTCCTTTAAAATATATCACGTTCTTTTTTAAGGGAAAAAAAAATCCGAAGGAGCATAGGATTTGCTTTTGTAAAGTACTTGTAATAATTTGCAATAACTTCGATAATGGGGTAGTCGATGTTGCAATGGAGTCCATAACCAAAAAGAAAATGACGGGTTGGTACTACATAGTTGGGAAAAGTCACTAGGTTGGATAGTTCGACTTTATTTTTATTAGATTGACAAGTAAACAAAAATATTATTTTATCTATTTAATTATGGCTGTTTAAGTCACTTAGTACTACGGTTTACTGGTATTCGTCTTCACTTATAAGTGAGAGGGAGATTTTATTTGAACCCTGATTTTGTATCTCTACACCCAACTTATAAAATTTGTCCATCAAACACCCAAATTTACCCTTAAAACAAATAAATGAAAACAAATAATATTAGAACTCAAAACTCACTTGAAGAGCAACAACACTATTCTATCTCTACACCCCTCACTTTTTTTTTTCGGTGAACCCAACGCGCCGTTGTCGTCGTAGACAATGGCCTCCACAAGTTATGGTAATGAGAAAAACACTCAAAAATCTCATGAACAATATGATCCAAATGAATTGAATCCATTGGGAAGAATTACCACTAAAACTTAATGTACTCCGTATTATTTTTATAATTATGTTCACCCATAATATGAATGTTTACTGTTTGATCTTTTCTTTTATGCGTAGAAACCAGATAGAATATAGTTATGTTATGCAAACTACAAACGGTTGACATTCACGTTGATGGATTGGGAACAAGGCTCCCTCCGCCAACGCTGATGATGATAGAAAGATAAAAGAATTACAGGCTCCAATCGATTAGTAAAGAGAGAGACGCCGGCAAGGAGGGTAATTGATGGAAGAGAATAGAGTGGCGGCAGTTTCGATGGTGGCACATGCAGAGTGTTGTGGTGGTTCCTATTCATTCAAGAGGTAAAGAGAAGATGGAATGGTGGTCATTGAAGTCGTCAGGAATGTGCCAACGCTTTGGATTACCAGAAAATACGAAGGGTTGTAGAGATAAAAAAAAAAAAGTTTTTCTTTTAGAGTGGGTTTAGGGTTCTAAAATTATTGATTTTAATTAATTAATTTATTTAAGGGTAAAATTGGATATTCCATAGATAAATTTTTAAGTTGGGTGTAGAGATACAAAATAAGGGTTCAAATAAAATTTCCCTAAGTGAGTGGTCATAGTTCAATTATCGCCAAAAGAGAATTTGAACCACATTATTGCTAACCTATTGTGAGGCTTAGCATACCCCATCTCCCTTAGTGTAGATAATATCGTTGTTAAAAAAAAAAAATATGACCGTTTATTTTCTGTACCACTGAGTCGTCTAGATTAATGAAAAAAAATTAAAGTCACTAATCTTAACCTGAATATATTAATTGAATTAAGCTAAAATATTATTTCATCAAATTTTTTTTTTTGTCAAACGATAAATTTTGTTAGATTAGATGTTAGATTAGCCACTTACAGAGTTCGAACTCACGCATGCAAGAGTTTAACTCATTTCACTGTGGTACTACCCAATAGTTCGGAATATTAAAAATAAAAAAATAAAGTCACTAATCTTAAACCGAATTTATTAATTGAAGTGGGTTAAGCAACCTCGGGCAACTCTATATTCAATAAAATGCACCCAAAAGTAACATTTGTTTGAGATTATGGAAGTAAGGGTTTGTTTTATTTGGAAACCCGAGCCTGAATTCTATATATAATTTTACAAGGACAATGAGCAACATTGTAAGACAATACAAGACAAATCTTACATTTCCAGAGTAATACTTATCATTATTCTAATCATATTAGCTTTATTTTAATCACATCTCTCATTCTTTGCAAATTTTTGCATTCGCAGAGAAAATTGCAAGTCTCAATGGGGTTGGTACTATTACCAAAGTAGACGCCGTCAGCTGTTTAAGTAGGTTTTGCTATAGTTTCATGCAAATTATTTAGGTAAGGTTTGATTCGAATTCGATCCCCCTTTTGTTTTCTTTTTTGGAAACTGGGAATATTCATTGCTAGGGCCGAAGCCAGAGAAAAACAAGGAAAACCAAAACAGGCTAACAACATTAGGAAACAAAAATAGCAGTAAGAGAGCAAGAGAGGCGTGGGAACAGACAGAACCACGACACTCCCTTACAACTAAAACAACCTACACTAGGTTGGAGGGCATGGAAGCCCATCTTTGTTCAGAATTCCAACGAGCGATGATGTGGGTCTGTCAACCCTGACTAAGTCGCACATCTTCGCTCCTACTGATGTGATATAAACTAGCACACAAATTAAACCCTATTTTTGACAATTGTAGTATGGATAAGTAGGGATCGTTCTAGGCCGGGGATTAGGAGGGACTGCTAATCGACTCAAATTAGACTCAATTACACTTAACTAGACTCTTATGACTCAAAACTGACTCAAACTACTCAAAACAGCACAAAACAATCAAATTGACTCAAAACTAACACTAAGGATGACTTTGGACGAATTCTAAACTAAAAAGACTCAAAACAATGAAAAGAAACCAATGTGGACAAATTATAACCTAAAGACACGAAATATGAAGGGGAGATTGGTTTTGACGAATTTAAGACTAAAACTAAATAGATTTAAGACTCTAATTAACTTTGAACGAAATTGAGTGATTTAATGGGTGAATGGCTAGCTAGAGGGTCCTTCTCCACACATGACACATATGCATATGAACTGATTTCCAGTTACTCTTTCTATAAACCATGAATGACAACACCCCAGATTAACCGTGAACAACATTAATTAACCCTCAGATTTTCCTAAGTTCATTGAATTAGACTCAGCGTCGCAACCAAATTATTCTTATCATGTTCCCTACATGAACAACATGATAGAGATACATATCAAAGATCATTAAGTTCTATGAAAATCATAAGCATTGACAAGGCATTCGTAACTATGAACATCATGATACTTCTGCCAGGAATTTACTTAACACGATTATGACCAGTGACCTCCACTACTTTTAAATATAAGTTCATAACTATTAGGTGAAACTCCCTTATATTTTAGCATCAAATTCATGCATTCAAACTAAGTATGCATCCTTATTCAACATACAAGAACAAGTTCTGAATTAAACAGTTAAGAAAATTGCATTCATGATTCATGAAATTATAACTGGATGTAATCAATTCATATGCAATATATGTTCATGGCTTTGAATTCACCTCTAGCCAAAACGAGTTTAGTTCCTCATGTTCGCACTTAAGCAAAGATAACTTAAATTAAACATTGAAAATAAAAGATAGAATACACCTAAGAACGCTCCAACAATCCAAGCTTGAATGGCAGGGCACGGCAAAGGGTCTCCTCTTCTTTCACCTTGCAAAGCTGCGACACAAAGAGGTTTCTGTGTATGATGGGTGTGTGGTGCGACTTTATGATGAAAGATGGGTGGTTTATGACTTATGCGGCACTATGTATTTATAGGGAGAGGGAAGGCACGGCAAAAGGGCTGAATTAGGACTCCAAATCAGCAAAGAACAAGGACAATTCTCATCAGATTTCAGGGAGGAAAATGAGTAGTCCTTGCATCAGGAAATATAGCTTCTAGAAGGGCTAGGTGCGGCACCAAATTAGGGATAGGGTCTTGGCTTCTAGAAACCTGATTTGTAGGTATCCTAATACGAAAATAAGTCCCCCTTGCAGCTGTAATTAAGGTAGAATAGGATTAGGATAAAGTTAGGATAAGATAAGATAAGATAAGATAAGGTTAGTTTGGATAAGATAAGGTTGGATAATGTTCCTTCTTTTTAGCTGATTCCTTATCTTCTTTATCTTGACTATATTTTCTTCATCTCTTCAGCATATTCCTAACCTCTTGAACTTCAAAAACGTCCATCCACCTTGCTCCATGCATGCTCTATCCATTCTTGGCCCAAAACAGCTCTAAAATGCTCCAAATTGCACTTTCTTGCCAACTTTGTCATTTGAACCTAAAAACACACGAAAATAGCTTAAAACACTATAATAAGTAGAACTATCTATGAAAATGCAAGAAAACAAGCTAACTAAGTCGCATAAATATGCTCATATCAAATTCCCCCACACTTAGCTTTTGCTAGTCCTCGAGCAAAACGAAACAAACAAAACATAACCTAGACCTTCCAACGTTTGCCTCAGGGATTTCCAATGAAACATGACACGTTAAAAATCACTACTCACATAGATTTTAGCCATCCTTACCCTCGAGCCCATTCTCAATCGTAGTCACCACTCACTAGCTCGCATTTAATCAATTAAAACAATGGTTTGAATGTAGTAACATGCCTTAGAGAATTCCCTCAATTCCTCACTGGATATACTCTCTATTTTCACACAGATTTTCTGACTACACTCCCTATAGTAGGTATATGTGAGAAGATTGATTTAAACATGTAGACTAGCCACTCACATATGTTATAATCAAAGAAAGCACTTTCTGGAATTATTAATATAACATGTATATGATCTCATGAAAGGAATGCCACTACTTAGAAGCAAGAACCAGGGATTCCATATGCTCGTACCAATTCCAAACTCCACAGATTGAAACACATAACAACCAAGATACAAGTCAAAGGTTTGTAATGGGGCTAAGGTATTGGCTAACAAAGAAAGGTTAAGGATAAACAAAGGTTCTTAAAGCAATAGTAAGCAAAGTAATGAAATCAACACTTACAATTCAACTTCTGAATGCAGCAACTAACTTTAAACACAAGGGGAAGATTCACACAACACTTAGGGCCATATTCAAACTTTTGGACAATTTCTTCAACAACCAATACTTGTGAGTTCATTCTCACTTATTTAGAACTCTTTCCCTTTCTTTTCTCAACTTTTTTTTTTTTTTTTTCTTTTTCATGTTTTCTCTCTCTCTCTCTCTCTCTCTCTCTCTCTCTCTTTTCTTTTCTTTTCCTTTCGTTGGAAATAACCTTCCCCCACACTTGTTTTTCTGCAATATGTTTTATCAAAAGGAATTCCCTCTAAGTCATGCTCCACTATACTTTAAGAACAAGGGTATGGATAGTCCTATTCTAGGCTAGGTAAGGATAATGTGGCTAACAACGAAAATAGGCTAATTAAGGCTCAAAGGGGTTAAACCTACAAAACATATGCAAGGGATTAAGGCTTTTTGGCTCTGGTGGTAACTAAGCAACTTCATCTTGTTATATGTTATGCACTCAATTTTAAGCTTTGAATGAAACGGGCATGAGTTCTAGTATTTGGAACTATAATGATGAAAACGCATTCTAAGTAGCAACCAAGCAAAGAAATAATGAGATCATGCAATGACTTTAGAAAACAAGAATTCACAGATTAATAACTCTCCAAACAAAGTTTAGGCTCAAGTCTCTCAGGGTTGTAGCGTTAGTTTGAGTTTCTTCCTTCAAGCATGTTACAAAAACTGATTTTTTTCCTTTGTGATTACATGTGAATTCGTTAATGACAACTACAACCAAGTATTAACCAAAGAGCATATCAAACCTCCACCCATGTTTGTAGCTTTCTTTAACAGTCATGCAATTAAAAACCAAATCCTCATCATTGTGTTGGAAGGTACCCTAAGACACAAACACACAAAAAGACTCTTTTTGGGTTTTTCAAAACTTTTTCTAATTTTGTTTTTCAAATTTTCGTATTTTTCTTTCAAAACACATTAAAACACTTCAAAACAGTGAAAAACAACTCTAGAAGTGATAGGTGATAAAATCCCACGAAAATCAATGAAAAACACTTTGTTTACCCCCACACTTAAACCAAACATTGTCCTCAATGTTTCAAACATAGACTAACACGCAAGCAAACAATCAACACAACTAACAAACATGACAATCATGGCAAAGTAAAAGCAATAAAGAGTAGAGTTTAAGAACGCAAATCTTGTTATGGAGCCGGAGATTCCTAGGTCTTCTTTATTTGAACGCATGGGTTGCCTCCCAAGAAGCGCTTGCTTTAGCGTCTTCCAGCCGGACGGTACCTCCATTTAAGCTTCACTAGAGCCCACGGCATAGAGGGGTACATCCTCCACAACATGCTCCTTAAAACTTCCATGCATTGGATCTATGAACGGAAAGGGATAGTGATCCTTCCTGATTGTGGCATTTAGCTTCCTAAAGTCAATGTAAATGCCCCCACCATCTTGGATTCGATTGGGCACCTGAACCAAAGAAGGTAACAACCTATTAGTTGAAATGGGAATTGGAATTGGAATAGGAATTGGAATTGGAATAGGAATAGGTGGCTCACCAATATATTGTGAGGAAAGCTCAAAAGTAGCAACACTGTCAACAAATTCACTAGAGGTGCTCTCGGCCAGATTGGGTATTTTGAGGGTAGTGGCGTTTTCCTTGTGCTCCACTCCAATTCCCTCTTCGATGGTGGTTCTAGATACATCATTCTTGATTGGTGCTGCTGAACGTTCCCACCCTAAATTTTTAATTACATCTATGGCAAAACAAGAACAAACATCATTAGGATTCTTAACAGAGTCAAAAACATTGAATTTAATCATATCGCCACCAAACTCCATTGTTAACGCTCCCTTGGCCACATCAATCTTTGTTTGGGTTGTTTTCATGAAGGGTCGTCCAAGTAAGATTGGCAATGGTAGAGAGTGGGATGAATCTTCCATCTCAAGAACATAGAAATCAGCTGGAAAGATCAAATGGTTAACCTGCACCAAAACATCCTCCAAAACTCCTTTCCGATATGCATTAGAACGATCGGCTAATTGGATGATAACTCCATCATTTTTAAGCTCTCCTAGATTCATAGATGCATAAATAGAATATGGCATGACATTAATGGAAGCACCTAAATCTAGCATAGCATGTTCAAACCTTGTATTACCAATTACACAAGGGATAGTGAAACTACTTGGATTTTTACATTTAGGTGGCAGCTTCCTTTGCAACATTGCAAAGACATTTTCACTTACATGTACTGCATCTTTTTCCCGAATTCGTTTCTTTGTTGTACAAAGCTTCTTAAAAAACTTAGCATACTTCAGAATTTGCTTTATTGACTTGCAATTTCCTGAAGGTCTCTAGAATGTCTTTTTCATTCTCTTCGTTCCTAGATTACATAAACCTGCTAGGGAAAGGCACATTTGGTGGAATAACGTTAGAAATAATCGAGTTTGAACCACCCTTACCTGAATTGGACGGTGTGGAAGGCTTAGAAAGATGCTGCAAAGGTTGTTCTACCCTTGTCGTGGCTTTGTCCACTTCTTATTCGAGCAGCAACGTTTCGTCCTCTTTTTTACTATTCTTGGACGTTTTGGGGCTGGTTCCAACCTCTTTACCACTTCTCAAAGTGATAGCGTTAGCGGTTTCAAATCCTTCATTCGGATTGATAATGGTTGAACTAGGCTGTTTGCCTTCTTCTCTAAACTGCCCCATGAACTCCGCCATCTGCCCAAGTTGCTTCTTCACTTCGCTCATCTCCTTGGCTTGATTTTGTTGGCCCTGTGTTAATGAAGTTAGTAATTGAAGAAGTTTATCATTATCCATGGACATACTTGAATTCGATTGGAATTGTTGTGGGGGAGGCTGTGGTGGCTGCATAGGTCTTGAATAGAACTCCTTAGATTGCTGCGAATATCCGTCTTATTGAAATCATTGAGGTTCCCTCCACATAAAATTTAAGTAATCTCTCCAATCTGAATTGTAAGGGTTGGAAAACAGGTCATTCCTTGATTGATTATGGCCTTAATAACCCTAGGCACCTCCATTCTCAGTTAATTGAGGACGTTGATGAGTTTGATATCCTTGCCTATAGGACACACCACATGTAGGGACACTTTTCATTGTGGTCATTTCGATATACTGCGACAATTGAGAAGTAAGATTCGCTATTTGAGCTTGAATATTAGCAATTGCCATGTCTTACTTCTCTAGTACCTAAAATCAAAGAAAGAAAACTAAATCAAATATCAAAAGTAAAATAAATAAAAAAAAGGTGATTAGCAATTTTACTAATCCCCGGCAACGGCGCCAAAAATTTGATGTGATATAAACTAGCACACAAATTAAACCCTCTTTTTTACCATTGTAGTATGGATAAGTAGAGATCGTTCTAGGCCGGGGATTAGGAGGGACCGCTAATCAACTCAAAATTAGACTCAATTACACTTAACTAGACTTAAAACACTAAACTAGACTCTTATGACTCAAAACTGACTCAAACTACTCAAAACAATACAAAACAATCAAATTGACTCAAAACTAACACTAAGGATGACTTTGGACGAATTCTAAACTAAAAAGACTCAAAACAATGAAAAGAAACCAATTTGGACACTAAAGACACGAAATATGAAGGGGAGATTGGTTTTTGACGAATTTAAGACTAAAACTAAACATATTTAAGACTCTAATTAACTTTGAATGAAATTGGGTGATTTAATGGGTGAATGGCTAGCTAGAGGGTCATTCTCCACACACGACACATATGCATACAAACCGATTTCTAGTTACTCTTTCTATAAACAATGAATGACAACACCCCAGATTAACCGTAAACAGCACTAATTAACCCTCAGATTTTCCTAAGTTCATTGAATTGGACTCAGCGTTGCAACCAAATTATTCTTATCAAGTTCCCTACACGAACATCATGATAGAGATACATATCAAAGATCATTAAGTTCTATGAAAATCATAAGCATTGACAAGACATTCGTAACTATGAACAGCATGATACTCCTGTCAGGAATTTACTTAACACGATCATGACCAGTGACCTCCACTACTTTTAAATATAAGTTCATAACTATTAGGTGAAACTCCCTTATATTTTAGCATCAAATTCATGCATTCAAACTAAGTATGCATCCTTAATCAACATACAAGAACAAGTTCTGAATTAAACAGTTAAGAAAATTGCATTCATGATTCATAAATTATAACTGGATGTAATCAATTCATATGTGTTCATGGCTTTGAATTCACCTCTAGCCAAAACGAGTTTAGTTCCTCATGTTCACACTTAAACAAAGATAACTTAAATTAAACATTGAAAATAAAAGATAGAATACACCTAAGAACGCTCCAGCAATCCAAGCTTGAATGGCAGGGCACGGCAAAGGGTCTCCTCTCATTTCTCCTTGCAAAGCTGCGGCACAAAGAGGTTTCAATGTATGATGGGTTTGTGGTGTGATTTTATGATGAAAGATGGGTGGTTTATGACTTATGCGGCACTATGTATTTATAGGGAGATGTAATGCACGGCAAAAGGGCTGAATTAGGACTCCAAATCAGCAAAGAACAAGGACAGTTTTCATCAGATTTCAGGGAGGAAAATGAGTAGTCCTTGCATCAGGAAATATAGCTTCTAGAAGGGCTAGGTACGGCACCAAATTAGGGATAGGGTCTTGGCTTCTAGAAACCTGATTTGTAGGTATCCTAATCTGAAAAGAAGTCCCCCTTGCAGCTGGAATTAAGGTAGAATAGGATTAGGATAAGGTTAGGATAAGATAAGATAAGATAAGGTTAGTTTGGATAAGATAAGGTTGGATAATGTTTTGGATAATGTTCCTTCTTTTTAGCTGATTCCTTATCTTCTTTATCTTGACTTTTTTTTCTTCATCTTTTCAGCATATTCCTAACCTCTTGAACTTCAAAAATGTCCATCCACCTTGCTCTATGCATGTGCTATCCATTCTTGGCCCAAAACAGCTCTAAAATGCTCCAAATTGCACTTTCTTGCCAACTTTGTCATTTGAACCTGAAAACACACGAAAATAGCTTAAAACACTATAATAAGTAGAAACTAGCTATGAAAATGCATGAAAACAAGCTAACTAAGTCGCATAAATATGCTTCTATCACCCAAATGCGACGCCACGAAATCCGTCGCTTCATTTGCCGATCTTGGGACCCAAGACCAGGTACATGCATGGAAAAGAGTGTTCCACTCGTCGAATTTTGCATAGAGTAGGAAACGTCTCCCAGCTGCCATTATTGATGCATCCATTCACCCGCGAGATCACTTCCTTCGAGTCGGATTCGATAATGACATTCAAAAAATGTGTTGGAGAGCAAAGGTGCATCCTTCCAACATACCCATAGCCTCTGCCGCCAAGCATGATGGAGCTCGGATCACCCTCATTCAAATAGCTAGACACACGACATCAGAATTTCGCACCACAACACCGATCAAACCAGCACCATTATAAGCCCTCCAACAGGCATCAACATTAATCTTAATTGTGTCTACCGGTAGGGGAGACCAGCCATAAAGGTGAATCATAGTTGGCCTACGCGCAATACCCGTCTGAGAGCTCAAGGACCTTACATTAAAAAAAGAAGCATACGCACATGATATATCATGAATGGTCAGAGTTGGTGACTACAATTAGGCATTGAAAATGGCATTGCACCGAGCTTTCCAAATGTGCCAACAAGAAAATGCAATATGCCTCAAGATTTGGAGATGTGCGGACTAGTTCTCAAGCATCACCGTCAGAATGCTTTTAAGCCAGGCATGGAAAGTGGTAACGAAGCTCCGATCAATGCGATACCCCAAATGACCTCCAAACCACACACCCTCCACCCACGGACACAGAAGCAACACATGCTTAATGGATTCCTCCTGATCCTTGCAAAGAGGGCAGAGAGGGGATAGGCCACACCGCTGTTGAAACAGCTCCAATTTTGTAGTCGTTGCATGGTTTAGAACCCTCTATATGAATTTCTTAATTTTTGCAAGGGCTTCCAAACTCCATATACATTCCACACCAAGGGGCAGATTGTCATCGAGGAGGATAGGCGGTGGATTCGAGTCCGTTGAGCATTCTTGTGCACCTAATGGTATCTGGAACGCACAGTATAGTTCCTCCTTCTATCAGCCGGCCAAATTAGACGGTTATGCCTTCCGTCCTCACTGATAGGGATATCCCGGACCGTAACTTGGTCTTCCACCGATACCAAGCCTTCGAGAGACTCGAGGTTCTAGCTTTGAGAACCTGGATTGACCAAAGACGAATTCGATCATTTTTAGTAAATTGTTCCTTTGTTTTTTCCTTTTTTGGTTCTTTTCCAACACTAGCACAGCTTTATCTGGCAATTGGCATTTTTAAGTGACTCGCGTTTACCATTTGTTAAAAAAACCCTAAATCTGAAAGCTCCTAGCTGCTGGCGCCGTCCCCCTGCACGAGTTTGAGGTTGGTGGTATCCCTTCTCCTACCTTTTTATTTTACATCTTTTTGTTTCCTAGTGGAAACATGTCGTGTCCCAATTCTGAGATACACTCGGAATCGACACGTGACAATAGGATAGTAGCGATACAACATATAATACATATAGTCATTAAGACTCATACATACAATATACATCAGAGCTCCAGTGGAAATAACTTAACAACAAAGGGCGACTATACCTAATCTCCAGTGACCACTTGAAATTCTCTTCTTTAACTGCTACCCGTTACTCTGCAAAACAGCCCTACACTGTGAGAATGACGCACTGGGCAAAGCAAAACCCGGATAAGCTGCAAAGGTCGTGTGAGTGACGATAATACATTTGTGAATATAAGTAAGATCAAATGATTAAATGTAAAAGTAATGGTTGCGTCCACATAGGATTTTCCTCTGAATACTGGATCAATTTGTCATTCTGATGACCGTCGTCATCATTCCATCATTCACTTTGAATTATGACTCATCACTCGCCTTTCATCTTTTTTCTGAATGGTCACAAGGATCCAATTGCCACATATTTCATAATTTAACCATCATAGGTCTCATTATACGTAGAGGAATGGTTCTTAAGTCCAAATCTCACCACACGTCTTTCGAGATACACAACCCGAAGTTGTGTAGGAATGACACACCATCAACAATAAAATCACACGTAGGAATGAGATTAGTATCTCTTTCATCATTGCATTTCTTTTGTATCAAACAGGAATAAGTAACATCTGAATCCGTTCACTTTAGATACACTATCAAGTAAACCATTTGATTCAATCGTCTATTTCTAGATTGAAGGATTGAGCCACACAAGTCTTCAATCTCTTATTTCATATATGTAATAAACAGTAGAGCTATAGAGAGACATAGTTCAACCGAAACCTACAATAAGTAACTGAATAGGAAATGACCTCCAATGTGGATTAACCAAGCAAAGTCACTCCTACGAATACTGATAGGCCACGATCACCCAATGCGGATTAACCAATGCGAGATCATCATGTACCACTACGACATGGTGCATATTCCAATTCGATGCCACATCACCCTATGATACTATGTTAGTAGTCCTTTACTAGCCCCTCACAGTTCCCAATCGTTTGAAACATAGCATAGATATATTTTCAATAACATCTACTAAACATAGCATAGTAGCACACATTTCCATAAAATCATTTGTAAATCCATGTTATATCCACATAGTATATAACAAGGAAGTTTCATGGGTAATAACCATATCGCATAATATTAAAGTCACTTTCAAACATCGAGATTCAACAACATCGCTTCAAGAAAACCAACACAACACATAATACCCCACTTAGGAAAACTTATCAAGATCGACACACAAAATGAGGATAGTGCTACTTGCACGTATTCGAGACGTATGTCAACCGGGAATGACATGTCATTGTGATGAGCCAACTAAGCTCTATCAAGCCTCAACAACATTATAAAAGTAAACGACACACTTGAATCATTCGGGACATGTAAACTAAAAAGTCAATTGTCGATCAAAGGTCAACGATAGGGTCCATAACCCTAGTAATTCAATTCAGAAAATTTGCATATTAGGTTTTTTATTCGTAAATTCCTAAGAGCTTTAATATGCATTCCCAATAATATACTACAAATTGACAACGATCTAACAGTTGGATCTCCACCAATCATGCAAATGAGTGACAATCCAATTTGATCAACACACCAAACAATTGAATCTCGAGAAACCGAGCTAGACACATGTTCACATGGTTACTAGAAGGTCTCTGATACTTAGGGAAACTTATGACTGGACTGCACGCACCGCCATGCTCGGTGGAAGCTGAGGTGAAGGGTTTGGGAAATCCGAATTTTGAACCTTAACCAAATGAGCTCAAATTCACATAATAGATAGACCTCGATGACTGGAACAACTTTTCTAACTAGCCCGATAACTAATTCTAGCCGAAAAACTCAAAACCATTGGAAAAACTAAATTTCTAGGGTTCTAAATACCCAACTCTAAAACAACTAGCAATGCATAAATAAAGCATACCAACTTGAAGATCATCAAGAGTAGATGAAGTTTCATACCTCGCTTGATGGAAATGGTTGCCGGAATCACTGGAACTTTGCGGCTTCGACCTAGAAAAATGGGTGAGAAATTTGGAAACCTAAGATCACCCATAAACACCAAGATCACCCAAAACGAGGACAAACAGAGGAGAAACGATAGGGCCAGCGACCCGATTGCCCCCTAAACGAATCTGCAATCAGGCTTCCATTTTCTAGAAGCTTCTGGAACTTTTCGAAACCGTCCTTCCATTTATAACACTCTAGCCAAATTATGAAGATGCCTTCCAACTTAAAACATTTCTAGCTTCTTCGTTCTAACTCTAAATTGATCTCTGTTTGCGCCTATGTGCTTGTGGGACCAAGCTCTACCTAACCAACTCAAGAGTTGACCAAAAAGGTCTAGTAGAATTTGAAATAACAAATATACCCCTCAATTCAATGTTCTCAAAATTGCAAAATTTAATGAACTAACTTTAAACGTCATTAACGTCATCTTCCTCCTTGTGCTCACTATTCCTTGACTGTATCAAGGACCACCATGCTAGGAATGCCCTCATCATCATCGAAGTTCAAGAGATCATCACCAACGGTGCTTTCCCACCTTTCTCGTTCTGGTCACAACCTAGGAACCCCATCGAGGATAAAGCGCCATCCGAACTGGACCAGAGTTTTCTTCTCCAAAAATAATAATTGATGTGGTGTTTGCAACAACCATGGAGGTAAACTTAACTGAATTAGAATTGGAATAGGGAAATGTCGCAATCTGGTTTAAATCATACCTAAATCCCAAATCTAAGCTTTTGGATTGATATTCTCAACGGATTTTGAATCCTCCACACCTACTGTGTGATTTCCCTCATCCACGTGCTGGACATCACAACTCCTCCCTCCACGACAGTACTTTGAGGTCTATCTCGGGATACTGGTGGCCTCAGGCCAGCCTACTCCTAGTCATAAGCGCTAACTATATACGATGGTAGTGTTCGACGATCTCAATGGCAGTGATGAGGGTGGTCAAGATTGGAAGGTTTGGGAGGAGACGATGGTGATGATGGTGGTCGCAACTCGCAAGTCGTCAAAGAGAGGGAGACAAATACGGAGTTGAGTCTGTGAATTGGTGATGGTTATGAGTCGTGATTGAATCAATGAAAGGAAGAGACGAGGTACAAAAGAGTGAGTCTGAGAAGGGAAAGGGTCTGACCCGGGGGCCCATTTCCTCAGATTTTTGGACCCACGCGGCTCCGTTAATTATTTGGACCCTCCTCGCCCCGTTTCATGTTAAAAAATTTTAAACCCACCATGTACTAGTCCGGAACCACATGGACCCACCCTGACCTATGGGTCCAGGGCCTGTTTGCCAACCCACACCCAAAATTGATTGGCAATAGAAAATAAAGGTAAAAACTTATTAGAAAAAAATAAAATGTTAAAAATAATTAAAGGAGAGTCTTCGCAAAGACTTCCTCCGGGCTGACCCAACCACCACCATGCTTCTCCTTGCCTGCCATGGCAGCCGCCCCTCTCTTCTGATATTCGTATTGATTACTCCTTTATTACTCGTCAAAACTCTACAATCCGCACACAAAGAAAGAGAAAATATTAAAATATTAAAATAATGAGTTAGGTCAATTTCAAGAATTTATGACATAAACCCTTAATCAAGAAGAGTAAGAAATTTCAAGCAGGCTTCAGTGTTGATCTTAATTTGTTCTTATTCAAACACAAAACTTCCACTTCCTACTGTTACTACAAAGATCTTCAAGTTCCAAAGACAGAAATTGGGTTGTTGAACTAAAAAGAAAACTGTGATTCAGATACTGCGATATAATGTACTACACTTACTACTACTACTACAGCCAGAGTCTTCACGCACTTCAAATTCCAAAGAGAACCTATCTGTCTCTCTAATGACAAATCTGACTGCATGCCTGGCTTAGGCTCTGAAACTGTCCGTCATGGAATACAAAAAATGGCCCTAATCCCAAATTAAAATTAAAACACCCCAAATACTCACTATCCAAACCAAACCAAACCAAACCTTCTAATTTTCTCATTTTCTGTGTTTTCATGTTGAGTCTGAACCTGGGTAACTGGGTTTTGTCCATATAAGGCTGTCATCAGTGTCATGTACTTTTTCTTAACATTGTTAATAAAAAACTTTTTATTAATATTTTGCGTAGTGGATCTGATGGATTTGGGAGTGTTTTGGGTCAGAGGGAAGATAGATTCGATATCGTGGGGCATCCAAATCTTAACAGAGTGCCCAGAAATCTCCTCGGAGAGACTGTAAATTTTTCTGTGGGCCCCCTTCGTCTCGAAAATTTCCAGATCTTTGCCTACCAAGTTTTTAACTAACTAAAGCAAAGCAAATCAGAAAAATCAGAATCCTAACCCTAGGTTTTTCATTTTACCAGCTACGATTTGACTGATGGTCAATCACCCTCATTCTTCATCAATCGGATTCAGCTCCTCAGAAATCCATTTTTCCTTTTCTTTTTTTTTCTTTTCAGGTGAACTATACAGTGAACCGAATCAAAATTATTCAAATGAAAAGTAATGAAAAAGGTTAAAAAACTTTGAGTTTTAAACGATAACGATAAAATAAAGAATAAAGTAAATTATATCAAGATTGATTTTTTAATGTAAAAATATGATTTTTCATTAAAATGAATAGTACTATATTTAAAAAGGGTCAAAGTAAAATTTAGGGTTTTGTTTATCCAGTCAATCACGCTTCCTCTTCGACAGACTGCGCATGTGTTCCTGCTTCTGCACACACACACACTTACGCAGCCAAAACTTTTTTTAATGGACCGTTTTACTTCTGTTCCATGATTGCACGGTTGCACGAAAGAAGTTGGGAAAAGGGTTTGATGATCGGCAGAAAGGCCTATAATCTATTGCTTTTTGTTGCTGCAGGCTTGTAGCTTTCGGCTTCTCTCACTTGTCCCTATACTGTGGCTTTTTCTTTTAGAAAAACTAATGAAAAGGTTTGAAAATTTTGAGTTTTAATGATAAGGATAAAATAAAGAGTAAAGTGAATAGTACCAGGATTGACTTTTTAGTGTAAAAATGTGATTTTTCGTTAAAGTGAACAGTACCGGGAGCTTTTCGTTAAAGTTCCCTTTTCTTTTTTGTCAAACATCGCGAAACAAGGCCTTTTCTTCTTGCTCAAGTACCTTTCTTCTTATTAGCTTTCTATGTCTCTTATTTTTATAGGAAAACTAATGAAAAAAGTTTGAAAACTTTGAGTTTTAACGATAAAGACAAAATAAAGGGTAAAATGAATAATACCAAGATTAACTTTTTAGTGTAAAAATGTGGTTTTTCGTTAAAGGAAACAGTACCGGGAGCTTTTTGTTAGAGTTCCCTATTTTTATAGTTTGTAATGTTTAGGGTTAGAGAGCTACTGTATGTGGTGATGTAGGAACTTATTTCCCTATCCACTATTTATAATTGATTTGTGTGACTATCTCTGACATTAATTAATTGTAGAGATATTATCTGTGTCATGTGTAATTAGAGTGAAATTATATACTTGATATATCATAAGAGATAAACATATAATTGTATACGGTTGATAATTGAAAGAAAAAAAAAAGTGTAGTTGAGTGTTAAAACTTAAAACTTGACCCAAAAGACGATCTATCATTTCAGAGAGATATTAGGTGGACGCTCCAATTGTAAATTCAAGTAGGCCTCTTGCTATCTGAGTTTTTCATTCATGAATTTTGGATATGTGAACACTAAAAAGTACGTTTGATCAAATAACGTAACCTAAAAGCATTGATGACCAGAATAAACACATTCACTTGTTGTGTATAGCCGATGATATATGACATTATTTCTCACGAAGATTATAAAGTGACAAGTCATAACAAATGAAAACCACATAACTGTATGTAACCGATGGTTGATAAAAATAAATCACTCAGAAAAGCAAAGGAGAATGGGTTAGATATATGGAACTCAGCTCATCATCGCATGGATGGGTAAGGTACATATAAAAGGTCAAAAGTGTGAAATGCCACTTTGAGTTATTTTACCAAACAGGTGGTGGAACGAATGCATGAAATCTCATATTTCATTGAATGAAGTTGGCTAAGAAGACAAATGAATCATACTGTGGGGACTAGGGCAGTCGAATGCGTGTGGGACTGGGAGCAACATAAGTTTGTTTCGGGTTCTGATCCAAGAAACAAAGCTTGTGCTTGGTTGTCCGTCCATCCCTTTCTAACCAGCAAATTATTCACCTCGAAATCAACTCCCTTCAATTATTTTAACTTTTATCAACTAGGGTTTTTAGTTTTACCTTTTAACCGTAGCGTAAAAAGGCACATGCGATGTGTTAAACTCGGTTGTATAATCTTCCATTGATGGTTTTCAAAATAGGCTCATAATAATAACTGTAACAATCTCAAAACTGAAAAATGGTATGAAACGCATTCAGTCGACAATTATTTGGCTTTCCTCCATCAGAGATTGCTAGTTATCAATGTTTTCGTAAATGATTGATACTATCATTATTTTTAAGTATATTAGGTCAAAATGGCCATCCTTATTGCACTGGTGATCAATGTACCAAGCTGACAGCCAACTTTTCTTATAGATGCAAATATGTCGTGCAAACTTAAGGAGACGATTGTAGGGCGTTGCTTTAGCTGTAAAGCTTCAAGTGCTATCCCTTTTATAAAACGAAGGAAAAGAAGGTGTCACTCCTAAGACCATCTCCAACCATTAGGTTAAACTCTAAAAATTTTAACCCATAAAATTTAGGTTTAACCCAGAAACAGTTTTTAGCCCGAGATTATAAAATAATGAATTTAAGATAATTTTTTTTTCTTAAAGTAACTTTAAAAACAAAAATTATGTAGACTATCCTAATCTAATTTTATGAACATTTCAACCTAAAAATATTTAGATTCCGATAAATATTGAAAAATCACTAAACCGAAACTATGAAACTCGTGGAATAGTATGAAAGAATATGAAACACATAGAATAATTTTTAAGTGCTTTAGCTGTTGGATTTAAATTTAGACCATTAGATCTTTTTTTTTTAACCATTGGATTTGTTCATTAGATCTTAGTTGTTGGATTCAATAAGTTTGTAAATATAAAACTAAAAAAATACATATATATGTGGGCCAGCCCCACTAACCAGAGGGGAATCTTGACCTAAATTTGCCCCATAAATGAGTTTTGCATTAAAACTCATATTTGCCTCAAGGGTTGGAGCAAGTTGGGGTAAACTTAGAACCTAAAATTTGAGTTTTACTCAAAGGGTTGGAGTAGGTCAAATAAGTTGAGCTCTGCTAAAAATGGGTTCCATTTGTAAAACATATTATGTATATCACAACAAAAAAAAGAAAAAAAGAAAAAAAAATCACAAATTGACTAAATCAATATATAATAAATCAAGGCTAATTATATTAGCACCCCACAAGTTGTTGAATAAACCTCACATACTTAATACACCCCACATTTACTTTTTCAATTAAAAATTATCTTAATACACCCCACTTTCTTCCCCATAATACCCTCACGCCTCACATTCTTAATATACACCTTACATTTTCTACATACACCCCCACATTTCTCAAATCTTGTAACACTCATTTTTAATTTTGCCGAATGATTTCAAACCATCTGAACGTTAGTTTGCCGAATGATTTCAAATTGAATTATTTGAAAAAAAATGTTTAGGTTCATTTGAACGTTTTTCAATAACAATAATAATGATTTCAAAGCTATCATATTGTTTCCATTTTCTTGTGCATATTTTGGTTGAACCAAGTCGACCTGCAAGAAAGCACCTTATGAATGTCATTGACTCAATCTGCAATCAGTTCGCATGCCATGGTTTTTGAATTATGAGATTCATAAGTGCTAATTCTTGAATTATTAGATGAGTGAAATTAAATAATTATCGATGTCGTTGAAATCACTAAAACAAAGAAAAATATGAAGTCTTACCTCATGTAAAGCTTTCGAAACACCGATTTCATGTTCCGGTCAAAAATAATTTTTCTCAATCAACATGTTTGTAGTTTCATTGCTTAGGGTTTTATTCAACAATGGAGGGTGGGAGGGGTTTTGATAGTTGAAGTAGATAAATAATACATTAAAAGTGATTTGGGATGTATTTAGAAATTTTTTATTTTTTTAAACCTAATAAGGTCAAAATTGTAATTGCGTAGTAGGGTAAATAAGTTATTAATATTAAATTTTAATGTGGGGTACATTCAACATTTTGTGGGTGCTAATATAAAATGCCTAAATCAATTATCATGAACTTATTTGTAGAAAGAGAGTCGGCACATGCTCAAGAATGTCTTCTACTCTCTACAATCTAAATGCTCATGCTAGTGAATAGAGTTTAGCATCGGAAGCATGTATTGTGAGAGCAGGGACAATCCTTATATAGCAGCTAGGATATTTCTCAATCAAGCCTATTATTAACTGAGAGCTACTCATAATCACAATTATATATTTTATGTCATAATATATTAAGTTTTACCAAACAGAAATTACGTTATTAGTTAATAAGAGTTAAGACTTTATTACACGGGCAATATATATAAGCACTGCAATATCAATCGAATATCAAGTTATTATAATTTAAACAAGGCTTAAATGTCAACATGGTCCCTGTGTTTTACTCTATTGGCCAATTTAGTCCATGTATTTTCAATTCAACCAAATTGGTCCCTGTGTTTATATCCGTTAGCCAATTCAAGACAATCCATTAGCCACTAGTACTACGGTCTAGTGATATTCCTCCTCACTGATTAGTGAGAGGTCTTAGGTTCAACTCTCGCCAAAGGTGACTTTTGAACCAATTTATGCTAGCCCATTGTGAGGCTAAGCCCACCCCCTCCCCTTAGTGTAGATAATATCGATTTGTTCAAAAAAAAAAAAATTTCAAGACAATCCATTAAAGGATTGTTAAAATTGACACGTACTAGGCACGTGAGAGGACAAAAACGTAATTTTATTGTACACCCACTAAATACCAAAAAAAAAAACATGGAAGACCTTTGAATCTTTTTCTTTCCCATATATATGAGATGGATTATCAACATGAATCAGCATCCAGTTCACTAAAGCTGCATGTGTCAGTTAAAACCACTCACCAATCAGGCAACAAACTTCAAACATCGAGTATCATTGTGTATATTCTGGCAAAGACCCGAGCAGAAGCGTACCCAGAGAGGTTAAAGAGAAGTTCCATAAAAAAATTGCCATCATCATCGTCAAGAGAAGCTTCATCATCGTCGTTAACTTCTACCGTCTCCAAACCAGCATTATCATTTTTCAAAGCTTCAAGCCGAGCAAGGGTAGCCTAAAACACCAACCAGCATAACCCATCAACTCTAATAAACTTATACAAATTCACAGAAAAAAAAAACACCAAAATATATAAATATATATATATATATATATATGGAAACCTTTCTGGGTAGGATTAATCTGTAGCTCACTATGAGTGGTTCATCTAAAAGTCGTCGCCTTTTATGAAATTAACATTTTGGGTAGTCGATCAATTCGCAAAATATATCACATAAAACAGAGACAATTGTATAAGCTAGAATATGAGAGAGAGAGAGACAGAGAGAGAGAGTTGATGAGGCTGTACCTCATCACCTGGCGCACCATCGTGCAGGATCATCGTCGCCGGAGTTCTGTACCTGAGCCGTGAAGAGGAAGTCGATGAGACAGGATCTGGAGATTAGGGAGACGGAAGGGAGGCGGTGGAGGTTTGGGAGTGATGGAGGCTACACGAGAGAAAGGGTATAAGAGAGGAGCGGCTACGGGAGAAAGAGAGAGGGTAGAAGCTCTGATTTGTGACGACGCCGGAGAAGCAGCGGGGAAGACGGTGGAGAAGCCATGGTTGGGTTGCTGCAATAAAATTACGTTTTTGTTCTCTCACGTGCCTAACACATGTCAATTTTAACTGTCATTTAATAGATTGTCTTGAATTAGCTAACTGATATAAACACAGGGACCAATTCGACCGAATTGAAAACACAGGGATTAAATTGACCGATAGAATAAAACACAGGGATCATATTGACATTTAAGCCTTTAAATATTAAGCTACCCAAAAATCAAGCAGTTTAATTGGCAAGTCATTGATGCTCCTAACAATCTTTACAACATTGCGATCGCAGTTATGTAGTATGGAGTACCTTTCCTTTGTGGTCTTTACCTAAGACTTAGGTTCAAGCCTTAGTCATTACAACCCATCAAAACTTCTATTTTTCTTTTCTTTTTTTATTTTTTATTTTTATTTTTTTTATTTTTTTTATTTTTATTTTATCAAACCATTAAAACTTCTAATCAATTCTAACTCTTTACAGTTATACCAAGGGAAGCCTTGATGAAAATATTGGATTGAGCTAAGTCGGTAGGCCCTGGCCCATTTTATTATAAACAAGGTGGCGTGCCCATAAAGGAGTTCGAAATTTGATCCATGTTATTATTTGATGGATTCCATTTTATTTCTCGTCATTGGATCATCGGAATGAATAATTCAAATGAATACAACGAACATGGTTAAATATAGGTGTGCAAGAAAAATAAAAAGGATATGTGGTTATCATTTGTCATTTTTAATCCTTGTGAGATAAAAATTGGTTTTTTCGTGTCTTGTTCTCATAGTGTTGAGTTATTAAGCAGCTTGCTACATTTCTTCTGGAGTTTGTGTTGTGTCATAATGCCACCCCAATATGTTTGGTTCAACCATAAGAGCAACTCCACCCCAAGAAAATTGCTTGGGCTATTACGCTATCCAATCCCCTAGCTCCCCATAACCACTCTAGCCTTACCCAATCAACTGGGCTCAAGGGGAGCCTGACTCACCACACAGGCTAGAATAGTCCCGAGTGGATCTGACGTTAGCCACCATTTTATTTTATTTTTCACCTGGCGTGTGAATTACACGCGGGAAAAGTGATGAGTGTCTTGATGAGAAAATAGGGTTGGGCCCCACACTGCAGGCGCACTCAGCCCAGCCATGAAGAGGGCGACATGACTCTTCCTGAGCTATTGAATTTTAGCGGCTATATTTTGTATTGTCGGATTTCCAACGGTAAAAGAATTTTGAATTCGAATCCAATAGCTCGTACACATGGCACTTTCTGGTCTGTTAGATTTTTCGATCAACGGTCCATAATTTTTTATCTTAAAAAATTAAAATGACGTTTCACACATTATTATGACAAATCTATTGAAAGGCGCAATGGTTGAAGAAGGAATTACATTAATAAGTCCATCGCATGAACAGTTTCGAGTATCCAAGGTTGGACCTCAGGTTTAATCAATTTAATACTATAGTAATGAAGAGGATTAATTCTTCATTTTTATGAGGGTTCTGAGAACCTTAACCAACTTGTTGATGGTGGTGGTGATTTGGGTGTCACTGGTGATCTTGATCTAATAATTTCTAAATATCCTCATATATAATAAGGGCCGGTATCAATTACAACTTACTTCACGTCATAAAACATGCTAGTTCTTATTTCGTAATTAATTAATTTTTTGATTACTATATATATAACATTTAAGCCATGCAATACATACAAGGCTAATTATATTAACACCCCACAAATTGTTGAATAAACCCCACAAACTAATACACCCCACATTTGCTTTTTCACATAAAAATTATCTTAATACATCCCACTTACTTTCCCATAATACCCCCACACCCCACATTCTCAATGTACATCTTATATTTTGTACATACACCCCACATTTCTCAAATCTTATAACACTCATTTTTAATTTTCAGGGATTGAATCTAACCATATGAACACTAAAGGATGGATATGAATATAGAAGTTTAAATAATGCAGCAAATGCAAGATTAAATAATTATCGATGTCATCGAAATCACTAAAACAATGAAAACTATGAAGTCTTACCTCATGTGAAGCTCTTGAAACATCGATTTCGTGTTCCATTCGTCAAAAACAATTTTTCTTAATCAACATGTTTGATATTTGAGAAGATAAATAATACGCTAAAAGTGATTTGGGGTGTATTTATAAATCTTTATTTTTTTTTTAAAACCTAATAAGGTCAAAATTGTCATTGCATAGTGGAGTAAATAAGTCATTTAATATTAAATTTTAATGTGGGATGCATTCAACATTTTGTGGAGTGTTAATATAAAAACCCTACATACAATTGTAGTTGTCTATTTGTTTTCCAGGCGTGGAACATGTAGGAGGTGATATGATCGCAAATGTTCCAAGTGGAGATGTAAGAATAAACATAAAACCAAGATCATGCTATAAGAGTCACAACCATCATAATACAGACAAAAATTCATATTCAATTGCATAGTTAAAGAACTAACATGCTGATGCTCCAGTTGACGATCATACTATAATCTATACCAGCAAGCAAATAACAGTAAACCTTCTCCTCTCCAGAATACAAAGGGCTCAAACTAATAATAGGTCTTAGATCAAGATTGAGCGTTTTATCTGTGAGAGCAGATGCCACTATATATAGAAGATAATATATCCTAGCCAAAACAAATATAAGACTTCCCTATAAAAACCTATATAGAAGACTACACATGTTTCTTTGTCCAATAGTGAATCAGTTTCTTTGTTCTTTTTAATCCAATAACAACATGGATTAGTAATCCATTCTCAATAAGACTTTCTATACAAACTTGACACTAATAACCGGTTCCTTAGACTTCATACTTGTCGATGCAAATTTCTGCCGTCTTCAGCCTTGACAAAAATGCACCTACAAAACAATCAACACCTTTGATCAAAGACCTAAGCCTCACGCGCCCACGAGGTGGGAGGGGGGGGGGTGTTAGGCCAATGGATCTCTGGTGCCTAAGTTAGTTTCTCTGAGAGAGTAAAGTGTTTAAGGCTTTTTAGGGGTAGCTAAAGCCCTGAAAATTTGGTAGAATATGAGGTATTTATAGGGATAGGGCTAGTCACAATGTTAGGGTTTTACCCTACACGTGGCGGCATCCTATTGGCCTAGGTGTTTATGGAGAAATATTCTCAAGATATTAAATAGGAAATAATATCTTGAGATAATGGTGTAATTATCCCTAATTTATTTAAATTGGGATTACTTACTTGATTGGAGTCAATCTTCAATGGGGAATGTATTAAAGATAGGATTTGGGTAATTAATCCTCATATTTAATTCCTTGCCAAGGGCAGGTGAGCTGTGGGCAGTCGTATTCAGCTGCTGAGATCTTCAGGGGTGTGAGCTGCGTGTGGGAGTATCTGAGAAGCTTGCCCATTTATTAAGGGCAATCTTGTCTTTCTTGAATAAAAATCCACGTGTCACCTCTAGAATTTTTGAGATTATTTTAGGCTCCACAAATGCCCCCACACCTACTGGGCTGCACGTAGGAAAAAGATTGTAGGTGTAGGAATCCTAAGCTTCTTAGGCTTGTAGAATTGTTTCCCAATTTGAACTTGATATTCTTTCTTGATTTGGAGATGGACTTCCTCTAGAAAAAGGAAACCAACTGCCCCCAATACCTATTTAATTCTACCTTAAGCATGGGATTAAATAATTTTGGAGAGAAATCATTATTCCAACAAGGAAGAGAAGCCAGAGGAAAATTTTCTTCCCCTTCCCTTAGCTTTCTTATTGTCTTACCTTTGCAAAGAGTCGTCTCTCGTTGTTGTTGTTCTTCTCAGTGTTGCACCAAGGTAAGAAAAATTTGAACTTTCTTCTTCTTGAATTTTTTTTTAGGAGTCTTGGGACTGCTTGGTGGCGCAGCACGAGTCGGATCGGCTTGGCCGAGGTGCTGGCAACGTTGGGGTGCAATAAGGTCGGCTTGTGCTAGACCTTCAGGGCTGCTAGGCAGGGGACAATGTAGGTGCATGGCGAGGGAGAGAGAGTTTGGCACGGGCCAGATCTCTCTGGCTAATACGCTGGGCCGAAAAGCATTGAGTCCTCTGAGATACGTGCTGGGCGTGAAGAAGAAAGGGAGATGAGGCGTAGGCCTCCCCTAGACTGGGTTGAGCTGCTTGCAAGAGAGAGAGAGTGAGAGATCGGGTCCTGGACCGTAGGGCCTGGCTTGCATATGAGCTTCTGCTGTTGGGGCCTGGGCTGAGAGAAGTGGTGAGGGTCGTGGGGCCTAGCGTAGGGGCGCTAGGCTTGTAGTCCTTTTATGTTTTTTCATTTTTTATTTTTTTATTCTCTTCTCGCGAGCTGCCTTCTAAATATTTTTCCTCGTACTTTTTGCATAGATTTTGAGATGTCTTCCTCCGATCGCAAGAGTGACGAATATCTTCCACCCTTGTACCATCAAGGTGGTTCTTCCAGCAATGTGGGCTATTTCAATGCGATTCCATTAGGGGTTCGCGTGAAGCGAGTGAAAGATGATAACGGCCATGAACCATGCGACGAGGGTGCCACTGCTAGGAAAAGGGCCATCAAATTCCATCTGTATTACTTTGTGTTGGGATTTACTTTTCCCATGATGCGTCTTTTCCAGGAGGTGATCTGCTCTATGAAATGCGCGCCTGCTCAGTGCTCCCCAAATGCAGTTTGTGCGATGGTGGGATTCTAGAACTTGAGCAGGTTCTTTGATCTTGGCTTGACCATAAATTAGTTCTGGTACTTCTTCAAGATTGGCCACAAGGAAGGTGTGGGGTAGCTGAGGTCTCGCCATAGGCTGCTCGATGCTGCTTGCAAAGGTTATCATGAGTATGCGAGAGACACCTTGGACGTGAGTGGGGAGTGGGAGTCTGACTCTTCTCCTGAGTTGCGTGTCCTGACTACCTTTAGCAGTGGTAAGTGAATTGCTTCATTCTTATCTTGCTTGAATTTTTGTTGAGCAGCTTCATGACTTCAGTTTATTGATCGTCATTCTTACTTTGCGTAGATTCGGAGTTTGGCTCAACTCCAAGGACTTCGGCATATATGAAGAAAGTTCACATCGCCTTGGGCATTCCTGCTGAGCACCGTGAGTGGCACTGGCTGCTCAGCCCTATTCGTCAGGAGAAAGGTAGCCTGCATTCGAATGAAGAGATAAAGCGGATAAAAGACGAGAGGCTGGCTCGTCCGATCGCTGCTGTAGAGCCTACTGCCAATAAGGGTGGAAAGAAGAGATCTTCCTCACCTTCTTTTGAGCCTTTAGCCGAGAAGAAGCCAATGACTTATTTTGGTGCTCGTGGGAGCTCGTCTGCTGCCGAGAAACTAGTTATTGATCTAACTTCCCCCAAGGGGGTGAAGAAAACCGTTGAGCCTAAGCATATAAGACATGCTGCTCCGAATGTGACTGCATTCATTGCTGAGAGACTTGCCCAGCGGAAAGGTTCGGTGGCACCCCCGGTGTTCGGGTTTGTACAAAAGTGTTTGTCGAGAGCTAAGCCTGGTTCGGGTTCTGAAAGGCTCGTCGTTATAAATAGCGGAAATGTGGATTCTGCTACTAAAGTGGCTCCTAGGCCTATTCCTCCTTCTGCCGTGGCTGACTCATCTGTTGAGAAAGGGAAATCTGCTCCCACGGGTAGTTATGAAAGATCCATTGAGTCTGAGGCTGGAGAGTTTCCCGAGGTTTGTGCGCTGCTGAAGGTTGACCTACTTGAGGACATTGATGCATGTGCCAAGTTTGTTGACAATGTTGAGAAAGTTGTCATCCGTTCAGATTCTTTTGTGAAGCGTCCTGCTTACTCGAGAAGGTTCTCCCTGATTGCCACAATGCATAAGACTTGATCCTGGCAGCTGAGTCTATGCCTGTTGATCATGATGCTGTCAAGTATGCTAAGAAGGCCGAAGTGGCGTTGGTGGCTCAGCTTTGCTTGGCTACTGAAAAGATCGAGAAGCTTGAATTTGAACTCACTATTTTGAAGGGGTCTGATGTCTTTGCCCCCACTTCTGTGCAGCTGGAATTTGAAGACTAGGCTTAGTGCGACTCAAACGATGTTGGAAGTTGCAGAGAAGGAAGTCAATCATGTTTCTCCAGTGGTCGAGGACCTTGAGCATGTCAATTCGGAGCTACGATCTGCTTGTTTTGCCAAGGACGAGGAGCTTATCTTCATGCATGTTGAAGTGTTTCATCTCAAGAAGGTTGCCAGTAAGCTTGAGTCCAAGGAAGTGGATCTGCAAGGTGCGCTGTCTGCTAGCGAGAACCTGAGAAAGGAACTGGATACAGGGTGCTCAGACTGGGCTTGTTGATGAGAATGTACAACTGAAGAATGAGAAAGTTGGTCACGAAGTGGCACTTGCTTCTTGTCAGGCCGATTTCTACAAGCTTGGCTATGTAAATCATCTTTAGGGCAGGTCGTTGAATTATGAGTTTTTTGAGAAAGACTTTAAGACTTTCTCCATTTCTCCAGTTGATCAACTTGATTTCTCATTTGAGGCTGCCTTTGGTGGAGCAGCTGAAGGTCAGGCAATCCAGGCAGGGACGGCTGAGGATGAGCTGATCGGACTCTGAAGGCGTGGCAGTCAAGGAATTAGTGGTTGCGCAGGCTGCTAAGGAGTAGTCTTTTTGCTTAGACTTAGGATTTTTTTTCTTTTCCTTTTTGTTCTACTTTATTTAAACTTTGTTGGCCTTCAAGCCGGTTTACCTATTTGCTAGAAATTTAATAAACAACTTTCCTTGTTTTGCTTCATCCTTCTGTTTCGCCATGTTTTTTGGAAAACTTTATTCTAGGATGGTCAGCTAGGTCAGCTGCTTCAAAGAAGCAGTCGATCCCACGTCGCCACTTAGGTTTTAGTTTTGTCTTCGGGGCTTCTAGAGCTTTACCTGCAAGAGGAAAAATGCGAGATTTTTAACTTATAAAACCTTCGGACGGACTCATGCTTCTCATAAAAAGCAGAGGAGGTCCGCGTAGCTGCTATAGTTGTGACACTCGACTTTAGTGGCTTCTTGAGCTTTGGCCCTCTCGGGGCAAGTTGCGAGATTTTTAACTTAGAGAGTCGTCGGCCGGACTCATACTTCTTATAGGAAGCAGAAAAAGTTCGCGTAGTTGCTATCGTTGTGACACTTGACTTTAATGGCTTTGAGCCTTGGCCCCCCCGGGGCACGTTGCGAGATTTTTAACTTATAGAGTCGTCGGCTGAACTTATGCTTCTCGTAGGAAGTAGAGGTGGTCCAAGTAGCTGCTATAGTTGTGACACTCGACTTTAGTGGCTTCTTGAGCCTTGGCCTTCCAGGGGCACGTTACGAGATTTTTAACTTATAGAGCCGTCGGCCGGACTCATGCTTCTTGTAGGAAGCATATGAGGTCTGCGTAGCTACTATACTCGTGACATTCGACTTTGTCCTAGCAAAGCTTAAATCATAAACTGTAGGTCAGAAGCATTGCTTTTAAGTAAGTAGACAGGTCCGCGTAGTTATAGCAGGTGTAAGTCTCGGCTTACGGATTGCCTTAGGCTGCCAACCGTTGGGTTGTCGGATGGACGTCTTACTTACAGAAGAAGACAACCCGCATAACCACTTCAGGTGTCGTCTCTGGCTCTCGGAAGCGTTTTTAGGCATGAGGTGTAGGTGGAATAGCGCCTCAGAAGCCACATCATTTCGAGTTGCAACTTGATTCCGCAGGTCATTGAATTAGTATTGCAACACTTTAAAACCAAGCTACGTTCATGAAGACTTGCATGTCGAGGATAGACTATCTTGTCATGCGAACTCTTCCAGTTAGAGACCCGGGATCTCGCGAAATTGAATCTTTCAGTCGGCTAAGTTTGTTCCATGGGAAAGACTATCTTGGCCAATTCTGGGAGTCATCCGGCTCAGGTAGTCGCTGTATTCAGGGGAAACTGAGAATTCGTACCACCCATCCACGTCTGGATATTCTTGATTTGTTTATCATCTCCCTATTGGATAACACACACCATGTCTATAGGGCAGATGACGCATTCTTCTTGTCACATGGGTGGTTGAGGAATTAGTTTACCCTCTTGCGCTGGAGAGCTTACCCATATGGGTGTTGGGGAATTAGTTTACCCTTTCGTGCTGGAGAGCATACCCATATAGGTGTTGGGGAATTAGTTTACCCTTTCGCGTTGAAGAGCTAACCCAGATGGGTGTTGGGGAATTAGTTTATCTTCTCGAGCGGGAGAGTTAACCCAGATGGGTGTCGGGGAATTAGTTTACCCTCTCGCGCTGGAGAGCTAACCTAGATGGGGCTTTGAGTAGTTGTTGTAGGCAGCAGTTAAGCCAGGTTTGTGAATAACTTCTTGGATCGTCATTGAGAATAAAGAAACGCATCAACTATGCTGGAAGGTAGGAACTACATAACAACTGGGATAATCCTTAGCCTGCGAGGTCTTGTTCGCCGAACTGCTTAAGACTTCGAACTTATTTGGATAAGCCTAAACAGAGTTCAAGAGGTGATGAGAGATTTCCCAAGGCATTCCGTCACATTGCTAAATGTGGACTGAGAGTGCTCTGACCTGGCAAAGATACCATTAATCCGCATCGTTTTCAATAGGGGTTCAATGTCAATTTCCACTGCTTGCATAAGCCATACAGCTTGTTTGTCGAGGTATTCGTCACACCAGCCTTCCTCCGTCAATCCTCGATGTATTGCTTCCATTTTAGGCAGCCGTTGGTAGTGTGACCCGCCCCTTGGTGGAATGCGCAATACTTTGTCTAATCCATCTTGGTAAGATCACACTTCATGGGTGGTGGCAGTTCGAACAATGGTTCATTCTTGAGCTTACGGAGAATCTGGCCAATCGGAACTGTGAACTTGGTGAACGCCTTAGGTACGGTGTCATCTCTGTTTGGGGAACGGTCCATACACTTATTTTTTTGCTCGTTCCCACAGGACTGTTTGGCCTCATCCCACAGTGCGTGCTTTTCTGCCAAAGTGTATGAAGCTGCTAGGGTCAGCTCCCCACCTATGATCAATTTTTTGAAAAATGGGTGATCTGTTAGGAGCCCATTTCAGAAAGCTGAGCATGTAATGCTGTCATCGCATCCGACAAACTTCGCCTTCTTGACCTTGAACCTTTTGACGTATGTGCAGAGCTTCTCATTTGGGTTCTTCTTCATGTTGAAGAAGTGGTCGGACTTCTTTTTTATCAAGTTGTAGGACGAATATTCCTTAGTGTAAACCAAGGAAAGTTCGATGAAGTTCCAGATTGAACGTGGCGGCAGGGTGTGGAACCAGTTTTGCACTTCGCCTTGGAGCGTCGTGGCAAAGATCTTGCACATGAGAGCATCATCGTTGCTGCAGAGGGTCATGTCACTTCAGTGGTGCATCAATTGCCTGTCCGGATCTTCATCTTATTTGAACAAAGTAAAGTGTGGTGGGCTATGTTGGAAATGTGCCCTAAAGCCATTCATATGATGATACTTTACGGATATTTCACATGTTAAACTAATCTAGTTTACATATAAAAGGCAAACATTATTGTTTGAGGCGTCTCATATAAATGTTATATGCTTAAACGATAAAGTCCAAGGAATATGTGATTGGAAGAATGCAATCTAATGTAGTTAGATTAATGAGACCATTCTTTCGTAGACACATCCTAAACGTTCCTGATCATAGGATTGCCAATTGGGCATTGACAGTCCGATAAGATCAGTACGTGCTATGTCTTCTCTCAGGGAGAGTGACTAGTCTCGAGTCATTGGTGTGTGTGACATCAAGACAAGTACGTAGGTGCTCAATAGAGAATGAGTTCACTGAACACGATCAACGAGGAGTTCTCATACTCATGTCACATGAGAACTCATGTTTGGGATAATGCAAATTAGTCCTTTGACCTGAGGCATCACAGTTGTTGTCTTGTGGTTAAGTCCTTGATCTTTGATTATGCCAAAGTCACCCCATCGGGGTGTCCACGACATCATTGGGGTTAAGCCACTTAGTCATGGAGACAAGTGAATGTGCAACAATGGATCTCTAACCTTCAATTGGCTTGAGGGAGAATACTCTATGATATGATTAAAATCTCTGGCCAGAGTATGAATGAGATTTGGGAATGCGTTCCAATTCACATTCAAAGTAATCATATAAGCACAAGAATCACATTGGATAGTAGACATGAATAAATAAACTATCAAACCAAACAATGTGGTCAAGAGTATTAGATTAGAGAAAGACCGTATTGCATTTGTAATCCTAAACTGAATAGGTTCTCTACCTCTTCTGATTAGCTTGGGTAGCCATGATATGCTGCTAGGGGTCACTCATGGTTTGTGGAAGCCCTAAACGTGTGTAATCACTAAAGCGAGAATTGAAAGTAAGTTTCAATTCACAATCGATGTAAAATGGTTTTAATCGCCCATTGCCTCGCTAAAAGGAACCTAATGTATCGTACACCAAATAAGGTGGAGATTGAAGAAACAAAGGAGATGAATTAAATGGTTTAATTATTTATGGCAAGGATTAATTAATATGTTAATTAATCAAACGAATAAGTTCGTTAAAAGACCTCGGGATAGTTTTGGACCTTAAGGCCCAATGGGCTTCGAACGTCAAAGCCCATTGACTTAAGTTGTATGACAACTTAATGAATAAAGATTCACAAAGGCCCAAAAGCCCAAATCCATTTAGTGTTGAATTAGGGTTTTTGGTTCTTTAGGTCATTTAAAGAAGTGACTATATAAAGAACTTTATAACCTAAAATTCATAAGTTGTTGATTTTAGAGAAAATTGGTGAGAACACAAAGCTTCCATTTCTCTCTAAGAGGCCAACCACCTTGGGGGATATTGTCTAGCAATTCTATTTCCTCAAGGTCACTCATTTCCTCTCCAATCCAACCTTGGTGTAGAATCTTTAGAGGTTCTCAATTTTGGGAACTTGGAGAACCTATTCTTCTAACCAAATCCATGGAGCTAAGAAGCAAGGAATGAAGGCCCTATCTCTTGGGTGATTATCCTTTGCATATGCAAAGAGGAATCTACAAAGGTAAATATTTCTCAACTAACAAATTGTTGTTTTTAAGTTGAGTCAAGGTTCACCAATCTACTAGGCTTTGAATTTCATGGTAGATGTTTTGTTTTTGAATGCATGAAAGCATGATTCCACCTTTAATTGTTAATTGCATGCTATATGATGGTATTCAAATGAACATGTTTTTCACAAAATTTCCTTCAAGTGGTATCAAGAGCCTAGGTCTAGTAGTTGGTGAATCATTTTGGGTTTTGTAGTTCATAGTTTTTGATTTAAAAGTTGTAATATGTTACAAGCTTTATTCTTGTTTCTTTGAATGTAAATTTTGTTAGAAAATTTGCCATCTCAAATGTTGTAGATGTAGTTCATATGAGCATGAATTTTGGAGCTAAAATTTGGTGCCATGTTTTTTTTTGGGAAATTCGGCCAAATCCAAGGGGTGATTTTTTGGGTTCATGTTTGTCTTGTTAAAATGGTTTTAAAGTGACTTTTGGAACCCCTAAGTACCCTAGGATGTTAACCCTCTTTTGAGTGATGAAAATTTGAGTTTTGGTGAGTGAAAACATTCATGGAGCTATTATGAGTTTTCATGAGTGTTCTTCAATGTTCTTGAAGTTCTTGCCAAGAACAAAAAGTTTTGAAGTTTTGATTCAAAATGTTTTATGTTTTTACATAAAGTTTTGGTTTAATTTTAGTGGGTGATTTTAGTGGGTGATGATTATTTGTAAAGTATTATTAATGGTTTTAATGGTAGACAAACTTTTTTAAAAGTTTGACATAAATTCAATTAATGGTTATAATGGTAGACAAACTTTTTTAAAAGTTTAACATAAATTCAAAATATTTCATCTTTACCTCACCTAATAAAACCCACTTACAAAAACTTTGTAAAAATCATATTTTTTCTATCATGGCCGGCCACCCTAATTAAATAGGGTATTTTTGGGTCTTTTATTCAATTACATAAAGTTTTGATACTTTTGTGTATTTGCACTTTGGCCCAAAAGTTTACGTTTTTACGTTAAGGCCCAAAAACGTTAAAGGACAAATTGTTTTGCTCCTTTAATGAAGTTTTTTTTTGTATTTGTTGAAATTTTTGGGTTCTAGTTGTAATTACATGAAGTAGTGGACTTTTGTGTTTTTACAAAGTGACCCCAAAAGTTTGTGTTTCGCAATATAGCCCAAAAAAGTTGTGGTTATTGCATGATGGCCCAAATTAAGTAGGGAACAAAAATTGTTTTGTCTCTTTAAATGAGAATTGGATTTTCATTTCATTTAGCTCCATTTAAATCAATTTTATGGATACAAAAACCAAATGAAAATGTTGCATTCAATTTAATTAATTAAAGTGTTGATTAATTAAAGGGTGATTATGAACCTAAGCCTACGATAATTGAGCTATGTGATAGGCCGTTTCAAATTTGTTTGAACCATGGGAATGTGTAGATTAATTTTGGTTGTAATTTGATTTGATCAAATGTTGTAAAAGAGCATAAGCTCTTCTTTACTTTAAAGTAATTTGAATTATGCAAATGTTGTAATGAGCATAAGCTCACCTTTACTTTGAAGTACTTCTTTCTTGCTTTATTTGATATGCATGAAAATGAAGTAGAGGGTCCAACGCCCCTAGGAACAACACGCCTTAATGTGATTAAACGCGTAACTAAAATCAATCTCCATCCCTAGTCCGAGATTCAACACTAGGCTCGTGTTGAATCTAAACAAAGGTTCATAGTCATCCTAAGGCCCTAAGGCAACTATATAGTCCATCAAATGAATGCAAACCTTACGTTAGTAGTATCATATACTCTTGCTTTAAAAAACCGTTTTATAAATATAGTGGGAGTATTATATACAACTAAATTGAATCAAATGGACCAATAGTTGTAATAGGACCAAAATTATTTTAATAAAGATTAAAATGAATATGTTTATGTGATGAGACCTAAAACCCTCAACCAAACCATTATTAAGTTGAAAAGCGTGAGAGTGCTTAGAACACTCTTCCGTGGCCTTCCACCGTGGTAGCTCCAATCGTTTATGACTTGTACACCGGCTTCACCCTATCATGGGGGAGTACAAAGTGCATGCTTATACTCAGGAGGAGTCTATATACATACTTGATGAGGTTAGTGTAGGCAACGAGGATGGCCAATATCATATCATTGTGAGGCTATTCTTGAACCCCTTCATGAACTAAGCATGGTGGGAATGACTTAACTAAGTGCAATGGAGCCAATATCATATCATTGTGAGGCAACATTCTCTAGAGGCCAAATTGATGGGTACTTGCATTAGTTGCAAATGAGTAAGTGTACTCTCTCATTATTATTAATGCTAGCCAATATCATATCATTGTGAGGTGGGCTTGGTAATAGTGAGTCTCCCATAACCTACTAAGAGTTTCCTCAAAAACTCTCGAATTCCAATGAGGGATATGGAATTTGCCAAAAATAGTGGGTGGTGCTATTTGATTTAAAGACCCGAATCAAATGGCTTAAAATCAATCAATTTATATTCGTTATGTATTTGTTTACCAATATATTTGCAAACGCTATCCAAAACTTGACAAAGAAAATCCGAATGTTTTAGTTTCCGGACTTGGTAACACAATCCCAAAGATTGTCTTAAATGGATTGTGCATGTACCTAAGAAGTCTCATCCTCACAATCTTCCTATTGATAATGTATCATTGGAAGAACATGTTAGAAATGTCTATCATGAAGAGGACAACACAAACAACCAATGCTTATTCCTTCGTTATATGAACAAAGGAACTTATGAACAAATAAGAGTTGCCTTGAACAACTCTTGAAAGTTTGTAATTATGTTTAGAACATAATGGTTGGTTGACAAAAATAGTCCATCAACATGGACTTATGATGATTTTGAATCATTGAGTGTTGAAGTGATAAACCACTTAACGAGACGGAAACTAAGCTAGGACTTCACCTTTATGTCCCTATCCTAATGGTTCACTAAGTTTATTGTAAACTATGTAGTGAACAATAACAACACACTCTCCAAAATGTTTGATGTGTATAACACAATTGAAAAATGTTTCAAGAGAGATAGTGGGAGTTTAGGGACCATGACTATTGTAGTCAAAGGAGAAGTCAAATGAAGAAGATAAAATTAACTCCAAGGGAACAAACTTTCTTTATGAAAGGATGGACATTGGAAGGGGTATTTGCAAGAAATGTCTTGCAAATGTCAAGAACACACCTTTCGAAGGTGTTGTAAATTGTTCTTGAATAGTTCAAAACAGTTGGTTCTTCTACTTGAATGCTTGATTCCGTATTAGTAACTATGTTTTACAATCGTTGTAAAAGTGTGACTAATAAGAAGTAGAAGATTAATGAGAGAAGAGAAAGTACTTCACATTCGGAACGTGAATGAAATATAGATCTCTGCGAAAGCAGATGGTACTAACTTCCTCATATGAACTACCAAAGAAATTGGAAAAACCAAAGATTGTCTTTACATTCCAATTTTAAGGAACTCAATTCCATCACTATAGTAGAGATGGATGAATGTTTTGTTTGACAAAACATTGTTCTTTATTAATCACTGATTGGATTATAGTAATCTAATTGATTGTCTCTATAGTAGAGATGATATGGTAGCGTTAACTGTTTAGAATATAATGATGCTTAAAACCCAAAAGGTTGCAAGATAGTGGCAATTGTCCACAACATAATACTACTCATGTTGTATGACATTCACCGAAGATCACTCTCGGTTGGACTATAGTTTATTATGAATAAACACAAGTCCGAATACTTTGCAAAAGGTTTCAAAGAATTCAAGAAATGTAAGTTGATGAGTAAAACGTCTAAAGTACTTACCTCCTTAGATTTGATCCAAGGAAAGGTAACACTTTAGATGAGTTTCCTTGAAAGATATCAAGGAAATTAGCATCATAAGATAATGATTTTCTCCATTAGGAGAAGAACGAACTTGAATAAGATTTAGTTCGTTGAATATTATCAATTACCCATATATATAGGATATATACTTCTAAAACAATATGATTGTCAATTAGGAGATCTTCCAAATTTTCATAACTCCATAGGATGTAGTTGGAAAGAAAGACAAATCTTAATCATGTTAAGATTTGGGGTTGTGTGCTAATGAGCAATATTTGTTTAAAAATTATCTTGTGGATATCCTTAAATTAACCTTTGGATATCACTTCTATAAACCAACCAACAAATGTTGTTTGTTGAGTAGTTCATTGTAATCCTACAATGAGATTTGCCTTAGAGCAAATGAACTAGGAATAGAACTCAAAAGAATGGGTTCTTTGAGAGACAAGATGATAATCAACAAATATAACAACCTAGTTCCTATACCACAAGCTCCAAGGTAGTCAAAAAGAATTTTAAACCGTCTCAGTTGAATGGTTTGAACTTTATGACTACATTGAGTGTATATACAACATATACTCAAGGAAATGGTAAAGTACCATTTGACCCGAAATAATGAAACCTTCATAGCTAATTGGTAGCTTAAGGTGACTACAATCAAAGAGAATGGTTGACTTTGAAGGAACCATCTTTGACGTAGTCTTAGTTTCAATTAATTCGAAGATTGCTAGCTACAACTAAATGGTGATTCAATGTTTGGACATGATATAGGTTTCCGAAACCATTATTAAGATAGTCTTGATAATTTATGTCTAAAACTATGAATCACAAGACATGTAAGTTGTAGAGATCCAACCATCATGGATCTAAGCAAGCTAGTGGGAGCCATAAACGTCTTATGAGGGAAAGATCAAATTGTTTGATTTCTCATAAAGATGTAAATGAATCTTTTGTTTACTAGGTTTACAAAAGATTAGTGGGAGTTAATCATATTCCTAAATTTAAATATATGTATGATATATTAATTTTGGAAATGAAAAGAATACTTCATTATTAAAGTTATGACTTTAAACTTTCTATAACGATATAATGTATATGGGAGACATAGTCTATATACATGGGATGGAAATCTATAATGATAGATTTTAGGATATAATTGGATTATATCATGCCCTAATAATAGACAAAAGGATGCTAGGAAGTTTCTCATATAATGATAAACTTCAATCAGAAGAACAACTCTAGTGAGACTAGGAGGTAGCTCTTCTCAAAGGGAACGTACCCTTTGACTCCCAAAGAAATAATGCATAAATAGAATCCTTTATGCATAGGCAAAAAGGTGATTTACGTATTTCATATTGTATGAAAACGTTGATATGAATTGTACCTAGATCGGTACAAGGCGATATCAGTGCAAGCCCAGGATCAGAACCATGGCAACTGTCAAGTGAATCCTTAAGTATTTAAGAAATACTAAAGGATAGGTTCCTCGAAGAATGAGGAAAAATTAGAGTAACGTAATGGAAGCGTAAATGTATTAGATTATGAATCTAATCCATCATTGGATGTTTCTTCATTATGAATGAAGAGATAAACAGATATCTCTTTATTATGACTAAAGAGATATTTGGATGGAAACATTAAAGTAATGACTTTAGTGTGTTCCATTATGAATGCAAAATATATTGCCATATAGAAGTTTACAACAATGTTGTTTGGATGGGAAAGTTCATTTATGAACTCTCTATTCGGTTCCAACCAGAAAGTGTATCTAGTGTACTGACACTACGACACTAATGGGGCGATAGCTCAAGCCTGGGAATCAAGGTCTCATCAAGATCCGAACTCATATGAGAGACTGAACCACATGATTGGGAATCATGTATAATGGTGACGTCGATATTCTCAAGGTTGCTTCTATGGATAACATATAGATATCCATTGCCTAGGCCTACTACTCAGCCATTTAGGAAATGACTACAGAAGATGAATCATAACAGATGACCAAGCTGATTGGCTCTAGTGCAAGTGGGAGATTGTTGGAAATGTGCCCTAAGGCCATTCATATGATGATACTTTACGGATATTTCACATGTTAAACTAATCTAGTTTACATATAAAAGGCAAACATTATTGTTTGAGGCGTCTCATATAAATGTTATATGCTTAAACGATAAAGTCCAAGGAATATGTGATTGGAAGAATGCAATCTAATGTAGTTAGATTAATGAGACCATTCTTTCGTAGACACATCCTAAACGTTCCTGATCATAGGATTGCCAATTGGGCATTGACAGTCCGATAAGATCAGTACGTGCTATGTCTTCTCTCAGGGAGAGTGACTAGTCTCGAGTCATTGGTGTGTGTGACATCAAGACAAGTACGTAGGTGCTCAATAGAGAATGAGTTCACTGAACACGATTAACGAGGAGTTCTCATACTCATGTCACATGAGAACTCATGTTTGGGATAATGCAAATTAGTCATTTGACCTGAGGCATCACAGTTGTTGTCTTGTGGTTAAGTCCTTGATCTTTGATTATGCCAAAGTCACCCCATCGGGGTGTCCACGACATCATTGGGGTTAAGCCACTTAGTCATGGAGACAAGTGAATGCGCAACAAGGGATCTCTAACCTTCAATTGGCTTGAGGGAGAATACTCTATGATATGATTAAAATCTCTGGCCAGAGTATGAATGAGATTTGGGAATGCGTTCCAATTCACATTCAAAGTAATCATATAAGCACAAGAATCACATTGGATAGTAGACATGAATAAATAAACTATCAAACCAAACAATGTGGTCAAGAGTATTAGATTAGAGAAAGACCGTACTGCATTTGTAATCCTAAACTGAATAGGTTCTCTACCTCTTCTGATTAGCTTGGGTAGCCATGATATGCTGCTAGGGGTCACTCATGGTTTGTGGAAGCCCTAAACGTGTGTAATCACTAAAGGGAGAATTGAAAGTAAGTTTCAATTCACAATCGATGTAAAATGGTTTTAATCGCCCACTGCCTCGCTAAAAGGAACCTAATGTATCGTACACCAAATAAGGTGGAGATTGAAGAAACAAAGGAGATGAATTAAATGGTTTAATTATTTATGGCAATGATTAATTAATATGTTAATTAATCAAACGAATAAGTTCGTTAAAAGACCTCGGGATAGTTTTGGACCTTAAGGCCCAATGGGCTTCGAACGTCAAAGCCCATTGACTTAAGTTGTATGACAACTTAATGAATAAAGATTCACAAAGGCCCAAAAGCCCAAATCCATTTAGTGTTGAATTAGGGTTTTTGGTTCTTTAGGTCATTTAAAGAAGTGACTATATAAAGAACTTTATAACCTAAAATTCATAAGTTGTTGATTTTAGAGAAAATTGGTGAGAACACAAAGCTTCCATTTCTCTCTAAGAGGCCAACCACCTTGGGGGATATTGTCTAGCAATTCTATTTCCTCAAGGTCACTCATTTCCTCTCCAATCCAACCTTGGTGTAGAATCTTTAGAGGTTCTCAATTTTGGGAACTTGGAGAACCTATTCTTCTAACCAAATCCATGGAGCTAAGAAGCAAGGAATGAAGGCCCTATCTCTTGGGTGATTATCCTTTGCATATGCAAAGAGGAATCTACAAAGGTAAATATTTCTCAACTAACAAATTGTTGTTTTTAAGTTGAGTCAAGGTTCACCAATCTACTAGGCTTTGAATTTCATGGTAGATGTTTTGTTTTTAAATGCATGAAAGCATGATTCCGCCTTTAATTGTTAATTGCATGCTATATGATGTTATTCAAATGAACATGTTTTTCACAAAATTTCCTCCAGGCTAAACTTTTACGGGGGCTCTGTCTGCTCGATCTTGTCTATGAATGGTGACCTACTCAGGTTGGCCACGTCTCTACGGAGGGCATCATCGGTGATATCAATGCGTTAAAATCCACGCAGCTGCTCTACTACGAGCCTTTGTACTTCATCTTGGATTTGTGCCTGGTGGAGCACCGGAGCCATCGGCTGCCCCCGGTGCTGACTTGTTGGTCCAAGTTACTTTTCGGCATGCCCTGCTCGTCTGTGCCGCTGTCGCGATGCACGTGGTCCGCTTTGTGCCACTCATCGTCACTCTTGGCAGAGGCTGCCAGTGGAACTTGAGCTGGACTGCTCTCATGCTCCCCTTTAGGCGTCATGCAGCTACCTACTCTGTTGCCTCGTAAGAGGATCTCTTTGTGGGCTTAGCCTCTTGTGAACGCTTCTCCTGGAATGTATTGAGTGCTTGTTGGAGTGTGGGCCCAACCTCGAATGCACATTGACTCGTGAGTCGAGTCGGGAATGAACGCTTCTCTGCGTATCTAGGCGGAAGAAGACGTTTTTCCGAGGGCCCAAACAAGAGTGCACACTACTCGAACGCACGGTTTATGGTGGGCTGAGTAGCTCTTTACCGGGACGTCACTGGATTGAGTCACGTTCTTCCGCCCTTGTCTTGGTTCGGGACACCCACTACTACAAAATTATCTATAACTGGCGGTTCAAAAACCGATAAAAAACGTATATTACTGTCGAGTGGCGGATATAATAAGCGACATAATTGCCTGCGTCAGGAAATGAATATTCCTACAGAAAATACTCTAAAACCGACCGAAATCCTGTCGGTTATAACCGACATGATATATATTTATAATAAATAAATAAGAGAATTTCTGTTGGATAAAACAGACAGAAAATACTAAAACCACCAGGACTTCTGTCGGATATAACCGACAGAAAATTTATTATAAGAATAAATAAAAGCATTCTTGTCAGGTAAAACCGACAGAAAATATATTAATAATAAAAAAAAATTTGCATTTTCCATATCCCCTGCATTCACCATCCGAAACCTCGCCGGAGCTCGATCTTGACAACCTCAGGGCCCTTAAAGTCATGTTTATTTTTAATCTATTCAATTGGAAGGTCATAAAAAAATTATGCAATCCTGCTGTTCTTGAGGCAGCATTTTCTAACATAGCAGAATACGAAGCACCGACAAGAAAATGCATATGCAGAGCGAAATACTCAAGTAACAGCTTAGAAGCCATATCACCAGCTTCACTACCATTATGACCATAAAAAACAGCAACAATTCCAACTCTAACCTCCTCAATTCCACCAACGTTACCTGCGTGAAAGAAAATCATACTAACTCCAATTTATTGTCAAATCAACGAGAGAGAAATAGATAGGTTCTGGAGCGCACCAGGAAAGGGAATGCTGAAGTTGAGGGCGTAGAGAATGCGATCCTCCAGCGGCCTTGTACGATCTTCGAGCACGGCCGTTTCACAGCTGGACATGCTTCGAGAGCGGGAAGCGTACCCGTCGGAGTGCCTTCATTGAAGGCATTCTTGGGACTCGAAAACCGCCGGGGCACCGCCATGTTCGTACAGTGTCAAGCACGTCGACGATTCACCTCCGTACGAGCGCGTCACGAAGGCTACGATTACGGTTAGGCGAACCAAGCTGCAATCTGAAAGCTCAAAGTCTCATGCAGATGGTGTTTTTGCGGAAGCTGAAAATAATATATCCCCTTCTGTGGAATCAAAGCTTGAGACTAATGCCAAAGAAAATGAGCTTGTGTTGACAAAGAAAATGAGGAGAGGAGAAAAGGGAGAAGGGAGAAGCACCGGCGCAAGGAAGAGATGGATGGGTTATATTATGGAAAATTTTCATTACTGTCGGTTAAAACCGACAGAAACTTTTCATTAATGTAGGTTATAACTGACAGAAACAAAATGGCGGCAAAAATCCCCCCAAAATTCCCTGTGAAAATTTTAAATTCCCCCCCCCCAAATTTTGTTACGATTTAAAAAAATAAAATAATAATTGTTTGGTTTAATAAATAAATAAATAATATGTATTTAAATAGAATATGTTTTTAAAAATTAAATAAATAATTGTTTGGTTTAATAGATAATTTTTACATTTTTGATTTAATAGATAATAATCCATGTAAAATATACGATAAAGAAACAAAAAGAGAATTGTACAATGAAAATGTCATCGCACAAACTAAATATTGTCTAATAAACACTTGAAAAACATAAATAAAAATTTAGCACAAATTACTTTTCCCACTTCAAAATTTAGGCAAATTTATGCATTCTACGAAACTAGTTTCCATGATCTAACCGTCAAACTTGTTTGTAGATACTACAAGATCGCATACGTAAAAAATCGTAAAAAACAAACATTCAAAGATTACGTAACGGAACAAAAGTTTTCGACGGTTATAAACGAAAATTCACAATTTAATGGTTATTTTAGCTTCGATTTTAATGATTTTTTACAGATACACTTCTCGACCCTATAAGAATGTAATGAATAAATTTGATCTTCAATTTAAAATATTTACACTAATGGCACCACAAAATCTTATTTTATACTTAATAGAAGTATAACATTAACTCTAAGTGTTTGTTTAATCTACTATTTTGATGCGATATACATTCTATGAAGCGTTTTTCAACGATCCAACCGTCAAACTTATTTGTACACACTCCGATTTTAATGATTTTTTACAGCTATACTCCTCGACCCTATAAGAATGCATTGAAGGAATTCGATCTTCAATTTAAAATATTTACACTAGTGGATACCACAAAATCTTATTTTATACTTGATGGGGAAGTATAACATTAACTCTAAGTGTTGTTTAATCTATCGTTTTGACTCGATATGCATTCTACGAAACGTTTTTCAATGATCCAACTGTCAAATTTATTTGTACACACTCCAAGATTGCATTTTTGGTTTAATAGATAATAATCCATGTAAAATATACGATAAAGAAACAAAAAGAGAATTGTACAATGAAAATGTCATCGCACAAACTAAATATTGTCTAATAAACACTTGAAAAACATAAATAAAAATTTAGCACAAATTACTTTTCCCACTTCAAAATTTAGGCAAATTTATGCATTCTACAAAACTAGTTTCCATGATCTAACCGTCAAACTTGTTTGTAGATACTACAAGATCGCATACGTAAAAAATCGTAAAAAACAAACATTCAGAGATTACGTAACAGAACAAAAGTTTTCGACGGTTATAAATGAAAATTCACAATTTAACGGTTATTTTAGCTCTGATTTTAATGATTTTTTACAACTAAACTCCTCGACCCTATACGAATGCAATGAATAAATTTGATCTTCAATTTAACATATTTACACTAGTGGATACCTCAAAATCTTATTTTATACTTAATGGAAGTATAACATTAACTCTTAAGTGTTTATTTAATCTACCGTTTTGACGCGATACACATTCTACAAAACTTTTTTCAATGATCTAACCGTCAAATTCGTTTGGACATACTCCGAGATCACATACGAAAAAAATCACAAAAAACAAACATTCAGAGATTAGGTAACAAAACAAAAGTTTTTGAAGGTTATAAACGAAAAATCAAAATTTAACGGTTATTTTAGCTCCGATTTTGATGATTTTTTTACAGCTACACTCCTTGACCTTATAAGAATGCATTGAATGAATTCGATCTTCAATTTAAAATATTTACACTAGTGGATACCACAAAATCTTATTTTATACTTGATGGGGAAGTATAACATTAACTCTAAGTGTTGGTTTAATCTACCGTTTAGATGCGATATGCATTCTACGAAACTTTTTTCAACGATCCAACTGTCAAACTTGTTTGTACACACTCGAAGATCGCATACGTAAAAAATCGCAAAAGACAAACATTAAAAGATTAGGTAATGGAACAAAGTTTTTTATGGTTATAAACAAAAAATTACAATTTAACGGTTATTTTAGCTTCGATTTTGATGATTTTTTGCAGCTACACTCCTCAATCCTATAAGAATGCAATGAATGAATTCGATCTTCAATTTAAAATAATTACACTAGTGGATAAATCGTATTTTATACTTAATGGAAGTATAACATTAACTCTTAAGTGTTTGTTAAATCTATCAATTTTATAGGATATGCATTCTACGAAACTAGTTTCAACGATCAAACCGTCAAATATGCTTGTATATACTCCGAGATAGCATGTGTAAAAAATCGCAAAAAAAAAAAAAATATTCAGAGATTATTCTGGCGGCCATTCAAAATTTTGCTTTGTTCGTGTCAGTTATATCCGACAAGGCCATGAGTGAAAAAAATATATTTAAAACATGTGTTTATTTATTTATTTTTAATCAATATAACATTGTAAAATAATAAAATCAGATATGATAGAGTACACCAGATGCTCATGTGTTTTTATGTGCCAGACAATGTGCTTTGTGACGCATTGAAAAAAAATTGTTTGAATTTCTTTGTATCTTGTTGCTTGCCTGTGAGGGAGCATAATCATTATTACAAAAATGATAGAACTTCAAATTGTAGTATATTGTTCTTATTCTCTCAGAAAACTTATGGCTCGTGGGAATTGGGTTCATTAGACTTTAGGGTCAAGATTGAAAAAAAATATTTAAAATATGTGTTTATTTATTTATTTATAATCAATATAACATTTTAAAATAATAAAATTTTCATTTCTATCGGTTATAACCGCCAGAATACTAAAATAATAAACGCCAGAAAGTAAAATAATAAAATAGTCAATTTTTGTCGGTTATAACCGCCACCATTAACATAAAAACCGCCAGAATCTTTCAAAAATATTTAAAAAAAAGATTAAAAAATATTGTTGGATATAACTGACAGTATTCTTTTGATATCCACCATTAAATATCCGTCAGGAATTTCTGTCGGATATAACAGACATGATTTTTCTAATATTCGCCACTAATTAAATTATGTGTCGGATACAGTTTATCCGACAGGATTTTTCTAAAACCGCCACCATCATCAACCACCTAAAGCTAATATTGTAGTAGTGACCTCGTCTGGGGCGCGCCGCATCTCGATGTGCTCGAGGATTCCGAAGAATGGGCATCTCCATATGTGGTGGAAGATTCTGAAAAATGGGCATCTCCGTGTGTGGTGGAAGTATAGTGGGTTGCAGGTACAAAACTTAAGCCCAAAGTGGGCATTCTTGCAGAAAAGTGGGGTGAAAATAACCCTGAATCGATCGTGGGACTGGTGGTTAGAATTTGGATCATTGAATGTGGCCTTGGATTGGATTGGGTTGAAGGCTGGATTGCCGGAGCGGTGATAGAAGCATATTTATGCGACTTTGTTAGCCTATTGCTTTGCATTTACTGAGTTAGTTTCTGTTTATTAGAGGGATTTAAGTTATTTTCGTGTGTTTGTAGGTCTAATTGGGAAAGGTGACAATAAAGGGCAAAATTGAGCAATTTGGAGCAGTTTTGGACTTGGATTGCATAGCATGCGTATGGAGCACTTGGGATAGACGTTTTTGGTGGTCAAATGAGGCTAGGAATGTGCTACAATCTCGAAGAATTAGGATTGAGGCTTGGAAGACAAGGAATCAGAAATTAAAGGGAAACCTTATCCAATCTTATCTTATCCAACCTTATCCAACCTTATCTTATCCTATCCTAATCCTACTTTACCTTATCTCCAGCTCCAAGGGGGATTCCTTATCACATTAAACCACTTCTTATCTAATTTAAGGAGTCCTAAATAATGCAAATAACCAAATCCTTTTCCTCCACAAATTGTGCCGTGCCCCTGCCTATAAATACTACTTATTGCCGCAACGTTCAGGGGGGAGAGAGGAGAAAAATACAAAGAGTGCCGCATGTTTCTGAGAGGAAAAAAGTGATTTGTGCTTGCAAGGAAGGAGAGGAGGAGGAGAGCCGTGCTGCATCCAAGGATTGTGCAATTTGCCATTGGATTGCTGGGGAATTCCAGAGTTCTTTCTATCCTTATTTTAGTTTCGATGTTTATTTTAGATTGCTTTTCAACTATGATGAACATGTGTAACTAAATTTCTTTTTAGCTAAAGGTGAATTCGAAGCCATGAACATATGTTTTATATGAATTGATTACATCCAGTTATTGTTTCATAAAACATGAATGCGATTTACTTATCTGTTTTATTAAGAACGTGTTCTTGTGTGTTGATTAAGGGTGCACACTTAGTTTGCATGCAGGGATTTGATGCTAGAATATAAGGGAATTTCACCTAATCGTTATGAACTTATATTTGCAAGTAGTAAAAGTCACTAGTCATGATTGAGTTAAGTAAATTCCTGGCAGGAGTATCATGCAGTTCATAGTTACGAATGCTTTGTCAATGCTTATGATTTTCACAGAACTTAATGATCTTGATATGTATCTCTATCATGTTGTTCATAGTTAGGGAACTTGAGAAGAATAATTTGGTTGCGTCGTTGAGTCCAATTCAATAAACTTAGGAAAATCTGAGAGTTAATTAGTGTTGTTCACAATTAATTTGGGGCATTGTCATTCATGGTTTATAGAAAGAATAACTGGAAATTGATTTATGTGCATATGTTTCATATGTGGAGAAGAATCCTCTAACTAGCTTTTCACCCATAGTCCCTTTACAACTCAATTTAATTGTTGCTATTTACTTTTGTTTCTTAAAATTCGTCAAAAAACCCCCTTAGTTCTTATTTTGTGTTAGTTTAGTCTAGTTTACAGTTTTTAAGTCCAGTTTGTGTTGATTAGCATCCCTCCTAATCCCCGGCCTAGAACGATATCTACTTGCTCATACTACAATTATCAAAATTATAGGGTTTAATTTGTGTGTTAGTTTCTACCACATCAAATTTTGGCACCGTTGTCGGGGATTAGTAAAATTGCTAATCACTCTGTTTTTTGTTTATTTTACTTTTGCTATTTGATTTAGTTTTATTTCTTTGATTTCAGGTACTAGAGAAGCAAGACATGGCAATTGCTAATCTTCAAGCTCAAATGGCGAATCTTACTTCTCTTATGTCGCAGTATATCGAAAGGTCCAAAAATGCAAAGTGTCCCTTCATTTGGTGTGTCCTATAGGCAAGGATATCAAACTAATCAACATCCTCAATTAATTGAGAATAGAGGTTGGGAGAGTGTCAATTCTTGGGGTTATCAGGGCCATAATCAATCAAGGAACGACTTGTTTTCCAACATTTACAATCCAGGTGGGAGAGATCATTCAAATTTTATGTGGAGGGAACCTCAACAAGTTCAACAAGAAGGATATTGGCAACCATCTAAGGAGTTCCATTCAAGACCTATGCAGCCACCACAGCCCCCCCCACAACAATCCCAACCAAATTCAAGTTCGTCAATGGATTACGATAAAATTCTTCAAACACTAACTTCTTTGACTCAGGGTTTACAAGACCAAGCTAAATAGATGGGCAACGTGAAGAATCAAATTGGACAGATCGCAGAATTCATGGGACAAATTCGAGAACAAAGCGAACTTTCCAGCTCAACCAATGTCAATTTGATGGGAGATTTTGAAATGGCTGAAGCTATCACTTTGAGAAGTGGTATGGAGGTTGCAGGTGATTTGAAGGTGTCCAACCATAGCCTAGAAGTAAACAAAGAGGAGCTGTCTGAAGAGGATGAGGAAGACTCAGCCATGGCAAGCTTAGAAGAAGCCTTGTAGCAGCATCTAATCATCCCCAATCCTAGTGCCGCAGCCACCCTAACTCCCCCACCATCCAATTCAAGTAAGGTTGTTCCAAATTCAATTCTTTCTAACCCCATTCCACCAAATGTACCTTTTCCTTGCAGGATTTTGCAATCTAAGAAAGAAGAGGGAAATGAAGACATCTTCGAAACCTTTCAAAAGATTCAAGAGAAAGAAGTGGCTGGGGAATATCTAGAATTCATTAAAGATGATGCACTTGAGACTACCATCGCCAAAGAAGTTAGATTTTATGACACGGGACAAGTCACTGCCCTCACGCTAAATCTGGCCAAGAGCAACATTCCTAAAACTTTCGCAATATTCTTTATCCTTGAGTTCTTGTCGCAGCACACAGTTAAGCCACCTCCTCAAATTTCAATTTCATTTTCTACTAACATGTTGTTGATTTCAATGATTCAGGCACCCACTCTAGAATTTAAACCATTACTGGATCATTTCAAGTATCACCTTCCATTCAAAGATCAAGTCCATGTCGTTGGCCCTAGTGAAGCTTAAATGACGGTATCGTTCGGTTGGAAGACGTTAAAGAAAGAACTTCTTGGGAGGCAACCCATGTGTTCGAATAAAGAGACAATGGACTCTCCGGCTCCTACAACCAGATTTGCATTCTTTTACCCTTCTCTTTATTGTTTTTACTTTGCCATGCTTGTCTTGTTTGCTAGTCGTCTTTTGTTGCTTTCTTGTTTAAGTTTTATTTTGAAACATTGAGGACAATGTTTGGTTTAAGTGTGGGAGGGGGGGTAAACAGATTGCTTTTCATGAGTTTTCTTTGAATTTCATCACCTATCACTGTTAATGTTGTTACTAACTGTTTTTAAGTGTTTTATTATGTTTTAAAGTCAAAATTCGAAAATTTTTAAAAAAATTGAAAAAAAAATCGAAATTTTTTGAGAAAAATACCAAAAAAAGTCAATTTTGTTGCTTGTTTGTGTCTTAGGGTACCTTCCAACACAATGATGAGGATTTGGTTTTTAATTGCATGACTGTTAAAGAAAGTTACAAACATGGGTGAAAGTTTGATACGCTCTTTGGTTAATATTTAGTTGTAGTTGTCATTTACGAATTCACATGCAATCACAAAGGAAAAAAAATCAGTTTTTGTAACATGCTTGATGGAAGAAACTCAAACTAACGCTACAACCCTGAGAGACTTGAGCCTATTCTTTGTTTGGAGAGTTATTAATATGTGATATTCTTGCTTTCTAAAGTCGTTGCATGATCTCATTATTTCTTTGCTTGGTTGCTACTTAGAATGCTTTTTCATCATTTTAGTTCCAAATACTAGAATTCAGCCCGTTTCATTTAAAGCTTAAAATTGATTACATAACAAAGAATAGAAAAAAGTTGTTTAGTTACCACCAGAGCCAAAAAGCCTTATCCGTTGCATATGTATTGTAGGTTTAACCCCTTTGAGCCTTATTTAGCCTATTTTCTTTGTTAGCCTGCATTATCCCTACCTAATCTAGCATAGGAATATCCATACCCTTGTTCTTAAAGAATAGTGAAGCATGACTTGTTGGGAATTCCTTTCGATCTACAATATGCAGAAAAACAAGTATGGGGGAAGAATTTGTCATTGTGAATTGGTGAAGTAGTATGTTTTGTGAACCAAAAAAAAATGGAAAAAAGAAAAAAAAAACCGAGAAAAAAAAAACCGAGAAAAAAAAAAGAAAGAAAAAAGAAAAAAAGTTGGAAAGAAGTGAGAATGAGTTCATAAGTGTTGGTTGTTGAAGAAGGGTCAAAAATGTGACATGATCCTAAATGTTGTACGAATCTCCCCTTTGTGTTTTAACTTGGGTGCTGCAATCAAAAGTTGAATTTTAAGTGTTGATTTTATTACTTTGCTTACTATCACTTTAAGAACCTTTGTTTATCATTAACCATTCTTTGTTAGCCAATACCTTAGCCCCATTACAACCCTTAGACTTTTATCTTGATTGTTATGTTATTCAATATGTGGAGTTTGAAATTGGTGCGAGCATATGGAATCCCTGGTTCTTGCTTCTAAGTAGTGGCATTCCGTTCATGAGATCATATATATGTTATATTAATAATTCCAGAAAGTGCCTTCTTTGTTATAACATATGTGAGTGTTAGTCTACATGTTTACATCAATCTTCTCACATATACTTAGTATAGGGAGTGTAGTCAGAAAATTTGTGTGAAAATAGAGAGTATATCCGGTAAGGAATTGAGTGAATTCTCTAAGGTATGTTACTACATTCAAAATGTTGTTTTAATTGATTAAATGCGAGCTAGTGAGTGGTTACTGCGATTAAATATAAGATCGAGGGTAAGGATGGCTAAAATCTATGGGAGTAGTGATTTTTAAAGTGTCATGTTTCATTGGAAATCCCTGAGGCAATTGTTGGAAGGTTTAGGTTGTGTTTTGTTTTCTTCATTTTGCTCGAGGACTAGCAAAAGCTAAGTGTGGGGGAATTTGATAGGAGCATATTATGCGACTTTGTTAGCCTATTTCTTTGCATTTACTTAGTTAGTTTCTATTTATTAGAGGGATTTAAGTTATTTTCGTGTGTTTGTAGGTCCAATTGGCAAACGTGACAATAAAGGGCAAAATGAAGCAATTTGGAGCAGTTTTGGACTTGGATTGGATAGCATGAGTGGGGAGCACTTGGGATGGACATTTTTGGTGGTCAAATGAGGCTAGGAATGTGCTACAATCTGGAAGAATTAGGATTGAGGCTTGGAAGACAAGGAATCAGAAATTAAAGGGAAACCTTATCCAATCTTATCTTATCCAACCTTATCCAACCTTATCTTATCCTATCCTAATCCTACTTTACGTTATCTCCAGTTGCAAGGGGGATTCCTTATCACATTAAACCACTTCTTATCTGATTTAAGGAGTCCTAAAACAATGCAAATAACCAAATCCTTTTCGTCCACAAATTGTGCCGTGCCCCTGCCTATAAATACTACTTATTGCCGCAACTTTTAGGGGGGAGAGAGGAGAAAAATACAGAGAGTGCCGCATGTTTCTGAGAGGAAAAGAGTGATTTTTGCTTGCAAGGAAGAAGATGAGGAGGAGAGCCGTGCTGCATCCAAGGATTATGCAATCTGCCATTAGAGTGATGGGGAATTCCAGAGTTCTTTCTATCCTTATTTTAGTTTCGATGTTTATTTTAGATTGCTTTTCAACTATGATGAACATGTGTAACTAAATTTCTTTTTAGCTAAAGGTGAATTCGAAGCCATGAACATATGTTTTATATGAATTGATTACATCCAGTTATAATTTCATGAATCATTATGAACTTATATTTGTAAGTAGTAAAAGTCACTAGTCATGATTGAGTTAAGTAAATTCCTGGCAGGAGTATCATGCAGTTCATAGTTACAAATGTTTTGTCAATGCTTATGATTTTCACAGAACTTAATGATCTTGATATGTATCTTTATCATGCTGTTCATAGTTAGGGAACTTGAGAAGAATAATTTGGTTGCGTCGCTGAGTCCAATTCAATGAACTTAGGAAAATCTGAGAGTTAATTAGTTCTGTTCACAATTAATTTGGGGCATTGTCATTCATGGTTTATAGAAAGAATAACTGGAAATCGATTTATGTGCATATGTTTCATGTGTGGAGAAGAATCCTCTAGCTAGCTTTTCACCCATATTCCCTTTACAACTCAATTTAATTGCTGCTATTTACTTTTGTTTCTTAAAACTCGTCAAAAAACCCCCTTAGTTCTTATTTTGTGTTAGTTTAGTCTAGTTTACAGTTTTTAAGTCCAGTTTGTGTTGATTAGCATCCCTCCTAATCCCCGGCCTAGAACGATCCCTACTTGCTCATACTACAATTATCTAAATTATAGGGTTTAATTTGTGTGTTAGTTTCTACCACATCAAGCGGGATTGCGGGGCGCGTTGGATCGACGCTTGCTCGACTTGGGCCTGTATGGTCGGGGGCCCTTCTGGCCGTTGGGCTGCCACATCATGGCCTGCTGGCTGGGTGGCTTAGGCTTAGACCCGTGGAGCTATCTGGCTGGTAACAGTTGTCGTGTTCTTGGCTAGGGTATGGGTCTGCTGCTGCAGTGGGCTAGGCCTCCTGTCTTAGGTGTACTATGGCAGCTACCAGATTTTGGGCCTCCTGCCCATGGGCTTGGAAGTGGACCTGGGCCTCCTGCCCAAGGTTTGGTTGGGTGCGGCGCTGCAAAGGCATCGGTGGTGGAAGTGGTGTCGTGGCCTGGTGGCTTTGTCGCGGCTGCTCGGTTACGAATCCTCCTGCCGTCGCGTTGAGCCTTGAGAATCGATGTCGTAGGTCTATGTCCTCATCTCCACTTTCCGGTCCAAATCCTTGTACGTACGCGGTTCCGTTCGTCGTAGTTTCTGAATTTCCTACCATTGTATCCTTTCTCCAGGGATTGATCAAGAAACTTTTCTAAGAAAAATTAATTGATACGACGTGTAAGAAATTCAACGTAACAGAAAATTCAAGAAACAAATGCAAGAGGCTTCTTCGAGTATTTGAATTAGCTCTCAATGAAAGCACCAATTCGTCGATGCAAATTTCTGTCGCCTTCAGTCTTGATGAAAATGCGCTTGCAAAACAATCAACACCTTTGATCAAAGACCTAAGCCTCACTCGCCCACGAGGTGGAGGGTGGGTTAGGCGAATGGATCTTCGATGCCTAAGTTAGTTTATCTGAGAGAGTAAAGTGTTTAGGGCTTTTTAGGGGTAGCTAAAGCCCTGAAAATTTGGTAGAATATGGGGTATTTATAGGGATAGGGCCGACCACAATGTTAGAGTTTTACCCTGCACGTGGCGGCATCCTATTGGCCTAGGTGTTTATGGAGAAATATTCTCAAAATATTCTTAAGATATTAAATAGGAAATAATATCTTGAGATAATGGTGTAATTATCCCTAATTTATTTAAATTGGGATTACTTACTTGATTGGAGTCAGTCTTCAATAGGGAATGTATTAAAGATAGGATTTGGGTAATTAATCCTTATCTTTAATTCCTTGGCAAGGGCAGGTGAGCTGTGGACAGTCGTATTCAGCTGCCGAGACTTTCAGGGGCGTGAGCTACGCGTGGGAGTATCTGAGAAGGCTGCCCATTTATTGAGGGCAATCTTGTCTTTCTTGAATAAAAATCCACGTGTCGCCTGTAGAATTTTTGGGATTATTGTAGGCTCCACAATACTCATGCTCATAATCTTACATTCTCCCACTTGAGCAAGTATAAATTTGAAATACAATATTCATTCAAGTTCCAATAAAAGTGATCGCTTAGTCTTTGCTTTGAAAATTCATCATAAACAATCTACCTATGCATTTCAAAATATAGAACCAAGGAATTTATAACTACAGTCCACAATGTAATTGTCATTCTATGATCACATACATTGAATATGTTTATAACAATATGACCAAACTGTATAAGGAGAACGTAAACTGTCTCCCCCTATTCACTAACTTACTTTAGTAAAATAAGTACAACACATATAGCATAACAATCAAACCTGGAGTTCATTCCAATATAATGAATAACACAACTTTAATTCAAACAATTGCCCGAGTCAAATGACAAACTGATCCTCAAAGAATCAAACTGAATTAACTTTATCGTTAAGAACAATCAATCACAAAAGTTTGAAAAGATTGAACTTCTTAAATAAAAATTAAAACTGAACTAGCTAACAACAAATACCAGCTGAAAGAAAAACTAAGTAAAACTCAACTTAATCATGTTTGCACCACCACACCAACCTTTTAAACTTCATTGCAGCAGCAGCAAACCTGATGACTAAAGCTCACTATTGCACTAGCTACAACTCCAAATTCTCGAACTAACAAAATCACTCCCACTGATCAAGAGATCCTAGCAATCTCATCCAGTAAACTTGCAATTTAAATATGTCAACTGGCAATGCCTTGGTCAAAGGATCTGCGTTTATAATTGTTTTTATATCTTTATTGAAGTAGATAGCGATATTTTCATGTGTAATTGTTTCGTATCTCTTTTATAGGTAAATGAAGATGTTAAATGTTTTTAAGGAAAAAGGTGTTTTAGATATCAGTATCATAAGTAAATAATTGTGTATAATTAAAATTTTCGATTTAATTCCATAGTTACTACTCATGGGAAAATAGTCATACAAATAAGAAATGAATGGAAAAATTAGGTTCAAATGAAACCACATCATGTTGGGTTAAACCAAAATGTTTATTGTAACTGTATATATGCCAACAAATATGTTGGACAGGATCGAAGAGAATGATTTGCATGGCACGGATACACTGCCATGATGGTGTTTCGTGCCTATGAAATAAGCACATGTTTAAGTTTTTGTTCACCTAACGGAACAGTGATCGTTGTGGAAGCACATATATTTTAAAATAAAACAAACAAACAAACGGATTACAAACTACAAATGCTATTTGATTAACGAAAAAACAAAGAAACGAGATTGCCAAAGCAGCTACTCTTAGAGACTATACTGTGACTGTCTTAATCTCTCAAAGCAAACTACAACCTATTTTTATAAACCAAAAAAAACGACCCAAATAATAAAATACTTAAAATGCTATTATTTTCCAACATTCTTCCAGTTATGCCAGATTATTGTAATTAATTTACTTTTATCTTTCCTTTCTAAAACAAAAGATAAGAACCATCATGATATAACTTACAAGGAGCTAATTAGACGGAAACAAATTATAATAGTACTAGTTACATGTATCTCGCAGACTAAGTACGTACATGACATTAATTGATAACCTTGGTTAGAATATGCTTATGCAAAGTTGCAAACAACATGAAGAATGTTCACATCCTTATGAACAATGCTGCGAGATATTTACGTATACAGACAGATGCTTCAAAAACCGGCCACGAGTTCTTATCTTAAACAACATTACTTTTCGGGTTGTTCTAGCTGCTGCCGATTATATCTTTGTATGTAGCTTTAATCTTCTGTGTCAAAGCTTCTCTACAATTCCAACAAAAACATGTTATACAAACTTTTTGGATAGATTTTATACCAAAGTAAATTAATTGAAACTACTTATTTATACTCCCCAGTCAAGGTAATGAAAAATTGAGACTCACCTGTCTGGTTTGTAAACAAGGTTCTTGTATGCAAACCACTGCAAAGATCGAAAAGAAAGCTAGGTGTTTAGAAATTGGTGCAGCCTATCAAGTTGTACTATATTGATCAAACGGTTCTTATTCATGTGCAAGAAGTAGTGAATCTGATTCTTTTCCAGCGTACTGTTAAGTTGAAAATTTTCCAAAAGAATTCAAGAGCAAAAAATAACAACTTACCCCAGTGTAGCCAATTCCTACAAGCTCAAGAACACCAGGAACTAAAGGAAGCCTATCAATTGCCTGTTACAATCGATAGCCGTCATGCAGAAACCGGTCAGTGATGAATAACTGAGAGTAAGAAGTTACTGGATTCTACAAATTTAAGAGCAACAATTTGTAGTTATTATTGGAAAACACACCGAAATCAGTCCAGTGGAGCCCCATAGTGCAACAGCACCAGCTACTGCAAGTGAAGAAACTGCATATTTATCTTCCACTTTCTCCCACTGGACACCAAAAGCAAATCATTCTTGTCACTTAAGTTTCTGAACTCACTAATACAAAGGAAGATGTAATTAAATTCTAAAAACATGGATAGGCTTACAGCTTCTTGAACTGTCTTCACAATCTCTGGCAGCTCAGTTACTGCAACTTCTGCTGGTGCTTCACCTGTCGCCATGGCCATGACATTGCGCGCAAACTTACGACCTGAAAAAAAAAAAAATTAAGTATATAGCAACATGGTAATGTTCTTGTTCTGGAGATCTAGTATGTTATGTTACCAAACTGTCAATATGAACTACATGCGTTCAAATAAGATTTCACCATATTACCAACCGTCTGGATTGGTCGGATACATACATACATACATACATACATACATACATACATACATATATATATATATATTAGTACTTTATATATCCTAGTAGTATTAATCATAATGCAAACTAATAATAGGGACATATGTGAATGGCTCACAGTAGGCAGTGGTCTTCCCTGCGTGATTTTGAGATTGAACTGGCGGTGGAGGAAGGGAAGGGAGGGTCACACATTGTGGTGATGAGGCAGCCGAATGGCGAGGAGCCTTGGTGTCAACTAGAGTGGACGAGGATGAGATGGAAAGTGTGGAGGAGGTGGAAGCCATGGCTACTGGATCCTCTACAGGTTAATTAAGTCCTAGAGATTCTGAGGCCACTAGGATGAGAAACCTGATGCAGTCTGATGAGTTTTAGTTTATCTAACTAGTTATCCTTGTTCTTGGGTTTGTAATTGTGGAGGAGTCTGATTCTTTTGCAATGGACAGTGGAGATGCTGCTCTCTCAAAGATTTGGAGATGGACAACCACTCATTGCTCTTTCATTAGGATAGTGTGCAGGATAGGCATTTTGTGGTGTTTGATTGGGGAGGAGGCTCTAGGTGGACCTCTGTTGTGACAAAGAAAAGCCTTCATTGTATTATCTTCCTCCAAAGGGCCAAATGTCAGATTACCTTCTCTTTTACTCACACATACAGAAAACCTGTTCTTGTAATAAAATTTTCTCTACGTGAGGAGAAGGGAGTGAAGATATTAGCAAAATGTCTAAAACATGTCCATCATGTTTAATATGTGATAGGATGTTGACGACCGCCACCCAAATTTTTATTGAAATAAGAACTATTTTCATTTCATTTTTATACATGTTCTCCCTCTATCCACTTTTAATTTGTTTCGCCTGCAATGTATGTTGGTGCACATTACGGCTGGTTTCGTGCTACGTGGATGAATTAGCATATTTAAGGTAGTTCAACTTCCGTTACAAAGAGATAAGTTTCTTCTGTGTCTAATTAAACTCTTTTGAGCCCTTGATAATGAAAATTTATTCACATTTACCTCCACCATTCCTTGAGACCAAACAATAAGAGTGGCCTATGACAAGTTAAATTTCAGAAAACACTAAGAGCAACTCCACCTCTCCCAAATTGCCCAAACAATTACTGCCTAGGCTATTGAGCTAAGACAATTACTAATGCATATGCACCTCTAAACTGAATTTCCTAGACTATTGGTATTAAAAATTTATTTTTTTTATAAAATAATAAAAGATGATTTTTTTTTTAATTTTCTGTAGGATTTTTAACCAATCTCGGCATGCCATGTTTCACAATAGAATGGGCTAAGCCTTACAATGAGTTAGCCATATAATAATGTGGTTCAAATTTGCCTTTGGTGATAATCGAACCTAAAACCTTTCATATACAAGTGGAGAAGAATACCATTAAACCGTAGTGCTAAATGGCAGGAGAGGCAAACGTTGAAATTGCACCTAAAAGAGGCGCTACTATTAATAAAAGGAAAACTAATGAAAATGACTTGAAAACTTTGAGTTTTAACGATAAGGACAAAATAAAAGGTAAAGTGAATAGTACCAGGATTGACTTTTTAGTGTAAAAATGTGGTTTTTCGTTAAAGTGAATAATACCGGGAGTTTTTTGTTTAAGTTCCCATTAATAAATAGGGGTGAATGGGTACATATTTCTGCCCCTAATAATTATTCTGCCACGTAAGCAAGTCTGGCGTGGAAAAAACATTAGGGCCGGTTATTAAGGCCAATACTTTAATATATTAATATATGTATTCAATGATATTTGCATTTGTCATTTTTGCATTTTGGGAATCGTTTTAATTAAAAAACGATTTCCATTCAAGCGCATTTATAATTCTTTCAATTTCTTCGAAAATATATTTATGATTCAGAAATTAATATCATCACCAACCCATAGGCAAAAACAAGAGCTATTACCAGCAAATCAGTATTAAAATTTCATCCTACAATTGATTAAATACAAATGTTAGATGATATAGAAGTATGATGACTAAGTACAAATCCCTCCGCAGCACATAAGGCTCTGCCGAAATCTAAACCTAATCAAACACTTCATCCCTTGATTCAAACACACAACACAAAATTAAAAGTCTTTCTTTCATCTTTCCTGTAAATACAAAACACAAGATGAAAAGAACTGTCACAAAATTTCCCAAAAGAAAAATACACACTGAACCCAACTTACAAATACAGAGTAGAACTACTATAGTTAAATGGAACTTACAAAAAGAAATGAAGAAATATTGTCTCCCTTCCCAAACCAAATACCAAACAAACCCGCAAACATGTAAAAACAAAAGAGAACCTATTTTGACTACATAAAGAACTGGGTGTTACTTGGGATGTCGATTTATTCGGCGATTTAGTAGTCATATTCTATTGCTACTGCATTTGGCCAACATCTAATTTTCTAACAGAACCTGAATTATATTTGTATTCAAATGGTTGTGGTCTTTGCAGAATGACATCCTATTTTAACAACACCGGTTGGCTGAAAAATGCTCCGAAGAGTGAAGAAGAAAACTTAGCATTCGTAGTTTCACTTTCACAAGCGAAAGACAAAGTCGTTCTTGGCAGTTATTGAGAAAAAGTCACTGCCGTTGCTGCCATGGGTTGCAAAGTTGGTTACCATCTGACGTTTGTATGTTTTAGTTCTCTTGTATTTTCTGGTTTAAAAACTTGAAAGTACTGAATTATGTTAGCTGGACTGACAATGTTCAATACAAATAATTTCTTGCAGGCATGTAATTCTGGACATGACTATATTTAGCCCATTCGTTTGGAGATGACTTTAAAAACTCAAGCTAGAACTAAGTTTTTACATCACCATTTATATTTTGTAAAATATGAACTCAAGACTTCCTCAAACAAATTGTTCAATTGCATGTATCAATAAAGTTTTGGTATGAGTGGCATCAATATATCAACTACTAAAAAAAATATAAATATTCACAACACAAAACTTATGTATATATAACTACTAAAATTAACATCCCTTAGAACAATATATAAATTTCCTTGGTTTCAAACGTCAAGTTACACGTACATAAAAATATACTCTTGTTGTAGGCCTATTTGATCGAACTAATCTAGGGGATTAGAGAGAGAGGGGGCGGTGGCAATAAGAGAGAAGAGAGAGTCATTTAATTGTGAGGTGTGTTTGAGTCACCCCATTGTGCCTTTATTTATAGTAGTAGGATAGGCAATCACATTCCTATTCTAAATATGACTGCAACACTCTCCCCCTTGAGTGTGTGAATACTCAACAAACCATCGCATCAGATTTTCAGCAGATAAGGTAGAATAGTTGATGAAGTCATCAGCACAACGGGTGAACGCGAGTCTCAGATTTAAGGAAGTATGCATTTGTAGTAAAACTCATAAAACCTTGCTATGGTAAAACCCAAGGGTATGGAGAAAACCCATAGACTAAGGAGAAAATTGAGAAGTCTGCATAATGTCTAAAACAAACGTCAAACAGGACGAAGGTAGTGAACTCAATGGAGTATGATCATCCCATGATAGGTGCCTCATCAAAACCTCGTTAGGTAGCAAAATCCTAGTGGGAAAAATGATCTTAATCGTAGGAAAATAGAGTACAGTAAGATCAAGTGAGTATGCTTCAGGATACTCCCCCTGAGTTAGACATAACTTCTAAATAAGAGAACTACAAGCGATTAAACTCAGATAATTTACGCATAACGATTCCTTGGACGAGCTTCTGAAAAGTAGACTTGGGCAATGACTTGGTGAAGAGATCGGCTAGGTTTTCCTGGGAACGGATTTGCTTAACTTCAATGTTCTGATGCTGCTGCTGCTGGTTGATAAGCTCATATTTATATATATTTTACATAAAATTCACTTGTCTTTTCTTAGTTAGTTCCTTATATTTTTGAGCTATTTACTATGTTTTTGTGTTTTGTGTGATTTATCAAGCAAAGAAAAGAAAAGTAGACAAGTGAGATATTAAGTAACAAATTCGTCAAAACTGCCTGTGCAGATTAGCTGACTTTGGAAGCATGTTACGAACAGCTCAGAATGAATGAGAGAATGAGCCTTATATGCTTGGAAAGCTACGAATGTCTATTTTCTGGAGCAATTTACGGATTGTTAATATCATTTTTCCAGAAGAGGTTATGGGCATTGTAACACTGAAAGGTTCAGAAAAGGGCTAAGCAGATTTGGCTAATAAAATGAGAAAGTAAAGGCACTTGTTTTGTGTTTTGCTTTGTCATCAACACTCAGCAGCAAATGGGGTTATGATTGCACTCATTTGGCTTTGGAGCAAGTGGAAATGCACATGCAAAAGAGAAACATGGACAACTACACACATGCAAACTGCACAGGTTGGAGGGCATACACACACTCTACATGGACAGCACACACACAACAAGAAAGGCACGGCATGGAGGGCTTGGCATGGGCAGAAAATGGGTGGATTGTTGGCTGAAATAATGAAGAACATGTGTGTGCAAATGCAAAGGAAAAACACACACACATGGGCAAAGGAAACACACACACATGGGCAGAAAATGGGTTGATTTGTGGCTGAAATGATGGAGGTCATGTGTGTGCAAATGTAAAGGGAAACATGGACATCACACACCCATACAAACTGCACATGCAAGGAATTGAAGTGGTCCTCTCCTTAGCCTATAAATACATCCACCATTCCCCTTCCTAAAAAAGATCTTGATCCATCAAAAGAGCTTCATTCACAAACACAATTTCCTTGCCGTGACCTCCATCCATTAATCTAGCTATACTACATCTCACCAATCCATACACTTTCATCTCTTAGCCATGCAAATCCATTCCATCCATATATCCATACACATCCTAGACACTTGGGCTACAACAAGGTGTTGAAAACAAAGGTCATTGGCGTTTCAAGCTTGGAACTTTGGAGCGTTTTAGGTGTACTTCGTTCTTGCTTTCAATGTCTACTTTGTTATTTTCTAATTTTGTTGCAATTATGAGTGGCTAAACCCCTATTTAGTTAGGGGGAAGTTTGAAGCCATGAACATGCTTGAGATATGAATTGATTTCCTCCAATTGTGATTTGATAAGTTGTGATTGCAATTCAATTATCTATTTTATTCATAACTGATTCTTGTATGTTTATTAAGGATGCATACTTAGTTTTCATGCATGAATTAGATGGTAGAATATAAATGAGTTTCACCTAATCATTACAAGTTTATATTCATAAGTAGTGAAGGTTGTTTATCACAATCACGTTAATTGAATTCTTGGCAATTGTATCATGCATTCATGGTTACAATTACCTCGTCAACACTTATGATTTTCATTTAACGTAATGATCTCTGATTGCATCTCTATTATGCATTCATATAGCGGACTTTTAGAGAATGATTTGGGTTGTTGCATGCATTCATCCAACTCAATGAGTAAAGGAAAATCTGAGGGTTAATTTGTGCATCACGGTTAATCTGGGGTGTTGAGCATCATAGTTTATTGAAAAGCAATTGGAAATCGATTCATGTACAAGTGTGTCATGTGTGAAGAACGGACCTCTAACTAATCCATCCATCATCGTATTCCTCAAATTTGTTTTACAATCTACCTAGTTTTATAACTTGTTTGTTTGTTTCAAATTCATCAAAACCAAAATCCCCATTTTTACTTTCTTGTTTCAAAGTGTTAAATTTCTGTTTTGTTTGTGTTTTTGAGTGTTTTGATTCAAGCCAAAACACTAAATTCGTCCAAAGTTGTGTTAGAGTCAGAAACTGCCTAGTTTGTGTTTTTAGGCAGTTTTGAGTGTTTTTAAGTTGTTTGAGTCTTGTGAGTCTATTTAAAAGTTTTAACTTTGTTTTTATGTTTTTGAGTTAGTTTAGAGGTTTTAGCAAGTCCTCCTAATCCTCGGTTTAGAACGATCCCTACTTGCATTTATACTACAATTTGACAACAAGAGGGTTTAATTTGAGTGCTTAACTTTCACCGCATCACTGGTGCGAGTAAACGAACTTCGGCGCTATGTGCTTGGTGTTGTCTCCCTTGATGTATCCCTTCTTTAACTGCTCGATACATGCCGCATTGTCTTCAAAGATCGTTGTAGGAAAGTCAATGACGGAAGTAAGACCACTAGTGCTTTGAATATGTTCCATAATTGCTCTCAGCCAAAAGCACTCACGCGATGCTTCATGCAGGGCAAGAATCTCAGCATGGTTCGAAGAAGTCGCAACTAGCGTTTGCTTGGTAGACCTCCAAGATATAGCAGTGTCTCCAACGGGTAAACACATAGCCCATTTGAGAACGTGCCATATGTGGGTCAGACAGATATCCAGCATCTGCATAACTAACAAGGCAAGAATCAATTCGAGAACCATAGGGGGTGGCAACACTCGAAGATTCACGGGTATAGAGCAAGCCCAAATCTATTGTACCCTTGAGGTAGCGGAAAATGTCTTTAACACCATTCCAGTGCCTGCTTGTGGGTGCATTGTTGTATTTAGCCAAAAGATTAACAACGAAGGAGATGTCAGGTCTAGTGCATTAAGTCAAGTACAATAAAGCCTCAATTGCACTTAAGTAAGAAACTTTGGCTTCCAAAATCTCTTCCTCATCCTCCTTAGGACGGAAGAGATCTGGTTTAGTATCTAGAGTCTGAATGACCATAGGTGTACTCAAAGGCTTCACTTTATCCTCATTAAAATGTCACAACACCTTTTGGGTATAGTTCGATTGATGTACTAGGATTCCATCCGAACAATGCTCAATCTCCAAGCTGAGATAGTATCGAGTTTTCCCAAGATCTTTCATTTCAAATTTCACTGTCAAGTGTGTAGCAATTTTCTCAAGCTCTGCGGGAATTCCAATGAGGTTCATGTCATCGACATAAACCTCAACGATTGCAAATCCGGAATGTGACTTCTTTATGAACACGCATGGGCATAATTCATTGTTCACATAACCCTGACTTGTCAAATATTCACTCAGACGGTTATACCACATCCGCCCGGATTGTTTCAATTCGTAGAATGACCTCCTCAACCTAATTGAGAGAGTGTTATGTGGTCTAGAACTATTTGAACCAGTCAATGGAAGTCCTTCTGGAACTTTCATATAGATTTCCGCATCTATATCCCTATAGAGATACGCAGTTACCACGTCCATAAGTTGCATATTCACTTTTTCAGAAACTACCAAACTAAAAAGGTAGTGGAACGTTATAACGCCAATTACGGGGGAATACGTCTCCTTGTAATCAATCCCAAGGTGCTGAGAAAAGCCTTGCGCTACGAGGCGTGCTTTGTATTGCAATATTTCATTCTTCTCATTACACTTCCTCACAAAAACCCACTTGTAGCCAACGGGCTTCATGCATGGTGGTGTAGGAACAATAGGTCCAAACACTTTACGTTTCGCGAGCAAATCGAGTTTGACCTGAATTGCTTGTTTCCAGTTTGACCAATCGGTTCTACATCGGCATTCATCAATGGAACGTGGTTCAATGTCATCGCTAAGAATGATGTCAGTAGCTACTGTGTACGCAAATGCACCGTTGATGATTGTCTCATTCCGATTCCAAACCTCATCTAATACTGTGTAGTGGGCTGAAATCTGCTGTTCTCGGAAGGCCGGCATGTTTCGTCTGAAGCATCACCATAATCTAGAATAACTTCATGCGTTGGAACAGATGAGTGAACGATGGTCGGATTCAAACTAGGGTCACTAGTTGGTGCCATTTTTCTCTTCCGGGGTTGTGAATCCTTTGAACCAAGGGGTTTGCCACGCTTCAGGGTCAGAGCAGATGATTTGCTAGCCGCCAATGTACCTTGCCACGTGGAAGGTGCGACTTCCCTATCTTCAGAGACGGTCCGGCCTTCCCAGGCGGGTTGTCGAGGTACGCTTGGTACATCTATCCTTACAGGTGCGTTTGCATCGGGTATATGTGAGCTTGTCACCTTTGGTAGATCATTAAAAGCATCCAGCATGCTTTGAGCAATGCTCTGAAGATCTATAATTCGTCACACCTCAATTTCAGACTGGGCAGTGCGGGGATCTAAATGAGACATAGTGGGAGCATACCACTATAATTCGCGGCGTTCTCCAGGAATGTTAGCATGCTTATATCCCCCTAACGACGGCAGCAGCGCTATTGGCACATAAATGGCGCACCCAAACACCCGTAAATGCAAGATGTCAGGCTCATATCCAGTGACCAACTGTAACGGTGAATATGGTTGAGTAGCGGTGGGCCTCAGGCGGACCAACATAACTGCGTGCAATATTGCATGGCCCCAAACAGATACCGACAGTTTGGTTCTCATAACCAAAGTCTAAGCTATCAATTAAAGGCGCTTTATGAAAGCTTCTGCCAGGCCTTTTTGGGTGTGAACATGGGGTACAAGATGTTCCACATCAATCCCTACTGACATGCAATAATCTTCAAAAATTTGTGACGTAAATTCTCTAGCATTATCCAGTCGAATCGACTTAATTGGATAATCAGGGTGGTGAGCCCTTAGCTTAATGATTTGAGTTAGGAGTTTAGCAAACACAACATTGCTTGTGGACAAAGGCAAACATGTGACCATCGTGTCGATGCATCAACCAACACTATAAAATATTTAAATGGTTCACATGTTGGTTGGATAGGTCCACAAATATCCCTTTGAATCCTCTGAAGAAACTTAGAAGGGTCATGAATAATCTTTGTATGTGAAGGTTGAGTATTCAACTTCCTTATAGAACACGCTTTGCATGGTGAGAATCCAACATAGTGAGGTAACTGATGCCCATGTGATGATTTGAAGATACAGCGTATCATGTCACATCCAGGATGTCCCAAACGGTCATGCCAAAGCAGCAAAGTATCCTGGAACTTAGGCATAGGGTCGGCCACACTGTGGGCTTCTATGCCGCGAATGGTTGTGATGTACAACCCACTCGGAAGACGTTCCAACTTCTCGTGAATACGCTTCTGGCCATATTCGTACCAAGTGATACAAAGAAATTCAGAACCATTATCTTCAGTGGTTTCAATATGATATTGATTATCTCAAATATTTCTAAAACTCAACAACGTTCTTCCGGAACGTGGAGAATAGAGTGCCTCCTTCAAGGTTAAGATTGTACCATTGGACAACATGATACGGGCCTTTTCGTATCCTTTAATCAGGTTGGATGGGCATGAGAGAGTTGTTAAATGAGCTTTCTTGGGTATCAAGTTAGTAAAATAGTGACGTTCACGCAAGATGGTGTGCGTGGTTGCACTATCTGCTAGACAACTAACTTCCCCACTAGACATACCTAGAAATAAATTGATTGAATTGGTCACATGCATAAATATAAGTCCATTCATTCAATTAAGCAATTCGAGAAATAATATCCATAACATAATAATCCATTATTCAAAACAAAACAAACCAAAACCAAACAAATTATTCCAAATACTTAGAAAAATTGTTCAAAATTAGACCATAAATCTAGAAAAATAGGGGAGAGGGGCCGGCCACTCCTAGTGGGTTTGGCCACTAGGGGTAAACACCCTAAAAACATGTCTAATTTATTCATCCATAAGTGCTGACGCCTCCTGAAAATCCTATATCTCTATTGATGTTGTAGCATTTTCCGGATGATCCACATGTGCAATGTTAGACTCACGACGGGAATGATACTTGGCAATATTCTCAAGAGAAGCTCCGCAAACACGTGACTAATGATCCCTTGATCCACATCGGTAGCACATATCCATTTCAGTGGAAGCTGGCTAAACGGGAGCTTTACCCTTGTTCTTGAAGTTTGGGGCCTTAGGGGCAAGTTGTGGACGTTGCTGGGTCATATTTCCTCCCTTAGGTGCGGCACTTTGTTGACCTTTGGCCCGTTGTTGGGCTTTCCACCCATTAGCATGGCCACGATGGTTATTTCATCATTTGTGGCTGCTAGAATTGATCGCATGCGCTTCAAGCGCGGCGTTTGGGCTAGTGGGTCGAGCTTGACGATTCTTCATCAAAAGCTGGTTCTGCTTTTCAGCGAGAAGTAAAACAAAGATCAAATCTGAAAACTTGGTGAATTTATGTGCCCTATATTGTTGCTGTAGGACAATATTGGTGGCATGGAAGGTCAAATAGGTCTTCTCTAGGAGAGTTGATTCAGTTAGATCCACTTTACAGAATTTCAGTAGTGAACGGATTCTACAAACTTTAGAGTTGTATTCATTCATGGACTTCAAGTCTTGGAAGCGAAGATACTGTCAATCGTGTCTTGCTTCACGCAAGTATATGTCTTTCTGGTGATCGAAATGATTGGCCAGAGCAAGCCAGAGGGTGTGTGGGTCCTCCTCAGTGAGGTACTCGGTCTGCAGAGCATCATTGCAGTACCTTTCTGAGCTTCATCGACAGGTTTTTCGTCGGAATGTGCCTCGATGGTGGCTCTAATGCCTTTTGCAGTTAGATGGAGCTTCACGTCTTGAACCCACTTCAAATATTTTCTTTCGAAGACTTTTAGAGCGGTGAAATCGAGCTTGTTCAAGTTTGACATGTCCCTAAAACGGAGGGAAAAAAACGTGATTAGTCATATGGTAATCCATAGACATATATCATAGAATATACAGGTTCTACAGACTAATATTGGTTTAATTTATGCATGAAAACTACAGGTTTCATGCGGTATGTTTTGAATGAAAACTTCAAGTTTCAAAGGCACTAAATATGAAACTACATGTTCAATTTAGTTTTTATGAAAGATTAGTTCATAAGGAGAGGTTCCTGCAAGAAACACAAAATGTAATATGCTAACTTAAGTATAGTGGGTTTGAGTTTCTTTGGGAACTCAAGTGTGAGAGCTTCACTATTACGAAAGAATGTCAACGATTCAAAGTATGAAAATAAATTATTGAATCGTTAATGTCCAAAAATGATCTTCAGGTCAATAATTTTGGATTCATTATTAGATTAATGGACTGTGGGTCACTTTTAATTAATTTAATAGATTGGGACCAACCGGGGTCGATTGTGGAAGCAAAAATAATAGTAACACTAGGGTTAAAATTATTTAAAATGCTAAATAATAGAAGTGTGTCGAAAAATCATAGCCCAAAAAAAAAGGTTTGGGCTCGGGAGGGCTGCAGGCCACGGGCTAAAGGTTTTAAAGCCTAGCAGGAGACTGCTGGCTTATGTGGGCCGATGGGGGCACAGGTCAGGCCTAGTAGATTGTCAGCCTTAGGTTTGCATGAGAAGCCCAACCGAGGTTGGGTCCAGGTCGAGGAATGACTCAACCCAGTAGACAAAGCTGCGAGAACCGGGCCGGGGTGCTTAACACAGCCCAATAAGCTACGAGCTGCTTCAGGTAGGCTTTAAACCATGGGACAATGGGCCAAGAAGGCTGTAGGCTTTCTTGGTTGGGCTTAAGGGACTTCGAGCCCTATAGAGTTAAGCAGGCCGAAGGCAAGGGTTGTCTGGGTCAACGCAGCAAGCCCAAAGGCTGCTGCCGTGTGATCCACTCGATTGGGCTTCAGGCCAGCAGTGGTCCATGGTGCCACGGTGGGTGCTGCGGCGGTGATGCCGCACAGTGGCCAGTGCAATTTTTTTTTTCCGATATCCCTAGGGTTTAGGAAACCCTAAATTGCTTCTAATTTATTTTATATGATTTGACTCACAATTCCACATAAAAATTTAATTGCGTAATGCATGAAAAAAAAGTATATATTGACAAATATATGAACATATACAATATATATATTGTGGATGCAAATTTCCGCCTTCTTCTTTTTGGACAAAATTGCACCTATAAAACAATTAACACCTTAGGTCAAGGCCAAGAGACTCACGTGCCCACGATGAATGGGGGGGGGCTTTGGCCGAAGAACCTCTGATGCCAAAGTTAGAATTTAGAGAGAAAAGTATTTAGAGAGTTTTTTTGGGATTTTTGCCAAAGTGTTGGAATGAGTGTTTAGTGAAAAGAGGAGCCTATTTATAGGGCTAGGAGTGGCCGGTTTTTCAAGGGATTATGTGGTTATGGTTTTGGCTTAATTAGCCAATTTATTGGCTAATTAAGTATGAAAGAAGTAAATGGGAGGTTGCAAAATTATTTATTTGTATAAATGGGGTAATAAAATGGAGAAAAGTGAGAAAGGTGAGGATGAAAAGGAAGTGGCCGGCCCTTTAACAATTTTTAGGTTAAATTGTATAATTTAATAGGTAATTAATGGATTAATTGGGTAATTAATCTATTAATTTACCAATTAATATTATTTTGGAGGTTACTTTGCAAAAAAAGGAATTTGATGAGATGAATATTGAATTGTTACCTCTTTGAAGCATTTTTGAGCTGCTCGCGTGTAGGAATCCAGGTGTGCCTCAAGGGTAGTTTGGTCCTCTTTTACTAAAAAATCCACGTGTCGCCTTGTGATTATTTTTTGCTCCACAAATGCCCCCACACCTACTGGGCTACTCGTAGGAAAGGGCAGCAGGTGTAGAGATCTTCTTGCTTTAGGAAACTTAGGACTGCTTCCTATTTTGATGTAGATTCTCTCTTTAATATGAAATTAGATCCTTCTAGGAAAGGGAAATAAATTTCTCCCAAAGATTATTTAAGTCCGCCTTAAATGGGTTATTAAATCAACTTTGAAAAGTAATTTATTCTACCCTCCAAGAGAGAGAGAGCTTAGAGGATACTTGTTCCCCCTCCTCTAGCAATCTTCTACATCTTGCCCGTGCAAATGACCGTCTTTCGTTGCTTTCTTCGTCTTCTCCGCGCCGCACCAATATAAGAAAAGCTTAATTCTCCTTATCTTCTTCTTGGGAGGTGCTGCCACGGGGCAGCCGTCGGGGTAGTGCGGCACGTCGGCTGGCAGGGGCCAAGAGTCGGCTTGGCATGGGCTAATGAGGTGATGTGGCAGGGGTCATTGTTTGTGTTGCTTGGCTTGATTGAAGCCAAGGATTGGCTCGACATGGGCCAAGGAAGTGGCGTGGCATGGACAACGATTTGGGTTGCCACGTCTGGGTTGCTTGCCAAAAATGAGGAAACTGCTTGAGTTTGATTTCTCAGCTGTCGTAGATGGAGCAGTCAAGGATGAAGCTGCCAAGATCGGAGTTGCCGAAGATAAAGTGTCGGATGAGCGAACTGTTAAGTGTAAAAGTAGCTGCTACCCCCTAACCATTTGTTGCTTAGTTGATCTTCAAGCATTCGATCTTTTGAACTATGTGGCCTTCTCGCATTGGAGAGCTTACCCAGATGGGTGTCGGGAAATTAGTTTACCCTCTCGCACTGGAGAGCAATTAGTTTATCCTCTCGCACTGGAGAGCTTACCCATATGGGTGTTGAGGAATTGGTTTACCCTCTCGCACTGGAGAGCAATTAGTTTAACCTCTCGCACTGGAGAGCATACCCTTTTAGATGTCGGGGAATTGGTTTACCCTCTCGCACTGGAGAGCAATTAGTTTAACCTCTCGCACTGGATAGCAAACCCTTTTGGGTGTCGGGGAATTGGTTTACCCTCTCGCACTGGAGAGCAATTAGTTTAACCTCTCGCACTGGAGAACAGACCCAGAAAGGGTTTTGAGCAGTTGTTGTGGACAGCAGTTGAGCCAGATTTATGAATAACTTCTTGAATCTTCATTGAGAATAAAGAAATAAATCAACTGTGCTGGAAGGTAGAAACTGCATAACAAACTGGATATTCTTCGGCTTGTGAAGCTTTGTTCGTCGAGCTGCTTGAGTCTTCGAACTTATTTGGAAAAAAATCCAAACGTGGTTCAGGGGGTGATGGGATCTTCCCCTGCTTGTGTAGGCCGTTTTGTTAACCTGTCAAGATACTCGTCGCATCGGCCCTCATTTGTCAGCTTCTCAAGGTACTGCTTCCACTTCAGGCAGCCGTTGGTAGTGTGGCCTGGTCCTTGATGGAATGCGCAATATTTTGTATGATACAGCCTGGTAAGATCGTCTTTCATGGGTGGCGGCAGTTCGAACCAAGGTTCATTCTTGAGCTTGTGGAGAATTTGGCTGATCGGAACTGTGAACTTGGTGAATGTTTCAAGCGCTGAGTCTTCTCTGGTCGGGGAACGTTCCATGTGCTTCTTTTTCGACTCGTTTTTGTTAGACTTCTTGGCCTCGTCCCATAATGCATGCTTTTCTGCTAAAGCATACGAAGCTGCTGGGGTCAATTCATCTCCCTTGATCAATTTTCCAAATAAAGGATGTTTGGTAGGAAGCCCATTTCTGAATGCTGCCGTTGCTATGTCTTCGTTGCAGCCAACAATCTTAGCCTTCTCCACTTTGAACCTCTTGACATAGTCGTGAATTGTTTCCCGAGGGTCTTTTACGATGTTGAAGAGATGGTCGGATGTCCTTTTGATTGAGCGGTTAGACGAATACTCCTTAGTGAAAACAAAGGAAAGTTCGTTAAAACTCCAGATCGACTGCAGCGGTAGAGTGTGAAACCAGTCTTGCACCTCGCCTTGTAGAGTTGTGGTAAAAAGTTTGCACATAAGCGCATCGTTGTTCCTATAGAGGATCATGGTACTGCGGTAATACTTGAGATGTCGATCCGGATCTTCGTCTCCCTTGTACAGAATGCAGTGAGGCATAGTGAACCCGTGAGGTGGATATATCCACTCGATCTCATTCGTGAATGGTGACATGCTTATGTTGGTCATGTCTCGTCGAAGCGCATCGTTAGCAGCCTCGTTTTGTTGGAAATTACGCAGTCGTTCAGTTAGGAACCTATCAACTTCTTCTTGAATTTGCCTCTGCTGGGGCAATGGAATTTTTTACTGCCCCCGGTTGTGACCTATGGGTTTGGGCCGCTCTTCTTTATGCTCGACTCCTTCATGTCGTAGCTGCGGTGCATGTGGCATGTATCTGGCAGGCGAACGGGCCGTTCGCAGGTTGTCTGTTGAACTTGTGTCGGATTGAGTGACTGCTTCTCTTAGTCTGCCGTGCTGCCTACTTCGATGTGAGGTGGAGAATGCTCATTACGAGCCTAGTTGTGAATGAACATTTTGCTTGGAAGATTGTCCATGTTGATAATCGGAGTGTGACCTCAACCGTGAACGTATGCTCGTCCTTGGGCTTGATTGGGAATGCACGCTCCTCCGGGCGCTAAGACGAGAGTATACGCTATCCCAAGGACCTAGGCAGGAGCGTAAACTACCAGAACATTCGGATCATGGCTGGTGGAGAGGTTCATCTGCCCTTGTCCTACTTAGGGACACCTCGTCTAGGGCACGTTGGTTCTCGGTGCGTTGCAAGAGTTGATTCACCAAGGTTGTCTGTTGTGCAATGGCACTCGTCAACTCTATGACTTGTCGAGACAAATGTTGTTCGCCATTTAGATTGGAAGAGCTTGGAATGAATGTGCTTCCTTGAGCAATGGAAGTGCAGTAGGCTCCGGGCGCGAGATTTGAATTTGGAAATGTCAAATTCGCTGTGAAATATGGTGAAAATGCCCCCGGCTTGATGGTTGCTCCGGATAGTTGAGATATTCTCGAGCCAACTTGAGCTGCTTGGGAAACCATGAGAGGTAGGGTTGCGGGAGCAGGCAAGGCTGCAGGAGCAGGTTGGATTACGGGAGCAGGCTGGGTCGCGGGAGCAGGCTGGGTCATGAGAGTAGGCTGCTCGGCAAGAGCAGGCTGGGCCGCGGGAGCAAACTGGGCCACGAGAGTGGACTGCTCGGCGAGAGCATGCTGGGCCACTAGAGTGGGTTGCTCGGCGCGTGATGCTCGCGACTGCGAGGCTTGGGCTCGAATTGGCAACGCATTGGGCTCGTGTTGGGCATGGAGTGACATGGCTCGGGCCGTGGCTTTGGTGGCGTGGGCCTTAGATAGCACGGCTTGGGCCGTAGTGGTGGAGCCATGGACCTCGTCGCGGGTGATTGCCATGGTGGCCACCGTGGTGGTTGCCATGGTGGAGTCTTGTGGTGGTGGTGCCGCTCCCCCTAAGATCACGTTTAGTCTCGTGGATCGCCGCGGTCCCATTTCTTGAATATTGGAATTTTCACTTGTGGAATTTTCTAAATTTCTAGTCATTGTATTTCTCTTTTACGTTTTATCAAAGAATCTTGGCAAATAAAAAATTCTAATAATAAGAACGTAGGAAAAATACAAGTGGACTAGAAAATAGAGAAAAAACCTTTTTGCGCAAGAGTCTTCCACGAGTGTGAATCTCAACTCTCAATGAAAGCACCAATTTGTGGATGCAAATTTCCGCCTTCTTCTTCTTGGACAAAATTGCACCTACAAAACAATTAACACCTTAGGTCAAGGCTAAGAGCCTCACGCGCCCAAGATGAATGGGGGGGGGCTTTGGCCGAAGAACCTTCGATGCCAAAGTTAGAATTTAGAGAGAAAAGTATTTGGAGAGTTTTTTGGGATTTTTGCCAAAGTGTTGGAATGAGTGTTTGGTGAAAATAGGAGCCTATTTATAGGGCTAGGAGTGGCCGGTTTTTCAAGGGATTTTGTGGTTATGGTTTTGGCTTAATTAGCCAATTTATTGGCTAATTAAGTATGAAAGAAGTAAATGGGAGGTTACAAAATTATTTATTTGTATAAATGGGGTAATAAAATGGAGAAAAGTGAGAAAGGTGAGGATGAAAAGGAAGTGGTCGGCCCTTTAACAATTTTTAGGTTAAATTGTATAATTTAATAGGTAATTAATGGATTAATTGGGTAATTAATCTAATAATTTACCAATTAATATTATTTTGGAGGTTACTTTGCAAAAAAGGGAATTTGATGAGATGAATATTGAATTGTTACCTCTTTGGAGCATTTTTGAGCTGCGCGCGTGTAGGAATCCCGATGTGCCTCAAGGGTAGTTTGGTCCTCTTTTACTAAAAAATCCACGTGTCGCCTTGTGATTATCTTTGGCTCCACATATATCGTAAGGAAAATATAAACATAAAGGGTTCATGCATCATGGGGAATGTTTTTATGGTTCGTGGATGTTTCAAATATCTTCCTTTATTTTAAGGGTACCTGATTGGCAGAAAACAAAGAGAAGCCTTTGAATTTTGTCGAAGATAGCCTCGTCCTACGATTCGTCAATTCCTCAGCTTATGGCAAGAGCGTGCTGATAACGTGTTGTAGGCCTATTTGATCGAACTAATCTAGGGGATTAGAGAGAGAGGGGGCCGGCGGCAATTAGAGAGAAGAGATAGTGATTTAATTATGAGGTATGTTTGAGTCCTCCCATTGTGCCTTTATTTATAGTAGTAGGATAGGCAAAAATCTTTCCCTTTAGGATTACAACTCTTAATAGGTAATCAACTCCTAATAGAAATATAAGATACATTCATATATCTATTAGGATTTACACAATCACATTCCTATTCTAAATATGACTACAACAACTCTTACTTTTTTTAGGATAGAAAATAAACTTCAGAAGAACAAAAAAAAAAAAAAAAGACGATTATCAAGGTCATAACCCAAAACTTTATTATTTTTTAAAAGCACTCTTGTCTACTTGTAGAATTCCATCACCCCAAAATTAGCGGCAAAACATTCAAATCTGATGCCACTAAATCCAGCACCAGTTGCCAGGGCCATGAATTCTTTTGGGCTCCTCTCCATCCCTCCTCGGGTTTGAGTCATCATATGCACATCAAATAGGGCGTTTACCCTCACAGATAGGTTAGTCTCCGGCTTAATTGGGAGAAGGGCCTCCACCACAATCACTTTTCCATCGTTTGGAATTGCATTGTAACAAATTTTCAATAATTTTATGCAGTCTTCATCCAACCAGCCATGAAGTATGAACTACAAAATAGTCCCAAAAAATGGAATTATTAATTTCTATACGCATTTTTTTATAGCAAATTATATATAGAAAAGTTTCAATTAATGAACATTTGATTTAGTAACTCTGTTTTTTATTTTCATTGGAAGAAAGTTTTTTTGTATATAAGATAAAATAAATAGAAAATTTCCCAAACTTATATTATTACTTTGTTCATGTCAATAATTTAAAAATCACCTCCAGAAAAATGGCATCCCCATTCGGAATAGTTTCAAACATGTCTCCTCCTGCATGTTCCACACCTGGAAAATAAATTAACTAAAATGTTTATGACGGAAAAAACATAAATTCCAAAATATAGATTCCACAAAAATGGAAAACATAGAATCCAAATCATAGACCATTACACCATAAATTTAATAAAATCATACCAGGATAAGAGGGGGCATGTTTTATAACATGAGGCAAGTCAAAATTGATGCCCTTAATATGTGGATATTTAGAAGTGATTAGACTAATTGCTACTCCCAGACTACCACCAACATCAACAAGCTGCTTAACGTGCTCAAACCCTTTGTAGAGATCAAGAATCCTCTTCATAAGTATGGTGGTCCAGTTGAACATTCCCTTGTTGAACATTTTATTAAACCTACGGTCGACACCTGCGTACTTAAAGGCGTGCATGCCATGCGCTCTGTCAAATGGATTTTCTCCTTCAATAATTGCATCTTTCAGATGAGGCCTATAGATGTTCACTAAATTAGAGTTAGATAGCTACTTTTATGAGTAATGTTGTATTGTCAGATCCATATATATATAGGCCCTTTAAGAGTAGGAATTTTCATTAAAAAAAAAAAGAGAATTAGTTGTGGGACTCAGTCCACATCGGTTTGAATTGTCTATTTTGTAAGCCTCAATTTATAGTTCATGATTAAAGTTTCCTATGTGTGTGTGTGTGTTGTTGGACTAGGGGGCAGGTTGGATTGGAATTTTCGATTCTATTATTAAATTTCTAATCCGATGAATAAAAGGTTTACGTAAAAAGTGAATGGAAATTGGAATGCATATTGAGATTCGAAAATTCGAAAATTATTAGGATTTTCTGAAATTATTCCTAACGTATTCCGATAACAATTTCTGAAATAGTCTATTTTATTTTATAGATATTTACTAAATTTATATATTTTGTAATCAACTTTAAAGTTTAATTTATCAAAAATACAAATTTTTATTTTTATCATGTTCATTCTTAGTTTTGGATACATTAATTTGATGGAAAATTATTTTTTGTTGGATTGCTAGTTGCTTCTCTACTCGTGGCTACAATATATGAAAGATACATGGTTTTGGAACCTGTAAATTATCTTGCTATAGCTTGCTAAATATTTTTCATAAGTAGATAATGGTATCAAATCACTCGAAGCTTTTTTATAGGTAAGCAATATATAGTTCTATCTGCATTATAGGTAGATAATCATATCATATTTTTATTTTTTCACTCTTAACAATTATTTTATATTAGGTTTAAATTCTTTTTATCTCATCTTTTTCAACAAGAAGAAGAATTTTTACCTGTTTTTTAAGGTTTTCATCTTTTCCAACTATCTTTGATATAGGTACATATTACATAACGCTGCTAAATATTTTCTATAAATAGATAATGGTGTAAAGTGATTCAAATCTTTTAAGTAGGCGAATAATATTTTATATAGGTAGATAATTGTATCATCGTTTTATTCTCTCAGTCGTAGATATATTATGGTTATATAATTTTTTTTCTTATCAAGAATTTTGCACCTGTTTGTAAGGTATTTTCATTATTTATTTGTAATTTTAGTACTTGACATTTTTGTTTAGATGTAGAAAATGTTATGTTGAGAGTGTGGGGCATGCGGGTATTATGAGAAAGCATGTGAGTGTGTTAAGATAATTTTTAATTGAAAAATTAAATGTTAATAAAACAATTCTTTACGTCTAGATGTATTGCAGTGCACTGGTTCGAAATTCAAAATAGTAAAAAGTTGATTCATAAATTAGGGATCTCAATTAACTTCCATAATTTAATTAAGGGATAGGACATAAAATAAAAATTATAACATTGATTAACAAAGAAAATGAATGGGGTATTTCCATAATATTGTGAGTTGACTGGGTGTAATCAAAATGTCCCTTAATTTCATAGTGTTTCTTTATGTTTAATCCGAGACTTATTTTTCATAAAAAAACACACATACATATTAAAAATGATAAACATATGAGTATACTACAAAATTAATGGAATGTATACACAAGTATGTACCAAATATTAATTACGAAAGAACAATAGAGTAAAACCTCTACAAAACTAATTTTATAACTTTAAGGAGGTTATTACTTGATAGAGTTCTAGTTTAAAAAAAAATATTATTTATTGATTTATTTATCCTTAATTAGCGTTGTATTTCCTAAATAAGATTCAGTTGGGTGCCAAATATTTTGTTTTCTGCATATTTTTGCACTCATAGATAATTATAACTACGTTGAGAGGTGTTTCCTTAAGATGAGACGAAGAAAAATTATAACTTCTTAGAATATGAAGTTTATTCCAATACGTAATTAGTACCAAGTTAGGGCCGAATTTTTTTATGACTTTAAGGAGATTATTCTATTAAAGAGTATTACTTTAGAAAGGTCTTACGGTATATTACATATACTGAAAAGTTCGAGATATCAAAACTTATAAAATATAAATGAATTATGAATTATGTTCTGAAAATTCAGAGATAACTGCGATTTTTTATTTTTTTTTAGAAGAGATAACTGCAATTTTGAATAATTTAAAAGTTTCGAATTTTAAAATCTTGAATCCAAAAATTTTGGAATTGAAATTGTTAACTGTATTTTTATCCGATCCTTCAACAAATATGGAACACATTCATGTATGTACGAAGCTCATGATCAACAAATCTGGGACACATTTTGATCCGCTTCATCCATACATGAAAATGCCCAATTTTCAAAATCTAATTGAGCAACAAGTCTTGACTAAAAAAACATACCAGCTTTCTAAGAAAACCTTGTCTTGAAAGAGAGCCAATACAGGGCCTAAGGAAACACCATCTTCAGTAGTCACAAATTGCTTGGACACAGGGGTAAGGCTGTAGAGCCTTCGGAAACACTTGTCAACTTTACCGTTAACAACCGTGCAATCGAGGACGGAGTTACTGGCCAGGACAGCTAGAAGGCGATCTAGCATCATGGGTCCGTCAGGGGTCTTGGTGCCGATATGAGTTGCAATCTCAGATGCAGAGAGCTTGGCATTTTGACCCTCTTTCGCTATGATGTCAAAAACGCCAAGCTCAATTGCCGACTGCATGGAGAAAGACAGCACAGAAGAAACCACCAGCTGCAGTGCATGGCAGTAGCTCTCTTCTTCTCTCCTTGCTTCATCATCAAGAGGAATTTTAGGAAGGCCTTTTGGTTCCTCTAGAGAAGCCATTGGATTAGTGCTTGTGCATCTAGCTAAGCTGTCTACATTGATTTATATGCTAAAAATTCTTGGATTTATTAGGGTATCTGTTCTCTTTTTTCTTTTTTTTTTGTGTTATTTTTAACTGGAATTTATTTTATTATTATTTTTTATATATTTGATATATTAAGCTAACAAGTTGTGAATAATATTTAAACAAAAATATCTGCGCCGGCGGGCATGAATCCCAGAAATTTGAATAGTCAAATTATGTAATGGGAAGTAATTTTGAATTACAAGAGATTTTTCAGTGTGACCGTCACACAATGTAGTACACCACATGTCTCTATAGAAACGGTGGGTTATATGTGTTAAAAGGTTAATAACTTAAAAATTAAAAATTTCCACTACTTGCATAAAAACAGATGGTGTACCATCCGTATTCCCTTCACAACTAAAATTTTCTCTTGAATGACACTGAGCGTAGAGACTATTATATTTTTTTTCTCTGACAAACCATAAAATATCCATATTAAATTACTGAGAGAGAATTTCAAACACATAACTTTAGATATAAGGATAAATGTTCATGACTAATTGCGCTACATAATATTATATGATCAAACAACATACATATATGAATATGAGAATGATTTTTTTGTCAAAAGAGGAAAATTAAAACCATTTGTCTACTGAATATTTTATCTGTTTTCATAGTATACTACTAGATGAAGCTCACATACTATTTGTGTGTAAATATAAAATGTTTAATATATATATGAAAGAGCATGAAGTTGAAGACAAATGTGAAAGAGAAGGAGAGGGAACATAAGAGTGGGACATTTTACTTTTTATTTTTTATTTTAAGTTAGAATATGTTTTGATGACATGTAAAAGAAAAAACAATAAAAAAAATTGTATGAAATTACTTTAATATCTACGAATTTTTTCTAATATTGTGGTTCAATTATGCATAAAAGATTACAATCGTATTTTCTTTAATTTTTGGTAAACAAAAAGTATTCTATTAATAGGTAATACATATTCGTAGGTTTTAAGGGAGTAAGGGAGTATTATTGCTCACCATCATAATTAAGGTGTATGCTCACTATATACCTAATCATTTATCATGTGACATTTTACCAAAATTTAGTTAACTTTCACATTAAATGTTCCATTTTCAAAATTTGAAGAAAAAAAATTAACCGAAATTAAATGAAATGATACGTAATACATAATTAAGTGTATGGTGAGTACACATCAAAATTTAAGTTGAGCAAAAATGCTCCCTACGCTTCAACCTTGAAACATAAATTTTCTGAGTAGCAGACTAGAATTCTCCCGACGACTAGTTCAGCTAAAGTTGCTGTGGAATAACTGATACGTTTAACTGTATAAATCTTCCCGAGGAGCAGCCTGAAATTCTCCAAATAATAAGTAATTAAAGTTGCTGATGACTTGCTGATGACTAATTGATTTCATTTGACTGAATCTGTACCAAAGCGACGAACGGGCGAACCTTAGTCAAAATAGGATTTGGATCATCTCCTGAGTCGAAGGAGAGGATCCTCCTAACCAAGCAGTGTGCACCGTTGAATTTTCATCTAACGATTATAATTAATTTAACTTTAAAGAGACCTCCTGTTTGTAGTCGTTGAATAAAAATCCAACAGCCCACAGGATCATGAGAGGATTCAAATCCGTCACAATGAATACTTGATCTGGATTAAGTTACACGAATTATTAGTCAAAACAAATTATTATTAAACAATCGTTTCCTACCGAGTCATGGAATCCATTGTTTGTTGCTTTTTCAAGGCCTCTGCTCTAGCAATTTTAGAACCATATAACCAAATAAAGAAAAGAGGGCTGCTAGCCTGAGTTGTTAGAACAGCCGCCCCCTCACTTGCGAAAATGAATTGTCTCTTTAAGATGGAGAAGGAGTTCCTCTTCAAATAATTTGTGATATAATATGAAACCTCATGTTTATAATCAGAATTGTGTTGTAGGCATAATTTACTGAACAATTATGGAGGCCTTAGAGAGAGAGAGAGGGGTGTGGCATAGATAGAGAGAAATGTAGAGATGTGTAATTGTGGGTGTGTTCTATTCCACCCCATTGTGCTTTTATTTATAGTAGTAGGGAAGGTTAATTCCTTACCCTTTAGGATTACAACATTTAATAGATAAACTACTCCTAATAGGAATATAAGAGATATTCCAAGATATACTAGGATTTACACAATCACATTCCTAGTCTAATAGGACTGCAACACTCCCCCTTGAGTGTGTAAATACTTAAGAAAATGGCGCATTAGGTCTTCAGTGACGAAGTAAGTACAGTTGATGAAGTCGTCGGCACAATTAGTGAATGCGAGTCTCAAATCAACGGAAGAATGCATAAAAAGTAAAACTCACAAAACCTCGCTATGGTAAAACCCAAGGTGGGAGAAAAACCCATAAACTAAGGAGAAAAGTGAGAAGTTGCATTAAGTCAAAACTATACGTCTTTTGGACGCAAGTAGAATAGCTCACAAGGGTATGATCAGCCCATGATGGGTGCCTCGTTAAAACCTAGTTAGGTAGCAAAAACCCAGTGGGAAAAATGCTCCTAATCGTAGGGAAAAAGAGTACATTAAGATTAAGTGAGTATACTTCTGGATACTCCCCCTGAGTTTGACATAACTTCCAAATGAGCATTGCATATGAATAGTTAGGCATACCAATTCCTCGGACAAGCTTCTGGAAGGTTGACTTTGGCAGTGGTGTCGTGTAGAGGTCGGCAAGGTTGTCTGGGATCGGCTTGCATGACTTCAATATCCTGATGCTTTGCTGATGTAAATACGGACGCAATATGTCTTGGCGTTGACTTCGTTGATGTATCATGGCTTGGTCAGGTTGATACATATGGCATAATCTTCATGGATCGTCGTTGGGACTTAACGATGGATGAAAACGGCAAGTACTTCAAATATGCTTAACAAGAACTCTTAACCATGTCTCACTTTATGGCGTAGTGAAGTGAGGTGAGTCTTGGAACGATTCGAAGATTTCACAACTAAGGTCATATCATGGACCTTGAAGATATTGTGATATCCCTAACGGTAAAGACATAACCATTTGGGGATTTTGCCTTGTGCGGGTTTGATAAGTAACCTACGTCAGCATAACAAACAAGGCAAGCATCATTCCAAGGATCAGGGGGTTGGATCTGCTCGAGATGCGTTGGGATTTTCCCATGTAGTACCTTCAAGGTACGTCTTTAATACCAATTCAGGGGATGCGTGTAGGCGCGGTGCTGCATCTTTACCAAGATCAACAGCGAATGAGATGTCCTATATAAATATAATGAGCTAAGTACAACGAAGCGCAAAGTTGAACTTTAGATATGAAATTTCGGATTCCATAACATCTTCAAGGGTCTCATTTGCATATAACGTATGAACGATCAAAGGTATACTCAAAAGTGACACCTTTAGGATGTAGTTTGACTGGTAGACGAAAATACTGTCAGAACAATGCTTCAACTTCAGGTCAAGGCATAAATGAGTTTTCCCAAGATCCTTCATCTTAAATTCCACCTTCAGGTGCAAGACAGTTTTCTCAAGCTCTTCCGGAGTCTTAGTGAGATTTGTGTCAACGACATAAACTGTAACTCTAGCAATTTGGAATAAGACTTCATAGTTTAACACGTAAAGGCATAATTCATCCCTAACTGATCAAATAATCACTTAGACGGGTATACCACTTCCGTTAGATTGTAGTGAACGCCTCAAAACAAGTTAAGAGGGTGTTATGTGGTTTTGGAACTATTTGAACCAGTCCATGTAATTCTTCGGGAACTTACATGTCAATCTCCGTATCTATATTCCCATGGAGAAAACACTAACCACATTTCATAATGCTGCTATCAATCATAGGACGTTTGAGAGAAACCTTGCATCTTAAGGCGTGCATCATATCGCACTATTTCATTCATCTCATAACGCTTCCTTTCCCACTTGGAACATAACATGGTTACCTTGGGCAGTGTAGGAACGACAAGTCCAATACACACTTTGGTAAGGAATTTGACCTGGATTGTAATTTCAGTTGTCCAATCAGTTCTACGTTGTCACTTAATCAACGGAACACAGTTCGATATCGTCGCTTTTCATTTATGTCGGTAGCTACCATATAAGTGAAAACATCATCGATGATAATCTCATTTCAATTCCATTTAGCTCATCCAAACTAGTATACTGGACCAAGAACTTTAAGTCTCAGGAGAAATCCGGATTAATCTCATGAGATGGAAATGATTTGAGACAGCGATCGAGTTTAGATTCATTGTTGTGCCATGTCTTCCTCTTCCAGGGAAGTGAATCCTATGAACCGAGTGATCTGTTGTGCTCCAGGCCAAGACATATTGATTGGCTATCCGCTGGTGTACCAGACCGTCCAACAGAGGCGTCCAAACCGTCCAACAGGGGCGGCACACCCTCTAGGGATGTCTGTTAAGTACGTATATCCTTGCAGGCATGTTTACAGTTGGTATATGATCTCGTCACTTTAGCTAGATAAGAGGAATGCGTCTGGAGCAACATTTTGAAAACTAGAATTCATCGCACTTGCTTATCACACTTGTGCGGTATGGGGATCGAGATGAGACATAGTGGGCAATGTCCACGCAAATTCGCGTTGTTCTACAAGAACGTTGACGTTCTTATCTCCCTCTAATGGCGGGAATACTGTCTCATTAAAGTGACAACCAGCAAATGAGAGGTAAAGAGATCGCATGCAAGGGCTCGAAGAGAGCTAGTGTGAAGGAGAATCATGATCGACAAAAGATACACATTATTCTTTAAGGACCCATGACGGTACGTTGCGGCGGCGCAACTTGGCATTTGGAATGCACACCCAAATGCGTAACTACGAAAATCGTCAGGTTCATACCCAGTAACCAACTGTAATGTCATATAGGTTAGGTGGCAATGAGCCTCAAGGTGGACCAACATAAATGCGTACAAGGATTGCATAGCCCTAGGCAGAAACCGAAAACTTGGTACGTTTACCAAAATTCGGGCGATCATTTAAATTGCGCTTTATGATCTCTAGGCGAGGCTATTTGGGGTGAATATAGGAATTCGATGTTCAATTATAAACCCAAAATACATGCAATACTTTATCGAAAACCGTCGATATAAACTCTCCGGCATTATCCGATCTCACAGACCTTAAGGGATAAGTAGGGTGGTGAACCCTTAATCGGCCATGAGGTTTAGCAGTAATGTTTGTGGACAAACATGTGACCAGTTTGTCGATTCATCAACCAAAACCATAAGTATTTATATGGTCCACATTTTGGTTGGATTAGTCCATATATATTCCCTTGAATCCACTTATGAAAAAAGGTGATTTTGTATCTTTGCAAGGAATGATATAGAAAATCAATTTCCCTAATTAGCAGGCTTCGCAAACTGTGCATGTAGGCACAAGATCCTTACTTCGGGTAAGGAGATGGTTGTAGCATCATTGTTCGACCTAAGTGTCCCAAAGGGTCAGCCAAAGCAAGTAAACTGCTCAATCACCCGGCTACAGGCCGGCCATATGTGTCGTGTGCCCCAGTTGGGAGACAACTCATTGGCCCCAAATCAAAGCTTCATGCTCATTTTTGGAGGTGGTGCAAATATATTTCACTATATTTTCTTCAGTGGTTTCATTTATGATCATTGTCATCTTGAATATCCTTAAAAACTCAACGTCGGGGAGAATTTAAGGTCCCTTAAATGGTGATTCAGTACCATTCATACAACGAGGAACATTCTGAATGCTCTTAATCAGGTTGGATAGACCTGAAGTCGTTGTTAGAGATGTGATTTAGGTGTAAAGTTAGTGTGCGTAGTACGCATTCATCTAGACAACTAACTTTCCCACATTCCTACCTAATCACGTGTTTAATTAAATCGGTCACATGTATTACGAAACATGATTCAATTAACTCATATTTGAGGACAATATCAATAAGATTATCCATAAGTAAAACATACACCAAACGTGAATCCAAGAACATGGAAAAATGTTCACAAAGTAAATGGTTTACGAAGGGGCTTCGGCCAACAAGGCCATCCATGTCAAAAAAATTTCTTCCAACGGTGTTTGGTGGAGCAAAATTAGTCTCACGTATTGACTACTAGAATGGTACTCCTTAACAACATTGGTAGGGGCACGAACAGGTGCATAACCAATGGTCTATTCCATCGAGACGGAAATAGATTCTGTAGGGTTAAGGTTCGGGGAATATTTTCCCTTATTCTTGAAGTTTTAGGTCTTAGGTACCAAGGATCATGCTTCGGGCATAATGCCACACCTTGGCAGACCCGGATTCTACCATATGTTGTAAAAACAAACTCAAAATTGGATTGTGAGATAATATGCCATTCGGTGTATCCCTGTCGAATCATTGCATCACCATTCGATAGGCTTTGACTTATGTGGGTTGATGCGAAAATAAATTAACGCACAAATTAAACCCTCTTTTTGTCAAATGTAGTATAGATGTAAGTAGGGTATCGTTCTAGGCCGGGGATTAGGAGGGATTGCTAATCAAAGTCAAATTTAAATTAAAAACGTAAAAACAAAATTTAAAACACTAAACTAAAATCAAAACACTTAACTAGAATCACTCAAAATAAAACTAACAAATAAACTAAAATAATTCAAAAGATTCAAAATAATGAAAACAAACTAAATAATATAATTTAATAATGGGGATTGATTTTTTTTTATGAAAAGTAAATTAAAACAGAAACTTAAAAACAAACTCAAAGAAAATATATTTTATAGAAATAAAATGATGAAACGTTAGTTAGAGGGGTCCTTATCCACACATGAACAAATGCATACAATTTGATTCCCAGTTATGAATTCAACAAACGAATAAATGACAACGCCCCAAGTTAATTAGGTCCGCTTAAATTAACCTTCAGATTTCCCTAAATTCATTGAATTGGACGGGATACGCATCACAACCAAATTATTCTTATCAAGTTCCCTAACTATGGAATACGCATGATAGAGAGACATATCAAAGATCATTAAGTTTAATGGAAATCATAAGCATTGACTAGGCATTCATAACTATGGAATACGCATGTTAATCCAACCTAGGGTTTACTAAACACAATCGTGACTAGCGATTTTTACTACTCATGGATATAAGTTCATAACGATTAGGTGAAATTCCCTTATATCCTAGCATCAAGTCTAAGCATGCAAATTAAGTGTCGACCCTTAACCCACATACATAAACAAGTTATTAATCAACACAGAAAAATAAACCACATCCAACATTCATAAATTCATAACTGGAGTAAATCAAATCATAATAAACATTTATCCATAGTTTCAAATTCACCTCTAACTAAACAAAAATTAATTACACATGTTTAATATAATTGAAAAGTAAATTAAATTAAACATGAGTTTATGAAAAGTAAAACCAAATGAGGAGTGCTCCCTGCTGTGCTGCTGTCTTCGTCCGCGCAGTTCCCTTCTGATCTCCCACGCTTGCCCGTCCTCCGTGCTGACCTCTGTGCTGACCTCTGTGCTGACCTCTGTGCTGACCTCCGCGTGCACAGCCTGCTTTCTGTCCACCTGTCCTGCGAGCTAGCTGCACAGCTTCCTCTTCCTATTTTTCCGCGCTGCTTCTTCAGCTTGCTGCCTCGGGCAGCTTTGCTTCGCCTGTCCCTGAGTGCGCCAGCTGCTAGCTGCGCTGTGCTTCCGCGTTCCCGCGTTCCTGCCTTCCTGTCCTGCGAGCTCCACGTCTCCTGCTGATTTCCTCTACACCTCACGTCTCTCCTCCCCACGCTTGCGACAGCTGCGCCTGGCAGCTTCTGCGTCTGACCCCCCCCTTATTTCTCTCCTTGGCTCTGCGCTCGCAAGCTGCACAAGGCAGCTATCTCACGTCTCCCCCCTTATTTCTCTCAAGCTGCCACAAGGCAGCTCTCCTTCTAGCTGTGCTGTTCTCGTCTGTCTCTCTAGCTGCCTAAGGCAGCATGCCCCAAGGCAGCTCTTCTTTCCTTATCCCCCCCCCTGAGCTGCCAGCTTCCAAGTCTGCTATATATCTTGCTCCAAGGAGCTCCCAAATATGCGCACGCTGCCACTAGCAACTTTTATCTTTTTCAAGTGCCAGCACCACCTCCAGCTAATTTATATTTCTCCATTCTTTTTGCTGTCTTCTTTTCCCTCAGTGCTCCTCTTTTATTCTTTTATTTCCGCACGTCTGTCCTCACTTCCAGCCCTCAATGGCTGTCTTCCACAAGCTTTATTCCTCTATTTTCTTGCTGACTGCCCGAGGTCTTTACGCTGCCCAAACTGTTCTTTTGACTCTTAATTTCTTATTTTATATAAAACAAACCATGATAAGAATTATTATTATTATATATATATAGATATTTTATTTAATTTAAAAGCTAAATAGTTTTGACACGAATTTATTACATAAAATCACACTTATGCTATTTTTATTTTCTTAGCTAGATAAATTCGATAAAACACAAAAACAAAGTAAATAACTCAAAAATATAAGAAACTAACTAAGAAAAGACGAGTGAATTCGAAGTAAAAATATATATAAATATGATCCGATCATGGGTCGAGCTATTCGGTAGACTCCAGCCGAACTAGGTCCATACCTTTTTCTCACGTTTATGGTAGTAATCAGATCCAAGAATTTGGTAAACTTCTGCTTTCTACGCTGCTGTTTCAGGGGCGAGTTAGAAACAAGGAACGACGAGAAAAGTATTCTCTAGTCAAAATTCGATCAGATTTATAAACTTTATAATTGTACTCATTCATGGACGTAATCATGGTGTGCTTCAGGCAATGTCTTTCATGATTAAATAGTTCGTAGGAGCGACCCAAAGAGCCATGGAATCCTCGTTCAGGAGGTACTTCCGTTGGTAATGCTTCGGGCATAAGTCTTCGAATGAAGATCATGGCGGAGGCTTATTCAGCTCTTCCTTGCCATTGTTGGCTTCAATGGTGTCTCAGCTTCTTGATAGTCAAGTGGAGATTCACGTCTTATATCCCACATAAAGTGGTTTTTTATTAAAAACATCCAAATCAGGGAAAATCAAACTTGTGACGGTTCGACAATCCACAGAATTGGAGGGAACAAGAGTGTGATTAGTGCTATGAGAATGAATCATCCATAAGCATCAAAGTTAGAACATTTGAGTTCTAAGACATGGTTTTCATGAAAAACGTCGAGTTTTCATAGGTGTATTGTTTTATGAAAACTTCGGGTTTCAAAGGCACTAAATTTGAAACTACATGTTCAATTTAGTTTATGAACGTTTAGTTCATAAAAGAGAGGTTCGTACAAGAACACAGAATGCAATATACAACTAAGTGTAGTGGATTTGAGGTTCTTCAGGAACTCAAGTGTGAGTGCTTCGGGACTACGAAAGTAAGTCAACGGTTCAAAGTATAAAAATAAATTATTGAATCGTTAATGTCCAAAAGTGATCTTCAAGTCAATAATTTTGGATTCATTATCAGATTAATGGACTGCATGTCACTTTTAATTAATTCAATAGATTGAGACCATTCGGGGTCAATCATAGAAGAAAAAATAATAATAACATTCGAGTTAAAATTATTTAGAATGCTAAAATAATAGCATAGGATTGCAAAATATAGCCCCAGTTTGAGCTTAGCCGTGGGCACCCCATGGTTGGGTGTAGCTAGAAGCAGAAACGGGCCAAATTTGGAAGGCCACATGGGGCAACCCAATCAGCATGTGCAAGCTATAGGCTTGCAATAGGAAAGGTGGGCCGTATGAGGCTGCTGCAGGCAACCTACAACCTGCAAAACAAGCTCTGCATGCTTGCTGCAATCACGGGCTAATAAGGAAAAAAAAATAGTCCAGCGTGCTGCAATCAACAGAATGGGTTGAAGGAAAAAGACGGACCCAACAACAGAAGGCTGCTGGAGGCGGGCCAGTCAACTGCTGGCTGATGAGAGGTAGGCCGAGATCAGTAAGGAGGGAAGCCCAGCAAGTAGGCTTTAGGGTTTTGTGCATAGCTATGCCCAAAATGGGCTGCTATTTGTGATAGCGTGGCCCGGCCTGGCTTCAGGCCAGCTAGGCTTAGTTTGGCTCACGACTTTTCCTCTTTTTTTTCTTTCCTTTTTTTTCTTCAGATTTTTAGGGTTTTCAGAACCCAAAAGAAAAACAATCATGCTTCTAATTTGATTTTATACTTTGACTCACAAATTCCACATAACAATTTAATTGTGTAATGCATGAAACAAATATATATATATATTGACAAATATATGAAACATATACAATATATATATATATATATCGGAAGGAAAATATAAACATAGGGGGTTCATGCATCATGGGGAATGTTTTCATGCTTCAAGGTTGTTTCAAATATCTTACTTTATTTTAAGTGTACCTGATTGGTAGAAAAAGCCTTTTAATTTGTAGAAGATCCTTCTCGGAAAGCCGGAATTGCATCTCCAATGCGTTGTATCACGTTCAATATAGAAAAATTAAATTGAATCAATAGCATGTAGAGCAATTCAATAAAATAATAAATTAATCATAAAAAGAATAATTAAAACGTAATACTCCCCTGATTGAAGATAAAACTCTCTTTAGCGCAGCGGCGTCAAAAGCGTGCTGATAACGTGTTGTAAGCATAATTTACTGAACAATTATGGAGACCTTAGAGAGAGAGGGGTGCGGCATATATAGAGAGAAAGAGAGAGATGTGTAATTGTGGGTGTGTTCTATTCCACCCCATTGTGCCTTTATTTATAATAGTAGAGAAGGTGTTTACCAAACCGGAATGCAGATAGAAGAAAGGGAATTGAATTCCTCTCCAAATGATTCTGGCGTTTACCAAATTTTGGGAATGAAAAAATTAGTGGGCTCTACCCAAAATCAGTAATAGTATTCTTGATATCCCCGGAATCCAAATACTGACTTGAAGGTGGTAATTGAATTCTGGAAGAAAACCAACATCAAGAATCAAACTTCTCTATCGAAATTGCCTGGCCCTTCCCATTTGCCTCCCACGATTCAACCACCCAAAGCACACCCATCCCCACACGCAGACCACCGCACCACCTCCCAGACGGCCAAGACCTAGCACCAACCCAACCCAACAATTTTACAAACAAACTCCGGACACCCTCATATCCAAATTCGGATGGGGAAAAAGAGATGCAGATGACTATGGATAAAAGAAAAACCTTGTGACTTACCCACTGCAGATCGAATTTCGATTGCAAACGTTTTGCAGAGAGCATAACATAAAACATTGAGCGGTTGGCAAATGCTTGAGAAATTCGAGAAGTCGCAGGCATAGAGTTCATGATTTACCGCGAAAATGAGATCTTCAGGCCAATAGAACCCGACAAGGTAAGGATGGGCAAGATTTGGCGCTTGGGGATGATCTCAAAAACAATATATGGATGTAGACGGGGAGCGTAGAGAGAGTTGCGGTGGAACCGTAGAGGTTCCCGAACCTTTCTTCTTCTTCTTTTTTCTTTTTTTGTTGAGTTTTTTACTTCTTTTCCTTGTTGAATTAGGTTTTTACTCTTTAAGAAATTAAAAAAAAAGTTCAAGTTTTATTAAAAATAAATATATGAGAATTGTTAAGATTTTAATAAAACTATATGTGTGTAAGTGTGTGTGTGTGTGAAATTGTATTAAAAATTATGAATTTTTCTATTATTAAGATTAAGGGTATTTTAGTAATCATATTAATTTTCAACTCCGATTCTAGGACATTATAGTAAACAACTTTGACAGGAATTCAATTCTGATTCCTATCCATTCCAATTTCTCTGTTCCCGCTCGCCTCCTTGGAAAGCAACGACGCAACATGCAAGTTTGACCACCTTTTTTTTAATCGGTTCTTTTCGCAAGTATCATCTGAATTTGTAAGTATGTGCAATAGTATTATCCGAACTTTTCATTTTTATTTTTTACCACATGAACTTTCTTAACGGTTAGAGTCTACCACCTACGTTACTTTCCATCAATTTTGCAGCTAAAACATGTCACCTATAGGGTTAATTAATTTCATAGGATGGCTAGAATCAAATTTGCTCCAAAACAATTATGCTTGAGTCAATATGGCGCCAACATTAGGTATTTCTACAGTCCCAGTTCGGCAATTCCCTCTATAAGAGTTTGAAAATTTAATATTTTAATAAATTAAGATGAACCATACCTACTTGCTAACCTACAAAAAAAAATCTTTAAAACTCACTGTAAATGAAGGACTAAATTTTTGCCTAATTTTTATTTTCAAATAGCCACAAGGCTTGCGGGTTGGCCAAAGGAAGCCAGCCAGCCGGCCGGCGGGCCGATTTGGGTAGGCCCAGTCCACTGCGAACTGTAACGTGACGTCATGTAGCCATTGGAATTTGAATAAACACCAAAGCCATTTCAACACCATTTCTCACATCCTTCTCACCATTACATACTATCTTACCTCATTTTATTTCAATTCTTCAAATTCTATTTTCTTACCTCTTCCAATAATCTTTCCTTTAATTTTTTCAATAATTTTCAAATGGCCACATCTTCAACCAAAGGAAAGGCTTGGACTTAAAAAGAAGATGAAGCTCTTTGCAAGGCTTATAGATGGGTCTCGAAAGATATTGTCAAGGGTATTTCTCAAACCAGTGAAGGCATTTGGACTCGTACGTCCGAAAAGTACTATGAGTACTACGAAGGCACCACTCCACCGAACCCTAGAAACTACAAGAGTTGTTCTTCACGATGGAAAAAACATCTTAATCCAAGTTTGAATAAATGGCATCAAGCCGTGATAAGGATCGTAAGGAGACACGAAAGCGGAGATAATCTATACGACGAAGTAAATGTTTTCAAAAGTTCTTTTAAATATTTAATTATATTACATTTAATTTCATAAATTAATTTCCTTTAATTTTTGTAATTATATTTTCTAGGAACGCCAAGCGGAGCAATTGTATATGGATGACATGAAGAAACCCTTTACTCATCAAGGTTGTTGAAAAATTTGTAAAGGGTCGGTGTTATTTCAAGATCCACCTCAAGAAAGATTTGGTCCTACGCCGATGTTCAGAAATGTTTCCTCAAATACAATTAAGGATGAACAAGTATCTCCTATCATTCAAGAAACAAGGCTAGAAAATCCGTCTCCAGGTCAATCTTCCATACCTAGGGCTACGAGACAAAACAAGGCTAGAAAATTGAAGGAAAAAGGCAAGGCAAAGGAAAAGTTAGCCTTTTGAGAGGAAATGTCCTCCTCATTGCGATTAATGGCCGAGCAAAATGCTATTGCTGCAGAAGAAAGGAAGCGTATACACGAAGAACGGGCAAAACAAATACAAGAAGAGATGGATGATAGGAACATGAAAAGGAACACTATGAATTACACTCCAATGAGTAAGGCATATTTTGATAGGAAAAAGAGGGAAATTATGTCTCGACGGGAGTTGTTTACTGATGTGAAAATTAACTTGACACACAAATTAAACCCTATTAAACATGTAATTGTAGTATTAAGCAAGTAGGGACCGTTCTAGATCGGGGATTAACTAGGGCTGCTAATCAACACAAATATGACTCAAAAACACAAAACTAGACTTAGAAACACAAAACTAAACACTTAGACTTAAAATTGACTCAAACTACTCAAAACAGCACAAATAAGTGAAATTGACTCAAAACTGACTCTAGGGAGTTAATTGGACGAATTTAAGACTATTAAGACTCAAAACACTAAATTTGACAGATTTAAACACTTTTCTAACTAATCTAACACACTTAATTAAAGGGGGGATTGATTTGGACGAAATTAATTAAACTAAACAGATTGCAAAACAAAGTAAACTAGATATGAAATTGGGTGATTTGAATGGTAAAAACTTAGCCAGATGATCCTTCTCCACACATGAACATGTGCAACATAAATCGATTTCCAGTATTGTTTCTTTAAACCATGAATGACAATGCCCCAAATTAATTGTGAATGCACTAATTAACTTTCAAATTTTCCTAAGTTCATTGAATTGAATGGACAACGCATCGCAACCAAATTATTCTTCTCAAGTTCCCTATATGAACAGCATGTTAGAGATACATTCAAAGATCATTAAGTTCCATGAAAATCATAAGCATTGACAAGGCAATAATAACTATGAACTGCATGATACTCTTGCCAAGAATTTACTTAACACGATTGTGACTAGCAATCTCCACTACTTTTAATTATAAGTTCATAACAATTAGGTGAAATTCCCTTACAATCTAGCATCAAATCTCTGCATGCAAACTAAGTATGCATCCTCAATCAACACACAAGAATAAGTTCTCAATAACGCAGATAAGTAAATCACATTCATGTTTTACGAAACAATAACTGAAGGTAATCAATTCATATTAAACACATGTCCATGGCTTCGAATTCACCTCTAACTAAAAAGGAATTTAGTTCCTCATGTTCATAATAATTGAAAAGCAAAGTAAAATAAACATGAAAATGAAACGAGGGAAGAAAGAACTCTTAGAACTCCAATGGTTGCAGGTGGATTGAGGCACAAGGTCCTTCTCCTCCAATGGAAGCCACGACAAAGCTTCTTCATCTCCAAAGTTGCAGCAAAAGGGTATGAATTGGTGTGTGTTCTGAGGCTGAATGTGGTGTAGAATTATATGGGGGGTGGTACCTCTATTTCTGCAGCAAAGATGTATATATATATATATATATATATATATATATATATATATATATATATATATATATGATAGAGTGCACGGCAAAACCCTAAAGAAATCAGGTTAGGGTTAGAACTTAGTAGAAACAAAGGATTAGGCCTTAGGGTTTGCATTACAAGGCTTGGGCCTCAAGAAAAGGGTTATAGCCTTATTAATTTCTGAAAAGGCTTTGCAATCCAAATCCACAAGGAACAAGGCTAATTGAATCAGAATCCAAGAAGGAAAAAGGGTAAGGAGGTGCGGCGGGAATTGGAAGGAAAGGGAATGGAGTGCAAGGCAAGGCAAGGCCTTCTAGAAGGGATTGGGGCGCCACTTTTGTAGGGAATTCTAGAATGAGTGTTATGTGGCAGATATTGGGACTTCTAGAAAGGAATGCTTCTAGAAATAGCTTCTAGAAATCAGATATTTAGGTCCCCTTGCAACTGGATTTAAGGTATAATAAGATTAGGATAGGATAAGATAAGATAAGGTTAGTTTGGATAAGATAAGGTTGGATAAGGTTTTGGATAATGTTTTGGATAATGTTCCTTCTTTTGAGCTGATTCCTTATCTTCTTTGTCTTGAATTTAATTTCTTCATCTCCTCATTATAATCCTAGCCTTTTGAACTTCAAAAACGTCCATCCACCTTGGTCTATACATGTGCCATCCAATCTTGGCTCAAAACCGCTCCAAAATGCACCAAAATGCACTTTCTTGCCAACTTTGTCATTTGGACCTACAAACACACGAAAATAGCTTAAAGTACTAAAATAAGTAGAAACTAGCTACGAAAATGCAAGAAAACAAGCTAACTAAGTCACATAAATATGCTCCTATCAAATTCCTTCACACTTAGCTTTTGCTAGTCCTCGAGCAAAACAAAACAAACAAAACATAACCTAAACCTTCCAACGTTTGCCTCAGGGATTTCCAATGAAACATGACATGCTAAAAATCACTACTCACATAGATTTTAGCCATCCTTACCCTCAAGCACATACTTAATCACAGTCACCACTCACTAGCTCGCATTTAATCAATTAAAACAATGTTTTGAATGTAGTAACATGCCTTAGAGAATTCCCTCAATTCCTCACTGGATATACTCTCTATTTTCACACAGATTTTCTAACTACACTCCCTATACTAGGTATATGTGAGAAGATTGATGTAAACATGTAGACTAGCCACTCACATATGTTTTAAGCAAAGAAAGCACTTTCTGGAATTATTAATGCATGTGTATATATGATCTCATGAATGGAATGCCACTACTTAGACGATAGAACCAGGGATACCATATGCTTATACCAATCCCAAACTCCACATATTGAAACACTCAACAACCAAGATAAAAGTCTAAGGGTTGTAATGGGGCTAAGGGTATTGGCTAACAAAGAAAGGTTAAGGATAAACAAAGGTTTTTAAAGCAATAGTAAGCAAAGCAATGAAATCAACTTAGAATTCACTCTTGAATGCAGCAAATAACTTGAAACACTAAGGGGATTTCGTACATACTTAGGGTCATATTCAACTTTTTGGACCCTTTCTTCAACACCCAATACTTGTGAGTTCATTCTCACTTATTTCACAACTTTTTTTTTTCTTTTTACTCTACCCTTGTTCATAACCTTCCCCCACACTTGATTTCTGCAATATGTTTCATCAAAAGGAATTCCCTCTAAGTCATGCTCAACTATACTTTAAGAACAAGGGTATGGATAGTCCTATTCTAGGCTAGGTTAGGATAATGTGGCTAACAAGGAAAATAGGCTAAATAAGGCCCAAAGAGGTTAAACCTACAAAACAAATGCATGGGATGAAGGCTTTTTTGGCTCTGGTGGTAACTACTAAACAACTTCATCTTGTTATATGTTATGCACTCAATTTTAAGCTTTGAATGAAACGGGCATGAGTTCTAGTATTTGGAACTAAAATGATAAAACGCATTCTAAGTAGCAACCAAGCAAAGAATAATGAGATCATGCAACGACTTTAGAAAACAAGAAATAACATATTAATAACTCTCCAAATAAAGTTTAGGCTTAAGTCTCTCAGGGTTGTAGCGTTAGTTTGAGTTCCTTCCTTCAAGCATATTACAAAAACTGATTTTTTTTCCTTTCTGATTACATGTGAATTCATTAATGACAACTGCAACCAAGCATAAACCAAAGAGCATATCAAACTTCCATCCATGTTTGTGGCTTTCTTTAACAGTCATGCAATTAAAAACCAAATCCTCATCATTGTGTTGGAAGGTACCCTAAGACACAAACACACAAAAACGACTCTTTTTGGGTTTTTCAAAACGTTTTCTATTTTTTTTTTCAAATTTTCGTATTTTCTGTTAAAGACACACTAAAACACTTCAAAACACTTAAAAATTGTGAGAAACAACTCTAGTTATGCTAGGTGGTAAAATCCTACGAATTTTCAACAAAAACACTTGTTTACACCCCCCCACACTTAAACCAAACATTGTCCGCAATGTTTCAAACATAGACTCACTAAAACAAGCAAATGACACAACTAACAAGCACGACAATCATGGCAAAGTAAAAGCAAGAAAGAGTAGAGTTTAAGAACGCAAATCTGGTTATGGAGCTAGAATTCCATCAAGCCCTCTTTTGAACACATGGGTTGCCTCCCAAGAAGCGCTTGCTTTAACGTCTTCCAGCCGGACAATACCTCCTTTTAAGCTTCAATAGGGCCCACGGGGGGTATGCCCTCCACGGCATGCTCCTCAAAAGTCTCATAGTAAGGCTTCAAACGGTGACCATTGACTTTGAATTCATGTCTCGTCTTCAAATTTGAATTCGGACTGCACCATAAGGGAAAACATTAGTAATAACAAAAGGGCCAATCCATTTAGAACGCAACTTACCCGAAAACAGCCGAGGGCGAGAATTGAAGAGTAACAATTTCTGCCCTATAGAAAATGTCTTGCCACGAATCATCTTGTCATGGGCCGTCTTTGTTTTCTCTTTGTAAATGTGAGCGTTTTTCATAAGCCTCATTCTGAATCTCTTCAAGCTCATTCAATTGAAGCTTCCTATGAATTCCAGCGGCATCAATGTCCATATTGAATGTCTTAACTGCCCAATGTGCACGATGCTCCAACTCCACGGGAAGATGGCATGGTTTCCTATAGATAAGCCTAAATGGTGACATCCCAATTGGTTTTTTGTAGGCCGTACGATATGCCTACAATGCATCATTCAAATACAAGATCCAATCTTTCAAAGTTGGTCCAACCGTCTTCTCCAAAATCTGCTTGATTTCCCTATTTGAAACCTCGGCTTGCCCACTTGTTTGAGGATGATAAGGTGTTGAAACCTTATGTGTGGCATTGTATTTCTTGAGCAGCGCCTCAATGGTTCAATTGCAAAAATGGGAACCCACATCACTGATTAGTACTCACAGCATTCCAAACCTTGCAAATGTGTTAGTTTTAACAAAATCTGCAACCACTTTAGAATCATTAGTACGGGTGGCTTTTGCTTCCACCCATTTCGACACATAATCCACATCAAGTCATATATAAAGGAAACCATGTGAGGAAGGAAAAAGACCCATGAAATCAATACCCCATACATCAAAGATTTCGACAAAATAGATAGGATGCTACGACATTTGGTCGTTTGCACTGATATTACCCGTTCTTTGACAACGATCACAAGTTATACAAAAAGTTCTAGCATCCCTAAAGATAGTAGGCCAATAAAATCCACATTCTAAAACCTTAAGTGATGTGCGTTGTGTGCCAAAATGACCCCCACATGCATAAGTGTGACAAAAAGTTAAAATCGAATGAAACTTGGAATCATGCACACACCTACGTAGAATTTGAACAGGGCAATATTTCCACAAATAAGGGTCATCCCAAACATAAAATCGTGCATCCTTTTTAAGTTTATCACGTTGGTGCTTGTTTAGGGTGCTTGGAACTCGTTTAGTCACTAAATAATTCACTAAATCAGCATACCATGGCTCACTTACCTCAATGGATAGCAATTGCTCGTCTAGGAATGCTTCTGGAATAGGTAATGGGTCCTCATCATGCACCAAACGACTCAAGTGGTCAGCCACCACGTTTTCACTCTCTTTCTTGTCTCGGATTTCCACGTCAAACTCTTAGAGAAGTAACATTCAACGAATAAGCCTTGGCTTAGCCTCCTTCTTTGTGAGCAAATACTTCAAAGCTGCATGATCAGTGTAAATTATAACTTTAGTTCCAAGTAAATAAGAACGAAACTTATCTAAAGCAAATACAACAGCAAGAAGTTCTTTTTCAGTGGTGGAATAATTCAATTGTGCATCATTCAAAGTCCGGGATGCATAATAGATGACGTGTGGCTTCTGGTCATTCCTTTGTCCCAACACAGCCCCTAATGCATAATATGAGGCATCACACATAAGCTCAAAGGGAAAGCTCCAATCTAGTGGGACTATGATTGGGGCCGAAGTTAGCATCTCCTTGAGGTGATTGAACACCTTCTCACACTTATCACCGAACTTGAATGGCACATCCTTTTGTAAAAGTCGGCAAAGGGGTTGGGAAATCTTTGAAAAGTCTTTGATGAATCGCCTATAGAATCCTGCATGGCCAAGAAAAGAACGAACCTCTCTCACCAAAGTGGGAGAGGGTAAGTAGCGTACAAGATCTATTTTTTATTTATCAACCTCAATTCCCTTTGCTGAAACTATGTAACCTAAAAATATGCCTTGTTTAACCATAAAGTGACATTTTTCCCAATTTAAAACAAGGTTAGTTTCAATGCATCGTTTCAAAATTAAAGTGAGATTATCTAAACACCCATCAAATGAATCACCAAATACACTAAAATTATCCATGAATACCTCAATAATCTTCTCAATGAAATCTGAAAAGATACTTACCATACATCGTGGAAATGTGGCAGGTGTATTGCATAGACTGAATGGCATGCGACGATAGGCAAAGGTACCAAAGGGGCACGTGAAAGTGGTCTTTTCTTGGTCATCCGGAGCTATGACAATCTGATTATATCCCGAATAACCGTCAAGAAAACAATAAAAAGATGACCGGCTAACCTTTCAAGCATTTGATCAATGAACGGCAAAGGGAAGTGATCCTTCCTTGTGGTGGCATTGAGCTTCCTATAATCGATGCAAACTCTCCAACATGTTTGGATACGAGTGGGCATAAGTTCATTCTCTGCATTCTTCACCACGGTGACTCCAGATTTCTTGGGAACAACTTGCACCGGTGACACCTAGCGGGTATCCGAAATTGGATAAATCACTCCACAATCAAAAAGCTTGATAATCTATTTTTTCACAACTTCCATCATTGGAGGGTTAAGTCGGCGTTGAGCCTCTTGAGTTGGTTTAGCCCCCTCCTCTAGAAGTATGCGATGTATGCAAGTTGTAGGGCTAATTCCCTTAATCTCGGCCAATATCCATCCAATGGTTGTTTTGTGCTCTTTCAACACCCGAATCAATTTCTCCTCCTCTATTGCCGTGAGTGATGAAGAGACAATGACAGGCAACGTCTCTTTATCTCCTAAGAAGGCATACTTTAAATGATCATGCAATGGTTTAAGCTCAAGGACGGGTGCCTGAATCACGGAAGGTAACAACTTGTTAGTAGAAACGGGAATTGGAATTGGGATTGGAGGCTTACCAACATGTTGTGGCAATGACTCAAGGGCAGCAACCATCTTGGCATTTGCTGCAGGAATAGGTTCGGCCATATTGGGTTTAAGCCCAATTCCTTGTGCAATTGTTGTTTCAAGAGCATCCTCATTCAAGGAATCAAGGTAATCCTGGGCCAAAGCATCAAATACATCAATAGAGAAACAAGAATGATCATTTTTAGGATACCTTATAGTTTCAGAAATATTAAAATCAATAATCTCGCAATCAAATTCCATCGTCAATGTCCCTTTGAACACATCTATCTTGGTGCGGGCTGTTTTCATGAAGGGTCTTCCAAGGAGGATCGACAAGGGTGTAGAATGGGTCGAATCTTCCATCTCAAGCATATAGAAGTCCGCTGGAAATACTAGGTCGTTAACCTGCACCAAAACATCTTCCAAAACCCTTTTTGGATATGCATTAGAACGATCGGCTAATTGAATTATAACACCATCTTTTTTAAGTTCTCCTAAGTTCATAGATGCATAAATAAGTATGGCATGACATTGATGGAAGCACCTAAATCTAACTTGGCATGTTCAAACTTGGTATTTCCAATAACATAAGGAATTGTAAAACTACATGGATCTTTGCATTTAGGTGGTAGTTTTCTTTGCAAAATAGCAGATACATTTTTACTTACCCGAACCACTTCTTTGTTCGAAATTCTTCTCCTTGTTGTACAAAGCTCTTTTAAAAGCTTAGCATACCTCGGAACTTGCTTTATTCCATCAAGGAGTGGGATATTGACTTGTATCTTCCTGAAAGTCTCTAAGATGTCTTTTTCATTCTCTTCCTTCTTAGATTGCATAAACCTGCGAGGAAAAGGCACATTTGGTGGAAAAGGCACATTTCGTAGTCTTCGAGGAGCAGCTTTTCGTCCTCTTTTTGACTTGATTTGGACGTGTTTGGCTTGATTCCAACCTCTTTTCCACTTCTCAACATGATGGCCTTAGCAGTTTCAAAACCTCATTTTGGATTGATAATGGTCGAACTAGGCAGTTTGCCTTGTTCTCTAAATTGTCCCATAAACTCTGCTACTTGCCCCATTTGTTTCTTTAATTTGTCCGCCTCTTTAGCTTGATTTTGCATCTCTTTGGTTTGATTTTGTATTCCCTGAGTCAAAGAGGTTAGTACTTGAAGAATTTTATCATTGTCCAACGACGTACCTGAATTTGTTGGGGCAGATTGTTGTGGTACTTGTGGTGGTGTGAATAGCCTTTGATAGAGCCCCGAAGGTGGCTATCTATATCCTTCTTGTTGTTGTGGTTGTTGAGGCTCTCTCCATTTGAAGTTTGGGTGATCTCTCCAGCCCGGATTGTAGGTGTTAGAGTATAGATCATTCCGTGGCTAATTTTGGCCTTGGTACCCCACTGCATTTGCACTTTCCCATCCTCCATTCTCTATCAATTGAGGGCATTGATCATTGAGATGCCCCTGCATAGAGTACACTCCACATATGGTCGCACCTTGCACTTTGGATCCATCAACAACTTGTGACAAAAGAACAGTGAGATTAGCCATTTGAGATTGAAGTTCAGAAATTGCACTTACCTCATTCACTTGTTGTTGTCGTGGGGGGGTCTCTTTGTCCAACTCCTTCATATTGTTGTGCATTCAAGGCTCGGTTTGCAATTAAAATCTTTGCAGCCACCGGTGTTTTATCAACCAGATCACCTCCCGCTGAAGCATCAAGCATTTGTCTCTCAATTGGAATGAGTCATTCGTAGAAATATTGAATCAAGAGCTCTTCCTTCATTTGATGTTGTGAGCAGGATACAACTAACGTCCTCATAATAGGCTGGAAACGATTCTCATTGGTATTGTTGGATTCCACTAATCCTCTTCCTCAAAAGAATAACTCTTGAAGTTGGAAATAATTTCTCTAGAAATGCTCTCTTCATGCTTTCCCAAAAAGTAACGGTTCCAGGTGCCAATTCGTACAACCAATCCTTACCCTTTTCCAAAAGAGAGAATGGAAAGGCTTTCATCTTCAAAATACTCCCATCAACGTTGATGGGTGTTATGATTGAGCAAACCACTTCAAATTCCTTCAAATGCTTGTTTGGATCTTCCACGGACAGCCCATGGTATTTGAGAATATGATGCAGCAAGCTTGACTTTAACTCGAACTCATCGGTCTTTCCTTGGGCATCCACGGGGTATTGAATGCAAAGGGGCACGACATTGTCCAATCTCGAGGCTGAGAGTTCTTTGATTGTTCGATTATCCACAACCATGTCTAGTTCTTCCTCTTCCTCTTCTTCAATTTCGGATTCTGAGCTAGAACTAGGTGGATTAGGTTCTGGTTGTTTCCTCTTCCTTCTCAAAGTTCTTTCAAAATCGTCGTTAAACTCCAAGATATTTGCACTAATAGGTTGAGAACTTCGAGTCATAAACTAGTACCTAAAACAAAGAAAACAAAACAAAACAAAACCAGACACATAAGAAAAATAAAAACATAAACAAAAGGAAAACACACGGCAATAGCTAGGGGAAGATTAGCAATTTTGCTAATCCCCGGCAACGGCGCCAAAATTTGATGTGAAAATTAACTTGACACACAAATTAAACCCTATTAAACATGTAATTGTAGTATTAAGCAAGTAGGGATCGTTCTAGACCGGGGATTAACTAGGGCTGCTAATCAACACAAATATGACTCAAAAACACAAAACTAGACTTAGAAACACAAAACTAAACACTTAGACTTAAAATTGACTCAAACTACTCAAAATAGCACAAATAAGTGAAATTGACTCAAAACTGACTCTAGGGAGTTAGTTGGACGAATTTAAGACTATTAAGACTCAAAACACTAAATTTGACAGATTTAAACACTTTTCTAACTAATCTAACACACTTAATTAAAGGGGGGATTGATTTGGAAGAAGAAAAAAATTAAACTAAAAAGATTGCAAAATAAAGTAAACTAGATATGAAATTGGGTGATTTGAATGGTAAAAACTTAGCCAGAGGGTCCTTCTCCACACATGAACATATGCAACATAAATCGATTTCCAGTATTGTTTCTTTAAACCATGAATGACAATGCCCCAAATTAATTGTGAATGCACTAATTAACTTTCAGATTTTCCTAAGTTCATTGAATTGAGTGGACAACGCATCACAACCAAATTATTCTTCTCAAGTTCCCTATATGAACAGCATGTTAGAGATACATTCAAAGATCATTAAGTTCCATGAAAATCATAAGCATTGACAAGGCAATCATAACTATGAACTGCATCATACTCTTGCAAAGAATTTACTTAACATGATTGTGACTAGCAATCTCCACTACTTTTAATTATAAGTTCATAACGATTAGGTGAAATTCCCTTATAATCTAGCATCAAATCCCTGCATGCAAACTAAGTATGCATCCTCAATCAACACACAAGAATAAGTTCTCAATAACGCAGATAAGTAAATCACATTCATGTTTTACGAAACAATAACTGAAGGTAATCAATTCATATTAAACATATGTCCATGGCTTCGAATTCACCTCTAACTAAAAAGGAATTTAGTTCCTCATGTTCATAATAATTGAAAAGCAAAGTAAAATAAACATGAAAACGAAACAAGGGAAGAAAGAACTCTTAGAACTCCAATGGTTGCAGGTGGATTGCGGCACAAGGTCCTCCTCCTCCAATGGAAGCCACAGCAAAGCTTCTTCTTCTCCAAAGTTGCAGCAAAAGGGTATGAATTGGTGTGTGTTCTGCGGCTGAATGTGGTGAAGAATTATATGGGGGGGTGGTACCTCTATTTCTGCGGCAAAGATGTATATATATATATATGATAGAGTGCACGGCAAAACCCTAAAGAAATCAGGTTAGGGTTAGAACTTAGTAGAAACAAAGGATTAGGCCTTAGGGTTTGCGTCACAAGGCTTGCACCTCAAGAAAAGGGTTATAGCCTTATTAATTTCTGAAAAGGCTTTGCAATCCAAATCCACAAGGAAAAAGGCTAATTGAATCAGAATCCAAGAAGGGATTGGGGCGCCACTTTTGTAGGGAATTCTAGAATGAGTGTTATGTGGCAGAAATTGGGACTTCTAGAAGGGAATGGTTCTAGAAATAGCTTCTAGAAATCAGATATTTAGGTCCCCTTGCAACTGGATTTAAGGTATAATAAGATTAGGATAGGATAAGATAAGATAAGGTTAGTTTGGATAAGATAAGGTTGGATAAGGTTTTGGATAATGTTTTGGATAATGTTCCTTCTTTTGAGCTGATTCTTTATCTTCTTTGTCTTGAATTTAATTTCTTCATCTCCTCATCATATTCCTAGCCTTTTGAACTTCAAAAACGTCCATCCACCTTGCTCCATGCATGTGCCATCCAATCTTGGCTCAAAACCGCTCCAAAATGCACCAAAATGCACTTTCTTGCCAACTTTGTCATTTGGACCTACAAACACACGAAAATAGCTTAAAGTACTAAAATAACTAGAAACTAGCTACGAAAATGCAAGAAAACAAGCTAACTAAGTCGCATAAATATGCTCCTATCATTTACATCCGACTATACTCCTACAATGGCGGTTGAAGATGATGATTATAGTCTTTAAATTTAAGATGTTGAGTCTTTAAATTTAAGATGTTGAGTCTTTAAATTTAAGATGTTGAGTCTTTAATATTTAAGTTGTTGTACTCTTTAATATTTAAGTTGTTGTACTCTTTAATATATAAGTTGTAGTCTTTAAATTTAAGTTGTTGTAGTCTTTAAATTTAAGTTGTACTCTTTAATATTTAAGTTGTTGTAGTCTTTAAATTTAAGTTGTTGTAGTTTTAATATTTAAGTTGTTGTACTCTTTAATATTTAAGTTGTTGTACTCTTTAATAGTTAAGTTGGTGTAGTCTTTAAATTGAACTTAAACAATATTTAACAACATGAAACTTAAACAACATTTAACAAATAACACACAATCTCCACCCTAGTAGTACTTGGGAGAGTTATTAAAACTTAACCAACATTTGGTCCATTACGCCTACTCCATTGTTCTTTTGGCCCAAAGATGTGCAACAAGATCCTATTGTAGGTACTTGTTTGTGGTACGCGAACGTATCATCCTATGACGCCTCATGTACTCATTTAAAGAGATGTTACCAGTTCTTGGATCCAGAAGCAAATTAGGCCAATCATATATTCTCGCATGGACCCTCCTTGACTTATTTGGATCATCTTGGTCATCATCAAACTCTCCATCAATATAGTCATCTCACTCATTCTCCACAATCATGTTGAGTAATATGATGCACGACATCATGATGGAGTTCAATTTATCTTGACTCCACCCTCTTGTTAGTTCCTTCATGATTTTCCATTGCACTTGTAGAATACCGAAAGCTTTCTCAACATTTTTTGGGTACACCTCTTAAATTTGATTCTCGCCATAGGTGAATTTGAACCAAATTATTGCTAGCTCATTGTGAGGCTAAGCACATCCTTTTTCCCTTAGTGTGTAGATATTATCGTTTGTTAAAAAAAAAAGAAAAAAAAAGTTGAATGCAGACGCAACCAGCCTTGGATGAAAAGAGTGTACCCTAGTCTCTGTCTTATAGAAAAAAATTCAAGGCTTCTGATGCGTAAAAGATAAGCACACAAATTAAACCCTCTTTTGTCAAATTGTAGTAAAGATGTAAGTAGGGATCGTTCTAAACCGGGGATTAGGAGGGATTGCTAAACTCTTGAAAACTAACTCAATACTGTAAAAACAAAGTTTAAAACACTAAACTAGACTCAAAGAATGTAAAATTAAAAGTTAAAACACCAAAACAAAGCAAAGGAACCAAAACAGCAAATAAACACTCAAAACTGCCTTAGAAGCACAATCTGGGCAGTTTTGAGTACTAACACAAATTTGGACGAATATATGTTATAACTTGACTCAAAACACTTAAAAACACAAATCAAAACACTTTCTAACTAATCTAAGACTTCAAAATAAAGGGGGATTTGTTTTGGACGAAAATTGAAAACAAAACAGATTGTAAAACGTTTTGGATGAAAATGATGGATAAAAGGCTAGTTAGGAGGTTCTTCTCCACACATGACACACTTGCAAACAAAACGATTTTCAGTTGTTCTTCCAATAAATTATGAAACTCAACACCCCAAGTTAATTAGATACGCTTAAATTAACCTTCAAGTTCTCCTTAAGTTAATGAATTGGATGGGAAAGCGCATACAACAATTCAAAGCATTCCTCAAAGGTTCCTTACGTGATGAGCACAATAAAGATACAATCAAGAATCATGAAGCACAATGAGAACTATAAGTGTTGACGAGGCATTCGTTACTATGATGAGCATGAAACTAGTGCCAAGAATTCATTCAACGCGATCGTTTTCAAGCGACCTTCACTACTTGTGATTATAAGATTGTAACTATTAGGTGAAACTCCCTCATAATCTAGCATCATATTCATGCATGAAAACTAAGCGTGCACTCTCAATCAACATACACAAATAAGTTATCAATCAAGTAGATGAACGAATTGAATCCACAACTTATGAAATAACAACTGAATGTAATCAAATCATATTGCATTAAAGTAGTTTTAGATATATATTAAAAAAAAATGGTACAGTGAATCGGCACGAGTAAGAGACTCGATTCATCATTGACGCTTCGAAAACGCTACGGTCTTTAATATTATGCATTCAAGTTTTCAAGTTCCAATCCAAAAGCTTCTTATTTATTCAAGGATCATAACTCACAGAACCCATAATTTGGATTGAATCATTGAAGCAATTTTCGAATAATTTCTCAACCGAACTGAAGTATCTTCAACTTCCAAACTCCAGTTCTAGAATTTTGAAGCAATTTCCTTGCTTGTGTGTGCCTCCGAGTCTTCGACATGATGACCAGACAACGTCCCGTCCGTCCGTCCACTCACCAGACACTAGTTCCCCTCGTTCCCTGTCACCACACCAGGCGTGGCAGACGACATTTCAGAATTTCATCAGAGCCGAGGTGGACTGGTGACCGTGAGCCCAAACCCATTTCAGAACTTCTAAAGGCGGTGAGGCCTACTACATCATGAGCCCAAAACCATTTTAGAACTTCTAAGTGATGTCAGACGGCCCAGAGCCAGAGGCAGAGGGCCAGACCCACTAAATTTCTGATTCACTATTCACTGCTCACTGTTCTTTTCGTACGGTTTTTTTTAATTTTTTTTAATTATTTTATTTTTCTTTTTTGTTCAGCTTTCTTAATTTTTTCAACTTAATTTTCTTTTCATAAATAAGTTTTAATTTCACTAATCAGTTTGCTTTTTACAAATTAGTGTTACTTTTGTATCAGGACCGCGAAAGCAACAAAGTTCGAGTGACGATTGGCGTTTAGGTAATTTTTATAATATATGTTGGAATTTTAATTGATATGATGTACGTTGCTAATTTTTTATGATATATGTTAGACTGATGTGTTAGTATTTTTATAATATATATTATATGTTAGAATGATAATTTAAATTGAGAATTTTTGTTAATTGAAGCCATCTTACTATCTTAGTCATGTCTTTTAGGAAACAACTTTCTGGTAATATGAAGAAGAAAAAAAAGATAAAGAAATTGTCGAAACTTTAAGAGGATCTCTTAATAATTTTTTTTTTTCTAAAAAGAAAGAATCAATTGAAACTTTGGTAGAAAATGATGTTGAAGAGTTACAAGATGTTGGTGAGGAGTCTTGTGATCATGAAAATGGTGACAATGTAGTGGAAGTTGTTAGTGATGAGTCTCATGACCATGAAAATAGTGATGGTGTAGAGGGAAATGTTGGTGATGACCAAATGATGTTGAGGAAAATATTGAATCTCAAGAACATGTTTTCCATTTAAGCATTTATGATCCATGAGTTTGAGATTGTCTTAACGCATAAATGAGAGACATACTTGTATAAAAATGGCCAATTAGGGAAACCAATCTCACTTATCCTAAGGACAAGCTCTCTAGAAAAAAATTCACACACTATTATGAATTACTAACAGGTGAAACTTGTGATAGGAAATGGCTCGTGTACTCAATAGAGTTGGATAGAGTATTATGCTTTCATTGTAAATTGTTAAAAACAATAGTCTTTTCAAAGTGAACTAGCAAAAAATGGAGTTAGTGATTGGAGACATTTTGGTGATAAGCTTGAGCAACATGAACAAAGTAAAGAACATCTCACTAATTTGAAAACTTGGGTTGGGTTGAAAACTAGATTGACAAAAATGTAGACATGTAAATTTGGTTGCATACAAATGATGCATCACAAAACTCAACGTGACATATGACTCATCACAAATAGACAAGTCATCAAAGACATGTGGTACAAATCAAGTAAAGGAAGTACAAAACCTTCTCAAAAGTCGACAAAAAGGAGAAAATCCCTCTTAAAATCGGCAAAGGGTCCAAGTTGCTCCCAAAACCGGAAAGAAAGCTAAAGCATCTTCATAAAACAAGTAAGAATTGAAGATTGATCACAAAATAGGTAACAAGCCCTATAATTCGGCCAAGGTAAGGGAAAGTGGTTGAAATTAAGACACAAAACATGCCTAAATTTTCCCATGGACGAATCAAGACACAAATCAAAGCCAAATCCATCCAAAGGCAAGCTTTAAAAAGTCTATAATACGAGGTCCTCAGACAAGCATAAATGTCAACAATTTCTACATTGAAGGGTCGAAATTCTCACAAAATGAGATCCTCTGCCAAATCTTTGAAGACACGCTGCCAAAGCTCTCTTCGAAGAACGTACAACCAAAGTCGAAGCTTTCTTTCGACCAAAGCCGAAGCATTCCCTTGAAGAATCAACAATCAATTGTGCCAATTCCTTCAAGACTTTGTTGCAAGCTTAAAAGTTGTAATAACGTTCAATTCAAGATCAAGTCGCCAAGACCCTTTAATCAACAAAATCCCACATCAACATCACCTTTGCCGCAGGTCATACACAAACCTAGAGGTGAAGATTGTCCACGCATTGTTTCAAGCTCAAAACTTGAAGCAATCGGTCAACTGTTCATCCGAGATTAAGTCATTGCGACCCTTGGATCAACAACCAATGCATTTACATCAAATTTGAAGACTGAATCAAAGGAAATTTGTAAAAAGAGATTGTAACCCTACAAATTCATCAATACAAATCTACTTTGTACACGTGTTCTCGTTTCATTCGTTACAAAATTTTCGTGTTTACAAAAAAATCAAACAATTAAGAAAAAATTTCAGATGCGAATCAAGAAAGAGACACATTATTGGAACATAAGTGATGCTTAGAATTATTACTGTTATGAAATGTCTTGCCATACTTAATTTAGCATTTCGTGGAACAAATCAAAGACCTTATGAAGTCTCTAATAGCAACTTCTTAAGTTTACTTTAAATGATTGCGGAGTTTGATTCAATAATGCAAAAGTATTTCCAACTTATTAACAATAAACAGATCAGGGGTTAACTAGAACTCTTGATTTCATGACGGAGAGTAAATATTAAAGTCGGGATCATTAAAAAGACGGTTGTGGAGGCAACCTCGAGATGCTCGAGCTTCAATAAGCATGGATTGCGATGGAGAAGTTTAAACCCAATGAAATTTAATGACAAACGAGTCATTAGAGGTCTGCAAACATAATAGATGGCTGTGGAAAACCCAGAGTTTTATGACGAAGGTGTCTCGACTGCGGGTCGAGTTTTGAAACTCGAATCCTTGCAAGATTCATCTGGAATCTTATATTTCCATAATGGAACCGTTTCCTCGAAAATGAAGGCCAACTTGCAAGTCGTCATAGATAGTTGCAGGAGTCACTGGAGATCGTTGATGTAGCAGGAATAGAAGATTATTACGATGTAAGAAATGACATCGTCTAGATTCAATGGATACTGGATTTGGTGTCTCGGCTCAAGGAACTCGGGGGCCTGGGTCTCATAGCGACGCGACTTCAGCGCAAGTTGCAAGCTTGAGTGTTGGGTTTTAAGGTCAGGCCTAGTCTGAAACAATTTTTTCCTATTTCCAAGCCCAACTCGAGCTCTAGGGTTTTTATTCTCTTTTTCTTTCTTTTTATTTGCTTATTCACACGTATTGAATTCACATAATATAGAAAGAAAAAATTAATTTAATGAATGCACAATTTATGTAGAATTTATAATTCGTAAAATGGAAAGTTGGGTCAATGCATTATGGTGAAGGTTCATGCAATCAAGGTTGAAAAAATATCGACATTAAGACCATATTTTAGAAGAATCTGGATTGCAATGATGAATATTGTGAATGGGTTTATAGGAGTTCTTCCTCCAATTTCGGATTTCCATCTTCAAAGCTTATCATGTTCAACACAAGAAAAATAAATTGAATCAAGAAAAATATATGAATTCAATAAATGAAAATTTAATCAAATAAGAGTAACTGAAGCTTAGTACTCTCTTGATTGAAGATGGAGGAATTCTCTTTAGCATAGCATCAAGATCATGATAATAATGTGTTATGAACTATTTAGAGAATAAAGGGAGAGGGTACCCGGCATAGAGAGAAAAGGAGATGGAGAATAAGCTTGAGGAATTTGTGTGATATTCCCTAGTCCTTGTGCCTTTATTTATAGTAAACCAAGGAGCATTCATTTCCTTCCAAGTAATACAATCCTAAAGGGAAATGATCTTCTAGTATCCTAAAGAGTCTACTAGATTTACATAATCATACATATGCTAAATTATGTTCACAATATCTTATTATTTTGAGCCTATTATAATTTACATGTTTAGTGAGAGTTTTGATTTGGAGTTGTTGGGAGAATGAACAATGAGGGGAAGGCATGTTGGATGTATGTTGAGAGTGTACGTAGAAAGTGTGGGGGTGTGAGGGTAGTATAGAAAAGTATGTGAGTGTGTCTTAAGAATAATTTTGATTGAAAAAATAAATGTGATGTGTATTTAGTATGTAAAATGTATTCAACAATATGTGAAGTGTGAATAAACAATCCCAAAAATTCATCATTTATATCTGGTAGTGCCACAATATTTCAGACGGGGGGTGGCTTAACTCTTAATTACCTTCCTGATGATGTTATTGCTTTGTTACTTCATATGAATAAAGTTTTGGTCTGAGTGGCATCGATATACAATTACTAAAAATATATATAGATAGGTCACAACATAAAATATATGTATACATAACTACTTAAAACAATGCATAAAATTGCTTCACTTTAAACGTCAAGTTACACATTCATAAAAACAGACTCTTATTTTTTAGGATAGAAAATAAACTTCAGAAGAACAGGAGAAAAAAAAGAAAGAAAGATAGGATTATTAGGCATTTGCATGTTGGATTATCAGGATCATAACCCAAAACTTATTTTTGAAAGCACTCTTGTCTACTTGTAGAATTCCATGACCCAGAGATTAGCAGTGAAACATTCATATTTGATGCCACTAAAACCAGCACCAGTTGCTAGGGCCATGAATTCTTCTTGGCTCCTCTCCATCCCTCCCGGGGTTTGAGTCATCATATGCAGATCCAGTTGGGCGTTGGTCCTCACAGATATGTTATTCTCTGGCTTGATTGGGAGAAGTGCCTCCACCACAATCACTTTTCCATCGTCTGGAATTGCATTGTAACAATTTTTCAACAATTTTATGCAGTCTTCATCCAACCAATCATGAAGTATGAACTACAAAACAAAATAGAATTATTAATTAAATAGAAAAGCTTCAGTTAATGGTCAATTGATTTTATATTTTCATTGGAAGGAGGTTTCTCATAGTAGAAAAGATAAAATAAAGAGACAAAAATCCTAACTTATCATATTTCTTTGCTCAGGTAAGAGTTTAAAAATCACCTTCAAAAAAATAGCATCCCCATTTGGAATACTTTCAAACATGTCTCCTCCAACATTTTCAACCCCTGCAAAATAAATTCACTACAATCTTTTATAACGGAAAAACATAGAATCCAAATCGTAGATCATAACACTATAAATGTAAAGTCGTACCAGGATAAGAGGTTGCATGTTTTATAACATGAGGCAAGTCAAAATTGATGCCCTTAATATGTGGATATTTAGAAGTGATTAGACTAATTGCCCCTCCCAGATTACCACCAACATCAACAAGTTGCTTAACGTGCTCAAAACCTTTGTAAAGATGAAGAATTCTCTTCATAACTATGGTGCTATGGTTGAACATTGCCTTGTTGAACATTTTATTAAACCTAAGGTCGACACCTGGATACTGAAAGTGGTGCATGCCATGAGCTTTGTCAAATGCAATTCCTCCTTCAATTACTGCATCTTTCACTCTAGGCCTGTTGATATTCACAAAATTAAAGTTAGCTAGCTATCTTTAATTTTTTTTATTATGTTCATTGTTAATTTTGAAATTTGGATACATTTTATTCATAGTTTTTAGGTTTTTTTTTTTTTTTGAAAAAAAAAGGGACAACTAGTGGCAAGTTATGGTTATTCATCCCTTCCGAGCATAGAGAGGCTATAAAAAATTTCACCATGTCCATAACCACAGTCAAACAATATTTAATAAAAAAAAATCCTATATTAAAAATTATGAACATATTGTTAATATACTACAAAATTGATTGGATGTATATACAAATATATACCAAATATTAAGAATAAACAATATGCATATATGAAAAAGTTCGAGATATAAAAAACTTGTCAAATATATATGAATTCAAATTATGTTCTTAAAATTCAAAGATAACTCCAATTCCAAAAAAATTCCGAATAATAAAGAATTTAAAATTTTCGATCTCATCCAAAAATTTTAGAATGAAAATTGTAAACCTTATTTCCCATCCGATCCTTCAACACGTGTGGGACACATTCATGTATGTACGACAAATCTGGGACAATTTCATTTCGCAAATTGGGCATTGATCAACTTCGTACATACATGAAAATGCCCAATTTTTTAAAATTGAATTGACCCTGATTAAATTTACTGCCAATTTAACCAACAAGGCTTGACCAAAAAAACATACCAGCTTTTTAAGAAGACCTCGTCTTGAACCATAGTCAACACAGGGGCTAATGAAACACCATCTTCATCAGCCACAAAGTGCTTGGCCACAGGGGTAACGCTGTATAGCCTCCGGAAACACTTGTCAACTTTACCGTTAACAACCGTGTTAACAACCGTGCAATCGAGGACGGAGTTACTGGCCAGGACTGCTAGAAGGCGATCTAGCATCATGGGTCCGTCAGGGGTCTTGGTGCCGATGTGAGTTGCAATCTCAGATGCAGAGAGCTTGGCATTTGGACCCTCTTTCGCTATGATGTCAAAAACGCCAAGCTCAATTGCTGACTGCATGGAGAAAGACAGCACAGAAGAAACCACCAGCTGCAGTGCATGGCAGTAGCTCTCTTCTTCTCTCCTTGCTTCATCATCAAGAGGAATTTTAGGAAGGCCTTTTGGTTCCTCTAGAGAAGCCATTGGATTAGTGCTTGTGCATCTAGCTAAGCTGTCTACATTGATTTATATGCTAAAAATTCTTGGATTTATTAGGGTATCTGTTCTCTTTTTCTTTCTTTTTTTTTGTGTTATTTTTAACTGGAATTTATTTTATTATTATTTTTTATATTTTTGATATATTAAGCTAACAAGTTGTGAATAATATTTAAACAAAAATATCTGCGCCGGCGGGCATGAATCCCAGAAATTTGAATAGTCAAATTATGTAATGGGAAGTAATTTTGAATGACACTGAGCGTAGAGACTATTATATTTTTTTTCTTTGACAAACCATAAAATATCCATATTAAATTACTGATAGAGAATTTCAAACACATAACTTTGGATATAAGGATAAATGTTCATAACTAATTGAGTTACATAATATTATATGATCGAATGTTGGAAAATATTAGTATTTAGGTTTATTTTAGTATTTGAGTTTTGCTTGTTAGTTTAGGATTTGGGCCTACCCCATCCTAGTTAGGATTTCTTAGGAGTAAGTTATTCACAATGTAGTTTCTTGGAGTTTTGTAATAGTTTTAGCATTCTTGTTTGTTTAATAATATTTTATTTTATTTTTTATTTTAAGTTAGAATATGCTTTGATGACATGTGGATGATAAAAGAAAAAACAATAAAAAAAATTGTACGAAATTACTTTAATATCTACGAATTTTTTCTGATATTGTGGTTCAATTATGCATAAAAGATTACAATCGTATTTTCTTTAATTTTTGGTAAACAAAAAGTATTCTATTAATAGGTAATATAGATTCGTAGGTTTTAAGGGAGTATTATTGCTCATCATCGTAATTAAGGTGTATGCTCACTATACACCTAATCATTTATCATGTGTCATTTTACCAAACTCTAGTTAACTGTTACATTAAATGTTCCCTTTTCAATTTTTGAATTTTTTTTTAATCAAGATTAAATGAAATAATACGTAATACATAATTAAATGTATAATGAGTATACATCAAAATTTAAGTTGAGCAAAAATGCTCCCTAGGCTTCAACCTTGAAACATAAATTTTCTGAGTAGCAGACTAGAATTCTACAGACGACTAGTTCAGCTAAAGTTGCTGTGGAATAACTGATACATTTAACTGTATAAATCTTCCCGAGGAGCAGCCTGAAATCCTCCAACTACTAAGTCAATTAAAGTTGCTGATGACTTGCTGATGACTAATTGATTTCATTTGACTGAATCTGTACCAAAGCGACGAACGGGCGAACCTTAGTCAAAATAGGATTTGGATCCTCTCCTGAGCCCAAGGAAAGGATCGTCCTGATCAAGCAGTGTGGGCCGTTGGATGAAATCCAACGATTATAATTTATATAATTTTAAAGAGACCCTCTGTTTGTAGTCGTTGGATAAAAATTTAACGGTCCATACTGCTTGGTCAGGAGGATCCTCTCCTTAGGCTTTGGAGAGAATCCAAATCCGTCAAAATAAATACTTGATCTGAATTGAGTTACATGAAGTATTAGTAAAAAAAACTTATTATTAAATTCGTATTTCACGGAATTTGAATCTCACACATTTTATTTACAATAATTATTTTTATATCTTTTTTTTTTTTTGGAAAACATAATTATTTTTATATCTTTAAACAATCTTTTCCTACCGAGTCATGGAATCCATTGTTTGTTGCTTTTTCAAGGCCTCTGCTCTAGCAATTTTAGAACCATATAACCAAATAAAGAAAAGAGGGCTGCTAGCATGCGTTGTTAGAACAGCCGCCCCCTCCTCACTTGAGAAAATGAATTGGCTCTTTAAGATGGAGAAGGAGTTCCTCTTCAAATAATTTGCGATAAAATATGGAAACTTCATGTTTATAATCAGAATTGTTCATATTACAAATTACTATGTAAAGTTTATTTTCACAAAAAAAAAAAAAAAGGTCATTTAGTCAATGACTCAATCAACCATAACAAATAGATTCGTAATTCTTTTACCAGATTTGTCTAATACCTTTATACAGTTTAATAATTTTTTTTTACTGATTTTTGTCATATATGATCTTTATAGAGTGATTAATAATATAAACGGTTTCGATCATGAGTATGGAATTTTGTAACTAAGTATTTTGAGGAGAAACTCCTCCTCAATCGCAAGGAGCCAAGCTAATTCCCTCATTTGTGGAAAAGACTTGCCTCTCTCAAGTATTGAGGAGGAACTCATTCTTAAGAGACCTGGTGGTCAATTAGTAAGGATCATCTCTGCAAGAAATAAAAAGAAAAAATACAAGATCATTTAGTCATCGAATAATATAAAACAAATGGTTAGTACTAGTAAAAATTTTACGAACCATCTATCTCTTTACTATATAGTTAACTAACTAAAAGACTTTAATTTTGATTGAGTTTTTACAGTGATGATTGTTATAGAACAATTTATAATATGAAATGTATCAATCATAATTACGAAGTTCTGTGAATCATTCACTAAGTATCTTGAAAATAAACTCTTTCTCAATGTTGAGTAGCAAAACCTTTCACCTCACTTGCTCCATGACCAGCTAACACATTTCGATCATTTTTCCAGTAATATAAGATAGGGATGCGATATCTACACACCTTTTTTTTACTTCTCACACATTTTTTTTTCGACCGTCGGATCGGATGAAATGAAGAATATCAAATGACATAATTTAATAAGGAGTGTGTGAGAAGTAAAAAATGTGTGTGGATAGCACACCCCATTTATACAACGGCCATGCAATTTTTCAGTCATTTGCTTGCAACCTCGAATCAATTAAGCCCATAACTGTTAGGGCGTGTTTACCAAACCAAAATGGAGATAGAAGAAAGGGAATTGAATTCCTCTCCAAATGATTCCGGCATTTACCAAATTTTGGGATGAAAAAATTAGTGGGCTCCACCCAAAATCAGTAATCGTATTCCTGATATCCCCGGAATCCAAATACTGACTTGAATGTGGTAATTGAATTCTGAAAGAAAGCCAACATCAGGAATCAAACTTCCCTAACGAAATTGCCATGCCCTTCCCATTTGCCTCCCACGATTCAACCACCCAAAGCACACCTATCCCCACACGCAGACCACCGCACCACTTCCCAGACTGCCAAGACCTAGCACCAACCCACCCCAACAGTTCTACAAATAAACTCCGGACACCCCAGATCCAAATTCGGATGGGGAAAGAGGGATGCAGATGAGTATAGATAAAAGAAAAACCTTGTGACTTACCCACTGCGGATAGAATTTTGATTGCAGACGTTTTTGCAGAGAGCATAACATAAAGTATTGAGCGGCTGGCAAATGCTTGAGAAATCCGAGAATGGTCGTAGGCAAGGAGTTCATGATTTATCGCCAAAAGGAGATCTTCAGGCCGATATAACCTGACAATGTTAGGATGGGCAAGAGTTGGGGCTTGGGGATGATCGCAAAAACAATATATGGATGCAAACGGGGAGAGTAGAGAGAGTTGTGGTGGAACCGTAGAGGTTCCCGAACCTTTCTTTTTTTTTTTTTTTTTTTTTTTTGTTGAGTTTTTTACTTCTTTTCCTTGTTGAATTACGTTTTTACTCCTTAAGAAATAAAAAAAAGTTCAAGTTTTATTAAAAATAAATATATGAGAATTGTTAAGATTTTAATAAAACTATATGTGTGTGTGTGTGTGTGAAATTTTATTAAAAATTATGAATTTTTCTATTATTAAGATTAAGGATAAAAAAAAGTTCAAGTTTTATTAAAAATAAATATATGAGAATTGTTAAGATTTTAATAAAACTATATGTGTGTGTGTGTGTGTGTGTGAAATTGTATTAAAAATTATGAATTTTTCTATTATTAAGACTAAGGGTATTTTAGTAATCCTATTAATTTTCATTCTGTTTCAGGTGAACTGGTAAACAACTTATATTATTTCAAGTCCGATTCTATGACATTATAGTAAACAACTTTGATTGGAATTCGATTCTGATTCCTTCTCATTCTAATTCCTCCTCAATTCAATTCATCCTCAATTCAATTCATCTTATTTTGACTACGTATTAAACGAGCCATTAGAATTATCATTTTGCATCAAGCCAATAGCATGATTGTCCCTTGTGGATTAACTCAAGGGGTACAAAAGGTTTCGATTTTCTTACATGATCAGTCAAGACCATATTAGAAATTGACCGCCAGATCTTTATTTCTTAAATATTTGATAACAAAGACAGTGCCGGTCCTGATATTTAGGGCTAAGGGCAAAATTTCAAAATGATGTGGTCATGAGAATTGACATTTTTAGTCACTTAGTACTATAGTTTTGTGATATTTTTTTTTTTGTTTTTATGTGAAAAGTCACATGTTCGATTCTCACCAAAAACGAATTTGAACCACATAATTAGTCGCTCATTGTGTGGCTAAACTCACTTCTATTAGTGTAAATAATATCGTTTGTAATAAAAAAAAAAAAAATTGACCAACAAGTTAATTTTTATTCCACTAATAATATATATCACCAAAAGACCACAAGTACAAGATTATATGAAAAAAAAGAAAAGAGTACGCCAACGACAAAACGTTACATGCTTCATCTCCAACCTTAAGATGCTTCAAGCAAAACTACACCACATGCATGCACCCACGAAATAAAAATAGGAATAAAACTCCAACAAAAAATATAATCTAAAGTGCCCATCCTTTTCAATTATATTTTTGTAGTCAATGTATTTTTCCAACCTATCCTTTTCAATCTATAATATTATCTATTTAACTTATCTTGAGTTATGGTTGGTGGATCGTAAGTAAAATTTTAACAATTTCAATTCGAGAAAAAATCTTTCTACAGATGTCACAGTAACATGTAAAGTCAATAATGGAACCTGGGTTTGCTTTGTGGTTCAATCAAAAGCCTCCTGCCTCCTCCATCAAAACAAAAATGCATAAACTAAATCCGAATTCAATATTAGTCAGTGGCACTGCAGGCACAAGACTTGTGATGATTTTGCCGTTTAATTTGATTTTTCAAAGAGAAGAAAGAGGAGACTGATGATTTCATAGTGTTACTTCATATTTCTTTTGTGGTGTGGAGAAAATTGAAAATTGGAAGAAGAGTAGGAGAAGTTGACTGGGGGAAGGGAACGTTTTTCTCTGTTCCCGCTCGCCTCCTTGGAAAGCAACAACGCAGCGTGCGAGTTTAACCACCTTTTTTTTAATCGGTTCATTTCGTAAGTATCATCTGAATTTGTAAGTATGTGCAATAGTATTATCCGAACTTTTCATTTTTATTTTTTACCACATGAACTTTCTTAACGGTTGGAGTTTACCACCTACGTTACTTTCCATCAATTTTGCAGCTAAAGCATGTCACCTATAGGGATATTTACGTTAATTAATTTCATAGGATGACTAGAATCAAATTGGCTCCAGAACAATTCTGCTTGAGTCAATATGGCGCCAACATTAGGTATTTCTATAGTACCAGTTTGGCAATTCCCTCTACAAGAGTTTGAAAATTTAATATTTTAATAAATTAAGATGAACCATACCTACTTGCTAACCTACAAAAAAAATCCTTAAAACTCACTATAAATGAAAGACTAGATTTTTGCATAATTTTTATTTTAATTCCTCAACAACCCTTGTCAAAAATCAAACCTGAAAGCAACGTCTCCCTTTCTCTTTATGACCTAACTCCAACGCCGCTACAGAAAAAGTGGACTATTTGACTTCAGCGAGTCCTAGAAAGTGAATTGACAAAAATATTTCTCCACATGAGGGGCGCATGACATGTTTTAAAGGTAAAAGGGACGGAAATTAATGTAGGTAGTAGATTCCAACATTTAAAAGAGTCTAGGTGGTACAAACTGAAAATTGAAAATTCAGATTGTATTGACGCACATGCTTGCAAGTTCATGTGGTACTCGTACAAAATTCTTTTTTATATTTATTATTATACATGTATATGGGCTTATAAACATATTTTGGTGCGCCCTAACTTTAGGGCTTGGGAGGTTGCCCTGGGCTAACGGCACTAATTCTGAGTCAAGTTGACCTGAAGAGATCAGTATGTGTGGCTTTGGGGTTGTGAAGCTGAGATTAAGGAGAGTCGCGATGAATGATACGTCCCTCGAAACCTTAAAATGATGTCTTAGGCCATCTCCCATTGACCCGGCCAAAGGGCCATAGGTCAAAATATAGCCCATTTTGACACAAAAATCGTCTCCAACCGAAGGCTGGGCCAAAAGGCTTGCGGGCCCCACTGGGCCATAAAACAGCCACAAGGCTTGCGGACTGGCCAAAGGAAGCCAGCCAGCCAACCCGATTTGGGTAGGCCCAGTCCACTGCCAACAGTAACGTGATGTCATGTAACCATTGGAATTTGAATAAACACCAAAGCTATTTCTACACCATTTCTCACATCCTTCTCACCATTACATACCATCTTACCTCATTTTATTTCAATTCTTCACATTCTATTTTCTTACCTCTTCCAATAATCTTTCCTTTAATTTTTTCAATAATTTTCAATGGTCACATCTTCAACCAAAGGAAAGGCTTGGACCTGAAAAGAAGATGAAGCTCTTTGCAAGGCTTATAGATGGGTCTCGAAAGATAGTGTCAAGGGTATTTCTCAAACAAGTGAAGGCATTTGAACTCGTACATTTGAAAAGTACTATGAGTACTACGAAGGCACCACTTCACCGAACCCTAGAAACTACGAGAGTTGTTCTTCAAGATGGAAAAAAACATCTTCATCCAAGTTTGAATAAATAACATCAAGCCGTGATAAGGGTCGTAAGGAGACATGAAAGCGGAGCTAATCTATACAACGAAGTAAATGTTTTCACAAGTTCTTTTAAATATTTAATTATATTACATTTAATTTCATATATTAATTTCCTTTAATTTTTGTAATTATATTTTTTAGGAACGCCAAGCGGAGCAATTGTATATGGATGACATGAAAAAACCAAGGTTGTTGAGAAATTTGCAAAAGGTCAGTGTTATTTCAAGATCCACCTCAAGAAAGATTTGGTCCTACGCCGATGTTCAGAAATGTTTCCTCAAATACAATTGGGGATGAACAAGTATCTCCTATCATTCAAGAAATAAGGCTAGAAAATCCGTCTCCATGTCAATCTTCCATATCTAGGGCTACGAGACGAAACAAGGCTAGAAAATTGAAGGAAAAAGGCAAGGCAAGGGAAGAGTTAGCCTTTTGAGAGGAAATGTCTTCCTCATTGCCATTAATGGCGGAGCAAAATGCCCCATTGCCACAGAAGAAAGGAAGCGTAGACACGAAGAACGGGCAAAACAAATACAAGAAGAGATGGATGATAGGAACATGGAAAGGAACACTATGAATTACACTCCAATGAGTAAGGCATATTTTGATAGGAAAAAGAGGGAAATTATGTCTCGATTGGAGTTGTTTACATCTAACTATACTCCTACAATGGCGGATGAAGATGATGATTATAGTCTTTAAATTTAAGTTGTTAAGTCTTTAAATTTAAGTTGTTGTACTTGTTGTAGTCTTTAAATTTAAGTTGTTGTAGTTTTAATATTTAAGTTGTTGTACTTTTTAATATTTAAGTTGGTGTAGTCTTTAAATTGAACTTAAACAATATTTAACAACATGAAACTTAAACAACATTTAACAAATAACACACAATCTCCACCCTAGTAGTACTTGGGAGAGTTATTGAAACTTAAACAACATTTGGTCCATTACGCCTACTCCATTGTTCTTTTGGCCCAAAGATGTGCAACAAGATCCTGTTATAGGTACTTGCTTGTGGTACGCGAACGTATCATCCTATGACCCCTCATGTACTCAATTAAAGAGATGTTACCAGTTATTGGATCCATAAGCAAATTAGGCCCATCATATATTCTCGAACGAACCCTCCTTGACTTATTTGGATCATCTTGGTCGTCATCAAACTCTCCATCAATATAGTCATCTCGCTCATTCTCCACAATCATGTTGTGTAATATGATGCACGGCATCATGATGGAGTTCAATTTATCTTGACTCCACCCTCTTGTTGGTTCCTTAATGATTTACCACTGTGCTTGTAGAATACCGAAAGCTCTCTTAACATATTTTGGGTACACCTCTTGGTGTAAGGTAAACCACCTTTCGGATTCATCCATAGGGTTTGCAATTTCTTGGACAAGTGTCGCCCATTTTGGGTAGATGCCATCTGCTAGGTAATACCCTATATTGTATTGACGCCCGTTGATGTAGTAGTCAAGTTGAGGTGATTTACCCTCTGTCAGGTTATTAAAGAGGAGTGAACGCCCGAGTACTGTAATGTCATTTTGGGATCCTGGGACTCCGAAGAAAGCATGAGAGATGCATGTGTCAAACGAGGCAACTGCCTCTAACACAATAGTTGGCTTTCTTGATCTTCCGGTAAATCCTCATTGCCATCTGGTGGGACAGTTCTTCCACTGCCAATGCAAGCAATATAATAACCCTATCATGCCCGAAAAACTACATTTTTCAGCTTTACAAAAGTGCCAAGCAAGATCTGCTTGATTTGGTTCATGGAGGTACTCCTCTTTGTAAATCTAAACAATTGTGTGACAAAATTGAGCAAGATTATCAAGGAATGTAGACTCAGACATACCATATGTATCATTCATCGCATCAGCTGGGGAGGCATAGGCCAGCATTCAGAGTGCAATAGTAACCTTTTGGTGAGGTGAGAAACCAGGGCGGCATGCTCTATCAATCTTCTGCCGAAAGTATGGATTGACATGTTGGACATCATGAAGCAAACGCTCGAAGACATGACGCCTCATCTAGATCTGAAATCCTATTCTGGGTACACCATGTTGGAGTTGAAGTAGTTGTTCATCAGAGTCTCATGTGTGATCTATCTGTTTCATGGTTTGTAAGAGCGACCAACAACAGAGCCATCCCATTGAGGTTGTTCTTAAGTTTCATCACACGCCATGGCCTCAGCCATTGCTGGCATAAATGTTATGTTGCACCATGCTTCATCTTCTTCATCGGACTCCTCATTTTCTTATCTCTGCTTCGCCCATTTATCTTCCAATTCGGATTTGGATGAGGACCACAGTTGGAATTCATTGCAAACTTGAATTGAAAGAGATATTGGAGAGGGAAATGATGAAGGTGTGTGAATCATACCCCAATATCTAGCAAATTTATTAACATTGGAGGTTAAAGATAAGAAGTGCCACGTAGATAAGAATCCTATCTAAAATTTGCATAACCAATTACATCTCGGCATGTGGCACTCGAAATCCTATCCGAAAAATTATTAAGATTACATAAAGATAAGAAATATGGAGAGTTACTCACTTTAGCGACACGTGTCACTCGAAATCTTATCCAAAATATTATTGAGATTATATAAAGATAAGAAATCTAGAAGCTTATTCATTTAGCGACAAGTGACACTCAAAATATGTCTGAAAACCTTATTTTAATATGGTAGTTTAATTCAATTAACCTTATTAATTCAATTAAAATAATAAATTATTGAGGGGCTAAAAAATAGCCCCCTTTGGTTGGAGATGGTTTTTTGTCAAACGGGCTATGTTTTGGCCTATGGCCATTTGGCCCGCTCGGTTGAAGATAGTATATAAATATGGCCTGACACTGTCCATTAAAAATTAATTTCTTGCAAGGCTATAATCTGGATGGGAGCTAAACATGGCCCTTTCGGTTGGAGATGGCCTTCGTGGAAGAAGTGGCCGATGGAGGAATGGTGATCATGACAGAAATTAGTAAAATGAAGGAGTTGAGGCCATGGTGATCATGACAGAAATTGGTTTTTTTTTTGTTTGGTGTTGGTCCATATATGGTTGAATTGTTATGTAATTACCATACAAGGAAAATATTTACTTTGTATTCTTAAGATTTTAAACAGTAAGACAATTTTAAAAATGATTAAACTGTTTTTGTGATGGCCATGCGAACAAGAAAATTTAACATTTTTGCATTGTGAGAGCTACATGCATAAATTTCACGAAAAAAATTTACATGCAACAAAATGTCATTATAGCAATATTTCAAACCAATCATATAAATTCATAATAGTAAGTGGTCAACTTAAAATATCACTACAATAATATTCAGTCGATGTCTAATTAGTTCTACTCTCCAATTATGGCATATTAATGTGTAGACTAGAACATATAAAATGTAAAGCAACATCATATTGTTTACTAGACCTGGCACTCGTGTCGTGTTTTTTATGTTCGTGTTGTTTTCGTGTCATACCCGATATCTTAATGGGTCGTGTCGTGTAACACCCGTTAAAATAAACGGGTAAAATGACCAGACCCGAAAGCGACCCAATAATATTAACAGGTAATATGACCCGACTCATTACCCGTTAAGCAAAATATATTTTAAACCAATAAATAATCAAATGAAAAACATAACACTAAATAAGTATATACATACCATATTGTCACATCCAAAACATAAAAACGCATTTTTCTTTTAAGTATATTTTCACTTACCTAAATTGATTGCTCTAACTTTTTTCTTTGCAAGACTCGTATTTGTATTGTCTATACTTTCGCTTCCAAGATCTCATTCTGTTCCCATTATAATCTCCATGTTCTGTTCCCAAAAAAGTTCTAATAATATAAGTGAAATAGAACCCAACGGTACAGATTTACTCTCATTTATCTTACAGGTGTTATTTAAGTAAAGTCTTTAATAGTTTTTTAATTAATGTTGAAGTGTAAAAAATATAGAAAAACTATATAAACGCTCGTAATGACAAGCTTTACAACTTTGATGAAGAGCTTAACTTCGAAATTCGCCACTATAATCATATAAATCATAGATCAAAATTTAACCGTTGATTGTTGTTTACATTTACGCTTCATTGTTCTCGTCAAATTTTGTTTTTTCAGATTTTCTTTTTTGAAAACATGATCTATTAGAGGATGCAGGAAGATGAACGGTTTGGATCGTTGATTTTATATTCAGAGTTTTACAGTTAGTGAAAATATTGCTTGATGTTTATAAAGTTTCTACAAACTATATGACATCGACTCATATTTCAGTTAACCGTAAATATCGAAACGTGATATCAATGATCTGAACCATTCATCTTCTTACATCCGTCAGATGATCATGTTTTAAAAAAAGTGATAAGCTCATGTTTATATATATTTTACATCAAATTCACTTGTCTTTTCTTAGTTAGTTCCTTATATTTTTGAGCTATTTACTTTGTTTTTGTGTTTTGTGGGATTTGTCAAGCAAATAAAAGAAAAATAGCACAAGTGGGATTTTAAGTAACAAATTCGTTAAAACTGCCTGTGCAGATCAGCTGACTTTGGAAGTAAGTTTCGAACAGCTCAGAATGAATTAGAGAATGAGCCTTATATCCTTGGAAAGCTACGGATGTCTATTTTCTGGAGCATTTTGCGGATTGTTAATATCATTTGTCTAGAAACAGTTATGGATGTTTTAACACTGAAAGGTTCCCAAGAGGCTGAGCAATTTGTAACTGCAATGGAAGCAATAAACCCAATAAATCTAGCAGCCAAAACTGATGCAGCCAAGAACAAGTCAGCTGACACATATTCAAATATAAAAGGGAATGGAATTAAAGATGATGATTAAGAGGGAGTAATTGGCATAAAGGCTACCTAAAGAGTTACAATTGTTTTACCATTTCCTCTCACTTATTGTCATCACTAAATGGCTATTAGTGGGTGAGTTAAGGAGAAGAAAATGATGCAGCAAGAATTGGTTTAAAAGCAGCGTTGGGGAAGGAAGGAAAGAAGGAGGAGGCCTCGGTCGATTTCTTTCGATTCTATCTTCTCAAACTCATGTCTATCTTTTGTTTTAACTTAAGGATTGTGTGTAACTAAATTTTTAGTAGTTAGGGGCTGTTTTGAAGCCCCGAATATGATTGCAAGTTTGTTATGACATTTTGTTTGAATTACTTTTATGAATGGATGAAAATTGATTCACTACTTGTCTCATTGATGAATTCTTTATGTGTTTTCTACGGATGCATACTTAGTAAGCATATCTAGGATTCTAACGCTATGAATATGTGTGTGCCTGCCCTTGTCGAATGAAGACCTACATATGTTCTAGAGTAGTACTTGTTAATTGCGATTAACATGTGAACCAATTTCTAGGATAAGTAAGACAACACCAGTACTTACGATGACTTGTGATGACTCAAACTCTTTTTGTTCTTAATGATTTCTACTTGTTAAATCTATGAACACGCCATTCTAGATTGCATGCTAGGGACTAAGTTAAGTTGAAAACGCCATTATCTTAACATACTACATAAGAAAGAGTAATAGGTTGAGTTCTAACATTGAGCCAACTTGAGCATCTTCATCCGGAAATAAAAGGAATTTGAATGAAACATAACATGTTTGCATGATTATTTGGTGGCGGATAGCAATTCCCCTAACTTGTTTTTCTTAATTTGTGAACTATTTAAAATTTGTTTTTGTCCTGTTTTTGTTCAATTTAATTTAAATAGCAAATCAACTCCAAAAATCCTAAAAATTTGTGTGAGTGTAGCTCTGTGTGTCTAGTATGTTCATATAAAATTTCGTAGACTTTAGATAAGTGTAATCTAATAATTATTTTTCGGTGGCTGGTAAGTAGGGACAGCAACCAGTTTTTGTGACATTTTAAGTAGTTAGATAAAACAATCTTCTGCGGGAAAGACCCTTATTTTCATATGCTACAATTGAAAAATCTTAGTGTTAATAAGGAAAATCAATAGGACATTTGTGTGCTACTTTGTGGTGTGCTTTTAATCCTATCAAATAGAAAATTTTAAAAATGAAATTCAGTAAGAAAAATAACGCGTAAATGACAATCGACGGTTAAATATAAATTTAAGGTTTATGGATTATAGTGTTGGATTTTGAAGCTGACCCCTTCATGAAAGTTGTAAAGCTTGTCACTATGAGTGATTGTATATTTTTTTCACACTTCTACAATAATTATTATTAATTTTGTTAATTTTGCCCTCAAATAAAAAACATTATTCATGAGGGTTTGGAGGATTTTAAAAATTTAAACGATCATGTTAGTGTAACAATTATCTACTCATGGAGGAATAATGATGAATCACGAGTGTTTATATATTCTTTCACATTTTTTCATACTTGTATATATGTCTTCTTAGTTCTTGCCTATACAAATACTATACTAGTTTATTTTAATTTTGGACAACAACATGTTAAGTAAAATTTATCCTAGTAATGATAATAAGGAACTCTAATAATAAAAATAAATAATGACTAAAACTTTTTTTTTAACTTATATAGAATAATAATACAAAACTATATATTTACCCGTTAAGAACCCGTTATTAATGGGTTCTTAAAAGGTCACCCGATAATGACCCGATTAGTTATCGTGTTGACTCGAAACCAGTTATTTTCATGTCGTCACCGTGTCGTGTCAGAAATTGCCGGGTCTATTGTTTACCTAAAAAATGCTATAAAGCTTTTGAAGTTTCTAGTTCATACGACATATTGTCACATGTCGTTCTTCTTCGTAAACGACGTGTGTATAGTATAGTATCAACGATCATCCACCGACGAACGAAATACTGAAAAAAGGATCCAAAATCTTCATCCATGGAGGTTCTCTCTCTAACTTCACCTTTCCCGCAAATTAGAAAACCTCGTGGAACAACATTCCCAGCCCCAATTTTCGCAAAAACCCATCATTTTACATCCATTTACTCTTCTGCAACAACAGAAAGTTATTAGCTTTCGCGCAATTTGGTGGGCCCACCAGCTGTACAAACTCGCTGAGGAAGAAGCTCACTGATGACCAAAAGGTGAACCAGAATTCCGCTCCTTTAAACCCAAGTTCTGAGTTTCTTTCAGTTTTCCACTAGAAATATTGTTGATTCTCATAGTCAATTTGGTAATTTTCTTTCTGATGATAGTGTGAAAGAGAGCGAATATGGTAATGGGGTTGCTAATGATAATGTAGCTGAAACGAGTAATGTGGAAGAATCTAATCTGAAATGTCTTGGAGATTTGGTTTTGGTGAGTAAATCGGAGAGTTGGATGGAGTAGCATGAGAGGGATACTGAGTACTGGGACATTGGTTCGGGCCATATTTTTTATTTTGCTCTAGATTCTGATGGTAATGTGAAAGTGGTTTCGGTTATTGAGGATGAAATCTTGAGAAGAAGCTGAGTTGAGTGAGGGGAATTGAAAGGCTTGGCAAAGGTGAACTTGAAAATTTTGCAGGCTGAGAGTTTAGGTAGAGAGATAGAGAGCGGGAACAATGTTTGTTAATGAGCAGAAGTGAGCAGACTCTGATTCTGATAACACATATTTAGTTTGCTCAACAATCCATTCATCATCTTCAATGTGTATGCGCAATTCATCCAACCAAGAAAAGTAAGGATAAAAGATACTACAAATTGCACCTTCCATTGAGTAATGTTCTTTGAGAATCCAGGGAAGTAGGTGGGGTAGTAGAAGAAGGGATTCTTGAAAAAGCATCTGCCATTTGATTTTAGACCTCTTTCTGTAAACAATCTCATGATCACAACCCAGCAACTTAGACACCCACTTTTGTTGAAAAGGCATATGAGCTCTATTTTGGAAGAAATACTTCAAACTGTGATGATCTGTCTTGATGATACAATGGTTTCTAGCCAAATATGATTGCCATTTCTTCACAGCACATAAAACATCCATCATTTCCCTTTCATAAGCTGATAAGGCTTGGTTTCTAGGCCCCAAAGCTTTATTCGTGAATGGAATTGGTCTCCCATCTTGTGAACAACTACACCAATACCGGTCCTTGAAGCATCTGTTTCGATGGTAAAAGGTCTGGAGAAATTAGATAAGGCGAGAACCTTAGGTGACGGAGTGGCCTTTTTACCCAAGGATAAGGCAGTTGTTGCATCCTCAGTCTATTTGAAGCAGTCTTTCTTAGTGAGAACAATTAAAGGGCCAAATCTTGCCAAAGTAGGGGAAAATTTTTCTATCAATCCCAGAAATTTTCTGAGAGCTTTGAAATTAGTAAGCATAGGCCAATCTGCAATGACTTGAAGTTTAGGTAGATCCACAACAACTCCTCTAGAAACTATATGGACCGAATACTTTATTTTTGTTTTACCGAAAGCATATTTAAATTGCTTCATGAACAATTGATGTTGTTGTAATATCTCGAAAAACTTGCCTCAAATGCTCCACATGTAGGTCACAAGTTGGATTATAGATCAATATATCATCAAAGAAGACCAATATAAATTTTCCCAAAGAGGCATGAGCATTGATTAAACCAAATGGTATAACTAAAATTCATAATGGCCATCATGGGTTCTAAAGACTGTTTTTTTTCAATATCATCTTCATGTATACTAATTTGGTGATAACCAACCCTAAAATCCAAATTAGAAAAAAAAATTGAGCATGATATAAATCATCCAACAATTCATCAATGACAGGTATTGGATATTTATCTTTAATTGTCAGCTGATTCAGTGCTCTGTGCTCGATGCATAATCTCCGAGTGCCTTCTTTTTCCTTCATCTGGAGGACTAGAGAAGAGAAGGGACTATTGCTAGCACTGATAAAATCAGAAGTGCAGGAGTCCCATAAATTGCACAAGCTGTAACTTCAAGTTCAGAATTGTCTTTGCCATGTATTGAATTTTGTGAATGGTATATTCATCATAAGACAATCAGGTACAAGAGATAGCAAATATATATGTGCTAGAGGGAAGAAAACAAGACTACCTATCCCTCATTGATTTACGTCTAAAGCTAACAAAAAAAGAACAAATAAGACACATCCCTTGAATTAAGGGAATTGACAACAAGAGACACATCCCTTGAATTAAGGGAATTGACAACACTATCTATCACCCTAAAATCCTTTGTATGGTGAACATGCAACCTAACCTAACCCTAGTTGCCATTCTTTCTTCCAATACTCCCCCTCAAGCTGGATCAAAGGGATTAATTGATCCAAGCTTGAACAAAAAACGCTGAAAATTAGCAGAGGTTAATCCTTTTGTAAAAATATCCGCAAGTTGATCATGACTGTGCGTGTAGTGAGTATTGATCACCTTGGACTGAACTTGATTTCTGACGTAGTGACAATCAACTTCAATATGTTTAGTTTGCTCATGGAATACAGGATTCGATGCAATGTGCATCGCGGCCTGATTATCACAGTGTAGGGACATGGGTTGTTGATAAGGAAAACCTAAAGCCAACAGAAGGCTTTTGAGCCAAATAAGTTCACAAGCAGTCGACGCCATAGCACGATACTCTACCTCTGCACTAGAACGTGCAACAACACTTTGTTTCTTGCTTTTCCAGGTAACTAGGTTGCCTCCCACAAAAGTACAAAACCCAGTGGTAGACTTGCGATCGAGAGAATTGCATGCCCAGTCAGCATCGGTATAGCCTGAGATCTGAGTGTGACTATTGTTGCGCATAAGAATTCCTCTACTAATGGAACCCGTAAGATAACGTAGCACACGATGAACAATCTTCAAATGATCCATGCTTGGAGATTGCATAAACTAGCTAACAATGTTGACAGCATATGATATATCAGGACGTGTGATAGTCAGATAAATGAGTTTGCCAACCATTCTTTGATAGTAACTTAAATTGGGAACTGGATCACCGTGAGTTTTTAGCTTCAAGTTGCTATCCAAGGGGGTACGAGCAGGCTTGCAATCTGTCATTTTTGCTTCGTGAAGAAGATCCATGACATACTTGCGTTGGTTGAGGAAGAAACCCTTGTGAGAGTGTGCCATCTCGATGCCCAGAAAGTATTTGAGAGTGCCAAGATCCTTGATAGCAAACTTGTTGTTGAGATACTGTTTAAGAGCATTAATCTCTGACATATTATCACCTGTCACAATTAGATCATCAACATAAATGAGCACAACTAGTTTACCCATTGAGCTAGAACGAACAAATAAGGAAGAATCCGCAATACTTCGACAAAAACCAACCCTTTCCAGAACATGACTGAGCTTGGCATACCATGCACGTGGACTTTGCTTGAGACCATAAATGGATTTATGGAGTTTGCACACCATTTTTGGATTGTTTGATTGAGGATGACCTGGGGGTAACTTCATGTAAACCTCTTCTTCAAGTTCACCATGCAGGAAAGCATTTTTAACATCCATTTGAAAGAGAGGCCATGCATTGTTAATTGCAACCGACAACAATACTCTAACAGTGTTCATTTTTGCCATCGGAGCAAATGTCTCTTTATAATCGACGCCATAGGTTTGTGTAAAACCTCGAGCAACCAAGCGAGCCTTATTTCTTTCGATTGTGCCATCTGAATGAAACTTAGTTTTGTACACCCAACGACTCCCCACTGCCTTCTTTCCTTTTGGAAGTTTCACTATAGTCCATGTGTTATTTTCATGGAGGGCTTGAAGCTCCTCTGCCATAGCATTTCTCCACTCACTGTGAAGATTGGCTTCTTGAAAACTTTGAGGTTCTCAAGCTTCATTAATGGCACTTAGGAATGTAGCAAAAGAAGATGAGACTTTGCTATAATCAATAACATCAGTCACGGGATACCTGGTAGTGTAGGTCACATAATCATGCAACTTGGATGGAAGTTTCCTCTCTCGTGCAGGATTGCGACGAACGGTAGGAGATTGAACTACAGGTATTTGAACAACATCATGGTTGGAAGGATCACTGGAGGGTGCAGTGTGAATCTCCGATGAGGAAGGGGTTTCATCTTCAAGATGTTCCACCGAGTGAAGATTAACATCATCCGGCACATGATCACTAGGAGTGCATGTTGCATCTTCTCCGTTTAGATATGGAAAAGGAAATAAGTCCATCAAATGCTCCCCTTGTCTAGAGTAATCCAGTGATTATGAGAAGTAAGGAACATGTTCTTCAAATTTAACATCCCTTGAAACAACCATTTTTCTAGTTGTTGAATTATAGCACTTGTAACCTTTTTGGGTAGATGAATAACCTAGAAAGACACATTTGGCAGCCCTTGGGTCTAGCTTGTCACGATTTTGAGCTTGAATGTGAACAAAGCATGTACACCCAAAGACTCTCAAATGGGAAAAGTTGATCTTTCTATTTTCAAGACCTCATAAGGTGATTTAAAATTCAACACTTTACTAGGCAATCTATTGATCAGATATGCCGCAGTAAGAACTCCTTGAGACCAAAACTTCTTAGGCACATTCATGTGAAACATAAGAGTTCTAGTCTTCTCAAGTAGATCTCTATTCTTCCTCTCGGCCACCCCATTTTGTTGAGTTGTTCCAACACAGCTTGTTTGGTGTAATATACCATGCGTGCTCAAGTAGTGTGACATGTTATGAGACATATATTCTGTGCCGTTATCTGATCGTAAAATATGAATTTTTGAAGCAAATTGGGTGGCCACAAGTCTATGAAAATCTTGAAAAACTTCCATCACTTCACTTTTAAATTTCAAAAGATACAACCAAGTAATCCTTGTGAAATCATCCATCAAAAGACTCTAGAATTGGTCCCCAAACATCGAAATGCACGATTTCAAAAGGATTACTAGCCCTAGACAAAGAGTAAGTAAATGGTAATCTAGTAAACTTAGAAAAATGACAAACATCACAAGGACTTGTAACTTTGCACATGTCTGGGAACAAGGTGGATAGAACTTTTTCAGAAGGATGTGCTAGACGTTGGTGCCAAAGTTGTTGTTCTTGAGCTAAGCTTGAAGTGACTTGAAAAACCTTGGGAACTTGAATATGCTTGGAAAGATAGTAGAGACCATTTAAGAAAAATCTTTCACCAATCGTCTTCTTGGTGACTACATCCTGAAAGATCACATTTTTGGGAGAGAAAATGGCAAGACAATTTAATGAGTTTGTGATCTTGCCAACAGATAAAAGTTGAAAAGGGAATGAGGGAGCATAAAGAGCCTCAGACTCGACATCACTTGAGATCAAATGTATTTTTCCTTTTCCCACAACCATAGCATTTTTTCCATTGGCAACTGACACTTGAGATGGAATAGAAAAATTTTCAAATTTATGCAAGTTTGTAGACTTGTTAGTCATATGATCAGTGGCTCCAGAATCTATAATCCAATAATCATGCACATTACCAATGTTGAGAGCAGTTGAGAAGAAGTGTAAGATACCTGGGATGTCCCTTTGTACCACGCCTTCATTTCCAGCCAGGAAGCCAGCAAACTGTCCTAGTAGTGCAGTTTGATTGTTGTCACACTGATTTAGTGGTCCTTCACTATCTCCAAGACCTTGTTTCTTGTGAAGAAACATAGCAAACTCGTTGATCAGTGCAGCTGGATTAGTGGTGAACTTCAGTGCTCCCTCAGAAGAAGTTGTGGCAACATGATTTGCCTTGTAAGAAGGGTTGTACTAGTCTTTCGAGACACCTTTGCTATCCCTAGGAAACTTTGGTTTTAACTCTGGATGAAGAATCCAGCATCGGTCTCTTGAGTGCCCACCAGCATCACAATGGCTACATTTTAAGCCAGTTTTCTTTCCTTTGTAGCCTCTCTCCTCACCAAGTTTTTGGTTAGAGAAGTAAGCCCTAGCTTCTGGTATATTTGCCTTTATGTCCAAGGTCATGACTTTCCTTCGAACCTCTTCTCTTTGAATTGTGGCACACACACTTGAAAAAGAAGGCAGGTCGGGATTCATGAGGATATGGCTTTGAAGATCTTCGAATTCAGGGCTCAGGCTTGCTAGGAGTTGGAATATTTTGTCTTCCTCGGCTCTCTTAGTTAGCACAGCAGCGTCGATGGTGTGTGGTCGATACACATTCAGCTCGTTCCACATAGTGGTAAGCTTTCCAAGATGTTGCACAAATGGCTTCCCTTCCTGTTGCAAACCAGCAATGTCCTTCTTTAACTGAAACACACGAGCCGCATTGTTCTGATTTCCATACATTTCCTTGAGATTTTTCCAAAGAGTCGTGGAGGATTCAGCATAGCTAAAAATTTCTGCAATCTTACAATCCATGGAATTTAGTAGCCATGACATGACCAACTGGTCTTTACATAGCCAAGCATCATACTCCGGTGAGGTAGTCTCAGGCATTGGAATAGCACCATTAACATAACCAAGCTTTGATCGTCCTCCCAGAGCAAGAGAAACTGCTATCTCCCATGGAAGATAGTTAAACTCATTTAGCAAGACAGAACTAAGACGTTGATTTGGGTTGATATCAATATCTGAGTGTGGTGATGGTGGAGTAGCATGAAAGCCATCTCCTTCCAAATTTACTGAGCTTTCTTCAGCCATGATTGAAGGACAAGAAGAAGCTCACAAATCTCTCAAGAGAACACCACAGAGACAGGCCGGTTAGGGTTACTACTCTGATACCATATTGAATTTTGTGAATGGTATATTCATCATAAGACAATCAGGTACAAGAGATAGCAAATATATATGTGCTAGAGGGAAGAAAACAAGACTACCTATCCCTCCTTGATTTACGTCTAAAGCTAACAAAAAAAGAACAAATAAGACACATCCCTTGAATTAAGGGAATTGACAACAAGACAAATAAGACACATCCCTTGAATGAAGGGAATTGACAACAAGAGACACGTCCCTTGAATTAAGGGAATTGACAACACTATCTATCACCCTAAAATCCTTTGTACGGTGAACATGCAACCTAACCTAACCCTAGTTGCCATTCTTTCTTCCAATACCATGATTAGCAACTTCATTCATAGAAATCATACACATCAATCAACATAAGTTGTTTTTTCTCACAATAATGACCAAGAATATATTTATCTGCACAAGGAAAGCACAAGCCATTCTTCCTATAATATTGAATTTCCTCTGGTGTTAGACGATTGGTAGCCAGGGTTTTTGGAGCATCATCATTTCTAATAGTGTTCCATGTCATTTAGTTTGCAAGATTTTGTCTACAAATTTAGTCTTCCTAGCATTACCCTTCAATAAAACATGTCTTTCTTATTGAATAATAAGTAAATGTCACGTTGATTGTTCTTCGTGTGGTTCCAACATACCTTCAAGCAGCGAAGTAGAGACAGATGCATTAGAGAGGCATGAGAAAGGGACAGAACGATCAGAAGAACCAAAAGAACCTGATCTAAATCTCCTAGCTTCTGATTCTAGTTATCGTCGCAGTAGAAGTATCGGCAACATCAATGATCCGTGGAAAGAGGTTTCTGAAGAGGTAGTTGAACATATATGCGCATCGATTGATTTTGATCAATTTGTCATTTGAATCAATTAGTCTCTTATCATGTTAACTACCTTTGTTGGGGGTGGATGGCCTTTCAACCGTTGTTCGCGAGAGGTATTGCCGCTGAGTTTTTCACTACCTTCATACGACTCAAGGTGCTACAGAAGAAGAAAATCAAAATGCTGATTTTTCACCACCTTCATACGCCTCAACATCACAGCTTGACCTGAATAGAAAGACATGGATGTCCTCCAGAAACGGAGAAAAATGTATCACCAGCACGAGACAGCAACACATAGGGGCTGCTGACACTAGGACTTGGCCAAGGGAAACTCAAGGCTCGTCGAACGGGATTCAAGCCTTACACGAGGTGCTCTGTAGAGGCAACGAGAACCAAGTGGCCAATGCCAGCAGCCGCTGGGAAGAGAAAGGCCCGAAGAGTTTATAGACGCTTGTTTTGACGATTTTTACTCATCGTGCCTATTAAATACAGCCTGCAGAATTGCCCAGAAACCCTTGTGTTCTTGCGAGTTTACAGGAGACAATGTGATGTGATGAGAAGCTTTTGCACATATACATGTTTTCATAGCATAAATATTTTCCTTTTGTTCGATGGACTATGGAGCCAATAGTAACTATAACCTTTTCAAGTCTCTATGCTAATCCCCTAACCCTAACTTTAGATCGCTTTGCCCCTTATGTGTTTCTTCAGCTTATTTTATAGAACCTGTTTATATAAAATGGGTTATGAGGTTTACATGTTAAGTTCAATCCCTTTGTAAGTAAAAGTACAATATATTTTATACTATTGTTATTTTTAAGCTTAATACATTTTGATGTGGTTTTCACAATGAGTTATGCAGTTCCAATTTTCTTACATTGCACAAGGTTTTAAAATTGTATTAATTTATAAATTCTGTCTTTCTTTAGATCGACGAGTTTCTTTTGTCAATGTACAAATATAACTTACACGTCAGCCCAATTAAGAGTTCGATCCTCACCTTATCATCAATTTAATAAAGATCAAATAATACATTAGACTAAAAGCATGCATTGATATAATTTCAATACCTTATCATGTAATATGAATAAGTTAAAAAATTTCGTACCCTATTTTCAAAGTCTCTCCAAACTTAAAAGGTGTAGAACGTAATTAATCCGTATATTTTTGGTAAAGAGGAAAGAGTAGGAAGAATAGTGGTAAAAACTAAATAAAGTGAAATTTGGCATTTACTGACAAGGGAGAAGTTACCACCATTCATATTTACAGTAGTTTTGTTTCCATATATACTCATGCAATCAAGGCCATCTGGTTTCCTTCCACATTTGCCTTCCCTGCAGAGGCTATTATATGCCGTCCCCTATCCATCCATGTGATAGAGGTCTCACTATCATCCCCCAGAGTTCAAAACTTCCCGCCGATTTGACCACGATTTACCCGCATGCCAGTAATATGCACATAAAAAGCTGGTTTGTCAGTAATGGCTGTACAGAGGCAGTCATATTTACTTAGCCGAGGAGCCGGGGGTTTGCACAGGAGCAGGCTGTGATTTGAGAAAATTGATCCGACGGGACTCTAAGTGCAGAATGTATTGTTGAATTCGCTTCTTGTTGGCAGGAGTTAGGGAGAACGGAGGGTTTAGGGGCAGAGACGTGGCTTCTCCTGTAATAAAAGAAAGGAGAAGCATAGCCTTGGAGTACAATGCTTCGGCACTACCCTTGTTCTCCATGTACTCATCTACCTGGAAAAACATAGGAATAATCTAATTGGTCAAAGATTGTGCAATCTGCAAACAGGAGATGTAATTTGAAAAAATAAGACGGCGGCACTTGTGCAAGTAAGTTTACTTACAGCACCCCTTGTCCCAACTGCTAGCGCTTTTTGGTAGATAATTTCCATGGCATCCGGCAATTCAGCAGCACCTGCAATGTATACCACATAATCAGCAAAATATAAGCAGAAAACTTAAAAATTGCGATCAGACAGTTTATCGACAGACTAACCATCCATAACTTGGATACGATAGGATAGCTTGTCTGCTCGATCAAATGCAACAATAAACCCTTGCTCTGCCCACATCGAAACAGATGAAGGCCGGCTAAAATCTACATTTTCTGAGGCGTTTGTTGATGAGGCAGCACCTCCCTGCACAAGTGAGGATTCATTCGCTGAGCTGCCTTCAGGTGATTTGTCCTCTTTAGATGATGCCAGCCAAGTGCTGCAAATTTGAAGAGATTTCTTCCATATGGCCAAAACAACAAGTTGAACCGAAAATGAGTCTAGAACTAGTCCTGCATTGTACTGCAACCAAAAGTAACAATTACTTTAATACAGACCCCTAAAAAAGTCGAGAGTAGTTGTCTAATCATGCTAATATAGTTAAGTTCCTTGATACACTCTTGTAAATAAAACATATTATGATATTGAACTAAGTCTAGTGCAATAAAAATTAGATGAGCACATTCCACGATGTAGAACTGTAACTGACCCACCTTTTCCTGCGACAGATCTGCAAGAACCTGAGCATACTGATGTAACAGATGGACCCTAGTAGAAGGATGCAGTATAGATAGCCCTTGCACTTCCAGTAACAGTGTTGATTCACAAGATGCTGGTAATGTAGCTGATCCGCTAGTTTGTGAACTTTCCGCACCAACAGAACTAGCTGCCTGCTCCTCTGTTTTCATTAGAATTGTTTTATCATGATGGTGCTGCTTTGACGCACTGATAGAAGCTCTCATTGTGGAATGATGTTGCAGGGAAGATTCAAGGTAATACGAGAAAGAATTGACCATAACATAGTCTTTCTCAATGGACTCCATTGAATCAGAAACTGGACAGGCAAGGCAAACCAAAATAAATAATTCACCAAAGTAACAAAGCACAAGCATAATTAGGGAATCCCAAACACAAAAACAGACCTCGAAGCTGATCCGGCAAGTTTGGATCTCGGGTAATAGATTTCCTCATCCTATGAGATGCAATATCTTGCACCTGCCCTTGAACACTCCTAGTGCGGGATATACTGCCATAATTTCTTGGTAACAATTTTTGGTCATGTGCAGATGGAAAATCTGAACTCAGATCTCTGCTAGATGAGTTGGTGGTTTGCCTGGAACGCATCTGCAGTATCTTGTCGGAGACAGAAGAACTAGGCTGTTCAACCGTTGATTTAAGTGATGGAGGTACTGAAGGATGATCAACATCCACTTGATACCTATATATTATAAATAAGAAACAATTGTAATGACTACATACGTATAGGTAGGTATAGGTAGTAATCTTACTTACTGGTATCTAATTTTTACAAAAATGTCAAATGTACTATAGCTAAAATCCATGCGGTTTGAAAGCTATGAAACTAAATGCTTTACCTAGAATCTCTGAGGAACTTGTGATTGAAGAACTCCATAAATGATAGTCGCTCAACTGCAAATCAAAGTATTATTTTTTACATGGTAGCTTTGTTGAGTAAACTCTTGATATTCACATGTCACTAGTAGTAAATCACACATTATTCAGCTCTGAAATGTAATTAAATCAAAATACATAGGCAAGCATAACACCAGATACTTAATAATATATCAATCAGGACCTGGATTTTGACGTAACAGGCTTCTGCAGAGATCTATGCAATCTGGATGCAATTCTTCCAAAGCACCTTGTGGAAACCTCAGTTCAGTCGATGTCAGGATGTTTTGGAAAAGCTGCATATTGTATGAACCATTAAATACACAAGATAAGACTTTCTGGGTAGAGTATGTGATTCAAATCCTAAAATCTTATGACCAAATATATATGTATTAAGATTTCATCAGACCTGTAATTGACTATTCCCATCAAACGGTGGCTTCCCGGTCACCAGCTGAAACAAAATTGCTCCAACACTCCACAAATCGGCCTGCAAAGACCATATAACAAATTAAAGATGAATAAAAAGGGTAGAGGTACCAACAACTTTGTCAGTAATGTCAGTTTCACATTCTATCACCTTTGCATCATACTTTTGGTTCTGAATAATCTCTGGAGCCATGTACAGTGGTGAACCACATAGTGTGTCAGCCAAGCCTTGGGGCGTGAGGGATCTGCGAACAGGAACATCAGGACAATGACCAAGTGCAAAATACATTTAGAAATACTTGTCACCAATATTTTACTTTCATATATTGCCAACTGAGGTTGCTTCGGATCATTTTAAAAAATTGAATGTTTCTTTAGAGAGGAGGTGGTGAAAATTTTAATAAACCTCTACGTGCCATCGAAACAGTTCATGCCATCTCAAATTTCCACAAACGACAACATATAGCATCTCTCAGTAGTAGATGTTAATTTCATAAACCACCGGTTATGAATGGAAGATTTGGTTAACAGCGGGAACACAGAAGCTGACATTCAACAAAAAAATCCTCCTTAGCACACGGCCAAGTTGAAGGTCATACAATAGTAAAAGCTTTTGGCTAATCCGATCGCATATAATAAAAGTAAACGACAAAATAAATCTTTTATCCTGCTTATCAGAAAGCCAAATAATTGGGATAGTGCTGAACTTGTATTGGTTGAATGTGTTAAAGCATGATATCATAAAAGCACCACAAAGCTAAATAAGTAAACTTCTTCACTTGGGTTGCAGCTTCGAATTCACAAACAATGTGGAAGGGGAAGTGTCGAAAATGATCTTAGTAGTTTACCTTGCAAAACCAAAATCCCCTATCTTCAATAGTGGGGTATCTTCAACCGTTGTTGACAAGAGTAAGTTCTACAATTTCGGCCAGAAATCGACAAGTCAGGAGACAAGAAAAACAAAAAACAAATTTTCCAACAGTAATCGACAATGTATCAAACGTCATAAACATATCACACGTCTCACGAATCATGACTCATGACAAAACCAAATAGCGCAATACCTGCGGCTTTAAATCCCGATGAATGAGGTGCTTTTCTTGAAGCACTTGCAATCCTGCAGCTGTTCAGGAGAATCCAAATCAAACATGTCAAAATTCCCACTAGCAAAAAAGGAAGAAAACAGCTAAACTATCAAATTAAGAACATTCCCACCAGCATAATTAGCCTAATCATCCAAAAATTATTTCTATTTCTAACACATAACACAAACCAAACTGGCCAACCATTTAAAAGAGATTGAACTTCTATCCATCTAAAGAGCCAGAATTCAATCTGAAAAGTGTTGGGGGCAACCCCAATCATCCAAATCCCCCAAAAATATGAACTTTCATTAAAAACTTGAATTAAAAGCAGAGTTGATCACAGAAAAAAGAAAAATACCCAATTGCCTCATAAAGTGCCTGGCAACAGTTTCTGAGACCTTCCCCTGTCGGTGAATATACGCCGCCAGGTCGCCGCCGTCACAGTACTCCAGCACAAGGTAGATTCTGTCCTTGGTCTGCCAAAACCCCCAAACCACCAACATTGCACATACATAAATAACTCAGAAAAATAAGGAAACAAAACAACCTCAGAATAAGCAAAAACAATACCTCGATGGCCTCAAAAAGGTGAATGATGTTGGGGTGGTTGATGGTGCTGAGAATGGAAATTTCTTTGAGTAGGTTGTCGCTGACTTTTGGGCTGAGCTGCGTCTTGTCAATTTCTTTGACGGCAACTTCAATACCGAGTTGTCGGTGGCGTGAGCGCCAAACAACCGCGAAGGAACCCGACCCGACTTTGGGGCCAAGTATGTAGTCTCCGATGAGGCGGGACTGGTTGGGGTCGCGGTAATCCATGTCCGCCGCCGCCGTGATGGTGGGTCGAAACTCTAATCGTCGCTGCGGGAGAAGATCATGGGTCAATTTTTAAAATTTGGGTGTTGACTAAAGCTGTGAACTTGAGTGTGGGTTTGGGGGGAGGAGGTTGACGGTGGCGATGGCGGTGGTTATTGCGGAAGTGGGAGTGGCGGTTTTGTCTTTGTGAGGATAATAAAAAGGGGGACAATGGTCATATCGGAATTTGGAAACAAAACTAAACAAAGTGAGACTTTAATTACATTTTTCTTGTGTGTGTGGAAAACCGACGCCGATTGTCAATGCTAAATCAGAGAGAGAGAGAGAGAGAGAGAGAGAGAGAGTCCTAAAGCAAACACTTTTCGCTGAGAGAGAGAGGTTGAGTGGAAGCAGAGAATATAAGCAAAAAAAAAAAAAAAAAAACAATTGTTTCTTCCTTGATTCGTATGTACTATGTATGGTGTAGTACATGTTCTTATTTTTATGTTTTTAATTTGATTTTGTTCATCCTATTTGAGCAATTATGGCTAGATTAAAATTTACAAGATTTTAAAACCTTAAACCCTCATGTGATAGTAATGACGTCGTTAGCATGCATACATCCAATTTTAGCAATTATTGCTAGATTAAAATTCACAAGATTTTAGAACTTCAAACCTCCATGTGACAGTGATGACATCGTTAGGATACATAAATACACACATACATACATACATACATACATACATACACACATACATACATACACACATACACACATTCATTCATACACACATTCATTGACGATCTAGCTAGCGTATTACATTGTTAAATTATCCTTCTGAACCACCTATTTGAATATTTATGCATTTAAGATTTACCTAATCAGTGCTAAATAATTTAGAAATTTAATTACCTTGTTTTTTATGTGTAAATAGTGAATTGTTTTCATGGTTATAGTCATTTTGTTCAACTTGCTGCGTTTTAAATTAACGTAGAATATTACGAGAGAGATGTTTGCCTAAAAACCCAATTTAATGATGGTCCAATCCTAATGCAGATGGGATTAGGACCCTGGCCCAAATTAGAAATCTTTTGATCATAAGCAAGGAAGAAAATGCCGATAATATCGCTGATATTATCGATTTTTCGCGCAATGGATATTTAAATAGGTATCCGAATGGTTTTCGTCAAAATATCGCGATATTTTTTTAACGGTGCAATCGGAGAAGAACGCCGGAGATGGTGTGCCTATTCCCGAGCCGATTTCGTCCCAAAAACCTTGCAAAAACACGATTTTGAACTTAAATTTCCCATATAAGGTTCAAATTTCACGCATGCAAGAGGTAATCAACATATGTGATGTCGGTCAAAGTGCTGAATTTCAATGGAATCTCACCTGAAAACTTGTTATCTTCGAGTCGAAGACGAACCAGAGAGTCACGAACAGTTTGACAGAGAAGTGGAGAGATCGCAGGAGAAATTGTTCGAAATTGTCAACAACCTCCTTGCTCAACGGCGCACCGCCACAGACGAGAAGCCGAAGCGAGTTGAGATCGTACTTCTGAGCCAACTCCGACTTCGCCAGAGCCACGATCAACGGCGGCGACACCGGCATTTACGATATTTTGTGCCTCTCCGATGTTGCTGAGCTCAGGCGGAATTGACCCAGAAAGCTGGTTTCTGAAAAGGAAGAGGGATTCGAGATTGTCGAACTGAGGAGTAGAAGGATCGAGAGAGTGGGAGAAGGATCGAGAGACCTTGGGTCTCTGTGCGTGTGTGTGGGAGAAGGATCGAGAGAGTGTGAGATCTGTGTGTGTGTGGGAGAATGGAGAAGGGGGAGAAGAGAGCTCAGAGAAGAAGAGAGAAGGATCGAGAATTCGAGAGAGAGAGAGAGAGAGAGACGTATGCGTGTGAGATATGTGTGCGTGTGTTGTGTGCGTGTGTGATGGCATGTGTGTGTGTGTGTGTGGTTGGGTCATCTCATCTAACGCATCTGACTGATTTTACAATCACTTTTTACAATTTCAGACAATGGACAACAAATAATAGAGCTTTAATAATGAAATCGTGTGCCACTGTGAGTCTGTGATATTCTTTCACATGCAAAACCATGTGCCACTGTCTGTTATATACTTATATTCTTTCACCTTATCAGAGGTGGAGTATCAGAGGCATTCAGAGCATTTTCTTTTCTTCTTCTTCCCTTACCATTTTCAAAGCCATTCCAGATCCATTCCAAAGCTTGAACACAAAGGGTTCCATATTTAAGGTAAGTTTACAAACTTATATTTATATTATTGTAATTTATACAACAACAAATAAATTTGTATGGACTCGTATGTTAATTTTTTTAAGTAATTAATACTTGCATGTTAATTTTTGTAAGTAATTAAGTAATGTTAACAATTACATGTTAATTTTTTTAAGTAATTAAGTAATGTTGTATAATGTCACAGCCCGTCCCGAGATTTTTATATCGAGGGTATGAAATGACGGAATTACCTTAGCGGGTATTAAGGTACGTTATGTGACATTATTGGTTCAATTAATAGTATAAATTATAAAGGAAATATTTAAGTGAATTGGACATAATTTTTGTAAGGTTAAATTATTGTTGATTAGGGATTAAGAAATGGATGGTGTGGATTGTTTGTGGACATCACAAACACTCTCCCTGATCTCTTCATTTCCCTGTCACTCTCTCTCTCTCCTCCCCCGACATTCTCACTCTCTCTCTAGACACCCATATGTACGGCACTCACCCAAATCCTTGCAAATCTCGACGAATCGAAGCAAATAAGGTATGTATCTTCATCCCTGAGCTCTTATGAGTTGATTGGTACTAGTTTTAGGCCGTGAAACCTTCGATTTCACGTGAACCCGAGACTCCTATTTTTGACCACTGTTCATGCACACGTTAAATGTCGTGTTTTTGGGAATTTGAAGCTTGTAGGAAGCTTGGTGAAGTCCTAAGGAAGCTCGAAGTGCTTCATTTGGAAGAATTGGACGTCGGGATCACCTGGTTCGAGTTTGGCCGATTTCTTGGATTTTTGGAAGGTATGATCCCGTGATTTTTAGTGCTTAAAACTAGTCCAACGTGATAGTACTCACTTAGGGCTTCAATTTGGTGTAAAGTACGAGAAAAATGGACGAAAAACGAGAGAGAATAGTGAATTAGAAAATTTCCCAGTTTTCCGGTGATCGGAGTCCGGCGAGGGTAGGTCGGGGAAGAAAGGGGAATATTCCGTTAGTTTTAACGGAATATTCCTAACGGCAGTAACGGTATCCGTCAGTTTTAACGGAATATTCCAGGAATATTCCTGACGCCGTCCGCGAATTCCGTTAGGGCACCTGCGCGTGGGCCGCGCGTAGACCCGTGCCTAATTCGGCGCGTGGGGGCGCGTGAGACCTCGAAAAATTATTTTAAAAATTTTGAGACGTCCGTGACGTCGAGTAGGTCGATGTGGTATATTCATATACCCAAATTGAGCATCGTATGAGAAGTTATTTTGAAATGTTGACGATGTGCTTAAAAATAATGTTATTTTAGTTATTTCTCATATAGGTGACGAGTATCCCGAGGACGAGCGTATCCAGGGACGTCGCGGGGGTTACGACCCATCGACATACCAGTGAGTGGGCAGTTTTGATTTCATATTTACCTATATACAATTGTTTCCCAGAAAATATGCGTTTTATAAAAGTTATGAATTTAAATTGCCATGCATGAAATCATTGAATATTTGATTTGATAATTAATATACATATATGTACATGAATTGATATATGATGCATACATGTTGCATGGTGCTGTGGAGGCGCAGGTAAGTCAGGTGAGTCATTATGGATTGAATTATTGATATTGAAATGTTTAAGCTCATAACCTGCACCCTAGGTGTTAGTGCTTATATTAGTTCACCACACCGCACGCTCGTCTTGGATCCAAGTAGGTGGATGTCGTACAGACCATGTGAGGGTTCCGACATGCCAGTTGTACAGACCATTAGAGGGGTTCCGACTGGTGGGTGATTTTAGATTATGTGCACAGTTGATTGATGTGAGAAGCACTAGAGCGTAATTATACACCTGTCATCGTACAGACTACCTTATGTAGTTCCGAGTGACTTGCAGAGTTAGACCGTATAGGTCACCGAGGTGACTCCGGTTAGTGAGAATGTTGAGCTTAGAATTAATCGTATAGGACCAACTGCAGGGTCTCCGATTGATTCCTTATTATTCACCTGATTTATATTTTGATTCATGGCATGGCATATTTTTCTTGAAAAATCTTAAAGATTGGGATATGAGTTTTGGGATTTTATATATATATATGATTTTATATATACTATTTTCTGGGAAAGTATACAGGTTTTACAGTGAGGGGATAGAAATGATTTTAATGAAATGTTTTTGGAAAAATCTTGATTTTACTGACCCACTCATTTTGTTTTGCGCCCCTCCAGGTTCTAGTTAGCGGTTGGTGGCTCTCGAGGTCTTTTCCGGCATTCTGACAGACTCTTGACATGTAGGACTCACCCGAGGGTGAAGTACCTTTATTTTAGTCTTACTTGACTGCACTAAAACCTATGCTCTGAATTTATGTATTATCTTAACTCTCCCATTACTCTAGTAGGTTGTGAAGGAAAAATTTTGTCCTAGCTAAGAACATGTATGAACATTTGAATACATATGCTAACAATTAACTCTTTAAAGTAGGCATGCATCCAAAAACAATTCATGAAACCCATGACTTTCAAAGCCTAGTATATGGTGAACCAAAAGACTCTTTAAAGACATTAAAGAGAATTAAGAATTTAGTGATTCTTTACCCTTGAAGCTCATCCTTGATTACACAAGGGATTCACCCAAGTGGAGGGCCTTCAAGTCACCTCCTTGCTCCTTGGATCTTCCTTGTGATTTCCCTCCTTTTAGTGCTCCTTTGCTTCTTTGAGGATTTGAGGATTAGTTCTCCAAAACACCAAAAGTTTGATGTCTCTATGTCTCTTCACCAAGGATGTAATTTGTGAGAATGAAAATGGATCACTCAGGGAAGTAAATTTGCTAGATAACTATCCCCAAGTAGCTTAGAAAACCCTAATTGAAAACAAAGCTATAAAGATGAATTTATACTTCATTTCTTAGGTGAGTGGCAAACTTGCAATTAAGCAAACTTGCATACCCTCACCCTAAATGGTTGGCCTATATGGTTATTGGGCTTATTGCCCATTTTTGTTTTAGTTGTCATACAACTTAAACATAATGGGCCTTGTGGACCAAAACACTTTTGGGCCCCGAAGCCCTAAAACCAACTTAAAAGCCCAATACGAACATTTCGTATAATTAATTAACTAATTAATTAATCTTGACCATTCTTCAATTAAACCATTTAATTGCTTATCCATTTCATTTAATTGCTTCACATATATCCTTATTTGGTGTGCGATCCATTAGGTTCCAATTAGCGAGGCAGTGGGCGATGTTACTCTTAACTATCGATTGTGAATTGAAACCACATTTCAATTCTCCCTTTTTGATGATTAGTGTTTGCTAATCAATAGGGCTTCCACAAACCATGAGTGACACCTAGCAGTATGTCATGGTTACCCAAGCTAAGTAGAATTGGTTGGAGAACCTATCCAGTTACAATTACAATGCAATACGGTCCTTCTCTAATACAATACTCTTAACCACATTGTTTAAGTGATAGTTTGTTTCATGTCTACTATCCAATGTGATACTTTCATATATGATTCCCTTGAATATGATTTGGAACATCTTCCTTAGTCATATTCATTTGCTTTGGCCAAAGACTTTAGAATCATATTTTAGAGTATACTCCTTTCACCATGGAAGGTTAGAGATCCCTTGTTGTGCATTCATATGCCTACATGACTAGATCACATGACCCCAACAATGCCGTGGACAATCCGAGGGAATGCCTTTGTCATGATCAAAGATCAAGGACCTAACCATTAGACATCTATGATGCCTCAGGTCTAAGGACTACTTTGCATATTGTAACCTTAGAGTTCGTACATGACATGTATGTTTGAACTCTCATTAATCGCAGTTCAGTGTACTCGATTACTCTTTCGAGCACCTATGTGTTTGTCTTAGTGTCCAACACCTAAATGACTTGAGACTAGTTCATACTCACGTTTGAGTCAACATAACACATACTAACCTTAGCGGATTGTCAATGCCCAATTGGCAATCCTATGGTTAGGAACGTTTTAGGAATGAGCATAAGAGAAAGGTCTCCTTAATCTAACTCATTAGATCACTTATCTCTTATGTCAAATACATCCCTTGGATTCTCTTATTGATTAAACACATGATACAATAAATAGTGATTAACAATAAGTATTGCCCTTCCGTTAAACATATAAAAGTTTAACATATTAAGTATTCCAAAAAGCTATTACATCAAATGAGTGGCTTTGTGGGCATACTTCCAACAATCTCCCACTTGCACTCAAAGCCATCCTCCCATGTATCTAATACCCATCTTATCCATATGACGATCAAGCTGGATTTGAGTCATTGGCTTTGTCAGTGGATCTGCTACATTATCGGCTGAAGCAACTTTGAGGATGTTGACTTTCCCCTCGGCAGCATATCTTCTAATGATATTAAAGCGCCTATCAAAATGCTTGTTCTTTTGATGAGCCCTGGGTTCCTTGGCTTGAGCTATCGCCCCACTATTATCACAGTACAAAGTTACTGGTGATGTGATGGTTGGAACCACTCCAAGTTCAGTAATGAACTTTTTCATCCAGAACGCTTCTTTGCCGGCTTCAGCTGTAGCGACATATTCAGCCTCTGTCGTGGAATCAGCAATTACACTTTGTTTCTTGCTTTTCCAACTGACAGCCCCACCATTCAGAGTGAATACATATCCGGAGTTGGAACTTCTATCATCGACGTCAGATTGGAAATCTGCGTCTGTATAGGCTTCCACTCGCAACTCTGCTGCTCCTCCATAAACGAGGAACATGTCCTTAGTTCTTCTTAAGTACTTAAGGACCATCTTGACAGCTGCCCAGTGTTCTGATCCTGGGTTAGATTGATATCGACTAGTAATGCTCACAGCATATGCGATATCAGGCCTTGTACATATCATGGCATACATGAGACTCCCTATGGCGGAAGCATAAGGAATTTCATTCATTAGCCGTATCTCTTCAGGAGTCTTAGGTCTCATGGACTTAGAAAGGTGAATTCCATGTCTCACAGGAAGAAAACCTTTCTTAGATTGTTCCATCTGGAACCTACTTAGCACCTTATCAATGTATATCGATTGGGATAATCCAATTAATTTTCTGGATCTATCACGATAGAGCTTTATCCCAAGTACATAAGATGCATCTCCTAAATCTTTCATGTGGAAGGTTTTAGACAACCACACTTTTACAGAAGAAAGTACTGCAGTGTCATTCCCGAATAGTAATATGTCATCTACATATAATACTAGGAATACTACTGCATCCCCAACGACTTTTTGATAAACACAATTGTCGTCTTCGTTTTGAGTAAAACCAAACGTTTTGATTTCAGTGTCAAAACGAATGTTCCAGCTCCTAGAGGCTTGCTTAAGTCCATAAATGGACCTTTGAAGCTTGCATACCTTAGTCTCTTCAGACTCGGACACGAAACCTTCGGGTTGAGTCATATAGAGCTCTTCCTGTAGGTAGCCGTTCAGAAAGGCCGTCTTCACGTCCATTTGCCATCTCTTTGAATCAATGTCGGACATTGCTTCAATGTAGTCCCTAGGGTCCTCCTTTGTTTCATTGTCACCTAAAAGGTACAATTCATCAAAGTCATTATTTAAGCCAAACCTCATAGGTGGCTTACTAACCCGTTCAGATCTACGTGGAGCTAGGGGTTCAGGAACAGGGTTGTCAATATGTCGAGTGCTTGTTTGTGGTTCATTATTAATCTCATTAATTTCCATCTGTTTGCTTATAGTTCCTTTGAGAACAAATTCGTCCTCTAGAAACTTAGCAGTTCTGGCGACAAAGACTTTCTGGTCGTCAGGATGGTAGAACTCATATCCCATAGTTTCTTTAGGATATCCCACAAAATAGCATCTTACTGATCTCGCTTCAAGCTTAGTAGCCTCAAGCTTCTTGACATATGCTTCACAACCCCAAATCTTAATATGATTAAGACTTGGCTTTCTTCCATGCCATATCTCATAGGGTGTTTGTGAAACTGATTTGGAAGGTACTCTATTAAGCAAGTAAGCTGCTGTATATAGAGCGTATCCCCAGAATGTTACTGGTAGATCAGCGGAACTCATCATAGAACGAACCATGTTCATCAAGGTTCGATTTCTCCTTTCAGAAACTCCATTAAGTTGTGGAGTTCCCGGTGGAGTCCACTGTGATATTATTCCACACTCTTTGAGATAATCTAGGAACTCATTACTCAGATATTCACCCCCTCGATCTGATCTTAGGATTTTTATCTGTTTCCCAGTTTGCTTCTCAACTTCATTCTTGAATTCTTTGAACCTTTCAAAGGATTCTGACTTGTACTTCATAAGATATACATAGCCAAACCGAGAGTGATCGTCGGTGAATGTGATATAGTATGAGAAGCCTTCTCTCGACGTAGTAGACATAGGTCCACATACGTCAGTGTGGATTAACCTTAGAATTTCAGTGGCACGCTCTCCTTTTCCAGTAAATGGAGATTTGGTCATCTTCCCTTTCAAGCAACATTCACAAGTACCCATCCGGTCATTACCTAATGGGCGGAAATATCCGTCTTTCGACATCTTGCGAATCTTATCAAGGTTCACATGTCCAAGTTTAAGATGCCATATCTTTTCTTGGTTAACTTCTTCTCTAGCCCTTTTGGGTTTTGAGGTATTCCCGCTTTCAATACAGTGCATCCCACTATTCTTCTCTAGGTGAAAAAGTCCCTCTATCATATTACCATGAGAGATAATACGACCGTTCAAGTATAAAGTGCAACTCATTTTGTCAAACAATACTGAGTGCCCATCTCGTAAAAGCTTAGAGATGGAAATCAAATTCTTTATACATGAAGGAAAATATAAACAATTTTTTAAGTTCCAGGACTTCCCCAGAGGGTAGGTTAAGCATATAGGTGCTTATTGCTTTTGCAGAGATTTTAGTGCCGTTCCCAACTCGCACAACCATCTCCTCATTGCGCAGTGACCTGCTCCCTGTTAGTCCATGCAACGTATTACAGATATGTTGACTAGCACCTGAATCAAATATCCAGGAATTGAAGCTCACTGTAAAAGCACTCTCTATGACAGAAATAGTCTCTTCAAAAGTCCGTGTCATAAGGCTCGCAATGCGCACCCTGTATTTCTTCTTCCAACGTTCATCCTTTCCACAATGAAAGCATGTTCCTTTGGATTTCTTTGCCTTCTTCTTACGCAACCCTTTCCTTATCATTGCATTCTCACTCCCACTGTCCCTTTTGAAACCTTTTTTCAAATTTACAGCACATGTCAATCATCTCTTTCAAAGAATGATCGAATCTATTCACTTTATAGTTTACGATAAACTTAGTGAAATCATCCGAGAGAGTTGCAAGGAAAAAGTCTTGGGCCATTTTCCCATCGATGGAAGTTCCTAAACTTTGAAGATCTTGAAAGATCCTTTCCATCTTTTGTCCATGTTTATGGACCGATGTCCCCTTTGCCATTTTGGCATTCATTAGACTACAAATATTTGAGAATCGTACATTACTAGTCTCAATGTCATGCATCTTATGCAAACTTTCAACCATGGCACAAGAAGTGTCCATGTGCTTATGTAGCTTCATAAGCTCCTCACTAAGTGAAGTGAGGATTAAGCATTTGGCTTGTAAGTCATCCTCATAGTGTCTAATATAATTTTGACACTCCTCCTTTGAAGCTAGTTTCGTAGGAGGTACATGAGGAGGGGATTGCTTAAGTACATACAATATGTCTTTCACCTTTGAGACATTCTCAATGTGGCGATACCAAGCAAGGAAACGTTGGCCCTTTAGGCCCTTTTTGTCAAGTATAATGGTGGGTATAATTTTAGGCATGTCGTTCACTACATAACATAACAGAAATCGAATTAGCATTGTTGTTTAAAACTATTTTGATTGGGTCTTTTAATCAAATAGTATCACCCACCATTTTTGGCAAATTCCACATCCCTCAATAAAATTCGAGAATTATATTGAACTCTTAGTGGGTTATGGGAGACTCACCATTACCAAGCCCACCTCACGATGATACGATGTTGGCTAGCAAAAATAATGATGAGAGAATAACGCATTATTCATTTACAACCTTTTGTAATTACCCATCTCGTTTGGCCTCTAGAGAATGTTGCCTCACGATGATACGATGTTGGCACCATTGCACTTAGTTTAAGTTATTCCCACCATGCTTAGTTCGTGAAGGGGTTCAAGAATAGCCTCACGATGATACGATGTTGGCTATCCTCGTTGCCTACACTCACCTCATCATATGTATATGGATTCCTCCTGGATATAAGCACATGCTTTGTACTCCCCCATGATAGGGTGAAGCCGGTGCATGAGTCACAAACGCTTGGAACCCACCACGGTGGAAGGCCTACGAAGAGATATTCTAAACATCTCTCGCTTATCAACTTAAATATTCGTTTGTTAAGGGAATTGTTTTGGGCTACATCAAAACATTTTAATCACATTAAAAGAACTTGGGCCTATCACAACCATTGGTCCAAGTTTATATGAATTAGTAGTATATAATACTCCCACTGTTTCGTTGAAACAAGCGAGACTATATGGAACTACTAACGAATGCCTTGCATCCTCATATGGACTATATAGTCATATTAGGTTTTAGGATGATTATGAACCGTTTGATTTGATCCAACACGAGCCTTGTGTTGGACCTTGGGTCTAAGGTATGTAGTTGTTGATTTTAGTTACGCGTTTAATCCAATTAAACCGTTATTTCCTATTGGGCGTTGGACCCAACTATTCCATTTTGCATACATTTAAACAAAAGGAATACATGAAATAATAATAAGGGCTTATGCCCTTTTACAACACAAATGATGGACTTATGTCCATTTACAACAAATTGAATTAATCAAATTACATTCAAATCTACACTACCAAGCCCAAACATTCATAATGTAAAGCGGCCAATCACATAGCTCAATTATCGAGGCATTTGGTTCATAATCACCCTTCTCTTAATCAAACACATTTAATTAAGAAAACAATTTTAAACAATTGGTTTTCGGATCCATAGAATTGATTTAAATGGAACTAAATAAAATGAAAATCCAATTCTCATTTAAAGAGACAAACAATTTTGTTCTCATCTAATTTGGGCCATAAACAATGACCACAACTTTTTGGGCCATTTTCTAAAAACAAAAACTTTTGGGGTCACTTTGTAAAAACACAAGAGTCCACAACTTCATGTAATTACAACTTAGAACCCAAACATTTTTAATAATGTCAAAACAATTTGTCCTTTAAAGTTTTTGGACCTTAACGTAAAAACGTAAACTTTTGGGCCAAAATGCAAATACACAAAAGTATCAAAACTTTATGTAAGTGCACAAAACACCCAAAAATACCCTATTTTAAAGGGTGGCCGGCCATAAGTGTTTTTAGTGATGAAAATTCAAATTTTATACAAAGTTTTGTAAGTGGGTTATGTTAGGTGAGGTAAAGATGAAATAAAATTTTGTAAGAAATGATTTATGTCATTCTTTAAAACAAAGTTTGTCTCCCATTAAAATTACTTAATCATTAACCATCACCCACTAAAATTAAATCAAAACTTTATGTAAAAACATAAAACTTTTTGAATCAAAACTTCAAAACTTTTTGTTCTTGGCAAGAACTCCAAGAACATTGAAGAACACTTATGAAAACTCAAAATACAAGTCACCAAATTTTAGTTCCAATATTCATGCTTAAATGAAATACATCTACAACATTTGAGATGCTAAATTTTCTAGCAAAATTTATATTCAAAGCAAGAACAAAGCTTGTAACATTTACAACATTTAAATCATAAAACATGAAAATCACAAAACCCAAAAGGATCCACCATACACTAGACCTAGGCTCTGATACCACTTGAAGGAAAAATTTTGTCCTAGCTAAGAACATGTATGAACATTTGAATACATATGCTAACAATTAACTCTTTAAAGTAGGCATGCATCCAAAAACAATTCATGAAACCCATGACTTTCAAAGCCTAGTATATGGTGAACCAAAAGACTCTTTAAAGACATTAAAGAGAATTAAGAATTTAGTGATTCTTTACCCTTGAAGCTCATCCTTGATTACACAAGGGATTCACCCAAGTGGAGGGCCTTCAAGTCACCTCCTTGCTCCTTGGATCTTCCTTGTGATTTCCCTCCTTTTAGTGCTCCTTTGCTTCTTTGAGGATTTGAGGATTAGTTCTCCAAAACACCAAAAGTTTGATGTCTCTATGTCTCTTCACCAAGGATGTAATTTGTGAGAATGAAAATGGATCACTCAGGGAAGTAAATTTGCTAGATAACTATCCCCAAGTAGCCTAGAAAACCCTAATTGAAAACAAAGCTATAAAGATGAATTTATACTTCATTTCTTAGGTGAGTGGCAAACTTGCAATTAAGCAAACTTGCATACCCTCACCCTAAATGGTTGGCCTATATGGTTATTGGGCTTATTGCCCATTTTTGTTTTAGTTGTCATACAACTTAAACATAATGGGCCTTGTGGACCAAAACACTTTTGGGCCCCGAAGCCCTAAAACCAACTTAAAAGCCCAATACGAACATTTCGTATAATTAATTAACTAATTAATTAATCTTGACCATTCTTCAATTAAACCATTTAATTGCTTATCCATTTCATTTAATTGCTTCACATATATCCTTATTTGGTGTGCGATCCATTAGGTTCCAATTAGCGAGGCAGTGGGCGATGTTACTCTTAACTATCGATTGTGAATTGAAACCACATTTCAATTCTCCCTTTTTGATGATTAGTGTTTGCTAATCAATAGGGCTTCCACAAACCATGAGTGACACCTAGCAGTATGTCATGGTTACCCAAGCTAAGTAGAATTGGTTGGAGAACCTATCCAGTTACAATTACAATGCAATACGGTCCTTCTCTAATACAATACTCTTAACCACATTGTTTAAGTGATAGTTTGTTTCATGTCTACTATCCAATGTGATACTTTCATATATGATTCCCTTGAATATGATTTGGAACATCTTCCTTAGTCATATTCATTTGCTTTGGCCAAAGACTTTAGAATCATATTTTAGAGTATACTCCTTTCACCATGGAAGGTTAGAGATCCCTTGTTGTGCATTCATATGCCTACATGACTAGATCACATGACCCCAACAATGCCGTGGACAATCCGAGGGAATGCCTTTGTCATGATCAAAGATCAAGGACCTAACCATTAGACATCTATGATGCCTCAGGTCTAAGGACTACTTTGCATATTGTAACCTTAGAGTTCGTACATGACATGTATGTTTGAACTCTCATTAATCGCAGTTCAGTGTACTCGATTACTCTTTCGAGCACCTATGTGTTTGTCTTAGTGTCCAACACCTAAATGACTTGAGACTAGTTCATACTCACGTTTGAGTCAACATAACACATACTAACCTTAGCGGATTGTCAATGCCCAATTGGCAATCCTATGGTTAGGAACGTTTTAGGAATGAGCATAAGAGAAAGGTCTCCTTAATCTAACTCATTAGATCACTTATCTCTTATGTCAAATACATCCCTTGGATTCTCTTATTGATTAAACACATGATACAATAAATAGTGATTAACAATAAGTATTGCCCTTCCGTTAAACATATAAAAGTTTAACATATTAAGTATTCCAAAAAGCTATTACATCAAATGAGTGGCTTTGTGGGCATACTTCCAACAATCTCCCACTTGCACTCAAAGCCATCCTCCCATGTATCTAATACCCATCTTATCCATATGACGATCAAGCTGGATTTGAGTCATTGGCTTTGTCAGTGGATCTGCTACATTATCGGCTGAAGCAACTTTGAGGATGTTGACTTTCCCCTCGGCAGCATATCTTCTAATGATATTAAAGCGCCTATCAAAATGCTTGTTCTTTTGATGAGCCCTGGGTTCCTTGGCTTGAGCTATCGCCCCACTATTATCACAGTACAAAGTTACTGGTGATGTGATGGTTGGAACCACTCCAAGTTCAGTAATGAACTTTTTCATCCAGAACGCTTCTTTGCCGGCTTCAGCTGTAGCGACATATTCAGCCTCTGTCGTGGAATCAGCAATTACACTTTGTTTCTTGCTTTTCCAACTGACAGCCCCACCATTCAGAGTGAATACATATCCGGAGTTGGAACTTCTATCATCGACGTCAGATTGGAAATCTGCGTCTGTATAGGCTTCCACTCGCAACTCTGCTGCTCCTCCATAAACGAGGAACATGTCCTTAGTTCTTCTTAAGTACTTAAGGACCATCTTGACAGCTGCCCAGTGTTCTGATCCTGGGTTAGATTGATATCGACTAGTAATGCTCACAGCATATGCGATATCAGGCCTTGTACATATCATGGCATACATGAGACTCCCTATGGCGGAAGCATAAGGAATTTCATTCATTAGCCGTATCTCTTCAGGAGTCTTAGGTCTCATGGACTTAGAAAGGTGAATTCCATGTCTCACAGGAAGAAAACCTTTCTTAGATTGTTCCATCTGGAACCTACTTAGCACCTTATCAATGTATATCGATTGGGATAATCCAATTAATTTTCTGGATCTATCACGATAGAGCTTTATCCCAAGTACATAAGATGCATCTCCTAAATCTTTCATGTGGAAGGTTTTAGACAACCACACTTTTACAGAAGAAAGTACTGCAGTGTCATTCCCGAATAGTAATATGTCATCTACATATAATACTAGGAATACTACTGCATCCCCAACGACTTTTTGATAAACACAATTGTCGTCTTCGTTTTGAGTAAAACCAAACGTTTTGATTTCAGTGTCAAAACGAATGTTCCAGCTCCTAGAGGCTTGCTTAAGTCCATAAATGGACCTTTGAAGCTTGCATACCTTAGTCTCTTCAGACTCGGACACGAAACCTTCGGGTTGAGTCATATAGAGCTCTTCCTGTAGGTAGCCGTTCAGAAAGGCCGTCTTCACGTCCATTTGCCATCTCTTTGAATCAATGTCGGACATTGCTTCAATGTAGTCCCTAGGGTCCTCCTTTGTTTCATTGTCACCTAAAAGGTACAATTCATCAAAGTCATTATTTAAGCCAAACCTCATAGGTGGCTTACTAACCCGTTCAGATCTACGTGGAGCTAGGGGTTCAGGAACAGGGTTGTCAATATGTCGAGTGCTTGTTTGTGGTTCATTATTAATCTCATTAATTTCCATCTGTTTGCTTATAGTTCATTTGAGAACAAATTCGTCCTCTAGAAACTTAGCAGTTCTGGCGACAAAGACTTTCTGGTCGTCAGGATGGTAGAACTCATATCCCATAGTTTCTTTAGGATATCCCACAAAATAGCATCTTACTGATCTCGCTTCAAGCTTAGTAGCCTCAAGCTTCTTGACATATGCTTCACAACCCCAAATCTTAATATGATTAAGACTTGGCTTTCTTCCATGCCATATCTCATAGGGTGTTTGTGAAACTGATTTGGAAGGTACTCTATTAAGCAAGTAAGCTGCTGTATATAGAGCGTATCCCCAGAATGTTACTGGTAGATCAGCGGAACTCATCATAGAACGAACCATGTTCATCAAGGTTCGATTTCTCCTTTCAGAAACTCCATTAAGTTGTGGAGTTCCCGGTGGAGTCCACTGTGATATTATTCCACACTCTTTGAGATAATCTAGGAACTCATTACTCAGATATTCACCCCCTCGATCTGATCTTAGGATTTTTATCTGTTTCCCAGTTTGCTTCTCAACTTCATTCTTGAATTCTTTGAACCTTTCAAAGGATTCTGACTTGTACTTCATAAGATATACATAGCCAAACCGAGAGTGATCGTCGGTGAATGTGATATAGTATGAGAAGCCTTCTCTCGACGTAGTAGACATAGGTCCACATACGTCAGTGTGGATTAACCTTAGAATTTCAGTGGCACGCTCTCCTTTTCCAGTAAATGGAGATTTGGTTTTTTTTATTCATTAATATTAGGTTTTTTTTATTATCAAATTGGATTATTCATTAAATTGGATTATTATTAAATTGGATTATTATTAAATTGGATTATTATCAAATTGGATTATTATTCATCACTATGTTTTATATTAGGATTATTTTTTTATCAAATTGGATTATTATTCATTAATATTAGGTTTTTTTATTCCATATTATTTTTTTAATTACTTAAATTTTTACAATCATTTTCTTTACTTCGTATTTAATTCTTCTGTAGAATAACTTTATTATTTAGGTTCTCTTATATAACCGTCATCACTACTATATTTTTTGGCCAAAAAATATTTGTCTAATTTTCATGAAAAATAAATGTAGGTACGTTTAAGATGTCCAATGGAGCTACTAAACATGATCCAGCTTGGGAACATGGAGACCCAATAGACGGAAACAAACATGGCACAATTTGCAAATATTGTGGTCGGGTAATGAAGAGTGGCGGAGTGACACGACTTAAGTACCATCTTAGTGGATTAGATCCAGCAAAAAATGTCCAACGATGCGATAATGTCCCCCCAGAAGTGAAGGCATTCATCAGCACATTATTAAAAAATAAAAAACAGCAGAAGGAAAAGATAACACATGGAATGGAAAATATTCGAGCTGGGCTACGAGGATAAGTCATTGGCCAAGCGGTTGATAGTGATGACGATGACGATGAGGACGAATGTGATGATGACATAGGACCTGAAGAACGACGTAGTTTGAAACAAGCATTACGTGCCTCCAAACAGTCAGCATGGGAAAGAGAACACCTTCATAAAATTCCTAATAGAGCACAAGGTTCCGGGACAAGTGGTGGTGCACAAATGAGACGGGGAGGCAGTCTTAGAGAATCACAACCAACACCACCAATAGCCCCAAGTTTATATAAGTCATCCAAAGCACGTCAAAAGAGTGTTTGGAGTTATTTCACTGGAGGTAATGTGAAGGAGGGAATGGGGCGTCTAATTAGCAAGTTCTTTATCTATGAAAATGTCCCTACTGCGAAGGCATCATCACATCATTTCAAAAATATGGTAGTGGGATGTCAACAAGCCGGTGTTGGAGTACAACCTCCCACTCCCTATGAGATAAGAAACAAATATTTGGATATGGAGTATAAAGACATTGGCGAGTATGTTAACAAGTTGAGGTCAAAGTGGGAAACTAATGGTTGCACAATCATGTGTGACGGATGGACTGGCCCGACCAGATTGTCTATCATAAACTTCATGGTATACTCCAAGGGAAAGACAATTTTTTTGAAGTCTGTTGATGCTTCAGACCATATAAAGAACTACAAGTATTTTTACAAATTATTGAGGGATGTAATCATGGAGGTGGGAGAGCATAATGTTGTCCAAGTCGTGACCGACAACGGTTCTGCATTTGTCAAGGCTGGAAAAAAGTTAATGAAGCATCATAATGTGTTTTGGACATCATGTGCAGCACATTGTATTGATCTCATGTTTGAGGCAATGGGGAAGAAAGAGAATGTTGCTACTGTGGTCAAAAGAGCTAGAACGATCACAAATTATATTTACAATCACGGTTGGTTGTTGGCAAAGATGCGTGAATTTTGCAAAGGAGAAATTATTCGTCCAGCTACCACTCGATTCGCCACCAACTATATTGCATTAGACAGCCTACTTAAGAAGAAAGCAGGGTTGAAGCAACTATTCACTAGTGACGATTGGGCCAACCACAATTTGAGCCGCTCAAATGCAGGTCGTATGGTCGAAAGTATAGTGCTTGATCATGCTTTTTGGACTCAATCAGAACATATGTGCCAAGTGTTTGAACCTCTTTACAAAGTTTTACGGATCGTTGACACAGAAGTGTATCCTACTATGGGGGCAATACATGAGTTGATGCGTGTAGTGAATGATGAATTGGAAAGAAAACATGGTGCAAGGTGGGTCATAAAGATAATTGAAGACCGATGGTATAAAACATTATACCACGATTTGCATGCAGCAGATATAAATTATGTCATAATTTGCAATTCATTTCTTTAGTTGCATAAGTATTATTTCTCTTATTAGAGTATGTGTTTCTTTGAACATCATATTATTTGAATCCCCGATACCAATACAGACCCGGTGTTGGAGATGATGGTACCCTTATACGTGTTGTACATAATGTATACTCTAAATTAGACCCTGCATCACCAGCAGTTGACCAATTTGGAAATGAGGTACACAATTACTTTAATTATAATAATTACTTTGTTGGATTAAACTAACACGATTTATTAAATTCAGCTAACATGGTTTAAAGATGCAAGAAGAACTTTTGGAGAACCAACATCAGTTGCTGCTCGAACAAATATGTCTCATAGTGAGTATAAACATATTTCACTATAAGTTTATAATATAATTTGTTGGAGTTATTAGGCTTATCAACATTGTTTTTCATTGTAGCTGAATGGTGGATCATGTATGGGACCGATGCACCAACTGTGAGAAAGTTAGCAATCAAAGTATTATCACAAACAGCTTCCTCATCTGCTTGTGAAAGAAATTGGAGCACATTTGCACTCATACACACAAAGCAAAGAAATAAGTTGGCTCATAGTAGCTTGGAAAAATTAGTTTATTGCTACTACAACATGAAGCTTCAAATTCGAGATAAGGAAGCAGAAATAGATCATGTCGACCGTGGTGACCCACTAGATGTGTTTGATATTGTTGGTGAAGATGATGATACAGAGGGTAACCAACTTTTTCAATGGATTAGACCTCTTCATTTAGATGATGATGAAGGCAACCCAGCTCCCAGAGTTGCTGAAGAAGCATGTAATGAAGGAATAAATGTAGAAAGAGTATTAGAGGAGGAGGTGGGATCTAGCAGCGCTGACTCTTTGGAAGAACTTTTGCGCCCAAGACCAAGAAACACTGGAATTCCACCTTCTTCCAATCCTACACAACCACAACATCGTGCTGATACTAATGATAGCTCTAGTACAAGATCAGGAGACTCACCTACCACCGGAGGTGGGAATGATGAAGGATATAGTGGAGCTGGAGGTAGTGGTGGTGGATATGGAAACTATGTTGGACCACCTCCCGGATTTATGAGCCCCTTCACTGGTGAGGCAAACTTCACGCATGCAACACATGATGATGACCATGGCAATAGGCGGGCAGGACCAGGAATTGGTGCCATAGGGAAGGACTATACTCGTAGAGAAAGAGGCAAGGGGATTTTGTCAAGTCAAGAAGATGACTCGTTATCTAGAACTTCGGACTCTGTTGGAGTGGGAAGTAGTAACTATGGTAATCCTCATAACCAACCATTTCTCTACCCTTCATATCCCATTCCTGTTGGGATGGAATCGAGCGACTCATGGAAACAATCCGAGACTCAATTTTCAAATGATTTTGCTTATGGACAAGGTCAACCAATCTCGGATCCATATGGGTGGCATGTTAACAATTACATGCAAAACTATTTTGGGGATTTATCATTTGATAACTACTTTTCACAATACACTCACTCTACACATAGAGATGATGAAGATGGTGAAAAATTTGAACCTCATAGGAACTCTATGTGGTACTAAGTCACTCATGTATCTTACCATGCAATGTATAAAGTGTAAAATCTTGTACTAATTCATTATATATAAATGATTATGGTGTGTTTAGACTTCTTTCATTAATTACTACATATTTTCTACACTCACAATGTTTATCAGCTCGCTATATAATCAACTTGATAATGTTAAATCCATCATGCAATGCATTTCCTTCCAATTTTTTGTGATAAACTAATAGATAATTGACTAAATAAACATCCTGCAAAGTTTTAATAAAAATTTCCAAGTTTTTCTTACAATTTCCGTGGTTTCCATGTAATTTTTATCGATATCGATATTATCCCAATATTTCCATCCATATTTCCGTGTTTTCGGACTACCGATATTTATGATATTACCGATATTTAATACCTTGATCATAAGCATAAATAAAAAAATAAAAAATAAAAATAAAATAAAATAAAAAAAGAGGCTTTGATTTGATGTGGACTTAACTTGCCCAATATTAGACAAGTACAAACTCAAAGGCCCACCCACAAATGGCTGAGATTTGAAAATGAACTTCAAGTTTGGTTTTGTGTAGTCCCAAACATAGGAGTATTGAATATTGAATGTTGGGCATGATTTGAAGTGGAAATGAATCTGGACACTCTTTTGTTTTGGCAGTAGGGCAATGTATTGATACAACTAAAAGAAAAAACCCCAGAAAAGAGGATTGTTGAAAATTAATGAGCATAGTTCTAAAGGAAAATTAATGAAAAATGGGTTCAAAACTTTAAGTTTTAACAAAAAAAAAATATAAAAAAAAAATATATATATATATATATAATAACTTTATTTAATGGTAAAAACAATCTATAAAGGAAAAAATAAACAAACTAGGGCGCGTGCATAAACGTCAACCAAGTTTTGTGAATTGAGACCACTGTTTTTATATTCCTAGCAAAACCTTAGGACTGCTGTTTTTGTTTCTTTATACTTGGGTTTTTGTTCTTTTTTGTAATTATATATAGAGTAAATTGTAGTTATGGTCCCTCAACTTTAACTCAATTGGAGCAATGATCCCTTAACTAAAAATTCATTACCATTGGTCTCTCAACTCATCAAAACGTGCAGCTATGGTCCCACAACTAAAAATCTATTACAATTGGTCCCTCAACTTTAATTCAACTAGAGAAATGGTCCCTTAACTTTAATCCAATTGTAGAAATGGTCATTCCAACATAACTCGTTTTGACAAATTTTTTGACGTGGTTGAATTAAATGACCATAATTACACACTTTGATGAGTTGAGGGACCCTAATTATATAAATGTTTATTCCAATATGACTTATTTTGACAAAATTTTGACGAAATTGATGAAAATGACTATAGCTACACATTTTGATAAGTTGAGGGACCAATGGTAATGGATTTTTAGTTGAGGGGCCATTGATTCAATTTGATTAAAGTTGAGGAACCATTGCTACAATTTAGTCATATATATAATTTTCCTTGTACTTTTTGTAATTGTATATAACGTTCTTTTGACGTCATCTTTAAAGATTAGGATGAATGTCATATATTGATTTTTTTTTTCTTTTTCTTTTTGTTCCTTTTTGTAATTATATATAATTTTCCTTATACTTTTTGTAATTGTATATAACTTTCTTTGACGTCATCTTTAAAGATTAGGATGAATGTCATATACTGAATTTTTTTTCTTTTTCTTTTTGTAATTGTATATGATTTTCGTTTTTTTTAATTTTTTTTTAAATTCAAAGCGGTAAACGTGTTTCATTAAGTCGAAGAGGTGCCTTCACTTTTTTTTAGCTTTTTTAGCTTTATAGATTCTAACAAGCGTTTGTCAATAAGTTTTGTTTGCCATTGTGAATAACTAAATGAAAGTTTTTCCCTTTACGACTTAAAAGAGTGTAGAAGTAGTGGTCATTGTTTTTATAAATAGTGAACATTTTTAGAAATAGTGACCATTGTATCTAAAGATATTAACACCGTTTCTAGAAATAGTATCACTGTTTTTAGAAATAGTGAAACCGATTCTATAAATAGTGTCACTGTTTCTATAAATAGTGTGACCCTTTCTAGAAATAGTGGTTTCAATTCTAGAAATTGTGTCACCGTTTCTAGAAATGATGTCACCGCTTCTAGAAATAGTATTACCATTTCTAAAGAAATTTAAAAAAATTAAAAAGACTAAAAAAGCTGACTAATAAGAAAAGGGCTTGAATTTTCAATAGCGTTCCTGGAAATAGATTATTTTTAAGAGCAATATTGCTTATTAATAAAAAATTATTAAGTGTTTTTTATTAATAATTGTTGATATAACAAAAAAAACAAAAAACAAAAGGGAGTGGAGGAAGGAGGGACATGAGAGGGAGAAAGGGAGATAAGAGAGATGATAGTGATAAGTTAAAGATGAGACAGAGATGATGGTGATAGGTAAAAGAGGAGAGAGATAATGGTGATGGGTAAAAGATGAGAGATATGATACTCAAGGGTGAAAAATGAGATGAGAATATGATGGTAATGGATTAAGAGAGATATGTTGATGATGGGTGAATCGAACGTCTCCCCTTTTCTCTCTCTTCCACCCTTCCTCACCCGTACCTCTTCTCTCTTTTATTTTTATTTTTCTCTTATTATTTTAAAATTTTGTCATTTGCACTAAAGTTTAAGTTTATTTAATTAAAATTTAAGTCATTTTCATTAAATAAAGTTATTATGTGGTCTTTGGTTAAGAAAAAGTTTGAGGAAGTCCTTTTTGTTAAAGCTCCCTAGTTCTAATGGTACATAGACTACAACGGGGTGATTATACATTGTATCAAAGTACTTATTTTATGAGAAGAAGAAAATAGAACAAATTGCAAATCATTAGTGACTATTTTTGTTGGATTCATGTCCAAATGAATTTGCATCTTATATCAATCACACGTTATCACGTGACTTTTCCACATAGCAATGCGATTGAGTCTAAGTTGAGTTGGTACAACCCTAAATCTACACAACTTCCAACCCAATTCACAAGTAGAATTAGGTCAAAGCCTCTAGAACCCAGTCGACCTCAATCCAATGTTTTTGGGTTGGGTTGGTTGAGGCCTTTCTGTCCTAAACCAAACCCAAGCTCTATTACTAACCTGAATTCTGATATATTATATTTATTTACTCATTTATGGGGGAAATAATAAACAATATATACATTTAGGCTCCTTTACTTAAGATGACACACTCCGACCGGAGTCAAGGCATGTTGGCCGACACCTAAAGGTGACGTAGCCAAAAGGAAAGTGATGTATAAAATATGGATAAATTTAAACCAAAGCTAGCATTTATTTAAGCTAATAAAGAGAGTGGGCAGTAGTGGGAAGAACCCATAAAACATAAGTAGTCAAAGCATAGATGACAGTACGACAAATTAGAGCAATCAAATCTAGTTAAGGTACTTATTACACAACCGGAAATAAGCTCCTACATTTATTTGGGAGAATGTCATAATCACCAAGGATTCCTCGTACGCCATAGAGAATTCAGCTAACTAAGTCCTGAAGGGGCGAAAAATAGAAGGTGTGAGTGGGCAAAAACAAAGGTTTGTAAAACACAGTTATTTTCTAAACATACTAACCCTTCGCCGTAAAACAAGTATAGTTTCCAAAAAATCATACTACGTATAAGTATGAAATCAAATGTAATTCAACAATAATTCAGGAAATACACAAATCATAATATCTCAACCGTGACATAAGAAAATCAAGTGCTCATCAATCTATGCTAACACACGAGTTCATGCAGAAGGATTATGACATGAATAGGATTAGGTGTAATCACAATATACGCTCTAGTACTACAATCAATGTTCTAAAAATCGGCCTAGGCGTTAGGCGATAGAGTGCCGCCGTGATTTGAACCAAATCGTCCGGCCAAATCAGGTAAAAGTTAGGCACCCGCCCAGACGCTCTCTAGGCGGTGGGCAAGGCGACAATTTTTTTTCTTCGGCATACTAGCTCTCTGGTCTTCAGTTGCTGTCGGCAAGTCGCATCTTTCGTTTTCACTCGCCGTCATATTTTTAGCAGAAAATTGAAGATCAGAAGAGAAGAGGGAGTATGGACATTTAGATTGCAAGCCTGGAATACATCGAATAAGGAGGAAATTTACAGAGCAAAAACAAAATAGAAGATGAAGTGAGAGAGGAGGAAGAGGAAACAACTGAAAACCCCTAAATAATTGCCTTTCTCTTTCCAATGCGTCAAACTTGCACGCATCACTACACTCTTATCATTAAATTTTCTTTTAATTTTTTTACACTATTTTATGTCTGATATAGGATTGGGACCTTGAATGATGTCAGGGGGTTGCGGTGGAGGGGTCACCATGTGGTTTAAGAAAAACATTAAATACAAATTTCATTCAAAATATCTTCTATTATTTTATTCTTAAAAATTAGATTGTTTGTTTTGGAAATCCCAATTTGAGAGGGAGAATTTGTGAGATTTTAAAAGTTTCTCTCTTTTTATGACCACAGTTACCACACCAAACTATGTACTTAAAACTCTAACATCACATATACTATTTTTTTTAAAATAACATATTTTTCATGTTTATTTTTCTAATATATAATTAATTTATAATAAATTTACGTAAATCCGCCTAGCCGCTAAGCCCCAGTCCACCGCTCGACTATTGCCTAACGTCTTTTAGAACCTTAACTACAATCACGTGAAGACTGGTGCTAGGCGCATCACATACCAGTCCTAGTTGCCTATTGCAACCTAGAACAGGACTAGCACCTATAATGGATCCAAGGTGAATATGCGGTGCGATGTGAACATACACATGAAGCATGGCCCTAGCCCGGGGCGAGTACTACACCGGTGCAAGTATGCATGATGAGCAAGTAAAATGTATATGAACATGACATGACAATTTATAAATCTCAACAATATAATAGCACTTTTAAAATGAAATAAAACATGGCATGATAGATATAATATCAATCCAAAAGCATTTGTGGAAACTATAAAACTTTATATATAATATATATAAAAACAAATTTCCACTCACTAATGTTGGAATAATTGGGTCTAATTGCTATATTAAATCACATAAAAATTTAAGAAATAATTCATGCAATTATATATCAAAATAATGCATGCACATGAGTAACCAATGCTAAATGAACATGACATAATGGATTAGAAAAACCTAGAAAATACAGTCGAGACAAGTGTTGTACACTTTGTCCTTAAGACAAGTTTACGCCCCACTACGGTGTTCATGGTTGATCGGCGCATGTCTCCCAAGATACAGCGACCACGTCCTTGTAGTAGTAGCACTCCAAATCACAAGGCTCCATGAACCACGATTGTGTTGAAAACTCTCTTATATGGACTCAATGAGACTCTCTAATATTTAGTGCACTCTATGTATGATTATTTAAACAATGAAAAGTTATTTTGTGATTATAGGGGGCTTCCCTACTTATAGAATTGTGAGATACCTTTTTGGAAAGCATGTGACTATTGATGAAGAGTCAAAAGTTGCAACTTTTCATTTGAGTAGACACATCTTTCTACCAAAAGGCTCCACTTCTAATTTCCATTCAATTAATAAATTTAATATAATAATATTATTGTTAATTTTTCCAACAACTGATATGTAGTCGGATCGTAGCCTTCTAGCCTTGCTTAACCTCGTACATCCTCAGGGTAACTTTCTCCTATTTGTGAAACAACTATAATAATTAATTAATTAGGACATGCACGAATGGGCTAGGAAAAATCCCCCATAGCTTGCTCAAACGAAGGGTTTTAATATACGAAAATATTCTACGCAACGTCACGGACCTGTACACGATGACCACACACCGCCACGCGTCACCAGCTCGCAGCCACACGCGCTGGCAGATCCCAAGGAAATATTATGTCAGATTTGACGGAATATTCCGTTAAGTCTAACGGCGTCAGTAACAGTGTGAGAATATTCTGTCAACTTTGATGGAATATTCTCTTTCTTCTCTAATTTTCTGGTCACTGTCGTTTGGTTCGTCGGAATCTGGAAAAGTTGGCCGAATTTTTGTAAAAACTTCATATCTTCCTCATTTCTCAACAATTTCCGACTTACTTTATATGGAAATGAAGCTTAGGAAGAGAAGAAAAATATTGTACCTTTTAAAAGTCCAAAAAAGTGGACAGAAATGGACTGAAAATGCCTCAAAGATCTCGGCCCAATTTCCAACATCCCAAAGCAGCATGTCTACACATTGGCTTGACTTCAAACTTAGGCTAGGGACTCCAGGGAGTGTGTAGTTGCCCCTAAACCTTCCAAAACCTTGCAACTCAAGCAGAAAGTCGTCGAAGAACCCACACTCGAGTCGGAGGTCCAAGTTGGAGGCTCAAAACTTGGTCATTTTTTAATTGGCTTGTACAAATGGACTCTTGGGGATGAAAGGAGTACAATGGTGGTGATGTGAGGTCCGATCCATGAGGTTTGATGAGTGTTCTTAGTTGTTGCAGAGAGAAGAGTGAGACTCCGCGTGAGGGAGAGAATAAGAAAAGAGAGAAAGAGAGAGAGGGAGAGCTTCTAATTGGATAAGGGAGATGAGGTTTCTGATTGGGTGAGAAGAATAAGGGGAAAAGTTGATTGGTTGGTAAAATAGGTCACGGGACCGATTTTAAAGAGAAAGGAATCATATTTTGTACAAATTTAAAGTGCACAAAATTTGTCTCCTTATCAAAAACAATGTTTCCAACACTAAATAATTAGCACACACGTGTACAATTTTACCCATTGTTAACGCACTTTAACTAAGTGTAACTTCTTCGTTACAAATCCGTTTTGGGTCTAACTAAGCATAATAGGAAAAATAAATTAAAAGCCGAATAACAACGTCCACGTCAGGTTCCACTTTGCCAACAAGGGCATAATCGCCATTTTACACAATCGGGAAGGAAATTACATGGAAAATTAGGGAAGGGTCGTCATATAAGCACACCAAATTTGTGCACTAAAAATGTGTAAGAAATGATTTTGTCACCAATCAAATTTGTATTTTGACTCAAGTTGAAATTTGATAAATAATTGTAGTTAAAATTTATGTGGTGTAGAATGTGCCACATCATTTGGGGCCAAATTTTGTGCACCAATTTGGGGTATATAGCATCAACCTTTACTTTTAGTTGTTTTTGGTTTATTTTTAGCTACGTCCCCTGGAACTCCATTTTGATCTCATTTTGCCTCTGTAACTCAAAAGTCACCACTTTAAACTCCATTTCGAGTTCCAAGAGGCAAAGTGGAGCGAAATATGAGTTTCAGAGAGCAAAGTTGTGACTTTTGAATTACAGGAAGCAAAGTGAGATTAAAATCAAGTTACAGAGGATGTAACAAAAAATAAGCCTTGTTTTTTGTTTTTTTATATTGAAATTTGGTTTAATGCCTGTAAAAGAATATCATTGTATAATAAAAATTAATTTCATTTGTTTTAAGTGGTTGTTTATTTATCTATGGGCTTGTTCGGAAATGTTTTAAAAATGATTGAAGGTGTTTTTAGAGAAAATATTTTTGAGTTCCCAAAGCACTTAAAGTGTTTTATGCAAGAAGCACCAGCTATGTGCTTCTTGCAAGAAATACCAGTTATGTGCTTTCTGGAAAAAGCACTAGTTATGTGATCTTTGTAGGAAGCACTTCAAGTGTTTTTTCAGGATTTACTTGCATTTCTACTAAAGCTTAGTTTCAAAAACATTTTCACAAAAAAGATTTTTAACCATTTTAAAACCAGTTCCAAACGATCATATTAAAGCAAAAAGCCTTATGATTAAACATTCACAAAACTTCAAACTTGCCCTTCGTTTATAGGCCATTGAAAAAACAAAAGAAATCATATATTGGGGTTAGTATCCTAAAATCAAATCCTTGTACAAACCCGAACCCAAATTGTAAAAGATGAATGTACTCCAACACGTTCTATTTCTTCCTTATTTAGCCTCGGTTTTATTTTTATTTTTTTAGTTTTTTATTTATTTTAACAAGCGATATTATTTAAGGGGAATGAGGGTGGGCTTAGCCTCACAATGAGCTAGCAGTAATGTGGTTCAAATTCGCATTTGGTGAGAATCGAACTTAAAACCTCTCATTTACAAATAAAGAAGAATACCGCTAGACCAAACATAGGCTTAAATATCAATTAAATACGTTCAGATTGTCAAACATTCGTCCCACAGAGGAAGTATAGTCCTTCACTACAAATAGCACGCAAATTACTCTCCCCATATTACACTAGTGAAGCCCAACTTTGCACCAACTGCCATCCTTTTTCTCGAGCGGCCAGAAATTTGACATGTTCAGCAGCCCTAATATGATCAACCTTCATCACGCAGCAACACCCACACCGGCCCAAAAGGATTTTAGTAGACCAAGAAAGAAGCTGCATTAGCATTGATAAGCTTCATGGCCTGGCTGTATTAAGCATGAGTTTTGGTGATAGAGATCTCATTATTGTTTAGTATACAGGTTTGTTTAGGTATTCACATCTTGTTCTCTCTTCCTGCAAAGTTTATAAGCAAACGATAGAGCTGATAAGCTCATATTTATATATATTTTACATCAAATTCACTTGTCTTTTCTTAGTTAGTTCCTTATATTTTTGAGCTATTTACTTTGTTTTTGTGTTTTGTGGGATTTGTCAATCAAAGAAAGGAAAAATAGCACAAGTGGGTTTTTAAGTAACAAATTCGTCAAAACTGCATGTGCAGATCAGCTGACTTTGGAAGCAAGTTGCGAACATTTCAGAATGAATTAGAGAATGAATCTTATATGCTTGGAAAGCTACGAATGTCTATTTTCTGGAGCATTTCGCCGATTGTTAATATCATTTGTCTAGAAGAAGTTATGGCCGTTTTAACACTGGAAGGTTCCCAAGAGGTTGAACAGTTTGTAACTGACAATACTGCAATGAAAGCAATAAACCCAATAAATCTAACAGCCAAAACTGATGCAGCCAAGAACAAGTCAGCTGACACTTATTCAAATATAAAAGGGAATGGAATTAAAGATGAAGATTAAGAGGGAGTAATTGGCATAAAGGCTACCCAAGGAGTTACAATTGTTTTACCATTTCCTCTCACTTATTGTCATCACTAAATGGCTATTAGTGGGTGAGTTAAGGAGAAGAAAATGATGCAACAAGAATTGGTTTAAAAGTAGCGTTGGGGGAGGAAGGAAAGAGGAGGAGGCCTCAGTCGATTTCTTTCGGTTCTATTTTCTCAAACTCATGTCTATCTTTTGTTTTAACTTAAGGATTGTGTGTAACTAATTTTTTAGTAGTTAGGGGCTGTTTTGAAGCCCTGAATATGATTGCAAGTTTGTTATGACATTTCGTTTGAATTACTTTTATGAATGGATGAAAATTAGTTCACTATTTGTCTCAGTGATGAATTCTTTATGTGTTTTCTACGGATGCATACTTAGTAAGCATATCTAGGATTCTAATGCTATGAATATGTGTGTGCCTGCCCTTGTCGAATGAGGATCTACATATATTCTAGAGTAGTACTTGTTAATTGCGATTAACATGTGAACTAATTTCTAGGATAAGTAAGACAACGCCAGTACTTACGATGCCTACTCTTTTCGTTCTTAATGATTTGTACTTGTTAAATCTATGAACACGTCATTCTAGATTGCATGCTAGAGACTAAGTTAAGTTGAAAACGCCATTCTCTTAACATATTACACAAGAAAGAGTAATAGGTTGAGTTCTAACATTGAGTCAACTTGAGCATCTTCATCCGGAAATAAAAGGAATTTGAATGAAACATAACATGTTTGCATGATTATTTGGTGGTGGATAGCAATTCCCCTAACTCCTTTTTCTTAATTTGTGAACTACTTAAAATATGTTTTTGTCCTGTTTTTATTCGATTTAATTTAAATAGCAAATCAACTCCAAAAATTCCAAATATTTGTATGAGTGTAGCTCTGTGTGTCTAGTGTCTTCATATAAAATTTCGTAGACTTTAGATAAGTGTAAATTGGTCTAATAATTATTTTTCCGTGGCTTGTCAGTAGGGATAGCAACCCAGTTTTTGTGAATTTTTAAGTAGTTAGATAAAACAATCTTCTGCGGGAAAGACCCTTATTTTCATATGCTACAATTGACAAATCTTAATGTTAATAAGGAAAATCAATAGGACATTTGTGTGCTACTTTGTGGTGTGCTTTTAATCCTATCAAGAGCCTCAGATAGGGTTGTCCTTATGCCATAAACAATTACAAAATATGTTAGACTTAATGCAATTCCCCTATTTTATGAGTATGTTGTTGCATGGGGCAACCCTACTCAAGAATTTCTCTTCTCAGATAGGGTTGTCCTTATGCCATAAACAATTACAAAATATGTTAGACGTACACAATTCTTCTATTTTATAAGTATGTTGTCGCATGGGCAACCCTACTCAAGAATTTAGGAAACAGAGTAAGGAATTATCGAACTTGTCTGCATGTACATACATGTCTCAAAAAAGCCTCAAGACTCCAATTACAAGTACTAATTTCAGCAGCCCCCAAAACTCTGATTATTTGCTCAACCCTAAACATATCTGAGCTGGGAACATGTAAGATTGAGCCACGCAACCCTGGCCAAATTTGGCATCCCAACATATATAAAGTTAGGTCACAACTCACACAGTAACATTACCAAGATTGCTAAACCCCAAAATTTAAATTTTCATTTCATTTGACCAAAATTTGAAATTAGGGGGAGAGTGAGCTCAACTCAACTGTGAAATATATTACAGATATCACAGCCTTGTTGCAACAAACGCGGCTATGAAAACCCACCAAGCGTGGCGTTGGGGTTAGAGAACCACTTGGTTGCATAATATATGAACTCGTTTGGATGTGCTTTCAAAATGATTGAAATCGCTTATAGAGAAAATGTTTTTGAGTTCCAAAAGCACTTGAAGTGCTTTCTACAAGAAGCACCAGTTATGTGCTTCTTCCAGGAAGCACTTTAAGTGATTTTCCAGGATTTGCTTACATTTTTACTAAGGATTGGTTCCAAAAACATTTTCACCAAAAGCGCTTTCAGTCATTTTGAAAGCACATCCAAACGAGCTCTATAGCAGCAGTAGACTATATATCGAGGATTGTTAGTAATATTTTTGTTTTACTTATTTATTTTGTAATATTGTATGATGACTTAAAACATTTATTTTTAGATGACTCCTTCCAATATTAGTTTTGCTAAAAATAAACCAAATTCGAATCAGTCATTTAAAACGGTTATCCAATAAATAAACGAACTATGTTCTTTCAATTAAAACAATGAAATTTTGACAACATTAATCAAACGATTTCTGATTTGATTAAAAGGAAAACTAATGAAAATGGCTTGAAAACTTTGAGTTTTAACGATAAGGACAAAATAAAGGGTAAAGTGAATAGTAGCAGGTTTGACTTTTTAGGGTAAAAATGTGATTTTTCGTTAAAATGAACAGTACCGTGGGCTTTTCGTTAAAACTCTCTTGATTAAATTCTTTTGTAGAGTTATTTCATAAAATGTTTCCTAAAAAGCAGATAATTCCGATTCTCATTAAATATTATAAGATAAGAAGAACAGCGGAAAAGATAGAACTAGAATGTATAACCATCTTTTTAAGAGCAAAGATAACATAATTTCGTGTGTTATAAACTTATAATATTTGCGTAGATCTAACATTCCGTAGTTCTCAAACTTCATAACTTAATCGTACGTTATTTCATTATAAAAATACCAAATCTCGAAGCCCATGCAAAATAAATAATATATACGTGAATCGAAAAGCTCACACTTGGGCCACGCCCACAGCATGCACGGCATTCCATATGAATATACGGTACGAAATGTAGGCCATTCCACAGACCATAAATCCTCCCCTCTTTTTCAAACTCCCAAGCAACCCTCTTTCAACATCCAATTACATTCCTCACCTTGCTAATCACCTAACTCTACACCATTGTGGCCCCAACTCCATACGAGAAAATCTTATTGTGTGGTGCTAGAATATCATTTCATAGTACAATCAGTTTTCGTGGTATAATGATGATTGACGATCAATGGAGCATATAGGGAGAGGAAATTGAAGCACTTGGTAAGTGACAGTGTTAGGTGACATTAATTAGTTAAAAACAGTCATGTTTTCAGCCGTATTCTTTAATTGAAATGCTAAAGAGGATAATGTTTAGAGAAATGATAGGAGAGTTGCAAAGATGTTAATCACAATGGATCGTGAACCGACCTACAACAAAACACAATAAGCCACAACTTAATGTTGAACACACCACAAACATGTAAATATCATTTTTGCATTCATGCGAGTCAAATTTAAAATACTCTCCAACTAGACCAACTAATATAAAGACCATATGTTGTTAGATCAACTAATCTTGTATAAACTATAAAGATGACAATGTTGAATGGCATGACGATAATTGTTAAATATAAACACATATAATTGTTCAACTAGACAGTTATACCATTTAGCAGTGCCACGTGATAAGATAGCATCCCCACACAAACATTTCTCCTATTTGACATGGCATTTCATGAACTTCACTTTGTATGGAACCCATGTATGAGTCATATTACACTACTAAAACCCTCTCTCACTTGCTCCCAAAAAAAAAAAAAAAAATAAAAAAAAATAAAAACCTCTCTCTCACTATTCTATTTACCACTAGCATAGGCAACAAAAATACCAAGTACTTGCTAGGCAGTCTCATCAAACCTGCACTCTTTCTTCTTCCTTTAGTATACATTTCTTTCCAAATATTCTCTGCAGTTATCAGCAGTTTCAGTACTGGCAATGTTACCTCTATTTCTACCTTCCTTTCTTCTCCTTGGACTCCTTAATTCCTTACCATTTTCTCATTCCCTCCATGGCCAACAACAAAAACTAGAACAACCCACTTTGCCTCCCAACCAGCTTTGCAATGAAAAATGTGGACAACTTCAACTACCCTTCCCATTTCACTTGAACAAGTCTTGCAGTTCAGTCTCTGATGCTTTCCACCTCTCTTGCCAAAACTCAACAACCCTTTTCCTCAACATTGGTTCCGAAAGCTACCGGGTGCTAGACTTCTTCTCTGATGGCCTACTAGTGGACTTTCCGGGCTCCTCTTCGTGCCGCCAGTACAACGACTTGAACTCTTTCGATTTCTTGGGAAATGACTATTTCGGAGTTGCGGTTGAAAATGTGGTTGGCTTATATGATTGTGAGGACTCTTCTTTGTGCAAGACAGATTGTGAAACAAATGACTTGCCTGGTTGTGATGGCAATGAGAACAGCTCTCCTGCTTGCTGCTACCCTCTCTCTGATCATAGCGTGTGGCATCTTGGTGACAAGTTTTCGGTTTTTGCCAAGTTCGGATGCAGGGGCTTTTCCAGTTGGGTTGTACAAAGAGGGTCTAACTTGGGGAAGAGAGGGGTAAAATTGGAATGGGCAGTGCCAAAGAACTCATCCAAGGGAGTTTGTGATAGCAGTGCTTATATTACTAATGCAACAGTAGTTGAAGGAGGGGTGAGATGCATGTGTCCAGATGGGTTTCTTGGTGATGGCTTTGCAGCTGGTGCAGGGTGCTTGAAATGTGAGTATATTTTATGAAATTATTTTGTACATTTTTCACTTTAAAAATCACATTTTGAGTACTAAGATTGAATTACCAAGTACGTACTTCAGAGATGGTCGAGTCATTATTGGTGCATTTTGAGGGTTCATTTGATAATCAATTCCGTTTTCAGGGAACTCTAAATTATTAGAAAAAAGAATTCATTTTCTTCTTTCTGCAGATTTATTCATTTTTTTCTTTATGTGGTCTATTGCTATTCTAACATGTCCCTTCATAAAGATACAGCGGTTTGATGTTCTTTAATCCATTGCATGCCTTTGAAGAAAATTGTACATTTTTTTAGTAAATTAGAAAAACACTCTGACAACTATGTTAGAGTGTTCAATTGAAGAAAACAATTCCTCGACTGAAAATTTGTCATGTTCTCACTTATTCTTAGGTTCAAAATTCCTTCAGTGCCCGACTTCCGTTGAAATGTCGCTACGGTTTTTTTGTTTCTTTTATGAAGTATTAGACATGAAATGTTTTTTGTGCAGTGTAATGTTATCAGAGGCTTCTATGTCAAAAGCCCTTTTATTCCTTCACATTGTTGGTGTTGCTGAAAATTATAAGGTCAACACGTGGCATTACTTATATATTTGACATGCCTTTGGCAGCATGCATCAAGGACAGAAAGGAAGCATATGGCAATGATTGCTTAAAGATAAAGCATGGTGGCCGGAAACTTGCAATTTTAGCCGGTAAGTGATGAAAGAATAAACAAAATAAACCAATCTCTCCATTAAAGCTTCCTATTCATTGTAATAATTTCATGACATGTTCAACTGCAGGAGTTCTAGCTCCAGTTTTCATCATAGCCTCCTTGATTTCACTTTTTTATATACTAAAGCGGCCTGCTAAACCCAAAACATTTGATCCTGCTCGGAAAGTCCATTTTCACAGCACCATGTCATTCCGAAAAGCTAGTAGGACGCGGTTATTCACGTACCATGAGCTAGAGGAAGCTACCAACGGGTTTGAGGTGTGTCAGAAACTTGCACATGGAAACAATGGCACAATCTTTGCTGGGGTTCTTGGTGACGGATCGCACATTGCGGTGCACAAGGTAGAATGTGAGAATGAAAAAGACCTAATTCAAGTCCTATCACAAGTCGAGGTTTTATCTTCTGTTTTGCACCGAAATATTGCTCGATTTATTGGGTGCTGCATTGACCTGGCCTATACTCCACTACTGGTATACGAACATCCTGCGAATGGTACCCTCAAGGATCATTTGCATCAAAACGGAGGACAAAATGTTGCTCTTGACTGGTACAAGAGGCTGAGCATTGCTGCTGAAACAGCAAGTGTTCTTGCCTTTTTGCAATACGAAATTTCTCCTCCCATTTTCCACTGTGATCTCAAATCAGCCTACATCTTCATTGACGATAACTTTTCTAGCAAAGTTTCCGGATTTGGGCTACTGAATTCCAGTCCTGGATATAGTTCTCAGTCACACAATCACGAAGATTCGCGCTTTCAGCGCAGTGATGTTTACGCTTTTGGTGTCATGCTATTTGAGATGATTGCAGGCTCAAATTGCTTGGACTTGCCGGCAGTAGCCCTGCAAAAGATAAGGAGTGGGAAGGTGGAAGAGATTGTGGATCCACTTCTCTACTATCATGAGCAACCTTCGCACAGGCGCGAGCAGATAGAGGTGGTTGCAGACCTTGCCATGAGGTGCCTGTTGTTTGGTGGAGATGGGAAGCTGGGAATGTATGATGTTGCGCGTGAATTAATACATATTAGAAGGGACAGCAGTGATGGAGGGAGCAAGAGAGGGCCTGGACTTGAGGAAACATTTTCGAACTCGAGCCTGCTTCAGATGATTTCGATGTCTCCTGATTCGAAATATGTGCCTTGAATTTGTTATAATTGCTAAAAAAATATGTGACTGCAGCTCAACAAAATTTGCAGTTCATTTCACTTTCCATAGAGGTTTTACATGTATCTTTGCTGCTTCTATGTGTTGTACATCAGCTGATCAAGGGAATTCAAAGGGATCAAAAATTGCATCTCTAATATGTCAGACCTGTCTGCCTGCCTTAGTGCATCAAACGAAACTCACATTGTTTGATCGAGAGTCGACAAAATATAGTAACGCTCATGATATAAACTCTCTTTCCATGATGAGTAGTTTTTGAATCTGAAGCAAATTATAATTGTTAAAACCCCACATGGAGAAAAATTTCATGCAATTCAAAATACTTGACATAGCTTATGGTAAACCGTGTGTCTTCCTCTACAGCTGAGAAATGTTTGAGTGTGACAGTCACATCACAACAGAATTCAATTAGTAACATACTGTGGAGGTTGATTAAGACAATCTTCTGAGTCTTAGATGCAATGGATTTGGACATGCTAATTAATTTAGGATACATTTGTGGATTTTCCAATGATGCAATTTAAATTGTTAATCCTCCTGTTCATCCACCCAAATTTCATCCAAAATATTGCTCAACATATCGGCTAAAACCAGCAATAATAGAGGCCTCATCACCATGAGTTTGAGAAAATTATAAGCTAGGATGTTATAAGTACCAGTTTGGTACTAAGGTGATTTTAAAAAAGTGGGTATGAAAAAAAGTTGGGAGAGTTTTTGGTGTTTGGTAAACACCCCAAAACAGCTTTATTTCAAAGTTTTAGAAAAAGCTAAAAACCGGAAGCTGCAAAAAGCAGCTTATTTTGAAAAACACGGGTGAACAGTAAATCGGTTTAATGAATTTTTCAATTTGCCAACATTGCCCTCCTTTCTCCTGCCTTTCTCACACTTTCACTCTCGCACACCATTTTCGAACCCCGACGACCTCTTGACCCAAATATGAAAGAAGCCATTTATCTCTCTCGTTCTTCGGCTCGGCATCCTTCCTCTGGTAAGCTTCTCTTGTCTAAAATTTCGTTATTTATTTGTTTGGATTTAGAATTTGGGGATGGGAGAGTGAGTGAAAGAGGGGTGGGAAGAGGGAAGGGATGAGTGTATGGGTGTCGGGAAAAAAAAATTGGGGATGGAGGGTCGGGAAAAAAATAATTGGGGAAGGTGATATAGTTTGTGGAAAAATTTAATTGGGGAAAAAATTAGGGTTTGTGGAGAAACCATGAGGATAATTAAAGTTAAATCTTGTAAGGCTTCCTAGAGAAACATCAAGAAACCTTTAGAAGGTTTCTTTGCATATCGGTTTAAACCAAATATATTCTATTTGAGGGGCACCTCTGTAGTTGTTTATATGTGTAAAAACCCATGATAATCCTTGAGGGGCACCTTTGTAGTTGTTTATATGCGTAAAGAGCCATGATATTGTTGGAAGTTTTGAGACTCTTGTCCCACATTGGTGAAAACAAGATTCCCAAGTACCTTTATATATGTTTTGTCTTCTACAATATTAGTTATGTGTTGGACCACTTGGAATGGGAATTGAGGCTTGGGCCACCATTTCTGTGGATTGGGCTTGATGATTATACCATAATATTAATATAAATTAATATTAATTAATCAAGACAAGGGCCTTGGGGCACTTGGGGCCTAAGAATTAAAATTAATCTCATCAATTAGTTTTAATTTCGAATTAAGTTTTTAATTAAATTAATTAAAACGTTTTGATTAAAGATACAACCTTTTGTAGAGAGTTGTAAAGCTTCAGATACATCCAAAAGGTATTTGAAGAGGTATGAAAGAGCCTATATAACTGGAGTCCTCAATTCATCATCAATCATCTTTTCTTCTTCCTTTTCTTCCGTACAAACTTTCCAGAGAGAGTAAATACACAAAGCAATTCGCTAGAATTCTATAATCCAGTGCGGGTTGTAGGATTAGGTAGTTGTATCCTGGTCAAACAGACGTTATAGAACCACAAGCACAAGAGTGGGACATAATTACTGTTCGAAGGACATAGCTTTTACGCTTGCCTCTACCTTCTGTAATCAAGTTAGTACTGTTGATATTCTTATATTAATTTCTGTATTTATTGTATACTTTTCATTCTGTACCGCAAGTACTTTTTGTGAAATAAAATTGTGAATTTCAAGTTCTGTTTATTTCTGTTATTTTGTTTATTTCTGAATTGTTCTCCAACAATCTTCGAACAGTATGGAACAATCAGGAACTAAACATCTTTATGAGAAGCCTTAGAAATTTAAGGTCGGAGACTTCAAACGATGGCAACAGAAAATGCTGTTTTATCTGACAACCTTGAATTTGGCTAATGTTCTGCGCGAGACTGAACCTACTGCAGATGGAGAAAATATTTTTTCTGCAGAAACTTTGACGGCTATAGATGCCTGGAAACATAATGATTTCCTCTGCAGAAACAATATTTTTAATGCATTAGATGATTCATTGTATGATGTCTACGTGGTGTGCAAAACAGCCAAGGAACTTTGGGAATCACTTGAGAAAAAATATAAAACCGAGGATGCTGGTTCAAAGAAATTTGTCGTGGGCAAATTTTTGGACTACAAAATGGTGGATTCCAAGTCTGTTGTCTCTCAAACTGAAGATCTCCAGAAAATCATCCATGACATTCATATTGAAGGGATGGTAATCAATGAGTCTTTCCAAGTGGCGTCCATTATAGAAAAACTACCACCTTCTTGGAAAGAGTTCAAGAGTTATCTCAAGCACAAACGAAATGAGATGACCCTTGAGGATCTCATTGTAAGGCTGAGAATTAAGGAAGATAACAGAAAGAATGAGAAGGGCCTGGTTTCGAGTATGGAAGCCAAGGCGAATGTTGTTGAAAGAAGTTCATCAAAGCAAAGGCCAAAATTCCAGAAAACTAAGAAGAAGGAAAGCCACTTTATCCCTGGTGCGAAGGGCAAAGACTTCAAGAAAATCAAGGGAAGTTGCTGGGTTTGTGGAAAGCAAGGCCATAGGGCTCAAGACTGTCGCCATCGAAGGGATCAAGGTCCTGGAAATCAAGGCAACATCAATCGCGCGAACCTGATTGAAAACAATGTGGATGCCCTGGCTGCAATGATTTCTGAAATCAACCTTGTATCTGACCATGCTGATTGGTGGATAGATACCAGTGCGACTCGCCATGTTTGTGGTGACAGAAATATGTTATCTTCGTACCAGAAAATTGAAGGAAACGAGCAGCTGTTTATGGGAAATGCATCCGCATCTGTTGTGGCTGGAATAGGGAAATGTGTTCTGAAATTCACTTCTGGAAAGGAATTAACCCTCCTTGACGTGCTGCATGTCCCCAATATAAGGAAGAATCTGGTTTTTGGTCCTATCCTTAGTAATAAGGGATTCAAACTAGTTTTTGAGTCCAATAAGTTTGTATTAACTAAAGGGGGAATGTTTGTGGGAAAGGGTTACCTTGCTGATGGATTATTCAAACTCAATGTACTTGCTGATGCTATGAATGAAATAAATAATGCTTCTGCTTATATTGTTGATTCTTCTAATTTATGGCATTCTAGGTTAGGACATGTAAATTTTCGTTCTCTTTTTAGAATGCATAATTTAGGTTTGCTGCCCAAAATTAATTATCTAGATAATGTTAAATGTGAGACTTGTACCGAATCCAAATTTGCAAGTCAAAGCTTTAAATCAGTGCATGAAAAATCCAATGATTTATTAGATTTAATTCATAGTGACTTGTGTGATTTTAGATCATATCCAACTCGTGGTGGAAAGAACTATTATGTAACATTTATAGATGACTTTAGTAAGTATTGTTATGTTTATTTGCTTCATAGTAAAGATGAGACCTTGGATATGTTTAAGACATATAAGGCAGAAGTTGAAAATCAACTTAACAAGAAAATTAAAGTCTTAAGGTCCGATAGGGGAGGAGAATATGAGTCTCATGCATTTGCTGAATTTTGTGCCACACATGGCATAATTCATCAAACAACAGCCCCTTACACACCACAACAAAACGGTGTTGCCGAAAGGAAAAATAGGACTTTTAAAGACATGATCAATTCTATGTTGAATAGTTCTGGACTTCCACACAATTTGTGGGGTGAAGCTTTACTTACTGCAAATAAAATTTTGAATCGAATTCCACCTAAAACGAGAAAGGAGTCAGCATATGAATTATGGAAAGGAAGAACCCCTATGTTTAAATTCCTTAAAGTGTGGGGTTGTCTGGCAAAAGTACAAGTTCCATTGCCAAAAAGAACAAAATTAGGACCTAAAACTATTGATTGTGTTTTTATTGGTTTTGCATCTAATAGTTCGGCTTATAGATTCTTAGTTTTTCATTCCGAAATAAGTGATATACATGTCAATACTATTATAGAATCTATAAATGCAATATTTTTTGAGGACATATTTCCATACAAAATAGGCAAGTCTAATTTATTAAAAAAGAGATTACATGATGATGTATCTGAGGTTAATGACGAGCCTAGAGAACATGATGATGGTTCATCCTCATCTAGAGTTCAAGAAGAAGAAGAACTTGAACCTAGAAGGAGTAAAAGGACAAAAATTCGAAAGGACTTTGGGCCTGATTTTGTGACCTTATTAACCGAGGCCGAACCTCAATCATTCAAGGAGGCCATGTCCACTCCTGAAGCTCCATTTTGGAAGGATGCAGTTAACAGTGAGATAGATTCCATTATGCAAAATCATACATGGGAAGTAGTCGATTTGCCCCCTGGCAATAAGCCAATTGGGTACAAATGGATCTTTAAGAAGAAATTAAAACCTGATGGTACAATTGACAAATATAAGGCTCGTTTGGTAGCTAAAGGATACTGTCAAAAACATGGTTTGGATTTCTTTGATACATACTCACCTGTAACAAGAATTACGTCAATAAGACTGTTAATTGCTATAGCTGCACTCCATAACATGGAAATACATCAAATGGATGTAAAGACTGCGTTCTTAAATGGAGACTTAGATGAGGAAATATATATGGAACAACCCGAGGGGTTTGTGGTTAAAGGTCAAGAACACAAAGTTTGTAAACTTGTGAAATCTCTATATGGCCTTAAACAAGCTCCAAAGCAATGGCATGAAAAATTTGACCATATTATGATCACACATGGTTTTAAGATAAATGAGTGTGATAAATGTGTCTACACAAAAACTCAAAATAATGCTTGCGTTATGTTGTGTTTATATGTAGATGATATGCTTATAATGGGAACTAACAAAGAGATAATAAATTGGACCAAGAAGATATTGAAATCAAGTTTCGATATGAAAGATCTTGGTCTAGCTGATGTGATTCTTGGTATAAAAATCAAAAGAAACCAAGAAGGTTATATTCTTACGCAATCCCATTATATAGAAGCAACACTTAGAAAGTATGGTCATTTGGAAAGTAAAGATGCAATTACTCCTTATGATGCCAATAGCAAACTAAAGAAAACTAGTGGTGATGCTATATCTCAACGTGAATATTCACAAGTCATTGGAAGCCTTATGTACATTATGAATTGTACAAGGCCTGATATAGCTTACTCAGTAAGTAGACTGAGTAGATATACATGCAATCCTGGACATGATCATTGGGAAGCTTTAATTCGAGTATTGAGATACTTAAAGCATACAATGAATTATGGATTGCATTATACAAGGTATCCTCCTGTGCTTAAAGGATTTCCTGATGCGAATTGGATATCGGATAGCAATGATACGAAATCCACAAGTGGATATGTATTTACTTTAGGAGGAGCAACAATATCTTGGAAATCCTCCAAACAAACGTGCATAGCCCGATCAACAATGGAATCAGAATTTATAGCTCTCGATATGGCTGAAGGAGAAGCTGAGTGGCTAAGAGATTTTTTGGAAGATGTTCCCATATGGCCTAAACCGGTAACGGCAATATGTATACACTGTGATAGTTTAGTTGCACAATATCGAGCTAAAAATAATGTATACAATGGGAAGTCTAGACAAATTAGACGAAGGCATAATACGATAAAGCAATGGCTCTCTAGTGGTGTAATTTCTATTGACTATGTCAAGTCAAAGGATAATATTGCGGATCCGCTTACTAAAGGTTTATCTAGAGAGCAAGTTAAGTACACATCGAGGGGAATGGGTTTAAAGCCAATAGAGTAAAATGAAACTGCCTAACGGAAACCTAACCTAGCTGATTGGAGATCCCATGGTCTAGGTTCAATAGGTAAACTGGTTTGGCTAGTTTCAAAGAAGAAACACGCTTACATACCCATTCCTATGATGGAAGAAGTGTGTTGACTGCTGATGAGTGTAGGATACATTAGTTTAATGATATTGATACTTGTAAGTCAAGTGGAATAGTAGCAGCATATTCTTAATCAATATCACCTATATGAGAGAAAATGTGGGGTCGCATTTATGAGAATTATATGGCTACATTCTCTAAAGCTCTCATGAATCCAGGATTTGTTCAGGACCAAAATGAACACAAACGTATGAATTTGCGATGTGTTGGTGTGGCATATGTTTTGCTTATTGTCTTGGTTTACTGCGGAGATGAACAGTTCAAGATTTTATATTCACTACGTCATCTAGTAAATCCGATAAGTATATACTAAGGTAGGTTCAAGTCCAAAAGACACCTCTCCTGATGTATGTCACATCTATTGTTTACTCTCGTATCTTAGTTTCTCTAGGACCAAATAGTCGTCTCAAAATGTGGGGTATTGTTAGAAGTTTTGAGACTCTTGTCCCACATTGGTGAAAACAAGATTCCCAAGTACCTTTATATATGTTTTGTCTTCTACAATATTAGTTATGTGTTGGACCACTTGGAATGGGAATTGAGGCTTGGGCCACCATTTCTGTGGATTGGGCTTGATGATTATACCATAATATTAATATAAATTAATATTAATTAATCAAGACAAGGGCCTTGGGGCACTTGGGGCCTAAGAATTAAAATTAATCTGATCAATTAGTTTTAATTTCGAATTAAGTTTTTAATTAAATTAATTAAAAACGTTTTGATTAAAGATACAACCTTTTGTAGAGAGTTGTAAAGCTTCAGATACATCCAAAAGGTATTTGAAGAGGTATAAAAGAGCCTATATAACTGGAGTCCTCAATTCATCATCAATCATCTTTTCTTCTTCCTTTTCTTCCATACAAACTTTCCAGAGAGAGTAAACACACAAAGCAATTCACTAGAATTCTATAATCCAGTGCGGGTTGTAGGATTAGGTAGTTGTATCCTGGTCGAGCAGAAGTTATAGAACCACAAGCACAAGAGTGGGACGAAATTACTGTTCGAAGGACATAGCTTTTACGCTTGCCTCTACCTTCTGTAATCAAGTTAGTACTGTTGATATTCTTATATTAATTTCTGTATTTATTGTATACTTTTCATTCTGTACAGCAAGTACTTTTTGTGAAATAAAATTGTGAATTTCAAGTTCTGTTTATTTCTGTTATTTTGTTTATTTCTGAATTGTTCTCCAACAGATATAATCCTTTAGAGTTAGATAAATATATTACACTGCTCGATTTGGGTAGCACCATAGCAGTATTGTCATGCAATGTTTTACCTCAAGTATCTAAAGATGTTTGCTCTGTTGTCAATGTATTAAACTGCTCCATGTCCAATGTGTTTGACATATGTTAAGTCAAGGAATAGACAAAATACAGCACAGTCATCTACTTTGGAAGTTGGGTACTTCTGTCTCCACGCACGAACTGCTGTCTCTACCAGTGCTCGAGCTACAGAAGAACGTGCTGGGGTTGTTGCTATAATGTCTACCACTTCTTTGTTAGAGAGGACATCCCAAATCTGCCAAGAAAGTTTTAATCTTAGATTCCAAGAGCACGAGGAATAAGAGGGGGAAAAGGAAAGGAAATGTTATATATATCTTTTGTAAATAGCATAAATTAGCTGTTACATACCCCATCAGTAGCCAGGACTATAAATTCATCTCTCTATGAGACGCCAATAGGATACATCTAGTAAGCATACCCCAATTGACCATAGTATGCATTCCCTGTATACTATTGCATGTAGATGAAAGCCATTATCCAATGTACCAGGAAAATTCTTTCTCTAAAATTTATGAGAAGTTATTTCGATTATTTATGGCCCCAAGACCATTTGCCTGTCACTGAACTGGAGCATCCAGTATGCAGGTGTTGTATCAGTTACTTCAGACATTTATCTTTTTCCTTGTTGGGAAAATATGAATTTACGGTCTTTGCTGAATGTTGGTGTGGCATAAGACTTCTAGCAGTGAGTATTTATGTGTGTTTAGGTATTTCTAGTCCCTTCTTATATTTACTTTAGCTCACATTACACTGTTGTAGACCTTTCTAATGTTAAAGTTTTTTCTTGGTGCATTTTTCCCCCAAATGCAGTGTCTTATGCAAGCATGTTCACGACAAAGGGCATATCATGCATTACTTACGGGAAAACAACACACGATGCCCTATTGCAGGTATATTTATTTTTTGTTCCCCTACATCGGTTGGACTTATACTTTGGTGAGATTGCTAAACCCTTTTGGTTTTTCCTCCTATCAGCTTGCCCTGCGAAATTGAAGTCAGATAAAGTGAAGGATGATCGACTGTTAGTCGCTGATATTGATGAATTGCGTAAAACGCAGAATTAGAATGTCATGACTGATGTGAGACGCCATTGAGTTTGAAGAGTGATTGGATGATTTTGGGATGTGAAAAGTTTCTAAAATGACATTTCAGCTTAGCTATTTCAACATGCTTTTAGGTCGTTGTGAAGTAGTCGTGTATTCTGTAGAATGGCTTTGTATATAGTGACCTGGTTGTATGATATTGCATATGTAGTACTAGTAGTTGAAAACACTTCTAGTTCCTTCCCTCTGTTGAATTCTTTTAGACTGCATTTGGACAAGTGCATTAACATGAGGCATTCAGTTGGATTGCCTAATTCAAATTGTATACTTAGTTAAATCTCATTATTCTATATTTGAAGTGGTTTAGAGAGTAATTGTGAAAGAACCCGTTAACCTAGTTGTACAATGAACAAAGTTGGAACTCACAACTTCTTTGGGCCATGCCATTAGGAAATAGAATAGCGGCAAGATTGATGAATGCATCTAATTAGACTACTTTCAAGTACATTAACAATATTGCACTAATGAATCCTAGCTATTCAGTCTAAAATATTTTAATTGAAGTAGTTTGTCATACTAATTAATATTTAAGATAAAGTTTATAAATATTTTTCTTTTAAAAATAAAGTATATTTAGTAATTCACCTTTATTTGTTAAGAAAATTAAATTAATAGCACATCTAGTATTATGCCCTTTTTGGTCATTTCACATAGTCACAACTGTTTTACATAAAAGTTTATCAAACACTATAATACTGTTTTTTTTTCTTTTCCAAAAGTACTTTTACAAAAAAGTTTACCAAACGCTCTGCTGCTTTATTTCATAGCTGCTTATTCTCACAGCACATCAGAATCAGTTTTTTTTTTCAAAGCACATCAATACCAAACCAGCCCTTAAATCCAACTTCTAGGGTTAAACGTAACAGATGGGGTCTGATGTAACTTCTCTCAGAGGTTGACACGTGGCACTGCCTCAAAGTTTTGACCAATCCCCGCCCTTCTCTGTCTGTCTCTCTCCCTTCCCCTCACAATTAACGTACTATAAAATATGAATATCATCCAAAGGCAAAATTCTTGCACTTTTTTCTTATTAATCTTCTTTCTTTTTCTAGTTTCTATCTCAACCCCCAAATCATGATCCTGTCTTCGGGTTGATAACTTCAATCCTCACTTCCGATTTGTTTGTTGACGAGTGTGTACGTGAGAAAGGGTGTTAACTTGGTATATACATTGTTGAGTCACTTTCTGACTCTTGAAACTTTCAAAGTTCAATAATTGTTTAAAACCTTTTCTTATCTCAACGAGTCGCTGATTAAGGGAAGCTATATTGAAGATTATAAACTGGAGTATTGTACCGAAATTCATAAATTATAAGGGCCTGCGTAGGGGGATATGCCCAACATTTGTTGTTACATCTTAGTTGTTTGCATGTTTTAAGACTAAATGCATGTTTTCTGCCTATGGTTAAGTAGATGGCTTCTGAAGATCACCGTGAAGAAGCTAAAGCAGCCATAAAACAACACAAAAAACTCATAAATTAAATGAGAGGATTCTTTCTTCTCCCTCAAGGAAATTAGTTGCTGCACATCTTTGGCATGATCTTGAAATTGGTACATCTCTCCCTATGTTATTGTTGGAAGTCGGACCTCCATTTGGTTTGTCAATATTCAACTTTGACCCTGAAGCTTGCTCTAATGTTGTGGGCTTGCATTCTTTTGAATGCGTTGCTCGTGAACTAGGAGGGATCCTAGCAAATCCTCTGCACTCATTGTCTCTAAATCCTTGGATTCCTCAATGGCAGTCACCACATGCTCAAAGTTGGATGTGAGGGACCAAAGGATTTTCTCCATGACACAAACATCGTCAAGCTTCTCGCCATTCCTTTTTATTTGATTCACAATTACAAGTAGTCGAGAATAGTAGTTGAGGCTATACAAACAACCGAGGTCAATCTCAAGAGTGGAGAACTGCTCGAGGAAAGGTGCATATCCAGTGTCACAACTGCAAGCAATATGGACATTATGCCAATGAATGTTCATATAAAAATGGTGAGCATGTCAACATGGCAGAATCAAGTGAAAATGCTAGTGAGGAACTTACAGTCTTACTAGACACCATGATTCCAGCAACCAACAAGATGTTTGGTATTTAGATTCTGGTGCAAGCAACCACATGTGTGGAAAGAATGAGTTCTTTGCCGAACTCAAAGATGGGGCCTATAGATCTGTGAGTCTTGGTGACTCCTCAAAGCTATCAGTTGAAAGCTTTGTATGGCCTCAAGCAAGCACCACAAGCTTGGAACTCAAAGATTGATAACTACCTTCATCAAAATGGATTTCAGAAATGTCCATATAAGCATTCAGTTTACATGAAGAATGGTGCAAAAAGGGAGTTCTTAATTCTTTGTCTCTATGTAGATGACTTTTTGTTTACAGGAAACAATGAAGCAATGTTCTATGAGTTCAATCAATCCATGTTTAATGAATTTGAGATGACTGACAATGGATTAATGTCATACTTTCTTGACATAGAGGTGAAGCAAGAAAGTGATGGTATCTACATCTCTCAACAGAAGTACATAAGTGACATATTGGAGAAGTTCAATATGGACAGGTGCAATCCTGTCAACACTCCAATAGCAACTGGATGGAAGCTGTCCAAGGAAGGAGAAGGTGAATTTGCAAACTCAACTGTGTACAAAAGTCTCGTTTGAAGCTTGAGGTACCTTACAATCACAAGATCAAATATAGTTTATAGTGTTGGACTCGTGAGTCGGTACATGAAAACACCAAGAGAGTCTCATTGGCTGGCTGTCAAGAGAAGTTTGACGTACATAAGATATAGTCTAAATTATGGTATGTTTTATAATTTTGGTGGAGATGCAAAATTATTTGGTTTTTCAGATAGTGAATGGGGAGGTGACCAAGATGAAAGGAAAAGCACAACTGACTATGTGTTTTTTTAGGATTAACAGCTTTCTCAGAGGCTTCAAAAAAGCAATCAATTGTTGCTTTGTCATCGTGTGAAGCAGAGTACGTTGTTGCAGCCTCAACTGTGTGTGTGGCAATTTGGTTAAGAAATATGTTGAAATCTTTATGTCAGTGGAATCTACTATATGATACATGTGGATAACAAATCAGCAATCAAGCTTGCAAAGAATCTTGTTCAACATGGAAGGAGCAAGCACATTGATACCAAGTTCCATTTTCTGAGGGACCATGTGAAGCAAAAGACAATGGAGCTTGTCTATTGTCACACCAAGGAACAAGTAGCTGACATCTTCACAAAGCCGCTGCCAGTTAAACCATTCAAGTTGCTGCGTGAAACGCTAGGCATGAAGGAATTTTGATTTTGAAGAAGTGTGTTGGAAGTCGAAAGCAAAATCAATGCCAATAGGAATAGGAATAAATGCCAATAGTTGAAATTGTTGGTTGTACAACTATCTTTTCAGAAATCTATATAATAAAGATACATATATGTATGTTTTGATGAAATTAAGGTTCTACCATAAAACCAATTGGTAATATAAGGAGTAGCCTAAGACCATATAAGCACATAGCAAACCTTGTCCCTCACCAATGTGGGACAACTCTCAACACGCCCCCGCACGTGTGGCGGATTTTCAAGCCTACACGTGGACAACAACTGGGTGACGTGGAGCGCGTGTGGCCATTTGGCTTCACACGTGGACAACCTTGCTCTGATACCATGATGAAATTGAGGTTCCACCATAAAACCAATTGATAATATGAGGAGTAGCCCAAGATCATATAAGCACATAGCAAACCTTGTTCCTCATCGATGTGGGACAACTCTCAACATGATGAAATTGAGGTTCCACCATAAAACCAATTGATAATATGAGGAGTAGCCCAAGATCATATAAGCACATAGCAAACCTTGTTCCTCACCAATGTGGGATAACTCTCAACACACCCCCACACGTGTGGCGGATTTTCAAGCCTACACGTGGACAACAACTGAGTGACGTGGAGCGCATGTGGCCATTTGGCTTCACACGAGAACAACCCACTCTGATACCATGGTGAAATTGAGGTTCCACCATAAAACCAATTGGCAATATAGGGATAGCAAACCTTGTCCCTCACCAATGTGGGATAACTCTCAACACGCCCCCGCACGTGTGGCGGATTTTCAAGCCTACACGTGGACAACAACTGGGTGACGTGGAGAGCGTGTGGCCGTTTGGCTTCACACGTGGACAACCTTCCTTTGATACCATATTGCCAATTGGTTTTATGGTGGAACCCCAATTTCATAATGGTATCAGAGCAAGGTTGTCCACGTGTGAAGCCAAACGGCCACACGCGCTCCACGTCACCCAATTGTTGTCCACGTGTAGGCTTGAAAATCCACCACACGTGTGGGGGTGTGTTGAGAGTTGTCCCACATTGGTGAGGGACAAGGTTTGCTATGTGCTTATATGGTCTTGGGCTACTCCCTATATTACCAATTGGTTTTATGGTGGAACCTCAATTTCATCATGTTCCACATATCCCATTCCAGCAATAAGAGTTGTAAACTCTTCCAATATTTCAAAGTATTTTCTCAAAGCTTAGATGCTTCTTATCTTTGTGTTGGTCCAGTTTCAAAGTGAGTGAAGTGAGAGGCGTGATAGAGTTACTAAACTTATCACCCACATATTTTGGTATTGAGTTAGTAAACTTTTAAATACCACAATTATATACTTATCTAATTATATGTTAAGATCGTTCTTACTGTTTGAGCTATTTTTCAGGTTGATCGGATTTTGTATCCATCAGTGGTTTATCCTCACAACTACGGTTTCATCTCTCGCACATTCTGTGAAGACAATGATCCCCTGGATGTGTTGGTTCTCATGCAGGCACTTGTTTGCTTCATATATATCCATCTATTCTGCAAAATATCATCTGCTAAATTACATCGAGGGGTGATGGAAATTAGAACAGATTGCCAAAGAGTAAAAAAGACAGCATAATATAACCAAAGTGCTACATGTACCTTGAGCATTAAGCAACAAGTTTCCATTATGTCTCATTAGCTAATTAGTCTATTCGTAATTTCATATTGGCAAGTTGATCCATAAATATTTATCTAAATCGGTGAAGTTAAACAGGAACGAGTTCATCCCGGCTGTTTTCTGCGAGACAAAGAGATTGGACTAATGCCTATGATTGACCAGGTACGCCTCCATAGCTCTCTAGCAAATTGAAACTCTAGCACTACTTTCTGATTTTATGTTTTTTCGCTGACTTATATTGATTCATACTTTTAGTCAGTGAGAGAAGGATGATTAGATCATTGCAGTCTGCGCCGATGATCCTGCATATAACCATTACACTGACATCAAAGAGATTCCCCCTCATCGCCTCTCTGGGATTCGTAGGTTCTTTGAAGATCCTTTACAATTTTACTTTCAAACTTAATGTATTACTTCATATATATATATGTGAATGTTCTTTTTGCGGGTTATTATAATGTGAACAGTTGCAAAGTGGTTTCTTAACATATCGTAATAGACAAGAAGAATGAGAACAAAGGGGTTTCAATTTGTGGATGCAAATTTCTGCCGTCCTTTGACAAAAATGCACCTACATAATAATAATACCTAAGATTAAGGGCAAAAGCCTCGCGCGTCCAAGATGAATTGGGGGGGGGGGGTTTTGCTGAAGAATCTCCGATGCCAAAGTTAGAATTTGAAAGAGAATGTGTTTGGAAATTTTTGGGTAGAGAATGGCTTAGTATTTTAATGGGAGAATAAGACTATTTATAGGGAAGTGACCGGCCCTATTTGTAGAATAGGGGCCGACCACATATGGTCAAATTATGAGTATAATTGCAAGATATTATGTGAAATAATATCTTGCAACTAATCCTAAATTGAATAGGAAAATTAGGAGTTACCTTTTGAGTGAGGATTTGATGAGGAGTGATGAGAGGGATTTGAATAAATACCATTTTGATCACCTTTGACTCTTCCTTGATTGAGCCGTTATTGTCCGTTGCATGCGAGTGAGAATCCCGGTGTGCCTCGAGGGTAATTTTGTCTTTTTCACCTAAAAGTACACGTATCACATCCATAATTTTCTTGATTATTTTTTGCTCCACAAATGCCCCTACACCTGTTGAGCTGCTCGCAGAAAATGGCAGCAGGTGTAGAGATCTTTCCTTGCTTTAGGAAACATAAGATTGTTTCCTATTTTGATGTAGATTCCCACATTAATTGGAAATTAAATCCTTCTAGGAAAGGGAAATAAATCACTTCCAAAGTCTATTTAAGTCTACCTTAAGTAGATGATTAAATCAACTTCAGAGAGCAATTTATTCTACCCTACAAGAGAGAAAGCTAGAGGATATTTGTTCCCATTCCCCTAGCTATCTTCTACACTTGCCCATGCAAATGACCATCTTTCGTTGCTTTCTTCGACTTCACACCGCACCAAGGAAAGAAAAAAATCAATTTTTCCTCGTCTTCGTCATTTTTTGGAGCCTCGAGGCTTGAAATTTGGCTCAACGGGGGTTGAGGATATGTGAAAAATGGTTGGAAGGCCACGACATGGCTGCTGTCGTGGGTAGCTTAGTGCGGTGATGGCTGGCTGGGCCAGGTACTGCTCCGCTTGGGCTGAGCTAATAGGGCGCTGGACCGGACCAAAGAGGCATGGGCCAGTATGCGGATAAAGAGTGAGAGAGAGGGAGGTGTGGGGGCGCCAGCCCCATCCTTTTGGAATGGGCCGTAAAGCCTTTGGGCCGAGAGAATGGCAGCCTGGTGTGCTGGGCCGCTTAGCGTGTTGAGACGAGAGGGAGAAATGGGAGCCAGCGTGGGCTGGGCTCCCAATGCTTTTTTTATTTTTGCATTCGTCTAATGATTTTTCCTTATTTCTTTGTAGAATTTCTTCAAGTATGTCCTTTTCAAGCCATAAGAATGACGCTGGTGTGTCATCATTGTATCGCCAAGGCGGGTCATTGAGTAAGGTGGGCTACTTCAAGGCTACTCACTTCAAAATTAGCACCGATGACTCATTCAAAGATTTCTTTGAGGCGTATAGGCATGCCATTCTGTCGGGGGTGCATGTGAAGCGTGTCAAGGAAGGTACCAGCTGTGAGCCATGTAGCAAGGCTCGAAGGGCCATCAAGTTTCACCCCTACTACTTTGTGTTAGGATTTACTTTTCCCATGTTGCGTTCCTTCCAAGAAGTGCTTTGCTCCATGAAGTGTGCCCCCACTCAATGTTCTCTAAATGCGGTCCGTGTGATGGTGGGATTCCTCAATCTAAGCCAATTATTTGACTTGGATCTGACCGTCAACAAATTTTGGTACCTCTTTGACATAGGCCACATTGATGGAGTTGGGCAGTTGCAATCCCGCCATAGGCTCTTTGATAATTCGAGCAAGGGAGATCATGACTGGGCTAAGGAGACTTTAGAGATAAGTTGAGAGTAGAAGTCTGATTTTTCCCTCAAGCTACGCTTTCCAACGATTTTCATCACCGGTAAGTAAACTGTTTAGCCTCTAGGCAGCTTTGTGCTTTTGCTGAGCTGTTATTTGATTTGTTGATTGTCTTTCTCTACTTATGTAGATTCGAAATTTGGCTCAACTCCAAAGACTTCTCCAGATATGAAGAAGGTACATGTTGCTTTAGGTATCCCTGCTAAGTACCGTGAATGGTGTTGGTTGCTTAGTCCTCTTTGCCGGGAAAAATGTGGGCTGCCCCCGAGAGAGGAGATAAAGCAAATCAAGAGGGTGGCATTAGCTCATTCGATTGCTGTTGTGGAACTTGCTGTGAACGAATGTGGAAAGAATAGGTCTTCCCTGCCTGCTCAAGAGATGCCGACTGAGAAAAAGTGAAAGATTTCCTCTGCTGCTTGTGAAGGTCCACCAGCTGCTGATAGGCTTGTGATTGACTTGACTTCTTCCAAAGGAAAGAAAGATGGAGCCGCTAGATCTGAGTAGGTGACGCCTGTCATGCCAAAGGTGGCTAGTACGATTGCTGATAGGATTGCTCAGCGTAGAGGTTGTGTCGTGCCCCAAGTACCGAAATCTGTGACAAGACATTCGTTGGGGGCTAAGTCTAGTTCACATTTGGAGAGGCTTGCTACTATGAAGAGCGATTTCACATTTGGAGAGGCTTACTACTATGAAAAGTGATAAAGTGGACTATGCTGCTAAAGTGGCGCCAAGGCCCACTCTCCTTGCTGCTGAGACTGATTTGCCTGCTGAGAAAGATGAGACTGCTCGCGTGGGCAGTTGTGAGAAATCCACCAAGCCTGTTTATGCGGAGGCTGCTGAGATTCATGCGCTCTTGAAACCAGATCTTCTTGAAGACATGGACGCGTGTGCTAAGCTTATTAATGGCATTAAAATGGTTGTTTGCCCAAGTTCCTTTATGAAGCATACGACCCAATATAGAAGGACTGCCACGCTTGCTATGATGCAGAAAACAGAGATTATGGTAGGCGAGTTTGTGTTCCTTGATCAAGAGGATACCAAGGCTGCTAAGGAGATGACAAAGAATATGGCAGTTGAAGCTTATTCATCTGCCAAGAAAATTAAGAGGTTGGAGTCTGAGCTTGTCGCTTTGAAGAGGTTTAATATCTCTGCCCCCACTTCTCTACAACTTGGGACCGCTTGCCAAGAGATCGTTGACTTAAAGACTAGGCTTGACGTGATCCAAGTTAAGTATGAAAGTGCAAAGAAAGAGATTGGATGTTATATACCTCAGATTCAAGATCTTGAGTGTGCCATTTCTAAGCTTCGTTCCACTGTTTACACAAAGGATGAATAGTTAATTGATGCTTATAATCAAGTGATCCACTTCAAGAAGATCGTCGATAGGCTTGAACCCCAAGTGTTGGAACTCCAAGGTGCATTGAAGATCAACGAAAGTCGGAAGAATGAAGTGGATGAGCTATGGCGCGTCCATGTTGGTCTGCTCGAAGAGAACGAGCAGTTGAAAGGCAAGAAGGCTGGGCTCAAGGCTTCGCTTGTTCAGAGTCAAGCCGATTTCTACAAGCTGGGTTACGTAGATCATCTCTTTGGTAGGCCGTCTGACTTTAAGTTTGCTGGGAAAGACTTCGAGACCTTCTCTATTTCTCCTGAAGACTTGCTGGCCTTTACTTTTGAGGCTTCCAATGGTGAAATAGTCAAAGAAATTAGTGCCTAGGCTGGGGCAGCTAGGGGTGAAGCGCTGGATGATACCGCTGCTAAGAGCGTTGCGGCTATTGAAGTGTGGCGACCGAGTAGTCGTGGGATGAAACTACTGAAAAGTAGTCTTCTAGGTAGCCTTAAGGATTTTCTTTGTTTTCCTTGTTGCATTTTGCTTTGCTTGGACTCATTCGGCCTTTACTATTTGTTTATCAATTTTGCTAGAAAATTTAATAAACTTGCTTCATTTGCTTTTCTTCATCTTCGCTTCTTTTGTTTATGCCCAACCTTTGACCTTTAGACAAGTGACATGCGTGCTACTTTTCTACTTTTTGGGTCATGAACTCCTTGCCTTTAATGTAACCAATTCTATGGTTTGTGTAGCAAGTATCACAACACTTTACGAATTAGTCAAGTTCTAAACGATCATTCCGTGCTTTGGCAGAGGTGAAGCTTATCAACTGCGTAGCATGTCGGCAGTGGATAGAGCTTCGTATATGCACGCTAACACTGTTTAACCTTTCACAAAAATGTGCAGTTGTATAAGTTTAGCGCGGCTTACTACTCGAAGGGCAAGCTGTAGGTAGTCTTCTGGAAACTTTATGTTACCTTAATACACTTGGTAGCAACTTTAGGGTTCCAGGGCAGCCGTCCATAATGCGTACTGCGTAATGTGCCTCCTACGTCTCTAAGGCCCGGCTTTCATCGGATTAGTCCAAGAGGCCAAAAATCTTTTAGTTAGCTAAGACTTGAAAAAGACCATTGTGGCTACTTCTAGGAAACCCCGTGCAAGCCATCGTCCACCTAGTTACACTAGGGTAGCTCGACTCATCCACGTCAGAATATTCGGAGTGTATAGTTTATCATCTCGCATCGAAAAGCAGACCCATATGGGTGTTAGGGAATTAGCTTACCCTATCGCACTGAAGAACATGGTTGGTCCCCATGGGGTGCAATTCCTGCGATAAGTCCCTAAGAAATGCGCGATCTTCTTTTGAAGTGTAGGAGCGATCAGTTGTTGTAAGCATGCAACTGAGCCAAGTTGTAAATTACTTTTGAATTCCTCATTGAAAAATGAGTGAGACGAACGAAAACTTAGCTGTAAGGTACTGGATAGTCCTCGGCTTGCGAGGTGGTGCCCATCAAGCTACTTGAGTCTTCGGGTTTTGATGTAGCGGGAGGTCACGCATAGTACTTCATCAAATTGTAGACATTCAACTGCTTTTAGATCTCTTTGTCATTCATGGTGGCAAGGGTGTAACTACCCTTGTTGCCTACTCTAAGGATCTTGTGCGGACCTTCCCATATAGGATCCATCTTTTTATAGCCTTCTCTATGGGCAGTGATGAAAGCTTTTCTTAGGACTAGATCTCCAGGCTGGAACTGCCTGATCTTGGCCTTTTTGTTGTAGCTAGAGAGAAGCTGCTGGTGGTAGGTTGTAATGCGGGTAATGACCTTCTCGCTTTTCTCCTCTACCATATCTAAGTTTGTGGCCATCTCCTTTCTGTTTTGCTCGATGATTGGTAGTAGAGTGCCGATACTTGGCACGATGACATTGGGAGGAATGATTGCTTCTAAACCAAATGCTAAAGAGAAATGAGTCTCACCGATTGCTCATCATTTGGTTGTGCGATACATCTATAGACATCCAGGAAGTTTGTCTGGCCATTTTCCCTTCTTGTCAAAGAGGGAATTCTTGAGGCAGTCAAGAATTGTCTTGTTGGATGCTTCAACTTGCCCATTGCCTTGGGGATACCTTGGCGTGGACATGTGCTACTTGATGCCATATTTCTAAAAAAACTTTGCCAAAGTTTTTCTTACGAATTGCGGGCCGTTGCCTGTGACGATGAATTGAGGGATGCTAAATTGGCAAATGATGTTCCTCCATATGAAGCACTCTATGTCCTTCTGAGTTGTGGTTGTCATGGGCTCTACTTCTACCCATTTTGTGAAGTAGTCAGTTGCCACGATCATCATGCATCTACCCCCAGTAGCGTGAGGCATTGGCCCTACCAGTCGATTGCCAACTGCATAAACAGCCAAGGACTCGTCTGCGGGTATAGTTCGCTAGCAGACAGTGCTGGTATTGGCTTATAGCGTTGGCAACGGTCGTACTTTTGTACTAACTCCTTAGCGTCTTGATGCATAGTAGGCCAGTAGTAGCCTGTGTTAAGAGTCTTCTATGCTAAGGATCGACCTATGGAGTGATTTCCACAAACGCCTTCGTGGATTGAACTTAGAACCATTAGGTTGTCATGAGGCGCTAGACAGCGGAGATGTGGTCCAGTGTAGGATATTCGGACGAGAATGTCGTTCCACATGTAGTAACTTGCTGCTTTTGTTTGAAGCTTCCTATACTCTAATCTTTCCATTGAGAGTGTGCCATTAACCAAGTAGTCTATAATGGAATCTTGCCAGTTTAGAGTTGTACTAACCTGTGACACTGTCTCTATGCTTGGTTTGTCCAGATACTCCACCGGAATAGAGCATTTGAGTTGGTGGTCGAGGGTGAAGCCTAGGCCGACTAGCGCGTCTGCGTGGGCGTTGTCTGCCTGCAGAACTTGAGTAAGGTGTAAGTCTGAAATGCCTCAAGTTGCTTTCGTACCTTCTCTAGGTATTGTGCCATCTTCAAATGTTTTGCTATATACTCCCCAGTAGTATAGCTGGTGATTAGCTAGGAATCAGAATGAATTGCAAGCTTTTTCACCGCCAAGTCTTTTTCCATTAAGATGCATGCTAGTAGGGCTTTGTCATCTGCTTCGTTGTTGAATGCTTTGAAGCCTAAAGTGATTGCCTGCTCGAGCATCGAACCTTCTGAAGTGACAAGGACCACTCTTGTTTCCGAGCCCTTGTAGTTAGATGTGCTGTCGACGTGCAAATGCCAAAAGTCTCCATCGGGTGAAGCAAGTGTGGCTAGAGCATGCTCGGTTACCTCCGGGGCGTCGTTGGGTTGCTCTGTTGCATCGTCTAGGCTAGGAGTGAATTCTGCTAAGGCTTGGGCCTTTATCGCCGTGCGGGGTTGGTAAACTAAGCCATATTCGCCAAGTTCCAATGCCCATTTCATTACTCGATGAGAAGCGTCTGGACCTTGTTGGATTGATCATAGAGGATACTGAGTCATGATGATGATTATGTAAGCATGAAAATATGGTTTAAGCTTCCGAGCCGCAACAACTAGCGCCAAAATTAATTTCTTGATCTTTGGATATCTAGTTTCCGCATCGAGAAGAGCTTTAGAAGTGTAGATTACCGACAATTGGGCCCCCAACTCTTATCGTATAAGGGCAAAGCTCACTGCTACTTCCGAAACTGCCAAGTAAACCTATAAGTCCACCGCTGCTTCCAGTTTGGATAGTAAGAGAGGTGATGTGAGATACTTCTTTAGGTCTTGAAAAACTCTTTCACATTCATCATCCCATGTGTCTCGTTATGCCCTCTTGATTGCTTTGAAAAAAAGGCTTGCATCGATTAATGGATCGCGAGAGAAAGCGGTTGAGCGAGGCTGGATTGTGCTTCATCTTGTACTTTCTAAAGATGTCAAAAGTTTCTGCCAAGTTGCCGATGTGGTATGATCGCTGCTTGGCCTTCACCATGATGTTGTCAACGTAGACCTCTATGGTTACTCCAATTTACTTCTTGAACGTCATGATTACCTGTCGTTGGTAAGTGGTTCTCGCGTTCTTGAGGCCAAAAGGCATGACCTTGTAGCAGTAGGTGCCTCCCTCAATCACGAACGTGATTTTCTCCTTGTAGGGCTCGTGCATGGCTATTTGGTTGTAGCCGAAGCATGCATCCAAAAAACTAAGCAGCTGGTTCCCGAAAATGGAATCTACTAGTATATCAATTCGGGGAACTAGATAATAATCATTTGGGCATGCTTTATTGAGGTTGGTGTAGTCTACGTATACCCTTCATTTGCCTTTCGGTTTCTTCAGTACTAGCACAACGTTGGCAAGCCATGTTGAGTGTGCTATTTCTTCTATAAATCTAGCCTTCAATAGCTTGTTGATTTATGCTTTGATGATCGCCACTCGTTCTGGTGTGAAATGTCTTCTCTTTTGGTTCACCAATTTGGCAGAGGAGTCGACGTGCAGCGTATGGCAAGCTATCTTGAGGTCGATGCAGGGCATGTCGGAAGGTGACCATGCAAAGACGTCACGATTTTCCCCTAGGAAAGATGTGAGTTCCTCATTTTCCTTCTAGCTCAAACGTGAGCCTATTCTAGCAGTCTTTTCCAGCTGCTAGGGATCAAGAATGATGTGCTAGGCATCCTCTTTGGGTTTCCATCCCGTCTCATCTGCTAGCGCCTTTATTTGGACATCATCTTCTTGATCTGTCTGCTCTAATTGCTATTTGGTAACTTCGTCGTCCCTTTGGACCTCGGTAACCTCTATGGGGGTAAATGTCTTCTTTTTTACTCCTTCAGTACTTGCACAGTGCATTGTCGAGATTTGACCTAGTTAGACTTGATTTCTCTGACTTCTCCTCCCAGGATGCGGAATCGAATTTTTTGATACTTGAAGGTTACGGGGTTTAGATTTATCAGCCAAGGTCGCCCTAGAGTTCCATTGTAGGGATACGTGTCTTTTACTATCGTGAACATTTGCTTTGAGACAACTGGCGATGTTCTCAAGTCTAGTGTAATGTTATCGATGGCAGTTGAGGTGAGTCCATTAAATCCGGTGAGTACCTCCGCTTGGCGTATGATTGTGCTTTTCAGGCCTATTTTCTGAATTACTTAAAGCTAAAGTAGGTTGACCGCACTTTCATTATCAATCATCATTCTGTCGACTATAGCGTTGTCTAGTGGACATATGCCATTAGTGCGTCGTTGTGTGGGAAATCGACGTATTCGGCATCTTGCTTGGTGAAGCCAACGATAGGTCTAGGTTGGACATTGACTGCCTGGACCTGTGAGACTAGTAGAGCCTGTTGGATCTTCCTTTTTTTGGAGTTGTTGGTGGCCTTCAAGTGCTCGGATTCGGCGAATATGCCATTGATTCGAATTGTCTTGGTTGGTAGCTCTTCGGCAGCATCTGTGTTTTTCCTAGGATACGCAGCTTGTCTAAGTATATGTCGACCTTGCTTTCTTTCACCAGCTTCTCTATGTAGTTCTTCCAAGTGTAGCAGTTGTCAGTTGTGTGACCAGGACCTCGATGGAATGTGCAGTACTTAATGTGGTCCAACTTTGAGGTATCTCCATTTGATTGTTTTGGCAGCTTGAACCATGGCTCACTCTTGATGTCGCGGAGGATTTGGTGGATCGGGATTGAGAACTTAGAGTAGTTCTTGGGCGTCGGGCCTTCTTTAGTTGTGGGTCGATCCCTACGTTTGGCCTCCTGCCTGGTTTTGTTGTTGTATTGCTTCATTTCCTCCTTCTTTTGAGCTACTACCGATTCTCTTCGAGGCGGCTCGGGTGCCTTGTCTGCTGGCCTAAAATGCATGTTTCTCTGCCAGAGTTAGATATTCTTTCATGATCAATTCTCCGAACAGCAGGTGGTCTGCAGGGAATCCTTTTTGGAAAGCTGCACTAGCTATCGAGTCATCGCATCTGACTATCTTTGCCTTCTCTGCTTTGAACCTCTTCACATAGTCGCAAAGCGACTCTTTTGGGTTCTTCTTGACGTTGAACAAATGGTCGAACTTCTTCTTGATCAAGCGATATGATGAATACTCTTTGGTGAAAACCAAAGAAAGCTCATCGAAACTCTGAATGGATTGTGGCGGCAGGGTACGGAACCAATCTTGAGCCTCGCCTTGGAAAGTGGTGGCGAATATCTTGCACATGAAAGCGTCGTTGTTCCGATAAAGGATCATTGTGCTTCGGTAGTGCTTTAGGTGTCTCTCCGGGTCTCCATCTCCTTTGAATGATGTGAAATATGGCATGCTGAACTTGCGTGGAAGCTTTGCCTGCTCAATCTCGTCTGTGAAGGGTGACCTGCTTGTGATGGTCATGTCTTGTTGTAGTGCCTCATCAGTGACCTCGTGACGTTAGAAATCGCGCAATCGCTCGGTTAAGAGCATTTCTACTTTTTCACGAATTTGCCTTTATTGGGGTAGCAGAGCTCTCGGCTGCCTTCGGTCGTGACCTACTAGTCTAGGATGTTCTTCCATATGTTCGGCTCATCTATGTCGTGGTTGTGGTGCATGTGCTACATTCCTAGCAGGCGAGCGAATTCCTCGCAGACTGTTGGTTGAACTTGTGTCGGATTGTGTGACTGATTCCCTTCATCTGTCGTACTGCATACTCCGATGTGAGGTGGAGGATGATCTTTGCTGGCCTAATCGCGAATTAACACTTCGCCTGGAAAGTTGCTCATGTTGATTATTGTGAGTGTATGCTCGTCTGTAGGCCTAACCGAGAGTGCACGCTCCTCCGGGCGCTAAGACGGGAGTATACACTATCCCGGGGGTCCAATCGGGACTGTAGACCGCCCGAACGCTCGATTCATGCCTAGTCGAGGGCTGCTTGCTAGTTTGTCGCATGCCCTTGTCTTACTTCGGGACACCTCGTCTGGGGCACGCTGCATCTCAGTACGCTGCAAGAGCTTATTCACCAAGGTCGTCTGCTAGGCGAGGGCGCTTGTCAACTCTATAACTTGTCGAGACAAGTGTTGTTCACCATTTAGGTTGGAAAAGCTTGGACGGTATGCGTCTTCTTGAGTAGTGGAAGTTTAATGGACCCCGGGTGCAAGATTTAAGTTGGGAAATATCAAATATGTGGAGAAATAAGGTGAAAATGCCCCTGGTTCAATCGTCGGTCCAAAAATATGAAGCTTGGACGGTTGAAGAGCCATGAGAGTGGGCTAGACCTTGGATTAAGCTGTGAGAGCGGGCCTGGTCACCGGAGTGGGTCGGGCCGTTGCCGTGGGCTGTCCTGCGTATGGGCGCTGGGCCTGGGCTAGGCTCGGGAGCACACTAGGCTCATGAATGCTAGGCTGCTTCTCCTACCACAACTGCTTGGATTTGGGCCTGTTTAAGTTGGGTCGTGCTAGGCTCTCTTGTGATGCGTGCCTGGGCTTACTGCTACAAGGTGGCATAAGCCTGGGCTTGTGGCTACAAGGTGACTCCTTCATCGTGGGCTTGGGCTTTGCCAAGGGCCGCTGCTGTGGTTGCTACCGTGGTGGCTGCCATGGTGGTGCCCCGTGGGGTGGTGTCGCTCCCCTCGTCGTTGCGTTGAGCCTCATGGATCATCATGGTCCAAATCATTGAAAGTAGAAAGTTTCGTTCATTGTGGTTTCCGAATTTCTAGTCATTGTACTTTTCTTTTACGTTTATTCAAAGAATTTTATAAAAATTTCTAGGAATAAAAACGTACGAAAAATCTACAAATAAACAAGAGATGAGAAACTTTGAATGCAAGAGTCTTCTTTGAGCGTGTGAATTAAGACTCTCAATGAAAGCACCAATTTGTGGATGCAAATTTCTGTCATCTTCTCCTTTGACGAAAATGCACCTACAAAATAATGACACCTAAGATTAAGGCCAAAAGCCTCACGCGCCCACGATGAATGGGGGGGAGCTTTGGTCGAAAAATGCCCGATGCCAAAGTTAGAATTTAAAAGAGAATGTGTTTGGTAATTTTTGGGTAGAGAATGACTTAGCATTTTAGTGGGAGAATAGGGCTATTTGTAGGAGAGTGACCGGCCCTATTTGGTGAATAGGGGCTGGCCACATATGGTCAAATTATGAGTAAAATTGCAAGATATTATTTATATTATGTGAAATAATATCTTGCAATTAATCTTGGCACTTAATTCTAAATTGAATAGAAAAATTGGGAGTTACCTTTTGAGTGAGGATTTGATGAGAAGTGATGAGAGGGATTTGAATAAATACCATTTTGATCACCTTTTACTCTTCCTTGATTGAGCCGTTATTGTCTGTTGCATGCGCGTGGGAATCCTGGTGTGTCTCGAGGGTAATTTTGTCCTTTTCACCTAAAAGTACATGTGTCAACACCATAATTTTCTTGATTATTTTTTGCTCCACATAGTTGATCAGTTTTTGCCTGCTCCCAATGCTGCTGAAGCTATCCAGTACTCTATGTAAGTGTTTGCATCTAAACACAATATCAAACCACTTACATGGGGATCGTATGACACACCCCGACCGAGATCAAGGCATGCTGGCCGTCATTTGAGGGTGACGTAGCCATGTGCACAGTGCGAAAGCATTAAGGATAAGAAATATACGAATAATTAAAAACCGAAACTACTAGAGTGCACTAGAGAACAAGAAGTGTTAGGAGTAAGATACAAAAGTAAGTACTCCTAATCAGAGCATAGAAAGTCTAGGTGCAGTCCAGTAGGACAAGTACTAGTTATACAGTACCATAAGATGTCCTACAATTATTTTGATATGTCAGAACCGCCGAAATCCTCAAGGCCACCAACAGCAAGCTTACCTAAAACCTGGAGGGGTGCAAAACAGAAAACGTGAGTGGGCAAAAACAAATGTTTTACAAAACCAATTCATTTATCAACATTTCTAACCCCTCACTGTAAAACATGTATAATTTTTCCCAGAATCAGAATATAAGCATATACATAAATATATATGTAAATATCTCAATTCAAATCATGCTTCACATAATCAAATTCATATGCATGCCATGCCAAGATATAACAAAGTAAGTAATTCAGGTGAGAATAATTTCATAGAAATGTAATATATTAGCCGGAACCCCTGTGGTAGTCTGTACGGCTGAATTCATAGCTCAAAAGTCAATCTAGCCGGAGTCACTACAATGACCTATACGGCACTATACTGCACAAGAGTCGGAACCAAATGAAAAGGTATGTACGACAATACTGGGTGTAATATAATTATGCTCAATATTACTCTCACATAATAGCTGGGCGATAAAGTGCCGCACCTACGAGTTGGAACCATAGTAAAGGTCTGTACGACAAGACTGTGCACCTAAATTGGATCCAATATGAGCATATGGTGCGGGAGGTGACATTATAAACAGGCATGTGCCATATCTCTGGCTAAATCACTATTACCCTAGGTGCAGTTTTATGAGCTCAACGTTATTCAATCACATATCACATCATCGATAATTCACATAACCAAACATAACTCACCTGAGCTTACCTGAGCATCCACAGCACCACAATTATATATATAACGCATCATATATCAATTCATATACGAATTATAAATTTATATGAATGGCATTCAAGGCATACTCTCATTTAAACATATTTTCTGGGAAAATATCAAGTATATTAATATATACTAAAAACCAAAAGCCCACTCACTGGTATGTCGAAGGGTCGTAGCCCCCGAGTCGCCTTTGAACGTGCTCGTCCTCGGGATAAGTCTCACCTATATGTGAATTAACTATAAAAACGTTATTTAAAGCACATAGACAAAACTAGCTAATAACTTCTCATACAATGCTCAAATGGGGTGTTTGAATATACCAATGTGATCTACACAACTCCACGAACATCCCCATATTTTTAGAATAATTTTCTGACCACCCACACGCCGCCACGCGATGACCAAGGCACGGCCAGACGCGCTGGCACGTGCCTGGCACACCAAAGGCAACAGCGACGCCGTTAGGAATATTCCGTGGAATATTCCATTAAATAGTAACAGAAACCATTAAAGTTAACTGACGCCATGGAATATTCCGTCATCCTTAACCTCAAACCTTTGGCGACCGTCGTCGACGCCGGAAACTGGGCAAAACTTGCAACCTTGATATCTCACTCGATATTCAGCCAAATTTCATGAATTTTATGTCAAAATGAAGCTTAGAACAATTAGAACAAACCCATACCTGTTTTAGGACCTAAATCCCACGAGATTCGTCGGCAAACTCCTCGATATTCCGGCCAAAACCTGCAACTCGCCGTTCTCGCTATTCCGACGTCCAATTTCTTCCAACGAACCACTCCTAGCCTCGTGAGGACCTCCTTAAGCTACCTATAAGCTCCAAATTCCCAAAAACATAAGATTTTACGTTTGCATGAATAGTGCCATAATCGAAGATCGAGGAAACTAGGGTTTTCGAAGGTGTCCTTACCTAAAAATGGTACCATTCAACTCGTATGGACCTCAGGAACACAATGGTATCCTTTAAACCTTCGATCTGCAAGTTTTCTTCTGAATTTGATGTTGTCCATACATGAGGGAAGGAGAGAGAGAGAGTGAGTCCGAGAGAGGAGAGAGCACGGGAGAGAAGAGAGAGGGAGGGTGTGTGTGTGTGAGTGGTCCACGTGGTTCACCAACCAAAACCACATAAACTTAATCCAATTTTTGTCCAAAGATTAAGGAGAAATGCAAGTTTGAACCACCCCTATCATGCATAATACACACCACAACACTCACGTTCAAGGGTATCATAGTCAATTCACATTGTCGGAATTAAATATTCGGGACTGGTTGTGACATCATCGTAGCTCGAGTGGATAAGAGTATTTATCACTGCAGCCGAGTTTCTGTATTTCGTTCCCCCTCCCCAAATATTGCTCGTATATAAAAAATACAATAAAATCATCCAATCCCATCGAATAACAAAACAAGCATCAAAAGAACACTACATTTCACTCCCCTGACTTGTAATTTTGTTGGTGCAGGGACCTTTACGCAGAGTACATAATCCTCACCTTAAGGCGATAAAGTTACACACAGGCTACAATATTTACAATAAGTCATTTTACCAATCAAATCTTCACGTTTTTTACTTTTTTCTATTTCGGATTACGGTTAAGCTTGTTCGGTTGATCAATCAAATCACTAGAGAATGTTTATTATACATCATGTGTTTAAAAGTTCGATTGTATTCACTTTTCTTCCCTAGTAATCTACTTCAATCCTGAAGGGATTTGTAGTTCAGCTGCAGCATTCTCTCTTGCATCACAGGTCCCGAGTTTGATTCACCTCTCCCGGTTTAAAGTTTACCATTCTAATTTACAATGGTGTCTTATTATCAATTTAGATACAAGAGGAAATGTCGACTTGCTTTATAAAAATGCTTCTCGACTGGTTACATCAATTATTTAGGGGATTAGCATATTTGAAAACAAACACACACAAATAAAGCAATAAAAATCCAATATATAACGACCATAAAAAGATTATAGGCATCTTCACCGTTATCAATTGATTATGTATCAAATGCTCACTTTCTAACGTCGTTGAGGCAACAATTAGTGTTGCAAACATCAATCCCTCAATGACATTCTTTGGCCTTAATAACACTTTGTCATAAACCTTCGATAAGTTACTACATGTAAATAGAATCAGATAGGATCGAGATATATCTCTGTTTATTCTCAAATTTTTCTCGTCAAAGAGGACATAAAAAATCAACCCTCCTCTGGTATAGTTGGTGGTCCACACCCTCTTCAAGCACACAACTAAAGATGCAATTACATCACTCTTATGGAAACAATACCACGATTGACCAACCATTGAATTTAAAATGATGTAAAAACAACTAAAACCTCCAAATTTATGGTCATTTCCACGTGTTGAACTCTCTAGTGATAGATAATAGATAGTGCTAAACCATAAACACAAAATATTAAACATGTACCAAATCATGGATGGTAATGCCAAAGTAATGGGATTATATTATTAAGATAGTTTTACTACTTTATCCGTTTGATGCACGTCTTGATCCGTCGCTTTTTCTCAAGAAAAGGTAGGAAAATCACATTTTTGTATGATTTGATGTGGTTAGTGGTGTTTACATATCACGTCAATTATTAATTTATCTCATTGAATATTAGTTGTATGCATCACATGCCACATAAGATAGTACACTAATGCGGTACAAATATGTGGTCTTACTAAAAGAAATTAGATAAAGAAAGGGGATAGGTGTGGAGCAAAAAATAATCCCAAAAATCATGGAGCTGACACGTGGATTATTTCCCAAGAAAGACAAGACTGCCCCATTTTAAATGAGCAGGGAGCAGCTGAGCAGGCAAAGATCAACGACTGCTCAAGACACCCCTGCCCGTAGGAAAAGTCAAAGGTATTTATGATAGAATAATCTCTCATTCTTATCATAAATACATTCCTAATCAAGGAAAACCTCTTTCAAGTAAGTTATCCTAATCTCATTTATTTAGGATATTTACCTAATTATTCTAAGATATTTATTTACACAAATATTTTAGAATATTTTCTCCCAAATTCCACCCTAGGGCCGGCCACCTCTAAACCCTAGAGAGCCGGCCCATCTCCTCCCTTTCTCCTATAAATACTCCATTTATCTCCAAAATTCTGAGAAGCTTGAGCTACCCCTAAAGAGGCTTTTTGCTTCCCACAAACACTCAAACACATTCTTCACAGAATTCTAACTTTGGCATCAAATATTCTTATGCCAAAGCCCCCTCTCATTCATCGTGGGCGGGTGAGGCTTTTGGCCTTAATCTTAGGTGTTATTATTTTGCAGGTGCAGATTCATCAATCAAGGAAAGGCAGAAATTTGCATCCACAAATTGGTGTTTTCATTGAGAGCTCTGATTCGAAGACTCGAAAAAGACTTTCGCTTTCAACTTATTTCGTTTCTAGATCCACGACTACGATGGCAGGAAATTCAGAAACTACAACCAATGGGACCCCCTACGTTGAAGGACATGGACTAACTGATGGAGATCGCAACGTGGCTTCACATTGTTGCTTTTCGAGGCTCACCACGGCAAGGACTGCACCTTTGCCACCACAAGGCATAGTGGCCATACCAACAGCGGTTGCCGCCGCTGTAGTGGCCCATAGGGCAGCATCCACTCATCATGAGGAAACCTTAGGGCAGGAGACCCATGGTGTAAACAGCCAAAAAACACAGGCTCAGGCAGCTGCGCCAGCAGCCCTTGGCGCCTACCACTTTCACTTGGACACAAGCTGCCCAAACCAAGGCAGTCAGCGCCCGACCTGCTCCCTCAGCCCTCCAAACGGTTCAGCATGGTCCCAGACCAGTTCAACCAGCCTAGATCCATATCCCAAGCCTAGATCCATCTCCTTACTACAGATCTGACCGATCTTGGCTCAAGCTTTGCAGCTAGAGTCCATTACACTTCCACAACTAAAGCAGACGTTTACCATCCCAGCTCTTTCACTTCAAATGGCAAACAACACCTATCCCGACAGGTCGCTGAACTCACAAGCGCCCTTATGCAGCAGACTACCTTAGTGAGTCAGCTCTTCCAACGCACCGAGATACAGCGTGCCCCAAACGAGGTGTCCCGACGCAGGACAAGGGCAGGCGATGACGTTTCTCTCTAACAGCGTCCTGGTAAGCAACCTGTCGACTAGCCACAAACCGAATGTTTTGGCAGTATACATTCCTGCCTGACCCTCGAAATACCGTAGACTCTCATCTTAGGGCACAGAGAAGCATGCACTCTCGGTTAGGCCCTCAAAAGAACATACATTCACGGTTAGGGCCACACTTCAATAATCAACATGGACAACCTTCCAGGCAAAGTGTTATACGCGGCTAGGCCCACAATGAGCATCATCCATCTTACATCGGAGTAGGCAGTATGGTGGACGGGGATAATCAATCACACAATCCGGCTCAAGTTCATCTGGCAGCCTACGAATAATCCGCTCACCTGCCAAGAACGTGCTACTTGCACAGCAGCCACGCCATAGACAAGTCGAACATAGGGAAGAGTAGCCGATAGTAGCAGTTCATAACCAGGGGTAACCAGAAGCCACACTGCCCTAGCAGAGGCAAATTCAGGAAAATGTATAGAGGAAGTCTTTCGTAGAGACCATAGACGAAGCCTTTCGTAGAGACGTGGCTCACATGGGTAGATCATTTTTCACCGACAAGATCAAGCAGACGGAGCCCCACGTAAGTTCAATACGTCATATTTCACCCTATTCAAGGGAGATTGAGACCCAGAAAAGCACTTGAAACACTACTACATAGCAATGATCCTCTACAAGGCCAATGACGCCTTAATGTGCAAATATTCGCCACCACTTTGCTAGGCGAGGCGCATTATTGGTTTCATACCCTGCCTCCACAGTCCATCCGGAGTTTCAATGAGCTTTCGGTAGTTTTCACTAAGGAGTACTCATCCTACCGCTCGATCAAGAAGAAGTCTGATCATCTCTTCAACATAAAAAAGAATCCAAATGAGTTGCTTAGCGACTATGTCAAGAGGTTCAAGGCAGAAAATATCACATCCCGGCCCGGGCCCCCACCACATCCCGGGCCCCGCCTTCACCGTAGCACAATATTGTCCGCTTTGGGCCCCGACCACGCCCTCACAGTTTTGTTTATGGAAACTCACACGAGAACTTCCCAGTGGGTCACCTATCAGGGGATTGCTCTCGCGCGAACTCACTTAACTTCAGAGTTCTGATGGAACCTGAAGCCAATAAGCTCCCAAAAAGCCTAGTGCTAGGTAGAGATGGGAATATACATATAAGGCTTACAGGATCCACTCCCCTGGGCGATGTGGGATGTTACAATCATACTACCTATGGGACGAACAAAACGCAACATGTTCACTAAGGTCTGAATAGCTCGTTCAGACTAATAGTTAATCTAAGGGTGGAAAAGTAATACTAAACAAAATCTAGTACTCATAACCTCCAAAAAGACTTCCAAAGACTTGGAAGTGATACGCCCAGGGGAGTGGATCCTGTAAGCCTTATATGTATATTCTCATCTCTACCTAGCACAAGGCCTTTTGGGAGCTCACTAGCTTCGAGTTCCATCGGAACTTCGAAGTTAAGCGAGTTCGCGCGAGAGCAATCCTATGATGGTTGACCTACTGGGAAGTTCTCGTGTGAGTTCCTAGAAACAAAACTGTGAGGGCGTGGTCGGAGACCAAAGCGGACAATATAGTGTTACGGTGTAGTCGAGCCCTGGATGTGGTGGGGGCTTGGGCCGGGATGTGACAGAGAAGGCAAAGATAGTCGATTGCAACGACTCGATCACCAGTGCAGCCTTCCAAAAAGAACTCCCAGCAAATCATCTCTTATTCGGAGAATTAATCATGAAGGAAGACCTGACCCTATCAGACTCATTTGCTCTGGCAGAGAGGCATGCGCTTTGGGATAAGGCCCGATGAGTAATCAAGGCACCTAAGCAGCCTTAGAATAAGTCTGAGGCAGCCCAAAAGAAGGTAGACAAGAAGCATTCCAACGACCGAGGCAGGTAGGGGACCACGCGTAGAGATCGGTCCCCAATAAAATGATGTTAATCCACCAAGAACTATACCAAGTTCTCGATCCCGGTCAACCAAATCCTCCGCGACCTCAAGAATGAACCTTAGTTCAAGCTGCTAAGACAATCTATATGAGACACCTCCAAGTTGGATCACACCAAGTACTGCGCGTTCCACTAAGGTCTCAATCACACGACCAACATTTGCTATACTTGTAGGGACTATCTAGAAAAGCTGGTGAAGGAAGGAAAATGCAACAAATACCTGGACAAGCCAACCGCGCAGCCTAAAAGGAAAGCAGAAGATGAGTCATCTGCCAAGACCATCAGAATCAACGGCATCTTCACTGAGTCTAAATACTTAGGGGCCGCAAACAACTCCAAGAAGAGGAAGATCTAGCAGGCTATAGCAATCTCCCAGGTTCAGACAATCAACCCCAAACCTGGACCCATTGTTGGTTTCACCAAGCAGTTAGTGTCCGTTCAACTGGCACATGTTATAGTCAACATAGTGATGGTGGGCAACGGTAGCACAGTAAATCTACTTTAACTATTCGTCATTCAGAAGATGGGCCTGGAAAACACGATAATACGCCGAGTAGAGGTATTTACCGAATTCAATGGATACACTTCAACTGTTATTGGCAACATAAAATTTGATGTGAGAACACAACCAATAGTCTCAAAGCAGACGTTCTTTATAGTCAGCAACCCGTCTCTTTATAACGGGATTCTTGGAAGGCCCTGGTTAGTGAAACTAGGCGCCGTAACCTCCATCGAGTACCAGAAAATCCGATTCCACATCCTGGAATGAGGAGTCTGAGAGATTAAGTCTGACCAGGCTGCATCCTGACAATGTTAGGTGCAAATGCTGAAGGAGTCAAAGAAGAAGTTTTTCACCCTCGTAAGAGCTACTGGGGTTGAGAATGACAAGTCTGCTACCAAATAGCAGCCACAGTATTTGGATCAAGAAGATGGCATTCATAAGGACATGTCGACAGAAGAAAAAAATGGAAGCCAGAAGAGGATGCCGAATACATCATTCTTTATCCCGAGCAGCCGAATAAAATGGCTAGAATCAACTCACGACTAAGCCTAACTACAATCAACCATTTCCTCTCGCGCTTAACAGATCGATGCAAGCCCTTTTTCAAAGCCATCAAGAATGCGTAAAGAAACAAATGGGACGACGAGTGCGAGAAAGCATTTCAAGACTTGAAGAGATATTTGACATCCCCTTCGCTACTATCTAAGCTAGAAGCAGCCGAGGAATTATACATCTACTTAGCAGTCTCAGATGTAGCAATAAGCTCTGCCCTCATACGAGAAGAGATGGGGGCCATACCAGTATTCTACACTTCTAAAGCTCTCCTCGATGCGGAAACAAGATACCCGAGGATTGAAGAGCTAATTTTGGCACCAGTTGTTGCAACTCAGAAGCTCAAACCATACTTTCAGGTGCATACAATCGTCGTTTTGACTCAGTATCCCTTGATATCTATCTTACATGGTCCAAACGCTTCTCAATGAGTGATGAAGTGGGCATTGGAACTCAACCAATACGGCTTGGTTTACCGACCCCGTACAGCGATAAAAGCTTAGGCCTTGGTAGACTTCATAGCAGAGTTCACTCCCCAAATGTGCCCCCAAAGGCCGCACCAACCCTTTCTGACAAAGACTTTTCGCTCTTGCACGTCGACAGTTCATCCAACTACAAGGGCTCTGGAGTAGGCTTGGTTCTCATCACCCCAAATGGCTCGATGCTTGAGCAAAGCAATTACTCTAGGCTTCGAAGTATCAAACAACGAAGCAGAGTACGAGGCCTTATTGGCAGGCCTCCGAATGGCACAAGATCTGACAGTCAAGAAGCTCGTAATCCATTCTGATTCTCAGCTCATCACTAGCCAGACTACTGGGGAGTATGCAGTAAATAATCCAAGAATGGCAATATACCTCGAAAAGGTACAAAAACAGCTTGAGGCATTTCAAACTTACACCCTCACACAGGTGCCACGGGCAGACAACGCTCATGCAGATGCCCTGGCAAACTTAGGCTCAGCTTTGACCACCAGTTCAAATGTTCTATCCCGATCAAGTATTTGGGAAAGCCAAGTATAAAAGAGCAACAAGCAGCCGAGGTGTTACAAGTCAATAAAACCCCAAGCTGGTAAGATCCCATCATCGACTACCTAGTTTATGAGACACTCCCTGCATAAAGATTGGAAGCTAGGAAGCTCCAAATAAAGGTGGCACGCTACTACATGTGGAACGGCATTCTTATCTGAAGATCATTTTCAGGCCCACATCTCTGCTTCCTAGTACCTCCTGACGACTTGAAAGTTCTGAGCTCGATCCACAAAGGAGTTTGTGGAAACCACTCAAGAGGTCGATCCTTAGCACATAAGATCTTCAACTTCAGCTACTACTGGCCAACCGTGCATCAAGACGCTAAGGAATTTGTTTAAAAGTGCGACAGCTGCCAACACTTCAAGCATGTACCCGCACTGCCTGCTAGCGAGCTTCACCCGCAAACAAGCCCATATTCATAGTGGGCAATTGACCTGGTAGGGCCCATGTCGCCGACTACTAAGGGTAGAGGCATGATGATCATGGCAACCAACTACTTCACCAAGTGCGTAGAAGCCGAGCCCATAACCACCACTACTCAATCATTCATAGAGCCACTTCATATGGAGGAACATCATCTGCCTGTTCGACATCTCTCAATCTATCACCACGGATAACGGCCCGAAATTTGTAGACAAAGACTTGGCGAAGTTCTTCTAGAAATATGGCATCAAGTAGCACATGTCTACGCCTAGATATCCCCAAGGCAAAGGGTAGGCAGAGGCATCCAACAAGATAATCCTGGAATGCCTTAAGAAATCCCTTACAGATAAGCAGGGGAAGTGGACAGACAAACTTCTCAGTGTCTTATGGGCGTATCGCACGACCAAATGACGAGCAATTGGTGAAACTCATTTCTCCTTGGCATTTGGTTCACAAACAATCATCCCTCCCAATGTTATCATGCCGAGAATCAGCACTATACTACCAACTTTAGAGCAAAACAGAAAGGAAATGGCCACAAATCTAGATTTTGCAAAGGAAGAACGCGAGAATGTCATCACCTGCATTGCAGTCTACCAGTAGCAGTTCATCTCCAACTACAACAAAAGGGTAAAGATCCGGCAATTTCAGCCTGCAGATTTAGTTCTAAGATAAGCATTAATTACTGCCAGTTACTATGTAGTTTCTACCTTTCAGCTAAGTTTGATATCCTTCATCTCATTTTTTTCAATGAAGATTTCCGAAGCTATGCATCACTTGGCTCGACTACGTATTTGCAATAGCTATCTACTCCTGCTCTCATTGAAGATCGTGCCCAATCAGAGACTTATCGCAGGAATTGCGCCCCCCCAGGGACCAACCTTGCTCTCCCCCTAGGAGAGGGTAAACTATGCACTCAAAATATCCAGATGTGGATGGGTCGGGCTGCCCTGGTGTAACTAGAGCACTGTGGCCTGTGCTGACATCCCTATAAGTAGCCATAATGGTCTCTTTCAAAGCTTAGCTAGATTTGAAGAATTTTAGGCCTTAGGATTAATCTGCGAGGACTCGGGCCTCAGAGATGGAGGAGGCACGGTGCCTCCCGGCTAAGCATTATGTATATGACCAACTAGTGATCTTCATGTTACGGAATAGTATTCCCTCTACATGTTAGAGGAACATCCCTTTTTATCATCCGCGATATGACTAGCTAGCATTCGCAGCTGAGCATCCCATGTGCAATACATAGGTGATCTCTATGAGGATACGGAATTATAGCTTCAGTTGCACGCATGGGGTGCATGCGGTTGAGCATCTTGATGTGACCAGCTAGCGTAAGGAGCTGAGCATCTTGTTTGTGACCAACTAGCAATCTCTGCGTATCCTTGGAAACCTAAAGCCACAACTAATTCAACGAGCAGCCTACGAATTCTGGAAGATCCCTGGGAACCTAAAGTCGCTGCCTACTTAACCAGCAGCCTACAATTTTTGGAAGTACCTGGGAACCTAAAGTCGCTGCCAATTCAACGAGTAGCCTACAATTTCTGGAAGATCCTTGGGAACTTAAAGCAGCTGCCAACTCAACGAGTAGCCTACGATTTTTGGAAGACTGCCTACGGTACACCCTTCGAGCAGTTAGCGGCAAAAACCTATACAACCATACAATCTTGTGAAAGGTTAACAGGTTAGTGCAGAACAACCCCTTGGTTTACATTGATTCCTAAATTGTTGTGCTACTTGATACGCAGCCTACAAAATTAGTTATATAAAGTGCAAAGAGTTCTTTCAAACCACTGCCCATGAAATTCCATAGAACCTCACACTTTTGATGCAAAAGGTTAACGAATTTCGTGTCCTAGCAATTTTTAGTATGCTATGATACAGGCAACGCAGCTCAAAGGATTGGAGAAATGACGACCAACTAAGCAACATATGGTCAAAAGGCAACAACGCGTGATAAAGCTTAGCAGTTCAACGCCCTAGAAGATCAAACTTAACAACTGAGCAGTCATACAGACTTGCTACTTTTGTAAGTAAGGCGCTTGGCTGCTGACTCTTTGGTTAACAGCTTTACAGAGGTCCTAAACCTAGATCGGCAATCACATAAGTCATGCAAGCCCATTTGCTTATTAAAAAGCAGCGCACTTCGTTAACGACCTTGTGATTAAAGATCTAGTGGACCACCGATATGAGACATGCAACTATGGAGGCCATTCAGCCTTGCAAGTTAGAAGTTTCAAAAAATGCCTCAAGCAAGCAAAGATTCACACTCGACAACCCGAATTTGGCACCTAAAGTAATGAAAATGGGCTTGAATGCTTTGCTTACAGCAACCTACTCGATTGTCCATTCTACGAAAAAAGCTTAAAGCAAGGCAAAAAGGCGAGGGTGAAGTAAAGTAAAGAAAATCAGTTAATTAATTTTTAACAAATTGGTAAACTGGCACGAAGGCCAACAGAGTTCAAGCAAAGGAAAAAGCAAAGAAGGAAAGGAAAATAAAGTAAATCCTAAAGCATAGCTAAAAAGACTACTCTTCAACAGCTTGGACATCTTCAGCAACCGCATCGCTCTCAACAGCACCAACCTCTCGCGCTTCATCTACAGCTGCCCCATATTTTGGCAGCACTGTCATCAGCCGCCTCTACCTAGGCTGCTTAATCTTCAGCTGCCCCACCAATGGCGCTCTCGAATGAAAACTTAAGCAGATCCTCTGAAGAAATAGTAAAAAGCTCGAGGTTCTTATCAGAGAAGGCGTAATTATATGGCATGCCAAGTAAATGATCTATACAGCTAAGCTTGTAGAAGTCAGCATGACCTTGGGCAATGACAACCTCAAGACTGGACTTCTCGCTCCTCAACTGCTTATTATCTTCAATCAAGTCAGTACGAGCACTCTGCAACTCATCTAGTTCCTTCTTCAGGTTCTCGTTGGCAGACAACGCTCCTTACAGCTCCACCTCCTTGGACTCAAGTTTACTAGCAGCCTTCTTGAGTCGAACCATGTCGTTATGCATGGCGAGCAGCTCTACATCCTTGGCATCAGGGGCGGTTCAAAATTATGAAATGGCATGCTCAACGTCCTGCACTAGTAACACTTGGACTTCAATCTCATTCTTTACAATGTCATACTCCCCCAGATCACATCAAGCTGAACCTTCAAGTCACTGATCTCTTGGCGAACAATCTCAAGCTACTGAGCAGTGAGGGCAGAGACATCATATCCTTTCAAAAAGGCAAGTTCAAATTCCAACTCTTTAATTTTATCAGCAGCCGAGCAAGTTTTTGCTACCATGGCTGCCACTATTTCCCTATCAGCATTGGCGTCATCCTGCTTTATACAAGTGTACTCGGCTGCCAATATCATAAATTTCTGCATCATAGCAAGCAGAGAACCCCTTATCGACTGAGTCTCACACCTCGCAAAGAAACTGGAGTCGACAACTTTGTTCACACCATCAACAAACTTGGCACATGCCTCTGTGTCCTCAAGCAGATCGGGCTTCAACAACGCATGGATCTCAGAAAACTCCCATGAAGATGGTTTGGCAGGCTGATCACGACTGCTTATACTGGCAGGCGCTTCCTTCTCAACAAGAAGGGCCAGCCCTGGCACCGCCTTGGCTGTGAAATCACCGTCCTTGCTATTTTCCGTTACATGCACCTCCGAAATCAGATCGAACTTAAGCACGGAAGATTGCCTCAGAATAAACCCAGGCACAAGGGGCATGGGGCATGACAGAGCTTCTCCGCTGCGCAATCTTGTCAGCAATAGTTCTAGCAATCTTCGAAGCAGCAGGCTTCACAAGCTCAGATCCAGCAGCCTCTTTCTTCCCCTTGGAAGAAGTTAAGTCAATCACGAGCCTCTCAGCAGTGGACGAACCCTCGCAAGTAGCAGAGGAGTCTTCAGCTTTTTCTCCACCGACAGCTCTCGAGCAAGCGACGAAAATCTCTTTCTTCCGCCTTCGTTTGCAATAGGCTCCACAGTGGCGATCGAACGAGCAAATGCCTTACCCTTGATCCTCTTAATCTCTTCTAATGAGGGCAGCTCACCTTTCTCCCTACAAATAGGACTGAGTAGCCAACGTCATTCACGGTATTCAGCAGGGATCCCCAAAGCAATGTGCACCTTCTTCATGTCTAGATAAGTCTTAGGAATTAAACCAAACTCTGAATCTACATAAATGAATGAGAACAAATCAAAAGGAAGATCAGCAAAAGTATAAAGTAGCTTAGAGACTAAGCAGCTTACTTACCATCGCTGAAGGCAGTCGGAACGTGCCCCCAGGCGACGAGTCGGATTTCCACTCTCTGCTGAACTTAAGGGTCTCCCTAGACCAGTCATGATCCCCTTTGCTCGAGTAATCGAGGAACCTATGGCAGGTCCTCAACTGCCCAACACCGTCAATGTGACCTAAGTCAAAAAAGTACCAAAACTCGTTGGCAGTCAGGTCCAAGTCAAAGAACCTACTCAAGTTGTGGAACCCCACCATCACACGAACTGCGTTCGGAGAACACTGAGCAAAAGCACTCTTCATGGAGCATATCACCTCTTGGAAGAACCGAAGCATGGGAAAGGTGAACCCCAACACGAAGTAGTAGGGGTTAAACTTGATAGCTCTCCTAGAACCGCATAGCTCATGGCTGCTACCATCCTTGGCCCACTTCACGCTAACCATAGACGAAATTGCGTGCTTAAACATCTCAAGGAAGTTCATGAACTGCTTATCGGAACCTACCTTGACATGAGCAGCTCTAAAGTAGCTTAGCTTACTTGCAGATCCGCTCTGACAATACAACGGCGAAATAAATTCATCATTATTGTGGGTCGTGGAAGACATGTTTGAAAATCCTACAATGGTGCAAGGAGAAATTATTAGAATGCTGCTCAAGGAAAAAAAAAATCAAGATCAATATAACAGGAGCCCAGTAGCCATGCCAGGCTCTACGGCCTGGTCTCATTTCCTCGACCCAAATAGCGCAGCAGCCTAGATTACATGGCAGGGGGCAGGCACCCCAGTACTGCCTCTCTTCCCTTCACGGCCTAATTCAAATGGAGGGAGGGCTGGTGCCCCCACGCCTCTCTCTCTCTATCTCTCTCTCATCTCTCCCAAGATACATATGCCCAAGCCCAGTAGCCCCTTCAGTCACATGGCCTGGCGCCTAGTGGCCCATCTCGAGTAGCCCAGAATCGGCGCCCTAGCCCCCAGGTCCACGAGAGCCTAGCCGAGCCGCGCCACACCAACCCCTTGGCTCCTTGCCGAGCCGAGCCTCCTGCAGCAGCAGCACAGCAGCCCGACTACTGCCACTTTTCACTACTTGTCGACCCTCGTCAAGCCAAAAATTCAAGCCCCGAGGCTCCAAAAAATCAAGAAGAAGGAGAAAAAAAAATTTCTTACCTTGGAAAAGAAGAAAAGCAACGGAATACAATTCTTTACGCTGGCAAGCAAAGAAGATTGATATGGGAGGGGGAACAAATATCCTCCGGCTTTCTCTCTTTCTTGTGGGGTTTTAATTGCACTCCAAAATTATTTAACCCCTGCTTGACGCAAACTTAAATAGGTTTTGGTGGCAATTACACATTCCCTTACATAGAAGAATTTAAATTCCAAGTCAAAGAGGAAATCTACATCAAATTGGGACACAAACTCCATTACAGCTTTGGATTCCTACACCTCCTGCCCTTTCCTCCGAGCAGCCCAGTAGGTGTGGGAGCATTTGTGGAGCCAAAAATAATCCCAAAAATCATGGAGTTGACACGTGGATTATTTCTCAAGAAAGACAAGGCTGCCTTTATTAAATAAGCAGGGAGCAGCCTCATTCACCATGCACAGCTGAGGTAGAGCAGGTAGAAATCAACGACTGCTTAAGGCACCCCTACCCGTGGGAAAAGTCAAACGTATTTATGATAGAATAATCCCTTATCATAAATACATTCCTAATCAGAGAATACCTCTTTCAAGTAAGTTATCATAATCTCATTTATTTAGGATATTTACTTAATTATTCAAAGATATTTATTTACACAAATATCTTAGAATATTCTCTCCCAAATGCCACCCTAGGGTCGGCCACCTCTAAACCCTAAAGGGCCATCCCATCTCCTCCCTTTCTCCTATAAATAATCCATTTATCTCCCAAAATTCAGAGAAGCTTGAGCTACCCCTAAAGAGGCTTTTTGCTTCTCACAAACACTCAAACACATTCTTTACATAAGTCTAACTTTGGCATCGGAGATTCTTCAGCCAAAGCCCCCTTTCCACCCCCCCCTCAAATTCATCGTGGGCGCATGAGACTTTTAGCCTTAATCTTAGGTGTTATTATTTTGCAAGTGCAAATTCGTCAATCAAGGAAAGGCGAAAATTTGCATCCACAATGGGGACTTTATTTATTCAGAGGAATTTGTTAAATTAATTTTACAAGTTTAATAAGTTTATGTAGATCTAGAAGATTGAAAAAAGGCACGTCATTCCTCAAGAACTGGAATAAGATAGTAAGAGTCAAACGCAATTTCGAGTGCAAAATAAATGCTCTTAACAAACGAAGTTCAAGCCCTTGTATGTTGAAACAAGAAACCGAATTTCATTTCATCTTTTGAATCTATTTTCATAATTTAACATAAATAATAAATTGAAAAATAAAAAAGTAGAAAATTAACCAACTTCGAAGGTTCAACGTAAGGGGTGGGTCTGCAGGTTAGCTACCTTCTCTCATAGGTAGACACGACGCAATCCCTCAAAGTTTTGACGAGCCCCCTCATTTCTCTCCTCCATTCCCTCCCCACCTAATATATAAACATTTTGTATATTCATCCAATCACTCCATCCTTACAAGTTACAAGCACATTTGCTCTTCAATCCTTTTTATCTTAATTTCAAGTTTCTACATCAGCAAACACCGGGAGCCTCAACCAGTACCTTTTTTCACTTCCAAGTGCGTATATCATATTTTTGCTTCAACTCATGATTCTGTATTTTGTTTTATCGTAAATAAACCATGATTATTACCAAAACCCTTGTTTTTGTTTTGCTTTAGATCTTTGTTTAGGCTTCCTAATCTTGTAATTAACAATCTTGTCTTTTATGGGGTAGTTCTTGTTCATCACTTTTTTTTTTTACAGAAAAAACGTGTCTTTGATTAAGGGTAAATCATCATATTAATCACCCATTATAATCCTGTTATATTTACCTCAATATTTGGATTCGTAATTTGGTCCTCCCAGGCAATGATTTATTCAAGTCTGTTCATTGTTTACTCATCAATATCCTATTTGTTGTTTCAATGTTCTTTTTTTACTGCTAGCTGCATGTGATGTTTTATCTTACCCCTTTACTTTTTACCTGCATATGGTTAGAGATGTCTGAAGGAAAGGAAGAAGAAACTAAAACCCAAAAAGCTCCCAAATTGAATGAGAGGATTCTTTCATCTCTGTCAAGGAGATCAGTTGCTGCACATCCTTGGCATGATCTTGAAATTGGTACCTACAGTTTGACCCTAAAATAATTCTCTAACTTTTGCTTTTACCTTTCTTTTCGGTAGCGATTTTGATGCGCCTTTTTAGTCATGCACTCCAAATTGAATATTTTACTGTTTTTTACGCACTCACGTAAGTGCAGGAGGCTAGAGAATGAGCGTTAAACTCACTAGCTCTTTTCTTTCGTTCTTTCGTTTCGTTGTTTTTTCCTGGAATAAACTGATCATGATGCAAAATCTTTGTCTGCAGGACCTAGTGCACCCAATGTTTTCAACGTTGTATGTATCTGCTCCGTATCAAATAACTTGAGCCAAAGCAAGTGACTAGAGGAAATCATAAATGCTGTTAATAAAATGTTGCTAATTAATTGAATTGTTTGTTGGATTGGTTCAGGTTATTGAGATAACAAAGGGAAGCAAAGTCAAATATGAACTTGACAAGAAAACAGGACTGATTAAGGTGTGAAATTAAAATTCACAGCTCTGAATTACCTTGAGAATTACTTTCTGCATATTTCTAGTATCTAAGTTCAGATGGTCCTTAAATGTTTTACATAAATTCTCAGGTTGATAGGATTTTATATTCGTCGGTGGTGTACCCTCACAATTACGGTTTCATCCCTCGTACCCTGTGCGAAGACAATGATCCACTGGATGTTTTAGTTCTCATGCAGGTGATTTATCAGTTTTTTTTAAGTCATCATTTCAAAGAAATTTCGTTAACAAAATTCCATTAGAACGTAGAGTATAAGTAATGCAGTATTGATGAGTATTTATATAAATCGATGAATAAACAGGAACCTGTACTTCCGGGTTGCTTTCTGCGAGCCCGAGCCATTGGAGTAATGCCCATGATTGATCAGGTTGAGCCTCTACTACTTCTTTCTATAACTGTTCAGCTTTGTGCATGAACTTTCACGATTACTGATTCATGTTTTTAATCCAGGGAGAGAAAGATGATAAGATCATCGCAGTCTGCGCAGATGATCCAGAGTACAGACATTTCACTGAGCTCAATGACCTACCCCCTCATCGCCTTTCTGAGATTCGTCGCTTCTTTGAAGACTGTATCCTTCAGTTCACAATCATACTTAAAAACTTAATGCATCACTTTAGATGTTGCACCATTTTTCTTAACATACTGTATAGACAAGAAGAATGAGAACAAAGAGGTTGCAGTAAACGCCTTTTTGCCCGTTAGCACTGCTCTTGAAGCTATCCAGTACTCAATGTAAGTTTTATCTTTAGGAACCACAAGCTTCCGAGACATGGCAGTCGAAGCTCTAATGTTTCTTGTTGCTTAAGAAAGAGATTATAAATTGATGCAGTGTCTAACTTGTATGTTTTGGTGCAGGGATCTTTATGCTGAGTACATACTCCACACCTTAAGGCGGTAAACACACAAACTACAACATTCCACTAATTACAGATAAGTCATTTTGTCAATGGCAGAAGGAAGATTTCATGCAGAACTTCCCCAGTTTTACCTTTTCTGTTCTGGATAATGATTGGTGATTGTTTGGTTGATTAATGAAGTTGAACGAAATCATTAGAGAATGTTGTTTTCCATTTCACCTTCAATGCGGTATCATCTTCGAGTTTGGGGCTTATAGCTTCAGTGGTAGAGCATCTCGCCACTGTATTCACAACAAGAGTTTGACTCTTTCTCTCAGCATCCTTGGACTTTAAAGTGGAAAAAAATTATCATCTTCAAATATTCTCGGATTTATAACTTGTGTCCACAATTATTACAAATTTACTTTGTTAATTTGCTTATTTTATTTATCCAGTTGGAATGAAGAATGTGTTTCAATCCTTTAAAACAATGATTTATTTTCAATTTGGACATGAGAATTCAAAAGATTGGATTTAGAAAATCCACCTCTGCTAGCAACATCATCGACATTGAAACCTAGTAAACAAGGGGCCAAGCAAATTTTGACAATGAGTAAATACATACAACAGTAGGAAGAAGTTAAATACAAACAACAGTAGCAAATTTTGACAATAAGTAAAATCATACAGCAGTAGGAAGGAATTAAATACAAACAACAGTAGCAAATTTTGACATTGAATCCTTGCTACCTTCCTTCCCCTTCTACCTCCTCTCGTTCTGTTCCCATCCTGCAATTAGGTTTGAATCTTGATGAAAGGAACTGCGTCTCGTCTTTTAGACTTGCAATTAAGTTTGATGAAAGGAACTACATCTCGTCTTTTAGACCACTTTTTAACGATCATATTTGCAAAAAATCAATCAAATTGGAAACATTTCATTTATCCAACTAGTACCGTATAAATAGACGTATCTAGTGCTTGGTTGAACAACTAATTATCACTTTGTTGATCAAATGTCTAAATTGTTTTCGATTTGGTTGATTTTTTTTTGTAAGTCCGAAGAATAACGGACCACAGAGAAAGTACCAAGGAGCATAATAGCTAACACCAAATCTTCTCTTACATCGTATTGCTTGTGTGAGAAGCTGAAGTTTCAAACTTTTGGTTCACAAGACTAGAACTTGTGACTTAATCCGATAAAGCAGAGACTGACTGCCACTAAACCAAATGATCATGTGCATATATTCGTGATTTCGAATAGGTAAAACCCCATTATATATTGGACCCCAATCATAACCAGCTAAATGAAACTTTGTTAAAATAATTTCCTGCTTGCATTTTCTACTTTTATTCAATTCGATAAGCAGTGTACATTTAGAACGCTCGAGGTAAATTACAGCTTGTTCTTGGTAAACAGCAATGCTGAGGCATTCACAACCAGAAAAATAGAGTTGCAAACACCAGCACCAGTCATGCCATCATGAGTATAACTTATTTAAAAGTTCCAAGAGAAGAACTGCTGCCGAGTCCTTGGCCTTCTTAACACTGGGCATAGGCTCCCCGACGCATTCGTCTGTCCATCCCCTGTCTGAGGTATTCACATGTACGGAAAATGTGAACTTCTTTGCATGTGCAGGGCCACCCTCATTTACACACCTAAAAATACAAACATATCAAACGTTTTGAAACAATACAAAACCAACTAAATTTAAAATGGAATAAGAGCTAGAAAAGCTTGAATCCCTACAAAACTACAACTTCCAAATTTATCCTTAATTCCACGTACTTCTCTAGTGATAGTAAGTGTTGATGATGTGTTCAGAACTTCTTACCGGTAGGATGGCATGGGCCAATTTTTACGCAAGCTTATGTCATTCAAGGTTTGTCGGGTAAATGTTTGACTACCCTTCTTCTTCTTCCCATTCTCTTCCTTCTCTTTTGCTTCAGCTGTTTCCTTATCTTTCAATGCAGCAAGTGCATTCCTAGCAGCCAGTTTCTGTGCCATCTTCTTTTGCGGATTCTGAGCAATTGCCATCTGGATGCCATCAATGAAGACTTCAACTGTAGCCACATTTCCACTTCGAGTGGCTTTGTATTCCAAGCCTTCAGCCTGTTGCTGGCATCTTTCTTGCAGCTCACGCACAGGATGCATTGGCAGTGTCTCTGGAGTAACCATTGGTTGCAACAGAGGTTGAAAGACCTATGGCCACAGAGACGGAAAAACCAGAAATTCATGGATTAATTTCCCAAACTCATCACCAAAGAACATCGAAAACTAAAAATGCAGATTACGTGCCTTGAGTGAGATCTACCTTCCAAACAGCTGCAGTATTATGTCCACTGTCGAGAAAAATGGCACCTGCAATAGATTCAAAAATGTCACCAAGAACCTTTGGAGCTTTGCAATCTCCCAAACCAAAGGAGTTGAACCCTGGCTTTGATAATTCATTTCCGACTTCTTTCACAAAGTCATTAATCTGTAAACAGAATCCAAAAACGCTAAATTAGGATTTAGGCTCTATGCTGGCAGCTAACCTGCCTAATCCGTACCATCAGCTCCCCCTTCAAGTATGAAAATCCAAAAGTTTTAAGGGTAAGAAAGGGATTTGAGTACCTGTTTTTCAAGGGCACTCGACCCATGCCGAAGGTGCACATGGAGATTATGTTTCACAGCAACACGTGCAAAGTTTTCATTGTTAACAGCAGCAGCTCGCAGGTCAGTCAACCTGCCTGGAGGTAGATTTGTGTAGGTGAAGAACAAGTGCCTTGTAATGAGATGATCTAAGACGGCATCACCAACAAACTCCAGCCGCTGATAACAGGATACTCCAGCAGATGGTCGAGAAGCATGACTAATGGCTTCTATCAAAAAGACCCTATCATTAAATTTAAAATTCAAAGCACCTTCTAAGGTATCAAAGTTGACACTCCTAAGTACACTCTCTGGAACGCTAGATGGCTTCGGTATGCACTCTAGCCCATCGAGATCAAGCTCTATCTCAATTCCAATCCATTTCATGAGATGGTTAGCAGCATTTTTCCCACCTTCAACATAATAAACCCCGATAAGTGCTTCGACAACATCTGCAAGGGTCTTGCTAGAGAGGACTCTATAAGAACTCAAATCACCTTCAAGCTCCCCGTCCTCCAGCTCATCATCCTCATATACATCACCAGTGCGATCCATTTTCCCTACAGGATTATCCTCATCAAACAAGGATGATTCTCCGTCATTTGTATACTCATCAAAGACGGGTAACACCCCAGGAGCAGCCCACCGAGATGGAGAAAAGCGATCTGATTGAATATATGACTGAAGTCCTTTTTTCAATGCATACTGGTACAAAACCATGTTGCTAACCACTTGTTGTCTCATCCTAGTAAGCTGACCCTCGTGTTTCTGAGGGTATTTAAGACATAGAAATCGACTAACAACCCATTTCAGGTAAGCATCACCCAGAAGCTCTGCTCTTTCGTAGCAAAATGTCTCCTGGCACGAAGCAGCTGTCAGGGCTTCCAAGATCTGTAGACAGGCAGGTAACACACGTTAACCAAGTAATTAATAGCCAGTTAAACTAAGCACTTGAGATGATAAAATACCTTTGAAGCAGGGACAGGATAGTTTATCATATCTTTAAGTTCGACTGCAAGCAGCATGCTTTCAACCCTTCTCATTATTGATGGTAGTCTCTGGGCACCACGGACAAGTGATCCAGGCAATGGGTGTACTAAACACAGCTCGGGAGGGAGGAAAACATAGTACGTTTTGTCAAGAATGTCTTCAGATTCACCATCTTGTTCTGCATAAAAGCTCCATTAACTCAAAAAAGAAAAAAAAATAGGTGAAATGTAAATTAATTTAAGGGTAATAAGTGAAGCATACCTTCCGCGTGTTCAAATCGCGGGGAGAGGAGATTCTTGCAATATGAGACACCGCGCCCTCTTATAAGAGGTTGTTGCTTATAGACCAACTCAACTCCATACCTATTTAAAGAAAGATCAAAAAGCCAAATGCACCCTATATTGTGCAAGAAGAAAGAAGAAAGCTTCTCCAATCTGTAAGGATTCGCAACTATGGCACTGGAAAATTTATTGGAACATTCCATTGATGAATCCAAAAAATTTCCACCCGGCAATAATTAGCTACTTCCTTCCAGATTAAAATTTGGTGGTGTTTGGTTCGTGAAAAATGAAAACAATTTTCATTACCCCAGCAATGAAAATGAATATGTTTTCATTCACTTTCTAACAATTCTAAAAACAAAATGCTAATCAGGAACCAAGCACCACCTAGCTTTCCCCTTCTTCAAGCACGTAATCTCGGGCACATCAGCCATCCATTAAGAATCGACTCGTTTCTAGGTTTACCATAATAAATCTAAAAAGGCATATTAAAATAACTAAAAAAAAAGATCAGACAATCTAGAATGGAAAAGCGTATCATACTTTTGCTTGTAATAATCAGCATATGAGCTGTACTCCACAGGGCCAAGGTAGCCTTCTTTCCGGGGGAAAGAGTTTTCTGCCGTCATATCATAGCATATTGAATCCACATAAAACCTCTTCCCTGAGTGAGCAGCTGTCACAATCTTCCCGACCAAGCCTTTTACACTGACACATGTAGTATCTGCCATAAATAACTTGTCTTTGGGAAAATCCACCAGCTTCCTAATTTTTAGGGCATTCCGATCAGGAATCAATCCAGAAGCTTTAACAACATCAAACTGTGCCACGGCTCCTCTGATACCATAGGTTGGATGGAATTTTTGTCCAAAAGCCATGCCATGACGCAATTTCGCAAAACCATACTCCCTTCTGTCTCCACCTAGCGTACGCTCATTTGTGCCAAGGCACACATCAGGTCGAGCTCTTTGAAGGGGATTGTCCCAAGCCTCTGCACCATTTATATTTTCAACCAGATTCCAATCTATTTCTTTCATAAGATCTACAAACTTATCGCTAACCACAGGGACAAATAAATAAGCCTTTGCATGGTCCCAAGGAGTGGTGGAAGGTTCAACATCCACGTCCAGTACAATACTCATTAATCTTACATGAAAACTTTTAAGGGATGCCAACTGTACACAAGAAATTGAAAATTTGATTAAAAATCTGTAGCTAAAATCTAAACAGTTAATCATTTCAAAATTAATCACATTCAAGTAGGGTAGTAAACTATCAACCTGACTTTCAGTAATACATATTGAACCCCTGAAAACAAGGGATGCATCTATAGTCATGGTTCGAGCGATAAATAGATCCACCGACATCGATAACACCTATTAACAGAAAACGAGTTAGCAAAGAATGGGGAATTAGAAACAGATACCATCACACCTAAAATGGTAACAAGGTACCTCTGCATCCAGTTCATTTCCTACTAGAACTGCGAAGTCCGGAACTTGAGTCAAGAAAGGATCTTTTGAAGAGCCAGAGTTTACACATTTCACGCCATACATGTAAACATGAATTAATTCCAAGTCACAGCCCAAATCTCTTCCGGATAAGATCCATTCTCCCTGAAATGCCAAAGAGTAAACTATGAATTCTGTAACAAATCTACGTAAGAAGCACGAACCTTCAACCAAATATCAGAAAAGATAAATCTAAAGCATATGACATGCAGGATGAACTTACCTTGAGGATATCAGCTACACCTTCGGGATAGAACTCTCTGTGCCTAGCAGTTCCAGGAAGTGGATCTCCGCCATCATTCTGGTCAACCTGCTCTTTTTCTTCCCCAACTCCCTTGTCCGGCAAGAGCATGTCAGTAAATGCTCCCATCTCATGGAGTTTCTTGCAAGCAGCCAAGCAAACAGCCTGCATGATAAGGAAAAGATAAGCCAAATCCTTGGATAATGTGAAGCAAAGGTATCATGATCGTAAAAAACAAAAGCATGCCTGCTGTGCAAGGTGCATTGAACTGGACACAGGACCCTCAAGTGTCTCAAATGGTGCGTTACAAGGGAGTTGAAGTTTGCATGAATATTCAGTGTGACCTCCTTGATTCTCATGCCTCACCATAACAAACTCAGGACGAAGAATTGAGTACCTGAACAACAGATTTAAGGCAAAATCAGTAATATGGACCTATTATAGTTGCTGTGGCAAAAACATTACTCTGATGAAAGAAGAACCTGTCGCTGGGAAGCTGAGAGCAGTAGAAATGGATGAGTCCAACAGCAGAATTTAAGCTCACAACAGCACCAGTTGACTCCACCTGGTACACTGTCTCTGGCGTTGTATCCGCTGAAATTAACCTAGCACTATCTTTCAGATGACTCAGATCAGTTCTCTCTATTGCTTCCTTCCGTAAAGTCTCCTCACTATTCCTGGCATTCCTTAAGAATGCTTCATGTGCCAGATTTCCTCTACAGGGCACCCGAAAGAAGAAGAGAGAATTTGATGTCAGTTATCATACGAAAAAGATAATGACCAGATTAAAGTACAAAGTGACAAATTGTTCACACAGAAAACACTTAAGTAATATTAGCCATTGTTATGTGAAAAACCATAGTGGTGACCATTACTGATATTAATGGTAATATGGAGCCCAAGCAACTAAGTACCTCTCCACCATCAAGATGTAATCAGACCCGGGTTTTCTAGCACGACCCCTGGACTGAATGTAAGCCAAAACAGTTTTTGCAAGGTCGAACCGAATAACAACATTGCACTGCCGAATATCAAGTCCTTCCTCGGCAACACTAGTCGCAACTAACAAGGTTACCTACAAAGAAGTAAAAGAAAGTTTTAGACCGGAGAAGATTGAATCTTGAAGACCGTCTTCCATTCAACTTTTGTTTATACATACACGGCCATCCTTGAATTTGGCAATAGTGTCCTGCATTTGGCAGCTTCTCATTTCCTGACTATTGTTGTGGCCGATAAGGCTAGCACACTTTATAAAACCTAAAGAAGGAAGTTCCGCGAAGACCTGCATGTTTGGAAGAACACTATTGGGTGAGGAACTTGAAACAAGAAATAATCAAAAAAGGCAAATAATATCTATGCATCATTTTTTTTTTTTTCGAAAAGAACAATATCTATTAACAAATACAACCTTGGGAAGGACTAAAGCAGACACAACTCGCTCAACAAAGACGATTGCGCGAAAATCTTCTGTATGCTGATACTTGAGAAGTGTTTTTACCAGTGACTGCACTTTTGGAGTCACCTTCCCATCAGCTATAGCAGCTCCTATTATCACATCTACATGCTCCCCACCAGAGGCAACTACACAACACAAAGAGATAACTTTAGAAGAAATGTTGATCAAATGGACTCCTTAACTCAGGGAATGAATGATGAACAGCATGCTCGAAAAAGTAAACCACCCGACTAACCATGAGTATCCGGTAGCTCTCCTTCCTCCATCTCATCAGGATCATTTCCATCACAAGAAACACCATTCTCTGAATCTGCTACTTTCTTTTCCATGTCTGAAACAGCTCCCTCTGATAGTTGACATTGTAAGAGATTTACAACTTTGCTCAGGTAGGATTCCTGAAACTTGACATCAAGCTGGTAGTTCACCCTATCGTCATTCTGTAAAGCTGTCAAGAAAGATTGTGCAACCTAGGAAAGAAACCGAATGAGCAATAGTTTCATAAAATGATTATATAACTAACTTAGGCAGAAAAATTATTAGTTGGTACCTTGTAAGCACACCACTGACCCAGTTCACCAAGCGCATAATTAATAGCCCTCAACTTTTGAATTAAGTTAACAGCCCCATCACTTTCTGTTCTTTCGGAAACACCATACACTTGGCGCAGCTCTTCCTTGGCCCCAGCATCTCTGGCTCCCATAAACTGCCATTTACTTTTCCTAGAGCTGAACTTTGCAGCTTCTTCAACTTCCGCTTCCATTTTTTTTAGCTGCTCATGAAGGGACCATAAGCTAGCTCCTTTATCATACTTCACCACTGTTTCGGAGGGCATTGGAACATGCTTTTCAAGCTCCTTGCGGTCCTTTATGGTACAAACTATGGAATCTAGTTTACTTTCAAGATTACGAATCTTTATTGCACAATCTATTTGGCTGGAAACACCTGAATGGAACATAGTTATAAGAAGCATCAATATGCAGTGATTTAAAACATTGCCATGAATAAACAAGAGTTGAATTTTCGATGTCGTAACTCAACAAAACAAAAGTACCTTTTAAATTAACGGGAGAAGCAGTCATTCCAAATACAGACGGTCTTTTCTCCTTTGGGGTTGTATGATAGAACTCAGACATCACTAAAGAATATGGATGTTTCTTCACAGCGTGATGACACTCATCCAGAATCAAGAGATTGATTGCTTCCATTTTTATGATGCTGTGCCTCAGAATGTTCAACAGAATTTGAGCTGTCATTACCAGAACCTGCAGGGGAAAATGTCAAATTGTAATCAAGGAACCGAGGACCGAGCAGGAACCATCCTAAGCCACAGATTCAATGATGGGAGTCGAGCTATCGACATTCTATTCTTGATACAGTAACGTATTGCTATTGGATGCAAAACGTTTTTAGCTAAAAACCCAAAGGATTCTTCAAGGGACATTCAGTTTTAGAAATTAATGCTACACTTCAGGGATTGATATTCTTCTGGATAAATTCTTGCTCTCCACCTTTTTCGGTTTAGATTTCATTTCCTTGTATTTTCAAACTTAAGTTTGTTATTGTACACTGCCAGTGTACTTTTTGCACTCTTTCTCACTTTTCCCCCTATAATACTATCACTCAATTGCTAATGTGCACTAGACACATTAGAGGGGCAACTATGCGGACGGAAATTAGATGATGAAAGCCAACACTACGAACAGCTTACAACAAATAATCTATTCTATTAAGAGAAGAGCCCTTGTCAACTTTTTTCCCCTTTTTTTTCAATTTTGCCTTTACTTTTGAATACACAATATTGACATGAGGATGGTAAAATAGTAATTTTGTACCTTTTGACAAAATGACAATCATATCCCTATTTTCCTATTTTACCCTCATTTTTGAGTGATGTTATTCCCACCCCAATATCTTCTCTTCCCACCCACCTTTTAATGAATTTTTAATTACAAATTTGTCCATTTGCAAAAAGACTGATAAGGACATTAATTATCTTGTTTTGCTTAAATTTTTTTTAAAAAACTTGGGCGTGGGAGATGATTTGTCTACCTTAAACCCTAACTCATATTTTCATCTCCTTTCATTACGAGAAAGTAAAAAAAATATCAATGGACTTAGAAGATGACTTTTTCATTAAACAAGTGGAAGTGACGCTTCTACGGAAGAGGTAGACGATTATATTTCCATTGAAAATGTAGAAGAATAATTTGTGTGTAGGTCATTTGAATTTGTCAATCGTATTTTTGAATTTGTCGTTGTCGAATTCTTTTGAATTTGGATACCTCTGTCGTTTCCATTTGAATTTACAGACCTTAATTAGTGGTTTTCTTTTACATATTATTTGTTATATTTTTTAAGAGAGAATTTTAGAATTTCATATGTATGTATATATTAAAGGTTATTTTGGGAATAATAGTGGGTGGGGAAATAACATTTTAATTTTTTAACTTTTTAATGTGGGTGGGAAAATAAGACAATGGGGTGGGTCTAGTAGCGACAAAATGACAATCATATCCCTATTTTTCCTATTTTACCCTCACTTTTGATACACAATATTTACATAAGGAGGGCAAAAAACAATAATTATGTAATATTAAGATAAAATATGCATTTATTAAGAGAAACTGTCCCACCATCATTTTTTCATACTCTTTTTAAAATTTTAAAAACTAATCACTCCTTAATAAAAAAACAAAAAACAAAATGAAATCGGCTAGTATACATTAAAAATTCATAAGCGAAGCAGACCAAAGTAATAGTGAGTGAAATGATACCACAATGTTTCACAGAAAAATATCATTAGAAAGTAAAAGTGCTCAGAACATAAGATGAGTAACAAAATATACAGGATATGTTCTAATAACTAAAATGGTAAGACCTACCTGTTTTGTGTCGAATTCATGCTGCCATCTTCGGGTGTCCCAGAAATCTTGGCCCATCTCACCACAATAATGGCCCACTTGGAAACCAGTTCGCTCACGAATAACTTCTGCTTGCTGAATATGAACAAGACAAATGCATCATAAACTCAAAAGGTGCAAATTGCAATGGATGGACGCCATATAAAGTACTTCTAAGCCAAAAAAAAAACACTTAAACTTGCGCATACATTACCTGATAAACAAGGGGAACTTTAGGAACGAGAAATACAGAGAGCATCTTTTTGTTCTGCTTTTGCTGCATATCATTGCAAACACTTTGCATGAGGAGAACGGCAATGAGTGTCTTTCCGGCCCCAGTTTCAAGAAAAGCTATTGTATTTCTCTTCTTTGCCTGTTCCAGCACATCCAATTGATACTTCCTGACTTGTTCCTCGGGAGTTGTTTCTTTAACCTCTTCAGGTTTCTTGTCAGCCTTCCCATTGCATTCCTTGTTTTTGACATCGGCTATCCTACCCTCTTTGTTATGATCAGGTTTGTAACATCCTAATTGGAAAACAAGCTCATTGGTGCCCAACTTATCCCTCTCCCAATAACCCTTTGCCTCCCTATCTCTACCACCCTCCCTCCTATTATAACTACCATAATTCTCTCTTCTCCTAATCCGATCTCTATCTCTATCTCTATCCCTCCGATCAATATCCTCGGAATCACGAGGCCTCTTCCTGCTAAAACTTTTGTCCCTCATGTTATATTGCCCTCTACCGGAACTATACCTCCCATTCCTACCATTATCCAAAGCAACCCTCTTAGAGAACCTCTCCTCACCATCCATATCTCTCTCCCTCACAACCCCATTGCCCCTCCTCTTCCCATACGTGTGATAACCACTCCAATCACCCTTACTCTCTCCATTTTCACCCTCCAAATTCCTCCCTCCTCTCCGAACATTGTGTCCAACCGTGTCATCAACATTCTCCCTCTGCACAACCACAGGTGGCTCAATCTTAGCACAACCCTCAACAGCAGCATTGCTAATAACACCATTGGCATTCACATCCAAGTTCGGATCAGTCACACCAGGGAGGCCAGCTCCGCTCTTGATACTGTCGAGAAAGTGATCAATCCCCCCGAAAAAATCGCCCACCAACCCATCCTCCTCCTGGTTGCAGCCATTGCCATTAGCCGCCGCCACCACAGGAGGAGGACCACAAACTGGAGGTTCACAGAACTCCACGAAATCACCAATTACATCACACGGTATGTCCTCACAAGCATCCAACCAGTACGAGGGCCGAACCGCCCCCTCAGTGGGAGCACCATTCCCAGTGTCCCCTGAAACCCTATCCTCCTCCATTGCTAAACTCCAGTATATATTTCAGACTATATCTTTATAAATAATACGTATAACAATCTATATAACTAAAATAATTGTATAAAAATCTAAAATTCAGCTGAATCCAACCAAACAACATCAATAATTAAATCGAAATCGAAATCGAAAGGCGAAGAGTGTTAGAGAGAGAGAGAGAGAGAGTAAGAGAGGAGTGGATAGACCGTACGGATACGCAGAATGAATGAATGATTGAAGAACAATGGTGGTCTTTCAAGAAGATACCCTAATTAAAGACCATAACTTTTCTTCCTTTTTTTTCTTCTTATTTTTTGGAGATTTTATTTCTTCTTTCTGAGATTCCCACGGTCTATCTACGCCTATTCTGCTCTCTATCTCTCTTCTTCTTCTTCTTCTTTGACCGGACCCACACTGCTTCCTCCGTCCTCTCTCACTCTTGATTCCTTTGCTCTCTGCTTTCACATTTTTAGAGAGAGAAACAGAGCAGAGAGGAGAGAGGAGAGAGGGAGAAGGGCAAACACTCTGATGCTTTTCCCAAAGGGTAAACTGCTGGTTTACCCCTGAACTTTCACCTCACTTTCGATTTCCCCCCTTAACTTTTCTATTGGAAAATTAAGGACTCAAACTAATTTTTTTAGCCAATTTGCCCCCTATCGTTAGTTTTTTATATATTTCATCCATATTTCCGTTAAGTGAGACCATGTGCACAACATGTGATGATAATTAAGTCATTTCACTCTTAAAAATGATTAAAAACTCAAAATAAATAATAATAAAAAATTTCCCTCTATTTTTTCCTGCTAATTCATATCCTCAATTTTATTTTTCCCTCTCATTCCTATGCATGAGAAATGACATATGGTGTTATTGTCTTCATAAGTAGTTAAGTTAATACTTTTCTTGAAGCATGTACTACCATTTTTATTTTCTCTAACAAATTAATAATTTGACAAATGCTCATGGTGTTATTGTCTCCAAAGCAGTACATTAATATAAGAAACATGTCCATAAAAAAGACTAGGGTTTCTTATATTAATGCACTGCTTTGGAGACAATAGCACCATTAGCATTTGTCAAATTATTAATTTGTTAGAGAAAATAAAAATGGTAGACAATAACACCATATGTCATTTCTCATGCATAGGAATGAGGGAAAAATAAAATTGAGGATAGGAATTAGCGGGAAAAAATAGAGGGAAAGTTTTGTTTTGTTTTTCTTCAAATTTTTAATCATTTTTAAGAGTGAAATGACTTAACTACCCTCACATGTTGTGCACATGGTCTCACTTAACGGAAATATGGATGAAATATATGAAAAACTAACGGTAGGGGGCAAATTGGCTAAAAAATTAGTTTGAGTCCTTAATTTTCCAATAGAAAAGTTCAGGGGGGAAATCGAAAGTGAGGTGAAAGTTCAGGGGGTAAACCGACAATTTACTCTTTCGCAAATCGTACTTTTGATATTCCCTTTCTACCCTTTGCCCTTTTTCCTTTTTCATTCATGTTGCTAAATTCTCTCTCTGCCCCTCTAGAGATTTTTCGTTACATCCAAACTACAGGTTCGTTTGGATGTGCTTTTAAAATGACTAAAAGCGCTTTTAGAGAAAATATTTTTTGGTTCCAAAAGCACTTAAAGTGTTTTCTGCAAGAAGCACCAGTTATGTGCATCTTCCAGGAAGCACTTTAAGTGTTTTTCCAGAATATACTTGCATTTTTACTAAGAATTAGTTCCAAAAACATTTTCAACAAAAGCGCTTTCAGTCATTTTAAAAGTACATCCAAACGAGCTCGTCACGTGATGTTAGTATTCTATGTCTTATAATACAACTGAATGATATATTACACTTTCAGGCTGTGTTGAGTACGAGAAAAGAAGTTTTGAGTTGGAAAATCACCTCCTTTCCTATGGTTAATAAATTAAGTTTGAAGAAAGAAATATTAATAAATATGTAATAACTGTCGGAAAATAAGGTAAGTATACCAAACCTATGATAGATGGGAAAACTATCTCAGTGTACCGAAAACACGCTCTGATACACTGAGTATTATAATACAAGTGGTTAAAAAAAACTTCAAGTATTCAACTATTTGTATTTTGACATTTGATGTACCGAGCCGTATTCCCGGCACATTGAAAACTCTTTCCATGGATTGAAGGTTTACATTTCTCCCTATATTCCATCATTTCATGCTGACCTTGACATTAATTACAAAATTTTAGGAGAATATTTTCTACATATCAAACGCACCCTTAAAATATTACTTTATTTATTTTGAAAAACGACATTATCTACATTAGAAAGAGGGTAGGTTAAACCGCACAATGGGTTAGCGATAAAGTGATTCAAATGTGACGATAATTAAATGTAAAACCTCTTATTACAAATGAAAAGAAATATCACTAAATAGTGGTACTAAATGACACGTACACTAGTAAAATAACATAAACGCATATTATAACCTAAAACAGTAACGCTACATGACAGTATTATGTAAAGTGCCAACCCGCCTCAGCCTATTGGGCGTTGGACCTTTTTCTGATTTCGTTGGCGATTTTTAACACTGTTTGAACGTGACAAATTGTAGGACAACAACAGTCGGATTTCGGACAACCTTCATTTTCACTGGCTTTGTACTTTCCACTTGGTTGTTTAGTGTGGACTGTGGATTGTGGAATCGCACACGGTGATCTAGAGGGGAATGACAGAGAAACCGCACTATTCCTCGCGGAGTCAACGGGACCTCCCGAACGTCGGATCGGAGACAGTGAACGAGATGGGAATAAGAGCAACTCCACCGTGGTGGATTGCTCGGGGCACAGGCGAGAGAAAAGGGCCCGAGGCCCTGTAGATTCGCTCTAGCGTGAAGGAGCCCGAGTGGAGGTGGAGACCCGAGCTCCGGGCCTGTGAAGAGTTGCTAGCCCGTGAGCCCAAATGGATTGGCTGTCAGGGCTGACGTCAGCCCTACAGCAAGCCTTTTTTTATTTTTTTTCTGTCAGGCGCGTGCACCCCACTCGCGCGTGGGGGCGCGTCGCCCGACATCTTTTCAGAAAAATCAGCCCACTTTTTAGACTAAAATGTTACCGTTGGGAAGCCACGTGGCTTCCCACGGTCCGTTCGATCTCAACGGCTATTTAACTTGGACCGTTCGATCTCAACGGTAAAAAAAATTTAAAAAAAATCTTATTTAATGTCAACCGTTCGATCTGAGATCAACGGTTGATATTAATATGCTTTATAAATAAATAAATAAAATAGTTTTAAAATTAAGAAAAGTTACCGTTGTGACACGTGGCACAATCTGGAGTGTTGGAATTCAATTTTTTTAAAATCCAACGGCAGAGATTAATTATTTGAATAAAAAAATTAAAAAATATCTGAAAAAATATCTGAAATTTAAAAAAAAAAATGTTTCTACTTTTCTATAAATACCTTCTCATTATCATCTACCTTACACCACAATTTCATATTTTCTCAACTACTTTCAATCACATTCCTATCTTTCTCTCAAAGTTTCAATCCAATTTTTTTCAACAAAATGACTACTGATGCAGGTACGAATTGGACGCTTATTGAAGATGTTGCATTGTGTACTAGCTGGGTTGAAATTACTCATCGTTCGCGTACGGGTAATAAGATGCAGTTACGAGAAATGTGGAGTCTTATTCATACCAATTATCTTGAAAAAATGGGTGGGAGTAGAACCAATGAATCGATGTCTAGTCGTTGGAAATTATTTAGCCAATCGTTTAGTATTTGGAGAGACGCCTTGGCACAAGCTAGTAGTAATCTTCGAAGTGGGGAAAATTACACGGATCAGGTAACAATATATTATTTGTTTGTTTGTACTATACCCAAATTTACATTGTAATTATTTGTTTGTATTATTTATTTGTTACCTACTTTAATTATAATTATTTGTTCGTATTATTTATTTGTTACATACTTTGATTATAATTTTTTGTTTGTATTATTTATTTGTTACATACTTTGATTATAATTTTTTGTTTGTATTATTTATTTGTTCCCTACTTTAATTATAATTATTTGTTTGTATTATTTATTTGTTACCTACTTTGATTATAATTATTTCTTCTCCCCCATTGTGTAGCTAATTCAAGCACAAGCTTGGTATGGTGCCAAAACCAAAAGCAAAAATAAATCATTCAACCGGTGGGAATGTTGGAATATTGTCAAAGATTGTCCTAAATTCAGAGTTGTGCATGTCGGTCCAGAAGTTGTCATGAACAGCACCCATCTACACTCTACACCTGATAATGACTCGCATGAAGATGATGGAGAATAAGTGCCCGAAACGCCCATCCCTGAACAAGCGTCGGGTTCAACCCGTTATCCAATTAGGCCTCAAGGTAAGAAGGCTTCAAAGAGAAAAAGAAGTGATTCCAAGCATGATTATGCAAAGTACATGGAAGAACTTACTCGCCATAGTGAATTGACTTTAGCGCGGGAAATGGCGAAATTTGAGGCTGATATGGCTAGAGAGAAGGCAAAAGCTGCAGCTGTTGAGAGAGAATTTCGAGCTAATGAGAGAGAAAGAGAGCTACTTAGGCAAGAAAGGGAACTGGTTAGAGAAGAAAGAATGGCTCAACGAGATCGTGAGATTATGAACACGCCTTTAGAAGGGAAGTCTCCAAATTCTAAATATTTTTGGAAATCGGAGAAAGAGGATGTGGTGCGTAGGAGGCGTGCAAGAGAAGCGAGAACAAGAGGAGATGGTCCTAGCACGACAAGAGAAGATCATCCTAGCACCACAAATTGGTTAAGTGATGACGATTAGAGTACTTCTTGTAATCGGAGCCCATAGTTTTCCAATCACCTTGGGTTGTAATTTATTATTTATTGAATAGAGTATTTTATGTTGTTTCCAATTTATTGAATTTAGTACTTTATTTAAAGTGAGAGTATATTTATTTAATATGGTAATATATTTATACTATAAGAGAATCTTTATTCAAATGACATAAACATACTTTTCTATAATAAAAAACTCACGAAATGAACTAAAATAAAATGCACCAAATAAAATTACATAAACACACCAAATAATAAAAAACTCACTAAAATAAAACACACCAAATAAAATTACATAAAAACACCAAATAATAAAAACCTCACTAAAATAAAACACACTAAATAAAATTACATAAACACACCAAATAATAAAAACCTCACTACAATATAACACACCAAATAAAATTACATAAACACACCAAATAATAAAAACCTCACTAAATGAACTAAAATAAAACACACCAAATAAAATTACATAAACATACCAAGTAATAAAAAACACACTAAATGAACTTAATTATCTTCAGCTTGTTTCAATGCCCACTGGTGCTCTATCAAGTCATTTTGCCGGGCATTGTGCATGTCTGGCCTTTGAAATGCAGTATATCGTTGAATGACCCTTTCATTGTAACGTCCATCCATTTCTAATGGCTCATGTTGCACGGGCTCATCGGTGGCGTCATGAGCACAATATATACGTGTTCTTGAATTGTTCATCGTGTCTGGCTCATATTCATCAACATCTTCATAATCGTACTCATCTTCCACAATCATGTTGTTAAGAATGATGCACGTCATCATGATGGATTGAAGCGACTCTACATCAAACAATCTGGCAGCACCCCTAACGATCGCCCAACGAAGTTGGAGGATACCGAAACAATGCTCCACATCCTTCCTGAAGGGAAAATTATGAGTTTTCATCATATGGGATTTCTAGATGACTAGCATGCATATACAATTCTAGATTTATATACATACGCAACGGAAGCATTTATAACAAGTTATCAAAGTTATAGTCATGCAAATCCCCTTCAAGGTTCATAGGTTTAAATATAATGCATCAAAACAATTTTACTTAAGAACAAAGTCAAGGAATAGATCTATACCTCTTGTTCTTGATTTTAGACCAAGGATGGACCACCTCCAAGTCCTTTGTTCCTTGAATTCCTTGAGCCTAGCTTCCCTCCTTGCCTCCTCCACTTTGATAGAATGAGTGCTCCACGGTTCTCCTTAAGTCTCCAAAGTAGAAGACCTCTAAAGATCCTCACCCACTAGTGTAATGAGAAGGATGAAGGAATGACCAAAATGATGAAAAGTTGTTAGCCCTTTCACCTCTTGGTTGGCCGGCCCTATTGTTGAGAGAGAGAGAGATGGTTGTTTTGATTTTGTGTTTCTAAACTCACAAAAACCCTAATGGAATCAATCTCTATAAAGTTCCTTATATATCATCAATAAACCTAGTCAACAAATTGACCAAACAACTCTCCCAATCCCTTAGAATGGCCGGCCCTTTGTGTTTGATTTGGGCTTTGGGCTTTCATTTATTTCAAGTCATTTAATGCTTGAATAAAAGCCCAATGGGCCCAATTAAACCCGAACGTTTCTTTAAGCCCAAAACGATCTTTATCGCTTTTATGATTTCTTTAGACTTTCTAAATTAATCCCAACACTTAATTAATCCAATTAATTGTTTCCATCATCCATTAATTTCTCACTACAATAGTGTTTTGGTGAACAATCATTTTAGGTTCTAATTAGCAAGGCAGTGAGGTGATTGGCATTAATTCAATTTAATTTCAATCACTTAGTGAATTAAAACTTCATTTTAATTCACCATTCTTCTTTGATGACTACATTTAATCATCTAGAAGAACTCACAAGCTATGAGTGACATCTAGCCATATGTCATAGCTACCCAAGCTAATGTAGAAGTTTTATAAGGAGAACCTATTCCATTGGAATTACAATGTAATTCAATCCTTCTCTAATACAATACTCTCAATCACATTATTAGGGTATGGATATATTATGTCAAACCCCTAATGTGATTATTCCTTCTTATATGATTCTTTTGAGTCGTATAGGAACGCATTCCTTTTAATACGCTCGATACTTCGGCCGAAGATTCCTGAATCATATCTTAGAGTATTCTTCCTCTCTTATCGAGGATTAGAGATTCCTTGTTGAGCATACACTTGCCTTCATGACTAAGTGGCTTAACCCTGACTATGCCGTTGACATTCTGAAAGAGTGACGTTTGACATAATCAAAGATCAAGTACTTAACCACAAGACAACGACGATGCCTCAGGTCTAAGGACTACTTACATTATTCCAACCATTAGAGTTACTTGCTTGACATGTGAGTAGACCTCCATGCAAGTACTCTCGTTCGATTGTGTTCAGTGAACTCATTCCCCTAATGAGCACCTACATACTTGTCTTAGTGTCACAACACGAATGGGATGAGACTTTCCATCCTTCCATTTGAAGCAGACACAGTATGTACCGATCTACGCATTGTCAGTTTCCCTCCGACAATCCAATGACCAGGAACCTTTTGGACATTTGGTTATCTGAAGAAGGTCTCTGTAGTCTAACATCATTAGATTACTTCTTCAATCCATCCATTGTCCATGGATACACTATTTAAGACATATATCGTTTATTGAGATAGTCCTAATTCGTGTCTTTGCCATTTGACGTATAAGAATCATCTATACATCCATTCATTTGTCCTGAAAGGTTTCTTCCAAAGATTGGCTTTCAGGGCATATTTCCAACAATCTCCCACTTGCACTAAAGTCAATCACTAGTGTATCTTATACATCTTGTCGAGAGAGTTCATGCTCGTAGGTTAACTTGGTTATGTATTAATCCCTTTTATTTTAAAAGGGAATTTACTTATCAAATGTTTCCAAAAACTTTTGATGATGTATCTTTATTGTGTTCGAATATTTTGATGAGACCTTGATTCCATGGCTTGAGCTATCGCCCCATTACGTCGTAGTACACTACTATCGACCTTATGGTTTGGATTCAATCATTGGTTCTAATAGAACCCCTTCATTCAAAACACCTTTTTGAAGCAGTTTCAAAAACAATATATCGTCATATATTTCGTTTGTATACTTTATACAAACTTTGCTCCATCCTTGAGACCATTGTAGTACCATACTATCAATTCATTCATATGGTTAGTTCTTCATCCAATATGAAGTTCCATTTGTTAAAATGGCTTATTTTTCACTTTGGTTAACAACCTAAGTGAATGCACGCTTCCAGAGTCCCACTCTGATGTTTCTTTCTTAAAGGTAATAATACTCTATCAGTTGCTTTGGTTCTGATCCTGGGATATAGTAATATCTTAAAGTGACAACCCTTGTGGTTCTACACTTTTGGATATCTATTTCACAAGTCAATACATGTGTCCCTTTTGTGATTTTATGACACATTCATTATAAGGGTTCTGAAAGTGATTTCCTATCATATAGGAAAATGCTTTCTTAAATCTACAACATTTGAGATTTAATTCCTCATTTAATATCCTTGAGATAGTCTTGCTATATCAATAAGTCCAATTTCAAGTCTATACTTCAAAATTGACTGTGTCATGTTTTGTCATTTTTCGAGTAACATCTATGATTTATCAAATCTATCAAATAGACTTCATTCATATCTATTTTGCTCAAATTATGACATCACTCCCACTGGCCTTGATATAACTTAGCATTCATTCAAAAATTAACAATTATATTTTCTTGATTTGAATGCATATTGCTCCCACTAACTTGTATTGGATCTATTGACAATCATTAAGATTCATTAGCTTATTGATGATATCTCAACTCTTTTGAGACCATCAACAACACTAGCTAACACAAGTTATTCAAACGAATCATACACAAAAGAATTCCTTCTCAAGCAATTCCATTTGAAATGTGTAACTTGCTTTATCAAGTCTATTCATTTAATTCATATGGTGTCATACACCATATTTCAAGTTTTAGTCATACTAAGACCTTTAATGTAGTTATATAAGAATTATCCAAGTCTTTAGTGGAAGCATGGCTTCTACTAAGGATATAGAAACTCAACCATTCCTTCTAGGTAGTGTTGGAAATGTGCCCTAAAGCCATTCATATGATGATACTTTACGGATATTTCACATGTTAAACTAATCTAGTTTACATATAAAAGGCAAACATTATTGTTTGAGGCGTCTCATATAAATGTTATATGCTTAAACGATAAAGTCCAAGGAATATGTGATTGGAAGAATGCAATCTAATGTAGTTAGATTAATGAGACCATTCTTTCGTAGACACATCCTAAACGTTCCTGATCATAGGATTGCCAATTGGGCATTGACAGTCCGATAAGATCAGTACGTGCTATGTCTTCTCTCAGGGAGAGTGACTAGTCTCGAGTCATTGGTGTGTGTGACATCAAGACAAGTACGTAGGTGCTCAATAGAGAATGAGTTCACTGAACACGATCAACGAGGAGTTCTCATACTCATGTCACATGAGAACTCATGTTTGGGATAATGCAAATTAGTCCTTTGACCTGAGGCATCACAGTTGTTGTCTTGTGGTTAAGTCCTTGATCTTTGATTATGCCAAAGTCACCCCATCGGGGTGTCCACGACATCATTGGGGTTAAGCCACTTAGTCATGGAGACAAGTGAATGCGCAACAAGGGATCTCTAACCTTCAATTGGCTTGAGGGAGAATACTCTATGATATGATTAAAATCTCTGGCCAGAGTATGAATGAGATTGGGGAATGCGTTCCAAATCACATTCAAGGTAATCATAAAATGCAAATGAATTACATTGGATAGTAGACATGAATAAATAAACTATCAAACCAAACAATGTGGTCAAGAGTATTAGATTAGAGAAAGACCGTATTGCATTTGTAATCCTAAACTGAATAGGTTCTCTACCTCTTCTGATTAGCTTGGGTAGCCATGATATGCTGCTAGGTGTCACTCATGGTTTGTGGAAGCCCTAAACGTGTGTAATCACTAAAGGGAGAATTGAAAGTAAGTTTCAATTCACAATCGATGTAAAATGGTTTTAATCGCCCACTGCCTCGCTAAAAGGAACCTATTGTATCGTACACCAAATAAGGTGGAGATTGAAGAAACAAAGGAGATGAATTAAATGGTTTAATTATTTATGGCAAGGATTAATTAATATGTTAATTAATCAAACGAATAAGTTCGTTAAAGACCTCGGGATAGTTTTGGACCTTAAGGCCCAATGGGCTTCGAACGTCAAAGCCCATTGACTTAAGTTGTATGACAACTTAATGAATAAAGATTCACAAAGGCCCAAAAGCCCAAATCCTATAGTGATGAATTAGGGTTTTATGGTTCTTTAGGTCATTTATAGAAGTGACTATATAAAGAACTTTATAAACTAAATTCATAAGTTGTTGATTTTAGAGAAAATTGGTGAGAACACAAAGCTTCCATTTCTCTCTAAGAGGCCAACCACATTGGGGGATATTGTCTAGCAATTCTATTTCCTCAAGGTCACTCATTTCCTCTCCAATCCAACCTTGGTGTAGAATCTTTAGAGGTTCTCAATTTTGGGAACTTGGAGAACCTATTCTTCTAACCAAATCCATGGAGCTAAGAAGCAAGGAATGAAGGCCCTATCTCTTGGGTGATTATCCTTTGCATATGCAAAGAGGAATCTACAAAGGTAAATATTTCTCAACTAACAAATTGTTGTTTTTAAGTTGAGTCAAGGTTCACCAATCTACTAGGCTTTGAATTTCATGGTAGATGTTTTGTTTTTGAATGCATGAAAGCATGATTCCGCCTTTAATTGTTAATTGCATGCTATATGATGTTATTCAAATGAACATGTTTTTCACAAAATTTCCTTCAAGTGGTATCAAGAGCCTAGGTCTAGTAGTTGGTGAATCATTTTGGGTTTTGTAGTTCATAGTTTTTTGATTTAAAAGTTGTAATATGTTACAAGCTTTATTCTTGTTTCTTTGAATGTAAATTTTGTTAGAAAATTTGCCATCTCAAATGTTGTAGATGTAGTTCATATGAGCATGAATTTTGGAGCTAAAATTTGGTGCCATGTTTTTTGGGAAATTCGGCCAAATCCAAAGGGTGATTTTTTGGGTTCATGTTTGTCTTGTTAAAATGGTTTTAAAGTGACTTTTGGAACCCCTAAGTACCCTAGGATGTTAACCCTCTTTTGAGTGATGAAAATTTGAGTTTTGGTGAGTGAAAACATTCATGGAGCTATTATGAGTTTTCATGAGTGTTCTTCAATGTTCTTGAAGTTCTTGCCAAGAACAAAAAGTTTTGAAGTTTTGATTCAAAATGTTTTATGTTTTTACATAAAGTTTTGGTTTAATTTTAGTGGGTGATTTTAGTGGGTGATGATTATTTGTAAAGTATTATTAATGGTTTTAATGGTAGACAAACTTTTTTAAAAGTTTGACATAAATTCAATTAATGGTTATAATGGTAGACAAACTTTTTTAAAAGTTTAACATAAATTCAAAATATTTCATCTTTACCTCACCTAATAAAACCCACTTACAAAAAACTTTGTAAAAATCATATTTTTTCTATCATGGCCGGCCACCCTAATTAAATAGGGTATTTTTGGGTCTTTTATTCAATTACATAAAGTTTTGATACTTTTGTGTATTTGCACTTTGGCCCAAAAGTTTACGTTTTTACGTTAAGTCCCAAAAACGTTAAAGGACAAATTGTTTTGCTCCTTTAATGAAGTTTTTTGTATTTGTTGAAATTTTTGGGTTGTAGTTGTAATTACATGAAGTAGTGGACTTTTGTGTTTTTACAAAGTGACCCCAAAAGTTTGTGTTTCGCAATATAGCCCAAAAAGTTGTGGTTATTGCATGATGGCCCAAATTAAGTAGGGAACAAAAATTGTTTTGTCTCTTTAAATGAGAATTGGATTTTCATTTCATTTAGCTCCATTTAAATCAATTTTATGGATACAAAAACCAAATGAAAATGTTGCATTCAATTTAATTAATTAAAGTGTTGATTAATTAAAGGGTGATTATGAACCTAAGCCTACGATAATTGAGCTATGTGAAAGGCCGTTTCAAATTTGTTTGAACCATGGGAATGTGTAGATTAATTTTGGTTGTAATTTGATTTGATCAAATGTTGTAAAAGAGCATAAGCTCTTCTTTACTTTAAAGTAATTTGAATTATGCAAATGTTGTAAAGAGCATAAGCTCTCTTTTACTTTGAAGTACTTCTTTCTTGCTTTATTTGATATGCATGAAAATGAAGTAGTTGGGTCCAACGCCCCTAGGAACAACACGCCTTAATGTGATTAAACGCGTAACTAAAATCAATCTCCATCCCTAGTCCGAGATTCAACACTAGGCTCGTGTTGAATCTAAAACAAAGGTTCATAGTCATCCTAAGGCCCTAAGGCAACTATATAGTCCATCAAATGAATGCAAACCTTACGTTAGTAGTATCATATACTCTTGCTTTAAAAAACCGTTTTATAAATATAGTGGGAGTATTATATACAACTAAATTGAATCAAATGGACCAATAGTTGTAATAGGACCAAAATTGTTTTAATAAAGATTAAAATGAATATGTTTATGTGATGAGACCTAAAACCCTCAACCAAACCATTATTAAGTTGAAAAGCGTGAGAGTGCTTAGAACACTCTTCCGTGGCCTTCCACCGTGGTAGCTCCAATCGTTTATGACTTGTACACCGGCTTCACCCTATCATGGGGGAGTACAAAGTGCATGCTTATACTCAGGAGGAGTCTATATACATACTTGATGAGGTTAGTGTAGGCAACGAGGATGGCCAATATCATATCATTGTGAGGCTATTCTTGAACCCCTTCACGAACTAAGCATGGTGGGAATGACTTAACTAAGTGCAATGGAGCCAATATCATATCATTGTGAGGCAACATTCTCTAGAGGCCAAATTGATGGGTACTTGCATTAGTTGCAAATGAGTAAGTGTACTCTCTCATTATTATTAATGCTAGCCAATATCATATCATTGTGAGGTGGGCTTGGTAATAGTGAGTCTCCCATAACCTACTAAGAGTTTCCTCAAAAACTCTCGAATTCCAATGAGGGATATGGAATTTGCCAAAAATAGTGGGTGGTGCTATTTGATTTAAAGACCCGAATCAAATGGCTTAAAATCAATCAATTTATATTCGTTATGTATTTGTTTACCAATATATTTGCAAACGCTATCCAAAACTTGACAAAGAAAATCCGAATGTTTTAGTTTCCGGACTTGGTAACACAATCCCAAAGATTGTCTTAAATGGATTGTGCATGTACCTAAGAAGTCTCATCCTCACAATCTTCCTATTGATAATGTATCATTGGAAGAACATGTTAGAAATGTCTATCATGAAGAGGACAACACAAACAACCAATGCTTATTCCTTCGTTATATGAACAAAGGAACTTAAGAAGATTAGCATAAAGACAAGGACACTTTTAGTGCCATAATTCTTCACTTACAAATTGTTGTATGAAGAAATAAGAGTTGCCTTGAACAACTCTTGAAAGTTTGTAATTATGTTTAGAACATAATGGTTGGTTGACAAAAATAGTCCATCAACATGGACTTATGATGATTTTGAATCATTGAGTGTTGAAGTGATAAACCACTTAACGAGACGGAAACTAGGCTAGGACTTCACCTTTATGTCCCTATCCTAATGGTTCACTAAGTTTATTGTAAACTATGTAGTGAACAATAACCAAACACTCTCCAAAATGTTTGATGTGTATAACACAATTGAAAAAGGTTTCAAGAGAGATAGTGGGAGTTTAGGGACCATGACTATTGTAGTCAAAGGAGAAGTCAAATGAAGAAGATAAAATTAACTCCAAGGGAACAAACTTTCTTTATGAAAGGATGGACATTGGAAGGGGTATTTGCAAGAAATGTCTTGCAAATGTCAAGAACACACCTTTCGAAGGTGTTGTAAATTGTTCTTGAATAGTTCAAAACAGTTGGTTCTTCTACTTGAATGCATGATTCCGTATTAGTAACTATGTTTTACAATCGTTGTAAAAGTGTGGCTAATAAGAAGTAGAAGATTAATGAGAGAAGAGAAAGTACTTCACATTCGGAACGTGAATAAAATATAGATCTCTGCGAAAGCAGATGGTACTAACTTCCTCATATAAACTACCAAAGAAATTGGAAAAACCAAAGATTGTCTTTACATTCCAATTTTAAGGAACTTAATTCCGTCACTATAATAGAGATGGATGAATGTTTTGTTTGACAAAACATTGTTCTTTATTAATCAATGATTGGATTATAGTAATCTAATTGATTGTCTCTATAGTAGAGATGATATGGTAGCGTTAACTGTTTAGAATATAATGATGCTTAAAACCCAAAAGGTTGCAAGATAGTGGCAATTGTCCACAACATAATACTACTCATGTTGTATGACATTCACCGAAGATCACTCTCGGTTGGACTATAGTTTATTATGAATAAACACAAGTCCGAATACTTTGCAAAAGGTTTCAAAGAATTCAAGAAATGTAAGTTGATGAGTAAGATGTCTAAAGTACTTACCTCCTTAGATTTGATCCAAGGAAAGGTAACACTTTAGATGAGTTTCCTTGAAAGATATCAAGGAAATTAGCATCATAAGATAAATGATTTTCTCCATTAGGAGAAGAACGAACTTGAATAAGATTTAGTTCGTTGGATATTATCAATTACCCATATATAGGATATATATGCTTCTAAGACAATATGATTGTCAATTAGAAGATCTTCCAAAATTTTCATAACTCCATAGGATGTAGTTGGAAAGAAAAACAAATCTTAATCATGTTAAGATTTGGGGTTGTGTGCTAATAAGCAATATTTGTTTAAAAATTATCTTGTGGATATCCTTAAATTAACCTTTGGATATCACTTCTATAAACCAACCAACAAATGTTGTTTGTTGAGTAGTTCATTGTAATCCTACAATGTGATTTGCCTTAGAGCAAATGAACTAGGAATAGAACTCAAAAGAATGGGTTCTTTGAGAGACAAGATGATAATCAACAAATATAACAACCTAGTTCCTATACCACAAGCTCCAAGGTAGTCAAGAAGGATTTATAAACCATCTCAGTTGAATGGTTTGAACTTTATGACTACATTGAGTGTATATACGATATATACTCAAGAAATGGTAAAGTACCATTTGACCCGAAATAATGAAACCTTCATAGCTAATTGGTAGCTTAAGGTGACTACAATCAAAGAGAATGGTTGACTTTGAAGGAACCATCTTTGACGTAGTCTTAGTTTCAATTAATTCGAAGATTGCTAGCTACAACTAAATGGTGATTCAATATTTGGACATGATATAGGTTTCCGAAACCATTATTAAGATAGTCTTGATAATTTATGTCTAAAACTATGAATCACAAAACATGTAAGTTGTAGAGATCCAACCATCATGGATCTTAGCAAGCTAGTGGGAGCCATAAGCGTCTTATGAGAGAAAGATCAAAATTGTTTGATTTCTCATATAGATGTAAATGAATCTTTTGTTTACTAGGTTTACAAAAGATTAGTGGGAGTTAATCATATTCCTAAATTTGAATATATGTATGATATATTAATTTTGGAAATGAAAAGAATACTTCATTGTTAAAGTTATGACTTTAAAACTTTCTATAACGATAGAATGTATATGGGAGACATAGTCTATATACATGGGATGGAAATCTATAATGATAGATTTTAGGATATAATTGGATTATATCATGCCCTAATAATAGACAAAAGGTTGCTAGGAAGTTTCTCATATGATGATAAACTTTAATAAGAAGAACAACTCTAGTGAGACTAGGAGGTAGCTCTTCTCAAAGGGAACGTACCCTTTGACTCCCAAAGAAATAATGCGTAAATCGAATCCTTTATGCATACGCAGAAAGGTGATTTATGTATTTCATATTGTATGAAAAACATTGATATGAGTTGTACCTAGAAAGGTACAAGGCGATATCAGTGCAAGCCCAGGATCAGAACCATGGCAACTGTCAAGTAAATCCTTAAGTATTTAAGAAATACTAAAGGATAGGTTCCTCGAAGAATGAGGAAGAATTAGAGTAACGTAATGGAAGCGTAAATGTATTAGATTGTGAATCTAATCCATCATTGGATGTTTCTTCATTATGAATGAAGAGATAAACAGATATCTCTTTATTATGACTAAAGAGATATTTGGATGGAAACATTAAAGTAATGACTTTAGTGTGTTCCATTATGAATGCAAAATATATTGCCATATAGAAGTTTACAACAATGTTGTTTGGATGGGAAAGTTCATTTATGAACTCTCTATTCGGTTCCAACCAGAAAGTGTATCTAGTGTACTGACACTACGACACTAATGGGGCGATAGCTCAAGCCTGGGAATCAAGGTCTCATCAAGATCCGAACTCATATAAGAGACTGAACCACATGATTGGGAATCATGTATAATGGTGACGTCGATATTCTCAAGGTTGCTTCTATGGATAACATATAGATATCCATTTCCTAGGCCTACTATTCAGCCATTTAGGAAATGACTACAGAAGAGGAATCATAACAGATGACCAAGCTGATTGGCTCTAGTGCAAGTGGGAGATTGTTGGAAATGTGCCCTAAAGCCATTCATATGATGATACTTTACGGATATTTCACATGTTAAACTAATCTAGTTTACATATAAAAGGCAAACATTATTGTTTGAGGCGTCTCATATAAATGTTATATGCTTAAACGATAAAGTCCAAGGAATATGTGATTGGAAGAATGCAATCTAATGTAGTTAGATTAATGAGACCATTCTTTCGTAGACACATCCTAAACGTTCCTGATCATAGGATTGCCAATTGGGCATTGACAGTCCGATAAGATCAGTACGTGCTATGTCTTCTCTCAGGGAGAGTGACTAGTCTCGAGTCATTGGTGTGTGTGACATCAAGACAAGTACGTAGGTGCTCAATAGAGAATGAGTTCACTGAACACGATCAACGAGGAGTTCTCATACTCATGTCACATGAGAACTCATGTTTGGGATAATGCAAATTAGTCCTTTGACCTGAGGCATCACAGTTGTTGTCTTGTGGTTAAGTCCTTGATCTTTGATTATGCCAAAGTCACCCCATCGGGGTGTCCACGACATCATTGGGGTTAAGCCACTTAGTCATGGAGACAAGTGAATGCGCAACAAGGGATCTCTAACCTTCAATTGGCTTGAGGGAGAATACTCTATGATATGATTAAAATCTCTGGCCAGAGTATGAATGAGATTGGGGAATGCGTTCCAAATCACATTCAAGGTAATCATAAAATGCAAATGAATCACATTGGATAGTAGACATGAATAAATAAACTATCAAACCAAACAATGTGGTCAAGAGTATTAGATTAGAGAAAGACCGTATTGCATTTGTAATCCTAAACTGAATAGGTTCTCTACCTCTTCTGATTAGCTTGGGTAGCCATGATATGCTGCTAGGTGTCACTCATGGTTTGTGGAAGCCCTAAACGTGTGTAATCACTAAAGGGAGAATTGAAAGTAAGTTTCAATTCACAATCGATGTAAAATGGTTTTAATCGCCCACTGCCTCGCTAAAAGGAACCTAATGTATCGTACACCAAATAAGGTGGAGATTGAAGAAACAAAGGAGATGAATTAAATGGTTTAATTATTTATGGCAAGGATTAATTAATATGTTAATTAATCAAACGAATAAGTTCGTTAAAGACCTCGGGATAGTTTTGGACCTTAAGGCCCAATGGGCTTTGAACGTCAAAGCCCATTGACTTAAGTTGTATGACAACTTAATGAATAAAGATTCACAAAGGCCCAAAAGCCCAAATCCTATAGTGATGAATTAGGGTTTTATGGTTCTTTAGGTCATTTATAGAAGTGACTATATAAAGAACTTTATAAACTAAATTCATAAGTTGTTGATTTTAGAGAAAATTGGTGAGAACACAAAGCTTCCATTTCTCTCTAAGAGGCCAACCACCTTGGGGGATATTGTCTAGCAATTCTATTTCCTCAAGGTCACTCATTTCCTCTCCAATCCAACCTTGGTGTAGAATCTTTAGAGGTTCTCAATTTTGGGAACTTGGAGAACCTATTCTTCTAACCAAATCCATGGAGCTAAGAAGTAAGGAATGAAGGCCCTATCTCTTGGGTGATTATCCTTTGCATATGCAAAGAGGAATCTACAAAGGTAAATATTTCTCAACTAACAAATTGTTGTTTTTAAGTTGAGTCAAGGTTCACCGATCTACTAGGCTTTGAATTTCATGGTAGATGTTTTGTTTTTGAATGCATGAAAGCATGATTCCGCCTTTAATTGTTAATTGCATGCTATATGATGTTATTCAAATGAACATGTTTTTCACAAAATTTCCTTCAGGTGGTTGATATAATTCTTTATCGAAACTACATAGAGCAATATTGTTACATTTAGATGTTGAATTTTGATTGTCTTGTTGTTAAACCAAATGTTGTGACTCATTTTGAAGTTATTCCCTTTTGTTTCATCAACTTGTCCATATGCTTTGTGATTAGCTTGTTCTCATAAAAGAGAATGATGGACAACTCCCAACATATAACCATTTTATGCTAGGTTGACGAAACCAACATTCAAAGACTTTCTTTAAATGTCACACAACATAGAATTTTAACGTTTGAAGAGCTTGAGTCTTTTAACAATTTAAAATTACAAACTCTTAATAATAGTCAAGTACTATTATTCTTATGACAACTATAAACCAATCACATTCAAGTTTATATCCATTTTCACACCTCCCACTATTTCTCATGACTTTAATGAGAAATCATTTCATACATTCAAGATGTATAAAATTGGAGTATATTGGTAGAAGACATTGTGTAGTAGCTTTAAAACATTTCAAGCTTATTTGTTTCAATCTTCACTAAGTTAATGTCTTGTTATTAAGTGACTAAAGTCTTTAAACATTTTATAGATTTAGACACTTCTTTCTTGGTTTAATCAATAGCACAATTGACATTTTAAAACCTTTTAACGAATGCCCAATTAGTTGTTCAAAACCACTAATTGAATCAAGAATGATCTTGATTATTGTGTTTCATATGATATAAATCTTGTATCTCAACTAGGATACAACAAGACAATATTCAATTCATAACACTACTATTAAGAAAATGTATTAGAATGCATTCATCACATTACATTAATATGATAATTCAAACATTCATAATGTTTAATATAAAAAACATTAGCTCTAAACATTTAGAGACTAATTTAAATACCTTTATACATATAAGCATTTATTAGTGGCCTTCCATCATATGAAGCCACATTAAGTTCTTAACAAAATAAGAAAGTTTAAAGACTGTCTTTAAATGCAACAAACTTCTTAAGTAGTAAGCAAAAAACATGGTGGCCGAACTCTTCTCCACACCTTTCCTTGCTTGTTCTTCTTCTACTTGGCTCCTCCACCTATATACAATTATACAAGTGATTAGCCCCTTATATCAAATATAAATATTTAGAAGATCTAACATTTAGAATTGAAAACAAGAACATAAACCATACCTTGTGGTTTGTCCTTAAGACTTGCAAGGTATAACCTGCAATTCCTCCTTCAATGTCCCTCCTTTCCACAGTGGTGGCAAGTCCCTTTGGGCTCTTTTGCCTTCTTTTTCATCACTTCTCCTTTCGGCTTATGAGTGGGTGACTTCATCTCATTTTCTTTGCCTTTGCCTTTCGGCTTGGCTTTGGAAGATGATGGCTTGTTATAGGCTACTGCAGCAGTCCCTATAACGTTCTCTTTCTTCATAGTCTTCTCGGCAGTTACTAACATATTTAGCAACTCAGAGAGAGTACTATCCATTTTATTCATATTGTAGTTCATTACGAACTGCGCAAATGAATCAGAAAGAGAAGCCAATATGAAGTCCTGGGCCAATTCCCCGTCAAGTGGAGTACCAAGGTTCTCAAATTGTTCAATGAATCCTGTCATCTTCAGTACATGTTGATGTACTGGAGCCCCTTTGACCATCTTGGTCTTCACAAGTTCACAAATAGTGCTAAAGCGACGGTTGCGCGTCCCTTCGCCATATAACTCCGTAAGATGGAGTATTATGGAAAATGCACTGTCCATGTCCTCATGCTGTCTCTGTAGCTCCTCATTCATGGAAGCCAACAGATAGCACTTGGCTTGTGTGTCATCCTCAACGTGCTTGTCAAACTTAGCACGCTCATCCTCTGTAGCCTCAGGGCCAAGAGGTATGTGAAGTGGAGCCTTGTCTAGCACGTAAACAATCTTCTCCAATGTTAGGAGAATCTTGACATTACAATACCATGATGGGAAATTGTGCCCTTCTAGGCAATGTTTGTCGAGTATTTTTGCGAGTGCGCTTCCAACCATATCTAAATACATAAACACTAAAATAATTAGATTGATTGTTGATTAAGTCAAACGATTCGGGTCTTTAAACCGAATGACACCACCCACCATTTTTGGCAAATTCCATATCCCTCATAATGGAATCCGGGAGATTTCAAAGAAAGCTCCTAGCGGGTTATGGGAGGCTCACTATTACCAAGCCCACCTCACGATTATACGATGTTGGCTAGCAAAAATAATAATGAGAGGGTACAATTACCCATTGACAACAAGTTTTTGTGATTACCCATCTATTTGGCCTCTAGAGAACAATGCCTCACGATTATACGATGTTGGCACCATTTCTCTTAGTTAAGTTCTGTCCCACCATGCTGGTTTAGATAGGGGTCCAAATATGACATCACGATTATACAATGTTGGCCACACTCGTTGCCTACCTTAACCTCATCAAATGTTTTGAATAAACTCCTCCTGAATATAAGCATGCACTTTGAACTCCCCCATTATAGGGTGAAGGCGGTGTACAAGTCATAAACGATTGGAGCCTACCATGGTGGAAGGCCACGAAAGAGTGTTTTAAGCACTCTCACGCTTTCAACTTAATATTGTTTGTTGGTTGAGGGATTTTAAGGTCTCATCAATTTTATTTATTTAATCACATTCAAATAAATAGTCCTATTATAACTACTAGTCCAAAGTTAATGAAATTAGTAGCATATGATATCACCACTATTCGTTTTCACAAAACAAATCAATATCAAAACATTTTTCAAAATATTGGAGATATATATTACTACTAATTATATTCATTATATTTTAGTAGCGTATGATACTCCCACTATTTGTTTTAAGAAAAACAAATCAATATCAAAAACGAATTTTTCAAATATTGGAAGTAACTACTACTACTATGGTTTTTGCATTCCTTTGAAATTGGACTTTATAGTTATCTTAGGCTCTTGGATGACCATAGACTTATTAGGTTATTGCAACAACGAGCCATCATTGTTGAATATAAACTCGGGGAGGTTGTGTCAATTTAATTACTTGCTTTTCAATCCAATTAAAACATTTTCATTTAGCCATTAGAAATGAAAGACAATCATTCATTGCTAATTAGGGCGTTGGACCCATTTAATCTTTAATCTCATGTCAAAACCCTCTTTTAGTTATGTCTCCTTACCAATAGTTAAAGAAACTCTAGTCTAGCACTAGAGGGAATCAACTAATGAATAGAGATTAAGAAGTAATAAGAATTACAAACAGATTTGTACAAATTCCTATAAATTACATATATTAAAAGGGGAGAGATAGATTAATTTCAAACGTGACAAGGTCCAATTAAACAGTAATTAAAACACATTCCCAAGGTTCAAACAATTTGATTTTAGCGCCTTATCTCATAGCTCAATTATCGTTTAAGGCATAAGTCCATAGTCACCCATTTTTCCAACTATCTAATCACATTAAATAATCATATGGAATGCAACATAAACATTTAGATTTAGTGCATATGGGCATAATAGTATTATGAGTTTAAACAACTAACAAAATTAAAATCAAATATTTTAACTTTCTAGTTAGTAAGGGCCTATATGCAAATATGAAAAAGTTAGGGGTCAAACCATAAATACTCAAAAGTAAAACCAACTTTCTCAAATTATAAAATGGCCCCATAAGTGGGAAATCCACTAAGGTAGGCCGGCCTTGTTAATGGGGGGGGATGAAATCCACTCATCTTGCATTAATTCAATACAAAATAGAAAGAAACATCATTTTGTTTGTCACTTGTCTTAGCTTTTAATTCTTTAAAAAAAGTGATGGAATTTCACCTAATCAAGTAGGGTTCAAATAATTTTAATATGGTTATGGATGGTAAGAACATCATCCAAAACCATAAAACTATGCATGAAAACCATTTTCATCCAAAAACAAACTATGAACACCAAGAACAAAACCATGAACACATTTTTCAAGATTTGTGTATTCTTGGTGATTTTTCAAACTCAAAAACTTAAGTAACAAGGTTTCTAGTTTCTAGCTTTAAATGATGTGTGAGTGTCTTACAATAAAACATAAACACATGCTCAAAATTTCCCCAAAATCGTGCCAACCACAAAGAACAAAAAACTCAAAACTTTGTTCATGACTTGTTCTTCATTCATGCATACAAAACAACTTTTACATGAACATCTTTTCAACTCTTGATTTATATTTTTCAACCATTGAAAAACAAAAGATAAACATACTTTAAATGAAGAAGTAATATGTCAAAATTAGTTCAAAACTCAAATTTCATTCATGCATACAAAACAACTTTTGCATACATATCTTTTTCAACTATTGACTAACATTCTTCAACTATTGAAAAACAAAAGATAAACATATTTTGAATGAAACAATAATTATGTCATGCATAACATTAATACCCATATGCATAAAATCCAAAAGGACACATTATACATAAACCTTTGGCTCATGATACCACTTGAAGGGAAAATTGTGAGTTTTCATGATATGGGATTTCTAGATGACTAGCATGCATATACAATTCTAGATTTATATACATACGCAACGGAAGCATTTATAACAAGTTATCAAAGTTATAGTCATGCAAATCCCCTTCAAGGTTCATAGGTTTAAATATAATGCATCAAAACAATTTTACTTAAGAACAAAGTCAAGGAATAGATCTATACCTCTTGTTCTTGATTTTAGACCAATGATGGACCACCTCCAAGTCCTTTGTTCCTTGAATTCCTTGAGCCTAGCTTCCCTCCTTGCCTCCTCCACTTTGATAGAATGAGTGCTCCAAGGTTCTCCTTAAGTCTCCAAAGTAGAAGACCTCTAAAGATCCTCACCCACTAGTGTAATGAGAAGGATGAAGGAATGACCAAAATGATGAAAAGTTGTTAGCCCTTTCACCTCTTGGTTGGCCGGCCCTATTGTTGAGAGAGAGAGAGATGGTTGTTTTGATTTTGTGTTTCTAAACTCACAAAAACCCTAATGGAATCAATCTCTATAAAGTTCCTTATATATCATCAATAAACCTAGTCAACAAATTGACCAAACAACTCTCCCAATCCCTTAGAATGGCCGGCCCTTTGTGTTTGATTTGGGCTTTGGGCTTTCATTTATTTCAAGTCATTTAATGCTTGAATAAAAGCCCAATGGGCCCAATTAAACCCGAACGTTTCTTTAAGCCCAAAACGATCTTTATCGCTTTTATGATTTCTTTAGACTTTCTAAATTAATCCCAACACTTAATTAATCCAATTAATTGTTTCCATCATCCATTAATTTCTCACTACAATAGTGTTTTGGTGAACAATCATTTTAGGTTCTAATTAGCAAGGCAGTGAGGTGATTGGCATTAATTCAATTTAATTTCAATCACTTAGTGAATTAAAACTTCATTTTAATTCACCATTCTTCTTTGATGACTACATTTAATCATCTAGAAGAACTCACAAGCTATGAGTGACATCTAGCCATATGTCATAGCTACCCAAGCTAATGTAGAAGTTTTATAAGGAGAACCTATTCCATTGGAATTACAATGTAATTCAATCCTTCTTTAATACAATACTCTCAATCACATTATTAGGGTATGGATATATTATGTCAAACCCCTAATGTGATTATTCCTTCTTATATGATTCTTTTGAGTCGTATAGGAACGCATTCCTTTTAATACGCTCGATACTTCGGCCGAAGATTCCTGAATCATATCTTAGAGTATTCTTCTTCTCTTATCGAGGATTAGAGATTCCTTGTTGCGCATACACTTGCCTTCATGACTAAGTGGCTTAACCCCGACTATGCCGTTGACATTCTGAAAGAGTGACGTTTGACATAATCAAAGATCAAGTACTTAACCAAGACAACGACGATGCCTCAGGTCTAAGGACTACTTACATTATTCCAACCATTAGAGTTACTTGCTTGACATGTGAGTAGACCTCCATGCAAGTACTCTCGTTCGATTGTGTTCAGTGAACTCATTCCCCTAATGAGCACCTACATACTTGTCTTAGTGTCACAACACGAATGGGATGAGACTTTCCATCCTTCCATTTGAAGCAGACACAGTATGTACCGATCTACGCATTGTCAGTTTCCCTCCGACAATCCAATGACCAGGAACCTTTTGAACATTTGGTTATCTGAAGAAGGTCTCTGTAGTCTAACATCATTAGATTACTTCTTCAATCCATCCATTGTCCATGGATACACTATTTAAGACATATATCGTTTATTGAGATAGTCCTAATTCGTGTCTTTGCCATTTGACGTATAAGAATCATCTATACATCCATTCATTTGTCCTGAAAGGTTTCTTCCAAAGATTGGCTTTCAGGGCATATTTCCAACACTTCCTGCACCCCTCTTGACAGCTTGCAAAGTGTTTTTTCTTTGCACTTCACAGACGTGGCACTGTTTTGACAAATGTTGACCACCTTGGGTAAATGTCGTCAGCTAGGTAGTATGGCCCGTCGTACATACATATGTTGACCTCATACGTGACTTTTGGTGCCTTTCCTTGCAGGACATCGTTGAACACTGGGGATTGGACAATGACGTTGAGGTCATTTTGAGCTCCCGGAACCCCGAAAAAGGCGTGCCAAATCCATGTATCAAAAGATGCCACCGCTTCCAAAATGATACTTTTTGCTCATTTTCTGTCTTCATAAGCGCCTTGCCATGCACTTGGACAATTTTTCCACGTCCAATGCATACAATCAATGCTCCCAATCATCCCAAGAAAACCTCCCATCTCGGCCTTCTTCAGAAGCCTTTCCAAGTCCATATGAGTAGGTTGTCGGAGGTACTGTGCGGTGTAGATAGATTCGATTGCTCCACAAAACCTCATCAGGGACTGAAGAATGGTTGATTTACTCATCCTCGCTATCTCATCCACTTGGTATGCAGATGCTCCATACGCAAGCATCCGCAGCGCAACAATAATTTTTTGCTCGGGAAGAAGACCCATATCACATCATTCTTTTGCACAAAGTAAGAATCATGGTTGCAAACAGCAATCATGATTTTGTTGAACAAATGTCGTTCCATTCTAAAACGACGTCTGAAGTACGTATAAGGAAATGCACTGTTATGGACAAAATAATCGTCCAACAGCTCCACACCTCGTCGTTGCCTGTTTCTATCAAGGTTTCCGGAACGGGTGGGCCTGCATATCTGAGCCACAGCTTGGATGACTCAACGAGAATGTGAGTCTCTGGCCATTCTTGCTTCGTCATCTCTCCTTCTCCGCTCCTCATCCTCTTCCTTCTCATTTTGAGCTATATGGAGATTCAATATTCCTTCATATTGGTTAAACAATTCTTCCTCTTCTTGATCGATTTCCCACATCATCTTGAAGAAGAAGACATTGTAAGTAGAAACTATGAATAATGATACAAATTTTAATTTGGTGAAGAATGAAGCAGAAACTATGAATAATGATAGAGATGTTGAGAAAATTGGTGTGAGATTTAAAAGGATGGATGATGGATTATATGAAGGATTCTGAAATGATTAGGTTGTAGATAGTGCCACGTGGCATGCCGTCATTGGTTAAAAATCTGATTGAAATCTATCCTAAAAGATTCTGAAAAGATAACGACACGTGGCACGACGGCATTGGATAAAAATCTTATCAAAATCCATCATCAATAATTATCTTTTCGGATAATGACACGTGGCGCAACCAGAATGATTTAAAATCTGATCGAAATCTGTCCTGAAAGATTCTGAAAAGATAACGACACGTGGCACAATGACATTGGATAAAAATCTTATCGAAATTTATGACCAATAATAGTCGTTTTGGATAAATGACACGTAGCGCAACAAGAACGATTTATAATATCTTATCCGAAATTACAAATAAATTTATTTACTATTATTTTGTAAAAAAAAAAATTAATACTATTTTATTGCCTATTGCCATGGCTATTCAAGTACAACGGTGGAGATACAAAAGACAATTACTGTTCATTAAGGGCAGTTACTGTTCACATGGTGGATTGAATAGTGGATTGCCTGGGGGAGGGCTCCTACGGTGGAGTTGCTCTAATGGGCGAGATCAGGTTGGTATTTTACTTGATCAGATTTGGAATTGTGGGGCCTCCAGATGAGACTGGTCGTTACTGAGCTTTTCTTTTGGATGCATATATGGTGCTTGATAGTGTTATTCCCGAATATTTGCTCCTATCTTTCGTAACATTATTGTGATTCCAAATATTAATTAACTTTTTGACAAAAAAAAGTAATTAACTTTAATGTTGTAGACTCAAGGGCTGGCTAGGAATTATAAAAAATATACAAGAATGCTGTGGACTAGTTATTTTTAATAATTTTTGGTGTGGACTAGTATTTTTTAGTCAATGTTTAATGTGGAGGAGTAGATTGATTAGCTAAACTAAATAAGTACTCGTTTGATATTTTATTTTTAATTTTTAGTTTTCAGTTCTAAATTTTGAGAACTCAAAAAAAATAACTTTGATTTTTTTGGTTAAAAAGTAAAAATAAAAACAACCCAAATTGATAAAATCTAATTATGTGCAATCAAGGGAAGGAAATATATCATCTCCGGATATCTTCTACCAAGGTCACCGGATCAAGTAATCTTTACCCTTAAAATTTGATTCAAATGCTAAAATTATTATAACTTTTAAAGAGGGCCTTAGCTGTTGGATCAAATTTCAAGAGTCTGGATCACTTGATCCTGTGGCCTTGGTGGAAGAGATCCGGAGAGAATCGTGAGGAAAACATGCAAATTGTCTTGTAACTTGAGGGATCATTTTTGCTCACCACCATAAACTATGGTATATGCTCATCATACACTTCACTTAACCTTGGTTAATTTTTTTTAAAATTAACAAAGTAACATTTAATGTGAAAATTAACTAGAATTAAGTAAAATGACACATAACAGATAATTAAATGTATGATGAACGTATACCATACATCATAACTATCCTCATAGTTAGACCTGTAAACGGGTCGGGTTTATTGGGTTTGGATCGGGTTCAACCCGACCTGTTAATTTAACGGGTCACCCGAACCCAACCCGTTAAGCTAACGAGTCACCCGAACCCAACTCTTTAAGCCTAATAAGTCACCCGTTTCACCCGTTAACAATTTTTTTTGTTTTTTTTTTTTAACATTTTGCATTCCATACAAATTACACATCTTTTACCCAAAATTACAAACATTATATATATATATATATATATCTGCCGCAATTGAAGTGTGTGTGTGTGTGTGTATAGAACTTAAGAGCTATTAGCTATGGTGAAGTTTGTTTCAACTGTAATATCACCCATTTCATTTGCTTTTTATCTTCTGTAACCTCCTTTTCATTCTATACTTTGTACCTCATTCGACATCCTTGCATGTTCTTTTACAAGTATGGGTTAAAGGTCTGGACTGACAGATGAATATATATCTGCGGCGGTTGAAGTGTGTGTGTGTGTGTGTGTGTGTGTGTGTGTGTGTGTGTGTATATAGAACTTAAGAGCTATTAGCTATGGTGAAGTTTGTTTCAACTGTAATATCACCCATTTCATTTGCTTTTTATCTTATGTAACCTCCTTTTCATTCTATACTTCATACCTCATTCGACATCCTTGCATGTTCTTTTACAAGTATGGGTTAAAGGTCTGGACTGACAGATGAATATATATATATATATATATATATATATATATATATATATCTGCGGCATCTCCAATTCAAAGTCCTTGCATGTTCTATTCCAACTATAAAATTACACAAAAGTCCTTCTTAACGAGTGTTAACGGGTTTCGCGGGTTGACCCAAAATGACCCGTTACTTAACGGGTGACTAACGGGTTGACCCATTAACAACCCAACCCGTTAAGCACTCACTCAAATACTAGTTTTAACTGGTCGGGTCGGGTCGGGTTCAAAATGGCAGCCCTACTCATAGTTATTGGTACGCTACACACAATGCTTTCTCCGTTCACCCTATTCACATAATTTACCACAACAACAACAACAACCAAAAAAAAGGAAAAAGAAAACCCGTCTATTCACATGGGTCGGCTAAGCTATATGGACTGGCCCTAAAATATTTCTTTTGAGACGAAAACTATTTCCTAAGCCCTTTGCTAAGTGTTTTGGTAATGGGCCTAACATGATAAATAAATGTAATCTTACACATATTACCCATTTTTCTACGGTGCACATGTCTGCATACTTATTTGAATAGAAACCGTTGGATCAATCTAGATGGTCAATAGAGAAATGAATGATTGAGTTACAACCGGGTGTTTATTTTAAAAATTATGCCTAAGTTTGAGTCGAATAGAGATTAAAGGTAACTCTCGGATTTTTATTTTTCAATTGGGTCTAATGGGTTGTAACTTAACCACTGCTCTATATAATAACCGTCTAGATCAAACTAAAGGTTCTAATTTAAATGTGTATATAGGCATGTGCATTAGAGAAGGCCCTCCACATATTACAAGAGTTGTTTCTGTTATTTCTCTATGAACATTAAGGTACTTTTGTTTTCACAAACTTTATGTAAACAAGACAAGATGAAAACATACTCGCATGATAAGCCCAAGTTACGCTAGCTCCAAATGAAAGGAGAACGAAGGTATTAAGAAAAGGGTAACGCAACAACAAAAAGTCTTTGTTAGGAATGATTTTCGCACCCCTACTTTTTCTCATTTTCTTTTCATTTCTTCCAAGTTTCCACCACCAAATCATTCCAATCCCTAAAAGACCCAATATCTATAGTTCTTTGGCACCCTCAGTTATGAGAAAAGCTTTTCCTGACAAGTGATGAGTGTTTGAATAACGGTTGCTCCAATGGCAGGCTATCATTTTTAATTTTGTACGATCAAATTAGCTTTAATTTTTTTTTTCCAACGGAGAAAGATTAAGCAAATTAGCTCTTCAGAAATGGTCGCGTGTGAGGCACCTGCTCTCATCCGGAGGGTTGAAGACCATTACACCTAAAAATCCTCCGGCCGTCCCTCCTCCACCAAATTTATTGATAATAATGAGATTAGCATGTTAAACATTTGCCCTGAGTTAGAGCCTATCCAAGTCTAGAGCCGGTTCCGCCGTCTATACCCAAGTTTTTTCTTTTTCAAAATTACATTTATTAAATATTTCATCTAAAGGGCAAGCAAACATACCAAAAAAAAAAAGGAACTTTAACGAAAAGCTCCCGGTACTGTTCATTTTAACAAAAAACCACATTTTTACACTAAAAAGTCAATCCTGGTACTATTCACTTTACCCTTTATTTTGTCCTTATCATTAAAACTCAAAGTTTTCAAGCCATTTTCATTATGATACAAAGAGAAGAAAAACAGAAGTTGAGTATACTTTGGTAGGTGGTTTTGGAACCCTATTCCGGTTTTTACTTTCTTGGGTTTAATTCTGGTTGAAAAGGAACTTGGAGATGCAATGAGAAGTCGACTTTGGTGCAAATTAAGTACACATTATTTATTACGTACTGCCAAAGGCTCCCACCAAACCCCCCCTTTCCCAACCCACTTTTCAAAATTCCCTGCTGCATGTGGATCACGCTTTCGTTCCCACATGCACAAATAACAGTCACAACCTGCAAGTAAACAAATTGAGTTTCCCTTTCCATCTGCAATTCGAGTACTAAAAAATCAACGTTTAAGGTGTTTTTGTTTTTAAAGAAATGGTAATTAGTGACTAGCTCTGGGAGGAATATGATCGAGCAGGTGGTAATCTACCATATTCTGATCTTGTTCCCCACAAGTGCTGGTTACTTTAAATTAACTTCTTACCCTAGATCCTTATATGTTGAAGAACATAAAAAGTCCACATCGAACACTAGACGGAGTGGTTTTACTTGTAATTGCATTGAAGTCTTTTTCTTTTGTTGATAAAATTACCTCACACATGCTGGCATACGTAGCAGATGATTAAGTTAAAGACAACGTTAACGCTTGATCCATTAGTAGTGGATCGATGAACTCTCTCTTTAAAAGTTTGACATTCAACATGTGTCAATCTTCCATGTTTAGATCTTGTTCCCTACAGGTGCTGCTTACTTTAATTAAGTTCTTACACCGAGTCCTAGACTCTATTTTCATTAGAATCATCATCACATACACTTTTCTCATCCATTTGGGATCCACATGTATTTAGTAGCAATGTAACATTAAAATACCAATTAAGCAGGAATCGTAGCTGGGTTTTAATGGGCTATCTACCCAGCTAGTGCAAGAGGTCCTCATATCACATGTCAAAATAACTACTAAGTGAAGAATAAGGGAAATTATGTATGTTTTTCTTTACCTAAATATGTCACTTATATATGCTTTCCTATATGCATATGTATCGGAATTTTATTTTTCTCATGTAATTCAGAATATTTTGAATGCCGTTAAACCAAATGGTAAGGTGCTTATGTGTAAATAAAGAGCCACTGGCTAGAGTACTTTTTTTTACAAAACTGACTTAATAAGAAATTCTAGAGTACATGCATACAGTGCTAATGCTGAATTTAACAATCAGATGTCCGTTGAATTTAAAAGGCAATGTAGACGGAACATTAATGTATAGTACAAGGACTCCAATTTTAGTTACCACATTTAACAACGGTATAACATTATCACTCCACTTAAGTACCACGCGGATATTAATATTAGAGTTAATATTCTATGTTATTATAATTGTACATGTTTGGAAGTATTTTTAAAACAACTAAAAGTGCTTTTTATTCAAGAAAAGCGCTTCTAATAGCATTTGGTAAAAAAAGTTGAAGGTGCTTTTGTGTTGAAAAAAGCACTTGAAGTTCTTTCTAAAGAGGAAGAGTTGTTGTGTACTTTCTTCAAGAAGTACTTGTATTTTTCTTAAAATTTTTGATGTACTCCAAATATATAGAAACCGCTCCTAAGTATAAATGTTTTTTAAAGAAGTATTTCCAAATGGGTCATCTAAATAAATAATCGTATAATATCTGACACACTTTGGGTGGATCACGACTAAAAGTGGTAAGTACAGGTATTTCCAAATAGGCCCTCTAAATAAATTATCGTATAAATGCATGGGCCTTCTCCTTAATTGAACGTATAAATTTGGACTGACACATCCCGACCCGGAATGTCCACCTGGATTCCAAATTGAGCTGTGCTGGCCGACACCGGAAGGTGACGAAGCCATAATGTGCACATGTGAGCGGGAATGAACACATTTCACAAGTGATGTCAGAGCATAAGTAAAGTACAATAAGGTAGGATAAGATTTATACCGTTGAGAGTATTTCCATAACAATGTTTTGCCAAAATGTCCTCGCCGACACGAAAACTTTGCTACTAAAACCTGGAAGGGTGAAAAACAAGGATGAGTCGTCCTAAAAATAAAGCTTTGTAAAACCTTTTCGAAAACATATAACCCCTCGCCGTAAAACAAATATAGTTTCCAAATATATATACTACGTATAGTAAGAAAATACTTACTGTAGCCTGCAATATCTCAAGAATCCAATACATCACAATATTTCGTAAATAAACATCTAACGTCCGGTAATCACATAATCTCGCATCAACAACATATCATATCGAGTGCTCATCGACATATGCTGACACACGAGTTCATGCAGAGATATTATAACATGAACATGACTTGGTGTAATAATGATATACCCTCTAGTACTACAATCACGTGAAGACCGGCGCTATCCGTATCACATAAAAGTCCTAATTGCCTGTAACAATATAGGACAAGACTAACACCTACAATGTATACGGTGCGATGTGAACATACACGTTAAAGACTGGCCCTAGCCGGGTGAGTACTAACACCGGTGCAGCAACGATGAGCAGATAATGTAAATAAAATCATACATCGGTAAATCAATAATTTACGTCGACATAATACTATTCACTGTCGTAAATATAAATAAGGTATCTCGTAATAATATGCATACATGTGCATCCCGTGGGATTCATAATAATATCACAATTTTCATCATTGCGACAATTCTAATAACGTCAATTTAATTATGGCATCACTTTAATGACTAATTAGCCTTATTTATACTACTACAGAATAAAATCCTGCCTAGAAAATGCCTTCTAAAAACTAAGAAACATAATAGGTTAAGAGAAACTAGGAGACAATTTCCTAGTCAAACATGGAGAAATCTGCCTAACCACAAAATATCCACGTTCTGCGTCTTAGACACCTCCATAACCAGCCCAAGATGACTCTTTTTAAAGCTTAAATGACCTGAACATATTTCCAGAAGGGCCTGTTGTCAAAAGTCACCATCTTGGATGCCCAAAAAAAAAAGGTCACTTTGACAGCACTGTGAGCTGCTTCTTTTATTTTATCGCCATAAATTAACCGCTCGGTAGAAAAATCTAAAACTTTGACACTAACAAGCTGAGAGACTTACGAACATTCTCCAATTGGACTCACTCCAAAATTTATTCGTTTGATCACTTTTGTTGAAGAAGAAGTCGAATGTCCTACATTGAAAATATAAATTAAAGTATCAAAATCTCACCAAAATAAATACCACATACTAAGAATAAGCTTAATATATAGTATAATATCGACTCGTCACGGTTACATTATAAAAATCCTTGTAAATATCCTGTAAAGAGAAACATATTCTCAATGAAGGGTGGTCTTAAAGATTCATATACCATACATAACCGATGGGTGATACTAAAGTTAGAAACTTTTGATTAAGGGTAGTGCTATGCACACACTTATTTTTACTTCTCACACACTCTGCTTAATGTTTGACCGTCAAATCGAATGAACTGAAGAAGATTAATGACAAAAAATTAACAAGAGTGTGTGGGAGGTAAAGATGAGTGTGTGAATAACACTTTTTTGGATTAAACACCTTGGCTTTATTTTTTTGAAAAAAATAATAGTTGGCTTATTTTATATTTGTTTGGATTAGGTAAAAAGTTTATTAGCTAGGCTGCAAATCTTTGACAAATAAACAAAGGGCCACAAATCAAGTTGTTCGGGTGCTAAATTACTAATGGGTATTTGGCAGATCCTAGTTTGGCAGATCATAGTGCTATGTTAATGAACCGATTACATATATACAGATATCACATAATTAAACATGAATAGATAGGGAAGGAGAGCTATGGCCTTTAGCTATAGACAGGGGCCATATATGCCATATGCCATATGTAATGTAATGAAGAGGAAAGCGACTCAACAGCCTGAGAGAGACCGAGAGCCCCAACGGTTTCTCAGAAAAGGCAGGGTGAGGGTGGGAAAGAGAGACATAAGGAGGGGCATGAATGGATAGTAGCTAGCTAGTATAAATAGACCAATAGAGTGGGGTTAAAAATAAACATGCTCTGTAGGAGGAGAAAGGGAAAGAGATGAAAGAAAAGGAATGGTGGTTCTGATCAGCACAGCAATATTCTGCTTCTGCTTTCTGCTTTTTCTTCCTTCTGCTTCTGCTGGTGCTTGAAAGTTGATGCTTGTTAATCTCCTTAGTATATGATCTTGTGCTGTTTTAGGGTTGTAGCTGTGGTGCCGGCAAGTGATAAATGCAGCCCCCACGATACTACTGCTTTTTACACATTTCTAAAGGAATTATTTGGGTAATCTCGCCTTTCCCATTCACTTGAGGCTCTTTGGTTGATTCTCGATCGGTTGTGTCCCCCTTGCCTTACATCATGGTCCCACTTTACCCACATATGGTGTCTCGCATTAACCTATATATACATATATATATTATGTGTTATTTGATTATTTACAATGTTAATACAGCTGGCTAGCATCCTCCTCCTATGTATAATAGCATCCTCTATATAGACCTAGCGTCCTCTGTGTGTGTGTCTATATATATATATATATACCGTTAGATTGGTTTTAATGAAATTGTGTGGTTGAGATTAAAACACAGGCCACACAATCTCAACCACACAATTTCATTAAAGTTAAATCCAACGGTGGGGAGCGTGTCCCCATTTGTTTAGAAAAATCCCTCCCCTTAAGCAATCTGTTTATATATATATAGCCCTACTTGATTGACTCGTGGGCTTGCCATTGTCATCGTAGTCATATGGAATATAGAAGTGCATGCTGCTTTCTATATAGTTTGTGGCAGGTAAATTAAGGACCAATTTGATAATCATTTCGTTTTTATTTTTTTGTTTTTACTTTTTATAAGACTGAAACTAAAATCTTGTTTAGTAACTTTTAAGTTTTGAACTCAAAGCCAAAATTTTGAAAACTCATGGAAGTAGTTTTTATGATTGGTTTTTAGTTTTCAGTTTCAAAACTAAAAGTGGTTAGCAAACAAAGTTTCAGTTTTCAAAATATAGGACAATTAGTTATGGTTTTGGAATTTGGCAAGGTGCATGGCAGTATATGTCTGTGAGGAGATGGAGGAAGAGGATGAGAGGAGAGGAGGAGGGTGGGGGACAAAATGCCAGCACCAGAATAATGATGGTGTGGAAGGTAACAGCCAACTGTATGTATGTAAGGTAGTCAGAGTGTTTTGCGATTCTGGTTCGGTTAGAGAGAGAGAGAGAGAGAGAGAGATTGTTGCACGCATGTGGTCCTAAAAACCCTAGGGCTTAGCTCATGGCCCTTGATCGAGCTAGCTAGCTGTAGCTATCGGTAGATGATCGATGACAGAAAAGTTGTATACATATACACAGTAGTACTTTGCCCTAATTATCATATAATAAGAAAAGTCCAAAAGATATAGTGAAAGAAGGGAGAGAAAGTAGCAAGGAGTAGCATGACTACTGCAGGATGTGCACTCATAAATGAATAAACGAAAAAAAGAAGAGAGAGAGAGAGGTCCCGACCCCATTAGGATTAGGGCTTCTGGGGTGGGGGTGGGGGGCAGGACGGCACCACTAAGCAGTGAGTGAGTGAGCGATGACGATGCACCATCCCCCACCCTCTGTCTCTGGAGCTTAATTTAATTTGATGTATACCGGTGACAATTCATCGGAAATTCTCGGTAAAAGTTGCTTACCAACTGTTTCGGTGCAAATATATATACGTATATAAATAATCGCTGTTTGAAAAGTGAAACTGTTTGTGCTGCTCTACAATGCACATGATCTAGGTATAGCTAATTAAGCTATTCTTTCTTTATGCATATAACAGCTCTCCTTAATTGATTTTTACCCCGGCCATTGTTTTCGTATGATTTATTCATATTGATGTGATGGACGACATAAATCAAAAGAGGTGTAGAAGCTAAAAAGAATGTCTAAAAAGCACCTCCATTTGAACTAGGAATGTATTTAACTAATTGAGCTACAAATTTTTTAAAACAATATTTCTTAATTATTTAATATGCTTGTATCACTTAGTGTTGGAAAATATTAGTATTTTGGTTTATTTGAATGTTTGGTTTTCTGGGCTTAGCCCGTTAGAATTAGGTTTTGTTAGAAATTAGGGTTAGTTTATTATAAATAGGGTGCTTTGTTATTCATTAGAGAATAAGAAGTCATTCACAATGTAGTCTCTTAGGGTTTTGTAGCCGTTTCAGCATTCAGTTAGTTTAATAATATTCTTATTATTTTGTTAGTATTATTCGTTGCGCACTCTGATATTCAAATTAGTATCAGAGCAGGTTTGATCTTTCGGGATTTAATTTGTTCTTGATAGGTATCCATGTTGTTTGTTTGATATTAGTTTTCAGTGTTAGTTTTGAAAATAAAAAAAAAATTTGAATAAGTTTGTTTTGAACCACCACCAGAATCCCATTGCCATAGCACGCTGTCGTCACCCTGCCCTGCAATCAAATTTGAGGATTGCTGCACTTGTTTGGAGAAAACAAGAAAAAAAAAGGAAAAAGGAAAAAAATTGTTTGGAGGTTTTGACGCCCACATGGGCAAGGAAAATAAAATGGCTTGTTTGCTCATTTTTTGTGTTGGAAGCCCACACGGATGAGTTTTGCTGTGGAGTTTACTCGTTCGTAGCTCGAGTGCTTGGATTTGTGACCACTCGAGTGATAATTGTGTTTGTTCGTTCGTTGCTTCAATTGAGATATGGAAATCTAGCCCGTTTAGTGACGGGTTATTTCCATACTCAACACTAGCTAGTCAAGAATCAAGAACTAGTTTGCCATCAAGAATCAAGTCAAGTCAAGTTTGCATACATGCCTATCTGTCTGTCCGCCTAATGGAGCCAGTCCGCATCTGCTTGTTTGCAAACCCATGTCGTATACCTCCATGAGTTTGACGGGGGGGGGGGGGGGTGTTGGAAAATATTAGTATTTTGGTTTATTTGAATTTTTGGTTTTCTGGGCTTAGCCCGTTAGAATTAGGTTTTGTTAAAAATTAGGGTTAGTTTATTATAAATAGGGTGCTTTGTTATTCATTAGAGAATAAGAAATCATTCACAATTAGTCTCTTAGGGTTTTGTAGCCGTTTCGGCATTCAATTAGTTTAATAATATTCTTATTATTTTGTTAGTCTTGTTCGTTGCGCACTCTGATATTCAACTCTTAGAACTACACTCTCGTACTATTCCTCTCAATTTGTAAATGAGAGTTTTTAGATTTGATTCACATAAATGACAATTTCGATATCAAATTATTATACCTCACCCCATTCTATATGGTTTAATGCAAGTGTCTTATCCTTTAATATAATTCAGCATTACATTCAAAACATGCGTGTATTGGGACTTTGTATTCACCTTTTCTTATTGAAAAAGATAGATTTTTATCCCAATATATTCAACTCAAACACGATGATGAGAAACCTTTTAATGTAATAGACATGTATATTAAACTTCACGTGTTATAATACGGGTATACGATATAATTGATATGTAATAGATCTAGACTATAATATTTGTAGATTGATACACATATATATTACTAGATAAATGAATTTATAATACCACATGATAGTGTGACATACGCCTTAAAAATGAGAAATACTAAGGAGACTCTCTTAAAGGTGAGACTCTCTATGGACTATCTGTCACCTCATGTTTTTGGCACAATATTTTATATTGTTGACACATAAATTATGCCAAAAACATAAAATAGTGAAGAGTCCATGAAAAATTTCGCTTTAACAATCTTCTTAGCATGAATGATTAGTGTGCAATTACTTCAACCCAAACAATGGTTGAACAAATTAACATAGGCATGCATAAAATTCTAAGAAGTGGGGCTGGTAATTATAAAAGAGAGTAGGAAGTGAAAGAAGAAATTTGGAAAACCGATTTCAAGACCAATAAAGTTAATATAAATGTGGTACCCCTAAAATTTTGTCCAAGCCCTAACGTTGAAGATAATACTGGACCACAATAATCAAATATGGGCTCGTACATTCACAAATAATATACCAAAATATTATCTCCCCAATGTACAAATTTTTTTTTTTAGTACATCGATATTTTACATTAAGAAGAGGAGGAGTTCAGCAAAGTCACACAATGAGGCAGCCTAATTTGGTATCGAATTCGTCATCCATGAGATTCAAACGTAAGACCTCTCACTTTCAAGTGAAGAGGAATACCACCAGACTGTAGTACTGAGTGACCAATGTACAGATATTATTCGGAGCAATATATTTTCTTTGTCATGGTGTACAGTATATCATATATATATATATATATATAGGAAATCTTTAATGGAAGGGATCTTTATTTTTTTTTGTAAAAATGGAGATTAGTTGTGGGGTTCACACTACATTGTACTTTAACGATCCGAACCGTTTATTTTTCAAGTTGCACCTCATAAATCATCCTTGCAAAATATTAGCCAAATCGGAACTGTTTAAGACATCTTTTTTTTTTTGGCAGAAAAGGAAATACATTAAGACATCTAATTGGGTTCAAAGAAATTAACGAATACATTGTTATATAAGAAACAATGAAATTTTATCTTGATAATTAAACAGGCAAATGGTTTCAGATTGAATTGAATTTTTGCAAGGATGATCTATGAATTGAGACTTACAAAATAGACGAACTGACACGCCCGACCCTGATATTCCCCGAACACCAAAGTAGGCAAGTGCTGGCCGACACCCGAAGGTGACGAAGCCATATTAGAATGCAAGAAATAAATAAGACTTATAAATTTAAATATAATAAATATGCATTTAACGAACGTGTTCAAAGTATACAACTAATCTAGAACACTAAAAAGAAATAATATAAAATTGAATGAACAAAGGAGTGAGTCCTACACCGAGAGGACTCAAAGATGCCGATGCGGAAGTGTCTTGACGCCAAGATCGTATGCCTCGATTCTAAGTCCTGAGGGGGCGCAAAACAAACATGAGTGGACCAAGTTGATATATATATATATATATATATATATAATACTGAAATAGTTATCAACATACTAACCCCCAAAGTTTAATGAAAACTCAATAGCATAATATGTAGTAGGTTTTCCGAAAACCCTAGCATGCCATAAAACCTTTCATGAAACATATCTCGTATATAATGTGCTAGCTAGTGATATCAATATCAATATCTCTCGGCCAGAAGCCATCAATGTATACCTCATGCCAACCATATATCTCCCTCAGCCAGATATCTCCCTCACCCGTAGGCAGAACCATGACCACTAGATACGCACAAAACCATTGAACATAGACTTTCCAAACATAGGTATATATATATCTCAAAAAACATCTTCATAGTATAAAGTCATCCATCATCTATACTATAAAGAAGTGTGCAAAAGCATGTTCATAAGCAGTATAAAGTCATCCATCATCTATACTACAAAGAACATGAGTTCGATAAAATATTGTAATTCAAAATATTCTCAGTAAGCATAATATCTCATAAAACGTTTCATAAAACGTACTCATTAAATCATGCTTTTCATGTATGCATTTCTACTATTAAAACATGCATTCTAGAAATGGTCCACTCATAGATGCTTCGTCGTCAAAGAGACGTGCGAAATAGGAAGAACAGAATCGCCGCTAATAATCGCACCTAAGCACATAAAGGGTCCAATTAATAAAACTCTATTCAAACGAATGAATTTGGGAAAATGGACATCAAAAATGGATTCAGGACATCGAATTACCCTAAGAAGGGTCCCGGGTAAATTTCAAAAAAGTCAACAAGAAGTCAACACGGGAATGTTCCAAAAATGTTCCAAGAATATTCCCTATCGAAATATTCCATTTGGGTTGGGCCGGTCCAATCGATTCTAGGCCTAGACTTTGGGTCGGTTCCTTAATTGGGTTATGGGTTTTGTAAGGGCTTGGACTCAGCAGCCTTACCCAGGGACAATGGGTTTGAACTAGGGGCTAAGGGACTTGGGTTTTAGGTTTAGGGTTTTGGGCTTGGGTTAACTAAGGCCCAAGGTTTGGGATGGCTACACTAGGCATGTTCAAAATAGGGTTTTGGTTGCCTGGTCCACATTTTCAGGGCTGAGTTTTAAGGCTCAATGGCCTAGGTTTAAAGGGCAAAAGGCTCGTTTGTTAGGTGGGTCGCCGGACCTCAAGAAGAAGAAGGCTGGAACACGACCGGGAACTTCCCTAGCTTCGACGGAGCTCGAAACATAACCAAAAATCACCATTTTAAAACCAAAATAAAGGTAAGAAGACGTAGGTTTAAAAACTACCAAAAGGAGGCCGTGACACGGCCATAGTTGGCCGTAAATCCACACAAGAGTCGCCGGGTTTTCTTGCCGGGATCTGGAAAATCAATCTTCAATATCTCTGTGTAGTTTCGTCAACCAAAATTTACAAGAACGTGATCAAAAACCATCACAAGAATAAAAGAGAGGGTTTAGCATGTCTTGAGGCTTACCTAGTCGGAAAACCCGAGAACTCACCAAAGAACTCACAACAGCGGCACTAGCCACTATGCAACAAGAGAGGATGGATGAGGAGCTTCGGCCTGGTTCAAGATTCGTGAATGGGAAGGTAGTGTGATGGTGGTGGGGCATGGTTGCAGAGATGGGAGCTTGGGGAGCTTAGGGAAGAGTAAAGTTCGAGAGTGAGAGAGATCTGCGAGAAGGAGAGAGAGAAGAAGAAGGTTACGGGGAAGCATCCACGAGAAAGAGAAAGAGTGGGGGGGGGGAGGGAGAAGTGGCGTGCCACATGGCAGGCATGGAGAGAGGAGAATCGGGGGACCAAATCAGGGGTAGGCCCCTTGGGCACACCATTTAACACCTAAAAGCAATATTTTAAAACAAAAAGAACCTAAACAAAGTGAAAATACAAAAAATACCCTTTCACTTCGTAAATTCCGGGAGGGTTGTTACAATATACCCCCGTTAAATAAAATTTAGTCCCGAAATTTGAAATAACTTGTTACACTGAAAATACTCTGAGATAGGAAGAAGGATAATATATATGTATAGAAGAAAACAAGTTAGAGCGGTTGCACAAAAGGGAAAATGCTACCCTGTCCCGATTTGGTTGCAATGATTCCATCTTTCTTGCTTCCAAGCTCATACTTTCTTTCCCATCAGTGAAAAAGTAGAAGTACTAACATATAGGTTGAAAACTCGTACTGAACTTAAAACTGAAAACGGAAATAGTTCCCCCAAAACATTTGTAACGTCAGAAAACACGTATAACTATAATATGGTAAGTTAAAATACTTGTACTGAAAAATTATCTTTGGATCGAGCCCCAACAATCACAAAACCGTAACAGTTATCCGATGGGTCTTCCTGCCCACTTGCTTAATGAATCCAACGAATAAGTTATCGATACAACAGTCGGCTGCCCGCGATATTGACCACACATTGTTGTCTCGATAAGCAAGCAGTAATTTCTTAAGGGTGCATAATTTCCCACATCGTAAATTCGATCATCTGGATACAAGTTCGCAAAACTCCTCTATCAACCAATATTGCCTGTAGAAACTCTCGTACCATGTCGCAAAAAGTGTCATACCCAAACCGAACAAAACAAAAACTGTCGTCGTAAAAACTCCATCCAGCACCAAGCATCTTATCCTCATCAGTTCTTCTAAATGTGACCAACTACTCTAGTGTTTTGCCAATAAAGAACCCATTTGAAAACTGTACCTTGGGATTCAAGAGAAGTGGCTACCATGTTAGTAGCAAACCCAAAAGCTCGAGCCCATCAAGCAGAAAACGAGAAGTCGCCTTTCCAACAAGCAGTATCTCTAGGGGGTTATTGTAGTGCTCAAACCACTTCTCCATATTTGCTTAGTTGCATATTTCTAGTCAAACAAGGTCAATGTTGGTGGAAAGAAGGACTTGCAAATGATCAACCTAAAATCCCCATGAGAGTACACACCATTCGAGAGAAGTGTAAATTCTTAATGTGCTTAAACCACAAGACAAGTGAACCCAACGCGTCCTCCAATGTCTAAATAGTTCGGGGATGATACCCTCAAAATAATTAGGCTATGAACATATATATATATATATATAGTTGGGAAAGAACTACTAGGGTACGATATGATGCCTATGAATTGTAGCAAGATAATATGAGATGTGACTATTCATTATCTGCATAAAGATAGCGATTGATGATGCAATCCGTTGACCACCTTCACCAATCCCTTACTAAAAGGAGGCTCAAACCTCAAGGCCACATGAAACTCTTCTTGATAGTCTAGTGAACTTGTGATAAGATTATGCTCCTAACATTCCTGTCCGAATCGGTATGAACTGGGCGCACACTTCAGCCGAGTCGATCCCTCGTGAAATCCTTACGGATTGAGTGAGTAACCATGTCGAGAAGGCTAAAAGAACACTCAAGAATTTGACAGTCAAAACAAGTCCACCAAAACTAAAGTGCAAGACCAAAGATACTTAGCAATTTCACGACACCTCGTGAAGATTTTCAATTTCCAACGGTCGCAACCTTTTTGGAAATTGATGAGAATATCGTCTGCTATTGAAGAGTCTCCCAAGAAAAGTATTTAATCTAAACGAAGTCAACGCTCGAAGAATTTAGGGTGAGACTAACAGTCGATGGTTAGGGAACTTGACTTCGTCGTTGAAGTAAGCAAGAAGGTTATCGATAGAACAATAGCCGAGGATTTATTCTAAAGATCCACATGAATTTCCTTAGAGGGAACGAGTCCGAGGACAATGGTTTGATCCCACCAAATCACTACTTATTAAGCTTCGTAACAACTAGTGCTTACTCACTTTCTCTAACACGCACTTTGAAAGTTTTGAGTAATTTCCCAAGAGATATGACTATGCCCGCCATTCCTAGGGAACACATGTCATAGAGTGACATCACCGATTCAGATCTTCCAAATTCAAACCACTTAGGTTTTCCCGTTTCCCAAAAACTCCCATGTAGATCCGACTCTGCCGGCAATTCCTAGGGAACGCACGTGGTAGAGTATCGATTTGATGTTGAAAATCATCCAACAAACTAATTCATCACCGATGAGGCACAATCTCGACACGAATTTCTTCTTCTTCCATAAGATGTGACTACTTATGCAGTATGAGGGTTGCACAACCGTGCCGAAAGACAACAAATCCGGAAGTCGTGACATCCAAATTATGTCATGATTGACACACCACAACAGTAACAAAAGATCCTAAGTATACGCTGAACAAACCACGCTCTGATACCAAATTGACACTCCCAACCCTGATATTCCCCGAACACCAGGGTAAGTACTTGTTGGCTGACACCAGAAGGTGACGAAGCCATATTAGAATGCATGAGAACAATAAATAAATAAGACTTATAAATTTAAATATAATAAATATGCATTTAAGGAACGTGTTCAGAGCATACAACTAATCTAAAACACTAAAAAGAAATAATATAAAATTGAATGAACAAATGAGTGGGTCCTACACTGAGAGGACTCATAGATGCTGATGCAGAAGTGTCTTGATGCCAAGATCGTACGCCTCAATTCTAAGTCCTGAGGGGGCGCAAAACAAACATGAGTGTACCAAGTTGATATATATATATATATATATATATATATATATAATACTGAAATAGTTATCAACATACTAACCCCCAAAGTTTAATGAAAACTCAATAGCATAATATGTAGTAGGTTTTCCAAAAACCCTAGCATACCATAAAACCTTTCATGAAACATATCTCGTATATAGTGTGCTAGCTAGTGATATCAATATCAGTATATCTCGGCCCGAAGCCATCAATGTATACCTCTTGCCAACCATATATCTCCCTCAGCCAGATATCTCCCTCACTAGTAGGCATAACCATGACCACTAGATACGCACAAAACCATTGAAAATAAACTTTCCAAACATAAGTATATATATCTAAAAAAATATCTTCATAGTATAAAGTCATCCATCATCTATACTATAAAGAAGTGTGCAAAACAATGTTCATAAGCAGTATAAAGTCATTCATCATCTATACTACAAAGAACATGAGTTCGATAAAATATGGTAATTCAAAATATTCTCAGTAAGCATAATATCTCATAAAACGTAATCATTAAATCATGCTTTTTATGTATGCATTTCTACAATTAAAACATGCATTTTAGAAGGGGTCCACTCATAGATACTCCGTCGTTGAAGAACCATGCAAAATAGGAAGAACGGAATCGCCGCTAATAATTGCACCTAAGCACATAAAGGGTCCAATTAATAAAATTGTATTCAAACGAATGAATTTGGGAAACAGACGTCAAAAATGGATTCAGGACGTCGAATTACCCTAAGAAGGGTCCCAGGTAAATTTCAAAAAAGTTAACAAAAAGTCAACACGGGAATATTCTAAAAATATTCCAGAGAATATTCCCTAACGGAATATTCCATTTGGGTTGGGCCGTCCAGCTGGTTCTAGGCCTAGACTTTGGGCCGGTTCCTCAAATGGGTTTTGGGTTTTGTAAGGGCTTAGGCTCAGCAGTCGGGCCTAGGGACAATGGGTTTGAACTTTGGGCTAAGGGACTTGGGTTTTAGGTTTTGGGTTTTGGGCTTGGGTTAACTAAGGCCCAAGCTTTAGGCTGGCTACACTCGGCCCGTTTAGAATAGGGTTTTGGTTGCTTGGCCCACAGTTTCAGGGTTGGGTTCTAAGGCCCAATGACCTGGGTTTGAGGGGCCAAGGGCCCGTTTGTTAGGTGGGTTGCCGGACCTTAAGAAGAAGAAGGTCGGAACATGGCCGAGAACTTCCCTAGCTCCGACGGAGCTCGAAACATAACCAAAATTCACCATTATAGAACCAAAATAAAGGTAAGAAGACGTAGTTTCAAAAACTACCAAAATGAGGCCGTGACACGGCCGGAGTTGGCCGTAAATCCACACGAGAGTCGTCAGTTTTTCTCACCGGGATCTGGAAAATCAATCTTCAGTATCTCTATGTAGTTTCGTCAACCAAAATTTACAAGAACGTGATAAAAAACCATCACAAGAATAAAAGAGAGGGTTTAGCATGTCTCGAGGCTTACTTAGTCGGAAAACCCAATAACTCGTCGGAGAACTCACAAAAGCGGCACTGGCCACTGTGCAGCGAGAGATGATGGATGAGGAGCCTCAACCTGGTCTGAGATTCGTGAATGGGAAGGTAGTGTGATGGTGGTGGGACATGGTTGTAGAGATGGGAGCTCGGGGAGCTTAGGGAATAGTAAGGTCCAAGAGTGAGAAAGACCTGTGAGAGGGAGAGAGAGAAGATGAAGGTTACGGGGAAGCATCCACGAGAATGAGAAAGAGTGTGGGGGGGGGGAGGGAGAAGTGGGGTGCCATATGGCAGGCATGGAGAAAGGAGAGCCGGGGGACCAAATCAAGGGTGGGCCCCTTGGGCCCACCATTTAACACCTAAAAGCAATATTTTAAAACAAAAAAGAACCTAAACAAAGTGAAAATACAAAAATACCCTTCCGCTCTGTAAATTCCGGGACGGGTTGTTACAATTTGGATCGTTGAAGTTCGATGTAGAGTGAGCCCCACACTAATTCCTATTTTTTGAAAAAAAATGGGAATCCCTTTGCATATAAGGCCTATATATGTATATATATATATATACATGGACGGATCCGGGACACCATTTTTTACACAACTTTTGACTCACGTTTTTGTAGAGCCCACTTTGGATGTATTTCAACGATCTGAACCATGTATCTTTTATGTCTTCCCTCAAATATCATGTGTACCAAAAATCACCCAAATATAAAACCATATGACCTTTGGATTAAGGGTTTAAGGTTTCTTTGTAGAGCCATATTCGTCCATTTTATTCACTATAAATGAAAGTGTTAATGGTTTTGAATTTTTCTATTTTTTTGGAAATATGTGTTAATGGTAAAATTGCCACTTTGTCAAAAAAATGGATGAGAATAAGCTTGTTCAAGATTTTTCTTTATTTGAGGCACGCTATCTCCCCTTAGAGTAAAACTCAAACTTTAGGTTTTGAACCTATCTCAACTTGCTCCAACCCTTGGAGTAAAACTCAAATTTTAGGCTCTTAACCTACTCCAACTTGCTCCAACCGTTGGGCCAAATATAAGTTTTAACCGAAAACTCATTTTTGGGGAAAATTTAGTCTAGAATTTCCCGTGTAGTGGGTTGGCCCACCATATATGTGTTTTATATTTTTTTTTAGTGTTCCATGAGTTTCATGGTGTCGGTTTAGTGATTTTTCAATATTTATCGAAATATAAATTTTTTTTTGGTTAAAATGTTCATAAAATTAAATTATGATTGTCTAAAATTTTATTTTTTTTTATTTTAAAAAAAAAGTTACTTAAAAAAAAAAAAAACTATCTTACATTTGTTCGTTAATAATCTCGGACAAAAATTTAACCCATAAGGGTTAGTGCAGAAAAAATGTTTCTAGTTTAAAATCTAAATTTTATGGATTACAAATTTTTGGTTTTAACCCAAGGTTAGAGATGGTCTAAGGATTACCATTTTCTTTCTTTCTTTCTTTCTTGTTTTCTATTTTAACCTTATTGAAAGTTATATATAGAATCTGTTAGTTTTCGTCTACTAGCATCGGCATTCAGATGTAAGGTTGAATTGTCCGGCCATCTTATATGTTTTTTTCGTTAGTCGATAGATGGATGTTTCCTCTCATAAACCTAAATCCTTAATTTTCTTGGAGAAATAAGTTTAGGGTGTGCTTTTATTGCTTTTAATTTATAAATGATTTATTAATTTGCGAACTTCAACATGTCTACAGAGAAAAGAACTTTTTGGCAGACAGTTTAGCAATTCATAGTCTTGATTTAGATTTAGGTGATTTTTGTTTTGATACTCCTCATTCTTGTTCAGTTAGTTTCATTCGTGAGTATCAACTTGGAATGTCTCGGTCTAGATTTATTATTGAATAGGTTTGTCTGGGTTCTTACTTTTAGCCCTGTTTTTCAACCAAAAAAAAAAAAAAAAAAAAAACCAGGATGATTATAAAAATAAGAATGTCCATTCAAATTAACCAACAAGATTGCTAGCAAAGAGAACCCATATTTGACCTAATAAACGCCTTTGAAGTAAACATAAAATCAAATATACGGATGAACTTTAAAATATTTAAAAATAAAACTATTTGTACCATATTTACTGATTATCTTATCTAATCATTACAGTCTACCGAGAGGGTTGGAGTCGTGTGAGTGATTTGTGAACAACTCATGAAGCATTGGTCGAAGATTAGGGGACTCCATACGACGATGGTGAGAGATTTGGCGCGTGGTGTACTTGATTATCCCTTGGGCGCTTGGCTTTTGGCCATCGCTTTTGCCACTACTGGCTGGCAGGACCAGCAGCACTACACAATCAATGACATTAAAAGTCAAAAGCCCCAAACCTAACTATCTATCAAGCTATATAATACAAAGGTGTCCTCTCTACGAAGACTAGTGGCCTCTAATTAACAATAATAATATCAATTAAATAATAGTTAGCCATAATAATTAATTACTCTTTACTGGTTCATCACACAGAATGTGAGCTAGCCCTTTCTCTCTGGTTCTGGTTCTTAAGCACCCAGCACGCAGAAATACATATACAAGACATTTTTATACAGAACATCTTTAAGGGAAGGGATCTCTATTTTTTTTATAAAAATGGGGATTAGTTGCAGGGCCCACACCTTATCAAACTTTAACGATCCGAACCGTCTTATTTTCAAGTTGCATATTATAGATCATCCTTGCAAAATATTAGCCAATTCGAAAATATTTGAGGCATCTAATTGAGTTTAAAGAAATTAACGAATATTTTATTATAAGAAAAATATTGAAATTTCATTGTGATAATTAAAAAGGCAAATGATTTCGGATTGTACTGAATTTTTTCACAGATAATATATGAATGTAGACTTAAAAAATAGACGATTCGAATATTTGAAATTCGATGTGGAGTAGGTCCCACTACTGATCCCCTTTTTTTTTGAATAAAATAGGAATCCCTTCCCTTAAAGGGACTGTACATATACATATACACATGCATATGCATATGCATACAAAGAGAGATAGAGATTGCTCTCAAAAAATTATTGAAGACAAGGACAAGCTCACATGACCTAAAACCTCATCTTTCATGGGCCCCTACGTATAAAAATTTCTTCTCCTTCTTCTGATTCCTCTCTCTATCTCTCTCCTCTCAGACACAGTAGTTTTCTTCTAAACAAGAAAAATGGAAGACGGAATTTGATGTTTTGCTTCTCATTCTAGAGCTTCACAAAAGGTAATTAGCTACTCAATTAACCAGTAAATTTAACCATATATGTGCGTGTGTGTGTGTCTCTCTCTCTCCCTCTCAATCTCTCTAGTTTGGTGGCATAGTTTGGTCAACACTAATATACCAAGAAGCTAGTTTACTACTTCATGACCTTATCGTTAAGCCGTCCATGGCTAATTTTGTCACGTTTTAATAGGGTTTGCGTTTTTCCTATTGTGGTCAAGGAAGGCACCGACCCTCTTTTGTGACTTTAGGGCCTCAGAGATCTGATCAGAAGCACAAAATGATAACAATTTTCAAAAGGGTATAATTTCTGGTGAGCATTCTTACATGCTAGCCAGTTTTTAATAAACAAAAATTTCCTTATTATTTTATTTAATTTTTCATTTACTACACTAATCAGGTGATAGGGTTTTGGATAATATTGCAAATTATTGTGATAACAAGATCATGGAATTTATGCAAAGAGATCAAAAGGGGTATTCTGACAAAGAAGATCAAGATCAAGAACAAGAAGATCAAGAGGAAGAGGAGGATATAATCACCACCAGTAAGTTTTCTTCATCATCATCTCATACTTCAAATAACAGCAATTATGGGTCCTCACCAAAGTACAAAGCCATCCTTTTTCCTCCTCCTCCTGACCACCACCAGCAGTACGGCCAGCAAAAGCCGCGGCTTAATATTCAGAATCACGGCTCTCCGGAAGCCATAAACTTCATGGACTTATCACTAAACAAAGATATTCAGGCTGCTGAGGGTGCTACTGACGAAAATTACTGGCCTGCGAGCTGCGAAAGGGAGCACATGTTTGAGAAGGTTGTGACGCCGAGCGATGTAGGGAAGCTCAACCGCCTAGTTATTCCGAAGCAGCATGCCGAGCGGTTCTTCCCGCTGGACTCATCATCAAACGACAATGGATTGTTTTTGAATTTTCAAGACCGGACGGGGAAGCCATGGCGATTTAGGTACTCTTATTGGAATAGCAGCCAGAGCTATGTCATAACGAAAGGGTGGAGCCGTTTTGTGAAGGAGAAGAAGCTGGATGCCGGCGATATTGTGTCGTTTGAGTGCGGGGTTGGGGAATCCGGTAAGGACAGATTGTTCATTGACTGGAAGCGGCGCCCTCCCCCTCCTCCTCCACCTCAGCTACATCATCATAACCATTACGCTGGAGGCAGGTTTTACTCGCTGCTGCAGAGGCCACTGCCTTCGTCTGTGATATCGTCTATGCCTCTTAGACACCACGAACATTTTCTTCATTCGAACAACAACATTCATCATCCGTACCACCATCACCACCATAACCATCAGATCATGAATCAACAATATTTACCGCATCAGATTCATCAGTTGCAAGGTGGAAGAGGTCATCACGTGATTCATCATCAATATCCAAGGGTTATCGATTCGGTTCCGCTTTATCAGCATGCTACTACTAGTACTAGTAGTGAAAGTGCTAGTGTTGCTTCAGCTGGTAAAAAGCTTAGGCTTTTTGGTGTGAACATGGAATGCTCAAGTAGTCCAACTGAGAAGGAGGATCATCAAGAATGTCAGATATTGTCTTCAACAGCAATACCTTACCATCATCATCATCATAATCTTCCATCGTCAACGTCTTCGCTGGCTTCTGCTCCGCTTCAATTCATGAGGCTGCCCAATACAAGTAGTACTAGTAGTACTCCGCCAGACCATCACTTCCTCTCAAACAAAGGGAAATCTACAACTACTTCGGTGTCGTTTTATTTGAATCCCTAGAGAGTTTTTGATCGTTTGCTGTTGAAGGACGAATTTTCGATCTTCACTAGTTCACTTTCCTCTTGAATTAAAGGTACCCCAATGGACAATGATGCCCCACAGGTCTAGCTGAAGATCAGCTGCCTTTCAAAGAAAGGAACAATCTACTTTACTTGTCGTTTTATTGGAACATACATGGTGATCCCAAGCTAGCTAGCAAAGAGTTCATTTGATGTGAATTTGCAGGTCAATATATTATAAACAAAAGTGAACAAGCATTTTCTTTACATAATTACGTACATACTAGTCGTTGAATTTGCAGTTTCAGTCTATCAGAGTACTACTACCACTGCGGCTGCATTTCTTTTTGCCTTGCATATATAACTGATTAACTGATTCGCGGTTAAGCCTTCTTGTATGCATACACATTTATATATATGTGCACTCTCCTTAGTTACTTTGATCACTACTGCACAATGGACACCTAGTTTCCAACATCCCACCAAAATTTTAAGAGTAAAAAGGTTGAAATTTGATGATAAAGTTTGCCATTCAAAGATTGTACATTTTTTTGGCTGAAAATATTAATTGTATATTATTTAGTTCTCGTTACTAATTAATACATTGAAATATAAAGTTCAACTTTCTTCTCCTCAATTACTAGTTTGAATACTGCTGTTATATGTGTATGTAGCAGTAGCTGCAACATGCTTGATATGGACAATTTAATTAAATTAAATTTGTTTCTTTAGGATGTGCATATAGAGTGTTTAATCACTATTTGCTGCCGCAGATGCAGCTAATTAAATTAGGCACCCTTTACAGGTAAGGCTAAGTGCAGAAAGCTCACTGATGTAAAAAGGTACATCTATTCATCTGTGTTCTTAATTAGTGACTTTATTTCAAAGTTTTTCTAGTGTTATGGCCAAGTACATATATATATATATATATATATATATATATATATATATATAGTTATTGCCCCTACCTTGCATCTTGTTATTACCTTGGTAATTCATGTTTTGATTTCGCTTATGATATATCCAGCCTGTTTTGAAATTGTCTTGATATCGATACTGCAAAAACCAGGCAGCTGCTAGAGTTTAACTTGGTGTAAATTAAAACTAATACCATAAATCTGCCCCATAGATACGAGTAATTCCTTTTGTAAGAAATTAACCAGTTAAAGTAATTTTTTTCTCTAAATTAAGCAGTTCTCGTGTAATATTAACCTCTATATATCTATGTAGAATTATATATTTTTTGCAATATAGTTATATATATCTATATGAGAACGTATACATATAGTATAACCATCTCACTTAATTAGTAAATTTTCATGGATTATTTCAACAATTATCATATAGTATAACCATCTATATGAGAACGTATACATATAGTATAACCATCTCCTATATATATTAATCTTCAACAATTATCATGGATTATTTCATGCAGACATGAGTGTTAAACAGAATAGCAATCATTTATTAATTTACATATGATGAAGTAGATTTTTATAATTAGTACTAAACTTGTTTGTAAGCTTAACTAATTTGTAACTACACTAATTAATCACATCTCCTTTCGTTAATCTTCATGCGCTAGCTATAATGCTAGTTTCCATATTAACCACTGCACTCTAACATGTTAGCTTATTCTCTACACTGGCTGGCAATGGCATGCCAAAATTGGATTTGTAAACTGGTTAATTGCTAAAGGCCGGCTAGGGTTCCATATTAAAGTTCGTTTAATAGGGGTGATGAGCAAAAATGCACTCCTAAAAACTTGGTCCCCTAGCATTAACATCCTTATCTGTAATAGTAGCACTAGTACTCTTTAACAGCAGTTCTCCAGGAAATGAGTTATTAATCAATTGTTACAGAGTCAAATTTTGTTCAAATCTATAAATGAGACACAACACAACACACACACACACACACACACACACACACATATATATATATATATATTTCCAAAGGAATGATACAAACTAGAACTGCATGTATTTATTTGCAGAATTCCATTGCTATAACATCAATCGCATTACTGTAAAAAAACAAGATTGTTGTGCAGGCAACGAAAAATCAGGATTATGATTGATTGTTTTATTCACAGCCGCATGCTGTTAATCTTCTTGATCACCTTCAAGTTGGTCTAGGGTTAGGGTTACTGTGTTGCTCATGAAAATCAAAAACCCTAATTTTGTCCTGTTGGTAAAGTATTCAACTGGCAATCAACCCTAGCAATGCTCCTCGTTAATTTAACTGAAAATATGACTTTAGCCCCTGAAATTTAATTTTCTCCACATAAAACCCGTCATAAGTTTTTTACTCAAATAAAGCCCATTAACTAGATTCCACATCAGCAAATTCATTAATTATATTTGACTTTACACGTTTAAAAAATTTCAATGCCCAAAACACCCCTATTTGAATGTTTGATGTACACAATTAGTTCCATATAGATTGTAAGGGAGAATTAATGATTTTACGAAAATAATAAATAATAAATTTATTGCCTAATATATAATAACAACAAAACATGCCTAATATATGTAATAATACATGCTTAGTTAAGTGAACAAATTATATTTTACATATAAATGTAGGTAAATTATTTCACACATATATATATAACAAAAATAAAAAATAAAAAAAATGCCTGGTATACGTAAAAATTCATGCAAAATAATTTACCTACAAAAAATGTTATTTGATTCAGTGCACCTACTATTTGAATTTTAAAATGTTAGATTGCTTAAAAAAAGCAAAATAATTTCCCCACTGTATGTAAAATACATGCAAAATAATTTACCTACATAATAAAGCAAACCCAATGTATGCAAAATAATGTACCTACAAAAAATGTAATTTGATTCAGTGCACCTACTATTCGAATTTTAAAATGTTAGATTGCTTAAAAAAAGGAAAATAATTTCCCCACTGTATGTAAAATACATGCAAAATCATTTACCTACATAATGAAGCAAACCCAATGTATGCAAAATAATGTACCTACATAAAAAAATATTATTATTTTATTCAATAATATTTTACCTATTATTTTGTACATATAAGAATAAAATGTGCCCAATATATATGATGATACATACAAAATAATATACCTACAAAATATATGTTATTTGCTCATCATAAATTTACATATAGGTAGATTAATTAGTATAATATGTTTGATCATATATGTAGTAATGTGCATACATATGTACGTACATATATATATATATATATATATATTGAGCTTGTGGTAGTACTATATACATTTGAACGTATATATGTATATATGTGTGTGTGTGTGTGTGTGTGTGTGTGTGTGTATGTGTGTTAGGGGTAATAATATGCAATAAATTATTTGTTCATTGCAATTAAGGTGAGTAATAATATTTATTGATTTATTTTGAATGTTGTGGTACAAGTTGTAAATATTTTGTATTAATAGGTCAATTACTTTCCTACATGGCAATCACTTTTAAATTTGGGTTTTATTTGAATATTTATAATTGGGTGGGTTTTTATATAGGAAATAAGAGTTACAAGGGTCTATATCTAAAGAACCCTTAATTTAATGACGCATCAACAAAAATCCACATTTGAAAAATGAAATTTAGAAGCTATATCGACATTACGTATAAAAAGAAAAGTATAAATACAGAAAGGTGAGTTTATTGGAACGATCATATACCATGCCAACTGGTAATCAAGTCTAGCAATGGTCTCTGGAGAGTGCCCATCCTACATATGGCCTATCTATGTACAGCAAGGAAGTCTATGTAGGTTATCTAGGCTTAATATTAGAAGGCACAATGATGATGGTGATGAACATGTCACATGGCTAAAGGTAGAAGACAAACCCTAATACGCTGCATGCAAGCGCACAATTTTTCATACTTATTTCTCAACAGTCCCAAATTATGTTAAGCTATGCCAAGATGCAAGAATACTGACTCTTTTGAACTGGCGCACAAACTTGCATGGACCACATTAGGGTTCTAGCCAACTTTCTCTTCTACAATTGTTTAGTAAGATCAAAATTGCAGTGATACGGGGGGAGAGAGAGAGAGAGAGAGAGAGAGACTATTGAGCGTTTGTGGTAAGAATTTTAAATGCATCCATAGTAATATTGGGGGTGTACTGTATGGAGTTTAATGGACTTTACTTGACTATCAAATTCAAGTGTATTCAATAAATTTTTTTGGAGTTAACAAAAGTCACCCTGTATTGAATTAATAAAATGTTCATTTGGAAGTTCTTTTAATATGACTGAAAGCACTTTAAATAAAAAGTTTTTTTGCTCCAACTTTTTGGAAGGAAGCACTTCAAGTGTTATATCAAGATTCATTTGCGTTTTTGCTAATGATTAATTTTAAAAACATTTTCCCTAAAACAGCTTTCAGTCATTTTAAAATATTTTTAAACGAGTCCAAAGACTTTTATGACTTCTAAAAAGTTTATGAAAGTATCTTGTGGTATTCAATTATGACTTTTTGTGAGTCTTCAAAAGTTTGTGTATTCAAAATTGGGAACTTTAACGAAAAGCTCCCGGTACTGTTCACTTTAATGAAAAACCATATTTTTACACTAAAAAATCAATCTTGGTACTATTCACTTTACCCTTTATTTTGTCCTTATCATTAAAACTCAAAGTTTTCAAGCTATTTTCATTAGTTTTCCTTTCAAAATTTCATTGATTTTAATTTTTTTTTTGAAGTCACGGTTTTGATGGGCTTTGATTGCTTTTATAGTAAGTTTTTTGTCACTACAAATCCAACATCTTCCCCTAAATTTTACCTTAATGCAATGACTATCATTTTCACTACTCCCACCACTGTGTCGCCACTACCACCTTTTTACCATGACCATCTCCTCCACCTCCACCACCACCACTGTCACTGTCGCCCCAGCCATTGCCATCTTCATGAGCATATTTGCCACCCCTACTATGATCTCGACCGATGCTATCATCACCATGATTGCCACCTCTACCACCATCATCACCACCACCCCTATCCTTACTCCTTCCCCACCCCGCCACCGCAATCACCACCTCTATTATTATCGCCATCACCAAATACACTAATTTTACTACTACTACTATCTTGCCAACAATCATCACGTATCACTTTGTCATAGTGATGTTCACCATTTTAATTTAAAAAAAAAAAAAAAAATACAGTCGTCAGTGAAGGCCCAAATTTTATTTCTTTTATCGAAGCCAATGCCCAAACCCGGAAACAGGAAGAACCAAAGTGTTTTCAGAGTGCCGAGCGAGACAGACGGATAAAAAAAAGGAGCGAAAAGCTAAGAGCGCCATGGAGTACAGATGTGTAGAGTGCGGCGGTCGCATGACGACTCTGTTCGTTCAATACTCTCCTGGCAACATTCGTCTCATGAAATGCGTAAATCCCTTTTTATTTATTTTTTTCTTTGATTTTTTTTTTTTAATTTTTTTTTTCTGCTGCTACAAAATTGGTTTGATTTTTCTGTGAATAGGGTAATTGCAAGGCAGTTGCAGACGAGTACATCGAATGCGAACCCATAGTAAAGCTCCTATCTTTTTTCTTCAATTTTTTTCCTTCAAAATTCAACAAATTTGGTACATTTTTTGTTGTTTGCACTGCCAGATTATTCTGATTGATTTGATTCTGCACAAGACCAAAGCTTACACACATTTACTCTATAATGTCATCGACCCACAAGCTCCTTCTTTCCGGGTACTGAAAATTATGCTGCTTTTTGCTTCTGGGGTTCTACAGTTTTACTGTTTCTTTGAAAATTTGAGTTCCCAGGAGTTGCTTATTTGTTTTATTTTTATACCCTTTCCAGGGTTTATTGTGGAAGTCGACTTTCGGATTTCTTCTGTTGGATGCTTGTATCCATTACCATGCTTGTCAGGATTTTGTTTTTGGAAATTTGAATTTTGATTCTTTTTGCAAAAGATGTGTTTTTATATGCATTGGGTGCCTTAGCAATGTGTATAGATAGGAGCCTCTTCCTGGAAAGAAGCAAGGAAGAATGGGGCTTGTCCATGAGCTTCGCTTCGTTACTTTGGAGATTTCAAAAGGTTGGTGGAATTTTTATTGGATTTCATGGGTTTCATGCATCTAGGATGGTTTATTATAAGTTTTAACAGATGGTTAAAATGTTCCCGTTTCAGTTTCCTATGATAAGAAATGTTGTTCCTATTTCAGATGCTGATGGATATTGTCTTTGGAAATATCATGTTTCTTTCAACCTTTTTACTCGCTATGAGGATTCTTTTCAGCACATTCCGCAGACCGCTCAGGTAACATTTCTTGTTGATACTTCTCAGGATGACAGTGAATTTATATCAAGATTTTAACGGAGGCATCTCCTTATTTACATGTCTGTTTGGAAACTTGTTCAAGAAGCACGCCTGTTTGATCAGTCGGTAAAACGGGTGATGATGGGTGCTCAAGCATATACTGAGAATAATAACGATTAGAATTTGGTCGGGCTTAAGTTGATATGGTTCAAGAGCACAGTTTGAAGTTTAGGGAAAAATATTATACAACGCATAAGAAAGAAAGACAATTTGTGATCACCCGTGAATCATGGATTAAAAGATAACTGGATTGTTGTAGCAAATAGATACATACATATATACAAACCCTAACATACAAATGTGTGATATTGTCAATTCTGGTACAGGTATAAAGAGCTTCTGCTGGCAATATTTATTTCAAGTTACTTCAAGATGTTTCTTATTGCAATGATGGTATGGTTTGGAAATCAAATAGCCTGTTTTTCTTTCTTGCATATTTGTACTTTTCTCCAATATACTTGGTTACACTCAACGCATATCTAATGTAAGCATGTGTTATGCGTTCTACAGGTATGGGTATGTCCTTCTGTGATTTTGATCATTGATTTATTTGTTTCATCATCCAACACTGTGGCACTCAAAGGTCAGATGATAATGTATTTACAGTCCTGGACATGTTTTCAAAGTTAGCAATTTTCAATGCATATTTTCATTAACTAAGCCTCTATGTATGTGTCAACTTTACCAGTGAACTATCATCACAAATTGTTACGGCAAAATGCTATTGCTAGATGCTCGTTCATCCTATTACTTTAGGTTTAAGGATTATACATATTGTTTTATGATATAGAATAGATGTCCTGCCTCGATTTGATGTGGAGGTGTGCGTTAGCTAACATTAGGTTTACTAGTATAGACTCTTACTCTAAGGGGTGGTTTGGGAGTGAGGTGCTTAAAAAAAAAGCACCCATGAAAAAAAGCTGTCAGGGTTTTAGGTGTTTGGTAAATTGAAAAAAAAGGGCTTATTTTGGAAGTTGCTGTGAGAATAAGCTGAAATCAAAGGAAAAAGCTGAAGCTGCTATTTGCAGCTTTGGAAAACTGGCTTTTTTTCAAAGCACACGGAGCTACAATGCTCATTTAATGAAAATACCCACTATCAGATTGTTTTTTTTTTTTTCAAAAGCACTTTTACAAAAAAGTTTACCAAATTTATTTCACAGCCTCTTATTCTCACAGCACATCCGCTTATTCTCACAACAGCTTTTTTTTCAAAGCACAACAATACCAAACCAGCCCTAAGGATGGCTAACTGCAGCTGAATATCCTTATTTTCTTCTTTGTTTGAAACAGTGATAACTCGGTCACCTATGAGTAGATGTATAGCGGCCTGCTTCAGTGCTCATGTGGTAAAGTTTTTGGTCACACAAAGGTGCTGGAGTTGGGAACTTTGAGATCTTAAATCATTGTATGTCGAATTCTCTCCCTGCATCGAAATGCAGCATTTCTTTAGACTCGTATTCTCATTTACTAATCTTTTGAACAAATAGATCAATATATACTTCCAGCAAAGGCGGTGGTGGTGTTGACTGCTGTAAAATGTGGTGTAAATATATAAGATGTATGTTACTGTTATGAAATAGAGCTGTGCATATATTTGTTTCTACCTATGTACGTTGGACTAGTCCATTCAGTTCTACTTTATGCCGACTGCAGGGCTTAACACAAAATTCTACTCTCCTTTCGTACTCAAAAGTTTTAACTTGGATTGGATGCCTGAAGGAGGCAAGAAAAGTTAAATCACATAGCAATGCTTGGTTGACCTAAGATACTGTCGTATTGATATATAAACATTGCGGGTTCAAATATGAGGAGAGAATATAACACACAACACTCCATTGAAATTTGAAATGTTCGAAAACAAACAACATTAACGTACAGGGAAGCAGAAATGCTGCACAGGAACGCAGCAGCTGATACAGGGAAATTAATTAAAGCAATATTTACATAAGATGGGTGTTTAATTCTGAAGGTTATCATAGGATTAAACCCTATCATAATCATCCGATTTTGATAATGATTGTAATTACTACTCCATTAGGGATGGAACCTCAAATTTCAGTACCAACAACCAAGACATCACCATTAGTGTTTGGTCATTGTAATATACTTGAGACTCCAGCAGCCATGTTGCAGCAGATCCTGTAGAACGCCATTTCCAGAATAATCGCCTGTGGAACGAAGGACTCAGTACGAGTCTAGAACTAGAACTTGGTATCGAAGTATTATACCATTCCCCATCGGGGACTTGATTGATGGTTTTGAGGAGATGCTTCGGTGAAAGAACCCTATAGTTGCCTGCTTCAAAACCGTATGCTTCCAAGACTCGGTTTTTGTTTTCTTCCAGGGCAGATGAAGAGCAATGCAATACTCTGCAGCTTCCCTAACCTGCAAATAGAGTTAACAGAAATCAAATTAAGTTGAGTGAAAACGGAAAATAGCCTCCCGAAGCTTCAATACAAGAGCTTTTATAAACTATTTCAGATTTGATTGCTCACCTTGTCTTGCGATACAGCTTTGCAGTCGGATTCTTCTCAGAGCAACTCCCAGTGGCCAGATGCGAGTGGATGATGGTTGAAGACAATTTTACGGAGTTCCTTACGATTTTGGATGAAGAAAGTAGACTATTTGAAGACAATTTGCTGAGGTTCGACTTTTGATGAAGAGAGTGCATTAATTGAAGACAACTTTGCAGTCGGATTCTTCTCGAAGCAACTCCCAGTGGCTGGATGCGAATGGATGATGGTTGAAGACAATTTTGCTGAGTTCCTTACGGTTTTTGATGAAGAAAGTAAGCTATTTGAAGAAGATTTTGCTGAGGTTCGTACACTTTTGATGAAGACAAGTATGCTGAGGATGAGTTGTAGTTCTGCTGACAGGAGAGAAACGGTCTCCAAACAATTGCTTCTGTGAAAAGACATCTTTGCTTTATCTGGACTCATCGGGGGAGAGTAGATTTCCAGATGTTTTCTCAAACACTGGCTTTTGCTGCTGTTTCTTTGAACTAACATGCTCACCTAACAAGCTTTGAAGTTTCTAAAACTAGGGAATGCTCAAAAATGGCCAAAAAGAACAAGAACAGGCTTAGCTAACCTACATCGTTGTCCTGGACATGATCGTCCAAAACCAGCAGAAGAAGTTTCTAATGCCTAAAGTTCCTGAAATGTAGATAAGGGCGATGTTTTACTATTGCTAGAGCTCTTGGGGTTTACAAGGCCCCTATTGCTATTTTCCGATACTACGATCTTGTTGTTTTTCAATAACTAAGATTTTGCCGGTCACTAGCTATGTTGATGTGTTTCTTGAACGGGTAATACCGACTAAAGCTATCTTGCTGCGTTTCTTACTCCACAGTTGCTATCTTACACTAGTGCTCGTGACTCATAGAGTCACCAAAATCCTGTATGTTGTTTCTTCCCAGGATACTAACTTACTAATCCTGGTCAACAATGATAAACCGAGGACTATGGGAAAAAAGTTGCAATCTCCGTATCATCTAGAGACGGCAACTCATCATTGCATCCAATATATTTACTGGCATGCACAAATTCTCCCAAATCCGTGTTCATTGGTGACATCAACAAGTAATCAAACGGACCCATACGCTCTTCTGGATTAAAAAAAGCCTGGATTAAGAATCATAAACAGAAAGCGTTAAGTTTTGATGTAATTTTGTGCTCTATATTAGAAAGTTCATATAAAATGAAGGAAACAACTTCTCACCTCTGAATCTGTAGCTCGATCTTGAACACCATTAGCGAGTTTGCTGACTTGTTCATTGGGATCATTGGTTGAAATACTATTCTTGTATTCAGGAGAAGAAATACTATTCTTGTATTCAGGAGAAGAAATATTATCCGGGATTAAAGATTGCCGCTTTGTGCAATCTCCATAGACATAGGGATCAATTCCATGCCTAGTGTGTAATGGTTGCTGCAGTGTGGAGGGGCAGTAATCCTGTGGTTGATGTGCCTGTGGTGACTGCAGTGGCTGCATTGTGGAGGGGCAGTAATCCTGTGGCTGATGTGGCTGTGGTGTCTGCGGTGGCTGCAGCGGTTCAGAGGATGAATTTGGAATTTCTCCCTCAGCACACAACTGGTGGATTAAGAATCACAAACGAGCAGGTGTTAAACTTTGGTAGGCTTTGCAAGTTCATACAAAAAATGTGGAAAAAGCATATGATTATCTCACCTCTCGAACCATATCAGATGCAACTGGATCATCGCTATCATTGAATTTCCAGCCACCAGTTTCATCATCACCATCATCAACGGTCAAAATGCCATTGCAGTCCATAGGACAAGAACCATCTGGAGACTCATACCTATTAACATCTCCTGGCTCTTTGGATCCCAAATGTTCCACCGGCTCCGAAGTCACATCACTTACAGCATCTCGATCTTCTTCAGAATTCGCTCCCGAATCAGCTAATTCGCCACAGATTGAATCAATCTTCGGCTTCTTATAACTAGCTGACTTGTTCTTCAGACGGCAGATGACAAAGTCCATCCGCTTGGTGGGTTTAGAACCCACCTCAGTTTCAGTGAGATAATACTCATGTACTATCCAATCGGTCTTCGTTGCATTGGGCACACGACCTTCGTAGAAGGTCAGAGTCCTCTTCTTCCCAATCACAGCTTTGGACTGTTCAGCCTTGATCTCACGTTCCTTGCCTGTGATCTTGTAAAAGCCTTGTTCTGTGGCCCGGTTACAGCGAGTGCTGTTGACGTACTTGTAATCGGGCCGGCTGAAGAAGAACCACTCCTTCTCGTGAACGTCTGGGTAGAATGCTGAAATCCAACAACAAAAACAAAATGTTCAGAATTTGAAACCAACCACTCCAATTCTTCAAGTACAAAATCACAAAAACTGAAAAAAGATCATTACAACAAAAACTAAATATTGAAATGTGAAGCCAACCAAACTTCAAATCTTGAAGAAAAAAAAGCACAAAGATTGTAAATTTACGTAAACAACGTCATAATCCATCAGAAACAAGATACGGGTAGTGAAGAGGAAGTAAGATAGAATAATTGGTTACCAGGAAGATCGCAGGGCTCGTGCTTGCTGACATCGATTTCAGGGATGAAGTGGCGGAAATGGGAGTCAGTGCCCTCTATCTTCTTCCTCAAGTAGTAGCTGACCAGCAACTCTTCAGTGGGGTAGAATCTGAACCCAGGCAGTGGGATCACATTCACACTCACTGCATCTCCTTCTTCAGCTGTCATGCCGCTGCGGTTGCTGCTGCTGCTACTGTTCATCTCTCCTCTCTCTCTCTCTCTCTCTCTCTCCGGTCGAACTGTGATTATTGTTATTGATCAGTGTTTTGGATTGCGTGGGGAAGCAGCATTTCATCCGTGTTGTATTTATAAACAATTAATACACTCATCAAAGACCCACTTATCACTCAAAGCACTGGTGTTTTGAAAGTTGACTAGTGCTTTTTCCTAGTCCTTGAGCTTATGGTGTAAGTTCATCTTTTGCTCCCTACACTTTTGGTTTCTTTCATTTTGGTCTTCCAACCTTTTCTTACCTTTTCTAATCAGTTTCTTATATTCGAGTAATATACTGGAGTCCAATTTAAATTACATTGTGATAAATTTTAACTTTAGTGACAAGAGAAGGGGAAGAGCATACTGTTTTAGCTAACTTGACTACGCTTAATTTATACGATGTTAATTACAAATCAATTTTAACTTAAGCGACGTAAGAATAGTACACTGTTCTAACTAACTTGGCTACGCTTAGTTTTACATGATTTTAATTATAAATTATATTACTACTCTAGGTAACAACACTAAGAGTTATGGGAGAGCTTAAACGACGGCGTAGTGGGTTGAATAATAAGGTCTTATCTAAACAAGACAATCCACCACTTGATTTTCATTCAACTAGAAACCCTCCGAATTGAATTGCACACACCATTTACTTTTAGTTTTTGACAAGAAACGACAACGAGATTTCATTAATCAACCAACACCATTACACCATTACAGAGGTGCCAACCACTTGGAACCTAAATTTTTTTTTTTAAAAAAATAATATTATCTACATTAAGGAGGTGGGAGAGTGGGCTGAGCCTCATAATGAGCTAGTAATAATGTGGTTCAAATTCGTCATTGACAAGAATCGAATCTGAAATCTTTCGCTTACCAATGAAAAGGAAAACCACTAACTGTAGTACTAAGTGGCGAACCCAAACCATTTATTAGATTGTAAAGAATTGTCCTCATTTGCCACACAATTTTAAAAAGTTAGGGGACCAATTTGGTTATAAAAAAAAAAAAGTTTAAAAACCCAAATAGAACAAATACTAAAACTGAAGGTGCAAATTTATAATGAAGTCTTGAGCTTGTGATACAAGTTTACCTTAGTCACGATCATGGCTGCGTCATATATGTGGATGACATCAACGTCTTTCAACGCGGTAGTTTTAAGTTTATAATTTTGTCCTGCCGTCGGAATCTTCTGATTCTTATCCGCCCCACCTGAGGCAAACTGCACCTAAGGGTTATAAGAATCATTTAGGTGGTTACACTTTTTTGCAATCTAACAGCTCAGGTTGTGCCACATGGCTCAACCATTTTATTCTTATCAGCCCCTCTCGAAAGGTTGAGCTTTATTAACCTTGTCCGATATTTTTTGGAGGGAAACATACGGGAGAAGTCTGAGAACTTTCTAGACTCTGAAACATGGGAGCTTTGCTCACAAGTCACAAGAAATAATAGTAGAGTGACAAGAATGTAGTTCTAACTGTCAGAACCGGATAACGACCAAAGTGAAGGGGTGTGGGACCAAAGAGTCAGTATTCGTCCGTACGAGGGATCGCCAAATTTCTTAGCAGACTAGCCTTCATGCATGCACTCACGTGCTTGCAGAAGATATTTTTTGAACTACAATGTGCTACGCTTGATTTACACGTTTTAAATGTATTTATATGCGTTAATTGCTTCAATATTTTTTTTATGACAAAAAAAGTCAAATATTTGAAGTAAATGAATAATATTCTAACATGCTAGAAGAAACCCCTCATAAACCAATCAAAACAGCTGAATCCACATAATAAAATCAGTCTTTCAATTTTCATCTACATTATATTGAATTTACATTAAGAATAGAGAAAATAATATTTAATAAACAACTGATTGAATTACATTATTGCTAGTCCATTGTGAGGCTAAGTCCACCCCTTCCCCTTAGTGTAGAAAACATCGTTTGTTCAAAAAAAAAAAAAAATCATTTGACAACTAATTGAATCACATTATTATGCACGTGCAAAAAAGACATTTTTTTATAATTGCCACTACGTGCCTCTTAAGTGTTTCAAAATAGAAAAAATAATACAACTTATTGAATCACATTATTGTGCGCAGGTGAAAGACATTTTTTTTATCACCAGCGGTACACGGCTCTTAAGATGTTTTGAACATGTTTAAAAGTAGAGAAAATAATATTTAATAAACAACTGATTGGAACACATTATTGCTAACCCAAATATAAAATCCAAAGTTCCACGTGAACAGAAGCTGAGTGCGCTGCCACGCGGGCCTCACCGCCTGCATGTTATCGACTCAAATGCCTAAACTTGCGCGTGAACTACATGCACCTGACGCAAAAAATTTATATATCTAGGTGACGTCACTCTGACGTCAGACAGTCTCAAGCGAGGAGTCAGGCCATGCTGGCCCGATTGCTCGGTCCTCGGGAGATGGGCCCACTAAATTGCCTTACTAAGGGCTGGTTTGATATTGCTGTGCTTTGAAAAAAAGCTGCTGTGAGAATAAGCGGCTGTGAAATAAATCAGCAGAGTGTTTGGTAAACTTTTTTGTAAAAGTGCTTTTGGAAAAAAAAGCAGTCTAATAGTGGGTCTTTTCATTAAAGAAGCACTGTAGCTCCGTGTGCTTTGAAAAAAAGCCAGTTTTCCAAAGCTGCAAATAGCAGCTTCAGCTTTTTCCTTTGATTTCAGCTTATTCTCACAGCAGCTTCCAAAATAAGCCATTTTTTTTCAGTTTACCAAACACCTAAAACCCTCACAGCTTTTTTTCATGGGTGCTTTTTTTTGAAGCACCTCACTCCCAAACTAAGTCTAATAGGCATGCGCTGGAGCCGATTTTAGAGGAACTGGGGGATTTAATCACCAATAGGTGGGACAATATGCTCCAAGTAAGTTGAGCTTTGGTAATTTTCTCCAATATTTTTTTGGAGGGAAACATATATTCCAGTGAAGTCTGAATGAAGGTAGAGCACTACATCACTACGTTAACTGTGCATGTCCATGACAAGAATGGTAGTTCAAAGTATAACAGATGTCGAGTTTGTATATGGCTTACTTGTAATACTTGCGCACGTGTATAATTTAGATGAATTACACCGGGTGGAACTTATTTTGATTGGATTTTTCAAGAGCACGAGTGATTTACAAGAAGTAAAACTCCAACAACCTGTAAAAAATTTGACAATTTAAAATATTTCAAATTAAGTTCTTCACAGTAACAATCTAACTCTTAACCATTCTTCTCTTCCCAACGTTTAATCTCAAATTCGAATTCTTCTTTGCCTCGTTCATTGATTCATTGGTTCATTTTGTCTATTACATTAGCAGCCATGATATTGAAATGCCCGAAACCAGTATTTAAGTGAAAAAAATAGCAGAAAACATTTGCCACACTTCATAAATAAAGCGAAAAACCAGTACAAAATACTCCATTCAACATTCAAATGTTCGAAATAAACCACATTCACAAAAATATTTTCTTTTGATACAACATTCTCAAAGACATGATAATAAAAGCAATATTAACAAAGATACAAGTTTTTGTGTTTCACACTAAAAAAGTAGGTCATTGATTAGTTTAAGACCTTCAATTTTGATCATACATGTTTTTTGAAATATAATTGTAACCACTACTCCATCAAGGATGGAACTCAAAGCTCCAACTTTCATAACCAAGACATCACATAAGTGTCTGGTTATGTTAATATATCAGTTGAGTCTCCAGCAGCCGTGTAGCAGCAGCTCCTGTATAGTGAAGGCGGAACAAAGCAAATCTGCTTTTGATCGAAAATCATAGGACATGGTTGGAATTGAAACGTTGTTACCCTGGACGATTTGATTTATCGCTTAATGGAGATGCTTCCGGGAAATTGAAAGAACCCTTCAAATTCGCTGCGCATTCCATGCCTGCTTCAGACGGTATGAGCAGACAGCAATACAATGCGCTAGCTGCAGCTTCACAGTCCTGCAAACAGAAATCAAATTAAGTACATCAGTGAAAGTAGAAAATAGCTTCTCGGAGTCGAAGGTTAAGCATAAGAGCATTCATTTAATCACGGCGCAAAGCCAGAAAGTATTCACTTCCATGTTTTCAGCTTGATTTTCTCACCTTGTTTCTTGAAACTGCTCTGCATTCGGATCCGTCTTGGAGCATCTCCATGGGGGTAAACAGGAATGGATGTTGGTGGATATTGCAGTTGTCTGAGGAATATCTATAGTTGTGTTGATAGAAGAAGTACCGTCTTCAAATAATGCTTCTGAGAAAAGACATTATTACCTTATCTGGACTCGTTGGGTTCGGAGAATCCAGATAGCAGTTCAACCATTTGCATTTTCAGGTGTTCCTTTGTACGAACAAAATTTCACCTAACAAGGTTGAAGTGTACAGGACTTGGAGATTCTGTGGCACACAACAATGATTTCGGACATAATTGTCCAAAACCAATACTGCGTGTCAAAGACTACATATCTTGGTTTCAGAAATGTAGACAATTGAAAGTGTCTTTGAATTATTTGTAGGAGAATATCACGATGTAATAATGCGAGTTTAAGACACATTCTTACAAGGCCCTCTTAATATTCTCCTACAGATAAGGGTATCGTTGTTCATTAACGATATTGGAGTGTTTCTCCAATAGCTAACGCAGAATAATCTTTTGCAGGTCCGTGGAGTAACTCAGCATTAGTATCACTGGTTTACTCCACTATCCCCATCATACACCCATCCCAATGACTCTCATAGGTTGGAGCCATTGGAAAGAGTGTACGATGCCTCTGTTATTCAAGAACTTTGCGGGAAAAGAGTCGCAGGCTCCATATTGAAAGATTGCGACTCGATGCGTCCAATACAGGTATTGGCAAGCAGAAGCTCTCCCAGTTCTGAGAACAATATTGGTGACTGCAATGGGTAATTCTGTAGCTGATGAAACAGTTGGAAGGGTGATCCCCGATTTTCTTCTGGCTGAGAATAAGCCTGGATGAAAAATCATGACAAGCAAGTGTTAAGTTTTGATGTACTTCTGGTGCACCATATTAAGTTCATGTAATAAAAATTTCAGTCTAACCTCGGAAATCCTTTCATTTGTAGCACAATTTGGAGAATTATGAGTGATGTTGATAACTTGTTCGTTGTCATAATTGGTTGCAATGTTGTTCTTATTTGTAAGATAAAAACCATTATCCCCAATTGGAGATGGACAGTTACTGAATTCGCCGATATGGGCATCTGGAACATCTCCCAGCTGGTGTGGCTGATGTGTTTGAGGTGGCTCGGGAGGAGGAAAGGGTGAATCCAAATCTTTTTGTAGCTCAGCAGGAAACTGCCATATTTAAAGATGGACAAAACAAAGCCAAGGTTAAATTCTGAGTAACTTCTTGTGTTTCGTATTACCAAGTTCACATCAGAAATCTTTAAAATGCGTATTCATCCTCACCTCCAGAATCATATCGTTTAGAGCTTGATCAATAAAATAACATGAAATACCGCTACTAGGTTCACCATCACCATGATTACCATTGCCAAGCACAGCAAGTTCTAGCTGTTTGTATGTCAGAATTTCCTCTGTGTCGGAAATCACATGATTCATTGCAGCAGCTTGGTTATCAGTATTATAGGTTATGCAACCACCAGTACCAGGATCAATTGATTCATCACTACAGACATCAGGAGCATTTCCAAGCTGAGGTGGCTGATGTGGCTGAGGTGACTGGGGAAGAGGAAAGAGTGAATTCAGATATTCACCTGCAGGAGCACATGACTGCAATGTGTAATTCTGTAGCTGATCAAACTGTTGAAAGGGTGATCCCCAATTTTCTTCTGGCTGAGAATAAGCCTGGATGAAGAATCACGACCAGCAAGTGTTAAGTTTTATGTATTTATGGTGCACCATATTAAGTTCATATAATAAAAAGTTCATTCTCACCTTGGAAATCCTTTCATTTGGAGCAAGATTTTGAGAATTATAAGCGATGTTGATAACTGGTTCGTTATCATAATTGGTTGCAATGTTATTCTTAATAATATCATAAAAATCATTATCCCCAATGGTAGATGGCCAGTTACTGAATTCGCCACTATGGACGTCCGGAAAATTTCCCAGCTGGTGTGGCTGAGGTGGCCCCGGAGGAGATAAGGGTGAATCCAAATCTTTTTCTAGCTGATCATAAAACTGCCATATTAAGATTCACCAAACAAAGCAAAGTGTAAATTTTGATATACTTCTTGCAATTCGTATTGCCAAAATTGAATGTTTAAAAACAAGTATTCATCCTTACCTCCAGAGTCATATCATCTACAGCTTGATAAATAAAATCAGATGAAATGCCGATACCAGGTTCACCATCATCATGATTGCCACTGGCAAGCACAGCACGTTCTGGCTGTTTGTCTGCCAGAATTTCTTCTGTGTTGGGAACCATATGATTCATTGCAGCAGCTTGGTTATCAAAATTATAAGGGATGCAGCCACCAGTACCAGAACCAGGATCAACTAATTCATGACTATAGATATCAGGAGCAATTCCAAGCTGAGGTGGCTGATGCGGCTGAGGTGGCTGAGGTGGCTCAGGAGGAGGAAAGAGTAAATCCAGAAATCCTCCTAGCGGAGCATATGACTGCCAGTGCCAGATTAAGAATCACAAAACAAGCAAGTGTTAAGTTTTGATACACTTCTTGTGCTACATATTAACATTTTACACCAGAAAATGTTCGAAAAAGTTCTTTTTTTCTTCATGAAAGATTAGCTCATGCCCGTCAAAGGTACAAAGTACTACTCTTAGTCATGAAGGAGAGAGGACCAACACATCCAGAAACCTCCCTCTGATTCCATGTTTATTAAAACAAAAAACAATAAAGATAAATACATACGGGGACATAAAACCAAACCTCATGAATCATGTCACATAGAGCTTGATCAATAGAATCAGATGAGACACCGCCACCAGGTTCACCATGATCATGATTTCCACTGCCAAGTAGATCATCTTCTAGCTCTTTATATGCCAAAACTTCTTCTGTATCTGGAATCATACGATTCATTGCAGCAGCAGAAGCGGTGTGATCATTTCCAGGACTAGAGGCAATGTAGCCACTATTACCAGGATCAGCTAAATCATCACAGACCGATGTACCCTCAGGCTTCTTTTTATCAGACTTAGAATCATCTGGCTTATACTTCAGGAGGCAGATAACATAGTCCCTCTTCAGATCCCTCTCCTGACGGGGACTAGAACCCTGCTTAGGTTTAGTGCAATAGTACTCGTGTATGATCCAGCCAGTCCTAACGGATTTAGACGCACCACCTTCTTGGAAGGTCTTGATTTGGAAGGTTAATGTCCTCTTTTTGCAAGTGAAGTATTTCAAGCTGATATCCCGCGGCTTGCCTGTGATCTTCCAGAAGCCATGCTCTGTGATTCTGTTGCAGCGAAGACTATTTATGTATTTGTAATCACACCAGCTGAAGGAGTACCACGCCTTAGCTTGAAAAACAGAATCAGGGAACATGCGTTCTGCAACACAAAGCAAGATAATGAAAATTTATAACGACTAAAGATTATATTGGATTGAATAACTCATTAGATTCAGGGTCCATTCAGTGCCTAGGATTTGATCGAATTGGATAACTCACAATCTTTAAGCTATGTTGATGGGATAAATGAAAAACTTTTGTCCACTTTGAAGGTAGAAGATGGATTACTCATAAGGAAACTTATTTCTTCCAATCACTACAAAATTGGCAGGATTTGAAGGAATAAGTTTCCTTCATGTCCAATCGCACCTAATACCATCAGACATACCTTGAATGTGATGAGATATCCAACGCAATCCAATCCTTCACACTGAACGATCCCTCGATGTAAGTTGAAGGAAGAAAAGAATGCAACTTCCAAGTTGAAGGTAGAAGATGGAAGGGACAAGTTTCCCCCATGACTAATTGATCTTCTACCTTCAATTGGGCACAAAATATCGGAAACTAACATCTATATCTTCATTCAACCTAGTAACTCCTCCATCCAATCTAATCCTAGACGCCAAACGAGGACCTAGTCTTGAAAAAATAAAACAATACTATGCATGCACAAAAATCATACCGTGAAAAATAATATATACCGGGGTTTTAAAGAAAATGTGAGATAGAATAATGGGTTACCAGGTAAATCCCAAGGCTCGAACTTGCAGACATCGATGACAGGGAGGAAGTGGCAGGCTTGGGATTTGTGACTTTTCATCTTCTTCCTCAAGAAGTCTGCCATTTCCTTTTCAGTGGGATGGAATCTGATCGCAGCCACCATGTCCGGCACCGATTGTTCGGTTGTTGTTCTGTTGGTGGTGGTGCTGTTTTCCATCCCTCCTTCTCCTTCAAATGTTTTATAATTTTTTTTTTTTTTTTTGGTGAAGAAATGTTTTATAAAATTGTAAACAAGAAAACCAGATGTTTTTGTCTTCAGAAAACAAAGCAGAAGAAGTAGAAAGTAAAGTGAAGTTGTATATAAAGGTAAAGTCAGTGCCACTGTGCTCCTTGACTTCCAAAGAATCCAAGTCCCGATTCTTGAGCTGCCAGCCAAATCAAGTTTTCTTGTTGGTGATGGAAATGGCTTTGAGTATGGACCCCACCCACTTCTAATCGTGTTTTTTAATTTACGAATAATGTTAGAAAAATTAAATTTGTAAACTCAAAGATATGTGGCTGTTAGTAATTAAATTATTACTTAAATATTAATGAACATACTTATTTGTTGTTGGTGACCAAGGTATAAAATACCGATGATATAGGAAATATCGGTAGTAAAAAAACACGGAAATTTTGATGGAAATATCGGGATATTATCGATATCGAGAAAAATTGAATAAAAACCATGGAAATTGTAAGAAAAACTTGGAAATTTTTATTAAAACTTTGCAGGATGTTTATTTAGTCAATTATCTATTAGTTTATCACAAAAAATTGGAAGGAAATGCATTGCATGATAGATATAACTGATTTAAGTTGATTATATAGCGAGCTGGCAAACATTGTGAGTGTAGAAAATATGTAGTAATTAATGAAAGAAGTTTAAACACACCATAATCATTTATATATAATGAATTAGCACAATATTTTACACTTTATACATTGCATGGTAAGATACATGAGTGACTTAGCAAGGTCTAAAATATCGATGATATCGGAAATATCGGTAGTCTAAAAACACGGAAATTTCGATGAAAATATCAAGATATTATGGATATTTTAGACCATGTTGGTGACACATCATTTTATTTACAAATTTAATTTAAAATTTTGATCATTCTAACTTTATCCGTTACTTTAACACGTTATTTAAGTTTATAATTTTTCCCAGCGATGAGAATCTTATGATTCTTATCAGCCCCTCTCAAAAGGTTGAGCTTTATCAACCTTCTCCAATATTTTATGGAGGGAAACATACGATCGGGATCGGGAGAAGTCGAGAACTTTCTAGACTCTGAAACATGGGAGCTTTGCTCACAAGTCACAAGAAATAATTGTTTAGAGTAGAGTGACAAGAATGTAGTTCTAACCGTCAGAACCAGATAACGACCAAAGTGAAGGGGTGTGGGACCAAAGAGTCAGTATTCGTCCGTACGAGGGATCGCCGAATTTCTTAACAGATGTGTATAATTTAGATGATTCGTTATACTCATACGGTACCATATATTTGATTACGTGACATGTTGCATGAAATGTATTCTTTGATCATATCAAACATATTATTATTAAGCCTATGAATCCCATAAAAAAAAAAAAGGAACTTCAACGAAAAACTCCCGGTACTGTTCACTTTAACGAAAAACCATATTTTTACACTAAAAAGTCAATTATGGTACTATTCACTTTACATTTTATTTTGTCCTTATTGTTAAAACTCAAAGTTTTCAAGCCCCTTTAATTAGTTTTCCTTAAAAAAAAAAGACAATGCATATGCATATAGAAATTTTGACTGCTATTTATATTGTTAATTAGAAGTGAGATAATTTTTTCATACTACTTTTAGTCACTCTCATAATTTCTTTTATTTTTATCCGTGAGATTAAATAAACTAAAAGCAAATAACTTACAAGACTTAACATAAATATGTAAGAGGTTAAAAAGAGTGTATATTATCATTTCTCTTGATTTGACGGTATAACCTCACTTTTTCATAGTTGAGAATACGAATTAATTACAATGCTACAATTTTTCTGTAATGAATTTTCTAGGTGATGAATTTGAACCAGCCTAGTAAAATAGAGATGAATACTATTAGACTGATAGTTTGTTTATTTATTTATTTATTTTTACAACAATTTTAGAATGGCCTATACTTTATATGCGTTTGATTACTATAATATTTTTATACTGGCAGTTAGTGTTGGGGGACTTTTAGGTTAAGGTGAACTTAGGCTTTGAGAATATCCTCTTGTCTCCCTTGGTTCGGTTTTGTACCATGTTCCGAAATATCTCGAAAGAATTAGCATGTCTTAGGAAATATCCCGGTTGGATCAATGACCCGAAGATAACATAAATAAGCAAATAATGGCTTGCTCAAGTGGGGCATGGTGTGGAAGCTAGAAGTTTATCAGTTTTGCATGAAAGAGAGAGAGCTTGGGCGATTGTATGGTGTTTGCTGTTGGATAATCTGGGCTTCCTAGGGTGGCAGCAAGGCTTACGATGGCTGGAATACTCAGAGGGAAGTTATGGAAAATACTCTATTTGCATGGTGCCGTTTTGGGTTTCTTTTGGTTCTTTGCGTGAAGCTGGGGGATTAGGGAATCATCTCTCTAAGGTTCTCAACCTATATTTGTAGCTGAATGATTAATTCTCAAAGAATCTCTAGTTAGGGCTTGTTTCTCCCTCCTCTTTCTCCCTAGTTCCAAAGACTCCAAGTCCTAACTCTTGAGCTGCCAGCCAAACCAAGTTTTCTTGATGGTGATGGTGAGATGGCTTTTAGTGTGGACTACACCCACTTCCGATCATTTCTTTTTACTTTAACGCGTTAGTTAAGTTTATAATCCATTTTGTCCCGTCGTGGGAATCTTATCAGCCCCGCTTGAAAGGTTGAGCTTTAGTAACTTTCTCCAATATTTTTGGGAGGGAAACATACAATCGAGAGAAGTCAAGAACATTCTAGAGTCTGATACATGGGAAGCTTTGCTCACAAGTCACAATAAATCATTGTTTAGAGTAGAGTGACAAGAATGTAGTTCTGACTGTCCGAACCCGGATAACGACCAAGGTGGAGGGGTGTGGGACCAAAGAGTCAGTAGTCGTCCGGATGATGGATCGTAGAATTTTTTAGCATGTGTATGATTTAGATGATTCGTTACACTCATACGACAATAATATATGGGTACGTGACATGTCACAAGAAATTTATTCTTTGACCAGATCATTATTGAGCCTATGAATCTCATATCCCAAAAAAAGCAATGCGTATGCATATAGAAATTTTGACTACCATTTATATTGTTAACTGGAAGTGAGATAATTTTCACATAATCTTTTTAGTCTCTCCCACATTTTTATTTTATTTTATTTTTGATCGTTAGATTGAATTAATCAAAAGCAAACAACTAACAAGATTAAACAGAAGTATGTAAAAGGTTAAAAAGAGTGTAGATTATCTTTTCTCTTGATTTTACAGTATAACCCCACTTCTTCATAGTTGAGAGTACGAACCACTTACAATGCTACAAATTTTCTATAATGAATTTTCTAAGAGATGAATTTGAACCAGTTAATAAAATAGAGATGATACTATTAGACTAATAGTTTGTTTATTTATTTACTTTTACAACAATTTTGGAATGGTTTGGACTTTATATTAGTTTTGATTACTGTAATATTTTTATGTTGGCAGTTAGCAAAGAGTTTTTCCATTCTATTTTTTTTATTTTAGAAATCTTAGCATCGCAGGTAAAGAGTTTGTAGCTTAAGTAGTTTGAGATAGGCTAAACACCAAAACCTAAAAATCCCACCTTAAGTTCTTTATGTGACACCTAACTCTGATCATTCTTTCCTTTCCGAATTTAAATCTCAAATTCCAATTCTCCTTTGCCTCATTCATTTATTCATTGCTTCATTTGGTCTACTACATTAGCAGCCATGACATTGAAATGCCTGAAACCAGTGTTCTAGTGACAAAAATAGGATAAAACATTCACCACAATTCAAAAGTAACACCATGGCTTTAATACTACATAACATTCAATGTTATAACTGTCTTAGGAAATAATATCAACATCAGTTGCCTCGTTAAAACCTTGCTTGGAAAAACCCAGTAGGAAAAAACCATAGCGAAGGAAAAAGAGTACAACTTTACCGGATTGTTGATATGGTGTTAAGCATGCTTATGTTGCATCGTTAAAACCTTGATAGGAAAAACCCAGTGGGAAAAATCCTAATCGAAGGAAAAAGAGTACAACATGCATGTGTCATGGATGCTCCCCCTGATTCCGCATTCTTCAAATTTGTAAGCCGACATAATCCAATTCCCTGCACTAACTTCTGAAATGTGCACTTTGGTAGAGATTTGGTGAACAAGTCTGCCAAATTTTCATTGGAACAGATTTGTCTGACTTCAATAACTTTAGCCTTCTGAAGCTCATGTGAACTGAAAAACCTTGGAGATATATGCTTAGTCTTATCACCCTTGATGAATCATTCCATCTGGGCAACACAGGTTGCATTACCTTCATGAATGACAGTTGGAGTGTTTGTCTTTGAAGGTAGACATATGAATTCCAGATGTGATGGATCATTGATCTTAACCAAGAACACTCACGACTTGCTTCATGTAAAGCAATTATTTCCAAGTGATTGAAAGATGTAGCAACTAATGTTTGCTTTGTTGAGCGCCATGAAATTGCAGTATCTCCATTAGTGAACACATATCTAGTTTGTGAGCGGGCTTTGTGCGGATCAGAGAGGAAACCAACATCTGCATATCTAACAAGGATCTGGTCCATGTCTGTTGTCCCACGAATGTATCGTAGAACATCTTTGACTCATTTCCAAGGACGAATTGTTGGAGCAGAGCTATACCTGGCTAACAAGTTTACTGAAAAAGCTATATCTGGTCTAGTACATTGTGCTAAATACAAGAAAGCACCTATTGCACTCAAATATGGTACTTCTGGACCAAGGACCAGTTTATCATCTTCTTTTGGACGGAATGGATATTTCTTAATGTCCAAAGAACGAACGACCATTGGGGTGCTAAGTGGATAAGCCTTGTCCATGCCAAATCGCTTCAGTATTTTTTCAATGTAAGCTGATTGATGGACCAAAATTCCATTAGCATAATGCTCGATCTGCAGGCCAAGACAATATTTTATTTTCCCAAGATCTTTCATTTCAAATTCGCTTTTCAGATACTCAGCAGTTTTATTTAGCTCTTCAAGGGTTCCAACTAGGTTCATATCATCAACATATACTGCCACTATAGCGAAACCAGTATTTGATTTCTTAATGAACACACAAAGGCATATTACATTGTTGGCATATCCTTCTTTGATCAAATACTCACTGAGATGATTATACCACATTCGCCCAAATTGTTTCAGCTCATATAATGATCGCCTTAACTTGATTGAGAACATACCTCGTGGTTTGTTAGTCGTTTCATGCAACTTAAGTCCTTCTGAGACTTTCATATATATATGTCAGTATCTAATTCTCCATATAGATACGCAGTGATGACATCCATAAGTCGCATGTCAAGTTTCTTTGAAACCACTAAACTTATTAAGTAACGGAACGTAATTGCGTCCATTACAGGAGAGTATGTCTCTTCATAATCAATTCCAAGTCTTTGTGAAAAACCTTGTGCAACGAGTCATCTTGCAATCTCGTTTTTCTCGTTGCGTTTCCTTGTGAATACCCATTTGTAACCTACGGGGTTCACACCAGGCGGGGTTTGGACTATTGGTCCAAAAACACTTTGCCTTTCCAAGGAATTTAATTCTGCCTGGATTGCATCTTTCCACTTAGGCCAATCATGTCTCTGTTTGCATTCATCAACAGATTGGGGCTCAATGTCATCGCTTAATATGATTTCAGTGGCTACTGCGAAAACGAATATATCGTCGATGATTATTTCATTTCAATCCCACAATTCATTAGTACATGCATAATTTATGGAGATTTGTTAAAACCCACCCCCATTTTATTTAAAAATGGTTTTTAGTTCTTAATTGGTGAGCCAAGGGGCCCACCCATTTTCTTTATGTATCCCCGTGACCCTCTCCTTTCCCTCTTTCCCTCTTTCTTCTCTCAATTCTCTCTGTTCTCTCTCCTTCGGGCCGAGCACCACTCACGCACCCACCACCGTGGCTCTCCGATGACACACACCAGCACCCTCATCTCCTTCATCATCACCATCAAAATCTCTGTAGTTTTCTGTCTCCCATTGTAGAAAGGACGACGAAATCCCAGGAGCCTCCTGCGAGCACCGCCCCTTTCGAGGCCATTTCCGGCCAAACCACGACGAGTTGGCCGGCATGCAAGGTATCAATCTCTTCATCTCGTCGAGTAGTACAACTTTCCTTTTTGTTTCACTCAATTTCGTTGATTATTGAAGAAGTTATACTCATTTGAATCTTACCCAGTTTTCGGCGAGTCCGACGGGTTTCGAGGCGTTTTCCGGCCAAACCACGGCGAGTTAAATGTCTTGTGAGGTACCATTCTCTTCGTCTCGTCAAGGGCTACAACTTTCGTTCTTGTTTCACTTGATTTCGTTAAGTATTCACAAAGTTATGGCCGTTTAAAGTGGGCGTGGATTTCCGGCCGAAATTCCGATTTTCTCTCCCATTGGGTCCGGCGACCCACCAAACCCAAAGGCCTCGGGCCTTATTTTGAAGGGCCTTGGGCCGGTATCCTTTAAAGGGCTTAAAGCGCTGTCCTTTAATGAGGCCTTAGGGCCTTTGTGAAGTGTTGTGAGGGCTGCCCTAGTGCAACCCGTGTGTGTGCGTGTGTGTGTTTTAGGGTGTGTGTGTGTGTGTTTAGGTGTGTGTGTGTGTGTGTGTGTGTGCGTGTGTGTATATCCATGCCATGCATGCATGTGCATGCCGTGCATGTGTGTGTGGGTTTGTGGTGTGTGTGTGTTTGGGCTTAAGCCCAAACCACCATATGTTCTCCCTAAAGCCTTTTAACCCAAAACCTTAGAATCCTAAAACCTATTAGGGCCTAATCCATCCAAACCAATTCCCTATTTTATTTATTTCAAAACCAAATCTTTTAGAAAATCCTGTTATTTATTTATTACATTTTTGTGCTTAGGTAAAGTTGCTAGTGGGGAAATTCTTAATCCTTACCTGCGCGACTCTTCTGCTAAGGAATATTTGTGAGTGGACCCTTTCTAAAATTACATGATTTTATAATTTAATTGCATAAATGATTAGCATGCCTACGAATTTTGTGAATTGATTTATATCAATCCTGTTTACTGAATTTATTGATTTCGCCTCGTGTTTTGGTAAGGAAATAATTGTTAGCCTATTTTGAGCTATATTTTAATATATATCGTATTTCTATAAAAACCATGAACTGGTAAACTATCCGATGGATGACGATAGGATGCTAGAACATGTTTTAGAAACCCCTCTTTATAGTATAGACGATGGATGACTTTATACTATGAAGTGATTATTTATGAGAGGCGTAACTATTTGTGCGTACCTAGTAGACACTATGCCGCCTGGGGCGAGGAATTGGTGTTGGCATTTAGGCCGGGAGAAATAATCCCTAGCTACGGGCTGAGGGACATGGAGCAGGTATTGGGCCGGGAGTTGGTAATCTCTGGCTACGGGCGCAGAGACCACGAAGCAGGCATTGGGCCGGGAGTTTATTTATTTAGTGATCTTTCTAGCAGCACACCGCGTTTACGAGACGATCTATTATACGTTTACTATTTTGATTTCCGCGATATGACTTTTGAGATATTTTTGGCATGCTAGGATTTTGATTAAATCCATAACTTATTATGTTAGTAGTTTTCATTACATAACTGTGGGGGTTAGTACATTGATAACTGTTTTATTATTATTATATATATGAACTTGGTCCACTCACCTTTGTTTTGCGCCCCCATTCAGGACTTAGGATCAAGGCACCTAATCTCGGCGTCAAGACACTTCCGCAGCAGCATCTTTGAATCCTCGTGATGTAGGATCCACTTCTTTATTCATTCAATTTTATCTTAATTCTTTTTAGTGGTTAGGTTTAGTTGTATGCTCTTAGCACGTTCCTAAAATTTTTAATTCATTGTATTTTAAATTTCTAACTCTTATTTATTTCTTATTCTTAGCTTTTGTATCAATTAATGGCTTTCGTCACCCTCGGGTGTCGGCCAGCACGTGTCTATCCTGGTATTCGGGGAATATCAGGGTCGGGGCGTGTCAGATTGGTATCAGAGCGTGGTTTGTTCAGAGCATACTTAGGATTCTCTTCTATTCTCTTAAAGAGTCGGTTTTGACGTCATTTGGATGTCAGGACTTCTAGACTTGACGTCATTCGGCGCAGGTGTGCAAACTTTTCTCTGTTTGAATTGTCACCTTCTGGTTGAAATTCAAGAATTCATGTCGGGATTGTGCCTCAACAGTGATGAAGTGGATTGTTGGACGACTTTCAACTTCAAATCGATACTATGCAACGTGTATTCCCTGGGAATGACGGGCAAAATCATATCTCTTGGAAATTGTTTGAAACTCTTAAAATGCGTATTTGGAGAAATGAGTAAGTGCTAGTGGTGACGACGGTTAGTAGGTAATAGTTGGTGGGAGCAAATCAATGTTCTCGGACTCGTTTCCACTGAAGATATTCGTGTGAATTTTTAGAATGAATCTTCGGCGATTGTTCTATCGATATCTTCCTTGCTTACACCAATGACGAAGTTAAGTTTTCTAATCTTTGACCGTCAGCTTCACATCAAATTCTTTGAGTGTTGACTTCGTTTGCACTAATTGCTTTTATCGGGAAACTCCTCAGTAGCAGACGTTATTCTCATCAAATTTCAAAATGAGTTACAATTCTTGTTGTTGTTGTAGTTGGATTTGGATGATGAATATCCAGTCTTGTTTGGATAAACAGATTCCTTGAACCTCACCTGGGTCTGGTACTCGGCGAAAAACTCTAATTCCTCGTCCGCGTACTTTTCGGCGAGGGTGAACTTAGTCTCTTGCTTGCAGCCTAGCTGTTCAGCCTTGTAATTTTCAGTGTAATGGCTTGAGATTCTACCATGTTCATCATTGTACGAAGATCGAGCTTTACTCTGAACTTCTCTGGACTCATTGAGTTTTGGGTTGCTCAAGGGCATCACTTTAAGGTAGCCAATTGTGTCACTGCATGCATACGCATGCTGCTTCGTGTCTTTCTTCTTCGTCATTCTACTGATTCAAAGGTTCTATGTTTAATTTTTTAACTTTGAAGCAGCTCTCACAAGGTATTGTGAATTTCAAAATTGTTTTTGGCCTCGTCAAATCTTATTATCAGTTCTTAAATATTCCTGAGTTTGGACCTATTTCCTTTTTGGTTAAGAAACCAGTTGACCATACTATGATGATTTACCTAATAATTAGAAACAGTGACTTCTATTTCTGCATCTTTACCTTCCTTCGCTGGTTTGTTTCTCAATGTGAACTGGATCATGCCGGAACATTAAGCGGAGGGTGTAAAAAAAAAAAAAAAAAACGTTTGTTCTCGGCATGGTTCCTGGTCCAAATATCAATACCTTGTACTCTAGTTTTGGTGGACTTATTTTGACCCTCAAATTCTGGAGTATTCTCTCAGCCTTCTCGACATGGTTTCTCGCTCAATTAGTGAGGAATTCACGATCGATGGATTCGGCGTAAGTGTGCGCCCAATTCTTATCGATTTGGATAGGAATGTTGGGAGCATAATCTTTTCACAAACTTACCAGACTTACCAGAAAAAGTTCCATGTGGGTATGAGGTTTAAGCTGTATTTTGGTAAGAAACTGGTGAAGATTGTAGTGCAGGTGATCATCAGATTGCATCACTATCTTCATGTTGAATTGAATGGTTACCACTCATTATCTTGCAACAATTCATAACCATCATATCTTACTCTGGTAGACCTTTTTGATGATGTGATGTGTTCGCCTCAACGCAGCTTTCCACTACCTCTCACCATGATCCTTCAATTCGAGAGCACGTGGGCATGAGGTTCGAGCGGTCTTTTAGTAAGAGTTGGTTGAAGGTTTTAGTACTGAAGGTCAGCATATTGTATCACCATCTTACTAGAATTCATAAGCATCACATCAGTATCTCAAGGTACGGTTATCAAGTGAGTTCCTCGTTGACAAAATTTTGGAGTTGCTGGTCACATTTGGAAGAACTGAAGAGGATAGAATCCTTGGTGCTAGTTAGAGTTTTGACGACGACAGTTTTTGTTTCGTTTGGTTTGGGGTATGGCACTTTTGCGACATGGTATGAAAGTTGCTATATGCAGCATTGGTTAATAGAGGAGTTGTGCGAGCTTGTATTTGGAGGATCGAATTTTCGACTCGTGAAATTGTGCACCCTAAGGAATTACCTGCTTGCTTATCGAAACAATAATGTGTTGTCGATGTTGCGGGCTGCAGACCGTTGTATCGATAACTTATTCGTTGGGTTCGTTAAGCAAGTGGGCAAGAAGATTCGTCTACAGCAGATGATGCAGATTCAGAATTGTTATTCTTGGGACTCGACCCAAAGACACATCTGTTCTCGAAGTGCGTGACGTTTCGAATTCTTGGGCGAGACCCACTTTTATTTTTCAGTTTTGGTTTTCAGTATAAGTATTTTGAACTCCCTTTACGCTAGTTAATTGTTTTGACGTTGCAAATGTTTTTTTTTGGAAAAGTATTTCTGTTTTCATTTTTAAGTTGATTCGAGTTTTGAATTATATGTTAATACATATGTATTTTGACGTTATTGTATTTTATGTACTTACTTTTGACCTTAAACTATTTTGTGTTTTCGACCTTATCTTTATAAAGTATATTTCTACTTTTACAATGATGAGGAATAAAGTAAGAGCTTGGAGGCATGATAGAGGATTTTGCAACCTGCTCGCGACGGTGTGGCATATTCTCTTTGATGCACTCACTCTGACTAGATTTCTCTTTATACATATATTTTTTTCCCTGTTTTCGAGTTTTTCAGTTTACTAAGTGATTTTAAATTTCAGGGACGAAATTCTTTTAAGGGGGGTAGATTGTTAAAACCCACCCCCATTTTATTTAAAAATGGTTTTTAGTTCTTAATTGGTGAGCCAAGGGGCCCACCCCTTTTCTTTATGTATCCCCGTGACCCTCTCCTTTCCCTCTTTCCCTCTTTCTTCTCTCAACTCTCTCTGCTCTCTCTCCTTCGGGGCGAGCACCACTCACGCACCCACCACCGTGGCTTTCCGATGACACACACCAGCACCCTCATCTCCTTCATCATCACCATCAAAATCTCTGTAGTTTTCTGTCTCCCGTTGTAGAAAGGACGACGAAATCCCAGGAGCCTCCAGTGGCACCGCCCCTTTCGAGGCTATTTCCGGCCAACCACGACGATTTGGCCGGCGTGCAAGGTATCAATCTCTTTGTCTCGTCGAGTAGTACAACTTTCCTTTTTGTTTCACTCAATTTCGTTGAGTATTGAAGAAGTTATACTCATTTGAATCTTACCCCAGTTTCCGGCGAGTCCGACGGGTTTCGAGGCGTTTTCCGGCCAAACCACGGCGAGTTAGATGTTGTGTGAGGTACCATTCTCTTCGTCTCTTCAAGGGCTACAACTTTCGTTCTTGTTTCACTTGATTTCGTTAAGTATTGACAAAATTATGGCCGTTTAAATTGGGTGTGGATTTCCGGCCGAAATTCCGATTTTCTCTCCCATTGGGTCCGGCGACCCACCAAACCCAAAGGCCTCGAGCCTTATTTTGAAGGGCCTTAGGCCGGTATCCTTTAAAGGGCTTAAAGCCCTGTTCTTTAATGAGGCCTTAGGGCCTTTATGAAGTGTTGTGAGGGCTGCCCTAGTGCAGCCCGTGTGTGTGTGTGTGTTTTAGGGTGTGTGTGTGTGTGTTTAGGTGTGTGTGTGTGTGTGTTTAAGTGTGTGTGTGCGTGTGTGTATATGCATGCCATGCATGCATGTGCATGCCGTGCATGTGTGTGTGGGTTTGTGGTGTGTGTGTGTTTGGGCTTAAGCCCAAACCACCATATGTTCTTCCTAAAGCCTTTCAACCAAAAACCTTAGAATCCTAAAACCTATTAGGGCCTAACCCATCCAAACCAATTCCCTATTTTATTTATTTCAAAACCAAATCTTTTAGAAAATCCTTTTATTTATTTATTACATTTTTGTGCTTAGGTAAAGTTGCTAATGGGGAAATTCTTAATCCTTACCTGCGCGACTCTTCTGCTAAGGAATATTTGTGAGTCGACCTTTTCTAAAATTACATGATTTTATAATTTAATTGCATAAATGATTAGCATGCCTACGAATTTTGTGAATTGATTTATATCAATCCTGTTTACTGAATTTATTGATTTCGTCTCGTGTTTTGGTAAGGAAATAATTGTTAGCCTATTTTGAGCTATATTTTAATATATATCGTATTTTCTATAAAAACCATGAACTGGTAAACTATCCGATGGATGACGATAGGATGCTAGAACATGTTTTAGAAACCCCTCTTTATAGTATAGACGATGGATGACTTTATACTATGAAGTGGTTATTTATGAGAGGCGTAACTATTGGTGCATACCTAGTAGACACTATGCCGCCTGGGGCGAGGAACTGGTGTTGGCATTTAGGCCGGGAGAAATAATCCCTAGCTACGGGCTGAGGGACATGGAGCAGGTATTGGGCCAGGAGTTGGTAATCTCTGGCTACGGGCGCAGAGACCACGGAGCAGGCATTGGGCCGGGAGTTTATTTATTCAGTGATCTTTCTAGCAGCACACCGCGTTTACGAGACGATCTATTATACGTTTACTATTTTGATTTCCGCGATGTGGTTCCGCGATATGACTTTTGAGATATTTTTGGCATGCTAGGATTTTGATTAAATCCATCACTTATTATGTTAGTAGTTTTCATTACATAACTGTGGGAGTTAGTACATTGATAACTGTTTTATTATTATTATATATATGAACTTGGTCCACTCACCTTTGTTTTGCGCCCCCATTCAGGACTTAGGATCAAGGCACCTAATCCCGGCGTCAAGACACTTCCGCAGCAGCATCTTTGAATCCTCGTGATGTAGGATCCACTTCTTTATTCATTCAATTTTATCTTAATTCTTTTTTAGTGGTTAGGTTTAGTTGTATGCTCTGAGCTCGTTCTTAAAATTTTTAATTCATTGTATTTTAAATTTCTAACTCTTATTTATTTCTTATTCTTAGCTTTTGTATCAATTAATGGCTTTCATCACCCTCGGGTGTCGGCCAGCACGTGTCTATCCTGGTATTCGGGGAATATCAGGGTCGGGCGTGTCAAGATTTCTTTGCTTTCATGTACTTCTGTCTCTTCAGGGACATGTGTCTCATCAAGGACATTTTCTTTTTCAGAAAATTTAGAATCATGAATTGTGGATGTATCATTCGCTTTCTTTTCCTGAATGATTTCATTTGGATTCAACTGTGCCCTCATTTGAATCTGGTGGTCTACCACGCTTCAGGCGTGCACCAGATGAATCATTTACTACCATTTTATTTTGTCCAACAGGGACATCAATTCTTACTGGTGCATTTGCAGCTGGTATATGTGACTTTGTCACTTTCGAAGCATCATTAAATGCATCTGGCATTTGATTAGTGATGCGAAAATAAGTTAACGCACAAATTTAAACCCTATTTGTGACAGTTGTAGTATATGGATAAGTAGGGATCGTTCTAGGCCGGGGATTAACTAGGGATGCTAACCCAAGTAAAATTAAATTAAAAACGTAAAAACAAAATTTAAAACACTAAACTAGACTCAAAACATTTAACTAGAATCACTCAAAATAAAACTAACAAATAAACTAAAAAGACACAAAATAATTCAAGACTCAAGAAAATACAAACTAAATTGATTTCTAATAAATCTAACACCTTAAAATAAACGGGGGATTGATTTTTGATGAAAAGTAAATTAAACTTAAATAAATTACAAAATTGACAAAAACATGAAATTAAGGTAAAATGATAAATGACGGACTGACTAGAGGATTCTTCTCCACACATGACATATATGCAACCTAAATTGATTTTCAGTTGTTCTTTCAATAAATTGTAAATTCTCAACGCCCCAAACTAATTAGGTCCGCTTAAATTAATTCTCAGATTTTCCTTAAGTTAATGGATTGGATGATTGCATACGACAACCCAAAACATTCCCTACAAGTTCCCTACATGAATTGCATAATAGAGATACAAGCAAGAATCATTAAGTTTTATGAAAATCATAAGCATTGACGAGGCACTTGTTACTATGGAATACGCATGAAACTTATGCCAAGAATTTACTTAACACGATTGTGGTCAACAACCTTTACTACTTGTGAATATAAGTTCATAACGATTAGGTGAAATTTACTTATATTATAGCATCAAATTCATGCATGTAAATTAAGTATGCATCCTTAATCGACAAACAAAAATAAGTTATCAATCAAGCAGTTAAGCAAATTAAATCACAACTCAGAAATCACAACTGAAGGTAATCAATTCATATTACAAATATATTCATGGTTTTGAATTAAACTCTAGCCAAAACAAAATTAGTTACACATTATTCATAAATTAAAACATAAAAATAAAATATAAGTTTGAGGAAGAATAACACCGAATGAGGAATTTCTTCCTCTGTCTTCTCCCTGCGTGCGCCACTGTCTCCGCAAGCCTTCTGCGCACGCCACGTTGTCCTGCTGCACCGCAGCTGCCCCAGGGCAGCTTTCCTCTGACTGCTCGTCAGACTTCCTCCTCCAAATCCCGAAGCCAGGCAGCACTCCAGCTGCCTTCCTTCTCTCAACCTTCCCGTGCTGACCTCTCTCTCCCTCCTGACTTGCTGCCAGGCTGACTGCCCTCTCGGTTTCTCCTCCCCCGTCAGTACCCGTGCTCCCTCCTTTATTTTCTTATGCTTCCCCTCGCGTCTCTTTCCTCTTTTTCTCGTTCGTCCGTCAGTCCCAAGCTGCCAGGAAGGCAGCTTTTGTTTATTCCCTCTCTCCCCCGCTTCAGCTGCCAAAGGGCAGTGTTATTTATTATTCTCGTACTGACCTCCCTGGCCTGCTGTTTCCTTTAGTGTCTCCCCCACTCATTTTTATTAGATTGCTTTCCTTTTCTTATTCCTTTGTGCCAGCTCCACTCTCCCTTATTTTTCTTATTCACCTCCAGCACGCCTCCTTTAATTCCCACTACACTTCAGTGTTCTTTCCACTTTTTTTTTTATTTTCTGTTTATTATTTTTATTCTTTCTGCAAAAATATTTTCTTAAGTTAAAACAATAAAATAAGTGAGCAAAATAGAAATGACGAATTTATTACTTAAAATCACACTTGTGCTATTTTTATTTTCTTAGCTAGATAAATTCGATAAAACACAAAAACAAAGCAAATAACTAAAAAATATAAGAAACTAACTAAGAAAAGATGAGAGAATTTGATGTAAAATATGTATAAATATGAGCTTATCAATTAGCAATACTTTGAAGATGAACAATCATTTTCACTTCATCTTTACATTGAGTGCTTCATGGATCAAAATGAGATAGGGTGGGAACAACCCATGTCAGCTTTTGCCGTTCTTCTGGAACGGTCTTTTCTCCCTCTAACGACGAGAAGACTTTCTCATCAAAGTGACAATCAGCAAAACGAGCTATAAACATATCACCTGTTAAGGGTTCCAAATATCTAACGATAGATGGTGAATCAAAACCCACATAAATTCCTAGTCTGTGTTGAGGTCCCATTTTAGTGCGTTGTGGCGGTGCAATAGGCGCACCGCCACATAAACAGCACAACCAAAAACTCGTAAATGTGAAATGTTTGGCTGATGCCCAAACACGAGTTGTATTGATGAGTTTTGGTGGTTGGCTATGAGTCTCAACCGAACCAATGATGCATGTAAGATGGCATGTCCCAATGCAGAGACTGGCAATTATGTTTTCATGAGTAGAGTGCAAGCTAGTAATTGAAGCCGCTTGATAAATGCCTCTGCTAAGCCATTTTGAGTATGGACATGAGGAACATAATGTTCAACATCAATGCTCAGTGTCATGCAGTAATCATCAAAGGTTTGAGACGTAAATTCACCAGCGTTATCAAGTCGGATTGACTTAATGGGATGATCTGGGAATTGTGCTTGCAACTTAATTATCTGAGCGAGAAGTCTTGCAAACGCTATATTTCGAGTAGACAACAGGCAAACATGTGACCATTAGGTAGATGCATCAACCAAAACCATAAAATATCGAAATGGTCCACAAGGTGGTTGAATAGGCCCACAGATATCCCCTTGAATTCTTTGAAAAAATGATGGGGATTCAGCATCAACCTTTAGTTGTGATGGTCTAATTACCAACTTCCCTTGGGAACAAGCCTTGCAAGGGTTATCATTTGAGATAACAATGTGTTTGCTCAATAATGGATGTCCATTAGAGTTGGTAATGATCCTACGCATCATGGTGGATCCTGGATGACCCAGACGTACGCATCATGGTGGATCCTGGATGACCCAGACGGTCATGCCAAAGCATATAAACTTTTGAATCAATGAACTTCTGGTTCATGACAGTATATGCCTCAATTGTCTTTATGTATGTATAATACAATCCACTCGATAAACCATGCAACTTCTCCAATATACGCTTCTGGGTATCATTGGAGGTAATGCATAGATATTCCACATTTTCTGCACTTTTCGTTTCAATGTGGTATCCATTTAGACGTATGTCTTTAAAACTCAACAAATTTCGAGTGGATTGAGTAGCGTACAACACATTTTGTATGAACAATATTGTTCCATTTGGCAACATGATCTGGGCTTTTCCTGAGCCTTCAATTACATCTGATTGCCCTGATATTGTTGTTACCTTTACTTTTGCAAGTATCAAGTTCGAGAAATAATTTCGATCTCGAAGTATTGTATGCGTGGTTGCGCTGTCTGCAAGACAAAAATCTCCACCATTGTTCTTGTTTTGAGAATAACCATAATTTTTATTCATGCTCTCTGAGTAATGGAAATTACAGTTAAAAGCAGTTTATTCATACTGGAATAAAATGCAAGCATTAAATCACAAGTACAAATAACAAGAGTACATCAAACATAAATGATTTAATCGGACCCAAACACTTCATTCCCTATTTCAATAATGAAGTCTGAAACATCTAGGTCGGTTGTGATCAATTGTCCTGATAAATCGAACACTGGATCAGGTGTATCCATCGGTTTAGCCTGGTCGAGGAAATTGGTCTCGACACCCTTCTCCTTGAGGGAGGCTTGATACAGATCCACTAGATGTTTTGGGGTACGACAGGTACGTGCCCAGTGCCCATTGCCACCACACCTATGGCAAACTCATTCAGGATTTCTAGGAGTGTTCATATGAGCTTTGTCTTTCTAGCGATTTGCATTTTTAAAGCTCGGGTTTGTATTATGCTTTGGAACCTGGTTGTGAAATTGGACACCATGGTTCTTGCCTTTTCGGCCTCGCTTGTGGCCACGTCCTCGCTTGTAATTATTGCCATGAAATGATGTGGTATTCCTTTCAAGGGAAGCTGCATTCATTTCTGGGAATGGTGCTGATTCAGTAGGCCGAGACAGATGATTCTTCATTAGAAGCTCATTATTTTGCTCAGCTACAAGGAGCACATATATCAACTGGTTGTACTGAGTAAAGCCTCGCTTTCTATATTGCTGCTGCATGAGCACGTTGGAGACATGAAAAGTGCTGAAAGTCGTTTCCAGCATGTCTTCCTCAGTAATGGTTTCTCCACAGAGTTTCAACTGGGAGGTGATTCTGAACATAGTAGAATTGTACTCAGCCATCGTCTTAAAATCCTGGACCCTTAGGTGAGCCCACTCATAACGAGCCCTCGGAAGAATCACCGTTTTCTGGTGATTGTATATATTTTTCAGTGCCTTCTAGAGGGTTAATGGATCTTCAACCGTGAGGTACTCGCTCTTCAGTCCCTCATCAAGGTGACGACGGATAAAGATCATGGCCTTCGCCCGATCTTGAGAGGATGCACTGTTATCCTCCTTAACAGTTTCTCAAAGATTCGTTGCCTCCAAATGAATCTTGGCATCCATTACCCATGTAAGGTAATTCTTCCGAGTAATATCCAGGGCAACAAAATCAAGCTTTGCCAAGTTTGCCATTTTCTTTTCTGAAAGAAAAATGAGGTGTGTAAGAACTTGCAATAATATGTATTCTGGAGGAACATATTGTTAGAACTTCTGGTTCTTACAAATTTTTCATTTTGATCTTTAGGCCAAAATGATGAGCACTCGAAACTTCACGCTTGAGAGTTACATGATAAATGAGGAGGGCGATTGTACCGCACCATTCTCATCGAAATAACATAGGATGAGCGATTATTTCGCACCACTCAAGTAGCAGAAAAATTAAATATGCAGATTAGGGTGGGCGATTATACCACACCACCTAAAATTGCAATAAAATTAAATAGCAAGCAAATTTAAATATGCAGGGTAGAGTGGGCGATTATACCGCTCCACCTAAAATTTGCAGTAAAATTAAATCTGCAGTCCAAGATGGGCGATAATACTGCACTATCTTTGATCACAGCAAAGATAAATAAACATTGAGTTAGAAATTAGGAACTACACCAAACAAGAAATCAAAGATATAAGTAACTGTTAGGTTGAGAACTAAAAGCAGGCATGGTGCGAACAATTCTTCACGAGGGTATGCCCAGCAGTTGAGGCAGAGGAAGAAGAAGAACAGTAAAATCCTTAAACGAAACATTTTTTTTTCTTTCGGCGAAGAGCAATGAGAAATGTTTTAGGGTTAGAGAGTCGTGCTGATAACATGTTATAAATAGGCAAAAGTTAGAGAGATAACCTTTGCTAGAGACATGAGCGAGACTGTAGTAAAATATTATAAAATGATTGCAGATAAGAGAGAAATAGGAGGATACTGAAAATATTCCAGCTTTCTTTCTTTTCTTGTTGTTCTTGTTATTGTTATTGTTGAACACTCATAATGCTCTATTTATAGAGCAATTACAACATTTATAGAGAAATAGGAGGATACTGAAAATATTCTAGCTTTCTTTCTTTTCTTGTTGTTCTTGTTATTGTTCTTATTGTATGCATGTGGGCATACATACCCACTATTTACAACATTTTAGTTGTTATATTTAATTTTCACAACTGTATATTGAATCTTATCCATACGATTTTCAAAACCACTCAGTATATTCAATCTTACCCTTCCGGTTTTTTATATTCAATTTTTAAAGAAGACTGCAAAAAAGTAATGAAAAAATAATGCAAAATACTCCATGCAACATTCAAATGTTCGAAATAAATCACATTCACAAGAGTATTTTCCTTTCAATACAACATTCTCAATGACATAATAATAAAAACATATTAACAAGGATACAAGTTTTGGTGTTTCACACTTAAGATAGGTCATTGATAAGTTTAGACCTTCAATTTTAATCATACATTAAAAAAAAAACAACTGGAACTAGTACTCCATCAAGGATGGAACTCAAAGTTTCAAATTTCATAACCATGACATCACATTAGTGTCTGGTTATGTTAATATATCAGTTGAGTCTCCAGCAGCATGTAGCAGCAGCTCCTGTACAGTGAATGAGGAACAATGCAAATCCGCCTTTGATTGAAAATCATAGGACTTGGTTGGAATTGGAATGTTGTTACCATGGACGACTTGATTTATCGCTTAATGGAGATGCTTCCCTGAAATTGAAAGAACCCTTCAATTCGTTGCACATTCCATGCCTGCTTCAAACGGTATGAGCAGAAAGCAATACAATGCGCCAGCTGCAGCTTCACTGACCTGCAAATACAAAATCAAATTAAGTACTTCAGTGAACATAGCAAATAGCTTATCGGAGAAAGGATAAACATAAGAGCATTTATTTAATCACGGGGACAAAGCCAGAAAGTATTCACTTCATGTTTTCAGATTGATTTCCTCACCTTGTTTCGTGAGTCAGCCCTGCATTCGGATTCTTCTTGGAGCATCTCCATGTGGGTAGACAGGGAAAGATGTTGGTGGATATTGCGGTTGTGTGTTGTTTGACTTGTAGGATAGAGAGCTGCTCGTCTGAGGAATACATGTAGTTGTGTTGATAGAGGAAGTACCGTCTTCAAATAAAGCTTGTGAGAAAAGACATTGTTACTTTATCTGGACTCGTCGCATTCTGAGAAGGGTAGAGTTCCGGATAGCATTTCAACTGCTTGCATTTCCTGGTGTGCCTTTGTACCAACAAAAGTTCACCTAACAAGGTTGAAGTATACAAGACTTGGGGATTCTGTGACACACAACAAAGATTTGGACATAATTGTCCAAAACCAATGCTGTGTCAAAGACTACTTGTGTTGCTTTTCCTGGACATAAGTGTCTGTACCTACGAATAAGTGTCCGAAACTTCTGGTTGCAGAAATATAGATAACTGTGAGTGTTTTTGAATTATCTGTAGAAGAATATCACCGTGTAATAATGTGAGTTGGAGACACATTCTTACAAGGCCCTCTAGATATTCTCCTACAAATAAGAGTACCGTTGTTCATTAACGATATTGGAGTGTTTCTCCAATAGCTAATGCAGAATAATCTAATGTGTATCCATGGAGTAATTCAGCGTTAGTATAACTGGTTTACTCCACTGCCCTCATTGCACACCCATCCCAATGACTCTCATAGGTTGGAGCCATTCGAAAGAGTGTACGATGCCTCTGTTATTCAAGAACTTTGTGGAGAAGGAGTTGCAATCTCCATAGCTAAAGATTGCAACTCGTTGCATCCAATATAGTTATTGGCATGCAGAAGCTCTCCCAGTTTTGAGAACAATATTGGTGACTGCAATGCGTAATTCTGTAGCTGATCAAACGGTTGAAAGGTTGATCCCCAATTTTCTTCTGCCTGAGAATAAACCTGGATGAAGAATCATGCTTAAGTGTAAAGTTTAGTGTACTTCTGATGCACCATATTAAGTTCATATAATAAAAATTCATTCTCACCTCGGAAATCCATTCGTTTGTAGCATGATTTTTAGAATTATAAGCGATGTTCATAACTGGTTCGTTGTCATAATTGGTTGCAATGTTATTCGTATTAGTAACATAAGAATCATTATCCCCAATTGGAGATGTCCAGTGACTGAATTTGCTACTATGGATGTCCAGAACATTTCCCAGCTGGTGTGGCTTATGTGGCTGATGTGGCTGAGGTCGCTGAGGTGGCTCGGGAGGAGATAAGGGTGAATCCAATTCTTTTCCTAGCTGAGAACAACACTGCCATATTATAAGATTCACAAAAAAAAAGCCAATTGTTAAATTAGATATACGTCTTGTAATTCGTATGACCAAGTTCATATCAGAATGTTTAAAACGTGTATTCATACTTACGTAAAGAATCATATCATCTACAGCTGGATCATTAAAATCAGATGAAATGCCGCTACCAAGTTCACCATCATCATCATCGCCACTGCCAAGCACAGAACTATCTGGCTGTTTGTGTGCCAGAATTTCTTCAGTGACTGGAATCATATGATTCATGGCAGAAGATTGGTTATTAGTATTATAGGTGATGCAGCCACCACTACCAGGATCAAGTAATTCATGACTATAGATATCAGGAGCATTTCCAAGGCGAGGTGGTTGATGCAGCTGAGGTGCCTCGGGAGGAGGAAAGGGTGAATCCAGATACCTTCCTAGCAGAGCATATGACTGCCACTGCCAGATTAAGAATCACAAAACAAGCAAGTGTTAAGTTTTGATACACTTCTTGTGCCACAATTTTCAGAAAATGTTTGAAAAAGTTCCTTTTTTCTTCATAAAAAATTAGCTCATGCCCGTCAAAGGTACAAAGTACTTCTCTTAGTCATGAAGGAGAGAGGACCAACACATCGAGAAACCTCCCTCCGATTCCATGTTTATTAAAACAAAAAAACAATAAAGATAAATACATACAGGGACATAAAACCAAACCTCATGAATCATGTCACGTAGAGCTTGATCAATAGAATCAGATGAGACACTGCCACCAGGTTCACCATGGTCATGATTTCCATTGCCAAGTAGATCAGCTTCTAGCTCTTTATATGCCAAACCTTCTTCTGAATCTGGAGTCATATGAATCATTGCAGCAGCAGAAGTGGCGTGATCATCTCCAGGACTAGAGGCAATGCAGCCACAATTACCGGGATCAGCTAAATCATCACAGACCGATGTACCCTCAGGCTTCTTTTTATCAGACTTAGAATCAACTGGCTTATACTTCAGGAGGCAGAGAACATAGTCCCTCTTCACATCCCTCTCCTGACAGGGACTAGAACCCTGCTTAGGTTTAGAGCAATAGTACTCGTGTATGATCCAGCCAGTCCTAACGGATTTAGACGCCCCACCTTCTTCGAAGGTCTTGGTTTGGAAGGTTAATATCCTCCTTTTGCAAGTGAAGTATTTCGAGCTGATATCCCGCGGCTTGCCTGTGATCTTCCAGAAGCCATGCTCTGTGACTCTGTTGCGGCGAAGACTATTTGTGTATTTGTAATCACACAGGCTGAAGGAGAACCACGCCTTAGCTTGAAAAGGAGAATCAGAGAACATGAGTTCTGCAACACAAAGCAAGATAATGAAAATTTATAAAGACTAAAGATTATTTTGGATTGGATAACTCATTAGATTCAGGGTCCATTTGGTGCCTAGGATTTGATCGAATTGGATTACTCACAATCTTTAAGCTATGTTGATGGGATACATGAAGAAATTTTGTCCACTTTGAAGGTAGAAGATGGATTACTCATAAGGAAACTTATTCCTTCCAATCACTACAAAATTGGCAGGATTTGAAGGAATAAGTTTCCTTCATGTCTAATCGCACCTAATCCCATCAGATACCTTGAATGCGATGAGATATCCAACACAATCCAATCCTTCACACTGAACGATCCATCAATGTAAGTTGAAGGAAGAAAAGAATGCAACTTACAAGTTGAAGGTCGAAGACAGATTATTCATCAAGGCAACTTATCCCTCCTAATCCTACCATGGAAGGATTGGAAGGGACAAGTTTCCCCCATGACTAACTGATCTTCTACCTTCAATTGGGCACAAAATATCGGAAACTAACTATATCTTCATTCAAACAATCTAATCCTAGACGCCAAACGAGGTCCTAGTCTTGAACAAATAAAACAAGATTATGCACGGACGAAAATCATACCGTGAAAAATAATATATACCTGGGTTTTAAAGAAAATGTGAGATAGAATAATGGGTTACCAGGCAATTCCCGAGGCTCGGACTTATAGACATCAATGACAGGGAGGAAGTGGCAGGCTTGGGATTTGTGACTTCTCATCTTCTTCCCCAAGAAGTCTGCCATTTCCTTTTCAGTGGGATGGAATCTGATCGCAGCCATCATGTCCGGCACCGATTGTGCGGTTGTTGTTTTGGTGGTGGTGGTGCTGTTTCCCATCCCTCCTCCTTCTCCTTCAAATATTTTATACATTTTTTTTTTTGGTGAAGAAATGTTTTATAAAATTGTGAACAAGAAAACCAGATGATTTTGTCTTCAGAAAACAAGGCAGAAGAAGTAGAGCAAGTGAAGTTGTATATAAAGGTAAAGTCAGTGCCACTGTGCTCCTTGTCTTCCAAGGACTCAAGTCCCGATTCTTGAGCTGCCAGCCAAACCAAGTTTTCTTGATGGTGAAGGAAATGGCTTTGACTATGGACCCCACCCCATCCCCCACCCTCCAACACCCACTTCCAATTGTTTTTTTTTAGTTTACGGACTAATGTTGGGAGACTAAATTTTAAAAATTAAAGTTGTAAACTAAATGATATGTGGTTGTTAGTGGTTAGATTATTACTTAAACATTGATGAACATATTTATTTGTTGTTAGTGACACATTATTTTGTTTGCAAATTTAATTTAAAATTTTGATCCTTAGCTTTGTTTGTTACTTCAACGTGTTAGTTAAGTTTGGGAATATTATAACTCTTATCAGCCCCTCTTGAAAGGTTGAGCTTTATTAACCTTCCCCAATATTTTTTGGAGGGAAACATACAATCAGGAGAAGTCTAGAACTTTATAGACTCTGAAACATGGGAGCTTTGCTCACAAGTCGCAAGAAATAATTATTTAGAGTAGAGTGACAAGAATGTAGTTCTAACTGTCAAAACCGGATAATGACCAAAGTGAAGGGGTGTGGGACCAAAGAGTTAGTATTCATCCGTACGAGGGATCGTCGAATTTCTTAGCAGACTAGCCCTCATGCAAGCACTCAAGCATATACATAAGATATTTTTTGAATTACAGCATGCTATGCTCGACTTACACGTTGTAAATGTATTTATATGCGTTAATTGCTTCAATATTTTTTTTTATGACAAAAAGAAAGTCAAATATTTGAAGTAAATGAATAATATTCGAACATGCTAGAAGAAACCCCTCAAAAACCAATCAAAGCAGCTAAATCCACATAATAAAATCGGTCTTTCAATATCTATCTACATTATATTGAATTTACATTAAGACTAGATAAAATAATATTTAATAAACAACTGATTGAATTACATTATTGCTACCTCATTGTGATGCTAAGCCTATTCCCCTCCCCATTAGTGTAGAAAACATTGTTTGTTCAAAAAAAAAAAACAAAGATCATTTGACAACTAATTGAATCATATTATTATGCGCGTGAGAATTTTTTGAGGAAATTTGGAAAACTAACCAGAATTTAGATCCTAAATAGAATTATAGTCATCATTATAAATTTATGATAATTATAATCAAATGTTAATATAAAAGTACTAATATACCCTTACAAAAGAAATTGAGAGATGAGCAAGGTTGAAAATAAATCCCGTAGAAATTACTCCAATTTTTTAACAACAATAGAAACCCAACAACAATTTCACAAAAAAATGATGAACAATAAACAATTTTTTTGCTAAAACCTGCATTAGTCAAGCTTTGGAGATTTTGAGTTTTAGGGTGAAAAGTAGGTCTGTTTGAGGGATAATTTCCTTCATTTGGGTGTTGTGCTGTGCTTTGATCTGCCGAACCGACGCATCAGTAAATGAATTTTGATGTTCCTAAAGTAAATCGGCTTAGTACTGTCACAGGCTTTTATTCATTTGTCAGATTGCTCTTCAACAAGTTGAGTTATGGATATTAAAACAAGAAAAGTTTCTGGTGCCCAAACATAGAGCACTCCCGACAGATGAAGTAGAGTATCATCGTCAGATTCAGAGACAAAGAAAGGCAACAGAATATCGGCGAACCCTATCTCACGGTAGAGGGAGTGGAAGAAGTCTGTTGCAAGCCAGCTACTTTATCTTGAAGTCATTGCTTATTTGCCTTTGCTTGTATGCCTCAACAACTCTGCTAATATTTTCCTTTGATACTTCCGCCATTGCCTTCCCACGTTTCATGTTGTTGTTGTATCCCATTGGCATTCTAGCCGTGCTTATGATCTTGGCTTTCAGGCCCTTTAATGTGAGGGATTTGACTTATACATACGCCTAACTATATAAACAATTTTTGTTTATCACACAAATCAAACTGAGAAAACCCTTGTGTTCATGGGTCAGTTTTTTTCTTTGGAAAAATTAAACGAACCCCGTAGGACATTGGGCTAATCTTAGATTTGATTTTGGTTTTTGGATTTGTTTTCAAACTCTCTTTCTTATCTCTCAATTTCTATTTTATGGGTATATTAGTATTTTTATATTAACATTTGGTTATAATTATTACAAACTTAAAAGAATGGCTATTATTCTATCAAAATTTGGTTATTTTTCTAAATTGAATTTTTTTTTAATAATTAGCACTACTTGCCCCTTAAGTGTTTAAAAATAGAAAAAAATAATACAACTAATTGAATCACATTATTATGCGTGTGTGAAAGACCTTTTTTTATCACCGGTGGTACGCGGCTCTTAAGATGTTTTGAACGTGTTTAAAAATAAAGAAAATAATATTTAATAAACAACTGATTGAATCACATTATTGCTAACCCAATGTGAGGCTAACCCCCTCTTCCTTAGTATAAATAATATCATTTGTTCGAAAAGGCAAAAAAAATCATTTGACAACTAATTGAATTACATTATTATGCATATGCGAAATACCCTTTTTATAATCAGCACTACACGGCTCTTAAGATATTTTGAATGTGTTTAAAAATAGAAAGAAAATTTTTTTTAATAAACAACTGATTGAGTCTATTATTGCTATCTCATTACGAGGCTAAGTCCACCCTCTTCCCTTTAGTGTAAATAATATCGTTTGTTCGGAAAAAAAAATTATTTGACAATTAATTGAATCACATTATTATGCGCGTGTGAAAGACCTTTTTTGTAACCGACACTACGCGCCTCTTAAGATGTTTTGAACATGTTTAAAATAGAGAAAATAATATTTAATAAACAACTGATTGAATTATAATATTCCTATTCCATTGTAAGACTAAGCCCACCCCCTCCCCTTAGTGTAGATAATATTTTTGTTTGAAAAAAAAATCATTTAACAACTAATTGAATCATATTGTTATGCGCAAACAAAAGACCTTTTTTATAACCGACACTACGCACCTCTTAAGATGTTTTGAATGTATTTAAAAATAGAGAAAATAATATTTAATAAACAGCTGATTGAATCACATTATTGCTAGTCTATTGTGAGTTATTAATTACCAAAACAAAATAAATAAATAAACTGTACAAAAAGAATTAATTATTAAAAAGATATTGTTTATAAGATGAAAATACCCCTGCATTATTTTAGATTGCTTTTGAACTTTTTTGTTTGGGGGGCATTTCTGTCCACTTATTTTTGTGGAAGCTTGTGACTCCAAAAACAATGTTCACATCAATGTTGGCTTTATATATAGATTGCTTATGGGGAGGGATCCCCATTTTTAAAAAAAAATGGGGACACGATCCCCACCGTTATATTGGTTTTAATGAAATTGTATGGTTGAGATTAAAACACAAGTCACACAATTTCATTAAAGTTAAATCCAACGGTGGGGAGCGTGTCCCCATTTTTTTGAAAAAATGGGGATCCCTCCCCTTAAGCAATCTGTGTGTATATATATATATATATATATATATATATAGAGAGAGAGAGAGAGAGAGAGAGAGAGAGAGAGAGAGAGAGAGAGAGAGAGATGTGTATAATTTAGATAATTCGTTACATCCATGCGGTATGATATATGATTACATGACATGTTACATGAAATGTATTCTTTGACTAAATCAATGAGATCATTATTAAGCCTATGAATCTCATATCGAAAAAAAGGCAATGCATATGCATATAGAAATTTTGACTACTATTTATATTGTTAATTAGAAGTGAGATAAGTTTTACATATATACTACTTTTAGTCTCTCACATAACCTCTTTTATTTTTAGTCGTCAGATTAAATAAACTAAAAGCAAATAACTCACAAGATTTAACAGAAGTATGTAAGAGGTTAAAAAGAGTGTATATTATCATTTCTCTTGATTTGACGGTATAACCTCACTTCTTCGTAGTTAAGAGTAAGAATTAATTACAATGCCACAATTTTTCTGTAATGAATTTTCTAGGTGATGAATTTGAACTAGCCTAGTAATATAGAGATGAATACTATTAGACTGATTGTTTGTTTATTTATTTATTTATTTTTACAACAATTTTAGTTTGGTTTGTACTTTATATGCGTTTGATTACTATAATATTTATATACTGGCATTTAGTGTTGAGGGACTTTTAGGTTGAGGTGGACTTAGGCTTTGAGAATATCCTCTTGTCTCCCTTGGTTTGGTTTTGTACCAAGTTCCGGAATATCTTGAAAGAATTATCATGTCTTAGGAAATATCCCAGTTGACTCGAAGATAACATGATTAAGCAAATAGTGGCTTGCTTAAGTGAGGCATAATGTGGAAACTAGAAATTTATAAGTTTTGCATGAAAGAGAGAGAGCTTGGGCGATTGTATGGTGTTTTCTGTTGGATAATTTGAGCTTCCTAGGGTGGTAGCAAGGCTTACGATGGCTGGAATACTCAGAGGGAAGTTATGGAAAATACTCTGTTATGGGTTTCTTTTGGTTCTCTGCATGAAGCTGGGGGATTAGAGAATCCTCTCTCTAAGGTTCTCGACCTATATTTGTAGTTGAATGATTCATTCTCAAAGAATCTCTAAGGTTCTCTGCATGTTTCTCCCTCCTCTTTCCCCTAGTTCCAAAGAATCCAAGTCCTAACTCTTGAGCTGTAAGCCAAACCAAGTTTTCTTGATGGTGATTCCTTTTACTTTTAACGCGTTAGTCAAGTTTATAATCCATTTTGTCCCGTCGTGGGAATCTTAGCAGCCCTGCTTGAAAGGTTGAGCTTTAGTAGCTTTCTCCAATATTTTTTGGAGGGAAACATACAATCTAGAGAAGTCAAGAACATTCTAGAGTCTCATACATGGGAAGCTTTGCTCACAAGTCACAATAAATAATTATTTAGAGTAGGGTGACAAGAATGTAGTTCTAACTGTCCGAACCTGGATAACGACTAGGGTGGAGAGGCGTGGGACCAAAGAGTTAGCAATCGCCCGGATGAAGGATTGTAGAATTTTTCAACATATGTGTATGATTTAGATGATTCGTTACACTCACGCGGTGATGATATATGGGTACGTGTCATGTTGCATGAAATTTATTCTTTGACCACATCATTATTGAGCCTATGAATCTCATATCCCAAAAAAAAAAAGACAATGCATATGCATATAGAAATTTTGACTACCATTTATATTGTTAATTAGAAGTAAGATAATCTTCACATACTCTTTCTAGTCTCTCCCACATTTTTTTATATTTTATTTCTGGTTGTCAAATTGAATTAATCAAAAGCAAACTACTAATCAGATTAAACCGAAGTATGTAGAAGGTTAAAAATAGTGTAGATTATATTTTCTCTTGATTTTACGGTATAACCTCACTTATTCTGTAATAGCTCGTCCCTAAAAATTATGGTGTTTATAATTGTAATACATGAAAGGATGGAAATGCCCTATGGGCAAAGCGTGATTTTTCGAGGACGTGTGTAACTCTTGTATATTTTGTCATGTTTATTGACATATTCGGAGAGAGCTCGATCTTACGGATGCGTAGGCACATGTAGAAGAGGATTTGGAGTTACGGTTAAAGTTTTATAGAACTCTAAACCCAAGAAGTATTTTGGTTTTTAGTTAATATTTATACTTTTATATATCTATTGATATAAGTATTTTTTTTTAGAGGAGTATTGTTAGAATATGGGAAAAGAAAAGAAGAGAGCCGGGGAGGAAGAATAGAGGGCAAACAGGTTTGGGCAAAGCTGTCCAATTTGGAAGAAGGAAGAGATGGCGAATCAGGAAAATAGAGAAGGAGAGGACGGCCAACCAGAAGAAGGAAAGGAGGGAAAGGAGGGAGAATGAAAAATAGGGGAGCAGTCAGGTCCTTTTAACCCGCGCGAAGACCCGATTCTATAGGATGTTTTCCCGACGGTTTTCCGTCCAAATTTCCAGTTTTCTCCAACCTCCCATCACCCTCAAACACCCTCAAGATATCCCAGCATCCAATTCAACCAAAAAATCAACGAATTTCGTTGTGATTTCGCGAAGAACACCCACACGGGTGCCGTGAGGTCTTTGCTCCAAATCTACCATTTCTAAAACAATTTCTTCCAATTACCACTACCCATACACTTCCCTTGAGCCTAGAAACAATGCCCAATTGTTGGTTGGAGTGGCGGAGTTGATGAAATTGGAGCCTTTCCAGGCCAAATTGGCCTTGGTCACAAGTATGAAAGTTGTTCTACTCATTGAGATATTCAAATCTGAAAATTTTGGTAATTTTTAAAGATAGTTGATTTTTCCGGCGAGTCAGGGCGACCAACCGCCACCCATGGCGGCGAGTGGTCAGAAGGCCGCCAATGATATTTTTAGGCTATATTTGATGCCTTGAATTCAGTTTTGAGAATTGAATGACGTAGATTGATCGTTAGAACCAAAATTCTACAAGATACGTTAATAGGTCATTATCTGAATCGACGATCCGACCGTTGGATCGTCATCAAACTTTAATAGCTTATTATTCATAATATTTGAAGAATATAGGAACTTACGGATTGGGAATCCAACGTACGGATCTTCTTGAATTGGATTTGTAAGTTCGTAAAATAAAATGTTAACCGCCACTTGGTTTTGGCAATTGGTGGAGATCTGACCGTTGGATTGTTCCGAAACTTTAGTATGTTATTTTGGAAGCATAATGTGGATCCTTGGAGGTTACGGATCAGAGATCTAATTTGTAGATCTTCTAGACCAAATTACGTAGACTCATGTGCGATCTAAGTTATGTATTGTATCGATGAGAATTCGGAGACATGGTTTGATAATTGGTTACAGGCGCCGATCGTTCGGGACGCCTCAATGTGCGTGCTAGAGAATCATAGCGTGGACTCTAGGTGAGTGGGTCTTTTCCTATCTATCGTATATTATATATACATACATATATATATATATATATATATATATATATATATGATTGACAATTCCACAAACGTTTATAAATTAATTATTGCACATGATTACTGTGAATATTTTGAAATATTAATACGAACTACGAATGGCTTGATCCCTGTTTAGGGTACGTAGGCAGTCTAACAAGACGTTAGATGCATCCATATAATAAATGAGAACGAATAATCGAGACAATAGTCTAGTTTGGGAAATTGAATAGTTTGAGGGACATTGGTGGAAAAAGTATAAGATTTGACCCTATGTTTTAGTGGTTAAATGTTGATCATAAATCATTGCGTGAATAATCAAGAAATTGAAGTAAGGAGAGGGAATTAATTGATAGTTAATTTAACTATGTTTAATTAGGCTTATCATCGATGATTACTCTCAGAAGTAAATAGTTTGAGAATGGGGCACTACAGTTTAGACATTCTAGACCAATCGTTTATATGTTTATATATCTGGAAATATTATGAAATGTTTTAAGTTTAGATTTCATCATGGCATATCCATACGTATATTCCTTGCACATAATTATTGTGAACACTCTGAAGTGCAAAGGTGAACGCAGGACACACAGGTAAGTTCATGTAAGTTCAGGTAAGTTTAGGTAAGGTCAAGTAAGTATACGGTATTAGCCATGATTGATGAGATATGTGATGAGATATGAATATGTCGTATAGGTCACTAGAGATGACTCCGACTTATATGCTAGCCATAATTTATGAGATATGAATATGTCGTATAGGTCACTAGAGGTGACTCCGACTTATATGCTAGCCATGATTGATGAGATATGTGATGAGATATGAATATGTCGTATAGGTCACTAGAGGTGACTCCGACTTAGATGCTATCCTACATGTGATGAAATGCTAGCATATATAATGAATATACGTGATGAGCTAGCATATGTGGTGAATACGTGATAAGCTAGCGGACGTGATGAATATGCGATAAGTTAGCATATGATTATAAATATGTGAAGCATGACTTGAACTGATATATATATATATATATGTATATGTATATTTTTATATTCTAATTCTGGAAATTATACAGGCGTTGTAGCGAGGGGTTATAGAAATTTATATGGTTTCTATTAAAATTTTATCTACTGGGCCACTCACCTTTGTCTTGTCTTCACCCTCCAGGTCTTCTTAGCCGAGCTTTCTTATCGTCGAGGAATTGTGGCGATTCTTAGTATTGGAGATTATTTCGAGGGTACGATTCTTAATTCACTCTTCTGTACTTACTTATACTCTAACGTCATGTGTGAAGTGGGTTCATTCCCGCTCACCAGTACACTCTGGTATTTAGGCACTCTTAGGTTTAAATTTATTCACAATATTTCCACATCATCACACTTTATGGCTTCGTCACCTTCTAGGTGTCGGCCAGCACAACTCGATTCGGAGTCCTAGTGGACATTCCAGGTCGGGGTGTATCATATTCATAGTTAAGAGTACGACCCACTTACAATGCTACAATTTTTTGAACCTGTTAATGAATTTTCTAGGAGATGAATTTGAACCATGAATTTTCTAGGAGATGAATTTGAACCTGTTAATAAAATAAAGATGAATACTATTAGATTAATAGTTTGTTTATTTATTTACTTTTACAACAATTTTAGAATGGTCTAGACTTTATATTGGTTTTTACTACTATAATATTTTTTTTTGTTGGCAGTTAGCAAAGAGTTTTTCTATTCTACTTTTTTTATTTTAGAAATCTCGGCATTGCAGGTGAGGAGTATGTAGCTTAAGTAGTTTGAGATAGGCTAAAGACTAAAACCTTAAAATCCCATCTTTTATGTGACACCTAATTCTGATCATTCTTCCCTTTTCGAATTTAAATCTCAAATTCCAATTCTCCTTTGCCTCATTCATTGATTCATTGCTTCATTTGGTCTACTACATTATCAGCCATGACATTGAAATGCCCAAAGCCAATGTTCTAGTGACAAAAAAAAAGGATAAAACATTCACCACAATTCAAAAGTAACGCTATGGCTTTGATACTACTTAGCATTCAGTGTTACAACTATTTTAGTTGTTACATTTAATTTTCACAACTGTATATTCAATCTTATCCATGCGATTTTCAAAAACACTCAGTATATTCAATCTTATCCATCCGATTTTCAAAAACACTCAGTATATTCAATCTTACACTTCCCGTTTTTTATATTCAATTTTTAAAGAAGACTGCAAAAAAGTAATGAAAAAACAATTCAGAATACTCCATGCAACATTCAAATGTTCGAAATAAATCACATTCACAAAACTATTTTCCTTTCAATACAACATTCTCAATGACATAATAATAAAAGCATATTAACAAGGATACAAGTTTTGGTGTTTCACACTTAGATAGGTCATTGATAAGTTTTGACCTTCAATTTTAATCATACATTTAAACAAGAAAAAACAACTAGAACTAGTACTCCATGAAGGATGGAACTCAAAGTTTCAATTTTCATGCCCATGACATCACATTAGTGTCTAGTTATGTGAATATATCAGTTGAGTCTCCAGCAGCTTGTAGCAGCAGCTCCTGTACAGTGAATGAGGAACAAGTTAAATTAGATATACTTCTTGTAATTCGTATGACCAAGTTCACATCAGAATGTTTAAAACGTGTATTCATACTTACCTCAAGAATCATATAATCTACAGCTGGATCATTAAAATCAGATGAAATGCGGCTACCAGGTTCACCATCATCATGATCACCACTGCCAAGTACAGAACGATCTAGCTGTTTGTGTGCCAGAGTTTCTTCTGTGACGGGAATCATATGATTCATGGCAGCAGCTTGGTTATCAGTATTATAGGCGATGCAGCCACCAGTACCAGGATCAAGTGATTCATAACTAGACACAAAGTACTTCGATATCAGGATCATTTCCAAGCCGAGGTTGTTGATGCAGCTGAGGTGCCTTGGGAGGAGGAAACGGTGAATCCAGATATCCTCCTAGCGGAGCAAATGACTGCCAATGCCAGGTTAAAAATCGCAAAACAAGCAAGTGTTAAGTGTTGATATACTTTTGTGCTCCTTTTCATCAAGTTTAGATCAGAAAATGTTCAAAAAGTGGTTTTTTTCTTCTTCTTCTTAATAAAACAGAGGACCGGGCAAGATTAGCTCATGTCCGTCAAAGGCATAAAGTGCTACTTTGAGTCAGGAAGGAGAGAGGGGCCAACATATCCAGAAACCTCCCTCCGATCCATGTGTGTTTATGAAAACAAAAAACAATAAAGATAAATACATACGGGGGGAGACATAAAACCAACCTTTTGAATCATGACACGTAGAGCTTGATCAATAAAATCAGATGAGACGCCGCCACCAGGTTCACCATGATCATGATTAGCAGTGGCAGCTTGATCATCTGATAAGCTCATATTTATATATATTTTACATCAAATTCTCTTGTCTTTTGTTAGTTAGTTTCTTGTATTTTTGAGCTATTTACTTTATTTTCGTGTTTTATGTGATTTGGCTAGCAAAGAAATTAATAATAGCTTAAGTGTATATTTTTAGTAATAAAATCGTCAAAACTGCATTGCCCATTATTTTTTGTTAATAAAAATAAGATAGTATTATAAATATATATATATATATATATATATGATGTGGAGTAAGTGCAGCAAATAAAATAAGAACCAAATGAAAAAGAATTAGAAAGAATAAAGGGCAGTGGGGGAGTGACAGAAGAAGGCAAAGAAAAGGTGAGAAAAATAATAAACAGGAAAATGGAACACGGGTGGACCACTAGAAAAATAATGGAGCAAATAAAAGAAAATAAAAACGTGGGGAGAGCACTGAAGGTGCACTGACAGAAAAGAAAAAAAATATAAAGGCAAGGAGGTCAGTGGGGGGTAGGACTGACGGGGTGTACTGAGGATATAAAAATAAATCTTGTGCTAGCAGGTGAAAAGGGGGGGGGGTAAGGAAAGAAGGAGAGCTGCCTTTTGGCAGCTCGAGAACTGAAAAGGAATAACCAGGAGCTGCCTTCCTGGCAGCTAGAGAGGAAGGACAGCGAGAGGGCCGAGAGGAGAAGGCTTGCGCGGAAGTAGCTGCCAACGCAGAAGCTGCCAGGCAGCTGTCGCAAGCAGGGGAGACGCGAGAGGGAGATACGAAGACAGGTCAGTGGGACTGGGGAGCGCAAGTTGCGGAAATAATAGGAAGAAGGCTGCCTTGAGGCAGCGAGCAAGGAGACGCGGATGGGATACTGACGCGGAAGGCTGCCTGCCTTGGCAGCGCTGAAGGGAGAGCAGCAAGCTGCCTTGCAGCTGAGATCAGCGAGGAGAAGTCAGGTGGGCAGCAGGTGGCGCAAACAGGACAGCAGGACAAGCAGCGTGAAACGAGCAGAGAAGACGCGGAGAAGCAAGGAAGACGTGGAGCAGCTTGGGCAGTCAGCAAAGCGCGGGAAAGCGGGGAGGTCAGCTTGGAGAGGTCAGCAGCGGGGAGGAGGTCAGCACGGCCTGGAGGTCAGCACGGCGAGGTGGACTGTGCAGCAAAGTCAGCTCGAACAGATTCACTGCAATCTCTCTCTCGGTTAATTCGTTCCTAAACTCAAGTTTTATTCCTGTTTAATTTTAATAATGTGTAACTAATTTTATTTTGGCTAGAGTTTAATTCAAAACCATGGATATATTTGTAATTTGAATTGATTACCTTCAGTTGTGATTTCTGAGTTGTGATTTAATTTGCTTAACTGCTTGATTGATAACTTATTTTTGTATGTCGATTAAGGATGCATACTTAATTTACATGCATGAATTTGATGCTAGAATATAAGTGAATTTCACCTAATCGTTATGAACTTATATTCACAAGTAGTGAAGGTCGCTTATAAACGATCGCGTTAGGTAAATTCTTGGCATAAGTTTCATGCAATTCATAGTAACAAGTGCCTCGTCAATGCTTATGATTTTCATAAAACTTAATGATTCTTGCTTGTTTCTCTATTATGCAATTCATGTAGGGAACTTGTAGGGAATGTTTTGGGTTGTCGTATGCAATCATCCAACCTAATAAAAGTAGGAAAATCTGAAGGTTAATTTAAGCGGACCTAATTAACTTGGGGCGTTGAGAATTTACAATTTATTGAAAGAACAACTGAAAATCAATTTAGGTTGCATATGTGTCATGTGTGGAGAATAATCCTCTAGCCAGTCCGTCATTTATCATTTCACCTTAATTTCATGCTTTTGTCAATTCTGTAATTTAGTTAAGTTTAATTTACTTTTCATCAAAAAATCAATCCCCCGGTTATTTTAAAGTGTTAGATTTGTTAGAAATTAATTTAGTTTGTGTTTTCTTGAATTTTGAATTATTTTGAGTCTTTTGATTTGTTTTAGATTATTTGTTAGTTTTATTTTGAGTTATTCTAGTTAAGTGTCTTGAGTCTAGTTTAGTGTTTTAAATTATGTTTTTACGTTTTTAATTTAATTTTACTGTGGTTAGCATCCCTAGTTAATCCCCGGCCTAGAACGATCCCTACTTACATCATTACTACAATTGTCACAAATAGGGTTTAAATTTGTGCGTTAAGTAATTTTCGCATCAAATTTTTGGCGCCGTTGCCGGGGATTAACAAATTTGCTAATCCTTGTTTATGTTTTTTTGTTTGTGTTTTATGTTATTTTATTTTCTTTTATTTGTGTTTATTTTATTTTATTTTATTTTTGGTTTGTTATGTCTTTTACTTTTGATATTTGATTTAGTTTTCTTTCTTTGCTTTTAGTTACAAATGGAGCGAGACATGGCACTTGCATCCATCCAAGCAATCAACGAAGGGAGGCCTAGGAATCACCCATAATCAGATTTGCATTCCTAATCCCTTCTCTTTACTGCTTTCATTTTGTTTTGTTTATTTAATTGTGATTTTTGTTTAGGAAGTTAAAAAAATAAATAAAAAAAATTAATAAAAAAAAAAAAAAAAAAAACACAAAAATACTTATATTTATAGATATAATTAAATAAACTTTAAAAGCATAAATATTTTACAATAATGTAAAACTAATAGTTTTCATTGGTCGTTGGTAGGTGGTGCCTCGGAGGTCGACGGAGCCCCTGAAAGACGAAGCGCCAGAGTTGGATCATTCAGAGCCTCAATATTTGGTGCTGCTCCCGAGGACGAAGGCAACACAAACCTCGGGAGTAACGTCATAAACCGTTGATGATCACTCTGAATCCGCACTTCGGACTCCTGCATCTGATCCAGCTTCCTCTTCATGCTTGTGGAGTAATTGGTTGCGAGCATGTGCAAATCCCTGTTCTCATGCCGAAGCACTCTGACCTCCTGCCGAAGACTAGCCACTTCAGCCATCAACGACTCCACCTGACGAGTTCGTGCAAGAAGGCGCTGGCCCATGTTTGATACTGAGCCTGCGCATCGGACGCTGTAGGCCAAAGAGTCCTGGACAGCTAGTTCGTCGGACCGCCTAGAAAGTATCCTAGTGTCTCTAGGAGTGAGCAGATTTCTGGCCACCACCGATGCGGTTGTTTCATTCATCATCATGGAATCCCCAACTGTAAGAGGACCATTCGGGGATATGAAGGACGGCTGCCAAATGTTGGTTGGAGAAGATATATCACTATCTTCCCCAACATTCAAGTTAAGGCGACGGTCAGAAGGGCAAGACATTTTCTGAAGGTGTTGAGAATGAAGAGTCGGAATGATCAAGATTAAAAGAAATGCAAGGAGGAAGTGTTTACAGGAGGAAGTGTTTACAGGGGGAGCTTAAGTGTGTTGTGGAACAAAAATGAGCGTTCTTATAAGAAGAAGAAATCGTTGAGGCATCACTCAGCAGTCGAAGAGACGCCCTCTCGCAAATCGAAGAGCCGGGCTCCTTTCTCAAAAGCCGGATTCTTTTCTCAAAAGCGGCGTCTCCGTCTCAAAAGTCGGTTCCTTTCTCAAAAGTCGGACGCCGTTCTCTCAAAAGTCGGGCGTCTCTCTCAAAAGTCGGAGCGGTCAGGAATCACGAGGCGAACAGTTTTTCCAATTTTGTCGTCACTCGTCACGCGCGCTGTCAGCTTTGCGCAAATTACGGGTGACTTTTTCAGAAAGCGCGTAACTTGTACTGTTCATCCATCCACCGGCTGCCGACAGGGGTAAAAGAATAGTTTCGGTTGTGAAGAAAAGACCTATAAACGTCTACCTTCGCATCCATTGCAAAGGCAAACTCTCTCAGCACTTCTTCATCTCCGAAATTTTTCATCTCCGAAAATGCCTTTCCATCAAACCCTCTCGAGTTTCTCTGTGTTTCTCATTCCCTGGGATACCTTTACAAACAAGTCATCTAGAGCTAGAGTATTTCATATCATGAAGGTTGAAAGCAAGAGTATCTCATATCACGCTTTCTCCCTGTCCTTTTCCTTGTCTTTGGGGCAAGGAGAAAGCGGGCAATCAGCCAGCACTCGGTGTCAATCTTCCAATCTAAGAACCGACTGCCTGGAAATCCTTCCTGATTGCTTACCTAGCATTGCTCTCGAATGCTCTTCTTCAACCACTGATGTACTTCCGAAGAAGTCGCCACATCTGCCTGGAGAACAGACAAGGCAAGTGAAAATGTTACTTGAAGCATGTGGAGACAAGGTGCTGCTTCATCTTCAAGATCAAGTCTCATTTTCCTTGCTAAGAAGTTCCCCAGCCCAGTTCAAGCATACACCTGTGGAACGATACTTCTTCAAAAGCAAAAGTATCCCATATCATCAGAGTCAGAGGCAAAGATATATCATGGCATGCTTTTCCTTTACCCTTGCTCTTAGCTACGGGACAAGGTGAAAGAAAGGAAATCGGTCGGCACTTGAACAGATTGAACAAAGAAGCAGACCACCACCTCTGCCTCGTGCCTACCTGCCATGCAGAAGAACAAAAAGAGAAGAATGTAGCCTGCAGACTCAATCAACCCGGCAGAAGGAGTCCGAATTGAAACCAAGAGCTCGAGGAGCCTCAACAACACCACCGATCAAGTCTCATTTTCCTTGCTAAGAAGTTCCGAGGCCAGTTCAAGTTCAAAGCTGTGGAAAGTCACCAAACAGGACCAATGATCACTTTTTAGTTTTATTCATTGTCTTTTATTTTCATTTTTAATTTTTCGTTTGCATTTTCTACATTTTCTTGCGTGCTTAACTGATTTATTTCTTTTCTTTGCAGGAACTTTTGGTTATTTCCACCCTTGAAGTTGATTGCAAAATTTTAGCTTGGGGGGTCATCGCTTGATTTTCTGCAAATTAGGGAAGTTTTCAGTCCTATTGCTTTATTTTGTTTCTTTATATTTATCTTTTTCATTTTTATTTGCATTTTATTATATTTTCTGACATTGGGGACAATGTCTAGTTTAAGTGTGGGGGTAAAGAGTATAAAAATGACCAAATTAAAATTTTTTGTACCTTCGACTTTGAACTGGTTTCATTTGTTTCCATGTTATTGCTTTGTGTTTTCTTAATTAAGTTGTTGTTTTTAAAAAATAAAAAAAATAAAAATCGGAAATTAAAAAAAAAAAAAAAAAAAAAAAAAATCCAAAAATATTTCCTTGTTTTCCTTATTGTTTTGAATTAGATTTTTGTTAGTTTCCCGACCCAATGATATAATTGGATAAAATTTGAACCATGATGATCAAGAACTTAGTTAACATGTGTTTTGTGAAATTCCTAATTCTCGTGTTAGTTTTGTACATATTTGATTATCTTTGAAAAACCAAATGCACATAGCCTTGTTGATGTGAAACTAAAGCATGATTTAAAGCTCCATATGTGAATTTAGTGACCATATACATCCTATGTGAGTTTTTGAGCCTATTGAAAGTGTGTGCATTTTTCATACACTCTTATTCTTTCATGTGTGATGAACTTATGTGAGATACTTCTCTAGAACTTGCATAATGATCTTTCGAAATGTTTGTCATTGATTGCATGAACTTGGAAATGATAGAGGCATTAGGTTTACCACCATGGCCCAAATAACCTTGTTTCCCAAAGAAAAATGATATCATTAGATTGCCAATTTGAGCCGTATTTGTGAGCCTTTTATTTCTTATCACCAGATATGTCTACCCTTATGCCTGAAATATATATTTTTTTTTTTCCTTACCCTTTCCAAGCGAGCAATGCGAGATTGTCTTATGAGAAATGTTTGTGAAGTACTTTGAAGGTGTTTGGCAAAAGAATAAGTGTGGGGGTATTTCATGTTTGTATTTAAAAAAAAAAAAAAAAAAAAAAAGAAAAGAAAAGGAAAAGAAAAAGAAAGATTGTATACAAAGAAAATAAAAAGTTTTTAAAGTTTCAGTTTAAGTTTGTGGTTGGAGGTGACTGGAAGAATAGCTGGAAAGCTTGAGTTCTTATAAATCTAAACAAAAGAATTGCTTGCAATGTAGCTTGGAACTTGTGTTTACCTATTCTTTCGTTTCAATAACCCTATCCCAAAGCCTCATTACATCCAATAAAAGTCCTCTTGATTTAAGTTTTGCAATTATGACTGTGGAGAAGTGATCTTTATGCAAGCTTATGGTAGAAATTTCAAATTTGATTCTTTGAGCGAAACACATTAAAACTAAACACATGTGTGATTGAGTGTGTATCCAGTGAGAAGGTCGCTAGTTTGCATATGGTGATTTTAAAATAAAAATTTGAAATTGCATTAACATGGCTATCTCACACACTACACTTCAAGGATGATTCAAAGATTACTGCTAATATTTGAATTAGGAAAATGAAATTGGATTAGCTTGTTTGGTGTTAGCTATGGTTCTTGATGATTTGTGTTCTCGAATGAAATTCTATGAGGGTCATATAGGGGGAAACTAATAATTTTCATGTTATTACTTTTTCTGTTTTCGTTTGTTTTGCTCGAGGACTAGCAAAAGCTAAGTGTGGGGGTATTTGATAAGCTCATATTTATATATATTTTACATCAAATTCTCTTGTCTTTTGTTAGTTAGTTTCTTGTATTTTTGAGCTATTTACTTTATTTTCGTGTTTTATGTGATTTGGCTAGCAAAGAAATTAATAATAGCTTAAGTGTATATTTTTAGTAATAAAATCGTCAAAACTGCATTGCCCATTATTTTTTGTTAATAAAAATAAGATAGTATTATAAATATATATATATATATATATATGATGTGGAGTAAGTGCAGCAAATAAAATAAGAACCAAATGAAAAAGAATTAGAAAGAATAAAGGGCAGTGGGGGAGTGACAGAAGAAGGCAAAGAAAAGGTGAGAAAAATAATAAACAGGAAAATGGAACACGGGTGGACCACTAGAAAAATAATGGAGCAAATAAAAGAAAAAAAAAACGTGGGGAGAGCACTGAAGGTGCACTGACAGAAAAGAAAAAAAATATAAAGGCAAGGAGGTCAGTGGGGGGTAGGACTGACGGGGTGTACTGAGGATATAAAAATAAATCTTGTGCTAGCAGGTGAAAAGGGGGGGGGTAAGGAAAGAAGGAGAGCTGCCTTTTGGCAGCTCGAGAACTGAAAAGGAATAACCAGGAGCTGCCTTCCTGGCAGCTAGAGAGGAAGGACAGCGAGAGGGCCGAGAGGAGAAGGCTTGCGCGGAAGTAGCTGCCAACGCAGAAGCTGCCAGGCAGCTGTCGCAAGCAGGGGAGACGCGAGAGGGAGATACGAAGACAGGTCAGTGGGACTGGGGAGCGCAAGTTGCGGAAATAATAGGAAGAAGGCTGCCTTGAGGCAGCGAGCAAGGAGACGCGGAGGGGATACTGACGCGGAAGGCTGCCTGCCTTGGCAGCGCTGAAGGGAGAGCAGCAAGCTGCCTTGCAGCTGAGATCAGCGAGGAGAAGTCAGGTGGGCAGCAGGTGGCGCAAACAGGACAGCAGGACAAGCAGCGTGAAACGAGCAGAGAAGACGCGGAGAAGCAAGGAAGACGTGGAACAGCTTGGGCAGTCAGCAAAGCGCGGGAAAGCGGGGAGGTCAGCTTGGAGAGGTCAGCAGCGGGGAGGAGGTCAGCACGGCCTGGAGGTCAGCACGGCGAGGTGGACTGTGCAGCAAAGTCAGCTCGAACAGATTCACTGCAATCTCTCTCTCGGTTAATTCGTTCCTAAACTCAAGTTTTATTCCTGTTTAATTTTAATAATGTGTAACTAATTTTATTTTGGCTAGAGTTTAATTCAAAACCATGGATATATTTGTAATTTGAATTGATTACCTTCAGTTGTGATTTCTGAGTTGTGATTTAATTTGCTTAACTGCTTGATTGATAACTTATTTTTGTATGTCGATTAAGGATGCATACTTAATTTACATGCATGAATTTGATGCTAGAATATAAGTGAATTTCACCTAATCGTTATGAACTTATATTCACAAGTAGTGAAGGTCGCTTATAAACGATCGCGTTAGGTAAATTCTTGGCATAAGTTTCATGCAATTCATAGTAACAAGTGCCTCGTCAATGCTTATGATTTTCATAAAACTTAATGATTCTTGCTTGTTTCTCTATTATGCAATTCATGTAGGGAACTTGTAGGGAATGTTTTGGGTTGTCGTATGCAATCATCCAACCTAATAAAAGTAGGAAAATCTGAAGGTTAATTTAAGCGGACCTAATTAACTTGGGGCGTTGAGAATTTACAATTTATTGAAAGAACAACTGAAAATCAATTTAGGTTGCATATGTGTCATGTGTGGAGAATAATCCTCTAGTCAGTCCGTCATTTATCATTTCACCTTAATTTCATGCTTTTGTCAATTCTGTAATTTAGTTAAGTTTAATTTACTTTTCATCAAAAAATCAATCCCCCGGTTATTTTAAAGTGTTAGATTTGTTAGAAATTAATTTAGTTTGTGTTTTCTTGAATTTTGAATTATTTTGAGTCTTTTGATTTGTTTTAGATTATTTGTTAGTTTTATTTTGAGTTATTCTAGTTAAGTGTCTTGAGTCTAGTTTAGTGTTTTAAATTATGTTTTTACGTTTTTAATTTAATTTTACTGTGGTTAGCATCCCTAGTTAATCCCCGGCCTAGAACGATCCCTACTTACATCATTACTACAATTGTCACAAATAGGGTTTAAATTTGTGCGTTAAGTAATTTTCGCATCATCATCTCCGGAACTAGAGGCAATGTAGCCTCGATTACCAGGATCAGCTAAATCATTACATATCGAAGTACCCTCAAGCTTCTTGTTATCAGACTTACAACCAATTGGCTTATACTTCAGGAGACAGAGAACAAAGTCCCTCTGCTGATCCCTCTCCCGACTAGGATTAGAACCCCGTTTAGATTTAGTGCCATAGTACTCGTGTATGATCCAGCCACTCCTAACGGATTTAGACTTACAACCTTCTTGGGAGGTCTTTTTTTAGAAGGTTAATGTCCTCTTTTTGCAAGTGAAATATTTTGAGCTGATATCCCGCGGCTTGCCTGTGATCTTCCAGAAGCCTAGCTCTGTGATCCTGTTGCAGCTAATATTGGCTTTATTCAATATAAATCAACCATAAATGGTCTACTATGTGTAATAGGAATGTGTAAGTAGGAAATCAATAAAGTTGTGATTTGATCCTCATATATCATATCCTACATTCAGTGTCTTACATTATAAGTAGGTTTGATAGAATCCTTAATAACATATGATTATGATACTTTACTTGAGAGCCAAGAAAGGAGAGTTTTAGTTTTCCTTTATGGATAGAATCACTCCTTGGCTAGTATATAAACACTGGTCTCTGCTAACTCTAGATACGACAACTAAGGCTTCCCATAGAGCTACAAGTTTGCAGAAGAGTTGGTGTTTTTCCTCGATCAAATTCTGTTCGAATGGCAGCTGCATCCTCGACAAGTAAGTAATTCTTCCTTGTGCTTGATAACTAATATGTGTTTTGATCATGCAAACATCACGGCTAACAATTGGTATTAAAGCCCTTGTTTGTATGGTTAAAACAGATAAGAATGACATCGTATGTGGTTTCGAGTGGAAAGCATGCATCATAAAATTTTAACATGCATAAAATATAAGCTTATTTCGGAGACTCACTACTACAAAAGGGCCTTATAGTGTCAGTAGGTGGTGTCAGTTTAATATAATATAGTGTCAGACTAGACAATTGCGACTCTTATTGAACATGACGTCGGATTTATTGTCACTTATAAGCGTCATAAACATTTAATGTCGCTTTTAAACCGACCTAAACATTTAATGTCGCTTAAAACTGACATATATTTTAATAATTTTTAAATACTAGTGTCGCTTTAAATAATACAGTGTCGCTTTTAAGTGACATAAAATATTGGTGTCGCTTCTAACCGACACTAATTATTGTTTTTAAAATATTTTAAAGCCTACGTCGGTTCTTAGGGACATAGATTTTAGTTTTTTTAAATATTTTGAAACCCAGTGTCGGTTTTAAGCGACAGATTGATGATAAACTCTCCTCCGTGTATTCTTCTTCCTCTCTTGCGTTTTTCTTATTCGTTCTTCCCATTTACAAACCCTCCCTGTGTGTTCTCTCTTGCACCTTTCTTATTTGTTCTTCCAACTTCATTTGTTCCTTCTTCACAACAGTAAGTTTTTCTTACTTGTAATATTTTTATTTTCTCCTCTTATGTTTAATTTTTATTTACAATTTATTTTTGTAGGGAATTTATTTGAGCTAGTTGAGTACATATAGAATTGATCGACGACGGAATTCTTCCATAATTCAGGTTTTTATCACTAAATTCTTAAATTTTTAAATTGTATGATACACAAGTTTATTTATTTAAAAATTCTAATTTAAGTACTTAGATAAATTTCTACTATTTTTGTTAAATTAATAAATATTTAGTCAAATTAATTAATTTTGTCAATTGAATTGTTATGAGAAAATAGAAATGAATAATATTTATAAGCATTTATGTTAAATTAACAATATTAAATATAACATGAACTTATAATATTTAGTAATATAAGAATATATTATGTTAAATTAATAATTAGAATTTATTTATACTTTCATTAAGTATAACATAAGATTTTGTGGTATCCACTAGTGTAAATATTTTAAATTGAAGATCGAGTTCATTCATTGTATTCATATAGGGTCAAGGAGTGTAGATGTAAAAAATGATCAAAATTGGAGTTAAAATCACCGTTAAATCGTGATTTTTCGTTGATAACCGTTGAAAAGTTTGGTCCCGTTACTTGATCTCTGAATGTTTGTTTTTTGCCATTTTTAGCGTATGTGATCTCGAATCATATATAAACAAGTTTGATGGCTGGATCGTTGAAATTAGTTTTGTAGAATGCGTATCCCATCAAAACAATAAATTCACTAACACTTTTTATTTATACTTTCATTAAATATAACATAAGATTTTGTGGTATCTACTAGTGTAAATATTTTAAATTGAAGATCGAATTCATTCATTGTATTCATAGAGGGTCAATGAGTGTAGCTGTAAAAAAATCATCACAATCGGAATTAAAATAACTGTTAAATCGTGATTTTTCGTTTATAACCGTCGAAAAGTTTTGTCTCGTTACTTGATCTCTGAATGTTTGTTTTTTGCCATTTTTGGCGTATGCGATCTCAAAGCATATACAAACAAGTTTGACGGTTGGATCGTTGAAATTAGTTTCGAAGTATGCATATCCCATCAAAATGATAGATTCACTAACACTTAGAGTTTATTTATACTTCTATTAAGTATAACATAATATTTTGTGGTATCCACTAGTGTAAATATTTTAAATTGAAGATCGAATTCATTCATTGTATTCATATAGGATCAAGGAGTATAGCTATAAAAAATAATCAAAATCGAAGTTAAAATAACCGTTAAATTGTGATTTTTTTGTTTTATAACCATCGAAAAGTTTTGTCCCGTTACTTGATCTCTGAATGTTTGTTTTTTGCGATTTTTTGCAGATGCGATCTCGAAGCATTGACAAACAAGTTTGACAGTTGGATGGTTGAAATTAGTTTCGTAGAATTCGTATCCCATCAAGTTCAATGGTGTGTGTATATATATATTTATTAAGTAGATTTAAATTTATTTATTTTGTACATATTTGGCACGTAGTTGTTCGAACTCAGCCGAGGGATTTGTTTGACGTATTAGAGGATAGTGATGCAATTGATGATTATGCTATACCTATTTTGGATGATCGAATTCTTGACAATGAAAATTTCCATAAAAGGGTTGGTGTGGAAGAGACTTCTTTTCATGAATCGTTACCGATGCCTACCGAGTTCGTTACTCATGCAAATGTCGATGACGAGCTAACAGATAATGACAGGGAATAAATATATTAATTATTTTATGTATTGTAAATATCAATTAGACTATGTTTCAATTCATGTGTGATGATATTTTATCATAAAATTATATTATTGTTTTATCATATAATTATATTATTGTTTTTTATTATGTATTAAATATTATTTATTAAAATATTATATGAGATAACTTGAAATATTTTAGGCGGGAATGAATGTTTGAAATGTTTTAGACGGGAATGAATGTTTGAAATGTTTGAAATATTTTAGTGTGTCAGACCGTGCGTCGGTTTTAACCGACGCAACCTTTTCATATTTCGACGCAAAGATGTCCCTATTTTGACGACATGATCTTTTAGTCAAAAGTGTGTCAGGCTGCGTGTATGTAGGTCGTGTCAGATATAGTGTCGGTTTAAACCGACGCAAAGTTCAATTATTCCGACACTATTGACAATTATTCCGACGCTATTGACAATTATTTTGACGCAACGTTCAATTATTCCGACGCTACTGACAAATATGTCAGTTTGTCAGAGATAGTGTCGGTTTTGACCGACATAACGTGTTCATATTTCGACGCTAAGTTTTAATCCATATTCAAACCCCCTTCTTTCCCATTACTTATGTGCTTCCATTTCTGTCTCTCATTTCTGTCTCGTTTACTCCCTCTCCTTCTCCCATTTCAGCCTTACTCTTTCCCCCATTTCTGCCATACTCCTGCTCCTTCCACTAACTTGTGCTATGGATAATTCTAGTGAGATCAACATTTTGACGAACATCATTTGGAAGATGAGGAGTTCGAAGCCAGTACTTTTTTGAATTATTATTAAATTCAGTTTTTGTTTTGTGTTTAAACTTATATTATGCTTAAACTGAAAATTTACATTACTTTCCTTGTTTTTAATTGTTTTTTTTGGTATTAATAAGGAACATCTCAACGGAGGCGCGGATCCTCAATTCCCAAATGGACGAAACAACTTTGTTCGTTTGATTCTTCCGGAAAATGCATTAGTGACAATTCTAGTGCTTTTGCAAAATATGTAGCGTGGGAGGTTAGAGACCACAAAAATCTCCTGTTGGTGAGTGATTGGCGTAAGATTAAGGAAGAAGATAAAGAAGTTTTCTGGAATAGAATAAAGGTATAGATATTTTTATTTTTACTTGAAAATAGAAGAACAAGTCAATGATAGTAATAATAATTGGTTAGCTTGGTTTTTTTTTATGGATGTAGGGAAATATTTTTTTTTTGAAGATGCAGATATAGTAAAAATGCCTATGATCTGCCATATGACACTTAAGGTTGCGGAGCATGCGCACAAAGAGTTTAGAAATAAATTAAAAAAAAGTTTTATACTAACAAAGCAGCGGAGGTGTGCATCCACCCTCCTTGCGAAGTGAATCCTGCACAGTGGATTGCATTGGTGGCTTACTGGAATAGAGAAAAAACAAAGGTAATCGTTATGATTTATTTCATTATCACTTTAAATTTGTCTAAACAATTTCTGTTTTTTTTTTTCTGGAGGTTGCTGAAAAAAAAAAAAGATTAATAGGCAAATGAAAACAATGAACCATACTTCTGGAACCAAATATTTTGTAAGAGTGCGGCAAGAATTTGTACGGATTGTAAATTTTGGCACTATTTGTATGGATGAGTTTTTGTATATTATGTGGAATGTTAGATAAAAAATATTTGTATATTTTGGCACTATTTTTCTTGTTAATTATTTTTATTAATGTTTGATTTGGCCTATACTTAAATTTATTATTTTGGTTATATAATTTTTTTAGTTACAATTGATTGGAAACGAGTGCAGATTCTCAATTTTTTTTATTATTATTAACAAAGGTAGTGTCGTTAAGAGCGTCACTAGTTTGAATATTTTATTTATTTAATTGTTATCAGACGTCGGTTTTAGGATATTCTAATAGTTTATCTACATAATTAAAGTTAATTATATATTCAAGCTACAACAGTTTACCATGAGAGTTTGAATCATGTAGTCAAGATTGCTGTTCATAAAATTGCATTTAATATATGACATAGAGACTGTTCATCTTGCTCACAAGTGTTGATCATTGTTTTCTGGATCATATGTGAATGGTATGACATGATTTATGCGCCACATCAGTTGTGCTCACAAGTGTTGGGAATCAGCATGAAGGAAACTGGTGTAGTGCATAAGTCAGTGTCAAAAGGCATATTGATTCATCTTGCTCACTATTTATAAAGTTTTGGGATTGGTTTACTCAATGCATGTATGTTGTATGTATATATTTAGTGATGAATGATGTGAACACTGTTCAAACCCTAAGGGGAACAAACTACAAAAAGTGGAAAGAAGACCTTGAGATCTATCTAGGGTTAATGGATTTAGACATGGCAACAAGAGAGAACTCTTATCCAGAATCTGCTGCAGATGTTGTAGTTGATGTCAAGGCAAAGTATGAAAGGTGGCAGAAGGCTAATCGAATTGCTCTCTTGGTGATCAAGAGATCCATGTCTGACACAATGAGAGGTGGCATTCCTGAGTCCAAGAGTGCCAAGGAATTCTTGGCATTTATTGATGAGAAGTTCAAAGAATCAGAGAAGGCAGAAACTGGTAATCTCATGAATGACTTATGACCAAAAGGTATAATGGTATGAGGTGTGTAACGAAACATATATTTGAACTGCTTGATATTGGTGCTAAATTGAATGTTCTCAAAGTCCCTATGAGTGATCCTTTCTTAGTTCATGTGGCACTTAACTCATTGCCAAATGAGTATTCACAACTAAAGAGCACATACAATGCACAGAAGGAGAAATGGAGCCTTAATAAACCGATTGAAATTTGTGTGCATGCGAAACAACATATAAGACAGGAAATTTTTGAAAAAAATGTGAATATGGTGACTGATCACCACAACAACAACACTGCAGGACAGGAGCACAACAAAGAGGCATCACATTACTTCAAAGTTGGTGTGAACAAAGGGTCCAAAACTGTTAAGGGCAAATGTTTCTTCTTTAAGAGACCTGGGCACATGAAGAGACACTGCCAGAAGTACAAAAAGTGGGTTGACAATGGTAAGGGAAAAGGTAATGTTATGATTTTTAGAGGTGAAGTTTTAGTCTGTTTTGAAACAAATAATGTTGAATCTGCTAGAGATTCTTGGTGGCTTGACAATGGTGCTTCAATACATGTGACAAACTCTTTACATGACTTCATACACAAGAGAGTGCCAAGAAGGGATGAAGTCTCAGTGATCGTTGGGAATGGAGGAAAAGTTGCTGTTGAGTTCATTAGAACAAGTAGAATAAAGTTAGAGTCTGGTTTTACATGACCTTGAGAATGTGTGATATGTACCTTCATTTCAAAGGAATTTAGTATCAGTTAGTCGGCTAGTCATGAAGGATTTTGTATTTTCAATAAATAACAGTGGCTTTTCGATTTACAAAAACTCTTAGATTATTGGGAATGGTTTGCATATTGGTGGCATGTTTAGACTAAATTGTAAAGAGTCATCGTGTAGCACATTTGATAGGTCAGAAAAGATTGAATCATAATGAGACTTCCTCCACTCTTTGGCATAAGAGGCTAGGGCACATTTTGATTGAAAGAATAAAGAATCTGAGTAAAAGTGGCATAATCCCACCATTTGAATTTGATAATCTGGTCATATGTATTGAATGCATTAAAGAAAAAATGACAAGTACACACAAGAAAGATGCAACTAGGAGCAGTGGATTACTAGAGCTCATACACACTGATATATGTAGACCTTTCCCTACACCTACTTATGATGGTTATAAGTACTTCATCACGTTCATAGACGATTATTTGAGGTATTGCTACTTATATCTGCTTATTGAGAAGTCCAGTGCCCTAAGTGCTTTTCAAATTTACAAAGCTAAAGTTGAAAAACAGTTGGATAAGAAAATCAAAACAATAAGATCCGGTAGAGGTGGTGAATACTATGGAAGATATACTAAACATGGAAGGAATCCATGACCTTTTTCACTTTATCTGCAAAGTGAAGGAATTGTAACTCAATATACAAATCCTTGAACACCACAACAGAATGGTGTCTCCGAAAGAAAGAATCGTACTTTGAAGGATATGGTTAGGAGTATGATGAGCACTACCAACTTGCCATTGTTTTTGCAAGGTGATGCCATTAAAACTGCAAACTATATTTGCAATAGGGCACTGAGCAAGTCTATTACTTCAACACCATTTGAACTTTGGAACAACAGAAAACCTAGCTTGTTGCATTTAAGAATATGGGGTTTGTAAAGCAGAAGGTAGGGCATGCAATCCTCACAAAATGATGTTAGATCCCAAAACTGTGAGTTGTTATTTCATTGGTTATCCACCAAGAACCAAATGGTACATATTTTATTGCCTTGGAAATTCCATGCGATTCATTGAGACAAATAAAGTTAAGTTCATAGAAGAAGTGAAAGAAGAAGTTTTGAATTACAGCTTGGTCTTTTAAGAAGAAAATGAGTTTAACTCACAAGAAGATGCATAAGACAATATTCCCTTGCCACCAGGTACTGAAATTGTTGAGAATATTATGCAAAATGATACAAGGGATGCCACTGATAATACTATAGGCCATATGGAAGAGCATGATGCTGCAAATGATGTTCCATTAAAACCAGTGCAAGTCACAATGAGAAAACCAGCAATTTCAAACGATTTTGTGGTATTTTTGAGTGAAGCAGATATCAACGTTGGTGAGCCTTCTACATATAAGGAGGCTATAAGTGGACTGCAACGAGAAGAACGGATGAAAGCCATGGAGAGTGAGCTTGAATCCATGGAAAAGAATAAGGTATAGGAACTTGCAATATTACCAAAGGGAGCAAAACCAATTGGATGTAAGTGGGTGTTTAAGACCAAGAAGGACTCCATAGAGGAAGTTGAGAGATTTAAAGCTAAACTTGTAGCCAAGGGATACACTCAACAAGATGGAATCAATTACACTGAGACATTCTCACCAGTCTCAACAAAAGATTCATTCAAGTTTGTTATGGCCTAGGTAGCTCACTATGATTTCCATCTACATCAAATGGATGTAAAAACTATATTCCTAAATGTGTTTTTTTTTTTTGGAGGAAGAGATTTATATGAAGTAGCCTGAGGGATTCATTGACTCTGATGGAAAGGAATTAGTATGCAAACTCAAAAAATCAATTTATGGCTTAAAGCATGCATCAAGGCAATGGTATTTGAGATTCGATGAAGTCATGCAATCACATGGTTTTGTTGAGAATTCTGAAGATGAGTGCATATATTTCGAATCCAGTGGGAGACACTTCACTATATTGGTGCTATATATGGATGATATCCTTATAGCTAGCACTGATTTGACTTTGCTGCATGAAACAAAATTAATACTCTGTGACAACTTTGAGATGAATGATATGGTGAAGCATTTTATGTCATGGGGATCGAAATCACTCGTGACAAAATGAGAGGTTTGCTTGGGCTATCACAGAAGGGATATATAGACAAGATACTCAAGAGGTTCAATATGTCAACATGTGGTTGTGATGTGCCAGTGACTAAGGGAGATAAACTAAGCAAGCTACAAAGCCCTAGAACTGAAGCTGAAAAGCTTGAGATGAATGACAAACCATATACCTCAGTTATTGGGAGTCTAATGTAGGCACAAGTGTGCACTAGACTTGACATGACTTTTGCATTGAGCTTGTTAGGGAGATATCAATTGAATCCTGGACATGCCCATTGGATTGCAGCTAATAAGGTGTTACGGTATTTGCAGAAGAATAAAAAGATTATAAGTTAGTATACAAGAGAAGTGACAACCTCTAGTTGGTTGGTTACTGTGACTCAGATTATGCAGGGTATCAAGATTCATTGAAGTCTACCTCGAGCTATATTTTTATGATGGTAGGAGGTGCAATCTCATGGAAGAGTATGAAACAAAAGAACATAGCTACCTCTACTATGATGGCAGAATACATGGCTTGTTTTGAGGCCACTTCTCAAGCAGTTTGGTTTGGTAAGTTCATAGAAGGAACGAAAGTCCTCAACATTGTCACGAATCCATTACAAATATTTTGTGACAACACTGCATCAATTTTCTATTTCAAGAACAATAAGAGGTCTTCTGGAACTAAGCATATGCATATCAAGTACAAGTTAATTAGAGAAAAGATCAAGCAAGGGTTTATAAAGATCAGTTACATTGACACAGTATCAATGCTTGCAGATCCCTTGAACAAGCCACTTCCAGTCAAAGCTTTTAAACAGCATGTGGAAAATATGGGACTGACCTCGAACTTTGATATGCAGAATAGTGGGAGTAGAAAATTGTTTCTAATTACAGTGCAAATAAGTGAGTTAAACTCACTAAGTTTTAAAGATGTAGTTTGGTTCCGAGTTTGGATTGAATAAAGGTTGTTTTCAATAATTGTGTTCACGTAATGCATGCATGCATATGTATATTTTGTCTGCATTTTATCCTTTTGAATTGCAGAAAGTTGAAGAGTTTTCTGGAGTGATGGAAAAGTTTGCATTGGCAAACATATAAGTTGTTCAAAAGCATAAGGTGTGACTTATTAAAGTTACAATACAGTGGACACAGTTCTTGAGATAAGGTTTCATCTCTAGATCATAATTTGATGATTTTCATGTGAATGGTTAGCTCAGTATATGTGATTATGAAGGTTTTGAGATGAGACATAATTACAACCTTGTTAATCCTACATTGAGAAAACTTTTTGACAGAAATTTGAATTAAGGATGAGATTGAATCGCAGGCATATGGCCATTAAAGAAACACTGATTTCCGATACATATTTGAAACACGATCATTACAATTCGTAGACCAAGTGGGAGAATGTTGGATCTATTCAATATAAATCAACCATAAATAGGAATGTATAAGTAGGAAATCAGTAAAGCTGTGATTTGATCCTCATATATCATATCCTATGTTAAGTGTCTTACATTATAAGTAGGCTTGATAGAATCCTTAATAATATATGATTATGATACTTTACTTGAGAGCCAAGAAATGAGAGTTTTAGCTTCTCCTTGGCTAGTATATAAACATCGGTCCCTGCTAACCCTAGATACGACAACTAAGGCTTCCCATAGAGCATAGTCATAAGGCTAGGAGTTTGCAGAAGAGTTAGTGTTTTTCCTCCATCAAATTCTGTAAGCATGGCAGCTGCATCCTCGACAAGTAAGTAATTCTTCTTTGTTCTTGATAACTGATATGTGTTTTGATCATGCAAACATCACGGCTAACAGCGAAGACTATTGATGAATTTGTAATCACACCAGCTGAAGGAGTACCACGCCTTAGCTAGATATGGAGATTCAGGGAACATGCGCTCTGCAACAAAAAACAAGATATTGAAAATGGCTTGGTTGGTCACCACCAGGATTTGATTGGCTAACTCGTTGTACATTCAGAGCTCGTTGGGTGCCTTGAATTGGGGAACTCACTAGTCACTACTTTCAAGTTGACAATCCAATCCTTCCACCAAACGATCCCTCAATGTATGTTGAAGGAAGAAAAGATGCAACTTTCAAGTTAAAGGTAGAAGATGGATCACTCGTTAAGCCAACTTACCCCTCCTAATCCTACCATGGAAGGATTGGAAGGGATGGGTTTCCTCCATGACTAATTAATATTCTACCTTCAACTTGACAAAAAACCTGGAAATTAACATCTATATCTTCATTCAACATACATCCATTCAACGTAATAATTCATCCAATCCAATCTAATCCAATACACCAAACGAGCCCCAAAGTCTTGAACAAATCAAACAAGATTATGCATGAACAAAAATCATACAGTGAAAAATAATACCTGGGTTTTAAAGAAAAAGTGAGATAGAATAATGGGTTACCAGTCAAATCCCAAGGCTCGAACTTGCAGACATCGATGACAGGGAGGAAGTGGCAGGCTTGGGAGTTGTTATATTTCATCTTCTTCCTCAAGAAGTCTGCCATTTCCTTTTCAGTGGGATGGAATCTGATCGCAGCCACCATGTCCGGCACCGATTGTGCGGTTGTTGATGTGGTGGTGCTGCTACTGATGTTTCCCATCCCTCCTCTTTGTCTTTCAATGTTTTGACAATTTGGAAACAAGATTATCAGAGGTTTGTTGCCTAGAGAGAACGAAGCAGAAGAAGCAGAGCAAGTGAAATTTGTATTTAAAAACAGAAGTCACCCAATCAAGTCAGTGCCATTGTGCTTTTTGACTTGCAAAGACTTCCAAGTCTTGGGATGATGCCGCCAAACCAAGTTTTGCTGATGCTGTAGAAATAGAGAGATTTTCTAGGGTGACAGATACACGAGATAATATATCACGTGTTATTATATAAATTGTAGGATGTGTGTATGAAAAAGTTAATAATTTAAAAAATAAAACTTTTCACCACTCATATAAAAATATGTGATGTACCAACCGTGTTCTCGTTATAATTAAAAATTTCTTTTGAGTGGATCCCACCCACTTCCTATCGGCAATCATGTCTCTTACTTTGTATTTTGTATTTGTTTTATTTGTTTTTGTTCTTTTGGGAAATATCACCCTTGTAATTGGAGATTGAAAAGCCGAAGTTCAAGCTTTACTATTATTTTCCTCGGATGAGGATCCGGAATCCGGATCTTCTTTGTGAGGATTATGGGAATTATTCAATCGTATTAGTTTATCGTATATTATGCAGTAAAAAATTATTATAAAATTATTATTTAAAATTGAATATAAATATTACTTAATAAAAACTTTTCGCACAATATACGATAAACGGACGCGGTCGGAGGATTCCTAGGATCCTCACAAAGAGGATCCTCATTCATTTTCTTTAACTGATGATATCAATAGATTTTGAACACAAACCCATTTTTATCAATCACACATTTTTATTAATATTTTGTCATTAATCTTTTTCAATTCATTCTGACGGTTGAAAATTGAGAATAGTGAGTGAGAAGTAAAATGAGTGGCACTACCTTAGATTTTTCTTGAGTAGTACCTGAATTCAATATCGACATATATTTAACTTTTGAATTTGATTTAATGGCTTAAATTGAGAGATTGAGTACTGCTCTATTAAATTCAACTGTTAAACATGTGTCAACATTATATGTGATAGACCGTCCCGAAATTTTGGAATATTAATTGGTCTCAAACGTGGAAGTTACTAAAATACCCTTGGACGTTATAGTGTGTTATGTGTATTGTGTACTTAGGTTTTAGACCCATCCATTATTTTCCCAAGTTAAGAACTAAGGGAAACTAAAAAGGACTTAGTTTTGTTGGTTTTGGTGGGTGACCTACGTGGACACACACACACACATTCTCCATCACGCCCGTGCTCTGTCTCTCCTCCCTCTCGGACTCTTTCTATTTTCCGTACAAACCGTATGGACGAACTTCAAACTCAAGCTTTCACGCACGGATCGACGTTAAAAAGGTAATGTTCTTGTTCCCTACAAGCTCCTGAGTCCATTCGTACCATTTTTAGGACTTGAAAGCTTGTAAAACCCGAGAAACCATCACCCACGATTTGAGTATTGTTCACATGGTCGTAATTATGGATGTTTTAGGGGATTTTAAGCTCGTATGAAGCTTTAGAACGTTCTTACGAAGCTCGGAGGACAAAAACCAAGTAAATTGGATGTCGGGAAGTCGAGTTTGGCGAGTATGAAAGTTGGCCGGAATATCATGTCTTCTCCGGTGAGATCCCGTGATTTTTGGAGCTTGAAATTGGTAAGAATGTGTTCTACTCGTTGTAAGCTTCAATTTGGTTTAAGTTCATGAGTTTTGGTTCAAAAATGAAGAAGTTATAAGGATTTTAAGATTTTCCAGTTTTCGGCGACGGCGACGGTCGCCGGAGTTCGAAGGTAGAAGACAGAGAATATTTCATCAAAGTTTGACGGAATATTCTGACGCCGTCAGGTAGAATTAACGATTTCTGTTACGTTTTAACGGAATATTCCTAACGGGGTTAGGGGATTCCTTTAGGGTTCCCTACGCGTGAGGGCTCCAAAAATTATTTAAAAAATTTGGACGTGTTCATGGAGTTGTGTAGGTCACGATGATATATTTATATACCTCAATTGAGCAATGTATGAGAAGTGATTAGCCAATATTGGTTATGTGCTTTAAATTAACGTTTTTATAGTTGTTTTGCTTATAGGAGATACTTATCCCGAGGACGAGCGTAGTCAAGGGCGACTCGGGGGCTACAATCCTTCGACATACCAATGATTGGGCTTTTGATTTTGAATATATATGTATATGCTTGGTACCTAGAAAATGCATTTAAATGAGTTATGACTTAAATTGCCATGCCAAATGTTTTACATTTAGAATATGCATATGATGTTTGCATATATATATATATATATAATTGTGGTGTTGTGGACGCTCAGGTAAGCCCCAGGTAAGTTATGAATTGTGAATGTGAATAACGGTTCTAATTAATTGAGGAACATAGAGCTCATAAACCTGCACCCCGGTGTTAGTGAGTTAGCCAAAGATATGGCACATGCCTGTATCTAATGTCACCTCCCGCACCATATGCTCACATTGGATCCAATTTAGGTGCACAGTCTTGTCGTACAGACCATTATACGTGGTTCCGACTCGTAGGTGACTAGCGATTTATCGCACAGTTATAATGAGAATGTAGTAAGGAGCATAGTTATATTACACCTAGTCTTGTCGTACATACCATTTCAGTGGTTCCGACTCGTGTGCAGTGTAGTGCCGTATAGGTCACTTGCAGTGACTCCGGCTAGATTGACTAATGAGCTATGAATTCAGCCGTATAGACCTCTGCAGGGGTTTCGACTAATATGTTATTTTCCATGAATTTATTTTCACCTAAGTTACTCATTCTGTTTTATATTTTGGCATGGCATACTTATAAAAATGGATATGCGAAGCATGAATTGAAATATATGTGTGTGTGTGTGTGTGTGTGTGTGTGTGTGTGTATACTTATATATTTATATTCCACTTATGGGAAATTTATACATGTTTTACGGCGAGGGGTTAGAGCATTTGATAATGAAATGGTTTTGGAAAGGTTTTTTTTTGCCCACTCACACTTTCTGTTTTTGTGCCCCTCCAAGTTTTAGATAAGATTGTTCGTTGGTGGCTCACGAGGATTGACTGGAGGTTTTGACAGACTATCACAAATGTAGGGCATTTTGGGTGTCGTTTAATTAGTACTTATTTTATGGACTGAACTTAGGCTACTTATGCTCTGATTGTGTATTCACACATTTTCTAGCACTTACCTTAGCTAGTACTCTTATGAATTGGTTTTTAATTATTCGTATTCTCTATTATCCTTATTGCTTCCGCACTGTGCACATGGCTATGTCCTGATTCGGGTCAGGGTGTGTCATTATACGTGTATGTGCTCATCTTGTAAATCATAAGTGTGGAGGTATGAGGTAGTTTGTGTGTTGAATTTACTGCACCATGTAGCAGTGGTACATGGATGGTCCTGCTTGGTATATCCGCATTGGGGGACCATACGTATTTCAAGGGTGATCATGCTTGGTATATCCGCGTTGGGTGATCACTACATACACGATGAGAATATGCTATGTCCTGCTTGGTATATCCGTGTTGGGGGACCATACGCATTCTAGGAATGATCATGCTTGGTATATCCGCATTGGGTGATCACTACCTAGAGCTATAGGATACAGTCCTGCTTGGTATATCCGTGTTGGGGGACTGTTAGGGGTGATCATGCTTGGTATATCTGCGTTGGGTGATCACTGCCTACGTTATTAGACTATGCATATGGTTATGCTTGGTAAATCCGCTTTGGGGGACCATACGCATTCTAAGAGTGATCATGTTTGGTATATCCGCGTTGGGTGATTACTACCTAAAGTTAAGATGTGGTCCTACTTGGTATATCCACGTTGGGGGACCATACGTATTTTAGGGGTGATCATGCTTGGTATATCCGCTTTGGGTGATCACTACCTGCATGATTACCTTGAATTTTTAGAAACATGTTATTGTCAGTTGATGCATACCTATATATATGTATACATATGTTTCTAAATAAAAATCCAAATATTTATCAATTTAGCTTATTAGCATACTGATGCGTACTTACACACACACACACAAACACACACACACACACATATATATATATAAACCTACAACCATGCATGATTCTTGTAATAGATTGACCATCAAATAATTGGGAGACATCGCATATTTCATAAATAATATTGCCGTTAACACAAAAATTCATGTTAAATGTATTTATAATGGTATTTAATAGTTAGAAGAAAAAAAATTATGACAAATTTCTTTTTAATTTTCAAGTTGTTAAAAAAATAGGTAGACGGGTAAAAAAAAAAGTAAACGGGTTAAAAATGGGTAAATGGGTATCCGGTTATGGTATGGTTAACCGTTTATAAATGGTTATGGGTATGGGTATACCCGTTTATGTAAATACCCAACGGGTAAACAGTTATGCGGGTAAAAGCTTAAACAATTATGGGTAAATAACCGCGGTTACCTGCCCGCCATAACCATTGCTCATCCCTAAGGATTAGTTGTACTTGGTACATTCCGATAGACAATTATATTTCGGGTTGGATTCTATTGAGTGGTTCGAAATCCCTACTCTTTCTCACAGTAGACATTGTGTTTATAAATTGGATTTACCTTATTATTACTTGGAATCCATGCAGGGAATTATATTGAATTCCTTTATTAAATTTCATGAATTGATACGTGATCTTGATGATATATTAATGTAGTTAAATGTTAATATCGTGCATTTGTGATTCATGGGACTGAATAATTGGAGTGATTGTGGAATGACGTTGGATATGATTGTTATTATTATGATAGACTCATTGATCATTGTGAGAATAACATTTTGCTTCATTGACTGTTCTTTGAGATGTAGCATACTATGAATTGCAGTATTATGTGAAACATAGTGATTTATATGATGGATGAATTGGAAAGCATATGTGTGGGATTGGCATACCTGCGTGCATGATAAGGTGATAATTGTTGTTTTGTGTATGGTTGCTGTGTAGTGTGGTACTCTAGAATTTCTGCTCGAAGTGTTTTACAAAAAGATTAAAGTTTGACAAATGGTGAACTACAAATGGCTTTATCCTTGTTTAAGGTACGTAGGCAGTCTAACAAAGAGGTTAGATGCAGTCATAAAGTGCATGAAAAATTACTATATGATTTGATTCTCGAGTTATGCTTTGTCGTTTCCCAGAGGCGAGGTAAGTTAGAGATACGGATATTTGGTGGCGTCATGTGTCAATCTTGGACGTATGTTGGGATCGGCGCATGACAATTTTCCCCTCTCATGTGCCTTCCATAACTCTCGGACACTCTTCTCTATCTCTCTCTCATTCTTTCCATCATTTCTCTTTCTATCTTTCCTTGTATCTCCTCATTAAAACTCTCACATCCCTTTACTACCACCAGCGTCAAGATCAGGATACCACCATCCTCTTCACTGACTCTTTATTATCATCTATTTCTTCTCTTGTCATATCGGACACATACCAAACGAAACATAGACAATGCGGCTGCCATTTCCGTCGAACTCGAGTCACCACCATTTGCCATTTTCTCCTGTGAGTTCCTCGATCACACCACCTTGGTCACACATCACCCTCTGTGAGTTCTACAAACTTAGGAACGAAGGAAAACACTCACAAATATCCTCCCTCACATCATTGTGCAATGGCATTGTGACCACCCTCATCTCTGGCAAATCTTGTCGTTCACGGCTTAGGTAATCCTCGGAACTTCCTCGATCATTCCCTTCTCGTTGCCTTAAGTCTATTTTTTAAGCTATATGAATGTTTTGATGGTATTCAAGTGCAGAAAAACCTTGGGGAAGATTTTCCATAAAACTGGTAAAGGAAAAACCGTGGCCACCAAGCCACTTTCAAGCCATTTTTCCGGCCAACAGCGACTATAACTCAGCCCCATTTTGTAAGGATTTGTTCCTTACCTTTCTAGCTTCAAATTGACTTTTGAATCATCGATATTGGTTGAGTATCGAGCTCAAAATGACCTCTGAAAGTTGGGAAGAAAACCTGCAAAATCTGGGAATCGCGAAGAAGGCGCGTGGGCCCGCGTGGTTACCGGAGCGTGGGAAAGCGTGGTGGCCAGCGCGTGCAGTGTGTGGTTTCCAGTGTAACCAACTTGTGGCGGCATGTAGAGGAGCTCGATTTCTCGATGTGCCGAACCTGAATTCGTCGTCCGTCTTTTGAAATTCGATGGTTTTAAAATAATTTCTTTATTAGTTGTCTTTATACTAAAAACGCGTTTATACGTTAGTATATTATATATTTACGTAAATGATTTCATTTATAGGCGAAGCGCATTGCAATGACCCATGATGCCTGCAAGGCGAGTTAGACTTGACGACATGATTTGTGAGTGGGTCTTTTCTTTTATGTAGTATATATATTTGTTTATTTTCCATATATACATCTAATAATGAAATTTCTATGTGATGCCGTAATTAAATTAACGTTTATAGGAAATGACGTAATGATGAGAATTAGGAAATCATTATAAATTCTATGGGATGTCTTAATTAGATTTACGGCTACGAATAGTATTATGTCGACTAGAATTATTGAATCACTATGGCATGACTATATTTACGTGAATTGCTCATCGTGTGCTACAATGGTATCAGGACTCGCTCGGGCCAGGGCCAGACTTCACGTGTATGTAGGGGTAGGTTTAAAAAATCGAAAACTGAAAACAAAAAAACCGAGACCGAAAAAACCGAATTGAACCAAAAAAATTGAACCAAATTGAAAAAACCGAACCAAACCAAATTAATTAAATTAGTATTTTATTTATTTATTTATCTGTTTTGTATATATATGTGTGTGTGTGTGTGTGTTGGAATGTGTAATGGGCAATTATTATATTATTAAAATAACTAAAAGTTGTATCAAGCACATGGGTGCTTGCTTTCTAAAGACAGAAATCTATCTCTCTCTCTCTCATTCTCTGTTATCTCTCTTTACAACCTAGAAACCGTGTGCTGACAAAAGTTGTATCAAGCACATGGGTGCTTGCTTTACAGAACTCTATCTATGTCTCTTTCTTATTCTCGGTCTTATCTCACCCGTAATATCTTTCTCTATATCCCAGAATGCAGAAACCACCTGACCATTCCTTCCTCTCAATCCAAAACCGAGACGACACTTCCCTACTCACTTTCTCTCATTTCATTTTTCCTTTCTCATCTGCCTTCACTCAGTCTTAGACTCTTTCTCTCTTTCTTAGATTCAAAGCTCAGCAGCCACCCACCCTCTAAAACCCAGAAACCACCTAACCATTCCTGGACTTCAGCCGCACCTTCATTCTTCTCTCCCTTTTTTCTCCCTAGCTGGACCTTTATTCTGTTTTGCTCTCTAATCATCCTCTTCTTTTTTTTCTCATCTTCGTATTTTGCTGCATCAATATCAGCCCATAAGTCCTGCAAACTCTAAACTTTGCCCACACTTTGTCGAGTGAAACCCCAAAGAAAAAGAGTAAGCAAGTTTGCAGATTTTGTTCGATTTTTGTGTTGTGTGGTTGTTAGTTATTTAAATTTCGGCTAAATGAATATAATTGTTGTTGTGATTTGTAGATGAAGATAGTGGTTTGATGAGTATGTGCAGTGTTGTTGCAGATTTGTTTCTTTACCAATATCCATATTAAAAAAAAATCATGGAAAAAACTGAACCGGACTGAAACTGAACAGAAATAAATCGAAACTGAAAAAAATCAAACCAAAAAAACTGAAGAAAAACTGAACCGAACATAACATTAACTTTGGTTTGGTTTTCGGTTTTGGCAAAAAAGGGAACCGAACGAAACCGAACCCACCTCTATGTGTATGTTCACATCGCATCGTACACTTACTTTGGATCCATTGTAGGTGCCAGTCCTATCCTAGATTGCTATAGGCAATTAGAATTCGTATGTGTTACGCATAACACCAGTCTTCACTTGATTGTAGTACTAAAGCGTAAATCATTATTACATTCAGTCATGTTCATGTCAGAATACCTATGCATGAACTCGTGTGTCAGCATGTGTCGATGAGCACTCGATGTGAATGTTTATTTCAGTGATATTGTGATTACCGGAAGTTATATGCTTATTTACGAATTTTTGTGAAGTATTGCATTTTTTTAGATATTGTTGGCTACGGTAAGTATTTTCATACCATACGTAGTATGTCATATTTGGAAACTATACTTGTTTTATGGCGATGGGTTATACATTTTCGAAAAGGTTTTTACAAAGCTTTATTTTTAGACTCACTCACCCTTATTTTTTGCCCCTCTAGGTTTTAGTAGCTAAGCTTTCGTGTCGATAAGGATTATTGACAAATCTCGGTATAGGTGATTACCTTTAATGGTATAATTATTATCCTACCTTTACTGTACTTCGCTTATACTCTGGCATCACGTGTGAATTTGGTTCATTCCCGCTCACATGCACACTTGTATTTAGACACTTTTAGGTTTAAATTTATTCACATTTTTCATCTCATTACACTTTATGGCTTTGTTACCTTCCTGGTATCGGTCAGCACAACTCGATTCGGAGTTCAAGTGAACATTCTGAGTCGAAGTGTATCAAATACATGTATGAAAAAGAGAAAAAAGTGCACGGAAATTATTTATAAAATATGATTGAAGATCAATAGTTTAAAAAAAAAAAAAAAAAAAAAAAAAAAAACACTATCTATTGGGAAAAAAAAAAGAATACTATGTAACCCATCTTCAAATTCCTTACTCGTATGCTCCTCTTCCCTTTGCTTTACTATTACCATGCATATGAAGCAAGGGACATTATTTATTTATAAAAATAGTTCCTTGTTACTCTTGATAACCAAGCAAGAGACATCCTAGACTCTAAGATGTGAGTCAAAGACGTTTTTGTCCAAGTAAGAGAATATAATTTTCTCCATGAAATTTGACTAGCGGAGAGCCATTTAGATGTAAAAGAAAAGAATATGCAAATTCTCTTTTTCCGATCAAGGCATGTATTTTACATCTTGCCTATTGAAGAGCTTTCGGCCACTCAAAAATATAAATTGACTATTTTAATGCATTTTGCATCTCACATTAGAGATCCTCTAAGGAGTTAGGCTACGACTCATATTACTAATGGAGTTTTATGGGGAACATAAGCTTCCTTTGTGGTTGAGAGTCTGAGACACTTACAATGCTACAATATGTTTCCTTTTTTAGAAGATGATTTTGAACCCGTCCAACAATTTGAGAGTGGTCTAGATTTTATATCGATTGGACTACCATAAAACTTTTACGTTGACAATTATCAAGGAGTTTGTAGCTTAAATGGTTTAAGAGAAGAAAAATATGTCAAAGTAAGTTCTTTACATGACAACTAACTCTTGGTCTCATCATTCTTCTCTTCCTAAAATTAAATCTCAGATTCAAATTCTCTGCCTCATTCGTTGCTTCATTGCTCCATTTGGTCTATAACATTAGGAGCCATGACAGTAAAATGCCCGAAACCAGTATTCAAGTGGCAAAAATAGGAGAAAACATACGCCACAGTTCAAAAGCAAAAAGAAAAAAACAAAACAAAATACTCCATTCGACATTCAAATGTTCAAAATAAGCCACATTCACAAGAATGATTTTCTTTTGATACAACATTCTCAAGGACATGATAATAAACGCCATATTAACAAAGATACAAGTTTTGGTGTTTCACAGTTAAGATAGGTCATTGATAAGTTTAAGACCTTCAATTTTAATCATACATTTAACAAAAATTATAATTGTAACTAGTACTCCATCAAGGATGGAACTCAAAGCCTCACTTTTCATAACCATGACATCACATTAGTGTCTGGTTATGTTAATGTATCAGTTGAGTCTCCAGCAGCCATGTAGCAACAGCTCCTGTATAGTGAATGCGGAACAAAGCAAATCCGCTTTTGATCGAAAATCATAGAACTTGGTTGGAATTGAAATACTGTTACCATGGACGACTTGATATCGCATAATGGAGATGCTTCCTGGAAATTGAAAGAACCCTTCATTTCGCCGCACATTCCATGCCTGCTTCAAACGGTATGAGCAGAAAGCAATACAATGCGCTAGCTGCAGCTTCACCGTCCTGCAAATACAAAATCAAATTTAGTACTTCAGTAAACATAGCAAATAGCTTATCGGAGTCAAGGGATAAACATAAAAGTATTCGTTTAATCACGGGGACAAAGCCAGAGAGTATTCACTTCATGTTTTCAGCTTGATTTCCTCACCTTGTTTCGTGACACTGCCCTGCATTCGGATTCTTCTTGGAGCATCTCCATGTGGGTAGACAGGAATGGATGTTGGTGTACATTGCGGTCGTGTGTTGTTTGACTGTAGGATAGAGAGCTACTCGTCTGAGGAGTACATGTAGCTGTGTTGATAGAGGAAGTATCGTCTTCAAATAATGCTTGTGAGAAAAGACATTATTACTTTATCTGGACTCGTCACGTTCTGAGAAGGGTAGAGTTCCATATAGCATTTCAACCATTTGCATCTCCTGGTGTTCCTTTGTACCAACAAAAGTTCACCTAACAAGGTCGAAGCATAAAAACTTGGCGATTCTATGACACACAACAAAGATTTGGACATAATTGTCCAAAACCAATGTCGTGCCTCAAAGACTACTTAACTTGGTTGCAGAAATGTAGATAACTGTGAGTGTTTTTGAGTGTTTTTGAAGTATTTGTAGGAGAATATCACGGTGTAATAATGCGAGTTGGGTACACATTCTTACAAGGCCCTCTCATAGGTTGGAGCCATTCGAAGGAGTGTACGATGCCTCTGTTATTCAAGAACTTTGCGGGAAAAGAGTCGCAGGATCTATATTTAAAGATTGCGACTCGTTGCGTCCAATATAGGTATTGGCAAGCATAAGCTCTCCCAGTTCTGAGGAAAATATTGGTGACTGCAATGGGTAATTCTGTAGCTGATCAAACGGTTGAAAGGGTGATCCCCGATTTTCTTCTGGCTGAGAATAAGCCTGGATGAAGAATCATGACAAGCAAGTGTTAAGTTTTGATGTACTTCTAGTGCACCGTATTAAGTTCATATAATAAAAAATTCATCATCACCTCGGAAATCCTTTCACTTGTAGCACGATTTTGAGAATTATAAACGATGTTGATAACTGATTCGTTGTCATAAGTGGTTGGAGATGGACAGTTACTGAATTCGCCACTATGGATGTCCGGAGCATCTCCCAGCTGGTGTGGCTGAATTGTCTGAGATGGCTCGGGAGGAGGAAAGGGTGAATCCGAATCTTTTTGTAGCTCCGCAGAGAGCTGCCATATTAGGATGCACAAAACAAAGCCAAGGTTACATTTTGAATAACTTCTTGTGTTTCGTATTACCAAGTTCGCATCAGAATGTTTAAAACGTGTACTCATCCTCACCTCCAGAATCATATCATCCACAGCTTGATCATTAAAATCAGATGAACTGCCGCTACCAGGTTCACCATCATCATCATCGCCATTGCCAAGCACAGCACGTTCTAGCTGTTTGTATGCCAGAATTTCTTCTTCAGCGGAAATCATATGATTCATTGCAGCATCTTGGTTATCAGTATTACAGGTGATGCAGCCACCAGTACTAGGATCAACGAATTCATCACTACAGACATCAGGAGCATTTCCAAGCTGAGGTGGCTGAGGTGGCTGAGGTGACTCAGGAAGAGTCAAGAGTGAATTCAGACATTCACCTACCGGAGCACACGACTTCCACTGCAAGATTAAGATCACAAAATAAGCAAGTGCTAAGTTTGATGTACTTTTTGTGCTCCATATTATCAAGTTTACATCAGAAAATGTTCAAAAAGGTGGTTTTTTTTCTTTCTTCTTAATAAAACAGAGGACTGGGCGAGATTAGCTCATGTCCGTCAAAGGCACTAAGTGCTAGTCTCAGTCATGAAGGAGAGAGAACCAACACATCCATAAACCTCCCTCCAATCCCGTGTTTATGAAAACAAAATAATTAAATAAAGATATACATACGAGGGGGACATAAAACCAAACCTGTTGAATCATGTCACGTAGAACTTGATCAGTAGAATCAGATGAGATGCCGCCACCAGGTTCGCCACGATCATGATTTCCACTGTCAAACAGATCATCTTCTAGCTCTTTGTATGCAAGAAGTTCTTCTGCAGCTGGAGTCATATCATGATTCAATGCAGCAGCAGTAGCTGCTTGATCATTTCCGGAACTAGATGCAATGCAACTCCCATTACCAGGATCAGTTAAATCATCACCGATCAAAGTATCGTGAAGCTTCTTGTTATCAGACATAGAATTAGCTGGCTTCTTCTTTAAGCGGTAAAGAACAAAGTCCCTCAGCGGATCCCTCTCCTGACTGGTATTAGAACCCTGTTTAGGTTTAGTGAAATAGTACTCGTGCATCACCCAGCCAGTCCTCTCGGATTTAGACACACGACCTTTGTAGAAGGTCAAGGTTCTCTTTTTGCAAGTGACATGTGTGGAGCTGATATCTCGTGGCTTGCCTGTGATTTTCCAGAAGCCTTTCTCAGTGATCCTGTTGCAGCGAGGACTATTGATGTATTTGTAATCAGGCTGGCTGAATGAGTACCATGCCTTAGCTTGATATCGAGTGTCAGGGAACATGCGCTCTGCAACACAAAGAAAGATATTTAAAATTTGAAATTAACCTACTTAATATCTTTGTTTAGTGTCTAGGATTGGTTGGATTTGATAACTTGTTAGATTCAGGGTCATTTGGTGTGTAGAATTGGATTGAATTGGGGAACTCACTATATTGAAGGTCTAAGATGGACTACTTTTTCTTCAAAACCCAGTTCTTACTTTCCACTGCGGCGAATTCATCTTCTACCTCCGATTTGGACAAACTTAGAAGTTGATATCTATATCTTCATTCAACATACATCCATCAACCTAGTAACTCATCTAATCCAATCTAATCCTAGATGCCAAACGAGGTCCTAGTCTTGAACAAATCAAACAAGATTATGCATGCACAAAAATCATACTGTGAAAAAAAATACCTTGGTTTTAAAGAAAAAGTAAGGTAGAATAACGGGTTACCAGGCAAATCCCAAGGCTCGAACTTGCAGACATCGATGACAGGGAGGGAATGGCAGGCTTGGGAGTTGTGACCTTTCATTTTCTTCCACAAGAAGTCTGCCATTTCCTCTTCAGTGGGATGGAATCTGATCGCAGGCACCATGTCCGGCACCGATTGTGCGGTTGTTGATGTGGCGGTGCTGCTGCTGATGTTTCCCATCCCTCGTTCAAATGTTTTGGAAATTTGGAAGCAAGATTATCAGATGCTTTTGCCTTGGGAGAACAAAGCAGAAGAAGCATAGCAAGTGAAGTTTGTATATATAAAACAAAAGTCACCCAATCAAGTGAGTGCCACTGCTCTTGGACTTGCAAGTCTTGGGATTGTTGATGGTGTGGAAATGGCTTTGAGTGTGGATCCCACTCCCTTCCTGTCATGCCCTTACTTTGTCTTTGTTTTTATTCTTAAAGGAATCTCATCCTTCATGTAATTGGAGATTGAAAAGCCAAAGTTCAAGCTTGTACTATTCTTTTCTTCAACTGATGTTGATCCTTCATTTTGCTTGAGTACTGATGGACGTATATTTCACTTTTGAATTTGATCCAATGGCTCAAATTAAGAGTTCGAGAATTGTTCTCTCTTTATTTTCTTAACCTAAGCTTTCACTCTTAACAAATATATGTGATGAATTTATGTAAAGGGAATCGAAATATTACCACATATGAGTAGTAATGAAAAATAACAATTTATGAAAAAAAAAATCCATAAAGGAATCAAACACTTAGAACATAGGTATTTACCTTCACCATAAACCTGTTAGGTCTTCATCATGATTGTAACGTAAGGCTAGGTTATGGGCTATGAAAGAAAGGTTGGAGAAAACTAGAATTTTAGATATATCGAGACTTCTTCATTTGTAATTCGGCCGGCCCTTCTTTTTGAACCTTGATCTTCTATTCTTGGCGTCTAGGACTCATGTTGCAGGAACAAAACAAATTAAAGTGATAACCTTAACATCTTATAATCAAAATTCCTATTATTTCAAACAATTTCTAACACCTATCCCCAAATTTATTTTCTACCTCCTCCTTTTAACACTAAATGCACAATTCACCTATAGATGAAAAGATAGAAATTAGAGAGAGGATACGCCTATTTTTTTTGGCTCCAGTGGAAAGAAGAATAAGCTTCCAAGATGAAGGATCTGAGCCAAATTGTTGCCGTCCTTAAAAGAGAAATACTGAAGGAAAAAAAAAAGACTTTTAGGGACAAAATAATTGCCCCTATATGGTCTCCAAATATATGCACAGCTTCTTTAGCGATAAAATTTGTATGAAGGTCGTCACAAAAAGTTATTTAATGAGAAAAAATTTGGAAATTTTCTGCAGCAACCTTCCTTGATTATTTATCACTTTTAGAGCTTTTAAACCCATCAATTCACAATATAAGCGAATTTATCCCCAAACCTATTCCAAAACATCATATTCAATATTCTAAACATGTTGACATCATCAAATTAACTTGCAAACATCTAAATATAATTTGGGCAGTTAAATCAATTAAGACCAAAATATGAACTTTACATGCATTCTTCTCCTTTCTTTGGCCTTTTAACCATAAAACCACCCCAAACACATCTGCAATGACAAACTAAACATGCTCGAAACCAGTGGCGGATCCAGGATTTTAACTTAGGGTGGTCCCAATCTAAAAGCTTCAAAAAAAAAAAAAAAAAAGACGAAAATATCATTGAACAAATAAATGGCAAACTACAATTTTCATTCATAATCTTTGTACTAAACAAGCTAGAAATACTAAATTTGTCCACGACGGGATCACATACTTTGAAAACGTGTTATGATAGTTTCATGTCAATACAAAATAAAAACATCTTTAGCTCTAAAAGGCTCCATTAATATATGTGCTATTCGGATCTCATCTCGAATATTTGGAGGATAATTCTTCATTGGAATTCTCTTTCCGGGGTCTCTCTCAAGATTATCCTAATCAACTTTTAACTCATTTTGTTGTGGAGTGTAATTACCCCCAATTGGATCGGACCTATTTGGAATTGGAGGGAACTATTCGGAATAGGATTGGAACTATCCAAGTTTGGAGATGAACTATTTGGAATATGATTGTCCGAACTAATCGATGATGATTTTCGCTTGTAATATCGTTCCATACTTTTAATTTCTACACATATCAATTAATAAAAAAATCTATGTCAATTGATGAAACTAAAAATATGTATGAACTAAAAACCCCTGACTGTAACACAATCTTCAACAAAAGAAACCCTATAACACAATGCAAGTAATATCAGAAAATCCTAACGAATCAACAATAAATATGTATGAACTAACACTAAAATAGATATGAAAAAAATCATTTGCAAGATTCACTGTTCGGTCCCTTTGTTTTTAATTAGTGTTCTTTTAAAAAAAAATTACCTAAAAGTCTAAAACTAAAAATCCTAACAAATTAACAAAAAATCTGTATCAACTAACATTAAAAATAAGTAAGAACTAACACTAAATTAGAAATCTTACAGAAATGTGGGTTTGGTGGTAAACACACGTACATTCGAGACAGAAGTTGAACAGGGAGCAGAGAGCAGAAATTGCTATGGAGGGCATGAATGTTCATTCTGTTTAATGGTCCGAGTCTGAATAAAATCATCGACAAAATCACGATCTGAATACCAATATATTGAAAACAAAGCAAATCACAAAGTTGGGGTTACCTGCGTAGCGTGAAGATTCCTCCTGTTTAAAAACTTACAGACAATTTGCTATTATTGGTGAAGTAAAGTTGATTGAAAGCACTATTCTATAAAAGATGGTGAGTCTGACTATTCTATAAACAATAAAAGATGGTGACTGGCGAGTGCTCTATCACGTGAAGGTGAGGAGTTTTTAAACTTTATTAATAACTTGGCTCAAAACGACGTCGTTTTGGCCAAGTTATTTTAAAAAAAAATTGACTTTCTTCTTCCTCCTTCCGTTTTGCACAGCTTGCAGCAGCCATGGCTGCTGTTCTTCTGCCCAGATTTGGATGTCCTTGAAGATCCTCACAGCCGTTTGTCCTAGCTTCCGGGTGGTCCTGGGACCACCCTGGTCCCTTAATGGATCCGCCACTGCTCGAAACATTCTATGTATGAAGAAATCAATATTTATCAACTTGGAACATAAATACCTTAAACTTTTTTACCTTAAAAACAAAAATTCAGATGACTCAACATAAAATACTAACAAAGTACTCCCCCCCCCCCCCCCAAAACCTAAACTAAACATTGTCCGCAATGTAAAACCATAACAAAAGCATGCAATGACCAGTCCGGGAAAAGAATGAAGAAAATACGAAAAAATAACGAAAAATAAGGAACGCAAGAACCTGATTGGGTTGCCTCCCAACAAGCGCTTGGTTTAAAGTCCTCAACCTGACCATGCCAAGATTAAGTCAAAGATGGTGGATCATTGAAATGAGGAACCACTCCATGTTTCTTCTTCATGTTCCTTTCTTCCACCGTGTAGCTTTAAAATTCGGTGTGGATGCAAGACAACGAGGCACTGCATATTTTTGTGTTTTCTTAAATTTCAAAGCTTGAGACTTGTTTTTATTCACTTTTTTCGGTTGTCTCTTCCACCATATCTTGGCCATTGGGGTGGAATTTAGTTGACTAGACATCTTTGATTTTTGGTTCGATTCCAAACTCTTCCGTAATTCGGCAGGTGGATTAGAAGTGGATCTTTGGAAGCATGTAGAATAAATGAATCTAGAGCTTTAGGATCAATGGATTCAAAGACATAGCACTTGGGAATTTCCGGTGGAGATGAACTTGCTTCAAACACATGAATTTCAACAGAAAGTAACCGGCTGGCGGAGGTGGTTTGGCTAGTCGGCCGTTACCTATTCCATTAGGAATCACAGATTTTTTGGTATCCATAGCGTTGCTTCTTTTTTGGCCAAATCCTAATTTCGTTTTGCTTCTCCTGGTCGTCGAGCCTGAGACTACTCTTTTCCCTAACACCGACCTCTCACTTCGTTTCGTTCTTCTTCTGTATCGCCGCTTCAATGAAGACACCCGATCGGCCCGACTTTCCCAAATGCCCACCACCGGCCTCCAACTTTGAGTTTTCGATCTTTTTTCAACTTCAATTAGTTCGCTCAATTCGATGTCGATCTCCTCCTCACCTCTCAATGTGGTTATAGCACTGTCATGTTCATGCGGCACGTTTTCTTGCCAAATTGCAGCACTGCCATGTTCATGGGCACATTTTGCTTGCCAAATTGCAGCCGTGTATCCTTTCGATCTCTTTTCTCCTTAGTTGGGTGTAACATAATACAACATGTAACAATTGACATTGCATATATAGAAAGAGAGAAGAATATGCAAAAGCCCGTTCAACGTTAAGAGGTTCTGATAAACGGAAAAGGATCCGGCGATTAAATATAAATAGTATCTAACGAAAAATGACCACACGATATACGATGAACGGTCACGATCACGGGATCACTGGATCCTCGAGGATCCTTTTCCCTGATAAACAATACAAAAGGATACTTACAAAAAGGTTTAGCACCTTAAACTACAACCATATGTTTTGATGGTCATTCCAAATATAACAAAAATACATCTCAAGTAACGCTAATATGTCATCTGATAGATACTACAGTAGACACGCATCAACAGCTTCAGAACAAACAAAAGCATTGCCAATAAGGCGCATTATGGCTTGGTCGAAACATTATTCCGTGGAGGATTTGATTAACGACTTCAGGGAGATATTTCCACGAACTTGAAAGAAGGCTTTCAGTTGCTGTCAGGTACCTCTTCCATGCCTAATTCAAAAGCCCTCTTTACTATTCTCCTTTAGCTAATGCATAATAGCAATTTACACATCCGTGACACTATTTTGGTGTTCGTACCACTCCTGCACTTCGATAGCTTGTAGTCATTCAAAATAAGTTTATGTTACTTTTTCATAGGACTAATAATCATAGTTAACTATAACCTTATTCAAGAACTTGGTGGGAAAAAAGTCATTAGCTTCAGATTTGGGATTGAAACTCACTGTCATGCAAAACATCTCCCTCTGTTGTTTTCATTGGTGGCTACAGTGTATAGTCCTCTAGTTGAGGTAGATCAAAGAAAAATGGTAGATCAAAGAAAAATTTCATATCTTCTTCTGGTGGAGGACATACCTAGATTAAGAATCATGAACAAGAGCTAAGTTTGAATATATCCATAAGAAGTTCATATAAGAAAATGTTTAAAGAGGCTCATTCTTACCTCTGAAATTCTTTTATTCGTAGCTTGATTTTCAAAATTAGAAATGGGGTTTTTAAATTGTTCATCATCATCACTGGTAGAAACATTATTCTTGGATATAACACATGTTGATGACTCTTGGGCGATATGTAACCAGAGTGAATCCATATCGTTTTGCGACTGAGCACATAACTGGATTAAAAATCACAAACAAACAGGTTAAGTTTTGATACACTTTTGTATTATTAAAGTTCATATAAAAATATTCAAATAAGCATTTTTATTCTCACCTGTTGAGACATATTATGTGGAACTTCATTTTCTAAATCAAATACGGTGAAACTATGAGGTTCACCTTCATCACAGGTTGAAATATCATTCTTATTGGTATAAGAATAATTACTATCTCCAAATGGTGATTGTATTGCATTACAATCATCATTAGTGCCATTGGCTTGCAGAACATCTTCCAGCTCTATGTATCCGGATGATAGGGGTGTAGAGGAACTGTTATCCTGTGACTGAAGAGAATCAAAGAGTGATGCATAAGTTTCGATAAATTTCTCGTGATCCATGACATAAATGTTAAAAGACCAGACGATTCTCATTCTCACCCCTGGAGTCACAACAGCTGAAGCATGATCTTCAACATTAGACACACTACAGCTGCCAAGTTCAACTTCACCGATTGAGGTATCCTCCTCGTCGGATTTTTTCTTCATGCGACAGATAACGAAATCCTTCAGCATAAGTTGGACAACAATATTATGAGCTATAGATCCAATCCAATTGCCACACTTCAAAACTATTACTAAATGTATGTTAAACACGGAAACATCAATCCAACACACAAATTTGATGTTGCATAATCCAAAGATAATAAACAGGGAACAAAATAGCAAACTCTGCAACTGGAAAAGAGAGTGACCTGAGGCAGTTTAGGATTGGCTTCACTATCAATGCGATCGTGCTCGTGCATGACCCAGTTGGTTTTTTTCGGTTTAGGCTCACAACGCCGGTAGAACGTCAAGGTCCTCTTCTTACCAATGACAGCTTTGGACCGCCGAGCCTTGATATCACGCTCCTTGCCTGTGATTTTCCAGTAGCCTCCTGGTGTGGTTCTGTTGGACCGCTTGCTGTTCTTGTACTTATAATCCTTTCGACCGAAGAAGTAGCACTCCATATCGTCGGATGGCATGCGAGCTGAAAATTGCAACAATTCGAACCAAGAAATTGAGGCCAACCAAATTCAAGTCTTGAAAAACCAAGTACTAAAAACAGAGCAAATTTTTCCCTTTGGGAGCTCATACATAATTGTTAGCGAGAAAAAACCAAGTACACCAACAGCACCAAATAAAATCAAAACACGAAATTGATGCCAACCCAATTCAGTTCTTCAAAACCACATACCAAATACAAAACAATATACTATTTTTATGAATAATGAGAAATAAACAGTGAAGAAAGAGTGAGAGAGACTGAATAATTACCAGCCAAATCCCCAGGGTCGTAGTTGCAGACATCGACTTCAGGGATGTTTTCAGCTTGGAAATCCTTGTCCTGTTTCTTGAGCTTCAAGTAATGGTCCACCAGTTCCTCCCCAGTGGGGTGGAATCTGAACCCTACCTGCCCTGAACCCCCTCCTCCTCTTGTTTTTCTCTTACTTCCCAGTGTTTCCATGTGTTTCTTTTCTCTCAGCGTATGTGTGCGTGTGTGTTTGTGTGAAATGAGAAGGTGCAGCTACAAGTATTTTATAAAGTCACTTCAGAATACTCAGTACTATTTGATCCAGCCAATCAAGTCTCGGACTTCCCAAACAAGTTTGCTGACATGCCACGCTTTTATTTTTTATTTATATATTTTTGTCCTTTTGATCAACCCCTCTCGGAAGTTTACCTTTTTCCTTTGATTTTTTTGGTAGACAACCCCTCTTGGAAGTTTAGCTTTAGGATTACTTGTTAACACTTGGAATCTTCCCACTTCATAAAATCTGTCAGAGGCAGTACACGTCCTTTTCCCACATTGAATTACAAGTCCAAAAGCATTCGATAAGAAATGATTTTTATACGCTCGTTTTTATAATTTGCACCCTGCATCTGTTTTTGGGATTTGGATCCTCTCTTGACTCTTCTAAACACGCAAAAAGGGCAAAAAGGGCAAAAACCTTCACATTTCTTGACTCTTCTAAACACGCAAAAAGGAGCCAAAATACTCATCCTCGATACATAACAGTATGATCTCCTAAAGTATATCATATTCAAGTCACGTGATTTAAATTGATAGAATTTGAATAAAATAACTTTGAATCTTATAATAAAGATGAAATTTACAATGTTTAATAAATTTTAAAAGACTTAATTTTTACTCGGATATTAATTGATGACCAAATTGGCAGCGTACTCTATTTTTAAAGCTGCAATTGAGACAAGAAGTTTAAGAGCAACACATGTGAAAGTATAAAACCACGTACTTTGGCTGTGGAATAGTCCTTTCAATTTCCTCACCTTTCAAGATTCCATTTGCAATTGGCATTGCCGCGTTAGGTGATTTTCATCTCTGATCCATCTACCATCAGATAGAAACTTTGGAAAGGACTGCTCTACTCTAAGCCATCTCAATATCAAATCGAATAAGATCACGATACCACAAATTTTGTGAGGGAAAATGTGAAGGAAACTAAAAGCCTGTTTGGTATCCTATTTGAAATTTTTTATCATTTCTCAAAACATTTCTTAAAAACAATTTTCTTTATAACTCAAAAATTTGATTGGTTTGCGACTTAAACTAGACAAAGAAATCTAAAAAGAGGGGGTCATATAAGAGGGAGAAAGATGAGAGATGAGGAAAGAAAGTAAGAGATGATTGAAGGAAAAAGAAAGAAGAGAGAGGATTAGACGAGATAGAGAGGAAGAGAAGTGAGAGAAAGAACCGAGAAAATGAAGAAAGCGGATTAGAGGAGAGACAAAAAAGGTAAAAAAAAAAGGGAGAGAGAAGAAAAGAGAGAGAGAGAGAGATTTGGAGTGAGAGTGGAGGAGGGAGAAAAAAGAAATGAGAGAGTTGAAGTTTAAAAACTCTAAAAACTCACTTTTATGTTTTTAGAGAATATACTATATTTTTTAGTTAGTCTTGGGTTCAGTTTTTGAAAATAGTCCTACCAAACAAGTTTTTAAGGCCTAAAACTTGAAAATTATTTTTGAGTTTAAAAAGTTGGATTCAAGTAGAGTACCAAATAGATCCTAAATTTTTAGACCATTTTTTATAGACTGCATGATGTGACGATTAATGATTGAGCTCTTATTTTAATGAGTTAAAGAAGTTCAACCATCAATTATCACATTATATAATTTACAAAAGATAATCTAAAAATTTGATCTCTCTAACATCATTCATTTATGAAAGGCATATAACACGATGTCATAGTTGATGTGGGTGGAGGAATCCCTTTGGTTCCTCCCTCTTTATAAAAAAAATATATATTTCAGAATTTTGTGATTGGAGAATGGAGATATCCAATAGGGCTTTAAGACTTCCCTCGCAAGTCTCAACTACTTCCTCACCATGTTGTCTCAAGTACCTCTTCTCCAAAATCATGACCTATCTTTATCTCAAGTTACATAATTATCACTCAATCTTACCATATTTTTCGACCAACAAACTTTTTCGTAACTAGCCCGTCTAATTTTACGGCCTCAAGGTCCTTCTCTAGCAGTAACTTTCATAAAAGAATAAGTGTTGAACTTTTTATAATTCTCTAATTTTATTGTGTATACATGTGTAATACATAATAAACTCACACGACAAACATAATTGAAATTGAAAATGTGCATCTATCACTATTTGTTAAAAGTTGAAAATTTTCGTCGCCAGAAAAATATATACGGTATATATAATATACTCCACCGACGCGGTGGCTGGGGACTCATTATGGCACTTACGTTGGGGGGACTTGTGAGTCATATTTAATGTGACAAAAATGTAAATATTCATATGCTTATAAATATCTTGGCCCACAAATTGTGGCGTAATCTTTTTAAGTATCAATTTTGAATGGTAATGCAGGTCTCCTTCAAACCATTTTTGACCAAGCAAAGTTTTTGAGGTTGGTTGTGGGCTTTAAAGTCATGTAATACATTTTGCAAGTTCCGTTTAAATTGTACATAACACAGCCTTGAACAGCGTTGGGGTGGTGGCGCAGTTGGCTAGCGCGTAGGTCTCATAGCTTCTGAGTGATCCTGAGGTCGAGAGTTCGAGCCTCTCTCACCCCATTCCTTTTTATCTTTTGCTATTATAGGAAAACAAAAACATTTTAACTTCCAACTTCTAACAACACGAACATGGTCCAGTAGTATTTATCTTTCACAATTTTAAATGATATCCCAAGAGATCGAATTTCCATATGATTTCTTTAACGCCTCAACTTCTAACACTATCATGGTCTAACAGTATTTATCTTTTACAATTTTAAAAAAATATCCCAAGAGTTCGAATCTCCACTCCCCAAATGATTAAACAAAAAAAATATATACCGTACTGAGATTCCAGTACCAGCCATACATCATTACATCTGGTCCGTAGAAACAGAAACATGTCAAACTCCATAGGCTATGCCAAATGTAAACATTTCATCACTGCAAAACATGGCTGGTACTCCCACATTTTATAGCAGCAATAAGCAACCACTAAGTCTGGCATTACTCATTGTGTGACGCTCATCTAGCACCACTGCCCGTATAAAACTACTTCCCAAGCAAAAACAAAGAGCAATATCGCACCTAGAACCGTGTTGAAAAGGTATACTGATGGGGGACTTGTCAATGGGGGGGGAGCTTCCCAGGATATGAAAGAACAGCTCATCCAATTGCCGGCGGTGGTTGCATTATGCGTCTGCTTCAAACCCTTTTCTGTATTATTGCCTTGAACCGCCTCTGCATCTTTGTTAGATTCTGTTATAAAGTTCCTCTTCGGGGGAAAATCAACAGCAGCTCGATGCTCTGCAGCTTCTTTGGCCTGCAAAAATAAACCAGATTAAGTTGTGGCAATAGCCTCTTCAAATAATCATTATTCATGTTCTCCGTGCTGCAGTTTGGGTCCTCTCACTCACCTTGCTTTGCTGCTGTTTTAAATCATTAAGTTTGCATAGCGCTACGAGGGCACTTGTTGGAAGGTTGGCCGGCCCTGATTGAAGACGATCAGTCTCAGGTTTAGGTAATACATTGTTAGAGGAAGCAGCCTGTCTTAAGATCTGGTTACGAAGCATAACGCCTTGCTCTCTTCTGGAGTGGCTCGAACCAGCTTGTGGCACACTAAGCATTTGTGAACTCATGCACTAAAAAATAATAATAATCAGAAACATGAGCAAGTTTCCAAAGCTTCCAGTACCAAAATGTTAAGCGAAGTTTTAGCAGAACGCTTTTTTACCTCTTCATCAACTGCATGTTGTACTTCTGTGGCTGAGTCACTGCTTACTCCACAATCCTCTAAATACACCTTCCTAGGTGACTCTGGCAGAGTGGAGTCATTAAAGACGTTAGTGTGAGTCATTTCTTCACTGGAATCCTGATACGGGTCAACAATAAGTGTATTTACGAACTCCTCGTCTGAATTTTCATCCCGTTCATTAGCTCCAAGTGCAGATTGCGTTCCATGGTAATCATTATTATCATGCGCATTTGCAAGCATACTGCCCATATGCCACTGAAAAATGTCCAGATTTTGTGGTGGCTGATTATGTTCCTGCATAATGAACAACAAGCAAGCGAAGGTTTTGGATCTGTTTCTTTTGCTCTGAGTATATATATATATATATATATATTTATTTATTTTTATATATGAAGAAGTTTTAATCACCATTCGTGCTTGAGCTTGACATTCTCACCTCTTCAACACCCATATTATGTGGTGGTTGTGGTTGATTTTCAAAGTCAGGTGCATTGTTGTGATTACTAGATTCACCTTCATCACAGGTTGCAATGTCCGTATTCTTACCTGATTTCTTCTTTACGTGACAGAGAACGAAATCCCTCTGCAAATATGTTGGAAAACCAATTATGTAATGAAGTAGCACCAACAGAAAATTAAACAAGGTTCCAAACCAAAAGCCACTAAACTTTGCAGATTTACAGAAGAAGCCAATTGGCTTGAAGAGGTTTTGATTTTGATCCATTCAATGATTTCAAAACCAAAACCTCTTCGAACCAAGCCGAATAGACTTGAGTTTCACAACGAAAACCCCTCAAGCCTCCGGTATAGAACTAGCCTCATACAATGCTGCAAATTGTACATCATATATCCATAACATTATTAACAAAAACCCGAAAACAGAAAGAGAATGATGACCCGATTGGCATTATGACTGATTTGAGGGATGTAAAACTCATGCATGACCCAGGGAGTAATTTGGGCATTACGACCGCGACCTCGGTAAAATGTCAGAATCCTCTTTTTACCGATAGTTTTGTTGTCTCGAGCCGTGACTATTTTATCCCGGCCAGTGATCTTCCAGAAGCCTGCGCCCGTCGCCCTTTCAATTTCGTTTCTGCTGTTTTTTTTGTACATTGGTCGGTTGTAGAAGTACCATTCCTCATCATCCGACTTTATCAGTGACATTGCTGCATAAAAACACAACATTTGGATCAAACCAACACGTATTTTAAGACTCATTCAAATGCAAACTAAAAAGTATCAGTAAAAAGGTAGCGATTTTCGCACTCCACTTTCAGCTATTTACACTTTAAAAAATGAACATCTTACAATTTTTCAAACTCACAGAAGAGTGTTACGTGCTAAAATCTCTGACCTTCGTAAAATTGTCACTCAAGGAAAAAAATAGTAATTTTAAGAACTGGGATTGGTAATTAGTTACGTTTGGATCAAGCCCAATTGCCTAAACAGAGATTCAAACTTTAGAATAAGTTACACATTACTAAAGTTGTCACCAAAAGTAAAATAAAAAGATTGGATTTTTTAAGAACTGGGTTTGGTAATAAGTTACGTAAGGATTAAACCCAAATACCCAATGGCAAATACAGATTATACAGATTATCAGACTCATTGAACCAAGAAAAATAATGAAAAGTTAAGACCTGGGGTTTTGCAAATAATTACCAGGCAAGTCCCAGGGCTCGTGGTTGCAGATATTGATTTCACGGATGACGTCGCTGACGAGGGAATCCTCTCCCCGGAGCTTCAACTGCAAGTAATGGCCGATCAGCTCTTCTACTGTGGGGTGGAATCGGAATCCCACTGGCAGTAATATGCCTCTTGCGGTTGCTCTGGTGAAGGGGATTCCATTGGAAGCCATCCTCCTTCATGTAGGACAAATGGAATGCTAGGTGGGTTATTTTAGGATTAAGAAAAACAAGAGAAACAGTAATTGACTTGAGGTCGATCAAAGTCCTTGGCTTTCAGTGGACCTTTTTTGCTTATGGAAGAAGCTATTAAACTTCTGCTTCTGGTTGTACATGGTGGGGTCTGGAATTTTTGTTGTCGTGACTTTTGGTGGGACCCCGGGCAATCCTACGTGTGGAACTGTTTGCTGTATGGCTGCGTGGGTGTGCTTCCTCGGAAAGGGCAGATAAGCTACAGGGATCATGAGAAGATTTTGTATCCCTTTTTTTTCAAATAGAAGATTAAATGAGGGTAGGTTGTGAGACTGAAATTTCAGATTCAATTGCTTATTTTGCAGTTTTGAATACAAAGGGTATATAAGAAGTAGACGAATTTCGTCATCGTGTAGGATAAACAGTCGATAAGGTAGATCGAGAAAATCTAACTGAAAAAGTCAGTAGCATTTTCATGGAGTTTCAATCAAAATATGTCTTCATATATTGTCCCTTCTTAGATTTATTTATATAAGATTTTGTGCCCGTTTGATAAATAAATATTAGATATATCACTTTAGAGAATGTTTTTTAAGGTATATGTTGTTGGAAATTCTTTGGTTGTAACATGAGATTCATCTCAACATATTTGTCTCACTAATTACTCAATTCACTTTAGTGTGGTTACTCTTACTCGCAATAATCTTTCTAATAGTTTAGCTTGATTTAGTTTATAGATCCCAAAACAAATTGCGAGTCTCAAGAAGTTCTTCCAGGCCCGTAGTAAAGGATAGAATTTTCAATGTGTTCAAAATTAGACATGGCAATTTCTTACACTTATTAACACGACACGAAAATAAAAGGTTTCGGATCAACACGATAACTAGTCAGGTCGTTAGCAGGTTACACGATAAGAACCCGTTAATAACGGGTCCTTAACAGGTTTACACGAGGGTGACACGCGGGTAACGCGTTTAGACATGTTAAAAAAATATATTTTGATGATTTTAATTTTTTTAAACTACTATATAAACTTACTATAAAATATAATAGTCATAGTGTATATGCATATATTGTATATTAAATATATATTATAGTAATTATTATTCTACATAAACTTAAAAAAAATAAAGTTTTATTTATTTATATATTTTTAGAGTATACTATAGACAAGGAGTGAGATTAAAAAAAATAAAAAACTCATTAAAAATAAAAGTATGAAGTAATTTAAAAATACGAAACACATTAAAAATTGTAAAAATTAATTTACAAGTGTATTATAGTAATTATTATTCTACATAAACTTAAAAAAATAAAGTTTTATTTATTTATATATTTTAAGAGTATACTATAGGCAAAGAGTGAGATTAAAAAAATTAAAAAACTCATTAAAAATAAAAGTATGAAGTAATTTAAAAATACCAAACACATTAAAAATTGTAATAATTAATTTACAAGTGTGAAAAATGTGAAGAAATATGCAAACACTCGTTATCGCATCCTATACGGTTTGGGATGGGTACATCGTCGTTTGAATTTTTAAAACCATACAAACCCTCATGAAACCCAACTCCCTTCATTTTGCATATCCTTGAACATTTGGTAATTTGTAGTAATGTACTAATGCTTTTTCGTTTGGCTCTTATTTTGAGGTATCTAATACTTGAAAGGTAAATGTTTTTTTTTTATATTTTGAAGTAATATTTATGTGACAATGCGGTATGCATATACTGATTTAGTATTATGTTTTTTATTTGTTTTGGGTCAACTTATGTTTTTTTTTCTTCATTATTTATGGATTTAAAATATATTTTCTTTAACGAGTAGCAGGTCGGGTCATATTACCTGATTATATTAATGGGTCGATATGAGGTCGGGTCATATTACCCATATACTTTAATGGATGTTACATGACACGACCCATTAAGATATTGGATATGTTAGAAAAATAACATGAATACGAAAATTATGACACAAATATCAAGTCTATTCAAAATACATAGTAGAATATCACATGTCATTATACTATCAAGTAGACACTTGAAATGGATTTTGTCTAATCTAAAGACATAAAATGAGGGGTAAATCTCAGTTTACTACTCTCAAGTTTTGTGGTATTCAACATTTGATACATGAAGTTTTTTTCGCCCCAGAGTCATACCTAAAGTGTTAATTTTAGGACAGTCTCATACATCCGTTAGTCTAGCTGTTAAGTCTCTCGTTAACTGATGATGTGGCGCCCATGTGGACAATGACTAAGCGCCACGTGTCTTTAAGGATCCACGTGGAAATTAAAAATGCAAAAAAAACAAAAAACAAAAAATTCAAAAAAACCAAAAGTTTTCGTCTTTGAGAGCAAACACACATCTCTCCCTAGACCTCTGGCACTCAAAGCTTCTCCAATCTCAAATCCATGAAGGCTGCTTTTCCATCAAACCCTAACCCTCATCCTCCAATCGAATCCCTAGATCCTCATCCCCATCCTTCTGAAACCCTACCCTTCTATTGTGAAATCATGTTCTTGGATTTCACTGTTATAATATACGTATCTGCATTATTAGGATTTTATATTATTTTTCGAGAATTTATTTTTAATTTGTTTAAATTTAGATTTTTATTAAACTGGTTACAAAAAGTAAAGTTTGGAAATTAATTATTTAAAATTCGTAGACCTTTCGATGTCACAATTTATATTTTCGAAAAGAGCTCGATCTTACGAACGCATGAGCGTAAATGGAAAGTAATTTGGAGTTATAACGAATGAGTTATTAACATTTAATGTTATGGATATTTTTGTAATTTTGACCTTGCTAGAAGATTCCAGATTTTCTGGAACCATCAGATGGAGCCACGTGTGTGCTGGGATCGAAAAGGAAGAAGAGAAGGGAGATAGATGTACGGTTAGGATAAAAAGAAAATGAGAGAAAGGAAGGAGGAAGGGAAGTCAGCCAATAAGGAGAGGGGAGAGGAGAAAAGCGGACAAATAGGACAGGGAAGAAATGAGGGGGAAGGGAGGGAAGAGAAAGGCACAGGATCACGGATTCCTGCCCAGTTCGTGCAACCCGACCCAACGGGGCTTGCAAACTCGACGCCATTCAATTGAGGCAAATCACCACCTGGGAACGACTCCCTAGCCTTCCCCCTTCCATTTCCACCCAAAATTAGGAGGAATTTTGTGCTAGTTTTGGAAGAAAAAAAAAAACTAACGGTGGAGCTTATGGGTGTACGGTGGCGATCCACAAATCGTGAAGCTAACTCAACCTATTTCCACCACCAATAGGCTCCCCTCAATCTCAATAACAAAGCCCGAAAAGTGGATGAGGCGTCAGAGTAAGTATGGAGGTCGAATTGAGGACACCCAAATTCTAGGGTTCTGGCGGGTTCGAGGGAAATTGGATCATTTCCTGGCATAATTGGTCTTGGTCACAGGTATGAAAATTGTTCCCTCACTGAGATCTACTTTCCTGTAAAATTTGGTAATTTTTGGAAATAGTTGAATTTTCTAGCAAGTTGGGGTGCCCGACTGTTAACCGTAGCGGCGTGTGCGGCGGAGCGTGGCCAGCAGACTGAAAATGTCTTTCTAAGTACTATTAGATGCCCTGAGTCCATGTTTGACACCCGTAGTGAGTGATTTGATTATTTGAATCTAGTTTTATTATGATACATTACTTGATCAAAAATTTGAATCGACAATCCGACCGTTGGATCGTCACCAAACTTTAATGCATTATAGAACGTAATATTTGAGGATAGCCAAAACTGATGGATCAGGAATCCGATATACGGATCTTCCCAAACTGGATTTCTAAGTTAGTAAAATTAATTGTTAACCGGCATCTAATTCAGGCAATTGGCAGAGATCCGACCATCGGATCGCCATGAGATTTTAGTAGGTTGTTCTAGAAGCATAATGTGGACTTTGGAAAGTTACGGATCAGAATTTGATAGGCGGATCTTCCGGTTTAGATTTCTAGGGTTGTGGACCCTACTCTCGACCTTGAGTAACGGTTGGATTTGTAGTCAACTAGCTGAGTTCTTCTAGTGTGTCGGTTATCTTAAAGTGAAGATGAGATTCCATGGAGCTTGATGGACTCATTGTGATGACGTGTCTTCTTGGTTGACGGTGACTTGATTTGCGTACTAGTTGCATCGTATTATATTATACTTGTTTATTAAGTATGTTTTGATTTGTGCATTAAAAACGTTTGTGGAATATGGTTTGATTTGTATGATGAGTATAACGTGATGAAATGTGATTTGAAATGCTTGTTGAATTGTTTGACGTGATGAAATGTGATTTGAAGTGCTTGTTGAATTGTTTGATGAAATGTGATTTGATGTGCATATTTGAAATGTGGTTGATTTGCATAATTGATATGATGTGATGAAATGTGAGGGCTAGTTATGGACCGTTAACCCATTGTCATGGGGTTTGTTGCTTCGAGACTTGTTTCACACATCGTATCATTATATCATTTCTCGTTTCGTTGAGCCGTTCTAATTGTGTACCTTGTGCTTTGTTCCATTTCTTGTTTTGATGAGCTTTTGTATTTTGAGTACTTGTTTCATGACTTGTTCTTTGAGCATTGCTATATTCCTTGGCCCTCCTCTCGGTTCCGTTGAGTGATCCGGAACTGGGTATCCACTGGGGTTCCGTTGAGTGGTCTGGTTCCCTGCTCCGTCTGGATTCAGTTGAGTGGTCCGGAATCCCTTATGATCCGCAATTCCGTTGAGTGGTCCGGAATCATATCAAGCTTGGATTTCATTCAGTGGTTTGATATGCATTGTACTCCGCGATTCCGTTGAGTGGTCCGGAATCGTATCCGTTCAGATTCCGTTAAGAGGTCCGGAATCCCTTCTACTTCACGATTTCGTTGAGTGGTTCGGAATCGTATCCTGGGTTGAATTTCGTTAAGTGGTTTGGAATCCCCTTTGGTGTCTTGGTTCCGTTGAGTGGTCCAGAACTCGATGTTGATGGATTTCGTTGAGTGGTCCGAAATCTCATCATTTGAGACAGCTTCAGAGATGTAGGCTTCGGCTGAACTGTGTCGCTCTAGCCCTGCATTTCGGTGTATTGTATGAGTTATTGATTGATGTGATAATTGGATGGTGTTGGAATGCATATGTGTGGATGAATGATGAGATGACTAGAGATTATTATCGTGCTTTGTTAAATGTTCCTTGAGGTGCTACATGATTGAATTGTTGTATTATGTTGAGACATAGTGGTCTATGTGATGAATGTTCGAGTGTAATGAAATGGTGAACTACGAATGGCTTGATCCCTATTGAGGGTACGTAGGCAGTCTAATGAGGAGGTTAGATGTAGCCATAAAGTATATGAAAAATTATTACGCAATTCAAGGAATGAGTTGTGCTTGGTACATATCCCGGAGGCGGGGTATGTTAGATACAGGTTTTTGGTGACGTCACATGTCGGTTCTAGACGTATGTTAGGATTGGGGCGTGACACCTACGATTTCAATCCCCCTCCTCCTGCCGAAACCCTAGCCTCAGATTTGAATGGACTGCCTCAACCGCCACCCACTGAAACCTTAGCTTCTGACGCTTAAAACCCTTTCCCAAAGCCCCAGGCCGCTACGGAGAAGACGACCAGCAGGCTCCGTTGCCGCAGCAGGTGGGATCCTCAGCCTGAGTCGGAGAATCAGAGTGGTGGTGGTGAGACGGGCAGTGGGACGAGGAAGAGGAAGTCGCTGTGGGCAGATGAGGAGCCGAAGGCGATTCAGCCGCCGGATTTTATGGGAGGTATTGAGTTTAATTCATAAATTCAAGCTTTGAATAGTATATGCTTGAGATTAGTCGAATGCTATCTTCGGGTTTGCCCTTAGATGATTGTCCCGAAGAGGCTAGGTTTCCTTCATCGGAACCTATATATGATAACATGGGAAATTATTGCTCATATTATTAAGAGGAACCCGAAATTTAAGCCCCCGGTTGATTACAGGCCACCCAAGCTTTATAAGAAGCTTTACATACTGATGAAGGAATATCCTGGATACAATTTTATCGAACTTATCATTGGGCCGAGGGGTAATACGCAGAAGATGATGGGTGGAGTTGAAGATGAAGGGGTAATGGTGGATGTATGACGAGTTGAAGAGGAGAGGAGATGAGGGTTTGGTGGGTTAGTGCAGAGGAGAGAATGGAAGGATAAATGAGGGATAAAGGAGGAAGGGAAGGTCGGGGAAGGTAGAAGACGACCAAAAAAAAGTTTTTTTTTTTGAATTTTTAATTTCCACGTGGACCCCTTAATGACACGTGGCATCCAGTCATTGTCCATATGGATGTCACGTCATCAGTTAACGGAAGACTTAACAATCATACTAATGGATGTATGAGACTGTCCCAAAATTAACACTTTAGGTATAACTCTGGGACGAAAAAAAATTCATGTACCAAATGTTGAAAACCACGAAATTTGAAGATAGTAAACTGAGATTTATCCTAAAATGAATTACTTGTTAATGAAAATAATCACGAGTTACGAGGCTACCCTTTGATGTGATTGTGTGGGTCCACCGTTTCCTCTCATCACACGTCCCTTGTAATAAAGGTTTTTCTTGTTGATCAAGTACTTGTTTGAACTGGAGCAAATGTTTCCACTTTTTGGGTAGAGATTATGATTACCTCAGTTTCTTCTTGATCAATTTACTTCTTTGAGCAATGTTCCATCAACTAGCAGAACCAATCTATAAAAGCAGAGACCTTGTAGCTATGGGGCTGTAGCTCATGATTACTTTGTGACTTCATCTCTCATTTCCAATGCTGCAACTTACAACTAGGTAAATATTGTTTGATAAACCACATGATCAAAATTTTGTTCAATAGAATCTCTAAATGACCATATAATTGTTAACGCATGATTATTTTAGACTCGTTAAAATAATATATAAATTGTTTTGAGCTTAACATATAAAACTTGGATAAGCCCACCAGAGGATGAGAAAATTAAGACATAGAGCCAGCCCAAGAAATTCAGATGATAGAATACAACCACGAGAACGAAAGACGACTGCCTTCAACAACCGCTCATAGCCTTATCTACCGACAAGATGAGAGGTGTGCAGAACTTAAAGCACTTTTTGACCGCTCAAGCCAGTTGGTAGGCTTGACAATTTTCTAGCATGGAGCTTCAAGACAAGTATGCCCAGATATCAACTTTGAACCATGTGTTGGCCACCGACGGGGAAAAAAATATATGAAGAGACATACATGTTGTCAGGCTTAGCGCTGTTTTTCAATTACTCTTGAACGAGCGTTGTGCTCAAGACACAACGATCTGGGAAATCATGCAAATAGCTGTGTATGAGCAATGCACAAAGCTATACATTGGTACGAGCGTATGAGCTATGAGGGCTTTGTCTATAGTATCTCATGGCAGCTAAGATTTGCTTTGTCTTGCTTGTCAATCCAGTACCAGATTTCACGAGAAAGTGATTTCTGCAAACCCGTTTTGACTTTTTGCACACCCATTAATTTTGGTCCTAAATTCTCGTCTGGTTTGTTCACAAAAAACAAAAGGACGGGATAAAAACGAATGTGTAAAAGTCATCCCTAATTACTAATTTAGCATGTGTACTTTCTGTGTACCAACAAACACAGAAGCAAACAATAACTTGGAATTTGATATGATTGTGAGCCCACCTGACATGGCTTGCAATTGCAAAGCAACAAGAAGTGAGACAAATCCATACAAATCATTAACTAATCAAAATCCAGTCGTTTTAGGTAAAACGCATTCCACATTACAGCTGCTGGAGACCCACACACATGATTCCAGTCGTTTTAGGTAAAAAGCATTCCACATTACAGCTGCTGGAGACCCACCCACATGATCCTCTCCCCTCCTTCCCCAACAACAACAACAAAAGAAAAAAAATAATTTGGCCAAGGCTAGTGAGAAACAGTTAAAAGAATGAAGAATATCAACCAGAAAAAGCTCTCCAACCCTATATTGCTCTGTTCTTTCTTTTTCTCAAACACAAGTAGTACCACAGAAGGGACCTTTCCTCTGTTGGCTATACACATTTCCTACAGATTCTACAAATCCTTTCCGTGTGCGTCGTTAAGTGAGGTTTATGACTTACAACACCACATCCTTTCTGGTGAAAGTACAACCGAGAGTCGAGCGTGATCAGAGAGAGTATAATCTTCGGGCCATATTCCCTTCTCCGCCTCACGGGGATATAGAACTGCATTCTTCACATTGAATCCCAGGGAGTCCTGCATGCCTCGTTTGGACTCCTCTCTACTACCGTTGAGACTTTCCTTATCCTCTGACGCTGTCGAACTCCAAATTCTATTCTGCAATGCCAAAGGTTTTAGACACGCGATTTTAATCTTGTAGTACTTTGGAAGGACTATTACATGACGGCAATGCTAATGTAATTTCAAAAGGAAAATAAACGAAATTAGTATGGATGTAATGTACCTTAAATTCTTCGTAATCAAGAACACCATTTGCATCGGCGTCTGCCTGGATCCAGAGATCCCTTGTCTCCTGGAAACCTAGTCCCGCAGGATGACCAATTAAATTAACCTGCAATATACCTACATGAGCAAGTCTGATCTTTCCATTTGAACTTTATACAGCTTAATAGCTAATAGAACCAACCTGTTGTAGTGCTTCACAGAAAGCTGAGGACGTAATAAAATCACCATGACTATCACCCTTCAGAAAGGCAAATGCATCATTTTCAGCCATCGAAGCTTTTCGAAGCTGGCGCTGAAAACCCCAAAAGGAAAAAGGAAGTTATAGGATTGCATGTAGAAACTGTCTAGAGCTTGCATGCCCTATAATATAAAGGATCGAAGCATCTTTTCAAAAGTTTTGAACAAAGCTTTCTGTGCACAATATATCTGATGAACTACGATTCTTGCCCTCTGTGGCAAGGTATCAGATAGTAGGTAGGGAAAATGTGAACGGATGAGTATTAATGACAATAATATAGAATATGTAAACCGAATTGCTTACCCGTAATATTCCAAAAACAGCTTCGCACCAACTAGTCTTTAGTGGTTTTCGTGACTTATTGACGGCAACGAAATGCAGCTGCCGCTGTAGCTCCTTGAAAGACTCTCACTTTCTCTGCGAATAATCTTTGCCACATTAGAACCCGCACCTAAACCCTGCAACGTCTCAAAATTTTCAGTATCCATTATCCAATAAACGATTTCCTAAGTACCCATTTTGCTTGTAAGCGGGTCGGGTTTATCAGGTTTGGGTCGGGTTTATCAGGTTTGGATCGGGTTCAATCTGACCAGTTAAGTTAACGGGTCATCCAAACCCGACCCGTTAAGCTAATGGATCACCCGTTAACAATTATTATTATTATTTTGCATAGAGTTTATTTTTTGTTGTTAAGACTTTACTGAAATTATTAAATATCCTAAACTAACGGGTTAACCAAAGTGATCCGTTAGTTAATGGGTTGACCTGTTAGCAACCTGACCCGTTAAGCATACACCCAAATACTAATATTAACGGGTCGGGTACAAAATGCCAGGTCTGCTGTGAACAAGACCCATACATTTTGCATATTTCGTTTAATTATTACGTAACACAACTTTTGAACAACATTGGGGTGGTGGCGCAGTTGGCTAGCGCGTAGGTCTCATAGCTTCTGAGTGATCCTGAGGTCGAGAGTTCGAGCCTCTCTCACCCCATTCCTTTTTATCTTTTGCAATTATAGGAAAACAAAAACATTTTAACTTCCAACTTCTAACAACACGAACATGGTCCAGTAGTATTTATCTTTCACAATTTTAAATGATATCCCAAGAGTTCGAATTTCCATATGATTTCTTTAACGCCTCAACTTCTAACTTCTAACACTATCATGGTCTAACAGTATTTATCTTTTACAATTTTAAGAAAATATCCCAAGAGTTCGGATCTCCGCTCCCCAAATGATTAAACAAACAAAAAAAATATACCGTACTGAGATTCCAGTACCAGCCATACATCATTACATCTGGTCCGTAGAAACAGAAACATGTCAAACTCCATAGGCTATGCCAAATGTAAACATTTCATCACTGCAAAACATGGCTGGTACTCCCACATTTTATAGCAGCAATAAGCAACCACTAAGTCTGGCATTACTCATTGTGTGACGCTCATCTAGCACCACTGCCCGTATAAAACTACTTCCCAAGCAAAAACAAAGAACAATATCGCACCTAGAACCGTGTTGAAAAGGTATACTGATGGGGGACTTGTTAATGGGGGGTTAGTTTCCCAGGAAATGAAAGAACAGCTCATCCAATTGCCGGCGGTGGTTGCATTGTGTGTCCGCTTCAAACCCTTTTCTGTATTATTGCCTTGAACCGCCTCTGCATCTTTGTTAGATTCTGTTATAAAGTTCCTCTTCGGGGGGAAATCAACAGCAGCTCGACGCTCTGCAGCTACTTTGGCCTGCAAAAATAAACCAGATTAAGTTGTGGAAATAGCCTCTCCAAAGAAACATTATTCATGTTCTCCGTGCTGCAGTTTGGGTTCTCTCACTCACCTTGCTTTGCTGCTGCTCTAATTCATTAGGTTTGCCTAGTGCTAAGAGGGCACTTGTTGGATATGTTCTTCTGCGTGTTCTCTCATTGTTATAGTATTCGTCGGAGGCTAACTGAATAGAGTTAATCTGAAGGCTATCTGCATCTACATCCAGAGAGGAAGCACTCTTTTTAATGGGTCTTGATGCACCAGAATCTTCATCACTGACTGATTGAAGACGATCAGTCTGTGGTTTAGGTAATACATTGGTAGAGGAAGCAGCCTGTATTAAGATCCGGTTACGAAGCGTAACACCTTTCCAGCCCTGGGACTGGCCCTAAAAAATAATAATAATCAGAAAACATGAGCAAGTTTCCAAAGCTTCCAGTACCAAAAAGTTAAGCGAAGTTTTAGCAGAACGCTTTTTTACCTCTTCAAGTTCAACCGCATGTTGTACTTCTGTGGCTGAGCCACTGCTTACTCCACAATCCTTTAAATACACCTTCCTAGGTGACTGTGGCAGAGTGGAGTTATTTAAGACGTTAGCGTGAGTTATTTGTTCACTGAAAGCCTCATACGGGTCAACAATAACTGTATTTACGAACTCTTCTGAATCTCCATCCGATTCATTAGCTCCAGGTGCAGATTGCGTTCCATGGTAATCATTATTATCATGCGCATTTGCAAGCATACTGCCCATATGCCACTGAAAAATGTCCGGATTTTGTGGTGGCTGATTACGTTCCTGCATAGTGAACAACAAGCAAGCAAAGGTTTTGGATCTGTTTCTTTTGCTCCGAGTATATATATATATGGAGAAGTTTTAATCACCATTCGTGCTCGACATTCTCACCTCTTCAACATGCATATTATGTGCTGGTTGCAGTTGATTTTCAAAGTCATGTGCATTGTTGTAATTACTAGATTCACCTTCATCACCGGTTGCAACATCCGTATTCTTACCTGATTTCTTCTTTACGTGACAGAGAACGAAATCCCTCTGCAAATGAGTTGGAAAACCAATTATGTAATGAAGTAGCACCAACAGAAAATTAAACAAGGTTCCAAACCAAAAGCCACTAAACTTTGCAGATCTACAGAAGAAGCCAATTTGGCTAGAAGCGGTTTCGATTTTGATCCATTCAATGATTTCAAAACCAAAACCCCTTGGAACCAAGCCAAATTGCACATCATATATCGATAACAATATTAACAAAAACCTGAAAATAGAAAGAGAATGATGACCTGATTAGCATTAGGATTGATTTGAGGGATGGAAAACTCATGCATGACCCAGTTGGTAATTGGGGCGTTACTACCGCGGCCTTGGCGAAATGTCAGAATCCTCTTTTTACCGATAATTTTGTTGTCTCCAGCCTTGACTATTTTTTCCTTCCCAGTGCTCTTCCAGAAGCCTGTGGCCGTCGCCCTTTCAACTTCGTTTCTGCTGTTTTTTTTGTAAATTGGTCGGTTGTAGAAGTACCATTCATCATCCGACTTTATCAGTGAAATCGCTGCATAAAACACAACATTTGGATTAAACCAATTGCATACACATTTTTAGACTCATTCAAATGCAAACTAAAATGTATCAGTAAAAGTGAAGAATGTTGAGTGCTGAAAGGAATCTCTGACCTTCGTAAAACGGTCACTCGAGATAAAAAAGTAGTAACTTTATGAACTGGGATTGGTAATAAGTTACGTTTGGATTAAACCCAAATACCAATGGCAAATACAGATTATCAGACTCATCGGACTAAGAAAAATAATGAAAATTTAAGACCTGGGGCTTTGCAAATAATTACCAGGCAATTCCCTGGGCTCGTAGTTGCAGATATTGATTTCACGGATGGCGTCGCTGACGAGGGAATCCTTTCCCCGGAGCTTCAACTTCAAGTAATGGCTGATCAGCTCTTCTTCTGTGGGGTGGAATCGGTATCCCACTGGCAGTAACATGCCTTCTACTTCTACTCTGGTGAAGCGGATTCCATTGGAAGCCATCCTCTTTCATGAAGGAGCAGGGGAATGCTGGCTGGGTTTTTGTAGGATTAAGAAAACAAGAGAAACAGTACGGAAATTGACTTGGTGTTGATCAAGTCTTCGTGGTTTTCAGGCTTCTGCTTTTACATGGTGCGGTGGGGAATTTTTGTTGTCGTGACTTTTGGTGGGACCCCGGGGAATCCTACGTGTGGAACTGTTTGCCGTAGGTATGGCTGGGTGGGTGTGCTTCCTCGGAGAGGACTGAAAAGCTATAGGGATCATGAGAAACTTTTGTACCCCTTTTTGTCAATACAAGATTAAATGAGGGTAGGTTGCGACATCGTGTAGGATAAAGAGTCGATAAGGTAGAACGAGAAAGTCTAATTGAGAAAATCGGTAGCATTCTCATGGAGTTATTTCCAATTAAAATAGATCTCCATATATTGTCACTTCTCATATTTATTTATGAAGATTTTGTGTTTGCTTAAGAAATACATCACTTTAGAGAGTATTTCTTAAGGTATAAGTTGTTGGAAATTCTTTGGTTGTAACATGAGATTCATCTCAATATATTTATCTCACTAATTACTTAATTCACTTAAGCGTGGTTACTCTTACTTGCAATAATCTTTCTAATAGTTTAGCTTGATTTAGTTTATAGATTCCAAAACAAATTGCGAGTCTCAAGAAGTTGTTTTAGGACGGTAGTAAACGAGAGATTTTTTAATGTGTGTTTAAAATACAAAATGAATATAACATATCATTATACTATTAGAGAAACACTTGAAATGGATTTTGTCTCATCAAAAAATTTTGTTCAAAATTTTGATAAACCCTCAGGCACAACTAAGTAAATATTGTTTGATAAACCCCATGATCAAAATTTTGTTCCAATAGAATCTCTAAATGAGCAGACAATTGTTTACGCATGATTCTTTTAGATGCATTAAAATAAGGGGTATGCTATCTACACACCTCATTTTACTTCTCACACATCTCTTGATAATTTCTGTCTGTTGATCTTCTTTAATTTATCCAATCCGACGGCTGAAAATTAAAAAGATGTGTAAAAAGTAAAATAGGGTGTGTGGATATCACACCCCTAAAATAATATATAAGTTGTTTTAGGCTTAACATATGAGACTTGAAAAGCCCACCAAAGGATGAGAAAATCAAGACATAGGGCCTCCAAGCCAGCAACAGGAATTTAGATGATAGAGTACCACCACGAGAAAGAAAGACAACTGCCTTCAACAACTGCTCGTAGCCCTGTCTACTGACAAGAAGAGAGGTGCGCAGAACTTAAAGCACTTTCTGACCGCTCAAGCCAGTTGGCAAGCTTGACAATTTTCTAGCATGGAGCTTCATGGCAGGAATGTCCAGACGTCAACTTCGAACCATGTGTTGGCCATCGACGAGAAAAGAAATATACGAGGAAATATAAATGTTGTCAGGCTTAGCACTCAGTCCTTAATCTCGTCTGGTTTGTTCACAAATAACAAAAGGACGAGATAAAAACGGATGTGTAGAAATCATCCCTAATTACTAATTTAGCATGCGTATCTTCTCAATTTTAGATTCTTTTTTATGTGTACCAACCATGTATCTTCTCAAATTTAGATTCCTTTTTATCTTCTCAATTTGAAATGATTGTGAGCTCACCTGACAGGGCTTGCAATTGCAAAGCAACAAGAAGTGAGACGAATCCATACAAATCAATAACTGATCATATATCATCAAGTAGGATCTTGAAAATCCAGTCGTTTTAGGTAAAAAGCATTCCACATTACAGCAACTGGAGACCCACACACATGATCCTCCCCCCTCCTTCCCCAAAAGATAAAAAATAATTTGGCCAAGGCTAGTGAGAAACAGTTAAAAGAATGAAGAATATCAACCAGAAAAAACTCTCCAACCCTATATTGCTCTGTTCTTTCTTTTTCTCAAACACAAGTAGTACCACAGAAGGGACCTTTCCTCTGTTGGCTATACACATTTCCTACAGATTCTACAAATCCTTTCCGTGTGCGTCGTTAAGTGAGGTTTATGACTTACAACACCACATCCTTTCTGGTGAAAGTACAACCGAGAGTCGAGCGTGATCAGAGAGAGTATAATCTTCAGGCCATATTCCCTTCTCCGCCTCACGGGGATATAGAACTGCATTCTTCACATTGAATCCCAGGGAGTCCTGCATGCCTCGTTTGGACTCCTCTCTACTACCGTTGAGACTTTCCTTATCCTCTGACGCTGTCGAACTCCAAATTCTATTCTGCAATGCCAAAGGTTTTAGACACGCGATTTTAATCTTGTAGTACTTTGGAAGGACTATTACATGACGGCAATGCTAATGTAATTTCAAAAGGAAAATAAACGAAATTAGTATGGATGTAATGTACCTTAAATTCTTCGTAATCAAGAACACCATTTGCATCGGCGTCTGCCTGGATCCAGAGATCCCTTGTCTCCTGGAAACCTAGTCCCGCAGGATGACCAATTAAATTAACCTGCAACATACCTACATGAGCAAGTCTGATCTTTCCATTTGAACTTTATACAGCTTAATAGCTAATAGAACCAACCTGTTGTAGTGCTTCACAGAAAGCTGAGGACGTAATAAAATCACCATGACTATCACCCTTCAGAAAGGCAAATGCATCATTTTCAGCCATCGAAGCTTTTCGAAGCTGGCGCTGAAAACCCCAAAAGGAAAAAGGAAGTTATAGGATTGCATGTAGAAACTGTCTAGAGCTTGCATGCCCTATAATATAAAGGATCGAAGCATCTTTTCAAAAGTTTTGAACAAAGCTTTCTGTGCACAATATATCTGATGAACTACGATTCTTGCCCTCTGTGGCAAGGTATCAGATAGTAGGGAGGGAAAATGTGAACGGATGAGTATTAATGACAATAATATAGAATATGTAAACCGAATTGCTTACCCGTAATATTCCAAAAACAGCTTCGCACCAACTAGTCTTTAGTGGTTTTCGTGACTTATTGGGATTACAAAGCCAAATGAAGTCAACACCGCAGATGTTTCCCCTATGATTGCGGTGGCTAACCCACTATAGGATAGAAAATACAAATATTCCGTTAATAAAGATGATGAGCATTGTATAGATGGGCCCTGTGGCAGCCAGTAAATCACTGATTTCAGAATTGAAATCCAGAAAACACCAACCTTGTGAGCATCCGCATCGGTATATTGATGAGCAGTATCATATGTTGATTCAAAACCCTGTGATCTAAGGAATTTGTACACATGGCCTCGCTTACTTCCATTCCAGTCACTGCATCGAGAATAACAAAAAAAGAAATACAAATATAAGAACTACCATCCTACACAAAAGAATACAACCAGAGAAAGCCTACCATTTATTAAAATTCCATTGTTTGTGAAGGCGGCCTTCAAAAGGATTTACCAGTTAGGATAGCTAGCACCTTCAAAAGGCAGGAGACTCACCCACAGAGTACGATAGGCATCGGGTTTAGCATCTTTTCATTCTGATATGACTCCACAAATTGCAAAATTTTGTAAACCTATTAAAAAATTTCCAGAAATGGGTTAGAGTGATTGCTAGTGGAGCTTGTTAAAATAAGTTGACAATTATATGCCAAAGTTGATAACTTGTTTGGAAACTCTGAATACCTGATGCAATCGTACTATAGAGAGACTGGAATCATGAGGAAACAACAAATGAGTATTCACAATTAGCATTTCTTGTTGAACGTTTCCTCTCTGGTTTTGTGAAAATGGGGCAGCTAACTGAACATGTAATAGCTGAGCAACACGGTCTCCAAAATCATTAAAATGCAACTCTCGGTAGTTTCGAACACTAAAACAGTCCCTCCTCACAGCAGTCAGCAAACCTGTATAGAGAAAATACATCAAGTCAAGCCATAGAGCATGGAATAGACTTAAAAAGCTCATTTTAATCATGAGTTGATATCAAACTTGAGGACCATTCTAAGACACAACCTCTTTGGAAACGCTAGCCGATATATGAAGAACCAGTGGAAGAACTCTCCAATAACTTAGACTGCTAAATTGTACTGGGAAAAGATAACAAAGAAAGGCCAATTCAACTGCAAAGTGTTGTGACAAAGCACTCCAATGCATGAAACATGAACCCATGTGTGCAGAATAATGTACATTCTTTTCTCAGAACTTTCAAGTTGGTCAGCATCTGACTTATATTGCAGTTGTGAACTTGGAATTAACATATGAATGTGAGTTAAAAAAACCGCGCATTTTACCCATGAAGCAATGCAATAATGAGATTTAACTAAACTCGAATGATGCCAGATAAGTCTAATGTGCAATGCAATAATGAGATTTAACTAAACTCGAATCCAGATAAGTCTAATGTATTAAAATCGATATTAAGGGGAATAGATTCAAGATAGCAATATACCATCTCCCCGGTTGTTAGTTCGGGCGAGCTTAAAGGTAGTATAGCCTGCTTCACCAAGCCTGTCCAGGTACATATTCACAAATTCTTCATTTCCAACCCAGAATTCCTAATATTGCAAAAAATGGGTTAGTGTCAGCACATAAGCACATAAGCACATACAGTTGGAAAGGACCATGACCCTTAAAACCTCATACAAGTGCAATTTGTTCTCATATACAACAAGGGGTATTTCGTTTGAGGTCCAAAAAAGCAAAAGGGTAATCAAATATCACCTGCAGACAAATAATGGCAGATGATTCACAGAGCAACCAATCCAAAATCCTCTGGTTCCTGGCCACCCAAAACGCCCCGTAGTCGCTCTCTCTAAGGCTTTGATTCTGTTTCACACACACCACAAAGAAACTGAGAAAACAAACTCAGATAAACTAAGTCCGTTTGATAACCACTTCGTTTTGAGAGTACAAACGGCTCTAAAAACGAAATAGTTATCAAACAAAGTGACTCTAAAAACGAAATTATTATCAAATCACAGACAAACGCAAATGGGATAGAATAGGACCTGTTGATCGAGTCTTTTGTAGATTGGAGCCAAAATATTGAAAGTCGTGCACGAGACTAAGCAAGGCCCTGCCAAAGTCTCTGGCTTTGGCTCTGCTATCGACGGCAACGAAATGCAGCTGCCGCTGTAGCTCCTTGAAAGACTCTCACTTTCTCTGCGATTAATCTTTGCCACATTAGAACCCGCACCTAAACCCTGCAAAGTCTCAAAATTTTCAGTACCCATTATCCAATAAACGATTTCCTGAGTACCCATTTTCTCAGAAACCAAATCCATGGAAGAAAAACAGAAGGAATCTAGAAAGAGAAAGAAGAGAGAGATACCATGTTAAAAATCCTTGCCACTGTAACTGTTTCTGATACAAAAGTTGCTAAATTTGGAGTAGTTCTGATTAACAAGATGAAACGAGTGATGGGTTTGCTTCCAATTTTGCAATAACTTTCAAGTTATTAGCAGTTGTGGAGATTGAAGAGCAATGTGGTTGGATTTTTTTATGAACTGCGTTACTTATAGCAAAATGCGGGGATGAAAAATAAAGGTTGGAACTTTAATTTTGTCGTCCGCGTTGGAAGATAGAAGTGAAAGGAATTGGAAGCTTGTGTGGTGGGGACCATACCGAAGGTTCTGCTTCTATCTTAACCAAGAATATTGAGGCTGTCCAGCTAGACCTTGTGCTGTAATTACAATCTTATAATACGAAGGAATTGAAGAAGATCATGATTCTTTTAACCCATTAACACGGATCGTTGAATTAAATTCAACGGTTACAATTATTATGAATGTCTTCCTCAATCATCTCACTTTAAATAATCAAATCAACCATTTGGCAATTGCAATTTGCAAGCATGTGTCCTACTCCTACTCCAACTAGCATAAAGTGGCACAGATTCTTACAATTTTAGATGCAACTGTGACGGTGTAAACCAAATTCCATAGCAATTCCACTTAGAAAATGATTTTTGCACATTCATGTTCTTTTTTATGTACGAATAATTGTATTTTTCAGTTAGATTTTTTAAGGAGTGTGAGGAAATTAATTTTCTTTAGTTTATATCATCTTGTAATGATTTGAGTATTAGGGTTAATCATTAAGTGCAATTTGATTTCATCCACCTATACATTATATGTTTCACTTGCATCACAGACAAAAATTAGCCTCCGAATTTTGTGGCTTGAAACCTAGCGCTGCAACCACCACTGAGTAGTCCAATAGTTGGTGACGAATTTCAGGCCTGTATTTTACACAACACGTCCTAAGTTCGATTTCTATCGCTAGTGAATCGCACGATGGTGATCAAGAGGAGGTTGAAATGCTCATGTGAGTCTTCTAGAATCCCGGAAGGGTAAACTGCCATTACGAAGCTACCAGGTATCCTTTTGGTAAAAACAAAAAAACCAAAAAACAGCCATAGCACTGCTCTTTGACACATCAGCAAATCCATGTTAAGCCCTAATTTATCCACATTACGCCCTGTGTATTTTTTGGTAAAAAACAAAAACAAAAAAAAGCCCTAGCACTGCTATTTGACACATCAGCGAATCCACGTTAGGCCCTAATTTATCTACGTTACGACCTGTGTATCAATATGGCTCACCCTGTGAAATGTTTTTTTTATGCTCACTTTAAACATGATTATCATGAAAGCAAGACATTAATACCTTAAAAACAAAAATAAGAAGTCAAGTAAAGTGGTATATCTTACCCTTAAAATAAAATTTCCTGAATCTACCATTAGCCACGCAATTTAATTTCAACTTTCTTTTAACCTTGATGGGTAAGAATTTATTAAATAAACCCAAAATAGTACTATGTCACATGAAATGAACCCAAACACGGGGCCGAAAGAAAAAAGAGAAATAATGATTTGTCACAAAAATCTTGTACCGAAAGCCGAAACATGTGTACGTACTGGACTACTACTAGTTGCACCTTAAACGCGCAAAAAACATGAAAAGACACCGCGTCGGTGACGTCTGTGCATTTGTCGGTCCATCATCATTCATTGATAACCCTTTTATTTTTATTTTTCTTTTGTTTTTCATTTTTCTTGGGAGGGGACGTTTTATATTTTAGGGTTTTGTTAAACCACTTGGATTATTATCCTGTTTGGATGACATTCTCATCTCCTTTTATTTATACAGTGTCAATTAAGACACGTTAATATTTTATATTAATTTTTTTATAGAGATAATAAGACAAAAAATAATAAAAATATAAAATATTGACATAGCTTAATCGTGACCGTATAGATAGGAGGGGATGAGAAGGGCATCCAAACACGAGTGCAGACAATATGCCTCCTATATACTCCCCAACCCTAAGCCAGGTGTCTCAAAGTGCATTACATTACAAAAAAAAAATATTTTGAAAAATAGGCTCAAAACTAATAAATAGTGGTATGTTTGATTATTTCTGTATTTACAATAATGTTATTGTAAACTAATTTATCCACAAGATAATAGTATTATATGGAACAATTTCCTGAGAAAATAGTATTGCGAAAACAATATAATAAAACTGCAATGGATGTGTTTAAGGTAACGGTTCGCCAATTAACGTCTAGGCGTTTAAAAAACAAAAAAAACACCTATATTGCTTAGGTCGTGATTTTTATTTAGACAAAAAATAGATAACTTTCATGTTATATTTTATTTTATCAAAAAATTGTAAGTAACTTGTTGAATACTTAGATGAACACTCATTATATGCTTATTCCTCATGTTTTATATGTTTAATACTTTATATCTATATGTCACTTTATTTTACAATTTATGAATTCCTTACAATTATGTATTTGTTAAAGTAAGTAGACATTTATTTATGTTATATAATAAATTTAGCTGAAACTGAAAAAAAAATCGCATAAATCCTTCTAGACATCTGCTCAGCTCCCGACTAACGGTTTTTTAAAGTTTAAGCAACCTTGCTTACTACTTCTCTAGAGGAATATTTTTGCTTTAAAACAATAATTTCAAATTTCAATGGCCAGTTCGAGTAAATCGATATTTTCAACTATAAAGTCAGGTTAAACCGTTCAAAGTCTTCAAGAAAACGTCTATATATCACTTTCATCATAATTACAGTAAGTAAATATGATTGCACACGGACTGGCTACTTTATGAGGCCGAAAGAAAAAAGAGAAATAATGATTTGTCAAAAAAAATCTTGTACCGAAAGCCGAAGCATGCGTACGTACTGGACTACTACTAGTTGCACCTTAAACATGAGTACCTAACAGTTATGATCATACTTCTTTTTTTATAAGAGTTATGATCATACTTTTATATAGTTTACTAATTTTCCTAATAATGTCATTCATTGGTTAAAGCTTGTCATCAATAAGTTAAAAATCCCTCGACGATCTTTCTTTATACTTTGTTTGTAGTCACAAATATCAATTTCATGTGAAAATTCCAACAAGAAACTTATTTTAAAAAATGCAGGGAGATGGGGTAAGGGGAAGATTTTTTCTGTGTCTTCCGTAGGAATGAGGTGGTCTGGTATTCTGATCTTAGAATTTTTTGCATTAGAGATGCTCTAAGAGCACCTCCACCTCAAAAAATCAGGGTTGGAGCCTGCGGGTAGGCGCACTCAGCCATTCGACAAGAAATCAGGGTTGGGGCCCCCGGGTAGGTGCACTTATTAGCCATTTTGAAGCGATGTGGCTCTTCTTGAGCTGTTGGATTTCCATCGGCTATATTTCTAGGACATTGGATTTTCAATGGTAAAAAAAATTTGAAATCCAACCCCAACGTCTAGATGACGTGTAAACTTTTGGACTGTTCCGATCAATGGTCTAGATTTTTTGGCCTAAAAAAATCTGAAAATTTTCAATTGTTACTGATACGTGTCACAATCTAGGCTGTTCAATTACAATTCTTTTGTAATCCAACTGTCCATACTAATTAAATTATTAAAAATATATATTAAAAAAAAGTTTACACTTTTTTCCAGTAAATACCTAAACATTCTCTTCCACCTTATACCATATTTCAATATTTTCAAATACTTTCAACTAATCTCAAAGTTTTCATATGCTTTTGTTTGCAAAAAAATGGCTAATGATGCAAGTTTGAATTGGTCGATCATTGAATATGTTACGTTATGTGAATGCTGAGTTCAAGCTACTCATGACCTGATTATGGGGCATGAGCAGAAGTTGCGAGAACTTTGGAAGATTGTTTGTACCTTGTTTTATGAGAAGTTTGGTGCTAGAAAAACAAATCAAGCTCTTCAAAGTTGGTGGAAAATACTCAACCAATCGTTCACTAGTTGAAGAAACACCCTCGCTAAAGCTAGTTATAATCTTCAAAGTGGCAAAAATTCATTAGATTAGTTGACAATATTGTATTTATTTATTTGTATTACCCCCAAATTGGCATTAATTAGTTTGAATACAACTTATTTTCTCCCGTTTTTATAGGCACTTCAAACACAAGCTTGGTACAATATGGCCAACAAGAACTAGGGATGTCAATTCTAACTGTTAAACCAGATAACCATGGATAACCACTCGAATGGAACGAATTTGGGTAGGAAAATTCGAGTATATTTTGGATATGGGAAAAAACCGTGAATATTATTTGGTTATGGTTTTGGACGGTTATAGAGGTCCCAATCCGTATCAGTACCCGAATCCAACCCGAATAACATATAATATAGTAGTATAATTTTGTATATATGTGTGTGTGCATGTTCATTATTCACCGAATCTGTTATCTTGACAATACAAAAGTTGTATTGTGTGAATTGCAATTTGTAGGAAAGTTCAAAAGTTTTGAATTAAAATCAATGAGAATACAATGGTGCTTATGAGAGATATAAAAGATCAGCCAACATCATCAATATTTTAAATTCAATCTTTTAATTTTTATACTCCACAAGATCCATTCATTAAATCATTTTATATATCAAATGTTTAATATCTACTAAATTATAATGCGTTAATTAAACGAATATATTTTTTGTATTGACGAAGATGGATATAACCGTTAACCTATGGGGATCCGATACTTGGTGGGTATGGTTATGGATAACCCTCGATGGTTAATTTACGATTATGGATGTAGTTAATTTTCGTGGTTATGGGGATGGATATATATTTTCGTTCCCCAAACCGAACCGTTGCCATCCCTAGCAAGAATAAATCATTCAACCACTATGAATGTATGAATGTTGTCAAAGATTGTCCCAAATACAAAAGTATGTCAATCGGTCCAAAAGTTGTCATGAACGACACCACTCCACACTCTACGCCAGGAGAAGACTCGCCTGTTTAGGAAGGTGACACATTTGAAGTGTCGGAATCGACCAGTTAAGAAGTGCCAGAACAAACCTGTCATTCGCTTAGGCCTCAAGGTAAGAAGGCTGCAAAGAAAAAAAGGGAGATTGTGATTATACAAAATATATGGAAGAACTTAAGCTCGGCAAGGTGAAGTGAGTTTGGCATGGTATGTGGCCAGAATTGAGGCTAAAGCTGCCGCTAGTGAGAGACAAAAGAGCTACTTAGGCAAGAAAGAGAGATGCTTAGAGAAGAAAGGAGGGGAGAAAGATTGTGAAATTATGAACAAGCCTATAGAACGAATGTCTTCGAATTCTAAATATTTTTGGAGAACGGAAAAAAACGGACGTAATGCGGATGAGGCGTGCAAGAGAAGAGGGACAAAGTGGAGATGGTCTCTAGCACCACAAATTCGTTAGGTGATTTGTAAGGAATTTGTTGTAAAATCGGAGCCCATTATTTACTGTTCACTTTGGGTTGTAATTCGGTATTTATCCAATTTGGTATGTTATTAAAACTAAGAAAATCGTTAAAAAATCCTATCTGAAATTTAGGAATACAATAATCTTTTATTATTTTATAAAAAAATATTCTAAACCAATAGCATGCTATTCAGTTTAAGGATAGAGATGCACTTGGACAGTTACAGTTCGCTAAACACAGTAATTACCTTGCTCAATAGCCTTAACAGTAATCGCTTGGGCCATTTGGTAGGGGTAAAGTTGCTCTAAGGAATACCTTATTTATTGTGTTGAAAAACAAAATCCAATATAAGGAAATACGTTTACTTTTAACAAAGAACAAAAATCCAACAACAAAAAAAGAAAATGAATAAAAAAGAATAATTCAAATGTCATCAATAATTTATTGTGGCCAGTGGCCATTGTCTGAGAAACTGTGGTCACTTATCGTAGCATTGTTCGATCTTAATTTACGGTAGATGATCATGTAACTTTTATTTTTAGTATTTTTTTCCTATATCGTTGAATTAAGATCAAATGGTACTTAAAACGAGATTCTATAAGTATAATCCAAAATTTGCAACATTTCACCACTCATATAATACCATAGCTGAAGGAAAAATTTTGTCCTAGCTAAGAACATGTATGAACATTTGAATACATATGCTAACAATTAACTCTTTAAAGTAGGCATGCATCCAAAAACAATTCATGAAACCCATGACTTTCAAAGCCTAGTATATGGTGAACCAAAAGACTCTTTAACAACATTAAAGATAATTAAGAATTTAGAGATTCTTTACCCTTGAAGCTCATCCTTGATTACACAAGGGATTCACCCAAGTGGAGGGCCTTCAAGTCACCTCCTTGCTCCTTGGATCTTCCTTGTGATTTTCCTCCTTTTAGTGCTCCTTTGCTTCTTTGAGGATTTGAGGATTAGTTCTCCAAAACACCAAAAGTTTGATGTCTCTATGTCTCTTCACCAAGGATGTAATTTGTGAAAATGAAAATGGATCACTTAGGGAAGTAAATTTGCTAGATAACTATCCCCAAGTAGCTTAGAAAACCCTAATTGAAAACAAAGCTATAAAGATGAATTTATACTTCATTTCTTAGGTGAGTGGCAAACTTGCAATTAAGCAAACTTGCATACCCTCACCCTAAATGGTTGGCCTATATGGTTATTGGGCTTATTGCCCATTTTGTTTTAGTTGTCATACAACTTAAACATAATGGGCCTTGTGGACCAAAACACTTTTGGGCCCCGAAGCCCTAAAACCAACTTAAAAGCCCAATACGAACATTTCGTATAATTAATTAACTAATTAATTAATCTTGACCATTCTTCAATTAAACCATTTAATTGCTTATCCATTTCATTTAATTGCTTCACATATATCCTTATTTGGTGTGCGATCCATTAGGTTCCAATTAGCGAGGCAGTGGGCGATGTTACTCTTAACTATCGATTGTGAATTGAAACCACATTTCAATTCTCCCTTTTTTGATGATTAGTGTTTGCTAATCAATAGGGCTTCCACAAACCATGAGTGACACCTAGCAGTATGTCATGGTTACCCAAGCTAAGTAGAATTGGTTGGAGAACCTATCCAGTTACAATTACAATGCAATACGGTCCCTCTCTAATACAATACTCTTAACCACATTGTTTTAAGTGATAGTTTGTTTCATGTCTACTATCCAATGTGATACTTTCTTATATGATTCCCTTGAATATGATTTGGAACATCTTCCTTAGTCATATTCATTTGCTTTGGCCAAAGACTTTAGAATCATATTTTAGAGTATACTCCTTCCACCATGGAAGGTTAGAGATCCCTTGTTGTGCATTCATATGCCTACATGACTAGATCACATGACCCCAACAATGCCGTGGACAATCCGAGGGAATGCCTTTGTCATGATCAAAGATCAAGGACCTAACCATTAGACATCTATGATGCCTCAGGTCTAAGGACTACTTTGCATATTGTAACCTTAGAGTTCGTACATGACATGTATGTTTGAACTCTCATTAATCGCAGTTCAGTGTACTCGATTACTCTTTCGAGCACCTATGTGTTTGTCTTAGTGTCCAACACCAAATGACTTGAGACTAGTTCATACTCACGTTTGAGTCAACATAACACATACTAACCTTAGCGGATTGTCAATGCCCAATTGGCAATCCTATGGCTAGGAACGTTTTAGGAATGAACATAAGAGAAAGGCCTCCTTAATCTAACTCATTAGATCACTTATCTCTTATGTCAAATACATCCCTTGGATTCTCTTATTGATTAAACACATGATTCAATAAATAGTGATTAACAATAAGTATTGCCCTTCCGTTAAACATATAAAAGTTTAACATATTAAGTATTCCAAAAAGCTATTACATCAAATGAGTGGCTTTGTGGGCATACTTCCAACAATCTCCCACTTGCACTCAAAGTCATCCTCCCATGTATCTAATACTCATCTTATCCATATGACGATCAAGCTGGATTTGAGTCATTGGCTTTGTCAGTGGATCTGCTACATTATCGGCTGAAGCAACTTTGAGGATGTTGACTTTCCCCTCGGCAGCATATCATCTTATGATATTAAAGCGCCTATCAAAATGCTTGTTCTTTTGATGAGCCCTGGGTTCCTTGGCTTGAGCTATCGCCCCACTATTATCACAGTACAAAGTTACTGGTGATGTGATGGTTGGAACCACTCCAAGTTCAGTAATGAACTTTTTCATCCAGAACGCTTCTTTGCCGGCTTCAGCTGTAGCGACATATTCAGCCTCTGTCGTGGAATCAGCAATTACACTTTGTTTCTTGCTTTTCCAACTGACAGCCCCACCATTCAGAGTGAATACATATCCGGAGTTGGAACTTCTATCATCGACGTCAGATTGGAAATCTGCGTCTGTATAAGCTTCCACTCGCAACTCTGATGCTCCTCCATAAACGAGGAACATGTCCTTAGTTCTTCTTAAGTACTTAAGGACCATCTTGACAGCTGCCCAGTGTTCTGATCCTGGGTTAGATTGATATCGACTAGTAATGCTCACAGCATACGCGATATCAGGCCTTGTGCATATCATGGCATACATGAGACTCCCTATGGCGGAAGCATAAGGAATTTCATTCATTAGCCGTATCTCTTCAGGAGTCTTAGGTCCCATGGACTTAGAAAGGTGAATTCCATGTCTCACAGGAAGAAAACCTTTCTTAGATTGTTCCATCTGGAACCTATTTAGCACCTTATCAATGTACATTGATTGGGATAATCCAATTAATTTTCTGGATCTATCACGATAGAGCTTTATCCCAAGTACATAAGATGCATCTCCTAAATCTTTCATGTGGAAGGTTTTAGACAACCACACTTTTACAGAAGAAAGTACTGCAGTGTCATTCCCAAATAGTAATATGTCATCTACATATAACACTAGGAATACTACTGCATCCCCAACGACTTTTTGATAAACACAATTGTCGTCTTCGTTTTGAGTAAAACCAAACGTTTTGATTTCAGTATCGAAACGAATGTTCCAGCTCCTGGAGGCTTGCTTAAGTCCATAAATGGACCTTTGAAGCTTGCATGCCTTAGTCTCTTCAGACTCGGACACGAAACCTTTGGGTTGAGTCATATAGAGCTCTTCCTGTAGGTAGCCATTCAGAAAGGCCATCTTCACGTCCATTTGCCATCTCTTTGAATCAATGTCGGACATTGCTTCAGTGTAGTCCCTAGGGTCCTCCTTTGTTTCATTGTCACCTAGAAGGTACAATTCATCAAAGTCATTATTTAAGCCAAACCTCATAGGTGGCTTACTAACCCGTTCAGATCTACGTGGAGCTAGGGGTTCAGGAACAGGGTTGTCAATATGTCGAGTGCTTGTTTGTGGTTCATTATTAATCTCATTAATTTCCATCTCTTTGCTTCTAGTTCCTTTGAGAACAAATTGTTCCTCTAGAAACATAGCAGTTCTGGCGACAAAGACTTTCTGGTCGTCAGGATGGTAGAACTCATATCCCATAGTTTCTTTAGGATATCCCACAAAATAGCATCTTACTGATCTCGCTTCAAGCTTAGTTGCCTCAAGCTTCTTGACATATGCTTCACAACCCCAAATCTTAATATGATTAAGACTTGGCTTTCTTCCATGCCATATCTCATAGGGTGTTTGTGAAACTGATTTGGAAGGTACTCTATTAAGCAAGTAAGCTGCTGTATATAGAGCATATCCCCAGAATGTTACTGGTAGATCAGCGGAACTCATCATAGAACGAACCATGTTCATCAAGGTTCGATTTCTCCTTTCAGAAACTCCATTAAGTTGTGGAGTTCCCGGTGGAGTCCACTGTGATATTATTCCACACTCTTTGAGATAATCTAGGAACTCATTACTCAGATATTCACCCCCTCGATCTGATCTTAGGATTTTTATCTGTTTCCCAGTTTGCTTCTCAACTTCATTCTTGAATTCTTTGAACCTTTCAAAGGATTCTGACTTGTACTTCATAAGATATACATAGCCAAACCGAGAGTGATCGTCGGTGAATGTGATATAGTATGAGAAGCCTTCTCTCGACGTAGTAGACATAGGTCCACATACGTCAGTGTGGATTAACCTTAGAATTTCAGTGGCACGCTCTCCTTTTCCAGTAAATGGAGATTTGGTCATCTTCCCTTTCAAGCAACATTCACAAGTACCCATCCGGTCATTACCTAATGGGTGGAAATATCCGTCTTTCGACATCTTGCGAATCTTATCAAGGTTCACATGTCCAAGTTTAAGATGCCACATCTTTTCTTGGTTAACTTCTTCTCTAGCCCTTTTGGGTTTTGAGGTATTCCCGCTTTCAATACAGTGCATCCCACTATTCGTCTCTAGGTGAAAAAGTCCCTCTATCATATTACCATGAGAGATAATACGACCGTTCAAGTATAAAGTGCAACTCATTTTGTCAAACAACACTGAGTGCCCATCTCGTAAAAGCTTAGAGATGGAAATCAAATTCTTTATACATGAAGGAAAATATAAACAATTTTTAAGTTCCAGGACTTCCCCAGAGGGTAGGTTAAGCATATAGGTGCCTATTGCTTTTGCAGAGATTTTAGTGCCGTTCCCAACTCGCACAACCATCTCCTCATTGCGCAGTGATCTGCTCCCTGTTAGTCCCTGCAACGTATTACAGATATGTTGACTAGCACCTGAATCAAATATCCAGGAATTGGAGCTCACTGTAAAAGCACTCTCTATGACAGAAGTAGTCTCTTCAAAAGTTCGTGTCATAAGGCTCGCAATGCGCACCCTGTATTTCTTCTTCCAACGTTCATCCTTTCCACAATGAAAGCATGTTCCCTTGGATTTCTTTGCCTTCTTCTTATGTAACCTTTTCCTTATTATTGCATTCTCACTCCCACTGTCCCTTTTGAAACCTTTTTCAAATTTACAGCACATGTCAATCATCTCTTTCAAAGAATGATCGAATCTATTCACTTTATAGTTTACGATAAACTTAGTGAAATCATCCGAGAGAGATGCAAGGAAAAAGTCTTGGGCCATTTTCCCATCGATGGAAGTTCCTAAACTTTGAAGATCTTGAAAGATCCTTTCCATCTTTTGTCCATGTTTATGGACCGATGTCCCCTTTGCCATTTTGGCATTCATTAGACTACAAATATTTGAGAATCGTACATTACTAGTCTCAATGTCATGCATCTTATGCAAACTTTCAACCATGGCACAAGAAGTGTCCATGTGCTTATGTAGCTTCATAAGCTCCTCACTAAGTGAAGTGAGGATTAAGCATTTGGCTTGTAAGTCATCCTCATAGTGTCTAACATAATTTTGACACTCCTCCTTTGAAGCTAGTTTCGTAGGAGGTACATGAGGAGGGGATTGCTTAAGTACATACAATATGTCTTTCACCTTTGAGACATTCTCAATGTGGCGATACCAAGCAAGGAAACGTTGGCCCTTTAGGCCCTTTTTGTCAAGTATAATGGTGGGTATAATTTTAGGCATGTCGTTCACTACATAACATAACAGAAATCGAATTAGCATTGTTGTTTAAAACTATTTTGATTGGGTCTTTTAATCAAATAGTATCACCCACCATTTTTGGCAAATTCCACATCCCTCAATAGAATTCGAGAGTTATATTGAACTCTTAGTGGGTTATGGGAGACTCACTATTACCAAGCCCACCTCACGATGATACGATGTTGGCTAGCAAAAATAATGATGAGAGAATAACGCATTATTCATTTACAACCTTTTGTAATTACCCATCTCGTTTGGCCTCTAGAGAATGTTGCCTCACGATGATACGATGTTGGCACCATTGCACTTAGTTTAAGTTATTCCCACCATGCTTAGTTCGTGAAGGGGTTCAAGAATAGCCTCACGATGATACGATGTTGGCTATCCTCGTTGCCTACACTCACCTCATCATATGTATATGGATTCCTCCTGGATATAAGCACATGCTTTGTACTCCCCCATGATAGGGTGAAGCCGGTGCATGAGTAACAAACGCTTGGAACCCACCACGGTGGAAGGCCTACGAAGAGATATTCTAAACATCTCTCGCTTATCAACTTAAATATTTGTTTGAGGGAATAGCGTTGGGCTACATCAAAACATTTTAATCACATTAAAAGAACTTGGGCCTATCACAACCATTGGTCCAAGTTTATATGAATTAGTAGTATATAATACTCCCACTGTTTCGTTGAAACAAGCGAGACTATATGGAACTACTAACGAATGCCTTGCATCCTCATATGGACTATATAGTCATATTAGGTTTTAGGATGATTATGAACCGTTTGATTTGATCCAACACGAGCCTTGTGTTGGACCTTGGGTCTAAGGTATGTAGTTGTTGATTTTAGTTACGCGTTTAATCCAATTAAACCGTTATTTCCTATTGGGCGTTGGACCCAACTATTCCATTTTGCATACATTTAAACAAAAGGAATACATGAAATAATAATAAGGGCTTATGCCCTTTTACAACATAAATGATGGACTTATGTCCATTTACAACAATCTTGAACTAATCAAATTACATTCAAATCTACACTACCAAGCCCAAACATTCATAATGTAAAGCGGCCAATCACATAGCTCAATTATCGAGGCATTTGGTTCATAATCACCATTCTCTTAATCAAACACATTTAATTAAGAAAACAACTTTAAAACAATTGGTTTTCGGATCCATAGAATTGATTTAAATGAAACTAAATAAAATGAAAATCCAATTCTCATTTAAAGAGACAAACCATTTTGTTCTCATCTAATTTGGGCCATTTTCTAAAAAACAAAAACTTTTGGGGTCACTTTGTAAAAACACAAGAGTCCACAACTTCATGTAATTACAACTTAGAACCCAAACATTTTTAATAATGTCAAAAACATCATTAAAGGAGCAAAACAATTTGTCCTTTAAAGTTTTTGGACCTTAACGTAAAAACGTAAACTTTTGGGCCAAAATGCAAATACACAAAAGTATCAAAACTTTATGTAAGTGCACAAAACACCCAAAAATACCCTATTTAATAGGGTGGCCAGCCATAAGTGGTTTTTATTGGTAAAATTCAAATTTTATACAAAGTTTTGTAAGTGGGTTATGTTAGGTGAGGTAAAGATGAAATAAAATTTTGTATGAAATGATTTATGTCATTCTTTAAAACAAAGTTTGTCTCCCATTAAAATTACTTAATCATTAACCATCACCCACTAAAATTAAATCAAAACTTTATGTAAAAACATAAAACTTTTTGAATCAAAACTTCAAAACTTTTTGTTCTTGGCAAGAACTCCAAGAACATTGAAGAACACTTATGAAAACTCAAAATACATGGCACCAAATTTTTAGTTCCAATATTCATGCTTAAATGAAATACATCTACAACATTTGAGATGCTAAATTTTCTAGCAAAATTTATATTCAAAGCAAGAACAAAGCTTGTAACATTTACAACATTTAAATCATAAAACATGAAAATCACAAAACCCAAAAGGATCCACCATACACTAGACCTAGGCTCTGATACCACTTGAAGGAAAAATTTTGTCCTAGCTAAGAACATGTATGAACATTTGAATACATATGCTAACAATTAACTCTTTAAAGTAGGCATGCATCCAAAAACAATTCATGAAACCCATGACTTTCAAAGCCTAGTATATGGTGAACCAAAAGACTCTTTAACAACATTAAAGATAATTAAGAATTTAGAGATTCTTTACCCTTGAAGCTCATCCTTGATTACACAAGGGATTCACCCAAGTGGAGGGCCTTCAAGTCACCTCCTTGCTCCTTGGATCTTCCTTGTGATTTTCCTCCTTTTAGTGCTCCTTTGCTTCTTTGAGGATTTGAGGATTAGTTCTCCAAAACACCAAAAGTTTGATGTCTCTATGTCTCTTCACCAAGGATGTAATTTGTGAGAATGAAAATGGATCACTTAGGGAAGTAAATTTGCTAGATAACTATCCCCAAGTAGCTTAGAAAACCCTAATTGAAAACAAAGCTATAAAGATGAATTTATACTTCATTTCTTAGGTGAGTGGCAAACTTGCAATTAAGCAAACTTGCATACCCTCACCCTAAATGGTTGGCCTATATGGTTATTGGGCTTATTGCCCATTTTGTTTTAGTTGTCATACAACTTAAACATAATGGGCCTTGTGGACCAAAACACTTTTGGGCCCCGAAGCCCTAAAACCAACTTAAAAGCCCAATACGAACATTTCGTATAATTAATTAACTAATTAATTAATCTTGACCATTCTTCAATTAAACCATTTAATTGCTTATCCATTTCATTTAATTGCTTCACATATATCCTTATTTGGTGTGCGATCCATTAGGTTCCAATTAGCGAGGCAGTGGGCGATGTTACTCTTAACTATCGATTGTGAATTGAAACCACATTTCAATTCTCCCTTTTTTGATGATTAGTGTTTGCTAATCAATAGGGCTTCCACAAACCATGAGTGACACCTAGCAGTATGTCATGGTTACCCAAGCTAAGTAGAATTGGTTGGAGAACCTATCCAGTTACAATTACAATGCAATACGGTCCCTCTCTAATACAATACTCTTAACCACATTGTTTTAAGTGATAGTTTGTTTCATGTCTACTATCCAATGTGATACTTTCTTATATGATTCCCTTGAATATGATTTGGAACATCTTCCTTAGTCATATTCATTTGCTTTGGCCAAAGACTTTAGAATCATATTTTAGAGTATACTCCTTCCACCATGGAAGGTTAGAGATCCCTTGTTGTGCATTCATATGCCTACATGACTAGATCACATGACCCCAACAATGCCGTGGACAATCCGAGGGAATGCCTTTGTCATGATCAAAGATCAAGGACCTAACCATTAGACATCTATGATGCCTCAGGTCTAAGGACTACTTTGCATATTGTAACCTTAGAGTTCGTACATGACATGTATGTTTGAACTCTCATTAATCGCAGTTCAGTGTACTCGATTACTCTTTCGAGCACCTATGTGTTTGTCTTAGTGTCCAACACCAAATGACTTGAGACTAGTTCATACTCACGTTTGAGTCAACATAACACATACTAACCTTAGCGGATTGTCAATGCCCAATTGGCAATCCTATGGCTAGGAACGTTTTAGGAATGAACATAAGAGAAAGGCCTCCTTAATCTAACTCATTAGATCACTTATCTCTTATGTCAAATACATCCCTTGGATTCTCTTATTGATTAAACACATGATTCAATAAATAGTGATTAACAATAAGTATTGCCCTTCCGTTAAACATATAAAAGTTTAACATATTAAGTATTCCAAAAAGCTATTACATCAAATGAGTGGCTTTGTGGGCATACTTCCAACAATAGCTTCTTCAACTATTTCAAAGCCGCATTCGTCAGCATTAGGGATGGGCAAATACCCATTGGTTATGGGTAACCGTGGTTATCCGCCCATTTAAATTTGACGGTTACGGTTATGGGTAACCGTTTAGATAAATAAACGGTTATGGGTATCCCTAGCTAAGTTTAGTATCCCGAAACATATTTGGCTATAAAGGTGTGGATGCAAATTTCTTCCTCCTTGATCTTGGACAATTTTGCACCTACAAAACAATTAACACCTTAGGTTAAGGCCAAGAGCCTCACGCGCCCACGATGAATGGGGGGGCTTTGGCCGAAGAACCTCCGATGCCAAAGTTAGAATTTAGAGAGAAAAAGTGTTTAGAGAATTTTGGGATTTTTGCCAAAGTGTTCGACTGGCCTTTTGGTGAAAATGGGAGCCTATATATAGGGATAGGCCGGTCCTCTTTGGAGAAAAGAGTGGCCGGCCATAGGTTGGTTTTTTGGAATGAATTTTGGTTTAATTAGCCAATTTATTATGATTAATTGGCTAATTAAACATAAAGGGAATGTTTTGGTGTTTATGGGATTTATTAGCTAGCTAATTAGTGTAATTAAAAAGGAGAAAATGATAGGAAAAGGTAGAAAATATGATGGATTCTTTCTTGGATGGGGTTGGCCGGCCATTGATATGGTTTTGGGATTAAATGGGTGACTTAATTGATATTTAATGGATTAATTGGGTAATTAATCCATTAATTAACCAATTAACATAATAATTTGGAGGTTACCTTGCAAAAGGGAATTTGATGAGATAGACTTTGAATTGTTTACCTCTTTTGGAGCATCTTTGACTTTGTTAAAAAAAGATTGTCGACTGCTTACGCGTAGAGATCCCGGTGTACCTCAGGGGTATTTTGGTCATTTTTGTCCAACAATCCACGTGTCGTCTTGTGATTATTTTTTGCTCCAAAAAAGGGCCATAATATATATATATATATATATGCCTCACTTGAGAGAAAAATATAGTTAATAGAACATGCCAATGTTTAATATATGTGATTGAATGTGCTAAAGCATGAGAGTATTCGACAGTTTTGTTTTGGAGTCTTTTGGAGCCTTGGCCAATTCAAGATAATGATTACTTTGAGCTTTTAGAAACATGTCATTGTCGGCTGATGCGTACCTATATATATGTGTGTGTATATATTTAATTGGCCTCGAGTTTTCAATAAGTATTTGACCCAAAAATTAGAAATCAATTAAATGGCTTGGATCTATGAACATATGTTTCTAAATAAAAATCCAAATATTTATCAAATTAGCTTATTAGCAGACTGATGCATACTTACACACACACACACACATATATATATGTATGTATGTATGTATGTATGTATGTATAGATGTATGTATGTATACAAGAATATTAATTAACCTACAACCATGCATGATTCTTGTAATAGATTGACCGTCAAATAATTGGGAGACATCACATATATTCATAAATAATATTGCCTTTAATACAAAAATTCATGTTAAATGTATTTATAACTGTATTTAATTGTTAGAAAAAGAAAATTATGACAAATTTCTTTTTAATTTTCAAGTTGTTAAAAAAATAGGTAGACGGGTGAAAAAAAAAGAGTAAACGGGTTAAAAATGGGTAAACTGGTACGCGGTTATGGGTAAATGGGTATGCGGTTATGGGTACGGTTAACCGTTTATAAACGGTTATGGGTATGGGTATACCCGTTTATGTAAATACCCAACGGGTAAACAGTTATGTGGGTAAAAGCTTTAACGGTTATGGGTAAATAACCGCGATTACTCGCCCGCCATAACCGTTGCCCATCCCTAGTCAGCATCTTAACCATTACTCACCCTCTCTTTCTCTATCTTATTTTATAGACTCGGCTGGGGTTCAAATTCCACCTTTATGTTTTTAAAAACCTCTTTGCTTAGAACAAAATTAAAGAACAAAAATAATACTCTCTTAATACTTTTTCTTTTTGCTCAAAAATCCATCGCCATTCCATCAGTTGCAAACTAGCAATCATCTACCAAACTCAAATAGCCATCCCTTTGAAATCAAGTTCCCTCAACCAGTCACACTCCCACCTCACCTTGTAACTCAATTCACTCCTCATGACAGTTCCTTCTTACTCGACTCTAGTTCTAAATAAAAAATATACCTCTAAATCCCACACTTGCCTTTAAGGACCCCGTACGCAGATGTGAGGTTTTATCACAAAATGCTTGGATTTTATTTTAACACAAGCTTTGTATACAATACTTGTTTTAGTGTCTATGAGCTCGTTTGGTACATATGATTGGATTGGAATGGAGAATCGTGTTCTCGGCACATAGAAAAATATCTTCTCCCCACACCTCATCAATTAATAATTCTTACCAGAACAAAGTCTACTCCGCATAAATTATGGGGTTAATGAAACATCCATAAGAATCTTTCAAAAAATTGTCAGCTACTCAAAACGGTTCATAATTAGACCGCAGTATTTGATTCACCAAACTGCCCAAACACATTATTATTGTAGTGGAAGTACACACTTATAATTTGTATACTATTTTGTCCAGGTTTTGACGTGAGATTTTACATTCTTCAACACAAAGAAGGCGCGGGAATATGTTAGGATTAAGGCGGTTCATTAGTTCAAATCACCTCAAAATGTTCACAAAAACATACTTACAATAGTAAGCAGTTGGGGTTCAAATTCCTCAAGCAAAAGGGCGTAATAGAAAGCTTTACAAGTTGTCAAACTAATAGCAAATATATCCCTTTTTCTTAATAAAATGTGGTTCCCATGAAATTAAAATAAACCCTATAGTTATTTGTGGATGAGGAAATACAAGAATAGTTGGTTGATCTTTCTTAATCCATTTCACCTTCTGCAGAAACATTTGAACTAACAAATAAGCCAAAGGTTTCATTTCTTAGAGAGCAAACACCAACATTTCATGTCCTCGATATATATAAAACATGTTTTATGACCTGTAGGAAGAATCACGGTTCAAAAGGTTAACAACACAATGAATTGGAACCTCTTGCGTCCTGAGTATGCAACATGGCAACCCGAATGGACTGAGGAAGAAATCCGATCAACATTCTTCAAATGCACAAAATGGCAGGTGGAAGAAACGTTGGATCCAATCAACTGCCCTTACCACTACTACTGTACCAGTTCTTATGCCGGAAACTATTCGCAGGCTGTGGATTTTCTGCTTCTGTTCTTTGCAGCAGCTTCATACTTGGCAACCCTAGTCTTTATGGTAATGCACGTATCAGGAAAGGGCCAAAAAAGTATTCAGTCAAAAAGATATTTGCTCCCGTCCGGTCCGGTTGCCCTTCCATTGATCATCTTGGCCTTAGCCTACGGCCACCGGATCAACTCCGCCTTTCCTCTCTCATGCACTGGCCCGGCAATCCTCATTCTCGTTCTGATATCTGCGCTGACCTTCGACAATGGAGCGCAGTCAGACTTCAAGTACGTGTTTTTTGAGACATCAACAATCTCCGGAATTTTGCATGCCAGCATGTACTTGGATTCAGTCATCTTACCCTACTATACTGGTCTTGACGCTCTAGTGTCATCAACTTTTTCAGGCGAGTGCGCATCATGTGTGTGTCGTAAAGAGGTTTTGATTGTCGGAGGAACGTTGATATCCTACCGGGGATGGTCGCTGACCACTTTTTCGGTCGTGGGAACCCTATGTTCGAGGATTATATGCCGGGTTGCAGGGGCGAAAACCGGAAGGTCCATATGGATTAGTTCAATATTCGAGAGTTCGAGCTGGATCTTGATAATCGTAGATTGTGTTTATCTAACCGCAAACCCCCCGCCGGAGCGATTGGAGTTGCGAGTTGCTGCTTTCGGAGGTATCTTTGTTTTGATTTGCCTTTATGTAATTAGAGAAGCATGCATTCATATCACACAGCTACATTCTGTGTATAAAAGTAGGACAGCAGTTGTTTGCAACGCAAGCAAAGTAGAAATGCGAAAATGATGGGATGTAAACATATATTTTCAGGAAACATGCACAAAGCATGATAATCTTTTTTCCAAAATTCAATACAGAATTCACAAGTCATCGGAATCGAACATCACAAAATTGGTCTTAAAGCTAGAACAATGGTCCGGGCTGATGTACTTCTTGCCGTGCAGTAGCGACTCTTCAACTGTAACGCTTGTGTTCCATCAATGATAAACTTGAGCAATATTCCAAAGCAAATCACAAGAAAAATCTCCTTCTGCTTGTGTCCATTTCCGGCTATAAAACAAATGGGTAGGAAGAAAAAATGCAGCAAACAGTGAGTACGAAACATGATGGAATATTTTATTAAGAACAAAAAGAGATGACGCCAATATACAAAATGAATTGATTAGTAAACGTCAAATCGAGTACCTTGTGAACCCACTCATATTCCCCGCCTTTAGTATCGAAGGTCCCATGCTGCAGACTAATTAGTTTAAGGGTGAAACGAGGGCCACACTCCTGTGAGTTTAAGATGGAAACAGTGTTATGATTAACTACAAATGTTCTTGACAAGATGCGCATTCAATTGCTTCCGAGTATGTAAAGATGGGACCTTATTAAAACCCATAATTTTATCCTAATGGATTGCTTTGTATGGAGGGCCATGCGTCACTAATTCTTTTTATTTCTTTGTGAACCACACTGGTCACAGTAATGGACCACAACAAAGCATGAAACATACTTCAAGTAGTGAAGTAAGGCCTAAGCCAAACAAAGCATAATGCATAAAAAGAATATGAAAGAAGAAAAGTTGAACTGAGAGACACCGACCTGTAGGCGAGCAATTACTTTCCCTTTAGGTCCGCTCTCACCATTTGCATCCTTGGTCTTTTTACCTTTGGACTCGATCTGTTTAGCCTCTTTTTCTTCAAAGATATACCTGAAAACATGGAAATGAAATGTTTTCATTAGTAACGGAAGCTTTACAAGAAGGAAAAAATAAGTAAAAAAATTTCATATTGCTACAACTTAAAAATGCCAAAGAAGCACACCGATGATGCCGGAAGAATATAAAATCTCGCTGGTTGTGAAAAGTTGCAACTCGCCGACCACGAAAATTTGGTTCTTGTGGGAAAAGTGACTGAATTAATCTGATGAAAGCAGGTTGACAATGAAAACCATTAGAAACTGAGAGGTTGATTCATATCAAACTCGTATAGATATCAAAAGGCTATTAGAGCAAATTGTACAGGCAGAAGAATACACAAACTAGGGTCCACTCATTTTGGTACCAGGTACAAGGATGTGTGCCTAAATCCAAAAGTACAAAATACATCACAAATAATTTTGAAGAACATTGTTCCCTTTCAAACAATAATAAAAATAAAATAATTTTGTTTGGAGAACATTTAAACAAGGTAAAGAACACAACCTTCCAATTCGATGACCAAGGCGTGTTGTAAAGTTGTTCAGCACAAGCTCGGGCTCATGACTGGTTGGATTTCCATGATTCTGCAGGTATATCAAATAAACACAATAAGAAAAATAATATACACTTGCAGTCATGCACACACACAAAAACAAAACTCTTCCATAAATCAACCATCTAATAGGTAGCTCAAGAAATCTAAGAAGCCTAAATTGTAGGATTTATCGTTGCACTTAACTTTAAGAAAAGAAAGTTAAAAACCCTTCAGTGCAGTATGTGTAAAGCAAGACTAGAACCAAAGGCTAGTATTGTCTTGATGTGAAAAACAGAATGCAACTTACCTTGATATCCTTGCGTAAAACAAGCTTTGAGAGCTTAAAATGGGCAGTAGGCCCAGAAGGTAAGCCAATTATTAGGAGAGCATCTACAAGATTATAACAATAGCTGACAGTTAGATATATTAACAAAAGGACACGAAGTGGAAGATAACACTTCAGAGACTTTACTAACAATCTAAAAGTTTTTGTCATCGGAAACAAAGCCAGAGGGAGCACTAGTAACACAACAATTCTAGAGAACCCTTCAAATAGAAACAGAACCAACCTGGTTCTCTGCGATTGGTGTGAACAACAATTAGAGAAGTGAAGTCCTTCTTATTCGCGTACTCTACAATCTGCAACCAAAGTTAAAAAGCATCAACATATTAAAAATGGAAGGGGGGAAGGAGGGGAGGGGGGATTCTAAAAGAAAGCACCTTTTTCAAGTCATATGTTCCTCTTTTGTAGTAGGTTGCATTTGGGATCACAGAAAGTAGTTCCTTTATAAACTCAGGCCCCCTCTGCAGACCCGAAACACAAAAAACTGTAAATCACCAATAACCAAAACAAAGAATTCCCTTACCACATCAAATTCGGAATGCTGTAAAAAGCGGGGACAACGGAAAAATACGTACAGAAGAATGGAAACGGCAAGTAGTGATTAATATCTTTGGATTCATTTCGCGCTTTAAAATCGAACTGAATTCATCGGCATCATTTCCAGCAAACAGCTGCAATTGAACACATAAAACAAAGCCGAAATCAAGCAAACCATCATTCGATTTCCCACGCATAAAAAACAAAATTTATTCACATTTGCTACGTTGTAAGCCAATAAAACACAATCGAAAGGTGCAAAAACGAACCTCTTCGTCGTCAGGCTTACAAATAGTCTCATCGACTTCCCTGGTGTTCTCAATCGTCTTGGGAATCTTCTTCGCCGGCGGCTACAGAGTGCAATGAACAACACCAATTAGCTAATTAATCCAAAATTAAACATCAATTAACAATAAAAATCCCAATTTCTCAATTCAGAATTCATAAATTCGTAAAATTACCTCCTCGCCGAGCTCGAGAGCGCGCTTCTCGGCGGCGTCGCGGGCTTTGGTCTTCTTGCGCTTCTCGAGCTTCTTCTGCTGCTTGAGCTTGGCGTGCACCGCCGACCTCTTCTCCTTGTTCTTTATCATCGACGGCAGAATCTCCATCTTCTTCTCCGGCGGCGGTTCTTCTCCTCCTCCTTCGCTTTCGCTTCGCTTCCTTTTATTGTTATCGCCTCCCATTTTCGCAGTTGCCGAATCGATACCGCTGGTAGCTCAGATGTCAGATCACCTTTTTCGCGCTAGGGTTTTTGTTCGGCCACTACGATAGCAGCTAGGGTTTATCCAGTTACTGCGTGCTCCTATCCGCACCGTATTTCGCTCTTCTGTTTTTAACCTTTTAACTTTTAAACCTTCGAACAAAAAAAAAAAAAAAAAAACTTGTAAACCGGTAATTAGCTATTTTATTTAACTTTTGTTTTGTTTGGGGCTTTTGCTCATTTAACTTTCGTCATCAAATTTTACGTTGTACTCTTTCTTCTTTTTTTCTTTTTTCTTTTTATTTTTATTTATTTTTATTTTTAAACAAACCATATTATCAATATTCTATATTAAAACCTACTCCAATCTTAGGGGAAAATTCAAATTTTAGGTTCTAAACTTACCCTAACTTGCTCCAACCATTGGGCAAATATGAGTTTTTAACGCAAAACTCATTTTTGGGACAAATTTAGGCTAGAATTGCCTCTTGGTTAATGGGGCTGGCCCACTATATATGTGTATTTTTTAGTTTTATATTTATAAATTCACTGAATCCAACATTTAAGATCTAATATGACCAAATCCAATGATAAAAAATAAAAAAATAAAATTCTTTTATGTGTTTCATATTCTTTCATAGGGTCACGAGTTTCATGGTGTTGGTTTAGTGATTTTTAAATATTTATCAAAATTTAAATATGTTTAGGTTAAAATGTTCAGAAAATTAAATTAGGATAGTTTACATTATTGTTTTTTTAAGTTACTTTAAAAAAAATATCCTAAATTCATTGTTTAATAATCTCGGATTAAAAATTTAACCCATAAAGATTAGAGGAGAAAAATTGTTTCTTGGTTAAAAAATTTAGATTTTAACCAAAGGGTTGGAGATGGTCTAAGTGAGAGGAGGTGAGTTAAGCTTTATAATGGCTCTGATACCAATATTATAAACTCTACTTCTTTCTCAATTGCACAATAACTTGTATTACAGAGAACTATTACAACACCAACAACTCCTTTTAATCCCTCAGCTACATATTCATACAACATGTACTATTAATATGATGCCGACGCGTGGCATCCTAGCAGCTAGTCATAATGTGGTTTAAATTTTCCTTTGATGAACATCGAACTTAAGACTTCTAATTTACAAGTGAAAAAGAATATTACTAGACAATAGTACTGCACCTTATATTTTTATTTTAGCCAATTTATACGCCTAAATTTTCATAAATATCCAATTTTTTGCACGGCCTATTTAAAATTTCATCTATTTTTTTGTTCATATTTATCATGTAATTAACATGTGAACCACTTAAAATGGCAAAAAACATAACTTTATAGCAACAGATACGTTATTAGACAAGACGAAGGAGAATTAGGTTTGCAAGAGTGAGTTTTAGTGCGGCAAAAAATCGTATTTACTTTAGACAAAAAGTGAATAGGGATCACGTGACAAACACCAATTAAATCTTGGGAGTTTTAACGAAAAGCCCGGTACTGTTCACTTTAACGAAAAACCACATTTTTACACTAAAAAGTCAAACTTGGTACTATTCACTTTACCCTTTATTTTGTCCTTATCGTTCAAACTCAAAGTTTTCAAGCAATTTTCATTAATTTTTCTTTAAATCTTAGGCATAATCTGACATAAGCCCATTTTTGTAAAGCCACATTAAAATTAAGACCAATTTTGTGTTATTGTTCAAATAGATCCAATAACTAAAGGGGTGTGATATCCATACACTTATTTTTACTTCTCTCACACCCTTTTAATTTTCAACCGTCGGATCGGATGAATTGAAGAAGATCAAATGACAGAAATTAACAAGGGGTGTGTGAGAAGTAAAAATGGATGTGTGTATAACATACCCCTAACTAAAACTCCGCATTAGCTTAATTATTTTAATTTGCACCTTAGGCATATAAATTGTAGGAAGTACAATTAATCCCTTCACTATAGGATTATTTGTGGTTGAACTAATTCATTATTTGTGACACTTAGTACTAAGATTTAGTGGTATTCATGACACACCTCGATCCTAGAATCAAGGTGTGCTGGCCGTCACGTGGGCGTGACGTAACCAAAAGTGCGACGCGGAAGCAATAGATAAGAGAAATACGAAGGAAATAAAACCAACTACTAGTAATAATAACCAACTAACATGCTAGAGTGAGTTTAAGTGTGAAACACACATTTAGAGCATAAGTACTAGGTGCAGTCAAGTAGGACCATAACTAAATTACAACACCCGAAGGTGAGTCCTACATTGATGTAGTCTGTCAGTATGCCGTGGAAATCCTTATGGGCCACCAACACCGCTAACTAGAACCTGGAGGGGCGCAAAACAAAATTGAGTGGGTCAGTAAAACAAAGCTTTTCGAAAACATTTCAAATAATAACATTTCTAACCCCTCGCTGTAAAATCTGTATACTTTCCTAGAAAATAACATAATATGCATATAATTCTTCAAATATCTCAAATCACCAATCTTTATAAAAAACCAGAAAGAATGCCATGCCATAAGCGTCAATAACAAAATAAGGATGCAACATTATAACAGATGAAATAAGGAATCAACCGGAGACCCTGCAGTTGGTCCTGTACTGTTAATTCTATAGCTCAATATCCAACCAACATGAGTCACCACAGTGACTTGTACGGCGCTACTCTGCACATACATCGGAACTACCTGAAGTAGTCTGTACGATAAGAAAGGTGTAAGAATACGCTCTAGTGCTTCTCACATCAACAACTGTATAATAATCTAAAATCACCTACAAGTCGGAACCACCTCTCATGGTTTGTTCAACATGTCGGAACCCTCTAATGGTCTGTATGACATGCACCTACTTGGATCCAAGGTGAGCGTGTGGTGCGGGGTGAATAATATAAGCACTAACATCGGGGGTGCAGGTTGTGAGCTCTCAACACAATTCACATCAATAAACCATATGAATAACATAAAACTCACCTGATACTCACATGTGTGTCCACAGCACCAATTCACATATATGCATCAAATACTAATTCATATATTTCATATAGTATGCATGCATGGCATTTTAAAACATACTTTCATTTAAATTCAATTTCTGGGAAAAATCAGTAGTATATAGGTAAATACAGAAAATACTGCCCACTCACTGGTATGTCGAAGGGTCGTAACCCCCGTGATGTCCTTGAATGCGCTCGTCCTCGGGATAGGTATCACCGGAGAAAATCCAAGAAAAACCGGCCAACTTCGAACCCTACGATGCCGACGTCCAAAACCTTCAAACTAAGTACTCCGAGCTTCCTTGGAACCTCACTAAGCTCCCTGTAAGCTTAGAATTCCCTTTTTGGCGTCGATCCGTGAAGATTTGAGGGTTTGCTGCCTTGTCCGTACAATTCGAAGGGAGGAAGAGAGAGTGAACTGCGAGGGAGGAGAGAGGGCACCGGGTGAGGGTATGTCCCGTGTGTGTGTGTGTGGTCCACCCAAAACAACCATACTTTAATTCCCTAACCACACAAATTGTAAACAACTCTTAATCCAACTTGATTTTAAAACTTAGGAAAGTATACAATAATCAACTTATGTGTCACACGTACCTTAGTCACCTTAAGGGTAATTCCGTCAAATCACATCCACCATAACTGAATTTTCGGGACGGGCTGTGACAATTCAACTTTATTTGTGATTGAGAGATTAAATTCGATTATCGCCAAAGACAAATTCGAACCAAATTATTATAGGCAACCCGTTGTAAGGCTCAACCAACTCAATGACATAACTAATATGGCCTATGTTGCTTCAGTTTGTTTCATCCTTTTTTTTTTTTTCCTTTTTCTAAACTATTCCCTCTCTTAGACCATGAAATCAAAATTATTTCTCAACATCACCCAAAAAAAAAAAAAAAAAATTATTTCTCATCAAATCCTCCTTTTTATCTCTCTTCTTTCACGAATTGTAGGGTGATGATTCTTGTGTTCCTATCTCCAAATTGTGAGAGAAGACTCTTTAATTGGGGCCTAAATCGTCGTTGGATGGAGGAGACCCTTGGCACGTGATAGACCACCTTTTCCAGGTGATCAAATCTCTAATGGCCTACTCTTTAGTGATATGTGCTCAACTAAGACCACTAGACAAGAGTGCTCCACTGAGATCACTAAACCAGGGTATTCTATACTAAGACCATTAGACAAGGGTGCTCTACTAAGACCACCAGACTAGGGTGCTCTACTGAGACCACCAGACTAGGGTGCTCTACTGAGACCACCAGACTAGGGTGCTCTACTGAGACCACCAGACTAGGGTGCTCTACTGTGACCACCATACCAGGGTGCTTTATTGAGACCACTAGACCGCCTCTCTAGAGCACTTTACAGATATACTACTATTGAATTAAGACTCGTTGACTCAGACTAGATATTTGTTGGTCTAAATATTTATTGGGTGTATAGGAAGAAGCCACATCACCTCTTCTTTGACGCCATACACTTGACCTTCCTTAGGATGGTGGCTTTTGTCTATATAAGGCCATCTCCAACCGAAAGCTGGCCAGATGGCTCGTTTTGTCCCTCTGGCCCTTCAAAAAATTAATATTTTAATGAACAGTGCAGTGCCATATTTCTTACCATCTCCAACCGAGGGCCAAAGGGTCATAGGGCTTGTTTTAGCTTTGTCACAAAAAACCATCTCCAACCAAGGGCCAAAGGGTTATAGGGCCAAACATAATTTATTATTTAAATTTAAAAGCTACAACAACTTAAATTAAATGTAATATAATTAAATATTTAAAATAAATTGTGAAAAAACTTACTTTGTCGTAGTAATTGGCGCCGCTTTCTTGTAGACTTGCGGCGGTTAACAGTTGTATGTTAAATTAATTTTTTAATTTAAGTGTCCAATTACTAGTACAACTTAGTTTGAGATAGTTACATGTATAAATGCACATTTACCATCTATAATAGGAAGCTTATATTTGGGGCACCCATTATATTTGTCCCACAACGGGAGAGAATTGAGCAAGCAAAAGCTTGCATGTGTGGCACCCAATATATTTGTCCCACATCAGTTGTGGGAGAGGTTTGAGCAATCAAACATGTTTATAAAATCAACATCCCCACATAGAACCAATCACCTTTCTAGGCCTTAATTAAATATTCTTTTTAAATTTTTGGACCAAAAAAAAAAAACTGTATATAAAAAAAAAATTTCAAAAATAACGGCTAGCTGACGTCGTTGAGATTCAAAATTTTTAGCTCGGCCCGGGGTCGGCTGATTAGCTCATTTGGGCTACCCAGTCGGCCCTTTGGCCCTTTTTGTCAAGTGGGGTCCACGAGCCCTTTGGCTTGGCCCTCGGTTGGAGACGATTTTAGGGCCATTTTCAACCCTCTAACCCTCTGGACCATTCGGTTGGAGATGGCCTAATGAAAAGGAAGACGGAGGAGAGAGGATGACTAGCTGGATGAAAAAAAGCCTACTGTTCTTTGGCTTCACCATGCCAACTAGAAGCTTTGAGCCGTTTCATGTAGCATTTGTAACCTCACACAAATATATATACATATGACAGTTGACATAGCCCTTTAAGTTAACCTCTTAATTTTGAGCGTTAACAAGCATCGATTGCAAACATCATCATGCATAATTTTTCAGGTCGACGGGCCGAGGGCCCACTCCAACAACACCGATATTGTCCACCATCTGCACAATCCTCAAGTGTGAGATTTTATCACAAAATGCCTCAGTGTTAGTTAGAGAGGGGTATTTCTATTTAAACTGCTATTCTCTTCTCCCTCTGTCCGATGTGGGACAAGCATCGATTGCAAACATCATCATGCATTTAGTGGAATTTTTCAGGTCGACGGGCCGAGGGCTCACTTCAACAACACCGATATTGTCCACCACCTGCACAATCCTCAAGTGTGGGATTTTATCACAAAATGCATCAGTGTTAGTTAGAGAGGGGTATTTCTATTTAAACTGCTATTCTCTTCTCCCTCTGTCCGATGTGGGACAAATGAGGGTTCCAACACTCCCTCGCACGTGAAACCCCATTTTATGGGTCACACGTGGAAATCTACATCAAGGGGACCCACCCAATCACGTGGCAGTACGGGCCCGTCCCCTGACTCTGATATCAAGTGGAATTTTTCAGGTCGCCGGACCGAGGGCCCACTTCAACAACACCGATAATGTCCCCACTGAACCACCTGGACAATCCCCAGGTGTGGGGTTTTATCACAAAAGGCCTCGGTGTTAGTTAGAGAGGGATATTTCTATTTAAACTGCTCTTCGCTTCTCCCTCTGTCCGATGTGGGACAAATGAGGGTTCCAACTTATTTGCTCTATGTACGTATCATAAAGGTAAAAACAAAATTGGCAAGGTGGTACAAGTTCCCTTTGTAATTGTCTATTTGATGCATCCACTTCACATAACAACCCAAGTTATGGGTTGCCAAACAGTAAAGCCAGAAAGAAAGAGTTTAGAGGTTGCAAAGTTCTGCTTCTTATTTCAATTGGTTAGCCGTGCTTACAACATTTGATACGACCAGTGCGGAAAAAAGTTAAAAATCTCAACATTTCAGAAGGGTTATCTGTTTACATCAAGGGGCATGCCTTGTGGCGTTGGACCAGATTCTGGATCTTGGTCAACTGCTTGTGTCTGCTTGATCACCATTTCCTTTTGATCGTTGCTTTTACCCCACAGTAAAATGTACATGCCAATTATGACAGTAACAGATCCCACCATGCTGATAAATTAAATAAGGCCACAAATTAATTGGCAACGGGTTAATACGAAGATAATTAAAATTAATGATATATGTAAACATTCAACATTAAACATAATTGAGTGAATTACCTTCCGAGGTAAATTTGTTCATGCAAGAAAGAGAAGTCCAACATGGCCACAAATATCTGGGTGGCGGGGGTAAATGCTGCTGTGAAGAGTGCACCCCTTTGTTTCACACACCTTGACATCCCTACATAGCATAACCCTGATCCTACTGCTCCCTGCAATGTCAACACACATGAAACCCTAATTAGTTCTTGAAATAATATTCTAGACTATAGTATGGATTACAAAATGAAATCGAAATTACCGAACACATCCACTAGCTGTTAAACAACCACTAGACCTAAAGCTTATGTTGTATGGAAATATTGACCTATAACAATATTGTATATCAAGGATACACCTTTCTCGCGTGCATGTTCATCTTGTACGTGGAGAGACGGACTATTAGGGGAGAAAGAAACATATAGGTGCAGCCATGACAACATGTTAAACAACCAGTAAACCCTAAAAACTTAATTTGTTAGAGAATGAGCACCAACAATATGTATGAAAATACTAAACCCTAAAAGCTGCTTGAGTTGTCTCGGAGGGAGATTCTGTTTTAGGCAACCATTATAGCCTAACGCTCAAGCTTACATTAGCTAGGAAAGATTTGAACGGTGAATATTGGAGAGATGCGAAAGAAAATACTCACAGCATATACGACACTCAAGATCTCCAACTTCCCCTTGAGAATCCACATTGACATAATGATGTGCCTCTGGGTTATGAAGCACAAGATGGCGGATTGAATGGCACCGAAGAAGGACAATATCGCGGTGCTAGAGTACTGAAAAGGGTAGCTCTTGCCGATCTTTGCTTGGATGAGAAACCACGATGACCACAAGAGGCAGCCTGATGCCAAAAATGCTGAACCAGCCCACCTCTCAGTCATTTTAGCTGTTGATGAAGCCATTGTATTGGCATGGTTTTGCATTTGATGTGTGGATTCTGAATGTTGGTTGGTTAGTGGCATTCCTTTGTATAAGATCAATGATACAGCTCCACCAATACATATGAAGGCACCCAGGATTTTAGCTATCCCATCCTTTCTCTTTATGTTCACTTTCTCTAGACTGCAAAATCAAGTCCTAAAAATTGAAGTTATAATTCCATTAACAACATGTTTACCTACTTAGAATGCGAGAAATTGTGAATGGGGGAAGTCGGGCACATGAGATAGAGGGAATGAGTATATTTTATCACATACTTTTTTATTACGTCTGTATTAGTAAACATAGAGGAAGTCAGGATTCCAAATTATATATTCCAATACCCACTTCAGATAATTAATCAGACTTAAAACTTATTCTTTGTACTTTACCCAAATGGTAGAGCCAATAGGAAAGTGTAGACAGGCACCATGTTGATGAATGCACAGGAATATGTAGCAGAGGTGTATTGAAGTCCAAGAAGAAATAAGTATTGTGTGAAAGTTACCCTGAAAGACACAAGTATTTACCACAAAATTTCACAAAAAGATAACAACTCAAATGAAAAAACATACAAATATAAAATCTGAGAAACCGTATCAATTGTAAATACTATTACTAACCCAATAAGAGCACTGATGAAAAGGAGGCATAATATTCGAGTTGTAAGCTCCGGTCTGCTTTTGCTGCAAGAAAACTAACTATACGTTTAGTATACTAGTGGCGCAAATAAAACTACATATACCATATTTACTGATCATATTTTTTATAGAGATAAGATTGACTCGATAGTCAGTGTTCTCTACGTGGAAGATATCTAATATGATTCATGTAGCATTAAACATAAGTAATAACTCAAGTAAATATAGGTTTTACCTTTCCCAAAAGAAGGCAATGGGTGTCAAGAAAGCAGCAGAAACCGACTGTCGATAAGTAACAATTACCAAACCGTTTAATCCTCCATCAAGAGTCTTCTTAAGAAGAACATTTACAATAGCTAATGCAAGGTTAATGACCAGCATGACAATAACAAGCTTCCATTTTCCCCAGCAATTCATCTTAACAATATATAAGTATACTGTGATTCAAAGCATAATGTTGTAAGTTATTAGACTCGTTATAGGCTTATATATACTTATAGGTGAACCAACCAGCTGCTTCCCTCCTACATATGAGGATATAAATGGTTAAAATTCTTGGCATCATTTCAACAGATTGATGCAATCAACATGCAATTCTTTATAATATTTTCATCCCTTTTAGATGTCTTTTTACTGCAACATTTTTTATTAAGTTAAGCAAAGAATCAATTACTATATGTGGCCTCAGATAAAATATATTTCAATTTATTTTTTTTATGTTACTTCATTGTAACTAATTAAGAGTATTCTTCTTGAACACTGTTTTACTTCTTGACATTATTTTACAATTCAAATATCATAATAGAAATTGTTTATTCTCTTTATTATCATCTAAAAATCATTGATGACAAAATTCATTTAGTTTGAAATCCGTTCAGTAATCCGTAGGAATCAAACAAATTGACGTTTTATCATGAAAAGTTACTTATTAACATAATCGTCAATTTGTTCATCTCATATAGATGGCTAAAGTACTCCAAATTGAATGAATTTTTCTACAAATGATAATAAAGAGAATGACAGTTCAAATTGTACAATAAAATTATGTCACAATATCGTTGAAGGAAGAACATCACTCCTTACATATAAGAAGCAAAGCATTTTGACTATTATTCTTGCCATCTAGTTTTTTCTTTTCTTTTGAATAATTCATTGCAAATTAATCTGGAAGAAACAATACTGCATCAATGAGCATCTTCTCAAAAACTACTAGTGGTTGATATGATGGCACACTATCATTTCTTCAAAGTAGTATCTAATACTTCCATGTAAGAATGCAATATTGCATTATTTGGATGACAAAGTATTGTTCATTGCTATTGCATTGTTTTGAAGAACAATATGTCACATCTTAAAAAAAAGATATAACCCAAATATAAAGCTAATGGTTATTGCTAGCTGGGTAATTGACACGCCAATTATTTTGTTATTTAACTCAAAAAAGAATGTTGCTGATGTATGTTTAGGCGCGTCATATAGCCAAACACATGCTGAAAATGGTAATATACTTTATATTATATATTTATATAATGTATGAGAACGAGAACTTTAATGAAAAGCTCATGGTACTGTTCACTTTAACGAAAAATTATATTTTTACACTAAAAAGTTAATCCTGGTACCGTTCACTGTACCATTTATTTTGTCATTGTCGTTAAAATTCAAAGTTTTCAAGCCATGTTCATTAGTTTTCCTTAGTAATATTCCAGAGTCCATTTGATATATGTGTGAAAGCATATGTCTATGCAATGCACATAGAGGCCTTTCTTTACATCACATTTTAAAAGTTTTTTTTTTTTTTTTGATAGTTAACCCTAATGATCCGAATTTTTATCAAGTACAAAGTTATTATTGTAGAGATATAAATTAACCACATCCAATAGGATAAAGACACTGGACAGTATGCTCAATATGACTGTCTTACCTTTGACGTCGTGAGTAGACCACAAATCACCTCAAGGGAATAAGACATAGTCTGCCCTAGGGTAATGAGCCTTTATGCCACTAAAAAACCATGGACTCTCCGAGCTATCCATAGTACAAGTCAAGTCATAGGTTCTCCAGGCCATCAATACATATATTATGAGATCTCCGGCCCGCCCATAATTATCGTCAAATTGATTTTCGACAAAATAAAAAAGACATAAAAGGTAGAACTGTAACTATAGAATACGACCCTAATCGAAATGCATACATTTGTCTCATACACTATGAGGATGGTGAGAAAAGATATATTTTACTTTAGGTTTTGCCATTGGGTCATACCTGGCCCACTGGTGGCAGGACACCGATTCTCCGAAGTTTCCCTTTAGGTGTTCGACGCGACTATGCTATTACCAACAGGGACATTTAAGATTGCGGAGACTGGCCTGCATCATCAAGGACTGCCTAATATGCTCTACAGCCCCCCATTCCTAGTTGCTAAGGTTTAGTCTCTATAAATAGCTAGGTCAAAGAAAAGAAAATGTAATCGCCACTTACGACTCATAACTCTCTCAAGTTCTCTTTTTTATCTCCACTCCTTAGGCATCAGAGGCATGTGGCAGACACCTTTCCTTATTTAGAATAGAGAAAATCACGAATCGAGAAAGTCGAAAATAGGAAAGAGACAAAAGGGATAACTAGTGTTACTGAATATCTAGGTTTATTTTTTAAGAGGGTGATGTTATCCACACGCTCATTTTTACTTCCTACACACATTCCTTGTTAACCTCTGTCCATTAGTCATATTCAATTCATTCAATTCGATGGCTGCAAATTGAGAAAGGTGTATGAGATTTATAGATTAAAAAAAGGTGTGTGGATAGCACCACCCTTTCAAGAAACCATAATAGTTTTGATACCTACGTGTAACCTATAGGAAGTCAGGACTCGTAACAATTGTTTTTTTTGGTCAAACAAGATTACTTCCATTAAAAACTAGAACAAGGCCCAAAAAGAGCCAACAAAATAAAAATAGATAATGTAAAAGGCCTAAGCAAAAGAGGAGCAATAACCCATGATACAATGGGAGTCCTTCACAAGCTTAGGCCCGAAGGCAGTAAAAACAAACAACAAAAAAACCCTAACCTAAAGCAGCTTAGGCGATCACATACTCGGAGGAAGACATAATCAAAACCGAGAAAGTAGACATCGAATTTAAGTCCCCTTCACATACCCTTGCAAATATATACAAACAAAGTACCTTATGGATATAAAAGAGGCTACGGGGCTGTAGACATCAAAATTTCGGTGAAACAAATGTTCACCAATGCATTAAAGTTTCGGCGTGCTAGGGCATACGTGGCATGCACCACATGTCGCACAAATTGTACATGTGGCATGTGACTCAACAAAATCGGACGAGTCATCAAGAAGGACACGTGTCAACACTTGGCATAAAGGAATTATTTGATTGTAATTAAATTAAATCAAATATTAATTGATTGAGACAAATCACGGACTGGGCCACAAATCGATTATTGGTTTTTTCGTTAATCAAGCCCACAATAGAGCCCAAATCCATCAGTGAGCAAGGCTTGGAGAGTCTATAAATAGGAGGTTCCAAGACAAAGAAAATGGTCCAGAAATCATTTCATGTCCAAACGCTTAAGCTTTGAAATTCTAAAACTCTAAAGCACTCAAACCCCATAAACACTCAAACACTCAAGAAGACTTGGAAAATCCTTCGTGTTCTTCGTCAAATCCCGTGAAGAACCACCAAGCACCCCTACATATGCCGGTTCCTTCATTGCCAAAAGCCAAAACCTTGTGGCATTCGTTCATCCAAGATCAAGTCATCGGGACCCTTGGATCAACAACACTGCACATCTACACATTTCTGAGATCGAATCAGATGATCAAGTTGTAAAGAGATTGTAACCCTACAAATTCATTAATACAAACAATTATTTTTCTTGTCTCATTTACCGTAGGAAATTCATGTTTGCAAATTTGGCACGCCCGGTGGGACCATCTCTATCTCTCATCTCTTTCTCCATTTAGAAGTCAAGACATCTAAGCACACTCAAAATTCAATGGCATTAAAGAAGGGACAAGCCGTTCTTGCAACCAAGAGAATAACCATGAGCACTTATGCTGCAAGTGGAGAATCCGTTAGCATCACAACTCAGAGCAAGGCAAAAATGGTTGCCACTCTTCAACATGCCACTTCAAAGTTGGTGCTATTGAGGAAGTAAGGGGAACGTTAGAGGAGCGAGACCGTCATCAGCCTGACCTCGTTGGGCACACTAAAGCATGCTGCTATGGCACACACGAGGACACCTCAGAATGGTGAGCAAGGTTCGTTCATGTCAAAAGGTTCACGAGAGCACTCATTGTCTTTGTTAGCACCAACCAGCAACCGCTGCACATAGACTTTGTTAGCACCCTCGATGTTTGGAGGAGAGTCACATCCTTTGGTTGCGCTAGTCATGACCACTAACGCCACCTCCATTGAGGATCAACTTGCATAAATGAATGAGACGATCATGAAGTTGACAAAGATCATTGAGAAGAAAGACGTGTAGATTGCTACGCTCATGAGTAGGTTGAAATCGCAGCATGATGGAGAAGTCGACCCTGACCTAAAGAAGAATCAGCATGACGAAGAGTATGGCGAGGAAGAAGGGCATCATATTGACAAAGTTGGAGGGAAACAAAAGCCATAGTCTGAAGCTACATCAATGGGCTCTTTTTCCATCCAAGAACTTTGTTGGTACCATATTATATTGGGCCTCGTTACTTGGGCTTCCAGACATTGAGCCCATGATTTATGTAAAAGGGGAGGAGCCCTTAGTCTATAAAATGGACTCCTTACCCTCACAATCCTGAGGCCTCACATCCCTAAATAGAGGCTCTCATATTCAGAGCAACCCTATCACAAACAGAGAAACTCTCTCAAACTCTCTCTTTCTCTGGGGGACTCCCCATCACACTTGTAATCCATACATTCATATAGAGAAATACAATCAAACATCAGTGTGGACGTAGCTTAAACATTGGGGTGAACCACGATACATCTTATGTTCTTTACTTTCTTGTAGATTCATGATCGAATTTACGTTGTTCCAAGATCCCTCCGGTTTTGTGCATCAACATTTGGCGCCGTCTGTGGGAATCGACATAAAAAGCTATGTCGGTTTTCTCTCAAATTTTCATCTCACCACCGTGAAACCTTCACAACCTCACCATTGTCCACCGTGGATATGCAAAACCCAAGAGACGCCCAACTCTCTCTCTCCGTCTGTCTCAGTAATGGAAAATATCGAGCACAAACATGTGGAAGTAAGATGACTCAAGCTTCACGTAGCTGAAATCGGAAGCGGTCCAAAGGCTGTGGTTTTCCTTCATAGATTTCCAAAATATGGTACACGTGGAGGCGTCAACTAGTTGATTTGGCAAACAAAGGCTATCGGGCAATAGCCATTCATTTCATGGGCTATGGACTGGCTAATCCTAAAAAGGACACCCTCATTGATCTTGTCCACGATGTCGTAGCCCTTTTGGATGCTTTGGCCATTAACAAGGCTTTTCTTATTGGGAAAGATTTTGGAGCACTACTTGCATACTTAGTAACTGCTCTCCACCCGGAGCGTATATCTGGTGTCGTTACACTAGGTATTCCTTTCACGCTACCAAGTCCCTTTGTTGTCCAAAATCATCTCCTTCTTGAAGGATTCTACATATCAAGGTGGCAGAAACCTAAGAACCAAACAGGAAAGCAGGAAAGCAGGAAAGTAGGAAAGTACGCCGAACGTGTCGGTGCCGGAGCTCTAGTCCACCTCTCCGCTGTCCTTGAATACCTTATCGCTGAGGTCGACAAATAGTTTCGACCAGAGAAGTTCAGAGGATTCCAACCCAAGTCTCCGATGAAGAAACCAGTCTCATCTCTCTCTTTCGGTCCCTGCTCATAAAAGAGCCCTAAAGATTCTTTCTTTTTTACAACAAGTTCGCAGTGCTCCAGCCGGCGACGATCAGCAACGATGCGCTCCAGATTACGCCGGACTTCGCCACAAACTTCACCCTCAACAACCGCTCAGGTAGAGTCTTCTACAACCACTCTTTCACGCTCTGGGAAGATTCAGGTTCAAGTTCTTCCGATCCCGCAGCAAACGGAAGCCACATGGCGTCTTTCAGTTCGTCACTCCTCATTAGCGTCTTTCATCCCAACAGTTCTGCCATCCCTAACGAGGGTCTGTCGTTCCTCATCGTGCCGGATATGACCCTCCCGGTGACCAGTCACGGCCAATACCTCGGTTTGCCTGACGCACCACCGACGACGATCCCAATAACCACCTTCTCGCCGTCGATCTCAGCGACGATAGTGCCTTCGCCGTCAAATGGGCCATCCAGAACTATCTATGCCCTGGCGATGCTGTCATCTTCCTCCACGTTTACCCCACCAACGGGCTCTACGGCGCCGACTGGGTAACCACCGACGTCTCCATCTCACGACTTCCCAGGTCCCAGGACTCTTAGGGACTCTCTGGAGGAAGAGGAGGACACTTGGACCCGCTGTCTGCCGAAGCCAGTTGAACTACAGTTTCTATTGTCTCTCATCGAATTCAATCGAACAGAGAAAGTTTGAGTGGTTGGGGATAGATCCACCATCCAAGCCCAGATCTTTCTTTGCAATGGCGCACCACAAAACCAAGCTATTATGAAATACCGCATGTGCCCAAGGGAGCCTTCAACGAACAGATCAAAAATATCTGATTGTGGGCGTTCAGATTCCGCTGGGACGCGGATTGGCTTTTGGGCAGAAGTACTCAAATGACGAAATGGTGGCATTTGCTCTCTATGGTAACGGTGCGGCCAAGCATGATTACAACTGGTCACATGCTGCCATCTCCACTGTCTGGGGGAAGATAGAGATGTGAACTTTATTATCAGGCAAAATGGCTTTTGTCGACCACCAAAGAAGATGACCACCAACAATGAAACTTTCATCATGAAAGTGAGTAGATGTTCCATGCCCATTTTCTGAAAAAAAAACCACGGGAAAAGCGGAGATAAGATTCTTTTCTCATAACAACTCTATTATTATTCCCTGTCATCTGCCAAAAGAAAAAAGAAAAGAGCTTTACTATCAAAGTATGAGAGACCATGCCTGCTGACCAAACTTGCCTCCACGTGAAGGTTTCCTCCAACAGCTAGACCGCTGAGGTTGATGTGAAGGGAGAAATCTCGCTGTTGCCAAGTCCCAGCAGTTTTTTTTTTTTTTTTTAATGATGTGATTTACTTTTCTTATCTTTTGAAGACATCTATATAGCCCCACCAGAGGGTAAACATAAATAAATAAAGAAGGCAGCATGCCAAAAAAAAAAAAAGCGCAAAATGTCGGCAAGCCCAAAATAGTGAGCTGGAATGTTATGTGGGGGGCGAAGGCCTATATGCCCAAAAGAGCCAGGCCCTATGGCTTCAAACTCCAACCTCTATTCCTCCACTTAAGGTTCACCCTCTATTATAACCAACCAGGTGATCAAAAGTACGTCCAAAACTCCAAAATCATTCGGCAGCCTGCCGCTATTATCACCAACTAGGTGATCAAAAGTACGTCTAGTACTCCAAAATTATTCAGTAGGCTACCGTTATTATCACCAACCAGGTGATCAAAAGTACAACCTGTCCTCCAAAAAATCATACATGAGCATCACTCATGATAATCACCATCATACATGAGCCTCACTCATGTCAATCATACATAAACATTCATGAGCATCACTCATGTTAGTCATACATAAACATTCATGAGCATCACTCATGTCAACATTCATGAGCATCACTCGTGTCAACATCCATGAGCATCACTCATGTTAATCAACATAAACATTCATGAGCATCACTCATGTCAATCAGCTTCGAAAGCTTCATTTACAAAGCTCTAGCTTCGAAAGCTTCATTTATAAAGCTCCAGCTTCAAAAACTTCATTTACAGAGCTCCAGCTTCGAAAGAGTCATTTACTTCGAAAGCTTCATTTATAGAGCTCCAGCTTCGAAAGCTTCATTTACAGAGCTCCAGCTTCGAGAGCTCCAGCTTCGAAAGCTTCATTTACAAAAGCTCCAGCTTCGAAAGCTTTATTTACAAAGCTCCGACTTCAAAGCTTCATTTACAAAAGCTCCAGCTTCAAAGCTTCACTTTCAAAGCCTCACCTATAAAACTTCACTTTTAAAGCTTCACCTACAAAGCTTCAGTGCATGGTATACAAAGACCGCCTCCGAACAATTGCCACTTCGGCCCATACATGGATTGAATTTAAAGTCTCCAGCCAACATACTCTATTGACTGAAGACTTAGGGGACTACACTATATACCATATATTGGGCTTCCGCAACTGGGCCTCATGAAAAATACTTAGGGGACTTAGCCCATTATTTATGTACTGAGAAGCGAACCCTTATTCAATAAAAGGGACTCCCTCACTTTCATTAGAAAGCACCAATTATTCATGTATTAAGGAGCGAACCCTTATTTTATAAAAGGGACTCCCTCACCTTCATTAGAGAGACTCTTAGCCCATCACTTATGTATTGAAGAACGAACCCTTATTCTATAAAAGGGACTCCTTCACCTTCATTAGAGAGCATCGCCACCAGCTGAGCAACCGCCTCGCCGCGAGCATCACTCCTAACCCATCACTTATGTATTGAGGAACGAACCCTTATTCTATAAAAAGGACTCCCTCACCATCATTAGAGAGCATCACCGCCTGCTGAGCAACAGCCTCGCCATGAACATCAACTATAGCCCATCATTTATGTATTGAGGAGCGACCCCTTATTCTATAAAAGAGACTCCCTCACTTTCAACGCCACAAGCCGAGCCAACCAAGACAACATAAGCCACAAGCCGAGCAGTCTCGCAACATGTGCTACTTCTAGTTGAGCATCATTTCACATTGAGCACCGCCTTATATCGAGGATCAGTTCTGGACGACATCTAGTTACTTCGGCCCACACATGGACTGAATTTCAAGTCTCCAGCCAAAAGTCTATCTTGACTGAAAACTTGGGGGACTACTGTTGGTACCATATTATATTGAGCCTCGTTACTTGGGCTTCCAGACATTGAGCCCATGATTTATGTAAAAATGGAGGAGCCCTTAGTCTATAAAAGGGACTTCTCACCCTCACAATTCTGAGGCCTCACATCCCCAAACAGAGGCTTTCATATTCGGAGCAACTATCTCACAAACAGAGAAACTCTCTCAAACTCTTTCTTTCTCTAGGGGACTCATTTTCACACTTGTAATCCATACATTCATACAGAGAAATACAATCAACATCAGTGTGGACATAGCCCAAACATTGGGGTGAACCACGATACATCTTGTGTTCTTTACTTTCTTGCAGATTCACGGTAGGATTTACGTCATTCCAAGACCCCTCCGGTTTTGTGCATCAACAAACTTTAAGACATTATCACAAATACCATCAAGGCACAATATGGAGGCACTTTGAAGGATGCACTGATGTACTTGAAGCCATACACCAAGAGGATTGATAGCTTGCAGATGCCGACGGGGTACCAACCACCAAAGTTCATGGAAACCCAAAGCAACACATTGTTCATTTCGTCGAAATTTGTAACAACGCTGGGATGGAGATAGACTACCTCGTAAAGCAGTTTGTTCGTTCTTTGAAGGGAAACGGGTTTGATTGGTACACAAACCTAGAGCCTGAGTCCATAAATAATTTGGAGTAGATGAAGCGATAATTCTTGAACCGTTTTTACAGCACCCATCGCACCGTCAGCATGATGGAGCTTACAAATACAAAGCAGTGGAAGGACGAGCCAGTCGTCGACTATATCAATTGATGGTGCTCATTGAGTCTCGACTACAAAGATAGACTTTCGAAGATCTCCTCGATTGAAATATGCATACAAGACATGCATTGGGGACTACACTACATCCTTCAAGGCATTAAGCCCTGAACCTTTGAAGACTTGGCTACCCACGCCCATGATATGGAGTTCAGCATCGCCAATCATGAAAATAAAGAGCTGATTGCTAATTATAAGAAAGACAAATTTTTTGGGCATAAAATGGACAAATCTGTGAAAGAGTCTGCCAAGAAAGCAATGGTGGTTAACACGGTTCTCGTCAGAATCTCCACAAGAGACAAAAAGAATAAGGTGAAGCAGAACGAACCTTTTCATGATCAGGAGAGGTATAAACGCACTTTGAAGGAACTTGAGAGGAAGAGTTACCTGTTCCTCGACACCGATGTGGCTGCCATGTTGAAGGATTTGCTTGACAAGAAGCTGATCGAGTTACCCGAGTGCAAGCGACCAAAAGAAATGAATTGAGTAAACAACCCAAGATATTGAAAATACCACCACATCATCCGTTATCCAGTAAAAAATGCTTCGTGTTGAATGACACACCCCGACCAGAGTCGAGGCATGCTAGCTGTCACCCGAAGATGACGTAACCAAAGTGTGAATGATGTAAAAATGTGGATAAATTAAAACTGAAACTATAACTTATTTAAACTACTAAAGTAAGTGAGCACTAGTGGGTAGAACCCATAACATACAAATGTTCAGAGCACAGATGACAAATAGTGCAATCGAAATTAGAAAAGTACTTAGTACACAACTGGAAACAGTTCTTACATTAAATAGACATATGTCATAAATTTCTCATCGAAGGTAACCGTCTACCCCAAGATTTGCCAAGAATCCTCGTCGATATGAAAGCTCAGATACTAAAACCTGGAGGAGGAAAAACAAGGGTAAGTGGGCCTGAAAATAAAGTTTTAATAAAAACCTTTGAAAACGTTATAACCCTTCACCGTAAAATATGTATAGTTTCCAAAATATACATACTACGTATAGTATGAAAATACTTACCATAGCCTGCAAAACGTAAATAAGGCATGACATCCCAAAATCACGAAATCTCAACAATAATATAAGTAAAATCAGGTGCTCAACAACCTATGCTAGCACACCAGCCGAAGTCGCCTAATGCGACCTGTACGACTGAACCTATTGCTCATTAATCTATACTAGCACATGGTTGATGAAACTTTGATACGAAGATCATCCATCCCCATCACGATGCGCAATTTCTTCCTTGAATTATTCTTCAATCACTCGATCAAGACTTCTTGCTATGAAGATTACGAGGAACGCCTCTCCAAGATAGCTTGACAAATTCAAACCAAATGCTCCTTGCTTGCACGAGCTGAAACTGCAAAGGCACTACACGCTCATTGCCTGCACGAGTTGAAACTACAAAGGCACTACACGCTCCTTGTCCGCACGAACCTAAAAGGTGACACCAAATGCTCTTCATCTGCACGAGCCTAAAAGGCGACACCAAAGCTCCTCGTCTGCACAAGCATAAAAGGTGACAACAAATGCTCATGGCCCGCAAGAGCATAAACTGTGTACGACACCAAAAAAAAATTAAAGAAAACGTTCGTTGAGTTGAAACCCGAAAGGGCGACTCAAGCAAAAGTTAAGACACCAAAAAAAAAAAACAAAAAAAACAAACAAACATATTTGAACTACGTTATGACTTGATCTCTTTTTCGAAAAGGTACATAGACAACTTGAAAACGAGAGTCAAGTTCAGTCACATAAAAAAATAAATGTTCCAACCTTAGAGACGAAGAGGCAAGATCGAGGCATCATTCCGAAACTAAGTCTTCGAAGTTGTTATGTAGAATCTTGAGCAAGCATTCCAATGTCTGTATTCCAAGAATGAGCAAGCATCAAAAGTATTGTGGAGCAGAGAGTCCCGAAGGCGGTGCAAGCGCAATGTGCATCAAAGGCAACGCAGTCCCAAATGCGGCACCTGTAGCAGTGGCAGCCAGCAGCGACGTGTCATTGTCCTCTCAGGTAGCAACGTGTCATTTTCCTCACAGTGGCATCACATCTTATCGTCACAGCGGTTTGTCCTCACAGACAGCGGTGTGTCCTCGTCTTCGCAGGTAATGGCAATACGTGTAGTCAGGTGACTCCCTTGCAGCAGTGGCAATACGTGCACTCCATCGACTTTCTTACGGCTAGCACACTCCTTTGTAGCTATCACACTCCCTTGCAGCGAACACACTTCTTTGCAGCAGTCTCCATTACGGCAAACAACATTTCTTGCGACGAACAGATTCTCGGCGGCGAATAGCCTCCCTTGTGGCAACCTTCATTGCAGTAAACAAACTCCCTTGCAGCGACCAGTCTCTATTGCGGTAAGCAGCACTCCCTTGCGACGATCACACTGCCTTACGGTGATCACACTCCCTTATGGCGAGCACACCTCCCTTACGGCGATCACACTTCCTTGCAGCGCGTAACCTTCTTTACGGTGATCACACTCTCTTATGTTGAGCAACCTCCCTTGCGATAACAGCAGCTGGCGTTGCAGAACCAATGCCGAAAGTCGCACCAAACTAAAAAAAAAAATAGCCACCACCTATGGTTGGAAACTACACTCGAGGACGGCACACATACTTGATTCGAAGAAGGTAGAAACTTGCAGAGAGCTGCCACTAACTGCAGAAATTTGCAGAAAGCCGCCACTAACTACAAACTTGCAAAAAGCCACCACTAACTGCAGATACATGCAGAAATTTGCAAAAAGCCACCACTAACTGCAGATACATGCAGAAATTTGCAAAAAGCCACCACTAACTGCAAAAACTTGCAGAAAGCCGCCACTAACTACAAACTTGCAAAGAGTCGCAACTAACAGGCAGTGTAATGAGAGTGCCGCGATGGTTGTGCAGTAGTTCTGCAACGAGAGGGTAGTGACGGTAGGTTATCATGGATTGCAGTTGCTGTGTAGTGTACAGTGGATGTGCAGTCCAGTCAAGCCTAGTTTTGACAATGCAAGTAACAGTGCAACACGGAAAAAAAACCCTACAAAGAAGAAGGGTGTTAGGCTGCTACAAAGAATGTGACAATAAAAAAAAAAAGTTTCACTTACTCAACAAAGAGCCAAAACCTTGTGGCATTCGTTCATCCAAGATCAAGTCATCACGACCCTTGGATCAACAACACTACACATCTACACATTTCAGAGATCAAATCGAAGGATCAAATTGTAAGGAGATTGTAACCTTACAAATTCATTAATACAAACAATTATTTTGTACACGTGTTCTTGTCTCATTTGTCGCAGGAAATTCGTGTTTACAGGGGCATGTAAAATACCCTTACTGTAGCGAAGGCCACATAACACTTGGCCTTGATGGGAATTTGGCATGCTGGTTGGGGAAGGGAAATGGATCTGATATCCAATTTCTGATCGGAGCGTACATATTTGAGCACATGATAGGGTGGGAATGGAATATCATGGCTAAGGAGGAGGGATGAAGGAAAAGTAAAAGACAAAAAGTAGTAAAAACATGAGAAAAACTCCAGATAGGTGGCATAAGGCCCAAATCTGAGACAAGCTCAGAGATATTGTGGTCAAGCTCAAGGAAAACTGGAAAAGGGAAGGAAGAGGAGGAGGGCAGAGGAGATAAGAGGGAAAACGTGAGGGTGTAGCGGGCTACGAGGGGGGAAGGATGAGAGAAGGGTTGCTGTAAGAGAAAATGGGCAGAGGAGATAGGAGGGAAAAAGGGAGCATGCAGCGGGCTTCGAGGAGAGAGGGGTTGGCACCGGCACCCAAGCCAAAGGCTAGGGCCGACGACAAATGAGCTTCTAGGTTTGTGTTACTGCAGAGAGAGCTTTTTTTTTCTTCACGCATTTTCTCTCTAAGCTTCCACTTCGTCTTCTGATTTGCCGTCCGAACTTGTATGCTATTTTTACTTACCCATTCCATATACATCCTAAGTAAAGGTGACTTCAGCGAGATTATGAGTTTAATAAAGTGTGCTTAATCGACAATGAATGCTGGCCTAGATTCTGAGGTTGCCAGGGTTAAAGAAGATGATAAGAATTTGTCCACCGATACTGATCAGTGGTCATCATCTCAACATATGGATCAGTTGGCTAATCAACTTAGGTCCACCGACCACTCATCTCATCTGTTTTCATTGTCCAGGGGGCAAAGAGTTCAAGCAAAAGAGGAAAGCACTTTTATTTCGACATGGTTGGTACCTTTTTATCCTTATTCTTGGCCAAGGGAAAGCTAAGTATAACGTGCAAATTTTTTTAGAGTGCTGATAAAACTACCCACATGTCCTATTTTCCCACCCACCTGTTAATAAAAACTTTAACGACATATTTAACCACTTGTCAAAAGACTTTAAAAACCCTATTTAAAACTAATTTAATATATTTTTGACAAAAAAAAAGAAAAAAAAAAGCTAAAAAATAGGATGAGGGTCCAGCCCGTTCTCTCTTCCTCCCCTCCTTCCTCTGTCTTCCTACCCCAACCATAATTTTGTCTTCCCCCTTCTCTCTTCTCTCTCATTTATCTCTTCTCCGTCCCCCTCTCTCCCCCCCCAAACTCTCTCCATCCATCCCTTTTTCTCTTCCTAATTTTCAATTGCAACACAAAATGTGGTAAGACATTTACTTTTGATGTGGTATTGTGTTAACTATAGATTTGGTGCGGGAGACAGATAGAGAGCTAGGAAGACAAAAGAGAAATAAAATAGGTATGTCACTGCACAGGAGAAGCACAGATGCTTTTAGAAACAGGGAATAGTTAAAGACGCAACTAACACTATTCTTTAAGGATGAACCCAACTAACACTTGTGAGTCTATGATAACCGAACACTCCGTAGTAGCTACCAATAGAAAACAAATAAAACCTAAGACCCAAAAGAGAGAGAAGCCAACCCATTGACGAGGACAATTTTCAAGCAAGACAAGATTTTAAACTTGTCATTATATGCATTGAATTGTAGTAGTTTTCTAATTATATGAAGGCGAGGAGGAACCACAACCTAGTATCTTGGAAAACCATGCTAAATGCCGTAAAAACATAGGGCAGCATAAAAGTAAAGGAGCTGCCGCCAGCAGGGGTTGTGCCTGATTTATTGTCGTCGGCTGGGGTGGGTGGTGTTGTGGCTATTGGTTTATATTTTTAGTTTTTTAGTCTTTTTGTTCTTATTTTTTACAACTTAAGCTAGTAGGGATAGTTTTAATTCTTTTAATGAATTTAGGTGTATTCAATCAAGATTTTAAGTGATTCTCTAAAATTCAATGTGTATTCAATCAGGATTTTAAGTTAGTTTATTAAAATCCTTAGAAATCCGGGTGTATTCAATTAAGATTTTAAAGAATTTAATTTTAAAGAATTTGAAAATGTTGAGGAATTAGAGGGAATTAGAGAGATTTTGTAGTGTATTTTAAACTTCCACTAATCTTACCTCTCTCCATGAGATTTGGGGAGAATTGAATCAAAATTTTATATGGAATCTTTACAAATCAATTAAACTCCATAAAAATCCATTTAAATTTTATGGGGTGGGTCTAGTAGCACTCTTTTTTTATGGTGAGATGTGTAAATTTTATGGTGGGTGAAATTATCATGTGGGTGGGGAAATAAGACAATGAGATGAGTTTAGTAGCACTCTTTTTTATTAGTACCCTACGTATTGCCAAATACAACCCACAATAAAACTTATTGTAAATGACTTATATACCCTTATATAAAATGATTATTTAGTCCCCATAAGTTTAAAAGTAAATTAAAAATTCTAAATACACTGCAAATCACTTTTAATGTGTATGACCTAAGACTATTTTTTTTTTCAAGTGTTCAAAGTCATTCTCATCCACTATTGTAAAATAAAACTCTAACCAATAAAGTATAAACATGTTGATAAAAAATGTTATTTTTTGACGATCGATGTTTGGCGACTTCTCATGATATAAGACTTCAAATGTTTCGTTCTCTTAGTGATTTCAACGACATCGTTATGTGTATTAAGGTTGCCAATAGACATTTTGTCAAAGAGAACCATGATTGACAGTAAGACTACTAATTAGTTGATATCTTGATAAAGATGACTTTTCGTTCGTTATTTATTTGGTTGTATTTCTCTTACTGTTTTTGAGTTGCGTTATGAAACTCCTTTTAGAAGAACAATTTCAACTATTCTTGTTGCTTATTGTAGAAGAATTTCATAACCGATCAGTCTAGAAGGTATGTAGTGAGTCTGTGGTGGGGTGTGTTTTTGGCGCGGGGGGGGGGGTGGTGTTTTGGTGTTGAATAGTTCTTGTTGACAGTTGGTGTGCGGCTTTGGCTCCACCACAGATACGGAAAACAGTTTGATGTGGGGCTGCACATGTAGAGTGTGGGATGTATGAAAGTGCGGGGTGTGCAGGTAATATGAAAAAATATGTGGGGTGTATTAGGATAAATTTGAATTAAAAAATTAGTTGTGAAGTGTATTCAATATGTGGGTGTATTCAACATTATATCGAGTGTGAATAAACAACCCAAAATATAATTCTCGTTTCATTCTTGTTTCAATTCCAAGTTTGATAGAAAAAATGAATTAAACATGAAGAAAAATCAGAAATATTTCTAACCGCCTTTGTGAGAACTTTCCGTCTAATAGCAGAATATGTAGCAGAAATTGGAAACTCAAATGCATATGCATATGAAAACTCTTAAAATGGTACGGATCCTCTCAAACGGATTCGGCTTCCCTTCAAATAACCTTTAAATTTCAACCATTCATAGACATTCAGTGGTTGATTCATAGTATTTTACAATTTTTTGCCTTCTTAAAAGTAAATTATTTGGGTGACAAACTCTGAAGTTAAGAAAGGAAAAGAGGTAAACTGGGAATAGTGCAGCCAATCGAACTCTGAAAGAGGATGCAGATGAGATTAGGTTCTCCATACAATAGTTAGGTTTTTCAATCGTGATTCATTCTTTATTTGTTTGCACTTTGCACTCAAACGACCAAATAGAAGTGAAAAATGCCTTGAATTCTAAAGCAATTCGAATTTGGAAAACCGGCTTCTAATTCTTGCACGTTCATATGTTATGATCTCTCAAACCCATATCAGATTCTCATTTCAAGGTTTAGACAATTTTGTATCTCATTGGTTTCTTTAAGCTTGGAAATATCAGGTGTAAACATGTAAATTTCGGTGAAATAAACTCACCAACAAATTAAAGTTTTGATATGTCGGGGCTTATGTGGCGCACATAGTGGATCACAAATTGCACATATGGCATGTGACTCATTAAAACCGGACAAGTCGTCAAGAGGGACTCATTCTTCAAAGAATATGATTAAGGCTGCAACTTAGTACTACGGTCTAATGGTATTCCTTTTCACTTGTAAGTGAGAGGTCTTGGGATCAATTCTTACCAAAGGAAAATTTGAACCGCATTATTGCTAGTCCATTGTTAGGGTTTAGTCCATTCCCCCACTCCCTTAGTGTAGATAATATCGGTTGCTAAAAATAAAAATAAAAAAGTGATTAAGACTATCTTAATTAGGTCATTGTAACTAGAAGAGGTTTGCCCGCCCAAATTTTTAGAGTTTTGCACGACGAAGTATTGGTTGCGCAAAGTTTTGAGCGACGAAAAATTGGTCGCGCAATGACACACCCCGTTCCGGAGGAGGGCATGCTGGCCGTCACGTGAGAGTGACGTAACCATTTACACAGTTCGGAAGCTTTAAAGAGTACAGTTACTAATATAAAACACCCGAGGGTGAGTCCTACTTTTTGTGAATTCTGTCAGAACACCGTTGGATTCCTCGTGGCCACCAAAGCTCTGCTAACTGGAACCTGGAGGGGCGCAAAACAAAATTGAGTGGGTCAGTAAAACAAAGTTTTTTGAAAACATTTCATTTAAAACATTTCTAACCCCTCACCGTAAAACCTGTATACTTTCCCAGAAAATAGTATATATAAAACCATATGAAATCTCAAAACTCAAATCCCAAGTCTTTAACATTTTTCAAGAAAAAATATGCCATGCCATGAATCAAAATATAAATCAGGTGAAATAAGGAATCAATCGGAGACCCTGCAGTTGGTCCTATACGATTAATTCTATAGCTCAATATTCCACTCAGCCGGAGTCACCACAGTGACCTATACGGCCCTACTCTGCACATCACTCGGAACTACGTAAGGTAGTCTGTACGATGAAAGGTGTAAAATACGCTCTAGTGCTTCTCTCATCAATCATCAGCGCGCATAACTAAGGTCACCCACTAGTCGGAATCACGCCTAGTGATCTATACGACTAGCATGTCGGAACCCTCACATGGTCTGTACGACATCCACCTACTTGGATCCAAGGCGAGCGTGCGGTGTGGTGAATAATATAAGCACTAACACCTAGGGTGCAGGTTATGAGCTTAAAACGTCTCAACATCAAACAATTCAATGAATAATGAACTCACCTGACTTACCTGTGCCTCCACAGCACCATGCACATGTATGCATCATATATCAATCATATAATTCATATAACAATTCATATTTTCTTCAAATAATTCTATGCATGGAATTTGAAAAACATATTTTCAAATAAATGCATTTTCTGGGAAAAATCAATAGTATAAAGGTAATACGAAAACAAAACTGCCCACTCACCTGGAGTTCGCCCTACAACTCCCTAGCACAACACATCAAGGCGTCATGGCGATCGGCGCCTAGAACAATAATCAAATCCAACCTCAGAATTCATATCGATAGAATATAACTTATATAAAACACGTCACTACGCAGTTCGATCCGGAAGATCTGCAACTCAGATTTCCAATCCATAACTTTCAGAGGTCCACAATATAACCCTAGAACAACATCCTAAAATTTCATTACCATCCAACGGTCGGATCTCCGTCAATTAACTAAACCAAGTGACGGTTAACATTCTATATTATGGACTTACAACTCCAATTCCGGAAGATCCGTAAATCGGATTCCCAATCCGTAAGTTCCTATAATCCTCAAATATTACGTATTACAACGCATCAAAGTCTGGTGACGATCCAACGGTCGGATCGTCAAATCACATTTTCACCTATTGCGAAAACTATAAAACGTTATTTAAAGCACCTAACCAACAATTCTTAATAACTTTCTCATACGGTGCTCAAATTGGGTATATGAATATACCACAGTGATCTACTCGACGTCACGGACGTCGACATATTTTTAAAATAATTTTTTGATGTGTCAAGCGCCCCCACGCGCCAGAGCAAGCACAGGCACACGCGCGCCCACGCGCACCTTCTTCCTCGCGAGCTCGCCGGACTGGTTTTTCCGGTGACCGGAAAACTGAGCATTTTTCAAATGCCTTGTTCTCCTTCGTTTCTCAACCATTTTCTTCGTATTTTATATCAAAATGAAGCCCTCAACATATAGTTTCACGCTATACTACTTTAAAGCTCTAAAAACCAAGAAATCTCACCGGAAAAATTCGAAGAAAACCGGCCAAAGATGAACCACGTGATCCCGACGTCCAAATCCTTCAAACGAAGCACTCCGAGCTTCCTTGGGACCTCACTAAGCTCACTACAAGCTTAGAATTCCCTGAAAATCGACATTTTACGTTTGCATGAATAGTGACCAAAAATGAAGGTTCGGGTTCCACGTGATTTCGAGGGTTTCACATCCTAAAACTAGCACCAATGAACTTAGAACGTTGAAAGGATGAAGATACATACCTTGGTTGCCTCGATCCGTCGAGTTTTTGGAGGATTTGGGTGTGTGCTGTACGGTTTGGGTGTGTGTGTGTGAGAGATCGTGAGGGAGAGAGACAGAGAAGACACGGGGAAGGAGAAGGAGAGAGAGAGATCCTTTTTGTGGTCCAAACTAATCCACACCATCCATTTTCATCCTAACCATACATAACAAAAAAATCAACTTTCAATATTAACCAACTTAATAATATATATTTCTCCCAATTTGATTAATATTTGAACCAAAATAACGTCACATACACACGTACCTTAGTACCCGTCAAGGGTAAAATAGTCATTTCACGCCCCAAATATATAATTCACTGGACGGGCTGTGACACGCAAAGTTTTGCAGGACCACTAAAAAAAATTTTAAAAACTCCCGCAGCCCATTTTTTGTGCCCGCCCAAATTTTTAGAGTTTTGCGCGACAAAGAGTTGGTCGCGCAAAGTTTTGGCGACCACTTGAAAAAAATTTAAAAAAAAATCCCGTGTCCCATTTTTGGTGGCCACCCAAATTTTTAGAGTTTGGTCGCGCAAAGTCTTAAAAAAATTTAAAAAAAAATATTCCCTCATCCCATTTTTGGCTCCCGTCCAAATTTAAGAATTTTGCGCGACGAATTATTGGTTCGTCGCGCAAAATTTATAAAAATAATTTTTATAAATAATAAAAAAGAAGATAATAAAATTTACTGAAAATGTGACTTTACTCCCTTCATATTCAATTTTTTTATATATAAAACCCACAATAATATATTTTTCTAACAAAAACCCGATCCGTACTATAATAATAAATTTAAAGCTACATAATAAATATATATCATTCAATTTCTTAAGTGTTATACGTACAAAATAAATAAATTTAAAACTACTTAATATATATACACACACACACACACACCATTCAACGATCAAACCGTCAAACTTGTTTGTATATACTTTGAGATCGTATACTCCAAAAATCGCAAAAAACAAATATTCAGAGATAAAGTAACGAGACAAAACTTTTCGACGGTTATAAACGAAAAACCACGATTTAACGGTTATTTTAACTCCGATTTTGATGATTTTTTACAGCTACACTTTTTTATCCTATATGAATAGAATGACTGAATTCGATCTTCAATTTAAAATATTTACACTAGTGAATACCACAAAATCTTATGTTATACATAATGAAAATATAAATAAACTCTTTAAGTGTTAGTGAATCTATTGTTTTGATGGGATATGCATTCTACGAAACTAGTTTCAACGATCCAACCGTCAAACTTGTTTGTATATACTTCGAGATCATATACACCAAAAATCACAAAAAACAAACATTTAGAGATCAAGTAACGGGACAAAACTTTTCGACGGTTATAAACGAAAAATCACGATTTAACGGTTATTTTAACTCTGATTTTGATGATTTTTTATAGCTACACTCCTTGACCCTATATGAATACAATGACTAAATTTGATCTTTTTGATGGGATATGCATTCTACGAAACTAGTTTCAACGATCCAACTGTCGAACTTGTTTGTATATACTTCGAGATCATATACACCAAAAATCATAAAAAAACAAACATTTAGAGATCAAGTAACGGGACAAAGTTTTTAATAAATTTTCGTCGCGCAAGACTTTGCGCGACAATGTGTGTTTCGGCGCGCAAAATTTCGTGGCACAAGGGTTTTTTTTTACTAGTGATGCAAACGCTTAAAAGTAATTTAACTACTTCTCATATTACCAATTGATTTTATAGTGGAATCTTAACTACTTTCTGTCGAAAAAAGATTGCGAAGAAAACTAGTCAATTCTCTTAGTCTAGAATTCCATCTTAGCTCTACACGTCAACTCTCTTACTCTAGAATTCCAGTAATGCTTTGACTAGTAGTCTGTACATGTTTAAGGAAATGATACACGCACATCCGTTTTAGCCTCTCACTGCCAATATTTAATCATATATTCATTGTTTGTACTTGATTTATCTAGTTCGATGACTGGAAATAAATAGTGTGTTTGAAAATCAGCGACCTTTATTTACCGAAAGATGCATGCTTATAAATTGGGTTATCCTCAAGCTGCTAGACAACCACAACTTACACACTAGACAACCTTAGCTCACCCAAACACACCAAGGGGATTTACAAGTTTATTTCATCACTTCTCTTTTTCTCATCTTTTTGCATCCATGTTGTTGTTCTTACCTCATGTCTTAGTTCAGGCCTCGCCGGATCAAATGAGACAGATAAACTGGCCTTGCTTGACTTCGAGGCCAGGATAACCAGTGACCCCTTTGGTGTCATGACTTCATGGAACGAAACCATCCACTTTTGCCATTGGTACGGTGTTACATGTGGTCACCGCCACAAGAGGATCACAATGTTGAAGTTGCAGTCCTTGAAACTTGGAGGCTCTATATCACCACATGTTGGAAATTTGAGCTTCCTCAGAGTGTTTAGTCTCATAAACAACAGCTTCCGCCATCAAATTTCTCCAGAAATTGGCCGTCTGCGCAGGCTGCAACGTTTGGTATTGCAAAATAATTCATTGAGTGGAGAAATTCCCGCTAATTTATCAGGTTGCTCAAAACTCAACCGGATATATGTTGGCTTCAATTCGTTAGAAGGTAGTATCCCTAAGGAGCTTGGCACCTTGACAAAGCTAAAAGAATTTGTTATTGACTTCAACAACTTTAGAGGAAGACTCCCCTTCTCTTTTGCCAATTTGTCATCTCTTGAAGTGATTGCTACACTTTTTAATAATTTTGGTGGCAGTATTCCAGATATCTTTGGTCGACTGACCAATCTTTATTTTCTTGGATTGGATGAAAATGAATTTTCTGGTATGTTCCCTTCCTCAGTTTTCAATCTCTCTTCTCTCGAAACCTTTGCTGCCGTAGAAAACAAACTTCATGGCACTTTTCCTTCAAACTTATTAGGCATTGCCTATCCAAGACTGCGAACCCTTGGTTTGAATCAATTCAGTGGAACTATTCCCGTTTCAATATCTAATGCCTCTAATCTATTTGAGCTAGGACTCGAATCTAATCAATTGCATGGAGAAGTTCCCTCTTTGAAAAATTTACACAAGCTCGGGAGGTTTAATCTTGCTTATAACCATCTTGTAAGCGGGGGAATTGGTGATGACTTGAGCTTTCTCTGCGATCTGACTAATGCCACCCTTTTACAATCTTTGTATATTCATTCAAACAAATTTCGTGGTACGTTGCCTCAATGCATAGCCAACCTATCTTCTCTTGTATCTTTTTCTATAGCCGAGAATGACATATTTGGCACTATCCCAAATGGGATGGAAAATCTGCATAACCTGGAAAGCCTAATGATATTTAGCAACCAGTTTGCAGGTCTCATGCCCCCCAAAATAGGAAGCTCCCCAAATTATATCAAGTTGGTATGGCCATGAACTCTCTCTCTGGGAATGTTCCATCCTCTTTTGGAAATTTAAGTCGGTTAACTAATCTACATCTAGAGGATAACAACCTTCAAGGCAGCATCCCTTCAAGTTTGGCCGAGTGTCACAACTTGGAGATCTTATCTCTTAGCAGAAACAATTTAAGTGGTACCATATCTCCTGAAGTCATTGGTGGTCTGTCTTCTTCGTATATTTTTGTGGATTTATCTCGAAATCATTTGACTGGCTTTGTTCCCAAGGAAGTCGGACATTTGATAAATCTAGAGCATTTTGATGTTTCCGGAAACATGTTATCTGGTGAGATTCCAGCAAGTCTTGGAAGTTGCAAAATCATACAATATCTTGACATGCAAGAAAACTTCTTCCAAGGGACAATTCCATCAGATATGAGTTCACTAAGAGGTATTGAATTCTTATCTCTCACTCGCAACAACTTGTCAGGCACAATTCCAAAATTCTTGGAGCAATTTACATTTCTACAATCTTTGAATTTATCTTATAACAATTTAGAGGGAGTCGTACCAACTGAAGGAGTTTTTCAGAATGCAACTGCCACATCAGTCCAAGGGAATACAAAGCTCTGTGGGGGCATACCAGAGTTTAAATTGCCAAAATGCGAATTTCGACGCAAGAGAGGGTTGAGCCTAACCTTGAAACTGATAATCTCTCTCCTTTGTGGGCTTTTTGGAGTCACTTTTTCATTGGCGTTTTTGTACGTTTGTTGCTTTCAGAGGGTAAAGAAGGAGCATCCTTCAAGTGATTCTGAAATTTTTCCAAAGATGTCTTACCAAAGTCTTCTTAAAGCTACTGATGGATTCTCTTCTGCCAACTCGATTGGTACAGGAAGTTTTGGGTCAGTTTACAAAGGATTACTTGATCAAGGGGAAACAACCATTGCCATCAAGGTACTCAACCTCGTTACTCATGGGGCTTCCAAAACTTTTACAGTTGAGTGTGAGACCTCGAAAAATATTAGACACCGCAACCTTGTGAAGGTACTTTCTACATGCTCAGGATCTGACTATCGTGGTTGTGATTTTAAGGCTTTAATTTATGAGTACATGGTGAATGGGAGCTTAGATGAATGGTTGCATCCAACTCAGACAAGTATTGAGACGAATGAGAGGCCACAGAGCTTAACTTTTTCTCAGAGGTTGAACATTGCTATAGATGTTGCAATGGCATTGGATTATCTCCATCATCAGTGTCACGTGCCAATAGTTCATTGTGACCTCAAACCCAGCAATGTTCTCGATGATGATATGATTGGACATGTAGGTGACTTTGGGTTGGCGAGATTCCTTCCAAAAACTCCTGAAGATAGTTTTGGTAATCAATCAAGCTCCATCGAAGTAAAAGGAACAATCGGGTATACTCCTCCAGGTGAGTACTTACTTTCTTCTCACTTTTCAAATCTGTTTTCCTTAATATTTTAGTAGGGCCTTGAGCAGATATTTAGACTGTTAAACAAATTGTATAAATGCAGAGTATGGTATGAGACATGAAGTGTGGACACAAGGTGACGTGTACAGTTACGACATCCTCTTGCTGGAAATGTTTACTGGAAAGAGGCCAACCAGTGACGTGTTTCAAGGAACTTCAAATCTTCACAACTTTGTCAAGGCAGCTCTGCCTAAGCACGTGGTAGAGATTGTGGATCCTGTTCTTGTTCAGGAAAAAAAGGAAGGGGAGACGAGCGCAGACCAATGTTTTACTAAGGCTAGCACAAAGATCAACATCAAATTTGAAGAAGGCTTGATTTCAATTTTGGAAATCGGCCTTGCCTGCTCTGCAGAGTTGCCTAGAGAAAGATTGGACATCACTGATGCTGTGGCTGAGATGTGTCGGATCAGAAACAAATTGAAGGAAACACGAGAAGAGTTGTCGGTACTTAGTAAGTTTCTTCAACTTAATTATCCCTCTAGGATTAATCTTCTCAAACAACTTACATATATATATGACTTTGAAACTCATCTTTGATTGCAACTATATTTTACGTGCAATTAGCGGTTACATGGCTCTCGAATATGCTATGGGCAAGATTTATTCCATAACCAAATGTTTTTAGCTTCGGAGTAATCATGCTTGAGATTGTAGATGGGAGAAGGAACTTTTTAGGGAAAGGGATCCTTTCCGGATCCCTTCCACCTAATCCTACCAATCAACAAATCAGAGCCCTTGAAATTTGATCCAATGGCAAAAATTATTATAACTTTTAAAGGAGCCTCATGTTTTTAGCCGTTGAATCAAATTTTAAGGGTCCGGATTTATTGATTGGTAGGATTAGGTGGAAGGGATACAGAGAGGATCCCTTTCCACTTTTTAGGCTTTCATCTCACAGACAGTGCAGCTACTCTTTTAGTACATGTAAGCATGATTATACAAAATATTTTCCAACTAATTAATTACCTATCTATCAACTTAATTAGTTGTGTTACTATTACGTCCTCGATCGCATGCAGGCTGGGCAGTTGTGGAATGAAGGGAAAGGGTTGAAGCTGATGGATCCATTGTTCAAAGATTCATGCAGCGCTGACGAATTTTCGAGACACATCCATATCGGATTATTATTTGTTAATGTTATTAAACGAATATGACAAGAAGATCGATCCCGTATGAAGCCACCGTCATAGTATGTCACGCACCCTACCTTCCAAGATTGAAGGTTTTGAGGACAAACGCTTCAGGGTCTTAATTACGGAGTGAGTTTCTGCAACAAGATGCCAATCATCGGCCAACCATGTCATCAGTTGCTCTAATGTTGAAAAGTGAAACTGTTAAGTCTTTCCAAACCCGAGCAACCGGCCTTCTTTGCAGGAAGATCTACGACTCACCAACATCAAACAAGTGCTCATAGTTGGTCTCTGCAAATGGTTTGACGATTCCAGAAGATGTCCCGCGTTGAGAATTTGATGGGCGACGATGGCTTGCACGATCAACACAAGCCACTGTCACCGATTGTAGATAAACAGTGTGTAGTATAAATGACAATCAACCTTGTTACATCATTTCAGAATGCACTTATATAGCATACAAACAGTACATTTACTCCCTTTTTTTTCTTAGATTTCATTTATTGTCTGTTACGTTACAAAGAAACAAATGACAATTTCCTCGCCAGGATTTTCACAACTTTCTCATGCCTAGTTTCTTGCCTATAAACTTTCCCTACTTACTGTCTGGCTTGTGGTCGTTACTCAATTACCTCCAACAGGTTTCTTTCTACGCATACCTGTTCAATATAGATGAAATAAGAAAATGAGATGAAGCGGGCGACAGCATGTGAGAAATAGTAATGCATTTTGATCTTTGTGATAAGGATTAAACCGTAATGACAGTTGAAGCAGTGGATACAGTATTTAACACGAATCATCACTATCATAGATCAAGATCAGATGTTTCCAGTTTCTCTTTTCAGATTTCGAGTGAGAAATAAGGAGAAGGTGTTTGGTCAAGATGGTATAGAGATGTATGAGGAACTAGTCTCTGTGTATAAGGGATTCCTTTAGCAGCAAGCAACGATGGCTTGTGATCAACACAATAAGGGAAGTTGAGAAGCGGAAGAACTGTTGTATTGTTGTGGCAAAGCTGCCGGACAGATAAAAACACAACTCTAGATCCAGTATCACATAAGCATGGGATCGAACAATTTACAAGCTGTTCAGAAAACTGCAAGTTTTAGTGAAGAGGCAGAAGTTTTGAGCAGTAAAACATCTCCACATTGACAAGCATAAAAGAATTATCCATGGAATTAAATCAAGTAAAAAGCCTACTTGGATGCAAATGCATATTTAGTCAATGGATCCCTGGAATCCATGCCACAAGCTTGTTACGTCGTTATGTTATGCATAAACGTAACAGAGACCACTTATTATGTTCCTAGAAGACCACTTATCAATGTCTAGAAAGAACTAGGAATAGGGCAGTACTGAAATTTTTTGTGCTCCTTTAAGGAATACGTACCCACAGAGCTCTTGCTCCAGAGAACCTGACCATCGATAGCAGTGAGGTGCTCATCATCAAGGCGCTTCCATGTTTTGACTGACTTGACCGCTCCCCAACCTCCCTTAACCGTTTTCTCTAAGTTTGCTACCACCACCCTTGCTCTCCTATCCCATCCAGCCTTCCCATAAGCATGGTATCCAAATCCCCCAGCATAACAAAGGTTTATACCAGTTAGCTCCCCACAGAAGTCATTGAGGTGATCATGGCCTATGAACGCTGCCTTCACATCTCCTGCTGCAACCATGGTTGTGAAGAAGCCCGAGTTCACAGAAGCAGAGCTAATGCCTTCTTGTTTCACTCCTGTAAAGTTTGATGAGTCAAAACTAGCAAATTCCGGCAATGGTATGTGAAAGTATGCAATCCCTGGCGCAGGCGCTTTCTGGGGTAGGGGCTTGCTCATGTATGCTTTCTGCAGGGAAAAAGCCGGTGTCATCAGAACTAATTAGAAATAAGTTAATCATCACAGATAAATATTGTGCAAGGGTTGATGGAAATGACTAGTTCAGGTAAATGTGAGCCATAAAAAAAGAACGGTGAGCAAAGTAGCGAGGTTAGTACCTGAAGCTTTGCAGAAGTTCGTTCAAACCAATATTGTTGGGAGGGTTTGATCCAACCATAGCCACCTATGGAGGGAACGGTGGAGTAATCTCCGCTGTCAAGGAAGTAAAGATTGAGAACCGATTTGTTTTCAAAACTAAAGCCCTCAACTCCGGCGACTTCTAGGTTATAGTTCCCAAAACCATCAATAACATCTTGGCCTAAAGGATTAACTTGAGCCAGAGTGTTCTTCAACCCAACTATGTGTTTCATTACCCCTTCCCTCGAGAGGTCGGATTCCTGATCATGGTTCCCCAACACAGCTGCCCACGGGATGTTGGAAGCGATTGCTGGGGCGAACGCCTCGTTCAAAGATTTAGCAGCATTCGTGGCATCAAACCCGTATATGTTATCTCCTGTGGCACAAAGTTCAGATTGGAGAACCAATCAGAAATCCTAGTATCATAGCTAAAATCAAATCTTTGCTAAACAAAATCCAATGCTCATCACCTGAAACAATGTCCTATCCTAAACCAAATCCAATGCTCATCGTGTCCTATCGGATCCTATCTAATCCCATCCCAACAACAACGCATAAACATAAACAAGAACAATGAAAGGGGAAGAACAAATACCGGTGAAGACAATGAGATTCGGCTTCTCCGCCTCGATCATGCGGCGGACAAAGGCGGTGGTGTTGAGGTCAGAGCAAGTTGCAAACTGGGACGGCAGCACATCCTCACAAGGCGTAGTCTTGCCATTGCCGTAGTGCATATCCGCCACCTGCAGAATCTTAAACTGCCCATCTGTCCCAAACCTCAGCTTCTTATCCCCAATTCCTCGGTGGCGGTGGTGATTCTGTTGTTTTGCGGCAGCCAAAACCCATATCGGAAGCAGCGCCGCCGCCACAACCGCCGCTAAAAATGGACTCCTTAGTACCTCCCTGTCCCTCTTCATCCTCACTGCACCACCTCATCTCCCAGACCACCGACTCTGAACCACCATTATAAACTCACGAGTTGCACCAACAAAAACCTTCTTTGTCTCACTTTTTTTTTTCTTCAAAGTTTTAACTTTTTCTCGGCAACCAAACAAAAGTGGTTCTCAGTCTGCCTGCCATTAATTAAGCAATAAATACCAAAAACCGACAGAATTCCTGTGTAAGCATATTTTCCAGCCGATCAGAGATGGGCAGCAATGCAGCGTCATCAGCACGGACACTTTGATTTCTTGTCGCCACGTGGCAGTTCTCCATTGGAACCTCAGCCACATTAAAAAGGATATTATTGTCTTTAAAAATGGATTAATTGGTTTTTTTTTTTTTTTAGTCGAAATTGGTTTTTTTTGACATATAAAAATTACGTCTGCCGGCTGCAATTGGTTTGCCTGGTTTTCAGTTCAGTTTTTGGACTAAATCAAATCCAAAATTAATTACCAAATCAAATTTCTGTAATTTACAACCTTAACAATTAATTTGACAAACATAATTGTAGGTTTTCTTCGGTGTTTAAAAATGTTGGAAGTAAGCATGAGTTAACAGCAACAACATGAACCAATAATGCATCCTTAGTTCAGAGCCGGCCCTGAGGGTGTGCAACAGGTGCTACCGCACAGGGCTCCCGATTCGGAAGGGCTTCTAAATTTTCATTACATGTATACAGATGCATATAAAATAGATTAGATGCAAAAGATAATCTTATCAGTGGTTCTAGCGCAAGCGGTTTAACTCTTCTTTCTTATAGCCCATGTGATGGGTTTGAATCGCAGTGATATTGTTTTGTTATATTTTAAGCTTTTGCAAATTTGTAAACATGAGATAACAAAAAGGCATCCAACGTGTATCGAACTCAGGACCTTTGAAGGTAAGGAAAAACACATGGTTGATCAAACAACTTATTTTTGTTGCAATAGCTTATAATATTTTAGTTTTATAGATGAAAAAATTGAAAAAAAATAATAATAAAGAAATATAACATTAAAAAAAATGAAAGACCTTCATCTAAGTTTTGCACATGGCTCCTCAATACTCATGGCCGGCCCTGCCTTAGTTGAATTGTTTATTTAAAAACTATTATTAGGAAACATTAGACGCGGATATGAAACGCTCATGCTGAGGCTTTAGAGTTAGTGCGAATAAAGTAATGAGTATTAGAATGGGACGAGAGTTCCGTTCCGTTTCCCCCAATATCTTAATAAAAAAATAAACACTTGGACAAGAGTTCCGTTTCCTCCAACATGATAAAAAAAAAAACTTTTAAAAATCAAAAACTTGTAGTAGCACGTTATATATGTCTTGACTTCTTGTTACAACTTGAGAGTCTGAACATTATCATTATTGTAGTCAATACATGCCAGCTATTTATTTTGCATTCAGCCCTTCACATGTTATTGAGAGTCTGAACATGATCTTTATGTAATCTCAATAGTTTTTTGAGTTTGAAATATTAACGGGTTCTTAAAGGATCGGAGGAGCATATTGCCCAAGTAAATTAAAAAATTATCATCCTTTAATCTAATTATCTTACAGTAAATAAAATTAAAGTAGTTAAACCAATATTTGATTGAATTTATTATAAATAGGCAAAAGTTAGAGAGATAACATTTGCTAGTGACAGGAGCGAAACATGTGTAAAATATCACACTGTAACTATAACATAAGAGGATGACAGATAAAAGAAGGAGGGAGAGATACTGATGTTATTGATCTTTTCTTTTCGCAGTGTAGTTTAATAGTACACGGAGCGTTTTATTTATAGAGCAACCCCAAACGAACATAATAATTACATCTTGAAAAGCACAGCACACACTTTTTGAAAGTATCACACAAATACAATCATCATTCTTTTCCCAAGTCCACATTACTGTGTGGGCATTCATTAATCCACCAATGTTTACAACACTCCCCCTTAGATGTCCACATATCAACATCAGTTGCCTCGTTAAAACCTTGCTCAGAAAAAACTAGTGGGAAAAAACCATAGCGAAGGAAAAAAAGTACAACTTTACTTGGATTGTTGATATAGTGTTATGTATGCTTATGTTGCCTCGTTAAAACCTTGATAGGCAAAACCCAGTGGGAAAAATCATAACCGAAGGAAAAAGAGTACAACATGCATTTATCATGGATTGTTGTATCTCCATTAATGAACACATATCCAGTTTGTGAGCGGGTTTTATGGGATCAGAGAGAAAACCATCATATGCATATCCAACAAGGATTTGATCATTTGTGGATTTCTCTTAGTAGAAGAGACTCATGTCTGTTGTCCCACGAAGGTATTGCAATACATCTTTGACTCCATTCCAATGACGAATTGTTGGAGCAGAGCTATACCTTGCTAACAAGTTGACTGAAAAAGGTATATTTGGTCGAGTACACTGTGCTAAATACAATAAAGCACATATAGCACTCAGATCTGGTACTTCTGGACCAAGGACCATTTCATCATCTTCTTTTGGATGGAATGGATCTTTCTTAATGTCCAAATAACGAACGACCATTGGCATGTTGAGTGCATAAGCCTTGTCCATGCCAAATCGCTTTATGATTTTTTCAATGTAAGATGATTGGTGGACCAAAATTCCACTAGCACAATGCTCGATCTGCAGGCCGAGACAATATTTTCTTTTCCCAAGGTCTTTCATTTCAAATTCGCTTTTTAGATATTCAGTAGTTTTATTGAGCTCTTCAGAGGTTCCAACTAGGTTCATGTCATCGACATATACTGCCACTATAGCGAATCCAGAATTAGATTTCTTAATGAACACACAAGGGCAAATGACATTGTTGGTATATCCTTCTTTGATCAAATACTCACTGAGACGATTATACCACATTTTTCCATATTGTTTCAGCCCATATAACGATCGCCTTAATTTGGTTGAGAGCATACCTCGTGGTTTATTAGTTGTTTCAGGCAACTTAAGTCCTTCTAGGACCTTCATGTATATGTCAGTATCTAATTCCCAATATAAATACACGGTGATGACATCCATAAGTCACATGTCAAGTTTTTCTGAAACCATTAAACTTATTAAGTAACATAAAGTAATTGCGTCCATTACAGGAGAGTATGTCTCCTTATAATCAATTCCAAGTCTTTGTGAAAAGCCTTGTGCAACAAGTCATTTTTTATATCTCGCAATCTCGTTTTTCTCATTGCGCTTTCTTGTGAATACCCATTTGTAACCCACAGGGTTTAGACTACTGGTCCAAAAACATTTCGCCTTTCCAAGGAATTTAATTCTGCCTGGATTGCATCTTTCCACTTAGGCCAATCCTGTCTCTATTTGTATTCATCAACAGAGCGGGGCTCAATGTCATCGCTTAATATGATTTCAATTGCTACTGTGAATGCAAACATGACGTCGATGATTATTTCATTCTGATCCCACAATTCATTAGTACATGCATGATTTATGGAGATTTCTTTGCTTTCATGTATCTCTGTCTCTTTAGGGACATGTGTCTCATCAAGGACATTTTCCTTTTTTGGAAGTACAGAATCATGAATTGTGGATTTGTCATTCATTTTGTCTTCCTTAATGATTTCATTCGGATTTAGTTATGCCCTCGTCTTTCTCTATCGAGGGGATGAATCTTTTGAAACTGGGGGTCTACCACGCTTCATGTGACAGCCCGTCCCTAATTTTAAGAATTTTTAAAGTTTTAATAAAGGATTTTACAAAAATGCCCTTTGAGGCACGCACATTATTCGAGGTTAATCGTCGTGTCGTGCCATCTAAGATTTGTTTTCTTGACATATCCTCGTAGTACTCGTCGCTACGGACGCGTGGGCGCAGACGATTCGTGATTTGGATTTATATCGAAGAAGTTATTAACATTTGAAAATTGGGCATTTAAGAATTTTAATTTTAATTAAATCTGGAATTTTCTTTTATGAAAATGGACGGCCCAGATGAAAGGAAATTTGAAATGGATGGCTGGGATGATAGGACATAAGGTTTTGTGTGTAGGTGTGTGTGTGTGTGACTGGTAATGAAGAAGAAAAGAGATTGGGCAATCTGCCCAACCAGAGGAAGAGGGAGACGAAGCTCCAGAAGAGAAAGGAGAGAGAGTCCAGCGAATCAGGAGAGGAGAGAGGGAGAATCTGACCAACCAGAGGAAGGAAATGAGGGAAAGGAGGGAGAGTGGTGAACGGGGGATCAGGAGGAACGGGTCGTTCTTGACCCGTGCGGCCCGCGCGACCCATGCCTTCTAATCGGCGGGTTCTCGCCGTTTTCGTCCATTTTTCCGGCGAATTGAGCCATGATTTCACTTAGTAAGTATCCTACTACTCCTTCCTCATCATGTTCATCTCAAATTTGGAGAGATTTGGTGTTGAAATTGGGAAAAACGCACCAAAGGGTGCGGCAACTTTATGTCTTCGATTCTCTTATTTTTGAAACAATTTCTCTCAATTGTTGCCATCATTAGACTCCCCTTGAGGCCTAGAACAAAGCCCAAGCATTGGTTAGGACGACGGAGTTGATTTGAAGGTCGAATTGAAATCACCCAATTCTAGGGTTCTTCACGGTTTTGGTGAAATTGAAGCACTTCCAGGCCAAATTGGCCTTGGCCACAGGTATGAAAGTTACTCTACTCATTGAGATCTTCAAATCTGAAAATTTTGGTAATTTTTGGAAATAGTTAGATTTTCCGGCGAGCCGGGGCGGCCAACCGCCATCCGCGGCGGCCCGTGCGGCGGCGCGTGGCCAATGGCCCGCCAATGTCATTCTTAGCATGTGTTTAATGCTCTAGGTTCAGTTTTGATAATTGATGGACGTAAATTGAATAATTGAACCTAAGTCGGTTACGATTCGTGGTTAGGTGAAAATGTGAATTGACGATCTGACCGTTGGATCGTCACCAAACTTTGATACGTTGTAATACGTAATATTTGAGGATTATAGGAACTTATGGATCGGGAATCCGATTTACGGATCTTTCGGAATTGGAGTTGTAAGTTCATAAAATAGAACGTTAACCGTCACTTGGTTTTGGAAATTGACGGAGATCCGACCGTTGGATGGTAATGAAATTTTAGGATGTTGTCCTAGAGGTATATTGTGGACCTCTGGAAGTTATAGATTGAAAATCTGAGTTGCAGATCTTCCAGATCGAACTGCGTAGTGACGTGTTTTATATAAGTTATATTCTATCGATATGATTTCTGAGGTTGGATTTGATTATTGTTCTAGGCGCCGATCGTCATGACGCCTCGATGTGTTGTGCTAGGGAGTTGTTGGGCGAACTCCAGGTGAGTGGGCAGTATTTTCTGTATTTACCTATATACTATTGAATTTCCCAGAAACTGAGTTTTTAATGAAAGTATGTTTCTAAAATGCCATGCATGAACGAGATGCATGATATGAATGAAATGCCATGATAGGAATGATATGCATGTGATGAATGATATGAATTGATAATCGATGCATGTATATATATATATGAATTGTTATATGAATTATATGATTGATATATGATGCATACATGTGCATGGTGCTGTGGAGGCACAGGTAAGTCAGGTGAGTTCATTATTCATACGATTTATTATGTGAATTGCATTGGAAGCTCATAACCTGCACCCTAGGTGTTAGTGCTTATATTATTATTCACCACACCGCACGCTCGCCTTGGATCCAAGTAGGTGGATGTCGTACAGACCACTAGAGGTGGTTCCGACATGCCAGTCGTACAGACCATTAGAGGGGTTCCGACTTGTGGGTGACCTTAGATTATGCGCACAGATGATTGATGAGAGAAGCACTAGAGCATAATTATACACCTGTCATCGTACAGACTACCTTATGTAGTTCCGAGTGACGTGCAGAGTTAGACCGTACAGGTCACCGAGGTGACTCCGGTCGGATTGAATGTTGAACTATAGAATTAACCGTACAGGACCAACTGCAGGGTCTCCGGTTAATTCACTATTTCACCTGTTACATTGATGCATCATTCAAACTGATTTCTTTTTAAAGTTTTTACATGGCGTACTCTCTGGTTTTAAGAAAGATGATGATTTGAGATCTATGAAAAAACTATATGCTATTATGCTATTTTCTGGGAAAGTATACAGGTTTTACAGCGAGGGGTTAGAAATGTTTTAAATGATATGTTTTTGAAAAACTTTGTTTTACTGACCCACTCAATTTTGTTTTGCGCCCCTCCAGGTTCCAGTTAGCAGAGCTTTGGTGGCCACGAGGAATCCAACGGTGTTCTGACAGAATTCACAAAAGTAGGATTCACCCTCGGGTGTTATATCTTAGTAATCGTATTCTTTAAAGCTTCCGAATTGTGTAAATGGTTACGTCACTCTCACGTGACGGCCAGCATGCCCTCATTCGGGACGGGGTGTGTCACTTCAGGCGTGCACTAGATGAATCATTCACTACCACTTTATTTTGTCCAATAGGGACATCAATTCTTGCAGGTGCATTTGCAGCTGGTATATGTGATTTTGTCACTTTCATAACATCATTAAATGCATCTGGCATTTGATTAGCAATATTTTGAAGATGAACAATCATTTTCACTTCATTTTCACATTGAGTGCTACGTGGATCAAAATGAGACAAGGTGGGTACAACCCATGTTAGCTCCTGCCGTTCTTCTGGAACGATCTTTTCTTCCCCTAATGATGGGAAGACTGTCTCATCAAAGTGACAATCAGCAAAACGAGCTGTAAACATATCACTTGTCAAGGGTTCCAAATATCTAATGATAGATGGTGAATCAAAACCCACATAAATTCCCAGCGGGCGCTGAGGTCTCATTTTAGTGCGTTGCGTCAGTGCAATAGGCACATAAACAGCACAACCAAAAACTTGTAAATGTGAAATGTTTTGCTGATGCCCAAATACGAGTTGTATTGATGAGTATTGGTGGTTGGCTATAAGTCTCAATCAAACCAATGATGCAACATGTAAGATGACATGTCCCTATGCAAAAACTGGCAATTTTGTTTTCATGAGCAGAGTGCGAGCTATTAATTGAAGCTGCTTGATAAATGTTTCTGCTAGACCATTTTAAGTATGGACATGAGGAACAAGGTGTTTAACATCAATACCCAATGTCATGCAATAATCATCAAAGGTTTGAGACGTAAATTCACCAGCGTTATCAAGTTGGATTGACTTAATGGGGTAATTTGGGAATTGTGCTCGCAACTTAATTATCTGAGCAAGAAGTCTCGCAAAAGCTACATTTCGAGTAGACAAAAGACAAACATGTGACCATCGGGTAAATGCATCAACCAAAACCATAAAATATCGAAATGGTCCACAAAATGGTTGAATATGTCTACAAATATCCTCTTGAATTCTTTGCATAAATGATGGGGATTCAGCATCAACATTTAGTTGTGATGGTCTAATTACCAACTTCCATTGAGAACAAGCCTTGCAAGAGTTATCATTTGAGATAACAATGTGTTTTTTCAATAATGGATGTCCATTAGAGTTGGTAATGATCCTACACATCATGGTGGATCCTAGATGTCCTAGACGGTCATGCCAAAGCATGTAAATTTTTGAATCAATGAACTTCTGGTTCATGACAGTATGTGATTCAATTGTCTTTATGTATGTATAATACAATCCACTCAACAAACCACGCAACTTCTCCAATATACGCTTCTGGGTATCATTGGAGGTAATGCATAGATACTCCACATTTTCTGCACTTTTCGTTTCAATGTGGTATCCATTTAAACGTATGTCTTTAAAACTCAACAAATTTTGAGTATATCGAGTAGCATACAACGCATTCTGTATGGACAATATTGTTCCATTTGGTAACATGATCTGGGCTTTTTTTTAGCCTTCAATTACATTTGAATGACCTGATATTGTTGTTACCTTTATTTTTGTAAGCATCAAGCTTGAGAAATACCTTCGATCTTGAAATATTATATGTGTGGTTGCGCTGTCTGCAAGACAAATATCTCCACTATTGCTCTTGTTTTGAGAATGACCATAGTTTTTATCCATGTTTTCTGAGTAAGGAAATCACAATGAATTTATTTATAATAAAAGGAAATTGACATGCCACTTTTATTGATTTTGAAATGCAAACATTTAGACTACAAGTTCAGAATAATAAGAGTACACTAAACAGAAATGATTCAATCAAACCGATAAACTTCATTCCCTCTTTCCACAATCAAGTCTGAGACATCTAGGTGGGTTGTGTTCAATTGTCTTGATAAGTCGCATACTGGATCAGGTATAGCCATTGGTCTAGCCTGGTCGAGGAAATTGGTCTCGACACCCTTCTATTTGAGGGAGGCTTGATACAGATTCACCAGATGTTTTGGGGTACGACAAGTACACCCATTGCCACCACACCTATGGCAAACTCCTTCAGGATTTCTAGGAGTGTAATTCATATGAGCTTTGCCTTTGTGGTGATTTGCATTCTTAAAGCTCGGGCCTGAATTATGCCTTGAAATCTGGTTGTGAAACTGAACACCATGATTCTTGCCTTTCCTGTTCCACCGACCTCGCTTGTGGTCACGTCCTCGTTTGTAATTATTGCCACAAGAGGATGTGGTATTCATTTCCAGATCCAATCGGTCGGGACTGATGATTCTTCATCAGAAGCTCATTATTTTGTTCAGCTACCAGGAGCACAGATATCAGCTGGTTGTATTCAGTGAAGCCTCGCTTTCTATACTGCTGTTGCAGGAGCACGTTGGAGGTATGAAAGGTGATGAAAGTCTTTTGTAGCATATCTTCCTCAGTGATGTTTTCCCCACAGAGTTTCATCTGGGAGCTAATTCTGAACATCGCATAATTGTACTCAGCCACCGTCTTGAAATCCTAGATCCTCAGGTAAGTCCACTCATAACGAGCCCTTGGAAGAATCACCGTTTTCTGGTGATTATATCTATTTCTTAGTGTCTTCCAAAGGGTTAATGGATCTTCAACCGTCAAGTATTCGCTCTTTAGTCCTTCATCAAGGTGGCGATGGATAAAAATCATGGCCTTTGCCTGATCTTGAGAATATGCATTGTTCTCCTCCTTGATTGTTTCTCCAAGATTCCCTGTCTCCAGATAGATCTTGGCATCCAATACCCAGTTAAGGTAGTTCTTCCCAGTAATGTCCAGGGCAATGAAATCAAGCTTTGCCAAGTTCGCCATTTTCTTTTCTGAAAGAAAAATGAGATGTGTAAGAACTTGCAATAATATGTATTCTGGAAGGATGTAGTGTTAGAACTTCTGGTTCTTACAAAAAATTTCTTCATTTTGATCTTCAGGCCAAAATGATAAGCACTCAAAACTTCAGGCTTGAGATTTACATGATTAATGAGGAGGACGATTGTACCGCACCATTCTCATTAAAAACAAAATATAGCATAGGATGGGCGATTATTCCGCACCACTCAAGTAGCAGGAAAATTTAAATATGCAGAGCAGGGTGGGCGATTATACCACACCACCTAAATTGCAATAAAATTAAATCTGCAGCTTAAGATAGGCAATGATACCGCACCATCTTGGATTGCAGTAAGATTAAATTTGCAGTTCAAGATGGGCTATTGTACCGCGCCATCTTTGATTGCAGTAAAATAAACACTGGGTTAGTAATAAGGAACCACACCAAACAAGAAATGAAAGATATATGTAATCGTTATATTGAGAACTAAAAGCAAGCATGGTGCTAGCAGATCTTCACAAGGATATATCAGGAAGATGAGGCAGAGGAGGAAGAAGAACAGTAAAATCCTTGGAGGAAACATTTTTCGGTGAAGGGAGATGAGAACTGGTTAGAGAGTCGTGCTGATAACGTGTTATAAATAAGCAAAAGTTAGAGAGATAACATTTGCTAGTTACAGGAGCGAAGTAGGTGTAAAATATCACACTGTAACTATAACATAAGAGGATGACAAATAAAAGAGGGAGGGAGAGATACTGATGTTATTGATCTTTTCTTTTCGCAGTGTATTTTGATAGCACACGGAGCGCTCTATTTATAGAGCAACCCCAAGCAAACATAATAATTACATCTTGAAAAGCACAACTGTTACAACACACTTTTTGAAAGTACCACACAAATACAATCATCATTCTTTTCCCAAGTCTACATTACTGTGTGGACATTCATTAATCCACCAATGTTTACAACAGAATTGCCCTTTTATATATTATAGAAATAATTTAGGAGTAGATATTACCCAAAAACAAAAAAACAACGTGAACATGGTAACTTGTAACCTGTAATAAGCTAAGCAAACACAAAACATCTCAAATCCTACTATTTCATCAGATCAGATCATCATCCTAATTCCAGCTAACTGTTGGATTCTTTCAAAACAGATCGTTAGATCTGCAACAGCAGCTTCTGGGCGCTGACAAACAGGCTGGGCATCAGGCCAAGCTTTGACAACTCGATGGCCTTTCGGCCATGTTTCGGCTTGATGGGTTATACTAAATTTTAGCTCAGTTTTCGGTTGGAGATGAATTCTGTGCAAATTGGGTCAAGTTTTGATCCTTTGGCCCTTTAGCCCTCTCCATTAGAGATGGCCTAAGAGCATCATGGTGGTGGGCAACGACTATTGGAAGGCAATTGTCTCACTATTCACTTTTAATAGTAATTACCATTGTTTAAGTCTACCTGTTTGGAATGAGGAATGGCAAGGACAATTGCTATTCACAATTTTTTTTTAAATGTTTTCTTTGTCTTATATATACCCACATATTATTATTGTCGTAGATTTTTGGGTAATTCTAAATGTTTAATTTGCAAGTGTGTTGAACTTTATTTTTAAAGTGTGAACTTTGTAAATTTTTTTGGTAATTTTTATGATTTTTTTTTTTAAAAAAAATTAGAGTTAGATTAATTATGCCCGTTGAAGCAATTTTTTTGAATCCAACGGTCCTAATTCCCCTATTGTTGCATCAACATTGAGCCGTTTCGCTATGCTTCTCCACTCGGCAAAAGCTCTTGCAAGAATTGGTAGGGCAACTGCTCTTCTAACAATTGCCCTCCTATTTTTCCACCGGTGGAGCAACTTTCTTTGGGCAAGAAGGCAAGTTTACTCAATTACAACGGCAATGAGGATGAGTGGAGATGCTCTAACACATATTGAAAAATTTATCCAATTTGACCTCAACCACCCATTATCTATTCTAAAAATTCTAATAATGACATGTATAGAATAAATAAAGGCATCACCCTTAGAGTTAGATGTGCGGCCAATTAACAAACTAAAGATTCAACGGCTAAAAATTACTGTACACACTCGAAAAGTCTTATGTATTTTGTCATGTGAAAAAAATTGATACACAAAATGCAACAACTACTTTATAATAATTGTTGGGGAAGGGCAATCTAGTAGGACAAAGTTTCTCTTTTCTTTTTATTCCAATCACATGTTTCTGGTTCCGTCTAAAGCATACAGAGTTGACTGGGCCCCAACAAACCTAATAGGCTAATATGCTCATTGAATCACCTCCCGGTAAAACATTCTGAACTTACACAAAGGTTTTATCTTTTTTACACTTGCATACAAGGTTAAGCTCTCAACTGTTTTTTAAACCTTGAACTTCGGATTCAGGGGTAAACGCTCTAAAACAATACTCAAAGGTTTCATCTTTGAAACCGTCTTAAATTTACGACACTCGTAAAAGTGAATATGTACCTTCTTTTTTTTCCAATGCTCGTCTTGTTTTCTCCTCTAAATCAGTGTTCTCTGAAGGAAGAACATGATTCATTAGCTTAATTTCACAGTACACATATGGTTAAGCACATGGTAGGACAGCCACAGCTCTTCTTTTGCAAGAGATCCATCAGTGGGATTCTTGGACTTAAAAATGAAAAAGGTTCCTACTTCCTACAAAATTAGGGGCAAGGGTTCATGTACCTGTATCTTAAAACACTGGCAAAGCTAACATCTACCTGTCCCATGAAAATAGACAAAAGCTACGTAAGTTATGGTGGGTCAAGCTAATTCCACTTTTACATTTGTTAATCCAATAGATACGGACCCTCATGAAACGAGTTCACTGTTGTTGTGGTGCTGTAATATAATAATAATATGTCTGTAGGTTTCTCTTTACATGACATTGCATTATTAAATCGGGATATCACGTGGCGGAATAACTATATAACACAACGGTTCATCCAAGATTCCTTAGAGAAAAATAAAAAAATGATAATCTCTTCATCTATACTGTTTTATTGATCAAGAAAATCTCCAGCTCACACATCAGGAAACAGTATTATTACATGCTTAACACAACGTATATTTTATGATCTACTTGAAGTTTGTTTCTGATCCGACACATCTCAGCCATAGCATCAGCGATGTCCAACCTTTCTCCATGTGTAGAGCAGGCAATGCCATTTTCAAGGATTGAAATCAATCTCCCTTCAAATTTGATGTGAATCGTTGTGCTAGCCTTAGTAAGACGTTGGTTTGCGCTCATCTCCCCTTCCTGTTTTTCGTGAAGAAGAACAAGATCCACAATCTCAACCACATGCTCTAGTAGTGCTACCTTGACATAGTTGTCAAGATTTGAAGTTCCTTGAAACACGTCACTGGTTGTAGTGGCGGATTCAGAAAATAATATTATGGGGGTCAGTAAGAATAGCGCGCAATTTTTTTACCAGAAATAGCATGCAGTCATTTGGAAAGACATATTGCACACCTGTTAATGTATGCAAGGGGCAGCACCCAAGGTATCCATGGACATTCACCGAAGTTCGGAGGGTCAGCACCCAAGGTATCCATGGACGTTCACCAAAGTTCGGGGGGTCAGCTGACCCCCTGCCCCTCAATGCATCTGCCACTGACTGGTTGGCCTTTTTCCGGTAAACATTTCCAACAGGAGGATGTCGTCACCTTGTGTCCACACTTCATGTCCCATACCATACTCTGCATTTATACAATTTTTTTAACAGTGTAAATATCAGCTGAAGGCCCTACTAAAAGATTAGGAAAAAGAATTAGAAAATTGCTCACTTGGAGTATAACCGATTGTTCCTTTTACTTTGATGGAGCTTGATTGATTACCAAAACCATCTTTTAAGAGTTGTGAGAAGGAATCTTGCCAACCCAAAGTCACCTACATGTCCAATCAGATCATCGTCGAGAAGAACATTGCTGGGTTTGATAGGTCACAATGAACTATTGGCACGTGACACTGATGATGGTAGATATGTCCAATGCCATTGCAACACCAATAGCAATGTTCAACCATTGAGAAAAAGTTAAGCTCTTTGCCCTCTCATTTGTCCCATTACTTGTCTGAGCTGGATGCAACCATTTCTCTAAGCTCCCATTCACCATGAACTCATAAATTAAGGCCTTGAAATCAGAACAACGACAGTCGAATCCTGAGCATGCAGAAAGTACTTTCACAAGGTTACGATGTCTAATATTCAAGGCCTCACACTCAGCTTTGAAACTTTTGGAAGCTCCACGTCAAACAAGGTAGGTTGAGTACCTTGATGGCAATTGTCGTTTCATCTTGATCAAGTAATCTTTTATAAACTGAACCATAACTTCCCAACAAATCAAGTTGGCAAAGGAGGATCCATCAGTAGCTTTAAGAAGACTTTGGTAAGACATCTTTGGAAAATTTTCAAAACCACTGGAAGGATGCTCCTTTTTTCTTTTCTTTTTTCCTTTGGAAGCTACAAAGGCTAAAAAGGCAAATGAAAAAGTGAGTCCAGAAAGCCCACAAAGAAGAGAGATGACCAATTTCAATGTTAGGCTCAACTTGATAAATTAGCAGGAATTTCCTCATTCAGTGAATTATTGTGCAATACCAAAGTTTGCAGCTTGCGCAGACGGCCAATTTCTGGAGGGATTCCATGGCGGAAGTTGTTTAAGAGACTAAACACTCTGATAAAACTCAAATTTCCAACATGTGGTGATATAGAGCCTCCAAGTTTCAAGGATTTTAGCTCCAACATGGTGATCCTCTCGTGGCAGTAACCACATGAAACACCATACCAGTGGCAAAAGTGATGGATTCATTCCACGATCTCTGGACTCCAAAGGGATCATTATATATACTAGCCTTGAATTCAAGCAAGGCCAGTTTATCTGTCTCGTTGATCAGGCGACAGCCGAACTAAGACATGAGTTGAGAACGGAATGCATGCAGAAACATGATAAAAAGTGAAGTGATGAAATGAACTTGTACATCCCCATGGTATCTGTTTTGCAGCTTTTGCTTGAAACTTTAATTTGGCCACGTCTTGCAGCTTGAGGAGAATCCAATTTTGAGAGATTAAAGAAACATATGCCACTAGACAGACTTCAGAATGTGTCCTCAATATTCAAAGATTGCACTTTGCAGAAAGCACTTTCAAATCTCATTCATACTTTTGAAAGATACTACGCCACCTGCTTTTTTAGCCCTCACAATCACAGGAATTATAGAGCTGCGTGGGACTGGGACCCCTACACTTTGAGAAGGTTAAATGCTAAACTCATTGAATCACCTCACTGTAAAACATTATCTTTATAACCAACTCGAACATCCTTTTTAGTATTTGGATACAAGGGTAAACTCTGAACTTCAGATCAAGAGTAAACGCTCTAAAAGAATACTCAAAGGCTTCATCTTTCAAAACAGTTCTTCTAATTTTACAAGGCTCATAAAGTGAATTTCACTTTTTGCAGATGTTCATCCTATTTTCTCCTAGAAATCAAGGGAGCAACTTGCATGGAACAGGTTCACCGCTACGTGGTGTCTCGGTCCTATAATGCAATGACGAGTGGACAAAAACTTATATATGGTATTGTATTAGTGGGTTGGGACATCGCAATGAACCCATTCTATATAAGTCGTTCTCCTAAATTGGACTTGTCTGAAGGTCTACATGATCCATTAGCATGGTTTCCCGGTACGCATATATAGCTAAGCACATGCCAGGACCACCACACCTCTTCCTTTGCAGCAGATTTATCAGTGGGATTCTTGGGGTTTAAAAGAAAAAGGATCTTACTTCTATAAAAAAAAAAAAAAAGGGACAGCTGTCCTATAACTGTTTCTAAATGCACTGACAAAGCGAACAGCTAGCTGTCCGTGAGAAGTCAAATATGTGTATTGTGTATTTGAAAACACCGAAAATTTTGCCATGTTTCGGTGTATGATTTGCACCGGATGAATGAAGTGTTGGATGTGCAACCAAGGATCCAATAGTCAAAGATCTAACGGCCACACATATACACCGATGCATACTAGAAATCCATGAACAAAGAAAGCTAAAGAGGTGATGGTGGGTTAAAGCTGATTCTACTTTTGTATCATATATTCCAACAAATGACTATTTCAAATGAGTTGACTAACTACAAAAACAGAATGGTTCATCCAAGATTCCCCAGAACAATGACAATCAAGCAAATGTTAAAGTGGAAACTTGCCTACCCATGTAACTTGGGATCCCATTCCCAATGGAAGTTTTTCAAGTTTCACAAAAGTAGGCAAAAGATGTCCTGGTTTAGTACTATAATTATTACTGAAGCTGTTGAGCCTTATGCATTTCAATTGAAATAAGATCTGGAATGAATCGTGTCTTCATGATACAATTAGCTCTTTAAGCAACCATCTTGTGCTGTTATTAACAGTATAGATTTCGATCTTATGTTTATCGTAACACAATGGAATTTAAGAACAAAGCCAGATCTCATGGAAATTCCACATTCTAAACTAAAGGAAACTGTTTTAAGTAAATTCTGAACAATTTTGTACAATTTCTTACTACTATTAAGTAGAGAGATTATCACAAATAGAATCCAACTTGCACTCATTTCTTTCAAACAAATACCAGTTGATGTCAACTTTTGAACATAGGACATTATAAGACACGAACACAGATTATGGATAGATTGCAGAAAAAAACAACTAGCAAAGCGTAACACACCGAAAGGATTATCGATTAAGCGTTCTTATCTTTTCCTCCTGGAGATGACTTGAACCAAGGTATCCACACTGAGGTTGTCTTCTGATACCGCCTGTATGCTTCTACTCGGTAATCTTGTTTCAGCATTCGGCGTTCGACAAGTATAGTCACATAAGCTAAACACATTGTATTGACCAGAGACCCAACAAAGGCCCATCCATGTCCCAAGTTCCATGCAAATATGGCTAATCCCCACCACCACAATTGCTCTCCGAAGTAGTTGGGATGCCGCGAATAGTGCCACAACCCTTCGTCAAGATTCGGCACAACGGGCTTTCCAAGCTCTTTCAGCTTGTTGTTTCGGCTCACAAAGTCATGGAGCTGCGTGTCAGCTAAGTATGCTACAACAATGCCAGTAATGCAGACTATGACGGCAACAGAATCCCATATGTTCAGTGGCACATTAACTGAGTGGATTACATAGAATGGAAGGCATATCCCAATTATAAAAACCTACAAAGGTTAAAAACAACCATCAGAAAACCAAAAGCGACCATTTTTCACATTTTTCACCAGCTTGGAAGCTCATTGAGGCAATTCAACAAACACTTAGAGCACTACCTGTTGAGAGAGGTAAACGGCGAAGAAGGAAACCCACCACCAGTGCTTGCCGTACTGTGAGCTCATATCGGTGAACCGCCAGTCCTCCCTGGCACCCCATTGCCAATTTTCCCGCCTAAAGTAGTTGTGGGAAAGCCTGAGGCTCCAAACCCAAGTCAGCGAAATTGCAATCGTCGACCGCCACCGGTTGTAATCCGCCAGAGGGTGACATCGATGGTAGTGAACGAGCATTACAGGGATCACAGTCCAGTACAAATCGATCATCTGCACCAACCCAATTCATAAAAAAATCAAATTTGCAATTAAGACCCAAAAAGATCAGATTTTGAACGAAAAATCAACGTACCCAGTGGCTGGAAAGAGCTTGGCTGATGACCCAGAAGAGGACGTTGACGTTGAGGAAGAAGAAGACGTTGGCTAGGAGAAGAGGGTGGTGATAGCACCATGCCCAGAGAGGAGAGAGAAAGCTCTCATTAGTTTGGCTATGGTGGTTGCTGAGGAATATGAGGTAGAAGAGAATGGAGGGAAGGGGAGCGAGAAATGCTATCACTGCATTCTTCAAGTTACCTCCAGCCATGGCTGCAGTAAATCCAATTACCAATGAAGGAATAGACAATAGAGGCCTAGTTTTATAGTCTGGTGATGGAAGTATTTGTTGCTATTAGCACTGGCTAGCTAGCTTTTCTTTTTGTGTTACGGTAGTAGCAATAGTTTTTCAATTAAAAATAAGTGTTGATAAGCCCATCTTATTATCTTATTTTCTCACTCTCATTTTAGTATAAATTTTAATGTCAATTTTACCCTCTTATGAAATGACATGTAAGGACCAAAACAAAAATGTCATTTTATGCCTACTACACATAGCCAGATTGCCTATTTCCTTATGTATGTTCACCATCTCTCTAAAAGAAACAAATTCTTCTCTCTTTCAATTCAATTATTGTGGCTTTTGAGACGAAATGTCATCTCTTTTAAACAAGTATTTCTACTTCCATTCTTTCTTTCTCTAAAACCCTAATTTCAGGGATCAAATCAAATACGAACCAACTAATCGTATATCACCCATCACTGCTTCATAAGATCCATGGCTTTAAACTCTTTGTCCTCCCAGCCCCTTATTTTGTTCTAATCCCGACCCAAACCTTACCTCCCTTCTCCTTCATTTCCCTTATTTCTAAAACTATAAATACATAACCCATTGAATTCCATTGCAATATGCAAGACTTGAAATTCATAGGAAAAATAAAATATCCAGACTATGCAGGGAACAAGAAGATGGGTGGTGAAGCAGTTTTGCTGCCATGGTGGTGTTCCGATGGTTGGGGACCTGGGTTAGGTGTTGGGAGTTGGTGCGGCACTGCAGCGGAGTTGGGGTGTCGATGGTCGATATCACAGGGTATTTTAGGAATGATGGTGGGTGAGAAAATAGTGTTTTCTTCTAATAACATTTTTGGTCGGTGGAAAAATAAAATGGGGTGGGGAAGTAAGACAATGGGGTGGGTTTAGTACCACTCTTAAAAAATTATGACTATTAGTCATCTAATTCATTTAAAAGTATAGTTATGGTCTTTCTTTATCAACTCTATCAGAATTTAATCAAAATTATTCATGTTGGGAGGACCATTGCTATAATTGGGTTAACGTTGAGAGACCATTACTCTAATTGAGTTAAAGTTGAGGGACAATTTCTCTAATTGGGTTAAAGTTGAGGGAACAAATCTAATTTTTTTTTCATTTGGTAATCTATATTTGCTTCTTGATTTAACTTCACGTGCGTGGCACGTGACTCATTTTGACGGAAGTTTTAACTGTGTTGACAAAAATAATCATAGCTACACATTTTGATGAATTAAGGAACCTATAATCATAGATTTTTAGTTGAGAGATCATTACTCTAATTGAGTTAAAATTGAAAAACTATTGCTACAATTTTCTCAATTTCAAAAATCAAAAGAGGGGAAAAAAAAGTATGCATGATTAATTCCTTGTCTTTCTGCTTGGTGGGGGTCAGTGAGAATCCCTCTCCAAATAATAATCATTAGAACGCCGGTTATCATGTCAAATCCCACTCAATCAAAGGTCTTCTTTTGTAACTTTAGCCACCATTTTTTTCACCTTAATTTAGCAACTTTGTTGTGAAGAGTTTTGTAATACGAGAGATGTGATCAATAATGTAAACAGTAAATGAGACATTTCGTAATAGTTGCTGAATTTGAGAAGAAAAATACTTAGTAATATGCTATAGTGATGGTTCATAACAGTTATCAGCCAATTCATTTTTAAGAATCAGAAATATAGTTGCTTGATCCCCCCAAGCAAAACTCGACCCTCCCTTTTCGAGACTCCTCGAGCAGTTTTTAAACCCCCTTCGAGTGGTTAAAGTTCTAAAAGTAAGAAAAATTGGGCTAAGAGTTTTTAGCATATCCAAAAGTTTTGAGAAATTGACTAAAATGATTAGAAATCAAATCTCAATGGTTGAATTAATCAAAATCAATGTCGACAATATATCAATCAAGTAGTTATATCAGTTAAATATTGATGATGTAATAATCAAATTTAGACGATTTGCTAAAAATTGATCATTTTAACAATTGAGAAATGAAAATAATCATAGTTTTAAAATTTCCCACAAAAGGACAAAGAGAGAAGGGTAATAAGGACTAAAGATAGTTTGAAGACGGCTATTGACACTTGAATATTTACCCTGCTTAAGTAATTAATCAAAGTAATATTAATCAATCATAAGAGGCGTGCAAACATGCACACAAAATATGTAATAATTATGAGAGATGGTTAAACGTGGTGTTTGCAATGATGCTGCTTTGCAGCCTATAATTGTGGTGCAATCAATCATAAACACTCACATGCCACCCCACATTGTATACAAACTTAAATCCCATAAACCCTAATTGGTGCCCCCTACCCCCACCCCCACCCCCCACTCTTCCTCCGAGAATATTTTTGCTAATCATCCTTAAGTGATGATGATGTTCACTACTCTATTTATTACCGTTGAATGAGTTTAAATTTCAAAATTTGTGTAGATCATCTACACAAATCTCGAAAATTAAACTATTCCACAAACAGGATAGTGAGCATTACTACCATTTAAGGACGCTAAGCTAAACATAAATCTTAAAATTTAAACTATTTTATAAACAAGATAGTGAGCATTACTACCATTTAAGAACGTTGAACTAAAAGGTACTTCTGTTCCTCTTCCAAATCTCTCCAAATTCTTCCACAATCTGCGCCAGATGAGAAATCAAAGCTAACATTTTGTACGGCTGCATGCATGCCAGCTACTACAATGTCAATGGATGATCATTTCATATCATATATGAACATATAAAAATCACAATTCATATGGTCCACAGGGGAGCTAAATATATATAGCTTTTACTTCTTTTTATAATTTCTCATTTAGCATGCAGAGCGGCGGATACAATACAATTATACAAAACACCCTTTTGCTTTTGGCATGCTCTTCTTCATTGAAAAAACTCAAATTGACCACAATGATTTTACCAGGTTACAAATCCAGGCATGCAATATAAACCACGATGTTCGCTAATGCGATGTGACATCGAACATATGACAAAATACGGAAAAGGATCTTCAACGGATCCTTTTTCTGGGGATTCTGAGAATTCTGTGATCGTGATTGCTCATCGTACATCGTGCGATAAAAAATCATTTCAAAATTTAAAATTAAATATAAATAGTATATAACGAAAACTAACTGCACAACGTACGATGAACGGTCACGATCACAGAATCACTAGGATCATCAGGAAAATGATCTGACAATGATCCTTTTCCACAAAATACAATATGACTTATATATAAGATATTTCATTTTTAATATCATAGAAGTCTTTTATGATAAATCTCATGCATAACGATATATGGTTAAGCGTGAATAGTATCAGTGATATTTATCATTAAATATTTGACCTAATTGGTGGTTGATCGCCAAGACGTTTTGCACTTCTTTTTTGTCAAACAAAGTTAATTTCATTGCAAGAAAAAACTAGTGTAAGATAAGGATAACTCAAAGAGAGTTTAGGATAGCAAACAAAAGTCGAATACCACAAAAGAAACTAGACTTGAAAAAGTAAAGCAACCATCTCCATCAAATAAGCTACACAACTACCACAAAGTCGTTATCGCCACCTGGAACAGAGAACAAAGAACTAAAATGATGAACGATAAATAAGGGTAGCAAGCTACCGTGCTAGAGTGCTCTCATAATTCTACCAAATAATGCAAATTGTACTTTAAATGCTATTACTATCAAAAAAGTAATGTTAGGTAGACTAAATTTGTAAACCATGTGATGTATCACTACTAAAAAAAAGCACGTTAATTATAATCCAATTATCAACAATCACATCATATAATTTACAAAACTTAGTTTAAATAGATGTGACAAGTGGTGCGGCTGTACAATCAAAATAAAATATTATATAACAAGGACAAAGATTGTCTGCCCTCCCACTTCCGGTGCCCTCCCGTACCCACCTATTTGTGTGATCACGGTTAAATCACCTCAATATTTTATATTACTATTCATTTTTGTCTTATTATCTCCATAAAAAAAACAATATAAAATGTTGATTTGGCTTAACCGTGACCACACAAAACAGAAGGGCACGGAAGGGCACCGGAAGTGGGAGGGCAGACAATCCTTGTCCATATAGCAAAGGGAATGATATTACAAAGAGAGTACATCTACCAGCTAGGGTTTACAGTTAAAAAAGGGAAGGATATATGAAAAATTTGCTCCTAAACCCCACAAAGAGAGTACAGTTACCAGCTAGGGTTTACAGTCAATCAATTGTTTTCTTCCATTTCTTCCTCCATGGTTTCTTCATCCTTCCGTTCCAACTTCCATCTCAGACACAGGTAATACATTATTTTCTCTAAATTTTTAATTTCATAAATTTAATATACTTTTATTCGGTTCCTCTATTTGTGAATTGGTGTGTACTTGTGTTGGTTGTGTTGTTTATTTGTTAGTAGGTTATGGGAAATGTTTTATTTTTAGGGGAAATTCTGTCGAATTTTCTGTAGATTATTTCAATTGTTTTTACACTAACTTATTTCATTTTGCAAGTCGTAAAAAAACTAGGGGTCCATGTAGACTCATGGGCACATCACAGCTCACCTGCACCACCCAGGAGTGTATAAAGATTACGTGGTATGCTCGACATCGGGGCGCATCAACAAAGGAGCAGCACAATCGTTTAGTCCACGACGTTGGCTCCATTGTGCATCACCACTGCCCCATGCAGTGGGAGTCTTGGAGACTTGTCCCATAAGAGACCAAGGACTCCGTTTTTCATGAGCTATCGGTTAGCAAAGTTTTTTTTTTCATTATTTTGTAAGTAAAGTTATGAAATTTAATAACTGTTAACTTTGATTAATTAGTTTCGTATTTGTAGCATCACTGTGACCTCAAGGACCTTGATTCCAATCAAGCCAAGTACATCCAATAACTTTTCACTGGCCGGTTCACTCAGTGGAAGAGCGACCTCCACAAGTATTTCGAGAGATTCGACGATTCGGCTGACGCTCTAGCACATGGGTGCCCCTTGGAGTTGGTGAAGCGCCTTGAAAATTGGGCCTGGCTCAGCACCCATTTTCAGGACGAAAAATACTTGGTAAGTGAATTATATAAATTATTATAGATTAATAATATTTTATTAATACGTCAATTCCATTTATTAATTTATTTTAACACTTTATAATTAATATTAGCACTAATATGGTTGGTTTCTTTTTAAGAGAAAAGAGCCAAGGCCAACGCAATAAATAGGTTGAAGAAGAAGCTTCTCCACCACTTCGGCTCTCGACGCTTTTCATAAAGGATGGAGGAGCGATGTCAGGTAATCACATTAAAAAAAAGAGGTTAATACTCTTACTCTAAATTACACAACTAATAACTAATTTTTAATTTTTTTTTAATGCAGGCAGGGTCGAAGTTTCCAGAGATTGACACGTTCAATGAGGTGTACGTGTGGGGTCAAAGTTTCCAGAGATTGACAAGTTCAATGAGGTGTACGTGCGGCTCGAGGTTAAGTTAACGGAAGAGCTCTACGTAAGTTTTTGTAATTTTTAAATTTATAATTCTTCTTTATTTTAAATAAATGTTATATAAATATTAATTAACTTGCTTTTATAATTATAGGCTACTATGGTGGAGAAGAGTCATGCTATCATTGAGGAAGTGGCTTCCCAGCTTCCCCCTGACACCCCGATGGATGAGATGCCCTCCCCCTGAGGATATGGTTCTTCGTATCATGACGGACACCCTAGACCAGAGACTCGATCCTAGGCGAGGGAAAGTGTATCGGGGCATGGGAAATGCTCGCCATCGTGAGACTGGAGACTCCTCTTCCACCTCTACCTCAGGACAGGTCGCATCATTGACGGAGAAAGTAGCGGAACTCGAGCAGCAAGTGGCGGTCCAACATAAGCACATTGCGACGCAGTCTGCCCACATCGCCACCCAGGAAGCTCATATTGTTGCCCAAGAGTCTAAGATGGCCTAAATTATTGTCGCGCTTCAGCTGTCCGGCTTCAACATCCCTGCCGCTACACCTCCTCCTACTACTTCGACCTCCTAGGCCCCCGACCCAGCACAGCCGACCGCAAGAGCTGACTCTGATGACTTTTTATTGTAGTTTTTTTTTTAATTAAACATTCGTACATTTAAAAAATTTCCCCGCTTGTACATACATTTTCCATATTTATTTTAAATTAATATTCTTCTTTATCAATTACTGTTCCTAATTCAATTTAACCACATAAAATTATTTTGTTTTGAAATTCAGTTTATAAACAATTTTAAAAAAAATTAAAAATTGTTTACGCGATGCAATAATTTGTCATCACTAACAACAGAATTAAATCTTACGATAAAGAAACCTTTGTCCCTTAAAACTTTATGCGACGAAGGATCTCTTTATCGGTCTCTTCTTGCAGCACGAAACCCTTTCTTCCTCTAATCTTCATGCGACGAGTTCAGTTTTGTCGCGCCTATAGGTATATGAGATGAATTGTCTTCGCCCCTATTCAATTTAACTGACGACATAGTTTTTTGTCGTGTAAAACTTTTTGCGCGACGAAGTGTTTTCTTTTTGTCACGCAATACCTTTCTTTATGAGCCTTGTGCAACCAACTTGGGGCGATGAAGTTTTCGTCATTTATAATTTTAGGCGGCGAATTTCTTATTTACACGACGATTTCTTATTCGTTGCCATAACTGTTTTATGTAGTAGTGAAGGTTAATTTGCTACAAACTTAAATTAATCACAAACGTACAGTTCTCGCAAAGCATATTACGGAACTGATTGTGGGAATTAGGTTTTAGGGTTAGTGTTTTACAAATTTCATAAGTTGCTTATACAGTAAACTCAAAGAACGAAATTGACGAAAATAGTGAGATAAAGCTTGTTAAGCGTTGTTGGTTTGAGGATCTTACTTTATCCATGTTAACAACATTGTTTAAAATTACTAGTAAGTTATTATAGCTAACCACTTTATCAAGCAGCAAGCTCTTTTACAGTTTTTCATCCTCCCAACAAATTAAGTCCGAGAGCCCTCTTCAAAGGAGAAAAAAACAACATCAAAGCATCAAAACCCCATAAACAATAGTGATCCAGTCCACAATTTAGATTAACTTAAAAGATGAATATCACTTGTGTATATAAAAAATATTGGACAAAATGAAAATGACAAATTCTATGGGTGCACACATTTTTTCTCCCCTACACTAGAGTTGTGCATAAGGAGAAAAGTTACGTTATCGAAATCATTTCTCCATTTTATGTTCCTAATGTATATTAGTGTTAAATAATTTGGACCTAGTTAAGTTGACTAAAACAGTGTGCTTTATCTACACCAGAGTCTGAATCTTTATCCCTACAAATTTCAGATAAAATATCACTTTATGAAAAAAGAGTTTTGATTGGGGGGACATTTTAACCGCTATTTGAAAAACCGGCCTAGGCGCTAGGTGGAGGCTGGCCTTCCCGATTGGGGCCTAGACGTTCAGGAATCAGTGAAGCCTGGCGGCCCTAAGCAATCCTAGGCGGTTCAACTTTTTATATATTCATTCAATTGTAGCTTTAAAATTTATGTATCCTTAAATTTTACATTTATGTTTCCAAATATATATATATATATATATGATAAATTTATTTAAAATAAAAAAAAACCCTAGCCTCATGGCCGGTGCCTGACTAGTGACTAACGCTTTTTATAACCTTGACTCTTCGTGGACTCTCTGCCATCTCATATTTTTTGCACAATATTCTATAATGTTGTCGCGTGAATTGAAGTTAAATTGTGAGGTGACAACAATGGCCGAGCTAGAAATTGATCCCAGGAGGGGCCTTTAAGCCATATGAAAGAAATTAGACAAAATATAGGAACATAATTAATTGGAGAAAAACTAAGTATTTTTTTTTTTACATGGAAAATGTTAATCAAACAAATGTGATGGATCTTTAAACTTTGTATGAAAAATTTGGTATTACGAAGATTATATATAAGAAATAATTTCTTTGTGAGTTTTGATAAAAAAGGATTAGGCTCAAACAAAAATTTAAGAACAAGAATCAAAACTATTCCTATGAGATTTTTCTTTCAACATAATTGAATATTCTTCTAGATTGTATAGACCATAAAAAGAAAATAAATTTTTATATGGTATAACAGAAGCTTAGTTATAAGGTTGGATTAAAAAATAAAAAACAAAAGGTTGTAGGTTGGGTTTAAAAAAATCAAAAGTTAATGGGTCCAGTGAGTTTCGAACCCTAAAACTAGGCCTGGCAAACGGGTCATGTTTATCATGTTCGTGTCCTTTTCATGCAACACTTATAATCTTAACAGGTAGTGTCATGTCATACCCGTTATCTTAATGGGTCCTTAATCGGTCGGGTCACTTTACCCAACGGTTAAAGTGACCGGAACCGTTAAGAAAAAAAAATTTCTTAAATTTGCACATAACACACATTGCCACATAAATATTACTTCAAAACATTAAAACACATTTGTCGTTTAAGTACTACATCTACACTTGAAAATAAAAGCCTAATAAACGAACATCCATACACTACTAGTCTATTAAAAAAAATTAAATGTGCAAGGATATGCAAAATGAAAGAATTTTTGTTTTCAAGGTTGTGAAGCATTTCTCAAAAGTTTAAACCTTGCATGTGGAGCCAAAAATAATCATAAGGCGACACGTGGATTCTTGGGTAAAAGATGACAAAAATACCCTTGAGGCATACTCTACGCGCGAGCAGCAGGCAATCATCCCTAAACCAAGTCAAAAGTGCCCAAAATAGGTAACAATTTAAAGCCTATTTCATCAAATCCTTTCTATAAGGTAATTCCTAAAACCTAATTTATTCTATATATTTTGTATTCCATTATTTAGCTAATCAATTAGCTAAATAATATTTTCCTTTCATATTCCCTAAAAATTGATTAATTAAGGGATTAATTACCTAATCAATCCCTTAATTATCAATTAAAACACTCATTCACACCTAAAACTACTAAGAGGCCGGCCACCTCCCTTTTCCTAACCTTTTTCACTTTTCTCCATTTTATTACCCCATTTATACAAATAATCAATTTTGTAACTCCTTATTAAACCTAAATTAAACCCAAAAAACCCTAGCCACCTCCTATCCCTATAAATATACTCTCATTCTCACCAAAAAGGCCAATTTCCAACACTTTGGCAAAAATCCCAAAATTCTCTAAACACTCTTTATCTCTAAATTCTAACTTTGGCATCGGAGGTTCTTCGGCCAAAGCCCCCTCATTCATTGTGGGCGCGTGAGGCTCTTGGCCTTGACCTAAGGTGTTAATTGTTTTGTAGGTGCAATTTTGTCCAAGAAGAAGAAGGCGGAAATTTGCATCCACAAATTGGTGCTTTCATTGAGAGTTGAAATCCATACTCGTAGAAGACTCTCGCACAAAAAGCTTTTTTCTTTATTTTCTAGTCCATTTGAATATTTTTCATACGTTCTTATTATTAGAATTTTTTTACTTGCAAAGGTTCTTTGATAAAACGTATAAGCAAAATATAATGGCTAGAAATTTAGAAAATTCCACAAGTGAAAATTCTAATGTTCAAGAAATGGGATTGCGGAGATCCGTGAGGCTAAATGCGACAATAAGTGGAGCAGCACTACCACCACGAGTTTCCACCATGGGAACCACCACGGTGGCTACCTCGGTAGCCACCCGTGGCGAGGTCCATGATGCCTTCACCACGGCTCGAGCCGTGCCATCCAAGGCTCACGGCACCAAGGTCACGGCCCAAGTCGTGTCATCCAAGTTTGCACGGGCCCGGGCCCAAGCCTCGCATTCGCATGCATCACATACTAAGCAGCCTGCTCCCGCCAAGCAACCTGCTCTTGCGGCCCAGCCTGCTCCCGCCAAGCAACCTGCTCCTGCCAAGCAGCCTGCTCTCGTGACCCAGCCTGCTTCGACGAGCAGCCCACTCCCGTGGTCCAGCCTGCTTCCGTCGAGCAGCCCACTCCCGTGGCCCAGCCTGCTCCCGTCGAGCAGCCCACTCTCACGGCCCAACCTGCTTCTGCCGAGCAGCCTGCTCTCATGACCCAGCCTGCTCCCGACGAGCAGCCCACTTTCGTGGCCTAGCCAGCTCCAGTCGAGCAGCCCACTCTCACGGCCCAGCCTGCTCTCATGGCCCAGCCTGCTCCCATGGCTTTCCAAGCAGCCCAAGTCGGCCCAAGACTATCTCAACCATCCGGACCTACCATCGAGCTGGGGGCATTCTCACCACATTTTTTCACGGATTTGATATTTCCCAACTCAAATCTCGCGCCTGGAGTCTACCACCCTTCCACTGCCCAATGCGGCGCATTCCTTCCAAGCTCTTCCAATCCAAATGGCGAACAACACTTGTCTCGACAAGTCATAGAGTTGACGAGCGCCCTTGCACAACAGACAACCTTGGTGAATCAACTTTTGCAACGCATCGGGATCCAACGTGCCCCGGACGAGGTATCCCGAAGTAGGACAAGGGTAGACGGACCTTTCCAGCAGCGTCCAGGCAAGCAGCCCATCGACCAGCCATGAGCCGAACGTTTGGGCAGTGTACATTCCCGTCTTAGCACGCGGATGAGCATCGACTCTCGACTAGGCCCACGAATGAGCATACATTCACGGTTGGGGTCATACTCCGATAGTCAACATGAGCAACCTTCTAGGCAAAGTGTCCATTCGCGGCTAAGCCCACAAGGAGCATCATCCACCTCACATCAGAGTAGGCAGCACGACGGACGGAGAGAAGCAGTCACTCAATCCAGCTCAAGTTCAACCAGCAGTCTGCGAATAACTCGCTCGCCTGCTAGGAACGCACCACATGCACTGCATCCGCGGCATAGACGAGCCAAACACATGGAAGAGCAGCCTATACCAGCAAGTCATGGCTGGGGGCAACCGAGAGCTCCGCTACCCCAACAAAGGTAAATTCAGGAATAAGTAGAGAGACTCTTGACCAAACGGTTGCATGACTTCCAACGCAACGAGGTCACCGACGATGCACTACGACGGAACATGACCAACATAAGCAGGTCACCCTTCAAGGACGAGATCGAGTAGGCAGAGCCTCCACGCGAGTTCAGCATGCCACATTTCACATCTTTCAAAGGGGATGAAGACCCGGAGAGACACTTAAAGCGCTACCGAAGCGCAATGATCCTTTATCGAAACAACGATAATCTTATGTGCAAGATATTCGCCACCGCTCTACAAGGCGAGGCGCAAGATTGGTTCTACACTCTACTGCCACAATCCATCCGGAATTTCTACGAACTTTCTTTGGTTTTCACCAAAGAATATTCATCCTATCGCTCGATCAAAAAGAAGTCTGACCATTTGTTCGACGTCAAGAAGAACCCAAAGGAGTCGCTTCGCGACTATGTGAGGAGATTTAAAGTAGAGAAGGCAAAAATAGTCGGATGCAACGACTCGATAGCTAGAGCAGCCCTCCAAAAAGGACTTTCAGCAGACCACCCGCTATTCGGAAAATTGATCATGAAAGAAGATCTAACTCTGGCAGACTCTTTTGCTTTGGCAGAGAAGCATGCACTTTGGGATGAGGTTCGCCAATGCACATTCAAGGACTTGAAGAAGTACCCGACATCACCTCCCTAGAAGCAGCGGATGACTTATTCATATGTTTGACGGTATCTAAAGTAGCAATAAGCTCTACCATCATGCGAGAAGAGATAGGGGCCCGACTACCTGTATTCTACAATTACCTGTATTCTACAGTTCAAAAGCTCTCATTGATGTTATCAGAAATTCAAAAGCTAACTTTGGCTATAGTTGTTGCAATCCGGAAGCTCAAGTTTTACTTTCAAACGCATGCAGTCATCCTCATAACGTACTATTCCGCCCAGTCCAAACGGGCGACGATAAAGGCGTAGACCCTGGCGAATGCAAAGTTTTATGACGAACGCAACAACTCGGCCCAAAAGACACGCCAAGGGTAGACGAACACTGGAATGACACACTCAGAAGCAAGTTTTGTCCTCGTCACCCTAAAGGATTCTACATAGAAGCAACATGCACCGGCAGTTGAGTACCACTTCCTGCTGCGCACCACATGGCCCTAGCCGACCCTTGCTCAATGATTCAACTCTAGATTGGCCCAATACCGGCAGTTGAACATCTCCTGCTGTGTGTGACATAGCCCCATCTCCACAGCTCCCTATTGCGCCTTCACGCCGAGCCTAGGTGACGCAACAGAGTGGCCCAACGATGCCTCAGAAGTAGCCGAGCACACTCTAGCCGCGCCTACTCCACCCGATGGAGACTTCTGGCATTTGCATGTCGACGACGCAGAAAAGCCCTCATCACTGCCCATAGAGAAGGCTCCAAAAAGATGAATCCCATCTAGGAAGGTCCGTACAAGATCAGCAGAGTAGGCGGCAAGAGTAATTACACCATCGCCACCATGAAACGATAAAAAGATCGAAAAGCAGTAAAGCGCCTACAATCTAAAGAAGCACTATGTGTGACCTCCCGCTACATCAAAGCCCGAAGACTCAAGAAGCTCGACGGGCACCACCTCACAAGCTGAGGACTATCCAGTTGTTATGCAGTTCCTACTTTATAGCTAAGTTCTCGTTCGTTTCACTCGTTTTTCAATGAGGAATTCAGAAGTAATCACAACTTGGTTCAGCTGCATGCTTACAACAACTAATCACTCATGCACTTCAAAAGAAGACTATGCCCTTCTTAAGGACTCATCGCAGGAATTGCGACTCCCGAGGGACCAACCATGCTCTCCAGTGCGAGAGGGTAAACCAATTCCCCGACACCCACATGGGTCAGCTCTCTAAGACGGGAGGATAAACTTTACACTCCGAATATCCAGACGTGGATGAGCCTGGCTACCCTAGTATAACTAGATGCACAATGGCTTGCGCCGGGATTCCTAGAAGTAGCCACAATGGTCTTTTTCAAGGCTTAGCTAACTGAAGGATTTTAGGTCTCTTGGCCTAATCCTTGGGGAACCGGGCCCTAGAGACGGAGAGGGCACATTACGCAGTACATCCGATGGATGGCTGCCCTGGAATCCTAAAGCTGCTATCGAGTGCACTAAGGTAGCCTACGGATTCTGAAAGACTGTCTACGGTTTGCCCTTCGAGTAATAAAGCCGCACTAAACTTATACAACCGCACATTCTTGTGAAAGGTTAAACAAGCTAGCACGCATATACGAAGTTTTATCCACTGCCGACATGCTACGTAGTCGATAAGCTTCACCTCTGCCAAGTGCGGAACAACCTACACCAAGTCCTAAAGTGTTGTGATACTTGCTACGCAACCTACAGAATTGGAGAAAGTCAAGGTTAACAGCCTAGTGGTTACGCGGACTTGTCTGCTTCTGTAAGTAAGGCATCCGGCTGCCAACCCAATGGCTAACAACTTTGCAAAGTTCTACACCAACACCTACGGCTGCATAGGCTACGCGAGCTTGTCTGCTTACAAAAAAGTAGCATGCTTGCCACTGGTCTATCAAGTCTAAAGGTTAGGGCATGAACAAAAGAAGCAAAAATGAAGAAAAGCTAAGGAAAACATGTTTATAAACAACTAGCAAAGGCCGAAGGAGTTCAAGCAAAACAAGAGCTACAAGGAAAAACAAAGAAAATCTTAAAGGCTACCTAGATGACTACACTTTAGCAGCCTGGACATCTTACGACTATTCGGTAGTCACACCTTCAGCAGCCGAGAAGCTGTTAGCAGCGGCATCACCCCCGACTGCTCCAGCCTGGGCACCAACTTCTCCAACTACTTCACCAATACCAACATGGACGCGTTGCAGCTCATCCACTTCTTTCTTCAAACTTTCGTTGATCTTCAGTACACCTTGAAGTTCCAATACTTGGGGTTCAAGCCTATCGACGATTCTCTTGAAGTGGATCACTTGATTATAAACAGCAATCAACTTTTCATCCTTTGCATAAGCAGGGAAAGAAGTCTTTGGTTTTTTTCTCAGCCCGCATCTCTTGAGCAGGCAGGGAAGATCCATTTTCCCACATTCACTTGCAGCAGGATCCACAACGGTGATTGGACAAGCCAGTGCATCCGCCTTGATCATATTCACCTCTTATTTTGGGAGCAGCCCACGTTTCTCCTGACGAAGAGAGTTAAAGTAGCCAACGCCATTCATGGTACCCAGCATGGGAGTTCAACCCAACATTCCAGCAGCTCATGAGGCCCGCAACCTCTTCATTTCTCTCAATCACCTACCTAGCTTGCGTCATGTCCAAAAGCCCAAAAAGACATGAGCCATGTGACTCGCCTAGCACTGTGCCACAGCGCCACAATCCGTGGCCCCAGCCATACAAGCTGCCCTTGGTTCTAGCCAAGTCGAGCAGCTTAAAGCAGTGGTCCCTGCCACAATACCTCATCGGCCCATGCCGAGCCGACTCCTGGCCCATGCCAGCTGACGTGCCGCACCACCCCAACGGCTGCCCCGAGGTAGCACCATCCAAGAAGAAGACAAGGAAAATTAATTTTTTCTTACCTCAGTGCGGCACGAAGAAGACGAAGAAAGCAACGAAAGATGGTCATTTGCACGGGCAAGATGCAGAAAATTGCTAGAGGAGGGGGAACAAATATCCTCTAAGTTATCTCTCTCTTGTAGGGTAGAATAAATCGCTCTCCAAAGTTGATTTAATAACCCACTTAAGGTGGACTTAAATAGGCTTTGAGAGAAATTTATTTCCTTTTCCTAGAAGGATCTAATTTCCTATTAAAGAGAGAATCTACATCAAAATAGGAAGCAGTCCCACGTTTCTTAAAGCAAGATGATCTCTACACCTGCTGCCCTTTCCTACAAGCAGCCCAACAGGTGTGGGGGCATTTGTGGAGCCAAAAATAATCACAAGGCGACACGTGGATTCTTGGGTAAAAGAGGACAAAAATACCCTTGAGGCATATTGGGATTCCTACGCGCGAGCAGCAGGCAATCATCCCTAAACCAAGTCAAAAGTGCCCAAAATAGGTAACAATTTAAAGCCTATTTCATCAAATCTTTTCTATAAGGTAATTCCTAAAACCTAATTTATTCTATATATTTTGTATTCCATTATTTAGCTAATCAATTAGCTAAATGATATTTTCCTTTCATATTCCCTAAAAATTGATTAATTAAGGGATTAATTACCTAATCAATCCCTTAATTATCAATTAAAACACCCATTCACACCTAAAACTACTAAGAGGCCAGCCACCTCCCTTTTCCTAACCTTTTTCACTTTTCTCCATTTTATTACCTCATTTATACAAATAATCAATTTTGTAACTCCTAATTAAACCTAAATTAAACCCAAAAAACCCTAGCCACCTCCTATCCCATAAATATACTCTCATTCTCACCAAAAAGGCCAATTTCCAACACTTGGCAAAAATCCCAAAATTCTCTAAACACTCTTTATCTCTAAATTATAACTTTGGCATCGGAGGTTCTTCGGCCAAAGCCCCCCATTCATTGTGGGCGCGTGAGGCTCTTGGCCTTGACCTAAGATGTTAATTGTTTTGTAGGTGCAATTTTGTCCAAGAAGAAGAAGGCAGAAATTTGCATCCACATTGCCAATGGAACTCAAAGCTTGCATGTTATTCCTTTTACAAAATCCTCAATATTCACCGATCATCATGACATAAGATTTTGTGGTATCCACTAGTGTAAATAGTTTAAATTGAAGATCGAATTCATTAATTGTATTCATATAGGGTCAAGGAGTGTATCTGTAAAAAATCATCAAAATCGGAGTTAAAATAACCGTTAAATCGTGATTTTTCATTGATAATCGTCAAAAAGTTTTGTCTCGTTACTTGATCTTTGAATGTTTGTTTTTAGCAATTTTTGGTGTATGCAATCTTGAAGTATATACAAACTAGTTTGACGGTTGGATCATTGAAATTAGTTTCGTAGTATGCGTATCTCATCAAAACGATAGATTCACTAACACTTGGAGTTTATTTATACTTTCATTAAGTATAACATAAGATTTTGTGGTATCCACTAGTGTAAATATTTTGAATTGAAGATCGAATTCATTTATTATATTCATATAGGGTCAAGGAGTGTAGTTGTAAAAAATTATCAAAGTCGGAGTTAAAATAACCGTTAAATCGTGATTTTTCGTTGATAATCGTCGAAAAGTTTTGTCCCGTTACTTGATCTTTGAATGTTTGTTTTTTGCAATTTTTGGCGTATGTGATCTCGAAGTATATACAAACATGTTTAACGGTTGGATCATTGAAACTAGTTTTGTAGAATGCGTATCCCATCAGAACAATAGATTCAATAACACTTAAGAATTTATTCATACTTTCATTAAGTATAACATAAGATTTTGTGGTATCCACTAGTGTAAATATTTTAAATTGAAGATTGAGTTCATTTATTGTATTTATATAGGGTCAAGGAGTGTAGCTGTAAAAAATCATCAAAATCAGAGTTAAAATAACCGTTAAATCGTGATTTTTCGTTGATAACTGTCGAAAAGTTTTGTTCCGTTACTTGATCTCTGAGTGTTTTTTTTTTTTTTTTTTTTTTTTTGCGTTTTTTGGCGTATGCGATCTCGAAGCATATACAAACAAGTTTGACGGTTTCATTGAAATTAGTTTCGTAGAATGCGTATCCCATCAAAATTATAGATTCACTAACACTTAAGAGTTTATTCATACTTTCATTAAGTATAATATAAGATTAGTGTAAATATTTTAAATTGAAGATCGAGTTCATTCATTGTATTCATATAGGGTTAAGGAGTGTAGTTATAAAAAATCATCAAAATCAGAGTTAAAATAACCGTTAAATTGTGATTTTTCGTTGATAGCCGTTGAAAAGTTTTGTCCCGTTACTTGATCTCTGAATGTTTGTTTTTTGCAATTTTTGCCATATGCAATCTCAAAGTATATATAAACATGTTTGATGGTTGGATCGTTGAAACTAGTTTTGTAGAATGCGTATCCCATCAAAACAATAGATTCACTAACACTTAAGAGTTTATTCATACTTTCATTAAGTATAACATAAGATTTTGTGGTATCCACTAGTGTAAATATTTTAAAATTGAAGATCGAGTTCATTCATTGTATTCATATAGGGTCAAGGAGTGTAGCTGTAAAAAAATCATCAAAATCGGAGTTAAAATAACCGTTAAATCGTGATTTTTCGTTGATAACCGTTAAAAAGTTTTGTCCCATTACTTGATCTTTGAATGTTTATTTTTTGCGATTTTTGGAGTATGCGATCGTGAAGCATATACAAACAAGTTTGACGGTTGGATCGTTGAAATTAGTTTCGTAAAATGCGTATTCCATCAAAATGATAGATTCACTAACACTTACAGAGTTTATTCATATTTTTATTAAGTATAACATAAGATTTTGTGGTATCCACTAGTGTAAATATTTTAAATTGAAGATCGAATTCATTCATTGTATTTATATAGGGTCAAGGAGTGTAGCTGTAAAAAAATCATCAAAATTGAAGTTAAAATAACCGTTAAATCATGATTTTTCGTTTATAACCGTCGAAAATTTTTGTCTTGTTACTTGATCTCTGAATGTTTTTTTTTTTTCAATTTTTGGTGTATGATATCTCGAAGTATATACAAACATGTTTGACGGTTGGATCGTTGAAACTAGTTTCGTAGAATGCATATCCCATCAAAATAATAGATTCACTAACACTTAAGAGTTTATTCATACTTTCATTAAGTATAACATACTAGTGTAAATATTTTAAATTAAAGATCGAGTTCATTCATTGTATTCATATATGGTCAAGGAGTGTAGCTGTAAAAAATCATCAAAATCGGAGTTAAAATAATCGTTAAATCATGATTTTTCGTTGATAATTGTCGAAAAGTTTTGTCCCGTTACTTGATCTCTGAATGTTTTTTTTTTTGCGATTTTTTGCTGATGCGATCTCGAAGCATATACAAACAAGTTTGACGGTTGGATCATTGAAATTAATTTCGTAAAATTCGTATCTCATCGAGTTCAATGGTATATATATATATATATATATATATATATTCATTAAGTAGATTTAAATTTATTTATTTTGTACGTATAACACTTAAGAAATTGAATGATATGTATATTTAAGCCGATCCAATGGTCACCAATTTTTAATATTTAATTTAATATATATATATATATATATATATATATATATATATAATTATTATAGTTTTTAGGGGTATAAAATTGTTAAATTAATATATATATAATTATTATAGTATTTTTTTAGGGTTATAAAATTATAAAATTAATATTTTGCTTATCGTGTATCGTGTTATTAACGTGTATATTCGAACCGACCCGTTATATTAACAAGTACTTATTGGGTTACCCGATAACGACCTGATTCGTTATCATGTCGACCCGAACACCTGTTAATTTCGTGTCATGTCGTGTCGGGTTATGGGGTCATGTCAGGAATTGCCAGGGACCTAAAACCCCTCTACGATTGTCAAACTTATACAACCAATAAACCCGATGCTTTTTATGGCTAAAACCACCCGACAACATGTATATATTGTGAAATTTTAGGATATGCCTGACCCTACCCTGGTGTCCATGTGGCTCCGCCATTGGGTGATAGAGAGTCTCCTTAGTATTTCTCAACTTTCTTACGACCCACTTTATAATATATTTCAATAATTGAATCATTTATCTTTTAGGTATTCCCTCAAATGTCATCTTTACCAAAAGTCACTCTAATCTGTAGCCATATAACCATTGAATTAATTAATAGAATTTTAATATTTCTTTATAGAACTGTATTCGTTAATTTGTTTCACTACATAATGTCTTATTTATTTTGAATTTGTCTAATTTTTTACAATGTATGATTAAATGCTGGATTGAAATATAAATAGTTAGGATTAAGTTACTAAATATGAACTATAAATAAGTGTGCCAAAAAAAATGCGTGTCCTCTAATTCTTAATAAGAAATGTTAATGATAATACTATTGTTTAGGAGCAAAGGAGCACCGAAGTGATGTCGTTTTAGTCTTCCCGTCTCCAATTGGGATATCCGGTAATCGAATTCGGACTCGAGCTCGCGTTTTCTAGGCAATTTAGGTTTTATTTGCTGGAAGGTGAATCACTGAAGGCTCAAGGGCTGAAGCTGATTTGATTACAAAACATTGAGAATTTGAGATAATCGAGCTTCGGATTACTTCGACGATGTCCGGTCGAATGCTGAAGAAAGTTTTGAAGGAACAAGAAGAAGAACACGGACACGTAATAGAATCCGAATCAGAAGGAGAAGAAGAAAGCCAGCAGCTCAACGGAAAAGCTAAATTCAATCCCTTTGATCTCCTCAACGACGACGGGGACGACGACGGTGACCACCAGGTTCACTTTTTTAATTAAATTTAAAATTTTTGCTTTTTTTAGTGGATTTAAGAATTTGAACAAAGTGAAATGGTGAAATTTTGTTGATTTTTGCGTTCAATGTTCTGAGTGATCATCGAGCTGTGATGGGTTTGTGTTGGATTCTGTAAAAGGGTTTTACTTTGGATGATTTTTTAGCGTAAGCCCCCGATAACGTTACACTTTAGAGAAAAACACTTCAAGCTCGAAAGTTAGGAAAAAAACCCCAATTGGATTGGTAATGGGAGGGTAAGAATCAATTAGAGCATGACAAGTGGATAGACGAGGAGTTTTTTTTCTCGATTGAGCTCGTGAAGTGTTTTTGTATAAACTTGTAGTGGGGTTTTTTGACTAATTTTCTAATTTTTCTTATGGGGTTTTGGGTGGTTGCAGGGGGATGAATCTGAAACTGTTGATGAACACTTGGTTGTTGTGCCTGAGCTGAAAACGAAGGCCGGTGTAGCGTCAACCAACAATCAGAAATCAAAGAAGAAGAAAAAGAAGAAAAGCAAAGAGGCTTCTTATTCTTCTTCGGGTGCTTCCAATGTAGAAAAACCCTTGGATGTGATTCTTGAGTCAATCTCCTTGGATGGCCCGGAAAAAGCTGCCAGAGGAAAGGGTTGTGAGAATTTGGCTAAGCCGTGTGCACCCTCTGTGTTACAAGTGGACCCTAAGTACTTAAATGCTGACCATGAGTTGCGGAGAATCTTTGGCTCTAAGGTGGTGAAGTCCTTTGAGAAACATGAGCGAAGTGGTGGCAGTTCTAGAATGGTGCGTGGTGGAAGACGTGCTGCTCATATTCCTAGAAAAACTATACTTGTCACTGCATCAGAGCATTGGCATCGCTGGGATGGTTCTTTGTCCATGGAATTTCTTGGAGTGATTGATGGATACCACCACTTTCGGTAAGATCATTCTCTTTGCTTGGTGTTGTATTTTAAAATGAGTACAAAAACTGCTAGTGCTATCAATTTTTTTCTGCACATAGAAGAAAGTTGGTGCTACTGATGGGCTTGAGCTCAATGTAGAGAGTTATTAACCGTTGTCAAGAAAGTAGTTCTCAAATATGTAATAACTCGTACTTTAGCAGACCTCTAATTAACGGGTGTTGTAGACAACTGTAGTTGATGCACATATGAATTGTAATGTGGTTGAATTGTGTTTGCAAATTGTATTCATGGGGATTTTGTTGTGTAAGTTGATGGAACGTTAAGACGTGCAAATATGTGTAGTCCCAACTCAATTTTTTTTTTAACATAAATTTCTTATGTGACTGAAAGTTTGAAACTGTATCAGTTAAGTTTGGTAACACTTGAATGTCTACCTTGTACGGGACGAACTAGTTGATGATTGCGTGAAATTATAAAGAAGCACACTGGTTACTAAAATGTCATTAGTACCATATAGTCATAAATTCGTCATCCGTCATCCAGCTATGTTTTATGACTGGCATCCTGCTCTTTAAGCAATTATGGGTGTCCTTTTGAGTCAAATATTCAGTACTCTTGTTTCCTTTTATTTTTTCAAATTTTAGTTTCTCCTATTTTTACATTGTTTATGCTCACAGCTTAGAGTTTGTCAGACTAGGATTTATGATATTTGTCCTGCGTCCTCTTGGTTTGGTTTTGACTCATGCATCGTAATCTGGATTTTGATCTTATGTGCAGATATGTACATTCCTCATCCTACCTTCAAGCTCAGAGGGCATTTGAAGCTGCCAAAGCTACACATGACATCAATGGAATTGCAAGTGTTTTGTTATACAGTCCTTATCATTTGGATTCGCTTATAACCATGGCAGAGTACTATAAGTTTTCGGGTGAACATCAAATATCGGCAGAACTTATCTCGAAGTGCTTGTATGCTTTGGAATGTGCATGGAATCCAATGTTCACCCCCTTGCAGGGCAATTGCCAACTAAAATACAGCCATGAAACAAACAAGGCTCTGTTCATTGTACTTTTTACTCACATGAGAAATATGGATAGGCGTGGTTGCCATCGATCGGCTTTAGAAGTTTGCAAGTTGTTACTTTCACTAGATTCTGATGATCCAATGGGGGCCATGTTCTGCATTGACTATTTTTCGTTGAGGGCGGAGGAGTATGCATGGCTAGAACGGTTCTCTGAAGAATATAAAAGTGATAACTCCTTGTGGTTGTTTCCAAATTTTTCATATTCCCTTGCCATTTGCCGTTTGTATCTTGAGAAAGAGGAATCTTCAAAAGCTGCACCGGAAAATGCTAAGTCTACTTCAGCTGATCTTATGAAGCAGGCATTGATGCTTCACCCCTCGGTTCTAAAGAAATTAGTGGAAAAGGTGCCTTTGAAGGACAAGGTGTGGGCACAGATACTTAAAAATCCATATTTTCAAGCAGATCAAGTAGGAATCCCATCCTTGGATCACCTAATAAACATATATGTCGAGAGGAATTTTCTTCTATGGAGGCTTCCAGATCTGCAAGATTTGCTGAGGGATGCTGCACAGCTTGTGATCGAGACACTAAGACATGATAGTAGCGAGAAGAACGATTGGGCATGCGTGAGAAAAGAAGCATTCTCATCCGAGAAAAACGAGTAAGCGTGCAGTTACAATTTTGCATTTCGGCAACACTTCCTAGTGTTTTGTTTATCACTATTGTGTAAATTCGCGAAGCTATTACTGCGGATGTTAAGCCTGAAGCTGGTAAATGACTGACTGCTTTACTTGTTTGCTATAGGTACGCCCACTTGTTAGTTTCAGATTTCTCTTTGTCAGTGCCAACTGCCCCACCGGAAGTTCTGCAACAATTTTTGGGTGATCCAAGGGAGGGCGGTCATGCTCCCGGTAATGTTGCAAATGTTGGCAATCCAGTGGAGGGCGGCCATGCTCCACGCGATGTTGCAAATCGAAATGCAATCGCAGTCTTGTTGGAGTCATTTCTACCATGGGCTCATTATGGAGATAGAAACGGAGGCGGTGAGGAGGAAAATCAACAAAATGGACAGGGTCCAGGCAATGGATAGTTTCGAATTCAAATGGAAGAAAACGATATAGGAACTTTTCGGGAAAGAAAACTGTTGTTGAATGACACAATCGTGTTCCGTTGCTGGCGACTTCTGAAAGTTTTGCGGATTTTTTGTTGTAGTATTATATTTTTATGTTTTTTGTCTGCCTAACAGGACCAATTGAACCTTCCATTGAATCTAAATACCATTTGCACTTCCATTTCCATGTCATCACTTTTCTCGTGAAAAACAGCTGAAATTGTTTATCTTATGGAGCTATGATAAAATTTTAAATGCTCTCTTGTCACATAATATGACAACACAAGGTGTTATAGATCTAGACTCTTTATTGGGTTAGCTTCCATGAGAATGTGCTGTTCGAATCACTATCTAATAATATAAACATCCTTGTGTGTGTTAGATAAGTCTGACGGAAAAGCGTTTTGAATTCTATCATAAGTGAGCATAATCACATTGATTAAAGCAGACGTGCTATATCTATGCACTCAAGTTTGAATCCTCGACCTAAAACAAAATGGTCCTAGGAGGCTAGAGAGAAGCCCACTGGAGAATGCAAATTTGCAATGCTCCATGAAATTTGCAATGCATGAGCAAATTTCATTGCCACTCCCTCCAATTTTCCATTTTAGGGCTTTGGGGGTTGGGAAGCCCATCGATCCACCCATTCATCATTGAATCCCATGTGGCATGTGTTACCTATCTCCTCTCTTGTTTCTTCTTCCATCCCCATACCTCCCTCTCCTCTCCTCCATCCAAATACTAATATTGCTCCACTCTCCTCTCTCTCCTCTCTCTCCTCTCTCTCCTCCCCATTACCCAATTCCACAATAATCCAATTTCTCTCTGCTTTCTAGGGTTTTGAAATTGGAACCAAAGCTAAAGCTGATCACCTTCCTCTGAATACACACATACCCAGATTTCAACAATCAGGAATCCAATCCAATCCAATCCCACCTCACTTTTTCTTTTTACAGAGTAGAATATCAGAGAAAGGGGGACAAAGGAACTCTCTTCCCATCCAAGTGCTGGTCTTTGCTCTCCTCCCTAGGCTTTTCCTGTAGAGAGAGAAAATGGGTTTCTAGAGAGAGAAATAGCTCAACATGTAGAGAGCAATTGTGGGAGAAAAGATAATGTTGGCAATGGAGAAAGATTTTGATGCTAAGTTGAAGATTCAGGGGAATTCTTCTAATGGCGCCAACAGCAATGTTCCGAGATCCAAGAGCTTCGCTTTCAGGGCTCCCCAGGAGCATTTCACCATTCAAGACTTTGAATTGGGCAAGATCTATGGCGTTGGTTCCTACTCCAAGGTCCCATTTTTCATCCAGTTTTTGGGAATTTTATTGATTAATTTGTTGTTTTAATTCTATTAAAATGCTCGTTTTTCATCTGGGTTTTTCTCTCAGATTGGGGATTGTCATGAATTGGATGCCTAGTTGTGTTATTGAATGATGTAATTCATTTGTAAACTAATGGGTTGCATATGCTGTAAATTTATTGAAAAAAAATGATAATTGCTTATAGGTTGTAGAAAATATCAATTGTTGCAAAAGAACTCACCCTGTAAGGCATATGGTTTGAGGGAAGTCCTCATTTTCGCTTCTTAGCCTAAACTGGCCGATAAAGGGATTAACTTTTACAACGTAATGGACGGGCAAAAACAAGTGTCATATGGGTCGATCAGTTGTAAGTTGGGATGCTTGTGTATGGTGTGTTCCTGTTCTTTACTCTCGGGACTGGTGGAGCTTCAAACCTGCATTTGGTTGGTGTGAGGTTGTGAGCTTATAGTAAATTTAGGGACATAGGATTTTTAGCTAGTTAATATGTTATGAACTGGTAGAAGAAGTTTTGAGATTACAAGGAGAGTTGGGAAACGAAGATTTTGGGCTCTCTATGGGGTTCAGTTCCGACAGAAATTAGAGAAAGTTCTCTGCCCACTATTCTTATAAATATTTTTATGATATTGTATACATATGGTTGCTGAACTATTTGTAATGCTTAAACTTTGCTGGGTTCTTGTCTCTTATTACCAATGAATTTCAGGTTGTGAGGGCTAAGAAGAAGGACACGGGAACTGTCTATGCATTAAAGATCATGGACAAAAAATTCATCACCAAAGAAAATAAAACAGCTTATGTGAAGTTGGAACGTATTGTTCTTGATCAGCTGGATCATCCAGGAATTGTGCGGCTATTTTTTACATTTCAAGATTCCTTTTCATTGTGTAGGTATTCTGGTTGTAACCTCCCCACGTCTTCTGTACTAGTTTCAGATTCATTTATTCTTTCGGGTTCAGTGTTTTTGTATTCTCTTTTGTTTATTGGTTGTTTCCAATTCCGGAATCTTATTGACACTGGTCTCCCTACTTTTGTACGAAGACATGGCACTTGAGTCCTGTGAAGGTGGAGAACTTTTTGATCAAATAACCAGGGTAAGCTTTAAGCTTATACCATGTGTTCTTCATGTTATTCTGAAATTACCTCTGCATTTACTTTTTCATTGAGAATAATTCATTTGATGTTGTAACTAATATATTTTATTCTTGAATTGTTTGCAGAAAGGTCGTCTCTCTGAGGATGAAGCTCGCTTCTATGCAGCAGAAGTTGTAGACGCCCTTGAGTACATACACAGTATGGGATTGATTCATAGAGATATAAAGGTATTCCCTTAAGACTATATTTGTGCAATTTAACGTCGTATGAAATGCTCATATATTTTTAAATGGCAGCCAGAGAACTTGCTACTTACATCAGAGGGTAATATCAAGATTGCTGATTTTGGGAGCGTAAAGCCCATGCAAGATAGCCGAATTACGGTTCTTCCGAATGCAGCATCAGGTATCTTATAATTGTAGTCATGGTGAAGGCTCTATGGCTCTGTGCTTAAAATTTGAATAATATGATGAGATTGTTCTCTGGATGCCTCGTGTAGATGATAAGGCCTGCACATTTGTGGGGACAGCTGCCTATGTTCCTCCCGAAGTCCTGAATTCTTCTCCTGCAACTTTTGGGTAAGTGACATATGTTTAGTCACTGGGGCTTGTACTATATTTCTAATGAATTCTTAAGCTTACCCTAAAACTTGTATACTTTTTACTACTTTTGACAAGTAGTTTGTCTTTTATTTTTTCCTGTTTATTTCTTCTGTTCTTAATAGTATATGATCTATGTAGTATAACATTGTTTTTGCTCGTTTGAACATATCAAAACAGAAATGACCTCTGGGCACTTGGCTGCACCTTGTACCAAATGCTTTCAGGAACTTCTCCTTTCAAAGATGCAAGCGAGTGGCTTATTTTCCAAAGAATTATAGCAAGAGATATTAGGTTTCCAAATTATTTTTCGGAGGAAGCTAAAGACCTTATTGACCGGTTATTGGTAAGCTACCCACTTATACTTATTGCAACCTAGCTTTTATTAGTGATTGTGCTATTGGTAACTAGCACTCCCTTAGGATGAGGCAAATAACATCCATATTTTTAAATTCTTATTGAAATTCTTTCCCTTAAGAATGCCATGGAGTTATGTACCACTTGCGTTTTTGAGAAGTGTAGTTCCTTTTTAATATTGATCAACTAGTGTTGTACAACTGTTGCAGGATTTAGATCCCAGCAGGAGACCAGGTGCTGGGCCGGACGGTTATGCTGCACTGAAGATGCATCCATTTTTTAAGGGAGTTGACTGGAAAAATGTACGAGGACAAACTCCTCCAAAACTTGCATTAGAGACGGGGGTATGGCTTTCAATTTTTTGTTGGAGTATTTATTTATGGAAATTCAACTGTTGCTTATATTATTCCTTTTTTTTCATGAGCATTTTTAGATTGTTAAACATTGGTTTTTATGCTTTTGGTGTTCAGTCAGTTGAGGGTGATAGCCGTGATAACTCATGGAATCCCACACACATTGGAGATGGTGCAGCAAAACAAAATGAGGGTAACAGCGGTGCCACATCTTCTTCCGAAGGATCTGGTCATGTAACTAGGCTCGCTTCAATTGATTCCTTTGATTCAAAATGGTATTCTCTACACCCGTGCTTCATGTTTATCATCACTTATTTTTACTTTAAGAACTAGATATTTTTGCTTACAAAGTTTATGGTGAACTTCTGTGTAATAAGTATAATGTTATTCTTGAAAAGTGTCTCAGATCCAAATATATGCTTAAATGAGATAATTTCACTTGATTGGAGGCTAATTGTTTTGTTCTAGTTTCTTTAGCATTTTTAATTACGTCCTTTATACCGGAAGTACTTCCCAAAACCCCTGCAGAGAGTTTATGATATTGCATTTGCTGCTTCTGTTATGAATTCCACGTCGATGTTTTAATCTGTGTTTTACCATGCTAACAGGCAACAATTCCTTGAGCCCGGGGAGTCCGTTCTTATGATCTCAATGGTGAAGAAAATTCAAAAGCTGACAAGCAAGAAGGTGCAGCTTATCCTCACCAACAAGCCGAAACTGATATATGTGGATCCTGCAAAGCTAATAGTGAAGGGAAATATAATTTGGTCCGACAACTCTAATGACTTCAGCATCCAAGTCGCTAGTCCATCACAGTTCAAGATTTGTACGGTATGCCCTTACTGCTCTTTCATATCTCAGTCACATATTTATTATCTTCAGTCAGTTTTCCCTTAATATTTTGCGGCATGGCTTTATTACTGAGTGCTTTCCAATGTATTTAATATAATATGACATTGAACTCTTTAGTGCCGTGAAATGCGATGCTGTAGCGTTGAGTTGATGAAATTGCTTCTCAAGTTTTAAGTAGTTGCATTATCTTTATTTTTCCTTTTCTGATTTCAAGTTATGTAAAATTTTCAGCCGAAAAAGGTACTGCAATTTGAGGATGCCAAACAAAGAGCTTGGCAGTGGAAGAAGGCAATTGAGGGGCTTCAAAATCGGTGAAATCCGTGCGTGGTTTTCAGAGAGTTTTTTTTGGATATCATCATAGTGAGGAGGAACAAAGATGTGCCCTGGGTAATTATTATTTAACGAAAGAGTTCGGCATCTGCGGATTCATCTTTTTCAAGGTGCAAAGCTCCCGTCCCTCTCGATGCCTAGAACTAAGCATGCGATAAGGGTTTTTCGCCCGTTTCATGCTCTGTGTGGCATAATTTTGTACTCTCTGAGGTCCTAAGTTGTAGGGTCTGTAAAGGGGCTGGGATCATTACTTTCATATTGTATTTAAAATTACAATCCAGTTAATGAAATTTTAAATATCTTTACATTGAAAGATACGATGTCTCTCTAAAGAAACCAAATGAGATGTGAAGTTGTTGCATTTTGTTCATAACTTTGAGATGGATGCTGTTGCAACTGACTGTTAGAAATATCTGCGCCACATAATGGAAAAGTAAAGAGAAGTGCACCGCGGCGATTTTCGAGTTCTGAATCACTTCAGAACTGTGATAAAAATTTGAAGCTTGAAGTCATTCAGAAATCCATGGACCAACCCCATCGCCTCCACCCCAAGGATGCCTTCAGCATCCAGGGGTCACGGACCAACCATAGAACCCTGGTCACTTATCCAAGGATGCCTCCTGCATCCAAGGGTCACAGACCGACCAAAGAACCCCGTTCAATAAGTGAATGATTATCAGTGTCATTATTCAACTCTTGTTGAATTGCTGTTATATCAGTAAATGTTGAGCTGGTCGAAATGTTACGCAGATGATTATCAGTGTCATTATATTCTTTATATACTTAAGACACTAATAATTCTCTGTGCCTTCTTATAATTTCAAACTTTGATAGTGAAAGACCTGCACTGTGGTCAGAGGAATGAAGCTTATACAAGGTCTTCAGTGGCAAGTAATTCTGATCAGCAAGTACAAATTTTTTCAACAATTTCTTTCTAACGTCGCGACCATGACTGCAAAACAGGTGCCGGAATGCTTCATTATGCTGGTTTTGATCAGCCTGCTAGTTGTTTCTTCGTTTTCTTTTCCGTTAAACTGAAAATCTTTGAATCTAATCAAAGAAGTTAACCCCTAAGGACCGTACATTGGCCTTATCACAGTGTTTCCATCACCGGAGACGTTTGTTTCTACAGACCGCGGCTTTTAAGCCTAATGAAAGCATCCTTTTGTGGATTTCTGAGCTTGCCACAATTGTTATCTCAGATTCTTTTCTATTTTTTTTCCACTACCCTTTTGAAGCATTGCATATTTTACTTTAGCTAATCTGAGAGGCAGTGTGGTGTTGCAGGGTGGCGATTCCAGGTGGGAAAGATCCAAGGCAAGAAAGTAGTCTATGTTCGATGTGGAGTTGGAATAGTGAGCCATGCTTACTGTCCCCTAATGCACCAAAAAGTTAGCAATGTTCAATTTGTCAATTAAACACCGACTGCTTAATTTACGGCACCAATTCACGCTAAATTTTTTTCTTTTGTATTATCGTGTTAAATCATGTTAGGACTTAGTTTAAGTTTCACACACGGCCCTTCGAAATCTCATGGCCAGACCTGTTCAGGGATTGGAACTATAGTTTTCAGAATACATAAAACGCCACTTAGTACTATGGTCTAGTGGTATTCCTCTTCGCTTGTAAATAAGAGGTTTTAGGTTCGATTCTTGTGAAAGGCAAAGTTGAACCACATTATTAATGCAAGCTCATTGTAAGGCTTCCCACTCCTCCACTCCCTAGTTTAGATACTATTGTTTGTTCCAAAAAAAAAAAAAAAAACCACATCACAGAGCTTTTCAGAGTGAAACTACTTAATGCACTATAGTTTTCAGAATACATAACTACATCCTGGGACTTGACTTGCACTCGAAGCAAAGCGATATCTGGGGTTTTTGTAGGTGGCCGTGAGGCCATCTTTGCGGTCCAGGGAAGAAGAACTCGTAATGAGAAACTTCATGGATGGACTTGAGCTTGCGGTTGTGCATTTTGTTTCCCCTTGGGGCGCTGTTGACAACATCCGGCACACCACATCTTGGCACCATCATTTGTTTCGCCGTGGCAGTGTCTAAGCTTCTTGTGACTTTTAAATGGTAGCTTGACTTGATGGCGGACTCTAGAAGGTTGTCAAAACTCATCATTGTTGGCGTGTTTTAAGTAATCAAAATATAAGCAAAGTAACCAAAATTCTTAAAATTTTTTGAAGGCTAGATTTTACAAAGCAATAAGAGGAAGCGTAAATTCTCAACCTAGTCAATTTTGAGATGGAGAATTTGAAGAAGAAAAAGAAGGCTGATTGCCCAGAATCAACAAAACCTTTATTTAGTTCTCAATTCGGTTGGAACCAAAAGCTTAATATCAATTCCACCAAATTAGGTAGATTAAATTGCGAAGAATAATTTCATGCCTTTGCGGAGAAAATTCTTACTGGAAAATACCGAATAGAGCCAAAAGCCAAAAGCCAAAAAAAAAAAAAAAAAAAAAAAAACATTTAAAGTCTCACGTTTCGACTCGCCCACGCCAGGAAGAGAAAGAAGCCAAAGAAAACATGCAAGGAAACGTCAATTCCCCCTTTGTTTTCCCTTTATTTATTTATTATTATTAAATAAATGGGAGTGCTGTTTTTGCCACGAATTTTTGCAAATTTGTAATTAGAGAATCCTCGTGCAAACAGTATAAAAGTAAGCGGAAGAATCATGATCGATAGGTAAAAGACACCCAACCAAAACAACAAACAAACTGTGCTTTTACTTGTGTCAAAATTTACTCATACAGGTTAGCTATAATTGGACCCTAAGCTTGTTGTTTGACTTTGATACCACATGTAAGATGTGGAGCAAAAAATATTCACTAGGCGACACGTGGACTTTTGAACGAAAGAGGACAAAAATACCCTTGAGGCATACCAGGATTCCTACGCGCAAGCAGCAGGAAATTATCTTTCAACCAAGTCAAAAGTGCTCAAAATAGGTAACGATTTAAAGCCTATTTCATCAAATCCTTTCTATAAGGTAATTCCTAAAACCTAATTCTTTTTATATGTTTTATATTCCATTATTTAGTTAATCAATTGGCTAAATAATATTTTCCTTTCATGTTTCCTAAAAATTGACTAATTAAGGGATTAATCACCTAATCAATCCCTTAATTATCAATTTGAAACATCCACTCAAACCTAAAAAAATACTATAGGGCCGGCTATCCCATTCAAAACCTAAACCATTACCTTTTTTGTTACCTTTTCCCACCATTTCTTCCCTTTTATTAGCCAATCAATACCATAATTACTATAACATTTCTTTTCATATTTAATTAGCCAATTAATTGGCTAATTAAACCACAAATTCACCAAAAAAATGGAGAGAGTGGCCGGCCATTCCTTGAAGAAAATGGAGAAGCCTAATCCTATAAATAGACTCCTATTTTCACCAAAAATTGATTCCAAATCTCTTACAAAAAATCACAAATACTCTAAACACTATTTCTCTCTAAAATTCTAACTTTGGCATCGGAGGTTCTTCGGCCAAAGCCCCCCCCATTCATTGTGGGCGCGTGAGGCTTTTGGCCTTAACCTAAGGTGCTAGTTGTTTTGTAGGTGCAAGATCGTCCAAGATCGAGGAGGAGAAAATTTGCATCCACAAATTGGTGCTTTCATTGAGAGTTGAAATCCATACTCGTAAAAGACTCTCGCGCAAAAAGGTTTTTTCTTTGTTTTCTAGTCCATTTGAATATTTTTCATACGTTGTTATTTATAGAATTTTTTACTTGCAAAGGTTCTTTGATAAAACGTATAAGAAAAATATAATGGCTAGAAATTTAGAAAATTGCATAAGTGAAAATTCTAATATTCAAAAAATGGGATTGCGGAGATCCGTGAGGCAAAATGCGACAATAAGGGGAGCGGCATCATCACCACGAGCTTCCACCATGGGAACCATCGCGGTGGCTATCTCGATAGCCACCCGCGGCGAGGTCCATGGTACCTTCACCACAGCCATTATGGGAACCACCGCGGTGGCTACCTCGATAGCCACCCGCGGCGAGGTCCATGGTGCCTTCACCACGGCCACCATGGGAACCACCGCGGTGGCTACTTTGGTAGCCACTCGTGGCGAGGTCCATGGAGCCTTCACCACGGCCCAAGCCGTGCCATCCAAGGCTCACGGTACCAAGACAACGACCCAAGCCGTGCCATCCAAGTTTACGTGGACCCGGGCCCAAGCCTCGCATTCACATGCATCACATACTAAGCAGCCTGCTTTCGTTGAGCAGCCCACTCCCGTGGCCCAGCCTGTTCCTGCCAAGCAGCCTGCTCTCGTGGCCCAGCCTGCTTCCGTCGAGCAGCCCACTCCCGTGGCCCAGCCTGCTCTCGACGAGCAGCCCACTCCCGTGGCCCAGCCTGCTTCCGTCGAGCAGCCCACTCCCATGGCCCAGCCTGCTCCTGCCAAGCAGCCTGCTCTCGTGGCCCAGCCTGCTCTCGACGAGCAGCCCACTCCCGTGGTCCAGCCTGCTTCCGTCGAGCAGCCCACTCTCATGGCCCAACCTGCTCCTGCCAAGTAGCCTGCTCTCGTGACCCAGCCTGCTCCCGACGAGCAGCCCACTCTCAAGGCCCAGACTGCTCACGTGGCTTTCCAAGCAGCCCAAGTCGGCCCAAGACTATCTCAACCATCTGGACTTACCATCGAGCCGGGGGCATTCTCACCACATTTTTTCGCGGATTTGACATTTCCCAACTCAAATCTCGCGCCCGGAGTCTACCACCCTTCCACTGCTCAAGGAGGCGCATTCCTTCCAAGCTCTTCCAATCCAAATGGCGAACAACACTTGTCTCGACAAGTCATAGAGTTGACGAGCGCCCTTGCACAACAGACAACCTTGGTGAATCAACTTTTGCAAAGCATCGGGATCCAACGTGCCCCGGACGAGGTATCCCGAAGTAGGACAAGGGCAGACGGACATTTCCAGCAGCGTTCCGGCAAGCAGCCATTCGACCAGCCACGAGCCGAACGTTTGGGCAGTGTACATTCCCGTCTTAGAGCGCGAAGGAGCGTACACTCTCGACTAGGCCCACGGAGGAGCATACATTCACGGTTGGGGTCATACTCCGATAGTCAACATGAGCAACCTTCCGGGCAAAGTGTCTATTCGCAGCTAAGCCCACAAGGAGCGTCCTCCACCTCACATCAGAGTAGGCAGCACGACGGACGAAGAGAAACAGTCACTCAATCCAGCTCAAGTTCAACCAGCAGCCTACGAAGAACTCGCTCGCCTACTAGGAACGCACCACATGCACTGCATCCGCGGCATAGACGAGCCAAACACATGGAAGAGCAGCCTAGACCAGCAAGTCATGACTGGGGGCAGCCGAGAGCTCCGCTACCCCAACAAAGGCAAATTCAGGAAGAAGTAAAGAGACTATTGACCAAGCGATTGCATGATTTCCCACGTAACGAGGTCACCAACGAGGCACTACGACGGAACATAACCAACATAAGAAGGTCACCCTTCACGGAGGAGATCGAGCAGGCAGAGCCTCCACGCGAGTTCAGCATGCCACATTTCACATCTTTCAAAGGGGATGAAGACTCGGAGAGACACTTAAAACGTTACCAAAGCGCAATGATCCTTTATTGAAACAACGATGATCTCATGTGCAAGATATTCGCCACCACTCTACAAGGCGAGGCGCAAGATTGGTTCTACACCCTGCCGCCACAATCCATCCGGAATTTCTACGAACTTTCTTTGGTTTTCACCAAAGAATATTCATCATATCGCTCGATCAAAAAGAAGTCTGACCATTTGTTCGACGTCAAGAAGAACCCAAGGGAGTCGCTTCGCGACTATGTGAGGAGGTTCAAAGTAGAGAATGCAAAAATAGTCGGATGCAACGACTCGATAGCTAGAGCAGCCTTCCAAAAAGGACTTCCAGCAGAGCACCCGCTATTCGGAAAATTGATCATGAAAGAAGATCTAACTCTGGCAGACTCTTTTGCTTTGGCAGAGAAGCATGCACTTTGGGATGAGGCTCGCCAATGCACATTCAAGGACTTGAAGAAGTACCCGACATCACCTCCCTAGAAGTAGCGGAGGACTTATTCGCATGTTTGACGGTATCTAAAGTAGCAATAAGCTCTACCATCATGCGAGAAGAGCTGGGGGCCCGACTACCTGTATTCTACAGTTCAAAAGCTCTCCTCGATGCTATTAAAAATTCAAAAGCTAACTTTGGCGATAGTTGTTGCAACCCAGAAGCACAAGTTTTACTTTCAAACGCATGCAGTCATCCTCATGACGTACTATTCTGCCCAATCCAGACGCGCGACGATAAAGGCATAGACCCCGGCGGATGTAAAGTTTTCTGACGAACGCAACACTGGAAGGACACACTCAGAAGCAAGTTTTGTCCTTGTCACCCTAAAAGATTCTACATAGGAGCAACATGTACCGGCAGTTGAGTACCACTTCTTGTTGCGCACCACACGGCCCTAGCCGACCCTTGCTCAATGATTCAACTCTAGAGTGGCCCAATATCGGCAGTTGAACATCTCCTGCTGCGTATGACATGGCCCCATCTCCACAGCTCCCTACTGCGCCTTCACGCCGAGCCTAGGTGACGCAACAGAGCGGCCCAACGATGCCTCAGAAGTAGCCGAGCACACTCTAGCCGCGCCTACTCCACCCGATGGAGACTTCTGGCATTTGCATGTCGACGGCGCAGAAAAACCCTCATCACTACCTGCAGAGAAGGATCCAAAAAGTCGAATCTCATCTGGGAAGGTTTGTACAAGATCAGCAGAGTAGGCGGCAAGAGTAATTACACCCTCGCCACATGAAACGGCAAAAAGATCGAAAAGCAGTGGATGACCTACAATCTGAAGAAGTACCATGTGTGACCTCCCGCTACATCAAAACCCGAAGACTCAAGAAGCTCGCCGGGCACCACCTCACAAGCTGAGGATTATCCAGTTGTTATGCAGTTCTTACCTTACAGCTAAAGTTATCGTTCGTTTCACTCGTTTTTTCAATGAGGAATTTAGAAGTAATCAAAACTTGGCTTGGCTGCATGCTTACAACAACTAATCACTCCTGCACTTCAAAAGAAGACTGCGCCCTTCTTAGGGACTCATCGCAGGAATTGCGCCCCCCGAGGGACCAACCATGCTCTCCAGTGCGAGAGGGTAAACCAATTCCTCGACACCCATATGGGTTAGCTCTCCAAGATGGGAGGATAAACTTTACACTCCGAATATCCAGACGTGGATGAGTCTGGCTGCCCTAGTATAACTAGATGCACGATGGCTTGCGCCGGGATTCCTAGAAGTAGCCGCAATGGTCTTTTTCAAGGCTTAGCTAACTGAAGGATTTTGGGTCTCTTGGCCTAATCCGTGGGGAACCGGGCCCTAGAGACGGAGAGGGCACATTACGCAGTACATCCGATGGACGGCTGCCCTGGAATCCTAAAGCTGCTACCGAGTGCACTAAGGTAGCCTACGGATTCCGGAAGACTGCCTACGGCTTGCCCTTCGAGCAGTAAAGCCGCGCTAGACTTATACAATCGCACATTCTTGTGAAAGGTTAAACAAGCTAGCGCGCATATACGAAGTTTTATTCACTACCGACATGCTACGTAGTCGATAAGCTTCACCTCTTCCAAGCGCGAAACAACCTACACCAAGTCCTAAAGTGTTGTGATACTTGCTACGCAACCTATGGAATTGAAGAAAGTCAAGGTTAACAGCCTAGTGGTTACGCGTACTTGTTTGCTTCTGTAAGTAAGGCATCCGGCTGCCAACCCTATGGCTAACAACTTTGCAAAGTTCTACACCAACACCTACGGCTGCATAGGCTACGCGAGCTTGTCTACTTATAAAAAAGTAGCATGCCTGCCACTGGTCTATCAAGTCTAAAGGTTAGGGTATGAACAACAGAAGTGAAGATGAAGAAAAACGAAGGAAAACATGTTTATAAACAACTAGCAAAGGCCGAAGGAGTTCAAGCAAAACAAGAGCTACAAGGAAAAACAAATAAAATCCTAAAGGCTACCTAAAATACTACACTACAGCAGCTTGGACATCCCACGACTACTTGGTCGCCACACCTTCAGTAGCCGTAACGCTCTTAGCAGCGGCATCATCCGGTGCTTCACCCCCGGCTGCCCCAGCCTGGGCACTAACTTCTCCAACTACTTCACCAATGGAAGCCTTAAAAGTAAAAGCAAGCAAGTCTTCCGGAGAAATAGAGAAGGTTTTAAAACTTCAAGCCCATCCTTCTCACCCTTCAGCTGCTCATTCTTCTTAAGCAGACTAACACGGACGCGCTGCAGCTCATCCACTCCCTTCTTAGCATAAGCAGCGAAACGAAGCTCAGAAACTGCAAACTTAAGATCTTGAATCTGAGGCGAATCAATCTCAGCAGCAAAGGGAGTAGGCTTTGGCGCCACTTTAGCAGCAGAGTCCACCTTACCACTCTTCATAATAGCAAGTCTCTACAAAGGTGAACCGGACTTGGCTCCCAACGAACGTCCTAGTACAGACTTCGGCACTGGGCGCATGATAAAACCTTTACGCTGAGCAATCTTATCAACAATTGTACTAGCCATTCTCAACATGGAAGATGCCACATGCTCAGATCTAGCAGCCTTATTTTTCTTCCCATTGGAAGAAGTCATGTCAATCACATACCTCTCGGTAGCAGGCGGACCCTCATGAGCAGCGGAAGAAGTCTTCAGTTTTTTCTTAACTGGCATCTCATGAGCAGGCGGGGAAGATCTTTTCTTTCCATCTTCATTCATAGTAAGCTCCACGACAGCGATCAGACGAGCCAATGCATCCGCCTTGATCCTCTTTACCTTTTCTTTCGAGAGCAGCCCACCTTTCTTTCAGCAAAGAGGACTAAGCAGCCAACGACATTCATGGTACTCAGCAGGGGAGCTCAACCCAGCATTCCAGCAGGCAGGAGGCCTGCATGCCAAACATTCCAGCAGCCCATGAGACCCGCAATCTCCTCATTTCTCTCAATCGCCAGCCTGGCCCGAGTCAGGTCCAAGAGCCCAAAGGACATGAGCCATGCGGCTCGCCTAACACTGCGCCCCAGCGCCACAATCCGCGACCCTAGCTGCACAAGCTTCCTTTTGGCTCAAGCCAAGCCAAGCTGCCCAAGCAGTGGTCCCTGCCATGACATCTCCTCGGCCTATGCCGAGCCAACTCCTGGCCCCTGCCAGCCGACGTGCCGCACCACCCCGACGGCTGCCCTGCAATAGCACTATCCAAGAAGAGGCAAGAAAAATTAAATTTTTCTTACATCGGTGCGGCACGGAGAAGACGAAGAAATCAACGAAAGACGGTCCTTTGCACGGGCAAGATGTAGAAGATTGCTAGAGGAGGGGGAACAAATATCCTCTAACTTTCTCTCTCTTGTTGGGTATAATAAATCGCTCTCCAAAGTTGATTTAATAACCCACTTAAGGTGGACTTAAATAGGCTTTGAGAGAAATTTATTTCCCTTTCCTAGAAGGATCTAATTTCCATTTAAAGAGAGAATCAACATCAAAATAGGAAGCAGTCTTAAGTTTCCTAAAGCAAGAAAATCTCTACACCTGTTGCCCTTTTCTACAAGCAGCCCAACAGGTGTGGGGGCATTTGTGGAGCCAAAAATATTCACTAGGCGACACGTGGACTTTTGAACGAAAGAGGACAAAAATACCCTTGAGGCATACCAGGATTCCTACGCGCAAGCAGCAGGAAATTATCTTTCAACCAAGTCAAAAGTGCTCAAAATAGGTAACGATTTAAAGCCTATTTCATCAAATCCTTTCTATAAGGTAATTCCTAAAACCTAATTCTTTTATATGTTTTATACTCCATTATTTAGCTAATCAATTGGCTAAATAATATTTTCCTTTCATGTTTCCTAAAAATTGACTAATTAAGGGATTAATCACCTAATCAATCCCTTAATTATCAATTTGAAACATCCACTCAAACCTAAAAAAATACTATAGGGCCGGCTATCCCATTCAAAACCTAAACCATTACCTTTTTTGTTACCTTTTCCCACCATTTCTTCCCTTTTATTAGCCAATCAATACCATAATTACTATAACATTTCTTTTCATATTTAATTAGCCAATTAATTGGCTAATTAAACCACAAATTCACCAAAAAAATGGAGAGAGTGGCCGGCCATTCCTTGAAGAAAATGGAGAAGCCTAATCCTATAAATAGGCTCCTATTTTCACCAAAAATTGATTCCAATTCTCTTACAAAAAATCACAAATACTCTAAACACTATTTCTCTCTAAAATTCTAACTTTGGCATCGGAGGTTCTTCGGCCAAAGCCCCCCCCATTCATCGTGGGCGCGTGAGGCTTTTGGCCTTAACCTAAGGTGCTAGTTGTTTTGTAGGTGCAAAATCGTCCAAGATCGAGGAGGAGAAAATTTGCATCCACATAAGATATATTTTGAAAAGTGCAACAACAACACATTAGGATAATGAATATAATGAATCGAATCAATATAAAATAGAGATGAACTTATCTGTAGAATGTGAAAGACGTGACTTGAATTTATCTGTAGAATCTAAAAGACATGGCTCTTACATGCGACAAATGAGTTTTCTACTCTTAGCAACCAAAAGTGTTCTCACCAAGAGAATATGGTTTTGGTATTGTGTATGAGAATAATTGTTGTGAGAGCAGGGACATGCCTTTTATATTGACTAGAGTTTCTCCCCATCCATCCTATTATAGGAAGGAGAGATTTACCAAATCATAATCCAATCAACCAATGTCCCACCATAATAAGGCTTACTAACTAGGGATCACATAAAAGGCTAATCAGAGGTTAAAACTCTATTATTCTAACCATATTGGGCCATAAGATCACTTAGAAAATAAAGTCACCTAAATAATAAGTTACTTTGAGAATCAAATGATTTGATTGACAAGTCATTGATACTCACAGTTATGTTTATACAAGGAACCTAGCCCTCGATAGAACACTCGCATCCCTCCAAACACACCCACAACAAAACTTATATAAAAGAAGTAGAGCGATCGAAAAAAACTATACAAGAAATAGCATAAGGACTTGAGGAACCTAGACCTCACGAGGGGACAATGAAACCAAATCGCGCGAAAAGAATACAAGATTATAAGCACTTTTATTATAACATCTGCAACCAAAAAAAAAAAAGGTTAAAAAATTGTACATCTTCATCAATGCAAAAATGTATATATCTTGTACTAAAAATAATTTATTTTCTTTATATATAGGGACTTGCAGTCACCTCACTCCATCTTCTTATCAATGTAGTAATAACAATCTATGATGTGTTTGCTACTGTAAACCATACAAAGCACGTATACCATCAATATCATCCCTATTCAGATCACGTTTCACCATCCCATATTCAAAGTAGGGATACATGATTGCATCGGGGAGGTCAGGATTGTGATTAAGCCCCAGAAGATGGCCTATTTTGTGTACAGCAACGGATTCCAAGTCTATCTCATTCGGCCCTGGATTGGCACTCCATGTCTCATCTGCATCAAAATGGAAGTTTCCACCTCCAGGCGGATTCGCATGCGCGTAAGTCCCTTTGAAGCCGTCAAATGGGGACCTATCTCCATGGTTGCCACGGTGGAAGCCAATGGTAATGTCAGCCGCTGAAGTAGAAGGAACTTCCTCAAATGTAAAAGTGGTCACTTGTGCCCATCTCTGAAATGCTTGTGCACATATAGACCTTACATTCTCTGTGCCGGGGACTTGCCTTGCACTGGAAGCAAAGCGATATCTCAGATGGGTTTGTGTAGATGGCCATCTTAGCGGTCCAGGGAAGAAGAACTCATAATGAGAAACTCCATGGAGGGACTTGAGTTTGCGGTTGTGCTTTTTGCTTCCCTTTCGCGTGCCGTTGACAACATCTGGCACACCACATCTTGGCACCATCATTTGTTTCGCTGTGGTAGTGTCTAAGCTTCCGGTGACTTTTAAATGGTAGCTTTTCTGGTATGACTTGATGGCGGACTCTAGAAGGTCATCAAACTCGTCATCGTCCGCGTGTTTTGAGTGATCATAATTCAAGTAGCCGAATTTGGTGAGGTATTTTTTGAGCTCTTGCAACCCACTGACGTTTTGACCCTTGTGGTATCCCTCCAAGTATTGAATGAACTCGAAGGAGCCATGCTTATGATCATGGTCATCAGTAGGTTTTGCAAGGGTTTTTTGAGATAGCAACACAAAGATCAGGAGGGATAAGGCTACGCAAAAAAAGGCGGTTTTGGAGGTCATTTCCGGGATTTGGTAGCTAGATAGATAGAGACGAGTAAGGGTTTTATTGTGTTGGTCTTGAGTTCCTTCGCCTCTATTTATAGATGACCATTGCAGCATATCAACAAATTTTGTGCCTTGTTCACAAGTAAAATTTTTCATATAAACACGTTATAGGACTTGGAAATCTTGTTAATTGGAATTCAATATTATTATTATTATTAATTTTTTTTTTTTTGAAAATACGATATTATCTACATTAAGGGGTTAAGGTGGGCTAAGCCTCTCATAACGGACTAGCAATAATGTGGTTCAAATTTACTTTTGGTGAGATTCGACCCTAAAATCTCTCACTTACAAGTGAAAAAGAATACACTGGACCGTAGTATTAAGTGGTAATTGGAATTCAATATTAGACTTGTATGAGTTCGTTCTTCTTTCTCTTGTCATCGGTCTTTAGGCCAAGACTTAATTAGTCTTGTTGACGGACTGAGTCATTCATTTCTATTTTTAATATACTTTAACTTGTGCCTAGTCCAAGAGAAAAACAAGGTTTCTTGTGCTGAATATTCTAAAAAAAGGTAAGGGATCTGGATTGTTAGTGACACCATGTTGTCAAATGGGTAAAATGTAAGCGTGTTTGACATTCTTGCCACAAGTGTAATTGCATGAGTTCAATGTCCAAGTCCCTTCCTCTTTCTTTCTTTTTTTTTTTTTTTTTTTTTTTTTTTTTGGGGTTTCTTGTGTCAACATAGTCATCAATCTAGAGAAGGTTAAGCAATGAGTTTTTTTGCTCAAGTGGCTAATATGTCTCTCAATTGAGAAGTTCGAATATGTTTATATGCAGCACACATTCACATGATTTTATTAATTTACATATTATAATAAGGATAGATGAAAGGGTTGTCGTTCCCTTCATTGGCTAGGTGAGAAATCAAATCTCAACATTATTACAATAAAGACTAGATTGCTGTAATGCCTCTGAAAGTGTTCGCACATCCCCCTTTGCCAATGAATATTGCCAATGAATATTCTAAAAAATTAATATTTAGTTTCTTAAATCTATGGCCATTTTGGTACCCCTATAAAAAATTGGATAATCCTCGTGAAATTTGAAGGAATGTTGCAACAATGCAGATGAAAGCAATGTGAAACCTACAAACATGCAAACAAGAAAGAAAGATAGGTTAGCTTTGAATCATAGGACTAATTTTTTTCAAATTAAAACAAAAATAATCAAGAATAATTAATACTTTGAATAATTAATCAAGTATTACCCTTCTGCTGTTTGCAAAGATGGTGCATTAGATGGCTTCGGTGGCGGAGCTGCAGGCGGAGAAGGAGCAAACGCTCCTGCAAAAATGAAGATATAAAAGAATAAATAGATGTTTAAGCAAGACAAGAGGATTATTAACTTAATTAATAATAAGACTGAGAAATTAAGGAGATGGGGTACAATTAACAACACTATTACTGACCACATAGAAGGAGGTTTGATGGAGGAGGACTTTCCTTGGCAGGGTTGGGATCAGCATCATACACCCTCACATAAAGCTCCTCCCCTAAATACCAATTTTTCAAGTGTTGTGACCTCAAATTCCACATTCCTGGGTTGTCAAGGTATGCATAAACTGCACTCCATCCGCCGGGGTACACTTGCACAGTAGATCGCACGACCGGATCATAAAGGTTGTAAGTAGAGCGCGACTCAGGCTTCCATTTTCCAGCTCCAAAACTGAAATAAATTTTGAGACACGATATTGGTATGAAATATGAGAGTTTGATATGTTATGTACTGTTGGATTTAATCAATGGCACTAATACTTGAGCGACAAGAAACGTTACCCCTAAAAATGTTAGACTTGTACTTACCCAACAACAAAGAATCCAAATCCATCCAAGTGCCAAGCATCCATGTCCTCCAAATCATTCAGGAAAACAAGTTCTATCCACCCTTTATGGGTCCCCGTGGCAACAAAAACTCCACGTACGGATTCAACATTTGAAGAGTTGGTAGAAAATTTATCAAGATCGTAAATTCCCGACCCATTGAGAAACTGATCGGCCAACTTTAGTGGTGTGTCTGGGGCCAAGTAAGACACATTGTTGACTGTAAACTGAGGTAAACCAAAAATCTCTGCAGTGGATGAATGCAATATGAATGTCTGTGACAATGTCACATTATGTACATTGAAGGATCCTTGCGGATTAGGCCTTGCAGCCCCTGTGGTCAAGTTCAACCTTCACAAGACAAAAATGTTCAATCATAAAATGTGGAATATAATACAATAATCACAAGACAAGACGATCACTCTGAACGCTAACCCAAAATCAATTAGCAACCAATGAAGAAGTCTCGAGCATTACCTAATGGACTTAGCTTGATTGATGGAGAATTCTCGATCGAATGGGTCAGGACCAGTTGGAAGAGGCCCACTGGCAGGTGTGGTGGAGTTATCATAATGCAGTACACCAATGCCAAATTTGCTCACATCTGTAGCATTGAACAGTTTAGGACTTGCCACCATGTAATAGTCTGAAACAGTTTGGTCAGCTGTGACAAGCACAGAGTAGGACTGCCCAACATGAACATCAAGAGAGTCCAATGTAATTTTATTTGTATAGGATCCTTCTGTTTCAACCAAAACCATTCTGTGACTTTGAATCCTAAAATTGAAGCTCCATGTAGTCCCAACATTTGATATCCTAATTCTGTAAGTCTTCCCTGCATATATATAATAGCATATTTAATCGTAAATATTTGCATATATAGACTATAGAGTGATGCCATATCAACCACGTATCGACATTTGTAAGTTAACGGTGCCAATAATATCAACATATTCCAAATGCGATTAACCAAAATGTAGAAAAACTTCATAAATGTATACTCATCATTGTACGTACCCTTTGTAACATTTAAAGACTCATGGCCTTCTGTAGGAGGTACCAAATACGCGCCTTTTCCATTCATCAAAATTTTATCAGGGGTGCTGTTGTAGGCCATGGTCTTGGTGCTCATCAAGGACCTAACTTCCTGTTACATTATTAGAGCAACAAATTTACATATTTGGTCACAGTTCACATTTGTCGATCAATTACATGTCGGTTGGTTGTGAATTACGTACCTTGTAGCTTCTTTCGTACCAGTCACCAATGAGAAGATCAAATTCTGCTTCTGGTTTCGGAAATGGTACTTGGATAACTGCGCGATTATTGACGCGAATCGGACCAAAAGCTCCTCCAGCTTTCTGGAATTTGAGTGAGGGGAAGTAGGAAAAAGTGCCAATTTGATCCTTGAACTGGAACATGTAAGTCCAGTTGTTGCCAGGAAGAATAGGACAGTTTGTGCCTGATACCCCATCTTGCCAAGAGTTTAGTCTTTGTTGTATGCCATTCCTGCACCATTACAACTCTCAATCTTTAGGGCTCTAAATGTCAAATCAATATTTCCCTAAATGCTAGTGATTTTGGCACTTTTTCTCTATCTGCACTTCAAATAACTTAATATTTGACACACAAAAAAATTGCGTTGACAAACGGAGTGTGGGAACTAGATCTCTCTCAGTTTATCTTAGACTTAATTTATTAGTCTTTCTTCTAGTTCTAAACTTGAATGAGAGACTATTGATCAATAAATATGATTTTAAGGGGACTTAAATTTTTTTTTTTTTTTTGGAGCACTAATTATGCATCAATTTAACACAATCCACTACAGATCATATAAACACACGATATTTGGCCACACCAAGTTATGAGCAGCGGTTCATCCATTTCATTAAACACATTGATATGAAACATATCATTGGTTGTGCCATTGATTAGCGGCCCCGGAAACTGCCCGTTGATGGCGATAACCTGAATTTACCAATTGTAAAAGATCTCAGGAAAAACAAATAAGATAAAATAAAACAAATACAATAAAAATCAAGTTTTGAACTCTTAGTCTGTGATGTTGTTCATACAGGTTGGTCGACAGATGCCGGTTTGATACTTGTGTCAAGTGTGACGTGCCAGTCAAGAAATATATCCTCAGCAGAAACTGCTAGGGCAAAGAATATGAGAAGAGCTGCAGGAACACTTGGCCATGCCATTTCACATGGACTTCAATTTCTTCGAATCTTGCAAAGCCTGCACTAAACTACCCTCCTCCTCCTCCTCCTTGTGTATTCTCACGTAATTAACGGCTAATGAGCTAGTAATTAATTATATAATCCTTTAAATTAATATCATAGTGATCATAAACGCCTGCCAAAACAAACAAAATAAGATAACTACGACACTTTGATCAGGTGTAAACACAAAGAGCCAAGGAAAAAGATGACAAAAATTGTAGAGGCACATTTGAATTAAATGAGAACAAGATTTCCTTGTTTTTCTCAGCACTTTAGGAGGCCGTGCACGAAGTTTGGCTTAGCACACTATTCGGAAGAAGTATTTGTTTTTATTTTGAAAGAGAAATCTGATTGAGTTGGGCTTCTGTAGAAGATGATTGAATTCCAATTAAACTTTACAACATTGCGAGCTCGTTAGACATTATTTTATACTACGTCACAATTAACCTGAAGACCCTTACAAGTTTGTTTTATAGTTGTACATCAAAGAAGAAAAGGTAAAAAGGTTCTTATTCATTTTTATATTAATCCGACGTGCACGCAACAAGATGTTAGCTCCAGCTTTCATCTCTATCTGATATTCTTTCCAGAAAATGCAAAATATACTGTCACATTTAGTAGAACGTACACGTATGCTCTATTGATTATGTACAAAATCAGGTTGATTTTGAACCAACTGACATTTGACCGTAAAATTACACAAACACAAGAACACATGTGAAATATTGTGGTTTACCTCAAGTTGGGGGTGTAAATCCAATTTCACTATGTATGAGAGTTACATTGCACATGGTGGCTTATTGTCTTTGAGAGAGTAGAGATGTTAGAAAAATTTCACCCTCCTAAAGTGAAGGTGAGAGATCCTTTTTATAAGACAAGGGTTTCCTTTCCCTCTTTCGTACATAGCTCATGGCTAAAAAGTGAGCCCTAGAAAGTGAGTCCCAAATATGGTACAACAGATTATTTTGTTAATTTTTTGTTATAATTTTCAGTTTTGAAGGATGACTTTGTTATTTTATAATATAGGAAGACACTTTAATCCCTAATTTCATGTTTAGGTTATAAATAAAATAAGAAATTTTTTATTTGAACCCATATAATAACCTCTTTCTACACCCAACTTAAATTTTAAATGTGAATTGTTTTTCTTATCCTATTGCATAATCACAGTCAAGTACACGATAAGACTAACAATTAAACTAAAATTTATCAATAAACCTACATTATTGCTAGTCCATTGTGAGGCTTAGCCTACTCCCCCACCCTCTTAATGTAAAAATATCATTTGTTCAAAAAAAAAAAAAAAAAAAAAAAACCCTAGTTTTACGCAATATTTATCCTACACTCATTCCGGTTAAAACGCTAAGAGCTCTTATAGAGAAAACAAGCTTTTTTTTTATTTATTTTTTTTATCAATGGATGGTGATTTTGAAGTTTTAAATCCTCCAACTAAGGTATGAATTGATTTATGCAACTTTTTTCGTTTGATTTCAATTTTTTTTAGAGTTGAGAAGATGAGTTTTTAAGTTTCAATTCACAACCATCAATCTTGAATGTTGAAAAGACGAGTTATTGTGTTTTGCTGTGTAAATGGTGGCGAAGCCTCCCCTGCCAATTTGGTTTCCTCGAATCCACTCCATCATCATGGTTGAAAATCTACGGCTAACCTAAAGAAACAAGGGTTTGCAACCACTTACTAAAGTAAATGAGCATGTTGTTTGCTACCACTTACCTTAGATCATGGAATAACTGAAAATTGGTTCATTAGGATGCAGCAGATACCACAACAAAGAGACACCAAAATACAACCAAATTAGCTAGCAACAATAGTGATGGGAGCCATAGTGATGTACGTAGCAGCTCCAGCAATGAGGCACATCATCTTAAGAAATTCTATTAATTTCTACATAGAATAATGTTGTACTACAACAATTACGACGTAATACTGTATTACATTAACGAAAGCATGCCTTATGACTTTATGCTTATGCAATTTGGGATTTTATTCAAATTAGTTCTTTAATAAAAATTATTCAATTAGAATTTTATTTTCTAAATGGGTGTAAAGATAAATTTACATGTTGAATTGAGTTTGTGAGGGTAGATTAGGTAATAAACTTGAGTTTAAAAGATATTAGCTTTTTAATTAAAAATAATATAGGCATAGAGAGTAAATTGAGTGTAAAAAAAAGTTATAAGGGTTCAAATAAAATTTCTCATAAAATATTTAGGCTCTCATTTCATTTTGAGTAAAGCATCTTTATAACAAAAATAAATTCTATTTGTAAGATCCCACATCGACCAACTGAGAATGGGTGATGTGCTTTATATGTACATGCTCCCCTCCCTATAGCATGAGGTCTTTTGGGAACTCACTGGCTTCAAGTTCCTTCAGAACTCTGAAGTTAAGCGAGTTCAGGCGAGAGCAGTCCTAGGACTAGGATGTGACATAATGGTATCAGAGCCACTCTGCCGTTCGGTGCGGATGTGCCGGCAAGGACGTCGGGTTCCCCTTAAGTGGGGTGGATTGTAAGATCCCACATCGACCAACGGAGAGGGGAATATAAAAGTAAAAAAGTCTCAAATATTTGATGGGGTACGGCATGTTTCCAAATCATGCACTCTCCTATTTTGATTGCTTGTCGTTGAGGGAGGAATGGCTTCGGACTATTATTCCAAGGACTCGTTGGTATAAATTATGGGATTGGAAATGATAATCCCTAAATTTATAGCATATTGAAAGTAGATGAGAATAATATTGTATTTTGAAAGGACTAGAAAAAATTAGACATGAAGAAAACTTCGTCATTCCAATCTTCATGGGAGGATTGAATGGATACATTTTCTTTTTGAGTAACCCTTCTCCTATCTCTATGTTTGTCACAATTTTCATTAACATTTCTTCTTCCAACATACCTTAAAAATAGTGTCTTATCCACCACTTAGTACTACAACACACATAAACAAAATTCATTTAATATGATAGAAGATGATATTCGAGATACGGATAAAAATACGAATAGAAAATATTTTGATTGGAGAATTCTCGATTTGTATTAAAATGAAGGTCGATATTAAGCCTCACAATGGATTAGTAATAATGTGGTTCAAATTCGTATTTGACGAGAATCCAACCTAAGGCCTCTCACTTATAAGTGAAGAGAAATATCACTAAATCATAGTACTAAGTGGCGATAGCTTTGCTTATTAAATAGCAAGAATACCATAAGGACCACCAACATGCAACCAAAGGGAATTCAGCAATAACCAACAGGATCCTCTCCGAATCCTTTTGGTGAGGATCTTGGGGATCCGTGAATAGTGTCCATTCATCGTACATCGTGCGGTCAATTTTTGTCAAGTACTGTTTATGTTTATTTTTAAATAAAAAAATTTAAAATGATTTCTGACCGTACGATATACGATGAACGGATATGACTCATGGATCCCTGAAATTCTCACAAAGAGGATCTGGCGAGGATCCATACTCCAGTAATAAAGCCAATGAATTAAGTTTAAAGGTGTAAAACTATTAAAGCAAAAAAAAAAGTTTGCAGGTTTACATGTGTGCTCATATAATATTTTTACATTATTTGCAAATCAAATTAATTATTAATAGAACATTCTTCGTCAATTAAAACTTAAAAAATATACCATTCTAACTCTTTCATCAAAATTGAACTAAAATAAAATTTGTGGGCAAAAGTCTTCTCAGAATCGATACCAAAAGCGAGTCTGAATTTTCCTCAATGGTGGTATTTTTGTCAGGAAGAGGTTTGAGTCCCTCTTTATCTAATAAGGTAATGAACGATGTCTTCTGCAAGTGACAATTCCTCATACATGGCCTGTTGCAACTGAGGGAACTTTACTGCCTAACTATAATTTTTCGGCTTGAAGCTGGGCACAGAAAAACTGTCTGTCTACTCTAAAGCTCAAGATCATGAAAGGGAGTTACCTTCTCATTCATTCGACTAGACTGAGCGAGAGATTGAGTGTGAACAGTTTTTTATGCTTGGGCCCAGGTTCTCTAAGTAAACAGGTAGGGGCTTGCTCCGCTCCGTAGTCTAACACTTGGTGAGTTCGGATGCTAGTGCACTTATCTCACTCAATCTTTCTGGCGTCTGGGTGCGAGAAGCAAATATTATGAAATAAAGGTCGGACATACCTTGAAACTTTAGGGCAGATACATTTTTGGATCACTTTTTTTGGGTGTTAATTTGACCTTCTTTATAATGCTACGGCGCCCAAAGTAAAGTGTGACGAAGAAAGCAACAAGTGTGGAAAAGCTAACTTAATCGGAGATTTGTATCAAGATAAATAAGGGGAGTCCTTTAGGTGTTGTGATAATCGGCCTAAAGATATCCTCATTATCGACAAAAAGGAAATAGAACAATTAAACAAAATGATTAAAGATATAAAACAGAAAGGACCCATATCATCCACTTTTTGTTCAATTGTGGAGGGAATTGGATACTCTCCGAGGCAATGCTACTGACCAGACAACATGGGCCGTTAAATTTTGATCAAACGGCTACAATTATTATAACTTTAGAGGGACCCCCCTGTTTGTAGCCGTTGGATCAAAATCCAACAGCCCATGTTGTCCGGTTAGTAGGATCCTAAGGCATTGCCTCGGAGAGGATCCAATTCCATTGTGGAGGGGTATTTTTCCCCCTAATGATTTTAGATATTTTTTCGTTCGAGGCCCACTCATTCCAACGAGATAGTAATTACATGCAGCATAAATTTTGTTGTTTTTTACACCAGCATCATAACCATGTAAACATGGCCAATCCTATCTCTACTAATTAATAAAACCCTTTTTGTCAACCAAAAGAGGGTGAAAAGACAAATTAGTCTTCTATGACACAAAAAAATGATAGACAATAATGTAATTTCTTAGGTCCAAATTTTACTGTTTTTTATTGAAGCCTCACCTACAGGTGATGTTAAAATACCTCAAATATTAAAAAAAAATGGTAAATCTCAGTTTACTACCCTCAAGTTTCATGGTTTTCAACATTTGGTACATGAAGTTTTTTTTCATCCCAGAGTCATACCTAAAGTGTTAATTTTGGGATAGTCTCATATATCTGTTAGTCTGGCTGTTAAGTCTTCCGTTTAACTGATGATGTGGCGCCTATGTGGACAATGACTGAGCGCCACATGTCATTAAGAGGTCCACCTGGAAATTAAAAATTCAAAAAAAAAAAAAATACACACCCATCTTCTACTTCCCCCAACCCCTTCCTCCCATTCTTTCCTCTGTAACCCCTCTCCTCTGCACACCCCCTATCGCTCATCTCCACTCTTTTGTCCACCAGAAACACCTCTGATATCGTCTCCAGCATGAACTTCGCCGGATCGACACAATCGCCCAAAGCCAGAGGCATCTGCGACCTTAGAGCCTCTAATTCCTTCTTATTCGCCGTCACGAACCTCCATAACCCCCCACCATAATCCTTCTTCAAGCACAATGACTTGAGATTCATTAGCAATCCCTTGCCGTCGTCCACCTCTCAGTACTTGTCGTCGCTGCGGGCTCTCCATATTCTTTACCCTCATCCTCTGCCTTCTGCCTTCTTCCACTTCCAAACCCTAAAAAAACCAAAGAAATTCACCTTTAATTGCAAATGAGCATCTTCCCTAAGCCCTAGAAACCCCATTGTTCAATCTCCACCCAGATTCAGCTCCAACCCACTTCATCCATGGTCGCATCTTCCATCTCCACCCACTTCGTCGCATTAGATTTCCTTGTTTTCTTCCTCAGAACCACCTTCACCGCCTCCAACTCCTCATTTTCGTTCACTGATTTCGATAAAGTTTCAAACTTTGGGTCATATATTGCTCTGTACGGAGATGTAAAGGTCGTCAATGGCAGATACGAAGTTCAACTCACCAGTTCAATGAGCTCGAGCGTCGGCCGAGCTATTTACAAGAAACCCATCGAGCTGTATGAAGGTAAGCCTCGGAAATCCGTGTCTTTTTCGACGAATTTCTTGTTTTCTATTTACAACGGTGGTGGGGATGGATTGGCATTTGTAATGGTTCCAAAGGGTTTTAATCTTAGCCTATTTGGGCTTTCTCTGGGAAATGGTAAAAGTAAATTCAAAGTTGCTGCGGTTAAATTTGATGCATTGAGTGATGGAAATATTCATGTTGGAATTGAAGTGGGTAGTTCTATTTCTGCTAAGAATTTGGATCCAAGTAGTGGGAATAAAACGCAGGCTTTGATCGATTACGAAGCAGGTTCGAATTGATTTGAAGTTAGGCTGAGTAAATTTGGTGGGTGTGTAGAAGGGAGGGAGAGGGTTGGGCAAGGTAGAAGACGGGTGTGTGTGTGTGTGTTTTTTTTTTTAAAAATTTTAATTTCCAAGTGGACCCCTTAATAACACGTGTTGCTCAGTCATTGTCCATATGGGCGTCACGTCATCAGTTAACGAAAGACTTAACAACCAGATTAACGGATGTATGAGACTGTCCCAAAATTAACACTTTAGGTATGACTCTGGGATGAAAAAACTTCATGTACCAAATGTTGAAAACCAAGAAACTTGAGGATAGTAAACTGCGATTTACCCTTAAAAAATAAAAAAATAATAAAAAAAATAAAAACCTCTTAAATAAACAAATAAATTTATTCTGGCCTCACTCAAGCACACTCATAGTTGTGTGTGCAGTTTGCTAGCTAGTTATTCATAATGCATCTATAATTCTACTAATTAAGGTCATTCCCGATCAGCATCAAGTCCATGAAGCTGGAGCTGGAGCCGGAGCCGGAGGAGAAGAGAAAATTCCTGCAATTTCCACATAGAAGAAATAAAGTCAAAGATTAGCTAGGGTTTCGATTAGAGGTTAAATTATGACGATTGAAAACAAATTGAAGGGCTTAATCATGGAATTAACGGAATGCACTAACCACATCGAAGGAGGTTTTCGGGTGGTGGGCTCTCCTTAGCAGGGTTAGGGTCAGCATCATAAACTCTCACATAGAGTTCTTGCCCTAAGTACCAATGCTTTAACAGTTGAGATCTCAAGTTCCACATCCCAGGGTTGTCAAGGAATGCATAAACTGCAGTCCATCCTCCAGGGTACACTTGGACTGTTGATCTCACAACAGGATCGTAGAGGTTGTATGTGTCCCGTGAATCCGTTGACCAATCTCCATTCCCAAACCTGCAGATAATTACCATAGATATGTTGTCTGACTGTTAATTTGATAGACATATTAATAGACTAAAAACATAACATGTTGCACGTATAAGTTTTTTACTTACCCAACGACATAAAATCCAAAACCATCTAAATGCCAAGAATCCATGGCATCCAAAGTATTCATGAACACAATTTCTATCCACCCTTTGTGGATTCCAGTCACGACGGACACTCCATATGCAGCATCGTCATTGACATAATGAGTCGGAAAAGCATCAAGTTGGTACACACCAGTGCCATTGACATAGTAATCGGCGAGTTTCAACGGGGTTTCTGGTGTTCTATATGACACATTGTTGACAACATAACATGGTTCGTCACCAAGGTCAGCTACTGAACTTTGGAGGATGAAGGTTTGGGATAGGGTCACATTTGACACATTGAAGGTTCCTTGTGGGTTAGGCCTAGCAGCTCCTGCAGTCAAGTTCCACCTGATCATGGTGAAGGAACAAATTAAATGGGGACATTAGACTGTGTATGATGAGAATTATTCCAAGCTGATTATATAGCATATACAAGTAGTTCTCCACTGAAACCGTAGAGTGCAACATTATCGCATAATTTACTAATCGACATTATGTTATAAACATGTATGACAATAAACACAATACCCTAAATTATAAATCCCTCGCCCACCTATGCAATAACGCTTAAATAGGTAACATTGTATAGTTTGTACGAGAATGTTCCAGTACAAAGCAATAATCGTTGTTGATGAAGCTTTCTTACCTAATAGATTTGGCTTGATCGACTGAGAAATCTAAATCAAAAGGGTCGGGGCCATCAGGCAGAGGCCCACTAACTTGTGAGACTGAATTGGAATAGTGCAAAACCCCAATGCCCACAAGGCTAGTAAATTCAGACGTGTTGACCAACTTGGGAGATGCCACCATGTAATAATCAGCTGCATTTTGGTTAGCTGTGACAAGAACCGAGTATGATTGGCCGACATGCACATCCAGAGAATCCAACGCGATCTGATCAGTGTAGGATCCTTCTGTTTCAACCAGCACCATTTGATGGCTTTGAATCCTGAAATTGAAACTCAAAGCATTCCCCACGTTTGATATTCTCAACCTGTAAGTCATCCCTGCATAACAAATATGCCATCATATGAAATATTGGTCACACTATTGTACGTAAATTAAATAGCAGTAACAATTGTTGTTTGTGAGATTTGAATTCAGTAATTGGAATCTGAATTAAAGTACCTTGTGTGACATTGAATGATTCATAGGATTTTGACATGGGGTTACCAAAAGGGCCTTTGCCATTCATCAAAATTATATCAGGGATTGCGTGGTAAGCCACTAGAGGAGTGCCCATCAATGCCCTAGTACTCTATTCGAATTTTATGCCCAAAAAAATTGTGTCAGCCAAAAGAAATGGAGCAAATTGATGTTGTTCATGAACAAAGTATCAAGTAAAAGACCTGGTAACTGTCATAAAACCAATCGCCAATAAGGAGATCAAATTCAGCTTCTGGTCTGGGGAAGGGGACGGCAATGACATTGCGGTTGATGACACGTATAGGTCCGAATCCTCCAGCAGCCTTGTGGAAATTGATGGAAGGGAAGTAGAAGAAACTGCCAATCTGATCCTTGGTCTGGAACACATAAGTCCAGTTTGTACCAGGTTGAATCGGGCAGTTTGTTCCGGAAACTCCATCTTGCCATGAGTTTAACCTTTGCTGTATGCCATTCCTGCACCAGCAACACAATTTTTCTCAAGTTCTCAGACCAACATTCTCTATGCAAAAATTAATTATTTGTTACATACCATGTAAAGAGAAGAGGTTCATCCATGTCGTTAAAGATGTTCACATGAACAAAATCATTTGTAGTGGCGTTGATAAGTGGCCCTGGGAACAATCCATTAATCACGATAACCTACTCGAAATCAAGGAAATTTAGAACAACCATTATTAGCAAATTGGAACTGCCGAGAACTAACTACTAAAAACTACTGCTATTCCTTCACTTGTAAGTGATTAGGCCTTAGGTTCGATTCTCGCCAAAGGCGAATTTGAACTACATTATTATGGTTAGCCTAGTGTTAGGCTTAATCCACTTCCTCACCCCCTTAGTATAGATAATATAGTCTATTCCAAAGGAAAAAAAAAAAAAAACTACTAAAAACTAGGTTTTGTTCTTCTTCTTACAGGTTGATCTCGGGTCACAGGCTTGAGTGTGGAGTCAAGTGTAACATGCCATTCCAGAAATATGTCAATAGCATTGGCTCTAGCAACAAGAACTACTGCTATCAGAGCTGCCCACGCAATCGAGCGGCGGTTAAAGCACGTACAGGCCATGTTTGAAGGCCTAAATTTGCAATGCAGGTTCTGGTTTTTCTGCGTTTCTGGTTTTCTTGTGTTTGCAAATAGGCCATGTAAGCTTATATTATATACGTAAGTAACAAAGGGAGGGAAAAAACAAGCAGGGAATAGGAAAGGAAACAGCTGGGAATTAGGATCAATCGTTGATATCTAGCACTTAAAGTAATAGAAATGGTAGTACACCATGGAATTTTATTTATTTATTTATTTTCTTTCTGTCAAAAGCACAACAAACATTAGTGACCAAGATAAAGCAAGCCGGCTGGTTAGATGAATTAGTCATGGCTTTGTTTTGATCAACTCGTAGCTAATCTTCATTTCGAAGACGTACATGTCCTCTACCACGTGTATCAATTTCGAGATTATCTTTTTTGCTTCTTGTTTTTTCAGAGAGGACTTTGTATTTTGCTTCGTAATTAGGGATTTTGTACTCAAAACTAATATATAGTGCTAGAAGCATCAATTTGAGACAGTTTAGTTTAATTAATTAATTATAGTATTAAGAATTGTCTATCTATTTGCTACAATTGTTGATTAAATGATATTAGTTTTACTTATTTTTTATAGAGATTTTTACAGAATCATTTATAAAACTGATTCGATCATAAGCACAAAAATCTATAAATTGTCCATTAAGAATTTTGAGTAAATTTTTTTATCCATGAGCAACCAAATATTATTCTTTTATTAATTCAAAGAATTAACTAATCAATAAGTAAAATTGGAGCAATGCCTTTTCTTCCAATAAATTGTTTGACATGGTATGAAAAAATAGGGTCCGTTCTCTTTTCCTCAAGTTTAACGTCCTTCTCCTCCACTACCCAAAATCCGTGCTGCTTTGCTTTCACCGCACGCAACCATGCGCACCCTCCTAAAACCACTGCTGGCACAAGATCCACGCTTCGGTTCATTCTATGCACCAATTTTTCAGTCCTTGACTGGCAAGAACTTGCTGAAACTAGGCCAACAAGTCCACGCCCAGATGGCCCTACGCGGGTTCGAACCCGATGCATATCTCGGCGCCAAGATGGTCGCAATGTATGCAAGCTCAGATGATCTCGACTCAGCCGTCGCTATCTTCCACAGAGTAAACAACCCATCAACGCTTCTGTATAATTCGATCATTCGGGCGTATACGCTACATGGGTTCTCTGAGGAAACCATGGAAATCTATGGCAGAATGCATTGTTTAGGGCTTAAAGGAGACAACTTTACGTACCCTTTTGTTCTCAAGTGTTGTGCGGAACTGTCGAGGATTTGGATTGGAAAATGTGTTCATGGGTTGAGTTTGAAAGTTGGGTTGGAATCTGATATGTATGTTGGGACTTCTTTGATCAACATGTATGTGAAATGCTGTGATATGAGCGATGCACGTAGGCTGTTCGATAAAATGACTGTGAGAGATGTTTCGTCTTGGAATGCGTTGATTGCCGGGTACATGAAAGATGGGGAGATTTGTCTTGCTGAGGATTTGTTTGGGAAAATGCCGGGCAGAAATATTGTTTCTTGGACGGCTATGATATCGGGGTACACTCAAAATGGGCTTGCGGAGCAAGCATTGTTTTTTTTTGATGAGATGTTGAAGAAAGATTCTAAGGTTAAGCCGAACTGGGTGACGATAATGAGTGTTCTTCCTGCATGTGCACATTCAGCTGCCCTCGAGCGAGGGAGAAAAATTCACAACTTTGCGAGCAGGATTGGTTTAGAGTCTAATGTTTCCATACAGACAGCACTCCTCGCAATGTATGCTAAATGTGGGAGCCTCTTGGATGCTCGTCAGTGTTTCGAAAGAGTACGTCGAACTCAAAATAATTTAGTTGCATGGAATACAATGATAACGGCTTATGCCTCACATGGACGCGGATCAGAAGCTGTTTCCACCTTTGAAGACATGATCGTGGCCGGGGTTCAACCTGATAACATTACATTCATGGGGTTGTTATCAGGATGCAGCCATTCAGGGCTCGTTGATGTTGGCCTAAAATACTTTGATTACATGGAAACAGTATACTCTGTCGAACCCAGGGTTGAACATTATGCTTGTGTTGTTGATCTTCTGGGTCGTGCAGGGCGCTTGGCAGAAGCTAAGGATCTTATAAGTAAAATGCCAATGCAAGCAGGGCCAAGCATTTGGGGTGCAATGTTATCGGCTTGTCGGAAACATCATAACTTGGAAATTGCCGAAATTGCAGCAAGAAGTCTATTCATCTTAGAACCAGAAAATAGTGGCAACTATGTCATGCTGTCAAACATATATGCTGAAGCCGGCATGTGGAAGGAAGTGGACAATTTGAGAGTACTTTTGAAAGCTCAAGGCGTGAAGAAGAACCCTGGATGCAGTTGGACAGAGGTCAATGGGAAAGCTCACTTGTTTCTTGGTGGAGATACATCTCACCCTCAAGCAAAAGAAATTTACGAGTTCTTGCTGGACGAGCTACCGAAGAAAATTAAGGCAGCCGGTTATGTACCTGATACTAGCTTTGTTTTGCATGATGTTAGTGAAGAGGAGAAAGAACATAGCCTGACAACCCACAGTGAAAAGCTTGCCATTGCCTTTGGACTTCTTAATACTAGTCCTGGAGTAGTTCTTCGAGTGACCAAGAACCTTCGAATCTGTGGAGATTGCCACACGGCCACCAAGCTAATATCGAGAATCTACGAACGGGAGATAATTGTAAGAGACTTGAATCGGTTCCATCATTTTAAAGATGGGAACTGTTCGTGTGGAGATTATTGGTGATAAAGGAGTTTAGTTTCGCATTAATCAAAGGTACGACTTGTTCGAAAGATGCAAGGGCACTATTACCATCAGCCAAATCCAAATCATCAAATTCTCATGCAAGCTTCCCACTTTAACCATGTCGCTAAAGAGAGAGCTAAACCAAAACCCCCGAACAAATATTTCGAGTGACTGCTACGAGTTGAGAATTTTCGCTCAGCAGCGGAACACATTCACGAACCCCTCTTAGAAGCTTGGAAGATTGGAAAGCTCCTCCATAATGTGTCATGGGCTTAACTGAGTAATACGCGTGTGAAGAGGACAGGCTGAGTCTAGGACAGTTTGTTTCTTGTTACGTTGGAGGTTCATCAAGTTTGTCGGAGACTTTGAGTAGACAATTTAACTGAGTTATATTCCAGCTTTGTTTGTGCAAGGCATAAGGCTTTCGGAGATGAAAAGATGGCTAAAATGTTCTGGCGCTGTAATGCTTTAGCTGCCATTTTGTCTATGAAGATTATTGTAGTGGTTAGATAGGGACTTGTGTATAAGTTTTGGTGCTAATTGTGTGGGATTATTTTAGTGAATCTGGTTTCATAAGCAGAAGACATTGTCAATCCTCTTCGAAGATCACAAAAACCATGGTTTGATGGCAGATCGGAAACTAAGACGACGTTATCCGGTGAAGTTGAGTTATATTGTACAGAAAGACGATGTCCGGCGGACTCCGGCCAAATGAGACTAGTGTTTTAGGCTTTTAGCTGTCTTCTAGGTATACATATGGCTCCATAGCGGAACTAGTCATTGGCCACTCGTTTCTTTCCTACCGAACCAGAGAGCCGAATGTTATGTCAAGAGGACCAACAACGGTGGGAGTAGTAACGAGAATGATTCCGAGATAGAATGGATCTTCCTGAATTCATTCATCACATTTTTCACACGGACGAAAACAATGAGGGATTTTGTTCTCATGAACAACAATGAATGAAAACATGATTGAAAAAACTCAAATAAGGATGCAAAATCCCACTTTCCATTTGTACATCGAAGCCGTTTTCGGTACTGTTCAGTTTCTGTACATCTCATATAATTTACAGACATTTATCGATACAGAGCGATTTATTTTATTGTTTTTCCAACCAGTACTCTCTAATCTGTATTTCACTGAAATTCCCTAAGCAAATTGACTAAAACTCAAGCATACTCCTAACACCTTCTGCGTAATACTAAGTTCGATGTCCAAACAAATATAGCTAAACCAGAACCTTTTTACTATACCCTTAGTTCTCAAAATGGTAATGGGAGTGATGGCAATGGCTTGACAAAAGCTCTTCGAAGAGTACACAGCCGCCAATTGTCATTACACCGATTCTTGTGCCAACGTTCTCTAGCGTTGTCATTAAGAACAGCAATCACCATTGCAAGGAAATCGATCTTCTTGTTTCTGCTTCAAAATGTGTCTCTTCACTTCTACAGATCCACTGTCTAGTAAACTCGGCACCTCCAGCATCTGTCAAAATATTAGGATTGTAACGAAGTTAAATGAAAGCCTTGAACCATGCCGTGGGAGTTAGGGAATTATTGCAGCAAACTCGACAGAAAATCAGTTGGCTCGTATGTCTGAAGTCGAAAAAATGCAAGCCTTTCCAAAAGAATATACCTTCAGTGTGAGATCTTTAAAGCATTGTTGAACATTTTCTCTAGTTTTCGCACTGCATTCAAGAAACAAACATTTATGCTCCTGTGCAAGAGCCATGCCCTCTTCTCGAGTTACAGCTCTCTCGTTTTCCTGGAAAGTGTTGAACAATATAGGAATCAGATATCAACAGCAGCTTCGAGAAGCAGGAAAACTCACAGCATATACTAAATGAAACTCAGAGCGTATTCTAAAAGAAAGAAGTATGCAATCCATAATTTAAGAAACCACAGCACAAACAAACTTACCCTGTCAACTTTATTCCCTACTAGAATTTTGATACACTCGGGATTAGTGCAGTACGTCTCTACTTCCTTCGCCCAGATATTCAACAAGTTTGTAAAGGTTTCTCGCCGTGTCACGTCATACACTAAGATTGAAATCAAATGGCAAATCAGTCAGATATTTTTCTGAAGCAGCTACATTCGAAGCAACAGAAAGAAAAACAACAGGAGTGGGAGAGTCAGAGTCGAAAAGAGATGCGTTATGAACTTCTAAGTCACCTCTATTGTGAAAAAATATATATATATCAAAGTGCAACGGAATATTATGTTTTCAATGGCCAAGCACCCTTTTCCTTTGCTTCTGATAATTGAAAACCACTCAAAAAATGCGTAATGTAAGGTTTACATAAACGCAATGACATACGACATACGTACCAAGAATGATACCATGTGCACCTCTGTAATAAGAGCTTATTACCGTTCCAAACCTCTCCTGTCCAGCTGCAAAACCAAAAGAAAAACACTTCGAATAAACGAGGAGAATATTTTTTCTTGCAGTCAAGTATAAAATCAACAATTTGCTTAAAGGCCAAGTAAAATCAACGTTTTAGTATTGAAAGAAAACTAATGAGGAGAATATATTCCCTGTTGAAGCCACAAGGAAGTTGACAGATAATAGTTAGGTCCACTGAATACCTGTGTCCCAGATTGTAAGCTTCAATCTCTTTCCGGCAACTAAAATCTGCTTGACCTTAAAATCCACACCTTCAAATCGTTGGTAAAGCACATCAGCACCAAATATAATGACAATCCGAAAATTACAGTCAATCAAGAATTTCACAATTCGCCTCGAAACTTCCACATGAAAATAGAGGAAATTAGTCCGCCGGCAAAGAGCAAGGCATATGCCGGAAACCTAACAATTGTATAGGAATCACAAGGAGTTCAGCTCCGTTTAGGGAAGTGAGTAATTACACTGAAATCGGTATTTACGAGATGCAAGCCAGATAAAAGCTATTATTGTCCCCAACTACAATTGCATGATAACCGTTTGACGACATGAAAATATAAGCAGATATACATGCAAACTATATTTCTAACCCTAAATACAGAAATTATCTTATGCAAACCGTTGCTTAATTGAATATTTTTCTTGATGATTTACACAAAATTCATCTAAACCGCAAGAAGAGTGATTCAAACTTAGAGGGAGCACACTTCTCGAGCTAACTTGACTCACCTTGACTAACCCCAGGTCTAGATGGTATTTGCAACATAAAGAAACAAAAACTGGGTGTTTAAAAAGAGTTAATTAGAACCAAAATAAGCACTTGAACATGTCACTGATTCATGAATTTCAAAAAAAAAAAAAGATGCAAGAACTAACCAATATCAAATGAAAATATCGTGGGAGATAAACTTTAAAAAATTACCAATGGTGGGAGGTAAGTCTTGAACAAAAGTGGAGATGAAGCTGAGGAGAAGGCTGCTCTTTCCAACACAAGAATCACCAGTCAGCAAAATCTTGAACGAGTAATCATAATTGTGGCTCCCTCCTTTTGGTGAAGAACCCTTCATTCTTTGGTGCTGGTTTTAACTCAATTTACACCCATCAAATTAATTAAATAACAACAAAAAGCTTTCACTATTTCTCAATTCTTGTTTAGCTATGTGAAGGTGGTTCTGTTTATTTTTTGATAAAACACAAGAACGAGAGGAGGGGGAGAGAGAGAGATGGAAAATGGGAAACTTCCTGAGGTTGGTGGAGACAGGTGGGGTTGGAGGGTAGGACTGTAGCATACGTGTAAAGTGTACAACGAGATCTGGTTATGTTGTACAAATGGCTGAATCATATATTAATCATTACACAATAATTTAGACAACAATTTTCTTCGACACAACGATATTCTACTCTAGAGAGAATAAGAATTGAGTCAGAGTTCAAACTCAACACAAATATATTAAACATCCTCCTTGTTATTTATAAACTCAAAACTCTTTACTCGTTGTGTAGTGAAAATAAATATAACATTAAACTATGGTACCACCGATATTAAAACATAAAATTAGAATGATTTGCAGTCCTAAAACAGTGTGATTAGTGTAAATGGATTACAGTTTAAGTTAATGTGGTTGGACAAAATTCTTCTGTCCTTGGAACGGCAAATTTGGAGCTTTGTTTGACTCACTCAGCCATCAGCCCCCACGCGCCTTCTCAGCCGGAGTTTTGTTATTTAATAATTTGTCTCGTTGTGAATGAAATGCCCCTAACACTGTCGCAATTTAGTCAAAGTCTTAAACTTTCAACTAATCACTCAATTTTGTAGCCAATAATGTAACGTTTTTTAGTGACTGTTGAGAATCTTATCCACTCGACGGTCCCCTATGGTAAAAAGACGTGATTGCATAAAGAATTAAAGATAGTGGAAACTATATTTACTCTTTTCATATTGGATGCTCAATTATTTCTCTATTTTCAATCTACTTTAGCTTGAGTTTAAAACATCGTGGATCTATTCTAGTCATTTCGATGAATTTTGTGTTAGATGTTTGAGTTTTATTTGTTGTTTGTTATTACTTGGTATTATCATCTAGTAAATATAATGTTGGGTTTCTATCAATATGTCTTGAATTCGAAACTTCTTCATCTCTTAAATTAATGTAATAGTTATGAATCATTCCCCTCTTCTATATGATGTAAATTGATTTAATTCAATAGTATTAAATGCAATGCAATGTAATAAAATTGAAATCTTGTAATCTATTTTAAAATATCGGTGATGTTCAAACAGACAAAAGATGTAAATTGATTTAATTCAACAGTATTACTAAATTTGAAATCTATCTATTTTAAAATATCAGTCCTATCTTAAAAAGTGTAAAGTGTAATTCCAATTTTTTTAACTCATATTGCTTAATACAAATGAAATTAATGGTTGGAGTCTTAATACAAATGTAAGAAGAAAAACAATATTAAAAGAAAACAAAAATGAATGGAGTCTTATCTAAACTGGAAACAGTGTTTAACATAGGCTTATTATATTAACATCCCACAAATTGTTGAATAAACCATACATACTTAATACACCTCACATTTACTTTTTTCAATTAAAAATTATCTTAATACACCCCACATACTTCCCCATAATACCCTTACACCCCACATTCTTAATATACACCTTACATTACATTTTCTACATGCACCCCATATTTTCTATACACCCCACATTTCTCAAATCTTATAAAGCTTTTAATTTGGACAAATAATGCCAACTAAAAGTTTGACAAATAATGCCGCCTAAGATTTAAAGCATATGTGAGTTGTTTTCAATTCCACCATTAAAACCCATGTCGTCTGTTTTTAATATTTGGTGGTAATTTAAGGTGTTTAATTCTTCTTGTAATCCTTGTGATCCCTAAAAGATGAATACGAACATAGAAGCTTGAATAACGCATCAAAAGCAAGATTAAATAATTATCGATGTTGTCAAAATCACTAAAACAATAAATAATATGAAGTCTACCTCATGTGAAGTTTCCGAAACATCAATTTCGTGTTTCACTCGTCAAAAATAATTTTTCTCAATCAACATGTTTGTAGTTTCATTGGTTAGGGTTTTGTTCAACAATAGAGGGTCGAAGGGGTTTTGATAGTTGAAGAAGATAAATAATACGTTAAAAGTGATTTGGGGTGTATATAGAATTTTTTATTTTTTTTAGCGTAACAATGTCAAAATTGTCATTGCATAGTAGGATAAATAAGTTATTTAATATTAAATTTTAATGTGAGGTGCATTCAATATTTTGTGGGGTGCTAATATAAAAAGCCTTTAACATATTGATATCTGTAAAAATATCAATATGCAAATTTGTAGAAATATTAACGGATATATCAAACATTGATATCTATATCGGTTGTTTTCGATAGAAATGGTAGAATTTAAAATGAAACTTTAGAGATTGTTAAACATTTGTATGAAAGAATATAAAAGTTTATTCGATATTTAACAGATTGTTTGTAACATCTCATATCGCCCAGGGGTGAGGATCTTGTAAGCCTTATATGTATATTCTCATCTCTACCTAGTACGAGGCTTTTTGGGAGCTCATTGGCTTCGGGTTCCATCGGAACTCCGAAGTTAAGCGAGTTCGCGCGAGAGCAATCCCATGATGGGTGACCCACTGGGAAGTTCTCGTGTGAGTTCCTAGAAACAAAACCGTGAGGGTGTGGTCGGGGCCCAAAACGGACAATATCGTGCTACGGTGGAGTCGAGCCGGGGATGTGGTGGGGCCTGGGCCGGGATGTGACAATTTGGTATCAGAACCAATCCCTGGTCGGATGTGTGCCGATGAGGACATCAGGCCCCTAAGGGGGGTGGATTGTAACATCCCACATCGCCCAGGGGTGAGGATCATGTAAGCCTTATATGTATATTCTCATTTCTACCTAGCACGAGGCCTTTTGGGAGCTCATTAGTTTCGGGTTTCATCGGAACTCCGAAGTTAAGCGAGTTCGCGCAAGAGTAATCCCATGATACGTTCTTGTGTGAGTTCCTAGAAACAAAACCGTGAAGGCTTGGTCGGGGCCCAAAGCGGACAATATCGTGTTATGGTGGAGTCGAGCTGGGAATGTGGTGGGGGCCTAGGCCGGGATGTGACATTGTTAGAAATTGACATTATATGTCGATTTTAGCCTAAATTGAAGAGCTTCTCCGATATGAAATTACGTTTAAAATTCACCTCCATTTTCATACATTCTCTAGTTTTTTTTTTTTTTAATATATATATATATATATATATTAAAATATCAACTGCATCAAATAAATTTTAAACACTGACTTAAAATTCCATATATGGACTGAGTATGCTATTACAAGAGTGGTGACTGGTGAGGTAACCTAAAGCAACAATATTATATATTTTTGAATGATTTTATGAAAAATCAATAAAAAGTTATAAGATTAACAATAGATCAACAATATTTATGTTAATTGTAAATAGGTCAATCATGTATTGTGATACTTAAATGCATTTAAAATAAACAAAAATTACAAAATTTGTCACTACAGCTGGCACCCACTTCAACTAACACTCCATTTCTCATAGTTTTATATTCGGAATATGTCAATACGGATCAGACATTGCATTGCAATGTCTATTTCCTGATTCTGTTTTTTACATTTAGATTCAGACACTGCAACGTAGTGTCTATTTACTGGTTTCGTTTTTTCCATCACTCATATGCTTCCTACATATTCCTTTGTACATTTAGATTCAGACACTACAATGCAGTGTCCGTTTCCTGGTTTTGTTTTTCATTTTTGGATTCAGACGCTGCGTTGCAGTGTCCGTTTCCTGGCTCTATTGTTTCCATCACTCACACATTTCCTACACTTCACACCTCATGCGACTTCTGATTTTTACATTTAGATTCAGACACTATAATGCAATGTCTATTTCCTAGCTCTGTTTTTTACATTTGGATTCATACACTGTAATGCAGTGTCTATTTCCTTATATATACACACACATTTGGATTTGGACATTGCAATGTAGTGTCCGTTTCTTGGTTTTTTTTTTTTTTTTTTTTGAGTTGAGTAAACTGATCCATGTAAACGAATGGTTAGAGACAGTGATAGAATATACATGTTCTAACTATTTACAGGATTCAGATCCTCTCAATATCAGTTTCATAGGAATAGAAATCCAACGGCCGAAGCCTCTTTCCCCGCCTCTCTTTCCCCTCACCTTCTCTTTCTCCATCGCACCCCCACACCCATCGTTGTTAACAAACCCCAAATTCAATTGCAGGTCATATGTGCTTAAAGTTAGATTTTTTTTTTTGTGGCTCCCTTACTGTTTTAGCTTTTTATTTGTCATCTCTTTCTTCTTCTTCATCTTTGAGATTTCTCCCTCTATAATACTTCCATAGTTATGAAAAAAAATCTCTGCAACCAAAAGACATTGGTTTGCACAACCCCTCTCTTTATTGTTTTGTTAACATCGACTGAGATTTTAAGTTCAAGGGACTTGCAATTGAGGGATGTGGCGATTATGGGACTGATTTTGGAGAGGGTAAGGTGAGGGGCCTGCAATTGGTGGTTGCAGCGGTGTTGGGGTTGATTTTGAGATGGAGTTGAATTGAATTTGAAATTTGGGGAGTTGGTGGTTCAAGGTTGAGAAAGAGAAGAGTTGAGAGGAAAAGAGAAGGATAAGAGATTTTGGCCATTGGATTTGTAATCGGCCTGAAGGATCTCCACAAAATTGATCCGGAGAGGATGTAAATCTGTATTTATAATAGCTTAAGCCCATATGACATTTATAGAGAGATAAATAAAGAAGGATAAAATAGTCAAATTCTAACTATTTATAATGACTTAAAGCCTATGTGGCATTCATCATCGAACTATGCCTAATTAATAAAAATAGGGTTTTTATCACAAATGATCCATGAAATTAACTCATCCCATCAAGATGATCCCTGAAATTGAAAATCAATCAATGTAGTCCCTGAAAATGGGTGTCCCAAATCAATGTGGTCATTCCGTCATAATTCCGTCAAAAATTTTGTTATGTGTTGATGTGGCACATAAATAGGTCCCACAAGTCTAATTAAATATTATTATGTGAATTAAAAATATTTAAATAATTTATTTATTATTTTTATATAAAGGGTTTTTATCACAAATAGTCCCTAAAACTGACCCATCTCATCAAGATGGTCCCTGAAATTCAAAATCGATCAATGTAGTCCATGAAAAAAGACATTACAAATCAATGCGGTCCTTCCGTTACAATTCTATCAAAAATTATGTTATGTATTGATGTGGTACATAAGTGGGTCCCACAAGTCTAATTAAATGTGGAAAAAAAAAGGAAACATAAGTTGGATGTCGTGAAGAACAAAGCAAGAAGCCTCCGCGACTGCCCATAACCCACCAAATCGAGTTGAGGGATTTTTTTTTTCTGTAGAACTTGTCACCTATTTCCAATTTTCACAACGATCCAGTTGGGGACTTCAGTTTTAAAATCCTAACACAATCTTTGATGGAAAAATTCTTTAATTTCAGAGGAAGAATATAGCTCTTTTTTTTTATTGTGAAATTATTAATAAGGAAGAGCAAGGCTCTACTTTTTCTTGTGTGAAACCCTAATCAGATCACAGCCCCTCCCTAATGGGTCATTCCCTAACCCGTCGCTCCAAACCCACTCTCACGGATCTCACCCTCTTCCGCTTTGATGCAAGCCCCATACCTCAACCTTGATTACGTGTTTAATTTTGTCCGACGGTAGTGATATTTAGGATTCGATTCTAGTGATAATAGATGAGATAGAGAAATGAGTTACATGAACGATGAGCTGGGTTGGGGTGCTGGGTTCAGATCTCTGACATTCATCTTTTTTTTTTTTGGTTAGTTTTGATTTATATAAGCGTTTTTATCACAAATGGTCCCTGAAATTGACTCATCCCATCAAGTGGTCCCTGAAATTGAAAATCAATCAATGTAGTTCTTGAAAATAAGTGTCCCATATCAATTTGGTATTTCCATCACAATTCCGTCAAAAATTATGTTATGTGCTGATGTGACACATAACTAGGTCCCACAAGTCTAATTAAATATTATTATGTGAATTAAAAATATTTAAATAATAATTTATTTATTATTTTTTATATAAGGGTAATATTTAAATAATAATTTATTTATTATTTTTATATAAGGGTTTTTTTTTATCACAAATGCTTCCTAAAATTAACCTATCACATCAAGATGGTCCTTGAAATTCTAAATCGATCGATGTAGTCCCTAAAAATGGACATTGCAAATTAATGTGGTCATTTTGTCACAATTCTGTCAAAAATTCTGTTATGTACTGATGTGGCACATAAGTGGGTTCCACAAGTTTAATTAAATATTATAATGTGGAAAAAAAAAAAAAAAACAGAAGTTGGTTGTCGTGAAGAACAAAGCAAGAAGCCTCTACGGCTGCCCAGAACCCACCAAATTGAGTTGAGGGATTTTTTATGTAGAACTTGTCACCTGTTTCCACTTTTCACAACATCCAGTTGGGGACTTCAGGTTTAAAATCCTAACACAATCTTTGATGGAAAAATTCTGTAATTTCAGAAGAAGACCATAACTCTATATTTTTATTGTGAAATTACTAAGAAGGAAGAGCAGAGCTCTAGTTTTTCTTTTGTGAAACCCTAATCAGATCACTGCCCCTCGCTAATGGGTCATTCCCCAACCCGTCGCTCCAAATCCACTTTCACGGATGTCACCCTCTTCCCCTTTGATGCAAGCCCCACACCGCAACCTTGATTACTTGTTTAATTTTGTTCGATGGTAGTGATATTTGGGATTCGATTCCGGTGAGAATAGATGAGAGAGAGAAATGAGTCGCATGAGTGGCGAGGTGGGTTGGAGTGCTGGGTTCAGATCTCTGACATTCATCTTTTTTTTATTTTTTATGTTTTTGCTTGCTCTAGAAGCGGGCATGTGGTGCAGGCTTGATGCAACGGGGTGGGATGGGGATTAGAAGATGAATCTTCTTTGTTTTTATTTGTTATTTTATTAGTTTAGATTTATATAAAGGTCTTTATCACAAATGGTCCATGAAATTGACTCATCCCGTCAAGTGGTCATTGAAATTGAAAATCAATCAATGTAATCCTTGAAAATGGATGTCCAAAATCAATGTAGTCTTTCCGTCACAATTCCGTCAAAATTTTTGTTATGTACTGAAGTGGAACATAACTGGATCCCACAAGTCTAATTAAATATTATTATGTGAATTAAAAGTATTTAAATTATAAATCAAAACTAATAAAAAATAAAAATAAACAAAGAAGATTCATCTTCTTCTAATCCCCATCCCACCCCGTCGCATCAAGCTTGCACCACCATGGCCGCTTCCAGAGCAAGCAAAAACAGAAAAAAAAAGGATGAATGTCAGAGATCTGAACCCAGCACCCTAACCCAACTCGCCGCTCATGCGACTCATTTATCTCTCTCTCATCTATTTTCGCCGGAATCGAAACCCAAATTAAGATCACTACCGTCAGTCAAAATTAAACAAGTAATCAAGGTTGGGGTAGGGGGCTTGCATCAAAGGGGAACAGGGTGAGATCCGTGAGAGTGGGTTTGGAGCGATGGGTTGGGGAAGGACCCATTAGGGAGGGGCAGTGATCTGATTAGGGCTTCACCAAAAAAAAAAAAAAAAAAAAAAAAACAAACAACAACAACAACTACTACTAGAGCTCTGTTCTTCCTTCTTAGTAATTTCACAATAAACAAATATAGCTATATTCTTCCTCTAAAATTAAAGATTTTTTCCATAAAAAATTGTGTTAGGATTTTAAAACTGAAGTCCCAACTGGATCGTTGTGAAAATTGGAAACAACTGACAAGTTCTATAGACAAAATCCCTTAACTCGATTTGGTGGGTTCTGGGCAGCTGTAGAGGCTTCTTGTTTTGTTCTTCATGACGGCCAACTTTTGTTTTTTTGTTTCCACATCATAATATTTAATTAGACTTGTGGGATTCTCTTATGTGTCACGTCAGCACATAACAGAATTTTTGACATAATTGTGACGGAATGATCACATTGATTTACGACATCCATTTTCAGGAACTACATTGATCGCTTTTTGAATTTCAGGACCATCTTGATGGAATGAGTCAATTTCAAAGACCACTTGTGATAAAAACCCATAAAAATATATCATTGATTAGATTCAAAACAAAAATATATCATTGATATATGGCTTAATAGTAGATTTTTTATCCATTTTTGACAAAATTACTTATATTTTTAGCCAGAAATTTGAAAAGTTCGGAATACAGTATAATTGGCAGAGATGGTGCCACGGCTTTTGACACGTTTTGAGCATGCAAAGCAGCATGCAACCAGCACGCAAGCACACCTATCCTGTTAAATTATTCGTCCAATGCTCAATGACACGAGAAATTTTTAGGTGTTCCCGTCACCCCATATCATCAGCACACTTGGTGTACCCATCCAATCAGGGGATCCCACATTTCTCATTAAAGTGTTTGTTTAATTGATTTTTTTTAAAAATAAATCAGAAAGATTCTTTAATGGGAAACGTGGCAGCCCCTGATTAGATGGGTACATCAAGTGTCCATGGTGATGTGGGGTGACGGGAACACCTAAAAATTTCTCCAATGACACGTTTAGGCTAATTATTTATCAATTATGTTTTAATGTATATCAATATTTTTAAGGGAACTTTAATGAAAAGGTCTCGATACTGTTCATTTTAATGAAAATCATATTTTTACATTAAAAAGTTAATCATGGTACTATTCACTTTACCCTTTATTTTGTCTTTATCGTTAAAACTAAAAGTTTTCAAACATTTTTCATTAATTATCTTTATTTTTAACTGTTAAATTATTCGTCCACTGCTCAATGACTAGATGTACAATCAAAATTTCAGTGTATAGCATATATAGAAATAATATGGTAGCTAGCAAGAATTTTGAATTCAAATGTATCACATAAGAATTAATACTTCAACTTTTCTTTTATTTTCTTTGACATAAGAGATTTATTCACAATCTGTGTGCTCATCACACTTACAATCGATTTCTTGGAGTGTGGGATGAAAAAATGTTAACAAAGGAAATTAGACTACTATCTTATAAGCACTATAAAATAAATAAATAAATAAAAAGTAACATCGTATAGTAATAATTTACAAATTAATAATTAAGATTTTTATCACCTAAACGGTGACAGAATTAGGATTTGAACCTAGGAGAGTCTCAATATTAAAGCCTTAAGTTTTCTAAAGACTCCCGTAGCAAACATGAAGGAGTAAATTGATTGAATTAAAACATAAAAGACCAAAATTATTAATCTCCAACATATTGTCAATTGGATTTATTAGGGAACCTCAACTTCTTCATGGTATCAGAGCAGGTGTTCCACGTGTGAAGCCCAACTACGACATGTGCTTCACGTCACCCGATTTGTGTTGTCCACGTGTTTGGCTTAAAAATTTAGCGCATATGAGGTGACGTGTTAAGAATGAATATCACATTGATGGGAGAAGAGACCTTGCATGTGCTTATAAAGAGTTGGCATACTCTCCATATTGTCAATTGATATCTACCCCTATCAACAGGACCATGATTTGGATAATACCGAAGTGATGCTTTTCTACCATAAGAGTATTCACAGGTTTACACCCTAACATACCAATCTCTTTCAACTTATTTTCATTGAGATAGGAAAATACTTTTAGTTGAATGGGCGACCTCAACTCCAAGAAAATACTTCAAGTCTCCCAAATCTTTCATCTTAAATTCGGATGCAAGATTTAAATGTAACTTTTGGATTTCTTCTGAATCATCCCTTGTAATAATCATATCATCCATATAAATAATTAAAGCAGTCAATTTGCCAAGCCTATGCTTCAGAAACAAAGTGTGATATGAATGTCTCTAGGGATACCCATATTTCTTCATTGCTTAAGTAAACCTGTCAAACCAAGAATGGGGCAGTTGCTTAAGTTCATAAAGAGACTTATGCAATCTGCACATTTCTATATTACCACTTGCACCATAACCCAGTTGAAAGACAATATACACTTCCTCCTCCAAGCTACCATGAAGGAATGCATTCTTCACATCAACTATCTAAGAGGCCAATCCATATTTGCAGCTAAGGAAATAAAAACACGTACAATATTCATCTTTGGTACCAGAGAAAAGGTTTTTTTTATAACTTTGAGTGTACCCCTTAGTCACTAACCTTACTTTGTACCTGTCCACTAATCCATCAGCCTTGTAGTTGATTGTAAACACCCAACGACAACCAACATGTTTCTTCCCTTTTTGGTAATTACATTATCTCCAAGTTTAATTTTTCTTCAAAGCTGAAATATCTTCATCCGGTCTCGTAGGGCTTCTTTTACCTGAGTTGGAGTTTTGATTGATTCCATATAATCGACCAATGCCCTCCACTCCAGTGAACAGTGCTCACATGATACACACTTAGCAATCAGATACTTGACCTTCCATTCCAGAGAAAACCAGTCAGGTGGCACACCACGATTTTGTCTTGTTGGCAATTTATAAGTACTCACACCAATATCAGGATTAGTTGTATTATCATTTAAAATACTTACCTCTTGGATATTTAGAGAAGATGGAACAGACACTAAAGGATTAGAGAAAGGGGGTATTACAAAAATACTGGGCAATCCAGCACATTCCTGCTGAACTGGATTGTTCTGTTCAGTTGGAAGCTATCGAACTAGGTTGTACTGTTTGATGAACTCCTTCTGAACTGGGTTGTTCTATTCGGTTGGAAGTTGTCGAACTATGCATGTGGTAATTAACAAGTTGGGGACAATATCCATGTTGTTGGAAGTGGGCTTTGACCCATTTTTCTGATAATTTGACATGGTATCAGAGCTAGGGAGCTGGTCCATACTACCATGTGAAGGGCGTGTCCCCTTGTCCCCACACAATGATGTTAGGTCCCTTGGCCCCGCGTGTTGGGTGAGTCCATTGACCCTGCGTACTGGGTGAGTCTCCTTGGCTCCACGTGGTTGTCAATTTATGGATCTCTCACGTGTGACCCACTAATTGGGTCTTACGTGAGCGAGGTTTTGAAATATCAACATCGGTTGTCTCTTGGAGAGCAGAAGAGTTTAAATGTCATAACACCACTCCAACCAACACCGACGTCGTTTGTGATAAAAACCCCATACATGTCGAATTGTGCAGGTGATAACTAACAAGTTAAGGACAATATTGATGTTGTTGGAAGTGGACCCTTGGTCCTTCTCTTTGGTAGTTTGACAAAAAATAATTTGTTGTTAGATTAAACTAGGAAAAGAGGTCAATTTCTTTTAAGTGGACTAATTTTATCATTGTGTAGGAAAAATGCCAACAAGAAGCGCCCATGGCCTAATGGATAAGGCGTCTGACTTCTAATCAGGCGATTGTGGGTTCGAGTCCCACTGGGCGTGCGTGCATTCTCCATTATTGTTATTTTTTCTAATTTTTTATTTTTTTTTAAATTCCACAAAACATAACACAAGAATGTGCGATGGTTTTCTTTGAGGGAACACAAAAGAGGAGACGACAACATCAGCATCATACAATATTTCCAAATCATAAAATCATTCCATTCATCAGCTTAACCTAGTTTACAAAATCTACCAGATCTTAACAATGTCACCCAAGACGATAACCCCACACGAAAAGAAAAAAAAAAAAAAAATCATCTAAACAGGACACACTACTGTTACTCTTACAATGTCTTTACGCCAAAAACGCGGGTTCCTGTATGTTAATAATCAGTCCTTCCATGCACGTTCGTCTTGCATCCCTCAATCACCAGGTCAAAGTGCCTCGGAAAAACGCAACTCAGCAGGGCCTGGACCCAAAATCCCTTTTTGTTCACTAATCTTTCCCAGCCCAGGAGGCGGCTCTACTGGTACGGTCTTTTCGTCATCTCTCCAGATAGTCGTCACTGGCACTTGCCACTCTCTCTGCAATATCAAAAGGCTTCCATCATAACTATCAATCTTATATCATCTGCCTTAAACAAATTGGCTGTTAAGACTAAAAAAAGTTGAGTATTCAGTGACTAGTAGATTAGTCATGACTCATAGGTCCAATTTCTATGTAATCTTTGCAAACTTTAAAAAACTTACCTCATCTTGAATGTAAGTTACATCGTGCAGCACTGGTGTCATGAGCGGGGGAGTAATATCAGGGTCCGGCTTTTGGAATATAAACGTGGTATATAAACCTGAAAAAGAAAATTTTGTTTTAAGGTTTGAACACGAATTCATTATCATGATGGAAAGAAAATAAAGAGCAACTGAGCAAGTTGTAACAGACGACATAGTAGAAACAAAAGCATCACCTAATACATCATATGATCGAGGAAGAAGTCTTCCTCGAGGATCCACAAGGTTTGAACAGGAATTCATTATCATGCCTGCAAATTGTGCTCTTACAGCAGAAATATATAGGAAAAAGGAAAATTCAGCCACAATAAGTTAAAGAAAAAGTTATGTGAAATGATAACAGTAATAATATGGTTTGAAAGTTTTATTCGCAGGTTTTGTTAGAAATATACACTGGAATGCTTGTGGAAAATTGAAGAGAAAAAGAATTCAAACCTGTTGTCATCGTAAAATTCAGTTAAGTTTTGAATCTCCACATACTCAAGACCAGCTTCTCTGGCTAACCTGTTAACATACAACAGAGGGTCATTATCAAGATCAATTGAAAATCAACATCTAAGGCAACAGACAAAAAAATGCAACTGCCTGCATTCTGACCAAACTTTGGAAGCAAAGCTAAACCTGATAAAGCTTGGGAAATGAACCAAGTGATGACTTTCAGGAGAGATATCATTAGCAAATTTCAGTTGGTATTTCTTTCCAAATATAGGAAACCTGAAAGTGGAAGTACATTCACTTAGGAAAAAAGATTGAACGCTAATTACCAAAATCATCCAAGAAAACAAAACCTCAGAGGTGCATAACATCTCAAGCTTATACGCACTTCTCTTCCTCAACTTCAAAGGTAATCGTGTAGTTCTCTGATCTAATGCAATTGGGGACAATGTTCGGTTTCATGCCACCACTTCTATTGTGGTATGCTTCAACATTCTTCTGGTACTTTGCCCTGTATGACCATAATGTCAAATTAGCAATCGCTATTTCCCTGCTCCAAGGCAAAGATGTGCCATGAAAAAAAAGTTCACTAAATGTACCAATTTAACCAAATCAATGCTACACATAGAAAATATATAATTAAACAACAGATCTTTGTCAAGCATCTTCCATACCATATTGTAGATGAGTCAGGAGTAATACCGAAAAAATAACCCCCCGGTTTCAATAAGGATGACACATTAAGCAATAGTTTCCTTGCTCTCTCCTCAGTTTGGAAACACATCTGTAAGTAAAAATTCTTTTAATTTTGGAATATGCAATTCTTAAATTAAAAGCAAAACAACAAAAAGGAAAAAAAAACGAGACTCTTAAAATGGAAAGAAAATACCAATCTTTAAAATAAATTAAAAACCTGCAAATTCTGCAAGCAGCAAACTAAATCAGTCGTGTTTGCCTTATCTTTCAAATGCATCTCTACATCTTCCTGTCAAAGTAATCCACTGTCAAAGACCAAAAATTATCCAAAGCAAGCAACTAAAAGCAGCTAAAAATTTCATATTAGATGAATCCTAGATAAACGTCACTCAGCATCCATTATTAGATACAGCTGAAGCCTGAAACTTATGACTAAATTGCACACTAACAACTAAGACAATTGTTAGTTCATAGAAATACAGTCCATCTCCGAAATCTAAAGTATAAAAGCAGAGGAGAGAAATCACTATTTTCAATCTGCACACTTAATATATGGCCAGTGACAACTTTGGTTCCAAACGACCAAAAAATCTGCACTGTTACATTTCATAGAAACCTCTCAAAGGCATTGCTCAAAAGTTCATAAAAGTTCAATCCATCAGATTTGCCGCCAACACCAGTTATAAGATGAATGAGTTGCTCAACCATATGGCTTAAGAGATCAATTCCTTTCAAACTATAGAAATGGTACTTCATGTTACCAGTTCCGAAAATCGCTATCCTTTCATTCGAACTAAACTCCTCTTACAACAGACATTCCATTTCTGGACATAACATATTTCTCCTAGTCTTAAAAATGGCAGATAGCAAAATTGAAGACCAATAATCTACAGTCCAAGAATCACAAGAAGGAAGAACACTGAATTCATGCTAAAATAAACTCAAAATAACCCTGATTCTGAATTTTCGACTTACAATGCGAAACCAACAAAGAGAAAGAAAAAAGCAAGAAACAAAGAAAGAGAGGCTAGGCTGCCTTACCATGCAAGGGTCAAGCTCAAAGAAGTCAGCAGTGTAAGCCTTCCTCTGGCTCTCCCACGCTTCTCTTCTCTGGCTTATTCCCGACGACGAAATATCTACCAATTCCAACAGCAAGCACCGCCATTGTTAACACTCACAAATTACAGACAAACATACAAAGAAACAATACGAAGTTGCAAGAAACGGGAAATGAACGGTACCGATTCCGATGTAATGGCCGATTTGAGCATCGTCCCACTTCTCGGCGTTGACTCCTCCGCCGCAGTACAATTCGCACACCTTCAAAATGCACCACCAAAAATCACAGAATAACAATTAGACACGAATATCTGCGAAATTTGTGTGCAGAGATTGATATTTCTAGGGCGGAGTCGGACCGTGGCGTAAGGGTGGACGAAGATTCTGGTGAGTGCAGCTTTTGCGAACTCGTAGAGTCGGTGGTGAGTCGACTCCGCCTTCGTCCCCGCGTGCAGACTCATCGTCCCTGCGAAGCTCGAGTCGCGGAAGCAGCAGGCGCACACAGACGATTGTGAAAGAAATGAAATTACCTCCAAAAGCAGGCCCTGATTGGCAAATTATTTGGTTCGGACTTCGTTCAAATTCAACAAATTCGGTATAGGCTAAGGCCCTGTTTGGCAAATAAGAAAATAAGAGCGAAAACGAGAGCTTAGTGGAAGCGGCCATACGGGTTTTGAACCCGGCGCACCCGTTCGAGAAGGCCCGAGTCGGCGAGTCGAAGGCGACTCAGTGGCTCAGAGGGACTACTACTCGCGCCTACGATCCGTCCGTGAACCTCTCCTTGCGATCGCCTCACCATGCTCAGCAATTTTCCGTATACTTTTCAGTTGTAGTGGTTTTTTTTGCGCGCCAAATGTTTTGATGAAATGTCTCGGTGTTTTGTGTATGAGTGTGCAGGAGCTTGGGCTATTGACTTGTCTTGGGTACTCACTCACTACTACTCGTTTGTTTAATGCAATTTAGTCTTGTAGGAATCCATTGAATGATGGGTTTTAGGGATTCTGATAAGTAAATGGCGGATTTTGATACCGTCACAATGACATTTCCATGTGTAGGAAATTGATTCTCCCCCAATGCAGAATGAGCACGACAAAATAGTGTGTGAACAATTTTGCATCGTTCATCCCGCATTGGAGAACGAATGCTGAAAGCAGGCACTCTCTTTTTTGATTTGGTGTTTCAGTTACGTTAGTTAGACTACGTTCTTTTGTTCAATTTGTGTAGTTCAGTGAGTTTGAATGTGTACTGTAGTTTTGAGTCTGTTTGTGTTAAATATTGAATGTTGTAGGACATAATTGCTAGGTTCGGCAAGCAAGAGGCAATGCCGAGAGAGTTCTTCATGGATTTCGTGAAGGTGGCGCAAGATGAAGGCCATCACTTCACTCTCCTGGCATCTCGCCTCGAGGAGATGGGTTTGTTTTATGGAGCTTTGGCGACCCACGACGGCCTCTGGCCCTCTGGGACTCGGCAACTACCACTTCCAGACCTAATGGCGCGCCTTGCCATCGAGCATTGCGTGCACGAGGCGAGAGGACTCAACGTGGTCCCAACAACCATATCTCAATTCCGCAACAAGGGCGATGACAAAACGGCTGAATTGCTGGAAAGCGTGGTGCGCCGGGAAGAAATAACTCATTGTGCTGCGGGAATGATGTTGTTCGGTACAACTGAATGCCACAGAAAAAAAAAAAAAACCAAAATCTGCACATTAAAAAGGGAATTTATTGTTGAAAAATGGCGGATGTTTTCTGTGGCCATGTTTGTACATTATTCCCTTTTATTCAAGGGATGGTAACACTTGGAATTAAATGGGAAGTCATGCAAAAATTTTGCACCCACTGGTACCTCAATGATTTTTCTGCGTCGATGGACAAAGGAAGTTGGAAATTCTAGAAAACAAGAAGGCACAACAAATGCAAATGTACAGGCAAATCATGGGGAAAAAAAATGCTGTGATCCTCTCGAACGATTTGAAAGAAACCTGCCAGTGCCACCACGGTTATTTCTGGCAAATCTCCTAGCTAATGATGAGGCCGAGGCTTCTTTCCTGTCATTACAAAAGAAGCCTTCGGATATCACTGAAGTTTGAACGTAAAGCTGAGAGGAACGAACCTGCAGGATAGATTGGGATTGTCTCATAAGCATATGTGAAGAAATCAAATGTATCACCACAAACTACATTTCGTATCTATTTTTGTTTTTGAAGTTTCAGTTTGGAAGAAGATTGTAGCATTACGCACCTCCAACTTTTCCGTCAAAAACTCGATGATCAGCCGATAATGTCAAGTTCATTTTGGTGACAACTGCCGGCCTCTCAATTCCTGTGGTGGGGGGAGGGAAATTCACCTCATTTTCCCATTCCATAATGCATCAAATTTAGACTGCTGAGTAGAATGAGCAACAAGATATCTTACCGTCGCTTCCGATCACTGGTTCAACGACTTTGTTGCCTCTGCCAACAGCAAGGATACTGGCCTGAGGTGGGTTTATAATTGCACAGAAATGATCCACTGGAAACATCCCCAAGTTTGAAATGCTGCAGAACGAATGAGAAGTATTTCATAACTACTGTATTTGACGAAAGAATGGGTAAAAGCAACTAAGAATGCTATAAATTTCACCTGAAAGTTCCTCCTTGGAATTCATTTGGCTTAAGCTTTCCCGTTCGTGCCTTCTCAGCTAGTTCCTTGACCTGACAAGAAAATATCAACCAAATTGATATTTGAAGAAATGTTAATATGACTTCACTTCCAAAGGTAAAATTCTAAATGAAAAACATAAAAAATATCATAGACCAGGTTAGATTTTCAACTCATAATTCTACATAGGGATGATTATCGTATGACTTCGCCGCAAATTTCTCAATATTCCAATTTACCATGAGCATAGCAAGCCAGAGGGGATCACAAGAAACGCGTTTCTTAAGTGTTAGCATGTTGGAAAGATAAAAGGAAACAGAAAAGGTGGAATCAAGAATGGAAAAATGAACTAAAAAATGCTTCGATTACTGTAAGTACCTCTGCAGAGATTGCTGATATTGATTTCTGATCTGCATTCTTCACAATTGGAGTCATCAGGCCCTGTAACAGTACCCCAATCGTAAGAATGGACACCGCACAATACTATTTTCTGTTCATATGAGGTGCTGCATAACAAGTTTAAACACAAAAAATCGGCAAATTACCTTCTCAGTGGCCACAGCAATTGATATATCAACGGAATCACAAAGAAAGACTTCTCCTTTTTCAGCATCCCAGTAAGCTGTTGGGTATTAGAATAACAAACGTTTTAGCAATGTCTAATATTGATTACAAATCAGTTCCAGAATATGGAAGTGAAACAGAAATAAAAACTCAATTACTTTGGCAAATTCCAATAACCAATATATAGAAGTAAAAAAACACACAAAAAAATGAAAATTACTACTTCAACTGTGGATGGAGGAATCTCTAAAAGAAAATATACTCCATAAAAGTGAAAATGTCGGGCACCAATATCAAGAATAATTATCAAAGTGAAAGTTCTATTACCGTTTGCTTCCGGTACATTTTTCAATGCAACAGCTACAGCTTTGATAACAATGTCATTAACTGAAACTTTAACATTATGCTGTTCTGCAATTAAGGAAACACATAAAAAGAAATGATTTGCTAGATTAAAAAATTCTCAAGGTCAAGAATAAAAACAATTGAAGTTCATAATCCATACCTATAAGATCCCTTCTAAGAGAAAGAAGAGGGTCCAGTATAACATCTGAATGGAATAAATCGACAAATTTTAGAAAAGAGAAATTTTAATTTGTATTAACAAATGACCACACCAAATAGTTACATGACCTGATGTTAAATATAAATGCGGTATGTTTTGTTTTGATTCTAGCAGTCTACTAGCTATCACCTGCAAAAAAAAAAAAAAAAAAACCCATGAATCTTACAGTATCACCATGTATACAACCACAACTTGAACGAAGCAGACACTATATTAGCAAATAATAAATGAGACCACGCTTACAGCCCAAAACCATCAAAACCAGTAGGGTGTAATCAGAATAGATATTTTCACTTGACATGTTAAGTACTGAGAAATATTACTGACAAAATTTTTGAAGAATAAGACAGTACATGTGCCACTTACAAATATCGAATCAGGTAGTCTATTATAACTATCATTTTCTTTTTTGTCATAATGGATTCTTACTTGGAGAGCCTTTGTAATCATGTTGATTCAAATTGCTGCACCTTGTACCACAAGCATGGCTGGCTTTAAAGCCATGCACATAATGTTGTTGTAATTTGATAGGTACGCGTCCATTATAATGAACATTTGAAGAATCAGTTCAAAACTGACAAAATAATTTTTTTTTTGTCCAAATCTGAAAATCAAGTCAATGAAACCTACCTTGCGGATTTGACTATTGGGAAAATCTTCAAAAGAATCTGTCTGTTTTGAAGGCTTTGACTCTGATGGTTTTGGGGCATGAGCACCTGATGCCTTTGACGGTGATGGAGTAGTCTTTTCTTTGGATGAAACTTTTGAACACCCTATTCCTGACTTGATTGCAGCTAAAACATCCCCTTTTAGCAATGTACCATGAGGACCTGATGCCTTCAGCAATGATGTATCCAATCCATGTTCTGTAATAAGCAACTTTGCTGCTGGACTGATCCTTGAAATACTGGTTTTTTCTGATCTAGTTACATCTCTAGTATCATGACGGACTGGTGTTTCTTCTTTGACAGGTGAACCACTGCTAACAGCATTCTTTACAGTTTCCAGATCAGATGCATCCTCAACCTTGCCAGACAGACAGCATCATTGTCATATATCTAAGACACTAGAATAATTGGACTGTATAAAACGGGAAAGCGTTTCATAAATTAATCAATTGACAGACAGAAATAACAGCCATGTTACAGTGGCTCTAGATGTAAATTATCCTCAAGGACGAGTGAGAGACAGGTCAGAGACCTACAAGTATCTTTGTACTTACTGTTACTGCAATTGGTTGGCCAACAGCTATATCCTTTGTACCGTCTGGCGCTAGTATCTTAGCCAAGTATCTACAACCAACATTTCATTAATAAGAAATTTTCAAGATTACCCACAAAAACAGCTGCTTCATAAACAATACTAAAATGATTTTTTCCAAGAGATTCACCAAAGCAGAAGCAGAATGATCACGAGAAATTATTGATACTACTTATTAGGTTAGAACCAAGATTTCTAAAGTTGCACATGAGCATAAAGTTCAATACTACCAAGGAGATAACGCTTAAAAATGAAAATGAAAATCCCCATTCCTCATGTTTTCGCCATCAGTTACTACTTGGACATTCAAATACTAGTTATCAAAAGAGATGGTTCCTAATCCTATTTACAATGTTGAACACATATCGGCATATGTGAATAAGACACTTCATCAAATAGCCGCTGTAAGGCATTTCAACTGATAAAGCATGCCTTGACAATTTTTGTTCAATTGAAATGTAGACTACAACCAAATAAATAATAGAATTGAGACCAAGTGACAATTAGCATAAGCCAAACCAACGGAAAAAGTCAGCATGAGAGAGGAAACAAAAAAAAATTACCCCTCTTCAAGACATTCAAATTCAATGGTTGCTTTGTCTGTCTCTATCTCACATATTATATCACCCACTTCTATCTGTTAGACAAGTAATCAAGAAAACAATTCATGTTAATACCGTCAAATTTTTAACGAATTCAGAAGAAAAAATTTCCAAAGAAAATTCAAAACCTTAAATTCATATAACTAACCTTATCTCCTTCTTTCTTTGTCCACTTAAAAATGTTTCCCTGGCTCTGAACAGACACACAGGAATAGCAGCATTAAGCTCCTCTGGAGGGAATTCAACAATAATCAGTGCATAAAAACTAATCGAAACTTCCTTACCATTGTTGGTGATAAAGCTGGCATTTCAATGACAATGTGAGGAGGAAGTTCTGATGTGTTTATGCCCACAGAACTTGTATCTTGTACCTCCTCTTCCTTTCTGACATTCTGATGTGTTGGTATATCCTCTTTGACCTCAGATCCACCGACCACATTAGCAGGGAGGTTTTGGATATCATCTGCATCCTCAACCTTGTGAACGCACAACAATCAGTCTCTCTACAACTAAGTGCTTGAGTCGTAATCAAAGTAAATGCTTAACATTAAAGTCTGAAAGATATAGGCGGTAATTAGTATAAAAAAGATGTGAGAAACCATGACAGTTTAACAATTATTAAGCAGAAAGTATATGTGTAGCCAAAGTTTCAGATAGTGGAGCAAGTCAACTTAGCATTATATTGGGAAATATGGAAATTGGACCCATCATGTGTTATGGACCTTGTGGCTTGAAAGGAATGATTTTTCAAAAGTAGGAATCTCAACAATGGACTTAAGGGGTCCGTAGCCTGACAACTCTTTGAATGGCTACATATGAAACCAGCACGTTCATTGTATTCTATATTTGAGTTTCTTCCTTTTGTTTCATTTGTAGAACTATGTATACAGCTTGTATAATTAGGTCGCAGCCCGTTTGACACTTTTCGATTAAATACTTATGAATAAAAATACGGAATTGTTATTGGCACTCCAAAAATCCAATTGTGCACCCCAAACTTTCTGTAATTAGAAAAGAAAAATACTCTTATGGAGGAGTGCACAATTAAATTTTTGGAGTGCCAATAATAGTTCCCTAAAAATAAATAAATAGACTTATCATTAGATTGACTTGGATGACTGTAATTTTTTTTCACAATTGAATTAAACTCCATCTCATATGTAGGGGGTGGGTGCGAGTAACTGGACATGGGTCTCCACAAAAAATAATAATAAAAAAAAATCAAGGCAATCATGGTTATAGAATAATCCACACTACCGTTATTGCAATAGGCTGTCCCACAGGCACATCTTTTGAACCGTCAGGTGCCAATATCTTGGCTAGAAACCTTCAAAACAAGAGTAGAATAAAGAAACGTCCATACTAGTTCAAAACATTTTAGATTGTGCCAGAATTGCAGGACTCGAATAGTTCTTGTGCCATGCTGTATAAGTTATAATAAAAGAACATCATAGAACATAACTACGAATTGAAAAAAGAAATGAAGTCTTTGCAGTTTAACATCCAAGATGATGAAAAATAATGACAAAAAAGACAAAAAGACGAAGAAAAAATATTCTAGTAAAATAACAATTTCATTGTCTATGCCAACACATAGGGAGTGAACATTGGAACTATCTAATGTATTACACCAAAGCTAAAGTAGATCATGCATCATTTACTCCACAAATTCAAAGAGATTATAAAAAATACCCTTCTTCAAGACTTTCAAATTCAATAGTAGCTTTGTCAGTTTCAATTTCACATAGTATGTCGCCTGGTTCAATCTGTTAGATTAAACAATAGTCAGGATCAGAACTGCGGAAGAAACCAACATATCGTTATCTGCTCTACCCTAAGAAAGGATATTTCCTTCTGCACTTACTAAACCAGATCACATGAAACATAACCTAGAACCTCATTTTATAAACCTTTTGGTAGAACTTACCTTGTCTCCTTCTTTCTTCCACCACTTTGCAATGTTACCTTGAGTCTACAAGTTAAAATGGTAAGTTAGTAATAATTATAAAAGAGACAAGTAACCTACAACTACTAATAAAATTATGGAGGGAACTTGGCAGATGTTTATGAGTGAATATAGTTTCCCACAACATTACCATTGTAGGAGACAACGCCGGCATCCCGATGACAGTATGCAAAGGATCTGTGATATCAATCAACTTCATGTTAAAAGAAATCATTCATGGACAACCATACACATGCATAATTAAATAAACATCATACACAGCATAAGAATTGGAAAGTCCTCTCTGTCGATAATAAAAGGAAGAACGGGAAATAGGTTGGTAACATTAGTTTTTTTAATTTTAATTACCTCTTTTCAGTTTGGACTGGACTGGTAAATTAATCAGTCTAAGTGGAAATTTCGTACCTTGAGTTGAATAATACTTGACACCCGTCCAAGGCTGAAAATGATAAAAGCATCAGTAAAGACTTTACCTAAGGGTAGCTGTGTGCCAAATATACATTTCAGACACTAACCTTCAGCTTTGATGGTTTATCATGAACTCCAGTGAGCATGGACAAAGTTGCTGGCCTGATCAATTTAATTATCAGTGAAAGCCAGCAGAGAGAGAAGATGAAAATAATCAGGGAAGCAAAGTATAGCCCAAACCGACAATACCTTACTTGAATAAGCATGTACATGTATACTGTACTTGATAGTAAATACTTACAAACTAATATACATGTTTAGATGAAAATCTAAACCCGGGTTTTAGTTTCAATTGTAGATCCTAACATGCTGAATTCAAGCCAAATTCCCCTCTTAGGGTAACGAAAACAAGTGGTTGTCAAAACAAGCCTCATGTAATTGAAAAATGGCAGGCCACTAGTCCTCAATTTAAACATCAACAACTTAAGGCAGTATAAATAACCATCCTCCCATGCTGGTGGATATAAGGGTGCCAAAAGTATGCATCCATAGCTCAACTTTCCAAAAACAGTGATGTAAAAAACCAAGGACTACAGACCTTAACGACGTATCATCACCAAGCTCAGCAGAATTTTGCACACTGAAAGTACTGCGCCATCAAACAAGAACAGAGATTAAATAGCTTGGACATGCAATCTGCTGTAAAGGTATTATATTCACCATGCATCATAAGCTACAACAAAATCCAGTGCCCAGAAGAGTAGGGGAATCAGCATCCAAACTTACTTTAACATCAATGGCCAAAAATACTATAGCACCATCTACTAGTCAAGAATATAAAATTCTAAATGATGCTTTAAACTATTTTCTACTCGTTTTCTTAAGTTTCATATGTTTTAGGAATCATGAGCATCTTTAGATTGAAACATATTCTACATATGTGTCTAAGTACTAGGGGTGTAAAGATTTATTTCTAGTTTATTTGGTTGGTTCATCTTCCTAAAGTCTACAAAGCTTAGGTATTCTAGGTCTTGTTTGAAAAAAGTAGCGCTAGCATACAAATTAGGTGTGAAGCTAGAGAGTACGAGTGATCAGTTCAGCTAAGAATGCTGAAGTTGAGGACCTATATTCTAGATCAAATTCAATCGGCAACTTTGTCAGACAGTCGGGTTCAACAATTAACACACTCTACAATTATCAAAATCACAAAAACCCAATGCTATTTCTGAAACAGAGAACACACATTTTCATCAATCAGTTAAAAACAAATATTCCTACATTAAAATTTCCAAATTTTCAATCTGAAAAGTAGTTCCTTTAGCTTAAAATGATAAATACGCCAGTAATGAAGCCACCCCAACACTTACCCGCCGATCCCCAACACCCCAAATCTCAAAATTCTCACAATTTCAATTCCAATTCAATCAAATACCAAATATTTCAACAATTTCCCACCAACCCATTTCACAAAAATCAATACTTTACACTAAAACCATCCCATACAATTCATTAGATGACCAAATGTATCGTAAGTGATTGGAAAAAAAAGAAGGAAGAGAGAGAGAGAGAGACAGAGACAGAGACAGAGAGGGTACCGAGTGAGTGATCTGGTGGACGAGGAGAGAAGTCGAGCTCTCAGGAGAGACGGCGCACGGGAGATCACTGGGTGGCGAAGCCGTGAGAGCGCCATTTTTGTTTTCTTTTTCACAGAGAAAAAGAAAGAGACTTTTTTCTTCTTTTTTTCCTCTGAATTTTTTGCTCAAAGCATATGTTAGGTTGTGACAGATGACAATGAGTGTGCTGTGTACTTTGGTAGGCTGCAAATTTTGAGTTTTAACCCCAAAAAATATAAGTTAATAATTAAAGAAAGTGTGCGCTCTCTTTTAACGACTTTTCCGAACCCACCTAACCTCCCTAAGTTCTGACACATATTGTGCACATTTTTTTTTTTCTGAAGATTTCAATCCGAATGAGGGAAACAATTTTGCTGGAGATTTTAACCCGAACAAAGAAAAAAAGAATATCCCGCACAATTAACAATGTAACCATTCTCCAAACGAACAATTAACACATAAATTAATTAAAGAACATCCTCAATTAGAACATCTTGAACTAAAACTGGTAGGTGTTCACACCAAACCATCTCAGCCACATATCCAAGTCCAGCATGCGTGAGTCTATCCGCTACCTGATTTGCTTTCCGATGAACATGCAATAACCTTGTCTAATGAAAGGAGCCCAGAAAATGATTGATGTCATTAATAAAAGGCCCACATTATTGCTATTATGTTGTAAGAATAAATACATCTCTTTATTTTTTATTGTAGATAATATCGTTTGTTAAAAAAAAAATTTATAGGATTTCTCCACACAAGTTCTAAATTTCCTTTTATAAGATATATGTCATAATAAATTTCTTTTGGTTATTAATTTTTTGTAATGTTTTGTGATAGTTTAAAGATAGGGAAATACGCGAAAACATAACCGGTAATAAACTTTTATTGAAAGTAAAATTTAGGGAACAGTAAAGCAATAATAATAAGTGAAATATAAAACATGGTGTTAACCTTTTTTTTACTAAACTGGGCGTTCTAAAGGACTTATAGTCCTTCTTTGTATTAGATGTTGAAATATGTCACCACATGATTTAGATTGTCTGACGTAGAAAATAGGTGAAAGTGATTGTGTTTGCGCCTTGAATTTGATTCTAATTGGCCAACCAAGGAACTTTTTCTCAACCTTGGATCTGCCGTTGAATGAACAACCAAATGATGTGAAATGGTGATAGAGTGAGAATTGGTTTTAATGACTTAAATTATGTGTGGGATTTAATATGACTAATATGGTCTGATATTAAATTCCTTCCACCTTCAGTTGGACCTCAGATTGAAATTTATAATCAATTAGACCGGATGGTGTAAATTCGGATACAAACATATGGTCTAATGTTGGACTACAACTACTACTAGGGTAACGTTTGAAGATGCTGGATGAACTGGAAGATGCTGTAAGTAGCTGGACGATGAAGGAAACTTGTTTTTTTTTAATGCTGGATTCTCTAAGTATGCAGTTTGAACTATATTATTCTCGATTCCATGCTATTATTTATTCTATAAGATATTTGCTAATGTTCAGTTCATATTATATTGCTCCTGATGAATGTGGTGTTTTTATTTAAGGAAATCATATTCTAATGGTATTTTACACATTTCAGTCTTTGTCCTACCGTCGTGGTTTGAAGGATCGTATGCAGAATACCATGACGAGCTTGTTTCTCCGACAGGCGGCGGTTGAGGGAAGAGACGGCTGAGGGATATGAAGGAACCTCCCCTTCCTCGCCATGCCTTCCCTTCCCTTCTCGCTCTACCACTACCTTATCCTCCGCCACATTGTATAAATTCCATCTGTCTTTTTTATCCCAAGAAATCAATAGCATTGGCGCAATGGATTTTTATATATATCCTTTACAGCCCAACGCCATGGCTTGCAAACAAAGCTAAATTCTACTGGTGACTCTAATCTCTCTACAACTAAATATAAAAGCTCCTTAGACAAATTTGCCCAATCTCTCGTCATAGTTTCCAACCCAGAAGAAGAATTATGCATGTTGTTTTTTACTTTTCAGAGAAAATCTGAACTTGGAGGTGCTGCTCGTTAGGCTTGGTATTTGACTGGAGGAGAGTTCATCCCTTAATCCCTTTTTCATACACAAATTATTGTACTCCCAAAAATAATAAATTAAATTACGTTAAGTACGTACAAGGAGTATATGCAGCACTGCTATCCACTACTACGTATTTAGTCATGAACATTGGTTTATATGCCTGCTTATTTAATATGCCATTGCAGTGCCAATGACCAGACTCTGCATGCGTTCTTAATTTTGTGGTGAATCTTCATAGGACTAAACTGAAGAGCTAAAGCTAGTATTCCACATGAAAGCCAATATAATTATTAATTAGGCGGGCTTTCTAACTCTTCTCTCTCGTTAGGATAATGAATCTCCCCGTGAAATCCAAGACCACCAGAAATCTGGTATCAATAGGATAGAATTTGAAGAAAACAAAACCAACAAATCCAATATTTGACATTGTACCCTATTTTCCACGCTCTCGGCTATGTGTTATGGCCGTTGGATGAGAGGAAATAAAATAATTTTTAATGATATTTCAAGATATTATCATTAGCACCACTCAATACTACAGTCTGGTAGTATACTTCTTCACTTGGAAGTGAGAGGTCTTAGGTTCGAATCTCGTGGATAGTGAATTCGATACCAAATTAGGTTGCTCATTGTGTGGCTTAGCCAAACACCCTCTCCTCTTAGTATAAAATTATATCGATGAACTCGAAAAGAAAAAAAAAATATTGTCATTTGTTATTTTAAATCATGATAATTATTTTGAGAGATTATTAAGGACTTATCCAAATTAGCTATTCCAATTTGATATGGTTGAGTTTATATGGGATGCTAATCTATGTGATATGATGGAAGAGCTTCAGATAAGGGTGATGAATTATATCTTGGGCAAATACGTGCATGCACCTGGTGTATTTGCATTGCAACATCAAAGTGGATAATCTTGGCCGATATTTTCCTACGCCAACCAACACCTGATTGATGACAACAGCTTCAACAAACTTTATTATTTGATAATGGTGCTAGCATGGATAATTATTTCAGTGTGGGGTTGCTGTTACCGTAAGGATTGGCTGATCTTCAGTTAGTATGCGGTGGTGATGTGATAATGATTATCACAATGAAAAAAAAATAGCAGGTGGGGGATTTGGTATGTGTTATGCTGAAAGATAGCTCTCTAGCCTCTCTTGGAATATATTTGGATAAAGAATGGAGGATATGGCATACAAATCAAACTGCAATTCCACACGTTAGAATTGCAATTAGCAATTTAGGACTCTTCACGAGTATCAGGCCGTGTCAAGCAACTATATGGTGTCTATAAATAAAGGAGGTTTTGCAACATTGGAAGGTTGTTCAACTCAACACACAAATCAACGCTCTACACGAAATCCTCTCATATCCTGTGAAAAACATTAACTGCTCACTAACCACTTCCCGTTGGCAGATATTCAGTTTGGTTAAACATCACTATTGCTAACAATTGGCTACACCTTCAGTTTGGTTAAACAACATTGGAGTCGTAAAACCTGTCTGGCCTAGGAGACCTTCATTTTGGTTAAACATCACTCTCCTATCCTTGTTGGTTATCTATGTCTCGGCGGACGAAGAATTCCTACTGATCATGTAATCTCATCAGCTTTGGCGAAGCGAGGTGTTCTCAGGTTACTTCGTGTTCGGTACAACGAAAGCTAAACCATTTATTGAACTTCACAGCAAGGTTAGCAACCTTGTCTTTAGGTTAGCAGAAACCCTAGGCCGAAAAATATATTTCTTCCTCGGCTATAATGGTGTAGCCATTCCCGGTGCCACGAAATGATTGAGAGCTACGACGGGTCGAAATGCAGTTGGTTCACAAGAATGACGTAGTTGGTTCTTACATACTCGTTTTGTGCGTAACGTAAGACTTAGTAGTTTTTAGAGTCAACGGACATGGTGGAGCAGTAAGCTTGATTGACCAAGAAGAACCTAACCACCAAGGCAATTCGCCACACTTTTTTTTTTTTTTAAACAAACGATATTATCTACACTAAGGAGGAGGGTGTGAGTTTAGCCTTACAATAGGCTAGTGATAATGTGATTCGAAATCGCATTTGGCGAGAATCGAACTCAAGACCTCTCACTTACAAGTAAAGAGAAATGCCAGTAAACCGTAATACTAAGAGACATTTCACTACTTAAAAAAATTAAGAAATTAGGGTTGCGCGCTTTTAATTATGTTTTTCTATTCATTTTTAAAGAAAACTAACAAGTTGAAATTTGATCAATTGAGTCTTTATTATGTGGCACATGTCACGCCATTTGAACAGTAAACAGGTCGTTTTCAATTTATGTGAAAAAGTAGAAGAGTCTTTTTTTTTTTTTTTTTTTTTTTTTTGTGACTGGACATGCTACGTCAAGGAGGAAAACATTATAAGAATAAAGCATTTTAGCTTAAAATGTTCTTTTGAGATTGATAAAACTCATTAATTTGGTCTTTAACACACTGTTTGGATGAGGAAATTTAAGATTACTAAGAAATTTTAAAATGATAAAAATTGATATGACAAAATTTTATTTTCTAGAATTTGTAAATTTTTCTTGTTTGGTTAACCTAAAAGAACAATGCAATTTGAATACAAAATTCGTTACATTTAAACTCTCACTCATAGAAATTGGGAAATGACACCTATTTACATAGAATTTAAACTTGGGAATTGGAGGTCCCAAATTCCAAGTTTTTTTCCACTCGGGAATTCTAAATTTCTATGTTTATGAATTCAAACAAGAGAATTAGTGCATGTCAATTTATAAATTCTGACTTTTGTCCAAATTTTAAGTTTATTTCCCTCATCCAAACGTAGTGTAAGATTTCAAATCGTTAGAAGTGGTCATAAGTTTGTTCATCATCAATCATTTTGGTCATTTTATGAAAATCTTTGTTAAATAAGAACCAAAATGACAAAAATATCCTCAATTTAATAAACAATAAGCCAAAATGCTTTGACAAAAATTAAGGGTATTTTTATCATTTTTTTCTTATTTAGCAGAGATATTTTATGGAATGACCAAAATAATTGATGGTGGATAACTAAGGGACTAGTTCTATCGATTTTAAATCTCAAAAACTTAAGTGAGGAGTTATGTCAATTACAGGGACTATTTTGACTATAAAGCCTAAGAATAATCCCCGCCATGGCGCAACAACTTTTCCCTAAAATATATATGTTGGTAGCATGTGGTACAATATCTTAGTGATTGGGTGTTGAGTTTTTACCCATGTATTATGAGTTCGAAATTGTCTCATCTCCTAAATTATTGCAAAAATTTCGAACCTTTCCCCTTCTCTTAATGATAATGAAAAAATAATTAAAATATGTTGGTTAAATGGTGGAAAATGTGAACAAATATGATGATACATTCAAGATAGAAATAGTCTTGTGACCAAGAAATATATGGTCGCTCATCTTTGAATTTGATATCAAGGATAAAAAACAAATGAATGTGCTTCTAGTGTTTAAATTTAAACCCTTGATATTAAACCAAAAGATAAAAGACCATTAATCTGTAATCTCCAAGAACGAATAGATCAAGACTTTCATTCAAGATGTTGATAGCCTGATTGCATGTTTCTTCAACATTTTTCGCATTTGCTGATGTCCAATTCGGTGCACTTTCATGTCCGCATGTACTAATTCCTTAGCATAGTCATGTTTCCAACTTAAGTTGTGGCCAATTTCTATGTAAGGACAAATCCGTTTCGTCGTGAGGGGGATGTTTGGGATCAAGAGGTTAATTAATAGTACTTACCTTTACATTTGAGATCAGGGGCGGATCCACAGTGGGGTCGTCGGGGTCGCACGACCCCTTGGAAACCATGGAAACAACCTTGAAGCTCCCATACGCGACCTCTTGGAGCTGGGGTCGTCGGGGTCAGAGTCGCACGCCAAGTGTTCGGCACTGCAGGAAGAGGAAGAAGAAGCTGCGCGCTTCTTTTTTTTCAAAACATACGGGCAAAACGGCGTCGTTTTGGCCCAGGAATTTTTTTTAAATGACCTGGCCAAAACGGCGTCGTTTTGGGCCAGGCCGAAAAAAAAAAAAAAAAAAAAATTCCCACCGTGTCCCCCCCCATCCCAGCCTTTCCTACCCGACCCCTATACAATTAAAAGCCCCAATTTTTCATCCTTCAACCCTAACTCAATCCCCCCAAATCCTCAACTCCTCTCCTCCCTTGCTGCTGCTGCCCCCAAACCCTCAACGTGAACTCCATCTCCTCCCTTGCTGCTCCTCTGCTGGCGGCTCCAACTCCATCTCCTCCCCTGGTTTTTATATTGTGATGTGAGTATTTATTTTGAATATTTTGTATATGTAGAATATATTTAATTAATTGAAATTCAATTCATATTTATTTTGTGAGTTTTTATTGTGAGTTTTTATTGATGGTTTGTTTATATTGATGATTTGTTTATATTGTGAGTTTTTATTGGTTTGTTTTTATTGATGGTTTGTTTATATTGTGATTTTTTATTTTCATTATTTTGTATATGTAGAATGCAAGATGAGATATTTAATTTAATTGAAATCCAATTCATATTTATTTTGATTATGTTTATGGTTTGTTTATATTGTGAGTATTTATTTTGAATATTTTGTATATGTAGAATATATTTAATTTAATTGAAATTCAATTCATATTTATTTTGATTATATTGATGGTTTGTTTATATTGTGAGTTTTTATTTTCATTATTTTGTATATGTAGAATGCAAGATGAGATATTTAATTTAATTGAAAATCCAATTCATATTTATTTTGATTATGTTTATGGTTTGTTTATATTGTGAGTATTTATTTTGAATATTTTGTATATGTAGCAAGCATTATTATGGAACGGTTTTTTAAGAGAAAGTCATCATCGGGTTCGGGTAGTTCGAATAATGTTGATAGTTCAAATACTGTTGGTAGTTCAAGAACTCCAAGTTCAAGACAAAGTCAGTTAGATGATGTTTTGGGTAATCTTCAAGCGGATCCTGGATTAAGAACTCGAATAATAGATTATGACGCTAATATGAGAGATGAGGTCCGAAGATTATATCTACAAAAAGGACCTTGTCAACCTAGAGGTCATAATTTCCCAATAACTAATATGTCGGGAATTAATCGACGCTTCATTCCCCAATGGTTTGATGAGTTTGATTGGTTGGAGTATAGTGTATCTAAAGATGCGGCATTTTGTCTCTATTGCTATCTCTTTAAAACCAATTTTGAACAAGTGGGTAGTGAAGCTTTCACTGGAGATGGATTTAAGAATTGGAAGAAAGGGAGAGAAAGATTTAAGATGCATGTTGGACCGGTTGGGAGTGTTCATAATAAGGCTAGAGAAGCTGCTACAAATTTGATGAATCAAGCTACACATATTGAAACGGCAGTGAGCAAACACTCTGACCAAACTCGTAAGGCTTATCGCACATGCTTGATTGCTTCAATCAAGTGCACTAAGTTTTTATTGCGACAAGGTCTTCCTTTTCGTGGCCATGATGAAAGTGCCACTTCAAGCAATAGGGGAAATTACTTGGAGTTATTGCAATTCCTTGCCAAGGTTCTAAAAAACGTTAGGCGCTAGTCGGGCGGCGGGCTAGCGCCTAGCGCCTAGGCGGACTAGGCGGATTCAAGTAAATCCATTATATTTCGTGTAAATAAATGTCTGTTTATACTTAAAATATATATAATTTCATCATAAACTACAAAATAGAATGACATATGTATTATAAAGTATTGGAATATAATGAAAACATGGGGAACAAGCATATAGTGTGTGTCCATTTAAGTATTCAACAAGTCTCTTATAATTTATGAAAAAAATTAAATGCAAATTGAAAGTTATCTATTTTCTATCAAAGTGAGTCGCAACCTAGACAGGTGCCTAGGCGGGTCTGGGCGGGCTAGGCGGTCTAGGCGGGCGCCTCAACTGGTCTAGGCGCCCTTTATTAATATTCAAATGCCTAGGCATTAATCGAGGCGGTGACCAGCCGCCTAGCGCCTAGGCGGCGCTAGGCGGGGCCTAGGCGGGGATTTTTAGAACAGTGTTCCTTGCAGATAATAATGATAAAGTTAGAGAAGTTGTGATGGAAAATGCTCCGGGGAATCTCAAATTACTAGCTCCTTCCATTCAAAAAGAAATTGTGAATTCATGTGCCCTTGAAACACTTGATGCTATCATGGATGGTCTAAAAGATAGATTCTTTTCAATATTGGTGGATGAAGCACGTGATGTGTCTGTGAAAGAGCAAATGGCTATGGTGTTGCGTTATGTGGATGACAACGGGCATGTAATTGAAAGATTTGTGGGTATCCAACATGTTACCGACACTACTTCAAGTTCACTAAAGGATGCTATTGACACATTGTTTTCTCGCAACGGTTTGAGCATTTCCAAGCTACGAGGACAAGGTTATGATGGTGCTAGCAATATGAGAGGTGAGTTGAATGGCCTTAAAACAAAGATATTGAGAGAACAACCTTGTGCATATTATGTTCATTGCTTTGCTCATCAACTTCAACTAGCTCTTGTTGCCGTAGCAAAGAAGAATATAGACATTGCCTCTTTTTTTGCAACGGCTAATAGTGTGGTTAATCATGTTGGAGCATCTTGTAAGCGGTGTGATTCACTTAGAGGGCAACTTCAAGAAGAGCTTGTGATAGCTTTTGAAAATGATTGTCTTATAACGGGGCGAGGCTTAAATCAAGAAACAAGTCTCAAACGTGCCGGTGACACACGATGGAACTCACACTATGGTACCTTGATTAGCATCATTTCTATGTTTTCATCCGTGGTTCATGTGCTTCAAATGGTTATTGATGATGATCCCAATGACAGTGCAGCTGAAGCAAATAAGTTAATGAGAGTGATACTTACTTTTGAGTTTGTGTTTCACCTTTTCTTGATGAAAGTCATATTGGGACTCACAAATGATTTGTCACAAGCATTGCAAAGGAAAGATCAAGAAATTGTGAATGCAATGGCTTTAGTGAAATCATGCAAGGAAAAGCTATATTGGATGAGGAATAATGGGTTCGATGCATTGGTTGATGAAGTATCTTCTTTTTGTGAAAAACATCATATTGATGTTCCTAACATGGAAGAGGCATTTATACTTCCAGGGAGGTCAAGGCGTTATGCTCCAATAAAGACAAATCGTCATCATTATCGTGTGGAGCTCTTTATTTATGTCATTGATGAGCAAATTACGGAGTTAGAGGATCAGTTTAATGAGGTAAATACTGAGTTGCTTATTTGTATGGCATGTTTGAGTCCGAAAGATTCATTTGTAGCTTTTGATAAATCAAAGTTACTTCGTCTTGCTCAATTTTATCCTCAAGACTTTTCGGATGAAGATCGTTTGGCACTTGAAGATCAACTTGAGATTTATATTCATTATGTGTGTTCCAGTAGTGATTTCTCTCAATTGGAAGGGATTGGTGATCTTGCAAAAAAAATGGTGGAGACAAGGATGCATCAAGTATTCAATTATGTATATTTGCTCATTACATTGTCTTTAGTTTTACCAGTTGCAACTGCTTCAGTGGAGAGAGCATTTTCTGTCATGAATATTGTTAAGGGTCCACTTAGGAACAAAATGGGAGATCAATGGTTGAATGATAGCTTGCTTGTTTATATTGAGAGAGATATTTTTCCTTGTATTGAAAATGAAGCTATAATGCTTCGTTTTCAAAATATGAAACCTCGTCGTGGACAATTATAGTTTGTAATATTGTTTCCATTATGAATTATGAATGAAAGTACTTTGATTTCATTTTCAATATGTTTTTCCATCCTAAATTTTTATTTGAACTTTTACACTGCGACCCCTTGGGGTAAGATTCCTGGATCCGCCACTGTTTGAGATACGGTCATGAATTTGATTCTATCGGCCCCTCTTATATAATAGCGATAATTGGAGTAATGTTTTCCAAATTTTAGTCTAATTAGAGCTTGTTATTCTTAGATTAAAAATTTGTGAATGTAAATACATGAACTTATTTCAATATGAAGTAATGGTGTTTTTGGTTAACCCCACTTACAAGTAACAATGTTTCCGTTTCGTGCGAGATGTTTGGGACAAATCCCTCACTCACGAGTAACATGTTTTCACCATACAAAACATCATAATCAAAATCATTTATTGTCTTTATCACTATCTAAGTTCATATATGCAAAAAATCATTTAATTTGGAGATATTTTAGTCATTTATATGCATTAAATAAATGGACAGTTCATCATAAAGATGCTACTTGTTTCCAAAATTGTCAATTTGTGTGACACGAATGGATGGCTAAACAATTTCCAAATTGAATAAGTTTGTCAGATATAATCTTTAGGTAATGATAAAGAAACTGAACAAATCTGATTATAATGTTCGTATGGTAAAGATATTGTTCGCGTCAGGAATTTCCGTCGGGGAGGGTTCCTGGCCGACGAGCACACAGCTCCCCGGGAGAGGTTTTGGCGTCGATTGAGGGCTGCTGTCGGGCTTCTGCTTTTACTGTCGGGCTTGTCTGGCAAGGCTCGTCGGGCACGTCTTGTCGGGCAAGACTGAAAGAGAAGGACAAAGTTAACTTTGAAAGGTGCCTTCATGGGGCCTTAGGTGTAGGCCTTAAGGCTCACAATCAAGGTTAACTTTGAGATGCTCAGGCGTGCCACTGCCATCTTTAGCATGGCAGACGTAGATCGGATGTTGAATCCAATTATATATATATATATATATATATTTATATATATGCATGTATATATTCGAGGGACCGTATTGATTATGACAGGCGCCTTCGTGGGGCCTTAGATATAGGCCTTGAGGCTTCCAATCCATAACCAATCCAGCTCTTGGATATATACACTGCTGGTTTCATTGTCGCACATAGTATTACCACCGTTATACTTCTGACCAGCTAGCCCAAAGAGCTTAGAACGGATCCAAATAGGTGCCTTTGTGGGGCCTTAGGTGTAGGCCTTGAGGCTTCCTATCAGAACTCATTCCATACTCAAACGTTCTAGCCCGCAGAGCTTAGAACGAATCCAAATAGGTGCCTTTGTGGGGCCTTAGGTGTAGGCCTTGAGGCTTCCTATCAGAACTCATTCCATACTCAAACGTTCTAGTATAATCATAATATAACAGCGGTAAAACTACTAGATCAGTCGATTACTTGCGCCCCAAGTAAATTCGGACTTCTTTGTTTATCAAGGATTATCGTGGATGGGTTAAGTCCACATAAAGTTCTTTTTTATGCCTTGAGACCAAGGACTTTTACATGATCACTCTTATATGTCCGGGAGATTAGAATTTAGATCTGATTTAAATAGTGGAGACATCTTTAAATCGGATTCAAGCACTGAGAGAATTTCTTAATCATCATTTTACTAGAAATAACTTGAATACAACTGAAAGTAGACAACATACTGCTAGTTTAATAAATGAAAAGACAAAACCAAGAAGGGACAGGCAAGGTTTTCACCTTGTCGGGCAAAACTGGGCGTCTTGCGACCTCTTAGGATTGGGGTTTATCAGTGGGCTGAGAGTTTAGAGGAAAAGAGGTTTGAGAGGTGAGTTTTCAGATGGAGATCGATATTACGGCAAGTGTTTTAGACAAGGTAGCAGAGCTTACAAAAAGGGTTGAGGGGGAGTTGATCCCGAGAGGGATGAAGGCTTTGGCTGACTACAGCTATCGTTTGAAGGCAAATCTGGCTTTGAGCAGAGTTTGTGCTTTGTTTGTTTGTTTGAGTGTCCTTAATCCTGATTTCTCTTTCTTCTTTTATAGACAACCCAACATGTCCTCCTGTAGCAGCAGCCTTGCCCGAATGCGGTTTGAAGGTGATGACTCATCAGCTTTTTTACATGTAATGCCACCATAAAGTACTTTATGGGCTGTGTAGCTGGTCAGTCTACACCACTTGGTCTTTGGGTAGGTGGGCAAGTGGTCTTCATGAGCTGCACCAAGTCAGAGGAGGCCATTTCCTGCTTTTCTAGGTTTCGGTTGGGCTTCGGCCAAGTTGCTGGGCTTCGACCGACTCTCCCTTCAGGCATATGAAACTCCCGACGCCTGCTTTACTTTGCCTCCTCTTCAATGTAGCAATCTCTAACATCCCATAATGTATGACAATATTTTTTCAAGAACTTAACATTAATGGGATGTTTCTGCCCATTTCCTTCGAGGTCCGCTAGATAGTATCATCCTTTATCCAAAACTCGACTAATAATGAAAGGCCTTTCCCACGTCGGGCTCCACTTTCCAAAGCCCCTGAGCTGAGCCCCTAGAGGGAGGACTGTTTTCCATACCAAATCTCATTATTTGAAAGACTTTATCTTCACCTTTTTGTTATAAGCTCGGGCGACAGCTTTCTTTCCTTCTTGAATCTGGTTCAAGGCTTCAATTCGGGCTACATCCAAGTCTTCGATTCCTTGACACATGGCTTCGATGTATTCTTCACTATGTAACCCAAATTGGTTTTGAATTCTGACCGAACTTACATTTATCTTCATGGGGAGCACTGCATCCTGCCCGAAAGTTAAAGCATAAGGAGTTGTTCCTGTCCCAGCCCTCTTGGAAGTCCTGTATGCCCACAAAGTGTTCCCCAGTCTTTCATACCACTTTTCTGGACTATCCATCACCATTCTTTTGATGATGTTGACCAAGATCTTGTTGCTGGCCTCTGCTTGGCCATTTGATTGAGGGTAGTATGGACTGGACTGGATCATCTTTATTTTGTACTTGCTTGCAAACTCCTCAACTTCTTTTGAGATAAAAGATGGCCCACGATCCGTTACTATAGTTTCGGGCACCCCATACGTGTGCAAAATCTTAGTCTCGATAAAATTCTTGACCGCGGCTGAAGTTATGGATTTTACTGCTGATGCTTCCACCCACTTGGTGAAGTAATCTGTTGCCACAATTATGAAAGTGTGTCCTTTACTAGAAGCTGGATAGATTTGCCCGATGAAGTCTATCGCCCATCCTCTGAAGGGCCAAGGCTTGACCACTGGATTTAAAGGTACTGAGGGTACATGCTGGAGAGGTCCATGCCGCTGACACTCTTCACAACCTCTAGCGTAAGACTTGCACTCTTTTTCCATGTCGGGCCAGAAATAACCATATCTTCTAAGCAACCACCTCATCTTGGTTCCCGCCTGATGTGCTCCACATACCCCTTCATGTACTTCGGCCATTACCCTCATGGATTCTTCTTGGCCCAAGCACTTCAATAGTAATCCATCTGGAGTTTTCCTTAGCAAGTCCCTCACCCACAAGACATACTTGGTTGCTTGCTGTCTGTTCTTTCTGCTCGTGGGCGAAGAGGGATCATTCAAATGATGAATGATAGGGGACCTCCAATCTTCTATTTCAGTTTCTAGATTCATTACATCCAGGCTGAATCCCCTTTCTAAGATAGAAGAGAGGTTTCTCCTTTGGATTTCGACATCTACTCCATATCTTCTCTCCTGTATTGGCACCCCTGAGGCTAGTTGTGCCATCTCGTTGGCTGCTAAGTTGGATCCCCTGGGAACATGATTGACTGATATCTCAGAATCCCAGAAACTTAGTAATTGCGTAGCCGCCAAGTAATATCCTGCCATGGTAATATGTCTGCACTTGAACTCCCCGTTGAGCTGGTTTATTACTAACTCTGAATCTCCAAAGATCTCTACCTCTGCTGCCCCCAGCTCCATTAAGATTTCTAGACCAATTATCAAAGCCTCATACTCTGCCCGATTATTAGTATTTCCTTGGTAGTCTAGGAGGAATGAATAATAATAATAGACCCCGTGAGGGTTTATAATCACAATTCCTGCTCCCGAAGCCTTCTAAGTGTGAGATCCATCAAAATATAACTTCCAAGGAGTAATCGAGAGACCAGTCACTCTTCTTATCTCTTGTTGGACCCAATCCTCTCTGCCCGAGATATCTTCTCTCGGCGGGATCCAAATACTAGTGACCTCCAGGCTTCTTGGGATATTGATTACTTCGTCTTGAGATTCCTGATGCTCGGCCAGAAAGTCAGCAATCGCTTGGCCTTTGACCGCCCTCTGGGGTACATACTGGAAACTGAATTCTGATAATGCTAGAATCCACTTCCCGATCCTCCCTGTTAGCATAGGCTTTGACAACATGTACTTTATCACATTTGTCTTGGCGATGATGTGCGATGTGCACATGACAAGGTAACATGTAATGCCTTAGCTTGCTGGCAGTGAAATATAGAGCCAAGCATAATCTCTCTACTGGGGAATATCTAGTTTCTACCTCGGTCAGAATCCTACTGAGGTAGTATACTGCTTGCTCTTTTCCTCCTTCATTGTTCTGAGCTAACAAACTCCCAATTGACTTTTCTGAAGCAGAGATATATAACTTCAAGGGTTTTCCCCTTTGAGGTGGCACCAACACTGGTGGAGAAGTCAAATAGGTTTTAATGCTGTCGAAGGCCTGTTGGTGTGGTGGTCCCCACTCGAAATTCTCTTTATCTTTCAGTCTTAGCAGATGAGTCAGTGGCTGGATCTTGCCCGCCAAATTAGCAATGAATCTCCGTAAGAAATTAATTTTTCCCAGCAGCCTTTGAAGTTGCACTTTGTTGGTAGGTGAAGGTGACTCCATTATAGCCCGAGCTTTGTTTTTATCCACCTCTACACCTCTTTGATGAACCAAGAATCCCAAGAAGTTGCCCGCTCTTACTCCAAACGCACATTTCTTCGGATTCATCTTCAACTTGTGGATCCTCATCCTTGTCAAAGCTTGTCTGAGGTCTACCAGATGTTCTCCTTCTGTTTTGGATTTTACCACGATGTCATCGATGTATACCTCCATATTCTGTCCGATCAGATCATGAAAAATGGCATTCATTGCCCTTTGGTATGTTGCACCAGCGTTTTTGAGCCCGAATGGCATAACCAAGTATTCATATGCCCCCACATGTCCGGGGCATCTGAAAGCTGTTTTATGTATATCTTCAGGGGCCATTTTTATCTGATTGTACCCGACATTTCCATCCATAAAAGATAGAACTTTGTGTTTTGCTACTGCATCTATGGATAGATCGGCCATGGGCATGAGATATTCATCTTTCGGTGTAGCGCCATTAATATTTCTGTAGTCAACACAACAGCGCACCGCTTTTGTTATAGCTTTCAAAACAGGTACAATGTTGGCTAACCACTCCACATACTTGGCTGGCCTAATGAATCCGGCTTTTACAAGCCTTTCAATTTCTTCTTTAACTTTCTCTTCTATCTCTTTGGACATCCTTCGTGGTGCTTGCTTAACATGTTTATATCCTTCCTTGATAGGCATCATGTGTTCCACCAAGGTTGAATCTAAACTTGGCATCTCAGTATAATGCCAAGCAAAGCAATCTTTAAATTCTTGCAAGAGACAAATAATCTTTGCCCGATCTCATGAGTCTCCAATAAGCCACTGATTTGTATTGGTCTTGGATCACCCTCTGTCCCTAGATCAATAACTTCCAAATGATCCTGCACTTCTGGTGGTGGCTTATCAGGTTCTGCACATAAAAATTCGACTAACTCCGGGCTTTCGGGCAAGTCGTCTGGCTCATCCAGGTCATAAATGCATTCGGCCATTTGTATGGCCCTCTCCAACTCTTTTTTACAAAGCTCTTCCCTGCTTTCATCTTGGCTGGTTGAAGTTCCTGGTTGCCATTCCTGCTCTTTTTTTCCTGAAAGCTCCATTTCTTGCTTCTTCTCTTTCCCATATACCAACAGTCTTTTAATCAGGGATCTGACTGCCATTACCTGATCCTTCTTCTTTTGTCCAGTCATTGATGGCATATGGGATTTGGGATGATACAAGGTCTATCCCACTCCTCTCTAGTAAGGAGCATTCCTTGTTCCAAAAGCTTTTGGGCCGTCACCTTGGTAGGGCGGCCGTTCTCGTCAGCTCCTGAACATTTCAAGATTCCTACGTTGGGGTTGTAGAAACTTGCTTCCGCAACGTTGGCTGTGGGGAGGAATGGCCGTGATTCGGCCTCCACCATTTCCCAAAAACCTGGTCCTGTTGGTTCCTCTTCATGGTAGACAGCGACTTGCTGATGCAGGGTGGAGGGTATGGCAAGACTTTGGTTGATCCAGTCTCTTCCAAGTAATGCTCCATAAGTGGAAGTGCAGTCAACCACAAAGAATGCCAGCATAATTTGTTTAGACCCCAAATCCACTTCTAAGGGTAATATCCCATGGGTCCTGGTGATGGCGCCTGAGAAGCTAGAGACTGTGAGGTCCGTGGGAATAAGATCCTCCGTATTTCTTCCCATTTTCCTCATCTGCTTGGCTGGTAACACATGAACAGCTGCTCCGCCATCTATTAAAATTCTTTTGAAATGCACCCCTTCCAAATGAGCCGTGACATATATGGGCTTCAGATAATTGGCCATCGAGATGTTCGGGCGGCTGAACACCATTTCGTTGGTATAAATCCTTACAGGACCTCTTTTGGACGCTTCAGAAGTTTCAGCGTTGCCCGATTCTCCTTTTTCGACTTCCTCTACATTGACATGTGCCATCATTGGCTCAGTTGTCAAGTAATCACCCTCCATAGTAGCGGGCTGATCAGGTTGGGCACCAAATGTGGCAGATAATATGTATGCCATGTTGATATGAAAATCATTAGGCTTGAGCACATCTTCTTTCTTGCTCTCGATCTGGTCCATGAATTCATCCAACCAGGCCATGGCATCGGGTGGTAGTAGTGGTTCTGGTGCCTCCTCCAATTGATTCCTGCCCGCATCCAATGCTTGCTTTGGAACCTCACCAAAAGGATCCACCAATGGCAGAAAATGTGGTTTTCTTTCGGGTGAAACAGTTCCAAAACAAATAGGCTTTGTCTGCTCCGTCTTCCACCCCGGGGTTGGCACCATGATTAAATCTTCTTGAGCCCGCCTCAAGATCCTATACTTCCCAGGATGCTGGTTCTGCGGCACGTGATTCCCCTCGCCTTATTTTTGGCTATCGGCCTTCTCCACTTCTTTCTTATTTCTCTAACGGAGTTGATTACTTCCGTCAGATGGTGTCTTCCCCAGTTTTTTGTTCTGGGAGGCTTCTGATGTTGCGGGGGTCTTCAGGGAATTCATGTAGGCTTTGTGCTGTCTTTGAACTCTCCTGATCATAGAGGCTCCCATCGGTTTGGTAGGCTGTCCATTCTTTCCAACCACGTACCATTTTCGTCCGAGGTGGGCAGGGTTATTTCTCTTGACAGGATTTGCTATCCCATCATTCCCCTTAGCTTCTCTCCCCATATGGCCATATTGAGGATGATCCGCACTTCTTCGTATTTTGGCCTCTATGTCTTCTACCTCTTCAGAAGCTTCATGGTTTCGAAAAACTTCTGATCAACTCCTGATCAATGAGAACTCCTGAGGGTGGTATTTCGAGCTCGTACTCGCATTGGCACTTGCTGCATAAAACCACCCCTTTGATTATGGAAGCTTTTGGATACTCGGGCAACTTAATTACCCTTTTTATAGTTTTGTCAGCCAATTTTTCTTCCTCCATTGGCTCCGTGACTTTTTCCTTCCCCTTCTCCGCCCATGTCATATTGATCATATTTATTGGGGCTTCTGAGAAGGGCTCTGCGGGTCTGTTCATCACTGCTTCTTCTAACTGGCTAGTTTTGAGCCTCTTCTTCTCCCTATTATCTTTTTCCCCAGGATGAGGTAAAGATGTAGGGGTAGTTGGTCTTGGGACCATACCAGCTTCCTTTTTGAACTCTGTGGAGATACCTTCCAATCTTTGCAGCATTTGCAGCAGGGTAGTTTGCAGATCTTCTGATAATCCTGACATATTGCTTTGATCAAGGGAGATCCCACCGGGCGTGCCAAAACTATGTTCGCGTCAGGAATTTCCGTCGGGGAGGCTTCCTGGCCGACGAGCACACAGCTCCCCGGGAGAGGTTTTGGCGTCGGTTGAGGGCTGATGTCGGGCTTGTCTGACAAGGCTCGTCGGGTAAGGCTCGTCGGGCACGTCTTGTCGGGCAAGACTGAAAGAGAAGAACAGAGTTAACTTTGAAAGGTGCCTTCATGGGGCCTTAGGTGTAGGCCTTAAGGCTCACAATCAAGGTTAACTTTGAGATGCTCAGGCGTGCCACTGCCATCTTTAGCATGGCAGACGTAGATCGGATGTTGAATCCAATTATATATATATATATATATGCATGTATATATTCGAGGGACCGTATTGATTATGACAGGCGCCTTCGTGGGGCCTTAGATATAGGCCTTGAGGCTTCCAATCCATAACCAATCCAGCTCTTGGATATATACACTGTTGGTTCCATTGTCGCACATAGTATTACCACCGTTATACTTCTGACCAGCTAGCCCAAAGAGCTTAGAACGAATCCAAATAGGTGCCTTTGTGGGGCCTTAGGTGTAGGCCTTGAGGCTTCCTATCAGAACTCATTCCATACTCAAACGTTCTAGCCCGCAGAGCTTAGAACGAATCCAAATAGGTGCCTTTGTGGGGTCTTAGGTGTAGGCCTTGAGGCTTCCTATCAGAACTCATTCCATACTCAAACGTTCTAGTATAATCATAATATAACATCGGTAAAACTACTAGATCAGTCGATTACTTGCGCCCCAAGTAACTTCGGACTTCTTTGTTTATCAAGGATTGTCGTGGATGGGTTAAGTCCACATAAAGTTCTTTTTTATGCCTTGAGACCAAGGACTTTTACATGATCACTCTTATATGTCCGGGAGATTAGAACTTAGATCTGATTTAAATAGTGGAGACATCTTTAAATCGGATTCAAGCACTGAGAGAATTTCTTAATCATCATTTTACTAGAAATAACTTGAATACAACTGAAAGTAGACAACATACTGCTAGTTTAATAAATGAAAAGACAAAACCAAGAAGGGACAGGCAAGGTTTTCACCTTGTCGGGCAAAACTGGGCGTCTTGCGACCTCTTAGGATTGAGGTTTATCAGTGGGCTGAGAGTTTAGAGGAAAAGAGGTTTGAGAGGTGAGTTTTCAGAGGGAGATCGATACTACGGCAAGTGTTTTAGACAAGGTAGCAGAGCTTACAAAAAGGGTTGAGGAGGAGTTGATCCCGAGAGGGGTGAAGGCTTTGGCTGACTACAGCTATCGTTTGAAGGCAAATCTGGCTTTGAGCAGAGTTTGTGCTTTGTTTGTTTGTTTGAGTGTCCTTAATCCTGATTTCTCTTTCTTCTTTTATAGACAACCCAACATGTCCTCCTGTAGCAGCAGCCTTGCCCGAATGCGGTTTGAAGGTGATGACTCATCAGTTTTTTTACATGTAATGCCACCATAAAGTACTTTATGGGCTGTGTAGCTGGTCAGTCTACACCACTTGGTCTCTGGGTAGGTGGGCAAGTGGTCTTCATGAGCTGCACCAAGTCAGAGGAGGCCCTTTCCTGCTTTTCTGGGTTTCGGTTGGGCTTCGGCCAAGTTGCTGGGCTTCGACCGACTCTCCCTTCAGGCCTCATTTTTGGGCCAGATTTGCTTGGGCCCAAAGTCAAGTTTCGGTCCAAACAGATACATTATTTATAAGTGGGTAACAAGTAGATTCCTCTAGAAAGGGACTGCAAGTATTATCCATTTCAAAAGCATAATAACCGATTAACACTTATGTGTTCTTCCATATTTACCTTTGTAATGAATCTTATCTTTATAGAAAATGTAATTAGCAAATGGAATTAATGATGTCAATTTTAAGGCTTTGCTTGATAAGTTCTTACAATTAAACTCTCGATCCACTTAAATGGAATGCACGTTATATGAAGCACACATACTATGTGTGTGTAAATATAAAAAGTTTTAAAAGAAAAAAATATGTGGAAAAGAGAGAGATGTTATGATAACATGTGGATTAGGATTAAAAACAAAAAAAATAAAATAAAATTTATTGTGTGAAATTACATTAATGCTAATCAAAAATCAAAAAAAAATTTCAGCCTATTTTAGTTGACAAACAGACTTTTGTTAAGTAAACTAAAATATCATTCATGCATGTGTTGCTCATTTACCCGTTCAAAATAATCCGGCATGATTAATACACCATTCATGCATCTAATTTAATTTATATTTACTCTCTCACCATTTGAGCCAACACGTGCAAGAAAAAAGCATAACATGGAATAAAGCATTGCTTAAGTCAACTCTACTCATCACTTAAAAATTGACTGACCTTTTAAGCCAGTGAGAAAAAAGAAAAGAAAATTAAGAGAGAGATAAGGAGAAGAGAAAAGAAGAAAGATATACCTCCTGCTTATGTTTCACTTTGGATGATTTTCAGATGAATCAGATCGGAAAAAAGATTTTAATTTTCAATAAAATAATTTTCAGAATCAAACTTTCTTTTCAATTTGTAGAGTCCAGAATATTCGGAATTTTCAGTGTCAAAGTTATCTCATAATTTTCAAAACATATTTAGGAGCTTTTGTGTATATGCAATTTAATGTTTTTTCTTAATTTTTTGGTATATATTATGGATACATATGAGACAAAATATAATAGAATGTGTCTTCATAGTATGAGAATTTATCGTCTATACCCAAAATTTAGCTCTTCAATTCATAAATGTCAATTTTTATAAAAACTTTCAAATCTATCCAAAACCTTACATCACTACTAGAAATTTGGCCAAAAGCCACTCTTTTCATTGGTGTCTATTGTCATTTGTGGACACTCTTGTTGGTGGCAAACCTCAATGGGCACCAAGCAACCACTAAACTAGAGAACATGTCCTATGTAGAGGACTCTATTGTAGCAATGGCTAACAATATTGCATTGGTGTGTATGTGAATAGTACAACTTTTTTATGGTTTTATAATTATTTCTAAAATTCAAAATATCTCATTGTCCCTCTTATTAGTGGCTAGATTTGAGACTAACATTGGTGCCTTTCATACTCATACACACACCAATCATATGTGTCTCTATTAGGATTTTAAAGTATAGGCACCAACAATGGTGTGAATCTACAGCATTCCAAATGGCCAGTAGGTTTGAATTGTATTACATGCATTTTAGTAATAGCTCTGTACTATATTAAAACTTAGCTTCTTAATATAAAATTCATATGAAATTTAAATTTGCAAAAGGATTCACATTTCCAACCAACCACACTTTATATCCAATAGATTTATCAATAACAAGGTTTGTGCTACATAAGAAAGCATATTACATTCAACGATGTTGTCCAACATAACCAAGTACCCAAGGGTGATGATGTTACATTTTATAACACCTATGTACTATGCACATCCATCAACAGCAAACTGATAACTAACAAAATCTGCCCAATTGGTTCTATGCCTTCCCTATGGCATTTGTACTATATACATCAAGCAAAATTCACAAAAAGGATCACAGTTAACTTTTCACTTACTGATGCCAGTGACATTCACCATGCATAGACGATACCCAATCTCATCATATGTGCTAATATTCTGCAGCACAACAAAATAATCATCTTCAACTTCTCCACTTGCTTGGATCTCCAAACCAGTCCCTTGTTCAATTCTATTGACATAAACTTGAGTCACATCAACTCCATTTGGTTCCACCATGCCTCCATCAGCAGTCATCTTCAGCGCGGACATAATTTCAGCCCTCATTTCACGCTTCATGCTCTCCACTTCCAAGTCCACCCGTCTGTTATGTGCCACCATTGAACCGATATGCTCTTTCCTCAATTGTGACCATATTTGCTGACTCAATCCTTTGCCTTTCCTCTCTCTCACTTGCCTCCATCCTAAGTCTCTCAATTTCAATATTAGCAGTTTTTCTTTGCTCCTCATATGATGCTCTAATTGCTTCAACCTCTCTACAAATTCCCATTTTCTCAGTTATAATACTTGGCACGTCATATCACACAACCCCTGTCCCAAACCTTCTTACACGATTGTTTCTTAGGCCCCAATACATCAGCGTACACAATATGGCAAACCTCATCAGTTATGATCTCATTCCTATCCTCGTACAATTTCAGCTTTGTATTGAAATCATCCTGCAAGTACTTGCCAAGATTAATTACTAATGTATATGCATTCTACATACATTTGAAAGCCTTCTAAATCAAAGATATTCCAACCATGTTTCTTAATAATACGTGTACTATGAGTGATTGTTCTGTTCTTCAGGCTATAGTGCATACCAATAAACTCATATGCTTGGGAATCTCTTTCATTACTTCACTGTATTCACTAATGCAAGCTGTCGTTGGCTTATGCTCTTTGTTTCACTGACATTAAATAGCAATTAATCTAAAACACATGATTGTTCAGAATCCACAAACCTTTTATATATCTTGCCTACTATTAGACGATATGGGGTGACTGATGCTGTATTAGACGATATAGGGTGATTGATGCTGCATCAGTCCTATGCAGCATCAGTCACCCCATATCGTCTAATAACCCTAAAACCATATGCAGCATCAGTCACCCATATGCAGCATCAGTCACCCCATATCATATAATACCTACATATAAATAGTAGCAGCTAGTAATTGATGGCATACTTACAATTATTGCAGCTGATCGAACATCCACTGGTTCCCCATTCTTCCGTGTATGTGTCAGCATAAAGAATGTAATGCAGTCCGATTTGCTTCTATTTGCTTGTTCCTGTTAACATAAACTGTTAAACAACTAATTTCCACATTATTTCATATCTTGACATCAACCGGCACCTTCATTCCATTTGCACTAACATGTACTTAATTTACCATAACATAAAACACCTGGAAGAGCCTTACATGTTCGTGTCTGATTTGTGCAAAAGTCTTGGTTCCAGTCATGTGATTTATTTGTAGGATCTTCCTGTTCTTTCTACATGATGTAACACGCTTCTGCATATGTCAAGTTTAGCATGCATTAGTAGGGCTATGTGAAAGGAAATTCATCCTAATTTCCAATACATACAATCCATACATTTATCATCCATATTATTTCATAACTAAATGAAGCATATATGGTGTATAAAAAAGGAAGAACATTTGTTGATTGTGTGTGGTACCACCTGAGCATCTACAGTATCCCATAGCTGCACTAACAACTTCCATTGGCCTTGGTTGACATGTCCATCATGATAATGGAACCTTTTCGATAATGGTGAGTGCATGCATGAAGTATAGTATGCCTTCTTAAGGTTTGCCTTGTACTTCTTCCATCTATCATTCAACTTCATCTCACAAACCCGCCGAATTTTTTGCTCCAATTCTAGTGTTATAGCATCTATCCAATCAAGAGTCCCTTGCCAATGTACACAAATATGATGTTGTTAATTATGCACCATCATTTAATATATGAAATATGAATCTGTACAGTTACTTTGTAATACCCCTCCAGTAGGTTTCAAATATTTTTCTAGTATAACAAATTAAAATTGAAGGAGACAAAGTTAAAAGAAGCCATCTTGCACATCACCAATCTGCATAGATTCTGCCTTTTAGTGGTGCATAATGTGATGTGGACCCTATTCTAATTGTATATGGAGCCTCTTACTAAGTAATTGGTGCGTCTTATTTCAAATATATCACAATGAACTGTAATTTATTCTAGTGCTCCTTTCTGAGTGACCAACTGCAAAATAATTGACATAACTAATGAAGAGTTAAACTTGTGTATGGATAACAGCAGTTGAGGTCAAAGTAGGTTTGGAATGAATTAACCATAATTAAAAACTTAGGCTTTCAACTTGCTTGTTGACAAAGTAAATAAAAGCCTTCCACTGATGGCATTTTGTGGGTTGTTTTTATTCAAGGGTTAAAACTAAAAGACAATGACATAACTAGCTATATATATATATATATAGGAATACCAACCAACCATTAATGCCTCTTCTGTTAATTTACCTTAATCATCTGCCAAGAACGATCCATGTTTGAAGCCTTGTAGAAATGCCTCCAATCAACTATGTTAATTGGAAAATATGATGGTTCTTGAGATAGCATTCCTACGAACCTAGAAAATCTAGCAATAGTATGAGGAGGCTCTACCGGCTACCCTTTCTCATTAAATTTCATCAATTCCTTTGTACCATTTGGTGCCCATTGTGGCCTATTTATTCCCCTATGAGCATGTGCTCTATGGCTCATACATTGACATTCATCCACGACGCATTCGACATTATTTGGAACCATGAAATGATCTATGTGGTCATGTTCCATCAGGTTGAATATCGGTGGTTGAGTTTCGAAGCCATCGTCAATCGACATTGATGCAAGTGAGTTATTGTTGCTGACCCACAGTACCGAAGTAATTACCTTTCATGTAAACACAAGACAAGTGTGTTAAATTAACATTTGTAAACAAAAACATTTCTATTTAGGGATGTGATATCCACACACCTCTTTTTACTTCTCACACCCTTTTAATTTTCGGCCGTCAGATCGGATGAATTGAAGAAGATCAAATGACAGAAATTAACAAGAGGTGTGAGATAAGTAAAAAGGGGTGTGTGGATAGCACACCCCTCTATTTAATACCTCAGTTAATTTTATGGTAAGAAGAGAAGAGTAGTAGATACCTCCTAAAATGGCTTCAATGAAACCTCTGTGCCCTCAAGATATTTTCTTGTTTGAGTTGATAACTTGATGCAATTAAACAAGAAAAGTGAATAAAGTGATATCTATTACGCCATACACGTTTCCTTTTTGAAATCCAATATTCAAATTCCAGCAGATAGTTAAGGCGAGCGGGGAAGTCCTCCCGCCAAGTAATCCCTAGTAAAACCATTAATTAATTGATATACCCTTATGGAGGTAAGCCCCTAGCCACACAAACTGACCAGGTGTTGCTATTACCAAATAAAAAAAAATTGGCAACCCATTAAATAATTTGGTAGTCGGTGAGTTGGCAGATTTGGAAATCATGGTTGATGCGATTGGCATATGCATTGTGTGGACAGCAGTCCAGTGCTTTTGTAAGGAGAATCCCATGACACCCTAATTAAATTTTTGTACACTAAGTGGGTGTGAACTTAAAAGTGCCATACCCTCCATTCTAATGTCAATTATAAATATCAACCATGAAGAGTTTTTTTGGACTTACAACAGTTTCAAAAACTCTCAAAATCACACCTAATCACCAATGGCCCCTTTATTCCCAAACGCTCGCAGACAGTTGTTTTGTAACACAAGTGAACCCCTTGTTCCTGTGGTTGATCATGAAGTAATTGGTCCCATGATGCCTGCCCCAACCAATAACACTGCAACCCCGGTTCCCACCCAGGAAAACCTTGTCCCTGTATTCACTGCCAATCATGAAGATCCTGATTTTTTGCGTTACCTAGAGGCTAACTTTCACGTCCAAGTCGAGTACGAGCAAAATCCTACACTGCAGTCAGGTGCCAATGGCTTCAAACTTACGTGCATATGCAGGTATTAGAGCTTCCTGACCACTGTGATTATTAATAGGCATGCCACCCATTACACTGGGACCCGATAAAATATCTTCAAGCAAGGGGCCTAGTTCACAATGAGGAGTATTAACAACATCAATTTGTTGTGCAGCTTGGTTACTTGGAAGAGGGTCACCAAATGTCTCTCCATGGCATACCCATGAGCCTTCCAAGTATGAACGGTTCATACCTTCAACAATTAGATGCACTTCGACTTCATTGTTACTCAACCAAAACCTATTCAAGCATTTAGCACATGGACATTTGATGTTGCCATTATGAGAAGAAACTTGTAATGAGTTTGAGATAAATTTTGCTAGCCATGTTCTGTAATCCTTTGTAAACGGATTCAAAGTGGCCCAACTTTTGTCCATCATGATTGAATATAATAAATAGATTTCGGAATTGGAACAATAAGGTGCCTAATGATTAAGAAGTCAAGTAAAATATGTAACTGAAACAATTTAAGTAAATATAGTATGCGAATAAAGAGGCAAAACTTTACAATTTCCAACTGCAAGGGAGAGTATATATTGTACGAACGAATCATTTGTAATAGGAAAACAAAAATTCAATCGATTTTATGAGTGGCATTGTATGTATGAGGCTTGTACATAGAACACAGGGTGTAAGGGATAGTAACAAGTTCATATAATTCACCAAAGGCCCAACTTTTGCACACTCCTAAAGCAAATCCCTAACGCACAAAAAATAACAAGAAACACTCAAGTTTATACCAAGAAGAGAATTTACAGAAAATTGGTCTTTACTGCTTAGGTTTCTCAATAAAAAAGGTAGAAGTAATAAGTATGTTTTGTATACAACATTTGTATAGTATTTGTAGGAATGTTAATCGTGTGTCCTTCCAAATTCGTCTCTATCTATAGAGGTTTAAGTGTTCCATTCTAGAATGGTTAAACAACCATTCAAAACCTCAAATCTCTTGATTTTCACCATTTGATTAAGAGGCACTACTTCAAGAAAGACATATCTACCCATTTGAATTCAATCTCAAACTTCCAAAACGGTTGACGACAAAATGATCAACTCCTACCCTACTAATTTAATGTATAGAAGGTGAGCGAGTTTAGCATATTACTTGAATGAAGAAAGATAGAGCTCTTTAGCAAAGACGTGTCGAAAACCCCTTGTGATTTTTGAATGTTAATCCATCACTCTTGGATAGCGGTGCAAATGCTGTAATGAGGGGAAATCTCCTATTTATATATATTGATGAGACAAAATGAATGCACGTAGGTAAACAGCAGGGAGTTGTCCAACAGAGGTCATGTCGCTTCCTTGTTCACTAATAATAACATTGTTTTGAAGATTTAAACCACATAACGAATCATGAAATCTAGCTTAACTATTAGTTTTCATGTAGTGGTAGTAGGTATCAGCTAAAAATCATACCAAAACTTAAAAACACACAAAATATCGTATGCAAGTTTGTTCATAGCCTTGTTAATATAAGCCAGACTTTCTCTACCCAACTCCCTTATTGTGATTACAGTGTTTACAGAACATAAGAACAAAATACGATATCCTTATAGCATAAGCTTAACCAAGAGTGGAACTTTACATAGATATTTCTACTTATATCCCTTTTCTTTCGGTTTCTACAAGCTTAAAGGATAGTAGTTCGCAAAAAAAAAAAGGTCCAAGAACACCTAAATTTTCAAATTCCACCTACCTTCCAGCGACATTCTTAGTCATTCAAAAAACAAGAAAAAAAAACACCTAAATTATCAAATTCCAAAACGTAGTTGCGATTTGCCTAACTCGTGCTTTCGTGGAGACAGTAAAGGAATTTACATATTTATATAACAAGAAACGAACACCTAGCTTATATCTGCAAGAACAATTATAAGCTTAAACCCTGTATGGTTTCCAGTTTGATCCAACTTGAACAAATAAAAGAAGCACTTCAAACCCAATTTCTAAAAACTCCCAAGAATCGAATACTTAATAACCAAATTGAAAAGTTTGATCTAAAAAATTTTGAATATTAAATATAAGAAACACAAAATTACCTGTTTTTACTCCCCAAAATCAATTCAATGTCTTGCAGCCCAAATTGATTGTACGAAACCCAACTAAAAATAAATGGTGAACTGAGGAGCTTAATCGGTTGAGAAATTGAAAGGGCAAGGTTTGAGAAGCAAATAACCAGCCTTCCACTAAGAGTGGTGCTTCCGCTGACCACGCCCGTCGCCAACTAAACGAGGTCGTTCACCTTCCCTTGGCCGTTACGCCCTGTCCGCATCCTGCGAGTGCGACTGGTTCGTGGAACCACCCGACTTCATCACTAATGCAATAATGGCCGAGAGATGCGATTAGGGTCCAAGGCTCTGTCCTTTTATGGGTTTTGGCCTTTGTCTCCCTTTTGTATTTCACTTGCATCTGTAGGTTCTCTTCTTAGGACGAGCCTTCTCCCGTTGCAATATATATATCGCAACGTTCAAAACAAAAAAAATTACAATATATATATACATATCCTAGCTTTGAAAACAAAAATATTAACTAGCACCACTTCAATCGGTGCCTACAAAATAAATAATACAATAAACAAGTAGAAGAAAAGTAATTTTAAGAAATAAAACTATTTAACAGACACCAATCATTGGTGTCTCAATGTTGAAAGCCACCCATATCAGTGGCATCCCATTGTAAAGACACCAAAAAATGCTAAGAGTGAGTGCTTTATATCTATGGCCACCAATTGCAAATGGTGTGCAAAAAATGGTGTCCTATAAGCATAATTATAGTAGTGCATTAATATACCAAAATACCCTCCTATTAAAAAACCACACACCAAAGAGATGTGTATTTTTTGTTCGTTCTTTTTTGTTCCTTTTCAATTTAAGGTTCCATATTGTAGTTCGAAAATATAGAAAGAAATATGGCATATGTTCTGATGGAATCAAGCCCATTATATTCTCAAATTCAATTCATAATTGACAAACTTACAACCAATACCATGAAGAAAATTACACAAAAATACAATTTATCTATGTTTTTGTGTAAGATTCAATTGCTATTTTGCAGAAATTTTCATGGAAATTGCCATTACACGTTCTCATGGCATTTTGCATATTTGTTGGATCCCCGAAATCATATTAGCTATTTAATTAAGAGATGGATATTGAGCTTGAAAGGCATGCCAAGTCCAGCAATTATAACGTGTTTGGATTCTTTTGATTTAATGGTCGTTTCCATGGCTCCCATCTATTCTAATAATATAATTTATTCTTTGAACTTTATATTTGTGGTAGAGTTCTTCAAATTTTATACTTAGGGTAGACAAGTGGAATGCGTTTCCATCTTCGCAATGGTGCAGCTGACGTACATTCATGGTGTCTTCCTTGTTCAACCATGGCTGTAACTAATATACGTGCGTGTCCAATTGACCACTCCCAAAATCTCATCAATAATGACACAAGATTTGAAAGTGTTTTTTATGTAATTAGGTGTAAATTTTAAGGGTAATTGGGTCTATTCAAGTGGAGTTTTGGCTATATTTAAAACATTTTATAAAAACTGACATTTTTGAATTTGTATGTTAAATTTTGGCTATATTAGATAAATTCTCTAATAGTATATACACATATAGTCCAATACAAACATCTTTTCATACTTATAATATTATACCCCTCATTTTTTTAATATATCTGTTTAATTAAAATGACAACTAAAATATAAAACAGATCCCAAGTTAACAATGAACATCATAAATTTGATTACAAGATTCATACAATTATTTAAGTTTTAGATCGAAATAAATTTGACAATTTTATGTAAAAAATAATCGCATTTGTAGTTTGATTACACGATTCATCCAATTTTTTTTTTTTATGAATTTCAAATTCGGAACAGAACTTTAGGGTAGAATACAAAATTTCTAATTAAACATGCACCCACTTTCACATAATGCCTAATACTCTTTAAAACGCCATTCACACATGGCTTAGGTATGGTTTTACCCTTTTTCCAAAAAAATAAAAATTTCACGTATGATCTTTCCATCAACCATTATCAAGCTGGATCAACCTTAAACCATTAAGAAAATGTGCATTCATGTTACCTTAAATTTACCTATACCACCACATAAAATTGTTCAACCTCACACATCCTTACAACATGTGTCACATATACATCGTTTAGTTACAATAAAAGAAAATCGAATGCTTAACCAAGTCTAATCTTAACTACAAAAACACTGTTTTTTTTTAATATCACAAGTTCAATATCTTATTTAGCTCTAATGTTCACTCAACTCCCAATTATCCCAACTTCTCAAAACACACACACACACACACACACACACACACACACACACACACACACACACACACTCTCTCTCTCTCTCTCTCTCTCTCTCTCTCTCTCTCTCTCTCTCTCTCTCTCTCTCATTGAGGTAGACGGACACCAACTCTTTACCTAGAAACAGCTAATTATGCTTAACAATGCCATGATACAAGGACAAGGGGATTTGCCGATTTCGTACAGTTGTGTACAAGGCTCTTTGTCTTCTCTTTAATCCTGTCTTCAATGGATATCATCGCAACTTTGTGCTTCCACGTGGTCACACCCATCATACTACCGCAAGTTTGATTTGTTAGTTAGCTAGCCTAAGTATACTTCCAATATCTAATTAGGTACTCCATTATCTGCCAATCCCTATCAGCATTAGAGATTAGCATCATATTCCAAAAGCTTTATAAAAAAATCTTCCAGCATTTGCGATTAGCATATCCAAACGCTTAAGAAAAATCTTCCAACCACGCAATGTGCATTAGACATGAGCCACTAATACTACATGGGTTGTCGGACTTCTTTACACTACGTGGTGCCAAGCTAAGTACTTAACACTATAAAATTAAATTACTAAATTAGAAAAATCTCAAATTAAGTCATTTTATATCATTTTTTTATAGGAACGGATCTACAATCTAATGCAAGTGGTTTTCATCCATACATACTAATGGATATTGTCACTTATGCGAGATATATGGTAAATAATTTCATCAGTAAATGTCGTGCAAATAATATTAGATAATTGCAATATTGAGATCAATGTCAAACAATGCAACTCCTTAACAAAGTCGAACAAACTAGCAAAATCTCGTTTTTAAAAACTAAAGGGTGTTTTAAGTTCGAAACTTCTCCTCCTCCAGTGTTGGAGGATGTTCTCTTGAATACCCTAGTTTAAAAGCCTAGGACTGACGCAGAGCTGCATGTGGGGTCATGAAACAGTGCATCATATTCCAGATAATGCTCGGGTGTATATACATAACAGTGGGGTAGTAACTAACAAGAGGTGGACCTAGAGAAGAAAGTGACAAAAATAGCAACTAGATACAATTTTTTAGTAGCACATATTGTTATAGAATAAAAAGAGAAAAGTACAATGGGTTGGGATATTCACGTGGAAATTGCAGTAATATGAGTGCTTTTTCTATACTTTTTATTCTATTATTATCACTTAGATTAGTGTGAAAAAGGAGGATGGCCAGGGCAGGCTTTCTTGTAGATGAAACAATGAAACTTACAGCATGATGACTTTTTAAGGTTTTACTGGTAGAGACAAATTTCAGTGTATAAACACCAACAAAATAATCCGATTAAAAGAGGAGACAAGAGGATTATAACTCAGTTGGTTAAAAAATTTCATATTTGTACTCGAAGTCTCAAAATTCGATTAAATTTTTGAAAAGCAGAATCCAACAAACCAAAAGGGTTTCTCATGATCATGCACTTTTCAATCAAGAAACAGAAATCTAACATTTTCTTTAACAAAATAATTAGATCAAAGTTTGTTGATGCACAAAATCAGCGAGGACTTTGGTACAACAGAAAGTGTCAGGTTTTGTGACCTTCGCTTGGTTGCTTCGGTCACTAGCGAGGATAGGTATATAAATGAATAGAGACAGAGAAGCAAACACAAGATATACGTGGTTCACCCAGATTGGCTACGTCCACGGAGTAGAGGAGTTCTCATTAATTGTGAAGGGTTTACACAAATACATTGGTTCAAGCTCTCCTTTTGTGAATTCTAGTGAGTAGTTTAGTACAAAATGACATTAGAGATTATTGTGGGAGAATGATCCCTATTTATAGAAGAGAGTTTCTAGTTTTGTTCTGACATTGACACGTGTCATGTTGTGATTGGCTTCTGATGTTGACACGTGTCGCGCTGTGATTGGCTTCGGATGTCGACACGTGTCGCATTGTGATTGGCCTCCTGGTTGAAGGGAAGCTCTTCTGGATCCTTGACGGTATAACGTTGACCGGTGCTAAGTAGTTTCGGGATTGGTCAAGTATGGTACAAACAGTGCTCCCCTAAGTTCCCGAGTGAGGGAGGCTCCTCGGTTGGGGACTTGCAAGATCCAAGCCGCTGAGTAATCGCGAAACTTCTAAGTACCGAGGTGTGGTATCGTCTTCACTTGCCTTATCTTTCTCATAGGTAGATGTGACATCTTCTCTGGAAGTACGCTTCCTCCATTCAGGGGTGGTGTCTTCAACCGGTGGAGATGCACAAGGTAATGTATCAATTTCACCTGAAGCTTACTTGTAGTTTCGGGCTTGGCCAAGTGCGATACAAACCCTATAGTAGGAGTCCCTCAAGTCGCCGAGCTAGGAGATCTGTCGAAGGAGGTAACCGACAAGGTAAGCAGTCAGGCTTCCAAGCAAGCAACCCAGGATCGGAGGTTCGACTTCGGCTTCCGGTTGATTGTTCTCATTCTCCTTGTCTCTCATTCAGCTGTCAGGATAAGGAGAAGCAGATGGAGAAGAGATGATATGAGGTACTTTTGCTTTTGAAGAAGTAACTTTCCACAGGCTTATTCTTGAACTGTGTTGGAGGGTTTTCTAGTCTCCTCCAAAGGACTTTCCACAGACTTAATCTTGAACTGAATCCGATTCAAGGTGGCGGACACTTGATCTTGAATTGGGCTTTTGATATCTTCAAGGGTCGTTGGTGACATGATCTTTAAGGATTTGATTCAAGGGTGATGAATCAACATGTGCAGTTCACGACGCCTTAGTGAGTCGACTCAAGAATTTGAGGGTCAAAACAAGTCCATCAAATCTAGAGTATGATCGACCTTGATGATATGGGATACTCTTGCTGTTGACAAAGTAATGAATGTGGTATGGCGAGGTTTTGCTCTTCGGCGGCGGTGCTAGTGAAAGGTTGTTGAAGCTCCTCGTGTTGTAGCGATCTGTTTTAGCTCATCGTTGAACCTTCTGCTTCAATCTTTTGCCTGGCAGAAGTGGTGTGTACCCTTTGCATTTAAATGGTCCTTCAGAACATTCCTTCCTAGTGACTCATCCACGTTTGGCAGCTTCAGTGTAAAGAGCCAATATCTGATCAACTGTCATGAGGTATTTACCGGTGGAATTCGTGACCTTGACAGCAGTTGCGGATGAGTACTCGAGAGCAATGTTAAGTAAGTAACCGGGCAAAGGTCTCAGGCAGTCAGTTCCCGATTGGAGGTTTGATTTCAGGTTCCGACTGACTGCTCTCTTTCTCCTTGTCCTGCAGGTGTGGACAAGGACAAAGACAATGACAGGGAGAAAGCATGATATGGGATACTCTTGCTTTCGACCCTGATGATATGAGATACTCTTGTTCTTGGTGTGGCTTATTTGCTGAGGTATTATCGGGGGGAAATAAAGCTGAGTATTTCGAGAAGTTATGTTGAGGGTGCCTTCTCGAATGCGAGAAAGAGTTGAGCATTTTTGCAGGTTTGCTTGTCCTTAGAGGAGGGAGGTCGACGTATATAGGGATTTCCCAATAGCAAGTAGTAATGCTATTCCTTTACCCTTCTTGGTCACAGCAATGTAGTGGGAGCTGTCAGCTTCACGTGCTTTAACTTTGTCAGAGCACTTTGAAAAAGTGGTATGTTGTATCTGGAAAGCTGATGTTGCGTGTGAAGATTACAGACAAGCTTTATCTAAGGAGATCTGGTTCTCGAAGTTCTGAGGGCTGTGCCTATTCGGTTTTCAAGAAAGTAATCCCGTTGGGAGTCTGGCCCTCGAGATTCGGAAAGCGGTGCCGCTTCGGCTTTTAAGAAAGTAATTATGTTGGGAGTCTTTTCTCGAACGTGAGTAAAGGTTGGACGTTCTTGCCCACCTGTCTTGCCGCAAAACACGGAGGTCGACACACATAGGGACTTTCCAGTTGTCAAGCAGTGATGTTGTTCCTTTACCCCTGTGGGTAATAGTAGGGTAGCTGGAACTTCGAAGTTTTCGTGCCTAAACTTTGTCAGAGATTTTTGACAAAGTTATATGTGGTACCCGAGGAGTTGATGGTGCATGTGGAGAGTGGTGATTGAACAGTAAGATTCACGTGCTTTCTACTTCACCAGAAATCTTCGACAGATTGCCCGTAATTTCCGCAAAGCTGAGTGTGCATGTGACAGGTGCTGACGAGGCTGAAAAAGCAGGTGCTTCTTCGATTTCTGAGATCGGCCCTCGTGATCTCTGAGCAGCCCAGCTTTTGAGAAAGGAAGTGCCTCTTCGATTTTTGAGATCAGCCCTCGTGGTCTCTGAGCAGCCCAGCTTTTGAGAAAGCAAACGCCTCTTCGATTTCTGAAGCTCCGTCGAATGCAGATTTTTATAGAGGCTGGCATTAAGTTCCACATCATACTTGAATCTCCACCAGTAGAAGCTCCATACTTGCACTTCTAAGAACTTGATTTGTCCGACCTCTTCTTTTTCTCCACACCTTCGAATATGTCTTGCCCTTCTGACCGTCGCCTTAACTTGAATGTCGGGGAAGATAGTGACCTATCTTCTCCAACCAACATTTGGCAGCCGTCATTCGTATCCCCAAACGGTCCTCTTACAGTTGGGGATTCCATGATGATGAATGATACAACCGCTTCGGTGGTGGCCAGAAATCTTCTCACTCCTAGAGACACTAGAATACTTTCCAGGCGATCCGACGAACTCGCTGTTCAGGACTCTCTAGCCTACAGCGTCCGATGTGTAGGCTCAGTATCAAACATGGGCCAGCGCCTTCTTGTTCGATCTCGTCAGGTTGAGTCGTTGATGGCTGAAGTGGCTAGTCTTCGGCAAGAGGTCAGAGTGCTTAGGCATGAGAATAAGGAGTTGCACATGCTCGCAACTAATTACTCAACAAGCATGAAGAGAAAGCTTGATCAGCTGCAGGAGTCCGAAGTGCGGATTCAGAGTGATCATCAGAGGTTTGTGGCGTTACTCCAGAGGCAACTTCTGCCTTCGTCCTCTGGAGCTTCACCAAGTGTTGAGGCTCCGGATAATCAATCTCTGGTGCTTCGTCTTTCTGGGGCTCTCCCGATTGCTGAGACTTCCTCTGAGCAACCTTTGTGAAGGCTCCCTCTTGTTTGTTTATTTTGACTCATGTGTATGTACATATTTGTAGCTTATCGGAAATATTAATAAATAAGCTTGCTTCATTTCAACGTATTGTGTTAAATACACCAAAGTCTTCTTCAGAAAGTTCTCTGAATTTTTTCTTTTGTTGAGGCATGTATTTTAAGGTAGTGTTCCCTTAATTTCCCGAGTGAGGAAAACTTCTCGGTTGGAGACTTGAAAAATTCAAGTCACTGAGTGGTTGTGAGACTTCCGAGTATCAAGGTGCAGTAGCATATGGTGGGAGTCCCCCAAGTCTTCAGGCGAGGAGAGTTGCCGAATGAGGTGTCTTGCTTGCTACTAATTTGTCAAAGTAACGAAGCCTTGTTTTGATGTCACACCTTCATATATGCCTTATCTAAAAATATTTCCAACTTTTGTGTGTTTGATGCTGCATGCTATTGACTAGACAATATCAAGTGCAATTAGTAGCTTTTATCTCTTTTTCACCTTTTCTTTGGTGGAATTGCTTTTCGTTTCCACTAATCAGCCTGAGTGGATGCAAGATAACACCATTCTCTATAGCTCAGATTGCAAAGTCGTCTTCATGAAAGTTGTTCCTTATCTTTTGAACTACAACATATCCAAATTTGAGATCCATCAGAGTAGTACAACTTCAGAAATTCAGGTATGATGAGTAACTGTTCATCAATTTTCTGTTAACCCGTCCGACTTGTTGTGAACTTCAAAACTCCATTTTCTCTTGTTCAGCTCAACATATTTTCTTCATCGAAGTTGTTCCTCACCTTGTGAACTACAACATATCCAAATTTGGGATCCATCGGAGCAGTACAAATCCAGAAATTCAGGTATGATGTGTAACTGTTCATCAATTTTCTGTTAACCTGTCAGACTTGTTGTGAGCTTCGAAATTCCATTTTATCTTGTTCAGATCAACATACTTTCTTCATAGAAGTTGTTCCTCATCATCTCTTGCATGACATATCAAAAATTCAGAATGAACTAACGGTTAAATACTTCCAGATCTTCGAAACATCACAGCAGCTTTTGAATTTGCGGGAATCCGACTGTCATGTTTGGAGCTTCAACACTTTAATTTCCGTTGCTCGAACAGAAATGATTCCTTCTTGAAAGTTGTTCATTGGCTCAAGAACTATAAAGTGTCCGAAATTCAGCTCCACTGGAGAAGAGCAGAGCTAGCAGAAATTTGAGGCGGAAGAGGAAGAGAAGGAAAGAGGTTGCTTGGGTTGGATTTCTAGTTAACTTGGGACTTTGGCTTGTTGTTTGATGTATTATAATATGTTTGGAAACATATATATAATTGTTTGTTTGTTTATGACAGGGATGTTGTGGGTGTAGAACAAAACAAATGTTTGCGTTGACCCCTGTGTTTTTGTACAAGTTTAAGGGAATCTTGGTTTTGTGAACAAATTTTGTTTATTTGCCACGAGGTTTTGTGTTTGGAAAATAGTTTAATAGGTAAGGTTTATTGACTATAGATTTTTGTTTGGGTATATAGCTTGACTAGTTGAAGCTATTTTTAGGCCATAAAACTTGGATTAGCTTCGCACTATCTTGATGAAGAGTGTGTGAAGCTTTTATATTTTTTGGTGTTGAAATTTTGTTTTGTAGGTGAAGCTTTGGGGTTGAAGCTTTATAGGTGAATCTTTGGGGTTGAAGCTTTATAGGTGAAGCTTTGGGGTTGAAGCTTTGGGGTTGAAGCTTTATAGGTGAAGCTTTGGTGTTGAAGCTTTATAGGTGGAGCTTTGGGGTTGAAGCTTTATAGGTGAAGCTTTGGGGTTGAAGCTTTATAGGTGAAGCTTTGGGGTTGAAGCTTTATAGGTGAAGCTTTGGTGTTGAAGCTTTATAGGTGGAGCTTTGGGGTTGAAGCTTTATAGGTGAAGCTTTGGGGTTGAAGCTTTATAGGTGAAGCTTTTGGTGGCACCATAAATTGATTGTGCTTCGCACTATCTTGATGAAGATAGTGCGAAGCTTTGGAGATTGATATTTGTCCTCCATTGATGAAGCTTTTGTTGGCACCATAAATTGATTGTGCTTCGCACTATCTTGATGAAGATAGTGCGAAGTTTTGGAGATTGATGTTTGTCCTCCGTTGATGAAGCTTTTGTTGGCACCATAAATTGATTATGTTTCGCACTATCTTGATGAAGATAGTGCGAAGCTTTGGAGATTGATGTTTGTCCTCCGTTGATGAAGCTTTTGTTGGCACCATAAATTGATTGTGCTTCGCACTATCTTGATGAAGATAGTGCGAAGCTTTGGAGATTGATGTTTGTCCTCCGTTGATGAAGCTTTTGTTGGCACCATAAATTGATTGTGCTTCGCACTATCTTGATGAAGATAGTGCGAAGCTTTGGAGATTGATGTTTGTCCTCCGTTGATGAAGCTTTTGTTGGCACCATAAATTGATTGTGCTTCGCACTATCTTGATGAAGATAGTGCGAAGCTTTGGAGATTGATGTTTGTCCTCCGTTGATGAAGCTTTTGTGTTCCCCCTTCCTTATTTTTTTATTTTATTTTTTTATTTTTTAAGGGGGAACAGAAACATTTGAAATTTGAAATTCCTAGTGTTAGAAGTTTGAAGATTTTCCATGTGGGGTTTTCTCATGGTTTGAATTTGAATTTTGAATGTTAAAAACCATGTTGAACTATATATAAGAAGGATAAGTTTCCATTCTTTACCTTACCTTCATTTGTTCATCTTGTAGTGATTTTTGAAGACAGAGTGCTCTTTACTTGAGAGGGATTCTGGCATTGCTTTGCTGCACCATCTTCAGGTTGGTAGTCTTCTCCACTAGATCGGATGTTTTCATTCTTGTTGGATTGTTTGAGTGTTCATGTAATTTGTTTGGAATATAATGAACTGGTTGAGCTTTTCTTCATGCCCTATGAGCTTCCTTATGTTTTGATCCTTCATGTAGTGATAGAGTTTGTTTCTGTTTGTTGTAGATGTCGGAGTCTGGAAGTCTTAGTGATAAGGGCTCCCCTAGCTCTAGCTCTAGGTTTGAGCCTGCAATGTCAGGGTCTTCATGGCCTTTGTTAGAGTCTGGTACGAAAGAAACGTTGGATGATCCTCACAATTGTCAAACCTTAGCCAATATTGGTTCTTCTTCCATGCTAGTGGGTGAGGGGGTTTGTGACGCCATACCCATATTTCGTTCTGATCCTCACAATTGTCAAAACTTAGCCAATATTGGTTCTTCCTCCATGCTAGTGGGTGAGGGGGTTGTTTGTGATGCCATACCCATATTTCGCTCTGAGTTCACAGCGGACCATTTAGAAAATAACTTGTTAGATAGCGAAAAGCAGCTTGAGGCCCTAAGACGATCATGTAGTATCCCCCGTAGTGTAGGGATACGTTTGGTGCGTTGTGAAGAATTGCCTTCTGAGCCGCCCAAGGGTCATGTTATGTTCTATACCCAGACATTAGTGACCTTGGGGGTAAGTTTACCTTTGCATCCGTGGTTGCAACAGATGCTGTCTTTTATTGGTTATGCACCTGGACAACTCAACCCTGGTTTCTGGGATACCTTGATCGGGTTTTATATTATTTGGATGGAGTGTGGATTAGGTGAGCCTTCCTTCCATCAGTGGCGCTACTGTTATAAGATGCGCCCGGTGAAGGCATGTACTGGTTATGCCGAATGTGCATGTCGAAGCGAGAGAGAGCGTGTTGTCTTTGATAAGAGAAAGGCGTATTGCACATGGAAGAAACGTTGGTGCTTTCTTTATAATGATTGGGAGCATGCTAAGGGTGTCACGCCTGAGCGACGTGTTCCTACTCACTTCCAGACTGTAGGTTGTAATGTATCCATTTTCTCATTTTTTGCTATTGTTGTAATTTTCTCTTGCTTCTAAGATTTTTCTTCATGCAGTGACACGAGGCACCATCAAACTCTTCGGACAGGAGCTAGCTGATGTAGAGAAAGTGCTGAGGGTGCCCAAAGAAGATAGACACTTGGGTAAGCTACGACCCTTGTTTCGAAAGTACGGTTTCCAGCCCTTAGTTTCCGAGTGCCAAAGACGAGCAAGTAAGTTGTATCCTTCACTTGATCCTTGTTCCTCCCTCTTTTTTTTTTTATATAATGTGGTATTCCTTACTTTGATTTTCCTTGTTCAGTGGAGAAGGTGGGCAAGAAAGTGGAGACTAGCACCAAGAAAAGGAGAGTGCCCATGTTAGTACCGTCAGAAGATATCCTGTTTCACAAAGAAGCTCGCAAGCACCGAGTGAGGCCAATCATTAAAACTAAGTCTCGAGAAGAAGTCCTCAAGGTTGCTGCCTCGAAGAAAGCTGAAGCTGAGGCCATTGGATGTGCTGCTGCCATAGTTGCCGGGGAAGATAGGCGATTGTTGCCTCCTCTTCCTACTATCAATCCTATCTTTCCTCCAGTTAGGGAGCACATTGGGCAGAAAGGTGATCCTAGTTCTAGCAGCGAAGGTAAAGATAAGGAAGATGTTGGCAATGTCCCTTGGAAGGATTTGAAGGTTGCCATGCGGCCAAAGGACTTTGGGTATATCAACAATTGCTTGGCAGGGCGTCGATTTACTTTCGATGAGCTCGGAGAGCCCTTAGCTAAAGATGAATCGGATTGCGACCGGATGTTGAAGCTGTCTTCATATGTGAGTGTTACTTTGTCATTTCCTTGTTTTCTCCTCTTTATTAGCATTATTTTAGTAGCGATGATCATCTTGTCATGCAGGTCATGGCTGAGTATCACGACAGACTGCGAGAGGCTGAGCGGTGCAAGGTGAAATTGAAAGAGAATAAGCAGCTTGTGAATGATGCCAGGAAGACGAGCAAAGCTTTGGCTGAGGCCATCCAAGTCAAGGATCAACATTTTGAGAGTTTGAAGAGGCGGAATGGTGAGAACTTGAGACTCAAGGTACAGTTGGAGGCGACTAAGAAACAGTTGGAGACAACTACGCTCGAGGTTTCCAAAGTTAAAGGGGAGTTGGATAGTGCCTTGGTTGAGGTTTCTGAGCTGAAGAGTAGTATCCCGACTGAGAAGGAAGCTGCCGTGAAGGAGTTCTTGGGTTCCCAGGCCTTTCTCCATGTCCTTAGACCTCGCTGTATCAGGGAAGTTCACTTTGAAAAAAGGAAGTGGATGGCTGTCCTTGATCGTTATGATGATGGAAGCGTTCTTCGAAAATACCGTGAAGAAATAGATGAGCATCATCGAAAAGGTGAAACCTTCGACCTTGCAGTTTACTCTAGCAGTGAAGATGAGTCTGGCGATGAGGCTAGTGCTGATGAGCAGAGTCATCCGGGTGATGATGAGTTTGGAGATGCAGAAAATGGCGGTAGGACTCAGAGTGATATGATCAGGGGTTCAACCTCAGATGAGGATGACTAGAAGTGCTTTCACTTTCTGCATGTACTCTATCTGCACTAGTTTGTTGTTTGTATGGCATGTGCCATATTATAAGCCTGAGAGTTTTTTTTGTTTTGCATGTTTATGAGTGTTTGCATTATCAAGCAAGTGTTTGTATTATCAAGCTTCAAGTGTTTGCCCTATCATTGATGAATGTTTGGCTATGTTTGCATAGATCCCTTGTATAGTCGTGTTGACACATACTTAGATTTTATTTTGTATTGGAAACATTTGCGTTGAAGCTTCAACACTTGAGTGTTTCATTGCTCAGAATGTAAAAGAGTTTAGGGCCGAGTTGGCTAAATCACCTCTTTATTGAATTCATACCAAATGGTTTTTGTTACATAGGATGCCGAACGGCTGTAGCTTAACACTTGTACAATGTGAGTCTATTTGTAATAGTACTTCAAGTGGTCAGCATTCCATGGATGGCCAAGGGTCTTGCCGTCGGAGCTTCTGAGCTTGTAGGAGCCAGGGCGGCTGATGCCGACGACCTCGAACGGTCCATCCCAGTTAGGACTAAGTGTTCCTTCACTCGGGACTCTATCACAGAGTAATCTTTTCTTCAGTACCCAGTCTCCCACTTTGAAAGAGCGAGGTTTGACCCTTGAGTCGTAGTAGTTGGAGACGCGCTGCTTGTAGGCAACATTCCTCAGGTGAGCCTGATTTCTGTGTTCTTCAACTAGATCCAGGTTGAGAGTGAGTTGTTTGTCGTTCTCACTCTGCATGTAGTTCTGGGTTCGGTATGTTGCTTGTTCAAGCTCAACCGGGACAACTGCTTCTGTACCAAAAGCGAGTGAGAATGGAGTTTCTCCTGTGGAAGTCCGATATGAAGTGCGGTATGACCAAAGAACTTGGGGTATGAATTCTGGCCAACAACCTTTAGCTTTGTCCAAGCTAGTTTTCAGAGTGCGCTTGATTATTTTGTTAACGGCCTCGACTTGTCCATTAGATTGGGGATGGGCTGGAGAGGCAAAACATAAGTTGATGTTGAACTTAGAGCAAAACATCTTGAACTTCTTGTTGTCGAACTGCCGCCCATTGTCCGTGACTATCGCATTGGGGATGCCGAATCTGCAGAGGATGTTCTTCCATACGAAGTCTTCTATTTTTGCCTCCGTAATGGTTGCCAGGGGTTCTACTTCAGCCCATTTTGTGAAGTAGTCAACTGCAACGATTGCATAGCGGACCTTGCCCTTCCCTGCGGGCATTGGGCCGATCAAATCAAGTCCCCATTGGGCGAAGGGCCAAGGGCTGATCATAGGAGTGAGCGGCTCGGGAGGGGAGTGAGGGATAGTTGCGTATCGTTGACACTTATCACATGAGCGAGATATTCTGATGGCATCTTGGTGGAGTGTTGGCCAATAGTATCCTTGGCGAAAAGTCTTGTGTGCTAGGGATCGAGACCCAGCATGATCTCCACAGACTCCTTCATGTATTTCCCGTAGGACAATTTCCGCCTCCACAGGTGTAAGGCATCTTAGGTATGGCAGGGTAAAACCGCGCTTGTAGAGCTGGTCATTAATGATCAGGTAGCGGGCAGACTTGTATCGAATCTGCTTAGCTTGGACTTTGTCATTTGGGAGGGTGCCATGAGCAAGGAATTTATAAATTGGGGTGATCCAACTATCTCCTTGTTGTAAATTGCACACTTCCGCGACCATGGTGCTTGGTGCTGCCAACAATTCGACATGAATTTTTCTCCCAATCTTGTCTTCCACTGCCGAGGCGAGGCGAGCCAAAGCGTCTGCATGACTGTTTGCCGCTCGAGGAACTTGGGTGATCTGGTAGTGGAAGTGCTTGAGCAAAAGTCGCGTTTGCGCGAGATATGCCGCCATGGAGCTATCCTTAGCATCAAAGTTGTTCGTGACCTGGTTGACCACTAATTGGGAGTCACTGAAGATATCAATTTGTTTAACCCCAAGGTGCTTGGCCAAACGTAAGCCTGCTAGAAGGGCTTCGTATTCGGCCTCGTTATTCGATGCCTTGAATTTGAAACGAAGAGCGTATTCCATCGCCACTTTGTCGGGGGTAGTGAGGACTAATCCTGCTCCGCAGCCCTGTTGGTTGGATGAGCCATCAACATACAGACTCCATGTTGGGGTTGTTGATTCTATCTTCTGAGCTTCCGATGGTAGTGAAGCTACTGCTTCAGGTGTAGAAGCAATGTCAACAGGATATGTGAAGTCGGCGATGAAATCTGCTACTGCTTGACCCTTTTCGGCTGGTTTTGGTTGGTAGGAGATGTCAAACTCACCCAATGCTATCGCCCATTTGATCATTCGCCCATACGTGTCAGGACTCTGGAGTATCTGTCGAAGAGGGTGATTGGTAAGCACGATGATGGCGTGTGCTTGGAAATAAGGGCGAAGTTTTCGAGCAGACATGACCAATGCTAGAGCTAATTTCTCAATGTTGGAGTATCGTGTCTCCGCATCTTGTAGGGCCTTGCTAGCGTAGTAGACGGGCCGTTCGACACCACTGTCCTTTCGAATAAGAACAGAACTGACTGCTGAAGCCGAAACCGATAGATAGATAATGAGAGTGTCACCAACTTCTGGTTTGGAGAGCAGAGGGGCTTTACTCATGTACTCTTTGAGGTTCCTGAATGCCTCGGCACATTCCTCCGTCCATGTAATGTACTTCTTATTTCCCTTGAGTGCTTTGAAGAAAGGAGCACATCTGTCTGTGGCCTTAGAGATGAATCTGGTTAAGGCTGCCACCTTGCCAGTAAGGTTTTGGATGTCTTTTGAAGTTACTGGCTCTTTCATGTTGAGGATTGCTTTGATCTTTTCAGGGTTAGCTTCAATGCCTCGTTGGCTAATCATGAAGCCTAAGAATTTGCCAGAGCCCACGCCGAAGGCACATTTGTTGGGGTTCAACCTCATTCGATACCTCTTTAGAATGGTGAAAGTTTCAGATAGGTTGGTGATGTGTTGGTCAGCATGTTTGCTCTTGACTAGCATATCATCAACGTAAACTTCCATGCTCTTCCCAATCTGTTCGGCGAACATTGAATTGACCAGTCTCTGATAAGTTGCTCCTGCATTCTTTAGGCCGAAAGGCATGACTTTATAGCAATATAGTCCCCTGTCAGTAGTGAAGGCTGTATGCTCTTGGTCTGAGGGGTTCATGAGGATTTGGTTGTATCCTGAATAAGCGTCCATGAAGCTCAAGAGCTCACACCCTGCCGTAGAGTCTATAAGTCTATCAATGAGAGGAAGAGGGAAACTATCCTTCGGGCATCCTTTGTTTAGGTCGGTGTAGTCGACACACATTCTCCACAAGACCTTTTGAAGCAGGAGACTTTCCTTGGTCGGATTTTTCTTAACAATGACAACATTTGCTACCCATGTTGGGTAATTGACTTCACGGACGAAACCTATGTCCTTGAGTTTTTCAACTTCTGCTTTCATCGCCTCGTATCGTTCAACATCATAAGATCTTCGCTTCTGTTTTACTGGTTTGGTCTTGGGATCAATACTCAAGTGGTGACAGATGATATCGGGAGCGATGCCCGGCATATCTTTATATGACCAAGCGAAGACCTCGGCGTTCTCTTGCAAAAATAAGATCAACGACAGCCGCATAGGTGGTGACAAAGTGGTGCCAATCTTCACCATGCGATCTGGGTGGTCTTTGGAGATAGAGACATTCTCTAACTCTTCAGCGGGTTGTGCTTGTTGGGTGAAGGAATCATCTCGAGGGTCATCAGGTTGACTGTTGCCATCATGAAGATCCGAGTTAGCTTCATCTGGACTGGTCTTTACTACCTGGTTATGTATAGAGAGGGTCTCCCTGGGGACAGGCAGGTGTTGTTGCTTAACTGAAGTGTTGTAACATGATCGAGCACTAAGTTGATCTCCCCTGATGTATCCATTGCCGAAAGAGGTTGGAAACTTCATCAACAACATATGCGTGGATACCATGGCCTTGAGATCATTGATGCCTGTGCGTCCAAAGATGACATTGTATGCCGTCGGGCAATTGACCACTAGGAAGTTAGTGGTAATAGTAGCTGTGTAGGGGCCTGTACCAATGGTGAAGGGTAAGTGTATACTCCCTAAAGGTTGTACGATATCGCCAGAAAAACTTATCAGAGGAGAAATCGAGCGATCGAGCAAGTGTTCAGCTACATTAAGTGCCTTGAAAGCTTCAGCAAACATGATATTGACTGAAGCACCTGTGTCTATCAGGATTCGTTTCACATCAAAATTTGCTATGTGAGCCTCCACAATCAACGGGTCGTTGTGAGGGTAGATGATACCTCTTTCTTCCTCAGGGTAGAAACATATTGGATCCCAGTTAGGCTTTTGATACTTGCCTCCCCTGATGTCTTCCACGTGAAACACTTGATGGCCAGGTTTCAAAGTTCGTTCACTGTTTTTCATGGCCCTATTGGAAGATTTAGACATGGGTGTGCCGCCGCTTATGGAATATATCACATTCACCTGGCGTTGGTTACGGTTATCCCTTGGAGGGTGAAGGAGGAACTGATCAATTTTTCCCTCACGTGCCAAAGCTTCAATATGATCACGGAGGATGATGCACTTCTCGCTATCATGGCCATTATACTCGTGGTAGCAACAAAACATGCCCGTGTTCTTCGTGGACTTGTAATCTGGCTGTCTTGGCTTTGGCTTTGGTATCAGGTGAGCTATACTGGGGTAGATGGCCGCGCATGTAGCGTTCAAAGATGTGTATGTCTCATACCTCGGGGTAGGACCCGTCTTAACACGTGATTGTCCCACCGCGTTGACTGCCTGGGGACGGGCGTTATTGTGACGATATCCTGAGTTATCGCGATATTGCCCTTTATTCTTTTTATTAAAATGAGATTGGTGAGGATGGAAATCTTTCCTTTTGCCTTGGGATTGATATGTCTGCTGACTTGGCGAAGCATTAAATGAGGCAGGGGGGTGTGGTGCTACCGTTTGGAAGGTTGAGGTCTTCTCATTTGGTTGGATCTGGTCTCCATTCCCTACTTGCTGATAAGGGGTGACTGTAGGTGGTTTCCCTTGATATGTCCTTGCCTCGGCGGAAGCATGGTTGTAAGCTTGTGCCATCACCTCAGAGTAAGTCTTCCAAGTGTTGGCATTGATCATGTACTTGAAGAAACAGTCACGTAAGCCTGCCGTGAAGGCTTTGAGGGCTGTCTTGTCATCTGCCTCAGCGCAGCGAGAATACTCATGGCTGAAGCGGCCAGCATACTTTCGTAATGACTCGTCCGGCTTCTGACGAATAGTGTACAAATCATCTGCAGAATGCAAGCGATCGGTCTGGAAGATGTGTTGAGAGACAAACAGCTTCCTCAACTCTTCAAATGAGTCTACTGTCTCAGGTGGAAGACGACAATACCAGTTTAAAGCTCCGCCAGAGAGGGTCGAGGCGAAGAGAAGGCACCGTTCTTCGTCGGTGTGTCTCCGGTATACCATGGTGGACTCAAAGAGATTAAGGTGTTCAATCGGGTCTTCCCTTCCGGTATAGAGTTGTAAGTCAAGCTTCTGCTTTGTCTTCGCTTGGAGGGGGGTGTTGAGGATCCTTCTTGTGAGGGGGCCAGGCCTGGGTTGGTTCCAGTCAGGTATCTCAGCTTGACGTTCAGCCTTCAACTTGTTTACTTCCTCCAGGAGTTGTAGGACGAGGGGGTCCTGAGCGGAGCCGTGCACCACTGAAGTTTTCTTCCGTAAGTCCCCATCGCCTCTTGGGGGTAGGAAAGTTTGATCAAGATAGCGTGATTTTTCCTTGGACTCGCCATACTGACTCCTAGAGTGAGTATGTCGGAATATTTCCGAGTCCCCTGTATCTTCATATTCTTCTGGGGACTGTTGCCCATTCCCTAGATTGGATGCTGGCCTGGGTCGTGGAAGAGGACCGAGTCTTTCAGAAACTCTTGGGTCATTAATCTTCGAGCTTATGTGGATGAGATTCTCTCGACGTTGCTTTAGGAAGTCTCGACAATCGCGATAGACGGCTTTTGATCCTTCCACTCCCTCTGTGAAGAGGTGCTTTCCTCTACTTCTTCTGCTTCGGGTTGAAGCGGCTGGGTTGAGAGAAGTCTCATGTTGATCGTCACATTGATGGGTAGCTCGATCCCTGTCAGGGATGTCCGTGTTGGATATCGGTGACCCTCCGCGTTGGGGGGCATTCAGATGATTGTTGACCTCGACAGGGGCGACGAACTTGTGTGTTTGAGCATGCCTAGCCTCGTGAAGCCTCTCGAAAAGCTTTTCATATTGCTCTTGGAGGACCTCGTTCCTCATCACTATCTTGTTGTTCTGAGCTTCTAGCTCATCGACTTTAGCTTGAAGAGTAACTCTATTTCCTTCTTGCTTTCGTTGCTTCATACTAGGTCCAATGGGGGTGTCATTCTGTGTGCTATGGCTTCTTTCGCTCCCCATGTTGGAGAGAGATGCTTGGCCAAAAGAAAGTGTACGAGCGGTGGAAACCAGCTTGACAAAGCTGAAGAGAGTGGGAGTAAGTGTCTTTCCCACAGACGGCGCCAAATGTTGATGCACAAAATCAGCGAGGACTTTGGTACAACAGAAAGTGTCAGGTTTTGTGACCTTCGCTTGGTTGCTTCGGTCACTAGCGAGGATAGGTATATAAATGAATAGAGACAGAGAAGCAAACACAAGATATACGTGGTTCACCCAGATTGGCTACGTCCACGGAGTAGAGGAGTTCTCATTAATTGTGAAGGGTTTACACAAATACATTGGTTCAAGCTCTCCTTTTGTGAATTCTAGTGAGTAGTTTAGTACAAAATGACATTAGAGATTATTGTGGGAGAATGATCCCTATTTATAGAAGAGAGTTTCTAGTTTTGTTCTGACATTGACACGTGTCATGTTGTGATTGGCTTCTGATGTTGACACGTGTCGCGCTGTGATTGGCTTCGGATGTCGACACGTGTCGCATTGTGATTGGCCTCCTGGTTGAAGGGAAGCTCTTCTGGATCCTTGACGGTATAACGTTGACCGGTGCTAAGTAGTTTCGGGATTGGTCAAGTATGGTACAAACAAAGTTCATATAGTTTTATAACATTGGTCATGATATATCCAAAGAATCCAAAGAATAGTGTTTCAATTTTGAATGGTGGTATAATAAAAGAAGTTAAAAGAAAAAAGTTGGTAGTTCACATCAAGTTGACCATTGATCCTATCAATCGTGGAGTGAAGAATCACTAAAAAAAACCTTAACCTTTTTTTTAGTAATGACAATCCACCAAAATTTGTGTTCTTAACCTTTCTTGCTGCTGTTGTTCTTGTTGTTGTTGCTGCTGCTGGTTTGATGCAAACACAAACTTGGTTTCTTTGTGGTGATCATCCTCTGAAGGTGCTGGAAGGTTGAGATCCAAATCCAAATTCAACATGCTTTTCTGCTTCTTCATGGGCAACTGTGGCTGCTGCTGTTGATGTTTATGTTGTTGCTGATGGGATTCAAAGGCGGCTGAGACTGGCAGAGGCGTCAACGACAAGGTTGTGTTGGTGGCTCCAATCGGCGCCCTGTGGCGCCTCATGTGGCCTCCCAAGGCCTGCCCGGACGTGAATTCCGCTCCGCAAATCGAGCACTCGTGGATTTTAGGAGAGGACTTGTTGGAGCTCAAAACCAAACCCCTATTGCTCAAATGCAGAGAAAGTGGAGATGAAGATGTGTTGATGTTGTTTCTGTGGAAAATGTTGTTCTTTAACGATTGCGTGTCTTGATCTTCATCCGACGGGGGCAACAGCCCAATTCCAAGATGTTTATTTTTGTGATCGTCTCCGATATTCGCCTTCAGCTTCTTGTGACTCGCCCTGTGACCCCCTAATGCTTGGAAAGAAGGGAACGTTCTGTTACAAGTCTTGCATTCATACACGTAATACCCTGCCGCCCCTGCCGCCTTGCCTGCGGTGACAGTTGTTGCTTCCAAGAATTTTCGACTAGTTGTAGTAATATGATCGTTGGGGGGTTGGTGGTGGTGATTGGGGGAGGAAGAAGCCGCCCGGGATTGGCCTTGCGCCAAAAGAATTAGGCAGTTTGCCATGTCCTCCTCTTCTGATGTGCTGTCTTGGAATAATTCAGCTGATGTGGTGGGGGACAAGTTGGTACTATTGATGCAATCGTTGTTGTTTTCGCCGCCATCACCCCCTCCACGGCTGGTGCCACCCTCAGGGGACGATGAGTTTGTTGGGATGGCAAAGGGGATTGGGGATTGGGGCCTCAAGCGTTTTGTGCGCTTACCCTTCATAATATTAATGTTGTTGCTGTGTTGTTCCTTGCACCCCAAGATCATGACATCCTCTTGATGATGATGATCAACACCAGCTGCTTCCATGGCTAATTCCCCCTCCTCTACCTTCAAGAGACTTGGAATTATAGCTTAGAAAGAGAGAGAAGAGAGAGAGGAAAAGAGAAAGATTTAATTGGTAGGGAGGAAGCAAGGAGAGGAAGACTGTTATTACAATATATATATATATATATATAGTGAATATTGACATGTTGGAGAGAGTCGCAATTATAAGGCCATGCCCCTATACAACAGTAACTGTGAATTTAGTCTCTCCCATCTTTTGTTGAGTTTCAAAGGTATTTATAAAGGGAAACAATTTATGCGAACCCCTTTTCTTCTCCTATATGTTTCTATTTAGTTTTGTTCCTTAATTCCTTATTGATTTACTCAATCTCACGGTTAGGAAAAAAAACAGAGGTATGCATAAAGAGAAATATAGTATGAAAAAGTCACTTCCGTTTATAAAATTGAAATTGTGTTTAAAAATAAATTAATTGAAAAACCAGCAAAAAAAAGAAGAGGAGGAGTTGTAATTTTAGAGAGTGAGGTTTTAGTAAATGTATGTGGGATAGATAGAGATTAAGGCAAAGAAAGCCAAAAACAAAATCCAGGTATAACGGAAAAGAGAGGCAAATTTAGAGATGAGGAGTGTAAAGCCCCAAAAGAGAAGAGAGGTTGTTAAACGCAAAGTCCGTTTCATGCTCTCTTTCTCACACTTTGCCAACTCATTACTTCTTCACCAATTGCACACACAAAAACAAACAAACCAAAGTTATTGAGGTTGGGGTGCATTTTTGCTCACCACCATGGTAATGCTCATCACCTTGATGAGTTTAAATTTTGAGATTTGTATCTATCCACTACACAAATCTCAAAATTTAAACTCATCCAATAACGGTAAATAGAGTGGTGAGCATCACCATCACTTGAGGTGATGAGCAAAAATATTTCCGTACGTTACCATGCACCCTCATAATCTAACCTACTCTCACCTCCAAAGCGCGTGTTCTTCACCTTCCAATTTCCCAACACACACTATACTAGTAAGTGCCACACCTAGCTAATTAAGCTCTTCACTCCAACAATCAACTTGTACTAGTCCCACAAATTAGGTGCGAAGTCTAAGATTGTAATAAAATACTAATTAATAAGTGCCCTCAACTTGTTGATTGAGATTTAAGGAAGTAGGACTTTTTAAATCACTTACCTACTATACCAAATGTATGTCTTTAGCTTTTCTTTTCAGTTAGATGTTAATTTTAAACTAATTAATTAATATTAAGTAAGTAATCTCAATTCCAAATAAATACATTTAATTGTGTTATATTTTTTCTTTACTTGATAAAGGATAATTTAAAGAGAAAACAAACTTCATTGGCGTACTTGCTTGTTATAACTCATTAAGTTTTTTTTTTGTTTTTTTTATTTTTTATTTTTCTCTTTAATGCATATTTTGTGTGTAGAGAAACCATATCACATGCATGTAACATATCATAGTATGTATGTAATAAGTTAGGAAGACTAAATTGAAATGAAGGAGAATAAGAGTTATAATGTCTTTTTAATTAATGTAAGATTAAGTATTTTACTGATGAAACTTGTATCTGTACTATAATATTTAATGACACATAACGCAAGCATTTAGAATTTAAGTAACTTGTACAAATCTGTTATATATACAAGTCTAAAACGCTTGAATGGAATTCCACATAACATAGTCTTCTCAGTGTTTATTGATCAAAGTTGAAAAAGGGTGGTGGTGGAGCCTAGAGGTTTGTTAGGCGCGTGTGAGTTTACACTACCACACTTACTAACACGTCTTGTTGAAGATACTGCAAAATACAGGCTGCAGCTACACATGTTCATGTGTACATGCTATTTTAGTATGAGAGAGAGAGAGAGAGAGAGAGAGAGAGGGAGAATTGGAATTTACAAAGTGTGTTGAAGGGAAGCAAGCAAAGCAAAGGCAAAGGCTGAAAGGCAAAGCCCCACTACTTTGCCTCGACGATTTGTGTATTGAGATGATGATTGGAGTGCAAGCCTGGAACCACGGAATCTGCGGTGCTCTCACCCCCCCCCCCCCCCCTCTCCCCACTCCCACTTCTCTCAACATTTTACCATCTTTTTTTAATATATAGTTCTTGTATTTTATTCTATAATTTCTATTATCTATTCTTTGTATGACAGTTTATGTTGTCAAGAATTGTCATGCTTGCATGACCTCACATTACATGCAATTCTTGAGTGTCTTCTTACTTAATTTTGTTGGGTTTTGAAAACAAAAACTTGGTTACGCCGGTTTCATACATTGATTTATTATCACGTGATGTGAAAGAAAGACACCGGTGTATGACAATGGCATGTGAGAGTTTTTCTCGCATTTTGGGTCTAAACTTAGCAACTTGTAATTTAACTCTCCTATCTTTAAGGCTTTTCTTTTCCTTTTTTAAGGGAAATTACATCCAACTAAATTTGAATTCCTCTGAATTCATGGCTTCATGATGAACAAAATCTATGGGACAATTAGATGAAACAGAGATCTATGGTACACCATTAAACTCATACTTACAACTCAACCACTAAATATGCATAAGATTAGACTGTATTAGTGATCAATCATGATTCATGAATGGAAATTTCTCAATCACCATTCAAGAAAAATAGGTACATTTTACCTTAAATGCCAATGCATCTCTTGATTTTCGGTGCCATGTAAAAGTTTAACATACCCCCAACTCATCATCACCCATCTTCTTTGTTTCAATTCTTTTGGTTGAGTTTTGAGCATTGTTTAACTCTTCCCTATGTGACGAGGGGTGTTGAAAAGTAATAACATTTAGGTTTATTTTATTGTTGAGTTTTGGGCTTAACCCATTAAAATTAGAGTTTTATTTTCTTGCTTAGTGGGGATTAGAGTTAGTTTATTATAAATAATGATTTGTTATTCAATTGAGAATAAAGGAGGAAAATAAATGTTAGTTTTCAAGTCATTAACTTAATCTAACAAATAATAATGACATTAAAATAAAGGAGGAAAATAAATAAAACAAGATGCCATTTTATTTTCCTCCTTGTCCCTTTCTTTCGATTTCATGGGTTTTGACATGAACAATTCAGGGCACCATGTGCAAGGCAGCGAGTGGGATGTCTCGCAGCTCAATTGTAATTTTCAGTTTATGTGTTTTGTTTAAGATGGAAAAATTTTACCCTTAAATAAAGTATCACCAGTTAGGGGTAGGCTCGTTTGTTTCCCAAACTGCACTTCATGATAAAATTAATGATAAAAATTGATGATAAAATTAATGATAAAAATTGATGATAAAATTAATGATAAAAATTAATGATAAAATTATGGAAGTTTTAACAAAACACTCCCGGTACTGTTCACTTTTTAACGAAAAACCACATTTTTACCTTTAACTGGCACTATTCACTATACCTTTAAAAATGACTTTTAGTTAAAAGAGAAGTTTTTTTGGACTTTTCGTTAGTTTTCCTTAAAATTAATGGAAACTAAACAATGCTGCTAAATATTATTTTCGTTTATTGAACTAAATATTAATTTTAAAACGTAGTAATACGGATAAGTATCTTTGTGAGTATATTATTAGGGACACCATTTGCTTGTAATCAATCAATTCATGTGTGCTGTTGACCCTGCAGTCATATCTTTATATTGGATATCTTTAATTTATGGGACATGCATGTTTCTTAGTTAAATACTAATTTAAGCCCAGTTAGTTCTATGATTATCAAATAATTAATCCTGGACTGCATATTATTCTATGTATAAGGTGATCATCATTGAAGTTCACTTTAAAATGTTGAAATGGAAGGAAATATTATGGTTATTAACAAACCTTATTTTAAAAAGTTAAATAGATTTGAAGTAACTAATTATTAATAAGAAAGAAAAATAAAAATAAACAGAAGATGTTAAAGTGCTGAGGTAATGGATATTGTGTACCAGAATTAATATATAGCTTATCTTTGGGATGAAGATCTCTTCTTAGTGGGGAACTACTTACTTGCGGAAGTTGTTCAAGTTATATATAAAGCGTATGCACTTATGTTAGTACCTTCGACTATCATTATTCTAATACTAGATAATTAAAGCACGCCGTATTCAGTGAAAAAACATTGTTTAATTGAATGACTTAGGTTTTACTCACATAAATGACGAATTCGAAATCAAATTATTACTAGTCCATTACGAGACTGTCAACCTCACCCTTCAATTTCGTTGCCAAAAAAAATATTGTTTAACAACGTATATATAACTAATGTATTTGCAGGGGGATACTTCAAATTAAGTAGCGTAAGGGTTAGAGAAATGCAGAAGGTTGAAATTTAATAAACGTGTTCCAAATCATCATAACTTTTGACCCTTCCCTTTGTAAGTACATGCACAAACATCACCTTTAATTTCACTTTGGCAATTAGATAGGCCAACCCAAGTTATGTATATGGTCAAAATTACCAATACAATAATTGAAATTTAATAAAGTTATTGGTGTATTAATACGACTGCTTATTTCCTTAAGTGCCCCTCCCCTGTACATACATACATACATACATACATACATACATGCATGTAAAATCTACTTTATTAATAGATAATTAATTAACTAAAATATTATTACCATATATATTACGATGCAAAGCATGAAGGTAGATAGGTTTGTTAAGTTGTAATTTATTAATTAATTCTTGACTTGAAGAGTTATCTGGGTGTGGTGAGGATAATATACGTCGTGTCCCGCACGTAAGGTTCCATAAACCAGCCTATAAGACGAAATTTAAATTCAGAGACGGGAGTAGGGTTTTGGTCCTTGCAGAAGTAAAGGATCACTTTATTCTGCCGATCTTGGATTCCTCTCTCTTGTAGCTCAGGCTACCTTCTCATTACTTCATTATTACGTACTACTACAAGACAAGACAACCGCACATAGAATAATAACAAATTCAAACCATATAATATGACATATGGTTCATATAATATTAAACTATGTATATATATGTACATATAATATTAAACTATGTATATATATGTACATATATTATGGTTCTTAGCTAGCTAGCAGCTTGGACTAAGAACTAGCTTGCTAACCGGTATTGAGCAACTATGACAGTGCATAACCGACGTTTCCATTTTTTTATGCCAATATTATTGTATATGCATACTGTCTGTACTACTTCACAAAGTCACCCATGAGAGAGAGAGAGATAGAGAGAGAGAGAGAGAGAGAGAGAGAGAGAGAGAGAGATTGTGTAGCTTCTGAGCCACTCAATGGAACATGTTTGTTGCAACTAAGCAACTCAAAACACCGAAATAATTAAATAGGGTTTCGATGTGTAACAAAGCAGAATGAATGAGAATGTATATCTATCTAATCTAACCATATATCAAGTATTCACAACACAAGTCACAAGGTTTATTTACATAAGTCAATTTAGACAGTAGAAAATATAACATTAAACAATATTGGGATCCACCCCATCATTTTTCTGTGTCAATTATCTATACTGTATCGTATAGAAATTGCAGACACATGTAGTGAGAGGTAGATCTAATCATCTATGTGCTAGAGGCCACTTTTCCCTCAGACTTATGAGTCTCATGCATAATCTGCCATACTTAATTCCACACTATTTACTTACTACAGAACGACATCCTTATTTCCCTCTCCCTCTCATCAGTGACGAATGTGGAGCAAAAAATAATCAAGAAAATTATGGAGGTGACATACTGATTTTTGGATTAAAATGACAAAATTACCCTTGAGGCACACCGGGATTCCCACGCACATGCAACAGACAATAACGGCTCAATCAAGGACGAGTCAAAGGTGATCAAAATGATATTTATTCAAATCCCTCTTATCACTCCTCATCAAATCCTTATTCAAAATGTGACTTCCAAAACTTCCTATTTAATTTGAGATTAATTAATATGTTAATTGAAAGATATTATTTCACATAATATCTTGCAATTATTCTCCAAATACACCATATATGGCCGGCCACTATCAATAGGGTCGGCCACTCCCCTATAAATAACCCTATTATCCCACTAAAATGTTAAGGCATTTGCTACCCACAAACTCCTAAATACATTCTTTTTCAGAATTCTAACTTTGGCATCGGAGATTCTTCTGCCAAAGCCCCTCATTCATTGTGGGTGCGTGAGGCTTTTGGCCTTAATCTTAGGTGTTATTATTTTGCAGGTGCATTTTTGTCAAAGGAGAAGATGGTGGAAATTTGTATCCACAAATTGGTGCTTTCATTGAGAGTTTGATTCACATGCTCGAAGAAGATTCTCGCATTCAAAGTTTCTCATTTCTCATTCATTCGTAAATTTTTTCGTACTTTCTTATTCCTAGAATTTTTTAATTCTTTGAATAGCGGTAAGGGAAAAATACAATGATGAGAACTTCGAAAACCACGACGAACAGAACTTCCTACGTTCAAAGATCCGGATCAAATGATGGAGGACAAGACATAGCCCCACCACAACGATCCACGAGGCTCAACACGATGGCAAGATGAGTAACTTTGCACCACAGAGCACCACCACCATGGCAGGCACAATTACCATCGTGGCAGTGGGGAGTGGGCCAATTCCATGGCAGTAAGCCTACTAAGAGCAGGGAGTAGCTGCTCTAACAGCCCAGGAGGTGGCCCAATCAGCCCACACCACAAGGCAGCCGAGCCAGGCCCATCACGAGTCGACCCAAGCTGCTGCCCCAGTAGCGCAGGCCCAAGGCGCATTATAGACCCGAGCTGCGCTAACAATCCTTTCGGCCTAAGCCGCAGCCCCAACAACGCATATCCAACGCTCTATCAGCGCCGCACCGCACCCACACATAGCTCAACCCACTTCCGCAGCCCGACATGCTTCCGTGGCCCACTTGGTGATCCCGATCAGTTCAAGACCAGTTCAACCATCTTGGTTTTAGATTTCTAGACCGACGATTAAACCGGGGGCATTTTCACCCCAAGTTTCTACAGATTTGACTATCCCAGCTCAAAATTTTGCACACATAGTCCACTACACTTCTACCACCTATGGAGAAATCTACCATCTAAGCTCTTCCATCCCGCATGATGAACAACACTTGTCCCGACAAGTCATAGAGTTGACAAGTGCCCTCGCGCTGCAAACGACCTTGGTGAATCAGCTTTTGCAGCATACCTAGATGTAGTGTGCCCCAGACAAGGTGTCTCGAAACAAGATAAGGGTAGATGAAGAACCTCTTCAACAGCGTCTCGGCAAGCAACCCTTCATCCAACCACGAATAGAGTGTCTGGCAGTGTAGACTTCCGCCTAGGTCCTCGGGATAGCATATACTCTCGTTTTAGCTCGCGGAGGAGCGTGCACTCTCGATTAAGCCCACGGACGAGCATACATTCACGGCTAAGGCCATACTTCGATTATCAACATAGACAATCTTCTAGGTGAAGTGGTCATTCGTGGCTATGTTCGCAAAAAGCATCATCCACCTCATATCGGAGTAAGCAACATAGTGGACAAAAAGAAGCAGTCGCTCAATTTGACTCAAGTTCAACCAGCAGCCTACAAGTAACATGCTCGTCTGCCATGAATATACTACATACATTGTAGTCGCGGCATTGACGAGCCGAGCATAAGGAAGAGCAAATTAGACCAACATGTCATGACCGGGAGCAGTCGGAAGCTCTGCTGCCCCAACAGAGGCAAATTCAAGAAGAAGTTGAGAGACTCCCTACCAAACAATTGCGCGATTTCCAGCATAACGAAGCTACTGACAAGGCGCTTCGATGAGACATGACCAATATAAGCAGGTCACATTTCATTGACAAGATTGTCAAACAAAACCATCCCACATACACTGGCGGATTCAAAGATTACTTTTGTTTCGACAAATGAAGTAACTCAGCCTAATGGCGCGTCGAGGGCAGACGGGTACCAAAATGACACACCAGCCCAACCGCCAAGAACGGGGCAGGTCATGTTTTCATCACTCCAGACCATTCAATACTAGAGCAACACATCACCAGTAGCCGAGCATCGCGGACCTAGTGGACCAATTCCTCCTATTGCGCACAACTTGGCCCAAGCTGACCCACGGCTCCGCACTCATAGACGTGCCTACTTGCCCCACGACTCCCGGCCGCCCTCAATCTGTCACTATGGCTCCTAGCCGTGGTGATCTTGCACCATGGCTCACAACCGTGCCGATCTTACCCTGCGGCTCCTAACCTCGCTGACCAAGCCCACGGTACTTCAAACTTCGAAGCATCCAATGATGGAGTAGAATACGAGGCTTTACTAGCAGCCTCTGCTAGCGAAAGACTTAATGGTGAAGAAGCTTGCAATCCGTTCAGATTCTCAGCTGACCACCAACCCAGCTTCAGAAGAACACATGATGAAACATCTAAGGAATAGTCAAAGGTGATCAAAATGATATTTATTCAAATCCCTCTTATCACTCCTCATCAAATCCTTATTCAAAAGGTAACTCCCAAAACTTCCTATTTAATTTGGGATTAATTACCATGTTAATTGCAAGATATTAGTTCACATAATATCTTGCAATTATTCTCCAAATACACCATATATGACCTCCAAATAGGGCAGTCCACTCTCTTATAAATAGCCCTATTATCCTACTAAAAAGCTAAGCCATTTGATACCCACAAACTCCTAAACACATTATTTTCAGAATTCTAACTTTGGCATCGAAGATTCTTCGGCCAAAGCCCTCCCCCCCCCCAGCAAATTCATCGTGGGCACGTGAGGCTTTTGACATTAATCTTAGGTGTTATTATTTTACAGGTGCATTTTCGTCAAAGAAAAAATGACGGAAATTTGCATCCACAACAACATAAAAGACAATACTACAACAACTAGCTCAACCCCCTTAATGTGTTTTTGCTGAGCTTGTCGACATGATTGATGGAACTAACTAACGTGTTTATTAAGAGATGTGCATCCAATATTCCAGAGTTTGATATTATAAGCAAGGGAAATTTAAGATCAGTTGCGTTGGCGCTCATGGGGGTGATGTATTGATCTTATCACTCTTCTATGAATAATTATTAGTAATAATGTCATTTTATGTTTTTGTTTTGGGATGAGCTAAGATACATACGCCTCGTCTAGTCTTTAATTAGGATTGAATTAGAACGATAACTCATAAAATTCAAAGTATATTAAATGCCAAGATGAACATTTTTTTTTACTAGAAGGGGATTAGATATAAAGAAATTTCTCCCTTATGATCCTCCTATTTTGAGGAGAGATTTTTCTATGTACCGGAAACATGGTTCAGTACCCAATCGTCATAATATACAAGTGATTCGATATTTGAAAAAAATTCCAATCATTTGTAGTATGACATTTAGTGTAACATGCCGTGTTTTTAGTACACTGAAATTTTTCTCTATTTTGAGGGGGTTTGGAAACGACAAGTTTCCTTAAGTAATTCATCTGCTACGTACCAAACAATTTTTTTTTCATGTTTTCCTTCAACATACCTTTGTATTGTGAGTTCAATCCTAAGGATTAAACCAGGCCGTAGTATAATTATTTTTGTCACGGTAATTAATTACATTTGGAGTTGATTATAACTCCTAACATAAATTAACTTCATCTTCAATAGATGTGAGTATCAATATGACATAATAATCCATCAGAACCATACTTGACAGTTGGCACTTCCCTGTGAATTAGCCGTTGTTTTCAATAGCACAGAGAGTACACAAAACCAATACTTTGGAAATAATTTCTTTATTTATTTTGTACATACTTAATTAGCTGTGCTGACTTGTGAGTAAAATTATTTTTCAAAAAAAAAAAGTTTGTGTGAATAATTTAAAAGTATATAATAAATTCAAGAGGAGCCAAAATAATTTGATATGATAAAAGTTTACGAGTTGGTTATGTTTATGTGTATTATACTATGTATAAAATGTGTTTTTTTAAATTGGCATTATATCAACTTGCATTAATCTATATAGACACCAAAGTCATTGTCCAAAAATTGAGTGCTACAATATGAAGTTAGTGTTCACTGTTGATTAAGAGTAGGAAAATAACATCTCCACCATTTTTCAGAATTAACCAAATATTAAATTAGTGTTGAATATGATTTCCTTCTATTTATAATTGCACTCACTCTCTCTTTGCTAGCTAATAGCTATGGGTTACTAACTTGCTACTACATGGGAGTGGTGGTGTGGTAGGTGTGATTTGAATGAAATAGAAAGATTATGACTCAATTAATTTTGATTTAGAAGTTAATTATTCTGCTTTCGAGCGACAACCACTTTTATACTTGTTCACCATACATGACAATGACCAATTCTACGTGCTTACATGTATAACTTTCACTGATCAAGACACGAAAACACTAACAACAAGAAATACTAGAGATGATGAGCTCTATCCCCAAATTAGAGAAACAATTCAAGTAAAAATGTGTGACACGATATTTTCTTAGAAATTAATACAATGAACACCTTTGAGTAAATAATTGCTCTTTTACTCATAGTTATGATCAATGATGATGTAGACATTGAAATTTCGGTGAAATAAATGTTAGCCATCGCATTAAAATTACGTTTGTAAACATTGAAATTTTGGTGAAATAAATGTTGACCATTGCATTAAAACTACAACCTTCATTCACTTCACCTACATCATACACTCACTTCCCATACATCATACACCCAAATTCACCTATAACCTCCACCCAAATTCACCTATAACCTCCACCCAAATTCACCTACAACATCCACCAAAACAAATGGATGGTGGTGATTCATTCTCAAAGCCTATAAATAGGCATCTCCATCAAAGGATCAAGGGAGGATTTTACATACATTCTTTCTACTCCCAAATTGGAAGAGAATTCACATCACACCAAAGCCTTGAAGCCTCGAAACTCTAAAGCTCTCAAGCAAATCCCGAAGAATCAAGAAAGCCCTATTCGTTCTTCGTCAAAATCCTCTTTCAAGATCAAGCCCCAACGGCCCTTGAAGAAACTTCCATTAATTCAAGATCAAGCCCCGACGGCCTTTGAAGAAAGTGTTCATCATTCATCATCCGTTCATCCTAAAGATCAAGCCCCGACGGCCCTTTGGATCAACAACATCAAATCTACCCATCACAAAGATAGAATCAGAGGCTAAATTTGTAGAAGAGATTGTAACCCCTAAATCATTAATACAAATATTATTTTGTACACGTGTTCTTGTCTCGTTCAAAGCAGGAATTCCCGTGTTTACAAATTTGGCACGCCCTGTGGGACAGTCTCTACCTCTCATCTCTATCTTTGAATCCGCAACAAGCACAAATGGCGTCAAAGAAGGCTCAAGTTGTTCTCGCTGCCGATGCAAGAAACAAGAGCGTCATCACGGCAGGGGGCATCACTTCAGGCATCATAACTCGAAGCAAGGCAAAAGCTCTTTCTGCCGCCTCTTCCGCCCCTGCATCAACTCCGCCGAAGGCACAAGAACACCCGAAGCATGAACCGGTGATCACCCTGGCCTCGCTCAGGGCGCCAAGAGAGGAAAGCCAGAGGAAGTACTCTGAATCTTTACTTTCCGATGCCGACTCAAGCGGCGGCATAGCTATGCAAGTCATGGTTACTGGAGCGACTTCAATTGAGGAGCAGCTGGCTCAGATGAATGAAGCGATCGCAAAACTCACAATGACTGTGGAGGACAAAGACCTGCAAATCGCAGCACTCATTAACCAACTAGATGCAAAGCCCGACCGGAAAGTCGAGCAAGGGGATAATCCAGTAAAGAAGGAAAACGACGAGGATGGGGAGCCTCCAGTGGAGAACGTCGAAGAGAAATTGAAGCCAGACCAAGCGGCGACGCTCATGGGATCTCTCTCTATCCAGCAACTGCAAGAGATGATCGCCAACACCATCAAGGCGCAGTATGAAGGAAGCTCACATGACTCCGTACTATACTCAAAGCCCTACTCCAAGAAGATTGACGCTTTGAAGATGCTGAGGGGTTATCAGCCACCAAAGTTCATGCATTTCGATGGAAAGGGGAACCCGAAGCAACATGTCGCCCACTTCATTGAAACCTGCAGCAATGCTGGAACAGAGGGAGACTACCTCTTCAAGCAGTTCATGCGCTCGCTGAAAAGCAACGTCTTTGACTGGTACACCGACCTCGAGCTCGAGTCTATCAACAGTTAGGATCAGCTAGAAATGGAATTCCTCAACTGCTTCTACAGCACACGCCGCACCGTAAGCATGCTGAAGCTGACCAGTACGAAACAGTGGAAGGATGAACCTGTCGTCGACTACATCAATAGATGGCGTTCATTAAGTCTGGATTGCAAAGATCGGCTTTCTGAAACCTATGCAATTGAGATGTGTGTTCAAGGCATGCACTGGGGGTTACATTACATTCTTCAAGGCATAAAACCAAGAACGTTTGAGGAGCTGGCAACTCGTTCCCACGACATGGAGCTGAGTATCGCCAATCACGGAAAGAATGAGCCGATCACCCACTTCAAGAAGGATAAGGTGTTCGCCCCGAGTGTAGACAAAACCGGAAAAAAGCCCGCCAAGGAAACTTTTACCGTCAACACTACCTTCATCAAAACCTCATACGCGCCTATTAAGACCTCCTCTGCGCCTATCAAGATTTCCTCCAAGACCAAGGCAAAGGAGACAAAGAGAAGTGAGCCTCCTCGCACCCAAGACAAGTATAAAAACACCTTGAGAGACTTGGAGCAAAAGACGTACCTTTTTCCTGACTCAGACGTGGATGCAATGTTAGATGACTTGCTGAAAAACAAGGTGATTGAGTTACCAAAGTGCAAGCGCCCTGAAGAAATGAATCGAACGAACGATCCTAGGTACTACAAGTACCATCATATCGTGAGCCATCATGTGGGCAAGTGCTTCGTCCTTAAAGAACTCATTATGAAGCTAGCACAACAAGGGAGAATCGAGCTCGACCTTGAAGACACAGCCGCAACACATACTACTACAGTGGCGTTTGGATCATTCGATCCCGTACCTCTCCAAGCGACACCCAACCATTCCTATCAATGCGCAAGCTACACGACGCCTTCTACACAACCATCGCCAGGGGCAAACGAACAAGATGCACCTACCGATGATGAAGAAAGATGGACATTGGTGACCTACAAAAAAACAAGGAAACCAAAACCACAAGCCACAAGACAAAAGGTGGAACAAGTGAGAAAGCATCGTCGCCGCAACAGTAGGAAGCCCAAAAGAAACGTAAAAGTTGATAAGCCAACGTATGATGGGGAACCTATGGAGCAAGAGCCACGCATTCCTGTCTCCTTGCACGAGTACTTCCCGAATGACTTCTTCCAACAGTGCACTATCGCTGCATGCCACATGGTCGAAGTAGAAATGGAAAAACCTTCAAAAGGCAAAGATATCACCACTGAGGGAGAAAAAACTATCACGCTCGAAGAAGGTCTGCCAATACACTTTAGCATTGAGGAAACGCTATGATTGCCAAAGAAGATGCGAAGAGCATTAACAGCGGTCTTGGAAAGTCCCAATGACCACGAAGTGCAAGAAAGCAAGAACGAAGGCTTGAAGCTTCGGCCACATGAATGTGCCACATGTTGTGCCATCGAGGACGCAATCCATTTCACTGACGAAGACTTGCTGCTAGGATCCAAGCCTCACAACCGTCATCTCTTCGTCTCTGGGTATGTAAGGGAGCACAAAGTCAACCGCATGCTTGTGGATGGTGGATCAGCCATAAACATCATGCCAAAGTAAACAATGACTACAATCGGCATCAAGGTAGACGAACTGTCCCTAAGTCGTCTACTAATCCAAGGTTTTAATCAAGGAGGACAAAGAGCGATTGGCATGATCCGAGTGGAGATGAATATTGGTGAACTCAAGTCAAGCACGATATTCCACGTGATTGATGCAAGAACTTCCTACGGCTTGCTCTTAGGAAGGCCTTGGATCTATGCGAATGGAGTAGTACCGTCCACCCTTCACCAATGCTTGAAATTCTACCGAGAATGAGTGAAGGTGATCTATGGCGACACCAAACCATTCACTGAAGCCGAATCACATTTCGCAGACGCCAAGTTGTACATGGATGAAGACATGGTGCCCGAAGCTTTTCCGAAAGAGATCAAATCCACGGGCAAAGCAACACCTAAAAAGCAGAAATGGCAAGCCATGCCCAAGAAGCAAGAAGGAGAAGTTATGCCATCTTCAAGCAAAAACGATGATGAGCTTGCTAAACCTGCAACAACCAGAGGGAATAGGATGCCCTCAAATGGACCAAACATACCCGTCTTTCGATACATCCCAATGTCGAGAAGAAAGAATGGTCAATCTCCGTTCGAAACTGGAGCAAGTAAAGCCGACGCACAACGGCATATGGATAATGTAAAGTGCTCAAGACGAATGCAGTTTTGCCTCTGACACAGCTAGGCGACACTAAGGTTGCAAGACTACCACAAGGCTTCATAAAAGCTCTACCAAAGAGGGTGGAACCAAGTTTTCTCCCAACCTAGAGGACCGAAGAAGGTTTTGATCCAAACGCCTACAAACTCATGTCGAAAGCTGGGTACGACTTCGCTTCTTCTTCGAATCATGGAAAGAAGGTTTCAAACACCGTTAACAATAAAGAACGTGACCTCACCGAGACTCAAAAGAAGTTGAAGAAGCATGGTTACGGAGTGGACAACAACAAAGCTGGACTTGGCTTCACACCAAATGCACCCGTGAAGATTTCAAGCAAAGCGAAAAATGCTAGCACTCAACACATCAGCGTGAGCATTGAACAAGATCAAGAGGAGCCTAAATCCGCCCATCGGACGTCAGTCTTCGATAGGATGAATCGTTCAAGACCCATAATGTCAGCACTTAATCGCATTGGTGGTCAAAACCGAACCTCCGTTTTCAAGAGGCTCAACATGGCAACACCCCAAGACTCTGCTTTTGAAAGGTTGTCAAAACCTAAGAAGCAAAGCAACACGGTTAGCTCTCCTCCTCGTCGGTCAGCTTTGGGAAGACTTGAAGACAACATGAAGTTTTCTAAAAATAGGGAGACAACGTCAAAGGAAGAAAAGCTCGACAGGCTAGCAGAAAAATGTGATATTCAAAGCTCAATTCCTTCAAGGATGAAGCGCCAAGCAATCTTGGAGGTTGACACAAATGGACCACTGAAAGTAAGAAGGCGCACCATCATCCACACTGGACAATCTTCATGCCAACCAGCCCAAGAGGACGACATTGAAGGGGAGGTCCAAGACATCTTCCCGGTCACGATCCAAAAAGACAAAGGAGATGAAACCCCTAAGGAAGACGTCGATTTTGGTTCTTTTGACTCAAAGTTGTCGCCTCAACAGTTGGGGGCATGCTCTAAGTCAAGCAAGGTTGAAGGAATGACTCATGTCACTTCAAAGAAATTACACGTGAAGCCTACGTCGCATTCACAAATGCACCAGTCGAAAAGGGGGCAAGAAACCATTATTAATACACTTTCAAGCCTGGATGAAGCTGAGATCGACAACATGATCGAAGATGATCTAATTCAAGGGGTCATGGACGCAGGACGGAACTTAAACGTTGCCTTTAAAAAATCAGGGGAACTCCGCGCTTGCATAGATTTTCGTAACTACAACACCCGGAAGGACGACACCGAAGAGGGATTCCAAGATGTCTTCCACATCACAATCCAAGAAAGCAAAGAAGATGAGATCCCCGAAGAAGATGTCACTGTTGCGCTACCGCAACTTGAGGATGGGGGGCAATCCACGGTTGATGATCTCAAGGAGCTCAACTTAGGCACAAAAGATGAGCAGAAACCTATCTTCGTGAGTGCGCTGCTAAGTGCGGACGAGGTAGAGGAGTATTACCAACTATTATCAGAGTACAAAGACGTCTTTGCTTGGACTTACAAGGAAATGCCCGGCCTTGACCCTGTCATCGTTGTGCATCATCTTGCAGTTAAGCCTGAAACGCGACCGATAAAGCAAACTCAAATGCGCTATCGATCCGAGCTCATTCGACAAATCGAGGTAGAGATTGACAAGCTAATCAAAGCAGGCTTCATTCGAGAGGTGCAATACCCCAAGTGGATCTCCAACATCGTCATCGTCCTTAAGAAATATTTCTGGACAAATACGTGTTTGTGTAGACTTCCAGGACCTCAATGACGCTTGCCCAAAAGACGACTTTCCCTTGCCGATCATAGAAATCATGGTGGACGCAACCACTGGACACGAGGCACTGTCATTCATGGACAGCTTTTCTGGATACAATCAAATTCGTATGGCTCTCAAAGATAAGGAACTAATAGCATTCCGCACTCCAAAAAGTATCTACTGCTACAAGGTGATGCCCTTTGGTCTAAAGAACGCTGGAGCCACATATCAGCGAGCAATGCAGAAAATCTTCAATGACATGCTGTACAAAAACGTAGAATGTTATGTGGACGACGTGGTGGTCAAAACAAAGAAAGGATCATATCACTTGAAGGATTTGCGAGTAGTGTTCGAAAGGCTGCGAAAATACAACCTCAAGATGAACCCGTTAAAGTGTGCGTTTGGCGTCACCTCTGGAAAGTTCCTCGGCTTCATTGTCAAGCACCGTGGCATTGAAGTGGACCAATCAAAGATCAATGCCATTCAAAGCATGCCCGAGCCAAGAAACCTGCACGAGCTGAAAAGTCTACAAGGACGACTAGCCTTCATCAGACGCTTCATCTCCAACCTTGCAGGGCGTTGTCAACCGTTCAGTCGACTCATGAAAAATGATGTTCCATTCGTATGGGACGAAGCGTGCCACAATGCTTTTGAAAGCATAAAAAAATATTTATCAAGCCCACCTGTCCTGGGGGCGCCTGTGCCCGGGAAACCACTCATATTGTACATCGCCGCTCAGGAAAGTTCAGTGGGAGCACTCTTGGCACAGGAAAACAAATTCCAGAAAGAATGAGCGATTTACTACCTAAGTCGAACGCTCACCGGCGCTGAGTTGAACTACTCCCCAATAGACTAAATGTGCCTTACCTTGGTGTTTGCCATCCAGAAGCTCAGACATTACATGCATGCTTACACCATCCACTTGGTTGCTAAAGCTGACCTGGTCAAATACGTCATGTCCAAGCCAGTTTTGACAGGGCGACTAGCTAAATGGGCGTTGCTTCTCAATCAATACGAGATCTTCTACGTCCCAGCTAAAGCCGTCAAGGGACAAGCATTAGCAGACTTCCTTGCCGATCATCCAATCCCAGCCGATTGGAAAATCTCAGACGACTTGCCTGACGAGGAGGTATTCTAAATCGACATATTCCCGACATGGACGATGTTCTTCGACGGATCCGCACGAGCAGACGGAGTGGGGGCAGGAGTAGTATTCATATCGCCACAAAGGAAAATACTACCTTATTCATTCCAACTAAGGGAATTATGCTCCAACAACGTCGTTGAGTACCAAGCACTGATCATCGGGCTCCAAATGGCGATCAACATGGAAATCACAACCCTTGAGGTATATGGCGACTCCAAGCTCATAATTAGTCAACTCTTAACTGAATATGAGGTGAGGAAAGATGATCTCGTTCCGTACTTCCGACTGGCAACTCAGTTGCTACAAAAGTTCGAGGCCATAACACTAGAACATGTGCCGATAAATGAAAATCAAATGGCAGACGCTCTCGCCAACCTAGCCTCGAGTATGACACTAGGAGAAGACGAAGCTGCAGACGTGCCAGTTTGCCAAAGATGGGTTATCCCCATCGTCACTGAAATGCTACTAGATGATACAAATGTCATCTCAGTACTTCCAGTCGATGTTGAAGAATGGAGACAACCGTTGATCGACTACTTAGAGCATGGAAAACTTCCAGATGATTCTAGACACCGCTCTGAAATACGTCGACGAGCACCTCGCTTCCTTTACTACAAAGAAACACTATACTGGCGTTCCTTCGAATGAGTACTTCTGAGATGCCTAGGTGAGGAAGAAGCCAATCAAGCCATGGAAGAAGCACACTCAGGCGTATGCGGGGCGCATCAATCTGGACCAAAGCTACATTTCCAGCTCAAAAGAATGGGTTACTACTGGCGAAGCATGGTGAAGGATTGCCTGGAACATGCCAAAAGGTGCCAAGCCTGCCAATTCCACGCCAACTTCATACATCAACCACCTGAACCATTACACCCTACAGCTGCTTCATGGCCATTCGATGCATGGGGATTGGACGTCGTAGGACCAATTACTCCAAAGTCATCTGCAGGAGAAGCTTACATCCTAGCTGCAACATATTACTTCTCCAAGTGGGCTGAAGCCATACCCCTAAGAGAAGTCAAGAAGGAAACCGTTGTTCATTTCATCAAAGAGCATATCATCCACCGATATGGTGTGCCTCGCTACATTATCACTGACAATGGAAAACAGTTCTCCAACCGACTTGTAGACGAGCTCTGTGAGAAATACAAGTTCAAGCAGCACAAGTCTTCCATGTATCATGCTCCGGCCAACGGTCTTGCAGAAGCATTCAACAAAACATTGTGCAACCTTTTAAAGAAGGTGATTGGCCGAACAAAGAGAGACTGGCACGAAAGAATAAGCGAAGCACTTTGGGCATATATGACGACGCATAGGACTCCTACCCAAGCTACCCCTTATTCTCTCGTATATGGCGTGGAAGCTGTTCTACCGCTAGAAAGTCAAATTCCCTCACTAAGGATGGCTATACAAAAAGGCTTGACTGATGAAGAGAATGCAAAGTTGCGCCTTCAAGAGTTGGAAGCACTCGACGAAAGAAGGCTCGAAGCTCAACAACACTTGGAATGCTACCAAGCACGGCTATCCAAGGCATTCAACAAGAAAGTCCGCCCAAGGTCTTTCCAAACTGAAGATCTCGTCCTTGCATTACGAATGCCTATCATCACAACTCACAAGACAAAAAGCAAGTTCACATCAAAGTGGGATGGACCGTACGTAATACAAGAGGTCTACATGAACGGCGCCTACTTAATCATGGCAGAAGACGGCTTGAAGATCGGCCCCATCAATGGCAGATTCTTGAAGCGTTACTACCCCTAAAAGGCGACGACCAAGGCTCTTAGCCTGCATGAGCCTAAACTGCACACGGCACAAAGCTCCTGGCCCGCAAGAGCATAAACTGTGTACGGCAAAATCATCATCAAAATCACCACTAAAATCATTACAAAAAAAAAAAATTATCGCTCATTTGAACTACGTTATGACTTGATCTCTTCTTTAGAAGGGTACGTAGGCAACTTGGAACTTCAAAACTTCGAGTACAGTCTCATCAAAATAAAAAAAAAATAAGGACTTTATTAAAGTCAATTTTATTACAAAGGCAACAAATATTTGTTTGTAAAAATAAAAAAAAATTACAGTATCCTTATTGTAAACAAAATAAAAATAAATAAATGTCATTGGACCTTTCTCTGCTTGGTCTGCGACACCGAGCATCCAGCCTTGGTCTGCGTCACCAAAGTCCAGGACCCGGCCCAGGCCATAGCCCGCAGCAGCATCAGATATCCCTACAACAGTCCACACCGTTTTGAGTTCTTTATAGGGCTTTCTGAAGATCAGCCTATTTGTGCTTGTACAGCCTGGGCCTATGGAATCGCTGGTGGCCGAATCTCCCATGCTTTATCAGCATATAGCTGTCAACATCGCAACCACCAATATAGCAGCCTCCCAACTTGATCTCCACGACTCGATGACCTCTCTGTGCAAGTCCATTCTTCCCTGCGACTTCAAGAGGCGGCGGTTGATTAAGGCGGAGTAGAAGCTTTCGAAGCTGCATTCGGATAGCCTCATGCGGCAGCAGAACCTTTTTCACCTGGGAATGAGCTTGATGGGTCTCAGGCAAAACACGTGGTACCCTCTGTTGCAGCCACAACCGTCATACCCAAGAGGAAACCTCGCCACTAAAGCAACAACCTCCGCTGCCTCGCCCAGCGCCGTCCCTGATCTGAGCAAGCTCATCAATGTCGAGCTTGTCTCGATCTCCTACTGCTTCCAAGGCAAGCCCATGACGATAGATTGACAAGGAGGAACGAGCCCACGACCAAACACAACGGCATCTCTGTCTCTCGGCTTCATCATCATCACCCACCTTCAGCCTTCGCGGTTTGAAGAATCGATTGTCACCTACGACCGCTCCCTTGAGACACGAGCGTCGGTTCACCCTCGTACCTCCATCGCCAAAACCATCACCAAATTCAGTCCAAGCTCGAGCCCTCCAATCAAAGCAACCACATTCAGATTATAAACTTATCCATCAAACATCTTCAAATAGAACAATCTCATCCCAAGCTTACTCATCCGTTCCATTGCCGCGCTGTAGCGGGAGTTTCTTTACGGTGGTTTCCTGAAAAGGACGAGGAAGATGGGCTTTTGCCGTTGTTGAGGAACGACCGGTCAAATTTGCCCTCTGGGTGTTGATCTGGGCATCCGTGTCGCTTGCCTGGTTCGCAACTTCCAGGGATGCGAACGCTGCTACTACGGCGGCGGATAATTTCATTAGAGCCTCCAGCTGTGGCTCGAGGATTATGACAGTGCTTCGAAACTTCGTCTGACCTGATAAGGCTGTATTGTTTGCTTTCGCCACACTTTTGGTCATTGAGCTTCGAGGGGCTTAGAAGGATCAACGGGGACTTGTGGTGCCAGCTGTGAATGGGGGACTTAAGGACGAGGTTGGTGACCGCTGTCAAACGACTAGCCGGTCATGAAGCTTGACGCCTTACATTTTGCCTCAAGCTCTAGCTGCTTCTGCACCTCCACCATGGCTGCTGCCTTTGAATGTGATTGACAAAACCAAAGTTTGTCAACTCACACCTACTTGCATCCTTGCTCCGTGCCTCTCCAAGCTCCTCTGCATTTCTCCATGTACCATGTAGGGGTATATATAGAACAAAAAAAGGAAGGTGTTGGCCGACAAAAACAAAAAAATATATATATGAAGATTTCAGGAATGATGCACGGCACCATGAGAAGGGTTCTAGGTGGTATTAAGTTGCAGGACAAAGGCGCATGTTCAAAAGTGACCCATCAACACATTTGATGTGAGTTCCCGCATGCCAATTCAAAGGTGGAGCTCACATTTTTCTAAAAAGGAATGATGTCCTATGCCAATTCAAGCGCCCACTAAGAAACTCAATCGTGTTATCGTCAAGCCACTCACAAGTGTATACTACTGTTAGCAAGTCAGGAAGGAAAAGGGAAAGAAGTGGTGGCGACAGAATTATTGCAAAGAAGAAAGAAGAAGAAGGATGGTGCACGTCATCACCTTGGAAAAGTGTGACTTAGTGAGTTATATGTTTTATTTGTACTTAGCACAATGCACTGAATAAAATAAAGCATGTCCATTAATATCTCTAAGAAATTACAAGTGCGTAAAAAAAAAAAAAAAAAAAAAAAGGGAGTAACACATCTTAGTGAGTTATATGTTTTATTTGTACTTAGCACAATGCACTGAATAAAATAAAGCATGTCCATTAATATCTCCAAGAAATTACAAGTGCGTAATAAAAAAATAAAAAAAAAAGAAAAGCAAAAAGGGAAAAGACGGAGACTTCACAAAGGTTGCTCACGTGAAGCCTCAGCGCTCGGCTGAACCCTAGAAGAAGAAAGCATTAAAGATTGATCATGTGGCGCCTCAATGATTGGTCGAACGCCAGAAAGAGAAGGCAAAAGGTGCCTCTGGAAGAAAGCCACAAACTTCTGATGGTCGCTTTGAATCCGACCTTCAGACGCCTGCAGATGATCAAGCTTTCTCTTCATGCTCGTCGAATAATCATTTGCAAGCATGCGCAACTCTCGATTCTCGCGCTTGAGACGTTTGATCTCTCGTCTAAGGCTTTCAACCTCGGCCGTCAATGATTCAACTTGGCGAGTTCGAACAAGTAGACGCTGGCCCATGTTGGACACAGAGCTCGAGCACTGAACACTGAAAGCCATGGAGTCTTGGACAGCCAACTCATCGGACCGCCTCGAAAGCAACCTATTATCTCTAGGAGTGAGGAGGTTCCTAGCTACAACCGTAGCCGTTGTTGCATCCCTCATCACGGAGTCTTCAACTATAAGAGGGCCATTAGAAGATATGAAGGACGGGCGCCATATATCACCCTGACGCGGCACGCCCGCATCGCTCCCAAGACTTAAATCTAAGCAAATGTTGAAAGGGGAAGCCATTTTCAGAAATGATAAAAGAAAACGGTTGGATGAGGTAAAATCTCATAAATGCAGCAGAGATAATTTTCCACGGGCAGGCAATCTTCAAAGTGTGCACGTTGAATACAATTGACACCTCTTTAAAAGGAGAGGCAGCACAACCACTTGTTCAAAAATCGAAGAGACACCACTCTTCGAATTTCAAAACCTGGATTTTCCTGCGTAAAGTCCGTCGACACTTTTCAGACACAATCTCAGCTTTCGGCTATCACGTGCAACTTTGTCAGAGATCACTGACAAAGTTGAAAACGTGTGAAGTCCATTATGTCAACTACCGCACTTCTGCCGACAAGCTTGGGTGACAAGGCCACATTCGCACCACTACCTCTGTTGGAAAACCCCTATATAGGCCGACCTACACCCTCTATGGCAAGACACACATCCAAAACGCCTAACTCTTCTTCTTCCTTGCCAAGAATGCATCTGCAACCAAACCTCTCACCATACTCAGCTTTCTTCCTCCCTGAAAATACAAACGCATGACTTTTCTTCCTTGCCAAGAACACATCTGCAACTAAAACCTCTCAACATACTCGGTTTTCTTCCTCCCTGGAAACACCTCTTCAACCCAGTCGCACCAGAGCAAAGGTACCTCATATCACTAGGGTTGAGAGCAAGAGTATCTCATAGCATGCTTTCTCCCTATCATTTTCTTTGTCACCCCTCTTCACTGCGAAGACAAGGATAAAGAAAGCAATATGTCAGAACCTCCACTCAAGCTCCTGGTAAGGAACCGACTGCCTGGAACCTTCCTGATTGCTTACCTAGCCATGCTTTCGAATACTCATCTTCAACATCTTATGCTTCCTCTTCGTCTACCACATCTGCCTGGAAAACAGATGATGCAGGTGAAGATGATGCATCGAAGCATGTGGAGACAAGCGCAACGAATACATGTGTTGATCGTCTGCTACTTCTTCAAAAGCAAAAATATCTCATATCATCAGGGTTGAAAGCAAAGGTATCTCATATCATGCTTTCCCCATATCATTTCCCTTACTCTTGCTCTTGCCTGCAAAACAAGGAGAAAGAAAGCAATCAGTCGGAACCCGAAATCAAATTTCTGATCAGGAACTGATTGCCCGGAACCTTTGCCTGGTTGCTTGCCTAGCGTTGCTCTCAAGTGCTCATCTTCAACTATTGACGGGTCACGAATTTCCTCGGCAAATACTTCAAGACAGTTGATATGGTGTTGGCTCTGTACACTGAAACAGCCAAGCATAGATGAGTGGCTGAAAAGTGATGCTCTGAATGACCATCTAAAGGCAAAGGATTGCGCACCACTTCTGCTAGGCGAAAGAAACAAGCAGAGAAGAATGCAGCACGATGAGCTGGAACAAATCATTATGGCAGGACACCCTTCTCGGCAGAACTGCATAATCCAGACGGATGAGTCTAAGTCAAATCCAAGCCCGCCATCGTTGCTATAATCAAAAAGCTCGAGAAGCTTCAACAACCTTTCGCTGGCACTATCACCGAAGAGCAAAGTCTCGATAATCCTTAAAGATCAAGTCACCAACTGGAAGAAGAGCCCATCAATCTTGAAGATCATACCGTTGACCAAACTGCTCAGGGTTCATATGAAAATTCTGCGAACTTCCTTAATCTTTCAAAACATGCGTGTCCTGAAACTGCTCGTGGTCATGTTTAAGTTCGAGATCAAGCCTCAATGGCCCTTAAAGAAATCACAAGTCCGATTCAAGATCAAGTGTCCACCACCCTTGAATCAAATCCAGTTCAAGATTAAGTCTGTGGAAAGTTCTTTGGAGGAAACCGGAAAACTCATCCAGCCCAATTCAAGATTAAGTCTGTGGAAAGTCCTTTGGAAGAAACCAGAAAACCCTCCAGCCCTGTTCAAGATTAAGCTTGTGGAAAATTAACAATTGGAGGAAACTAGAAAATCTTCCAGCCAAATTCAAGATCAAGCCCCGACGGTCCTTGAAGAAATTACCAGCCAGTTCAAGATCAAGCCTCAACGGCCCTTGGATCGACATCTGCAGTAAGGGACTTCAAAACGCATCTTTTACACGTGACAAGCACATGTATACAACGCGCCTTGAAGTGGGGGCATTTGTAGACATTGAAATTTCGATGAAATAAATGTTAGCCATCGTATTAAAATTACATTTGTAAACATTGAAATTTTGGTGAAATAAATGTTGACCATTGCATTAAAACTACAACCTTCATTCACTTCACCTACATCATACACTCACTTCCCATACATCATACACCCAAATTCACCTATAACCTCCACCCAAATTCACCTACAACAATCCACCCAAATTCACCTACAACAATCCACCCAAATTCACCTACAACAATCCACCAATTCACCTACAACATCCACCAAAACAAATGGATGGTGGTGATTCATTCTCAAAGCCTATAAATAGGCCTCTCCATCAAAGGATCAAGAGAGGATTTTACATACATTCTCTCTACTCCCAAATTGGAAAAGAATTCACATCACGCCAAAGCCTTGAAGCCTCGAAACTCTAAAGCTCTCAAGCAAATCCCGAAGAATCAAGAAAGCCATCTTCGTTCTTCGTCAAAATCCTCCTTCAAGATCAAGCCCCAACGGCCCTTGAAGAAACTTCCATTAATTCAAGATCAAGCCCCGACGGCCCTTGAAGAAAGTGTTCATCATTCATCATCCATTCATCCTAAAGATCAAGCCCCGACGGCCCTTTGGATCAACAACATCAAATCTACCCATCACAAAGATAGAATCAGAGGCTAAATTTGTAGAAGAGATTGTAACCCCTAAATCATTAATACAAATATTATTTTGTACACGTGTTCTTGTCTCGTTCAAAGCAGGAATTCCCGTGTTTACAGATGAATCTAGGAATTTTCACAAATGTAAGGCTATAATAGTGTTCAGGAGGTAGTGGGAGTTGAGGAATCCCTAGATTTGATCAAAGATATACCCCTTCAAGAAAGTGTAATTATTTTCAATTGTTCATTTGAGGATAGTTCTCTTTTGTGCGGGACGCTCTTTTCCTTCGATCGGGTTGAAATCCCCGGCAAGATTTTTATCGAGGCCCATTATGCACACTATCCTCAATTTGTACGAATTCGGTCTTACTTAATGAATATCGTACTTTTGATCAAAAATTAAATAAAAAATCTTTTTTCCTGTCTGCTATGTGTGGCTATGTAACTGACTTTGTGTTAAGAACTTAATTAGGAGTTGTTAACGGGGACTAGGCCAAGTTTTAGTCGGGCGGGTGAGTAAATTTTCACTTAAGAGATTAACTTCATGAAAATTAGCACTAAAATTTTCAATTAGTCATATTTTGGACGGTGTTGTGTGAAAGCAAGTGATTGGAAAAGAGAAAATGAAAAATCTTACAGCTTTTGTTCGATTGGAGTTAAACTTAGATATATCACAAAGTCAACAAGTCACGAGATGATGGATCAACCTTATGAATTAAGTGATAAAGTAACGATGGACATGCATTAAGGCATGTACAACAAGGTCAAATTGGTAGAGGACTGAAAGCCATATGGTGCATGTTGAATTGTTGATTGCTCAAAAAGGGCATGAGAATACTAACACACAACACAGGTTGCAAATTGCTTCATCAGAATAAGACACAACAGCTTCATTAATCGGCACAAAACATGACCTTAAGCAGGCTCCATCCACGATAACAACGGACAGGGAATGCATTAATTCATAATTAATTGACATCTTAACAAGAATTATTTTGGTCCATCACCACCTTTCATCCAACTATTTTTTTTCTTTTTCGAAAACACCTGTCATCAAACTTCTATCTTTAAACGTTCTCTTCTTGTTAAATATAAATTATTATCCCAAAAAAAAAGAGTAAGGCTAAAAGAAAGGTTGGATTCTTGAATTTTTATGAGTAATGGTGTTAACACATCCCATCCAAAAATTTTAACCTTTTATTTTAATTTTTTTTAAATACAATAACAACAATAATCAAGTTTTGTCCCACTAAGTAGAATCGTCTGTATGAATTCTAGAACGCTATTGTGCTAAGTTTTGCTCCAAGTTTTCTGCTAGCTCCAAGTACTCCACATCTTTTCTTATAGTCTCTTTTAAAGTCTTCATCTACCCTTTTTGCCGTGAGCCTCCGTCTCTTAGTCGCATTGTCTAACCGGAGCATATGTAGGTCTTCAGTTCACATGTCCAAACAATCTTAACCGATGTTCTCTCATTTTATCTTCAATTTCGGTCACTCCTACTTTACCTCGGATAACCTTGTTCTTAATCCTATCTTTTCTCGTGAGGCCACACATCTAACGAAGCATTTTCATCTCCGCTATACTCATTTTTTTTCACGTGTTACTTTTTGACCGCCTAATATTCTGTCATAAAGAATCGCTGACCTTATTGTCATCCTATAAAAAAAAATCTTGAGCTTTAGTTGCATAAGATGGCCGCACAACACACCCAATGCACACATCCACTTCATCCATCGAGCTTGTATTCTATGGTTGAGATCTACATCTAATCTCCATTATTTTTCAAGATAGATTCAAGATACCGAAAGCATTCACTCTTCAATACTTCATGGTCTCCAATTCCTCACCTCTAACTCATTTGCACCCTCATTCTCACTAAACTTGCACTTCATATACTCTGTTGTTGACTTACTTAGGTGAAAACCTTTAGATTCCAACACTTTCCGCCAAAGGTTTAGCTTCGCATCTACTTCTTCCTGTGTTTCATCTATTAGCACTATATCACCTACGTAAAGCATACATCAAGGAATATCATCTTGAATATGTCTCATTAACTCGTCTATTACCAATGCAAAAAGGTAAGAACTTAAACCTGAGCCTTGGTGTAACTCTATAGTTATGGGAAAACTTTCAGTTTGTCCTTCATGAGTTTTACTACAATCCTTACTCCGTCATACATATTCCTTATTGCTTGAATATATGCTACTTGTAAAGGATTTCTCTTGGGACATTATTATACGCTTTTTCCAAATCTATAAAGATCATGTACAAATCATTTTTCATATCTCTATATCGCTCCATCGATCTTCGTAAACGATAGATTGCCTCCATTGTCGAGCGCCCTGGCATGGACCCAAATTGATTCTATGAGACTTGTGTAGCTCAATTACTCTCTCCAGAGCTTCATTGTATGACTCATTAACTTAATACCCTTATAGTTCATGCAAGTTTGTATGTCGCACTCATTCTTGTACATAGGCAACAAAGTGTTTTCTCGCCAATTACCGGGCATCTTCTTCGTTTTCAAAATCTTATTGTAAATGTTTGTTAGCCATGCTATACTCATGTCTCCCAAGACCTTCCACACTTCAATCGATATATCATCGGGACCCACTTCTTTTCTTTACTTCATCTTTTTTAAAGCTACAACCACTTCCTCTTTTCTGATTTGTGCAGTAGAAAGAGTAATTTATACACTCTTCTGAGTTACTAACTCACCCAAAGAAGTATCATGTCATGTCCTTCATTGAAGAGATTTAACTGCATTCTCCGTAGCTAGAACATTTCCATTTTCATCCTTGATGCACCTTACTTGGTTCAAGTCTCTTGTCTTCCCTTCCCTTTCTCTAGCCAGTTTATAGATATCGAACTCTTCTTCTTTGGTATCTATTCGCTTATACATGTCATCAAAAGGCACTAACATCGCTTCTCTCACGGCATTCTTTGCTTCCTTCTTCGCTATCTTATACCTCTCACAGTTTTCATCAGTTTTATCCTATATAAGGCTCTACAACATTCCTTCTTAGCCTTAATCTTTTGTTGTACCTCCTTCCACCACCAAGATTCCTTTTGATGTAGAATAAAACCCTTACACTCTCTTAATAGCCATTCTGTAACTTTTCAGATACAACTAGCCATGGAATCCCACATTTGGCTAGGGTTCCCCTCTACATCCCTAATGCATTGGGCGAGAACTTTCTCTTTGAAAGTGACTTGTTTTTCTCCTTTTAGATTCCACCATCTAGTTTTTGGATACTTCAAGGTCTTGTTCTTCCTTTTATCCATTTTGATACGTACATCCATCACCAACAGTCGATGTTGGTTAGCCAAGCTCTCCCCTGGTATAACTTTGCAATCCTTACACATTATCTAGTCCCCCTTCCTCATGAAAAATAATCTATTTGTGTTTTTGATGATCCACTCTTGTAAGTGATCACATGCTCTTCACTTTTCTTAAAGAAGTTATTGACTAGGAAGAGATCGTATGCCATAGCAAAATCCAAAATGCTTTCCCATCCTCGTTTCTCTCCCCAAGACAGCGGCCACTATAGAACGTCCCTCTATAGTTGCCTGTCTCCTTGCCCACGTACCCTATGTATACCTTCTCCATCTGAGAGTTTCTTGAACCAATATAAGAAAAGATAGACCATGAGCCATGGAACAGCCAAGACCCAAGAGAGAGAGGAAGCCAAGTGATTTTTTAGTTAGATTTTATAAGACTAGATCTTATTTTTAGGGTGCCATAACTGCAATTCCATTCAGCTTAAAAATTGACCCACTGTCATTACACTGCTTTGTAGCAGCAACCAAGTTTTAGGAAACAGAATCACTATTAAAAAGCAGGAAAATTTTACTTTTATTGAACATAGTAATACATATGAGTGCATCGAAAACCCGTTAGGTTTTGCCTCTCTCCCTCCTCAACTGCTGAAAAAAAACCGTGCTTTGGTCAACCATGGTACTCGACTCTTATGACATCCTTAGAACACCATGTCTACGGCAGAGCTACTCAAACTTCCCGAGGTTTAACAAACACAGATGTAGTTCTTGGGGGCGCAGTGAAGCATCCTGAGGAAGCATCATACGCAGATGTCTTAACTATTTCATCCGTTGACGTTACCTGCAACAAGTTCATATTAAAGATCTATACGAAAACAAATCAAGGAGGCCTATCTTTAAAGCAAATTCTAGTGATATGAGCTCATAAAAATAAACAACTAAATCAGGAGGTATGATCTCATCATTCAGAATCTTTTTTTAGGCTTAAGATGTTATGCAGAAAATCTCTGGTGCTATTCTACCGACATTGCATCCAGCTGAGATAGCCCTGGCACGCCTTCATGACCATCTTCAATGCTAACTACTATGACTCCAGGGAGAAATGAAGGACCAGTATTATAGAAACGTACCCGTTCCTGAAAATTTGAATATTATGTATTAAAACTTGGGAGTGAATTTGGTTTATCTCTAAAAGAGATGGGTCGGCTCGTAGCGTTTACTATGCAACAAGCCTAGCACTTTTTCTTGGAAATGTCAATTCCAAGAAAAAACTTTAAACTTTTGTAGTGGAACATAAGTACAGATGCCAGGCCTCTCACCTGAATAACATTTGCCGTCCTCAAACGGAAAAGTGGCGAAGAGTACCTAATAGTAATACGTAACAAATTTGAAAAGTTCTCCACAGCAGCGAGGATGATGTGACTTCTGAGGCTTAAAAGGATGGATCTGCTAACCTTGGTTTCATTCTGAAAAAAAAAAAAAAAAACCGAACCAAAATATAATCACTTGACATGTTATAGCAGTCGTTATAAAGTTTCTGATGCCAGATACACCATTATCAGAGGTTTCTGCATCACCTGTCAACATCACTAAGAAATACACACGATCAAATGATTGTGGAAATACACGAGTGCTTACAGCGGCCAGCAGTGTTCGTTCTTCTTTTGGAAGAAGGCCAACACCCCAAACGTTATATTTGAGAAAGACACAGAAATGTTCTAGCAGGCATGGATTACTCAAATCAGAAAACATGACATAGGACTATAGGAGTGGAATTTATTCTTGGAACACAGAAAGCATTCAACTTGTAACTCCGAAGTAGCATTACAATGCAGAAGATCATACATTTATTCTAGCAGTTCGATATGCAATCAGCTAAAATATTGAAATCTTATGTAACAACTATAACTAAGACTCTAACTTGGGAATGAGATTAGCAATTGACCTATTGAACCAATCACCAGAACTGTATGAGTCACGATCAAGTGATTTTGACCGAAGCAGCTCATCGTAGGCGTGGAAAAATGGTATTCCCTAAAGTTAGGGAATCATTTAAATACTGATTGGTCATACAATATCCCAGAAATGAACTACAGAAAAATGAATTAATAAACATTAAAAGTAATCCTAGCAGCCTGCCATTTCATAAGGGGTGTGATATCCACACACCTCTTTTTACTTCTCCCACACCTTTTTTATTTTCGGCCGTCGGATTGGATGAATTGAAAAAGATCAACGGACAGAAATTAACAAGGGGTGTGTGAGAAGTAAAAACGGGTGTGTGGATAGCACACCCCTTTCATAATTGTCACTTTATAGTTTATAGTATACTACAAACACTTGATAACGTATGGTCAATGCAACAGTGTAAAATAAACATTATCCAAAGAGAAAAATACATGAATTTTTCATTCACCAACATTAAATACCAGTTAAGACCTGTCCAAGTGCTATTATACTTGTCGCCAAGTGATTTATCCTGAATCTCTCCTCTAAAGAAATTTCCATACGAGTCTACAAGGAATGGACTGAGTTAGACAAGAAGTTACCAGTCTGAAGTCCAATAAATACTGCAGAAGTACACATACCTTAAGAGTCACGATGTCAAACAGAGTTTCGTTGTCATGCGCAGAAACATAATTGATCTTGAAAACAAATGTAGTTGTCAATCGTATCGTTTTGCTATGTTAATTATCGTCATTTGACCTTTAAAGCATCAACATGAACAATGCAATAACATCCTGAACGAAATGTAAGCATCTAAATATTAGACTCCAGATTGACTAAAGTTCATAAACTGCTGATACTCAGACTAAGCCCACTTTACAGCTGGCACTCAACCTGGTCAAGATTTTCACAAAACACACTCACTGTGATGACTATGTTCCGTCATAAAAAGAAATTGTGTGTTCAAGAAATACCAAGCTTATGTAGCAGTAGCACCAAAACAAAGAAAATAAAAATATTGATCCAAGATCAGAGAAAATTTAAACGTAAATCGAAACAGTATCTGATGTATGTTTAAAGGACAATGGAAATAATTAGTCAGGATTCTGATGGGAGTTTAATTACATATTCAATCTGAAAGATAGTAGATAATAGTTATGTAAAACAGCAATGCCAACTATAGCTAAATCACTTTAAATGGTCCACGAATAACTTTTAGCACAAACGGGTGACTACCATAAAACAATTAAATTACCAAAAACTAAGAATCTTCAAAACTTAATTTGTTAGAATTGGTGAGTTTTATGATTTTATCTACTTCAGCATTCTCAATCGCATGCACACCTCGATACTCCTCTCATGTGTAAGCTTACAGATTGAAAATTTAAAACAAAAAGTTAATTGATCAGAATTCATTGTATTTAGTCTAGGGAGACAAACCGGTTTATCTAGCGGTGCATTGATAAAACTGACTGGCAAAGAACAAATGCAAAAACATTCTTACAATCGAAAGTAGCAACTGCCAATTGGCATTTGAGAAGAGGTTTGGCGTCCAAATCAGGGGACACATTAAAAGCTCTGTAATCTTTGATACGTGGAGATTTTTCTTTCACCTAACAAAAATCATTTTATACATAACTTCTTCAGAAGTTACATTGAGAAAAAACGGCAATAAGAGGCTCCATGAAACTGCTTCTTCAGATAACATAACATCTTACATTTTCCGGAAGCCCGTGTTTACCTTCTTCAAGCTTTACTTATATATCCTCACCTGCTAGCACAGAAGTCCCATTACACAATTTTATGATTTAATCATGAACTCCATTACTCGAACTTGAAGTAAGAATTAGTAAAGTCCTTACCTATAATTCTATCACTCGAACAAGATAAAGCAGCGGTTTTACTAGCAAATAAGTAGCAGGAACCCTTTCAAACATCCACATTCCAGGCAATAATCGATTCACTAACCCAGAACGCCCTTGAATACAACAAACCACCCTGCAGTTGATCACCCCTCTGCACAGGCATTACAAGATCATAACTTAGCACTAACATGGAAATTGTTCCGAATTCCCCTCCCTCCCGTAGTTTGGATTAAATTAGAATATCGCTCGAATAAAATAAATTCTACAAAATTCAATACACAATGCAAATTTATCACAACAGTAACAAAGTTTAATCCTTTAATCAAAACCCACAACAGCTCCTTAATCTTACTTTTACACAAGTTTCTCATATTTTTATTTGTCACCCCTAATTTGTTTTGCCAGCAAATTCTAATGCAACATTTGGTTCCGAAATTCACGGAAAAACAATGTAGAAATTCTCGACAGGTTTTAGGAGCAAGAGAGAGAATAAGAAACCTGGGAGGTCGAAGTGGACTGCTCCTCGGCCGACATTGATACGGAGGAGGACGGCTTGCATTGCATTGCCAATTGGGGTTTCTGAAAACCTTGGCGGAGTGGAGTGGAAGGGGGTTTGGATCGGAGGCGAAACGGCGCCGTAGAGATGATGAAGGACACGTGGCGAGGCGTTGAGGAGGGAAGTGGCGTATGGTCGTTGGAGCAGTTGGTGGTGGCGGGTAAAAAAGAATTGGAGACGAATATAATAAAGAAACTAATTAAAAGGGTTTGAAAACTTTGAGTTTTAACTATAAGGACAAAATAAAGGGTAAAATGAATAGTACCATGTTTGACTTTTTAGTGTAAAAATGTGATTTTTAGTTAAAGTGAACAGTACCGTAGATTTTTCGTTAAAACTCCCATATAATAAAGGCATTGGCTTTTTGTTTTAAGAGAATTTCAGAGAGGGTGTGATTGTGAGGCTCTGAATTTTGCTTTTGGGTTTTTATCACAAATGGTCCCTGAAAATTGACCTACTTCATTAAGATGGTCCCTGAAATTGAAAATCAATCAATGTAATCCCTGAAAATGGATGGAGCAAATCAATGTAGTCATTCCGTTAGAATTCCATCAATATTTCTGTTATGTGCTGATGTGGCACATAAATAGATCTCACAAATCTAATTAAATATTACCATGTGGATTAAAAATGTTTAAATAATAGTTTTTTAAGTTTTATATAATTAAAAATAAAAAACCCCCAAAAAAACAAGAAGATGAAAAGTTCGTCTTCTTCTTCGCCTCCCACCGGAGCAACCACCCCAATCCTCACCCCACCCCGTCGAATATGTAATCGCAGCCAAACAGATGGCCCAATGCCTCATAGAAACCTCCCTCTTCCATCTCCCCAACCTCCTCACCCCCATTTCCTGCCTCCAAAACTACCAGTCCAAGCTTTCCTCCCTCTCCCTTCTTCCCAATATTGTCAACTACTGCTTTGACCCTTTCCAGTTTGTCATCACTGCGGTTTCATGTGCGACTGGGTGGGGCGAGCTGTCTAGGTTGCTTGGATGGGAAGGGAAGAAGAAGATGAACAATTCATATTCTTCTTATTTTTTATCCTTTTTTATTTTTTAAGACTTGAAAATTTTTAAAAAAAAAATTTAAAAAGAATAAGATGCTTCCTCTGTGCGCCCGGCAATCCCACACTGAGTGACAACAAGACATCGGTCTTGACCCGCAACACCTCATCCGGCAACGCGTTGTTGAGCACCAAAACCAGGCAGAAGTAGAAGCCCCTGGTGATTTTGGAATTGTTGTCAGCTGCGAATCTCATCTTTCCCTCCTCGTCCATCTCGGCCTGTAGCCACACCTGGGCCGTGCAACCCACGACTTGCTTCGAATCAACCAGACCCGAATCATCAAACAGCTAGAGGAGAGTTGCATAGTGCAACAGGCGTTTAACCCTGTTGTTTGGCTCGAGGAGTTTAACGCCGTCGTTCGAGCCTTTCTTGCACTCGTCGTCACTGTCGCAAATGTAATCACAGCCAAACACAACCCCACCAGGAAGTGCTGAACTTGAAAGTGAGTGACTTGTTGGGCTTGAAAGAAGCGGATGAGGATGAGGAGAAGACTCTGAGCGCCATGGTTGTTGCAGAGCAAGCATTTTTTTATTTTTTATTTTTAGTTTTTTATTAAAAAAAACTTTTTTATTACTTAAATATTTTTTATTCACAAAATAATATTTTATTAAATTTGTGGGATCCATTTAAGTGCCACAACATCACTTAATAGAGTTTTTGACGGATTGGTAACGGAAGGACCACATTGATTTGCAACATCCACTTTCAGGGACTACATTGATTAATTTTCAATTTCAATGACCATCTTGATGAGATGAGTCAATTTCAGGGACCATTTGTGATAAAAACCATTTGCTTTTTTTCTTTAGATTCTTCCATTTTTCTTGTAAATTGTTTTCTACTGTTTTATTTTAAATTACCATTGATGATGTTATTTTAAGGGGTAAATTGCGGTTTAACCTCCTGAACTGTCACTCCAATTGAAATTGACCCCCTAACCTATTTTTTTGGTAAATTAGCCCCCTGAACTATTTAAAATCAGCCAATTAACCCCTTACCGTTAGATTGCAGAATCAATTCCGTCAAATTCAAGGGAAAATTGGTTATTTCATCATTAATTGTTACTTGTCAACTATAACCACCAATAAAATTTTGAAACATAGACACAAAATAATTCAAAAATATATAGCATAACTAGAAAACATAAAGGAGAAATTAGATTCACGTCTCTCTTTTTTCAACTCCATTGATTGAAACCTTATTCCTTTTCAAATTTTAATCAAGGTCCCTTGGTTTTAATAAACATCATTAATTACTTCAATAATAAAATATTTTACATATCAAGATAATTAAATTTTATTTCTAAATTATTCATTTAGTGTTAGAAACGTTATGTCATATCCCGTCCCGGAAATGTACATTATTTTATTATCGTGGGTGTGAAAAGACAAAAATGCCCTTGAGCGATGTGACATCGTGGGGCTATGTGTGGTTGAGGGCCCCTATTACTTTGGACCCAATTGGAAGTAAGAAAATTATTAGTTGTGATGGGTGACTTTAGGACCACACACACACACCCATAACCTTCTCTCTCTTCCCTCCCGTGTTCTCTCTCTATCTCTCAGACTCTCTCTCTCTTCTCTCCCGTACGGACTAAAACCCAAAACTCGTTGAATCGTGACGGATCGAGGATTCTAAGACCACCATTGTGTTCGTGAGGAGCATACGAGTCTTGGGGTACACATTTCAGGTGAGAACTCCATCGTTTTCACGTCGAAACCATAACCCCGATTTGAGGTACTATTCATGCTCACGTAAAATGTTGATTTTTATGGAATTTCAAGACCATAGGAAGCTTAAGGAGGTTCTAAGGAGGCTCAGAGTGCTTCGTTGGAAGGATTTAGACGTCGGGATCGTGTGGACGAAGTTTGGCCGATTTTCTTGGAATTCTCTGGTGAGATTCCGTGACTTTTAGAACTTTAAATTAGTATGTTCGTGTTCTTCATGTTGTTAGCTTTCCAATGGTTCAAATTTCATGAAAAATGGTGCAAATTATTCTAATGAGCCACATGAAAATTATTCTAAAAATATCACAATGTTTGTGAGGTTGTGTAGGTCACGTTGGTATATTCAAATACCAAAATTGAGCAATGTATGAGAAGTTATTAGCTAGTTTTGTCTATGTGCTTTAAAATAACGTTTTTATAGTTAATTCGCATATAGGTGAGACTTATCCCGAGGACGAGCGTATCCAGGGGCGACTCAGGGGTTACGACCCGTCGACATATCAGTGAGTGGGATTTTGTTTTCAGTATATATTTATATACTTGATATATTTCCCAGAAACGCATTTTTTTAAAGAAAGTATGCTTTGAAATAATATGCCAAATGCTTTTATATTTTGAATATGCATTTCATGGTTGCATATATATATATAAATGTGGTGCTGTGGAGGCACAGGTAAGTTCAGGTAAGTTACGTTTGGTTATGTGAATCATCGATGATGTGATATGTGATTGAGTAATGTTGAGCTCATAAAACTGCACCTAGGGTGATTGTGATTTAGCTAGAGATGTGAAGTACATGCCTGTTTATTTACGTCACCTCCCGCACTATATGCTCATATTGGATCCAACTTAAGTGCACAGTCTTGTCGTACAGACCTTATTTATGGTTCCGACTCGTAGGTGACTAGCGATTTATCGCCCGACTATTATGAGAGAATAGAATTGAGCATAATTATATTACACTCAATCTTGTCGTACATACCCCTTAATAGTGGTTCTGACTTATGTGCAGTATATTGCCGTATAGGTCATTGTAGTGACTCCAGCTAGATTGACTTTTGAGCTATGAATTCAGCCGTACAGACTACCTCAGGGGTTCCGGCTAACATATCATATTTCTATGAAATCATTCTTACCTGGATTGTTTACTTTATTATATTTTGGCATGGCATGGTATACATATGAATATGATTATGCGAAGCATGAATTGAATTGTTATGATTTCATATATATATATATATATATATATATATATGCTTATATCTTGATTCTGGGAAAATTATACATGTTTTACAGTGAGGGGTTAGTTATGTTGATAAATGAAATGATTTGTAAAACTTTTGTTTTTGCCCACTCACGTTTTCTGTTTTGCGCCCCTCCAGGTTCTAAGTAAGCTTGATGTTGGTGGCTCGGGATCGTCGGCAGTTCTGACCTATTTGATTAATAGTAGGACATTTCTGGTACTGTGCAACTAGTATTTGTCCTACTGGACTGCACCTAGACTTACTATGCTCTGATTAGGAGTGTTTACGGTTGTAACTAACTCCTATCACTTCCTGTTAGTAGTGCACTCTAGTAACGTGGTTTTTAATTATTCGTATATTAAACCCAAAAAAAAAAAAAAAAACATTGCTTTTGAAAGAAAAGATTGCACTTTAAAAATAGTTTTCACGCATCTCAATGTTCTCTATATATCTACTATCGATATTATCCTACTATTTTTTTTAACGTTAAAATTTGTGCTTAAGTGATTTAATATTCGTTTTCGTAATGTTCCGATTATGTACACTTTAGCTCGTGAATTTTAAATACAAACTGACCTACAAAGCATGTGATCACATACCAAACGACAGTGACAATGGATTGATGGGAAATACGCACAATAAAATTGGCTACTAACTTTTAAACAAAAGTGGAATCGGACAAACACTAAATATATAACAGAAAGCACTTCCTGGTGGTTTATATACAGCTTACAATAGTGTTCCCATTTCTTGTTTTGATCAAAATTTTATTATTGGTTTTATTTGTGCATAATTTTTTAGATGGATGGAAAAGTGAATAGAAATTGAAGTTAGAGAAAATTTGATATGTTGTTGAGTAGACCATTACCCTTGCAAAAAGTGTGGGACCTTGTTGTCAGATTTCTCACTGAGCATGTTAGTTCATGGTGATCATATGGCTCAATGGTTTCAAACTAAAAAAGCAACCTCCATAAACATTATATATTATTACTTCCTTTAATTTTATTGACTTACTTCATTAGTCTAAACCAAACCCTCCAAGTGAACCATATTATTGTACAAACATTCCAGTTCAAATTTGATCTTACTGTGTGAACTTAGTTTCCTGTTGAACCTTTGCTGGCTATGAAGGTTTTCTTTATGATAAAAGCTCTCAAATATCGATATCATCGCGATATGTTGCTGATATTATCTGATAGAAGATAATCTTGGTATACCATAAATAAGTATTATTGCTATTGATTTGCTACAACAACATTGCGACTTAAGAACATTGTCGTAATAGTGCTATTTGAGATCATTTTTCATTATTTCTTTCTTCTTCTTTTTAATTAATTTTTAGCTAAAATAGTCTATGAGATTAGTATAATTCCACTTTGGTCCTTGATAATGAAAATTGATAGAAGTGGTACATGTGTTTGTCCATCGTAAATCATTTTGGTCATTCTGTGAAAAATCTGTCAATATCATCTTTAAGTGGATGGGTAGGTTTGACAAAAACATCCTTAAAAATGTGGTCAAGTAGTCATTTACATGACAATGTAACGAGAATATTGACAGACTTTCATGGAATGACCAAAATAAGTTACGGTGAACGTTTACATGGATCACTTCAATCAATTTTTATTGTCAGAAACTAAATTAAGAGGTTATGCCAATCTCAAAAACTATTTTAACTAAAAAAATTAAAAAAAAACCTTTTTTAATTGATCGGGTTTTTTTTTTTTTTAAGGTATGGTTTGTGCAAATGCATTAGTCATGATAACAAAGAATCTAATTATAGATGTCTTTGGTGGGATTATGGCAGACACTCACAGTGAAGGTGAATGGTAGGTATGCATGCTTCATAAAAAGAAAAAATCACTGGGAGATTTATGATTATTTGTCACAATAATTATGCTACTTTTATGTACCAAGAAAAAAAGCAAAAAAGTGAGAAGAAATAGCATGAGCACAATTATGGCCTTAAACTAAATCATAACATTTTCCGAAATTTGGTCACTTTTGATCATCCCCAATATACCAAAGGCACACACAAAATGTGATTCTACATTAATTGGAGGCTATAGCTCCCACTAATTTTACATTAACTAGAGAATTAGAGCAACTAAATTCTGAGAAGAGAAGATTGAATAATTCAAGTCTTCCTCCGAGTTAAAAGCTAAAAACAAAATAGTTATCAGACAGACCTTAAGAAGCTATGATTTTCATTTCTAAGATGGATGTTTGAAAAATTCTAACTGATATGGATTGTAGCAATCCATTCCATACTGCTGCCCTTGCATGTTTGACAGTATGAAAAGGATGTGCAGCCTTAGAAAATTATGTAACTAAAACGCACAAAATGTTGGTCAATGGAGAACAAGCTTTCGGCGCTTGGTGTTGGGTGATGAATCAGAGCCAGAATCATCAGAGCTTACCAAACTTCTCTTGTGACCGAAACAACTAGTACCGCTACAATTGCAAGAGTCATGGTGTTGAAGTCGCCGTGGTGGAGGAGAAATGGCAACCGGTGGAATCTCAATGTACTTTAGTTGGGGAGGAGGGTTCTCCCACTGAGGCAGCGGTCCAGCCAGGAGAAGGGTTTGAAGCAGCGGTCCGGCTTCAATCACTGCTTGAAGTAGCCTCCCTTTTTCCGGCAACGGCTTCATAGCTCCCAATTTCAAAGCAGCCAGTGGCAGTGGCGGCGGTGATGACAATGGTGCCGGCGGCATCATAATAGGGTCTGAATTCGAAGATGGAACAATGGTTTCTTCGGAGTCAGAAGAGGTTAAGTGTTTGTTAGATTGACTGTCTTTTGAATCATTATCCTCATCTTTTTGTTGCTGCTTCCGTAGCTCTTGTTGGAGCACGAGTTTGTCCAAAACTAGGGTTTGGCATTTTGCTTCAGCTTCATTTCTCTCTTGGAGGGCTTTGCTGAGGAGATCTTTGAGACGAACAATTTCTTCTTCTCTTGTTGAAATCTTCTCCTTTGCTGATAAAATTGTTGTCTCAAGCTCCAAAGTTGTGCACAAAAGAGAATGCTTTAGCTCTTCTATCCCCTGCAAAAAAAATATAAATAAATAAATAAAATTAATTAGCCATGCGTATAAGAAAATAGAATTTGAGAAATTGAAAGCTGAAATAGTTGTCATACGAGCTTGAACGAAACCCAATACCTCTTCCTGATAGAAGAATTCCCAACTAAAAGGGCTACACTGAACCTCCATTAGGGTTAGTGTTGGTTGCTTAGAAGTATATACTTTGGTTTCTAGTTCTTGTGATATGATGGACGTTGAACAAAACACACAAGGCCAAAAGCATTTATAGATGCTCAATTGCGCGCCAAGTGCTTTTTTTATACCCTACCTATTGTGTACACAAGGACTAAACTTTTTAGGAATGTGAATGTGAAATCTGCAGTTTGAGAGACCTAAGTCTTCATCAGCTGCACCTTTTGCCTGTAGATGAGCCCCGCATAGCACGTGTGACTATCGACGAATTTTACAGAGTAGTATTCGAATTATCAAACTCGCTGAATACACTGTTCAACGCGTATTCTAGATATATATATATATATATATTTTTTTTTTTTTAATTTATAACATCACTATAAAATCATTATCGCTTCAAGACGTTAAAGTAACGAGAGCTTCTCGAATCATAAACAACAGACAATCCATATCCATTACTTTAATGTCGGAGAAATTCCTTGGTCAGATAATATAACTATAAGAAAAAGGTCATATTTGATGAATGATTAAAGCCGATTGATCTGTAACACTTTTCTCCTTTATGGTTTAATCTCAGGTGTTCTTTTTGACTCTCAGAAGTAGAAAAAGTCGAGCTTATACGTATTTCATTGAGCCGCAACCATTGCTCAAATTTTAATTTACTAGCCTTCATGCACGCACTCACGCGCATGCAGAAGGTATTTTTTGAATCACGACGTACTACGCGCGACTTACACATTTTAAATCATGTTATAAGAAAAATCAAATATTCGAAGTAAATGAATAATCTTAGATCACGCTAGAAGAAATCTCTCATAAACCAATTAAAGCAGCTGAATTCACATAATAAAATCAGTCTCTATAGATTTTACATTAAGAATAGAGAAAATAATATTTAATAAACAATTGATGAATCACATTATTGTTAGCACATTGTGAGGCAAACCCCACCCCCTCCTCCTTAATGTAGATAATAGTTTGTTAAAAAAAATAATCATTTGACAACTAATTTAATCACATTATTATCCGCGTGCGAAAGACTTTATTATAACCGGCATTACAGGTCTCTTAAGATGTTTTGAATGTGTTTAAAATAGAGAGAATAATATTTAATAAACAACTAACTGAATCACATTATTGCTAGCCCATTATGAGAGTCCACCTCCTTCCCTCTTAGTATAAATAATATCGTTTGTTACAAAAAAAAAACAATCATTTGACAACTAATTTAATCACATTATTATCCGCGTGCGAATGATCTTTTTTATAACCGGCATTACACACCTCTTAAGATGTTTTGAACGTGTTTAAAAATAGATAAATTGAATCACATTACTATTAGTCTATTGTGAGGTACTAATTTAAAAAAAAATCACAAAAAATCACAAAATCATTAATTATTAAAAAAAAATACTATTAAAATGATGAAAATGCCATTGCCTTATTTGATGCATTATTTTGGGATGCCTTTGAAGTTTTTTGTTTTGGCGGCATTTTTGTCCAATTATTTTTGGTAAAGCATTATGACACCAACACTATTCATCTTTTGTGTTCTCTTTATACCTTATATATAATAGATTGAATGTGAAAATATTCCACCATTGAAGGCAGACTATCACATAAGGTGACAACGTATTTGGAAGTTTGAACTTGAGTTGGGATTTCAAACCTTGCTCGTTTTGTACTCGACCAAATCCTTAGAGTTAGAATTTTGAAACTACTAATATTGACAATAGTGACCGCACTAAGATATTGCGGCTGTAAAGCCACTGAATCTTGATGGATTAGGATGTGTGATTTGCGGATAATTGCATGAATTAGAAAATTACTTAAAAAATAAAAATATTGCAGCTGATGAATGAACAATTATTATGTAGTACGATAACATTGCAAATTCTATGTTGGAACAAATACATGTTCACGTACCACACAATAATTTTTTTAAATAAATGAATGGATTTTTTTACTCATTAATAAAACCTAGATGCCACTAGCAGTACAATTTAATTAGTGATATTACTTTTTACATGTAAAATTGTTAAGAATGGAGAGATTTTCAGTACGATGTTATGGTGTACGGCATTGATTAGTGATATTCCTTCTACATGATGCCATTGATATATTCCTTCTACTTGTAAAAAAAAATTAAAACTTCGATAAACTCAAAATTGAAAACAACAATGGCATCATGTATGATGTTATGGTGTGTCGTAGAATTAGAATGAATATTTTTCCTCCAACCACATGTGACAATGTATGCATGGAGATCTCCTGTTCATATCCATGACTGAGATAAGTGAACTGCACCAAAAGTAGGACAAGGATTATCTGTCCTTCCACGTGCCCTTCCGTGCCCTCCTGTTTTGTGTGGTCATGGTTAAGACACGTCAACATTTTATATTGTTTTTTTTATAGAGATAATAAGACAAAAATGAATAGTAATATAAAATATTGACTTGACTTAACCGTGACCACACAAAACAGGAGAGCACGGAAGGGCACCGGAAGTGGAAGGGCAGACAATCCTTGTCCTCAAAAGTAACGTTCGAAAAAATGGCAGAGGAGATAATGGTAGGGTCCTTGAGGACCCTCTTTAGGGTAACAAATTTATCCCAAAATTTTGAAAAATATAGAATCCTCCTCCTATTCGATCCTTTGTTTTCAGATTTCGTGAGCTCGTCGTATTGGAAGATCAGTCCAACCATAGCTTGCGCGTGGGTCCTCCTACATCTTACATGCCATGATGATTCCACCTTCTCCAATTTGTCATTTTTCATGGCTCTATATTCACATGCACACACATGCAAAGCATATATGAAAAACTTATGTGGGCTCTTTTGTGTGGTGCAATAAGAATGCGACACGTCATAAAAATATTAAATAGAATGGTACTATTCAAACATATATTTTTACCTCACACATAATTGTTAATTTCGTATATTGATTTTCTTCAATTCATTCGATCTGATGACTGAAAATTGAGAGAGATGTGATATTGGTCTATGTAGTGGCGGATCCAGAATTTGAACCTTAGGAGTCCCAGTGTTAAAGACAAGTTTTTTAGATAGGAACAAAGCGCGAAGTGCACAAAAAAGAATCAGCTTATTCACTAAGGTTCGTCGAACGCTTGGTGGGCTTGTTGTTGTCAGTCAAACTATGTTGCACACATGACAACCAATAGCGGCATATGCCGAAAGAAACTGATGAGTAATATTTGTCGATTGTTGTCGACAAAACCTGTCGAGAAATGCCTAGTATGCATTACATAAAACATTTAATAGGCACAAAAATGACCCGTCCAAACATTTGAAGAATCCTAAGAGTATCCTCACATGTATATTTTTTGAATCTCAAGACCACCTTGATCCTACTTGCATCCATCAATGGGTGTATGGATAGCATAATGGATGCACTTTTGAGAAATATAGGACAATTATAAATTCATTTTACCGTTGGGAAATTGGCACGATGGACACGAAGCATTGCAGGTGAAATGTCTCACATGTTTCTTTACATATACCATGCAAATTAAAAAACGTGAACTAAGAATCTTGCCTATGAAAGACGAAATTGAATTTAAGGTTGCCGATCGTGTTGATTGATCATTTTCCGTGTCAAACTTCTTGTCGATTGCGTCGGTTAGTTCATTTTTCTATTTCAACAAACGGAATTTGTAATGTCCTATAACGCACATTTTCCTAAATATTATGTTTCAGTGGCTACAAATTTGAGTCTCGACCACTTCCTAAATTGAATTTGAGGCGTAGGATTGTTAGCGACACTTAAAAATAATATTCAATTCTTTTTTCTTTGTTTTGTTTTGCTTTGCTTTGTTAAATAACAATACATGAGTTTTTTTTTTAGTACAACAATATATTTTATACTAAGGGAAGAGGAAAGTTCGGCTAAGCCACATAATGGGCAACCTAATTTGGTATCGAATTCGTCATCCATGAGATTCAAACCTAAGACCTTTGACTCACAAATGAAGATGAATAGCACCAGACCGTAGTACTAAGTGCCCATGATAATTATATATAAAAAAAAACTAGCATGAGATGAGATGTGAAAACTATCTATGGTCCAACTAAAATATGCATATATGTCTTAGTCAAAGGATACTCACAATTCCAAGTTTAAAGCATATTTGTTTGTTGTCCAAGACTCTACAAAACAAGCTTTTTCCTCAACTTGGATCATTTGCTTAGGCTTTCCTTTTCCCTGTTTTGTTCGTGCAAGAACGCGGCTTGGCGTTGTAAAGGGGTGATTTGATCACGATGCAAGAAAGAAAGAAAGAATCGACCCCTTTTGTCTCCTCTTTTGCATGTGAAGATGTGATATGGGCTAGTCATTTATCTATTCAAGATCAATCTAGGTTATATACGAAAGATTTTTTTTCAATTAAAATGATATTAGCATAACTTCTATCTTTGGTCCCTGAGATTTGAAATCGATAGAAGTTGTTCTTGAATTTGTCCACCCATCAATCATTTTGGTCTTTCTGTGAAAAATCTTTATTAAATAAATATAAAATGACAAAAATACACTCAATTTCTATCAAATCGTTTTGGCACATTGTTTATTAAGTTGAGGATACCTTTGTCCTCCTTATTTAACATAATTTTTCACAGAATGACTAAAATAATTGATAGTGGATAAACTCATGGACAATTTCTATTGATTTTGAATCTCAAGGAACAAAGTGAAGAGTTGTGCAAATCTCAAAGACCATTTTAGCTAAAAAGCCAATAAAAAAAAATACCCAGAAGGAAAAAAAATCATAAGCCCCTGTGATTAATTAGATGACTGGTAAGAGGTAAGAACAATATTTTACTGCAAGGGAATAAAAAAATTGACAGAAATCATACTTTCAATGATCACAATACCTTGAGAGAGAGAGAGAGAGAGAGAGAGAGAGAGAGAGTGAGAGAGAGAAACTTGAGTTTTGGATACAATAGTAGGGAGGAGGAGTCGAACTTAGAACCTTGGATGCAGGAGTATGCTCTTAACTGCTTGAGCTACGAGCCCCATTGCACATTTCTGGTTAAGTTTGTGCATTTTAATCCATCATCTGCTGCTTATATTAACGGAAACTAGATTAGCGTTAAACTTTACAAAGTTAAAGGCATGTTTCCTGAACCGAGAGTAATTTTACAAAACAACTAGCTAATACCAAAAGGCACAACAATGTAGTTAATCTTCTAAGCATCAACTGACTCAATTTTCTCTGCGCATCTTCACATTAACTGGAGTTTCCTTGTATGACTTAATCGTCTGAGTTGCTCGTCGCAGTGGCCTTGCAGATGATCTTCGACATTCCTGGCCTTCAGATCTCGGGGCAGTGTATCCTTCATCCTCCTTTTTCACCGAAGAACATGTTGAACCACTTTCATGAACCACATCGTCACTTAGAGGATAGACATGGACTGTGTCATCGTTGGTCTCAAACAATTCTTCAGTTTTAAACCTTGCAGATTGCCTAGTCAAACGCCCATCAGGAAACCATAAAGAATCTGTAAATAAAGTTAAAGCCGACTGAAAACATGTACATCCTTAAAGCAATCAAAAATACACAAACAAAACCTTTTGTTGTCAGCCTTCTCTTTGGCTTGGACTGCTTCAGTAATAGGATCCTCTGTTTCCAACACTGAGCATGTCGGAGCACTTTCATGAACCACATTATGACATAGATGAGAGACGTTAAACTTTTCACCATTGGTCACAAACACTTCAGGTGCTTCCTGTACTTCGGTTTTTAACTTTGCAGACTGCCTCGTAAAACGCCTATTAAGTAACCATAAAGAATCTGTAAGCAACGTGAAAACCTAATGAAATCATGTACTTGCTCAAAGCAATCAAGCATAAATAAACAAACCTATTGTTGTAAGCCTTCTCTTTAGCTTGGACTGCTGCACTTGTAGAATCGTCTTTTCCCCCTAATGGACATATCGTCTCACTTGCATGAACCACGTTGTCACGCAGAAGAGAGACAGAAATTTTGTCACCATTGGTCTCAAACATTTCTTCAGTAGCTTCCTGTTCTTCAGTTTTTAACTTTGCAGACTGCCTTGTAAAACGTCTATTAAGAATCCATAAAGCATCTGTAAGTAATATGAAAACCTACTGAAAACATGTACTTCACAAAACAATCAAACATATATGAACAAACTTTTTGTGGTAAGCCTTCTTGTTAGCTTGGACTGCTTCAATAGTAGGAGCCTCTTTTTCCGCTGATGAAAATGTCTTCTCACTTTCATGAACCACATTATTGCAAAGAGGAAGGACGGGAATTTTGCAACCATTGGTCTCAAGCATTTCTTCCGTTGCTTCGTGTTCTTCAGTTTTAAACCTTGCAGACTGCCTTCTCAAGCCTCTATGAGGAAACCACAGAGCACATGTAAATAAAGTAAAACCCGAAAACATGTATGCATTAAGCAATCAAACATATACAAACAAACCTTTTATTATCAGCCTTCTCCTTAACTTCGACTGCTTCAACAGTATGAGAAGCCACAACTGCATGCAAATTATATCTCAAGATTGTTACCACAGAAACAAGATATCAGAAATACAATGAGTTGTCAAGTTAACATTTACGTGGATTTTTTGGATGTCGATCCCTTTGGGTATTACAAGGACCATCCTTCTTGTCTACTTGCAAGGACTCCGCCGCTTCAGCACACTTAGTTAAACCTTCTACCTGTGGGTAGTGAAAGGAAATTTGTAAAGAATACAAGAGGTCAACAAAACAGATCACTCCTTCAAAGTTTAATTCAGAAACGAGAAAGGAATGTGCTAACTACCTGATTTTCTGTACTTTGGCCCGTTACTCTTTTGGGTTTCTCCTAGGAACACAGGGTTTACAGTTCAACAAAAAAGTCTATAACCTTACAAAACAGGTTAAAGTCTTAATTAGTTAAACTCACCTCAGCCTCCAGTTTTCTCACTTTGAGCAAACCATTTTTGCACCCAATTTCATGTTGAAGTGCCTTTAGCTAAAAGTAAAAGCATAATGCTGTTAGTTCATGCTTCTTCACTTGAATATAAAATAGAAAGTGAAAGCACACACTACTCTGACTTCACCAGTCGAAACTTAACTTACCCTATCTTTACCTAAATTGAGTTCCTGCAAAATTGAATTAGAAAGTCGATTTTATATTAGTTGATGAAATTACCAGGTATCGTGGAAGATTGGAATAATCAACAACTAAAACATGTAAAAAAAAGTACCCCTAAGATCTGGCTATTTGCTTGGGCGAGTTGTAAATTCTGTTGTTGTACTTTCTGCAGATTGATTCTCAAGTTCTGTATCTCTACTCTGCTCAATTCTATGATTTTGCTACCAAATAGAATTAAGAAAACCGAAAAAGCAAGCCATGCCGAAACAGATTAGGAACATCAATGAGAGAAACACACAATGAGGAAAATAGATGGCCAAAAGGATACTTTCTGTCAGTAAGAAGTTTCATCAATGTCCTATTTTCCTGTGAACACGTTCAACAAACCCAAAATTAGCTAAACCGACCGCATCATCAACATACTTAGACATATGAGATTAAGAGAGATACAACCGAGAATGTACCTTCTGAAGATTGTCAATATACTCTTTATTTGTATCTAAATCAAATTGCTGCTTCACCTGTTGAATCGATGGTTTCGGTCGCTGCTGCTGCAAGTTGCTAATATCAGCAAGCCTCTTCCGTGAGTTACTTCCAATCGACAACCCCTTAGCAATTTTCTCACCTTTTGCCTTGTTATCTGGCATTCACACCAAACCTTCTGGCATTTTCAGCAAAAGCTAACCAAAAAATCGCAATAACTAATTGGCTACCAAGCCTACCATCACAACAAAGCAGATGTCCACAAAAATTTCCAGATAACGGAAAGCTCCCGCGGACTGAATTGAATAGCTACACTGGTCAGAAATAAAAATTCCCCTCTTTCCCTACATTTGTCAGCAACTAACCAGAGCTTGAAACTAGTTGTGCTTGTGCCTCTCAAAATCCAACATATTTGCACTTATCCTACACAAATTTTACTCGAGAAAACCTTGATAGCTAGCAATAACGAGATTTTGAGAACTTCAGCAAACCCTAGTCCTATGAATCCCACCCAAACAGCACCAGAGTTCGTAATTTCATTTCGTCCCAAATCGTAAACCCTCAAACATTAATTTATTCATTAATTTATTTAATTCTAAATCAAGAAATGGATTCATACCACAAAATCAAAAGCTGATTCATGAATAAACAAAAACAATCGCAGAAGATCGAGTTTCAAGACCTAAAGAAAATCAAATTCTGAGAAATTTTTACCTCCGGCGCCGCCGTTGTCCGTATCGAGAATGATGAGACCTTCCATCGTGAAACCCGAGCTGAAACCCTAACTTCTCTCTCAATATCTCTCTCCTCTCTCTTTCTCTCTCAAGAATTTCATTGCTTGTGAGACTGTGGGACACTGAGATTGATGGAGGGAGAAACGCCGTCGTCGATCAATACGTATTGGAAATTGAATAAGGAGGGAAATGGAGGGACAGAGGGAAGGGTACAATAGTAAATATATCTTGAGAGGCTCGGGACACCTACGGCTTTCCGAAGCTAATCCCAGACCCCGGACCTATGGCTGACGGTCGCAATTGGCCAATGGCCCAAAACAAACCCATTGGGCTAACTCAACTCCATTCGACTGTAAATAAAACTCAATTCCACTTGAGTGACATATAATATATCATCGTATGTGTCTGTGTCTGTAATGTAGGAGAAATTTGAAGGTCCGACTGTTGGGTCACGTCATCCGTCCGACACACCTGACAACAGAGCCACATCAATTGGGTATGGTGCCTATACAAAGTTTTCCACAAGAGTTTCTTTTGATGTAGGTACTTGTTAGGAAAATTAGATAAGTAAAATTGACCTCATTAAGTCTCAAATTTTAGTGCTCGCAAGTATACGAATTAGATAATAGTATAGTATTGAAGCACATATATCGTTCCACAGAGATTGAATTGATTCTAAAAATTTTACTAACTAAATTGAAACAAATTATAGTGGAGAAACTTTAATGGAAAATATATGATGTTATGCTCAAGTAGTTCTCCAATAATATTGATGATCGATTTTCCCTAAATTATTCAACGGCCATGGCATCTGGTTGCATCAAAAATATCCTTACATGTTAACCCTTTATGGCATCTAGATGAATTTAAACAGGTAAGAACCCATTAAACTCTATGGAAATCGTTGGAAAATCACATAAACCCTAATTGTATGGCATATACAAATAGGTGTATATGGTATCAATTGCAAGAAGCTAAACCCAAGTTAAGTATGACATCTACTCTAACTTGCATCAAATCAACTTAATCTAAACATAGATGGTGATCAAGCATCTAAATAAAAATCAAGCGTATTATGAATAGCAAAAGATACTCAATAAAGAAGAAAAACTTGATAATAACAATATCACGAGACAATTAAGTATTCATAATCAGGCTACATCGTAGCCCTAGCAAAGAAAAACTCCAATGTAACTCTTCCTCTTTGCCCTTCCTTGCCACAGCCCCTATGTGAATTGTTCTTTGTGGTTTTTTTGGTGGTTGACCCCCTTATCATAAGGAGAAGGATCTCCTTAAATAAAACAATCGGCAAGCAAGTGCTTAAAGGCAATTAAAAGTCTACTAATTACTAATCCTAATGGACTTTATGTCCTTATTTAAGAAATGAAAAAAAAAAAACGGAAGTAATAAAACTAGTAATTAAGTTCTCTCCTAAAATTCATTGAATAGTATTCCCATGTCTATTTGCTCCACTGAAATTACTCTAGACACCCAAAAAGCTTATTTTCCACTTCTTTTTCATGTAACTCCAATATTGAATGCCTATAAATAAAACAATAGAATTTTTTGCATTTAACCCATTCATATATACAAAATTCAAATGAAACATATGATAAAAATATATGAAAATATGCACCCATCAGTACTATTTAACGAAATTATTAGAAAGAAGTATCGTCCGTTATTGATGCATACATAGCTCATTATCAGAATCATTGATCAACGTAAAAATATAAGTATACTACTTTACCGTACCTAAACAAGTTTCTTTACTATTTCAAGTAATTCGTGAGTGAATCTTAAATTGAGAAGATAAAATAAAATAAAATCGTAAAACATTTTTAACTGATTGTTATACCAACGTGGTAAAAACAATAACTTAAAAGTGTATCCTAAATTATTTGTAACTAATCCTTAACTTCGTGGTACATACATATTTTCTAACAATGAAAGAAGATTCAAGTTCGAATTCCCTCCCTCATTAATAAAAAAACAATATAAATTTTCCATGACAAGGAGGCATAGAAATAGACACAATGGATAATTAGAGGAAAATGGGGAAGGCATTTTTGACACATGGTTTTGCCATGTAAGTCTTAGAGTAGGGCCATCTATACCATAAACCAAATTTGACTCTTGATTAGGTTTGTGGTTGGATGAATTTGGAATTTTGGATACATAATTTTGATTCTTGTGGGTCCCATGCATGTTATATTTCACAACCCTATATTTCTTTCCTGGTTGGTTTAGAATCTTTCCCACTTCAAAAAGCCAAGAAATCATGCCTCAAAATGCTTCTATTCCCTGCCCTTTTTTCCAACTTCAACTTAATCTATTTATTTAATTATTAAGTTAATCTTTTTTTTAACAAACGATATTATCTATACTAAGCAGGAGGGGGTGAGTTTAGCCTCACAATGAATAGTAATAATGTGCTTTTGACGAGAATTGAACCTAAGACCTCTTACTTACAAGAAAATAGGAATATCATCATACCATAGTACTAAGTGGCCTAAGTTAATCCCTTCTGTTCACTTTTCTTAAATCTGATTTGCTTGTGTTTTTATTATGTTTTATGAGTTTTTTTTTTTTTTTTTAAAACATTTTGTTTTAGTTATTTAGTACTACGGTTTAATCGTATTTATCTTCATTTGTACGTGAAATGTCTTAGGTTTGATTCTCACCAAATGCGAAGCTGAACCACATTATTATGACAAACTCATTGTAAGGTTTAGCTCACTCTGCTTCCCCAGCCTATTAGTGTGGATACTATTATTTATTTAAAAAAAAATTGTTATCTCTTCTTTTTGTGGAAAAAGAAACTTTTATGACGAGTCCTGCAAAATTGCAAAAGCATATACAGATCGGCCTAATTTCTCTGTGGGCTTTCTGTATCTTTACATAATGGATCGTACTTTTCTTGCCATCAAAACAAATACAAGTAGATTAAGCACAATACTTTTTGTCCCAATTCAACTTTGGATGATGGAAACCCTAATTGCATTCATACATAAATTAGACATTAAGTTGGAGTACGTATGAAGATATAGAAATAACATATGTTGAATGGCAGAAAGAAGGAGTTTCATGGCAGAAAGGAGTCGCATTTGAGCTACTTTCTTTCATAGATAAACAATTATAACGAGTTTAACTACTTTTCATATCGTCATTTAGTTTTATGGTGGACCATCAACCTTCTTCAACATAACATATTTTAATGACGATTCAACTTTTATTATCATTCTATACTCTCAATAAATAGATAAATAGTCTTTCAGCCTCCTCATAGTCATCATCGTGCGATTCACCAGTGTCAGGAATCGAATTCAGGACGTGTTGTGTGGAATAGAGTCTTTTTTTTGGGTAAATTACATTTTACCCCCTCAGGTTTATGGTCAATTTCAATTCCTTACAACATCTTTAAAATATTTCAATTTCATACATTTACTTATCATTTTATTTCAATTTCATACAACTGTTAAAAAATATGTTAAGTTAACCGTTAAGTGATGACGTGGCAAATATGGGGTTCCATTTGTGATGACATGGCTGTCACATTTGTACGACGTGGCTAAACACTTAAAAAAAATTTAAAATATTAAAATAATTAACTAAAGAAAAAAAAAAAAAAAAACCCCAAAAATCGTCTTCCCCAACCTAACCCCTTATCCCATCCATCATCACCCACCCCAAAAATCCCACCCGAGCCCACCCCCTTCTCCCATCCCCCATCACCCACCCCTTCTTCTTCTTCTTCTTCTTCTTCTTCTTCTTCTTCTCTCCCATCCCTCATCACCCCTCCCAAAAATCCCCCATCACCCACCCATTCTTCTTCTTATTCTTCTTCTTCTTCTTCTCTCTCTCTCTCTCTCTCTCTCTCTCTCTCTCTCTCTCTAACCCTAATCTCATTTGAAGTAGTTGGTCTTGAAGAGGAAGATGTCGTTTCACGAGTCCCTCTGCAACCTTTGGGTATTGGGGAAAATCGATGTTGTTGATGGTTTTGCCGCAGAAGACGACGGAGGGGGTGGGCTCGGGTGGGTGATTGGGGATTTTTGGGAGGGGTGATGGGGATGGGAGAAGGGGATGTGGGATTTTTGGGGTGGGTGATGATTAGACTCTCTCTCTCTCTAACCCTAATCTCGTTTGAAGGAGTTGGTCTTGAAGAGGAAGAGGCAGTTTCGCGGGTCCCTCTGCAACTTTGGGTATTGGGGAAAATCGATGTTGTTGATGGCTTTGCCGCAGAAGACGACGGAGGGGGTGGGCTCGGGTGGGTAATTGGGGATTTTTGGGAGGGGTGATGGGGATGAGAGAAGGGGCTGTGGGATTTTTGGGGTGGGTGATGATTAGGCTTGGCCCAGGCCCAGTGCTGCCAGGGCGACCGTTCGGGGTCCAAAAAAATTGGGGGCACCAAAATTATTATGGCGGTATATTTATATATGTTTTCATAAGAGTATAAATTTATAAAATTTGGTTCAATGACAATGAAATTTAACTAGAACTAGTGGTTTTGTTGTTTGAAATTAATGAGGAGGTCTTGGGTTCAAAACATCATGTGTGCTTTATTTACCTTTCAATTTTTACAAATTTCTTTTCATAAGAGTATAAATATAAAAAAAATTGGCTAAATGATTAAGAAGTTTAATTAGAATCAATGGTTTTTGTTGTTTAAAATTAATGAGAGGTCCTAAGTTCGAAATGCTAAGTGCATGTTTATTCTTTTCAATTTTTACGAATTTTTGTTTGGTTGTTAATTTATTTTTAATTAGTAGCTAGTAGTTATGTGAGTTGTTCTTTTTAAACATTTGTTCCAATTCAAGTCTAAGCTTCAACAAAGAGTAATGTGTTTACCAAATTTTTAGACCAAATTGCAAATCATATGACGTGTCATCAAAAAATTTAATTTAGTACTCATTTATTTCTTATACATATCAATTAAAGACTCAAAAACATCATTACGTTTTTAATCCCATATTGACAAGGTAAATAAGAAAAAACACCTCATGATTTATACAAAAACACTTTAAAAGTTCAGATGGAAAACAAAACTCATATCTATCTATTTGTAAACCCAAAGTTTTTTTGTTTCATTCTCACGATACAAAATAAATTATTTTTTTCGTGTTTCTAAATTATTAAGTTTGAAGTGATTTTCTAAGTATAATTTTATCAATGTCTTACGTGTGAAAACAAATAATTTTTTTTATATAAAGTGAGGGCACATTTTTTTATGTTGGCCCAGGCCTAAAAAATGACACGCCCTGATCCCGATATTTCGCTGAATACCAGGATAACCACGTGCTGGCCGACACCCGAGGGTGACGAAAACCATTTATTGAGTGCAAATGCTGAAAACAAGGAATAGATAAGACTTATAAATATAAAATATAATGAATATGCATTTCTACTATTAAAACATGCATTTTATAAGGGGTCCACTAACAGATACTTCGCCGCTGAAGAGCCACGCAAACAAGCAAAGACGGAGACGCCACAAATAATTGCCCCTAAGCACATAAAGGGTCCAATTAATAAAACTCTATTATAATAGTTGAATTTGGGAAAACGGATGTTGGAAACGGATTCAGGACGTCGAATTACCCTAAGAAGTGTCCCAGGTATTTTTCCATGGAATATTCCACCGGGTTGGGCTTAGGGTTAGGTTTAGGTTAAAGGGTTTAGTGGGCCGAAGGCCCTAGGTTCAAAGGGTTTGGGTTTTGGGTCATTTGGGCCGCAAGGCTTGGGTTAATAGAAATGGGGCTTGGGTTAGGCTAGGTTAGGGGATTAGGTTTTGGGTTTGGGCCGACTACATAGCCCAATATTGTAACATCCCACATCGCCCAGGGGAATGAATCATATAAGCCTTATATGTATATTCCCATCTCTACCTAGCATGAGGCCTTTTAGGAGCTCACTGGCTTCGGGTTCCATCAGAACTCCGAAGTTAAGCGAGTTCGCGCGAGAGCAATCCCATGATGGGTGACCCACTGTGAAGTTCTCATGTGAGTTCCCAGAAACAACACCGTGAGGGCGTGGTCGGGGCCCAAAGCGGACAATATCATGCTACGGTGGAGTCGAGCCCGGGATGTGGTGGGGGCCTGGGCCGGGATGTGACAATTTGGTATTAGAGCCAATCCCTGGCCGGAAGTGTGCCGACGAGGACGTCGAGCCCCTAAGGGAGGTGGATTGTAACATCCCACATATTCCAAGGGAGTGGATCCTGTAAGCCTTATATGTATATTCCCATCTCTACCTAGCACGAGGCCTTTTGGGAGCTCACTAGCTTCGAGTTCCATCAAAACTCCAAAGTTAAGCGAGTTCGCGCGAGAACAATCCCAGGATGGGTGACCCACTAGGAAGTTCTCGTGTGAGTTTCCAGAAACAAAACCGTGAGGGCGTGATCGGGGCCCAAAGCAGACAATATCGTGTTACGGTGGAGTCGAGCCCGGGATGTGGTGGGGGCCCGGGCCGAGATGTGACAAAATCTATAGACTGGCCCTGGATGGGAGAAGGGGGTGGGTCGGGGAAGACGATTTCGGGTTTTTTTTTTTTTTTTAGTTAATTATTTTAATATTTTAAATTTTTTGTTAAGATTTTAGCCACGTGACATAAATGTGGTAGCCACGTCATCACAAATGGGGACCTCATATTTGTCACGTCATCACTTAACAGTTAACTTAACAGATTTTCTAACGGTTTTATGAAATTGAAATAAAATGATAAGTAAATGTATGAAATTGAAATATTTTAAAGATGTTGTAAGGAATTGAAATCGACCCCAAACCTGAGGGGATAAAATGTAATTTACCCTTTTTTTTTAACCCACTACATCTTGAAATCAAACCTTTCTTTCTCTTTATAGTGTAGTTTTGACAAGGGATATCGCTTGTAATAACAACAGCTACTTTAAGTCGGTGCAATCAGCCCTACGATGATGACTGCATGCTTTTAATAATCAACGACAATGAGTTCATATTATCTTCAAAATTGCATTTGTCATGTAACCATTTATATGCATGGTAGGGAGTCAACATATACTGCCTACTAGTGAGTAGTGATGTAACCTTATCACTATACGACATTGCCTTTATTAATGTCGTATTCCCAAAACTCTATCGGTTACGAATTATAATACTGTCATTTTTTTTTTCCTGTATTATCAATCCGAACTTCGAACATTTTTTAACATTTGAAAGAGCAACATTATTATACTAAAAGCTAGTTTTTAGTTCGAATACAGCCGGTTTATTTGAACAAGATCCAAATTTTCTCTATTATCTTGTGCTCTTTAATTTATTGGAGGATTATATTAGTGTAAACAAAATATTAGCAACTTGCTTTGTTTGCGTGTGGACAACCATATATACATGCATGCATTTTACGAATTTTTGTTTGGTTGTTAATTTATTTTTAATTAGTAGCTAGTAGTTATGTGGGCTGTTATTTTTAAACATTTGTTCCAATTCAAATCTAAGCTTCAACAAAGAGTAACGTGTTAATCAAATTTAGACCAAATTGCAAATCATATGACGTGTTATCAAAAAATTTAATTTAATACCCATTTATTACTTATACATATCAATTAAAGACTAAAAAACATCATTACTTTTTAATCCCATATTGACAAGGTTAGTAAATATGAAAAAACACCTCATGATTTATACAAAAACACTTTAAAAGTTCAGATGGAAAACAAAACTCATATCTATCTACTTGTAAACCCAGAGTTTTTTTGTTTCCTTCTCACGATACAAAATAAATTGGTTTTTCCGTGTTTCTAAACTATTAAGTTTGAAGTGATTTTCTAAGTATAATTTTATCGATGTCTTATGTGTGAAAACAAATAATTTTTTTTATATAAAGTGATGGCACATTTTTTGTTGTCACCACATGCCTAAAAAATCTCTAGATTGGCCCTGGATGGGAGAAGGGTGTGGATCGAGGAAGACGATTTTTGGTTTTTTTTTTTTTTAGTTAATTTTTTTAATTTTTTAATTTTTTTGTTAAGATTTTAGCTACGTGGCGCGGCATAAATGTGGTAGCCATGTCATCACAAATGGGTACCTCATATTTGTCATGTCATCACTTAACGGTTAACTTAACAAATTTTCTAACGGTTGTATGAAATTGAAATAAAATGAAAAGTAAATGTATGAAATTGAAATGTTTTAAAGATGTTGTAAGAAATTGAAATCGACCCCAAACATGAGGGGGTAAAATGTAATTTACCCTTTTTTTAACCCACTGCATCTTGAAATCAAACTTTTCTTTCTCTTTACAGTGTAGTTTCGACAAGGGATATCGCTTGCAATAACAACAGCTACTTTAAGTCGGTGCAAGCAGCCCTACGATGATGACTGCATGCTTTTAATAATCAACGATAATGGGTTCATATTATTTTCAAAATTGCATTTGTCATGTAACCATTTATATGCATGGTAGGCACTGTTCTAAAAATCCCCGCCTAGCGCCGCCTAGGCGCCTGGTCACCGCCCCGATTAATGCCTAGGCATTTGAAAATTAATAAGGGGCGCCTAGACCAGTTGAGGCGCCCGCCTAGACCGCCTAGCCCGCCCAGACCTGTCTAGGCACCTGCCTAAGTTGCGACTCACTTTGATAGAAAATAGATAACTTTCAGTTTGCATTTAATTTTTTTTCAATAAATTGTAAGAGACTTGTTGAATACTTAAATGGGCACACACTATATGCTTGTTCCCCATGTTTTCATTATATTCCAATATTTTATAATACATATGTCATTCTATTTCGTAGTTTATGATGAAATTATATATATTTTAAGTATAAACAGACATTTATTTACCCGAAATATAATGAATTTACTTAAATCCGCCTAGCCCGCTTAGGCGCCCGCCTAGACCCCGCCTAGCCGCCTAGGCGCTAGGCCCTAACCCGCCGCCCGACTAGCGCCTAGCGTCTTTTAGAACCTTGATGGTAGGGAGTCAACATATACTGTCTACTAGTGAGTAGTGATGTAACCTTATTACTATACAACATTACCTTTATTAATGTCGTATTCCCAAAACTCTATCTGTTACGAATTATAATACTGTCATTTTCTTTTCCTGTATTGTCAATCCGAACTTCGAACGTTTTTTAACATTTGAAAGAGCAACATTATTATACTAAAAGCTAGTCTTTAGTTCGAATACAGCCGGTTTATTTGAACAAGATCCAAATTTTCTCTATCATCTTGTGCTCTTTAATTTATTGAAGGATTATATTAGGCTAAACAAAATATTATGGCCTGTTTGGTATCTAACTTGAGAACGGAACTCAAAATTTTGATTTTTTTTCAAAACACATATTTTGATTTAAAAATTTTAAATTCAAAACTTTGTTTGGTATCCAACTTCTCAAAACTAATTCAAAACAGGAAAAATCAAATGCCCATGCCATAACAATTTCCCGACCACCGCATCCCTCCCCTCCCCGGCGATCCCTTTTTGCTATTTACCGATTCTTTCCTCCAAACTCGTGCTGACAGACCGAGGCTGGTCATGTTGGCGATCTCAAATCTGAGATCCAACGACCTCCAAAACCAATAGCTATTTGTTGCCGTCGATTTATCTTGTCCGGAGGAAGAAGGATGGAGGTGTTGGCTAAGATGGATGCAAGCGGGAGGAGATTGAAGAGGCAATATAGAAGGGAGTATCGAGAGAGAGAGGGGTAAGAGAGAGAGAAGAGAGAGAGAGAGGAGAGAGAGAGACGGAAGTGAGTGGGAGAGAGAGAGAGAGGGAGAGAGAAAGAGGGAGAGAGAGAGGGGAGTGAGTGGTAGAGAGAGTCAGAGGGGAGTGTGATGAATTCCGGAAAAAAAAAGGGTCTAAAAACACACTTTTTGTGTTTTCAACAAGTAAGCTTTGTTTTCAAATATTTTTGAGTTGTGGTTTTGAGAATTATCAAATCAAATACCAAACAAAGGCTTAAATTTGTAACTCAAAACTTGCTTTTGAGTTAAAAATATTGAATCCAAATCAAATACCAAACAGGCCTTAGCAACTTGCTTTGTTTGTGTGTGGACAACCATATATACATGCATGCATTTAGCTGCGCTGCCTTTAGTCATAATCCTGGTTTAAAGAGCACTTTAATCAACGAGGCACTTAACTTGACTCTTCCGAAAATCAATATAGAATTTGACTTTACATGACGAGTTAAGATCGTGATAGGTTAATCAGTTAATAGTTCAATCGTCTCACTCTTTCAAATGTAAGGGTAAAAAAGCTTCGGAAAGTAGATCATTAGAAATTGACTTTTTTCCTTTTTTTCTTTTGGGGTACTAGGTTAAAATCACGATAGGTTAATCAGTTAAATGGTTCCACTGACCCACTCCCTTAAATAGTTGGAAAAGTTGTTTAAAGTGTTCTAAAAATCGGCCTAGGTGCTAGGCAATGGGGTTTCGTGGTGATTTTGGAAAACGGTCACTAAAATTGGGGAGGGACTAGGCGGTCTAGGCAGCACGCTAGGCGATTTCAAGTAATTTTTTTAGGAATCTTTTGATATAGACGTCTCAGTTTTGAATTTTCTAGATCAAACATCCATGCCTTTTAGTGATTTGATTAAACTTTTTTTTGTCATAATTTTGGTGCTATATGCACATATTGTAACTAGGGGTGGAATTTTTTTCCCGAAAATCCCAAACTATCCCGAACCCGTCCTGAAATTTGACCGAAAAATGCCCAAACCGAATTTCCTGAAAAATTCGGTACCCGAAACCGAACCCGTCCCGAAAGTTTCGGTTTGGGATTCGGCCACAGCTTTGAAAGCATTTGGTAATCCCGAACCGAACCCAATATTTTATATATATATATATATATTTTTTTTTTTTAAATTAGAAATTACTTGAACCGTTGGATTTGTTAAGATCTAATCCAACCGTCCATTGAGTTAGGTCATTTGTTAGGTCTCTCAGACTCTCTCTCAGTCGTTCTCGCTCACCCTATCAGTCCTTCTCAGCCTCACTCACAGTCCCGCCGCTCCTCCATCGACTCACGCAGACGTAGGAAGGAAAACTCGAATCCGACACCAATCAAGTCCCAAAATCCAGGTAAGGGTTTTTTATTTTCACTGGGGTTTTGTTCTTTAGTGTTTAGGGTCAAATTTCATGTTGATTAACTTGATTTCTGAGTATTTTGTCGAATGTGTGAGGGTTTGAGGACTGTGGGTTTCGAATTAGGGTGGGTAAGTGCAAGATCTGCATGCAGCATGCATGATATGGTTCTATGTGTTTTTGTCAAAGTATCTTCTCTCCAAATGTTTTGCAATGGAAAATGTATAAGATATGGTTCTATGTTAATTGCAGGAGCATTCTCACCAATATTCAAACGACTTGAGGAAGATCTGAAACAAAAAATTTGTAGAAGGAAGTAGACCACAGTAGAGCTTTCCCGAAGTGACCCGAAAATCCCGAAACACTTTCGGGAATCCCGAATTTTGGGAAATGAATAGTTTCGGTTCGGTTTCGATTTCGGAATATAAAATTCCATCCCGAAATGTTTTGGTTTGGGATTTGGGTTAGGGGTTTCGGTTTGGGATCCCGACCCGAACCAGTCCTAATTGTAACAAATTGCCTATAATCTAGCATTTTGATTACACTTTCCTCCATTATTGATAATTGTCAAAAAAAAAAAAAAAAAATTGGTTAGATTCAAAATTATTTTCACAATAATGCTACAATTTTGCAATAATTATCTACGATTTAAGATATTTTCTTTCCAAAATAGTTTAAAATATTTTTAAATCCCCCAAAATCAAACGTACCGAAATAAGTTTTTCTTTTATTACGTTAAGAGAAAATAGGATTGAGAATAATATAAACGTACCAATACACAATGTGTACAAAATAAAAATAATGTACCAATATTAACAATATGTATCAAATCAAACGTACCAAAATTGCAAATAATAGTACCAATTAATGATTTTTGTAAATTCAAACGTACCCGCAGATAATATATACGTAATGTATTGTACCTAATAATAATAATTCGTCAACAACTATACTTAAAAACAAAAAATAATGAAAAGGGCTTGAAAAATTTTAGTTTTGATAAAAAACCATGTTATAAGTTTTGTTTAATGATTAGTACAAGACCCATATTAAAGTAGTCCAACTAAAAATGTCCTAACTATAATAAATTATGATTTGTCGATTTTACCCCTAACTTTTTTAGGTTGAGTTCCAGATTTTCGTCGTTAATGGAGTTCATCGTTGTTTTTGTCACAGCCCGTCCCGGGATTTTATTCATAGAGGACGTGAAAAGACGGAATTACCCTTGACGGGTATTAAGGTATGTGTGTGTATGATATATTATTTGGATTAAATATACATTCTTAAACTTTTGGAGAAAATAACTTAAGTTGGATTAAATTGGATTGTATTTTGTGTGGTTAGGGATTAGAATTAGTATGTATGGTTTTGGTTGGACCACACATCCAGTCAACCTCTCTCTCTCTTCCCCGTGTTTCTCTCTCTTCCTCTCCGTTCAGTCTCTCTCCCTCGAACGTACGGACCAACACCATAAAACCCTGAAACTTCATGGATCGAGGGTTTTGAAGGTACCATCGTGCTTGTGAGGACTCCACTAACTCAACCATACCATTTTCAGGTAAGGATAGCTTCGTTTTCACGTTGAAACAGTAAACCCGATTTTGGGGTACTATTCATGCGAACGTTAAAACTTGTGTTTTTGGAAATTTCAAGCTTGTAGGAAGCTTAAGGGAGCCCTCACGAGTCTAGGAGTACTTCGTTGTAAAGATTTGGAGGTCAGAGGACTTAGAACGACGAGTTTGTAGGTAAGCCGAACTATCGACCTTTCTCATGGAAAATCTAGTGGAATTTAAGCTTTAAAACTTGTATAACGTGATTCTACATGTTATTAGCTTCATTTTGGTATCAATTTCATGAAATTTGGTTGAGAAACGAAGGAGAATAAGGGATTTGAAACTCTGCCCAGTTTCTGGCGCCGGCGCCGGTCGCCGGAGCTGGAGGAAGGAGACGGGAGAATATTCCGTCAAGTCTGACGGAATATTCTCACGCCGTCAGTCAGATTTAACGGCGTCCGTTAGAATTTAACGGAATATTCTGAGGAATATTCCTGACGCCGTTACTGCTCCGTCTCACGTGCAAGGCACGTGGCCGCGCGTGGCTGGCGCGTTTTGCCGTGCCTTGGCCGGCGCGTGGGGGCGCGTGAACAGTCCAAAAATTATTTTAAAAATTTGGGGATGTCCGTGGGGTTGTGTAGATCATGTTGGTATATTCAAATACCTAAATTGAGCAATGTATGAGAAGTTATTTCGAATTGTTGGTTATATGCTTTAAAATAACGTTTTATAGTTTTCGCATTTAGGTAAAAATGTGAATTAACGATCCGACCGTTGGATCGTCACCAAACTTTGATGCGTTGTAATACGTAATATTTGAGAATTATAGGAACTTACGGATCGGGAATCCGACTTACGGATCTTTCGGAATTGGAGTTGTAAGTTCATAAAATAGAACGTTAACCGTCACTTGGTTTTGGAAATTGACGGAGATCCGACCGTTGGATGGCAATGAAATTTTAGGAGGTTGTCCTAGAGGTATATTGTGGACCTCTGGAAGTTATGGATTGGAAATCTGAGTTGCAGATCTTCCAGATCGAACTGCGTAGTGATGTGTTTTATATAAGTTATATTCTATCGATATGAATTATGAGGTTGGATTTGATTATTGTTCTAGGCGCCGATCGTCATGACGCCTCGATGGGTTGTGCTAGGGAGTTGTTGGGCGAACTCCAGGTGAGTGGGCAGTATTTTCTGTATTTACCTATATACTATTGAATTTCCCAGAAACTGAGTTTTTAATGAAAGTATGTTTCTAAAATGCCATGCATGAACGAGATGAATGATATGAATTGATAATCGATGCATGTATATATATATGAATTGTTATATGAATTATATGATTGATATATGATGCATACATGTGCATGGTGCTGTGGAGGCACAGGTAAGTCAGGTGAGTTCATTATTCATACGATTTATTATGTGAATTGCATTGGAAGCTCATAACCTGCACCCTAGGTGTTAGTGCTTATATTATTATTCACCACACCGCACGCTCGCCTTGGATCCAAGTAGGTGGATGTCGTACAGACCACTAGAGGTGGTTCCGACATGCCAGTCGTACAGACCATTAGAGGGGTTCCGCCTGGTGGGTGACCTTAGATTATGCGCACAGATGATTGATGAGAGAAGCACTAGAGCGTAATTATACACCTGTCATCGTACAGACTACCTTATGTAGTTCCGAGTGACGTGCAGAGTTAGACCGTACAGGTCACCGAGGTGACTCCGGTTGGATTGAATGTTGAGCTATAGAATTAACCGTACAGGACCAACTGCAGGGTTTCCGGTTAATTCACTATTTCACCTGTTACATTGATGCATCATTCAAACTGTTTTTAAAAGTTTTTACATGGCGTACTCTCTGGTTTTAAGAAAAATGATGATTTGAGATCTATGAAAAACTATATGCTATTATGCTATTTTCTGGGAAAGTATACAGGTTTTACAGCGAGGGGTTAGAAATGTTTTAAATGATATGTTTTCGAAAAACTTTGTTTTACTGACCCACTCAATTTTGTTTTGCGCCCCTCCAGGTTCAAGTTAGCAGAGCTTTGGTGGCCACGAGGAATCCAACGGTGTTCTGACAGAATTCACAAAAGTAGGATTCACCTCGGGTGTTATATCTTAGAAATCGTATTCTTTAAAGCTTCCGAACTGTGTAAATGGTTACGTCACTCTCACGTGACGGCCAGCATACCCTCCTTCGGGACGGGGTGTGTCAGTTGGTATCAGAGCCTAGGTTGCAGTCTTGAACATCTTAAGAATTCCCTAGTGTCTTCTGTCAGAACTTTACCGCCTCGTGGATAGCCACTTTGTTCAGATGAGCTTAGTTCCCCGATTTAACTTAGTTAAGGGAACTACTACTAACGTGATTCAATCTGTTATCCGTCCTTCCCAAAGGACTCATTTTGAGAATGGTTATAAGTTGGATTTGAATCACTTTATGGAAATGGAGAACCTGAGGGAGCAGAGTGATGGCTTAATTATTTGGAGAAGACGTTTCGGATTATGCAAAGTCAAGGGAATCTTCCTCCCGACAGGTGGGTCGAGATGACTACCTAGTTCTGAGTGTTGAATCTGCATTCTGGTGAAGATAGGAATGTTATCCGACGTTATCGGGAGAACAACTGTTTGGAAGTTGTTTAAAGAGTTGTTTAAGAAAAGATTATTCCTCCGGCATATATGGACGGTAAGAAACAAGAGTTTACAATTTGAGACAAGGAAAAGAATGAGAATCAAAGGAAAGATAATCAAGGTAAATGTCATGTGTCTCAAGAACCTCACAAGATTTAGAGCTTCAAAAGATGTGGGGTTAATTCTAGTTCTGCCCGCATAGATTTTATACCATTGATCAGATGCAAGATGGTAGATTTACTGGAGATCCTAGATTACTGAGGCGAGGTGACTCTGGTAGAGGGAATGTACCTTTGTGCCGTAAGTGCAATAGCATACGCTTTGGAGAGTGTGGACGAGAAAGCAGAGGATGCTTTACATGTGGACAAATAGAACATAGAGCTGCAAGATGCTTTGAATCATTCGGACTTGATTATGGATACGTTAGATATTTTGGTCACTTTGCCAGAGTTCATTGGTCATGATGCGGAAATTCGATGTTTTGGACGATGTTGCCAAAGAGAGAAATGTTGGAGCACGATCGAGGCATATATATATGCATTTCTGATAAAGAACAAGATGGTAATATTGCACCCTTAAGAATTGTTGCTTACTTATCGAGACGACAGTGAGTTATCGTTATTGCGGGCTGCAGACCGTAATATCCGTAACTTATTTGTTGGGTTCGTTAAGCAAGTAAACAAGTAAGTCATTCTATGCCGGTTATGATTATTCAGGGTGTCCAGTGATGGTGGAAGAAGTAGTTGTGCCAGCGAATTTTATTCCTCTAGACATTGTGGATTTTGATGTGATGTGAGGCACAAATTGGTTGCATTATAATCGTGCCAATATGGATTGCTACGGGAAATCGGTTACTTTCCATTGTCTTGGATTATCAGAGGTTACTTTTGTGAGTGAGCAAAGTGGAGTGAGGCATGCCGTTATTTCTGTTATAAGAGCAAAGAGATCATTATCGAAAAGCTGCCAAGAATACTTAGCTCGCATAGTGCTACATGATGCTACGCTGAGTAGCGTGGAAAATGTAAAAGTTGGTTAGACATTTTCGGTTGTAATTCCGGATGAGTTACCTGGATTGCCATCAGACAGAGATGTGGTGTTCGCTATTGAATTGTCTCCGAGTACAGATTTTATGTTATAGATTGGTTCCTACATAGTTAAAGGAAATTGAAAATCCAGTCACAGGAATTGGTTGATAAAGGTTTCAATCCACCTAGTACGTTACCTTGGAAAACCTCAGCTTTATTTCTAAGGAAGAAAGACGGGACCTTAAGAATATGTATGGATATTAGGTGATTGAATCGGGTAACGAGTAGGAATCATTATCCAGTGCCGCGCATTGATGATTGTTTGATCAGCTTAGAGGTACCTATGTGATTTCAAGGAAAGAGTTGAAGTCTGATATACTCTTAAGTGAAAATAAAGCATGCTAGTCGTTTCGAGTTGGTGTTGCAATGTTTGAGGGAACATTGGTAGTATGCAAAGTTTGACAAATGTCAATTTTGGACGAATCAAGTGGCATTTTTGGGACATGTGATATTTGCACAAGGTATTCAAGTAGATCCTCAAAGAGTGACAACTGGGGAGAATTGGGAACAACCACGAACCGTGATTGAGATTCGGAGTTTTCTTAACTTAGCAGGCTATCATGGACGGTTGGTGAAAGAATTTTCAGTCATTGATTTACCATTGACGAGAAAAGAGGTTAAGTTTGAGTGGGATGATAATTGTGGGTAAAGTTTTCAATAGTTGAAATATTTCCTCACTCGTGCACGTATTTTAGCACTCCCGGATGATGACGGCAATTATAAGGGTTATAGTGATGCTTCGTTGAATGTTCTTGAATGCGTGTTGAGGCAACATGGTAGGGTGATTACCTACGTTTCACGTTAATTGAAATTTCATGAGATGAATTACCCTAATTATGATTTGGAATTAACAGTTATCATCTTCACTTAGAAGCTTTGGAGACATTACCTTTATGGAGAAAAGTGCAAGAGTTTTTACGAGTCAAAAGAGTATCCAATATCCGTTTATTCAGAGGTATCTTAATCTTAGGCAACGAAGGTGGATTGTGTTGCCTAGTGATTATGATTGCACGACCAGGGTGATCGTGCAAATGTGGTGGCCAATACTCTTAGTAGGAAGACCCTAATGAGAATTAATGCTTGGTACGATTGCCATGTCCATATTCTTGTGGAATTGAGATCTACTGGAGTAAAGTTGGGAATGGAAGATCGAAAAGAAAACGTACTTGCTAATTGTCAAGTTAGGCCTATTTGGTAGGTCGTACTCGAGACTCAAGCGTTTGACGAAGAAATTCAAGAATTTATTTAAAGCAAGGAACAACGGGAAAAAGAAAGACCTTAGGGTTAGAGAATCAGATGACATGCTTATGCAAGAGAACAAGGTGCTTATACCTAATGTTATGGAATTAAAGAAAATAATTTTGGGCGAAGCATACTGTTCAGCTTATGCAATGCATCCTGGAGGTACTAAAATGTATCATACCATTCGACCATTTTTATTGGCCAGATATAAAAAGGGAAATTGTTGAAATTGTGAATAGGTGTATCAGTCGTCAGCAAGTCAAAGCAGAAAGGAAGAAGTCTTTTTAGATTGAAGTAGTTACTCCCGTTCCACAGCGGAAATGATAAAATATTAATATAGATTATGTGTGTGCAAGTTTTCTCGTTCATGAGATGGTTATGACGAAACTGAGGTGATAATTGATTGGCTTACTAAAGCAGCGCAATATTCTTCAATGAAAGAGCAATAACCTTTTCAGAAGTGCAACAGTTAATTATCTGTCTTATGGAAAAGAGATTTGGGCTTGCAGATCTGTTGAACTTCTTGAGTATGTTGGTCATTTCAGTTTGTTCCAAGAGCAACGCCATAAGGCCGTGGAAAGCTGTGTTTTGTGTTTCGAATTGTTAGAATGGTGGACGGATGGTATTCAAGGCCCTGAGTTAGTGGAGGAGACTACTCGGAATATTCAAGTAATTAAGTCTAATCTGAAAGTGGGCCAGGATTGGCTGAAGAGCTTACCGAACAAACGCACCACTGACCGGACGTGTAATGCAGGAGATTGGATACTTTTGAAATTATCACCCTGGAAAGGTGTAGTTCGATTCGAAGTGGAAGACAAGTTAAGTCCTAGGTACATAGGACCTTATGAGATCACTGAAAGGATTGGTGAAGTTGCTTACAGATTGGGGTTACCTCCGGAGATTAATCCGGAATTGACGTATGATGAGGAGCCAACAACTATCTTGTATTGGAAAGAGGATGTGTTGAGAAATAAGACAGTGAGCTTGGTAAAAGTATTGTGGAGGAACCACTCCCTGGAAGAAGCTACTTGGGAGACCGAAGATCGGATGAGAGAGATGTATCCGAGGTCATTTTATGAGTATTAAGTAGATTGGTAGGTTGTATGAATTTCGAGGACGAAATTCTATAAGGGGGGAAGATTGTCACAGCCCGTCCCGGGATTTTATTCATAGAGGACGTGAAAAGACGGAATTACCCTTGACGGGTATTAAGGTATGTGTGTGTATGATATATTATTTGGATTAAATATACATTCTTAAACTTTTGGAGAAAATAACTTAAGTTGGATTAAATTGGATTGTATTTTGTATGGTTAGGGATTAGAATTAGTATGTATGGTTTTGGTTGGACCACACATCCAGTCAACCTCTCTCTCTTTTCCCCGTGTTTCTCTCTCTTCCTCTCCGTTCAGTCTCTCTCCCTCGAACGTACGGACCAACACCATAAAACCCTGAAACTTCATGGATCGAGGGTTTTGAAGGTACCATCGTGCTTGTGAGGACTCCACGAACTCAACCATACCATTTTCAGGTGAGGATAGCTTCGTTTTCACGTTGAAACAGTAAACCCGATTTTGGGGTACTATTCATGCGAACGTTAAAACTTGTGTTTTTGGAAATTTCAAGCTTATAGGAAGCTTAAGGGAGCCCTCACGAGTCTAGGAGTACTTCGTTGTAAAGATTTGGAGGTCAGAGGACTTAGAACGACGAGTTTGTAGGTAAGCCGAACTATCGACCTTTCTCATGGAAAATCTAGTGGAATTTAAGCTTTAAAACTTGTATAACGTGATTCTACATGTTATTAGCTTCATTTTGGTATCAATTTCATGAAATTTGGTTGAGAAACGAAGGAGAATAAGGGATTTGAAACTCTGCCCAGTTTCTGGCGCCGGCGACGGTCGCCGGAGCTGGAGGAAGGAGACGGGAGAATATTCCGTCAAGTCTGACGGAATATTCTCACGCCGTCAGTCAGATTTAACGGCGTCCGTTAGAATTTAACAGAATATTCCGAGGAATATTCCTGACGCCGTTATTGCTCCGTCTCACGTGCAAGGCACGTGGCCGCGCGTGGCTGGCGCGTTTTGCCGTGCCTTGGCCGGCGCGTGGGGGCGCGTGAACAGTCCAAAAATTATTTTAAAAATTTGGGGATGTCCGTGGGGTTGTGTAGATCATGTTGGTATATTCAAATACCTAAATTGAGCAATGTATGAGAAGTTATTTCGAATTGTTGGTTATATGCTTTAAAATAACGTTTTATAGTTTTCGCATTTAGGTAAAAATGTGAATTGACGATCCGATCGTTGGATCGTCACCAAACTTTGATGCGTTGTAATACGTAATATTTGAGAATTAGAGGAACTTACGGATCGGGAATCCGACTTACGGATCTTTCGGAATTGGAGTTGTAAGTTCATAAAATAGAACGTTAACCGTCACTTGGTTTTGGAAATTGACGGAGATCCGACCGTTGGATGGTAATGAAATTTTAGGAGGTTGTCCTAGAGGTATATTGTGGACCTCTGGAAGTTATGAATTGGAAATCTTAGTTGCAGGTCTTCCAGATCGAACTGCGTAGTGACGTGTTTTATATAAGTTATATTCTATCGATATGAATTCTGAGGTTGGATTTGATTATTGTTCTAGGCGCCGATCGTCATGACGCCTCGATGGGTTGTGCTAGGGAGTTGTTGGGCGAACTCCAGGTGAGTGGGCAGTATTTTTTGTATTTACCTATATACTATTGAATTTCCCAGAAACTGAGTTTTTAATGAAAGTATGTTTCTAAAATGCCATGCATGAACGAGATGAATGATATGAATTGATAATCGATGCATGTATATATATATGAATTGTTATATGAATTATATGTTTGATATATGATGCATACATGTGCATGGTGCTGTGGAGGCACAGGTAAGTCAGGTGAGTTCATTATTCATACGATTTATTATGTGAATTGCATTGGAAGCTCATAACCTGCACCTTAGGTGTTAGTGCTTATATTATTATTCACCACACCGCACGCTCGCCTTGGATCCAAGTAGGTGGATGTCGTACAGACCACTAGAGGTGGTTCCGACATGCCAGTCGTACAGACCATTAGAGGGGTTCCGACTGGTGGGTGACCTTAGATTATGCGCACAGATGATTGATGAGAGAAGCACTAGAGCGTAATTATACACCTGTCATCGTACAGACTACCTTATGTAGTTCCGAGTGACGTGCAGAGTTAGACCGTACAGGTCACCGAGGTGACTCCGGTTGGATTGAATGTTGAGCTATAGAATTAACCGTACAGGACCAACTGCAGGGTCTCCGGTTAATTCACTATTTCACCTGTTACATTGATGCATCATTCAAACTGTTTTTAAAAGTTTTTACATGGCGTACTCTCTGGTTTTAAGAAAGATGATGATTTGAGATCTATGAAAAACTATATGCTATTATGCTATTTTCTGGGAAAGTATACAGGTTTTACAGCGAGGGGTTAGAAATGTTTTAAATGATATGTTTTCGAAAAACTTTGTTTTACTGACCCACTCAATTTTGTTTTGCGCCCCTCCAGGTTCAAGTTAGCAGAGCTTTGGTGGCCACGAGGAATCCAACGGTGTTCTGACAGAATTCACAAAAGTAGGATTCACCTCGGGTGTTATATCTTAGAAATCGTATTCTTTAAAGCTTCCGAACTGTGTAAATGGTTACGTCACTCTCACGTGACGGCCAGCATACCCTCCTTCGGGACGGGGTGTGTCAGTTTTGCAGACCTTCTTCTTTTTCTTTCAAACAAAAATATATATCCTCATGTTATTTAATTTATATTTTGTATTATTTCGTTGAAACATGATCGTCGTTATTATTCATAAAGTATTTGAGGTACTGTTTTTCAATTTTTCTTCGTTAGTGGAATTCATCGTTTGTTTCTCCAGAAAATAAATTTGAGATATGCAAGTTATTCAATAATAACGACGGGTCACTGTTTTGGACTGTAAAAATAAACTGTTTCTGGATTTTAAGTAACACTGTTTCTGGAATCTAAGTTACTGTTTCTGGATCCAAATGAAATAGACACACTGTTTCTTAAATGTAAGCTAGAAAATAAATAGTGAAATTCATTGTATTCGGATTCAAAGAAAAATAAGCATCATGTTTCTTAAATATAATCAACTGATGCATGAAAGAAAAGAAACAATCAAAGGTTAAAACATAGAATGTTTCTGGAATCTAAGTCGTTGTTTCTGGAATTTAAGTCATTGTTTCTGGAATTTAAGTCACTGTTTCTGGATTTTGGTTCTTTTCTTTCCAGATACAATATTTGTTTGTGCCCAGAAAAAACAAAACCTGTATTTGATTTTTTTTTCCAGAAACAGTGTTATGTTTTAGGTTCTCCAGAAACAGTTTTATGTTTTGGTTCTTTTTTTTTTTCCTATTTACAGACGCCTGACATGTACGTATATCACCGGGACCGTAGGTCCTTTTCGGATCTGATTGGAATAAAATACTAACACTATAAATTGTTTGTGGTGCATATAAGAGGATGAGGATGAGGACGATGACGAGGAAGAGGAGGATAAGGGCACGAAAAAGGTAGACAATAGTTTTGGATGATTTTTTATTAAACTTTGAGCCCTTTTGGTTAAATAACATTTTAGGATGATTTTTTGATTAAATATTTGTTGGTCCAAGCCCTTTTCATTAAAGTTCCCTAAAAAAACAGCAAAAAAATATATAATTTCACAAAAAAAATTGAAAAAATTACACGGAGCTTTTATATTGATCACCAACTATTTGAAAAAGAAAAAAACCATTTGGAAAAAAGAAATAATATTAAATGTTTGCATAAAAAAAATGTGATCGAAAAAACATGTTTGGAAGAAGAGAAAATATAGTTTAATTAATAATATCTCCAGGAAATAAGGAAAAGTGCATCATGCAGATAAAATGATAAATTCAAAAATTATTTTAATTTTAAAACATAGAGGTGATTATTGGTCAAAGTACTTTAATCAAATTTTAAAAAGGCACATATGTTTAATCTAAATGATATAGAAAAACTGTAGGGGATTCTAATTTTTCCTTCTTTTTTTTTCTAATTAACTAATTAAGTTAAAGTGAGTAACACGTATTGACATACCCCGACCAAAGTCGAGACGTGCTGGCCGTCACGTGAGGGTGACGTAGCCAAGTGTGCAACAGAGGTGCATACGATAATAAGAAAATGCGAATAAATAAAAACCAACTAAAACTTAGCTATACTAAAGATAATACTAAGTGTGAGGAAGTAACCAGTCAAGCTACAAACGTTTCAGAGCATAGGTATCACAAGTGCAGTCAAATTGAACAAGTACTAATTATACAAACCAGGGAGAAAATCCCTACACTTATTTATGGAAATGTTAGAACCGTCGGGAAGTCCTCATGAGCCACCAAAGATGATCAGCTACCTAGAACCTGGAGGGGCGCAAAACCAGAAGGGTGAGTGGGCGAAAACAAAGCGTTTAAAACATATTTATCTTTTCTGAACATAGTAACCCCTCACTGTAAAACCTGTATAGTTTCCAGAAAACCCTATAGTAACCCCTATACGCCATGTCATAACATTTCAACTCTAAATCATGTAAGCCAGGTGTATAATCAATATAAAATACATGACAGCCGGAGTCACCTAATATGACCTGTACGACTGGAACTATAGCTCATCAATCAAGGCTAGCACACGGGTTGGACTCACCTATGTGACCTGTACGACAGGCTGGGTATAAATATGTATGTTCTAGTGCTACGATCACGTGAATGCTGTGCGATAAATCGTTGGTCACCTACAAGTCGGAACCACCTATTATGGTCTGTACGATAGGCTGGCACCAGACTTGGATCCAAGGTGAGCGTGTGGTGCGGGAGGTGAATGATCACGTGAAGGCTGGCCCTAGTCCCGGGCGGGAGCACTAATACCGGGGTGCAGCCTTGATGAGCTCTAAATAAATATATGCATACCAATGCAATACAATCCATTCAATCACATCATACTCACCTGAAGCTTACCTGAGTCTCCGCATCATCGCACAATATAATTCACAAGTATAACAGTGCAATACTCAAAATGTAACTCATTTACAACATGGCATTCAAGGCATAAATCATTTAAGAAAAACGTTCTGGAAACCCTAAATGCACACTCACTGATAGGTAGCAGGATCGTAGCCCCCTATCTTCACTTGTCCACGCTCGTCCTCAAGGTACGTCTCACTTATATGCGAAATAACTAATTTAACGTTAATTCGATAGCACATGAACAAAACCTAGGATTCATTCCTCATACATTGCTCAAATGGGGTGTTTTAATATACCAACATGATCTACTCGACAACACAAACACCCCTATATTTTTAGAAAAAAATTTGAACGTCACACGCGCTGGCCACGCACAGGCACATGCCTGGCACACTGACGGAATCCCTAACAGTGTTAGGGAATATTCCGTTAAAATAGCATAATATTCCGTTAAAACTAACGGTGATCTCGTCGAAGCCGCCGTGCGCTGCCGTCTTTACTCGCTGGTTTCTGGAAAAAATTTAAAACTTAATATCTACTTCAATTCTCAACCAAAATCTATGAAATTTATATGGATTTGAAGGTCTTGAAGAGTAGAACACGATCATACCTATTAAGAGTCCAAAAACCAATGGAAAATGGTCGGAAAAACCCTTGGAAAAACCGGCCAAGACTTGAATCCTTTGAACTCGTGTGTCCCGACGTCAAACTACTCCAAAACTAGCCTAGGGTCCCTATAGAGTCAATTAGGAACCTCCTTAACCCTTAAAATCTTGGAAAAAAACCACGATCACGTCAGAACAAAAAGACACCTCGCCGGAGGCTATGGTTCCTTAAGTTAAAACACGTCAACTCATCTAACCAATGGTATCATGAGATTCTAGAGCTCGAGAGGAGTGTGAAAGTGGAAATCTCGAGTTCGATCCGTGAAGTTTTGGTATAGTTTGAGTGTGGGTGTGCCCTCGGGTGTAAGGATGAAGGAAAATGATCGAGAAGAGGTGAGAGGGTAAGGGTATGCGTACGTGTGTGTATGTGTGTGTACGAGATTGGCCAGAAGAAAATGATAATAAGCCCTGATTGGGTTGCCATGAGAAAGAGGGAGAGAAAGTTAGGTTTCAGTTGGCCCAAAGGAAAAATAAAACAAACCCAAAGTCTGACTGGGCCCAATAAAGTAGGAGTTAAGGTGATTAGTGGACAAAGTATAGTCAACCCTAAAATATAATCCTACCCATTATTCGGCCTAACTCGCGTCAACGCGCTCGTGACATCGAGTACGATTTAATTACGTTAGCGAGAAAATTGATTTAAAACTGTATATGTACATCCACGTCACTAAGCCAACAAGGGCAATATCGTCACTTTACACCCTAGGGGAGGAAATTTGTATAATAATTTGGGACGGGTCATAACACGTATCCTATCCAAATGAAATTGTTAACTTAATAGTTGTGAAAACCGTTCTTATATTTGTAATTTGTTAATTTGCTTACTGAGTTTATGGTTTTTGGCCTTTGAATTGTATATTTGCTTACCAAGCTTATAACTTTTATTGCATTTTATCTTTATTTTATTCCCAATACAATTATACAAACATTGTTTTTTTTAAGTGTAAGTATGTATTTATTTATATGATATAACGATAAATTATTTAAATTCACTTAGTTCGCCTAGGTGTTAGGCTTTATGTCTCAACCCACCATCCGACTATTCTAGAGTCTTTTAGAACCTTAATTGTTTATGAACTAATTATTACTTATCAACATTATAGTTTTAAGTATCTATATGTTTAGAGAATATGAGCTGTAGCCTTTCATCATCCAAGCAACCACCAGGTAGAGCTATCATTGTGACCTCTCACCCTCTTATTTGTGTTCATTGGAATTATACCTCGCGGGCTCCTCACAAGTCACATTACAAGATCACAGCTATTTATTTATGTGTGAACAATTAGAAAACAGTATGTTAATCAAGGTTTTCTCCTAAACTAATTTCTCTTTTTAATATAAAATTAAGACGAAACATTCTACCGACCTAATTAATTGAATTTCTGTATTTCATCAACTTGCAAATTGCGCTCCCAGCAATAGGAAACAATTGTATAATATCACAGTACTAATTAATTATAAATTAATCAGATGCACCTAGGATTTGCAGGGAAGGTCGGTCCTAAATATAGATAATTTCACGTCGGAGAGTAGTTATTCAGTAATTGTTATTGTCACTTTAAAAATTTAATTGTAACTAGTATTTTTATTTTTTAAATATAGAAAGTGTGGTGTGCACAATTAGATTTTTGGAGTGCTATTAACAATTGCTTATTTATTTTGAGAAATGCTAAGGAGACTCTCTCAATAGTGGGAATCTACATGGACTATCTGTCATCTCATATTTTTGACGCAATGATTTATAATGTTGATACAAGAATTTACATTAAACTGTGAGTTGGATAGAGACTCAATAAAAAATCCTACTTTGAAAGAATCTTCTTAGCATTTATCATTTATTAGTGTATAGTTTATATGATATATATGGGGTCATTGTATTATGAATTTCTATCCAACTCATATGCCAAATATTCCTGGATTCAACCTCATTTTGCAAGGTGCATTTCATTGGTCTAATCTCTGTCCCATTAAGCTTTTGATTATTGTTTGCTCCATGAGCTTGGCTTGCGATCATTAAACTAAACCTGTAATCCATTTGGCCCCAATGCAAAATTTATTTTAATAAAAATAATTGAACAAAAAAAGGATACACACTTACAAAGTTACAAATTAAGTGTATACCAAAGGATATAAAACAATTTTATACGGGTTTACCTAATAAGAAACCAACAAGAACAATAAAACAGTCCAACGGGGGCTATTAGAAAATACAAATAAATGCAAACTCAATTCAACAACCAAAAAAAAAAAGAAAAAATAAAGGGCTTTTAGATCTATGTCTAAAAGTGTAGGTTGTTTGTAGAACCGAGTCTAGTTATCTACTTACATATTTTTGTATCAATTATTCAATTTTGTCTTTTTAGATGAAAATTTTAAATCCATTAAATTTTGTGATAAAAGGTATATTATAAAAAGAAAAAAAATGTAATACAATTAATCTATGTTATAGGTAGACTATAAACAAAAACTTATGGCATAGGTAGATAAATAATTAAGTGTATATTCTACCTATAAGCGAGATATCAAACCTAACTACAAAATACAAAAATATAATACCTACAAGTAAGATACATTAAGCAGTGACACATGTTAATTATAAATATGAATATTTCATAAAGGTAGATAAATTGACACACCCTGACCCGAGATGTCCACCTGGACTTTGAATCAAGTTGTGTTGGCCGACACTAGGAGGGTGATGAAGCCATAAAGTGTAGTGTTGTGGAAAATGTGAGTAAATTTAAACCTAAAAGTGCCTAAGTATAAGAGTGCGTTGGTGAGCGGGAATGAACTCATATCACACGTGATATTAGAACATAAGTAAAGTACAGTAGAGTGGATTGAGAATTATACCATCGGAGGTAGTCTCCAATACCAGATTTGCCAAGAATTCTCGTTGATACGAAAGTTCAGCTGCTAAAACCTGGAGGGGCGAAAAATAAGGGGGAGTGGGCCTAAAAATAAAGTTTTATAAAAACCTTTTGAAAACATTATAACCATTCGCCGTAAAACAAGTATAGTTTCCAAATATACATACTACACATAGTATGAAAATACTTACCGTAGCCTGCATTAGCTCAAGAATTCAATATGACACAATATTTCGTAAGTAAACACATCACGTTCGTAACCGCATAATCTCGCATAAGCAAACATATCATATCGAATGCTCATCGAGCATTGCTGACACACGAGTTCATGCAGAGGTATTCTGCCATGAACAGGACTGGGTGTAATAATGATTTAGGCTCTAGTATTACCTGCAATCACGTGAAGACTGGCGTTATGCGCAGCACATACGAGTCATAATTGCTTATAGCAATCTAGGACGGGATTGGCACCTACAATGGATCCAAAGTGAGCGTACGGTGCGATGTGCACATACACATGAAAGACTGGCCCTGGCCCGGGCGAGTACTAACACCGGTGCAACAAACGATTAGCAGATAGCATAAATATAGTCATGCAATGGTAAATCGATAATTCGATAATTCAATAACCCTAGTCAGTGAAATACTATTCATAACCGTAAATACCATTAAAGAATCCATACTAATACGCATACCTGTGTGCCTGGTAGGACGTAGTATAATTGCATGGATGCCGTCAACACGTTAATTTTTATATACGTTACCTTCATCTAGGTGCAATGTAGAAAATTATTTACCAAATATATAAATGGAAACTAACAAGTATACATACATTATATAAAAGAAAAGACTCATCCACAGTTACTTGCGATGTCACATCCGTTCGAGCTAGGGAAGCCAGAGTCTCCGATAGTAATCGCACCTAAGCATAATATTGGGACCCATTAATAAAACTCCTCTAAGACAATTAAATTTGGGAAAATAGAGTGCGGATTTGAAATTAGAGCGTCAAAATAAGCTAAGAAGGGTACCGGGCAAATTTTATAAAAAAGTCAACAAAAAGTCAACGGTCGACCCTAAAAGTCAACCGAGCCGCCTCGGTGGTCAACCACTGTAAAACTTTGGAATTTGACTAAATGGATGTCAAAAACGGACTCGGGACGTCGAAATTAGCCTAGGAGGGTTTCCGAGAAAATTCTGAAAAATCAACCTAACCAATATTCCAGAGAATATTCTGAGCCCAATTCAGAAATGGGCCGACCTGAGACAAAGGCCAAAAGCCTTGGCTTAAGGTTTTGGGTTGGGTTTGGGCTTACGCCCATGGGTCCGGATTCTGAGAAGCTCCGACTAACAAAACCTTTACTAACCCTAGCCATGTATTATACCAAAATGAAGATCAGGGAACAAGGATTCGAATAATACCATCGGTTTCCTCGGCACCGACATGATTTTGCCTGAAAACGGCTCGAAAGCCGCCAGGTTCTCACCGGAGAAATTGGGTTTGAGTTCTAAGGTGTTTCCTGCACCAAAACATCACCAACACGCACATTTAACCTATGAATTAGACTTAGGATGGTGAGATGAGAAAGATTGAGGGAGTTCCTTGACTCACCTCGTCGGAAATGACGAAAAATCACCGGAGAAACGATGCGGACTGGGTTTGTGCTTGTAGTTCGATGCTTAAGTATTCAAGTCCACGGCCCATCCAACCTGATTGAAGGATACGATAAGGCATGTATAATGTTGTCCAATGGTACAAGTTTGACCATTGATGAGGAAATATATTTTCCGCGTTCCGAAAGAATGTTGTTGAGTTTCAAGGACATTAAAGATAATAATTACCACGTTGAAACCTATGTAGAAAATGGAGTTGAATTTTTGTGCATAACTTTCTATGAATATGGCCAAAAGCGTATTCTAGAGAAGATTAAGCGTATCCCGAGTGTTCTGCATACTACGACCATACGCCCCATAGAAAGCCACTATGTAGCCAGCCCTATCTCTGGGACCGTGCATGAAATTACTCTTTGGCATGATCATTTGGGACACCCTGGAAGAACATTGATGCACCGTATCCTTAAATCGTCACACGGGCATCCATTAACCCGAAGTTTAGGTTCGATTCAAGGAATCGCATGTTAAACATGTTCAATGAGAAAGTTTATTATTAAGCCTTCTTATGACAAGATTCGTTCGAATCCTCTTTATTTTTTACAAAGGATTCATGGGGATATTTGTGAACCGATTTACCCTTCATGCAGACATTTAGATATTTTATGGTTTTGGTTGACGCCTTCACACGTTGGTCACACGTGTGCTTGTTGTCCACAAGGAACGTTGCATTCTCCAAACTGTTGGCTCAGGTTATCAAGCTTAGGGCTCATCACCCTGATTATCCGATCAAATCTATTCGATTGGATAATGCTGGAGAATTCACATCTAAAACTTTTGATGACTATTGCATGTCGGTTGGGGTTGAAGTTGAACATCCAGTACCCCTTTGTTCACACCTAGAACGTCCTGGTAGAGGCATTCATTAAGCGCTTACAAATGATTACTCGATCGTTGGTTATACGTACCAAGCTCTCAATCGCTGCTTGGGGCCATGCAATATTGCATGCAGCCATGTTGGTCCGCCTAATTCCTATTGCGACCCAACCATATAGCGCCCTTTAGTTGGTTACCGTATACAAACCTGACATATCGCATCTGCACGTTTTTGGTTGTGAGGTCTATGTGCTGATTTCGCTACCCTTACGTACAAAAATAAGGCATCATCGAAGGATGAGAATCAATGTCAGATATGATTCCCCTTCAATTATTCGTTACTTAGAACCTTTGATAGGTGATCTGTTTACCGCTCATTTTACGGATTGTCACTTCTATGAGACAGTCTTCCTGTCATTAGGGGAGATAAGAACGTCAACGTTCCTGAAGAACGATGCGAATTATCGTGGACGACTCCCACTTTGTCTCATTTAGATCCCCACACCGCTTAGTCTGAAACTTAAGTGCAGCGCATATTAGATCTCCAGAGCATAGCTCAGAGTATGCTAGATGCTTTCACCGATCTAGGTGGAGTGATAAGATCACATATTCCAGCTGCGAATGTGCCTGCAAAGATAGATGTACCAAATATACGACATACTTTCCTCCTGGAGACTCGGGACTCCAACTTTGGTGATCCACCTACATGAGTGGCTAGCCAATCATCTGCCCCTACACAAAAGCATGGTAGACCTCTTGGTTCAAATGATTCACACCCCTAGAAGAGGAAACCCATGGCATAGGCACCTGAAGAGCCTACCGTGAATCCAACTGTCGCTTACTCATTCTATCCAACTCATGAAGAAATTCTAGATTACAGAAGCGTCCTTGAAAAGATGAATCCACCTCCCGAGAATCGTGAGATTTCAGTCTATTATGTTAACTTAGATTATGCGTGGTGTAGAAATGAGATGATTGTAGACGATGCATTAACATATGCAGTAGCTACTGAGATTATGTTGAGCGATGACATTGAACCCTGTTCCATTGATGAATATCGACGTAGAACCGATTGGTCAAACTGGAAACAAGCAATCCAAGTTGAACTCGATTCGCTTGTGAAACGTAAGGTGTTTGGACCTGTAGCTCCCATTCCTCGACATGTGAAGCTCGTCGGCTACAAGTAGGTTTTTGTTTGCAAGCGTAATAAGAAAAACGAAATTGTGTGTTACAAAGCTCTTCTTGTTGCGGAAGGATTCTCACAATGCATCGGGATTGACTATAATGAAACTTATTCACCCATTATGAATGTGATTACTTTTTGCTACCTTATCAGTTTGGTAGCTTTCGAAAAATTGAGTATGCAGCTGATGGAGGCAGTAACTGCGTATCTCTATAGAGATTTTGATATGGAAATTTATATGAAAATTCCCAAATGACGTACATTGACTGGATCAAATATTTCCAAACCCCGAAACAAGCTTTCAATTTGGCTGAGAGGTTCATTCTACGGTTTGAAGCAATCCGGAAGAATGTGGTATAACCGTTTGAGTAAGTATTTGACTAGTCAGGGATATATGAACAACGAACTATGCCCTTGTGTGTTCATTAAGAAGTCACATTCGGGTTTTGCGATTGTTGTAGTATATGTCGATGACATGAACCTTATCGAAACTCCTGAAGAACTCGCTAGAACTGCCGCGCACCTGAAGTTGGAATTTAAGATGAAAGATATAGGAAAGACTTGATATTGTCTCACTCTCGAGATAGAGCGCAGCTTTAACGAGGATAAAGCGAAGCCTTCGAGTAGTCATTTGGTCGTTTGATCGCTACATGCAAAACGAGATTCCTTTCGTTCGAATGAAGATGATGAAGAGATTTTGGAGCTTGAAGTTCCTTATCTAAGTGTGATAGGCGCTTTATTGTACTTAGCTCAATGCACTAGACCCAACATCTCATTCGTTGTTAATCTTTTGGCAAGATATAGTAATGCACCAACACGCAGACATTGGACTGGTGTTAAAGACATTTTCCGCTACCTTAAGGGTACTACGGATTTGGGCTTGTTCTATCCCTACAGATCATCGAGTGATGGCGCACCCTCTTATCTCGAGTCGATTCTCGCTTTGTTGGTTATACCGACACAAGATACTTATCTGATCCGCACAAGGTGCGCTCTTAAATGGGTTATGTTTTTACCGTTGGAGGCACCGCAATCTCTTGGAGGTCAACTAAACAGACCTTAGTTGCTGCGTTGTCTAACCATGCTGAAATTCTCGCCTTACATGAAGCAACTCGGGAATGTTTTTGGTTGAGAGCAGTTGTGGGCCATATTCGAAGCTCCTGCGATCTTTACCCCGTCGTTGATGTCCCGATGACGATTTATGAAGTTAACACAACATGCATTGAACAACTCAAAAAGGGTTACATCAAATGAAACAACACCAAGCACATTACGCTGAAGTTCTTCTCACATCGACAACAAGATCATAAGAATATTGAAGTCATGCAAATTCGTTCACAAGACAATATGGCCAACCTCTTCACCAAATCACTAACGAAGGTGACGTTTCAGAAGCTTGTTCAAGGAATTTGTATGCGTAAACTTTTTGAGTTGTAACATTGCTAGTTCTCTTTGGAATTGTGTCAAACTCAAGGGGAGTATCCTGAAGTATACTTGCTTGCTCTTAATGTACTATTTTTCCCTACAATTAGGAGCATTTTTCCCACTGGGTTTTTGCTACCTAACTAGGTTTTAACGAGGCATCCACCTTGGGTTGATCATATCCCTGATGAGGTCCTATAGACGTTTCATTTGACTTTGCATTTCTCATGCATTTTTCCTTAGACTATGGGTTTTGTCCCTACTTGGGTTTTTACCCTAGCCATAGGGTTTTTTAATGAGACTTACTTCCTACCTTATTGAGAATAATGTGTTCCCAGAATCAATGCTGACGAGTCGACTTCCTCAACTTCTACATGATGATGAATCTACCTTGAGTATTTACACACTCAAGGGGGAATGTTATCAACTTTCTAGTTTAAGTGTGATTATGTAAATCCTAGATTAGATTTGATTCTAAGTTATTCTTTCCTATATGGACTTGTATTCCTTGGGGATGAAGAATTTATTCTCCCTCTTATTGCTATAAATAAAGGCACTACGTAGGGGGAATAACACACACATTCCTCTAAACAATTCTACAAACACATCTCTCTCTTCTCTCTTTGCCACTGGCCCCCTTCCCTTTGTCAGATAAAATAGGCCACAACATTGAACTTATATTCAAGTTTTCCAAAAAGCAAAAGTTATCTTTCCTTTTTTTAGGGTTGGTTCGGTTCGGGATCACGAATTGAAAAAAAAAAAAAATCGAATACCGAACCGATACCTTTTGGGATGAGATTCTGAAAACCGAAACCAAATCGAAATTTTGGTATTCTCGACAATTTTGGTACGACTCGGGATTGGCCATGTCAAATTATTCAAACTGCAAAAACATTAAACAATACTCATGCTCAGAAATTGAAATTAGACTCCAAATCCAATTGCAGAAATCCAAATCTAAATTCAAATCCAAAAACAATCAAAATTTTAGAAACAGTAATTAAATCCTTGAAACCCCAATTTCACAAACCCTAGAAATCAACTACAGAAAAAAAATTCGAAACAAAACCCCAGATTTTGAATGCCAATCTTAAATTATTGAAAAATCATAGATGACTTACAAACTTACTAAGAGAAAATCCAAATCGCAAACAAAACTTTCGATTTTGAGGCTTGAGAGTCGCTCGATCGAGAGAGAATTGGAGAGAGAGGTAGCGGTATGTATGTGTGTGGTTTGTCTGTGGAGTGATCGAGCTATAGAGGTTATGGTGTGGTCGCTGACCAGAGTCGAGGCTCGGAGAAGGTGGGCAGAGGAGAGGCGGGGTCGAGAAGATGAGAAGGTTCAAGTTCGAGAAGTGAGGAGGTTGAATGACAAAATGAAAGTGGTTAACTTACCTAAATTTGATTGAACAATTGAGATTAAATTTCAACCAATCCAACAGTCCATGTAATTCCTAAACCCTATTTTAATATTACATATATATATATATATATTCGGTTCAATTCGGTCATATTGAAGAATGTATATATGAGACCGATACCTGTACCAAAGTGTATTCAATTTCAATTAGGTTTATGGTACTGAACTTTTCATTATTTTTTTTTTCGATCGTTTTTCAATTTTGGTTTCGGTACAGAATTGGTACGGTTCAGTATTTTCAGTATTTTATTCCACCCCTAACGTTTTTCTCCTACGAAAAAGGCAATTTTCATAACGGACAAGGACTCTCTCTCTCTCTCTTTTTCCTTCCCTTCTCACCCCTTTTGTTTGAATGCTCAAAATTTCATCTTTGTAGGGAGATAAAGAAAAAAAAAGTAGAGAGAGAAGAAAAAAAACTGGGAGGGAGGGACGGAGCGAGGCAAAAAAATAGGGGAGATAATCCATCCTATAAGAGCAACTCCAACGGGAGCTAGAGCCCGATAGACTAGCGACTTTGAAGACCCTAGAGACCTCCAGCCCATGTGGGCGATTAAGGAGGGGGCCCCGAGTGAGAGGCCAGGCTAGAATCGGTGGCCCGAGAGCCCGAGGGCCAGGTGATGCAATGCTGACGTCAGGGTGACGTCAGCCACGATTTAATTATTTTTCCGTCAAGCGCGTGCATAATACGCTCGTGTGGGGGCGCGTCCCCGACAACATTTCAGGCGCTGGGGCCCAACATGCAGACGGCAGAAATGTTACCGTTGGTGGCCACGTGGCACATTCTCGTCCGTTGGATTTCAACAGTTACTTTTTATGGACCGTTGGATTTCCAACGGTCAAAAACAATTTGAAACCTTCTGCAATATCAATCGTTGGATTTGAGATCAACGGTCCACGTTATTCGCCTTTAAAAATTAAAAAAAGAAATCACATTAAAAATTTCTGAAATGTTACCGTTGTGCCACGTGGCACAATCTGGAAGGTTGGATTTATTTATTTTTAATCCAACGGCAGAAATTAATTAAGTTAATAAAAATTGTTAAAAATTAATAAAAAAATCTTTAAAAAAATTAAAAAAATGATTTTACTTTTCTATAAATACCTTCTCATTATCTTCTACCTTACACCACAATTTCATATTTTCTTAAATACTTTCAACCACATTCCAATCTTTCTCTCAAAGTTTATGAAATGTTACCGATTTGCTTCTTACTTCGTCATCTCTCCTTTTACGCTCCTCATCCCCTTCCTCTTCCATCACATTTTTGCCCACCTGGAGATTGAACATTTTTTCCCCTTGCTTAAACAATTCTTTCTCTTGCTCATCGGTTTCCCACAACATCCTTGAAGAAGACATTGTAAGAAGAAAGCAGAAACTATGAATAATGATAGAGATTTTGATTTTGGTGTGTGATTTCTTAGGATGGATGGTGGGTTATATGGAGGGAAAAGAAAGGATTATGTTGTAGATAATGCCACGTGGCATGCCGTCATTCGTTAAAAATCTGAGCGAAATATATCCTCAAAGATTGTAAACAAGTTGTGACACATGGCGCGACGTGATTGGTTAAAAATCTTATCGGAAATCTATCCTCAACGATTTTGAAAAGGTAACGACACGTAGCACGACGACATTGGATAAATATCTTATCAAAATCCATCACCAAAAATTATCTTTTCGAATAATACACGTGGTGCATGGAGAATGATTAAAAATCTTATCCGAAATTACAAATAAAATTATTTTGTATTATTTTATAAAATAAAAAATACTAATATTTTATTACCTATTGCCATGACTATTCAGTTTAGAGCAACTCCACCGTGTGGAGTAGCCTGATGGACCGGCTCGAGAACAAGGGGCAATAGCCCCAGCAATGACATCCAGCCAGGGCGGGTGATAGCGTAGGAGAGGGCCCGAGCTAGAATCGATGGCACGAGAGCTCGAGGTGATGGTGACACAAAGCTGATGTCAGAGCGACGTCAGCCACGTTTTAATATTTTTTAGTCAGGCAAGTGCATAACACGCGCGTGTGGGGCCGTGTCCCCGACATGTTTTCAGGCGGTGGGGCCCGCGGCGCAGGCCTGCGTAATGTTAACTTTGGAGGCCACGTGGCAGCTTTGCGTCTGTTGGATTTTAGCGATTAATTTTTGTGGATCGTTGGATTTCCAACGGTAAAAAAAAATTCAAAGCTTCATTAAAATCAGCCATTGGATTTGAGATCAAAGGTCCACGTTATTCGCCTTTATAGATTAAAAAAAATATGAAATTTCACCGTTATGCCACGTGGCACACTCTGGAAGGTTGGATTTCAATTTTTTTTTAATCCAACGACAGAAATTAATTAAGTTAATAAAAAAATTTGAAATAAATGTTAAATTTTTTTTTTTTTATAAAAATTGATTTTACTTTTCTATAAATACTTTCTCATTATCTTCTACCTTAGACCACAATTTCATATTTTCTCAAATACTTTCAACCATATTGCAATCTTTCTCTCAAAGTTTCAATCTAATTGGTTTCAAACAAAATAACTAATGATGCATGTCACAGCCCGTCCTTGATTTTACGAAAATGCCCTAGAGGTGAAGGGTTTTTGACTTTCGTTGCCCAACGTATAGTGAGAAGTACGAACTTATTTCAGCGTATTCCTGAAGTACTCGACAATACGAGCATAAGAGGATTTGGAGTTACGGTTAAAGTTTTACGGAACTCTAACCTGAGAAGTACTTTTACTTTGGTTAATATATACATATATATATTTATGTGTTATTATTTTTATTAGTTGTTATTAGAAATGGGAAAAGAAAGAGGAAGGCATCAGGAGGAAAGGAAAACAGAGGAAAAGAGAAAAAGAGAGATTGGGCAAAGCTGCCCAATCGGAGAAGAAGAAGGAGAGGCCGAATGGGGAGAGGAGAGAGGAAGCTGATTGGCCAACCAGAAGAATGAAATGAGGGAAATGAGGATGAAGGAAAAGGAGAGGATCGGCCGGATCCTGTCGACCCGCGCGCACCCAACCCATCGACCTAGTGAAATTCTGGCGGTTCTGAGCCGTTTTTCAGGTGATTTTCATCCCATCTCCACCTGCAAGCATCACCACATCTCTTCTCCTTCATTTTTCTCTCAAGATTCGATGGAAATTGGATCAAATCCGTGACATTTGGCGATGGTGACTCCGGCGGGTCTTGCGTCGATTCTCCCAATTCTGAAACAATTTCTTCCAATTGACACTACACATACACTTCCCTTGAGGCCTAGAACAATGCCCAATTTTTGGTTGGAGCGGCGGAGTTGAATTGAAGACGAATTGAAGAACACCACATATAGGGTTTCGTACGGTTTTGGCAAACTTTGAGCTTTTCCAGGCCAAATTGGCCTTGGCCTCAGGTATAAAGTTTACTCTACTCATTGAGATCTTCATTTCTGTAAATTTTGGTAATTTTTTTTAGATAGTTGGATTTTCCGGCGAGCCGGGGCGGCCGACCGCCACCCGCGGCGGCCCGTGCGGCGGGGCGTGGCCAGTGGCCCGCCAATGTCATTCTTAGCATGTGTTTAATGTTCTAGGTTCATTTTTGATAATTGATTGACGTAAATTGAGTAATTGAACCTAAGTTCGTTACGATTCGTGGTTAGGTGAAAATGTGAATTGACGATCCGACCGTTGGATCGTCACCAAGCTTTGACACATTGTAATACGTAATATTTGAGGATTATAGGAACTTACGGATTGGGAATCCGATTTACGGATTTTCCGGAATTGGAGTTGTAAGTTCATAAAATAGAATGTTAACCGTCACTTTGTTTTGACAATTGACGGAGATCCGACCGTTGGATGGTAAGGAAATTTTAGGATGTTGTTCTAGAGATATATTGTGGACCTTTGGAAGTTATGGATTGGAAATCTGAGTTGCAGATCTTCCGGATCGAACTACGTAGTGACGTGTTTTATATAAGTTATATATTCTATCGATATGATTTCTGAGGTTTGATTTGATGATTGTTCTAGGCGCCGATCGTCATGACGCCTTGATGTGTTGTTCTGGGGAGTTGTAGGGCGAACTCCAGGTGAGTGGGCAGTTTTGTTTTCCGTATATACCTATATAAATGAGATTTTGTCCCAGGAAATCAATATAAGTGAAATGTGATATGAAATGCGATATGAAATGCCATGCAAAATATATGCCTAATTATTTATGCATTAGTAATTGCATACATGCATGATTGGTGCTGCGGACGCACAGGTAAGTGCCAGGTAAGTTCATAAATTAAATTATGTAATTGTTGAGTTGATATGATTGAAAGCTCATAAACCTGCACTAGGGTGATTGTGATTTAGTAGAGATGATTCAGGCCTGTATATAAATAGTCACCCCCGCACCATATGCTCACAATTGGATCCAATTTAGGTGCCCAGTCTTGTCGTACAGACCACTAGAGGTGGTTCCGACTCGTAGGTGATTAGCGATTTATCGCATAGCTATCAGGAGAGGATAGCGTGAGCATAACTATATTTCACCCAGTTCAGTCGCACATACCTTTTCAGGGGTTCCGACTCGTGTGCAGTGTAGTGCCGTACATGTCACTTGCGATGACTCCGGCTAGATAAGATTGATGAGATTGATTATGAGCTATAGATTTAGCAGTACATGCCACTATAGGTGGATCCGGTTGACATATTATTTTGCATGAGTTACTGATATGATTTGATGAGATATATATTTTGGCATGGCATATAATTCACATATCACTACTTCTGAGTATGGTTTTGAGACAAGTATACGTATTACATATTTCTGGGAAAGTATACGGGTTTTACAGCGAGGGGTTAGCGTTTTGATAATGAGATGATTTTCGAAAAACTTTGTTTTACTGACCACTCAACTTTGTTTTGCGCCCCTCCAGGTTCAAGATAGCAGAGCTTTGGTGGCCACGAGGAATCCAACGGTGTTCTGACATAATTCACAAAAGTAGGACTCACCCTCGGGTGTTACATCTTAGTAATTGTATCTTTAAAGCTTCCGAACTGTGTAAATGGTTACGTCACTCTCACGTGACGCCCAACATGCCCTCCTTCAGGACGGGGTGTGTCAATGCAGGTACGAATTGGACGCTTATTGAAGATGTTACGTTGTGTTCTAGCTGGGTTGAAGTTACTCATGATCCGATTACAAGTAATGAGATGCAGTTGCGAGAAATGTGGAGTCTTATTCATACCAATTATCTTGAGAAAATTGGTGGGAAAAGAACCAAAGAATCGATGTCCAGTCGTTGGAGAATACTCAGCCAATCGTTTAGTATGTGGAGAGACGCATTGGCACAAGCTGGTAGTAATCTTCAAAGTGGGGAAAATTTAGCGGATCAGGTAACAATATATTATTTATTTCTTTGTACTATACCCAAATTTACATTAGCTACTTTGATTATAATCTTTCCCGCATTGTGCAGACACTTCAAGCACAAGCAAGGACATTGAGGTCATTTTGAGCCCCCGAAACACCGAAAAAAGCGTGCCAAATCCATGTATCAAATGATGCCATTGCCTCCATAATGATACTTTTTGCTCATTTTCTATCCCCATAAGCTCCTAGCCATGAACTTGGACAATTTTTCCAGGTCTAGTGCATACAATCGTTGCTTACAATCATCCCAGGAGAACCTAGCATCTCGGCCTTCTTCAGAAGCCTTTGCAAGTCCATCTCAGTAAGTCTCTGGATGTACTCTGCGGTGTAGAGAGATTCGATTGTGGAGCAAAACCTCATCAGGGACTCAAGAATGGTTGATTTCCCCATCCTCGCTATCTCATCCATTTGGTCTACAAATGCTCCATATGCAAGCATCCGCAAGGCAGCAGTAATTTTTTGCTCAGGAAGGAGACTCGTAACACCAAATGCATCATTCTTTTGTACAAAGTAAGAATCATGGTTGCAAACAGCAATCATGATTTTGTTGAACAAATATCGTTCCATTCTAAAACGACGTCTAAAGTACGTATCAAGGAATCCACTGTTACAGATAAAATAATCGTCCAAAAGATCCTTACCTCGTCGTTACCTGATTCTATCAATGTTTGCGAAACAGCTGGGCCTGCAGATCTGAGCCACAACTTGGATGACTCGACGGGAATGTGAGGCTCTTTGACTTCTTGCTTCATCATCTCTCCTTCTACGCTCCTCATCCTCATCCTCATCCTCATCCTCTTCCATCTCATTTTGGGCCACCTGAAGATTGAACATTTATTCCCCTTACTTAAACAATTCTTTCTCTTGCTCCTCGATTTCCCACAACTTCCTTGAAGAAGAAGACATTGTAAGAAAGAAGCAGAAACTATGAACAATGATAGAGATTTTGATTTTGGTGTGTGATTTCTTAGGATGGATGATGGGTTATATGGAGGAAAAATAAATGATTAGGTTGTAGATAATGCCACGTGATATGCCGTCATTCGTTAAAAATCTGATCGAAATCTATCCTCAAAGATTGTAAACATATTGTGACACGTGGCGCGGCGTGATTGATTAAAAATCTAATCGGAAATCCATCCTCAACAATTCTGAAAAGGTAACGACACGTGGCACAACAACATTGGATAAATATCTTATCGATATCTTTCCCCAAAAATTGTCTTCTCAGATAATGACACGTGGCGCAACAAGAATGATTAAAAATCTTATCCAAAATTACAAATAAAATTATTTTGTATTATTTTATAAAATAAAAAATACTAATATTTTATTGTTTATTGCCATGACTATTCAGTGTAGGGATGGAGATGTAAAAGCAGTTACTATTCATTAAGGCTATTCAATAGTGATTTGCCCTGGGAGGCCTTTGCAACGCTAGAGTTGCTCTTAGAGGTGGAGATACAAAAGACAGTTATTGTTTATTAAAGACAGTTAATGTTCACTGAAAGCTATTCAATAGTGAGTTGCCTTAAAGGACTTTTGCAATGCTAAAGTTGCTCTAACGGCAGCCGCGGCGCCTCCGTTTTTCACCGGGCAAAAAAAGAAAATTACTGAAAGCCTGCAAATCTTTTATTTTTGGTAAAAAAAAAAAAATGAAGCCTGCAAAGTTTTAATTAACCTCCAAAATGTTTTCTAATCACATCACCAAAAGCGGAAAGGGTTCTTGTCCACACTCGAACCCGAAAGAGGTTATAATTTACATACAAGGTAAGAATCTTAATCCCAGCACAAAATCTAAATTTCGGATAAGCTCTCACCCTAGATTAGCATACAAGGTAAGAATGTGAGTGACTGAAAGAGTGCAAGGCAGATTTCTGGAGAGAGAGCAGGAGAGACTTCCTCACTTTCTCTCTCCTACTCCTCCTCCGACGGCCTCCACGGCTGTCCCTATAAGAGCCAACGGCAGCAGCCAATCTTCCTTTCTTTTCGAACCCTAGAAGCAAAGTTACCGCATTTCCCCCAATTTAATAATTTTAATCAAGTTTTTCCCTTAATTTAATCATTGTTTATTATATAAACCCACATCACATTTCCCCAAATTTGCAGCTTCCGAAGTTTTTGTTACTGGGAGGCAGCCAAGCCAAGTAAGCAAGACATCTTCCTCTAATCCTCCTCCAAAGGAAGAGTCTTGCACACAGATGCAATAAAACCCCAACAACAAACAAACCATCCAAATCCAATACCCCTCATTATTGTTCAACAATGCTTCTTCCTACCACCTGCATTCTCTTAATTTGTTTCTCTCTATCCCTTCTCTCTAAAGCTTCTTCTTCCTCCTTGAACCTCACCCTCCCTCACCAGCACCCAGACCCTGATGCTGTTGTTTATGAAGTTCAAAGGTTAGAACCCTCATTTCTGCCCCCAAATTACTCAAATCCCCATCTGGGGTCTGCTCATTTTCGATTTTGCAAACTGGGTTTTGCTCATTTTTCTTTATTTTGCAAAAAGGGTTCGTCTTGGCTCCCCATTTTTCAGCTAAAACCCGTCTGGGTTTGGTACATTTTGGTGTTTAATGCTCTGGCACACACTGCTTTCAAAAATCCCATCTGGGTTTTTCACAAATCATATATTTTGAGCTGTTAGACCAAAAACCCCAATCTGGGTTCAGCTAATTTTTTCTGCATTTTACCTCATTTTCCCACTAACCAAACAGGGCACTCTATTTTTTGTGTTCAGGAGAGTCAATGCGTCTGTTTCCAGGCGCCAAATGCTGTCCATTGATGTCAAGGACCAAAGCAAGTGCCTCAGCGGTAACCCAATCGACGACTGCTGGCGCTGCGAGGACTGGAGCAACAACCGCCAAAGGCTCGCCGATTGCGGCATTGGGTTCGGCATGGACGCCTTGGGGGGCAAAGGGGGCCTGATCTACATAGTCACCGACTCCTCCGATTCCAACCCGACGAACCCAACTCCGGGCACGCTCCGCCACGCCGTCATCCAAACCGAGCCCCTCTGGATCATCTTCTCCGCCGACATGACCATCAAGCTCAAATACGAGCTCATTGTCAACAGCTTCAAGACCATCGACGGCCGCGGCGTCAACGTCCACGTCACCGGCGGTGGATGCATAACCCTCCAGTACGTCTCCAACATCATCATCCACAACATCCACGTGCACCACTGCAAGCCCGCCGGCAACACCAACATCGCCTCCAGCCCCACCCACGTTGGCTGGCGCGGCAAATCGGACGGCGACGGCATCTCCCTCTTCGGCGCTCGCAAAATCTGGATCGACCACTGCTCCCTCTCGTTCTGCGCCGACGGACTGATCGACGCCATCATGGGGTCCACCGGAATCACGATTTCCAACAACTACTTCGCCCACCACGACGAGGTGATGCTATTGGGCCACGACGACAAGTACCTGCCGGACAGCGGGATGCAGGTGACGATTGCGTTTAACCACTTCGGTGTGGCGCTGGTGCAGCGTATGCCGCGGTGCAGACGCGGGTACATCCACGTGGTGAACAACGACTTCACGCGGTGGGAGATGTATGCTATCGGCGGTAGCGGTAACCCCACCATCAACAGCCAGGGGAACCGCTACACTGCTCCTCAGGACCAGAACGCCAAGGAGGTAAGAATTGTAATTTTTGTAAAGTTCGTGTCTTTTTTAATTTTACGTTCGGATTAGAGGGAAAATTGAAAAAGGTTAGCATGATTGTTTCATGATTTTGAGAATTGGTTCTTTGGTTAGGCGGGTCCAGTGGGCGGCGCGTTGGGTTTGTTATAGTCACGCGCTTCCAGGTGGCATAGGTTGCCCCTTTAATGCCTACATGTCAAATGGGAAAAGGGGTTACATGGTGGGATACATCTTTCCACTTGCACTGTCGTTTAACTTGCATACTTGAATAAAATGCATAATAATCTATTGATTTGTAATACCGTCGCAAATGCAATGCTTTCGATGCTCTTAAAAATGAGTTTAGGGAGAGAAAAGGTTTTACGTTTTGTATGTGTGATTGTTTGAAAGTGAAAAGGGCACCATTGACAGAGACAGTAGTGCCTGACAGTGAGCATGTGGAGGCAGCTGTTCGTTTGGCATGACCTGGTGAGAGTCAAAAGACCAAATTGTTTTATGATATTTTTGTTCGCGCCTGTTGTGCACAGGTGACAAAGCGCGTGGACACGAACGAGGGGGACTGGTCTGACTGGAATTGGAGGACGGAGGGGGACATAATGGTAAATGGCGCGTTTTTCGTGCCGTCCGGCGCGGGAATGAGCACTCAGTACGCCAAGGCCTCAAGCATCGAGCCCAAGTCCGTTGCTCTCATCGAACGAATCACAGCCAACGCCGGTGTTTTCGGTGACCCAAGGTACGTAAAATTACCACAACACCCTTCCCTTCTTTACTTTCTCAACTGTACTACCTGCCACATTAACTGTCTTACTGATAGAAAATTTGGACAAAATGACCAAAGTACCCTTGCATTGCTTGATACTCTCTTTTGTTTTTTTTTTTCTTTTTTTTATCCAAAGCATTATACTTTCTTACTGGGTGGGTTTTTTGGGTAGGAAGCACTTTTGTTAGATGTCTTTCTATTACACACTTACAAGTTAAAATGGTTCTCATAAAAGCACTTAAAAGGCTAAGAGAACAATTTTACTGTAAGACAAGCGTTTTTAGTTATCCGAAAACGATTTTTATTATTAGTAGTGTAGTTAGGTGGAAATGAAAAGAGTGGGAAAATGGAGTAGGGTTTTTGTATGGGTGCACGTGATCATGATGGGGCCATTCGGAATCTAGCCGCTGATAGCAGCCTTACAGTTGTTTGAGTTGTCTAAGTCCTAGTGTTGCCCGTTGTCTTTCCACTTCTACTTTTCTGCTTGGCAAAAAGCACCCAATGCACCATTCCCATTAATTACAGCTTATTAAATTACAAATCTGCTTTTGCTTAATTTTAAACAATTAAGCTGTGACCTTGGGATTATATGCAAGTATGTCCACCGACTCTTGTTTTTGTCATTTGATGCTTTCTAGGCTTCTTGGGCGTTTGACCTTCTCAGAAGACCATCTTATTTTACAAACCAACAAATGGTGCAAATGATAAAGTGTATGAAAATAAACACCCTATTTTACTATAAGAAATGTTAAGGAAACTCTTTATTGACTCCCTGGCATATTTTATTTAACGTTAATTTATATGCCAGCATTATAAAATATTATGCAAAAAATATAAGGTGTCAGAAAGTTCATAAAGAAGAGTTAATAGAGAATCTCATTTTTGAGTCTCCTTAGCATTTCTCTTTTACTACTGGTCGGGAAGTGATTTTTCACTACTATTTATTACTATTTACTCTCTCTGTACTCCCATCTGTTTAAGCCTCTTAATTGAATAAATTAAAATTAAAGCAGAACTTGGGACAAAGGAGAAAATGGGAGTGTTAAAATCACTAATTTATTAACTATTTCGGGATCAACTGAATACCAAAAATGCCCTTGTGCTTGAGATGTAGTTACAGTGGGGAGGGATAGGTAGGTTTGTCTTTGTTGTGGGGGGGGGGGTGTGTGGGGAAGATTGGTGCAACATTGTCAACAACTAATAAAGAGTGTCCCCATTAGAAGAAGCTTGTGAGATGTTTAGATTAGTGAAAGTGTAAGCGCGTGTAAGGAGCAGGAAAAGTGCAAAAGTTTTGCATGTGGAGCCTTCTTGTTTCTGTGATGGCTTGTGCTGTAGGAGGCCCAGGTTTGGCCATGGCTTCCTGTGCTCTGCATTGGGAAGGTGACTCACATATTCCCATCATCTGCTTTTCAGCCAGCAAGTGTGGGGTCCTTTTATACGATTTTTCAGATGTGTGGGCCCGCCCCTGCATTTTATTTTGCTATTGGGTCCACTCCTGCGATATGGTAATAACCAAATCCAGATATGGACAACTTGCCCATGCATTGGCATTGAGCATTGGACCCCAGGTCGGTCCTGAGTCTTGACTGTGAGACCTTTCCCTTTTAAAAAAAAAAAATATTTTTTCCTTTCTTTTTTTAACAGACTGATTCTTAACTTTGATGCCATTCAGTCCTTTTAGTTTTCAGTTTAGATTACTCTATAGGGTTTTTGTAGATTACTCTTCTTTAGTTTATTAAATCCGACGCTCAGAAATTGAGAGGGGTGTATGAGAAATAAAAATGAGTGTGTGGATGACATTATTGATCAACGAGCAGGAACAACCCAAGTCCATGAACCATAGACTAGAGTGATTCGAGGATTGGGGGTTAATGAACCATGTCGGGCTTGAGTTGGGGTGATATGTGGGGATGGTTTAGTATGTTCTTATTCCTGGTCTTGCTAGATACTGACAATGTGTATCATTCGCTTTTCCAGCCATGGATTGAGAAAAATAATTATTGACGAACGCTGGCATAACGATCTCCAGCTAGCTGTTTGTAGATTGCTTCCAATTCTGTCAAAGTTTCAGTAGATTTCTTATCTGACTTTTCCTCTGATTGTTTTTTTGCTGCATTGTTTTCCAATCCTTTATCCCAAAACGGCTAAAGCAATTCCAACAACTTGAGAAAGGGCTTGCCAAACTAGGAAACCTCCCCCCACAGCGCCCTCCTATCCCCTATGGCACCAACCCCTTCCCAATCTTAGATTGTTTACTGGTGAAGGCTAACGGCAGTCGTCCTCATACACGTTAGGCAACTGTTCATGTTCTTCGCAGACGTCGCTACATCTTAAAACTTGTTGCAGATTGTTATTGTTTAGGGTTTATTTTCATGGACTCTTCTGTTGCACCAAATGTCACCATTCATGTCCTTTTGTTATTCATTTACTTATCTGGTTGTAACTTTCAAACCTGTTGTCATGTTGTAGGGAGAGCAGTCGCGTAACAAGCCCCGATGACGGGACCATCACTGACGGCGGCAGCACCACCGACGGCGGCAGCACCACCAGTGGCAGTGGAGGATCGAACGGCAAGGGCAATGACGATGACTATTTCGGAATGATATTTGGGAACGGTGCTGGACCAAGCTCTTCATCATCTTCAAACACAATATTCTTGTCTCTCTTAATTATTTTTATTTTGTACGTTACCACCAATCATGGTGCAGCTCTATTATCACTACCCTTATTATTAACATTATTATAAAATTCAAACAGCAAATTTGGGAAAAAATTTCTCAAATTGTTTGATTGCTTCTGTGGTCCCCACATATGCTTTTATTTATCTGCATTATTATAGGTTTCTTGGTCCTTAAGATGACATAATTTTGGGTTTTGCACACTATCAAGTGAGTGAGGTGGTTTTTGAATGTGTTTTTGACTTTGAAAGATCATGTTTTGGATGTTTTGATTGGTTGAGATTGGTAGGTTTATCGAGGAGAAAAACTTGAGTAGGAGGATGGATCACGTTGTCTGCAGGTCACTTCTCACAAAAGATATAAATTTATCAACTAGATCGTCTACAAGGCATTTTTCGCATAAAGAATAGGACCCATTGTAGTTTAGTTCATGCGACTCCACGATAGTTTCGCTCAATGTGATATTTATTATAGTCAGGCTGCTCTACCGAAGTTTCTTCCTTGATGGAGATGATGTCGGAAAGAAAAGAAAAGGAGAGAATTATGGAGAGAATCGTAGGATAGGATATGGTTGGTCGAGACAGCATTTTCGGATGGCAAGTCAAATTCAGGGGCTTATCTTTTTTGTTTTTTTTTTGCATCATCAACCGACTATTTTTGAATTTTGAGTGCTTCTCCGAGTGATAATAATGTAGTTTAACATGGCATGTTTCTTCCTTCGAATCTCTCTTATCTTGAGAGCGCCCGCCCCCCTTCCCCCTTTTCTCCTATTCTGTTCTTGTAAGCTAAAATCTAAAAGTACTTCTATGAGTGCTTTTTTCACATTCGTGCACAGTGCTTATTCTACCTTTTGTGGCCTAGTAAAACAAAATCTAAAAGTGCTTCTTTGAGTGCTTTTTTTAACATTCGTGCAAACGCTTACGATACTTTTGTGAATTGTTTGCTAGTAAACCAAGGAAACAGAAACAGAAGAAAAATGTTTTACATAGCAAGGTTTATTTGAAAGCCTGAAATGGTGTGGTGCTCCTACCTCTAATCGCAGAGCATTTTTCGAACACATTCCACGGCAAAGATTCTGAGTCTTGCCTTCTCTGTTCATTGCCCTCGACAACGAAGGAAGAAAATGGTGAGTTTCGTACTGCATGCATTCCCAGAAAGCTACTGCGATAATCGTTAAGAAATTTGAACAAAAATACATTTATAAGCTTGTCGAAGAACAAGAAATCACCGAGTAATTTGACCCAGAGAATGAACACAGCCTAAAGTAGAAAATGTATAATTAAAAGAAAGTATGCACATAGCTTTTCCCTTTTGGGAAGAATGGAAAACAATGGCAAAATCCTTGCAAGCATTCACAATCTGCCATCAGTCATTTCACCTTGTTACAATATCTATATTTTCCTCCGTTACGGATTATCTGTAGGCTTGGAACGACTTCGACAATGCAACAAGTTTGAAAAAATAAAACCATCTAAGTAGAAAATTTGAAATATTTATGTCCTATATTTAGTTAATTAACCTAATTAACCAAGACCATATCCTCACCGCCTGCATTTGCCGCCACTGCTTCTATTCTCTTCCAAGTCAATTCCCGCTGCTCTTCCAATTCTCTAGTCCTGTTTTCTTTCTCTAAGTATTGCTGTTGGCACTCTGCAAACAATTCTGTGTCCATTTCCTGGAACATCCTTCGGACGTTTCCTGTCAATCCATGGATTGCTTGGTTCCAGTGACCTTGCGTATTCTTGTCTAACGCTTCAAAGACTAACGGTAATATCACATTACGGTTCTGAGAAATTAAAGTTACAATGCGCTCGCTGTTCCACAAGTAAAGAGCTCGTTCAGCAACCTGCCACACATGTTTACGTTAGAAACACTTTTCAAACAGAACCAGAAACACTTCTCAGTTAAGCTTTCTACTTCATTGCCAAGAAGATATTTTGTTGTGTGATGACAAGTAAGATGCATGTACCAATAGATTACGATCCAAAATTAGTAGTAATACAACAATGCGATAACTTTATCGATTAAAGAGGAGAGAAAATGTGAAACTACAGACACTACCTAGCTGTTATGAAAACTCTGGACCAAGCAAAGGTATTTGTTGGTTAACCTGTCCTTAACCCTCTTTGGGGACAACAGTTTTTGATTAAAAAAAAGTACTCTAATTTATAATTGGAGCGTTATACTCAAATTTCAAACCCATTATTCTCCAATCATCTATAAATAAACCCTTCACAATCCAAACTTTAGAAGGAAAAAAACACCCATTTGATTAATAGAAGGGCCCAATCATAATAAGTAGTTTATACAAAGGCTAGAAAATTACAAGCATGCCATCAAATTTAAAACCAAGCCCAATGCCCCACTTTTACAAAGAATAAAAACCTAAGTAAAACACTTTTGGAATGGCCCAATCATGATAAGTAGTTCATGTACGTTGCAGAGGTGGATGATTATCAGCCTAACACTGCCAGCAAGCTACACACAGCTATGTATAGACACCCAAAACCTGCTGTCCAAAAGACTGGCACATGTGTAACATAGGAAATTAAAACACTATTGGGAGATCACCAACTTGGAATGACTCATTCTCATTCGGTTTAGGTTCAATCAGTCTCGGGTGACAATGGAAGAGGGCAAAGGAAACCGTCAAAGTAACAGTAATCAGCATACAATAAACAGGTAATTCTCCATCAACTTATTAACTTATTTCATAGTATCCGATGTAATTAACTAATGACACATTTTGATCACATTTATCTCAACAATGTTAGAAAGATTACTGATGAAAATGATAACATTCCAAAACCAAAATGCCCTCTAAAGATAAAGATGCTTTTGAAACGAAAAATACAATTAAATGATATCTACCATGCTACTTGCGTAAAAGGAAACAGTGTCTTTTGCATTCACCTGGAAATGAGGGCTATTAAGACAGCGTCCAATCTGTCTAAAAAGCGGAACCATACATCTTTGAAACTCGTCAGCCTGCGTAGCCTGCAAAACGTCTTCCAACTCTGCGAGAAACAGAACCTCCTTTTGACAATTGGTGACCGGCCAATACTTCAATAACCCCTTGATCACCGGTTCGGCCAACTTGGAATCCTTGTCTACAAACTGTATGATACAATAGGCCAACTGGTAATGATACGCAGCTACGGATTTGGGTTTGTGCAGGGGAATAAGTGCCCTAATTAGGAACAGCTTATGCTCCTCCTTCATCGGCAACGCAAAGCCGTTTATTATACTCCCTAGAATCTCCAACAACTCACCAATCCCACAATGCTTCTGCGTCTCGAATATAAACCTATAAAACACATTGTTCATGGCCTTCCTAATAAAGGGTCTATGAACCATGAACTTCCCATAAATCCTATGCAAAAGGGTTTTCAAATACTCGCGTTCCCGGGGATCCTCCGAATCGAACAACTCCATTAACCTCAGCACAAATACATGATCAATGTAACGCTTGGCAACTTTAGCATCGGTTTCAGGGGAGGCAATGTACCTTAACAAGAGTTCATAGACAATTTGGAGGTGGGGCCAGGAGGGTTCCTGATAAGGTTCATCCTCGTCCGGTTCGACTAGGTCCGATGACGGCGGCAGGCACCGGAAGATGTTGATTGACACCATGCGGATGAGCTCCTCTTGCATTGGACCTGTGAGCTTGCAGGAACCGGAGTCGATGAAGTCGACAAGCTCCATTAGGGTTTGGCGCTTGAGCTCCTTCTCCCCAACAGATTTGAGGGAGCTGGAGAAGTCGCAGTAGAAAGAGCAAAGCTGGAGCTTTTTGAGAAGGAGGGCCGGGCGGTCCGAAACGGCGGCGTCTCGGAAGAGAGGGAGAGTTTCCATGGGTGGAGAGAGAGCGGCGAGTTGTGACTCGGGGTAGAAATCGGAATCGGTGGAATCGGGTTTTGGGGATTTGCGGTGGCCGCGTTTTATAATTCTGGTGAGCATTTTTTTTTTTTTGTAGGGAATTTTGGGAAGGGATAAGGAGGACCTAGGAGACTGGAATGGAGAGGAAAGTTAGGGCTTTGGGGAGGGGATAAGGAGGGATTTGGGGGGAGAGGGATTGGGGATTGGAAATCATTTGGGCGTTTGGGAGGTGGGAAAAATTGCAGAGAAAGTGTGGGAAAGTTTGGAGAGTGGAGTGTGTGATTGAGGAAGTAGTTTATGGTATGGTCACTCTTGTTCGAACTGGGGGAGTAAAGCGACACCATAAATGGAAAGTTATTGACTTTCTGTTAAAATATCTCGTTTTATTTGGAAATTTTACTAAAATATCAACTATTTTAGTGTTTTTTCTTCTTTCTTTTCTTTCTCCCTTGGACGTGTACAAAAGTTTAGGAGTCATTTGGTGTGAGTTTTTAAATGACTAAAATCGCTTTTAAAAAAAATATTTTAAAGTTCCAAAAGTACTTAAAAGTATTTTTTCAGAATAATTTGCATTTTTACCAATATTTAGTGTCAAAAAGATTTTCTCTAAAAATATTCTCAGTTGTTTAAACGTACTTCCCAAACGAGCACTTACTATGTGTTTCTTTAAACATGTTTGTAGTTGTACAACCACAACCCCAAGCGTGGGATGATGGAGAACTGCAAGAGGTGACAGTTGGAGTGCGAAAATCATTTTCCTGGAAAATAAGGTAAAGCAAAAAATTTGGAAGCATATTTGTCAAACAGATTAAGAGACTTTTCATAAGGAAGGAGCAGAGATCCAACATTTTTTCTGCCAAAAATACCAAATCCTCATTAGTAACTTGAAAATAGGAAGGAAAAAGAAGGTGAAAAATTACTACTTCAAAAGGCATCATCATCATCATGGATCCATGTTTCGACAGATTGGAAGCAACAAAGATGGCCCACAAAACCAACATACAGGATTACTGAAAAGAGTTCGGTTTGATTCATAGTAAAACCTGATTAAATTAAGCAAAAGCTAACAGACCAGCAGCAGCAGAAGGCAGTAAGGGTATGATTGCTGGTTTAACCACTGTTTGGGCACTCCCTTGCGAAATGGCCGGACTGTCCGCACTTGTAGCAGCCACCGGAAGCACCACCGCTACGGCCACCACCACCATAGCCTCCACCGCCCTGGGAGCAGTCCCTCGCCATGTGCCCAGACTCACCACATTTGTAGCAAGCACCACTGCTACCACCTCCACCGCCCTGGGGGCACTCCCTCGCCATGTGGCCTGACTCACCACACTTGAAGCAAGCACCACTGCCGCCACCTCCACCGCTACGGCTGCCACCACCATAGCTTCCACCGCCCTGGGAGCAGTCCCTCGCCATGTGCCCCGACTCACCACACTTGTAGCAAGCACCACCACCTCCACCACCGCTGCGGTTGCCACCACCATATCCCCCACCGCCTTGGGAGCAGTCCCTCGCCATGTGCCCGGACTCACCGCACTTGAAGCAAGCACCACCTCCACCACCTCCACCGCCCTGGGGACACTCCCTCGACATGTGCCCTGCCTCACCACATTTGAAGCAAGCACCACCTTTACCGCCTCCACCACCCTGGGGGCACTCCCTTGACATGTGCCCGGACTCACCACACTTGAAGCAAGCACCACCTTTACTGCCTCCACCGCCCTGGGAGCACTCCCTTGACATGTGCCCGGACTCACCACACTTGAAGCAAGCACCACCTTTACCGCCTCCACCGCCCTGGGGGCACTCCCTCGACATGTGCCCAGACTCACCACACTTGAAGCAGGCACCACCTTTACCACCTCCACCGCCCTGGGGACACTCCCTCGACATGTGCCCGGACTCCCCACATTTGAAGCAAGCACCACTGCCCCCGCCTCCACCTCTTCCCCCAAAACCCCCTCTACGCCCACCATCTCCAAAACCCCGTCCACCTCGCCCACCACTTGAATCCTCAGGTTGGTCTCCATTCCCACCATCTGTTGAATTCCAACTGCTTTTACTGCCCCAACTAGATTTCTGATCTGCATCACCAGATCCTGAGTTCCAACTACTTTTTTTGCCCCAAGTTGAATCATGGTTCCCACCGGTGTCATCAGATCCAGATTTCCAATCACTTTTCTTCCCCCAACTAGAATCTTGATTGCCACTAGTCTCACTAGATTGAGAATTCCAAGTACTCTTCTTCCCCCAACTAGAATCAAGATTTCCACCAGTGTCACCAGATCCAGAGTTCAAGTTGATTGTCTTGCCCCAAGAAGAATCCTGGTTCCCACCTGAGGAAGTAGATCCGATGTTCCCATCGCTTTTCTTACCCCAACTAGATTCTTGATTGCCACCAGTCTCACTAGATCCTGAGTTCCAAGTGCCTTTTTGGCCCCATTTAGAAACCTGATCTCCCCCTCCACCACTTGACCCACCTTGCCAAGCCTTAGTTTGACCCCAGCCTGATGATTGATCTCCCCTTCCACCACTTTGTTCTTCATTGGTGACAGATCCTTTGCCCCACTTGCCTCCGTTGTTCCCCACTCCGCCAGTGGTTACATCAGCTTGTTTACCCCATGAAGACCCTCCAGTTTGTTTACCCCATGAATCTCCAGCTGGCTTACCCAAAGAAGAACTGCCATCTTGTTTACTCTCGGTTGAACCGCCACCTGCCTTACCCCAGCTTCCAGTCTGAACATTTTCAACTGGTACTGAACTTTTCCACCCTGCATCGCCAGCACTTGATTCATCTTTACTGCTCCAGTTCCCTGTGGCTTTATTCTGAGGCTTACCCCAAGCAGGCCCATCACTACTGACTGCATTTCCTTTGTCCCAAGATTTCTGTTGACCCCACCCAGGACTTGAAATATCCCCAGATGGTGCATCAGAATTCTTTCCCCATGATCCTGCTTCAACAACATTTTTACCCTTGCCCCATGAATCCAGTTGACTCGTCCCAGCAGGTTCAGCCTTCTGCCCCCAAGAGCCACTTCTTCCCCAGCCAGCACCCTGATCATTGTTATGTGGGGCACTGCTGTCACCCCCAGTTTTAGCACTTGATTTCCCCCATGAGTCGCTTTTTCCCCAACCAGTGCCTTGATCATTATTATCTGCTGGTGCACTGCTGTCAACCCCAGTTTTTGCACTTGATTTTCCCCAAGTGTCTCTTTTTCCCCAGCCAGCACCTTGATCATTGTTATCTGGTGCACTACTGTCACCTTCAGTTTTGGCACTTGATTTTCCCCAAGCATCACTTTTTCCCCAGCCAGCACCTTGATTGTTGTTATCTGCTGGTGCTCCTGCTGCTGCACCCCAGGACGAAGCTGTACTTGGAGCTGCTTTGCTCCCCCAAGAAGTATCATCATCTAAAGGTTATGAAAAGAAAATAAATGAAGCAGCTTGGCCGAAAAAAAACACTGATTATCAAAGACATTGATATCATTAAACTTCAGAACCGAACATACCTTTTTTCACATCATTAATAGGATTTGCACTAGCCCAAGAATTACTGCAAGAAAGTGGCCATCAGCCTCAGATTATACACAAAGAAACATGGAAAAAAAACATATCAAATAAACAAACAGAAACTGCGTTTTATACAATATAAGACGAATTTTGTTGGGTTACCTATCACCAGATGCCCCTCCAGCATTCCACCCACCACCCCCGGCTGATGCCCCTCCAGCATTCCACCCATCACCCCCAGCAGATACCCCAGCTCCATTTGTCCAGTCTTCAAATATAACAAGCATCATAGGTCACATTTTTTTTTAAGGGTCAAAAACAAAATATCTGAATACAACAGTGCTCTTTCCAGATATGTGGCATGTTATGTTGACTACATTGATAACCAACTGACTGCGGTCAAGATTAATAACTTTAACAGTACACCATGTCAAATTGTCCGGAATAGAGAAACATTGCCCCATGTATAGCTTAAGATAAAACTAAAGTATGGAATGGAAGTAGAAATTGCTTCCAGAAGATGCATACCATTAGACCCTCCTTCCGTTCCGAGCAAATCAAATGGTTTTAAACTGGACTCCGGATCCTCACTTTACAGAGAAAGAGGACATTAGCAGACTTATTGAAAAGACAATTAAGTAATGAAAAGCTTGGCATAAATAATTAATTGACTAAAAATAATTACCTAATCACCACACTAGAACTCTTTCCACGAACTTCAGAAATATGCTCTTTTGTAACTGCATAACGATGAAACAACAAAATTATGACAGATGTAGAATTGCATTCAATGATCAACCAGCCAAACTCCACACAGTAATCAAAATGATATTGACAAACCTGTGAGAACCTTTTGCTGAGAATCAAGCTTAACGGTAATATCAGCACGACGTATAGCCAAGATTCGACAGAGGTATCCCTTCAACGGACCCACACGGATTCTTACAGTTTGACCAATTGAGAACATTCCATCTTTATCACCCTGATTGACTGCATTAAATAATTAATCAGGAGGCAGAAAACTTGATATTAACAATTGAAAACTTAAATCACAGCATTAGCACAGATACATACAGTTACTATCCCTTTCTTGCCATGGCTTTTTTGGCGATAGCGGGGATTTAGGAGACGACATGAAATCTCCAAAACCCAGAGCACCTGAGTCCCCATCCTGAATGAGAAAGAAATATCATTACCAACACCTTCATGCTAATATGAAATATACCGTACAAGAATACTCAAGGAACCAAAAAAAAAAAGCTTCCTACCATTTCTTTGCTAGAATCAATGTAAAGCTTAACTTTCTCACACATTTGGGATTTTGAGCAAAAATAACCACCATTTTCTGTCTCGTTCTCATCATACAAGAATATGGTGCCTCTATATATTTGCTTAACAATACCCTGCCTACCCTGCAAAATTGGGACAAACTAGTGTAAATACTCCAGACTATGGAGGCATATGTACAGTGTACCTCAGTAAACTCTTTTTCAAGTACTAAGATAATGATATCAGGTTGTGTCAAACCTCCAAAGGTCCTTCCGACACTTTGACAGTATCACTAACGCATATGGCCTTCATGTGCCGATCTAAAGCCGTAAATTTCATATCAGAAAGAACATTCTTTAACTCACGCTTCTGAACCATCAGCACAATAGGTCCTGCCACTCCCTCTTTCAGAATCTAGGACACACATTATAGAGTGTTAGTACGGATTTTAAATCATCTGAGGAAACAAACTAGATTTTGTACCTTGTAACTATCATCTTTCTCCATGCCTATTACAAGACCAAAATCTTTCCGGCTGCAAAAGAAATCATGACCAGTAAAAATCATTTTGATGTACATAAGCAGTTCATGGAAGGTCACCAAGGTCACATAAGTTCGTACAGGACTCACCCAAAACAAACAAGATCATACAGTTCAAAACCACTCCCACCAGAACCTGAAGAACCCCCGCCTTTCCCCATAGACGTTGATGAGTCCTCTCCCTTCCCCATAGAACCTGATGAACCCTCTCCTTTCCCCTTAGACCCAGATGAACCCCCTCCTTTCCCCATAGACTGCGATGAGCCCTCTCCTTTCCCCATAGGTCCTGATGAACCCTCTCCTTTCCCCATAGACCCTGATGAGCCCTCTCCTTTCCCCATAGACCCTGATGAACCCTCTCCTTTCCCCATAGAACCTGATGAACCCTCTCCTTTACCACCACCTTCTTCAATTTTGATGGTCCGCCTTTTCTTTTCTGTTGTACCATAAAGTTCAGTAAGCCAGTCCTCATCCTCATTTTTGGTGTTCTCAGAAGGCTTGAATTTCAGTAGTTCCTCTTCTGATGGCATAACACCCCAGAAGCTTAATGAATCTATTGATACTTTTTTGTACAAATATCCATCCTTGAACATCAGACCATCAAGAAACTCAAACTTCATGCCACTTTCACGATCAGTCCTGTACTGAATGAGAGGGCGGAACTCCCTACACGCAAAATAAATAAATAAATAATTATTAGATCAGAAACTAGCATGAAATAACGAACTACCAACCAATGATCTGTGTCATACTCGAGTTCGTTTGAGCTGATCAATCTCGGGGCAGGAGCAGGCCTTTTCTTTCTAGTACCTCCTCCACCCTATAGAGTGAAAGGAATCAACACATACAGAATCTTAAATCATATTCAGATTCAAAATAAAATCTGGATAGCAAAGTTGCAGATACACAAAGACATCACATATCCAAAACCAATTAAATAAGCATTAGAGGAAAGATAATGATGACAATGAAACCGTAACCAACAAACAGAAAGAGGAAAGCATGTGATAAAGAAACACAAACAACAAACAGAAACAGGAAAGATATTTATTACAAATTTTGCAGCCATTGCTTGAAGATCAATTCTGGGGATCAGCTTTAAGGTCGCTCTTTTTCGTAAATCGTTCACAAACACAACCTACAGAAACAAAATCCAGATAGCGGAAATGAGTGTCAACCGTTAAAGCAACCCAACCAACCCAACTTGGGATAAATTATACCTGTGCCAAATCACCCTTGTAGTTCCCATTCTTCACACGGGCCCACATGCCCGCAGTAATTCCATTGGATTTAGTCCGAGGAGACAGCAAATGAGAAACTTCGTTATTTGGAACTGGCATTACTCGGGAAGGGTATATACTACAAATTCCTTTACATGCCTAAGAAAATCAATGATAGTTCAGATATTAGTATATTAGGATTAAGAATAGTATTGCCCAAACAAGAAACTTTTCCTGTATTGACTAATAAAAAGATCAACTTTCTACAACATCCAAAGAAACGATCACCTCATTAATATCAGACTGCTTGTCAGCTTCAATGAAAACAAAACCCTTGATGTGCTCAACAGCAAATGCAGAAACAATCTGTAGTTTGGTACCTAGTGATCGGAAGTCAACAAACTTTTGCATCATACAGAAAGCTGAATGCCTCTCACGTCCAACCTACAGCCCAAAACATTTGACTGAGAAATGATTGTGGTTCTTTATAGAAAAAAAAAAAAAAAAACAGAGAGAGAGAGAGAGAGAGAGAGAGAGTTGTTTGGAGCTATTTCAGAACTTTTCTACCCAGAGAAAAAATATGTAACATAACGTTCAATGTCATACCATGCATTTCACTTTCCAGATGACTGGATCCTTAACAGTAGGCAGAACATTTCCATCAATCGACCTTTTGTTCTCATAATTATCTTCAGCATAGGCTGCATAGCTAGAACCACTCCTGTATCGTTCTTCCATCATTTTTTCAAATTCTTCACCATCCAGATCCTCCTCTTTAGGAACGAATGGAAGGTTATGTGCTTTCCCTGGGTCATTCTGGGCTACAGGTTCTGTTTCAAATTCTTCGTCCATAAAATCTGCAATCAATCATTTCAAAAGAAGGTTCCACTGTAAACACAGATTTCATAGGTGAAATGCACAGACTCATTTATCATGGTACTTTTTTTGCACACCTAAGACATATATTCCATGACTGCTATAGTCATCACTAACCCTGTACATTTACGCCAAAATTTCACCATCTACCGCAAAAGTGCAGCTTGTTTTGATGGACTTCACAATGTGGGCACAGACTTATTATAACAGTTTTTTTTTTTGTCAAACGATAGATTTTGTTAGATTAAATGTTAGATTAGCTACCAGCAGGGTTTGAACCCACACCGTCATGCAAGGGCTCAACACCTTTCCACCACTTTGGTAAGGGACCACTTGCCAAACGATAGATATGTTAGATTAGATGTTAGATTAGGGAGTCAACGGGGTTCAAACCCACGCCGTGGTGCAAGGGAAACACTCCTCTCCACCACTGTGGTAGAGGGCCACATGCGTCGCTTATTATAACCATCACCAACCCAAAATGTGTTTAGATATCCCATATAACACAGCATGCAACTGTAATAGTGCATACTGAACAACATCGGCACAACAATGTCCAAATGAACATAAGTTTCATTGTGCGAAATTGGTATCGACCCAATGAAATCGAAGAAAGTCTCTCAAAACCATTTTACATTATGGTCAACAAACAAGTTTAAGAAATTAAACAACCCCACTATGCACTTCAAAAATAAATTGATCAAAAAACTTTATAAAAAATTGAACCTCCACCAAGCAACCACAAAAGCCAGAAATTCAAACATACAAAGGAAAACGCATAAAAATTAATAAAGAAAACCCTGTCAACATGCACAAAGGAAGCTCAAAAAAAAAAAAGACCCATTTCAAAAACCCTAGAAATCCGAACCTAGATGGAAAATGAGCGATCCAAAACGAAGTCAGAAACAGAATATACCGTCATCGAAATCACTGTCGATTTCGTCGTCGGATTCGGCAGCGGCGTCTTCGAAGAATCTGAGGACGCCGGGGTTGCTCCTCTTCCGGCCACCACCGGACTTGTCGTCGTCGTGCTTGCGCTTCCCGCCGGAGAATCCACCTCCGGCGGCGATCCCCTTTCCCTTCGACGCCATCACAATGTGAGGTTTCAGAGAACGAATGCCTCAATCTCACATGCAGCGAGAGAGAGAGAGAGAGAAGTTACTGTCTTTGGTGCCACTGCTGACTGGTGAATTGGGCCTCAAAGCTCTCAGCTTTTTTATGTGTAGGTGGCAGGTGGGGTAATAGAATGTGCGATTTTACAGTTCTGTCCTTTGTTTTTATGCTTTTTGATGGCTTTGGCGTGGTTGTTGACCAGTGGGTATTATCGTCAAATCAGTTTATTCTTGGTGAATTAATGGAAACAAGTGTTGGTGACATGTTGTTGCCACAAATTTGTAATTTTTTTTTCCAAGGAATTTTTTTTTTAAATAACAATACTTAGCTACTGAAAATTTATCAGTCATTTTTGCTTTTATTTAATTAGATTTGGACATGTGTAAATTTTAAATACAAACTAGACACTATTTAAATTTAATTGGATGAAAGCAGGTGTGGCTGTTGAAAATTCAGTAACTGTTCTTTTGAAAAATATGGATAATTTATCAAAAGAATTATTTTATTAATTTCTTTGAAAAATCTAGTAATGCCTTATGAATTGTGGATCTCTTTCATTTTTCTCTGTATACTTTCAATTTAAGTTTTATAATTTCATCAATCATGTGGAATGTAGATGATCAATTTTCATTTACAAGGTAATTTAATACATACTTGGAACTCATATAATTGACACATGGAAAAAAAAAAAAACAAACAGAAATTTACACATACTTTTTGTGGGTTTTTTTAATCACAGATGATCTCTGAAATTGACTCACTCTATTAAGATGGTCCATGAAGTTGAAAATCAATCAATGTTGTCCCTGAATAAGGGCGTTGCAAATCAATGTCTTCTTTCTGTTTGAATTCCGTTAAAAATCTGTTAATGTGTTGACGTGGTGTGAGACTCTCCACTCTAGTATTATCATGCTATTAATTTTTAATTTGGCCCTTGCATCAGTTAAACTAGATCAAGCCCACACATTATGTGTGTAAATATAAAATTTTAAAAAGAAAAATAAAACTACAATAGTGAAAAGAAAGAAGATGGGGAGAAATATAAGAGAGAGAAAATGTGGATTTTTTTTTCTTTTCAAATTAGAGATGTTATGTTGATATGTGGGTAAGGTTTGAAAAAAAAACCAACAAAATTTAGTTTCTCAATATTGTAAGTTACGATGCTAATAAAACTAATACGATATAAAATTAAAAATTTACATAACTTAAAGATATTGGTAAGCTCTTTACTAAATTTATTTGTCTAATGACATTTTATCGTCAATTTACCACTAATAAAGTGAAAATTTGTTAAATCAACTTTTTTTTAACAAACGATTTTATCTACACGAAGGGGGTTGGAAAGTGGATAAGCCTCACAATGAGTTCAAATTCGCCTTTGGCGAGAATTGAACTTAATACATCTCACTTAGTGTGAAGAAGAATACCACTAGACTGTAGTATTATGTGACCACTGCCATCATAATTTAAAACAAAGAGATAACACTCTTATTAATTAAACCCACTCATCATGTCTATTTAGCACATAACCTTAATTAGCCACCATCATTCACCACCTCTATTTCAAGCTTATGTGTTGCCTCATCTTTGGACTTGTTATTAACATCACTAGTATAAAAATTTCCTAGTTCGAACCACCAGAACTAGAGATATTAGGTCATCTCCAACCGAAGGGTCCAAAGGGCCAGAGAGCCGAAAATAGCCTGAAAACCGTCTCCAACAGAGGGCTCGTGGGCCCCACGGGACAAAAAATGGCCAAATGGCCAACCGGTTGGCCCAACCTAACCAACCTCGAGCCGGGCCACAAATTTGAATGCAACGGCTAGCTGAAGTCAGTTAGCCATTATATTTGATTTTTTTTTTTTACAGTTTTTTTTTTTTTTACAAATTTAAAACAAAAAATTAAATTCTATTTTTTTCCTATAACTTCCTAAGCCATTAAATAACATTAAACAACATAAAAAAAATATTTAACAACATGAAACTTATACAACATTTTTATAAATATTTAACAAAATAAAACTTAAACGCCTACTTCATGTTTCTTTTGTCTCAAAGATGTGCAACAAGATCATGTTGTAGGTACTTGTTTGTGGCACAGGAACGTATCATACTATGGCACCTCATGTACTCATTTAAAGAGATATTACCAGTTCTTGGATTCAAAGGCAAATTAGGCCCATCATATATTTTTGCACGAGCCATTCTTTTCCTATAAATTTAAGTTGTTATAGTTTTTAAATTTAATTTGTAGTTTTAAATTTAAGTTGTATTTTTTAAATTTAAGTTGTAGTTTTTAAATTTAAGGTGTTGTAGTTTTTAAATTTAAATAATAAATTATGTTTGGCCCTCAGTTGGAGATGGTAAGAAATATGACCATGCACTATTCATTAAAATATTAATTTCTTGGAGTGCCAGAGGGCTAAAACGAGCCCTCTGGCCCTCCTTTGGTTGGAGATGGCCTTAGCACACTAAGAAATGCCACAACAGTAATTATAATGAAGGATAATCTGTAACATTGTTCTCCAATACAATTAATCATTCCACATGCTTCCTTTCCAATCTCACAGCTCTCAGTTGTTTCCCTGCCTCCTTATCGTATAGAAATCCTATGACCTTCACGTTAAGCAAAAATGACCCAAGTGGGCAAGCCATTTGCCCAACATTGGTTAAAGTAGAACAATGTTTAAGCCCAAAAATCTCAGAAGTGATTGCAAAAATCAACGGCCACTGCACACCAAAGCAAAATCCTATGATGATTGAAGCCACGTAAGGCCATTTGGGACATTGAATGCACTTAGAAGGTGGCCAACGCAGGACAACAAGAGGGACAAAGTGAACATTAGAGGCCTGGGGCATTTGTACTTTTTGATAAAAATGTCTGAGACTAATCCCACTATGACATGTCCAAGGTAAGTCCATATGCTTGTGATGGAAACAAAAGTTCTTATACTGTCCAAGGAGTACCCCAGGGTTGTCCCAATTTAACCTAAATTGTCCTTCCTCGTCAACATGTCGCAGATACCGCAAAGTGTTGTCATGAACAAAGTTATCATCTCAATGTTGAGCACTACTTGGAGTATAGTGTAGTCCTGCCATATCTTAGGAGGACTATATATATTTTCCCAACAAGAAGGTTTGTTCTTGTGAGACACTGATGTCGCGGTTAAAACATCGCTTCTTCTTTGATCATTATCATGATTTTCACTACTTAATCTCTTGTTCCTTTAGGAATTGTACTCTTCAGCAATAACAACAATACCAAGTGGGAGAAAGAGCAAGAAAAGTACCACAGCTGAGCTCCCACCATACTTAGCTTGTGTAAACTTCACCTTTTGCTCTATGAAGGTTATCATCAACAAGAACCTACCATTCCAAGAGATATAAATAAGAATTTATAAATAAAAAAACCCTGTGTCGTTCTTTGTTGGTGCAGCGTTGATGATCTGAATGGTATGAAGAAAGATCAAGGAAATTGCTAAGGGAAGCCATGCCATAAAGAGAGTGAAGGACTTTGTGTCATCACCATACAAAGCATGGTATATTTGTGCGATCATCGCGGAGCTTAGACTAATGTAGCCATTCAAAATCCCCAACAAGAGGCCTCGGCTTCTTTGGAAGTTTTTTATTCACGTAACTATTGCCCCGGTGTTGATGAAAGTGTGTGAATTTGCACCAATTGTGATGTACAAACACATATGCCAAACTTGGGGCTTGGCTATTTTTCTGGTTTCGGCTAGCCATACCATGAAGTACCCAAAAAAGTTCAATGCTACACTGATTGTTATGGCAATCCACAGCGATGTGACTTCGTTGATTAGGCCGGAGTGGATGTTGATGTCAGCACCCAAGTCCTTGAAGAACGCCAGCAGATTGATTGTAGTTTGGTCGTAGCCAAAGACATATTTGATATCGTTTGAGTAAAAGCCAAACATGAAGGTTGCACCGGTATTAGTCATCACTAGTAAAGAGGCAAATAACTTCAGCCAATGTCCTGTGAGGAATTGCAGGGCAAAGCCTTTGATGTTAGCCCATGAGTTCATAACACCACCACTGCCATTTCCATTTCCATGAACTCCCATCTCTAGAAATAGTAAAAACAGAGATATATATGTTTTTAATTGAAATTCTAATGGTTTTTGTGTCATTGTGTATCCACATAAAAAAGCATATGCATAAATCAAAACGGAAGGAAAAATTTCACCGATGCAAGCCATGGATTGGAAATGCAAAATATAATTACAAAAGAAATGTTTGGCAATTTAGTTTTTACTGTAGTTTGTGGGAAAAATAACTTGCTGATCATGTTAGACCTGTAAGAGTAAACTAGACTTAAAAGATTAATACACCAGCCAAGAACACAAGGATTAACGAACTAAATCACAACTGTTGCATCAAGTATGTTCTATATATACAAATACTGAAGTGTTCTTAACAATACATACCTGCAAACTGTTAGACAAAGTCTTTACCATGCGTGCTGTTAGAAGACAGCAAATGATGCTGCTGCATCTGTGGGGTGCTGTCACTTGTATTTTAAATTGTAAAGTTGTATGTTGTAGTGTATATAACAAAACCTTCCCGTAAAGCCTGAGATATGAAATTGATTTGAAAAGTTGCTGTGTTTCTAAGTTTAACACAAACAAGTTTATGGATGAAGAAGCCATGGACGAATCTACACACAACCTTCTACTCTCTGCAAAACTCAGTGCTCTCCAAGTTATAGATAATTGGAACAATAAGAGTGTGTTTTTGTGAGAGCAGGGACTTGTGGTTTTATACTACAAGACTCGGATTGCCCTATAACAATCCTACAAGGAATACAAGACTGCATTTCTTATATTAGTATGAGTCCTTAAACAAGCAAACACAAGAGTATTCAATATAGCAATATGATTGGATTAACTCTTGTCAACATGATTTAGACTTCTTTATAATATCAATGATCCCAAGACTTGTAAGAATCATACTCATACTCTTACAGGACCAGAAAAAGAAAAGAAGAGAAATTCTCATGCATGCTTATCAACACGTGGTTATGTTATGGTGTAAAACGAATGACAAATGTTTTAGTATCGACCATATAAGTTGACATGTGGATCATTGGTCACATGGTTCATGCATCACATATTTGCAGATAATATATTGATCATTATTAATTCATATTAAACTGTGATTAGTGATATTATTGTGGAATGTTTCAATCGATCATATTCTTCATAGTTCATACAAAAGCCGCAAATATTATGCAACTCATGCTAACGTTCAAGAACTTAATTAACATGTATGTAAACATCTTAATTATGAAATGCTGGTATAAACAAAAGTGAAAGCACCTGAATAAATTTACAGAAGGGTCCATGATCATTAATTTTCCCAATTAGTAAAAAAGATAATTAGTCATTTGCTAGACTAGCACTTTATTAGATAAACAAATTAATATGAGCGCAGAATTGGGATGAATTAAGGGTGAGTTGGATATACATTACCCAAATTGTTATTCTCCAGATTAGTAAAGCTGCAAAGATGATAAAAAATGCGAAGGCTGTAGAGCTTGAGCCGATCGAGCCCACGGTGATTGCATGCACTTGTTGAATTGTGTGGGGTTTTTGGATTTGGATTGTTGGGTTTTTTTATATTCATGAAACGGTTGTTGGGTTTCAATTTATATATGTATATGTGTATACACACATAAACATATATGATGGTAGTTTGCATTGGATATATCTTGTTTTTTTCTTTCTTTGATTTGATTTTATCGTTCTTTTGCGTGTAACGTGCTGCGTGTTTATGAGTGACATTTTTTTAGAGGTAATAAGAATTTATCAAGGTAACCTTAACAACGTATAGGACAAAATGTTAAAAGTAACCAGGAGGTCACACGCGCAAAAAACATATCACACCGTTTCATTGTGAATACAATACAATTACGAGGATTAAACAAGAAAGCTAACAATTACGATAGCTAAACCTTGCAACTCATAGAACCAACATAACTGTATCACAAGGAAAAGTCAACACACCTTGTGATGATCTTGCAATTATCAACATAGAAGCACAATTACAAGTCACTTCCAACAAACGTCGAGCTTCCTCCTCATATTCCTTTGCTATGTGCACAAACCAAAAGAAAGAAAGAAAAAAACAACCTCAACTTCAAACAATAGACAAATGCCACAAAGGCTCTATTTGACAGAGCAAAAGAGCGACCACAATAACGATTAGTGAGTTCTGAGTTGTTTTTGATAAACCTATGTTAGAAAGGAAAGGAAAGACGTACAAGTTTAGACCATCTCCAATAGAGATGTCAAATATGCCAAATATGACTAAAAGACATTCAAATAGAGAAGAAGTCAAATATATTTAATTTAATTTTTTAATTCGGAGTTCCATTGGCAGCCAATACAATAAAAACTAAAATTATTTTTAATAGTTAATGTAATTATTGGGCCCAATGTAATAATAAAATAAATATTTGACACATTCATTGAAAAATAATAAGATTTAACATTTGTATTCAATAGACCACATCAGCTATCAAATAAAAATTTGACATATTATATTTGACTTTTTTTTTCCGTCATAAGAAGAATTTTTATTACCAACACACCTTACATACAGGATTGGAGACCTAAACACACAGAAAATTCAAAGCAACATATGAGCCTCCAAAACAACAGCAAAAGAAAACCCCAACTCGAAAGTTGAGCCCAATATAGAAAAACACACAAGAAAATCCTAAACTCCCGGATCCTCTTCCGCCGTCGAAGCACCTGCCTCCGAAGTACTTGTCGCAGACCACGATCCAGTCCCTTGCAAATCGCCGGAGATAAGAACCAGCCAAGCCCCTGAAACAGAAAAAGAAAATTTTCATCGTCCTCAAGCAACCTCCCCACAACTTCAAATCGTAGCCACCAAGAGAATGAAGGGAAATTACTCCCAACAGGTAAAAGTGTCAAGATCGACACACAAGTGGAAAGTGACGGTGGAAACACCCGAGTCGAAGCTCTATGCACGTTCCGATATTTGACAGCTCATTTGGAAATGCTCTTAGCATTCATTCCCAATTTTCGGTAACAGTATTTTACTCCATGAGTAAATAGTTAATTTGAAATCAATTTCAGTATGTTATTAATTACCTTGTCTTGTTCGAACCAGGTTGGTTGTGTTCCATTCTAAGAGATGACCTACTTTCTCTGTCTGTTGTTTGAAATGGTACCAGACATGGTGTTTTGGTTGATATTCTTCGATAGAAGTTGAAACTTTTTCTAAGGAAACTGAGTTTTTTTTCAAGAGAGAGAGAGGAAGAGCAAAAGTCAATATCTTTTTCATATCAAAAACCATAAAGATTACAAGGACTATATTACTCATAACTGGTCAAAAACAGATCATACACACTAGGGACCTATAACTCTTCTCCGACCATTAATGGTCATCGGAGGATATCATCCATCCACTTGGAAGAAGATGGGAATGCAAAGTACAATTAAAAAGATAAGAACACCAGCTGTAAGCCTTCTAAAAACAGAAAATGAAACTAGCCGTTGCACATTTGAACCTAACGGCTACTTGCTGAAAATAGCAAGTTCTTCTTCTCTTCGATTTCAGTATTCTCTTCACTTCTTTCTGCAGGATTGTCATCTGCAGTTCGATATTAAGCTAGTATGCAGCTTAAATCTCAACAGCCTCTCCTAAGCTGCTTACTGGCTTAACTCCAAGTCTCAATCTCAACTGATTAAATCTATCTTTTGGCAAAGCTTTTGTAAATATGTCTGCAAGTTGTTCTTCACTTCTGCAGAACTGCAACTCGATCACCCCTTCTTGCAGAGCTTCCCTTATGAAATGATACCGCCTGTTTATGTGTCTAGTTCTCTGATGAAATACATGATTTTTGACCATAGAAATTGCTGACATATTGTCACAAAATAAAGGTGTTGCCTCAGCTTGCATTTCCCCAAAATCATCAAGAACGAATCTCAACCACATTGATTGTGCAGTTGCCTCAGCTGCTGAAACATACTCAGCTTCAGCGGTTGACAATGCAACTGTGTTTTGTTTCACAGAAGCCCAAGAAAATGCCCCACTGCCAAAGCTGAACGCATAACCTGAGGTGCTTCTGCTATCATCTTCACTGCCTGCCCAATCTGCATCACAGAATCCAATGAGGATTGCAGACTTATCTTTCACATACTCAATGCCATAGTTTAGGGTCCCTTGCACATATCTCAGTACTCTTCTTGCAACTCCCAAATGCTTCTTAGTCGGACCATTCATAAACCTTGATAACAAACTTGCAGCATACATCAGATCAGGTCTAGTTGCTGTTAAATACAGTAGACTTCCCACTATTTTTCTGTAAAGTCCTTCATCGGCTAATTCACTCCCATCCATTTTCTTTAGCTTTTCACCAGTGGGCAAAGGAATAGAAACTGGTTTGCAATCTTCGAGCCCAAATTTCACAAGTAAAGACTTAGCATACTTACTTTGGTGTATAAACACACCTTGATCAGTTTGCAGTATTCCCATACCTAAGAAGTGATGTAGAAGGCCGAGATCAGACATTTCATATCTCTCCATCATTTCCCTTTTGAACTCACTGAGCATCTTGTCACTACTTCCAGTATATACAATGTCATCAACATAAATTGACACAATTATCAACCCTCCTTCATCATCAGATCTTGTATATAGTGTGGCTTCACTTGTGCTTCTTTTGAACTTACACAAAGAGAGATATGCATCAATCTCACTGTACCAGGCTCTAGGTGCATGTTTAAGTCCATATAAGGCCTTTCTTAACTTATAGTCCTTGTGACCTGCATTTGCCAACTCAAAACCCTCAGGCTGCTCAACATACACCTCTTCATCAAGCACACCATTTAGGAATGCTGACTTAACATCCAACTGAAACAACTTCCAACCCTTTTGTGCTGCAAGAGTAATGAGTGTTTGAATTGTATCTAACCTTGCCACCGGTGCAAAGGTTTCATTGTAGTCTATCCCAGGTTTCTGTGCATAACCTTTTCCCACAAGTCTGGCCTTGTGTTTTTGTATTGTTCCATCCAGATTTAGCTTAATTTTAAACACCCATTTCACACCTATAACAGGTTTATTCATAGGCCTATCAACAAGCTCCCAGGTATTGTTCTTTTCAATCATTTCCAACTCTGCATTCATAACCTCCTGCCAGGCTATTTCACTTGCTGCTTCTTGATAGTTCTCTGGTTCTATAATGCACATGTGACACCTTGCATATATATCTTCCAGAGTTCTCAACTTCACTGGAGTGGAGCTAGGTGTGGAGCCTTGATTGTGACTTCCACCATTATCTTCAACCAACTCATCCACAATAGTGTGTGAATGAGAACCTTCAGCATTGTCAAACTGGATTTCATTGGTTTGTTCCTCTCTAGCTTCTTCTGTAGAGTCATTTCCTTCAAGATTGAGAGGTATCGAGATAGATTCTACTTGATCACTTTTCCAATTCCATGACTGGTTTTCACTGAAAATTACACTTCTTGAGAGTACTATTTTTTTAGATTGCAGATCATACACTCTATACCCCTTTTCACAGCTTCCATATCCCATGAAAACCCTTTTTCTGGATTTCTCATCAAATTTGTGCCTCATATGTGATGAGACATGAGTATAGCAGATACACCCAAATACCTTCAGGTGCTTAATTCCAGGCTTCCTGCCTGTGAATGCTTCAAAAGGTGTCTTATCTAGGACAGATGTTGTAAAACATCTATTTTGAAGGTACACAGCTGTACTTACAGCTTCTGCCCAGAAAGACACAGGGATTCCTTTCTCAGTCATCATGGATCTTGCCATTTCATAAACTGTTCTATTTCTTCTCTCAGCAACTCCATTTTGCTGAGGTGAATATGCAATTGTCAGTTGCCTCTCCATTCCCATGCTTGCATAGTAATCCATAAATTCATGTGAGGTGTATTCACCACCTCTATCACTTCTTAGCTTCTTCAAACTAAACCCATTTTGCAATTCAACAAAAACTTTGAATTTTTTGAACACATTGAAGGTATCAGATTTGTTTCTGAGAAAGTATACCCAACACATTCTTGAGAAATCATCAATGAATGTGATGAAGTACCTATTCCCTCCAATGGATTCGTTTTGCATAGGTCCACACAAATCTGTATGCACCAATTCAAGTGGACAGCTTGCTCTCCACGGTTTTTCTTTGTCAAAAGGTTCTCTGTGATGCTTGCCTGACACACAACCTTCACACACATCTCTCATTTCTGTCAAAACAGGTAGTCCAAGTACCATTTCCTTCTGCTGCATCTTCTTCATGCTAGTGAAGTTCAGATGTCCAAGCCTTCTATGCCATAACCATGAATCTTCAACCATAGATGCTTTTCTTGCTGCAGGGGTTATAGACTCTAGTGAAAGGGGAAAACATCGATTTCCTGCCATGATCACTTTTGCTACAACATTGTTAAGCCTGCTATCATCAAAGATTACTGCCATATTACCCCCAAATAGGACATAGTAACCATGCTCCATCATTTGGCCTACACTCAGTAAGTTTTCATCCAAACCTGGAACCAGCAACACTTCATTTATATATCTTTTCCCACGCTGAGTTTCAACCACTAAAGTGCCTTTTCCAGTTGCTTGTACAAGATCACCTGTGCCCATTTTAACTTTGCAGGTCACAGATCTGTCAAGGTTTATTAAAGCAGACTCTTGTGATGTCATATAGTTGCTGCAAGCACTATCCACAAACCACACACTTCTATCTTGCATAATTGATGAGTGACAAGCGTAGAACATGGTTCATGTAGTTACTTCTTCTTCCCTTGCACAGTGGGCAACTTGCTTGTGACTATCACAGTCCTTTGCAATATGACCAAAACGATTGCACTTTCCACATTTGGGTTTTCCTTTGTATCTGCACACACCAAAATGATATTTCTGACACACTTGACATTGTGGTTTCACAGAACTTTGACTACTGCTCCCTTGCTTGTTCTGTGAATTGAATATGTTATTCCAATTTCCTCCAGAATTGTTGTTCCAGTTCCCACTTGGGGACCAATTTGATCCCTTCTTGTTTTGTCCCTGCCACTTTTGATTTGGCCTACTCTGTGAACCTTTGTAGGTACCAGTGACTTGATTATTTCCAATTCTGAGACTACTAAAAGCCCTCTCAGTTCCTGTCAATTTATCCCTTTCATCATGCAAGTCTTCCCTTTTATCATATACTTTGACAGATGCAATGACCTCTTCAACTCTAATAGCATCCAAATCTCGAGTTTCCTCAATAATGGACACAATGGATTTATACCTCCTACTTAGACTCATCAATAATTTCTGCACAATTCTTTGTTCAGTCACATCTTCACCAAGAGACTTCAGATTGTTCACAATTCCAAAAAACCTACCCAAATAGTCATCTAGGTTTTCATTATCTGTCATTCTCATATACTCAAAATCAGCCCTAACTGCTTGAAGTTTTACATCTCTTACCTTTTTATCTCCTCTGAACTCTCTTCTCAGAATGTCCCAAGCCCCTTTTGCAGTCTTCTCATTTCTGATACGAGGAAAAAGTTCATCTGTTATAGCTCCTTGTATGAGACTCAACGCCTTGGCGTTTTTTATTCTGTCTTCTCTGGAGATGGTGGGTGGTTCCACTGGAACATGCTCAGCCTCACTTCCTTCCTCTCCAGAGACTTCTTCCTCCGCGGAAATCTGCTGCGGTTGCACTCCGAGTTCTACTACATCCCATAGGTCATGCGCTATGAGGATAGTCTCCATCTTGACAGCCCAAAAATCGTAGTTTGCACCATCAAACTGTGGAGTTCGTAAATCTCCACCGGAAGAACCTGATCCCACCATTTTCTTAGTGAGTATCAGTGAATCAACCAATAAGGGAACCACCTTTATCCCTTCTAGGACCTTTTTTCAGGAAGAACCTCTCTCACAGCTTTACGCCCCTCTCTGGAATCAGACCTAGTGCTCTGATACCATGTTTGAAATGGTACCAGGCATGGTGTTTTGGTTGATATTCTTCGATAGAAGTTGAAACTTTTTCTAAGGAAACTGATTTTTTTTCAAGAGAGAGAGAGGAAGAGCAAAAGTCAGTATCTTTTTCATATCAAAAACCATAAAGATTACAAGGACTATATTACTCACAACTGGTCAAAAAACAGATCCTACACACTAGGGACCTAGAACTCTTCTCCGGCCATTAATGGTCATCGGAGGATATCATCCATCCACTTGGAAGAAGATGGGAATGCAAAGTACAATTAAAAAGATAAGAACACCAGCTGTAAGCCTTCTAAAAACAGAAAATGAAACTAGCCGTTGCACATTTGAACCTAACGGCTACTTGCTGAAAATAGCAAGTTCTTATTCTCTTTGATTTCAGTATTCTCTTCACTTCTTTCTGCAGGATTGTCATCTGCAGTTCGATATTAAGCTAGTATGCAGCTTAAATCTCAACACTTCTCTGTCTGTCTTATAACGAATTTATAACGTCTGTTTAAACAAGAAAAAAATCATAGCGGCATTGGTGGCGGGGGACCAGCTGGTCTGATCTCCTCCGTCTGGCGGCCTTTTATGGTCGAATTCCTATCATCTCTTTTAGCTCAATGGCATCTTTATTCTTTTGATATTAACTGGTTTGTCTTGATTCCTATCTTTCCGGCGGATCGGCAATTTTCAATTTCTTCGTACTGTTCAGCTCAATAGGAGTTGGACGAGCGAAGAAGTAGAACGACACCAAGGTCTTACGTAAAATGTTTTTTATTTCACTTGGATTAGCATTGTTCTTGCTAGTACTAATCATAGTGGAGCAGAAAGTAATTTCACACAAATAATGCATGGTGGGAGTTCAGATGTTTTGATTTTCTTGCTCTTTCTCCCACTTGTTGCCCAAGAGAACAATTCTTGGAGCCTTGGAGGATTGGCGCTCTGTGTATCAAAATTACATGCAGTACCCCATGGCCATCTCCACCACCACGATCATTTGGCACCGCAACTCCGTCACAGAAGAAGCTTGTTTGGAAGAATGCGTTTACTCCAGTAGAGATAGGAGATGGACTTCACATGCATTACTCCAATCACTATTCAGCATCGAGCATTGAAATGTGACTTTATTTTGTACCGCATTGTTTGGCCTTGGTGGCTTGATATTATAAGTATTGTTTGACAATTTGGCTCAAACTACTGGAACTGTCTTATGATGCTCTTTGTATGATTGTACCAATGCAAACTTAGAGTGTAATCTTTGTTATTTTAATTTATGTAATGAGATCCATATATGTATCATCTATAATTAATTAAAGAGTCAAACGATGATCGTTGCGTTGTCAGTCTTTCTGCTTTCATGTATTTGAAAATTGAAAACTTGTTTGATAACTATTTTCATGTTTAGTTTTTGATATTCAGTTTTTATTTTATTTTATTTTTTTGAAATCTAAAAGTATACCAAACAATTTTTCAGTTTTTCTTTCGAAAAAATAAAACAAGAACCGAAAACTAAAACATAATGATTATCATACGGCTCATATATAAGAATTTTCCATTTTCCATGACAATGAGCAGAACAGTCTGTAATCATCACTTTGAGCGCCTTGCCGGTGATATGAGACATGTGGCTGCAATTATAAAAGTTTCTCTTCTCATACACGGAAAAGAAATCTGCTGAATTATTGTGCCTCTATAAACAGGTCGTGTTCCATATATTCAAATCTGAAACTTCCAAGTTACGTGTAAAATTTTCACACTTTTGGTTGAATCTTCCAAACGATCTCATACAGTTGATAAAGTTATGAGTTGTAACTTAGTTTACTAAGAATTTGGGTTTTGGACTATGCACTCATTGGTATTTTTTTTTAAGAAACCCAACACCTTTGCTCGACAAACATTTTTATTTTGCCCGACGAACAATAAATCTTAAATTTTAAATAATAAAATATACCTTTTTTTTATATTTTATATTTTTGGTTGAAATAAGGATTCAGAGCACAAGCGAAGAGGTGGTCTCACAACCCAGCCGAAGCCGCACATCTCCGATGATATATTACTTGCGACGAAATCCGCCGTCATATTTGCTGATCATGAGATCCATGAACTGGAGCATGATTGAAAACTCCTCCCAACCTCCCATACATGGCTAAGGATTGGGAGTAGGTCCCAATCACAACTTAGAGAAGGAGAATTGAGGGACTGAATAATAACTTGTGCATCCGATTCAATCACCACCTCCTTTAGTTGTAAATTTTTCGCCGATTCAATCATAAAACATACCTTTGCGAGATGAAATTTAACACATTCATTGTGCAAAGGTTGTCATAAACCAAAACGTTGACCCTTTTTGACCGACGAACGTCTGATTTCTGTTAGTTAAAGTTATTTTACCGACAAAAGTACGTCTGTCGGGCAAACTTTCGTCGAGCAAATGGTAATTTCTGGTAGTGATGATAAAGGTGAGTTTTATTAAAGGCATATTTAGGATCTCTTCAAACCAGCATCTTCTAATTCCAAAATCTCTCTGTTCTCTGAATTTCAACATTGGGTTTTCCATCATCCTAAATCTCGTTGAGTCCACGTGCAATGTTATTCGACTTTCAGCAAACTTCTGGAGCAGCAGCGACTTTGTTGCATGTGGTCGGTCAACTATCTTATCCTATATTAACTAGCAAAAACCCATGTTCCAAATTATTTATACTAATCATCCAATTCATATGGTTTAGTTACTACCATACCAAACTGCTGAAGAAACAAAAATTCATTCAATGGCCTAACCCAGCTGATGGCTTGTGCTAATTAATACATTTGCACAGTTGAGGTCTATACTATATATGCTCCATCAAGAACTATATATTAAGCTCAATTGACGGCAGGTGGCATCCAATCCAAGGCAAAACGCCTGCTATTGGCTTTTTAAACTAAGAAGTCACCATTAAGGATGATCACTAGCCTACCCTATCAAATATATATACACATATATTGTACAAGTTTTTAATACTAAGAAGTCATACATGAAAGTCAATATATATTATAGATTATTACGATTTATGCATGTACAATGAAAGTGATAAATTTGCAACAACCAAAAAACTTGTAAATCAATTAAGTGCTTAAGAACAATTACTCTTGCAGGATCTTGTACGTGTTCAATTCCCACCTCCCTTTGTTTGAATTACAAGAAAAAAATAGTGAAACTTTTTCGTGTGTGCCGTATGCAAACCTTGTGGATATCCCACCATTGTCGCACGCATGTCAAGTTGTCAACTCTTTAGAACCAAATGAGTTCGACTTTTGCATGCACTGTTTACCATAAGCACATGTTTCGTTTAAATCAAATCAAGATAAGGTCGATCAGCTTGGCAGCAACAAAACTTATTAATATATACGCAATTTGTGATTGAGTTTATGGTTTAACCGAGAAATCACACATGCATTGCTTTAGTTACATTGATCTTTAGCAACGTACAGAACGATAATGGTGGAAACCCCAATGAATGCACATAGATTTGGAATCTTTTGAAGATGTTCATTTCTAACTTTTATGCGGTGTTTGAAATTTATTCGATTCGCTCGATATTTTCGTAGAATATTTGAAAAGTAAGAGAAATTGGATATGGAACTTCACCTCATATAAAAGAACTCTTAAATTTTGGCTAAAAGTGACAAATTTTGTCGATATTTTCAACATATTGGTTAAATATCGACAAACTGCCGTAGGACATTCTCTAAAGTTCCATTGTAAATTTCCATATTTTTAAACAAATTTTCATCATATTTATATTTAAGGCAATTGATATCAATATTTTTACAAATTTACATATCGATATATTTTCATTGATACTAATAATTTAAACTTGGCTTCCAAGTAGTGATCATTCAATAACAAGAAACAAATAAATGAAAGAAACAAAAGGAAAAGTCGTTGTATTGACCAAAAAAAAAAAAAAAAAAGTCGTCGTATAGGACTCGAAATTTGCAAGTAAGCTCAAATATCTATTTATTATAATTTATTTGGATCTCATCGCTCTATCTCTGCTAGCTGGGAAAATGATGATAGAGACACACAAGTTGACTTAGTATGTGTACATCTAGAAACCTCAAATTAATGTTTTTTTTTTATAATTTTTTTAAACCTCAGATTAATGTTATTCATGTGTATTTTAAGTTGGAGTAATGTTAAAGAGACTAAAATTTTAAACCAAATTGCAAACCAAATGATGTGTCATCCATAAAAAATAAGCATGTTAATTGACACTTAATTAATAATCCAATCATCTATAACTATATTATTTAGTTTACAAATTTGGTTTAAAAAATTTGATTTCGCATTGCTCTTTTAAGTTGTATTTGGATATGTCAGATTGTCAGGTGTCCAAAGAAAAATGCCGTTGCACAAGTGGCATTCTTTGAATTCAGAACTGGCTTGGTCACACATCTTTACTTTAATCTAGAACTGATCACAAAATTTTAATTAAATATGAAATTCAAAAATAGTAAATTTTAATTTATATACCCGTTATTGTCGATTTAATGTCGTTTTAAATTTATTTTTTTATTAAAAATTTAAAACCGATCTGTAGTTTCATAAATAAGTCAAATAAGATGACTTGCACAACGAAGAAAACAATACTTTTTTCATATATGATCTTCCCTCGTTTTGGGGACCATAAAGAAATGGACAAACACTCCTGCAGTCGTTTGCCAAAAAAAAAAATCACTCTTGCAGTCAATCAGCAGCGGCCGACATCTTATTTTTGTTTACTAGTTGGAGAAATTGGGAAAGCAAACTGTATAATCTTTTGCCAATAATGATGTAAAAAACAAAGGTAAGAAAAAAACAAGAAAATTCCACACGAAATGCCAATATTACAAATCATACAATTCCATATTTTTTTCCCTCTTTTTTTACCCTAAAATATATTCATCTCTACTTCATGGCATGTATATCTCTCTACGATCTTCCATTGGTTTCCAATGGTTTGGCACCATTTTGATCTACTGTGGCCATCTCTCTCTCAGCAGCTTCTGTTTCCTGTCTGAACTTCTTGTATATATCACTCTGGTAAAACTTTCTCGTTCTCATCACCAAAATCAGTGACACGAATGTGCCAAATAATGTGGCTGCTGCAATTATAATGAAGGACAATTTGAAGCACTCTCCCCCAACGCAAGTCAACTCCTTGCCTGCTTGTCTCACAAGCCCTTTTGCTGCAAGCTGCTTTTTGGCCTCTTTGTCATATACGTGCCCGGTGAGTCTCACGTTGAGCAAGTACAGTCCAACCGGGCTAGCAGACGACCCGAAATTATACAAAGTGGAGTAGTATTTGAGGCCGAAAAGCTCAGAAATTATGGCAAAAAGTAGAGGCCATTGGGCACCGAAACAAAACCCTATGATCACGGAGGCTAGGTAGAGACCATTTTTGACATTGAAGGCAACGAGAAGGTGGCCAACACAAGAAAACAAGAGGGTTAGGGTTAACATCAGAGGACGAGGGAATTTGTATCTTTTCAACAAGATTTCGGAGCCGAAACCCGACACGACACGACCCAAATAATTCCATATGCTTACTAGGGACACAAAAGTGCTTATGCTTTGTTTAGGGTACCCTAAAGAAGCTCCAATCTGACCCAAGTTGTCTATTGCGGTCAATGTGCCACCAACACCACATATGCATGCAATGAAAAGAATGAGCATGTCAATGCTGAAAAGTGCTTGGAGTATGGTGTAGTCCTCACCTCTATCTGGTGGCCTAAACATAGTTTTCCAACACGACGGTTCAGTCTCTGTGGTAGTGATGGCGAGCGCTTCCCTGGGTCGTGACATATCAGATGGAACGCTTTCTTCTTCTGATTTAGGCTTTTCGGTAACTATCTTCAAGTCCGAACTGCCATTCAACTCGAGCTTCTTGCCTTCCAAGATCTTAAATTCCTCAATAATAACCACGGCAAGTGGGAGGACAAGCAAGAAAATAACCATGGTAGCACTAGCACCATACTCGCCTTGAGTGAAATGAACATTCTTCTGGATTATAATCATGACCATTAAAAATCCAGCAAGCCCAAGTGAGATATAAAGCATATTATAAAACACTTTGACCTCATTGGGATGTCTAATGACCTTCATAATCCGAATTATTCTAAGAAAAACAAAAGAAATGGCAGCAGGAAGCCACCCAATTAACAAAATCAAAGCCTTGGTGTCATTATAATAAAAAGCAGAGTATAATTGAGTGAATATAGCACCACTTAGGCCAACATATCCCTTCAAGATTCCCAAAACCGCGCCACGGCTCTCCGGGAAGTTTTTGACACAAGTGACAAGTGATCCGGTATTGGCAAAAGACTGAGAATTTGCACCTATACAGATGTACAGGCACATCTGCCAAACCTGAGGCCTTGCAATTCTTTTGGTCACGGCCATCCAAATCATGAAGTAACCAAAAAAATTGAGGACTCCACCCACTGATAGGACCACCCATGGGGGTGTTACCTCGTTGATTAGACCAGAAAGGACACCAACATTAGACCCCAAGTCCTTGAAGAAGCTGAGAAGATTGAGGGTACTTTGGTCATACCCCAGCACATCTTTGATGTCACCGGAGTAGAGACCAAACATGTAGGTGGCGCCAGCGGCTGACATGATTAAGAGGGAAGCAAACATCATGAACCACCTCCCATAGAGGACTTGGAGGGCTAGGGTTTTGGTGTTGCTCCATCCCCCTCCTCCACCAGGTCCAGAAACCAACATGATTTTTCCCCTCTAAGCTGCACAAGCAGTCTCTCACAAGTTTGCTGTAGTGAAGAAGTTGGGGGGAGGTTTCAATATATAGACGCAAAGGGAGTGTGTGGGAGCAATTAAAAAAATGAAAAGCAAAAATAGAGTACTGACAACAAACATTAGAGTGAAGTGCAAATATGGAAAGAAAAGAATAAGATATAAGAGGTAATTTTAAACACCATGTTGTATTAATATTTCACTTAAATTATACCACGTGAAATAAAATATTGTGTTCACGAAAATAAGAAAGAGAGGAACCCCCTTATAATTTGGTCTTATCCATAAGAAAAAATTGTCAAAACGGTATGGGAGTTAATTATTTTTGCCTCTCTTTTATCTTTTTTTTTTTTTTTTTTTTTAATCACAAGGTGCTTTTGTCTTCAATATTGGCAAGTTGATATAGGGAAGAACTTTATGAACCACCTCGATATCTAGCTGGGAACGTTGACTGCTCAAATATCTAATGCATGGGATACTGAAATGAAGGCCACAATTTGGACAGAGCTTGTTATCCTTTTTTTTTTTTTTTTAGGAAAATTAATAAAAAAAGTTTGAAAACTTTGAGTTTTAACGATAAGGATAAAATAAAGGATAAAGTGAATAGTACAAGGATTGACCTTTTAGTGTAAAAATGTGATTTTTTGTTAAAGTGAACAGTACCAGGAGTTTTTCGTTAAAGTTTTTTTTTTTTTATCCAAAGCTTTTTTAATCCATTTCATATGTTTCTTTGTTTAATTTTTTTCAATTTGGTTTTCGATTAAATAATATATAATCGCAACTCGCAAGCTGGCTGTCCATGAAAGCAACATTTTGGAGAGAGTTTTTTTTATGTATTTGAAAATTTTACGTTTATACTGAATATATTTTCCACGTGATGAATATTAGATAGAGATCATGAGAAGCAAGTAAACGAAAAGTTCAACAGAAAGAGATTCTCTTCGGATCCCTTCTTCTTAATCCATCAAATTAGAGAATTCGTGTCATTGAAATTTAATCCAATGGCTACAAATAGAGGCCCATTTTAAAAGTTATAATAACTTCAGCTGTTGAAATTAAATTTCAACTGCACGGATCCCTTGATTTGATGAATTAGAATCAATGAATCCTCATAGGATCATTTTCCAACCACGTTGAAATGTCAACAAAAACTCGCGCTGTGTTTACTTATGACATGATAAAGTGCTTTCTATCAAGGCTTCAACAAATATTTCAACAACTCCTTTTATAATATACCGTTCTCACACTGTTTATAGTCTTCCCAAAGAAAGAAAGAAAGAAAGAAAAAATGTGTAATAATCTGAACTAGTTGTTAGACATCGAGCAATTAGTCGTACTTCTACAATTATTGGACATATTATAATCGATGTTATGTTACGTATACGTATCAGAATTTCCATAATACTATTTTTTTTAAACAACGAAATAGATAAATTCAGAAACTAGTGATTAGTTATATGATATAAGGAATTTGATTGACCGACCACTGATTAAATTATGGGCCATTTTGGTTCCGGTGGCTAGTCAACCTAATTGTTAGAATGAGCCTTATTTGTTTAAATAGTTTGATTGAGGCCCCTAGCATTACACCTGATATTTGTGTTGTATTTTCTGTGTTCGTGTCGTTTTCATGTCATACCCGATATTTTAAAAGGCCGTGTCGTGTAACACTTGTTAAAGTAAACGGGTAATATGACCTGATCCGAAATTGACCGGTTAATATTATCAGGTAATATGACTTGACCCGTTACCCTTTAAAGAAAATATATTTTAAATCAATAAATAATGAAAATGAAAAACATAACTTGACGCACAAAAAATAAAAAACATAATACTAAATTGGTATATGCATACCACACAGTCTCATAAATATTACTTCAAAACATAAAATAAAATAAAAAATTAAACAAATAATTTGTCTTTCAAGTATTACATACTCCAGAATAAGAGCGTAATGAAAAAAACATTAGTACACTACTACAAAATACCAAATGTTCAAGGATATGCAGAATGAAGGGAGTTGCGTTTCAAGGTTGAGGAACCTTGCACTTTTATATATGCTTTCACATTTTTTTAGATTTGTACATTAATGATTATGAATTTTATTTATTTTGAACTCCCTTAAAAATAATATTCATGAGGATTTGTATGGTTTTAAAAATTCAAACGATGATGTACCCATACTCATAGGGTAGAGGATGCGAGCACGAGCCTTTGCATATTTTTTCACATTTTTCGCATTTGTAAATAAATTATTATAATTTTTTTAATGTGTTTGGTATTTTTAAATTACTTTGCCTATAGTATACTATAAAAATAAATTAATTAATTAAACAACTTTTTTACATTTATATAGAATAATAATACATAATTAATATACAATTATATGCATATACACTATGACTATTGTATTTTATAGTAAGTTTTTTCGTAGTTTAAAAAATTAAAATCATCAAAATAACTTTTTTCTTAACGTGTCAAAACAGGTAGCATGTCACTTTCGTGTAAACCTGTTAAGGACCCGTTATTAACGGGTTCTTATCGTGTGACCCGATAAGGACTCGATTAGTTATCGTGTTGACCCAAAACCCATTATTTTCGTATCGTTTACGTGTCATGTTAACGGGTAGTGTAAGAAATTGTCAGGTCTACCTAGCATCATTTAAGCAATTTAACTAATTAATTTATGCATTCAATATCCCACAAATTATTAAATTTATACAAATTAACAATTACTTAAAAATCAATAATAGAGGTTTTTTTTGGGAAGTGTTATTGACACTCCAAAAATCTCAATCTACACTCCTCACAAGTATATTTTTCTTCCTAATATAAAAAGTTTGGAGTGTAGAATGAGATTTTTGGAGTGCTAATAACAATTCTTTTTTTTTAAATCAATAATAGAGTAATATTGTTCTTCACATAATTCTAGCAAAAAAATAATGTACCCACGTAATTATTAATATAGTTTAAGAAATAATTATTGATATATCTTAAAACATAAAATAAATACATATAGAGCTCGTTTGGATATGATTTTAAAATGACTGAAAGCGTTTTTGGTGAACATGTTTTTAATATCAATCCTTAGTAAAAATCCTAGTGGATCATGGAAAAGCACTTTAAGTGCTTACTTCAAGAAGTACAGATCTGGTGCTTCTTTCAAAAAGCACTTAAAGTGCTTCTTGAACTCAAAATCAATTTAACCAAAAGGATTTTCAGACATTTTAAAAGCACATCTACACAAGCCCATAATTAGCATGGGTACATTCACAAAAAAATATGGGGTACAAATTAAATTAAAAATAGGGGTACATATTAAAATTCAAAATTATGAGTACAAATTAAAACTAAAAAGAACATTGGTATAAATTAAAAAAAAAAAGATACAATTATAAATAGAAATATATGAAAAAATAATAAAAAGATATATTAGAAAATGATTAATAAGTTTTTCATTTTTAAAAGTGACATACAATGACTTGGAAATAATTTAATATTCAAATAATGATATGGAGAAAAGTCAAGGGACCTTGATAAAAAATGAAAAAACATTAAGGTTTTAATTAATGAAAAAGAAAAATAAGGGATGAGAACCTAATTTATCCTAAAATTATTTACATGAAAAAAAAATGATTAGGGGAAATTTCTTGTAAATATGCAATCGTTTGGGGTGTCATCACATTAATAGGGATTTGGTTTCGTTCAAGAGAAGAAAGAAATTAAAGAAATTAGATTGGATTCTTTGCGCAACGTCAATGCATGTGCTGGTTACATTTTCCACAAGGCATATCATGCAGAATCAGGACACTTCACAAGTGGAACTGCTGGCAAACATGCTTTGATCACGGCCAAATTTCTTTGCATTTGACTATTAGACGTAAGATATGCTATTTACACTCTTTTTTATCTCATACACGCATTTGTTATATTAAGTCATGAATAGCACTACACCTGATGCAATGACGGATCAGTGATGGAGTATAGATCCGAAGAAATATATAAACATTAACAATGTACAAATATAAGTAAAGTAAACAAACAGTAACAAGCAGGAGGTTGAATTAAATCATTGAAGCTAGGTCAATCCCGCTTTCCATTTATAGTTTTCTTCGTGGTTCCCTTTCTCTCTCCGTGAGAGACCTTCCCTCTGTGTGAGGGTTAATCTCACCGATTTGTGTGAGTGGTTTTCGATCGAGTCCATTTTCAGTGCCGTCGATCCTAGCTCTAACTGTGATCGGTGAGTTTTCTTTTGTTTCTTTCTCCTTTTCTATCCGCTGTGTTCTTTCCTGGGTTTTTTGACCGATCTGCCTATTCTCTCCCTTTTGCCGTCTCTAACCCATTTTCATCCAATTTCCCAGCTTCCGTCACCCTTTACCGCGATTTGTTGCGGTGTTTTGAGTTGGTGTGCTTTGATCTGGTGCTGGCACTGGGTCGGGTGTTCCTTGCACCCCCACCTTCTCTTTGTTGTCTGCCCTTGTTGGCAGTGTTGCTCGTGGACTGCCATGAGCTTCTTTCACTTGGCTACAGGTTATCTAGGGTCTGTTGTGCTGGGTGTGAAGCTTGGAATTGGTTGTTGGTGTTGGTGAGGCGTGGCTTTGTTTGGGAATCGAATTTGACTGGATCGACATGCACGGCTGCTATTTTGGTGGTTGCAGCGGCGGTTTTGGCTGAGGTTGCAGCGGCTCTGGTTGTTTCTGTGTGTTCTTTGTTTTGGGCTCAACTTTTGGTTGGACCTCTGTTGGTTGTTTGTGTTTTTCGTTCCTGGGCCTCTGTGTTGTAAATTTTGGGCCTCTGTGTTGTAGTGTTTGTACTGTTTGTTGTTGGTAATGTATGTTACCTTTGCTCCAAAAAAAAAGGGGTTTTTGAACTTTAATCCCTCAAGAAGATTAAAATTAAAAAAAAAACCTGGTGTTAGATTGAATATTGATTTTAGTCCCTAATGTGCCCTTAATTCAAAATAATTAATATGCATTTTATTTAATGTCTCCCATTAAATATTTAAATTTATTAATACACAAATTTTAATTTATTTTTTTACCAAAAAAGAGTTTTTTAATTTATTAATTTTATTTAACATTCTTCAAACTTGAAAGACTCAATTAATGTACCTAAATGTTAGTACCGAAATATATTATATTGAACTAATATATTTAAATGTTAGTACCGAAATGTATGTACCTAAATATATGCACCGAAAAGTATTAATATTAAATTAATGTACCTAAATGTATGTACCGAAATGTATGCACTGAAATGTTAGTACCGAAAATGTATTATATTGAATTAATGTACCTAAATGTTTGTATCGAAATGTATGTACCGAAATGTGTGTACCTAAATGTATGCACCGAAATGTATTATAATGAATTTAAAATACCTAAATGAAGAAGATAAAGTACATCAAAATATATTGTATAACAAAAATTAGTTTATCTAAATGTTCACAACAAAATATATTACGATGAATGAAACGAAAATAAAAATTATAATGAAATAAAATTAATACATTAAAAATTAGAAACAAAAAGATAAATAATTAAAAAAAATCAAAATATAATTAATAAATGAGGTTATTAATGTATCAAGGGACTAAAATTAGATTTTGATCTTACTCATGGTTTTAATCAAAAAGTAATCTTTTCCAAGGATTAAAATGAAGTTTTCTAAAAAAAAAATTCCCACTTTCCATTTTTCTTGAAAAAGCATATATAAAAGGGAACGTTATTAATTTTTATTTCAGTAATGAACTATAAGAAATAATTAATAAACGATAACTAATGTGCGTGGGTAGAAATGCTAGTATAATACCTATCATAAAATATTCTATTTCGAATCTTACTCAATCACATCTCAACCCTGCACGTTGTATAGAAGCCAGATCATTAACTAGATAAATTCGATATATGTTTTTTAGTCATACAATCGCTGTGGCTTGTGATTCTGTGCTCCCTGATTTTTTATTCTCAATTTTATTTTAATTGGTTTCGTCAACTAGGAAGAGATTATGCATGATTCAGATATGAAACTTCAATCTGATATTAATCACCACTAAACTAAGAACTATAACCGATTCATCATTAGAATATCAAATAATTAATTAATTAATTTTCATTTTGTACTACTTGAAAAGGTTACTGTAATTTTTACGTAAAATTACATGTACAGTAGTGTTCACTTGGCCGGCCGTTGAGCTAAATACAAGAAGGAACTTCGGAAATTTTTAGCTTGCTCCAGTGTTTAGGATACACCGAAGCATATTAAATTTTTAGGGAACTTTGATTGAAGGCAAGCACTACATACTAGCACTCGTGCACATACAACAAATGTAAATTGTATAGGCCTGTCTGCGTACTTTAATTTTCTTTCAGAGAGCCACTGCTTGCTGCCTTTGCATTGAACTCACTTTGGCCCTTCATGATATGGGGCTAAACAATGTGTTACTGTCTGTACGTATTGTTTAGCCTAGGATGTTCATGTGAATGGTGTAGAACTGAAGATTCTTAGGACATTATAATTTTCCATCCTATTCGGTAAGGCTTGAGACAAACTTTTTTGCAAAGTTTAAACTATCACACGACAAAGAATGATAATATAGAGATTATTTATCATGCGATGAGAGAGATATAGATCAGTTATCATGTCAATATATACATCATCGTGTTTTCAGTAGATCGATTTGATATTGATCCAACTCAAACGTGGCAACGATATATCAACTCAACTTCATTATATATAAGAAAACTGATAACTCAACATGTCCATGTGTAAGTGCCTGTGATATTTTGATGAAAATGGCACGCTCGTAAATATATATACCTCTTCCATTCATTTTTCAGTTGTTGATAAGTAGTACTTTGCTTATCAAATTAGAAAATCAAGCCATTACCGCGACCTAAGGGAATTTCCCTGTGCTTGCTCCATCACCATCACCAAATAACCAAGGTTCTAAAAGACATTAGATGCTAGTCGGGCGGCGGACTAGGGTCTAACGCCTAGTCGGCTAAGCAGGGTCTAGGCGGATTAGACGGATTTAATTAAATCTATTATATTTCGTGTAAATAAGTGTTTATTTATACTTAAAATATATATAATTTAATCATAAACTACAAAATAGAATGACATATATATTATAAGTTATTGGAACATAATGAAAAGATCGGAAACAAGCATATAATGTGTGTTCATTTAAGTATTCAACAAGTCTCTTACAATTTATTGGAAAAAATAAAATGCAAAATGAAAATTATCTATTTTCTGTTTAAGTGAGTCGCAACCAAGGCGGGTCTTGGAGGGCGTCTCAGTAGATCTATGTGCCATTTCTTAATTTTTAAACGCCTAGGCATTAATCGGGACGGTGACCAGCCGCCTAAGGCCTAGGCGATGACCAGACAGAGATATTTAGAACATTACAAATAACTAACAAATTTCTATTAAAAGAAAATACCATAACATATTAATTAGTTTAATTATAATTTATTCCAAATATCAGTGATTGATGACACAGTAATTAAGAATATAAATCACTATGCTGGACATAATCCTATCATCTTAGTGAATGTGACAGACTGGGATTCTTATTCTTGTACGAGTACTATTCAAAGCTGGTAAAGGGTCAGGCTGACCAGCCATTGCGTCAAAGATCAGCTAACTTCTTCTAATGATATTATAATTTATCAAATTGATTGAAATTAAGGAGAAAGGTACGTATACAAATATAGCTAAACAAAAGATTTAGAAGGTGGCTTTAGAGTAAGTCCACCCGTTTTAGGAGGGGAAAGGAAAGACAAGGACATAGGCATGTAAATTGCCCTCTAAAAAGTGATTGCCTTTGTGCAATCTCATCCATTTAGGTTTAGCAAGAGTAAGGTCATATGCGATTACTATTTATACATATTTTTTTAATTTTTTTATGTCTTGTGAGTGTGTTTAAGTGTGAACTTTGTTCTTTGAAAAGAAAAATGAAAACTAATGAAAATTGCTTGAAAACTTTGAATTTTAACAATAAGGACAAAATAAAAGGTAAAGTGAATAGTACAAGATTGACTTTTTAGTGTAAAAATATGGTTTTTCGTTAAAATGAACAGTACATGGAGCTTTTCGTTAAAGTTCCCAAAAGAAAACTCCTTGTTTAACTCCGAAAATTTAGTTTGAAATACAAATCAAAGCATAGCATTATGACAAATGTAATTAATTAAAAATAAAAGGCGAATCAAGAAGATAGTCGGATATTTATAGAACAAAAAAAATTCCCTTTTTTCTTACTTTTCCCATTTCCCCCCTATTTTTAACGATATGATTAATTTGGACCGTTTGATTTTTTTATTATTATTGAATTTGATAGTTCAGAATGTGTCACGTGGCACAACAATAACTTTTTTCAATCTTTTTACCGTTGGACCATTGAAAAGTCGAACAACCGGCTTATCTTGTCATGTCTGTCCAGTTTTGCCATCTTTTGGATTTGCAATAGCATGAGAATAAAAAAAAAAAATTGTAGGATAAGGCACAATGAAAATTTAGTTGAAATTGTATGTGTGTATGCGCCGTATGACTTTTCAAACATGAAAGAGGCATCCATAGTATCTTCCAATGCACTAACAAATAAGTTGAATGTTAAGCAATGACCCAAGTCGTCATCAAGCTGTTATATTCAACACAAATACAAGGAGAAGATTCAATTCGAAAGCTACAGGAATTGCATGCTTTGCAATAATCTCTAGGTCAATTCCGGTATTGCCACGTATCCCGATTCCCTACTCTCCGATAAGAACAATTATGACACAGCACACCGCTATGGTAGCTTTTAGTGCGAATAAAATAAAGACATGAATAAGTTTTGCGTTCTTATGTTCTTATTTTATTGACAAAGAACGTTACATAGTGTTGTATCCATATCATGTAAGTTGTTCTCGTAGCGTCTATCTCTCTCTCATTCAAGAAAGCAGCAACGAAACACACACAAACACACGTGTACAAATTTGGATAAACTTTTGAATATATATTCAAAAGTTTGAATCATGTTGACTAAGACATTAGGGTTTGCTTTGTCCACAAAAAAAAAAAAAACTAGGGTTTCTTTTCTACTACTTTCCCTCCTACTCTGCATAAAGATCAACATAATTAGCCAAGTCAATTGCCAGAAATCTCAGGCACAACTGATTTCTAAAGTTTTCTTTGGAAAATGGACAAAGAAAAGAGAGTATTGAAATTAAAGTAGACTGAGAGAGCAAGGCACATTTGTCTGCCATGTGATTTTTTCCTCAAGTGTGGTGATAACTTAGTCAATGCGTTTACACATCTTAGAGATAAATAAGAGAAAGAAAACTATAGCCGCAAAAATATTTGATGTAAAAGTGACAACAAAAATATTTGAGAAAAAAAATATTTTTGTTGTGCTTTAAGAAAACCAATCATGTTTGATAAACTGTATTTTTAAAAGTACTGTGATTATGAAAAGCAGTGTAAAAGCATTTAGTAAAATTTGATGTAAAAGTGACACGATTGGTATACAATGACAAAATGAACATAGTAGTGGGGGTGATAGCTACGCCAGCGGTGGCGGATGCAATGCAAGTGGTGGTGGTAGTGGTAGTGATGGTAGCAACAATGGTTGGGGTATAGTGGTGGTGCCAATAGTAGAGTGCGGTGGTTGGGGCATAGAGGTAACAATAAGGCAACATCGATTGCAGTGGTGGTGGGTGTGGTGGCAATAGATGCGGTTGTGGTTAGCAGTGGCGACAACATTAGTGGTGGCTATGGGAGTGGTGGTGATTGTGGTGGCAGGGTGATAATTGTGGTGGTGGCAGGCGTGGTAAAGGTTGGAGTTGTAGTAGTAGGTGTTGGTGGTTAGTTTGTTCTCTAAGAGATCAAATGTATGTAGCAGGATAAATAATGTCGTTTTAATAAACTAATGAGGTATTATAGAGATTTTCATTCAAGGCTCGACTCCGTTTTTTATGAAAGTAGCTTTTAAAAGCAATGTTGCTTTTAAAAAAATGTTGTTGAGAGGCTATTGCTTTTAAAGTAAGCATAATAATGCAAATAGCCCTTTACTACAGTGGTGGAAAGATATTGAGTCATTGCACCACGAGTTGGGTTCAAACCTCGTCGGTGGCTAATTTAACAAAATTTATCATTTAACCAAAAAAAAAAAAGTAAGCATAATAATTTATTTTTACCAAATATTTTTTCATTGCTTAATTTTAAAGTGAAACAGTTTTTGGAGAAAAATAGTAATTCCAAATGAGGCATAAGTCCAACTTAATACAACCAATCAAAGGTTCTGAAATTTATGAGCTTGTCCACATACTCAATGGACTTATTTTCTACAAGACAATATTTTTCTTTTAAACGAAATACAAGATAATATTCTATAATTAGTTACATCACATTACATAATGTTCTTAGAAGCTTCCTCTTGACTTTGGGGTTGGTCCCACAAACCTCAAATGGGGTAGTGCTACTTTTTTTTTTTTTTTTTGAACAAACAATATTTTCTATACTAAAGGGGAGGAGGATGACTTAGCCTTACAATGAGCTAGCAATAATGTAGTTCAAATTCACATTTGGTAAAAATCGAACCTAAGACCTCTCACTTATAAGTGAAGAGAAATATTACTAGATTGTAGTACTAAGTGGCAATGAGTAGTGTTATTTGCAATACGTAAAGGAGAAGAAACAAGATTCGATAGTTTTTCGGAGTAGTGTGGAACTTATAATTTTCAAGATCCTGAACTTTATGAAACTACATACTCAGCTTGTTATTTGTTGGGGAATTTTGATCTAGGTGCTTGATTTTTAAATTTGTTAGACCAAACATTCCTAGCTATTAGAATTTTTTTTTATTAAACTACCATCTACAATTTTGGTGTCACGTTTGTCAAACTGTCCTCTTTCTATAAAAATTACATGATTTGATCAATTTATTCAAAGCTCCTTGCCTTCTTCAAAACAAAAAATATTAATTATTATTATTATTAATTCAAAACAAAGAGAGATAATTATTATGTTATCTTCGACTAAAAAAATAAGCTTTTTCATCAAAATAGTCCCTGAGATTTTTATAATTCCTCATTTTGGTCCTTGAGATTTGAAATCGATAAAATTGGTCCCTGAGATTGTCCACCATCAATCATTTTGGTTATTCCATGAAAAATTTCCATTAAACAAGAATAAAATGACAAAAATACTCTCATTTTTTGTCAAATCATTTTGACCTACTATTTATTAAATTGAGGATATTTTTGTCATTTTGATCCTTATTTAACAAAATGTTTCACGGAAGGACCAAAATGATTGATGGTGAACAATCTTATGGACCACTTCTATTGATTTCAAATCTCAGAGACCAAAGTGATGAGTTATGCAAATCTCATGGACCATTTTGGCTAAAAAGCCAAAAAAATATTATGTTATCAATCCATTATGTGTACCAAAAACTAAAATCAAACCTACAAAAACTAAAATTAAACGTACCGAACACAAAATTGAACGTACCAAATATAAAAGTTACATGTACCAGTCGATAATACGAACAAAATCAACGTAAGAAAACGAACAATAAACGTACTAGTAATGTATACAAAATAATTCTCTCAATAAAATGTATACATAATAATTTAAAAAATAATAAGCATCCACCATTTTTGTTACATAAATCAAATTTTTAACACATTGCTTGTAGCTGAGTGTTTTGACCTCGAAAAATGCTACGGAAAAATATAAAAAAGATATAATTGTGGTGACATATGTTCTTATCAATATTATGATTGTGTAAATCCTAAGTAGAGATAAAATAGGAATCCTTTGGGATCTATAAGATCTTTCCTAATAGACTTTGTATTACTTGGAGAGCAAGTTTCTCTCCTCCTTATTACTATAAATAAAGGCACAAGGATTGGGGAATTAACACATAATTCCTCAAGCCTATTCTCCACTCTCTTTCTCTCTATGCCGCACCCTTAGTTTTACATTTAAAGAGAATTTATTCATCTTCAATTAGGGGAGTATTACGTTTCAATTATTTTTAATTGATTAAATTTTGGTTTTCTTGAATTCATATACTTTTCTTGATTCAATTTATTTTTTTTTTCTTATGTTGAATGTGATTCAAGCTTTGAAGATGGAAAGCCGAAATTGAAGAAATAATTTTCTGCGTCAAACCAATTCACCAATATCATCACGCAATCAGGTTCTTTCAAAACAACGGTTTTTATCTCGATATTTTTGCAACCCTAATAGTATGAACATTCACCATGATGCATGACCCAACTTTACGTTTTTCGAATTTTAGATTCTACATAAATTGTGTATGCATTATAATCATAATCCTATTGAATTATGTGAATTGATATTGTGATATTACTATGAATCATTATATGTAATTGAATTTCATTGAATTGAAAAAAAATAAATAAATATATATATATATATATAGTAAATTGTCGATTTGCCTCCTAAACTTTCACCTAGTTTTCGATTTCCCCCCTAAACTTTTCGATTGGAAAATTAAGGACTCAAACTAATTTTTTTAGCCAATTTGCCCCCTACCGTTAGTTTTTCAAACATTCCATCCATATTTCTGTTAAGTGAGACCATGTGCACAACATGTGAGGGTAGTTAAGTCATTTCACTCTTAAAAATGATTAAAAAACTGAAAAAAAAATTAAGAAAAAAAATTTTTCCCTCTATTTTTTCCCTCTAATTCCTATCCTCAATTTTATTTTTCACTCATTCCTATGCATGAGAAATGACATATGGTGTTATTGTCTTCAAAAGTATCTAAGTTAGTCTTTTTCTTGAAGCATGTACTGCCATTTTTATTTTCTTTAACAAATTAATAATTTGACAAATGCTCATGGTGTTATTGTCTCCAAAGCAGTGCATTAATATAAGCATGTTACGTGTTGTGCTTCATTTTAGAGACATTAAGACTTTATGAGTATAAGAGTTAGAAGAGTTATAAAAATAGTTTCCAGCAGTTAACATGTCCACCATCTAGTAAAAACTACAACAAGTCAAAGAAAAAAACTACTCCAATCACCAGCATCAAAACTCCAAAGATCGGCTAACTGCACTAATCCTAACTATTCCTCCAATTTTCTAGCAATAGTATCCAACCAAATCACAAAAAAAAAAAAAAAAAAAGCATATCATACCCACGCAGTTCCACAAAGCTTTGCTTGCCTCCTCAAAGTACAATGTTTTCAAATAATAAATTAATTACTATAAAAGAGAAGAAAGTGCACAACTCAACCTAGAATCAAATGATGATATTTCAAATGCATTCTTGCACATTTAACACCATGAACATTTGTCAAATTATTAATTTGTTAGAGAAAATAAAAATGGTAGTACATGCTTCATGAAAAAGACTAACTTAGATACTTTTGAAGACAGTAACACCATATGTCATTTCTCATGCATAGGAATGAGTGAAAAATAAAATTGAGGATAGGAATTAAAGGGAAAAAATAGAGGGAAAGTTTTTTTTCAAAATCTTTTTCTTCAGTTTTTTAATCATTTTTAAGAGTGAAATGACTTAACTACCCTTACATGTTGCGCACATGGTCTCACTTAAAAGAAATATGGATGGAATGTTTGAAAAACTAACGGTAGGGGGCAAATTGGCTAAAAAAATTAGTTTGAGTCCTTAATTTTCCAATCGAAAAGTTCAGGGGGGAAATTGAAAGCTAGGTGAAAGTTTAGGGGGCAAATCGACAGTTTACTATATATATATATATATATATATATGCTAGGGTGTCACGCCCCAGACCCGAGGTCGGTGAAAAAATAACTCCGAATCCGAAACGTGAGCTAAAAACTTAATAAATAAAAGGAAATCGACACGGGTTGAAAAATAAAATAATAACTCCATAATCCTTACAGGGTGTACAAAAGTAATAAATTAAAATCCTTAAACTTCTCCTCAATCACAACCTCAGCTATTCTAACACCTGTCTTGCCAAATAACACCTGTCTTGCCAAATAACACACGTCTTGCCAAATAACTCATCTGTAAAATAATAGGTGAGAAGTGAGCAACAACCACTGTCGCTCAGTGAGTAGAATATATAATATGCCAATCAAGCTTGTTATTTTAATCATACTATAAAATAGGATAATAATATCAAATAATTATACACATAATGCTATATCACATCATCCCTTTACGTGTCCATTATATCCTTCATAAATTGTAACTCACCACGTGACCCCTAATGGCCATCTGCCCTAATGTCCCCGTGTGCAGCTTACATTTATCCCTCAGATTAATGCAACACCAAAGTTCTCATGCTCCATGAACATTTCCAAATAATCCACATATCACGATATATAATAACTCCAAAATATTTCAACAAATCCAACATGCTTGACTTGAAATAGATAGAGATTTATAAATAGATAAAACCCACAATAGTTCGTGGTTTTCATTTATCGAAAATAAGAACTTTTAAACACATTACATAAACCACTCACCTCGATAATCCAAACTTTGGCAAGACAACCCAACTAACATCTCCACAAACCTCAAACCCTAGCTCGTTATCTCTCTCTCTGTCTATATATATATATATATATATATATATATAGCATAAGTACAGAACATGTTTGCATGCATTTGCATGTCAAACTCTCATACTTTCTTTCTCTGCAAAGGCTTAACATGCACGCCTTGCATGTAACCATATATCTGACTACACCGTCCAACCCGTGCATCAGTTGGTAACCAAAACCAAAGGAATGAAGTCCCTATTTATAGGGAAAAAGGCAGCTACCAATGTAATTTGATTGGATGATGTGACGGCAAGGATAAAACCAATAGACCTATCTAGATCTTCTACAAGCTCCTGACTGTAAAGATGAGAAAAGCTGATGATGTGCATCCAACACCTAATTGCTTAGTCACTTAGTTGATTCAACAAGTGTCAAGAGACACTCAAAAGATTTAACCCGCACCTGCCACCTACAAAAGTGCTTACAAGCACCTTAATTCAGATAACTAAGAACCAAGTCATGACACGTCCAACCTTAGGTAGATCTCCAAGTTTACTGGAATTACACACCTACTAATCTGCATGAAACATTTAAGCCACCTCCCACCTTTAATCCTCTCAACTCAAACCTTAATTATAAAAATAAGATAGTGTCAATATGCATAACTACATGCATAGTACGTCCACTTTGGTAATTTATCCTAGTTAGAAAAATAATATCCATAATAAATTCTAATAATTCGGGATCTTACATAGGGTTTGGTGGAAATCCACCGAGCCGCGGCACCAAGCTGCTAAGCTCCCTATGCTGAGCCGTGAGCCAAGAGGGCCTATAGCCCTCCATTGAACCCAGAACAACAAGCCAACTCGCGCTGGCGCAGCTCCCTTGGAACCGAGAAGACAACATCGTTTTGGTGTCATCCCCAACCCAGAAAACATACCCTCGCCTGAAGCCGAGACCATGGCTTTGCCATTTTTTTTCTAGACATCACGACTTGCAGTCGTAATTATTTTGGGTTTTCATCATCATCTGCAACGACGTTCTTTGAATTCGTGTTGAAATTCATTAAAATTGAAGATTCTCGAATCATATCCACTTGGTTCCACACTTCCCCAACGTCGAGGACCCTCCTCCGTCGTTATGACTAGTTCTTGGATGAACCACCATGCATTGATCTCGCCCCGAGTTTTTCCCGACCAAAAACATGGCCGCCTGAAGCGGCAGCGCCGACTTTCTTCTCCGGCGAGCACACCCAGCAGCGGCTGGAATGTTTCCTTGGTCCACCCAAGCATAGTTAGGCCTCCGTTTCTTCTCGACCTGAAACAAAAGTTTTTTTCCTTTGGGCTCATGTGCAACAGCCTTTTTCTTAAGCTTGGCCTACGTGACATCAACCCATGAGGCTATGGTGCACCTGTGCCTGCGAAGCACACGATCCCTACCCTTTTTTTAGTTGCTGGATCTTGCCCAATTCTGGGCCTGCTTCTTGCACTGCTTGGCCTAAACTGACCTCAGCCCATTATTTTTAGGTTTTGAGCTCCCAGGTTCCATTTTTTCAAAAACGCCCATGTGGGCTTTGGTTCATTTTGGGCTACCAATTTTAATAGCCTATTAGGGTTTTGGTCCAATGCCTTGGGCCACCAATTATATTGCCTATTTTTTTTAGGCCTTATGGGTTTTAAATTTTTTCGCCCAACTTTTAATTTTGGCCCGAAGTCCAAATAATTAAATTATAAATTCTATACATATTTGCATATTTTCTTGTTGCATATTTTTGTATATATTGCGTTGTTTGCAAGTATTATGAACTTGAAGTTCATAATTCTGAACTCAAAGTTTCGGAAAAGTGCCATAGAAACTTGAAGTTTCTTAACGCGCAACACTCATGTTGAGACTCGAAGTTCTCCGTGCTTAAATCCGTTTAAACCAAACTGTCACGTCCTGATTCTGACATAAGTCCATGACCGACAAGTGATGTCACCAAGTATCTGTATATCTAACATACCTGCCTCCGGGATACGTACAAGCATAACTCAAAACTCGGATTTCATAGTAATTTTCGTATGCTTTATGGCTGCATCTAACCTCCTTGTTAGACTGCCTACATACCCTAAACAGGGATCAAGCCATTTGTAGTTCACCATTTACTACACTTAGACATTTATCACAGTACGTTCAAATCGAAAAGTATAGCATTCCTTAATCAATTATTAGAACTTAACAAGCATGAAATTACCAGGTTCAGGGTTACCCGACAAACCCACATGACATTCAAGGTTTCTATTCCATCCATCATATAAATCACTAAGTTTTCAACATGATACTTCCATCCACAACATGTAACATATCAAATAACCAACGAAGCACAATATTATTCTCAAGCCAAATTGATCAACTAAAATAATAATAATAATAATAATAATCATATCCAACGTCATTCCACAATCCTGTCAATTAATCAATTCATGAATCAAAGATACATGATTTTAACATTTAACTACGTTAATCAATCAATGAGATAACATATCATTTCATGAATTTAATTAAGGAACTCTATATAATTCCCTACTTGGATTATGAGTTATGGTAAATCTATTTATATTCACAAGGTCTATTGTGGGTAATTCCCATTCACTTGAATCTAGGGTTCTAGACTAACCTTATGGAAATGAGTAAGAGCAAGGATTTCGGATCACTCAACGAAATCAAAATATCAAGCGGTTTCTCGTAATTTACCATGACCTGTCACATGTATAATCAGTGCCTACATCATAAGAATGGTACACTAGGCAAATCAAAACTCGGATAAGCTGCGAAGCTCGGGTGAGTGACAATAATACAAGTATGTGACATTCAATAACAAGAAAGGCCATCGATCACAGTTTATAAATCTCAAATATAAGTTTATATTTATGAAATCATAGTCAAGTCACTAAAAACTCTGAAGGAGTCACCCAAACATCCAACGGTTTTTCTAATGCAAACCATAAAAATTCTCAAAAACTGTTGTTCATAAATACGTTAAAAACTAGGGCTAGAGGAACGCAGTTCGACCGAAGCCTACATAAGTAACCAAACAAGAAGTGGCCCCCCATAGCGGATTAACCAAGCAGAGCCACCCCTGAGAAACCATGTAGGTAGTGACCCCATATCGCGGATTAACCAAGCAGAGTCACTCCTACAAATCTGTTAGGCAGTGATCACCCATCGCGGATTAACCAAGCATGATCATCCCTAAGAATGTATGGCCATAAGGATCACCCATCATGGATTAACCACGCACGATCCATAAATAGTATGGTCCCTTATCGCAGATTAACCAAGAATGACCACTCCTAAGTATATATGGCCATAAGGATCACCCATCATGGATTAACCAAGCGCGATCCATAAATAGTATGGTCCCCTATCGCAGATTAACCAAACAAGACCATCTAAGTACCACTGCTACATGGTGTAGACTTGGTGTCACCTAACCTCGTGACACTAGGGTAACGGTCCCCTACTAGCCCTCAGGTTTAACAAACTTTTCAATATACACTTCAAATCACCTTTTTCACAAATATTTCCAATCCATGAATTAAATCACATTTAATAAAAATAGATCGATGACCAATTATAAAAATCACATTATAACAGAAAACACATTTATAAATCCAAGTCATATCCATAAAGGATACTAATATAAGAAAACAAGGTAATAATCATATCACATATATTAAAGTCACTTACCGAGACAAGTCCATAAAGCCTCACTGAGTCTTTAGTAATACTAATTTTAGTAATTCAAATGGTTCAAGACATGTTGACCAAAAGTCAACTCTCAGTTAACGATGAGGTCCACACCTTAGCAATTTAATCCGAAGATCCACACATCGTATTTCAGACCCGTAACTTCCTAAGGTCCACATTATGCTCATAGAACAACATACAAAAATCTCATCACGATCCGACGGTCGGATCTCCGACAATCTCAAATTCAAGTGGCAATTAACAATTAGTTTTACAAACTTAAAAAATCCAATTCGGGAAGATCTGTATGTCGGATTCCCGATCCATCAGTTCCCACTATCCTCAAATATTATGTACTATTACATATTTAAGTTTGGTGCCGATCCAACGGTTGGATCGTCAATTCATATAATAACCTCGTGGCGGCCAACTAGGTGGTCAACTACGAAACTATACTAAAACATCGGAATTCCACTAAATAGATGTCAAATATGGAATCGGGGCATCAAAATTAGCCTAGGAAGGTTAGGTGGAATCTCTACCAACGCGCCCCCGCAAGTAGCAAACGAGCACCCAGACTAGCCGAAAAATTCAATTATTTCTAAAAATTACCAAATTTCACATAAATGTAGATCTCGATGAGTGGAGCAAGTTTAATAGTTGTGACTAAGCCCAATTTGGCCGGGAAAAGCTTCAATTTCCCTTGAACCTGTCAAAAACCATAAAAAATGTGTGCTTCAATCTGTCACTTCTGGTGCTCCGCCACCCCCAAACCTGCTTGGGCTTTGTTCCTGAGGTTGAGGGAAGCCTTTTGGTGGCGGTGGTTTCCGAAGTTACCTTCGTATTTGATGGATCACCGCCCCGAAGCCCGTCACACCCATCGGTGCATTTCTCCACAATCCTGAACCCAATCTCATTGAATTTGGCGTGGAAATGGTAGATAAAGGGTTGAGATGATGATTGGGAGTGGTAGATCGGCCCAATTCGTCGGAAAAAATGATGAATTTCGCCAGAGAAATTCATGGGTCACAAACGGGTCGCAGGTCAAGGGGGAACTGGTTCGGTTCCCCTCATTCTCCTATTTTCTCCTTTCCCCTTCTTTCCCTCTTTCTTATTGGCCACTCCTTCATCTCCCCTCCGTTTCCCCTATCTCTCATTATCTCTGCTCTCATTTTCATCTCAGCCGTGCCTCTCTCTCATTTCTCTTTTTTTCCTTTTATCCCAGCCACACACATGACACATCTCATGACTCCAGAAAATCTGGAGAATTCTAAATGAGGGTCAAAATTACAAAAATTTCCATAACTTTAATCGTTAATAACTCTTTCGTTATAAATCCGTTTCACGAACAGTTTGCTCATACGCATTTGTGTGATCGAGTTATATTCAAAAATATAAATCATGACCTCAAAAGGTTTACGGTTTTAGATAATTAATTTTCAAACTTCAAACTTCATAACTAGTTTAATTAAAATCTAAATTCAAATAAATTAATATAATTTCTCGAAAAATAATATAAAATCTCAATAGTGCAAATACGTAGATTATAACAGTTAAATCCAGGAACGGGATTTCACACAAACCATGTCTTAGAACCTGAATGTTCTAAACTTTGATGTTTATGGAAATTTTATTTCCTAAAACACCAATCACATTCTTATTTCTGCCATTTAACGTATTGTCGAACTGTAACAAGTTCGATTTCATTGATTTGGAAGTTTCGAATAAGAAACTACTTTATGTGAATACAAGACGTGACACCCTGCTTAACTACGACTAGTTGTGACATCATTATAGCCAGTTATGGTGTGGAAGAGCTGAATAAGCCTCCGCTATGATCTTTATTCGAAGATTTATGCCTGAAGCATATCAAATGGAAGCACCTCACTGCCGAGGACTCCATGGCTATTTGACTCGCTATGGAACGTTTCAAATCATGCGAAGATGAATTCTTGTCCAAAGCAAAACATGATTGAAACCTTTACGTCTATGAATAGGTACAATTTTGAAGTTTATATCCGATCGAATTTTGACTGGAAGAAAATCTTTCTTGTCATTTTATATCTAAATTGCTCCTAAAGTAGCAGTATAGAGAGTGGAAGTTTACCAAATTCTCGGATCTGATTACTACCACACTTGTGAAAGAATGGTACCCTAGCAATTCAGTTGAGAAATACTGAACGGTATAGACCTAGTTTCGGCTAGAATCTACCAAATGGTGGTGCCCTGTTTCGGCAATGATACACCTAAATGCATGCTCTGCTTCGGCAAAGGTGCACCGAAAGGCATGCTCTGCTTCGGCAGAGGTGTACCAAATGGTACTGCTCTGCTATGGCAGTGGCTATTGAACAGACCCTTCCAGTTTCGGCTATAGCCTACCGAACCCAAGTATGGATTTGTTTTTCTTTCACAATCCCATTTCGAGTTTGTTTTACAACATATGGTAGAATCATGCCTGCCAAGGGGTGGTATCATGCCTGAGGCATGATCTTTGGCACCTAAAACTCCAAGAATAAAGGATAGTATTCCCAAACCTCAACCCTGCAGAATCTAACTCCGTTTTTATGGAATAGATCATTGGTTATGCACTTTTCTATGCCTTTACTAATGTTGTTGAGGAGTACTGTTCCCATAGTCAATCAGTGAGACTAATTTTGCTCCACCTAACACATTTGGAAGAGCGAAATTTGACATGGAAGGCCTATTGGCTGAACCCTCTTGTATATTTGGTTTACTTTGTGAATAATTTATTTTGTTCTCGAATTTAAGATTAGTGTTTGGATATCACTATTATGCTCGAATAAAGAGTTAATTAACAAAAATTACCACATGTGACTACAATTAACTCATGCTTAGGTATGTTTTGTGGGGAAGTTAGATGTCTGGTTCTATGCTAACTTCATACCTAATCATCCCCTGACAACCTTTCAGGCTTATCCAGCCTGATTGTGGGGCATGGCACTGCCCTATGTTGTCCACTGATACTAATTTTACCATCAAGGGAAACCTTATACTCAATCATTTCGGAAGAACGCCTTTTGAGCTTTAAGGATAATCGAGATTATTATTACCATATTGAAACCAATGTAGAAAATGGAGTAAAATTCCTTGGCATATTACCATATTGCACTTCCTACGAATATAGCCAGAAGCATATTCTAGAGAAGATGGAATGCTTAACAAGTGGATTACACCCATTCAGGCCCACTATGTGGCCGGCCAGAAGCCTGCGATTCCAAAGGAATTTTCGCTATAGATGTACATTTAGGATATATAGGATGATTCGTGATGCGACGTTTTGGGCATCTTTTTACCAGAAATAAAGAAATCATACATGGACACGTATTATACCTTAGCACCCTCAATCTTTTCTACAAAAGATTCAAATGGGACATTTGTGGACTAATTCAACCACTCTGCGGACTATTTAGATACTTTATAGTATAGGTTGATGCTTCTACACGTTGGTCACACGTGTAGCTATTGTCCACAAGCTGCATTCTCCACACTGGTGACTTATATTAACAAGCTCAATGCTTACCATCCTGATTATCTGATCAAATTTATTTGATTTGATAAGTTGGAGAATTTACATCAAAAACTTTCGATGGATATTGCATGTCGGTTAGGTTTTGAAGTTGAACATCCAGTGCCATGGTCATACCCAGAACGACCCAGCAGAAGCATTCATTAAACGCCTTCAAATGATTGTGCGATCAATTGATCATACGTACCAAGTTCCTGATCTTTGCTTGAGGCCATGCAATATTACAAGCAACCATGTTGATCCGCCTGAGGCCCGTCACGACCCAACCTTATAAAGCGCGTGTCAGTTGGTTACCAGATACGAACCCGACATATCGCATATCCAGAGACGAGTTGTGTGTGCGTGTGTTGTTGTGCGTGTGTGGTGTACGTGTGTGGTGGCGTGTGTGGTGGCGTGTGTGGTGGCGTGTGTGATCCATGTATGTGCGTGTGTGTGTGTGTGTTGGTGGCGTGTGTGTGTAGGTGATGTGTGACGGTGTGAGAAAAGAGAAGCATGGTAAATAATTCAACTTTTACAGCTTTTAGGAATGGTACAATGTATAAAGTGTAAAATATTGTACTAATTCATTATATATAAATGATTATGGTGTGTTTAAACTTCTTTCATTAATTACTACATATTTTCTACACTCACAATGTTTGCCAGCTCGCTATATAATCAACTTGATAATGTTAAATCCATCATGCAATGCATTTCCTTCTAATTTTTTGTGATAAACTAATAGATAATTGACTAAATAAACATCCTGCAAAGTTTCAATAAAAATTTCCAAGTTTTTCTTACAATTTTCGTGGTTTCCATGTAATTTTTATCGATATCGATATTATCCCGATATTTCCATCGATATTTCCGTGTTTTCGGACTACCGATATTTCCGATATTACCGATATTTTCTTCCTTGTACCCATCTAAGTGAATATTTGATCAGTTAGGGATATATGCCCCTGCGTGTGCAAAATCTGAAATTGCTAGAGTTGAGAATACTGACTCGCACCTAAAGTCGGACTTTAAGATGAATGATCTTGGGAGAACTCAACATTACCTCGACCTGCATTTTCGAGCTAGTTATGATGGTATTCTAGTCCACCACTCGAACTAGACCCAAAAGGTGTTACGTATGAGTATACCCTAATCATCTGTACGCTCGATGCAAATGAAACCTTTGAGGGTATGAAGCATAATGTTCCATATTGGAACATGAGGCAACCATATCTAAGTACCATTCGCGTTTGTTGCACTTAGCTCAATGCACTAGAATCAGACATCTTACGTGCTAATAATCTTTTAGCATAAAGCATCACTGCGCCTAACACGCCATCGCCAAATTTGGTGTTAAAGACATTTTTCCGTTACGATGGATTTGGGCTTATCTATCCCTATGCATCTTAGAATATATCACACCCCCTTGATCTTCGAAATGATGCCTACCTTGTGGGATTCGCTGAATTAGACCATCTGTCTGACCACACAAGGTACGTTCCCGAATGGTTTTGTCTTTACCATTAAGGAACACCGTAATATCTTGGAGGTCAACTAGATAGACATTTGTTGCGAAACCCTTGATTCGTTCCAAGACTCATTGTATCTCATCACGTGAGAGATATAGTCGACAACTCTTGTTGAGCATATTCAAAATCCCTGCGATTTTCATCTATCGTTGAGCCCCAACAACGATCCATAAAGACAACGTTGTATGTATCGACCAGATCATGATACATCAATAAGTCAACGCCAAGCATATTGTGTCTACATCAGCATAAGCCTCAGAAGATTGAAGTCAAGCAGTTAATCCCAAAACAACCTTACCGACCTCTACACGACGTCATTGTCGAAGTTTACCTTCCAGAAGTTTGTCTAAGGAATTGGTATGCATAACTTTCTCACTTGCGATGCTTGTAGTTTCATTTGGAAGTTTTGTCAAACTCAGGGGGAGTATCCAGAAGTAAACTCACTTAACCTTAATGTACTATTTTTCCTACAATTAGGAGCATTTTTCCCACTGGGTTTTTGCTACCTAACTAGGTTTTGACAAGGCACCCATCCTGGGTTGGTCATACCCCTTGTGTACGTTCTACTTGCGTCCTAAAGACGTATAGTTTTGACTTAATGCAACTTCTCACCTTTCTCCATTGACTATGGGCTTTTGTCCCACCTTGGGTTTTGCCATAGCGAGGTTTTGTGAGTTTTACTACCCATGCATTCTTCCGTTTGTTTTAAGACTCGCATTCGCTACTTGTGCTGACTAGATGAGACGATTTCATCAACTACTTCTACATTTGCTTGAAGATGTGATGCGCGTCATCTACTTAGTATTTGCACACTCAAGGGGGAGTGTTGTGACATATGTTCTTATCAATATTGTGATTGTGTAAATCCTAAGTAGAGATAAAATAGGAATCCTTTGGGATATAGAAGATCTCTCCTAATAGATTTTGTATTACTTGGATAACAAGTTTCTCTCCTCTTTATTACTATAAATAAAGGCACAAGGAACACGCAATTCCTCAAGCCTATTCTCCACTCTCTTTCTCTCTATGCCACACTCTTTTGTAGAATATAGGCCACAACAATATTTGGATAAATATTTTGAATGAAAAACTAAGAGTCCACAACACCTAAAATACTTTTAAAAAAAAAGTTGGTAGAAAAAAAAAATCGTCCAACTAAATAAAGCACAAATTAAGAAATCAATATATAAAACTTTTATTTCAAAAATTACAATAATAATTTTTAATTTGATAAATAAAAAAATGTTGATGTGACGTAATGCACCTAAACACCTTAATCAAAATCCTAAAAGGCACATATGTCTGATAAAAGAACTTTAAATTTAAGCGTTTAAATCTAATTACGCCTTATTTGTTAGATTTTCTCCAATACTTTGCTATTTCGTGCCCTACTCACGATGGGAATCTTGACCCTAAAAAAAGGGGAAGTTAGATTGTAGGGTGCATGCAAACATTACTTTAGTCACGTTAGCTAGAAAAATCGTTTGCACCCAAATTTAAACTCTCATCCTCGTAGTTTAAATTGTCTCGTTCAGTATAGAGAATTTGATTGAAATGAACAGACATATTAAAGTAGACGACAATAATTTTTCATTTTGAGAGAATTAGAAGGGGTTGACACGAAGAAAATTCTCCCTTATTCTCAAGAAGTTTTTCAGTTCAAATAATATAGATAGATACCCGATCTGCTTTCTTTTTCAATTCAAATAATATCTCTCTAACCTCCAAACGGTGGGCTCGATAACTGAAAAGATAGGGCTTTGGTACCGTCGTCATGGTCTCCGTCTACATCGTCTCAATTCCCCATAGCTGTCTGCTCTAATTTTTTACTTTTTATTGGTAATTCTGGATTTCTCTTTTCTGGGTTTTTCACACTTTCCACCATTCATGAATTCAAGCATAGTATGAATGTTTTGGGAATACATGGCCGATTGCATTGAACTTTTAAGAAAATGGAGCTTTTTCATTCCTTTAATTTCTCGACTGATTAATTGGTGTCTCCAAAGAAGGGCGGTGAAAGGCCATCGGAGCGAGGACGAAAACCGAGGTCGGACAGGTATGCCATTGTGAGCGGCAACTTGACAGAGTTTTTTGGATTCGGATCCTGGAGCCATCGAGCGGGTGGCCGCGTTCGGCTCTGGGGTGCCCGGTGATGCAGCTGAAGAGGAAGAAGCCGGAGAAGCTTTATATTCCGGTGATGTCGTCGGGATGTGGGAGTGGGCCCGACGACGCCATCTACGATGGGAAGGAGAGAGGTGGTGAATGCTTAAAGTTTGACGAAAGTGTTTTTGCTTTGGGGTTACACGTTCATATATACTTATGTGGAGTTTCCGGCCCCTTGAAAAACTTCTCGTTATTCTCCTTTTACTTCGTAAGGGCTTTGGAATCAATAAACTTTCTTCTAGGTTAATTTTTTTTTCTAACACCACCTCAATGGTACAAGGAAATTTTGTTGAGATGGAAAAAGAAGTTGCTCTTTTTTCTTTGGCACCTCGATACATTTGTACACTGTAAACCACACAATGGACAACATAATTTGGTATCGAATTCATCATCTACGAGATTCGAACTTAAGACCTCTCACTTCCAAATGAAAAAGAATATCACTCGACCGTAGTACTGAATGACAAAAGAAGCTACACATTTGACTGATATACTACCGTAGGATTCAAACAAATGTTGATATCCGTGGGGTTAAATATTCAGAACAGAACCATATGAAATTCAACAAGAAATAGAAAAAGATGGAAAACAAACACAAGACAATACGTATCGATTTGTGGAATAAAAGGGCAAGAAAGTGACCTGATTTTCTTTTTATGTTGCTTCATTTGTTTGCCAATCAACCAGAAAGAAGGGGGGATGACTGATGAGAGTAATAAATATTATGAAACATGAAAATACTGAATTAAAATGCATATCATCCATCAATCCTACGTTAAAATTGCAATCTCAACATCCCACATCAAGAACCTAAAAGAGTATAAACAGCTACAAGTTTCATGAAAACAGCCGAGCCACCCAACGGCAGGCATTTTAGTAACGGTCAAAGGACGATGGGCGCCCTCCCCTGCTAGGGCGGTCATAAGGACCTGGCCTGCTTCTGTAATTGTCGTCTCTCGCAGGCCCTCCACTAGCATATCTGTCGCCTCCTCTTGGGCCACCGTCCCTATCATAGCCTCTATCTTTGCCATAACCATTCTGAGGGTAACGATCAGAACTACCGTACCTGTCACTTGCAAAACGATCACCAGCTGGGTACCTACAAGGAAATGAGAGAAAGTTGAGGTAAAATGGATTTTGTTTGTTATTATTCAGAGCAATCATAAGTGAGAAAGGAACAATTGGTAAAGCAGTCACTAATACCTGTCACTAACATAGCGATCACGGCTCCCATATTTGTCATCTCTGCTGTCAAAACGGTCCCTGTCTCCATAGCGCCCTCCATCATAACGATCATCCATGTAGCGACTGCGGTCTCCACCAAAACGATCCCCACGGCCACCAGCCCCAAACCTAGAATGAGATGAAAATGAACCTCCACCACCTCTTCCACCGCCTGCCGAAGGGCAATCTCGGGCCCAATGTCCTGGTCGCCCACACTTGAAGCATTCATCTTGTCCAACAGGTCTATCCCCTCCCCCATAGTTTCTCCTGTCACCAGACGAGTAACCACCGCCTCTATAGCCATGGTCAGAATCCTCTCCTGCTCCTCCCCCTCCCATTTTGGGTTGAGCTTTGTTCACAGAGATTATGCGATCACCAAGCTCCCGCCCATGCATCTCCCGGATTGCATCTTCCATTGCTCGCCGATCCCCAAATGTAATAAACCCAAAACCTCGGGGTCGGTTTGTATCTCTTTCCATCATGATCTATAAAAATACCACATTAGCCATTTCATATAAATGAAATTCATCTATATTAACCAAAAGTGAGACAATAATCTATAAACTACTCCCAGGAGTTCACAACCAGGAAGTAAACGCAACTTGCCTCACCCAGCCAGAGATCAATTGCTGAGAAGCTGGAAGAAGAATTAATAGACAGGGAACACAGAATACGAACACAAAATTTGAGAATGAGATATGAATTAGCAATGTATATTTAGCACACATCCTAACTGGTAATTAAATTTAACAAATTGATAACTTACTTTCTCTTCGTTACTATGGATAACAGATTGAACCTTGTTTCAAACTGAAAAAATTCTGATAACTATAGAGGAATCACTTCTGATCTTGACTTCTCACAAAATCCAATAAACTAGATCCAGCATAAACTGATACCTACCCACCACAAAGTCAAATGCATCTACTCTCAAACAGTTACATTCAAATTCAATTGGTCATCGGTGCTAGCAGTATCTTTGTGATATGGTTAACTTCTCACTGATCCTTAATCTCAACATGACTACCAGAAATTACGATATTACTACACACACCAGGCAAGCATCCATCTTGTATTCACAAAAAGAACGTTCTCCCAAATGTGTAATTGCAATATTTGATCTTTCCACTATTCAAAACAAGCCACATAGAACACAAAAAGATATCAAGGTGTCCTAAAAAATTGTGTTCATTTTGCAGACCATAACCAACTCGATCCATAATCACTCATTCTCATAGCGTTTCATTAAGTTCGTAAAAGAAACAAAAATTAGCAAAGATGCTCCATCCAATTGTCAGCTCAAAATAGCAGAACTGTTGAAAACGCTGATTATCTCTTTCAACCAGAAAATTTAGACCTACTAAAGTCATAAAAGATACCCCAGAGCCATGGAGATCCACGTTCTGACAACCTTTTTTGATGAAGGATGTTCTGACAACTTTTAAGTACTTGCAATTATCAGACCACTGCCCACTAAAAACTCGACATCACTGTGCCCAAAGATGAAATGCCAACGGGTAGAAAGAGAGAGAGAGAACAAATGTGTGCCCATGCCCACTCCATATACCAAGACTCCAACTTGGAACAGATTCAGATTTTCGGATACTGAGGTGGCCAAAAGTACTACTATTACAACACCAAAGTTATCATATCTTAAATCAATACTGGAACTACAGATGAGCTAAGCAGCATCCATATCTGGTGTAGCGTTGATGTTGCTGAATTCATCTTGCCAAGCGAACCTCAATTAAACACTGTTTCTGGAATCTGAAAAGACTGCTAGTGATCCGGATGATGTCTCATGAGATCCACTGAATGGATAGCATAAATGTCCTCGCAAGTGAAGTGACAAGACCAAAAGTGTGTTGGAAGCTTCATGATATATGTAAATAACTCTACCAGGTTTAGATTGTTGAGTTCATAACGCACTAGATAAACTTATTGCATATAATATTTGACTATGAAAATCTTTTGAAACCCCTTAAAAAAATTAATAAATTTTAATAAAAAAAAATTGGACTAGTTTGAAAAATAAGAAATTCAACTCAGAAGGCTGAAAAGAAGGCTCAGACTGCATGAGCACTCCACAATAGCAGGATGAGAGGACCTCATTGACACGCAGTTTGGATTGACTAATTCAGACTTGATTCTTTGCAGCCTCATCCAATCAAACTCAGAGTTGACATCTAGCAGACCTCCAATCATAACTAAAAGATCAAGCATCAAGGATATGACATGTCTGAAGAACAACTAACAAGAGACAACAAAACTCTCTGATTTAGCAGTCGCTAAGAAAACTGCATAACCTATATGACAAAAAATGACGAGTTGACAGTATATAAACTTCTGAATTCTATGAGAATCAAAAAAATAAAAAAAAGAACAAAGGAACATAGATGAGGACACCCTATTCAGCTCAAAATGCTCTCAGAAAACAGACACATCCTTCACTATCGACAAATTTGAGTCCAACCAATACGAAATATGGCCAAACCGTTGAGAGCATTAGTTCTAATAAGATAAAAACCGTTGTTGAAGCAAAAGAAAAAACATCCCTTGATCAAACAATAACAACCAAGCCAAACTTAGGCTGCAGAGCCACAGAATCCAAACAGAAACATACTTCCTACAAAAAGGATAACTTCTCAAAGTTGTCATATCTTGTGAGTTGATGATTAGTCGGCCCACCCTCAAAGCCTTACTTATATACCGAAGTTCCAAGACTATCACAACCACAGATCTTTTCATCAATAAATCTTGTGGATCCCAACCACAGATCTTTTCAACAGTAAATCTTTGTACAGCAGATGAGACTAAGCAAGCAGTTAACTGGGCTACCTTGAACTCAATTCCACACATCCAGATACCATCTGCCTGTGTAATACTTCCTGCCTTGATATTTCTTAATCATCAGCTATAACTAGTCCCAAAAAATCACATCAAGCTTCAGCAACTCGAAGCAATCACTCAAACAAAAATATCTCTACGAAAACCCATATACGTACAGCATCAAAAGATCATAACCGGCATTCCAAAAAGACATGCAAACAAATAAGGAGAATTAATACACAGTGAGGACAACAGAAACTATCAAAAGAAAAGGATAAAATCAAAATAAACATAAGTAATCGTAGTTACACATGTAGAATTAATATCAATGCTCCTTGTAAATGTACAATCAAAGATATGCTGAGGTCAGAATCACATAACTGACAATTAAATATCTCATTACTTAGTTTATTTGTTTCATTTGTTTTGCGCTCAAGAAGGGCACTTCATACGGAAAATAATAGGGTAAAACAAGCTCATGGAATATGTGGAAAGAGCCTGATTTAAAATCGATAATCAGGATCAATCAAACAAGTAATAAACATGCAGTATAGCCATAGAAAACCACTGTCTAAACTTCCTACCTCAAACCCAAAAGCTTCCGTGAAAGTTCAACCAATTTGTACTTCAAATATCTTGGGCAGGCAGGATATAAAGTTAATTCAAACAAAAGGCCCGAAACGACGAAAATTTTTGTTGCAAAAATTTTGACTGTTTCTTCTAAAATCAACTAAATCCATGTATAGGGTCAAACTATAGCCTCAAACTGACTAAAAATTTTGGGGCTTTTTCACCTCTTAAAACCCTAAATTCAAATTTGTTTCATACCAACAAAAAAAAAAAGAAAAAGTAAAACGATTAGATCTTTCCATATAGTTTGCAAGCAAAGTAAAGCAGCTGAAACCCAAAAATACATGCCCTCTTTCAATTGACACAATTGGCAGACAAATAGGATTGGAAACAATTAGGGTTCATATACAATTATGATTTGACTGGATGATTAAGCATCGAAAAACAAGCAATCCAAAAAAATTGAGGGTACCTGAGCTTCAAGAACTTTGCCGAAACGTTGGAAAGCGCTCTCCATCTGACGCTCCGTGACGTCCCACGACAACCCGCCCACGAATATTCGGTACTCTTCCTTCCCTGCCATCTCTCTCTCTCTCTCTCTAGTCTACTGTGTGATGAGCCAAACCCTAACCGCTTCGTATTCTTGTATTCTATGCTGCTACTTCGATTATTCTCTTTTTACTATTTTGGGTTATTTATTAGTATGCCCCTGTGCTTGGACGAAAATCTCACTTTATCCCTCTAAATTTGCAACTGAATCACTTTCACCTGGCCTCATGTTCTTTCATCTCGTTTATGTGGCATGGACACATTGGTAAGTATAGTACGAGTTTTAAAATTAAAATTTAAAAGTAAAAATAAAACAAGATTAATAAAACTATGCATGAATTATCAATTTAATTCCTGAATTCTCATCTTAGTGAAAATTAGGTGTCTAAACTATTTTTTTTCAGAAAAATCAATCATTGAATTATAAAAATCTGCCAATTAGATCCCTAATATTATTTTCGAATCTACTATATTCAATTTTTCGTCAATTTAAGTCACATTACTTTCATGTGATACACATTGGATGATAGATTGGTAGTTTTTCAATAAAGATAGTGTATGAAGTTACCTTTGGAGGGTAATTGGTAGTTTTTCATAAGAAATAGTGTAAGTTAACTTTGAAGGGCAAATTAGACATTAGATTCACAACCTATGTGAAATGTATAGGGCTTATAGGCGAGAAAATGACGGTATTACACTCTAAAGTGTGTCAAGTGACTTAAGTAGACGAAAAATTTGATAAAATAGCTTTGAATATAATAGTATGAATGAAATTAGCAATTTTTAATGAAACTATGGACTTATTTTACTGAAAAAAATAATAATTCAGAGACCTAATTTTCACTGAGGTGATAATTTAGGGACTAAATCAGCATTTCATCCTAAAACTATTACTCTTCCATAAATCTTTATCAGTTTTGAACCATTCGACAAAAATCCAAACCCTACCAAACCTACCCAAAAACAACCAAATCAAAATTTCAACATTACTGCCATACCTCTAATATACTTATTACTTAACCAAGTTAAAACTACAAACTGACACCATCTTTGGGTGGTGTCTTATTAAAGGTATGCTTCAAACTAGAGCATGACTAAGTAGGTTTATTAATAACATTGATATGAGTTGTTTGTTCTGTAAAAATAACGGAGATGATCAAGAGCATATCTTTTTACAGTGCAATTTTGCTAGGCAAGTGGGGAACTTGGCTAATGATGATTTGCTGAGATATACTCTAGCTAGTAACAATGTGGTGGACCGATTGAATACCCTCCCTCATAAGGATGGGAGGGAGTAAAGTACTTTTGGTAAAGCCTTAATGATCTGCTGGCAAATCTGGAATGACAGAGATGGTATAATTTTCAGAAGCAAGAATCGCATTTATAACCGAACTTACATTAGGGCAATGTCGGTTGCAAATGAGTTCTTTAAGGAAAATGTCATTTGTAGTGTTCGAGTAGGAACCACGAGTTCGAGTGACATTACTAAATGGTGTAAGCCGTCTCCTCCCTTTGTTAAAATCAATTTTTATGGGTCGGTCATTAACTCAGTTGCAGTTGGAGGTTTTGTGGTTAGGAATGAGCTGAGGAACCCTCTGATTGCAAGAGCTTTAAACTTGGGCCATAATACCATTAATGTGGCTGAGGCCTTAGCACTCCAGGAAGCTATCTGCTGGGCCAAGAGGAAGAATTTCTCTCATATTTTCGTCGAGGGCGATTCAAAGGTGATAATTGATGTTGTTCAAGGGAAGTGCGAGATGCCTTGGAACTTGAGATCCATCCTTGAGGATGTCAATTGAGCGCTTTTCAGGAAGTTAGGTGGTGTCATATCTTTAGGGAAGTTAATTTTGTGACCGATGCTTTAGCTTTTATTGGTATCAAGTATGTTAATCTTCATATTTGGGATGCCTGTATTCCAATTGAAGCTTTGAATGCTCTGTTGTTTGATGCTTCTGGAACTGGTTTAAATCAATAAAAATTAATTTATGCACTTCTGCAAGATCTGTTTCACAAGTCATGTACATTTCAAAATTCTAACAATTCTGCAAGATCAATTTCAAAATTTTCGCACTTTTACAAATCAGTTTCAATAACTTTTCTCACTTTTGTAAGATCAGTTTCAAAATTCATGCATACAAATTAATCAAAACCTCAAAATCAAATACTTTAAAAAAAATACTAAAATAAAAAACTAAAAATCTAAAATCCGAATCGTTCTTAGAATAAAAAAAAAAAAACACTCATAAATCTAGAGAACAATATGAAAAAGGAGGAGAGGACGGAGAGAGAAGTATGAAGAAGAAATGGGAGACGGAAGGACGACAACGAAAGAAGAGGAGAGAGACAGAGAAAATGTGTATTTCACTAGTAAACAGAAAACAAAAGAAAAAAGATCTGATAGGAATACACTATTTCGTTGAAGAAGAAACAACTGCAAAGAGCTTGTTACATTATTCGAAATAATTACATTAAATGAAATACATAATTTACGCGACTATACATGAAATGAAATGGCCTATCAACCAGTGATTGAAATATGTTACAGTTCGAGGCTGCAATCTGCATCCATTTTTATTCAGATAAAAATGGCAGCCTAGTTACACTGGTTCCTCCACCTCCGCCGGTTAGCGATTTGGAGTCAATCACCTCCAGAAAACTTGAACTGGATTTAACACGTTTTGGAGCTTTCTTTTTGTTTAATCTCATGGGAAGAATCTGCAACCTCGGATTCATCTCGGTGCCTGAATTTTCAGCCGCCAACTGATAACTTTCCACTAGCTCAAGCTGTCGGGCGATTATTTCAGAGCATCTTGGGAGAAGCTCTACTGGCTCTCCACCAGGAATCACAATGTACTCAATCGCTAGTCGAACCTCCTATCACAAACAAAAGGAGAAACTTTGTATTAAGCAGATGATGTAGGTAAGGATTGTGTTGTAGAATGAACTGAAACAGTTTACAGACTGAAAAGGGAAAAATTGGGAACGGAAATGTACCTCCAATGCATCAATCTCTTCCAAAGATGGTTTTCTTTTCGGGGCATCATCTTCAATTTCAATGTCTAAAGAACTATTGACTATCTGCTTTGGCAAAGAGCCAACAGATTCCATTTCAAGAATCATCCGAACTGCCTTGACCATTTGTGCCATGGTATTTGACTGGAAAGAAAAATATCTGAATGAGCCATGGCGTGTGTACTATACAAGAATATATAGACAAACAAATACAAATAGTGAATTTTCAAAAGACGAAAGAAAATGAGACTACCTTCATGACAAATACTGGCAACTCGTGGAACTTTGCAACACTGCGGATCCATGGGTTCTGTTTCATTTCAGAACTGGATGCTATTATTGCATCAGCTGTTCCGATATCTTCAGTCATTTCTATTTCATCTTCAAGCCCCATTACCTTTGCTACTTGTAGCAGATCAGCTTCAAGAATCTACAATACATCAATATAATAGAAATGAAGTTTTATTTTTAAATCAACCTCATAAAAACTATCTACCATTCAACAGCAACTTGGCAAAATTAATGAAGTTATTCTTCTCAACTCAGACACATAGTCAACACATACGATAATGTATGACCTTTGCTGTCACTTTAAATGAGCGCAGGCTTGAAATTTCCAATAGAAATGCATAGTGAAGCATATACAAACCTAAGTAATATACCTTGTATGTATATACACAAACTGGCAAACTCCTCTTCTTCACAGATTTTTTACTGCTGAATTTTTCCGACTGTTTAGGAGAATGATCTAGATCTTCATCATCATACTCTATACCAGAGGAATCAATGTCTTTCTTAAGAGTAAAATCAGACACTTCTAGATAATTCTTTTCAGGTAGTGAGATAGACTTGCAAGAGCCATTAGCATCCGCATCAACACGACGGATTTCAAACAGAGGAGATTTTCCTACAACCAAGAAAGATTTCAAATCAAAATAATAGTTGCCCAAACAATTCAGTTGTAAGGTAAATAAAGCGGTTAAGACACTGGGATGCTCCAAAGAAAAAAGTGCAAAATACCAGCCAGTATAGCATCAACAGTTGCATCTAATCTGTGATGCACACGAAGTTCCGTTTTAGATATAATCTCCACGGCACATGTAAATGTAGGAGGCCCCTTTCTTTCAAGAATTGTCTTCTGCACCTTCCTTCTTCTTGCTTCTTCATCACCAAGGGTCACACTCTGCGTTCAGATCAAAACTGCTTTTGGTCAATAAATCTGCAAAAGCCTTATTGCTATGGTCTCTCAACACAACATCTACAGTGTTGTTATTAATGATCTGTCATATATGATTCCAACAAGCAGAACCAATAGATTTGTGTACAACTATTAAATGATAGAGTTGACGAGTAGCATGGCTTTGCACCTCTATGCCGCCAACAAGGATCTGTAGAGAAGGGTTCTTCATTATGTTGTCTATCGTCATTCCATGTGCAGTTCCAACTAGTTGGACTCCTCTTTGAGCAATCGTACTGGCAGCCAATGCTTCAAGTTCTGTTCCAATTTCATCTATTATGATGGTTTCAGGCATATGATTTTCCACTGCTTCAATCATAACCTGCACAAAAGTTCGAAAGAGGGTAAAACGATGATTTGGGTGAAAGGAAAAAAGACACAAACTTCCTACTTGCGAACTAAAGCAACAGTTGGAGATAAAAAGCAATAGAATTTTTGTCAACACTCACATTATGTTGCATATTCACATTAGGAACTTGCATCCTCCTTGCACGACCTATTCCAGCGTGAGGAACATCTCCATCTCCACCAATCTCATTAGATGTATCCACAATCACAACACGCTTCATATGATCATCTGCCAGCATTCTTGCAATTTCTCTGCACAGACAAATTCATATCAGGTTTTTGTGTGATGCCAAGTCGGAGAAAATGAATCCAAATGTCCATTTCCTTAAACCTGATCAAGGTTGTCTTTCCGACTCCAGGAGGACCAATGACCAAGATAGAACCTCCGCCCTCAATCAAGTCGCGTATGATCTCAGCACTACCTGAGACTGCTCGTCCCACCCGGCAAGTGAGGCCGATGATTTGCATTTTACGGTTTCGAATAGCACTTATCCGGTGTAGTGAATTGTTAATACCCGAACGGTTGTCATCCGAAAACTCACTAACCTACAAAAAAAAAAGTAGCTTTACATAAGAAACACAAATAAATACTTACATCTTCCTCAACAAATATACCAACTACATAATATTTAAAAATTTAATGATGTTGATCAATCCATTTGAAATACAAAGTTAATAGCTTTTTACCAATCATTAGCATGACCAATCACACGAAGGTCCAAAATTAACAGTTTGATCAAGCATTAAACAAATAATTAAACCAGAAAGACAGCCACTAAACACCAAATTGAAGATTTTCCAAATAAAATTATTTCATGCAAATATGAAGTCTCAGTCTGCATAAAAATGCTCCAAACCTTCGATACAGCGTGCCGTAGATCTTCATGATTCACCGGCTTTTCGGAGATCACCCAATCACCGGAAGGAAACCTCGCAATCGGACTCCTCCCCAAATCCATCACAACCTCAACGAGCTCGCCAATCTCCCGGTGCCTGTACAGCTCACTCCTCATCCTCGAAGGCAACAATTCAAGTAACATTCCCAGCTCCGAACCCTCCTCCGGCTGCGACGTGGAAGCCGGATTCGAATTCGGAGACTTCAAAACCAACCCATTTCCGGAAAAGAACCGATCGGACGGCCTCCGAATCTCCGGGGACGGAATCCATGGGGTGGAGGATTTGGACGAAGCAACCGGCTTACGCCCACCACGTGTTCGACGAAACGTCGAAGAGACTGCGGAGATGAATTTGGAGTTCTGGAGGTAGCAGAGGGTCGAGATTGGGATCTGGTTTGCCGATTGCCATGAGCTCTGCAGATCAACCAGCACGAATTGTGAACTCAAAGCTCTCATTTTTTTTATTTACAAGAGGCTCCGATTTTTTATTTTTATTTTTATGGTTGTAGTTTTTGAAGAGTGGAGTTCGTGATCTTGCTTTCCGGTGTGTGTCCGGATTGGAGAAGATTCGGAGGTATCTCCTCCACGATTGGAGTTTTGGAGGGAAAGCGGGACCGGCAAAGAGCAACCCAACAAACTTTTAACGACCGTTGAAAGCTAGAAGTTCAGTCACGTGGGGCTGCGTCACCAGCCACACATAATTTTTCAAGGCTTTTACTTTTGGAACTCTATAGCAAAAATCATTATCCCCTTTCCTGCACTCCAAAAATTGAGCTTATTTATATCGGAAGTATCATTAGCACTTCAGAATAGTCACTTTAATGTCTTTAAATGAAAGCAAAAAGTAATCGATGACTATTCTGAAATGCTAATAGCAATGTCTTTCTACATTTTTGTTATATTATGATCATAGTTTCAGGTCTGGCTTCTAATTTTGGAACTATTTTAATTTTATCAATTGTTCGACAAAATTAGCAAATGATTGACCAATGTGTTTAAATTGAATGTTTTTGTTTTCAAAAGTGTAGAACACCTCGTAACTCGTAAGTAACCTAAGCCTTCTAAATTTAATTGAAAAAAAAAACTAAATCATCGTACTTAAATTCCAACAATTAGTAAATTATAGACGAAAAATGAAACCATATGAACCGAAGTGAGACTTTTACGCAAACCGCAAGATCATAATCATTGTCTAGCCTCATATTTTACCTACTAATACTCAAGGTATATGCTTTTTCTCATTTACTTTCTTAAGGCATTTACAAAAATATATATTGCCTAGCAGGATGGGCTTTCTTTGGCTGCAGAAATACAAAGAAATATTTATGGTCCCCTCCCCTGTTTCAGTTTCGTATTAGGTCAACTTTTGAGACTTTGAAGCAAAATCTGAACCAAAACACAAGTCAGTCTTTTAGCCGTGCAAGAATGGTGCAGGCCACCGAGGAAGACTACTCTTGCTATGTGCCATTCTTATGCTCCATATGCAGCACAGCAAAAGCCATCTTGAAATCACGGTGGCTTGCCTGGATGCAGAAACTCATCTGACTTATAACTAATAACCCTAAACCATTCCTCAAATTTGATCTTCTACCAACAGGTCAAATTGTGATATAGTCTATAATGACATATTAGAGAGAGAGAGAGAGAGAGAGAGAGAGAGAGAGAGAGAGAGAGAGAATTCAGAAAAGAATGAAGATGAATAGGATGAAATACTGAAACATTTGTTACCTAAATACGCCAGAAGAACTGAGACTGCCGAGTGTCTTTCATTAGCAATGCAAGTTAAGACGGAGGTTATGCAGTACATTAGCTCATTTATCATGCGCCTATTGATTTACTTGGTGGCATCCTGCCCTGGTAGAAACTCGATGCTTAAGAAAATATGTTGTACACTCTACACTGTACAGTGACGGAAGCCAATAACTAATTTGGCATTCTATTCCTAACCCATCAATTTGTTTCTTACACCTTCCTCAATTTTGTTCCTTGGCACTAGAGAACCAACTCCTTCATCTAGTAGGATTCTGTATACCTCCCACTCTCGATCTCGGATCATGTGTCTGCCTATCTTAACCTGAAACAATGAAAGCACAATGAATCGTAGAATGAGAATCAAACTAAAGCGGAAATCGTTCCTCTCAATTGGCCTAAAGGAAATTACAATGAACTAGCACAAGATATTCATAAGATCGGTTGGAGCCAGTACCGCAAAGATGCATGTTTGTAGAACTTCGAGGGCCAGTGTGATACATCCAGTATTGAAACTTAATAAAACAAATTAATTTTCTGCGAGCATAAACTTGTAATCAATATGTTAGATGAGTGATGATGACAATTGGCTTTCTTATATTGTAATCCTTCAGAGTTCTCATGATGTCATATATTAGACCTTTATGATCCTGGCAGAAGATTTGAACAAGTGTGTGAGATGGGTTAAGGTGATTGTCCACAGTTACGGAAATGGGGGTTGGAGGCAACAGATCTGTTTAGGCGTCTGCTGGGCAGCTCTAAACTGAACATTTCCTCAGTAATAGCAGAAGGGAGATACTGAGAACCCTGTGAACATGCGGTAACTTCTGATCCTGCCAATTCAATTTCGCAACTTAACAAGGCATTTCCTAAAACAGCCTTTAGAGAATAAATCGTTTCATCTTGTCTTCTTTTTGTATGAAGAAGTTCTCTAATTGAAACGGGAGAAAATAACAGTTATTTCACTGTATTCTAGAGAAGTATAAAGACAAAGTACATGCAGAAATGCTGCACAGACATTATTTATTAAAAGGGAAGTAATGTCAAGAAGGACAAACCTTGTATCCGTAACGAAGAAGAGGTCCATTACTCTCCCATCTCAAAGAGAACCTCAGTGACATCTATTGGACAAAAACGTATTAAGGTAAATCCGACAAAAACGTATTAAGGTAATTCATGATATCAATCCTTGGAGATCATCGCCTTTCTATTTAATCACATACAAAAATAATAATCACTCAAAAAAGATAGTCATAACTTTGTCGAATTCAAAACGCTTACTAAGTTGGTAAGAAGATTTCAGATAAATCACTGAGCAAGATATGCAAATATTCAGTAAGTGCAATATTTCTAAACAAATTAAGCTCAAGGGTAATGCCTACCAAAGTTTCAAGTGAACAACTACTAAATGTACTCATGCAATTGATATTCTTTGTAATGAAAGATTAGCATTACCATGCAAAAGGGCATCCCGTTCATAAGAACACCAAAATTTCAAAAGGAACACATCCGGAGGCTTAGGCTACTGGTTTTCAGGCCGGTAATAGAATATTCCAGAAGTCAAAAAATACGACGAACACACTTCCAACAGTCTCCTTGTCAACAAATTCCACCTTGTGTTTGGTTTTCCCATCACCCAAAACACTAGGTAGCACCATTTCCCATCAGTTGAAACATCTGATCCACAAAGTAAGCATACTGGTCACCAAATAATTCATCAAATATATCAATCGAAACTTAAGAACAAAATTACGACTGCAAACTCAAATAAGATTGATGAAGAACAACACATTTGCAATTTTACTAGAAAAAAAAAAAAACGTTAGACAAATTCCCAGAAAATAAATTAACTAAAATAAAACGAAAAAGATACACTGCCCACCATTTTTCTAGCTAAGCTAAAACTTCAAAAACCCACCTCCCAAAAACTCAGAATAATTCAGAAAACAAACAAACAGAATACATAAAGCGATCAATAAACCCTCACTTACCCGCAAATGCTGAGCCCAAACAACAGTATAACTCTGCACAAATCACATCCCAATCCAGTATTGTCAGGACAATTCACAGTGATGAAACTGCTTGCACACTTTGGGCAGAGCCGCGAAACGTCTTAAAGAGAGCGACCTAGTCCGCGACTCATCCCAAGAATCATTCACCACTCAAGGCTTCTACATTTTTCGGGTAACTTCGTTCCTTTCTATTTCAGTTTACAACAATTTTAAGACGTATTCAATCTGCCATGCATTATAAGGAAAACTCTGCTTCTCAGTCAAATCTTGTTGAAGAGCAATTGATTGCAATGATATCAGAAATCAACCTAGTTGATGAATCCAAAGGGTGGTGGGTGGACACTGGCGCTTCTCGCCATGTTTGCTATGATCGTTCCCTTTTCAAGACCTATTCTGTGGCTGAGGGAAGAAAGGTGTTGTTGGGTGATTCGCACTCAACTGATGTTGCTGGTACATGAGAGGTGGAGTTAAAGTTCACCTCTGTAAAAACCATGATACTGAAAGATGTGATGCACGCTCCAGCGATAAGGAAGAATATTGTCTCAGACTTTCTTCTCAACAAGGCTGGATTCATTCAAACGTTTGGAATAGATACAAATACTCTTACTAAAAATGAGGTTTTTGTGGGAAAGGGATATGTTACTGATGGAATGTTTAAATTGAATGTTGATAAAATGTCTACTTCTGCTTACATGTTGTCTTCTTTTAATACTTGGCATGCTAGACTTTGTCATGTTAACAAACGCTTGGTTAAGAACATGAGTAACTTAGGCTTTTTACCTAACTTATCGTTGAATGATTTTGAAAAATGTGAATATTGTAGTCAAGCTAAAATCACTAGAACTTCACATAAATCTGTCAATAGAGAATCTGAACCACTTGACTTAATTCATTCCGATATATGCGAATTTAATAGAGTGTTAACTAGAAATGGAAAACGTTATTGTATTACCTTTATTGATGATTGTTCAAATTACTGTTTTGTCTATCATATGAAAAATAAAAGTGAAGCTATTGACATGTTCAAAACTTTCTTGATTGAAGTTGAAAATCAATTTAATCATAAGATTAAAAGATTTCGCAGTGATAGAGGACAAGAATATGAATCCACTGAATTTGTTAATTTGTTTAAGTCTCATGGAATTATTCATGAAACTACTGCTCCCTATTCTCTTGAAATGAATGGTAAAGCGGAAAGAAAAAATCGAACTCTTTGTGAATTGACTGTTGCTACTTTACTTAGTTCTGGAGCTGCTTCTTATTGGTGGGGTGAAATTGTGTTGATTGTATGTTATGTGTTAAATAGAATTCCTAACTCAAAAATGAATATTTCTCCTTATGAAATTTGGAAAAATAAGAAACCAAATGTGTTGTATTTCAGAACATGAGGTTGTTTAGCTTATGTTCGTAAACCTGATCCAAAAAGATCGAAATTGGCTAGTAGAGCATATGAATGTGTTTTTATTGGTTATGCATGTCATAGCAAAGCATATAGATTTTATGATTTGAAAAACCATGTCATAATTAAGTCACTTAATGCTGATTTTTATGAGAATAAATTTCCCTTTAACCTTCGAAATAGTGGGGGTTCTAATTCTTCTAAAACTTATGAACCTACTGTTGTAGAACATAGTGAATCTACATTAGAACCTAGGAAAAGTAAAAGAGCTCGAATAGCTAAAGATTTTGGGCCTGATTTTTATGTATATAACTTACAAGAAGATCCTAATACAATTCAAGAAGCTTTAACCTCTTTAGATGCAGATTTGTGGCAAGAAGCTATAAATGATGAAATGGACTCCCTGGAGTCAAATCAAACTTGGCACTTGGTGGATCTTCCACCTGGTTGCAAAACAATAGGTTGCAAATGGATTCTTAAAAGAAAATTAAAATCTGACGGTTCCGTTGAAAAATTTAAAGCCCAACTTGTTGCCAAAGGCTATAGACAAAGAGAAAATATTGATTTATTTGATACTTATTCACCTGTGACTAGAATAACATCTATTCGTGTATTGTTTGCTTTAACTTCTATTCATGATCTTGTTGTGCACCAAATGGATGTTAAAACAGCTTTCTTAAATGGTGAATTAGAGGAAGAAATATATATGGATCAATCAGAGGGTTTTATCATTCTAGGACAAGAAAATAAAGTTTGCAAGTTAGATAAGTCACTTTATGGATTGAAAAAGGCTCCTAAACAATGGCATGCAAAATTTGATATTTTGGTTACTTCGAATGGTTTTAAAAGAAATGAAAGTGATAAATGCATCTATTATAAGTCTGAAAATAATACATGCACTATAATATGCATATATGTGGATGATTTGCTTATTTTTGGTTCGAATATTCATGTTGTGAATATTGTCATAACTTTATTATGTGCTAATTTGATATGAAAGACTTGGGTGAAGCTAGTGTAATACTTGGTTTGAAAATAACTAGGTCCGGAAATGGGTTTTCTTTAGATCAATCCCACTACATAGAATTTTTTTTAAGAAAGTATAATTATTTTGATTGTAAACCAACATGTACTCCTTATGATCCTAGTGTAAAAATGTTCAAGAACACTGGTGACAGTGTTAAACAATATGAGTATGCGAGTATTATTGGTAGTCTTCGTTATGCTACTGATTGCACTAAGCCTGATATATCTTATGTCGTAGGAGTTTTATGCAGGTTCACTAGCAGACCTAGTTTGGAGCATTGGCATGCTATAGAGAGGCTTATGAGATACCTTAAAAGGACGATGAATTTCAGAGTACACTATGAGAAGTTTCCCGCTGTCCTAGAAGGTTACAGCGATACTGATTGTAATACACTTTCAGATGACTCTAAAGCCACTAGTGGATATATTTTTAGTATTGGTGGCGGGGCTGTGTCATGGAAGTCTAAGAAACAAATTATCTTGGCTCAATCTACTATGGAGTCAGAATTAATAGTGCTAGCTACGGCAAGCGAAGAAGCATGATGGTTGAGAAACCTATTGTCAGATACCCCTTTATGGGAGAAACCAATTCCAGCAATTTTGATCCATTGTGATAGCACATCGGCAATAGCTAAAGTGCAAAACCGTTATTATAACGGGAAAAGGCGACAAATAAGTCGTAAGCACAACACTGTAAGAGATTACCTTTCTAATGGAGCTGTAAGAGTGGATCATATACGATCTGAAGAAAACTTGGATGAACCTTTGACGAAAGGACTAGCACGAGAAAAGGTTTGGAAAACCTCGAAAGGGATGAGACTAAAGCCCATAGAAAATTGAGTCATTGTAATAGCAACCCAACCTATAGACTAGAGATCCCAAGAAATAGGTTCAAAGGGTAATAACAAGTCACAAGTGATAAGAGTGAAGTCTTGCTAATTTTAATTTGGAATATTATTCCATGTCCATCCCTAAGAAGCATGACATCCTGAAGCATTTTTAGGTTGAGTTTTGTTTTTTCTCTTGGTAGGGTCTATACTCTATGTTGAGTGGGATATCTAGCTGCAGGAATATCCTTGATAGTATTACCTATGTGAATGTGGAAGTGAGGCCGCTTCCTATGAAATATTAGGCAAGTTTCTAGAGCGTTCACTATACTGGGATACAAGCACATGGCCGTAATGTGCTGGCTTTTTGAACTTCACCTTAATAAAGTTGTGTGTGTGGTGTTGTCAGAGATAGAGTTCAAAACTATAAGTTACTCTAGTATAATCTGGATCACTAACACTATGTACAAGTTCAAGTTGAGAAACACATTTACTTATGCATAGCTTTATGATATGTTGCATGATATATATTTTAACTAAAACCAAGTGAGGGATTACTGGAGCAGTTATGTTTTTATTTAAATATTTAAATATATTTATGTTTTGTTTTATTACCATTATTATATACATAACGTTTTGTTTTATTACCAATATTAAAAGTCAATTGATTTTGCTTAAGGAGTTATCTCCCCTAAGTATGAAACGTGCAATCAAACTGTTTTGTTTCTTTTCGGTTTGAATTGAATTACGTTTTGATTTTGTCCCGTTGTGGTTTTTATGTCCTGTCCGTTTTGATTTCCTACAGTTTTGCACCCCAAATAACTCCTTTGTCTTTCTTACGGTTTTACAATTCCAACATCTCTTTCTTTACATATATATTAGTCCCAAGTATCGCAGATAGGAATATAAGAAAAAAATTCAAGTTTTGCATATATTGAGTTAATAGCAACATATCGAAAGGGTGTGAGTTCGAAGGTTTTTCCGTTGCGCAAGGAAGAACCTCTTCAGAAGAAGAAGGTTTTGGGCTATTTTATCCTGGGGATGACGTGGTATTTGTGAACTGCTTGCACACTTTGGGCAGAGCTACGAAACGTTTTAAAGAGAGCGACTTAGTCCACGACTCATCCCAAGAATCATTCACCACTCAAGACTTCTACATTTTCGGGTAACTTCGTTCCTTTCTATTTCAGTTTACAACAATTGGCATGACAATCATGTAACAACTCTCTAATCTCAAGAAGCCCTACCTTGGCAAATATTAACAATTAAAAGAAAGAATAATTTAGTTCATAAAAGGGCCTATTTTTCAGTATGAAGTTAGGTAGATTATGTAACACCACTGACCATCATTTGGTTCCAACTCCAGTGCCTTCTTGAAACTTTCAACTGCAACGTCGATGTCATTGAGTGTCATATAAGTTTGCAGCCAGCAAGATGCAGAGAAGTTAGATTATAAACAGCAACCATAAGGTTTTGTGAATTCTTGCCAATTAAAGATTATTACTTGGCCATTGCGAAACAAAGCCTTCACATTATCTTCCCAATCACGCAAAGCAAAGTCTGTCCAATCACGAAAAGCCTTCACCTATTTATGCCAAATGTTAAACAAAAAGAAATCATAAACACAATATGTGACAATATTAAAAAGATTGATAGGTTAGCACCCTTAAGTCTAAAACCTATCATGATATTGCAAAGTTTTGTATGAGCAAATTTACTATAAGAAATAGCTCAAAATAGCTTGAGTTTGATATCAGGCTTGAATTTTTTAAGCTCACTCAAGCTCTGCTAGTGTAAAAACCAAGCCACTTTAGCTGAATCAAATTCGGGTTAACTTAGTTATAACTCTAAAAACAATCTTTTATCTGTTACACACTTAACTCAACACGATCACCAGGCAATCTGGTATATTTTTATGGATCTACAGACCACCTCTTACAGAGACCATGCATGACACAGAGTGGTTTCTATATCAGCAAATATAAACAACAATTGAATTCACAAATAGAGGCAGAAAACCATATCAAACACTTGTGGTGAGTACATGCCAAAAATAAAAATTGTGGTGAGTGCCAGTGTGACTAAAATCACATTATCCAATATAGTTTTTGTATCGAGAAAAATGAACCCTATTATAAATATACCACCAGCGCCAGTTCTTGTTTCTCTGCAGACTCAGAACGGTTATTATTTACTTGAACCTCCAAAAATAAAAAAGCAAAAGCCAATTGTATCAGTAAAAATAAAAAAAAGCGTAAAAAATCAGAGCAGTAAGAAGTAAATGAGTACCTGAGGGTGAGGGTGTGGAGGTAGATAAAGGACCATGTGCCTAAAAAACTGAACCTGTTCGTAATGGTAAAGAAGTGTTGAGTAGTGTTTCATCATCACAAACAAAGCGCTTGTTGTTGTTGGGGAGAACATGAAAACACCTCCCACTTCCTCCATTTCTTCTCTGCAACTACCTTCAAATTCTTCTCTGCACCTACCTACATATATACATATATATAATCAAGCACATATTATTTTCTTTTATCTTTCATTTTAAAAATTGAAAAATTAAATTCATTTTTAATTTAGTGAAATGAAGAACTACAGATAAAATAGATAGCCAAACCTTCTCAAGGCCACCCCTCCGTATTACCTCCACATACAAATGCTTTCCTCCTGAATTCACATATATAAACGGCAATTTATATGGAATCAAAGACGCATACTTTTATAATTATACTATGTAACATCTCACATCGCTCAGGGGGGTGGATCATGTAAGCCTTATATGTATATTCCCATCTTTACCTAGCACGAGGCCTTTTGGGAGCTCACTGGTTTCGGGTTCCATCGGAACTCCAAAGTTAAGCGAGTTCGCGCGAGAGCAATCCCATGATGGATGACCCACTGGGAAGTTGTTCTCGTGTGAGTTCCCAAAAACAAAACCGTGAGGGCGTGGTAGGGGCCTAAAGCGGACAATATCGTGCTACGGTGGAGTCGAGCCCGGGATGTGGTGGGGGCCCGGGCCGGGATGTGACAATTTGGTATCATAGCCAATCCATGGCCGGATGTGTGTCGATAAGGACGTCGAGCCCCTAAGGGGGATGGATTGTAACATCCCACATCGCCCAGGGGAGTGGATCTTGTAAGCCTTATATGTATATTCTCATCTCTATCTAGCACGAGGCCTTTTGGGAGCTCATTGTCTTCGGGTTCCATCGGAACTCCAAAGTTAAGCGAGTTCGCGCGAGAGAAATCCTATGATGGGTGACCCACTGGGAAGTTGTTCTCGTGTGAGTTCCCCAGAAACAAAATCGTGAGGGCGTGGTCAGGGCCCAAAGCGGACAATATCGTGCTACGGTAGAGTCGAGTCCAGGATATGGTAGGGGCCCGGGCCGCGATGTGGTGAATCCACACCATTGTGGTGTAGTTCTTGCATAAACTATTTACCACTGATATATCTTTACAAAGCTTTTAGTTTAGCAGTATTTCCCCTACTATTGGAATTGGATGCTTTTTCTCATTTTTCTTGCATGTTACTTGCACTTTAAGCTATAACAGTTGTTGAAGTGTTCTTTCCCGGTCTCTAGAGTCAACTACCAAAGGTGATCTCTAGGGTAAGGCTCAATGTATTATTGTAAATCAGTTTTCCCTTGAATTAAAGAAGGTGACTGATTGGTGTAAAGTCTTTGTATAAGGTTTAGATTAGGTAGGCAACATGCCTTTTTCTTTCTTGTCGGCTGCTTGCAGTAGACATCCCTCCCATCTCTCATTCCTCTCTCTTCTCATATATAGCTGGTCTCTTGTACATTGAACATCATTATGAAATATACATGGAAACTTTAAACCAGAAAATCTACATGGTATCAAAGCAGGTTTTGTAACCTGCCTCTGGCCATTTTTTAAGCTGGATATTTCCTTCAACTGTAAGCCATGGCTAAAGAAGATTCAATAAACATTGAGGGTGACATCTCGTATACCTCTCCTTCAAATTTCTCAAATGTCGAGGTTAACACCAATCAACATTTGTGTTCAGTTCTCTTGAACGAGTTTAATTATCTTCCTTGGTCTCGAGCTGTGTCACTAGCTCTTGGAGGTAAAAGGAAATTAGGGTTTGTAAATGGAAGTGTGGAAGCTCCAGACATCTCCTCATCTACATACGATGCATGGCTTTGCAAGGATCAACTTGTCATGTCTTTGCTACTCAACACCATGGAGAAACATGTTGCTGAGATTTTTAGCTACTCCTTCATGTGAGCTTTGGAAGGCCTTGCAAGATATGTATGGAAATCAAAACAACTATGCACGTGTCTTTCAACTTAAGAAAGACATTGCCAGTGCCCAACAAGAAGGGAAATCATTTGTTCAACACCTTGGAAGCCTCAAGGCCATGTGGAATGAGTTGGATGTGTACCTTCCACATACCACAGATCCTACCATTCTCCTAAAACGAGCCGAGGAAGACAGAATCTACCAGATGTTAGGGAATTTGAACTCCGAGTACGAGGATCTAAGGAGTCACATCTTGATGAGTCAAGATCTTCCCACTTTCAACAATGTATGTGCAACTATCCAATGAGAAGAAGCAAGGAAGAAAGTGATGAATGCTGAGCACATCTCGAGATTGACTGAGACTCGTGCATATGCCTCAAGCTACAAGACCTTAGAGGCTAAAGTGTACAAGGGTAGGAATACATACCTAAAATGCAAATATTGCAATGGCGTTGGCCATGTGGAAGACAAATGTTGGGAACTTCATCCTAAACTCAAGCCTAAGTTCAGCAAAGATGGAAAAATGATACCAAGGTCCTCACAACAATTTCCACCTCATTACAAGGCTCAACTTGCCAATGCTCAGCCCTCTACTATCTCACAAGGATCCATGGAGTTCACTATCAACCCATTGTCACTTATCAATGAGTTTGCAGCCTACCTTCAAAGTAAGGGACACAGAGGAGGTTCACAAGCTCAAGGCAATGAAGAGAGCAGTCATACAACCATGTTGGGATAGTTTGCTGGCTTTCTTGCTGGAAATGAGAAAGTCCCAAAGGATGAAGCATCAAGTATACTCAAAGCCTTCATTATTGCCCTATTAAATAGTACTAAAAATGATTGATGGATAATTGATTCAGGAGCCATAGATCATATGACAAACAAAATAGTCCTTCACATGTGTCTGTTGCAAATGGAAAAAAAAATGTCTTAGTTTTGGGAAAAGGAGAAATAAACTTACTCTCACACAAAACACCTTCCACTGCCTTATATGTACCAACCTTCCTTTCCAACTTCTGTCAATTGGAAAGATCACAAACACCCTAAATTGCCATGCCAGCCCTTCAAGCTCAATCGAAGTCTATAGATGAAAACCAACTTTGGCGTAAGAGATTACCTCACCCCTCTGAAGTTATCTTGTCTAAACTGTTTCCAAATTTTTGTAAATCTCATGTTACATGTGATACTTGTCAACTTTCTAAGTTTACTAGACTACCGTTTGGTAATTCTATGTCTAGGACAAGTAAACATTTTGAAATGGTGCACACCGATGTATGGGGACTGAATCAATAGAAGGGTTTAAGTACTTTGTCTTATTTGTTGATGACTTCTCTAAAATGAGTTTTATGGACCTTATGAAATCAAAGAGTGAAGTCCAAACTATTTTAAAAGATTTTCATATACATTTTAAAACACAATTTCAATCAGACATTAAGGTGTTAAGATCCGATAATGGCACTGAATTTCTATCCAACAACATGCTTCAATACATAAGTTCTTAGGGCATAATACATCAAACCAGTTGTGTAGGGACTCCCCAACAAAATGGAGTAGCCGAGAGAAAAAATAGAGACCTCTTGGAGAAGACTCATGCTCTCATGCTTCACATGCATGTTCAAATGAAACTTTGATCATTTGTTATCCTCACTGCCACTTATCTCATCAATCGACTCCCAAGTCGTGTGCTAGGGTTTAAATCTCCCTATGAAGTTCTCAAGGGTAGAAAAATTGATTTGACACACCTCAAGGTATTTGGATGTGTTTGCTTTGTTCACATTCAAGCCTTGAACCGTGACAAATTATATGCTAGGGCAACGAAGTGTGTGTTTGTGGGGTATTCTTCCACCTAAAAAGGATACAGGTGTTACAATCCAACAACTAAGAAGTTCATTGTGTCAAAGGATGTGAAGTTTGAAGAAGATTGCCCTTATTTTACTCACAAGGGGAATAATACAAGTTAAGGGAAGAACTATTTGAAATGTTTCCACTCCCTCAGAGCATTAATAATCCAGTGTTGAAGGAAGGCTCAGTTACTGTGATACCAGATATTGAAGAAGTACAAACTGACTCAACCACTACTAGCCATATTCATGTAAGTGAGAGAGATAATGAGTCTTATTCTGATCATTCACAACCCCTTACAGAGTCTCAAGTGATTAGAAGAAATCCTCTTCGAACCAAAAAACCTCCAACTAGGTTGCAGGACTATGTTACTTATGCCTCACAGTATCTTATCACTGAATGTATCAGTCTTGATGAGTTCTCAACATCTCATGTTGCATTTCTCTGTGAAATTGATAAACACAGCGAACCTAGAAGCTTTCAAGAGGCATCTCTTCTCCCACAATGGAATCAAGCCATGGCAGATGAGATTCGTGCTCTAGAAGAAAATAAAATTTGGAGCTTGGTCCAACAACCACCAGCAAAAAAGGTTGTTGGAAGTCGTTGAATTTACAAGATTAAATTCAAGGCTGATGGTTCTATTAAATGACACAAGGCCAGACTTATTGCTCGATGTTTCACCCAAACCTTTGGGGTAGATTATAAGGAAACATTTGCACCAGTGGCCAAGATGAATTCAGTGAGGGTTCTACTTTCAGTTGTAGTCAATTGTGGGTGGACTCTTTATCAAATGAATGTGAAGAATGCCTTCCTTCAAGGAAAGCTACAAGAAGAAGTGTACATGCAACCTCTTCCAGGTTATAATGGTATTAAAGGCAACGTGGTTTGTAAGCTGCACAAGGCAATCTATGGATTGAAACAGTCCCCAAGAGCTTGGTATGCCAAGCTCAATTCAGTTCTAGAGAATGATGGATTCTTACGAAGTAATGCTAATTCCTCATTGTTTGTAAGAACTGGTACCAGTGGGAAGTTTGTGGTACTCATCTATGTGGATGATCTCATCATCACAGGAGATAGTGATACTGAAATTGGGGCACTAAAGCTCTCACTACATCAAACATTTGTTATCAATGATCTCTGGAGGCTAAAGTATTTTTTGGGCATTGAAATGGAAACCTCTTCAAAGGGGTTGTTTCTACATCAACGAAAATATGTATTAGACCTTCTTCATGAAGCAAAAATGCTTGATTGCAAACCTGCCATCACTCACGTGGATTGTAAACTAAGGCTCAACACAAATGGAGAAGCCATGCATGATGTGAGTTACTATCAACGATTGGTGGGCAAGCTTATATATCTCACCATCAAACGTCCAAATATCACATATGCAGTGAGCTTGGCAAGTCAATTTATGCATTCTCCCATTGTTGATCATCTTAACATGGTTAAGAGAGTCTTGCGTTATCTCAAGGGTTCGATAGGGCAAGGAATCATCATGTGTAACAATAAGTTCATTGCCATCAGTAGCTACACAGATGCAGATTGGGCAGGGAATGCTCTTGATAGGAAATCTACCACAGGTTATTGCATGTTTGTTGGTGGAAATCTTGTCACTTGGAAGAGCAAGAAGCAACATGTAATTGCTCGCTCATGCGCAGAGGCTGAGTATCAAGCCATGGTAGCCACTGCCTGTGAACTTATTTGGCTTAAAGGGCTCCTTTCAGACTTAGGGCTTCCTATTACTACTTATATGTCTCTTATGTGTGACAATCAAGAAGCCATACATATCGCTGTTAGTCCTGTGTTCCATGAAAGAACGAAACATAATGAAGTGAACTGTCATTTCGTTAAAGCTCAAGTGCAAACTCAAGTCATTAGGACCATCTTCACGCGAAGCCATGATCAACTGGTAGATCTTTTTACCAAGGCTCTGGCATCTGCTACATTTCATCGTTTTTTGGGCAAGCTTGGCTCAATTAATCTCCTCGATCCAGCTTAAGGGGGATTATTGTTGAAGTGTTCTTTCCCGATCTCTAAAGTCAACTACCAAAGGTCATCTCTAGGGTAAATCTGTAGGGTAAGGCTCAATATAATCTCTAGCGTTAGGCTCAATGTATTATTGTAAATCAATTTTCCCTTGAATTAAGGGAGCTGACTGATTGGTGTAAAGTCTTTGTGTAATGTTTAGATTAGGTAGGCAACATGCCTTCTTCTTTCTTGTCGGTTGCTTGCAGCAGACATCCCTCCCATCTCTCATTCCTCTCTCTTCTCATATATAGCCGGTCTCTTGTATATTGAACATCATTATGAAATTGTTTGGGCCCAAAAAATATTGTTTTGGGCCGAGTTTAGAATCCTTTTCGGCCCACGGTTGGTTGAGCCGAGTTTAGAATCCTTCTTGGTCCAGAAACCGTGTACAGGTGTCGTTGGGAGTTATTTAGCCCATGGGCCACGCGGTCGAAGTTGGCCATATCCCATCGGGGAATTGGGGATGTGGATGAGTCATGTTATAAGAAGGAGTTTCGACAGGATCAGGATGCTGGAATTGAATACGGCCTGGTAACGAGTTATGTTCAAAATCCTAATAGGAATAGGATTGGCCGAGATAAAGTTGGATCAGGGAAAGGAGTCCTAATCCGGGAATGAGTGAGATTCAATACAAGTTGGTTGCTATAAATAGGGAGGGAAGACATCAAAACAAGCCCCTCCAATTCAACACACAAATTGCCCTGCGCATACCCTCGCTCTACGCGAAACCTCTCAACAACCTTGAGATTTTTGTTTTCCCTTTTTCGCCAACACATATTCAGTTTGGATAAACAGCACTGTGAAGGCAACCGGCGAACATCTTCAGTTTGGATAAACAGCACTATTGCCGTAGAATCAGCCAACCGTGGAGCACCTTCAGTTTGGATAAACAGCACTGCGACATGGCCGACTGGTTATCTATCCAAGTCTCGGTCGAGGAGGATTTTCGAATCCTTATCGACAGAGGTCATCTCGTTAGCCTTCTCGGCGAAGCGATGTGTTACAAGTTACTATACTCGGCACATTGAACGCCGAGTCGTTTATGATTGGTTATTCGCAAGTAGGCTTTAGAGTTCGGCATTCTGACGGCCGAACCACTTTCACAATCAAGGCATATATATGTTTTGAATACTTGTGTCCCTATACTTTGGTGTCGATTCGGCGTGCTTATACTCTCACGAACATAATCACCGTGATCGAATCCGGCGTCGACGAGTTGTGAACTTTGCAGAACTAGTAGCTTTGTCTTCAAGCTCTAGAACCTGAAGGTCGAGACGTGTTCCTTCCTTGGCCGCAGTCGCAAGATCAAGAAGTCAGTCGCGCACCCAACGCAACATCAACAAATTTTACTCCTCGGCCGAGCTCGGCCGACGAGTTGGCACGCCCCGCATACAACCGAAGGACGTAGTTAGCTTACTAATTATTCGGCCTGCGCGCCACATAGGCTTGGTAGTTTTTAGGATCAACAAAAATATACATGGAAACTTTAAACCAGAAAATCTACAATACCACATAATTCATACGTTAATGTCTAACAGAGGCTGGTCTATGGAGCCAAAGCCGAAGCAGCAACTGCTGTCGGCTTTGATTATTTTATCGTGGATGCATTGAGGGGTACCGGCTTCTACCAAAAGACTCGCTTAGAGATCAAAAGAGCAGATGACAGTGAGGCCTTCATTGCATAACAGATCTTTGAGGAAACAAAGGCAAAGTTCCAAATATACTGAACTTAGCTGTTGTGCTTCTGGCTTCTACTTTGTCAAGCGTGACATGTCGAGTGATCTATTAAAACGGCAATAGCCGTGCTTATTTGATCTTCAATAGACGTTACGTTAAGATCTAATGCCGAATCCAGTCAGGCAAAATACTTCTAGCCTTAGATAGCAGCACATAATTTACAACATAAGCAAATATTTAGCAATTTTATATAGGGGTGGTTCGGTATGGGATCCCATACCGAAACCCTTATCCCGATTCCCATACCAAAATTTTCGGGAATCCCAATTTCAATACCGATCCCAAACCAAATTTTCGGGAATCCCAATTTTCGGGAATCCCGAAATAGTTTCGGGATTTCGGGACAAATCGGGAATCCCAAAATAATTTTGGGCTTTTGGACAAAAAAAGCTAATATTGGTCCAATTGGACAAAAACCTAATATTGGGCCGAAGGGGCTTTTGGGCTTTGAGTGTTACAAGCTACAAAAATACACAGATACGAACATGAAACCTCCGATTAACAAACTATAGCTTTCTCTGTAGTTAATAGTTACTTATGTGTATCTAAAGACCAAAAATCAATTACGATAAACAAGATAAGACATTTTATGAACAGAAAATCGAGGTCAAGATTTATTCCTAAGGAAACGCCATCACATAATAAACTTTTCCTTAGAAGAGAGAGAGAACCGAGTAGTCAATTGTTGCAAACAACACAAGAAGCCGGTATCAACACTAGTGCTTGTCCTTGGGAATATCCTTTGGTGGAACCTTTGATTCCAGTTCCTTGGTGATTCTGAGAGAAAATCCATGAAGTCGTATTAAGATGCAAGACCACTAACAAAAATATACGAAAGCAGAGTACATTATTTCCATGATAATAAACATAAAACGGCATATCACAATTCATCAAGTCCTCAAGATCACACTTAAAAAATATCCCTACGCAATCATCAATGTCCACTGTCCAGGTTTGGCTGGACAATGATTGGTACACTGCACCAGTGTTTGATAACAAATCATTCTTGGTTTATCTTAAAAACCATGGACACAAAGAATAGAACCAAGTAATACGATAAATGAAAGTCTTTTATGATCTGCCCTTCTATTTGATGGCTGATTCCAAATTATAGAAACTAATGCCCTGCTCCAACCAAAAGATCGAGACTAGGGTAATACTGAAAAGCTAAGATAAAAGAGAAAAGGCATTGGAGATAGTATCATTTGAAAGATGCCTAGTCATTTAGGTAACACAGACACAGTACATCTAAGGCTTCCAAAAGTGAACCCTTCAAACCCCCACCAAACATACATCTCTCATACAGGATGCCAATTTTCACACCATTACTTGCTAACTTACTAAACCATCCTCTTTTCCAACATCAAGACAAAACAAACGAGAATGGTACATGATAACATCATAAATATCTGAATATAAAGCATATCAGGTGTAGCAATCTGTTGAACGTTAACACTTATCCATGTTAAGAGTGAGACAGGGTTAAGCTGAACCATTCTCACAAAGATATAAGTAGCCCCACCCCCACAATCACAATCTGAGCAGATTCTCAAAAATCTGAGCAGATTCTAAAAAATCTGAGCAGATGCACATAAATAAAAACCAACTTGTTTCTAAACTAGGAGAATATAAGTAGCCCCACCCCCACAAAGATAATACAAACATGAAAGTTGGAACCTACAAACAAGAGTTTTCAACACTTACTTGTAGCGCTTGTATGCTAAACCTTTAAAAGCTGCTCGAGAATAAATGATTCAAGAAAAACAACCTGAAGAATAATAATTCAAGAAAATAATTAGTAGAGAATCATAGTAGACTAACATGCTTAACATAAATTGTGTTTTCAAACCAATATGGATACAATGCTTAACATGCTTCATGGAATACAGATAAAGCCGAATTCACCAAACCAAGTGGGTCAAAGTAAAATCTCAATGCCTATGGTAAGTTCAAAGTTTACTTCTTTCCCAAATACTCTTTGGATTGGCTACTGATGTTTTTAACCATTTACCCAATTGAAATTAGAAATTATACATCTAGTAAAAGCAATAACAGCTATAACATCAACAACCAAAAGTAAGAAAATTCGTCAAAGAATGGAAATAGTACAAAGAAGTAAGCATCTTATTTGTCAATTAGCTAACTAACAGTTAATTATGTGATTAGGCTATAATGGAATCAGGAAAGCTGATCATCTAAAACATTTTGACTGAACTAAACTAACAAAATCGTTAGCAGTTAAAACTTTAAACCATTTGAAAACTTCAAAGCAGAATCTACCAACAAAAAAAAAGACTCTACAACTGACTATCTGTTTACTAATCTCATGACAAAATTCATCATAACTCACTCATTCATCTCACATAAGTTTCTCCTTCTATTTCAGCATCCCTTGGGAACGCAAAATACACACACACACACACTGACACACTAGATACACACACACACACACACACACACTAATTTGTTGGTCTTAACCCTGCATCAATCATAGAAGCAAAAACACTTATTACATATGTAATTGGTATTTTTTTCTACCCAATTCGAAAAATTCTTTCAGAGAATATGCAATCATTTCATATTACAGAGGATTGTTCATATTACAGAGAGAATACATACTATCATTTCAAATGACGAATATATACTAACATGCAAATGACGAATATATACTATCATTTCAAAGACGATCCCAGATGAAGAGACAAAATCGCAAAAGAAAAGAGAGAGAGCGAGAGGTGTGTGTGTGACGGTGAGATAGAGAGATTTCAGAAAACTAAATTAATTACCTAATTTGGGGTGAGAGTGAGACTCAGACTCGGTGTGGTGGTGAGACCGTGAGAGAGATCCCCAGTTCTGTGACCTGACCTTTCCGTGAAAGACAATCGCCCTAGAGAGAGAGAGATCGCGAGAGAGAGCGGTGGTTGTGTGGTGAAGGAAGGCTGGAGAGTCAGAGACGAGAGTATGGTGTGGTGGTGGGCTGGTGGCTAGTCGGAATTCGACAGTATGGTGAGGGACGACGTTGGTGAGGGTCGGAGGCTCAGGGCTGCGCTTCGAAACAAATGAACGGAGGAACTACAAAAGTGAATGTGATCTGACCTAAAAAAAAATCAACGGCACAGATTAAATCCAAAACAATCAACGGTTGAAATAATTCTCTTATAATTAAAAAATTATATATATATATATATTTTTTTTTTTCGGTTCGGTATGGGAATAACGAAAAAATTAATTGCAATACCGAATCCCATACCGAAACTTTCGGTTTGGTTTGGGATTACATCCCGAAACTTTCGGGAATTTTGGTTTGGGATCGGGATTTTTTTGGTTTGGTTTGGGATTTTTGGGATTTTTTTCCAGCCCTAATTTTATATGCAGCTACAAAAGGCCCTAATGCATCTCTTGAAATACATAATCCAGTGGGATAGTCACTGATCAAACATATGCATAATACCTTTCTTTTGTTCCTCCTTGAAAGGATGTAAATAGATTTTGATATGGATGTAAATGAACTTCTAGTACTACTCTAAACACCATCACTTTAGAGTTTTTATTTGCACAAATGATGTCTACTTTTATATTTTCTTATAGACTAGAAGTCAATTTGGCACACCCGTTCTTTCTCTTTGTACACCCACGTCTTTATGACTCAGCCACTAGGTTCATTGATTCGACTTGGTCCAACCATGTATGTCACTTGCGCAAGTCCCTCTATGGTCTCAAGCAAGCTCCTTGTGCATGATTCACCAGCTTTGATACCATGTGAAGAGATACCTAGAAGACTTTGGAGAGAATAAGGCTTGAGATAATTGACTCGGTTGATTTGATTGATATGTTACAATATATAGGAATGCAAGAAACCTAATTTAGGTAGGTGAATTAATACAATCCAATTTACTAGGATACAATACTTGTACTATAAGAAAGTCTAACTAATTCTAGAAGGATCTGGTGCTGGTTGGGCTATGGGCCGTGTCTCTAACAGAATGAATCAACAAGAGAATCAAGAAAAATAAAAGTGTGCAAAAGGAGAAAAAAAGTGTGCAGATGTCATTTCCCTAAGTTATGGAAAGACATACAAGTTCCTTGAAACAAAGTGAAAGGTTTGCAAAATAGAAAGATGATACATATTGTAAACACGAAAATCCTGTGAAATTTCGATGTCTACACATATACAGAACCAACCGTAGGAAATACAAGTTGAAAAAACAAGCAAAATACACACAGGGACTGCCAAGTCAATCTCATGGACAGCGAACACACTGTCTCTACATTTCAAGTGCCGATTTTATTTTTATGAGCTTCCGCAACACATCTTTGATATCCATTCTTTCTTCTGGCACTTCTTCGGAACATCTCAAGCCGATGTCCATGATTGATAAAATGATACGTTTTGTGGCATTCATCTCTCCTCCCTCTTCTGTGCTCAATAAACCAATACACACTACTCCTAGAATACCGTCAGGGAGCGACGCATTTATCCATTTCCTCAGGGTCAGTTCTTCCGTAAACATTCCATCTGTTGGCCTCTTTCTTGCAATTATTTCAAACAACATGATTCCATAGCTATACACATCACCTCTTGTTGACACTTTTCCTACTGAACCATACTCTGCCAAAACACGTTCATAGTAAAGCTATTATGACATGTACGTATGCGAATACGCAAAAAACACAAAAGTATTGTGGAAATCTATATACGCAAAAAAACATCTAGCACGGTTGTAATTAACCAACAATTGATCGTTTTCCCGGCTTCCAGTAATAAACAAAAGTAAATAGATTTACCTGGTGCAACATAACCAAGTGTACCAAGAGTTCTGGTTTGCGTTGCATCCTTGTTTCCTGCCAAAATTTTAGCAAGACCAAAGTCCCCCACATGTGCAACCATGTCTTCGTCAAGAAGGATGTTGCTAGGCTTCAAATCACAGTGCACTACAGGCTCTAATTGGCCTTGATGGAGATATTCCAAAGCTGATGCAACATCGACCAACACGCTCACTCTTTGAAAAAGATTTAGACAATAATTGCGAGAGTACAACCACTCCTCGAGGCTACCATTCGACATGTATTGCAGCACCAAAGCTCTTACCTCTGGACTCGAGCACGTAGTTATCACCTTGACAAGATTTCTATGTCGTATTGCTCGCCATACTTTGCATTCTGCAATGAAACTTTTCGAGGCACCTTCCATTTGCATATTTAGAATTTTGACAGCAACGGTTGTCCCATCGGAAAGACTTCCCTTGTACACAGAGCCAAAACTTCCGGCTCCCAGAAAGTTGCTTTCAGAGAAATCATTTGTAGCACAACGGAGTTCATGATATGATATCATTCTATGCCCTGGAGCCATTGACAATTCTTCTGAACTTGGAACACTTGCACTTGTTTTTCTAGACTTTCTCCACATAAAAATGGCGGCTATCAGAATCAAAGTTGATATCACAGCCGGAATAGCATATCTGAGGAAATAATGCGCGGTCTTTGAATTTCGAGTGCTAAGATTCTTGCAAGGTTGGACTCCAAAACCTGGTCTCCCACAGAGTGCTTTATTCCCCAAAAATGATTGGGCGGTGAAGTTAACAAAAGGTCCAGCTGATGGAATCTCTCCAGAGAGTTGATTAAAAGAGAGATTCAAATACTTGAGAAATTTGAGTATTTCTAGAGACTTTGGTATTGGCCCAGACAGATTATTGCATGACAGGTCTAAAATTTCCAACCCTTTCCCAAAAGTATGTGGAATAGATCCGATGAACAAGTTGTTGGACAAATTTAGAGAGTTTATGCTTTGAAAGGATCCCATGATGCTCGGAATGTCTCCAGAAATTCGGTTCCAAGACAAATCTATCATCTCAAGGACATTTGACATTCTCAGGTCAGGAGGTAAGTATCCACTTAAGGAATTGAATGACAAATCTAGGAACAGGAGGTCTTCAATGTTCCATAAATTGACTGGTATTGATGAGTTCAGTTTGTTGGAATTTAGGAAAACTTTTTGAAGGTGTCTGAGGTTTCCTATGCAACTTGGGATCAATCCACCAATAGTATTGCTTGCCAGTAATAGCTCAGCCAGGTTCCCGATACGACATAACTCCTCCGGAATGAAACCTTCAATGCTGTTGTTATCGAGATACAAGACTTGCAGATTCTCGAATCTTCCAATCGATGGAGGTATTTCTCCACTGATATTGTTGCCGGTCAAGGCAAGAATGGTCAAATTTTTCAACAAGGAGCTCAATGTCTTGGGTATATGACCCTTGATTTGGCACAGCTGTGCATACAACTTTCGAAGGGAAGAGGAAGAAGAAAAGTTTCCAGAGTGATCCGGGATGATGCCGTTGAGGGGATTTTCACTCACAACTAATGTTTCCAACGAGCTGCTACTGAACAAGGAAGAAAGGAACCTAAGCTCAACAACTCCAGGTTCTCCTGTTAACTTATTTGCTCCCAAAACAAGAGAGTTAAGGTGTTTTAAGTTACCAAGATCCATGGGAACTGGTCCATGGAGTAAGTTGTAGCTACAATCAAGCATGGTAAGCTTACTAAAATTTGAAAAGTAGGACGGGATATTTCCAGTGATTTGATTGGTTGAAAGCCCGAGGGTTTCAAGGTTAGGACCCCAAATCCCTCCAGTATATGAAGGGAAACTTCCGGTAAGGGCATTATCTCTTCCGGCGATATCTGTTATGGTGGAGATATTGAAAATTTCTGGGGGTAAAACTCCGCTCAGCCCATTACCGGCGAAAAAAACAGAGACTAAACTAGGAAGACGCCCTACGCCACTAGGAATACTTCCCTTGATGTTATTCAATTCCATACTGAAGTACTTCAAGTTGGACATGTTACTTATGGTTTGAGGAATCTTACCGGTTAGGTTATTACCACCAAGGTACAAGGTTTCAAGATTTTGCAGTCCCCCAATTTCTTCTGGAATACTTCCAGTTAACCTATTGTACGATAGAGATAACAACACAAGACTTTTGCACTTGTCTATTTTACAAGGGAACGGGCCACTGAAGCTGTTGCGAGAAAGAGAAATTTCTCGGATATTAGGCCAGTAGTGGCAAAGATCCCCGGGAAGATTTCCGAAAATGTTGTCATTTGATCGTAGATAAATAAAAACAAGAGAAGATAGGTTGAGGAGAGTAGAGGGGAATGAACCTGTGAGGCTGTTTTGGTCCAAGAACAATTCATGTAATGTTGAAATGTTACCCAAAGATGTCGGAATTCCACCCGAAAGATTGTTTGCAGTGAGATACAGTCGCTGAAGCATGGGTAAAGAACCCAGCTCTTTGGGCACGAGACCGCTTAACATGTTTCTCCTAAGGTTTATGACCTTGAGCTTCTGGCAGTGATGTAGGGCTGGAGGGACGCTTCCTTGCAGCTGGTTGTCTTGAAGTGCAAGTATCCTCAAGCGATGTAAACGACCGATTTCATGGGGCACGAATCCAAATAAGCTGTTGTTCTGGAGACGAAGCGAGACGAGGAAAGAGAGGTTACCCACGTGAGGAGAAATCATGCCATGAAGGTCCATATAGGAAAGGTCCAAGGCCGTGACTCTTTGCCTGCGCTTACTGCAAGAGACCCCGATCCAATCGCAAAAGCTTGTTCTAATGGTCCAATTACCGGCCAGGACACCATTGGCAGGGTAAGTGAGTTGAGATTTGATTGCCAGAAGAGCATGTTGATCGGTATCGTTAGAAAACGATGCGGAAGACGGAAGAAAACACGAGTAGTCGATCAGCAACACAAGTCCGATGAGGAAAAGACTTTGTGAGTTTTCCATGGTGCAATGCAAACAAGGTAAATGATTAAGTTTGTGAGCTTTGTATCATCTGCAGCCATAATTTCTCTGAATATTGTAACACTAAACAGCCACTTTTTTTCTGGTAAGTATTTGACATTTCTGTCCTCCTGCATTTGCATCACCGCCCCACCACCCATTCACCATCAAGTTTTCAATCAGTATTGTTCGTTTTTTCGGGTCAACGATAACGGACGGAAAATTCCAAGTATTTCAAATGTGGCTATTTGAATATTCCAAGTATCCATCACTGGCATTCTTACAATAACGTGTTTGGGTTTTTCTTCACAGTTAACAAGCATGCATGATGCCACTTATTACCCCAATCTAGTAGTATACCCCTTCACTTATAAATAAGAGGTCTTAGATTCGATTCTCGCCAAATAAGAGGTCTTAGATTCGATTCTCACCAAAGGTAAGTTGGAACCACATCATTGTTAACCCATTGTGAGGCTAAGTCCACCCCTTCCCCATGTAAATAATATCGTTTGTTCAAAAACAAAAAACCTCTATTCGATTTTTTTAACCCAAAGCCCGGAAAAAGCCGATGAGAGATGTTGCTTGACCAGAGCTTATGCATATTTTTCTCTGCTGATTTTCAATATTTTTCTCTATTGTATAGAGTTTGGCTTTTGAACAAGAGATAGGATCGTTGCCGGATCCTCTCTATGAGGATCCCAGAAATCCTTTAATCCTGTCATTTCATCATACATCGTGCGATCAGAAATCATTTTAAATTATATTATTTAAAATTAAACACAAACAGTACCTAATGAAAATTGACTGCACAATGTACAATGATCAGACAAGAGATCCTTTAATCCCATCTCTTTGAACAACTCCTTAACCAGTTGCCATGTCAAGGCTTTTGCATAAAATATAAAATGAAATATGTCATGTTAAACCACGTAACAGCATAAAGGCCGTGCATTTTAATCTTCCAATATAGCAAGCGCCCGCCGTGAGCCACGAATGAAGAATCAATTAAGCCAAGGCTTGAGCCATCAGAGAACGATGAGAGCTGCAGATAAAGCTCGCAAAAAATGCGGTAAAGTAGGTAACTAATCTCGCTTCAGACCTAAATATTCTCCCTCAGAAAGGTAAAAAATATTAGTTTTGAAAAACTGAAGTCCAAAAAATCCACCATTAGTACCTGCCCCGCTGCATTCAGAGCCTTCATGGCCTCATGCAGACTGGAATATTTCCTTCCCGCAACAGCACCAAGAATGGCAGCACCCAAGAGCACAGGTTCACTTTCTCGTGGGAGAATTGTTGGGCAACCTGAATATATCACAGACAAGGGGTCTAAGGGTTATATAAATGCTTAAACGAAGACTTTGACTCGTGTACTCTAAAGCATAACTCATTATCCTTAAGTTTTCTTTGCCCCCAATCCACTCCCACAGTAGATCCAATATTTTAGAAAGAATCTTCATCATAACAGTTCAGTCGTTGAACAGATATATTACTAATTTCAGAAACCAATTGCAACAAAACAATACAGGTTCTGCAATCAACTTCAATAAAAGAGAAGCACAATCAGATCAATCTAAAATTACATTAATAGTTCATTTTGAAGAAGATAATTCTTTTTTTTTTATTCTATAAAAGGCCAAAACAAGACAGATTAATTAACAAAGATTAGACAGATGAAAACACAAAGGAGCTGGGGCTATATGATGTTTATGTTAGAGAGAGAGAGAGAGAGAGAGAGACCTATTATATCAGCATGTTCTTGAATTAATAGTGCGTTCTTAGCAAGGCCTCCACATGATAGTATCGTGTCAATCTGCAAAGAATGAAACAGATACTCAAAAAAAGTTGCAGTTTTTAGGTTATGGCCAATTTCACTTCAAACTGGCTAATGATATGCTAATACTACTATCCTAAATTGGTAGTCTCTCCTCCCATGACACTATGAGAGGTTCTGTCATTTCTCTTTCTCTACAAAGTTTTGCACAGTTCTGTTCTGTTCTGTTCTGTTCCGTCTTCTTTTTTTCCTTCTTTTTTGGTAATAAATGGCTGACAGAAGCCCAAAAAACCCAAAAGCTAATCAGAACACATGTTTTGTTCTCAATGTATAACTCTTGCAATACCAAGTCCTTCGAATGAGAACTTCTCAGCTAGAGACCAAACTGTAACAATGATAGTTCTCAAAAGTGGAGGACAGCAGGTCCAGTATCCACGTTTAGTCTGATTTCTAAATAGGATGGCAAAAACTATGTTATATATTCTCTCCTAGTTGTATTTTTACATTTAGATAACCAAAGAACAAAAAAACATAGAAGAAAACATTTCCTAAACAGATACTTCCTCCAAAGAAACACGAAACACAGCTTCTACAAATTGGTTTTTGCACAATTGATGCCACCTACTATATCCAATAAACCTACAGATTACTCATAGTCATAGGAATGTGATCCGGTCTTCAAGCACATTTCATGCACCCATTATTTTTAAATATATTCTTATAACATTACCTTGTATACCATGACCTACAAGTACCATAAGTACTTTTCCCCTTGATACTATGACCTACAAATATTACACATCATATTTAAAAAGTTCAAAATCAAAACATATGGAATCATATGCATATGGCTTCGTTGTAGAATTAATTAGTATCTTAAATAACAAGGAGGAAACAAATAGTACTGTGGCTTCAAGACTTATCTAGAGTTACATTAGTACTTCTGAATGAAGGTAAAGCACAAGAAAGAAATTAAAGAATATTGTATGTTTCATAAGGTGGGCTGTGATTTTGAAAATGTCTGTTTACAACTGATGCATACAGAATAAGAGAACTGCGAAGTATGCATTCTTACTTTGTGACCATTGGCATTGCAGTGCTCAACAATATGACGTGTGCCATATGAATGATTTGTACTGTGGCAAGATACTGAAGAGCCAACTGATTCTGACTTGTATCAAGTGTTAGGCCGCAGACCATACCTTTCGCTTTTGGGCCTGCATTTGGCGACCTAGGCAATCACAAATTCAGTTGTTTAACGGAAGAGAAGGGTGGCACTATGACAGACGAAATTTAGCTTTCAATGTATAAGAATATACCCATTCCCATGAAAATCTGGAACAACATGCATATCTTCAGTCAAAGAAGCAAGGAATGGACGCTATAAATCATGCATCATTGTGCTCAATAACTTGTTCAGAAGTTCAAACAAAGAAATGCCTAGAGAGAGACACACAGATCAACTTAAGTTGTCCGCGAACGGCATTCAAGAGTTAACCCATTTGTCCTAGTACAGTAATTAGCATAAAAATAAGTTGATCAATGACTCTCACGCTGGGAAGCAGCACGATTCACCAAGATGGCTTTCAATTATGTGATCCAATAATGCACCAGTACCACTCTGCCCACCTTCCGTAAGCCAATATTCGGGCACCATGGCTGAAAATTTTAAAGAGGAAATAGAGTAGGTAAAGTAAAAATACCATGAAATCATCCCAATCAAAAAACCCTTCAAAACATCCCAAAATCCCAAATTCTCAAATCCGTTCAAAGAAACTTACCATGAAATCATAGCGACTTCACAAATCCTCTTCATATCTGCACCAAAAATAACGAAAAAGAAGTGCAATCAGCCCTAGAGACAAAAGATCAGTAGAAACAAACCAAGAAAATCAAGTATCGGAGAAATATTAACCATCAGCATTTCTCCTTTTTTAAATTTTCACCCAAAAAATTGAACCAGAAACGAAAGAGCACCCAAATCTAAAAATTTGCCAAAGAAAAAAAAAATTAACAACAAAAACATATTATACACCTGACCCAGAAAGGGCTTGCAATATCGCCCAATAAAACCCTAAAATTGGAAGATGAATATTTCCTGCAACAAAATAACGAAATGAAGTAGAAGAGTGAAAACGAAAGGAAAAATGTAGAAGCTGTAGTGGAAGCAGAGCTTTGGAGCGATCTGATTTTTTGGATGACAGAAAGCGAAATGAAGTAGAAGAGTCGAGGAGAGGAGGAAAATGATAGACCAGAAGATGCGATGACAGACGCGTGGCCAGTAAGGGTAAATCCGCCACTTGTGTAATACACTGAAAAATTTAAGGGTATGAGTTTGATATTCATAATTATGAATACGTGGAGAAAATCGAAAATAAATCGATTTATGATTATAAAAAATTTAATTGAGAAATTTTAAAATTTTATGACCGGAAAATTATTATAATTTACGTCATAAAATATATCGATAAGTGAAAAAGATGAAAATGATCCTAGTTGGTTTTACTTAATTATATGAGGACGTATTTTATACTAATACATACTAAATTATTTCTTGTTACATGTGGCCAGAGCTCGTTCCTACAAGTACGTAGGTGAAAATCGTTCGTGAAACGGAGCTATAACGAATGAATTATTAACGTTTACAATTAGGGACATTTTTGTAAATTTAGCCTTATCTAGAAGGCTCTAGCAATTTTGGTGCAGGGAGGGAGTGCCACGTGTGTGGCTAGATGTTGTGTTAAGGAGAGATCGACGGCTGTGATGAAAAGAATAGGAGAGAAAAGAGGGATTGAGAGGCTGCCAAATGGGAAAAGGAAGAAAAGGAAGAAAAGAGAGAAGAGAAGAGGGGAACCCGAACCCCTCTTTTTCGACCCGATTACATTTCGATCCGACCCGGCTATATTTTTCGATTTCGGCTACCGTTGACAATGGGAGTGGTGCCAAAATGATACTTACCTCGAACCTAGTCATTCTCTCTACCAGCTTCACCCAAAAATATAGGAAAATTGGCCTTGAATGCACAGTGGGTGCAGGGGTTATTGCCGTCGATCCTCCCATTTTTGAAACAAATTCCTTCAATCACCACCATATATAGCATTCTCTTGAGCCTAGGAACAAAGCCCAAACAAGTTTGGGGGCAGCGGAGCTGTTTTGGAATCGAATCAAGAACACCCAAATCAAGGGTTTCTAGTGGATCAAGGGCGATTTCAGGTGTTTCCCGGCTGAATTGTACTTCGGCCCAAGTATGAAAGTTGTTCCACACATTGAACTCTACTTGCCTATAAAATTTGGTAATTTTTAAAGTTAGTCGGAAAATTGGGTTTCCGTTCGCCGGAAACTGCCACCAACGAAGGCGCGTGCGGGACGCATGGCCAGTGGGCCGATATTGCCTTTTTAGACCATCTCTAATGGTTGGGCTAAAAGTCAAATATTTTAGCCCGGAAAATTTAGTTTTTAGCCTAGAAACAGCTTTTCTGCTCCAACCGTTCTAGCCTAAAATTTTAGCCCGGAATTATTAAAAATGAACTTAGGCTATTTTTTTGTTAAATTAAATTAAAAAAAAAATAAATATGTAGACTATCGTAAATTAATTTTATGAACATTTTAATCTAAAAAAATTTAAATTCCAATAAATATTGAAAATTTTAAATTCTGATTTCTGGGCTAAATTTCGGGGGGAATCTGGCCTTGGTTTAGCATTTAGCATTTAGCCCAAATTTTCCCCTTGGGTTGGAGTGGGTTTGGGGGGTAATTTGGCTTTTAGCCCACCATTGGAGTTGGTCTTACACAGAATTCGATATTTTAAATCCGTAATTAGTATCCATTCAATGTGATTCGATTGTTAAAGTTCAATATTGAATATTTCAGCTACTTGAATATTTTCAAAAATGGCCTAGAAATGAAATTGTGAACTACGAAATGCTTGATCCCGTTCAAGGATACGTAGGCAGTCTAACGAGAGTTAGATGCAGCCTTAAAATAACTGAGATTAATCTTTATCGAAAATTAGAAAGAAGAAAAGGGATTGGGGTTTAGTTTAAAGATTAACCCTATGTTTTTGGTAAATAAATTTAGCTATAGATTTTGTGAGAAATTCAGAATTTATTAAATAAATTGTGATTAATGGTAGTAAGAAAACAAGAGTTTATTTTTGGCCTACCACTAAATGTAAATTCCAAAATTAGTTTCCGAAAGTAAAAAAAAAAATTCGGGTCGGGGCGTTACAACTTCGCTGTTCAAAAATGGCAAAAATAGGACGCCAAAGAGCAATTGGAGGGCATTTGAGCCACTTTACTGTTAATGAAGAGTAACATTGTGTTTGGATTTTAGTATATAGATAATATCGTAATGATATGACAATTGATTTTGTCAAAGATTAGAGGAGATGATGTCCTAAATTAAGGTTAATAGTCAAGATTGGTCATTATTTGGTCAATTGGGCTTACTTCCTTTTCTTGGTTAATTGAGCTTTAATTTATTTGGACGAGAGGATGTCTCCAATTGTAGATCTAGTACTATCACCAGAGACAATTATTCGTGATGCCACTATAGTTGTATGAAATAAAGGATAATGTTAGGGAGATGAACTTTTTAAAATCAAATTGCATACAAAATGATATGTCCCCAATAAGAAATAAACACGTTAATCGACACTCAATTAATAATCCAATGATCTACAACGACATCATTTGGTTTGCAAATTTGGTTTAAAAAATTTGGTTGACACTTGATTAATAATCTAATGATCTACAAACACATAATTTGATTTACAAATTTAGTTAAAAAATTTGGTCTCCGTAACATTACTCCAAAATAAATAACAATTCATCAAAGTAAATAATACATTGAAATGTGAAAAACATTTACAAAATGAGATTATCACGGTGGATTCTCGGGTGTAGGTAACTCTTCCTTCGTCATGAGTGAGGACATTTGTCAAGCACTCAGTGGGGCTACGTCATTTGCATTCATATTGGCAAATTTCAAGGAAATATGTCGAGACCTATATGCAGAGTGTTGTCGACATATCATGTGAAATGTCCTCGAGATATCCTTAAAAGGTATTTCATCAGACATTTGATGGACACAAAAATGTCTCGTATCAGACATTCACAAGGTCCCTGAACCACTCGAGTTTTTATGTGGATTTGTGCTGTCTCCATGAACACGACACGTCAACTGTACAAAATCAGTTTTCTATTTTGTACAAGTGATAGATATTAAGAACGAGAGAATTAGACTAAAATTTATAATACAAGGATGGATGATCTTAACTAGCCGAATTACAAATCTTAACGAGAGTATAATACAATGAATATGGTTCACCAAAAACAAAAAAAAAAATACAACGAACATGGTTCACCAAAAACAGAAAAAAATACAATGAATATGTTGGGTCGAGCCTATCAAAAATCAAGCGACGTGATCACGAAATGAGTTCGCTACAGCTCGATCGCAAAAAGAGCCCAAAGAACGGCCCTTTTGTAATCAACCGAACTCTGGATGGCCCATTTTTTCCTCGTCAGAAGAGTCAAACTTGAGCGCCAATCATAAAGTTACACAAGTAGCATGCCTGCGCAAACCGACCTCCACGTGTTACGCTGCATGCAAAGCCACCAACGGCTGCATGCAGCAGCACCACCTGTAACCACCATCTTACTTACAATAATACCCTCATCGTCCACCGCTATTCACTCCATCTCAGGGGTACAAAAGTAACTTTAAAAATTGAATTTCCAAATAAATAGCATAAGTAACTGATGGATTCATAGAACAAGAGAGTAAACCACCGGAGGAGAATATGGCTGTAGTTGTACCTCCGACTCTAACCTGCGCGATGGGCGTTGTTGCAGTCTTAACCTGCGCACTCAGCACTCTCTCTTTAGCTCTCCATGACACCTCACAAGACCTAATCATACACCAAGTCACAGACAATCACCACTTTCTGCCGGGGACCGAGAGAAACTTCCAGATGTTCATCAAGCAATACGGGAAGAAGTATTCTACCCGAAAGGAGTACATGCACCGCCTTGGGATTTTCGCCAAGAACATGATCAGGGCAGCCGAGCACCAAGTCCTCGATCCGACGGCTGTCCACGGAGTCACGCCCTTTTCCGACCTTTCTGAAGAAGAGTTCGAGCGGATGTACACCGGTATGATAGGTGTACCCCAAAACGGCGCTGTTTCTAATAGTGCTCCACCGGTTATGGACGTTGGTGATTTGCCTGAGAATTTTGATTGGAGAGACAAAGGAGCTGTTACCGAGGTCAAGACGCAGGTAATTAACTATTCACTATGTTAGTTTGTTTTTTTTTTTTTTTTTTTTTTTAAAGTTGATTTTTCCTTTATTCAATCAAGTGAACTTGTGGTTAATATTTTGTTTACGGACAGGGGTAACGCTTAGAAACCATCTATTTGTATTTTATTTTGTAAATCATATATTGTGGTGATTGATGATTGAATGTGTTGATTAATGTTCTTATTTTTTTTATTAAGGACATCATATGGTTTGCAAATTTGGTCGAAAAGTTGGTTTACCTCGCATTAACTCCTGCAAATATTATTTCGAGGGGGGGGGGTTTTCTAGTACAAGAGCTAGGTGCATGAATAAATGGTCTTAATTATTTGAACTATAAGTCTCTTGCAATTTTGGTTTGGTAATTTAAATGTTACTATACCATATGCATTAGATTCCGAATAATGATGGCAAAACTGTAAAAAGAAAATATACAGTTTGTAGTTTTGTTTCACGACTTTGATTGATACAATATCCTTCAATTTGATAGGGTGGTTGCGGGTCATGCTGGGCCTTTAGCACTACAGGATCAATTGAAGGAGCTCACTATATTGCAACAGGGAAGCTTCTTAATCTCAGTGAACAACAGCTTGTGGACTGCGATAGCACAGTAATAAACTCGTTAATTAGTCAACCTATATTGATCCTTAATTGACAATTATTTTCACTAATTTGATTAAAATGTTATGCTTGATGTGTGTTATCTCATATTTTTTTAATCTACTTTTGTTTGAAGTGCGATCCAAAAGAGAAGGATGCATGCGACAGTGGTTGCGGCGGTGGCCTTATGACAAATGCCTACAAGTATCTAATTGAAGCAGGAGGGTTGGAGGAGGAGAATGCATACCCTTACACTGGGAAACGGGGTGAATGTAAATTCGACCAGGACAAGGTTGCAGTAAGAGTTGCCAATTTTACCACTATCCCAATTGATGAGGACCAAATTGCAGCGAATTTAGTCCACCATGGTCCTCTTGCTAGTAAGTACATAGTAATTGATCATATATATATACATATATATATATATAGGTATATATATATACATATATTTTATATGCACACAAATAAACACTGCTATCTATAATATTTTGTGCTCATTAAATGGAAACTCTTACTGCAACCATGTGTATAGTTGGTGTTTCCCATTAACTAGTAACATGTTGGTCTGAGGTGATACATATGTATTCAAACGTGATGTTAATGTAACTTGTTTCGTATATGCAGTCGGGTTGAATGCTATGTTCATGCAAACTTACATTGGCGGTGTTTCGTGCCCCCTTATATGTTTCAAGAAATGGGTGAACCATGGTGTCTTACTTGTGGGGTATGGTGCCAAGGGCTACTCCATTCTCAGGCTTCGCAACAAGCCATATTGGATAATCAAGAACTCATGGGGGGAGCGATGGGGAGAACAAGGTTATTACCGTCTGTGCCGAGGCCATGCCATGTGCGGCATGAACTCAATGGTGTCTGCGGTTGTGACTAGTACGCGAACATCGTAGCCGCAAGGCTGAACTTCCCACCTCCTGTTCCATATGCTCATGTTTAAGTTTCCTGAATTTTTAACGAACTTATGTGGGTGAATCTCTCCAGCATTTTCGTTGGCGAGCTAGTTACGTTTTTTCATTTAGTTTCAATATGATATTTAATAATAAATATAATAGCAAAGCGATACGCATTGGATCTGAAAGAACTCAATCTTCTCTATATTCTTGAGGAGTCGAACTGAATGCTGTTTGGATTGCATTGTACCGCTTAAATGTGTGAAGGCTATACCGTAAGCATTTATGATGAAGTTGATTTTGATAGGGAGAGTCCAGTTGGGTTTGTGGCGATGGGGGGAAAGTTGATCCTGCTTTTCCCAGATTTGTCGTTGAGACTTGAAAATTGAAACAAAACGGGTTCATAGGTGACTTTGTTTTTTAGTTCGTATGAACCATAGTTTTCTGAAAATTTGATATTAGCCCTTGAAACTATATTTTCCTTTACTAAAACCCATCTCTTTTTGTTTTTTTTGAATAAAACCCATTGACTAGCCTCCAACTAAACAAATTCTTTAATTAAGTTTGACTTTTTAAATTGTGTATTTTTTGAATGCCTAAACTACCCCTATTAATACTTGGATGGGGTTTTTGGATCAGTTACTTGTTTTATCCATTTAATTAATTTTATATATTTTACAAAATAATTCATGCCATTCATTGTATATTCAATGTATTAACTTTCAAATTGTTACTTTCAAATTGTTATAACGTGCCAATTGAAAAATAATAATACTAATTTCATAATTTTGTGCATTAAATATATAAGTTAATTTACCTACCAACAAAAGAATAAACCTAAAATAGCTTCGGCTAATACTCCAATCCCTAATACACAAAACAAAAGCGATATGTTCTGTGCAATTTTTACCTACAAAATAGTCTAATTTACCTATTCCATCAAACCAAAATTTAAAGGGTCTAATTTACTTCCAAAATGGTCTAATTTACCTACTTGATTTATGTGCATTAGATTAAAAGTTTATTTAATTGCCTACAATTACAAACCCACAACATTCGAACATAATCTAATATCACTAATTTTTTTTTTGGAATAGGTAAATTAATTTAAATGTAGGTAAATTAGTATAATATTTTATAAGTAGGTAAATTAGTATAATATTTGTATGTAGGTAATTACATGATTCAAAATGCAGGTAAATTAGTATAATATTTTATAAGTAGGTAAATTAATTTGTATGTAGGTAATTACATGATTCAAACAATATTATTTTTTCCGTACAAAATATGTCTTTTCTTTTTTAATTTGGTAAATTAATTTATACATGTTGCTAATATTTATGATACAAGAAAGGTAAAATATCCATATTGATTTAATTGCTCATCATAATTAGGATGAGTAATAACATTTATTGACCAAATTAGGATTTTGTGGCATAAGTTGTAAATGTATTGTAATAGTTGGTCATATATTTGTCTACATGGTAGACTATTTGAAATTTGGGTTTTATTTGAATGTTTAAATTTAGGTGAGTTTTTATTTAAAAAATAGGAGTTTCAAGGGCCTATATCTAAAGAACCCTTTAGTTTTAGCTTTTCAGTTTCTACTATTTTCTTTTCGAGCACGAAATGGAGGGAATGTTTAGAAACCGGTTCACCAACCCGGATTACCCGGTTTGCATCACATGAGTCGGATCATAGTCCATCAATTATTTTTATTTTATTATAGCAATGAATATCTGTTTCATTCTCTCTTTCTCGATATCGCTTAATAGGAAGAAAAAAAAAAGGAGAAACTTTTTGCACCATGGTAATTTTGAATTCGACTCGTTGCATTATCAATACAATTAGTAAGACGGATATGTGTTTTAAACGTTTTGTGTGTTGATCAAACATGTAATTGACACCAACCAACTTAAGGCCTTGTTTGATAGTTCGGACTATACTCACTATTTCAGTCAGATATGATAAATAGTCGTCGGATGGTATTGACTAAATTAGTTGGACGTTTGGTGTTGTATTGGATTAATTTTTACATCGGATTATAATAATTTTTTAAAAGTATTTCACAAAATAATTGTTGTTAAAATGAAAAAAAAAATGAGAAAAATTAAGAAAAACAGAGAAAAAATGAATTAAACATCATTACAGAAAAATTTTAAAATAAAAAATAAAAAAGGGATTAAATAGCACCATCTTCCCCACGGAGGAATATGTTCTTTGAAACCCAGGCAACCAGGGACGAAGCCAGAGAATAATGTGAATGGAGGCATCCTCAAACAACAAAGTCATAATTAAAAAGCTCAAGAATTTACTAAACACAATACTTATATATTAATCCATAAAGTTTTTCATACAACAGTCCCTTACAATATCCCTCGACGCGTTTTCATGTTCTGAAAGCGTTGCATGACAACATCATTACCAATACCATCAAATATCTCTCTCTATAAAAATAACCATGTTGTCATTCATCCATTGATCTCCCATCCGATTTCTCAATCGATTCTTCAGAATTTTCATGGCCGAAAATGCTCTTTCAACGGTTGCAGTAGCAACTGGAAGAGTTAGTGCTAATGTCACAAGCAAGTAAACCAGTGAATACACCTTGTGTTTCTTGCATTGAACCATTGTTTTTGCAAGATCTCCAATCTCTTTTAAACCTAAAAACTCAATACTAGACCGCATATCCAAAATGTAAGTCTCAAGTTGAATATTAAGTATCACTAGCTCATTCATAGAGAAGTCTTTAGGATAAAACTGGGCAAGACGCAATAGCTTTTGGCTATCAAAAGCATAGAAGGAGTCGGCTGGACATAAACATGCCAAACAAAGAAGTAACTCAGTGTTGGTCTCATTAAAACGATTATTTAGTTCTTGAAGCTGCAAATCCAAAACAACATAAAATATCCCAACACAATAATGATGCATATTTGTGACTGTTTGTGCTTTTCGTTGCCCTCGCCTTCGAGAAAGAAACATATCATCCATATTAGGCACATCAATATCATGTTTAAGACAAAATTCTAAGACTTCATTAAGTAAAGAATCCCAACCACTTTTCCTCATTATCTCCAACCTTTGCTTACAAACTCTATTAGGCACATCAGAAAAACTTCAGTGGGGGCATCCGCCCCCTAGGCCCATGGTAGCTCCGCCCTTGCAGGCAACCATTACACCAACAACAAAAAAAAACCAGGCGTTACACCAACAGAAAAGAAAACCCAGCCAGCTTTCGATCTCGTTGCCACCTTCAATTTCTTTCAAATTCAGAAACCAATTAAAACCTCCAAATTTGCAGAAGCAACCTCCAAATTACAGAATCGATGGTCACTCGAGCACCCAGCAAAATGCAATTCCGTGCTTTATAGGGAAATCACTGCTGCTCTATTTCTCACAGCTTCTAATCCATTGAAACTAAAAACCCAGATGAGATTTCTCCCATTCTAGTTTGATCTGCCACTATAGGTGTATGAACAAGAATGGCGTGACGTGGTTTCGATTCGGTACCTCTGGTTTTGTGTTTGTATCTGCTTGATGTTGATTGGCAGTGGGGAGGGAGAAAACGAGCGGTAAGTAGCCGGGTGTAGGGTGTATTAAATTAGCAGAGGCAGACTAATTATCTGGTGGCTGTTTAATCCAAACGGACATCAAATATCGTACTTCATATCATTAGTACTATCCGATGCCTTATACGGTGGGTCAAACAAGGCCTAAATGTAAACGGGTAAATCCGACAATGACCCAATTATTCGGGCTCCATTTGGTTGGTTAAGCGTGTGGTTTGACAGAAGTGCCCACGTTCTTAGCTCAATATTACAGGTTGCCCATCCATATTGTTTTTTTTTTTTTTGGACAAAGGATAAACTTCATTACCAACTAGAGAAGTACAACAAAGGTCCAAAACCATATGAACACAACAAAAGAAAAAATGCCACAACACATAGAAAACAAAGGCCCAAGCCCAACCTTGGAGCCCAGGACAAACAACCAAATCACACAGAACCCTACACAACTAGGCTCCCTGTTGCAAACGATATCGTCGCCGACAGAGAACCACATCATAATCGGCCACCCGCCACGATTACCTGAGATCAAACCATCAAGAAACCCAAAAGTGGTGAGGACAGAGGTCACATCATCATCCCAAGACCAGCACCAGAATAGCTGCCAAGAGAACAAAGAAGCACACAGGTAGAAATAACCCATGAGCAACATCGCCGACAAGGGCGAGCAACAACGGGAGTGACCAGCAAGGGCCATCTATATTGTTTTTCATTCGCCTCCACTGCCCGCTGCTCGACTTACTCCCAGTTCGTCCGTCATCTCTCGCCATCCACCGCCACAGTGAGTGCCCATATTCTTCCTTTTTTTTTTCCTCTCCTGGTATTGTTAATTGCAAAGTAAAAAGCTTGTTCCTTTTGATTGGTTTCATGGCAGGTTTTGCACAGCTCGGAGCTGTTGATACAAAAAGGATTCCACCTCAGATAAGCTCAGGTGAATCGAAAAAACCCATCTTTCTCCATTGATAATTCTGGTTTATGAATCTTAATCACCTTTTAAACTCTTTAAATTTGTTCAAGAGATGTTAAATAGCTGGAAAAAATTCCCAAAAATCCCAAACCGAACCGAAAAATTCCCGAAACCAAACCTAAAAAATCCCAAACCGAAATTTCGGTACGGGAATCGGTCTCAAGTTTTTGGGATTTTGGTAATCCCAAACCGAACCAAAAAATATATATATATTATTTAATTTTTAAATATATATTTAGAATTTTAATAGCCGTTGGATTATGTTGAGATTTAATCTCAACTATTGCATATAAATCAAAGTTATCAAACCCAGTGTCTGACTTTCTCTCTCTCGATCTCTCGACATTCACCTCACCTCAGACTCAAACCTCACCTCACCTCACCTCAGTATCTTCTGAACAGAACCTTACCACTCTTGTCGTTGATTTGTCTCTCCTCCCACATCTGTCGCCTGAATCCTGAATCTACCCACACCAGTCCTCATTCCTCTCAATCCTCACTCCTCACCTGAATCGCGCATTCACCCATTGTCCATACCACCCGAATTCAGCTCCTAAATCGAGCTCTCGGTCTCAGTATGCACTCCTCCTCATTGCAAAAGTTAAGAAATTCCTGCAATAAACTCAACCAAAGTTCATACAAATTGTTTGATTCCAAATTCGATTAGGGATTTTGAATTTGGGTTTCTAAATTAGGAATTTCTGAAATTAGGGTTTCTGAATTAGGGCTTTTGGAATTAGGGATTTTGAATCGACATAGAGGTTATAGAGGGAATGAGAGGTTAAAGGGGGAGGGAGCCTGACTTAAATGTTTTCTAAATACCTTTTGCAATCAGAGCTTTTTTACTTTTGTTTCTTTGTTCCTTGTAAAACGTTTTCCTTCTTTTTATCGTGTTTAGGATCCTTGTCTTCTACCAGTTAGTTGTGAGCTTTGATGGTTTCTCTTTATAGAAATCAATTATCTTGATTGTCTACTTGAATTCATTTATATGGATTTTAGCGAGGTACCCCATTCATTCTTTTCAACCGATTATGGTTATGTATATATTCTTATAGGCTATGCGAATGCATCTCCAATATGAATTGTGTATGATTTATCCTTTCTAGTGTGAAATCATGATTTCTTTTACTATTTATAACAAGAAAAGAAACCTTAATTTGAATAGTTCGTTATGTTTACAAGGTAAAATAAATTTTGCTCATAACGTAATGTTGCTGGAATGGTCATCAAGGCATGACATTATATGTGCTTTTAAATTGTTTATACATGCATAGATCCTCACTCACAGGAACACTTGCACACATCATATATACTGAACGTGAGTTTCCCCCGACACTGTAGATCGCCAGTGTCCGGACGGAACTGCCCTCACTTCTCTGTTTTCTTTCCCTTTGTGTCCCTGTTTTCCACGCGTCGCTCATTTTATTCTCTTGACTTCGAGAGTCTTCACTAAACATGAGTTTCCCTCGGCACTGTAGATCGCCAGTGTCCAAATAAAATCCCGTCATTTTAAAATTCCTTAGTAATCTTAAATTTCTTCGTCCAAATATAGTGTTAGGGTTTTGTTCCTTCGTTGCTTTTCCTGATTTCGACTTTTGCTCTTTTTGTTTTGGCCGTTCAATCTTCTGTTTCCCTGTGATATCCGTGCTTTCTTTCGCGGAAAGGGTTGCTGATTTTCGTGGTTTAAGGGATTTTGTGGTTGCCGGGCCGTTGTGTGTTATGATCCCACATCGACGACACTTATGGGAGTGTAGGGGTTCTTAAATCCTTGGGGTCCTCCCACCTATTGGACTAGTCTTTTGGGTTGGGCTCTTCCCTTGGGCTTGGGTACCTAACATTGGTATCAGAGCCTAGGTGCCGACGCTGCGGGTCTTGGTGACGTGACGTGCCGCCTCGTGATTACCGCCTTGGGAGTATGGGCTCCAAGGGACTTGGTGACGAGGGACTGGGCGACGTGATTACCGCCGTGGGCGTCGGGTCTTCCGAAAGGTGGTGTAATGTTATGATCCCACATCGACTACACTTATGGGAGTGTAGGGGTTCTTAAATCCTTGGGGTCCTCCCACCTATTGGACTAGTCTTTTGAGTTGGGCTCTTCCCTTGGGCTTGGGTACCTAACATTGGTATCAGAGCCTAGGTGCCCGACGCTGCAGGTCTTGGTGACGTGACGTGCCGCCTCGTGATTACCGCCTTGGGAGTATGGGCTCCAAGGGACTTGGTGACGAGGGACTGGGTGATGTGATTACCGCCGTGGGCGTCGGGTCTTCCGAAGAGTGGTGTAATGTTATGATCCCACATCGACTACACTTATGGGAGTGTAGAGGTTCTTAAATCCTTGGTCGTCCCACTTATTGGACTAGTCTTTTAGGTTGGCTCTTCCCTTGGTCTTGCTACCTAACATTGTGCGTCTATTTAGATTGGGGATTTTTTGCGTTACGAGGGTTTCGACATCTCTAATTGGGGTAAAGAATTCCTGCTGTTTCCCCTTTTTTCCGTTTGGGATTTCTGGGTTGTGGCTGGGTTTTTGGCCGATTTACACCTCTTTTCAAGGGTGGCGTTTTTGCAGCCCACTGTGGAACAAGTGTGATCCAACTAAGGTATATTTTATAATCATTTCTTTTGGTTTTTATTTTTGGTTTTTCCTTTGTTTTGATGAAACCTTAATCGTTTCCTTTTATTGTCAATTGTGGTGCTCTCTTGGGTTTTCCCTGTTAAAGGAGAATTTTGCGTTTTTGTTCTTCAGTTGGCAAATCTCTGATTTGCTGGTATTTGCAACGTTGCTGTAACTTTTTGGGTATTTTTTTGCGCTTCTGCTTCGGACATGGATTGGTAATTATTGGATTTAAATGGATTCGTAGTTTTTGATGAGAGGAGTTGTTGAGGTTGTGTGAAGGTTTGTTTTTCTGGGTTTTATGCTGCAAGGGGTTACAAAATGGTATTGCTCTGACAGATTGTTGGTCGCTTACAGGTCTGAAGACTAATATTACGAATCGTGATTCCAAATCAGCTTATCCTTAGTTCACAAATACCAAGATCGTTATTTATCTGTGAGTACATGTGATTTATGAATTGACATTGTCCCTGGGTTTTTTGTACTAATTAAATTTCTATAATTAGTTTGGTGTTTTCATTTCGTTTGCTTATTTGATTTTCTATTGGACCGCATGGATTAAGTTGCAGACAGAGATAGTAAACTCTGTTTCATGCTCTTTTTGGGTTTTGGCTGCTTTAGGTTTGATTTGAAAGAAACTCAGAAGAAAAAAAAATGAAGGGCGGTGATGTAGAATGGTTAAATTGCAATTTCAGTTTTACATACTTAAACTTAAGATGTGTGCGCTGCAAAGTGAGTTGGCTAAAGAAGCCCTTTGGACGCTTTTTGTTAATATCTCATGGGCTTTGCCCTTTGATTTCAGAAATTTTGTGCCCATCTTGGGTTCGCTACGAACTTGGTTGAGACCGATCTAATCTGGCGTTTCCAGGTGAGTTTTGCATGTTTATCAGCTTATATGGTTTCGATCTTTTGTTTTTCGTTGGATCGTTATTGGGTGTGTCTGATGCATTTTGTTTTCCAGTTTCGGGAAACTGTCCCTTTCAGATTTTTGGATTTTCGATTCTGATTCTTGGAACTCTCTGTGCTAAAGGTATATAAATGTATTATTTGTTTTTTCCTTTGTTTTCATTGCGGCTGAAATTTTTTTTTTTTTTGGTTTGTTTGGTGATTTGGGACCCTTTTTGTGCATGTTTGGGTTGTTAATTGGTAATGCATATTTTCTTGCTGATTTTTGTGCTAGCAATTTTATTTAAATCCACAGCTGCTTTTTTTCATATGATGCTGGTTATGCTTGATTCATAAGATTTGAGGTAGTCGTGATAAAATTAGAAGAGTGATATCTACGTTATTTTGGATTTGTGAGAGTGATTTGTCAGAGCAATGAGTAAATTTTCATATGTAGTGTAGGGTCAAGTTTAATAATCATTAATGCGATTTGGTATATGTCTGGTAGAAACGCTATCAAATTGTAGATACACAGTTTGTTGGTGCAGCAAGGGGCTGGAAAATTTTTTCAGTATGTTTTTTATGGTTTGGCTTTTTTCTGTTGGGCCTTTCCCGGCTAAAACAGTATTTTGCATTTTGGTTGCTCAGTTAATAAATTTGAGATCTGCTGGCACCTGTGACGCTCTTCTTATATTTTGGATAAGTTTTATGTCCTGCTTTTTTCCAGTTTTAAAATGCATTGATAATTGTTGGATTCAAATAGATTTATAATTTTTGCGAAGAAATGAGAGGATTCGTTGGAATTTTGGAAAGCTTTGTCTTCATGTTTTACGAACAGGGAGAGGAAGAAAGAAAACATTAGTTTAGATTGTAATTTTAAAACTTTTTATGTTGTTAGTGCTGGAACCAATGTGTTTTGTTGCGAATTTGATAATGTGTAAAGTTATTAGAATTTTGGAAAACTGTCTTTCTCACTTTTATCTGGCAGAGGGAACACAACTCTGACGTATATGATTTCAAGTTTTTCCTTTAGAAATTCAAGCTCTATTGGATACATGAGGTATAAGAGTCTGTTTGGGATATTTTCAAGTTTTACTGATTCCTGAAAAAAAAAGCATGCTTAAGAGTAATCATATTTCAGTTTTTATTGAATTCAGGTAACCATCTTCAGTTTTTTGCTTTGATCTGAAGGCTTTGTTTTGTTCAGATATCAAAGTTGGGCATGAGTTCATATGTTTTTCAATGTTTTTATTCCGATTTAATAATGTGATTTAATGGTGCGATGCTGATTTAGGCTATAAATTCAGAGGCTTTTCAATAGGCAAGTTTGCAACATGGAATTCAGAGGCAGTTGTATCATTAGCTGAAATATTCTAGATCTAATCCTTAGACATCATTTTTCACTTTGATTAAGGTGTGTGCCTGCCTTCTCAGTACAAAATTGGCTTACATATCATTTTTTACACATTTTTACATCCAATATTTTCAACACCCGCAGCAACGCGCGGGCACTATTGCTAGTGTAAACTATAAGTTCATATCCTGCTTCTTTGACTCAAATTATGTCAGTCGTAGAAGAAATTCTGAAGGAACCTAGTAAACTCTGGTTTTGGATTTGTTAATTTATTTTTGTTGCATGCATTTGTAGTAGAATAGGCAGATTGGCAGTGTAGAATAGGCAACAGATTGTTAATTTATTTTGATGATCACTTCACTACACAGCCAAGATATGATATGCACTGCACAGCCAAGATATGCAGTGCAGATTTGCTATTCTGCACACTGCACAGGCACAGCCAAGTTATAGCCCAGCCAAATTTTGATCACTGCACTGCCAAGATATGCAGTGCAGATTTGCTATTCTGCACTCTGCACAGCCACAGCCAAGTTATTATATAGCCGAAAAGCCCAAAAATATTTTGGGATTCCCATTGTCCCGAAAATACTGAAAACTATTTCGGGATTCCAGAAAATTGAGATTCCCAAAAATTTGGTTTGGGATCGGTCTTGAAATTGGGCATCCCAAAAATTTCGGTTTGGGAATCGGGACTAAGGTTTCTATTCGGTATCCCATACTGAACCACCCCTATTAAATATTTCATTTGGTAATAATTTGCCTAGGAAAAAGCAATTTTTGCCCATAAATTTGGAATTTTTTAAGTAATTAACATCAATCTACTTGATACACTTGTGCAATTGAGAATTTTTCGTTTCTGAATAATTGTCAGTCTTTGTTCTGCAATTGGAAGAAATGGGTTTCTCAAATAATTAATAATTATGCGGCTGATTATTTTTTTGTGGTCTGATGTGTCTGTGTTTATGTGTAGGATAATAGAGGGAGAGTGAACAATGAATAAGGGTAAGATTTTCAAGCTAGCCAAGGGCTTCAGGGGAAGGGCCAAGAATTGCATAAGGATTGCCAGAGAGAGGGTGGAGAAGGCCTTGCAGTATTCCTATAGGGATCGCCGCACCAAGAAGCGAGACATGCGCTCCCTGTGGATCCAGCGTATCAATGCTGGCACCCGCACCCATGGAGTACGTTTCAAATTGTGCCCTTATTTTATATGTGATGCATTTTTGAGAGAACTGTACAAGTTACTGTTCTCTTTGATATGGTTTTGGATTTTAATCTCAGTTTTTTAACTTTCATCAAACTGCTGTTTCTTTCGTCCGTATAGTTTTATCTGTTCACAGTTGATTTATTTTTGCAAATTTGATGAAGGGAGAGAGACAGAGAGAGAATACATGTGAAAACAGATGCACAATGAATATTTATTTGGTCATAGATTTTTGTGTTGAGCATTGGGCGGCCAGTACTTGTAATGGGTGGTGGTGTGGCAGTAGAGTAATGAGTCCTTGCATTTTGGTGAGATAGAAGTGAGTCAGTGGCTGGGTGATGTTGGGCTGTGAACTAAGGCTCATGTTTTCAAATACGAGCCTCACCATAAGTAGACCATGTAGGTAGGCTGCGGGGCTTTTAAAATATAGGTTATAAAAGAACTGTGTCAGGTCATTTTGGTTGGGTATAATTTGAAGTGACCTTACCTCCCAGCTTTCTCAATTCTCTGTCACTTTTTAGTTTTTACTTTTCTGTATGTCCTGACCCTTTTGGGTTCCTTTCACTCTAAGATTATGTTGAGGTCGTGCACTGTTGTCAAACCCGATTTATTGAAAATTGTGGATGTGGGAGCTGTTCAATATACTGCAGAACAATGAATCTGTCTATTAGTTGGTTCATAAAGACTTTAGATTGCCTTTGGACATATGCAGATTGCAAGTTGTTAGGGGAAAACCACGAAATTTACTTTCCAGTGTTTGTTGGTTTTAGTCGTTAAAATGTGGGAAAACAATAAATTACCTTTATATGCTTAGATGGACATTGTCCTTGTAAGATAGAGAAGTATGGTTCATCTATGCAGGGTCATCTAAACCCAATAGAGTTTGTTTTGTAATGTTCTGTTTACTTTTTGTGTCTAGAGGTTGCTTATTAGCCTTGGTTGAAGAAAAGATGAAGACAATTATTGGTTCGCTTATTGTTCTTGTATTTATTGAGAGATGGAAATTTAGAAAATGGAGAGGAAATGTATATGAATTTGATTAATGAAAAGTAGCTGGAAAATAAAAAGAATCGCATGAGAAATTAAGGGACCTCATTAGAATTCTCAGAATTGTTGTCCTTAGATACAAACATGATCAATTAGCATGTAGATCCTGCTTGCTTAGTGCTTTGAAATTGACTTCGAGTTTTTAGTTTCAAATTGGATTTCTCTGCATTAAAGTAGATTCAAATAGATTTTTATGGTTGGCTTCGAAAATCTAGGAAGTTAGGGAGAGCTTCAGCTGTTTGACTAATAAGATGTGCCGGATGAAATGTATCTTTCCGGATATTCTGGCATGAAAGTAGCTGTTGGGTGTCGAGCTATTGGATCGGTAGAAGCTGGAATATATTGCTGATTCGATCTTCTTAAGTTATTTGAGTGGTATCATGTGTTTTCCTCTGTAAAAAAAAAAAAATATATGTATGTATGTGTATAGATATATATTGTAGTGAATGATGATCCCCCTATTATCTTGTTTCACTATTGTCATCAGGTTAACTATGGAAACTTCATGCATGGGTTGATGAAGGAGAACATTCAGCTGAACAGGAAAGTTCTGTCGGAGCTTTCGATGCACGAACCACATAGTTTCAAGTCCCTGGTAGACATTTCTCGCAGCGCCTTCCCTGGAAACAAGAACGTGATGCCCGCTCCTCAGAAAAAGGGCCTCCAAATTCTTGTGTAATTGGCCAATTAGTTAGATAAAATCCTTCTTTGCTTAATATTTAGAGCTTTTGTGGAACAAAACTCAATGAGATTTTCTTTGTTTTGGTCCTTTAGAACTTGATTAGTATTATTTGCCGTTAATGGAAATTTTGGTGAACCTGCAATTACCTCTGTTTAACTCCTCCTCCGACCTTCCCTTTCCACCTCCTCCTTTCTCTTCACCCCAAACGAAATTGGGGCTTCACAAATCAATTGATAACAAACTCAGCTCCTTATAAGCTTATGCAATATTTCGTAATTTTTCAATGTGTGATATTCTTCACATCCTCATGCGCCCACCCCTACGTGTGGGCATAGGGCTTCACGTGTGGGCTAACTTACTATGATGCTATGAAGGAAATTGAGGTTTCAATCAAAATCTAAATTGACAATATATGAAATGAATCCACTTCTTATAAGCTCTTGCAAAATTTATCTTGTACTGCGGTGACTTTTTGCTCTTGATTATCATTTGCTACTATATACACTCCTTATAAGCTCTTGCAAAATTTTTATCTTGTACTGCGATGATTTTTTGCTCTTGATTGTCATTTGTTACTACATTATATATATATATATATATATATATATATATATATATATATATAATGAGAGAGTAATGACCTCTTGATCGTCATTTGTTACCATAAGATAATGGCCTGCAAACAGGTATCCTAATAACCCTCTCCAGGTAGAAAAAGAAAAAAAAAAAATAGAAAGAACTAGGAACCTTTATGCGAAAATTAGAAAAGTCATGTACCTCCGAAAAATTAGACCTCATATTGAAAAGGTAAAGTACATTTTACATGCTCTAGATTTGAGGTAATTTTGAAAAGGGGTTACGAAGTTTTAATTTTCTCATAGGTATTGAAATTATATTAATTTGTGCCTTTAGTCTAATTGATTGTCTGGTAATTTGTTAAACTGATGACATGGTGAGTTTGTAACTATATAGGCTATCATGTAGCCACATTTGCACCACATTGACAAAAAAACTCATCAATTAAATGGATGATTAGAAGTTCAAAGAGATAAAAGGTGTAAATTAATACAAATACAAAACCTCATGCTGCAATGTGAGAAATTGTGTTGATGCCTGATTTACACCCATTAAAGGAGAAATTAGGTTCCATCCCTGATTTTTTTGTTTCATTGATTGAATTTGAAACTTTATTCTTTTTAAATTTTTTATCAAGGTTCTTTGATTTTTATCCACATCATTATTTCATTATCACATGTCAACATATTTAAATTTTATAATTAAAAAGTATTTAACCATTTCCAAATAGATATAGGGCTCGTTTGGATGTGCTTTTAAAATGACTGAAAGCGCTTTTAGAAAAAATGTTTTTGGGTTCCAAAAGCACTTACAATGTTTTCTGCAAGAAACACCAGTTATGTGCTTCTTCTAGGAAGCACCTTAAGCGCTTTTCCAAGATTCACTGGCATCTTTACTAAAGATTGGTTCTAAAAATATTTTCACCAAAAACACTTTCAATCATTTCAAAAGCACATTCAAACGAGCTCATATATAGTGTTATTATATTTGATATATTTATATTTATGGCTAAATTTTGTAAAATATATTTAATAAATTATATAATGTACCCATATTTTATAATTAAATATACCTTTTCTTAATTTAAAACGTACCAATATTTAAAAATAAATATAAAACATTTTATTTGGAAAAAATAAAAAATCTGATTAGATTTCACACAATTTAAATTGGAGGAAAGAAAAATTCAAAATCCCTACTTGGTATCAACCTTTGCATGTAACAACCCGTCCCTAAATTTACGTTTTTATTTATTTTAATCGAGGAAATTGACGGAAATGCCCTAGGGGAAAAACGTAATTTATCAAGGATGTGTTTGATTCTCATATATTCTGTCATGTTTCTTGACATATTTGGATAGAGCTCGACTTCATGAATGCGTAGGCGCAAACCGTTCGTGAAACAGAGTTATAATGAAAAAGTTATTATCGTTTAAAGTTAGGGAAAAACTGGTAATTTGGTTGTTAATCTGGAAGGCTCCAGAGCTTTGATCAGGAGCCACGTGTGTGGCTAAGATTGAAAGCAAAGAAGAGAAAGGAGAGGAGGGGTAGGATCGGACCCAATCAGAAAATAGAGTAAGGAGGGGAAAGGAGAAAAGGAAAAGGGAAGGGGATCAGATCCCTTTGAGGACCCGTGACCTCACCCAGTTCCATCTCCCAACTCCGGCCACCTTTGATAGCGGGGTTGGTGTGAAAATGACCCTTACCTCGAGACCAATCGATCCTTTCCCCATTTTCCTTCGAAAATTTGATAAAATTTGGGAAATTTCGGAAGAAAACCGTACGGGTGTGGTGCATGGGTTTCGCTTCGATTCTCCGTAATCTGAAGCTAACTCCGCCCATCACCACCACCACTACACTTCCCCCAACCTCAGGAACAAAGCCGAAGCATTGGTTGGGGCGTCAGAGTTGCTTTAGAGTCGAATCAAGAACACCCAAATTCAAGGGTTTCTGACGGGTCTTAGTGAAATTGGAGCCTTTCCTGACAAAATTGGACTTGGCCACATGTATAAAGTTTGCTCTACTCTTTGAGATCTTCATTTCTGTAAAATTTGAGAATTTTTGGAAAAAGTTGAATTTTCCGGCGAGTCGGGGCGGTTGACCGCCACCCACGGCGGCACGTGGCCAGAGGGCCATCAATGCTATTTTTAGGATAAATTAGATGCCTTGAGTTTAATTTTGATTATCGTATGACGTAGGTTGATCATTGGAACCTAAATTTTATACGATACGTTAATATGTCATAATATGAATCGATGATCTGACCGTTGAATCGTCATCAAACTTTAATAGGTTATTATTTGTAATATTTAAGGACCATAGGAACTTACAGATAGGGAATCCGAAGTATGGATCTTCCCAAATTGGATTTGTAAGTTCGTAAAATAAAATTTTAACCGCCACTTGGTTTTGGCAATTGGTAGAGATCTGACCGTTGGATCGTTCCAAAAATTTAGTATGTTATTCTAGAAGCATAATGTGGATATTTGAAAGTTACGTATTGGAAATCCGAGGTGCGGATCTTCCAGATTGAGTTATGTAGGGTTGTGGACCCTACCGTCGATTTTTTACCAACGGTTGACTTTTGGTCAATAGGTCTCAAATCATTCTAGAACGCCCTTGGGGATGTGTTTTATGTAAGTTACGTGTTCTATTGATAAGGATTCTGAGATGTGATTTGATAATTGTTCTAAGCGATGATCGTTTGAGACATCTCGATATTCATGCTAGGGAGTGTGGTGTGGACCTCAGGTGAGTGGGCTTTTGTTTTCTATATATATACTTATATATGCTTTACGTTTCCCAGAAACTGTTTTAAATGAAATTACGTTTTAAATGCCATGTCATACTTGCATTACATTTTAGTATATGCATTATTATAGCTATGCATAATATTGCATGATGCTGTGGAGGCCCAAGTAAGCTACAGGTGAGTATATTGTGATGATAGTGGTTGCATTGTGTATGATTATGCATGGATACATTTAGAGCTCATTATCCTGCACCCCGGTGTTAGTGCTCTCGCCCGTGGCCAGGGCACAGTCCTTCACGTGATGTTCACCCCCGCACTGCACGCTCACCTTGGATCCAAATTTGGTGCACAACCCTGTTGTACAGACCACAATAGGTGGTTTCGACTCGTAGGTGACCAACGATTATTCGCACAACTTTCACGTGATCGTAGCACTTGAGCGTATTTAATTATACCCAGCCCTGTAGTACATACCACAATAGGTGGTTCCGACTCGTGTGCATGAATTGGTAGATGAGCTATAGGTTCAGCCGTACAGGTCACGTTAGGTAACTCCGGCTGACATATCATTTTACATTGATTTACTATCACCTGGCTTACATTTTATATTTGTTAAGACACTTGACATGGCATACACTTTGGTTTCCACTACTTTTGAGCATGATTTCTATATACGTATATATTATTATTTTCTGGGAACTTATGCGGGTTTTACAGTGAGGGGTTACTGTGTTCAAAAAGAGAAATGTGTTTTAAAAGCTTTATTTTTGCCCACTCACGTTTTCTGTTTTGCGCCCCTCCAGGTGATTTCAGCTGAACGTTTGTATCAACGAGGATTCTAGGCAAATCTCAGTATAAGTGGCTACCTCTGAGGGTATAATCCTTATCCACTCTACTGTACTTTACTTATGCTCTGACGTCACGGGAGAGATGTGTTCAATCTCGCTCATTAGCGCACTCTGTATTTAGACACTTTTAGGTTTAAATTCATTCACATTTTCCACATCACTACACTTTATGGCTTCGTCACCTTCCAAGTGTCGGCCATCACAGCTCGATTCGGAGTTTTAGTGGACATTCCGGGTCGGGGTGTGTCATTGCATGATTTTATGAAGGATTTAATAATTTTTGTTATTAAGTTTCTTAACTAATACTGAAATTTAAAATTTGGTCTTTCAATTAAAGTATTCAAATTAATAAAATTTCGATCTAAGATTTTAGCCAATCAAGGACCGAAACCAAAATTTCTCTTTTTAAGAGAGTAATCAAAACATGGTATTGCATTGAATAACATAAATCATATATCTGATTTTTAAAAAAATTTATTATATTTTAATAGGAAGCTTTATATATAGAGACAAAAACTTTCACTATATTTCAAGGAACTTCACTAGTTTTTAAACACATCAAGGACATACAAAAATATAAAAACAATTAAAGCTCATCCCAAAAACATGGAGACAATGTTTTAAAATACCAGTTATACCCCTAAGGCTTTAGGGCTATTAATAGAATCTAGCCATCACAACTCCAACAAAATTAATATGTGTCATAAGCTTAACCTATCATCAACTATTTTTACAGAGTCATTTTTGAAATTATATGCAGAATCAGTTTGTATCCTTTATTACTAGAATTAGTTCAACCCGTCTTCGACCATTTTTGCAGAATCAGTTCAACCTGTATTCGACAATCAGTCCAACTCGTCATCGACCATTTTTGCAGAATCAGTTCAACCATTCTTTGACAATTTTTTGCATAATCAGTTCAACCTGTTCTCGACCATTTTTTGCAGAATTAGTTCAACCCAACCTCGACCATTTTTTGCAGAATTAGTTCCATTCGTCTTCGACTATTTTTTGCAGAATCAGTTCAACCCAACCTCGACCATTTTTGCAGAATTAGTTCAACCCGTCTTCGACCATTTTTGCAGAATCAGTTTTAAATATATGTAGAGTCAATTTTATATAAATTTTAGTAAAACCAATTTGTGTAGTTTTTAGCAAAATCAATTTTAACCTAGAAAAGATATTTGAGTCTTCATTTTCTTTTTCTTTCACAAAGAGAACTGACCTTATTTATCATAAACACTCCATCATATACTGTTTCCATAAGAGATGGAACATGCGGTTAGAAAAACTCCCCAACTTAAAGTCCCAACAGGCTAAACTGATTTTCTTATCAGTAAATGTGTGCTTGAAATGCCTTTTGAGTATGCAATGGGAAGCAGTAAAAATGAGAATGAAATATTTAAACAGCTTCTCATTAAGTTGCTAACCCAAACTCTACAAATATGTCCACTACTTTTCAATCACCATCCGCAACGTAATCAGATTAAACTTGGAATAAATCACCCGCAATGCAAATAAAAAATCAACACAGCATTTCACATCGCACTACATACGCAAGTCAATCAACAACCAAATTAAAAAACTAAAAAACTGAAACACACATCCACCTATTCAAAACATCATAGTCTAATTTCTGCACCAATCTGCACAAGTCTTTCTCATTGCTTGACAGTTTGTATTCATTTTTTTCTTCAGTAGGTGACCTTACATTCCATCTAATTTCTGCACCAATAAGACCAAGTCCTTCTTATTGCTTCACATTAGGTCGTTATTTTTGAGAAATTGGTGAGTCTGAACCCTGTGTAATCATAGGAGCACTATATCTGTGGATGCAAATTTCTTCCTTCTTGATATTGGACAAAATTGCACCTACAAAACAATTAACACCTTAGGGTCAAGGCCAAGAGCCTCACGCTCCCACGATGAATTGGGGGGGGGGGGGCTTTGGCTGAAGAACCTCTGATGCCAAAGTTAGAATTTAGAGAGAAAAATGTTTAGAGAGTTTTTGGAGTTTTGCAAGAGTGTGGACTTAGCTTTTTAGAGAAAATGGGGTTCAATATATATAGAGCATGGCCGGCCCTCTTGGGAGAGAGAGTGGCCGGCCTTTTGGGTAATTTTTTAGTGTAATGGGTGATTTATTTGGCAATTAATGGATTAATTAGGTAATTAATCCATTAATTGGCCAATTAACTCAATTTATATGGAATGTTTTGAAGGTTATGGGATAATTACCTTGTAGGGAATATAAGATGAGGATGAATGAAATAATTTTGAATTTGTTACCTTTTTTGGGCACTTTTAACTTGATTGAGGGATGATTGTCCGCTACTCGCGGGTAGGAAATCTGATGTGCCTCAAGGGTAATTTTGTCATTTTTACCCAAAAATCCACGTGTCGCCTTGTGATTATGTTTTGCTCCACAAACGCCCCCACACCTGTTGGGCTGCTCGCAGGAAAGGGCAGCAGGTGTAGAGATCTTTTTGCTTTAGGAAGCATAAGATTGCTTCTTATTTTGATGTAAATTCCCTCTTTAATTGGAAATTAGATCCTTCTAGGAAAGGGAAATAAATTTCTCTCAAAGCCTATTTAAGTCCACCTTAAGTGGATTATTAAATCAACTTTGGAGAGTGATTTATTCTACCTACAAGAGAGAGAAAGCTAGAGGATATTTGTTCCTCCTCCCTAGCAATCTTCTATACTTGCCCGTGCAAAGGACCGTCTTTCGTTACTTTCTTTGTCTTCTCCGCACCACACCGAGATAAGAAAAAAAATTAATTTTCCTTAGATTCTTCTTGGATAGCGTTGCCGCGGGGTGGTACGGCATGTCGGTTGGCAGGGGCCAGGAGTCGGCTCGACATGGGCTGAGGAAGTGTTGTGGCAGAGACCACTACTTGAGTTGCTTGGTTTGGCTAAAGCCAAAGGCAGCTATGAGGCTGGGGCTGCGGATTGAGGCGCTGGGGGTGGTGCTAGGCTAGCCGCATGACTCATGTCCTTTGAGATAAACGAGGAGGTCGCGGGCCTTATGGGCTGCTGAAATGCTGGGCATATAGGCCTCATGCTTGCTGGTCTGAGAGAAAAATGAGAGAAAAACTAGTATGGGTTGAGCTCCCCTGCTGAGTACTATGAATGACGTTGGCTGCTTAATCATTTTCGCTGGGAGAAAGGTAGGCTGCTCCCGAGAGAAAAGGTAAAGATGATCAAGGTAGATGCATTGGCTCATCTGAATGCTGTCGTGGAGCCTACTATGAATGAAGGTGGAAAGAAGAGATCTTCCCCGCCTGCTCAAAAGATGCCGGTTGAGAAAAAATGAAGACTTCATCCGCTGCTTATGAAGGTCTGTCTGATGCCGAGAAGCTTGTGATTGACATAACTTCTTCCAATGGGAAGAAAAATAAGGCTGCTATATCTGAGCATGTGGCGCATGCCATGTCGAGAATGGCTTGTATGATTGTTGATAATATTGCTCAGTGTAGAGGTCTTGTCATGCCCCTAGTACCGAAGTCTGTGCCAAGACGTCCATTGGGCGCTAAGTCCGGTTCTTTTTCAGAAAAGGCTTGCTATTATGAAGAGCGATAAGGTGGACTCTGCTGCTAAAGTGGCGCTAAGGCTCACTCCCTCTGCTGCTGAGACTGATTCGCCTGCTGGGAATGAGGAGATTGCTCACGTGAGCAGCTGTGAGAAATCCACTGAGCTTGCTTCTAGGGATGCTGAGATCTGTGTGCTCTTGAAACCAGATCTGCTTGAAGACATGGACACTTGTGCCAAGTTTGTTGATGGCGTTTAGAAAGGTTTGTTTGCCCAAGTTCATTTGCGAAACATACGACCCAATATAGAATGACTGCTCTGCTTGCTATGATGCAAATATAGCAAGGTTGCCAAGGAGGTGGCGATAATTATGGCAGTTGAAGCTTATTCCTCGGCTGAGGAAATCAAGAGGTTGGATTATGAGCTCGTTGTTTTGAAGGGGTCTAATATTTCTGCCTCCACTTCTCTGCAGCTTGAGACCACTCACCAAGATATTGTTGACTTGAAGACTAAGCTTGACGCGAACCAAGTTAAGTATGAAAGTGTAGAGAATGAGATTGGATGTTATATACCTCAGATTCATGACCTTGAGTTTGCAGTTTCTGAGCTTCGTTTCGTTGCTTATGCAAAAGATGAAGAGTCGATTGTTGCTTATAATCAAGTGATCTACTTCAAGAAAGTCATTGATAGGCTTGAACCCCAAGTGTTGGAACTTTAAGGTGTACTGAAGATCAACGAAAGTCTGAATAAGGAAGTGTATGAGTTGCAGCGCGTCCGTATTGGTCTACTCGATGAGGATGATCAGCTGAAAGGTGAGAATGATGGGCTCGAGGTTGGGAGACCTTCTCTATTTTCTCTGGAATACTTGTTTGCTTTTACTTTTGAGGCTTCCATTGGTGAAGTAGTTATAGAAGTTGGTGCCCAGGCTGGGGCAACCGGGGGTGAAGCACTGGATGATGCCGCTGCTAAGAGCTTCACGGCTGCTGAAGGTGTGGCGACTGAGTAGTCGTGGGATGCCCAAGCTGCTGAAGTGTAATCTTCTAGGTAGCCTTTAGGATTTTCTTTGTTTTTTCTTGTAGTTCTTGTTTTGCTTGAACTCTTCGACATTTGTTAGTTGTTTATAAACATGATTCCTTCGTTTTTCTTCATCTTTACTTCTTTTGTTCATGCCCTATCCTTTAAACTTGCGGTAGGCGTGCTACTTTTCTATAAACAGACAGGCCCGTGTAGCCTATGCAGCCGTAGGTATTGGTGTAGAACTTTGCAAAGTTGTTAGCCATAGGGTTGGCAGCCGGATGCTTTACTTACAGAAGTAGACAAGTCTGCGTAACCACTAGGCTGTTAACCTTGGCTTTTTCCAATTCCGTAGGTTGCGTAGCAAGTACCACAACATTTTAGGACTTGGTGTAGATTGTTCCGCACTTGGCAGAGGTGAAGCTTATCGACTACGTAGCATGTCTGCAGTGGATAAAGCTTCATATATGCTCACTAGCTTGTTTAACCTTTCACAAGAATGTGCGGTTGTATAAGTTTAGCGTGGTTTTACTGCTCGAAGGGTAAGCCGTAGGCATTCTTCTGGAAACTGTAGGCTACCTTAGTGCACTCGGTAGCAACTTTAGGGTTCCAGGGCAGCCGTCTGTAGGGTATACTGTGTAATGTGCCCCCTCCGTCTCTAGGGCCCAGTTTCCTGCGGATTAGGCCAAGAGACCTAAAATCCTTAAGTTAGCTAAGCTTTGAAAAAGACCATTGTGGCTACTTCTAGGAATCTAGGCGCAAGCCATCGTGCATCTAGTTATACTAAGGCAACCAGGCTCATCCATGTCTAGACATTCGGAGTGTAGAGTTTATCCTACCGTCTTGGAAAGCTGACCCATGTGGGTGTCGGGAATTGGTTTACCCTCTCGCACTGGAGAGCAATTAGTTTACCCTCTCGCACTGGAGAGCAATTAGTTTACCCTCTTGCACTGGAGAGCATGGGTCCCTCGGGGGGGGGCGCGATTTTCTTTTGAAGTGCAAGAGTGATCAATTGCTGTAAGCATACAACCGAGCCAAGTTGTGATTACTTATGAATTCCTCATTGAAAAATGAGTGAAACGAACGAGAACTTAGCTGTAAGGTATGAACTGCATAACAACTGGATAATCCTTAGCTTATGAGGTGGTGCCGGTCGAGCTGCTTGAGTCTTCGGGCTTTGATGTAGCGGGAGGTCACACATAGTACTTCCTCATATTGTAGGCATTCCACTACTTTTCGATCTTTTTGTCGTTTCATAGTGACGAGGGTGTAATTACTCTTTCCGCCAACTCTGCTGATCTTGTACGGACCTTTCTATATGGGATCTATCTTTTTGGAGCCTTCTCTGAGGGCAGTGATGAAAGATTTTCTTAGGACTAGATCTTTAGGCTGGAACTGCCGGATCTTGGCCCTTTTGTTGTAGCTGGAGAGGAGCTGCTACTAGTGGGCTGCGATGCTGGTGATGGTCTGCTCGCGCTTCTCCTCTACCAGATCTAAGCTTATGGCCATCTCCTTATTGTTCTACTAAATACTTGGAAGTAGAGTAGTGATACTTGGCTTGATGACATTGGGATAAATGATTGCTTTTGAGCCAAATGCTAAAGAGAAAGAAGTCTAACCGGTTGCTCGTCTTTTGGTGGTGCGATATGCTCATAGACATCCAGGGAGTTCGTCTGGCCATTTTCCCTTCTTGTTTGTGAGGGATTTCTTGAGCCAGTCGAGGATCATCTTGTTGGATGCTTCGGCCCGCCTATTGCCTTGAAGATATCTTGGCATTGACATATGCTTCTTGATGCCATATTTTTGGAAGAGCTTCACCAAATCTTTGCCCATGAATTACGGGCTGTTGTCGGTGATGATGGATTGAATGATGTCAAATCAACAAATGATATTCCTTCATATAGATCGCTCTATGTTCGTCTGAGTTGTGGTTGTCATGGGCTCTGCCTTTACCCATTTGGTGAAGTAGTCGGTTGCCATGATCATCATGCCTCTGCCCCCAGTAGCGGCATAGGTCCTAACAGGTTGATTGCCCATTGTGTGAATGGCCAAGGATTCGTCTACGAGTGTAGCTCGCTGGCAGGTAGTGATGGTATCGGCTTGTAATGTTAGCAACGGTCGCACTTTTGTACCAACTCCTTAGCATCTCGGTGCATGGTAGGCTAGCAGTAGCCTGCGTTAAGAGCCTTCTATGCTAATGATCGACCTCCAAAGTGATTTCCACAAACACCTTCATGGATTGAGCTTAAAACCTTCAGGTTATCGGGAGGTGCTAGGCAGCAGAGATATGTGACACCTCGGCTGCTGGCTTCACCTCTATGCTTGGCTCATCTAGATACTCCATCGGAATAGAGCGTTTGAGTTGGTGGTCGAAGACGGAGCCTAGGCCGGCTAGTGCGTCCACGTGTGCGTTGTCTGCTTGTGGAACTTGAGTGATGGTGTAAGTCTGAAACGCCCCAAGTAATATGGCTAGTGATTAGCTGGGAATCAGAATGAATTGTGAGCTTTTTCACTGCCAAGTCTTTTGCTATTCAGAGGACTGCTAGTAAGGTCTCGTACTCTGCTTCGTTGTTGGATACTTTGAAGCCTAGAGTGATCGCCTATTTGGGTATCGAATCGTCTGGGGTGGCAAGGACTATGCCTGTTTTCGAACCTTTGTAGTTGGATGTGTCGTCGACATGTAAATGCTAGAAGTCTCCATCGGGTGAAGCAGGCGAGGCTAGGGCGTGCTCAGCTACCTTCCGGGCGTCGTTGGGCCGCTCTGTTGCATCGTGAATGCTTGGTAGGGAGTTGTAGAGCTAGGACCATGTTACACGTAGCAGGAGATGCTCAACTACCGGTATTGGACTACTCTAGAGCTAAATTATGGAGCAAGGGTCGGCTAGGGCCGTGTGACGCATAACAGGAGATGGTGCTCAACTGCTGGTACATGTTGCTCCTATATAGAATCTTTTGGGGCGACGAAGACAAAACTTGCTTTCGAATGTGTCCTTCCAGTGTTCGTCTGCCCTTGGCATGTTTTTTGGGCCGAGTTGTTGCGTTCATAAAAAAACTTTGCATCCGCCAGGGTCTATGCCTTTATCGTAACGCGTCTGGATTGAGAGGAATAATGCGTCATGAGGATGAATGCGTGTGTTTGAAGGTAAAACTTGAGCTTTCGGGTTGTAACAACTATCGATGAGAGCTTTTGAACTGTGGAATACAGGTAGTCGGGCCCCCAGCTCTTCTCGTATGATGGTAGAGCTTATTACTGCTTTAGATACCGTCAAACATGCGAATAAGTCATCCGCTGCTTCTGATTTGGATAGTAGGGATGTGATGTCGAGTACTTCTTCAAGTCTTTGAATGTGCATTGGCGAGCATCGTCCCAAAGTGCATACTTCTCTACCAGAGCGAAAGAGTATTCCAGAGTTAGATCTTCTTTCATGATCAATTTTCTGAATAGCAGATGGTCTGCTGGAAGTCCTTTTTGGAAAGTTTCTCTAGCTATCAAGTCGTTGCATCCGACTATCCTTGCATTCTCTGCTTTGAACCTCCTCACATAGTCGCAAAGCGACTCCTTTGGGTTCTTTTTGACGTCGAACAAATGGTCGAACTTCTTTTGATCGAGCGACATGATGAATATTCTTTGGTTTTCACCAAAGAAAGTTCGTCGAAATTCCTGATGGATTGTGGTGGCAGGGTGTAGAACCAATCTTGTGCCTTACCTTGTAGAGTGGTGGCGAATATCTTGCACATGAGATCATCGTTGTTTCGATAGAGGATCATTGCACATCGATAGTGCTTTAAGTGTCTTTCCGGGTCTTCATCCCCTTTGAAAGATGTGAAATGTGGCATGCTGAACTCGCGTGGAGGCTATGCCTGCTCGATTTCATCCGTGAAGGGTGACCTGCTTATGTTGGTCATGTTCCATCGTAGTCCCTCGTCGGTGACCTCGTTGCGTTGGAAATTACACAATCGGTTGGTCAAGAGTTTCTCTACTTCTTCCTGAATTTTCCTTTGTTGAGGTAGCTGAGCTCTCGGCTGCCCCCAACCGTAACTTGCTGGTCTAGGCTGTTATTCCATGTGTTTAGCTCGTCTATGCCGAGGATGCGGTGTGTGTAGCGCGTTTCTAGCAAGCTAGCGAGTTCTTTGCAGGCTGCCGGTTGAACTTAAGCCGGATTGAGTGACTGCTTGTCTCTGTCCGCCGTGCTGCCTACTCCGATGTGAGGTGAAAGATGCTCATTGCGAGCTTAGCCGTGAATGAACACTTCGCCTGGAAGGTTGCTCATGTTGACTATCGGAGCCCCAACCGTGAATGTATGCTCATATATGGGCCTAATCGATAGTGCACGCTCATCCGCGCTCTAAGACGAGAGTATACGCTATCTCAGGGGCCCAATCGGGAGTGTACACTGCCTGAACGCTCGGCTCGTGGTTGGTCGAGTGGCTGCTTACCGTGACGTTGCTGGAGATGTTCTTTGTCTACCCTTGTACTACTTCGTCTAGGGCACGTTGCATCTCTGTGCGCTGCAAGAGCTGGTTCACCAAGGTCGTCTGCTGTGCGAAGACGCTCGTCAACTCTATGACCTGTCGAGACAAGTGTTGTTCTCCATTTGGGTTGGAATAGCTTGGAATGAATGCGTCTCCTTGAGCAGTTGAAGTATGGTAGACTCCGGGTGCGAGATTTGAGTTGGGAAATGTCAAATCTGCAGAAAAATGTGGTGAAAATGCTTTTGGTTCGATTGTTAGTTCAGAAATTTGGAACCGGGACGGTTGAACAAATCTTGGATCGATTTGGGTTGCTTGGAAGGCCACATGAGCATGCTGGGCCATGGGGGTGGGTTGGGCGGCAGAAGCAGGTTGGGCCACGGGAGTGAGCTGCTCGGCAAGAGTAGGCTAGGCCATGAGAGTGGGCTACTCAGCGTGCTGCGCACGTGGGTGCGATGCTAGGGCTCGGCTTGGCAACGCGTTGGGCTCACGTTGGGCTTGGAGTGACATGGCTTGGGTCGTGGCTTTGGTGTCGATGGCCTTGGATGGCACGATTTAGGCTTGCTTAGATGGCATGGCTTGGGTCGTGGTGGTGACACCATAAACCTTGCCACGGGTGGCCACCGCGGTGGTTTCCGTGGTGGAAACTCATGGTGGTAGTCCCGCTCCACTTATTGTCACATTTAGCCTCGTGGATCGCCGCGGTCCCATCTCTTGAATATTTGAATTTTCACTTGTTGAAATTTCTAAATTTCTAGCCATTGTACTTCTCTTTTACGTTTTATCAAAGAATTTTTGCAAATAAAAAAATCTAATAATAAGAACGTACGAAAAATCTACAAATGGACAAGAAAATAGAAAACCTTGGATGCGAGAGTCTTCTACGAGTGTGGGACTCAACTCTCAATGAAAGCACCAATTTGTGGATGCAAATTTCTTCCTCCTTGATCTTGGACAAAATTGCACCTACAACAAAATTAACACCTTAGGGTCAAGGCCAAGAGCCTCACGTGCCCACGATGAATTGGGGGGGGGGCTTTGGCCGAAGAACCTCTGATGCCATAGTTAGAATTTAGAGAGAAAAGTGTTTAGAGAGTTTTTGGAGTTTTGCAAGAGTGTGGACTTAGCTTTTTAGAGAAAATGGGGTTCAATATATATAGAGCATGGCCGGCTCTCTTGGGAGAGAGAGTGGCCAGCCTTTTGGGTAATTTTTTAGTGTAATGGGTGATTTATTTGGCAATTAATAGATTAATTGGGTAATTAATCCATTAATTGGCCAATTAACTCAATTTATATGGAATGTTTTGAAGGTTATGGGATAATTACCTTGTAGGGAATATAATATGAGGATGGATGAAATAATTTTGAATTTGTTACCTTTTTTGGGCACTTTTGACTTGATTGAGGGATGATTGTCCGTTGCTCGTGCGTAGGAAATCCGATGTGCCTCAAGGGTAATTTTGTCATTTTACCCAAAAATCCACGTGTCGCCTTGTGATTAGTTTTTTGCTCCACAATATCCATATGACACATGAGAAGATAACCACCGTGTACTTGTAAAACTAAACTTGGAGAGTTTAACAAAGCTTTAGGCAATCAGACTAAAAGCCGACCATTTTTGCAGAATTTACATGTTTCAATTTACACTAAAATGTTCCTGAAGATTTGAAACATGTAAATTGAAAGCTGACCTTGTAGTCCAAATTGACCATGCCATTAGACATGTTTCAATTTACACTAAAATGTTCCTGAAGATTTGCGAAATGGTTTCCATCAGACTTGTGCTTACGACGACGACATTTTCGAGGAAGGCTCTGATCACAAAGTTGAGTTGTTGTCGCACCCGGTGAGGTTTCTACATGTGGACTGTGTACTCGTAGAGTTGTTAATTGGGAAGTCTGTGTTTACTAAGTGTGAATTGGTGATTGTTTTATAAGATGTTTATTAAAATTTGAGGGAAGATCACCAACTAATGCCGGCTCACGCTCAAGGCTAATGCTCAAGTGAATATTCATCTTTGGTTTAAATTGTTCCTTTTTTTTTTCTTCTTGTGTAAAGAAATGTGGAAGTACTGATGGAAACCATTTCGCAAATCTTCAGGAACATTTTAGTGTAAATTGAAACATGTCTAATGGCATGGTCAATTTGGACTACAAGGTCAGCTTTCAATTTACATGTTTCAAATCTTCAGGAACATTTTAGTGTAAATTGAAACATGTAAATTATGTAAAAATGATCGGCTTTTAGTCTGATTGCCTAAAGCTTCGTTAAACTCTCCAAGTTTAGTTTTACAAGTACACGGTGGTTATCTTCTCATGTGTCATATGGATATGGTGCTCCTATGATTACACAGGTTCAGACTAATTTCTCAAAAATAACGACCTAATGTGAAGCAATAAGAAGGACTTGGTCTTATTGGTGCAGAAATTAGATGGAATGTAAGGTCACCTACTGAAGAAAAAAAAATGAATACAAAACCTAAACCACACACCCTGCATGTTCTCTTTCTTTCTTTCTTTTATTCATTTTCCATATATATGAACCTATTTATCAAAACAAACCACCAATTAAAAACGCGTTCACTACAACTAATGAAACGCACATTGCATGTCTATGGCCTTACACCAGAATGAGCAAACATAGACCTAATTGTCTTGGTCTAGCATTACCAAATTTCCTTATGTATTTAAAGAAACACTCATTGCATATCGATGGCTTTACATTACACCGGAATGAACAAACACAACCTAATTGTTCTAATCGAGCATTACCAACTTTCCCTTAGTATGTAAAGCAATACCGGAATGATTCAACACAACCTAATTGCTCTCGTCTATGGCTTTACACGTATAGTAGTTTCAACGAGATGAACAAATTGTTTTCGTGCATTTCAGACTTTCCCTTCACAATCATTCCATATTTGTATATCTATGTATTAAACCAGCAAATTGTTATAATTCCAGCAATTTGAGTCTGGCTATACATGTGATATTACACTATATTATATCAGATTTCTAGACTGGTGATGCACAAAATCGTGTAGATTTTGAGTCAACATAAAATGTAAAGTGTAGTGAAGGGATTTTCATGAGGGCGCTCCAGTCAAAGGTAGACTGGCGAAGCCACCTACAAGGAAGGTAGGGTAAGTATCGAAGGGCACCGGTGTAGTACCGGCCTAAGAGTCTCTGATGCTTAACTTAGTGAAGTATGTTTGAGGCACCACGTGAGCATATGATTAGTGGTTGAATAGAGTAATTAATTAAACCATTAACATTGTGAAGGGATAAAGGTTACCCTTTTATAAAGGCAAAGTTATTGGAAGAACTTTCTTGACTTGACAGAAGTGGGATTAAATGTAATTAATGTGATGTTGTGCCCTGTCTTTGTGATTTGTCTTCAAGTTGGAGGGAAATTTCTCATTGGTTAGGGGGATAGCCAATGTGTGCAATGGTGAAGCCACAACAACGCAAGGAGGTGCGGCTGCTCCTCTGATCGTCGAAAATCCACTTTTCTCGTCGTAAGAAAGCCACATGAAGAGTCATGGCGTCGATAGGCTGCCCAGGACCGATCCAAACATTTTGGAGGCCCTGGACAAAAATAAAAAAGGGGCCCACAAACCTACAATTAAGCACAAGAAAATTTACGTTTTTAATGTGATTTTTTTCCTTCTTTTTTACTATCTATTTGAAAGATTTTCAATAATTTGAATGAGTATTTTCTTTATCGGACAATAAGTTCATCATACATAAAAAAATAAAGTTACATTGTAATACTTGGTCAATTGGTCATAAAGAAAAGAGGATTGTCATATGGTTAAAAAGTACTAGCCTCTCTGTTAGTTCATGTGAGAGACAATTTTCTTATATCATCCTTACATGCTTCTAAAATTAAAGTATAAATAAAATTACTTTCTGCATCCTTAATATTAAAGTATATGGAATAAGAGAATAAGTAAGCAAATATTATTTCCAAAGATTATTTTGTGTCTTCAATATAGATGAGTAACTTTTTTCGTTATCTTCCTTCACACAAAAGGAAAAGCAAACCAGCAGTTCAATCAGGCAAAACACAAGCAACGAAACATAAACAAAGTCATCTTTTTACTTCTTATTTTTCTACTACATCTTCATCTTCTTCCCCTACCTCTGTTAATTGTGATGTTTCAGGTTCAGGTTCTACTTATGAGTAATCCATCATGAGGGAGAGTGTTGGAATCCCCTCGATCCAGCTTGAGGGGGAATGTTGGAAGTTGGAGGTTATCGAGACTCTCATTGCTGCAATCCTTGTCAGTTAGGGTTAATGTTTTACCCAGCATGTAACTCTTGGCAAGGGTTTAGGGTTTTATCCTGGATACTCAGTCATGATGTTCTTTTCCTTCAATTAATGAGCTTTGTTGTCTTGTTATTGTAAATAGATTAGGAACTCTAAATTCCTGGCTCTATTGTTCCCGTAGTGTGTTCTTCATTTTTCTTCACGCCAAGATGGCTGAAGACAATTCTTCTAAAGCTGAAAGCTCCTTGGCTACCTCAACTCAATCTGATGTTGAAGTTAACCCCAACCAACGTCTCAGCTCCGTTTTGTTGAATGAATTCAACTACCTTCCCTGGGCTCGGGCTATCTCTCTTGCACTGGGAGGAATATCCAAGCTAGGTTATATCAATGGTGCTATTAAGGCACTTGAAACTACCTCTCCTACCTATGAGTCGTGGCTATGTAAGGACCAATTGGTCATGTCTTGGTTACTTAATTCCATGGAAAGTAGAATTACTTAAATATTCAGCTATTCAGAATCATCTATGCACCTATGGAATCAAGTCCAAAAGATGTATTGCAACCAAAACAATGATGCACGTGTCTTCCAGCTCAAGAAAGACATCTCAAGTCTGCAACAAGTAGGAAAACCTTTTGTTCAACACCTTGGCAGCCTGACAATCATGTGGAATGAGCTCGATGTTTATCGTTCTCATACTACTGATGTTATTGTTTTAATCAGGCGTGATGAGGAGGACAAGATCTTCCAACTCTTGGCAAGTTTGGGTCCAGAGTTCGAAGACCTTAGAAGCCATATTCTGATGAACTCCGAGCTTCCTTCCTTCACTGGAGTCTATGCTATCATTCAAAGGGAAGAACTGAGAAAGAAAGTTATGAGTCAAGAGACTAAGACTAGTATATCTAAAACTAGGGCTTACATCTCTAGCAACAATCGATTTGATGCGAAGGCTTACAAAGGAAAAAGGTCTGACTTAAAGTGCAATTATTGTGACACCACATGGCATACTAGAGACAGGTGCTAGATCTTTCACCCTGAGCTAAAACCTAAGACCTTAAGGGAGAATAAGAGCTTCCAAATGAGTCTGAGTTACTTTTCTCACAGGGTTAACCATGCAGCAATCTCTACAACTGAGGGAATGTCAAACTTCACAACCAATCCTGCAGAGATGATCAATCAATTTGCTGTTTTTTCTCCAGAAAAGGCAAGTGCACAATGAGTGTGAAGAAGCTCATATATTTGAAGAAAAGAACCACACTACCTTGCTGGGAAAGTTTGTTGGTTTTCTAGCTGAAAGTGATCGTGTTCCATATGAAGATGTTCCACGTATAATGAATGCATTCTCAACTGCCCTTAATGTTAGTAGTGAGCATGATTATTGGATCATAGATTCAGGTACCACGGATCACATGACCAACCAACTTACTAACCTACATGATTTTAAGAAAATGTCCATTAGTTTTCAAGTGTCACTGGCCAATGGAAAAGGTGCACCAGTTGTAGGAAAAGGAAAAATCAAACTGTTTTCAAACTTTCTCAAGTCAGTAGCTCTTTATGTTCATTCTTTTCCATTCAAGTTGTTATCTGTTGGAACCATCACAAACTCTCTAAATTGCCTAGCCATTTTCTCTTCCCATAATGTTGTTTTTTAGGACATCACCACCAAGAGGACGATTGGTGAAGGTTTCTTTTTGAATGGACTATATTATCTAGCTAAAGACTTCAAGCAACCCAAAGCATTCCAAGTTAGTTCCTGTGTAGCTCAGAACCAACACCTTTGGCACCAACGATTGGCACATCCTTCTGAAAAGGTGATGTCTTTTTTGTTTCCCAAGCTACGTAAAGACAAGTTGCAATGTGATGTATGTCACTTGTCTAAGTTTGCTAGGCTAACTTTTGATCCCTCTTTGTCTAGGGCTAGTAATCCTTTTGAAATCATACATTCAGATATTTGGGGTCCAATCCTTGAGTCATTTGATGGATTTAAGTACTTTGTAACCTTTGTTGATGATTTTACAAGGATTACTTGGTTGTATCTTTTGAAATCTAAGAGTGAGCTTGCAAATGTCTTCCAAGACTTTCATAAACTTGTTAGTACTCAATTCTCATCTAAGATTTGCATATTAAGGTCAGATAATGGCACTGAATATATGTCTCATAATATGTCTCAATACCTAAGCATTCATGGCATTTTACATCAAACATCTTATGTTGGCACACCCTCAACAAAAAGGGATTGCCGAGAGGAAAATTTGAGACCTTCTTGAAAAAATAAGGGCTCTCATGCTTCATATGCATGTACCAAAGAGATTCTGGTCACAAAGAGTGCTTACAACTGCCTACCTTATCAATAGACTCCCTAGTAAGGTGCTAGGTTTCAAATCTCCCCTTGAAGTACTAAAGAACAGAAAGATCGACATTTCTCACTTAAGGGTATTTGGTTCTACATGCTTTGTTCACATTCAATCACTTTACCGTGACAAGCTCGATCCTAGAGCAACTAAGTGTGCTTTTATGGGTTATTCATCTACCCAAAAAGGATACAAATGCTACAATCAGGTCACTAAAAGGCTTGTTGTCTCAAGGGATGTTAAATTTGATGAAACAACCCTCTATTTCTCAAGAAAAGTGGATGATGAAGGTCAGGGGAAGTCCTTACATGACTTGTTTCCTTTGCTTAGTATTCCTCTCTGCCAAGAAAATCAGGCAATGCATGACACCCTAGTTATGACACCTGCACTTACATCTCATGTACCTGATCCACCATCTCAAGTTGAAACTCAAATGAATCCTTCAAAGGCACATTAACCACCAGTGAGGCTTCATGACTATGTTACTTACAATGCCAAGTATCCTCTCACAGACTTTGTCACTTATAAACAGTTTTCACCCACTCATGCAACTTTCCTCAGTGCCTTAGATAGTTCGTATGAGCCACAAACATTTCAAGTAGCCAATGAACATGAAGTTTGGAGAGCTACTATGAAAGATGAGCTTAAGGCCCTCCATGATATTAATACATGGAGTGTTGTTAGACTAGCTAAATGAAAGAAGGTAGTAGGTAGTCGTTGGGTGTATAAAACCAAATACAACTAAGATAGGATTGTTGAAAGGCACAAGGCTTGTTTGGTAGCTTATGGTTTCACATAGACTTATGGCTTAGATTACAATGAAACCTTTGCCCCAGTTGCCAAAATGAACACGGTACGAGTACTGTTGTCAGTTGCAGTGAATCAGTCTTGGCCTCTCTATCAAATGGATGTTAAGAACGCCTTCCTACATGGTGAGTTAGAAGAGGAAGTCTACATGAAATTGCCACCTGGTCACTCACAATCCCATGATCCAGACATGGTGTGTAAACTTCATAAATCCGTCTACGGATTAAAGCAATCCTCACATGCATGGTATGCTAAACTTAGTTTAGTTCTTGAGGAATTTGGCTTCCAAATAAGCAATGTTGATTCATCACTCTTTGTTCGAACTGATTCTGTGGGAAAATTGGTGGTTCTGATTTATGTTGATGACCTAATAGTGACAGGTGACAATGGTGAAGAAATTCATTTTCTTAAGCAAGCCCTTCAACGCAAATTTGCTTTTAAAGACTTGGGAAGACTCAAGTACTTCCTAAATATTAAGCTTGCTACATCCCAAAGGGGGCTTTTCCTCAACCAAAGAAAATATGTCCTCGATCTCTTAAAGGATGCTAACTTCGTAGATTGCAAACCTGCATGTACCCCTCTTGACAGCAAACTTCACCTCAGTACCCATGGTGAAGCTCTCACCAATGTCACTGAGTATCAAAGGTTGGTAGGCAAACTTATATATCTTACTATCACATGACCTGATATCGCATACTCTGTGAGCATAGTGAGTCAGTTTATGCATGCCCCCACTGTGGTTCATATGCAAATCGTTAAGAGAATCAATTGGTAAAGGTCTCTTGATGAAGAAGAATGACAACACTGAAATCATGGCATACATTGATGCCGATTGGGCTGGGAACTCCCTTGATCGCAAGTCTACTATAGGATTCTGTACCTTTGTCGGTGGAAATTTGGTCACATGGCGAAGTAAGAAACAAAGTGTCATAGCATTATCCAGTGCTAATGCAGAATATTGTGCTATGGCTTCTGCAGCCTGTGAACTTATTTGGTTGAAAAGTCTTCTCTCTGATTTAGGGTTCTCCAATAACCAACGAATGTCCTTGTTCTGTGATAATCAAGCCGCCATGCATATTTCCTAAAATCTTGTCTTTCATAATAGAACAAAACATATTGAAGTCGATTGTCACTATGTTTGAGCACAAGTGCAATCCAAAGTCATCGCCACTCACTATACACTCAGTCATGATCAGTTGGCTGATATTTTCACCAAACCCCTTCCTACTACTCAGTTTTTAAGGATTTTGTCCAAGCTTGGCTCAAGGAATCCCCTCGATCCAGCTTGAGGGGGAATGTTGGAAGTTTGAGGTTATCGGGACTTTCATTGCTGCAATCCTTGTCAGTTAGGGTTAGTGTTTTACCCAGCATATAACTCTCAGCAAGGGTTTAGGGTTTTATCCTGGATACTTAGTCATGATGTTCTTTTCCTTCAATTAAGGAACTTTGATGTCTTGTTATTGTAAATAGATTAGGAGTTTTTCAAGGAATGATTAAGGGAGTGATTGAAGTCTGTTTCTTCACTCATCTCCTCTATATATGTTTGAGTCCTTGTAAAGTTTTCTTTATGTAAAATATACAACACCTCTAAATTTTCACATATAGTACAAATAGTTTTATCATACTTACCTTAGGTAGACTAAAATTTTACATATAACTTCCTTTCTCACAAAACTATTTAAATTTTTGTTTTAATTTCTGTTAATATTGATGTTTAATTAGCCAACAAGTTTCAATTCTTAATGGGATTGCGTTGGGAGCTGGCGTTTGTATTTCAGTATACTGTAAATTCCGTGTAGCAACAGAGAATTCAGTCTTTGCAATGCCGGAAGCAGCTCTGGGATTGTTTGCCGATGCCTTTTTTTCTTGCCAAGACTTCCTGGATTTTTTTGTGAGTATTTGGGTCTTACAGGTGCAAGATTGGATGGTGCTGAAATTGCTTGAATGTGGTCTAGCGACTCACTATGTGCCCTCAGCCAAATTGTCTTTATTGGAAGCAACTCTAACATGCCGAGTAGCTTCATCTACTTCGTCAAGCTGTGATTTTAATTCTACTATTTCAGCAATTATAGATGAATACTCACTGAAGAAATCAGCTTTAGTGAAAAAAGTGCTTATTATAAAAAGGGTATTATCTACAAGTGTCTTTCCAGGCCAACAGTGGAAGAAATTTTAAGTGACCTTGAGGAGGAACTTGCTAAGGCAAACACTAGGGAAGCTGGTGACCATAATGAATGGTTAGCGGCAACAATTCAATCTCTGAAGAAGGCGTTGCCGATGAGTTTGAAGATTACTTTAAGATTGTTTAGAGAAGGACATGTGCAAGGAATTGGTGAATGCCTCTTCCGCGAGTACCGAATAAGTTGTCGTGTTACGGAAGGGAAAATCAGCAAGGACTTCAGAGAGGGTTGTAGAGCTACTTTGTCGGACATGGATAAGAAACCAAAATGGAAGCCTTCTAAGTTGGAGCTCATCACTGATCATATGGTTGAGCACTACTTCTCTAAGATGGATGGTGATGATAAAGAATGGAAAGAATTAAAGTTTCCTACAAGATCCAAATTTCCTGTATTTGCCAATTCCAAACTTTGATCAGCTTATGATTTATGGTGTTTCCAATACCTTACTATATCATTATTATGTAGCTTTGGATTGTAATAACCTACATATCATTAATAAGGATGATTTGTAATTCATCTTCAAATTAAGACAACCATAGATAAGATGGAGAATTATATGCAAATGAAGTTTCAGAAGTATATTGGGCAGATTACAGTTTGATTACGTCTATTACACAAAGCTTTATGACATGAATTTTGCCGAATATAACAGTGTTTGTGACACATTGACTGCTTTTTTAATGTGTACTCGGAAATATCTGCTTATCTTAATTATTCAAATATTCCAATGGACTCAGTGCCTAATCATCGAACAAAAGGTGGAGATGCTCCCTTTGAGGTAACCTAAAGTTTGTTTGTATACTTTATATACATAGTACTATAAAACTATTAAAATTATATTTGGAATTGGATGATGCATAACTATTATTATATTTCTGTTTTTTTAATGATGTAGAATTTTGATAATAATTACAATGGTCAAAATTCAGTTGAAAAAGGTGAATTACAGAAGGATTTGAATGATAAAAGAGTAGATAGAAGAGAAGACATATATGTTCTTTCTTGGTGGCAAATGGAGCGTTTTTATTATCCAATACTTTCTCAGTTAGCACGAGATGTGTCAACAATTCCTATTTCAACTGTTGGGTCAGAATCCGTAGTATTAGGGGTAAAGTACTAAATCAGTATCGTACTTCATTGTTGCACGGTTTAAGTTTTGTTGTGCACATGAGATTGGTTTTTTGGAAAATGAGGTAATATATCTTTTATATAATAGAGTATTATTGTTTTATTTCCTTCCATAATTATTTTGGGTACTCATAATTTGAATGGTTTACAATGTTTTGGTTTTTCTATGTTTAGTTTATGTAGAGTGCTAATGTGGAAAGCCTTACTAAAAACATCATCAGTATAACTCTTGATGACAATATATCAAGCCAAAGTTCTAATACCATTTTCCTTGATAATTGATGAAGATTGAAGGGTTTAATTGTAAAAAAAAACGTGCAAGATTCCACAGCCTTGCAACATAACTCTCTTCATTTTGAATATCCTTTAACATTTGATATTTTGTAATGTATTAATGTTTTTTCATTAGGCTCTTATTTTGGGGTATGTAATACTTGAAAGACAAATATGTTTTTATATTTTGAAGTAAAATTTATGTGACAATGTGGTATGTATATACTAATTTAGTATTATATTTATCATTTTGATTATTTATTGATTTAAAATATATTTACTTTAACGGGGTAATGGGTCGGATCATATTACGCATTAATATTAACGGGTCAAGTTTGGATTGGGTCATATTACACGTTCATTTTAACTTGTTTTATAAGACACAACCCGTTAAGATATTGGTTATGTCACAAAAACGACACGAACACAAAAAATACGACACGAATGCCAGGTCTAATTACAAGTCATGTGTTTGATTGGGATAGATATTTTACCATTGATAGCGGATAGATTTATCATTGACAGTGTGAGCTGGCAGTAGAAGGTGCAAGGATTTTTTATATGGATGTGCATGTTATCAAACTTTGGTCCTTGCTCGAAGGATATCTGGAATAGGTGGCGCACGCATGCTGAAGAAAGTAGAGTTCTTGTTGAACACTAACAAAAACAAAATATGTTCATGCAAACTTACATTGGCGGTGTGTCATGCCCCCATATATGTTTCAAGAAATGGGTGAACCACAGTGTCTTACTTGTGGGGTATGGCGCCAAGGGCTACTCCGTTCTCAGGTTTAGAAACAAGCCATATTGGATAATCAAGAGCTCATGGGGGGAGCGATGTGGACAGCGCGGTTATTACCGTCTGTACCGAGGCCATGTCAAGTGCGGCACTCAGTGGTGTCCGCGGTTGTGACTAGTACGCGACCGTCGTAGCCGCGAGGCTGAAATTCCCACCTCCTGTTCCATTTACGTTGAGCTAGTTACGTTTTTTCTTTTAATTCCAATGTCATATTTAATAAATATAATGGAGAAGAAACACGTATTAATTGGATCTGATATTTGAACTCATTTTTATCTTAATACTAGAATTTTGAAAGAACGATCCTCCATTTTCTCTTTACTCTCGAGTCTTGAGGAGTCGAACTGAATGCTATATGGATTGCACTGTGCCGCTCAAACGTGTGAAGGCTGTACAAACTGAATTCTCTTAATATTTATGATGAAGTTGATAATGGGATTGTTTGGATCAAAACTTGAACTTTGGGCTCGGGGGGAGTTGGCCCAAAGAACAGCCTAAAAGGGAGAGGAACTCGAAGGCCCAGTCAAAACCCAGCCGAAGTCCGGAAGACAGGAGAAGCCCGTTTCTGACTAGGTGCAGACCATGCAGACCACTTGCTCACCTACCCAATGGCCAAGTGGTATAGACTGACCAGCTATACAGCCCATAAAGTACTTTATAGTGGCAGAACAAGTAAAATGGCTGATGAGTCACTACCCCTCAAACTGCATTCGGGCAAGGTTGCTGCTACAGGAGGCCAAGCCGAGTTGTCTATAAAAGAAGAAAGAGAAACCAGGAATGAGGACACTCAAACAAACCAAAAATACAAGCACAAACTCTGCTCAAAAAGCCAGATTTGCCTTCAAACGAAGCTGTAGTCAGCAAGCCTTCATCCCTCTCGGGATAAACCCTCATTCAAAGCCTTTGTAATAGCTCTGCTACCCTATTCAACTCTTGCTGTAGTATCGATTTCTTTCCATAAACTCATTTCCCAACCCATTTTTTGAGCTTCCAAACCCCATGATAAACCACAAAGATAGGAAGCTGCAAGACGATCAGCCTTGCCCGACCCTCTTTGTTTTTGTCTTTTCATTCATTAGCCTAGCAATATGTTGTATACTACAAGTTGTATTCAAGTTATTTATAGTGATATGGCTATTAAAAGACTTTCTCCACGCCTTGAATCTGATTTGAATATGTCTTCATAGTTCAAATCAGATCTAAGTTCTAAGCCCTCGGGCATGTAAGATTTGATCATTTAAAAGTCCTTGACCTCAAGGCATAAAAAAGAACCTTATGTGGACTTAACCCATCCACGACAAGCTTTGATAAACAAGAAGTCTGAAGTTACTTGAGGCGCAAGTAATCGACATACCAATTAGTTTTATTTCTATTATATTATGATGACCATATAACGTTTGAGTACGGAATGACCTAAGGCCCCACAAAGGCACATTTCAAAGTTAACTCTGTCCTTCTCTTTCAGCCTTGCCTGACAAGCCTTGCCCGACAGGCTTTGCCCGACAAGCCGTCCAGTGAAGCAGAAGCCCGACAGCGAAGCATCAACCGGCGCCAACCTCTAGGGGTGTTGTGTGCTCGTCGGCCGGGAAACACCCTCGATGGTAATTCCCACCACGAACATAGTTTTGGCACGCCCGGTGGGATCCTTTGATCAAAGAAATATGTCAAAGGGATCAGAAGATTTACAAACTGTCTTGTTGCACATGCTGCAGAGACTGGAGAACGCCTCCGCAGGCTCCAGAAAAGAAGATGACTCGGCTCTAAAACCACTTATTCCTACATCTTTACCTTACCTTGGGGAGAAATGTGGTAGAGAGAAGAAGAGATTTAAAATCAACCAACCAGAGGAAGTAGTGATGTATGAACCTACAGATCCGTTCTCAGAGGCCCCAGTGAATATGATCAGCATGGCATGTGCTGAGAAGGGGAAAGAAAAAGTCACAAAGGAAGTATAAGAAGGAAGATTGGCTGACAAACCCACAAAAGGGGTGGTCAGATCGCCTGAACATCCAAAAGTGGCCATAATCAAAGGGATGGTTCTGTGCAGCAAATGCCAATGCGAGTGTGAACTCGAAATACCACCCGCAGGAATCCTCATGGATTATGAGCTGATCAGGAGGAAGGAAGAAGAAAGACAAAAAAAGCCTGCGAAAGAGCCAGGCGGGCAACAGGAAGAGACACTTCCCGGAGTGTTTTTCAGCGGCTAGGAGGTGATTCCCAACCAAAAGCTTTATCAGAAGTATTTCAAAATCATGAGGTTTCTGAGGAAGCAGAAGATAAGAAAGCTAAAAGGCCAAAAGGGAAGGGTGTAGAGCATTCTCAGCACGCCCATACGGGAAGAGAAGCCAAGAGGAATGATAGAATAACAAATCATGTCCAGAGAGATAACCCTGCCCGCCTTGGGAGAAAATGGTACGTGGTTGGGAAGAATGGGCAACCTGTTAAACAAATGGGAGCTTCCATGGTCATAAGGGTCCAAAGGCAATACAAAGCCTACATGAACTCCTTGAAGACCCCTGCGACGTCTGAAGCATCCAAAAATCAAAAGTTGGAGAAAACGTCGTTTGAGGGGAGTAGTCAGCTCCGCTGGAGGAGTAAGAAGGAGGTAGAAAAGGCCAACAGCAAGACTGAAGGCGAAGGAAACCACGTGCCACAAAGCCTACACCCCGGGAAATATAGAATCTTGAGGAGAGCTCAAGAAGATATGGTTATGGTGCCAACTCCCGGATGGAAGACAAAGCAGCCTATTTGTTTTGGAACTGTCTCACCTGAAAGGAAACCACCTTCTCTGTCAGTAGTGGATCCTTTCGGGGAAGTTCCAAAGCAAACACCAGAACCACTGCTTCCATCATATGCAATGGCTTGGTTGGATGAGTTCATGGACCAGATTGGGAACAAGAAAGAAGAACTGTCGGAGCCTAGCAACTTTCATATAAACATGACGTATGTGTTATCCGCCATGTTTGGTGCCCAACCAAATCAGCCCGCCATCATGGAAGGGGATTACGTAGCAACTGAGCCAATGATGGCTCATGTCAATGTGGAGGTAGCTGAAGAAAGAGAATCGGGAAAAGCTGAATCATCTGAAATGCTCAATGAGGGTCCTTTAAGGGTCTATACAGACAAAATGGTGTTCAGCCGCCCGAACATTTCACTTGCCAATAATCTGAAACCTATATATGTGACAGCTCATTTGGAGGGAGTGCCCTTCAAAAGGATTTTGATTGATGGAGGAGCAGCTATTAATGTACTGCCAGCCAAGTAGATGAAAAAGTTGGGAAGAGACACGAAAGATCTTATTCCTACAGACCTCACGGTTTCAAGTTTCTCGGGCGCTATCACCAAGACTCATGGGATATTGCCTTTAGAGGTGGACTTGGGGTCTAAACAGATCATGCTGGCATTCTTTGTGGTGGACTGCACTTCCACCTATGGGGCCTTACTCGGAAGAGATTGGATCCATCAAAGTCTGGCCATACCCTCCACTCTTCATCAACAAGTGGCCGTTTATCATGAGGCAGGCACAGAAGAACCAGGCTTTTGGGAGATGGTAGAGGCCGAATCACGGCCATTTCTTCCCACAGCCAATGTGGCAGAAGCAAGTTTCTACAACCCCAACGTAGGAATCTTGAAATGTTCAGGAGCTAATGAGAACGGCCGCCCTACCAAGGTGACGGCCCAAAAGCTTCTAGAGCAAGGAATGCTCCTTACTAGAGAGGAGTGGGATAAACCTTGTATCGTCCCAACACCCCTACACCACCAATGACAGAACAAAAAAGGAAGGATCAGGTAATGGCAGTCAGATCCCTGATTAAAAGACTGTTGGTGTATAGAAAAGGGAAGAGGCAAGAAAATGAGCTCTTAGACAAAGAAGAGCAGGAATGGCAGGTGGGGGCTTCAACCAGCCAAGATGAAAGCAATGAGGAATCTTGTCGAGAGGAATTGGAAAGGGCCATTCAAATGGCCGAGTGCATATTTGACCTAGATGGGCCAGACGACTTGCCCGAGAGCCCGGAGCTGGTCGAATTTTTGTGCACAGAACCTGATAAGACACCACCAGAGGTCCAAGATCCTTTGGAAGTGATTGAGCTAGGAACAAAGGAATATCCAAGACCAATACAAATCAGTGGTTTATTGGAGAGTAAGGATCGGGCAAAAATTATCTGTCTCTTGCAAGAATTCAAAGATTGTTTTGCTTGGCATTATACTGAGATGCCAGGTTTAGAAGCAACCTTGGTGGAACACAGAATGCCCATCAAGGAAGGATATAAGCCGGTTAAGCAAGCACCACGAAGGATGTCTAAGGAAATAGAAGAGAAGGTCAAAGAAGAGATTGAGAGGCTAGTAAAAGCCGGATTTATCAGGCCAGCCAAATATGTGGAGTGGTTAGCCAACATTGTACCCGTTTTAAAAGCTATAACAAAAGCAGTACGATGTTGTGTTGATTATTGAAATATTAATGGCGCTACACCAAAAGATGAGTATCCCATGCCCATGGCCGATCTATCCATATATGCAGTAGCAAAACACAAAGTTTTATCTTTTATGGATGGAAATGCCGGATATAATCAGATAAAGATGGCCCCGGAAGATATACATAAAACAGCTTTTAGGTGTCCCGGTCATGTGGGGGCATATGAATACCTGGTCATGCCATTCGAGCTCAAGAATGCTGGTGCAACTTACCAAAGGGCAATGAATGCCATCTTTCATGATTTGATTGGCCAGAGCATAGGGGTGTACATTGATGACATTGTGGTGAAATCTAAAACAGAAGGGCATCATCTGATAGACATCAGGCAAGCATTGACAAGAATGAGGATCCGCCAATTAAAGATGAATCCAAAGAAGTGCGCATTTGGAGTAAGAGCGGGCAACTTCTTGGGATTCTTGGTTCATCAAAGAGGTGTAGAAGTGGACAAAAACAAATCTCGGGCAATAATGAAGTCACCCCCGCCCACCAACAAAGTGCAACTTCAGAGGCTGCTGGGCAAAATTAATTTCTTGAGGAGATTCATTGCTAATTTGGCGGGCAAGATCCAGCCGCTGACTCATTTACTAAGATTGAAAGATAAAGAAAACTTCGAGTGGGGACCACCACACCAAAAGGCCTTCAACAGCATCAAGGCCTATTTGACTTTTCCACCAGTGTTGGTGCCACCTCAAAGGGGAAAACCCTTAAAACTATACATCTCTGTCTCAGAAAAGTCAATCAGGAGTTTGCTAGCTCAAAATAATGAAGGCGGGAAAGAGCAGGCAGTGTACTACCTCAGTAGAATTCTGACCGAGGTAGAAACAAGATATTCCCCAGTAGAGAGATTGTGCTTGGCTCTATATTTTATTGCCAGTAAGCTAAGGCATTACATGTTACCTTGTCACGTACACATCATCGCCAAAACGGATGTGATAAAGTACATGTTGTCAAAGCCAATGCTAACAGGAATGATTGGGAAGTGGATTCTAGCATTATCAGAGTTCAGTTTTCAGTATGTACCCCAGAGGGCAGTCAAAGGCCAAGCAATTGCTGACTTCTTGACGGAGCATCAAGAATCTCAAGATGAGGTAATCAATATCCCAGGAAGCCTGGAGGTTACTAGCGTTTGGATCCCGCCAAGAAAAGATATCTCGGGCAAAGACGAGTGGGTCCAGCAGGAGATAAGAAGAGTGACCGGCCTCTGGATCACTCATTGGAAGCTATATTTTGATGGTTCTTATACTCAGAATGCTTCAAGAGCTGGGATTGTGATTATCAGCCCTCAAGGGGTTTATCATTATTACTCATTTTTCCTAGATTACCAAGGAAACACCAATAATCAGGCAGAGTATGAGGCCTTAATAATTGGTTTGGAAATCTTGGTGGATCTGGGGGCAATGGAGGTAGAGGTAGAGGTGACTCAGAGCTAGTAATAAAACAACTAAATTGGGAGTTCAAGTGCAGACGTATCACTATGGCAGGATATTATTTGGCAGATACGCAATTGCTGAGTTATTGGGATTCTGAGATATTAGTCAATCATGTTCCCAGGGGAGCCAACCTAGCGGCCAACGAAATGGCGCAATTAGCCTCAGGTGTGCCACTACATGAGAGAATATATGGGTTGGATGTCCAGATTCAAAGAAGAAACCTTCCTTCTATCCTGGAAAGGGGATTCAGTCTGGATGTAATGGTTCTAGAGACCAAGGTAGAAGATTGGAGGTCACCTATCATCCATCATTTAAAAGATCCATCTTCACCCACAAGCAAGAAGAATAGACAACAAGCAACCAAATATGTCTTATGGGCTGAAGACCTGCTAAGGAAGACTCCAGACGGGTTACTAATGAAATGCTTAGGCCAAGAAGAATCTATGAGAGTAATGGCCGAAGTACATGAGGGAGTATGTGGAGCACACCAGGCTGGAACAAAGATGAGGTGGTTGCTCAGAAGGTATGGGTATTTCTGGCTCGACATGGAAAAGGATTGCAAATCCTATGCCCGAGGCTGTGAAGAGTGTCAAAGGCACGGACCTCTCCAACATGTGCCCTCGGTAACTTTGAATCCAGTGGTCAAGCCTTGGCCCTTCAGAGGATGGGCGATGGACTTCATCGGGCAGATATATCCAGCTTCTAGCTAGGGGCACACTTTCAAAATTGTGGCAACGGATTACTTCACCAAATGGGTGGAAGCATCGGCATTAAAGTCCATAACCTCAGCCACAGTCAAAAATTTCATTAAGACCAAGATTCTGTATAGGTTTGGGGTGCCCGAAACTATAGTGACGGATCGTGGGCCATCTTTTATTTCAAAAGAAGTTGAGGAGTTTGCAAACAAATACAAAATAAAGATGATCCAGTCCAGTCCTTACTACCCACAATCAAATGGCCAAGCAGAATCCAGCAACAAGATTTTGGTAAACATCATCAAAAGAATGGTGATGGACAGTCTGGAGAAGTGGCATGAAAAGTTGGGGAGTACTTTGTGGGCATACAGAACTTCCAAGAGGGCAAGAACAGAGACAACTCCATATGCCTTAACCTTCGGGCAAGATGCAGTGCTTCCCATGAAGATCAATGTAAGCTCTGTCAAAATTCAAAATCAGTTCGGGTTACACAGTGAAGAGTACTTTGAAGCCATGTGTCAAGGAATTGAAGACTTAGATGTAGCCCGAATTGAAGCCTTGAATCAGATTCAGGAAGGAAAGAAAACTGTTGCCCGAGCTTATAACAAAAAGGTGAGGATGAAGTCCTTCAAGGAGGGAGATTTAGTGTGGAAGACAGTCCTCCCTCTAGGAGCTCAACTTAGGGGCTTTAGAAAGTGGAGCCCGACATGGGAAGGTCCTTTCATTATTAGTCGAGTATTGGACAAATGAGGTTACTACTTGGCGGACCTTGAAAGGAATGGGCAGAAACATCTCATTAATGTTAAATTCTTGAAAAAAATATTGTCCTACATTATGGGATGTTAGAGATTGTTACGTTGAAGAGGATGCAAGGTAAGGTAGGCGTCGGGATACCATTGTACAGTGTATGTTCACCAATCATTCAAGAAGACAGAAAGACAAAGTTGCAAATATTGTTTATTTCATTTCGACAAGTTGGTGAAATTTACAACAAATTCAAATCCAACGTATTACATTCTATCTCTTCTGGGTGCAATGTTATTTCCAACTGGTTATCCGATGTCTTCCTAGATAGGATCCGATCAGGTGATCGGGTTGTGCGGCCAAGATGAGCTTGGTAGAGGATCCTCAGGCAGAGTCATCACCATACATGATGGCGAAGCCTGACTTACCATAGCAGCAAGCAGGAAGACAAGCCTTCATGAGGAAGGCGCCTGACCAAGGGTGTTGGAGATAGTAGTTATTTGATGAGAACTTTTTTTTCTAACGAAAATGGAGTTTTAAGAAACCCAACTTAAACTCTGAAGAACTCATTTCACAGTTTTGGAAGAAAACTAAGGAAGCAGAAACACTTGGGGCGGATAAAAGATGAGATCGAGGATGATTTGGGGAGAGAACCGGAATTTATAGGAATATCAGAAGGTAGTTCAAGGGTCGTGGGAAGATCGAGAGACTCCGGGTGGCGTTAATCTCAACTAGAAGATACAAGTTCCAAGAGCAAGGGTGCAGGCGCATGCAACTGTTCAATTAATATTGGCGCCTGGAATTCCAGGCTAAATATCAATTGAATGGGGCACTGTTTGGATCAAAACTTGAACTTTGGGCTTGGGGGGAGTTGGCCCAAAGAACAGCCTAAAAGGGAGAGGAACTCGAAGGCCCAGTCAAAACCCAGCCGAAGTCCGGAAGACAGGAGAAGCTCGTTTCTGACTAAGTGCAGACCATGCAGACCACTTGCTCACCTACCCAATGGCCAAGTGGTATAGACTGACCAGCTATACAGCTCATAAAGTACTTTATAGTGGCAGAACAAGTAAAATAGTTGATGAGTCACTACCCCTCAAACTGCATTCGGGCAAGGTTGCTGCTACAAGAGGCCAAGCCGAGTTGTCTATAAAAGAAGAAAGAGAAACCAGGAATGAGGACACTCAAACAAACCAAAAATACAAGCACAAACTCTGCTCAAAAAGCCAGATTTGCCTTCAAACGAAGCTGTAGTCAGCAAGCCTTCATCCATCTTGGGATAAACCCTCATTCAAAACCTTTGTAATAGCTCTGCTACCCTGTTCAATTCTTGCTGTAGTATCGATTTCTTTCCATAAACTCATTTCCCAACCCTTTTTCTGAGCTTCCAAACCCCCTGATAAACCACAAAGATAGGAAGTTGCAAGACGATCAGCCTTGCCCGACAAGGTTAAACCTTGCCCGACCCTCTTTGTTTTTGTCTTTTCATTCATTAGCCTAGCAATATGTTGTATACTACAAGTTGTATTCAAGTTATTTATAGTGATATGGCTATTAAAAGACTTTCTCCACGCCTTGAATCTGATTTGAATATGTCTTCATAGTTCAAATTAGATCTAAGTTCTAAGCCCTCGGGCATGTAAGATTTGATCATTTAAAAGTCCTTGACCTCAAGGCATAAAAAAGAACCTTATGTGGACTTAACCCATCCACGACAAGCTTTGATAAACAAGAAGTCCGAAGTTACTTGAGGCGCAAGTAATCGACATACCAATTAGTTTTATTTCTATTATATTATGATGACCATAGAACGTTTGAGTACGGAATGAATTCTAATAGGAAGCCTCAAGGCCTATCTAAGGCCCCACAAAGGCACCTATTTGGATTCGTTCTGTTCCTCAGGCTAGAACGTTGAGTATGGAATGAAATCTAATAGGAAGCCTCAAGGCCTATCTAAGGCCCCACAAAGGCACCTATTTGGATTCGTTCTGTTCCTCGGGCTAGAACGTTGAGTATAGAATGAATTCTGATGGGAAGCCTCAATGCCTATCTAAGGCCCCACAAAGGCACTCATTTGGATTCATTCTGATCCTCGGGCTCAGGTGATCAGAAGTATAATGGTTATAAAACTCATATAACCAATAACATGAACCTTATATATCCAAGTGCTATGTTAGTTATTAACAGGAAGCCTCAAGGCCTACATCTAAGGCCCTACAAAGACGCATGTCGTAACTAAAGATAGTATCTCGGATATATATAATCAAAACTCAACATCCGTTTTACATCTGCCATGCTGAAGATGGTAGTGGCACGCCTGAGCACTTAAAAGTTAATCTTGATTGTGAGCCTCAAGGCCTACACCTAAGGCCCCACAAAGACACCTTTCAAAGTTAACTTTGTCCTTCTCTTTCAGCCTTGCCCGACAAGCCTTGCCCGACAGGCTTTGCCCGACAAGCCGTCCAGTGAAGCAGAAGCCCGACAGTGAAGCATCAACCGGCGCCAACCTCTCGGGGAGCTATGTGCTCGTCGGCCGGGAAACACCCTCGACAGTAATTCCCACCACGAACAGGGATCATTTTGGGTTTGTGGCGATGGGAGATGCTGCTTTTTCAGTCTCTTCGTTGAGACTTGGAAGTTGAAACAAAACTGGTTGATGGCATTGAATAAGCATGAATTTTTTAGTTCGTATGACCCATTTAGTTTTAGTTTTTCAGTTTCTATTTCTTTTGTTGATGACCTCACTAGCATCCTCGCTTCCACTCCCGACACGTCTAGAGGAGAGGCAAAACAGGAAGTTACTCAAACTTCATTTGTCCAAGTTACTCAAACTTGCACCTGAAAAACATTACTATAGTACTAAGGAAATTCTAAGGTTCACTAATTCTTTCACTTAAGTGTGATAAACGACTCCAAATTTTGCAAAAACCAGCAAGGTTCTAGCGGCGAAAAACAGCGGTCACCGCTAACTTTAACGATGACGACGAATTTCGTTACAGTTGACGGAATTTCTAATGGTGAAGGTATATTCCGTTAACCTTCATCCATTTTTCAATGACCGGGGCGTGGTCACCGACGATGGTTGTTGCGACGTGTACTCACCAATCCGTGGTAGTGAGTACGACAGCACGTCTGCCGGCGATGAAGACGGGCACATCCACCGACGACCAATCTGGCATCATTGTAGCAGCGCGTGGCGGTGCACATTAAAATGAAATGATATGCAAATGTATGGAATTGAATTGTTTTAAAGATATTGTATGACATCTCAATTAAACACAATTCAAAGGTGTAAAATGTAATATCCTTAACTTTTGAACTCTAAAAATTAGGTAACAGAAAGAAGAAAAAAACAAGGAAAATTTCTATTAATTATTATAGGTCACTGTGACGACTTGCAACATTTACACACCGTTCTTGTAAAACGTGATAAACTTTTAGGAAAAGCATTATCCATATAAATTTCATATATTTGCATATTATTTCATTTTAACGTTATACATCCAAGAAATGAATGATAATCAATTTATCAGTCTTTAAACAACTTTTGCCTTAATTCGTTGACCTCATTTGTTGTACGTCTGTATCTGATTACCAAACCTAAACCACACAAGCCATGTTTGATAGGAGCATATTTATGCGCCTTAGTTAGCTAGTTTTTATGCATTTATGTTGTGTTTTCTTAGTTAAGTCAGTCTTTTAAGCTATTTTCATGTGTTTTCAGGTTTTAAGGACAAAGTAAGCAAAAAGATGCAATTTGGAGCATTTTGGAGCAAAATTGAGCTAGAATGGAGTTCATGCATGTGGAGCACAAAGAATGGACGAATTTGAAGGATTGAAGAAGCTAGGAATGTGTTTCAAAGTTGAAGAATTGGAGATGCAAAGTTTCCTAATTGAAGTAGGAAAGTGCCTAATTGAAGATGAAATCCTAGTCAACAATGGATTCCTAGTTGAAGAATGATTCCTAGTTGAAGTTGGATTCCTAGAAGATTGAAGATTCCTACTCAAACAAGGTTTCCTACTTGAAGAAGAAAAGTTAAAGCCAAAGAATCAGCTCAAGTGAAGAAACCTTATCCAAAACATTATCCATAACCTTATCTTAGCTTATCTTATCCAAACAAACCTTATCCTATCCTATCTTATCCTAATCCTAATCTACTTATATTTCAGCTGCAAGGGAGGGTTCCTAACTATATTAGGATGCTTAAAATCAAATTTCTAGAAGACCTAATCATTTCCTACAAAGGTGGCGCCTAGAACCCTTCTAGAAGCCTAAAAATCTGCCTTGTATTTTCCTTCTAGAAACCCACCTTTTGCCGCACCCTATATCCTATTTCCCTTGGGTTTTTGACCTTCTAGATGTCCTATTTCCTATTAGGAGTGCATAACTATTTCCTAGTGAGATTGTATTTACTAAATCCTTTTCCTATGCTAACTTAGCCATAAATTCAGCCTATATATAGGTAGTGCCGCACCCTTTCATTCTCACCACCCTCTACCATATTTTCACTACACCATTCACCCAAACATCCCTCTTGTGCCGTGAGTTTGCAAAGGAGAAGGAAGGAGACTCTTGGAGCCGTGCATGCCATTCAAGGAGCTTGGATTGTTGGAGCGTTTCTAGGTGTTTTCTATCTTTATGTCAATGTTTAAATTTATTTATCTTTGTTTAATTGCGAACATGAGGAACTAATTTCTTTATAGTTAGAGGGGAATTCAAAGCCATGATCATATGTTTTATATGATTTGATTTCCTCCAGTTATGATTTCATAAATCGTGAATGCGGTTTACTTATCTATTTGATTGATAACATGTTTATGTATGTTGATTGAGGGTCGACACTTAGTTTGCATGCATGAATTTGATGATAGAGTATAAGGGAATTTCACCTAATCGTTATTAACTTATATTCATAAGTAGTAAAAGTCGCTAGTCACGATTGTGTTAAGTAAATCCTTGGCAAGAGTAACATGCGTATTCCATAGTTATGAATGCCTCGTCAATGCTTATGATTTCCATTGAACTTAATGATCTTTGATATGTGTCTCTATCATGCGTATTCCATAGTTAGGGTCCTTGATAAGAATAATTTGGTTGTAATGCGTATTCCATTCAATTCAATGAATCTAGGGAAATCTGAGAATTAATTGGTGCAATCTAGTTAATTTGGGGCATTGTCATTCATGGTTTGTTGAAAGAGTAACTGGAAATCGAGTCATATGCATATGTTTCATGTGTGGAGAAGGAACCCTCTAACTAGCCTTTCACCATTCTTTTTCATCCAAATTCGTTTTTCTTAAGTTTGTTTTCAAAGTTTCTGTTTTAAATTTCAATTTCGTCAAAACCAAACCCCTTGCTTTTAAGTCTTGTTTTTAGAGTCAAAACTTGTTTCCTTTAAGTCTTTTGAGTCTTTTAAGTTATATTTTCGTCCAAATCACTTGTTAGGTCTAGAATTGAGTCTTTTTTATTGTTTCTTGCTGTTTTGAGTGTTTTAAGTTAGTTTTGAGTCTATAGAGTCTAGTTTAGTGTTTTTGAGTCTTATTTATGTTGATTAGCATCCCTAGTTAATCCCCGGTCTAGAACGATCCCTACTTGCTTAATACTACAATTGTCATCAATAGGGTTTAATTTGTGTGTCAAGTTAATTTTCACATCAATGTTCTCTTCCCTCCTTTTCTTCATTTTCCATATATGGGCCGGCCTATTTATTAAAACAAACCCCCGATTACAAACAACTCCACTACAATTAAAGAAAGGCACATTGCATGTCTATGGCTTTACACCTGAATAAGCAAATGTAGCCTAATTGTTCTAGCTTAGTATTAATAATTTCCCCTATGTATTTAAAGAAACACACATTGCTTGTCTACGGCTTTACACATACAAATTCACCGGAATATGCAAACACAACCTAATTGTTCTAGGAAAAGGATCCTCACCGGATCATTTTCCTGAGGATCCTAAGGATTCCCCAATCGTGTATGTTCATCGTACATTGTGTTGTCAGAAATCATTTAAAATTTAAAATTCAAATATAAATAGTACCTAACGAAAACTGACCGCAAGATGTACGATGAACGGATACGATTGCGGAATCCCTAGCATCCTTAGGAGAAGGATCCGATGAGGATCATTTTCCATTGTTCTATTCTAACATTACAGGTTTTCCCTGTACATTTAAAGAAAGACGAATTGATGGCCAATTTGTTTTTTTTTTTATCATTTTAGTGGACTATGTTTTATATTTGCAAACTATGATAAGTAGAAGTCTAAATGGGTTTATTGGATCGTTGTTCGGCAACATATAATAATATTGCGTATAAAACAAAAACAAAAATTGCATGTATATATATATGTGGTTATAGCTTATGCATATATTTCACGAGATGAGCAAATTGCAGACCCCAAAGCTAGCTAGCTAGGCTTCCAACCCCTCTACCTCTGATCTTCTCAAAAGTTGCATGCACTTACGTTTCAGTGCATTTCCCAGTTTATTTTCTGTTGCATGAATTATTAATTCTATGGCTTCTTTCAACCAGGTTTTGGTACAAGAATCTTTGTTCGTGAGGACATTGACACCAAACAGGCGTCGCCAACTGAACACCCTTTCCCTTGAAATGCTCTCTCGGCTCTCCCAACTGTTCCTGGCGTATGACAACAGTTCCAATGTCAAGTTGATCATTCTCAAAAGTAACGGAAGAGCATTTTGTGCCGGTGGTGACGTAGCTGCGGTGCACCGTCATTTTCTTAAAGGAAATTTGAAATGTGGTGCAATAACTAGTCAGAAGATGCTTACCTTAACCTACTCTGTAGCAACATGCACTAAACCCCAAGTATGTCTGAATTTTGCACAATGTTTCCTTTAATTTTTTTATGCTCCGCCGTGGGCTATGAAGAGTCTTGCCTGGATAAAATCCAGCCAATCTCTATCCTGGTCTGGAATGATACGGTAGCCCAGGAGTTTTGTATTATCTAAAGTGACCTACGAACAGTCGGTCTCACATATTATCAATCATACAACTTCCTTTCTCTCAAAACCATTTAATTTTTTTGTTTACATTTCTGTTAATATTCATGTTTAATTCGCCAACAGGTTTCAATTCTTAATGGGATTGCGATGGGAGGTAGCGTCGATATTTCAGTACACGGTAAATTCCGTGTAGCAACAGATAATTCAGTCTTTGCAATGCCGGAAACAGCTCTGGGATTGTTTCCCGATGTCGGCGCATCTTATTTCTTGTCAAGACTTCCTGGATTTTTTGGTGAGTATTTGGGTCTTACAGGTGCAAGACTGAATGGTGCTGAAATGCTTGCATGTGGTCTAGCGACTCACTATGTGCCCTCAGCCAAATTGTCTTCACTGGAAGAAGCTCTAAAATGCCGAGTAGCTTCATCTACTTCATCAAGCTGTGATCTTGCTTCTGCTATTTCAGCAATTATAGATGAATACTCGCTGAAGAAACCAGCTTTGAGTGAAAAAAGTGCTTATTACAAAAGGGATATTGTTGACAAGTGCTTTTCTAAACATACAGTGGAAGAAATTTTAAGTGACCTTGAGGAGGAACTTACTAAGGCAAACACTAAGGAAGCTGGTGATCATAATGAATGGTTAGCTGCAGCAATTCAATCGCTGAAGAATGCGTCGCCGATGAGTTTGAAGATTACTTTAAGGTCCATTAGAGAAGGAAGGGAGCAAGGAATTGGTGAATGCCTCGTTCGCGACTATAGAATAACTTGTCATGTTCTCCAAGGGGAAATCAGCAAGGACATCAGAGAGGGTTGCAGAGCTATTTTGTGGGACAAGGATAAGAAACCAAAATGGAAGCCTTCTAAGTTGGAGCTCATCACTGATCATATGGTTGAGCACTACTTCTCTAAGCTGGATGGCGATGATAAAGAATGGCAAGAATTAAAGCTCCCAACAAGATCCAAATTGCCTGTATTTGCCAATTCCAAGCTTAATTGCCTGTTTTTGCCAATTCCAAGCTTTGATCAGCTTATGATTTTATGGTGTTTCCAATACCTAACTATATATCGTTATTAAGATGTAGTAATATGTAGTATTCTTATTTCTTGTGTGTCAAGTAAATAAGATTCAAAAATTGTCACAAGTTTTTTTATTAATATAGTGTGTTTTCACTGCAATTAGCGAATTTAACTTGAGCATCCTTTGATTTTACATATAATATTAACATTTCTGTTAAACATTAATTTCGATTTCAGAATTAAGGAGTTATATAATCTTTGTGCTAACTACATTTCACACCATTCAGATGACAATAATTTTTTCTTTCTCATTTTACACCATAGGGTATTGAAAATTTATCAATTTATATCTTTAGTTAGATATATTATTTGATCCTTCATTAAATTGATAACATAGTGAGCGTGAGACACTTATATGGGCTAATGCATAAACGACATTTACACCACATTGTGTTGAGAAGCCAACAAGTAAAGGTTTTTTTTCTACAAAAGTGGCTTGAGCCATCTTTTCCAGAAATCTGTGTTAAGGACGCTCTTACAAAAAGTGGCTTAAACCATCTATCACAGAAATCTGTTAAAGCAACTTGACGGGAAGTGGTTCATTGAACCATTAAGCTCATTAAATCCTATACATAGGTTCCTTGACTTTTCTACATTAGGTTCATTGTATAAAACATTAAATGATATGTATTTATAATTAATTCATGTATTTATATTTACTATATATTGTACATTTGAGGTATGAATGAAATTGTTCGCGGCAGGAATTTCCGTTGGGGATGTTCCCTGGCCGACGAGCACACAGCTCCCCGAGAGGTTGGCGTCGGTTGATGTTTTCTGTCGGGCTTCTGCTTTACTAGCGGGCTTATTAGGCAAGGCTTGTCGGGCAAGGCCTGTCGGGCAAGGCTGAAAGAGAATGACAGAGTTAACTTTGAAATGTGCTTTTGTGGGGCCTTAGGTGTAGGCCTTGAGACTCACAATCAAGATTAACTTTTAAGTGCTCAGGCGTGCCACTGCCATCTTCAGTATGGCAGATGTAAAACAGATGTCGAGTTTTAGTTGTATAAATATATATATGCCCGAGAGACCGTGTTAGTTATGACAGGTGCCTTTGTGGGGCCTTAGGTGTAGGCCTTGAGGCTTCTAGTCAATAACTAAACCAGTACTCGAACATATAACGTTTGTTTCATTGATTTCAGAAGTCTTATGCCTATTATACTTCTGATCACCCAAGCTCGAGGAACATAATGAATCCAAATAGGTGTCTTTGTGGGGCCTTAGATGTAGGCCTTGAGGCTTCCTATCAGAATTAACTCTATGCTCAAACGTTCTAGCCCGAAGAGCAGAATAAATCCAAATAGGTGCCTTTGTAGGGCCTTAGATGCAGACTTTGAGGCTTCCTATCAGAATTCATTCTATACTCAAATGTTCTATGGCAATCATAATATAATAGGAATAAAACAGAGGGATAGGTTGATTACTTGGGCCCCAAGTAACTTCGGACTTCTTGTTTATCAAAGACTGTCGTGGATGGGTTAAGTCCACATAAGGTTCTTTTTTATGCCTTGAGGTCAAGGACTTTTAAATGATCAAATCTTACATGCCCGAGGGCTTAGAACTTAGATCTGGTTTGAACTATGAAGACATATTCAAATCGGATTTAAGTACTGAGAGAGTCTTTTAATAGTCATCTTACTAGAAATAACTTGAATACAACTGGAAGCATACAACATATTGCTAGGCTAATGAACGAAAAGACAAAAACAAAGAGGATCGGGCAAGGCTGATCGTCTTGCAACTTCCTATCTTTGTGGTTTTATCAAGGGGTTTGAAAGCTTAGAAAATAGGGTAAGGATATGAGTTTACAGAAAGAAATCGATACTACAACAAGAGTTGAACAGGGTAGCAGAGCTATTACAAAGGCTTGAATGAAGGTTTTTCCCGAGAGGGATGAAGGCTTGGGCTGACTACAGCTTCGTTTGAAGGCAAATCTGGCTTTTGAGCAGAGTTTGTGCTTGCATTTGTTTGTTTGGTTGAGTGTCCTTATTCCTGGTTTCTCTTTCTTCTTTTATAGACAACTCGGTTTGGCCTCCTGTAGCAGCAACCTTGCCCGAATGCAGCTTGAAGGGTAGTGACTTATCAGCTATTTTACTTGTACTACCACTATAAAGCACTTTATGGGCTGATTAGCTAGTTAGTCTATACCACTTGGCCTTTGGGTAGGTGAGCAAGTGGTTCTCATGAGCTGTACCAAGTCAGAAAAAGCCTTTTCTGCTTGCTGGGCCTTGACTGGGCTTCGGCCATCTCTCCTTCTAGGCTTCCCTTTGGGCCAACTCCTTTCCGAGCCCAAAGTTCAAGTTTTGATCCAAACAGAAATTAAGTTTTCTGCAAAATATTTTATTGGTTTCTTTACATGGTATCACAGCTAGGTTAAAACCCTAGTTCTTGCCGCTGCATTTTCCAATTCCAAGCTTTTGATCAGCTTATGATTTATGGTGTTTCCAATACCCCAACCGTTTATGCCTAAAATTGGTAAATTTCACTCATTTAGGACTAAAGCCAAATTATGGTATTTTGTGGGGGTTATATTATGAAATTAAGCTAGACTTGCATCAAGTGGCACATGTTTGGCTTTCATATATCAAATGACACCAATTAATGTTTGGCTTACATATTTCTCATACAAGTTAGGTTTGGACGGTGGAATGCAGCAAATGACTTCTTTTAAGGGGTGTGATATCACTTATTTTAAGGGGTGTGATATCCACACACCACATTTTACTTCTCACACACCTTTTTAATTTTCGGCCGTCGGATCGAATGAATTGAAGAAGATCAAATGACAGAAATTATCAAAGGGTGCGTGAGAAGTAAAATGGGGTGTGTAGATAGCACATCCCTCTTTTAATATCATTTCCTAAGGAGTTGGATATGGGGGAGGTCTGTATCGTGGCTCTGTGTTCACACTATGATTAGTTCTCTCTATATATTTGAAGCTAAATGAGAGAAAAAGAGACATTCAAAAAAATCAAACAATCTCTCTACGGCTGCACCCTTTTCATTTCAAAGCTTTCTACAATATTGCAAGCTCTTTATATATATTTCATTTCAAAGCTTTCTACAGAACGTCCCTTCCTACTTCACTTTCTTTCCATAGCAAAACGAGCCCATCCAATCTTTGTCCACCGCTCAAACTAACGCATGTACGACTGATGCTAGCATAATTTTCATATTAGGCATTATATCGTTACAAATTGTTACACATGGGTTAAACAGCTAACAATGGCTCATGGACATGACTGATGCAAACATAAATCTCGTTTCAAAAGAATATCTTGAGTTGAGACACATGTTCGATCTATTAAGTGACATGTGCCACCATTTGGTATGTTGGATGCAATGGATAGATAGCATCATTTGATGTATTGAGTTGTTAGCTTTGTTTAGAAGTTTGTTAGGTTGTTTAGTGTGTTGGGTTATGGATATATAGCTAATCTATTGTAACAGATAACATCAATCAATTCAAGAGCCTTCATTTTCCTCTACAATCTCTCTTATTTCTCTCTATCATCTTCCTCTTCCTTTGTACCAATTCTTCATCTTTTGCAATGTAGTTAATACAATCAATCTTATATAACAATAAGACTTCCTATATCTTAATCCAACCTGACCTCACGCATTTCATCTGTGTGACAACTCTATTTTATTGGCAGCCCTAGATCTAGCAAACATGTCATGTTTATCATTTTCATCCTTTATCTTAATGAGTCGTGTACCTAACTCGTTAACGGGTCGTGTCCTTTCATGTCGGGTTAATAGGTCATGCAAGAAATTGTTGCCTTATGTGTAGACCTAGCAAACGGGTCGTGTTCGTGTCATTTACGTGTCATATATGTGACCTTAACGAATTCTCAATGTGTGACCTGATAACAACTCAACTCATTAAGTAATGACCCTATAATATTCCAGACTCATACAATTTGACTCCAAAGATATTATTTCCGTATCATTTTGTCTCAATTAACTAGTCGTGCAAAAAATTGTCAAAGATTAGCCATATCAATCATGCAAGAATGAATGGAATCATCCACAACCTAAAAAACCTCCTCTGTCGCATGCATTCCAACAGTGTGCCGCTTTACAATTACAAACCCCACATTCCTTCTTCCCCTTTTTTTCTTAATTTAAGGCAACTCCTTTGTTGCAGGCAGAACGCAACGAGGCGGAAGTCCCCTGCACCCTGGTTCACGGACTCACACCAAATACTCCAAAAATGGATCCCGCAACACAAAATCCAACGACCCCGATCCGTTCCCTTCCTGCACATGCCGCATGCACTGCAATTTTCCCGAACCCACTCCTTCTAACAACTTAAGGTTATCTCCAACCGAATGAGAGTCAAAGGATCATGTTTAGCCTTATAGTCGTGCGAGAAATTATATTTTAATGAACAGTTTCAGTCCATATTTTATATCATCTTCCACTGAGAGGGTCAAAGGGTCATAGGCCAAACATAGTCATTTGATAAAAAACTCATCTCCAACCAAAATGGTGAAAGGGTCATAGACAAAAAATACCCCCTCAATAATTTATTATTTTAATTGAATTAATATGATTAATTAAATTAAACTACTATATGAAAATAAGGTTTTCAGACATATTTTGAGTGATACTTGCCACAGTAACGAAGAAAGAGTGGTATTCTTGTACTTGCCACAAAGTCAATCTTGACATTCTAGCGCTGAAGGGCTGGGCTGGCTGGTTGGAAATGGCGAGCCCACTGGCCTGATTTGGGGGGTTTTGGTCCGGTGGGGCCTACAAACCCTTTGACCTAGCCCTCGATTGGAAACTGTTTTCATGTTATTTCGAGTTATTTTTAGCCCTATAGCCTTTTGACCAAATGGTTAAAGATGCCTAATAGTCCACTTATAAACCGTCGTCCCACGCGACAGTAGGGCTGGGTTGGTATTGCTATGCTTTGAAAAAAAAACTGCTTCTGTTGTTCTGTGAGAATAAGCTCATTTTTGCTGCTTCATATTTTCAGCTTTTTTCACCCAAAACAGTGAAAATAAGTTGTTTTTAAGTGTTTACCAAACACATTTTTGAGCTCAACTTTTTTTTATACTCACTTTTTATAAAAGCACCTCAATATCAAACCAGTACTTAGAAACATGTAAATTTTTATGGCAAATGTAACTAAAAGTGCTCTTTAGCCATTCCACTAGTATTCCCCAACAAGTCCATATATACATACACAAAAAAAGGAAAACTTTGGTGTGAGTAAAACAATCACTGAAAAGAGTAACAGGGAGACCCATATTTATATCATATTGATGTACTTATCATATGATAAGTGATTTATACAACTAAGATGAGATAAATTCATTAATTAGCACGGTATGTATACATGACTTGCAAATCAAATGATACATCAGGTACGACAGTTAGTTACCTGGAGGTAGATTCTTTGCCCTCCCACTTACCATGCCCTCCCGTATCCTCTTGTTTTGTGTGGTCACGGTTAAACCACGTTAATATTTTATATATTTTTTTATAAAGATAATAAAATAAAAATAAATAGTAATATAAAATATTGACGTGGCTTAACCATGAAACATGCAAGTGGAGGGCAGAGAATCTGCCTCTTAGTTACCGCCGGGCGCCTTCTCTCTCCTCTGCCAAGTATCTCTCTCCGTTTCTCATTCATTCTCTCTCAACCTAAAACGCAGACGCACAAGCCATGGAACGCAAGATTTCTTTCCTCCCTCACCTCCTCGCCTTTCTCTCTCTTCATCCCCTCCTCCTCTCTCCTCTCGCCTCCGCGAAGCACACGAACCCTCCCGGGCTCGCCAGGTCCAGCTTCCCTTCCGTGCACGCGAAGCAGCTGATCAGAGCCTTCAATCTCTTCCCCGAGGAAGACATCAACATCATCGACGCCCCCGATTCCTCGACCGCCGCCGTCGCCGACGCGCCGAGGCTCGTCGAGAAGCGCTTTAGGCTCCCCAACCTCGTGGACTCCGGTGACTCCATCGAGGACCTCGGCCACCATGCCGGTTACTATAAGATCGAGCATTCTCATGCCGCTAAGTGAGCTTCGTATTCTCTTTAAATTTCGTCGTCTTTATGATACTTTGAACTGTTAATTTCGCGCTGCATGGTGGATTTGAAGTAATTTAGGGGTTTTTGTTTTGATCTCATTTGAACTTTAGGGTTTTAGGCAGAAAATTTATGCTTAGCTGGACCTCAACTTAAGAAAATAGGTCCTCAAATTATGCAGAATTTTGGATTTTTTCGATTGTATAGTGAATTTAGCTGCCCGCTTGGTGTTCTTACTATTCAATTTTTGTGGTAATGTAGGATGTTTTACCTCTTCTTCGAATCTCGCACCAACAAGAAGGATCCTGTTGTTATTTGGTTGACTGGCGGTCCGGGGTGCAGCAGTGAATTGGCTGTATTTTACGAAAATGGTCTTTTCACCATCGCAAATAACTTGTCCCTTGTGTGGAACGAGTATGGCTGGGATAACGTAATATGAAACTCTCTGTCACTTTATGCTTCGTTGTTATGTTTGGATGTGATTGTTTATTGCCGGCGTGAGCAATGTTAACAGATTAAAAGTTGCAACCGCTATCTTAGAATCTCTGCTATTGACTAATTCATTTCTGCCCATATGACGAGATACTTACGCACGTATGTGACTGAACATTCGATAGGAGAGGTTTTAAAACATGTCCAAGAATTATTTGTGTGTAATATTTTGTTCTTAGTTATCGTTCATAGAACCTTTTCCAATTCATGTTGCACTGGAATGAAAGTGACTCGAAGACACCTCGTCACTTATATTTACTTTTACCTGCATGATATCCGAGGCTGTCACTGGTTATATGTGTCCTACTTCTGTAAGTCAGAGCTTGATGCTGTTGGATGATTTGGGATGATCATATAATGTTAGTCATCCAAATAAGAATCATTTGGAAATGATGGAACTTGATGTCAGCTCATTCTTCATTTTCCGGAGACATAACCAATTTTTTTATACATTTTCTGTTTTGCAGGCATCTAACCTTCTGTATGTTGACCAGCCTATCGGGACTGGCTTTAGTTATAGTAGTGACAGACGTGACATTCGTCACTCTGAAGATGGTGTTAGTAATGACCTCTATGACTTCTTACAGGTGTGTCATTATCTTTCATTTATAAAGCAGTAATGTTTAAGTGTAATTTTCACAAATTGTCTGAGCTTTTAGTTTCCTATAAACATATCACCAAATGGCGGTTATTTTGTGTATGGAATATGTATACACACATACATACATGTATACACACACACACACACATATGTATGTATATATTAATGTCATTCTCAAACTTCACTGCAGTGCCTTTTAGTCGAAAAACTGCATGATTATTAACTTGAGGAAAGCAAACATCTTAGATGTTTAAGGCTTATTGCTGTAACGGATAGTAATATGACTTATTGCCTATCTACGATATTAGGCCTTCTTTACTGAGCACCCTGAGTTGGCAGAGAATGACTTTTTCATAACTGGAGAATCATATGCTGGACACTACATTCCAGCTGTTGCTGCTCGAGTTCACCGAGGAAACAAAGCTAAAGAAGGAATTCATATAAATTTAAAGGTTATATATCTCAAATATACACTAGTTTGATAATTGTAATGGGTCATATCGTGGTTTATTAAGTTAAGAAAAACTTGTTGAACAGGGATTTGCCATTGGCAATGGGCTTACTGATCCTGCAATCCAGTATAAAGCTTACACAGATTTTGCGTTGGACAATGGCTTAATCACAAACACTTCCTATAATCTCATTAACAAAGTGCTTCCAGTCTGTGAAATGGCTATAAAGCTCTGTGGTAAGTGACATTTTAGTGGCCCCTTCCTCATTTTTTGTCTCTTTTTTTTTTTTTTTTTTTCAAATTTCTATTACCGTGTTTTTATCTTTAGACCCTATGACATGCGAATTTGTTAATTAGAATTGGCAGTTCTTTTGATCGTTTTCATGTTAACGCGTTAGGGGTGGCTCCTTTCTTTTATATCCCATCTCTATGTATTTCTTTCTCTCTTTTATAAGTTATGAATGTTTTATTTGTATTATGCAAGAGTGTCTTTACATATTAGCCACATTAGTTGGTTACTGCTGCTGTTTAAATAAGTTACTGCTGCTGTTTAAATAAACATATACTTCTGTTGTTTCAGGCACTGATGGTACAGTCTCTTGCGTGGCTTCGTATTTTGTTTGCAATACCATATTCACTAGCATCATTGCGAAGGCTGGAAACATAAATGTAAGAAGATCAGTTACTCATTATTATGCTCCTTAATCTTTATGTTGTCATTTTATTATTCTACATGTTCTTTTCCAAAAAAGCACGTGAAACTTATTGCTCTGAAAATTTGAAGGAAATGGTTCACAGGACTCAATTAAAGAGGCGGAAACTAATGTGTTTCTACAATTGCATGTTCTTAAACTTTTTTATTTTTATTTTTTTGCCTGAACCTCAGCCAGGAAATATTTATTGTTATTAGCAAATTTCGTGAGCATTTGGTATTCCACTAATGATCTGAAGTTTGACAGAATTTTTCTAATATTATGAATATGCAGTACTATGATATCAGAAAGAAGTGTGAGGGTAGCCTTTGCTACGACTTCTCAAACATGGAGAAATTCCTGAACCAGAAACCTGTTAGAGAGTCACTTGGAGTTGGGGACAGAAAATTTGTTTCATGCAGCACTACAGTGTATCTTGCCATGTTGGTCGACTGGATGAGGAACCTCGAAGTGGGCATCCCTACTCTTCTTGAGGACGGAATCCAACTGCTTGTGTATGCAGGAGAATATGATCTAATCTGCAACTGGCTTGGTAGGCCTCTAGGCTTTATCTGATACGACATGCCAAACCACTCGTTAAATATATTTTCTTTTAATTTGTGATGTGTAATTCTTACCCGTGCATATAAATTTGTATGCGATAGGTAACTCAAGATGGGTCCATGCCATGGAATGGTCTGGTCAGAAAGAGTTTGTGTCTTCTCCGGAAGTTCCTTTTGTTGTCGATGATTCAGAAGCAGGAGTTCTCAAGAACTATGGGCCTCTTAGTTTCCTTAAGGTCTCTTTCTCTCTCCTTTTCTCTTACATGTCTGGATTTCTCTCTCACACATATCTGTATTCCATCCATCCATAGACAATGATTAATTACCGATCCCGATTGCTGAACTGGTTATATGGTATGCTATCTTGCAACAAACAGGTCCATGACGCTGGTCATATGGTTCCAATGGACCAACCCAAGGCTGCACTAGAGATGCTGAGGAGGTGGACTCAGGGATCACTTGCTGAATCCGCAAGGGAACCAGAAAAACTGGTTGCTCAGATGTGATTTTGCGCGGGAACATGAACGGAGTGAAGAGTATAGGATGGATTTCCACAGTTTCTCAATACGCTTGTAAATATTTTGCCTAGGCTGGTGAAGCGAATAGTGTTTCTAGACAATGTGCTACGTTTGCTTACACTACTTTTAAGATGAATAAGAAAGACTGCATGTGGATAAATATCTGTAGTCTTATATACGATTTATGCCTTGGTTCTGTTTGTAAATTTGGGTGGTTGAAGTAATATGATCCTCCAACAGCCAACAGAGAGCATTCACGTTTGCATACGAGATAGAAGCGGAGGGATATTCCTCTATCAGTCTCCGGTTACGAGAATTTATTCTACACTCAAGAGATTCTATCTTACAAGTTGCAACCATGGGAATGTATTAACATAAGATACACTTGCCGAATGCCTTGCTTTAGATTCCCGTATCTCTATATAGTCAGTCACCTGCAAGTGGCGGTTAGTTTCTCTCCAATTGTTGTCGATCTTATGTGTCTTCTCGCGCAGATACAACAGTTTCTGAAACAGCTAGATGGAGAATTCCTCAAGATAATCATGTCATCGCTTGCAAGAGTGGGATGAATGTTACGCAGGCATGTCTCCTGCAAAAAGCATGAATATGTGCAGTAAAGGAAACAGTATCAGTGAATTTCCATTTACTCCCCCGGCCGCTTTTTCTGTACATGAATATGTGCAGCTCAGCATGTCTGGTAGCACGGGAGAACGTCCTTTTGCTGATATTATTACCTATATTCCATACGGGGTCATTCATAACAAACCTATACCTTCCCTATTTACTCGACTATCCTTGCAGAACGGGACTCCTTGTGTATCGGTAGGTGATTCTTGACCGTTGATTGCTATTAACCATAGCAAAAATCCCAAAATATTTTCCTGATCTAAGAAAACTCTCAGACCGGGGAAATGTGGAAACACAACGGATGCTTGAAGCTATGATCAGATGCTACAATGTGGAAATATTATGCCACCACCTCATCTGAAAATGATCATGCATAATTGCATGTACGTGTATCCAACAAGCAAAGATATTTGATCATGCTTTCGAATCAACACAAATCGAAACAAACTGCAACGAAATTTACGATCAAATCCCACATAATCTAAAACCCCAACTACATTACTACTCTGTTGCTCAGCTAAACCAGCATCACATTGACTACAAACATAAGTCGAAAAACAAAAAGAACATTGAAATCCCCCAATTCCAAACAAAACCCACCTCCCAAAATCAACTAAAACCCTCCACCAAATCACTCAATCTTCATCATCGTTCTCACTCTCATCACTAAAGTAACCAGCTTTCTTCACAACCTTCTTCCTCTTCTCCTCCGCCTCCACCTCTTGCCCCAACCGCAACCTTAGATCAGCCCCATCATCCACCACCGACGCCCAATTATCATCCTCAAACCTCTCACCACCACTATCATACTCCTCCTCGTCCACACGTGCCACCCCGCCGCCATTACCATTACCACTACCACCACCACCGCCAGCTCTCCTCACTCGCTTCGGCGGCGGCCGCTCCCTGGGACCCAGTGTTGGATATAAGTCAACAATCTGTGATAATTTATATATGCTAATAAACAAGGTTCTAAAAGACGCTAGGCGCTAGTCGGGCGGCGGGCTGGGGCCTAGCGCCTAGGCGGCTAGGCGGGGTCTAGGCGGGCGCCTAGGCGGACTAGGCGGATTTAAGTAAATCCATTATATTTCGTGTAAATAAGTGTCTGTTTATACTTAAAATATATATAATTTCATCATAAACTACAAAATAGAATGACAAATGTATTATAAAGTATTGGAAAATAATGAAAACATGGGGAACAAGCATATAATGTGTGCTCATTTAAGTATTCAACAAGTCTCTTACAATTTATTGAAAAAAATTAAATGCAAACTGAAAGTTATCTATTTTCTATCAAAGTGAGTCGCAACCTAGGCAGGTGCCTAGGCGGGTCTGGGCGGGCTAGGCGGCCTAGGCGGGCGCCTCAACTGGTCTAGGCGCCCTTTATTAATTTTCAAACGCCTAGGCATTAATCGGGGCGGTGACCAGCCGCCTAGCGCCTAGGCGGGGCCTAGGCGGCTCTAGGCGGGGATTTTTAGAACAGTGCTAATAAATAATAAATGCAATAGGAATTAACAGAATATAAACTAAAATACGAATGATAAAAACAGACAACTTGAAGATCGAGGCTTGCGTACCGCAATGTCCTTGAAACAGAAATTTCGTCCCTACTCTGTGCTTATAGTTCTACGGACGTCTGCTTCACCAGGATTCAACGATCAAGTTAAAATTTCAGCACCGGAAAATTTAACTTCTGGCAAATTTAGTGTGGTTCTCTCAGTAAGAAGGTTTAGCAATGTAGAGGATGAAGTTGATTAATTTCTGTGTTCTAAATGTCATGCAGATGGGATGTATATATAGCAGATAGATGCCTGTTTGCAACAGGTATGAGAATGGGGTGTGATTGTTGGGATACATCTCTTCATAGGGGTGCTTTGCTCTGTGTTCAGAAAGAACTCTCAGACTTCATCTGAAAGGATGAGTCTTTTCATAAAAATTAAATAATTAATTAAATTCGAATTTGAAAAATAATTAATTAAATCCCAAAGTCCATCTTTTGATAATTAATTATATTATTATTTATAATTAATTAATACACCCCAAAGCTCAACCCCAAGGGTGAGCCCAGTTTTCTTCTCCAAGGCCTATCTTCCAATCACTTTCTATAAGAGATAAAGCCTTATAAAATGTAGAGACCTTGTGGGAATGGTCAATGTGAGACAAAACCCACATAAGAAATTTCTACTCAAAATTTCCAACACTCAGCTGGTTCTTCGAGCACTCATATGACAAGTGCCCCTCTTCGCCGCACTCATAGCACCGACTCTTGTCCTTGTACTCCCTCTTACGAATGAATTCGACAGCCCGGCCGTTGTCGGCGGCGATGGAGGCAGAGAGCTTCCTCCCGTTAAGTTTCTTCCCGTGCATCTCACTCCCTGCCGCAGAAGCATCAGTGCGGGACACGAATTGGACGAAGGCGACACCGCGGCTCTGGCGGGTCTCGCGATTCTTGAGGACGGTGACTCGGGCGATCTTACCGAAATGGGAGAAGAGGGTGTGGAGATCCGAATTGGTGAGGGAGTAGTCGAGGTTGGAGACATAGAGGGTCGATTTCGATGGCGCTAAGGATCCTGAGCCGGACGCACTTACCATTTTTCGGTTAGTGGGTTTTGGGGTTTGTGGGGGCGGAGGAGGCGTAACGGTAGTAGAAGGTGTCGTCTTCGTCTTCGTCGCTGTTGTTCTTCTTCTTCTTCCTCTTTTCCGCCATTGTCGACGCCACTCTCGAAGCTCCTAACTTTCAATCAGAGATGAGGACAGTGGCCTCAATCAAAAGCATTCAAGAAACTTGCATCGACCCCGTTGCGTATGGGGTGATTTTCTGACGGACGTGATTGGATTTCACCTGGAAAATGAGAACCTCCTCATAATGAATTTTAAATATTTTCAATTTTCTCCAATATCTTAACACAACTATTTCACCAAACAGTATTACTTGGAACAAAGTCAAATAGTTAGAGATCATATATTACACTTTCTTCCTATTCTTCCTTGATTCGTAATGAACAATATATCAATAACCTGCAAAACGTGCAAAACGACAACACACTACTATACTTCATAATTAAACCAAATTTAAATCAATAACCTGCGCAACTTATTGTTGTCACTTTTTATAATCAATGTTTTCTATTTTGTTTATTTCCTTTCCGTTGGTGACTTCTTTGCAGCCTCTTTCTTCGGCGGCAGATTGTCTGCCCTCCTATTACCGTGCCCTTCTCATCTCTTTCTATTTGTGCGGTCACGGTTAAGTCACATTAACATTTTATATTGATTTTTTAATAAAGATAATAAGATAAAAAACAATATAAATATAAAATGTTGATGTGGCTTAACCGTGACCGCACAAATAAGAGGAGATAGGAATGACACGTTAACAGTAGGGCAGACAATCTGCCTCCCTTTCTCAAACGCATACGTTTCTCAAATCTTCTCATTTTCATAACCACACCCATCTCTAAATAATTCAGAAACCAATAAAGCAATTTAAAACACCTATCTCTAAATTATTCATAAACCAATCAAAGCAACTGAATCTACATGGTAAAATAATTCTTTCAATAACTCCAATATAATACAGAATACCAATTTCAATAACCTCAAGAGTTATTCAAATTCAATAACCCAGAATACTAAATTCAACTCGAATATAAATTCAATAACAGCCCCAGAAGTTTAAATTTCTTACCTTGAGTAGAGAGCAAGGTATAAAATATCGATGATATCGGAAATATCGGTAGTCTAAAAACACGGAAATTTCGATGGAAATATCGGGATATTATCGATATCGATAAAAATTGAATAAAAACCACGGAAATTGTAAGAAAAACTTGGAAATTTTTATTGAAACTTTGCAGGATGTTTATTTAGTCAATTATTTATTAGTTTATCACAAAAAATCGGAAGGAAATGCATTGCATGATAGATATAACTGATTTAAGTTGATTATATAGCGAGCTGGCAAACATTGTGAATGTAGAAAATATGTAGTAATTAATGAAAGAAGTTTAAACACACCATAATCATTTATATATAATGAATTAGTACAATATTTTACACTTTATACATTGCATGGTAAGATACATGAGTGACTTAGCAAGGTGTTTTAAAGAATTTCCATGTTTTTGGACTACCGATATTTCCATCAAAATTTCCATGTTTTTGAACTTGTTGCGGCGGTGGTATGGGAGAAGTGGTGGAGAAGCAATTTACAAAGTTGGTGGTGGTTTTGTTGGATTAAAGAATCTCGTTGAAGAGGAGGAAGGCTGTCGAAAATTGGGCAGTGGAGCAGCAAGGAAGAGGTGGAGGAGATTGGGATGAGTATTCGGTCCAATTCCAGAAACCAGAAAAATGACAAGATTGGTTCATCGCACGTGGATGTCACGTGAGATTGCCAAATCCGGAAAAATAAATAAAAGAAAAAAGAAGGAAACATTGTCGTTTGGAACAGAGGGAGATGGAGAGAGACGAAGCCTTCTTCTTCTTCCAACGAATTGAAAGCTCAGTCGCTGATTGTTGTCTCTGGACAAATATGCAGCTGAGAACACAAGCTTCAGGTGATTCCTAATCACATTATTCTTCTGCAATAAGACACCGCCTGACCAGTTCTAGGGTTTCCTCTGAGCCCCCTTCTCTAAAGGTACCATTTTGCTCTTTTACTTTTCTGATTTTTCTTGTTTTTCAGCTTATTTGATTGAATAAATCAGTGAAAAATCGAATTCTGAGAATTGGGTATTGGATATTTTGTTGTATCCTGAGATGGGTATTGGTTCAAATTTGAAATCTTTACTTGTTGGCTTTTGGATTAATGATTTCGTATTTCTGTATGCATGGTGATTTGGAAGACAATAGGCAACAATTTGATTCGTAATTTCGATAGAGGCTACCGGAAAGATTGAATATAATATGTCAAGATTTGATGGACTTGTAATGTGATAAGAAAAATATGGAATTATTAATAACAATCTTAAATAGTCATTTTGTTTGGTTTTTCGCGCTCGGGTGGAGTGTAGAATGAATATTTTGGAGTGCCAATCAGCTGTAATACAGGCAGTTGAAATATAAGTTCTTCTTATATTCTGGTTGAGTTCGTTCAACGTGCATAAACTGCGTTGTGATTCTTAAGCCGAAATAGTATAGAGCCAATAAGTATAGATTCCACTTATCCTTTTCAGTTGGTAATATAGCTCTTGAGTGCCTTTCGCTGTTAAATTTCTATATCGACTAACGATGCATGAAGCTACAAAGTTAATCGACTGTATTGATAAGTCTTTGTTGTTTCTTTTTTCGCTTGTACCATTTAACTTTTCTGACTTTCCGCTCTTCCTTTTTGGCCAAAACAGTGATGATGAACTGCCTTTGGCTTTGAAAAGATGCATGAGTTCTCCATCGTGGAAGGCTTTATGGGGATAACTGAAGGCTTGGGAGAGATGATTAGATACGTGGCAAATGAACCGTCAGTGGGGCTTTTTTATATTCAGCAGCACACACAAAATGCAGTGCCCAATCTTGTTAGTCTTAGAAGTAATGTTGCGGAAAAGTCTTGTGAAACAGCTTTGCACACTGAGGATTCAGAGGATTCCATAGCTATGTTGAGATCAATGAAAGAATGTGGATTCCCCGTTGCCGATGAGATGATTAGAGATATAAAGAAATCTCTAGTGCTTATGTCAACAAAGAAGCCGAAGAGAGGTGTAATCCATCAGCAAACACCAGGTTTTCAGATGGGAAGAACAAGCTCTTGGAAGCCAACAAGTTGGGTTCGTTCCCCAGGTGATGCCCAACAGGATACTGAAAGCAGTTATATTTCTACTGTAATCAAATCTGCCAGACAAAAGGCGAGTAGTTTCAAGTGGCCGCAACTTGATCCTAAAGAATTAACACAGACCTCTAGTTCTAACCCATCACTATCAGTTGCTTCTGCAAGCACCAGTTCATCTGAGCCGGATGTAGAACTTGAGGAGTTGCCCTTATCGAGTCATGTTGCTGACGAACAACAAGAAGAACAAGCTGATGGTAGCTTGTCGAGTCCCCATTTATTATCAATGGCAGAATACTATGATGAATTCAAGGCTGATGAAGAAAATAAACTACAAGAGTGGTTGGAAGGGGCCGGTAATCTAGATAATCGCAGAGGAGCAAGCGATGCAGAAAGATTTTAGCTTGTCAAAACTACGATACTGAAAGATCTTTAGCCTGTACATACTGTTGTGTCGCGTGTTATTCTCTGTGGATTGTAAAGTTTACACAATTATTTGAATATTCCGGGGTGATAATAAAGATTTATTCTCTGATTCTTATTGGTTCAAGAAAACTTATGGTATTTGATGATGGTGAGTGATTTGAGTTTCATGTGGATTGGCTACCATGAATCTTGAATTCCGTCGTGGCAGGAGTCGTCAATCCACTGTGACTTCGTCCATCTCGTATCGGAGGATTGCGGTTGTGCTTTTGAAGGATGCACTAGTCGACTTCAATGTCCTCGTACTGACGGCATTGTTGTGCTTTTGAAGGATGCACTAGTCGAATTCAATGTAAAGCTAACTAGAAGCAATACTACTTTTGAGTATGGCTACGTGGTATAAGCCTTCTGCAAAATAGTTTTCGCTTCAAACGGATCAAAATGAGTGAGCGTTCTTTTATCGTTCTCTTTTCTTTATCAACAATTGTCGCCCATGAGATTTGTCATCGTTGAACAGCCAACGGTTATAAGAATTCCCGTCCTAAAGCTGTCAAGAATGCCACGTCCTAAAACTAAGCATGTACAGAATTATCTGATTGTTAATTACAAGCACCAAGCAGACAGTATTTACATGGCAAACACTGAGAAAATTCCAGGCAGCACTGGTTTGGGATCCAAATACTAATTAGTCATTCCATTGGTTTAGAGAAAGATTTTCTTGCATTTTATCATATAAAATCTTGTCTAAATTGTAGCACAAGGAAAATCATAATCATGATCCGAAATCTGTTCATATTATTTCGTAGTTCGGTAAAAAAACAACACCGTAAATCTGCGAAGATTGCTTCCTTCACACGTTAATTTAACAAGATGTGGACCTGGAAAGATCACAACTCAAGTCTCATTCCACCAGTCAACAATCACTGGTGTCGGGCTTATTGGTAGAGATGGCACAGAGTAGCTCTTGCTCAATTCAATTGGATACCAAATTTCTCATTGACCTGAGTGGAGGAGAGCAAGCGGCACAAATACCTTCTGCAATTGAGGATGGCGGCGGTGGTTATCCAGCAAAGAACATACTGAGCAGAAAACAGATCTTGCAAGGCTGGTAGCAGAAGGGCCAACTCCCTTGGGCCGAAGGATGTAACAAGGCTCGCCGAGTGGAACCACTTTTTCAAGTTAAAGAAAAGTTGACATCCCACCCAAGGCTCGACCAAACAAAAAGTTGACATCTCACCCCTTAACAGAAAAAGGTCATCTACTCATTCTTCAACACGTCGGAATGATTTTGCCCTAACAAAATACAGAAAATAATCAGATGTTTATCGGCAAAATTTTATAACCATCTTGAAAACAAATGCAGAAGAAGAAAAGGAAAGATACAGCCATTACCACAGTTGGCCATATAAGACAATTCTGACGCACTAAATATGCATAGAGTAATAAGAATATGTAAGGACCCCTTCAAGTTTACCTGGACCAAGTGCGTTGGAGGGAACTTGACCTGTGGTAGTTTCGTCTGACAGTTTACCATTAACCAAGTTTCCCATTACCATTGCGCATTATTTTGGCCCTTCTGGGAAAATAAAGGAAAATAACAAGAGAATAAATTAATAATTTAAATGAGTAAAAGAGATCAATCACACGAGAGAAAAAAGAAATGCATGAATTATCTACGAAACAGAAGATTCAGAGCTCATACCTGACCAATTTTTGTTTCAAATTGCCAGCTTTCAGCTTTGATGTCCCTACAAAAACCAATATAATTGTTATTCCCATTTATATAGTTTACTAATTCTTTCTTACTTTTCAGGAGACCATATAGATTAAAATCAGTGTGAACCACTCACCAGACTTTAAAGTCAATGAAGTTGAAGCTGGTTTGCGATTACCCCTCTCAGCTTTTATTAAGGCAATAACATAAAAACTCCCAAATTCTAAATCAGGCTCCCTAAATAAGTCTGCAAGAAGGGAAGCACAAGAATGGGCATTCTTTGATGGGTTCCTGTTAATTTTTATCCTCAGGGCTCCAGCATTAGCATAGTGAGCCATATTAGCAGCTTCTCTAAGCCCACTAAGAAAAGCGTCATGCATGGTTGCAGGATATCTCCGATTGGTAGCCTCACCTGCAAAGAAAAGTCGTCCATCTCCCACACTTTCTGCTAAAATATCATAATCATCTCCTGATGCCCCTACTGCAACAGTAGAGTAAGTGCCTAGGCTGAAGGGATCGCTTCCCCATCTGGTACAGATTGTTTCGATGGGCTCTGGAACAGTACTTCCTTGTGGTTCATAAATACCTGCATTGATTTATGTCAGCACCTCATAAAATTACTATATAATCAGCAGCTATCTAATGGTCGATATATAAAAACTTGAACCACCAATGATATTCGGAATAATGATTGGGAGTAGTCATGATTAGATATAGCATAACTCCAGAACTGGGTTTAGTGATTGTCTGCCTATTTCCTAAAGATTGAAAAATACCAAGAATGGAAAAAACATGAGTATGGAATTGGTATTTAAGTTTATTTGGAATGATATTCACAGCAAAATTATATATTCTAACTTGTAAATCATTATTTATCATGACAGTTTATATTCCATAACTAACTGTTGGGTTAACTATCGAACTTGAGGAACTTTAAATATGTATGGGAACTATGATTTCTTAACATATCATATGAACAAATCCTTTAAACACGGAATCATGTTAGAACCATATGTATTTGTGTAATTTGTAGTCAAATATATGAGAAATGCCAAAAGGGCAAAGCCACAAATCATATAACCAAAGTTCAAAGAATGAAAGGATTACCCTTGAGAATCTGAATAACCCAAGTCACAGCATCTGTAGGGGGCATGGTCTCAAACTTATGTGCAGCTTCACCTGCTACTAAAGCAATCAAAAGGGGACCGCCAGCAACAGTTGCATAGCTGTAAAACAAGAAGAACTCTCCTCAACGGCTTGGATCATCAGAAAGGTGGCCAAAGGTATCAAGATCTGTGCCCCAAAACACATGAAGAAAAAGCATTGCAACCTTATTCAACAGTCTGAACCCCACCCTCTTTATTCCATCAAGCTTTCTCTGGGGCAACTCTGGATTAAACTTGATGGACCCGCTTTTCAAAACCCCAAATGGGCCATATCACCCTCAAAAACCTAGTTGCCAGCAATAACCTGCACTCTGTCACTACCATACCTAACGGTATTCACAATTCTCTCATATAAGATCGGCACATTCTCTGCCAAAGCATGCACCAGCCTTCCATTACCTCCAGGCAAGAAGCAATGGTCTCCTCCCATGTCATATGGATCATCTTGGTCCCAAAATGCAAGTGACAGTTTAGATATTAAATCTGCATTTGCTTATTCCAAATTTGCAAGATGCCAATTAAACAAGTTCGTTTCCTCAGCATCCACTGCCTGCCAGAACATTTCCAGTGCTGCACCAAGAGACACATCAACTGAAACACCCCCCATTAACTGCCTAAGGCTACTTGCCTTATCTAACAGATGGCTAAAAGCTGCTTCCACCTTCATATCCATATCAGGGTCTACAGGCTTCCCATCGAAACTATAAAGTGGGCACTTGTCTCTCACTTTATGAAGCACATAACCCAATTGGCGTGCAACAATGCCGAGTGGGTTCCCTAATGTGCCACTTAAAACACTTCCACCTAAATCTGCAGCTACACTTTCCCTAATTCCTCCCTCCATTTTCTTTGTATAAACCAGCCCACCTGCACGGTTCCGGCCTTCCAAAGCTGTCACTTTAAACCCAAAACGCATCATTTGCCTGGCAGCAGCCAGACCAGCAAGCCCATCACCAATCACAATCACATGTGGTTTACTAGGCTCAGCCGGAATCTTCTCTTTAATAGCCGGAGCAATCCCAAAGTTAATATATCCATGTGAAACTAGATACTTATAAGTAGATTCCAAAAGGGAATAGCAATGCTTAGGTATAGAATCAACAAACATCTTTCAACACATTTTCGCGCCATCTAGCAATTATATGGTTTCTAATGATAATGTAATTGACCTGCTCTATTCCCCCAATAACTCGAATTACTGGGAAATCAATTTCCTCTTCAGTGAGGGAATCGGCAGGAAAACCAGCCGAGAGGGCGATCAGCGCCTCGGCTGTGGATTCCTTGTCGATCACAATAATCTTGTCGGAGATATCAGGCACGGGTTTCCTACATTGTGTCTAGTCGAATGAACTGAAATGGAACTAGAAGAAGAAGCAAGACCGCTACTATTACCGTTCAAAGCGCCGTTCAGAATCGAAGGCAGCTGAAACGACGTCGCGACGCGATGAGACCTGCCTCGTCTTCGTTTCTTTGGGACCGAGAAGGAAAGAAGATGGGCGGAGCTAGGGTTTTCGACTGTGTTTGGAATCGGCGGTGCGTTTGAATTAGGTTTGGGGATTGGATATTCTGGGGGCTCAAAAAGGGCGAAGGGGATAGGAGGGAAGGAAGAAAAATCATCGGGAATTCGTTTGGCGGATCCATGGCAGTCCGTTCTGGCTGTGGTGGTGGTGGGGGCGGTAAGTTAGAGGTGGTTAAGGAGAGAAGTGGTTGGACTGTTTGGTTCCCGGGAAAATTTAGCACGGTAATTTACCATTAACGCAAGTCCCTTTACCAATTTGGTAGAAAAGTGCTGAGTAATTGCATGAAATCGTGGATTCGAACTCCATTGAGAGCAGTTCCACGGGGGACTCTTTAGGCCTGGACCCAGCCAATGCAGATAGGCTGGCACCCAGTCCAAGCTGGTCTCCAGGCCAGCCCAGAATAGACAAAGCCATGGATCGGCCTATCTGACATCATGCTGAGCGCATGCGATACACGCACGCGTGGCCGTGCGTTCCGACAACAAAAAGTGGGGGTGGCCCGCCAGCAAAGGCGCACTGAGATGATCATATGGAGGCCATGTGTTCGTTTCTAGGCCGTAGGATTTCCAAAGGTAAAAAAAAATTGAAATTTAAAATTAATGAGTACTAACGTGGCACAATGAGGACCGTTCGATTTTCAAATCAATGATCCAAATTTCCAGCCAAAAAACTTAATAAATAAATAAATAAAAATATCAAAAATAAATAATATTTTTTTATAAAGTCAAAAATTAAAAATAAAATTATTACTTTTTTATTATTTTATATTAAAAATAATAATATTTTAATAAAATTGACTAGGCTATTTTTTGTTAGGGGTAAAGATACATTTGGCCTATTACTATTCATTGAGGTTTATCACTGTTCACTGAGTAGATTAAATAGTCTGGGTGCTAGCGTATTTTTTTAGGGATGGACTTACTCTGAAGCAGTTGAAGACTAATCTAACATCTAATCTAACAAAATTTATCTTTTCACAAAAAAAATTATTACTAATTTGTTTGGGAAATGTGCTTTTTAATAAAATTCTCAAGAATAAGCAATTATATTAGGGTAATCAAGTATTTTAATAAAAAGTCTTAATCTCCCTCAAAAAAAAAAAAAAAGTCTTAATCATGTGTCCTTTTCTCCACCACATCAAACCTTCTGTCGCCCTTCTCGTCCAATAGAAATGTTTTTGTTTATCGAGTGAAAGGACATTTACAAAAAAAATCATTTTCACCTTTAACACATAACGCCACTTAGGCCATCTCTAACCGAGGGCTGGCCAGATGGCTCGTTTTAGCCCTCTGGCCCTCCAAGATTCCCCAAGATATTAATATTTTAATGAACAGTACAGGGCCATATTTGCCTCCGTCTCCAACCGAGGGCCAAAGGGCCAGATGGCTCGTTTTAGCCCTGTCACAAAAAACCGTCTCCAACCGAGGGTCAAAGGGTCATAGGGCCAAACATAATTTATTATTTAAAAACTACAATTTAAATTCAAATCCAACGGCTAAGTGACGTCAACATGACTTCAGCTAGCCGTTGGTAGCTGACATCATGCTGACGTCAGCTAGCCGTTGGATTTGAATTTTTTTTTGCTATAAATAGGGTGGATATTGGGCTATAATTCACACAACTTTGAATTCAATCTATTTCAATTCAATCTCTTGCGATTCAATCTCTTTCAATTCAAGTTTGCAATGAATTCCAACTTTGGATCCTCATCCAATTCCAATTGAGGGTCCTCATCCAATTCCAAATTGGAAGCAAAATGGGCGCAAATGAGACGAGAAGATGAGGAGTCTGATGAAGAAGTTCAAGTAAGGCGCAACAAACAAAACATGGCAGCAGCCATGGCTGCGGCCATGGTGTGTCAGCCAACTGAGGAACAACCTTAATGGGGTGGCTCTGTTGCTGGTCGCTCTTACAAACCACGAAACAGAGCGATGGCGCATGCCAATCTGATGAACAACTATTTCAACCCCAACTCGGTGTACACAGAAGAGGATTTCAGACGTCGCTTCCGGATGAGGCGTCATGTCTTCGAGCGTTTACTTCGTGATGTCCAGCATGTCAATCCATACTTTCGACAGAAGCGGGACAGAGCAGGCCGCCCTGGTTGCTCACCTCATCAGAAGGTTATTGTTGCACTCTGAATGATGGCCTATGGCTCCTCAGCTGATTCGATAGATGAAACCCATGGTATGTCTGAGTCTACATGCCTTAATACTCTTGAAGAATTTTGTAACACAATTGTTCAGGTTTACAAAGACGAGTACCTCCGAGAGGCAAATCAAGATGATCTGAATCGGCTCTTTCGCAAAGCTGAAGATCGTGGGTTTCCGGGCATGATAGGGTCATTAGACTGCATGCATTGGGATTGGAAGAACTGTCCCACTGGATGGCAAGGAGGTTTAGCGGAAGGTCGAGAAAGCCAACTATTGTGTTAGAGGCAGTTGCCTCATATGACACATGGATTTGGCATGCTTTCTTTGGAGTCCCTGGATCCCAAAATGACATTACAGTTCTTGGGCGTTCACCCTTCTTCAATAACTTGACGGAAGGTAAAGCACCTCAACTTGACTACTACATCAACGGCCGTGAATACAATATGGGGTATTACTTGGCAGATGGCATCTACCCAAAGTGGGCGACACTTGTCCAAGCAATTCCAAACCCTAGGAATGACGCAGAAAAGTTGTTTACCTTACACCAAAAGGCATATCGGAAAGATGTTGAGAGAGCTTTCGATATTCTACAAGTACGGTGGAAGATCATCAGTGAACCGGCAAGAGGGTGGAGTCGAGAAAATTTGAACTCCATTATGATGTCTTGCATCATATTACACAATATGATAGTGGAGGATGAGCGAGATGGGTATATTGATGAAGAGTCCGATGACGACCAAGAAGATCCAAATAGGTCAAGAAGGGCTCTAGCAAAAATATATGATGGGCCTAATTTGCCTTTCAATCCAAGAACTGGTAGTATCTCTATAAATGAGTACATGAGGCTATAGAATGGTACGTTCTCATGCCACAAATAAGTACCTACAACATGATCTTGTTGCACATCTTTGGGCCAAAAGAAGCATGGAGTAGGCTTTTAAGTTTTATGTTGTTAAATGTTTTTAAAAATGTTGTTTAAGTTTCATGTTGTTAAATGTTTTTTTATGTTGTATAATTTGTATGTTGGTTAATGTTATTTAATGTTGTTTCATATTGTTTAATGTTGTTTAATGTTACTTAATTTAATTTAATGTTGTATAAATGGCCTAGGAAGTTATAGGAAAAAAATAAAATTGAAAAAAAATATGAAACAAATTTTGTGAAATAGAAGTTATAAGAAGAAAATGGAATTTAAAAAAATACGAAACAAATTTTGTAAAATAGAAGTTATATGAAAAAAAAAATATGAATCAAATTTTGTAAAATAGAAGTTATAGGAAAAAAATTGAAACAAATTTTGTGAAATAGAAGTTATAGGAAAAATATGGAATTAAAAAAAATATGAAACAAATTTTGTAAAATAGAAGTTATAGGAAAAAAATAGAATTTTAAAACAAATTGAAACAAATTTTGTAAAATAGAATTGAAAAAAAATATGAAACAAAATTTGATTCATATGAAAAGGAAAAAAAAGGGAAAAAAAGAAGTTTAAATTCATATATAAAAAAAAAAGTTAATACAACGGCTACTAGCCGTTATATTCAAAAAATTTCAAACTATTAGTGTCGGTTATAACCGAGGAAGAAAATATCGGTAGTCCGAAAACACGGAAATATCGATGGAAATATCGGTAAAATATCGATATCGATAAAAATTACATGGAAACCACGGAAATTGTAAGAAAAACTTGGAAATTTTTATTGAAACTTTGTAGGATGTTTATTTAGTCAATTATCTATTATATCACAAAAAATTGGAAAGAAATGCATTGCATGATGGATTTAACATTATCAAGTTGATTATATAGCGAGCTGACAAACATTGTGAGTGTAGAAAATATGTAGTAATTAATGAAAGAAGTCTAAACACACCATAATCATTTATATATAATGAATTAGTACAATATTTGGAGGTTTTATTTAGGATATTAAAAAAAAAAAAAGGGAAGTGAATAAAATGATGAAGAATAATGTGCCGAATTTGACACTTTAAATTTCTTACACATAAGCATGCGTCTAGGCGTTGAAGTTCCAAATTATAGTATATCAATTAACGATTGAAAATCAATACATTGAATAAGACTAAACTTTAATTTGGATGCCGATTATGTTTTTTCAAGTTTATATAAAGTAAAAGAATTGAATTTTGGAAGTCATGAGTGTGTCAATTGTTTTATAATTCGTCCGAATACATATATCAGGTTGCTACTCAACGTAATTTGAAAGTATATCTAGTGCAAGGACTTGTCTTTTGAGGCAATTTCCGGCCAAACCACAACGAGTCAGACGTCGTGTGAGGTACCATTCTCTTCGTCTCTTCGAGGGCTACAACTTTCCTTTTTGTTTCACTCAATTTCGTTGCGTATTGAAAAAGTTATACTCATTTGAATCTTACTCAGTTTCCGGCGACCTCAGTGGCTTTCGAGGCAATTTCCGGCCAAACCACAGCGAGTTGGCCGGCGTGCAAGGTATCAATCTCTTCGTCTCGTCGAGTAGTACAACTTTCCTTTTTGTTTCACTCAATTTCGTTGAGTATTGAAAAAGTTATACTCATTTGAATCTTACCTAGTTTCCGGCGACCTCAGTGACTTTCGAGGCATTTTCCGGCCAAACCACGACGATTCAGACGTCGTGTGAAGTACCATTCTCTTCGTCTCTTCGAGGGCTACAACTTTTATTTTTGTCTTGCTTGATTTGGTTGAGTTTTGACAAAGTTATGGCCGTTTAAAGTGGGTGTGGATTTTCGGCCGAAATTCCTATTTTCTTCCTTGGTCGAGTCCCACATCGCCCAGCGAGGGCAGTGAGCAAGCCAAGAACGCCTATAAAAGGCACATTCACATGCTGAAAAAAGCATGTCTTGGTTGGCCTTTGGGCTTTGATCAAGTGTAGTATGTGTTGAGATTTCTCAACATTTTTAAGTATTTTTGAATATTATATTATCGATAATTTTCAAAATATCGCGATATTATCGCGATATTTTGACGAAAATCATTTGTATAGTTAAAAAAATTTCTGACCTCAAAAAAAACGATAATATCGGCGAAATATCGCCGATATTATCGATTTTTTCTTCCTTGGTTATAACTGACACTAATAGTAATTAAAAAAAATTTGCCTTTGAATAACTATTACTGTCGGTTATAACCGACAGTATTAAAAAATCTTTCTTTAATGATGTCGGTTATAACCGATAGCAATGGGAAACTATAAAAAAAAAAAAAATAGCCAGCCAGCCCTTTGGCCATTTGGCCCTTTGAAATTCCGTGGGGCCCTCCCAGATTCCCAAGCCCTCGGTTGGAGACGGTTTTAGGACTATTTTCAGTCATCTGGCCCTCTGGACCCTTCGGTTAGAGATGGCCTTAATGTTTCAATTTCACCCCTCATTTAAATGACTAATTTGCCTCTAATAATACTGGCGTATGCTGAACATTTTTTTGTTTTGTTTTATAAATGAAATGAGATAAAGAGAGTAAGAGAGAACGAGGAGTGATGAGAAAGAGGAAAAAAAGTTTATTTTACTTTATGTTTTTTAATATTAAAGATATATTATTATCATATGTGGATGAGATTTAAAAAATAATAGTAAAATTTGATTTGTCTGAAATTGTATTGTTGTTTATGTTTTTTTATTTATGTTCAGTTTTAATTAGAATATTAGATTGGTAATTTTATGAAGTTGGTTGACAATTAGAGTTTTATTAATATAGTTAATCTCAGTTTACTATCTTGAAATTTCTTGGTTTTCAACATTTCATACATTAAGTTTTTTTTATCTCAGTTTGGTACCTAAAGTCATAATTATGGGGCACTTTCATACCTCCGTTAAGTTAAGAGACCAATGATCATGCCACATAGATATTAACAATTTAAAAATTAAAAAAAAATTAAAAATTAAAATCAAATCCCAATCATCTCTCCAAATACAGGAAAACATTTTCCCAAATCCCCAAAGTCGAAAAAGGATCCTTTTCGGATCCGCTTTGTGGGGATCCAGGAGATCAATCAATCATGTTCGTTCATCGAACATCGTGCAAAAATGACCGCACGATGTATGATGAACGGACTTGATTAATTGAACTCTCGGATCCCCACAAAAAGGATCTTTTTCCCCCAAAGCCAACAACCCCAATTTTCGCCATGGACCCATATTGACATGTGACGCCAAGCCATTATCCACTTGGGCACCACGTCACTAATTAACAGCTGACTTAACCGCAACCTTAACGAATTTACGAAACTGTCCTAAAATTTTGACTTCAGGTACCACTCAGAGATAAAAAACTTGATGTACCAAATATTGAAAACTAAAAAAACTTGAGGATAGTAAGCTGAGATTAACTCTTATTAATATGTAGCTTTGATTAATTGTTTCATGTTTAGATTATATTAAGAGATAATTGTAGCAAAGATGCTCAATTTAACCCAATTGGAGTAATAGTCTTCAAGTAAAAATATATGAACATTGGTTATTTAACTCATCAAAACATACGGTTATGATTAAATTGTAAAATTTTTATTAATTTTTGGCTAAATTACCGCAAATAAAATAGCTATTTCATTATTTTCTCCATAACCAAAATTTACCGTTCATCCTAAGTATGATCCGACCCGTCAATATCCAAATATTCCATATTTACCTTAACAAAAAAAATTAATAAAAAAGAAAGTCGGTTGAAAGCTGCAGGCGTGTCGTTCTTTCATACTTTTCTTCCTCAACCTCTTCGTCTCTGGCAAACCATTGATCCAGTTGGCCTCTACGTACCACCGTCGCATTCCGATTCGCTGCCACGAGCTCCGACCTCCAATACGCCTCCGCTCCGACGACCTGATCCATATCTAGCTCCAGACCCTACCCTACCCCAAATCCCAGCTCCGAAACACTCTTCACTTCTCCCATTCAATTGACTTCCGTCCGAACACAGTTCTACATCTCCAGGACGACGCCGTTTTCCGTTCAAGATTCGATTACGAACATTGCCGCCTCAATAATCGGTGATCATTTGATTTTTTCAATGAATTGCACTGTTCATTTTTTCAATGATTATCGAATTGAATCTGTTATTGGTTTGTTGGAAGCTTAGGTCTTCCTATTGCGCGTAATTGCTTTGGTTTCGGAGTTCTTCGTACTGGATCTAGAGGTAATATTTGTTTCCAATCTTTACCTTTCTGTTTGGTTGCTGAGAAAGTTGTGGAGAACATAAAAAAAATGAATGGAAAGTTTGAAGTGTTGCGGCTTATGTTGTGTTTTTAGCTTTTGGGTAATATAATATTCAACTCAAACATGCATAGTAGTTGTCTCGAGCTCAGTTGAAGATATTCCACTTCTACGTCTAGGAGATATTGCATATGGATTTTGGAACTGGAATTTTTATAATGCCATATTCGGTTGCTCGAATTTCGTCGAAAGATTAGGAAAGAAGTTAATTTGAATTGGAATTTACTTTATTGGTTGTTTAGTTGAAAAAGAAAAGCTAAATATTTTAACTCAACAAAGTATTATTGAAGATGGCTTATTTGAATTTCCCATTCCGTCCTTATTAATTGAAAAAAACCATCCCTTTATTTCCAGTTGGGGATAAGCTGGAATGAGTTGAGTTGTACAGCTCCGCCGAGGTAAAAGCTCACTATGGGACTTTTTGATGGATTGCCCGTGTCTCCAGACAAGGCAGTAAGTTCAAGTCACTTATCTTACTACACCTGTTAATAACTATATATTTGGTTGTTTGCACTGGATATGGAGCTCATAATCCATTTCTCTGGCAAAGGGGGTTTGGCGGTGCAGGTGTCTATGGTAGGAATCGCAATTCGTAAAAGGGTTCTGCATAAAATTAACTTTTGACTGTATAGAGTTGGTTCTATTTTCATTATTCTTGATATGTCTTCAGAATTCACAAGACATGTTCTTTATTCGATTGTAAATAAAAGTTGCATGCTTTAGCTGCTAGAAACTTAGTGCTTTATTTTTTGCTGTTGGTGCATGTTTCTCATTTCAAAGTTCTGATAATATATCTGATTTGACTTCAATAAGGAAAAGATTCTTGCTAAAAGTTTGATTGACAAAAACGTGTTGTGACATCAATTCATAGATGTTTACTGTTTGCTGTAGGCTTAAATTTATACCCGCCATAATGCTACTTGTCAATTACAAAATGGGTTTTACTATATTTTGCAAGTTTGACTTGATCCCAACACTCCTTGTTTTCTGAGGATGCAGTTTATCTGGAAAACACCCGGGTTCACTTCATCTTATTTGTTTGCTTTTTTTTTGTTGTGATAAATTGGTCTTTTGTGTATGCTTCCTACACACACCCAGTTTCACCCCTTTGGCATGTCTTAAATAAAATTAGGTAATAAAAAAATGTCGTACACACTATAAAAGGTGAAAATCCTTATAGTTTTCTTCAGTAAAACTGGAAGGAACAGTTTATTAGTGATTCTAAATTGAAAAATAATCTCAGGAAAAAGTTTATGGAATCCACGTTGTAATAACTATTCTTATCAGAAAAAGAGCTGTAGGTTTTTATATGTTCATGCCTGGCACTCTGTTAGAATTTCGACTCCCCTCTGGATTTTGTTCTTTAATGCATCTGGCAATAGACCAATGTTTTAAAAGACGCGCCCCGAGGCGCGCCTAGACGGCTTTGGAGGCGGGGCGGGAGTGATAACGCCTCTGCCCAGTGGGAGTGGGCGAAAACTCGCCGAGGCGTGGTCGAGGCGAGACTAGGCGGCTGAGGCGCGCCTAAAAGCGGTTGGAGGGCGTTCCCAGATCCATCCCCGACCCAAAATCGAAGTCGAATGCTCTGTTTTCAAGCTCTGCCATCTAGGTTTAGGGTTGCAGGTGTGCGGCGTCTTCACGAGGAAGACGACCGCGGAGAAGAAGGAGGGTTTTTTTTTGTTTTTTAAAGACTTGGTCCAAAACGACGTCGTTTTGGCCAAGTCTTTAATTTTTTTTAAATGACTTGGCCCAAAACGACGTCGTTTTGGCCAAGTCTATTACTCTTATATCTAAAACCCTGCTGTTTCCTCTGTTTTTCTCACCTCTTTCCTCTGTTTTTCTCAGCAATTCCCTATTATTTAAGGTCCCGTAAGGCTTCGCCTCACGCCTCACGCCTCACGCCTCACGCCTCACGCCTCACGCCTAGGCTGGGCTATCCCTCCGACGCCTCGCCCACGCCTCACGCTTTTAATACATTGCAATAGACTGAGGGCCTGTTTAGAACTGCTTTTAAATTGATTGAAAGCGCTTTTAGAGAAAATGTTTATGTGTTCCAAAAGCACTTAAAATGCTTCCTGCAAGAAGCACCAATTATGTGATTCTTGGATATGAAGAAACAAAGTGCTTTTTTAGGATTCAATTGTCATTTTACCAAGGATTGGTTCCAAAATCATTTTCACCAAAAGTGCTTTCAGCCATTTTAAAAGCACTTCCAAACAAGCCATAAACTTAGCAAATAGAGAATAACTAGAAACACACAAGTTTTATACTGCTTCGGTAGAACCTTTGCCTACGTCTTGTTGTGATTTCTTTGGGTTGAGAAATCACGGCTTCTTTGAATTAATAATAGAGTAAACAGTGCTTTTGTAAACCATAGAACTAATCCCTCTCTTTCTCTTGGTTGTCTCTCTGTTCTCTATTGTGTTTATAGGGTGCGGCTTACCCACCTATTTATTTATTTATTAAGTCTCCTAATCTATTTAGGAAAGCACACTTGCATTCCTATTCCGTTTCTGCATTTAGGATTCCTAATCTAATTGTACAAGAAAACTTAATTCTTTCCTAATCATGGTAGGACAAGAATCTGTGCACCTTTATCTTTCCTAATACAATCCTAAACAAAATTGGACTCTTAACAAATGACGAACCAAATCCAATAATGTTTTAAAAGGCTCGCCTCAGGGCGCGCCTAGGCGCCCTGTGAGGCTGGGCTTGAGGGTTGCCGCCTCTGTTTTGAGGGAGTGGGCGGAAGGCGCCGCCGGAGCCGCCTAGGCGTGCCTCAGGGGATTTTTTTTTTTTACTTCCAAACCCAAATTTTGGGTAGGGTTTTAACTGCTTCATACCTCTTCCTTGCACTATCATCTCTCTGCCTTTTTTTCTTCTGATTTTTATTTTTTTATATAATGGATGTGTGTGCTGTCTGCGTGCATTATTATATGTGTGCTCATTGTGCTTTTCATCCTCTATTATATATATATATAATATAATATATGTATATATATATGTGTCTATGTATTTATAATATATGTGTGTGCTCAGGGTGATTATTGATTAATAATCTTTTTCTTTTTTTTTTAAATATAATATATGTGTACGCTCAGTGTATATATTAAAAAATTTAGGTCTCGTGAGGCTTTGCCTCACGCCTAGGCTGGGCTATCCCTCGGACTCCTCGCCCACGCCTCATGCTTTTAATACATGTCTTTTACATACAGAGAATTCACTGTAATATCTAGAAGCATGCACCAGCATATGAAAACAATAATTTAATAGTGTTTAAACTTTAGCATGCATGCTTTGTTATGCATAGTGCTTCTTGATGTTACTTTCTCAATTTTTCTTCTGTCATCATGGTAATTTCAGTATCTGAGGGAAGAGATTTCAAAGATAGATGAGAGCTGGGCTGCTGCTCGTTTTGATTCATTACCTCATGTTGTTCGTATTTTGACGTCCAAAGATCGTGAAGGTGAAGTCCAGTTTTTGAAGGAGCAAAGTGATGTTGTTGAGGAGGTTGTGGATGAAGTTGTGCATAATTATCACAGTGGCTTCAATAAAGCAATTCAAAATTATTCTCAGGTCTTGTATATCTTTCTGGATAAGAATATTTAATCTATTTGTCCATTTTTTTCTTTAATTTTTTCAATTTTATATATTTTTAGCATCCGCGGTGATATAAGAAACTGAATCTTGTGGGTGCTCCAATAATTCATCTGTTTCCTGACAAAAAAAAATTATTTATCAAAATGTTTTGCTTTGAAAATGCTAGTGTTTTAATGGTTTTTTTTGTTTCTGATTTTGGGGGAGGGAAGTGGACCGTTGTCAAAAACAAGAGTTGACTCTTGCATACTACTATCTTACTCTACTCAATTCTTTCCAGATCTTGCGGTTGTTCAGCGAATCTACTCAAAGTGTTGGTGTCCTGAAGGTTGATTTGGCTGAAGCAAAGAAGCGTCTCAGTGCCCGTAGTAAACAACTGCATCAGTTATGGTACCGGTCAGTTACTTTGCGTCACATAATCTCCCTCTTAGATCAAATTGAGGGCATATCTAAGGTTCGTCTTATCTTCTTTTTGTTTTATAAATTTATAAATTTATTAATTTTTATATCTTTAGACAATACCAGGCTCAGGAGTATTGGGATTATTTCATTCAGTCAATAGTATTTGAACTCTTGACCATGAAGTTAGCTTTTTCGAGGGTGTGTCAACTGCGTTCTGCTCAATCCATTGTACTTGAGTTGCAATTGTATTAGTTTGCTCATTCATATTTAAATCCATGAGTATGCATATGTACATAAAGAAATTGATGAGCATGTGTTCATGTATATTTTTATTTGAATTTTGAAATAAGTTATTTAAACCCTGACCTTTACAGCTCACGAGATAGCTGGGGGCCCGCATGGCGGGCTATTAGCTCAGTGGTAGAGAGCGCCCCTGATAACTGCATCATTGTGCCTGGGCTGTGAGGGCTCTCAGATATCATGCAAACCCTTTCTAGACTAATAGAATAGAACCTTACTCCATTTAATCTAATAAAAGTTAAATGTTTTTTAGTACACGCACACGCTGACAGCTTACAACTCATTACTTAGCAATGTAGCTTTAGATTTAACACATATGTTTTATGCTTTGATACATCTGTATTGTCTGGTATCCATACTTTTTCATTGAACTACCGGCGATAAAAATATTCCAACTGAATCAACTTCGTGCCTAAATGTTTCATTTCATCTATTATCTGGTCAAAATGTGGCTCAGGTTCCAGCTCGGATAGAGAAGCTGATTGCCGAAAAGCAGTATTATGGTGCTGTTCAATTTCATGTTCAATCAATGTTGATGCTTGAAAGAGAGGGGCTTCAAACGGTAGGGTGTTTTATATTAAAAGAATAAAATATTATCTTCAAACAGTACATTTGTCAACTACTTTATTTGTTTTTAAATTGAAATTTGTACATAAATGTTTTTCCTACTCTTTTATGGTGGCTTGGTTGAAACTTTAGTTTTATCTAACTATACTAGATCCTAAAACAGTTTGTCCCATTTTATTCTCAAGTTCATTATTGCCGGTCGGTTCAGTAATAATGGTGTCAACTTCAAGGTTCAATCTTTTTCTTCATCCAATATATCACAGCGTTTCACCATTTTTCTTTTTTATATTTTTAAATTGTTAGCTTCTCTGCACCACAAGGTGTGGTGGAACTATTTTAATGATATTAGATATTGAATTATTATCTGGTTGATGCGTCCTTAAAGGTGGTGCATCTGACACTAACAGTTCTTGAAAATATCAGAACAGGGCCCTTAATAGAAATTCACTCTCATTTTCTTCTTCTGGATGCAATATAACTTTGAGGAAACTGTTTTAGTGAATATATGATTCGGTAGTTATAATTGATTGGCTCAGGTCGGTGCCCTTCAAGATGTTCGCTCTGAGTTGACAAAATTGCGAGGAGTTCTGTTTTATAAAGTGCTAGAGGATTTACATGCTCATCTTTACAACAAGGGTGAATATAGGTATTTAATTGTGTTGACGTTTTTTTCCTTTTGGGTACCTTCATATACTTAGCATCATTTTAAAAATAAGACCTTCTAGGGGAAAAAATGAAGAAATGTTTTACTTTATTGCTTTCAGTTGATAAGAAACATTTTACTTTATTGCTTTCAGTTTATTTGCATACTTATGGGGTGGCTGGGATGTTCTGGGATTTAGGCATTATAGGATTTGTTTTCCATCTACTGCTTTCTATTTCATGTTAGCTGCACACATTTTTTTTCCTGCTGCTGCGACAAACTATAATTATATGAAATTGTGATGATTTTATAGAACTCTACTTCTCTGGGAGCACTTGTCTTCATCTTTTGGGGAAATTGATGATTGATCAATTTTCTAGCTTTGTATTTTTCTTTTTATCCTGTGCTATACTCTCAAAAGCTATTTCTCATATATATTGTCCTTGTGCTGATTCTTTCTGCAGCTCAGCTGCTTTAAGTTTGCAAGAAATGGATGATGAGGTACCAACCACCACAGCTGCTGTATTTTCACTGAGTAATTCACAATCCCTGTCTCGAAGAACCAGGCTGTTAAAAGGTGACAATCAGTTCGGTAATCAAGGAGATGGATCATATAGGACAGGTTCTGTTGATGGAGGGTAAGATTATTATCGCATTATTATTGCATGCTGGGTTTTTCCTTCAACCTGCATTATTATCGCATTATTTTCATTTGAAAATTATATCACTTGCAAGTTGTGGATTTTTTTGTTTATACTCTCTTCTAGAATCAAAGTAAGTTCACAATGCCTTAAATTCTTATTGGACATTTTATCTGCTGCTGCATTATTTTATGTGGTTAATTTCTTCAAGACCCTCCTGGAGGTTTGTATATTGGTTAGAATATAATAGTATCCATCTTCAAATAAGAGGAAGGTTCCCCGTGAGTTCAATATGTTGGAGAGAATATATTTTAGGCTTTTTAGCCAAAGTGGTCCCTGAGATTTGCATAACTCCTCACTTTGGTCCCTGAGATTTGAAATCAATAGAAGTGGTCCTTGAGATTGTCCACCATCAATCATTTTGGTCCTCTGATGAAAAATTATGTTAAGGATCAAAATGACAAAAATACCCTCAATTTAATAAACAATAGGGCAAAATGATTTGACAAAATTTGAGGGTATTTTTGTCATTTTATCCTTATTTAATAGAGATATTTCAGAGAAGGACCAAAATGGTTGATAGTTGACAAACTCAGGGACCAATTCTATCAATTTTAAATCTCAAGGACCAAAGTGAGGAGTAATGCAAATCTCAGGGACCATTTTGGCTAAAAAACGTATATTTTATTGGCTGTTGAGTACCCATTGAAAGTAGTCTTTGGAAAGAAGTTAAAAAATGTCACTAGTGTTTTTATAGTAATGTGTGGCTACTTGTGGATAGGCCTCCATGATTTTTTACATAGCTTTTTTGCAATATTCTTTTTACGTCTGTTTGATTGAAGGTCATAGTCTTGTATGGATGAATTACATTTATAATTGGAAGATTGAATTCTTAATATTATTATGTTGTGGTTTTCCTTTGGTAATTCTACATCTAAATTCTGAATGTTTCAGTTCATCTTTTGATGGCGTTGATGAGGAGGGCACTTCGGAACTGCATGATGAAGCTACCTCAGATGGGCATACTTCAGTGAGGATCAATGGTGATGTCAAAATTGTTCCTCGTGAGATGCCAACATGGCTTCAGTATTCCACTCCGGATGAATTTCTTGTATGACAACTGTGATTATTCACATCTCATGTTGTCTTTTGAATGAATTTCTTTTGTGCTGAAAGTTCTGGGGTTTTTATTTGGATGTAGGAAGCAATAAAGAAAAGTGATGCTCCACTTCATACCAAGTATTTGCAGACCATGGTTGAGTGCCTTTGCATGCTTAGAAAAGTTGCAGCTGCTGGTGCTATAATATGGTTTGTTATCTGGTTTTACTTTTACCTCTTTTGGTTGGTTGTCTGCTGTATTTCAAGAATACTTATCAACTTATTTGATATTTTGTTCTTACCCATAACAGCCAAAGATTGCGACCTACAATTCATGAGATCATCACATCCAAGATTAAAGCTCATGCCGAGCTTCTTAATTCCTCAAGGTCTGGGATTGGGCAAGCTTCCCGAACTGCTACAGCTGGCCTACATTTTATGAAGGGACAGTTACAAAGTTATCAGTTGCCAAAACAGAAACGTCTGAATGGGATATCACTGTCTGGAACTCTATTGGCAGTAAGCCCTGTCTCACCTGTGATGGCTCCTGCAGGGAAAGCACAAGCCGCGGCAAAAGAACTTCTTGATTCAGTTTTGGATGCTGTTGTTCGGATATTTGGTGCGATATTTTTCAGTTTTTAATGTGTTCTTTATTCTATTTTAGGTTTTTAGTTATGTGCATATACATATATGTATTTAACAATGAAACTAAATTCTCCTAATATAATTCTTCAGAGAACCATGTTGTTGTTGGGGAGCTTTTGGAATCAAAGTCCTCTGTTGACATGAACACGCCAAAATCAATGCCAACAGATGTAAATCGGAATACTGATTTAGAAGCATCTCAAGTTATTGGAGGCTATAGCATTGGTTTTTCCTTGACAGTATTACAGGTAAGCTATCTGTTTCAAGTTTTTAATGGTTAAAAAATTCCACATGGTGTATCCCTTAAAGGAAATTCTGTGCAGTGACATGCATGGCAGTTCTAAAACTTTCTTTATTTTTCCCTTTTTCTTTTCATGTGTTAAAGAGTGAATGCCAACAACTTATTTGTGAGATTCTGCGGGCAACTCCTGAAGCTGCATCTGCTGATGCTGCTGTACAAACAGCTAGACTTGCAAACAAGGTCCCTTCCAAAGACAAGAGGCAAGGAAATTGGTTTCATATTCCATCTAACTGTATACTGCTTGATAGTCTGGTGGTTTTCTAGTTAAAAAACTAATGAAAGCACCACCAGTGGGCAGTGGTTCGAAAATGCTTGATAGTAGATATTTTCTCGACTACTTTAATCTGTGGGTGCTCTTCATTTTAAAGCCAATCCTTGGGTATGCAGAATGAAACACATGGTTAAATGAAACATTTGTGACTGGTTGGAAAATTTTAATCCACCATAAACGCCAAAGGTTCATATATTGTTGTATAGATATGATGTCACTTGTGACATTAGGTCCCTCTTCTTACTCTTTGGGATATATCTCCTTTTGCGAGGAGTTACTATGTACTTATGCCTTTTTTCATGATGATGGGTTACAGGGATGGTGCAGAAGAGGGTCTGACCTTTGCTTTTCGCTTCACAGATGCTACTATTTCTATTCCCAACCAAGGTATGCTTGATTTTTCTCCTGCAGTACTTAATACCATCTAGAGTAATGATAAGTCGAATAACACCATGCAGTAATAATTAAATATACTGTGTCTATCCTGGTTAGAATGTCAGCCTTATCTGATGGATAGCGTCAAACTATGGCAGCCTTATTTAGTAAATGTTAATGTTATGATTATTGCAAGGGTTCATGGACCCTTTACTTCACCTTGTTGCTTGTACCTGTGTCAATAAGACATGACACTGTTAACTGGTAAGGGTATGTCAATAGGAACTGCTGATGCATAGAAGACCTTTGGAGAAATACAAACCCTGATATACTTGGGTGTGGGCCCTCACATGATTTCCATAATCAAGTTCATGTAGCTTTGATAGCTTTATAAATTCCTTTAGAAATGAGTTCTTTCTGTGTACTTAGTTGATGAGCTACTTGTTAGTTGTTATGCATATTAGAAGCATAAAATGCTGATGACAGAAGATTTTTACTTCTGAGGTTCTCATAGAGCCCTTTGTTTTTCACGATAGACATGATACAGTTTGTTTGATATGTGTTACTTCAGAGGTACTGATATAGTCTTATTGAGCTTGTCTGATGTGTGTTCAAGGTTACTCAATAAATTAGTGCATTGAATTATTGGTTGTGTCATAAGACCTGTATGTCCAAGCCCCAATAAAATTATTGCTTTAATCATTTATTTTGTGTATGTTTCTAATATTTCTGGAGATTACCATGACCATGGACTACAAGGGAGAATTTCTCCAACTCTGAATCATTCTGATTTATCATTGTTGTGAATATCACGTTTAAGAATGGGAAAAAAAGACAAACTCAGGAAACCGAAAACAAATAATCAAAGATAAATCGCACCAAGAGTTTACGTGGTTCGGCTATTTGCCTATGTCCACAGGGCAGCAACAACAAACTTTCACTGTATCAATAATGAGTACAATGAATAATCTTGTCAAGCCTCTAGAAATAAAACTTGACGAAAAACCTGAAAGAACAAGAGCAAGAAATATACACTTCTCTCTTTTCTCTCCTCTCGCACGCACTTTGCCGTTACAATATTCTTTCACTCTAACTCCTTTTGAGTGGTACACAACTTATTGTTTTTTTCCACATTCAAAACTAGTGCAATAGCCCCTTTATATAGACATAATAGAGGTTGTCTTCAATAAGGAATACTAATCCTAATTGGAATATAGTTATGAATCCTTCTCCAGTTGAGAAACCAACTCCAATTGGGGAAACCACTCCATTTGGGAAAACAATTTAATCCTCTTAAGACTATAATTCCTAATAGACTTAGGACAACTCAAATGGGCTGGGAAAATACAACATTCATCACCTCGAGAATTTCATAGAGAGACCTTAGATCACTATCACTTTTCTTGTATAATTGAAATGCTCCGTTGTCTGTAAGTCGTCAGTTTTTCAAAACCATTGCTTTATGGCGTTTGATGTCACAACCAATCTTCAAGTTGGAGTGTTTTGTTCTATCTACTGAATAAATTACATACTTCTTAAGGGTGCTTTTCTAGTTTAAAAACTTTCTCAATAGGCTGTTGCTTTCATAAGTTATATTTCTAAATTCTTCTAGATTCAAAGTTTCTTCAGCTTTCAACGTGTTGCGTCTGGCATTTCTATTAGTTTGTAACATGTTACGGTGGTCTGCATCTTCCATTCTCCAGGGGTTGATCTCATTCGTCAAGGCTGGAGTAGGAAAGGTCCAAACGTTTCACAAGAAGGTTATGGATCTGCAGCTATCTTGCCTGAGCAAGGCATATATCTTGCAGCATCTGTATACCGGCCTGTTATTCAGGTTTTACGATTGTTCTTAATCATGTCTTTAAACATGAGCTTTATGATCTGTACACAGTGGTTTGTCTTTTGACCTTTTCTGACTTTATGTGCTCTTCAGTTTACAGATAAGGTTGCATCAATGCTTCTGAAAAAGTATTCCCAGTTAGGGTAAGCCTCAAAATCATATTACTCTTTTCTTTGTAATTGTGCATATCACTTCATGTTTAACAGCAATGGGGCATGCTATTTGTTTGTTTCTTTCACTTTATTTCCATTTTATTGCTTAATCAAATATTACTTGGCCTGGTAAGGAAATATGCTGATAGAAGAAAATACTGTTGAACTTTAATCTGAACTTCTGATCCTGTTTCTGTAATTAGTCTTGTTGATGAGTTATATAAATACTAGCCTCTTGCCACAAGCGTAGCCACATGCCTATGTGTGTGGCAATTGGCTCTTTTTATTGTTTTACATTTTTTTTTAAATTTTATTGTTTTACATTTTTTTTAATTATAGTTATTTTAGATATTATTGTTTTTATTAATATATTTTGAAAAATAATGAACGTAAACATTCACTGTCACATAATGTTGTTTTTTTTTATTCCTAATGGGAGAAGGGTAATTTGGGTATTATGGAAGCTTCACCCTTTTTGCCTTCTCCCTTTATCCATATATATATACTAGCCTCTTGCCATAGGCTCCCGCATGTGGCAATTTTCTATTTTACATCTTATTCTTTACCTGTAATTTTTATTCTTGTTTTTTGTTTAAAATATTTTTTTATATAAAAAAATTAAAGAAATAAAAAAAGAAAAACTACCGACCTGCGTAGTTGGTAGTTTTGTTCTGTTTAGAATTTTATTAAAACTAAATTGTTTTATTTTAAAATCTTAATTAGGGAGCGGTAATTTTGGAATTATGAACGATTCAACGTTTTTGCCTTCTGGCTTTAAATATATATAGATATGTTGGCAATATTCTCTAAAGTCAATGCCAAGTCGTCTTTCTTGATATATTTGAAGTTTTGAACCTACTCAACCTCTTTTATCTGTCTAAGTATATTTAAGAGGAAGGTAAAGGTAGCATCTGTCCAGTAACTGTCATGTATGCATTGCTCATCTGTCCACCAGAAGGGATCCAATTCAGTTGTGCCATAGCCAACTAGATATTGATAGCTTATAGTTCTGAATAGTCATTTGTATATATGTTGTCTCTATCAAAAAAAGGAAAAAATGTATCACTTTTTGCAGTCACCCCTTCATATGTCCATATCGATGCATGAGTTTCGGTATTTTACTTTGGATAGGCAGAAGTATGACAACCATCAAATATGGTCAAACACACGAGGGAATGGGTGGTGAAATCTTTTCCTGCTTAGTCACAATGATATGGACTTAACTATTGTAGGGGCTACAAGGAGGAATATGGGTTTGAAGTTTCGAATGTCTCAGGCATAAGTTGTAGTCTCACTAACCCCACACATATAGGTTCAAATATAGTAATCCTTCAAAATTGGGACTCTTTCTGTTTGAAGTTGGTTATGCTTAGGGTTAGTGAACAACTGGTCCTGTGATCTGTTTGCTTATTGATCCACAGATGAGTTCGGTTCATCTTCTTTGTTATCTTCATATTTCTTGTTATTGTTATCATGAATTTGGTTATTACATTTCCTCTTCTTTGTTTCCATTTACTTTTTTGGAAAAAATTGTAATACTAACTTCTGAATCTGCAGTAACGATGGATTGATGGCTTTTGTGGAGAACTTTGTGAAGGACCATTTTCTTCCCACGATGTTTGTGGACTACAGAAAAGGCGTACAGCAAGCTATATCAAGCAAGTTTTATAACTAATTATTCTACAGTGATCTTGTTTATTCTTTTTATTTTCTTGCATGGCATGAAACTATGTCGATTAAATGATTTCACTCATACGTGTCCTAAAACCTAATAAAATTTACTTTTGAAAAAAATGTAGATACTATTATTTAATGATACTTAGGTGTAAGAAAAATGTAGATACTTATATTTAATGATACTTAGGTGTAAGCTATATATCTTTAAGTAATCTTACCCAAGTAAAAGGTTGGAGGCTCGTGTACTTTGTATAATAACTGTTTGAATCCTGTAGACGTGCAAATTATATTTTATATAGAGTTTCTATGGCATTGACTTTTCAGTACGAAATGATCATGAAAAGCGGAAGACTTTCATTTTCTCGGGAACTTTCAATGCAACCCTAACAAAATGGACGTTTAAAAATTAAAACATATTCATAGGTACATGCTCGGACACCATTTCTGTAAACAATAAGGAATTACACTATTACTGCCTCACTCATCTGGAGCATTGAACAAAAGTTTTCTAGTACATAACAGAACAGTCACATCATTTGCACTAAAAAAATCTGATTTTGGGAAGCCTTTGAATTCTTATAGGTCCAGCTGCATTCCGGCCCAGAGCACATGCTGCTGCATCTTATACTCCTTCAATTGAGAAGGGTCGACCTGTCTTACAGGGACTGTTGGCAATAGATTTTTTAGCAAAAGAGGCAAGTTTGAACTTTTCCTTAAGAGAATTTCATTTATAGTATTGCAGTGGTGTCTCTCTGCTCCACTGCGGATGATTCTTTAATAACATTGTGCTCAAGTTATTTTAAATATATGGACAAATAATCTCGTTTGAAATTATTTACTCTAGGTGCTTGGTTGGGCACAAGCTATGCCTAAATTTGCCGTTGACCTTGTGAAGTATGTGCAAACTTTCCTTGAGCGAACCTATGAACGATGCCGGACGGCATACATGGAGGCAAGGATGTTTCCCTTCTCACTCTCCTATTACCTTAGCGCAGCAGTATTATTTGTAGATATGATATGTTTTGAGTCTACTTGTTTTGCTTTATGTTAATGTTATGAATATTTATTTTTCTTCTGGATTTGGTTGTTTCAAGCTGCTATAGCAAAGTGTCATCTCCTTTCCTTTCAGAAAGAGAAGTAGAGTTTAGTGGACAAGCACTATATTGACATTATTTTTACAATATGCAATGGCCATACAGTTTTAGGATGATGGCAACCATACATTAAACATAGATTTAATTACCGCAATAGTTGCTATATTGTAAGACTTGAGATGCCAACTGTAAACAAATATAAATGTCAACAATGTGACAGTGATTTTCACATTTTTTTCATTTATAGGTTCTTGAATTCTAATCAGTACCCTGAAATGTAGGTGGCACGTGCCATGATAATTGATTTTATAGTTTAATCCAATTTTTGGTATTCTTCAGGCGGTTCTGGAGAAACAGAGCTATATGCTCATTGGAAGACATGATATCGAGCAGTTGATGCGTCTTGATCGAGCAAGTACCTGTTTACCAAATTCCTTTGGTCAGTCAAACTTCGAAACCCATTCTTCGGATTCTGAAAGTCTTGAGGTTGAATTACAATTAAGCGACTTATTATTGAATTTGCGGCCTATTAAGCAGGTATTTCAGTTGCCAGTCTGATGTTAAAAGTTTTTTCTACTTAAATGATAAAATTCTTATTGTTATCATTTATTGTTTCTATTTTATCAGTAAAATATTTTATACTAACTTCTCTTCAGATCTTGTAGTAGTGAGGCCTTGCTGACGAAGTAATTGATTAATTCATTGAATTTTTAGATTATGGATGGATTGACTTTCTTTCTCAACTCTGCCTCTCACAGGATAATCTAATTCGTGATGATAACAAACTAATATTGCTGGCTTCCCTTAGTGATTCATTGGAGTATGTTGCAGAGTCTATTGAAAGGCAAGTTCTCATCCGGTTGCAGTCTAGAATTTGTTTTGAATTTTCTTTTATTACATCAGTGGGGTATGTAAGTGATTACATAGCAGACAACAAGAAACTTGTTAATTTATTTAAAAAGCAGCAAGATCCTATTTTTAATCCCTATGCTTTCCTCCATATGGCAATGAGTTGTGTTATCCGAGACTAATGTGGCAACAAGTTCTCTTATGTAACAAGTTATCATGAAAACAATCATGCATTTCGTGTGGATGCTAATGAAACTGTTTGATGCTCCTTTCCTCAAAGAAAATGCAATGTATGCCCACAAAATTATGTTGCTTTCATGAATGCAAAGAGTCAGTTTCAGGAGTTTTTCCCTTCACTCCCTTGTGTGTGAAGTTTATTATTTATTTTCAGAAGTTTCTACAACCCCCTTATTTTTCTGATCTTTGTTTTTAACTTGTACATGTCCAGTTTCAACCTTAAACATGGAATCTTTTTTATGCTTTTATTCAGTTTGACTTCCTACATTTGTTACACATTTATCCATGATAGATGAACGAGCACAACTTTTTTTCATTGTATAGGCTGGGGCAGACAACCTTCAGATCTCCAAATCAAGTAGAAGAGAGTGGTAAGAACCGTCATCAACGAGCAACTAGTGATGCTTCTAGGGATCTGGCATCATTTGCAGATGAGTATAGAAAATTGGCAATTGACTGCCTCAAGGTTTTACGTGTTGAGATGCAATTGGAGACGATTTTCCATATGCAGGTATGTGATGTTTAGTTTGCAAATACTGTCTCGGCTGAGAGTGATACCTGTTAGAATTGTCCTGTAATAAACATAGCATCGGGAGACTGAAATGGTTTAAACAGGAAATGACAAATAGGGAATACATGGAAGACCAAGATGCAGAAGAACCAGATGACTTCATTATTTCACTTACTGCACAGGTCAGTATTCATCTCCAGCGTAAGCAGATGGGAGACATTGGATAAATTATACTTTTTTTCTCTTGATGTGGAGAGAGATACTAAACATGAATTGTAATACACCACTTCTTTCTTAAAGGATATTTATTTTAATGAAAAAATATTAATTTTTTATGAATCAGTAAATTCTGAGTGCCACATTCTCTTCTTACATGATATTTGGGTTTCTTTGCCCATAGATAACACACAGGGATGAGGAAATGGCACCTTTCATTGCAGGAACGAAGCAAAACTATATATTTGGTGGGATTTGTAGCATCGCTGCAAATGCATCCATCAAGGTTTGTACTTTTTATGAAGTCTCTGAATCTTATGTTAGATTGTTCATGTTATCCATCTACCAGCGTTCCAGTTTGTAATTTCAGATATTTGCATTCATATATGCATATATATTTATAGTCCCTTTTTCAGAATCTCATGCAAACGTCTGGTTCAAGTGATTCAGCTATTAAATTGGTGCTTGTTAAGTCATCCCATCTAAAACATCAGAATAAATGCATTGGAAATGTAAAAAGGCTTCATTTTCTTAACAATTTTTGCTGTATTTTTATTATCTTCTCTGAACTTCTTGATTCATCTGCCATTGCAAGCATAAGGAATTGTGCCGAGAAAATATTCCATTGCCTTACATTACCTTCTTTGCTTTTTGTTGCACCATCATTGAAATCAGGGCTCAGGAATTCATATATAGTATTCACCATCACCCATTTTATCCATTTAGTGATTGAAATCCAAAGAACCGCATGAGAGAACGCTTCTTTATAATGTGCATTTTATATATTCCGTCGGACCAAAAATCTTTTCCATCTGTTCACTGCTGAATGCTGATGTGAGATAATGCAATCTTAACAGGCTTTGGCTGATATGAAATCAATCAACCTTTTTGGCGTTCAGCAGATATGTCGGAATACAATTGCGCTGGAACAGGTAAGTCATTTTCTAATCCATATCTGAATGGCTTAATTCATTTCTTAATTGCTATATCTATTTGATATATCTTGCTCTGTGTTAATCCCTTATTCGAACACTCCAAATATTGCTGTGACAAGGCTTTCTGGTTCCGATCCTGAAGTTACTGACATTGCCACATTTAATAATTATTGTTGGCACTGCAGGCCCTGGCTGCCATCCCATCAATTAACAGTGAAGGTGTACAACAACGACTAGATCATGTCCGAACTTACTATGAACTCCTAAACATGCCATTCGAGGCAAGTCATTGGTATTGCATTTGTTTTGCTCTATATTTTGGTTTTCCCATGGTGATCAATATTTTTCACCTGTTTGTTTGCAGGCCTTGCTAGCTTTCATCACAGAGCACGAGCACTTGTTTACGACTACAGAGTTAGTCGACAGATCTCTCTTACCTATACATATCATGGTCGTAGTAACTTGTATAGCTGCTGGATAACACGTTACATTTTTCTCACAGGTATGCAAATCTTCTAAAGGTCCAGGTTCCAGGAAGGGAGATTCCTGCCGATGCTCTAGATCGTGTATCACAGATTTTACCCCGTTAGCCTTTTTCAGATTTATTCTATCTTTTCAAGATTAAGAGTTCTGTGCTGTGCAAAAGGTGGTAGCATCTACATAAAGTGTTGGTCATTCTCAAAATGGCGGATGCAGCGAAAGCAGATACAAGAGCGAATTTTGTGGAAGTTGCCGGCCAACATGGCACACCATGTTGTGTCAAATTTTTGTTGCCGAACGGTATAATGACGACGAGGGTTCCATTTTTCGTTTTGTTCTCATAATTTGTTCATGTGTAGTATCATTTTTTTTGTATTTTCGTTTGCAGTTTGTAACAACTTAATGCCTGGTGTTGGTTGGGAAGAAATGAAAGCCGATGTAAATTTTCGTGGTCGTTAAAAATAGTAAATCGTTTGTATTGATTCTCAAAAGCGACCGTTTATCCGAGGGCGAGGACGGGACTACAGCTCTGCCCGTTTCATCGTTTAGTTTATGCCGGGTTATGTTCGGTGAATGATTTCAGTTGTTTCAACTCGGAGAATGATTTCGGGTTACGCTCTGGGAGGTTGTGACCCAAATTTGGTTTCGAGTCTGGGCAATTCCGCCTTCGTTTACTAATTTTTGCCCAGAAACGACCGTTCTGTGAAACAGAGTATCTCCAAGTGTCAGTTTTAAGTTATTCTTTTTATACAAGCGATATTCAAGGAGGGTGAGTTGAACACGAGACCTCAGATTCGGGATTTTATATCTCGAGCAATGTCTCCCAGATGCTATTTGGCTAGCTATGATAACAATTGCCCCATGTGATTTCTCGAAACATGCATATATTACGCAAAAGTAGGATACTTCATTCGCGATTCAGTTGATGAAAGTTACAACTCGAACTACTGAAGCTACAAAACAATGAGATTTTGTACATTTCACTATTCACCATGCATCTGATTGTAAAATTTTGGATTCACCCTCAACGCCTTCTTCGCCAAGTTTCGGATATCGTCCCGACTGGATTCAGCCGATATTCGAATAATCTCTTGCAGGCCTCCACTGGATATGAAATCCCTTGCATTGTCCTCTGCACCAACAACAGATAAAATTACTGTCCAAGTCATCCTAAGCATCTAAGTTTCCACAAAATCTATGCATTACTAATGACTAAAGCATATCATAATACTCTCAAATACTCGCTATTAGTTGTCCGATTAACGTGAAACATGTAAAATTCTCAGTCAAAAATGGCCAACCCAGACAGAGCTTACCGTTTTGCGCTAAATGGCAGAGAGCAAGCTCGATGTGGCGTTGGATTGAAGTTGACGTGGTGTTGGAGTTGATGATCAACCAGGTAAGGGCGCCATCGTCCATCAAAAGTGAACGGCCTTTTCTATGTCCTGCAAATGTAGAGCTTAATATTGAATACAATGCAGCATGATACATGTACACAGCCACAAAAAGGACTGCTTCGACCAACCTTGAATAGTTCCGCGCGATTCACATTTTGCAAAGTTAGCCAGTCCTCTAGCAACCTGTGCGATGACTTCACTACTCCCCAACCTTGCCATTCCCAAGAGTGCCTTAATTCCTCCATCTTCCTTCAGCATTGTATGTAATCCTTCTGTAATTAACAAAAACTACGCATGACCCCTCATGCTAATAACCTTCAACAAGATGCGGCTCCATCCGTTTAGACATAAAATATATTGGGATATGTTGACACGTTGAGTACACAATCTATGCAGCAAAGGAATGAACCTAAAACTCGAACAAAATAACTCTAAACCATCTAGTGCTTACCATTTCCACATAAATTAGCGAGTGCGCCAGCAACCATTCTAAGAGTTTGTGGATCATTTGTGTTGCTTGCTGTCTCTGCGAGTAGTTGAGCTCCACCTCTGCTCATAATTAGGCCTTGATTTACCTCTGAGAAGAGTTAAAAGAGAGACAAAAATCGAAAGAAGAGGGGATAAGTAAATAAAATTAAGAGAATGATCAAATATTCAACATGAAACTACCAAGTTCTTTCCCCACCCCCGCCCTGATCCTTTTACTGCCTAGGGTCTTCCTTTCCCCAGAACTTGGGAGTCATTTTCGCCGACTTACTAAAAGACCCTTAGACCCAAGATAACAGGAAATACATTAAGTTTTATGGTTGTCAAAAATATATGTGGTTACATGTTCATAAAATCAGCATCTTTGATGGTATGCGCTTAATAATCAGATTGGTTTGCATTTACCACAACCAACGTAGTCTAAACAAGGTTTTTAAAGCAAGGTCTATACGTGAAAAAGACAACCAAGGGAAGGCAGTGAAGAATTGTATCTTTACTAACTAAAATGCACAGGAAAGATGAAAACGGAATCAGAATTACCATTCATTGCCAAATTGGCAATGGCCCCAGAAGCAACTCTAAGGATAGTTGTATTTTGTGAAGATCGCAACAGCGCAAGCAAAGCATCTAAACCGCCTTCCTCAACAATCTTTGCCTGATTAGTATCTGAAATAAAAGAAAATCTTAATTGGTACAATTGTATACACAACTAAATCCTCATTCTAATTGTATACACAACATATGCCATAGAATATCACTTTATGTGAAAATCGAAGTGGCATACATCAGTTTTAAAATAATTTTTTTTTTTTTTTCAGTAGACTTGATTTTCTGATGTCAATGTAATTACTAATATCACGTCCATCTTTAGCACAGTAGTAGTATCACCTCCTTGGAACGGGGATGAAAAGTATGCATTTATCCACTAATATAAATAGACAATACAGGAAAGTGCATACCTTCAGCTGCAAGGTTGGCAACCACCTTCACAGCATGGGTTTGAACATCTAAATCTTCTGATGTCAGCAGTTGTAAGATCTTTTGAAGCCCAACTGAATTTATGAAGTAAATTGTCAGCCGAGATATATCATTAAGTGGAATTAGAAAAGGGAAAGATAGATAGTTCTCAAAACTTTGTAAGGCTTTAATATATAATAAATCTTGCCTTCTTCGCATATTTTTGCAATGGTGGCCCTCTGACCAGAAATTGAATCCCTTGATGGATTCGAATTGTGTAATCCCATTGGATTCCCAAACGCAGAAGACCCTTTATGTATATTTTCCTTCATATACGACTTCTTGTCCTGGAGAATTTTCCACTGTAAGACATTATATTTGTTGAACTGATATTTTTTTAAATGCATAAGCAACTCACCTCAAACTCATCTTCTTTCTCCGGTGCAGCCTTCTTTAATTTGATTAGCTCATTCTCTACAGACTTCCTCTGCTTCTCTTCAATTAAAAGTCTTTGCTTCGCATCTTGAAGTTCTTCCTTGAGTCTTGCCTTAATAGTCCCAATGATATAAAATATCACAAACTATTTAGTAAATCACACTTAACAGACTACTATACTCATGGAAACTGCACGAGTAATTGCATGACCACAACCGTAATATATTAGTCTACATTTTGTGGGAATAGAATATTGAACCACACTTGTTGCATTTTATATGTCAACGTACCTTCTCTTCTGAGAGATCAGTGCATTCTGATTTCAAGGACCAATATTTGTTTAGAGTTTGTTCATGTAGCTGATTTATTTCTTCTAACTGCACTCTAAGTTCATCAATCTCTTTCTTCCCCTGGATTTTAAAACAAAATACAACTTACTGTATGAAAAATGTGTGCAAAGGAGCCTTGAATACGAACAATCGTTTCACCACATTTAGAGAATTATTAATTATCACAACAGGAGGAATAAAGACAGATAGTAGCTGCATAGAAACTTTTCCCAGCTCAAAATGAAGTGATATATTACTATGAAGAACTTAGGGATCAATTTTTCTTTTTGCCTATATAAATGTTAAAAGAAAAAATAAACAAAGAATATCACAGATACATGATAATAGAAGAACACTGGACTCTTCCATGCCCATGAAACATCACAAAGAGCTCATTTAGTAAGTTTTAGGAATAAATTTAACCTGCATTGAGTTTTGACGGTTACGTCGTTTCTTCTCCACATCCAACTGCTCTTCTAGATCTTCAAAACGGGCATGCTCATTTTCCAATTGGTCCATTAACTCAGCTATTTTTTTCTCATACATCTGAGTAGTGTCTGCAAGTGCTGATTGATATGCAGAATTTTCCATCTGATGTTGCTACAAAAATGAAGAAAGATTACGGTTGGTACTCACGTTGCTATAACTTGTACTAAAATATTAGCTTCCATTATTTAGAACTGAAAAGAAAAGACTATAAATAAAAGGTTGAAGTTTAAAATTTTCAAATAAAAAGGTGGCCATGATTAGGAAGAAGAGATAATATTTAAATAAAAAAACATGCCAAGGGTATTACAGATAACTGTTAGAATTAAAGATGACAAAAGAAGGTCCTGTTTTAAATGCATAATGAGCTTACCTGAATAGCCTTTTGGCCGTCAGTCAGAAGCTTCGTTGTTTCATCTAACTGTTTCTCTGTGCTTTCAGCACGAGCACGCTCATCATCTAGCTCCTTAATCAACTTTGCTATTTTCTCTTCATACATCTGAGTGGTATCAGCTAATATTTTTTGATACATCGAACTTTCAAGCTGGTGTTGCTACTAACAGGTAAAACAACACTATAAATGCCATGCTCATAAAGGACAAAATATTTGATTATGAGAACAGTAATGTGTTTACATATGTTTGAGTGTGTGTGCGTGCGTATAACTCCTGCTATACAACTGATTTACTAGCCTACATTTTGGTGTACTGTTATTCTAAAATTCTGAGTCGATGCACTGGCCACTAGAATGGTAATACCAACATTAATAACCTGTATAGCCTCAGCCAGATTGACTAGAAACCAACTAGACGAATAGTCATTAAAATGAAACAAAATTGCAAGGCAATGGAGCTGTGGCAATACAGCCGTTACAGTATCAATGCTGGCGCACTGGATCTCAAAAAAGGAAATACCTTGCCATGTTCTAAACTTGCTTCAAGTTTTGCAACTTTATCATGCAACAGGTTACTGTGTTCTTTCTCATGGTTCAGTTTATCTGAAAGATCTTTCAGATCCAACTCCAAACGAGTATTTTCCTTCTCCAGAAACTGCATGTAAAAAAGAAGTATTAGATGGAGGGAATGACAGACCAACCCTCATAACAATAGGCACGACAAGAAGATGACTAGATGAAAATTCATCAAAATGAAATGAAAATAAAAAGGCAACTTTCTTTCACCGAGTCTTCAAAAAAAGAAGTACCTCTCCACGTTCTAAACTCGCTTCAAGCTGTGCAACCTTATCATGCATCAGATCACTGTGTTCTTTTTGACGGTTCAGCTCATCTAAAAGATCTTTCAGATCCAGCTCCAAACGAGCATTTTCTTTCTCCAATAACTGCATGTATATTAGAAGGAAAAAGCATAGTATACCTCTCATAAAAATAGGCTGTATGTGAGTTGAATACAACCCTCATAATATTATGACCAGCATTTCATCAACCAAATTACAAATGGCTTCTAGGCGAGGCAACTACCTGAGACTTTGTGCTTAGATTGTTCTTGGCCTCAGCAAAAGAATCTTGACACTCTTTCAGCTGTCTTTCCAATTCCAATTTGTTACTGTCCAACAACTTTTGTTGCCTTTCTAATTGTGCAGTAAGATGGTCTACTTGATTCTCAAGCTTCCGACATAGACTCTCATAATCAAATTCTTCTTTAAGTTTTACCATGTTTACTATTCTCATTGCCTGCAAAATAAATAACAGGTGGTTTGTATGAAAGATTTTAAATTACCAACATAATAAATGAGAAATTAGGAAAAGAAATAGCTCACCCTTTGTCCAAACATTATCGTGCTAGTTGTCTCTGCATAGTGTCGTGCTGACGGCCCAATCATTACTATCAGTGAGGTCCTCGCAGAGCCTGTTTCATAGAAATACATCGAATTTCCTTTTAGAAAAATTAGGAAAAGAAATGCAGCAGAAATAAATGAAAGCAGGTATTCATATGTATGCATTAGGCCTTTTCATATTTTTTCATTCTTTACATACATATGTGTATAAATAGGATAAAAAATATGAACAATATATCAAATTACTGTTGTCACACTGGACACAAAATGCATTCAAGATATAGAGCATTGGCTATGGCCCAAATACATAGCAAATAGCATTACAGATGCAAGAAGAGCAATCCAATAAAATCTGTGCAATATCAAGATACAGAGCAGAAAGTAAATATACTGGGACAACCTCCAAATGAATCACGAAGCAACCTTGTAAGCTTAGAATCTCTGATAGGGATATGTGGACTGTTTTCCGCCAATGCATTTATACATTTTCCAAGGGAAGTAAGTGAAAGATTTATAAATTTCGCCTCCTCGAGCAAGTGACCCTCACTGCCTGCGACATGAGAAAAATAATGTCAGGAATAACAAGTGATGGAAACAAAAGCTTAAGTACTACTTCAGGTGTACAGTATCGTTGACAAACCAGATTTATCTATTCTTTCAGATCCTGCAAGATCGACAATCAGCAACTTGCTTTTTCGAACTATAGGTGCACCATGCCTAACAGATAAATCAGCTCTAGAGGCTTTTTCTTGAGAAGCGATCTCATCTGTACCATTTTCTTGCACAGATCTACGAACAAAAACCTATAAGCATAAAGATTCAGATCATCGTTATTCAAAGAACCAATATCCAAAATTTGGAAACAAACATGAATTGATAAATCCAAAATCATACAACAGACCCACCATAAGAATCGCATGACTGCGTGAAGATTCTGTATTCAGCTTCGTGTTAGCTGCATGACGATTTGCCTCACCAATTTGTAGCAGTTGTAAAAAGTAATCAAGGTCTTTAATTCTTACTACTGAAGCACCAGGAAGTGACACCTCACCAGTCTTGGGGTCCTCGTGAATAGGAATATTAATCTTTTCTGGTGCAAGCAAATCTTGAATAGATTCCATGTACAACTGGAGCAAAAAAACATTTCTTAATAGATGAGCAATCATCCAGCATGGTAGTAACTTGCCGCTCTACTTCAACAGATATGTGAACAGATGACAAGCAATCTTTAGAATTTGGTAACAATGTTAAATAAGAAAAGGTTTTACTGGAAACCAATATATTCCCTTTCCTTGTCATCCTTCTTTTCCTGCATAAGAAAGAAGAACAGAGTTCTGAAAGAGAGGGTGGAAGTTCAGAACTTGCTGATAGTGATACCTCAATGTAGCCTCACACAACAAGGGAATGTGACGGGGGCTTACACTGGACACATTGTTTACTGGACCCTTGTTCAAATTTTACGAAGCACATCTCCAGGTATTCCTAACGAACTCCAAAAGATTTTTGTTCCTTAGAAGTGTAGCGTTCAAATCATGAAATGAAACGTTGCTATTAGGTTCCTTCAGCGCAGTGAACAAAATCATGCCTACAATGGACTCGGTAGCAATTCACTTATATTTCACTCAAAACTGTGATACAGAACCCTGACCATGGTGGATCATGGAACGCTTGAACAAGAACTTCAAATCAAAACAACAATGAAACACAAACAGAGACACCCACCTGCAAGTAGGAAACTTCCACACTATCAGAAGTGGCAGACGTAGTCGAGAGTATATCCTCCAAGGCTCTAACCATAATGCCACGCTCGGACGCATCATCTCTACCCAGACTGCCAACTGTGTAAGTTTTCCCAGTACCGGTTTGGCCATAGGCCATAACCGTCCCATTATATCCACTCAACACACTCTGCAAAAGTACATCAAACTCGACATTACACAATCAACCAATTCGAGAACCACAATTGCAATCGAAGCCCACATTGAGCATCTCGACACCATCAAATGCAACCCGAAAATGCCAAAGAAATACTGATAAACAAACAAGATACCTCAACTACAGGTTTTGCCACCACTTGATAAACCCGATTTTGTGAGGCGGATTCGGTAAAAACTTCATCAAATCTGTAAGACTCTGAACTCCAATTGTTCTTTCTCAACTTCAGCCGCTTCAGCTACATATCAGAGAAAAAAAAACGAAAATTTAATTTAATTATAAGTAATTAATCTGGTTTAAGATTAATAAAAAAAGCTTGGAAATTTCAACTGCAAAATCACACCTCAGGCTGCAGCTCAACACTGTCTGCGAAATCAGAATCCGAAATGCGATCCTCCAGATTTCTCGGTCGAAGCCTGACAGCGACCCTCACTCTTCCGGCCTCTGTTACAAATTAATCCGAAAAAATTAAAAACTTGGAAGTTTGATTTGAAATAAAAAAAAATGGATTCTTTGAAGATGAATTTTCAAAATTCCAAAAATTTATAGTTAAATGTGGGAGAGGGAGAGAGAGAGACCTTGTTGATATTCGGGGTTAGAGTGAGGAGTTCTCGAATCGGGAGTGACGGAGCGCCGTGAACTGGAAGAAGAGGGCCGCGAGCGGTGGCTGTTGGCTTGCGAGGACGACGTCGTCTGTCTAGTGGAGTGAGCAGGAGGGACTTGTGCCGACGACGTCGTTTGCCTCTCGGACCTTCCACTAGTACTGTTACTGCCATTAGTATGCCCTGCTGCCGCAGCTGCCGTCGACGACGACGATGATCGTACGGAAGAGGAAGAAGAAGAAGAAGAAGCAGCGGCCATTGATTTTGGAATTGTCAGAGGAAACTGAGAGAATGGCAGAGGGAGATTCTGTCTCTTTATTGTTGTGAGGGGAGAGAGAGAGAGAGAGAGAGAGGCCGGCACGATGGGGGAAGAGAAAGAAAGAATAATAAATGAGAGAGCGATTTGCAAATGACAGAAAGAGAAAGCAAACTGGTTCCCGCGTCGTGGGTTACGTTTGAGCAGACAAGAGTCGGCCGTTTTTTTTTCTTTCCTCTCTTTAATTATTTATTTATTCGTTCCATTATTATTATTTTTTTAATTATCTCTAATCTCTAATCTCTAATATTAGAAAGCTGGAAGCACATTTTGGTGTCTCAAGGCTTCACCAAAAATAATTGGATTAAAAAGCCCCTAAAACAAAAAAAAAACTAAAACTGACAGAATTTGATACATAAAAAACACAAGGGCAATTTTGTTAGAAAATAAAATATTTAAAAACACACTTAGAAATTTAAAATTGTTAAAAAAAAACTCAAAAAAAAAAAATTAACGTGGGTTTAGGATCACCACGTTCTATTCAGTTTTGCAACTGCTATCAACATGTTGCCGTGGGGTTTTAAGACTCCAACGTGGGATAAAACGAGTAGAACCAATGTCTGATCACCTCGATCTCGATCTCGATCTCGACTCGACCTCTCCAAGCATGGACGGAGCCAATGAAGGCTCACTGGGGGCAGATGCCCCCACTCAAGTAATTCGTTTGTTTAGTTGTAGACTACGATTATATAATATACACGGTTTATGTTTGAAGAAAATATATGTATCTAATATCCAACATACATTCATTCTACTTATACTTTATATCAAATATTATATGAGTAATAGTGCTCTTGTTCTGTCATTCGAACCGAAAAAACCCTCTCCTGCCTATCATATACTTATATTTTTCTCATCACCTTGCCACTTTTCACTACCATATTGAAATTTTTGTAACATTGGAATTGTGATACATCATCATTAGAAATCATCCTTAATGTCATATTGCGTATAACCATACTATAATAAGGTTTTCTTAGTTATTTTCGGTTGCCCCCACTAGAAGAAATTTCTGGCTCCGTCCCTGTCTCCAAGTACGTCTTCCCGATTCATCGATTCTTTTTTTTTTTCAATTGTTTTGATTTTTTGCTTTGCCATTTGTTGATGGAGGTGTGCGATTCTGAATACAGTGGAATTTGCAGTGATATCAAAGGAATTATGTTAGGTAATCAAAACTTCTGCCCACTAAGGTATGTGCTTTAGCTTTTGCAATTTGCATTTTTGTGCTTGGATTATTAGATTGTTTGACTTACAAATCTAATTTTTAATAGTCGAAAGGCCTAAATGTGTAGGTTCGGTTACCTCAAATTGTTATTGGTACATGTACAATTCGATATGGAATTTGCTAAAAGAAGGGAATCAGTTTTTAGACATGTGAATTGGAATTTATTCACTTATGCCCAATTCAAGCACAAGAGACAGATTGATGTATATGATGAATATTTTGAAGTGTTAATTCTTTGTATTTGTTCTGCTTCACTTTGTTTTGCAGCGTGTGGTTAGTTCTTATAATGTGTATCAGTGCATGAGTTCCTCTTACTTAGCAACAAGAATGTACCGTAGTTTTTCAGGGTGTTGTAGCCTCGAGGTTATCTTTTCTCTCTCTGTATCTCTCTTTTTAATCATTGACTCATATTCCTCAAGGTAATGAAGTTAATTTGGTCTTCATTGTTCTGTGTTTTCTTTGGTTAATTTTTTTACTCACTCACTCTCTTCTTTTTCTCTCTTTGTCCAACTAGAAGAGTTCAGTATAAAACGAAGCCGCCGCCGACTTTTTGCTTTTTGGTTACGGTTTAGGTAAGGGGTGAGTGTGGCGGAGAGACTAGCTCTTAGGTTTTGGCTTGCAGATAACCCTATGTGGAAGAGTTGAAAGATCAAACGGGTTGCAAAAGAAGTTTCCCATCAATGGCTCCCCTTGGACAAAAATAATAACATCTAGGAACAATTCTGGGTTAGCATACTCACTTAATACCTCGAATCTTGCCACTCGGGATTAACTTCAAGGTGTGGAATAACCAAAGGGGCATTCAAAAATTTAGCAACAGCAATTGCATCAAAAAACCTTTTGATGAAAAAAAAGACCAATTACAATAAATTAGACAATCTCATTTTGCACACCAACAACTTGCTCTGTTGATCCACATGCTACACAAATTCAAAACCAGTATGTAAATACATGTGATCAACTAAGGCATCACATTTTCATGCACTATAGACTTTGATTTACTGGTTGAATTATGAATTGATGTTATATTATGGAGAAGTGTCCTCACACCATGAATATTAGAGTGAAAAGTAGTGGTGCTATTAAATGTATCTTTATCCTCTAACCTCACAACATTAACATAAATGGTAATGTACGAAATATGTGACATGAATTTTTATTATTGATCACTTTCATATGTTACTTAACTATTATAGTAATTTTCCTCTCATGTTGTCTTTTCTTTTGTCAAATAAATTATATTGTGTTTTTTTTTAAATGTAGGAATCCAAAAGAATTTAAAGTGGATTTCAACAGATCAAGTATGTAGGGAAATGATAGGAGCAACATATCAGAGATCATCACCTTATCTGCGTTATTCCTTTTTTGTATTGATTAATATTTTAGTGTGTTTCAATTACTGGTTCAATTTATATTTTGTTTATATTAGTATGGTTCATTTGCCTTCACAAAAACAAAAATAAAACACTTTTCCACTCAAACCAAATGTGGAAGGGAAAAAAAACTTTGACTGCCGCGCGTAGTGCGCTGTGATGTAAAAAAGGTCTTTCGCACGCACAAGGCGCATGCAGAAAGGCTAGTTATAGTTATTATTATCAATTTAGTATTTTGTTTCTTCCAAATTGTGTAAATTATAGGCTGATGTGGGAAAAAAATAAATACTTAATAATCTCTCGTGGTTATGTTTTTCATCAAAGTTGAAATCGAGGTTTTTGTCTATTCTTAATCCTGATCAAGAATAAAAGCGCCTTCAAAAGCATTGAAGTTTGTTTGACTCTGAAATCATACTTGAAACCACTCATTTTGTCGTTCAAGGCAATTTTCTACACTCTCTTTGAGGTTGCAACCATCATGTGAGCTTAAAACGTATTTTATTTCATTTTCACATGAGTGGTAATGAATCTCCAATTCACCCAACTTATACTCTATAGTCTATACTACCAATCACTTTGATGCATTCCAACCAATCCATACGTAACCTAAAGTGTTTGACAAATTGAAAAGAAACATAACCTTACGTCTAAATGTTAAGAGTTACTCACTACATGAGATTTTTATATTTCAAACTTTTTAACTTTTAAATTTCTAATTAAAAACACTAAAATTTAAAATTTAACGGTTTAAAAAATTAAAATATTTTTTATATATAGAATGCTTTATCTAAATGCGAATGTAGATTCTCCTTTCTGTGAGATTTTCTATATTGTGAATTATTACTGCCTTTTATATCTGTGATTAGACTTGTCAATGTTGTCAGTGTACGAATTATCAAAAAGTATATGTTGTCATGTCATCACGTGAAAATATATGTGGTCCCAGGAAAGTTGTACAGTGCTGGCAACAGTATGAAGCTCGACCAATCCCCCTATCGTTGACCACATGAACAAAATCCTTTTATGAACCCACAATTACTAATACTTGACTTACTTTAGAAAAAGTTACTGTTTTTTAATTACATTTTGACGTCTTAGTACTACAGTTTAATGATATTCCTTTTCATTTGTAAGTGAGAGATTTTAAGTTCAATTCTCGTTAAATGCGAGTTTGAACCTTATTAGTGCTAGTCCATTGTGAGACTAAGTCACTCTCTCCTCTAATGTAGATAATATCGTTTGTTCAAAACTCGGTTCGTGTCGTTCTTCTCCCGCCCTAGGGAGTAAACAACTTAACCCAAAAAAATAAAAAATTACATTTTGACACGTTATAGGCAGTGGCGTAGTCAGGAATTGTCAGAAGGAGGGCCGAAATATAAAAGAGTATAAGCTTTTACCTTTTTTTTGTCGCGCTCCATAAAAACACATTCGATTGCGAAAAACTCATCAAACATTTTCACAGCCTCGCCTATTTCTTCGCATTTGAAATACAATTCAACCAATGCGTGACCCACAAACATAGTCTATGCAACCTTGTCATGTTTCTTAGTAACACATGTATTATTTCCTCATATGTGAGTGCCTTAACCTCGTACACGCCTTGTGAGCAATGGGAATGGTGAAATTATTGGGCTTTTCATCATTGCCTCTTGACTTAGATATAGCATGTTATGGAAGAGATACAATGTATCTTCCCATCGATTCTCTTTACAATAGCTCATAAGTGTGGCATTTAAAAGAAGGACGGTTAAATTATGTTCCTCACTCAACATTGCATTAAATACCTCTTGACCATCATGTATTGGTCGTGGTGCATAATGGCTTTAAATAGAGCCTCATATGACTTGAAACTTCTCTGTACAACCAATTCCTTCATATTATCAAACAACTTAATAAACTCTTTAATAATGACAGCCTTACTGTAGCACTCCTTAACAACGTTGTTTTATGTTTTTTTTATCCCAGGACGAAAATGACTTTTAAAAATAAAACGCAGAAGAAGTAGCGAAACATAAAACACAGAAGCAACTAAGTAGCATAGTAGACTTCGGTGGCAGTTCAAAGGACCAGAGGGGCGAAATCCTCACTCTCAATGACGATTCCCGAAGACGGAAGTGCGCGGCCGCCCCTCCTTATCCCCATGTAGCTTCCCCCATGGTTACAAGAGAATTAATCTTGTCACTAACATTACAGTCGAGTATTATTCATCTTTACAAGTCCGTAAAGTAGAGATCTCAAATTTCATTCTCATGAACGCAGGCCCTAATAACGAATATATACGAACCATTGTCTCGTTGAGCCCAAACATCCCAAATACCCTTATACCAAACCACCAAAAAAATTAAAAATAAAGATGAACTCTGGTCAATGTTCGTATACAACCTTGAGACTCCCTGAATTTTCTAATATGCTTTGATGTAGTCCATACACGGGAGGATATTAAAAAATTTCAGGACTAAAAGTTGGAGAAGATAACTACATGCAAAAAAGTGTGTTTTATTATATTAAATTAAGGGAGTTTTAACGAAAAGCCCACGGTACTGTTCACTTTAACAAAAAACCACATTTTTACACTAAAAAGTCAAACATGGTACTATTCACTTTACCCTTTATTTTGTTCTTATCATTAAAACTCAAAGTTTTCAATCATTTTTCATTAGTTTTCCTTTAAATTAAACGAAAACGTAAGGAAGCAACTTCCTTCTCGTTCGTATGCAAAGGAGTAGTACGATTGTCTGGTTGGTGAATCTATGTCTGCTATGTAGGCCCTCTCATATCCACAACACCCTTTTTCGGAGGCAATTGCCCCAAAAACAAAATAAACCCCCCACTTAACAAAGTTACATGTGGTGTTTTCGACATTTGCAATCAGAAAACACAATCATGTGGTGGTGATTCTTCATTTCTTGCTTAAATAAACTTCTTCTTTTTTTTAATTTTATTCGTTGTTTTTGTTTGATTTATTCAATCTAAAATGTGAGTGAGTGCTGAAGGCTAAATGAGGGATAATAAGGAACTTTAACGAAAAATTCCCGGTACTGTTCACTTTAATGAAAAACCATATTTTTACTTTAAAAAGTCGATCCTGATATTATTCACTTACAACATTTTTTTGTCATTTTTGTTAAAAATCAAAGTTTTCAAGCCTTTTTCATTAGTTTTCCTATATTAAAATCACTAGATTAACAAAAGCATGATAGAAAAAACAAAGAAGTGAAAAGTAATTGTTATACAAGTTTTTTTTTTTTTTTGACAGAAGTGGGGACAGCATGTGGCGAACCACGATTATCCAACTCTTTCGGGCCCGGTGGAGACTAGTTGAGAATTTTGCACTCTGACCCACGACCAAACAGATTCACTACTTACAAAGTATCAAACTCAAAACCTCTCGTTGTCGAGTTTTTGTTACGTTAATGTAGAGAGTACATACTTGTTTTTACTCATTAAATGTGGCAACCGGCATTTTATATAAAATTCGTTAATCATGTTCTTTAATCATTCTTAAAAAAACAAAAAAAAAAAAAAAAAAAAAAAAAGCCCTTTCGTTTTTATACATTCTGTTTTAGTGGGTCAAATCAAACTCGGATCAGAAAATATAGTATTATAGTTTCTGTCTGTCATATTCTGAGATTTTGGCAAATGCGACGATGGCCGTACCGTCCCGACATGTCACCCTCCCTCCCTTGATATTTAAGTCAAGAAGTTAGCTGACCACTTCAATCCAATGCAAACCAATACATATATGTAATAATTACTTAATACAAGAAAATGCACGCTGGATCCCAAATGTTATCCTCATGGAACAAATTTTGTTATGGTTGCGGGATATAAGCTGCCAGTCGACTGGCTGTACAGCGTCAATCGACCTGCTACTCAAATCACGAAATATGTCATAAGAATTATCCCGCATTAGTGAAAAGTTAAAAACCCTCCATTATTTTTACACTTATGTCGGAATCATTTGAATCAATCGCGAATGCAGTGCTCGTTAGACATAACGAGGTGGTGATTAGTTCGACGCGCGTAATCCTGATTAGAACATAATTAAAGGATTAATAACACTCATCTCCCAGATGACAGATGATAAGAGTAAATTCGAGTTATATTTTAAGTGAAATGAGTTGGATATGTGAGAGTGAGGAGATGAAGTGTCGGCAGGTTGGCTAATTTGTTTGGTTGTGTTGTTTTGGCCGGCAAATGTACCGCTCATCCAACCTGGAAATGTTTGATTATTTCTTGCAAATTAGAAATGGCCAAAACTGCAGCAGCTTCCCAAAGACCAAATCTATGCTTGCACCTTGGTCATTAAGAATACGGGAAACAAAACAACCATAGGATCTTAATAAGACCCGGTTTTGGTTTAGAGGTTTTCGTTAATCGCGTGCGACGTCTGAATTATGCTATGCGGCACAGAAATTGTTACACCTGAACTCGACCCGCATTAACCATGGCTTGTATGGTTGTATTCCATCATCAGCCGCCGAGACATTCCCAGCCAGAACATCCAAATACTGCCTGCAAAAATGGGGTAGGGGATGCAATTCAGCAGCTCGACTTGGCAAGATGTTGGTGGAGTTTTTAACAGCACTTTGATGATTGTATTAGCTTATGGTAAAACCGAGGGAATGCTGATGCCAGAAGTCACAGCAACCTTCCTAACTTTTCCAACCCAAGGCGCCAAGATCGCCTTGTTTTAAGTCCATGTGCTTTCCAAGCCTGAAAATAAGGAAACAATTAGCAAGGAGATCCAACGGATTAGCCTGCTAACTAGGTACATAATGACCGATGGACATAAGATATTAAGTTAAGATAAGACCAACCAAAATAACATAATTCCAACACATAATTTTGACGTGGATAATTTCACGCAAGTGCTCATTTCAGTCAACCGGTGAATATAAAGAGCTTGAGTAAAAGTTTGATCCGAGGGTAGAAAATCAAAAGAATGTGTTTGTATGTAAGAAAAAGAGAGAGGAGAGAGCATTTGTAAAGTGATAGCAGGGTGATCTGAAGAGCAATTACCCAAGATCTGACGGAAGTCTGAAGCCACCTATACGTACACGCTTTAGTGAATGGATCTGGAACAAGAGACACAAGTAGCCAGCATAAGCAGAACAGAAATTTCAACAAAGAACAATGCAAATGTGAACTAGTATTGAATTAAAGATTTAAGTCCATTTTTCCAGTAAATTAAAAATTTCCAGAATCTGGACAGAGACTGAAAGGTCAAATAGGCCACCATTTGTTGAGTTTTTATCATGAAGAACGCCCACATCGGGGATGCAGAAAACACTCCCGTCAATAAACAAATCTAACCTCAAGTCCAGCATTTTTAACAAGTTCTCGTACTTCATGGTTCCTCCCTTCATGAACCTGCACAAATACAGATCAACAAAATGAAATTCGTGTGACCATTTTTGTACACTTGTTATTTCATGCTTCAGCTCAGCCACAACTTTACTGTTATTCAGTTTAATGCTCTGTGAAGCTCCTAACTCAGAAGGCTATGCAGATGCCCTAAATCATGATAAAAGAGAGAAGGACATGAACAAAGAATCAGTACCACAATACGCAAACGGGGTCTTGGCATATCTGGTTGTTGTGGCAGTAATTCCACAGAATCTGGGGTGCAATGGGCCCCGTCGATGCTTGTTCCCTCACTGATGGCTAACAGGTGCCGCTTACTAACTACACCTTCTATTGCTGCAATGTATCTACAATTACAGTGTAAAGTTGCAGGTTAATAGACATATGAATTAAAAGAAAAGATTTCACACAAATTTTCGTTCCATATGATCTTTCTTTATTGAAAGTTAAACATGAGAGTCCTCAAATAGTAAAAGAGAACAGAAAATATGGACATTCTTACTCCTTTGACAAGTTCGAAGACGGATGTGATATCTTCTGAGCAAAATCTCCTGAAAACATAGCATTGGATATGATGTCGAATGAATCGGTTCTAAATAGGTCTTTATGCAGATACTCTGCATATATGGTTTTAGAATATACCATCATTGGTCACAATGATCAACCCAGTTGTGGCAACATCAAGACGGCCAACAGTAAATAGTCGTGGTCTGGGTACTCCTGAATTTCTCTTATCCTGAAAATGCAAACAAGTTCATTACTTGACGAAATGAATTCATGAATATGCTACCAGTATATAATATTAAATGCTAATAATTATCCTGAATCCGTAGTTGCCCATATAAAAGTGCAATATGCATGAGGTTGTAAGCCTTAGCATACCCAAGTCTTCAAATAATCTTCGAATAGACCCAACACAGATTTATTCTCCCCAGATGAGCAAATGTACCTATCATAATATCAATGCATTAAACCCAAAATCGAAAAATCTGCAATAAACCACAACAACAGAAGACAAAACAAGAGATGCGAGAAGCCAGTAGCGGTGGCATTACCCTTTTGGCTTGTTAAGGGCAAGATAAACCTTTGGAGGCAGTCTCTTCGGAATCCGATTTCCGTTGACATATATAATATCCCTTCCAGGATCAACTTTAGTCTACACATAAACAAAAAGAACACTGATTTTAAACCAAAGTATAATCATGCTGCTAAAAGAAAAACCAAATACAACCCAACACATGAAATCGGGGAGCTATCAAATGACGAAAATATATACAGAAAAAGAAACATACTTGAGGAGTATTGCACACAGAACCATTCACAGTGACCTTCCCATCAAAGATAAGCTGCTCACTGCTCCTCCTCGATGCCACTAATTCCCAAAAAAAAATGGTAAATTAGAAAAACCACCCCACAACTATAAGTTTTATACAAAAGCACTCAACTGGAGAAACGAAACTATCGTCTATCCACTCGCCATGCTCTAATTAATTCTTAGTTATGAAAGCCCTTCACCCATTAGAAAGTACTTTTCTTCTAAAGTATCGAGCTTGAAGTGTTTTTCGCTAAAGTTTACTGTTATCTAGGCACAGAAAATCCCATTAACACTGAAAATAAATGAAATTGCAGAAATGGGTTCGGTTCCAATTTGAATTTCAACAATGCCATTCTTCTTATCCATTTCAGAGACGAGGGATTCCATACAATTACCTCCGGCGGCAGCGAGAACCTTGCTGAGCCGCTGCTCGGCGTCTCTGAAATTCTCGTTGTAGAACCTCCGGGCGGCTTTCGAGTACTTGGGCTCGGCCGTGGGCACGCGCTTCTCGGCGCCCTCCTTCTTCTTCTTGGCACTCTTACTCTTGGTCTCGATGGCCTGGAGGAAACGCGCGGGAGGGTGCGACTGGAGCTTGAGGCTGCCGTCCTCGCCGCGGACGATCCAGGGGATGATGAGCTGCCCGGCGAGGGCATCTTGGTCGAGCTCGGCGGAGTCGGGTTTGGGTTTGGGCTTGGGCTTCGGTGGCGCGAATGTGATGTTGAACTCCTGAGAAGAGGAGGAAGTGGCGAGTGAGCAGGTGAGGCGGGAGAGTGTGCGGATGGGGATGAGAGAGAGGGAGGGTTTGGAGAGGAGGGAGGAGGAGAGAGAAGCTAGCGCTGCTGCTGCTCCTGCCACCGACGCCATTTTTTGTTGCCGGGTTTTTTTGGTTGAGGTTTTTTGCAGGAGTGGATATATTTTTTGTTTTTTATTTTTTTTTTGAAACGAATTATAATTGGGCTATCTTTGGTTAAATTATTGGGCTCGGTCCAAAAATAAAAGAAGAAAAATAATCGAGTGGGCTCGACCCAAGCCCAAGAGATAGAGAGATTTTTATTTTTTGGGTAAAAGACTGTTTACTACCCTCATGTTTCGTGGTTTTCAACATTTAGTACATCAAGTTTTTTTCGTCTCAAAGTCATACCTAAAGTGTAAATTTTGGGACAGTCTCATACATCCTTTAGTCAAACTGTTAAGTTTTTCGTTAACTGTGACGTGGCGCACTGACTAGGCGCCATGTGTGATCCACGTTTTTTTTTTTTTTCTTTCTTTTCTTTTCTTCTTCCTTCTTCTTCTTCTTCTTATTCCTCCGACTGCAACTTTTTTTTTTTTCTTCTTCTTCCTTCTCCTTCTTCCTTCCTTCCTCCTTCCTTCCCTTTCTTCCCCTTCTTCCTTCTTCTTCCTTCTCCTTCCCGAATCTGGGGAAGCTTTTTTTTTTTTTTCTCTTCTTCTTCTTCTTCTTCTTCTTTCTCTTTCCTTTTCCCTTTCTTCCCCTTCTTCCTTCTTCTTCCTTCTTCTTCCCCTTCTCCTTCCCGAATCTGAGGAAGCTTTTTTTTTTTTTTTTTTTTTTTTCTCTTCTTCTTCTTCTTTCTCTTTCCTCTTTCTTCTTCTTCTTCTTCTTCTTCATCCGAATCTACCCAGATTCAGTTTTTTCATTTTTATTTCTTTTTTTTCTTTTTATTTCTTTTTTTTTTCTTTTTTCTTCTTCTTCTTCTTCTTCTTCTTCTTCCTCCGAATCTGCCCATATTCAGTTTTTTTTTTTTTTCTTCCTCCTTCTTCTCCTTCTTCCTTCCCCTTCTTCTCCTTCTTCCTTCCCCTTCTTCGTTCTTCTTCTTCTTCCTCCGAATTTGGGGGAAGATGAAAGTGTTTTTTTTTTTTTTTTTTTTTTTTGAGGAAGAAGAAGAAGAAGAAGGAGGAAGAAGGGGAAGGAAGAAGGAGAAGGAGGAAGAAAAAATTGCAGTTGGAGGAAGAAGAAGAAGAAGAAGGAAGAAGGAGGAAGAAGAAGGAAGAAGGGGAAGAAAGGGAAAGGAAGGAGGAAGGAAGGAAGGAAGAAGGAGAAGGAAGAAGCCAAAAAAAAAAAAAAAGAAAGTTGCAGTCGGAGGAAGAAGAAGAAGAAAAGAAAAGAAAAAAAAAAAAAAACGTGGATGACACGTGGCGCCCAGTCAATGCGCCACGTCACAGTTAACGAAAAACTTAACAGTTTGACTAACGGATGTATGAGACTGTCCCAAAATTTACACTTTAGGTATGACTCTGAGACGAAAAAAACTTGATGTACTAAATGTTGAAAACCACGAAATATTAGGGTAGTAAACAGTCTTTTACCCTTATTTTTTTTATTCTAGTCTTTAGAACCCGTTTGAACTGACTTTGTAGTAGGCACTTTGCTTACAAGATTTCTTATTGAAATATGTTGATATTTTGTAACCAAAAAGTATGTTGAAATATGAATTACAAATTCAAGTCCTTAATGAAATAGAAGTGCTTTTTGAAAAAGCATCTAAGAGCTACTCCAAGAAACGCTTTTTCATGTGATATCAAATGCGTTTCAAGTTGGCATAAAGGTTTGAAATTGATAGCCTTCAGAAGCAGGTTGACTACGCATTTTGAAGAGAGTTAGGGCATGTGTTTTTCATATTATTTTTGTTTTATCCCTTGAAGCTTTCAGACAACGCTACTGACGTTTTCATGTTATTTCACATTCCAGTAGGTCAACCCATCCAAAAAAATTGTTGGCCTATGAATGTGGTTTCGATCCTTTCGGTGATGCCATAAGTTATTTCGATATACGATTTTATCTTGTTTCACTTTTGTTTATTATCATTGATCCAAAAGTAACGTTTTCCTTTCCTTGGGCAGTACCTCTCAACAAGATTGATCTGTTTGGATCTTGGTCCATGTTGGCCATTTTATTGATTTTGACAATCCGATCTCTTTATGAATGAAAAAAAGTGGCGGTTCGGATTTTCCTCTTGCATTGCATCAACCACTCAAGTGAAGCCAAAAGGGAAGGATTTCTAAAAGGCTCCAATCCAGTGAAAATCCGCTTAAGCTAAAAGCACTAGTTTTCTCCTAGCCAGTCAACAACTAGTACAAAAGAGAGCCCCGAAACTGACGGGAGAAAACCCCCTTTTCTACCTTTCTTTCTTGTCTGCCGTTAAATAAATCTTTATTTGAGTTCCCAATGACTGGTGAAACTCTCCCCGAATGAACCATATAGCTAAAAAAAACAAACCGTGAACTAGAATAGAAGAGCTTGCCGCACCAATGAGTAAATACATCGTAGTAGCCTCTTTAGAACTATCATAAATGATATTTATTTCGGTAGAGGCAAAATAGAGAAGTTGTTTAAAAATCACAAGTATCGAGTGTTAAATTGGTTTCATCAACTTTTGGACCCAGCAAATCAACAGTAACCCGTGACTCAAGTAAATTGATATGCATGGATGAAGTGTGGTTTTACACAGACACTACTCGTGAACTAGGAAAGGAAAAAGTTGGAGAGTTAGTCACTGCAAAGTTCAAAATTCAAAGTGTCTATGATATTAGAAGAGGTTTCAGATTCCCGACACTCACCATTTTCACCTCCGCCCAAGCCTTCGGCCACCCATCCGAGGCCGGTAATTCAAGTGAGGTCAAAAATGGTGGGTGTCGGGGGCGAGGAAATATCAACCGTAAATAGAAAATAGTGTCTTTGAAATTAGAGAAGCATTTGGCACTTCTTTCTTCAAGAGAGGGTTTTACAAGGCGAATATGAAAGAAACGATGTATGTCACTTATGAGGCAAGATACAAGCAAAACTGCAAACTGCAAAGACAGATAATTAATTTATTGTAATGTAATTTCTTTTTCTAACATTACAATTTAAATTTTGGAAACCCGAAAATACAGCGATCAGAATCATCTGAAAAAATTTACGAGCAACGCTGCACAGAGCGTGCTGAGAATCTCGTAACAGATTATTGTGACAGATGACTAATAGAAATCCCGAAAGGGAAACAGTTAATTTTTATACCCTTATGCTGTGTGTGGCAGGCATACTCCTTTGCACCAGAATTAAGGCCGGAAAACTTGCCGCCATTCAATATACTAGTGAAAATTGAATGCACAAACCTACAGCGGAGACAAGCACCCGATCATAATTCTTTATACTACCGACTGATTTGATAAAGTAATTTGTTGATCAGGAATATAGAAAGATTAATTGACAAACAAAACACAAACGTACTTACTAAACGTGTTTCCCATCATGGAACTGAGCATTTTTTGAAGATTTGAAAGTTTCCAAAAATTCCTTGGCTTTCTCTAACTCGTACTTCTGCCTAGAATTGTCCCACTTGTGTTCAGTTGCTAAAATTTCAATCACACGTGGCAATGCCTTGCTTGCCGCATCAGTGTCGAGGAAAGCAAGCCGAGATCTCCTAGCAATGAAATCAATGGCAGATTCACAGTACTCATTTCGAGCACAGTAGGCAACCTCAGCCTCTAGAAAGGGGTATCCATGGGCAAGCCTCTTCCCCAGATTTTCGTTCTAAAATTTGAAAATATGAAGTTATAAGTGAGTATAAACTTCAAAGCATATGACTAATCCAAAAAACAGAGAAACACAATGTACTAAATTGCACAACGAAACCTTCGATTATAATTTTTTTTACAGGGATTACGAGTTTACACATTAAACATAACATATCTAGACTTGTAAAATACGAATACATGAGTGTTAGTGTACCATTCTTCAACAATTATACTTTCGAAGGAAGTTGAGGAATCAGCTACTAATATCGTAATTTAAGGACACCAGAAGCATATTGTTATTTACGAGAAATCCATATATTATAACAGATTACAAGTAATACAGTAACTTTTGGAGCAAGAAAAACCAACCTGAGCAATGGCAGCAACTCGTTCAGCAAAAGTACCATATGCATGGGACAGATGCTTTGCTGCAGCAGTGTCCATCACTGCAGGAACAACTTTACCATGGCTGTTCTTCATGCGCACATATTGTTGAGCTATAACTGTAAAAGATGCAGGGTCCCATCCGTCTCCACCGACAATCTGCAGCTTGGAGGTCAAACATCCATTTTCTGGGGTCAGATTTCCAGACTTTATTGCTGCATTAACCGCATCTTCTGCCATACTGAAAATTTTCTAGTCAGCAAAATATAAGTTGCCTAGTTTCACATGGAAAACCTCTTAACTATAAACTAAATCATCTCAGCTCAACCAAATAAACCTTACCCACGGTAAGTAGTCCACTTGCCGCCCGTGATTGTTACCAAACCAGGATAATCTTCACATACAACATGATCTCTGGAGATGCTCTCAGTGCTTTTCGCAGATGGATCCGTTGCCAATGGTCGAATACCACTCCACGCGGAGAGAACGTCCGTGCGGCGTACCTACATTGAGTTACAGCATTAAATGTCTTCCACTACTTTCCGCATTTGGACATCAATTATCAACCCAACTTAAAAATTCAACTAGTAAGAGAAATCCTTAAGGAGAAAGTGTTATACTGAGGGAAATAATAGACAATCAACTAACCAAGCTGCTCATGTTGATAATTAATATCCAAATACAGATCATACGTTCACACTGAATCTACACGCAATATTCTAGCTGACTAAATAGAAAGGAAGTAATCATTGAAAGAACAGATTTTTAATTTTATAACTGCTAATGTCTATTTGACGTGTGATAAACATGGTGTTGGGTCATAAACTTGGATTAGCAATGCAGGAAAAGATGCCCCACAGGCACAGAGAATCACAGACCTTGACATTAAGGTAATCACAAATGGCATCCAGTATGAACTGAATCTCATCCTCATGTGGTTCAGGAAGAAGAGTAATAGAAGTGTTGGAATCTGTGGTGCCAGCAATTGTTCGTCCCAACCATGGAAGCATGAAAACAACACGTCCATCCTTAGTTTTAGGAACAATCAAACCCATACCCTCAGGAGAGTAATAGTCAGGAAGTACGATATGTACACCGCTGCTTGGGCATATCATTGGTTTTGCATCTTGATCTGCCATCTTCCTTAAAGAGTCACAAAATGGCCCGGCAGCATTCACGACGACTTTTGCATATATATCAAACTCTTTCCCTGGTAACTTAAGAAATTCAGTAAGAATCACAACATTCAAAAAGGAAATTACTAAATCATCATTTGTACACTACATTAGTATATAAACCAGTTGTGGAAGTGTGCGCTCATTCTACCTGATAAGTTGTCTCGGATTCTTGCACCAATTGTCCGATTGCTAGCCTCATCCTTCAACAAAGCAACCACTTCTGCATGGTTAAGCACTGCTGCACCAGCTACGGCAGCAGTGCACGCCAATCCAACATTAAGACGTGCGTCATTCATCTGCCCATCATAATACACCACGGTGCCCTTCAAGCTTTTATTGTTACCCTTCCTGGCAAGGGTGGGGAACAGCTCAACAGATTCTTGTGCCGAATAATATCTGGACACATGTAAGAGTCGTAGTCCTGCCACCAAATCGTACATTTTCAAGCCCATCCAGTAGTACACTACCTCAAACCAGTCAAAACACGGTGTCATGCATGGCAAAGCATGACAGAGGTGTGGTGCATTCTCAATAACCTGTTTACGCTCCTCAAGCGCATGGAACACCAACTTCAGCTGTCCATAGTCAAGATTAAACACGGCTTTCTCCAAGTACCGAACACCTAACATAATAAATTTTACATAAGCCGCCGGGATGGAATCAAAACTTAATTAGAAACTAAAATATTAAAAAAAATAAGATAATGATTACTAACTCCATACGAAAAAAAATTCGAACATCATATCGTGTCATATCTTACAGTCAATTCAGTTAGTATTTAAAAATTATCATAGCAATATGAACCGGCCAAATCATAGATTCAAAATTGAAAGATAACAACGAAATTTCGGATTATTCCGTTCGATTTACTGTTAAGATCAATATAGACAAAGTTCAAATGTATCAATCTACAAAGTTGGCGAAATTACATCGGCTCTGTAAATTAATCCACTCCTGTAGCTCAATTTCTCTTCAAGCACACAAATGCATTGACAGGAGGCCAAAACGACGAACGAAACAAAACAAAACGTCAACAGCAACATTAAGAACCGGAAATGACAAATTGAGAGGACAGGGAAATCCATGTAATGCAATTATGCAACACAATATATACAGACAAGTATGAATTCTATATATACGGATACGGATACGGATACGTGTACGATTGTACATACGCAATACGCCTACCTCCATGAATTAGCTTCGTGGACCGCGACGACGTTCCAGAAGAGAAGTCCTCGCGCTCGACAAGGCCGACGCGGAGGCCTCTGGTGACGGCGTCAAGAGCGACGCCACTTCCGGTAGCGCCACCGCCGATGACGAGAATGTCGAGCGGGTTGGAAGCGCTCGCGCTAATCAGAGCGGCCTCCTGAGCCGCTCTAGACGGAACGACAGCGTTCGGGTCGCTGATCCTCTGGCGAACGTCGCCGAGGGAGGAGGGTCCATTGCCGCGGTCGCTGGCGGAGAAGGAAGGCTGGAGGAGAAAGGCGCCGCTTGCCGCAGTGGCGACGCAGGCGGCAGCTCCGAGCCGACGCAGGCGTGTGGCGGTGGCCATAAATTGAGAGAGAGAGAGAGAGAGAGTTGCGTTAGCGTCGGGTCGTAGAAAAAAGTTGTTTGCGTTGGGAATCGGTCGCGGGGATTTGGATGGAGTGAGATGCAATAGTGTCGTACGTGTTGGTTGAGGAAAAGGATACCCACCGGATTCTTTTTCTGGGATATAGAAGATCAATTTTCGTTAGGTATTATTTATATTTAATTTTAAATTTTAAATTTTAAAATAATTTTTAACTGCACACTATACAATAAACGATCATAATCACGGGATTCCCAAGATCCTTAACAAAAGAATCAGCCGAATATCCTTTTCCGTTGGTTGAAACTTGATAGAGTGACACTTTCCTTTGTCCTTTTTCTTATTTTTCCTTTTTTCTAACTTTCATACATTAAAGTTTTTTATATCCTATTTTTATATCTAAAGCTTAAATTTTGTAACACTTTTATACTTCTATTATTCTTTCCGTCAAGAGCACAGTTAACTAATGACGCGGCATACGGTTGAATGATGATTGTGCAAAGATATGACACCGTGGATACCACATGGACAACGACTGGACCTCGTATGACTTTTTTTAGCAAAAAATTTAAAACATTAGAAAACTTAAGGGCCTTTTTGATATCTTATTCAAATGATTTCATCATTTTATCAAAATATTTATTAAAGACTTCTCTTGAAAATAATTTTCTTTAAGACTAAAAAACTTGTTTGGTATTAAATTTAAAATTTTTAAATCTTAAAACTTACATTGGACAAAAGAAATCCAAAGAGAAGGAGTTGCAGAAGAGGGAGAAAGATGAGAGAGGAGAAAAAAAAAAAGAGAGAATCAGAGGAGAAAGAAGGAAGAGAGGATTAAAGGAGATAGAGAGGAGGAGGAGAGAGAGAAAGCATGAGGACGAGAGAATAAAGAGAGCCGATTGGAGAAGAGAAAGAGAAGGAGAAAGAAGGGGAAAAAAAAGAGAAAGGAGGAGAGAAAGAAGAGGGATACATTCAAGGTGAGAGGGGAAGAGAGAGACAAAAGAAAGGAGTGGGCTAAGTTCTCTAAAACCTCACTTTTGATGTTTTTAGATAATAGGCCATTTAAAAAAATTAGATTTGAGTTTAGTTTTTTAAGATGGTCTAACCAAACAAGTTTTTAAGTCTAAAACTTGAAAAATATTTTTGAGTTAAAAAAATTGGATTCAAGTAGAGTACCAAACAAGCCCTATAATTTTTCCTAATATTCGCCCATAGCGCTGCCACCCTCCCTTTACTTTTTTTCTCCATCTCTTGCTGCTTTTTGTAGCTTCACATCCCAACTCCAAAGTTCCCTTTCACCTTCACGAATCACATAGAAACCAGTCAAAGTGGATTAAATATTAAGTTTCATAGAGTAGAGTGACGACTTTTGAGTTTCAGAGGGCAAGATGGGACCAAAATCGAGTTTTAGAGAGCAGAGTGGCTACTTTTGAGTTTCTAGGGCAAAGTGGGATCGAAATCGAGCTCTAGGGAGTAAAGTGGCGACTTTTGAGCTTTAGGGAGCAAAAGTGAGATTGAGATCGAGTTCCATATAGTGTAGCTAAAAATAAGTTTATTTTTTATTTATAGTTGCATAAGCCTAATTTTCAAGCAGAGTAAGCACATCAATAGTGGTTCTTCATACATCCAAGTTTCGTTTTTGGACACTCATCAATTTGTTTTAAAACAAAAAAACTTTTGTGTTCTCATATAAAATTAGCACAAAGTGCTTAGTAATTTCTTAAGAAAAATAATTATTTTCTTCATACAGGTTTTGAAACAAATAACGTGGTCACTAAGTGAGTGATGAACTTTGTGACTGTTGAATTTTGTAGTAAAAATGAAGAGAAAGCCTTTATAATTAACACCAAATGGGCGTCCAAATAAAATGTAAAATAGGTGTCTAGAGAAAAATAAATTCATAAATTCATAAAATAAGAATAGTTTGGAAGTTTAATAAGTCATTTAGGGTGTCAAAAAAAAATGTGAGAGTAAATTAGGTTTACCAGAAACGAGTCCAGGCCCATTATAAAGTTGCTTTCCGACCCAAGGCCCAGAATAACGAGTCCAGGCCCATTATAAAGTTGCTTCAAGTAAGTTTCATCGTCTTCGTCTCCGCGCTGGCGAGCCAGTTCTGCAACTGAAAAAAAAAAAAAAAACAGTTAGACGTTTGGACTGCCATGGCTCAGATTCCCAACTTAGACAATGCTCCGATCAATCTCACATCCCTCAGGTACCAACTGACTACTTTTTCCATTTAATCTCCAATTAATTTTGTATTTTCTTCATATATATATATGTATATATGTATATATGATTATATTATATAATTCTTGTGCGGATATTATGGTATAACAGGGAACAGTCTCAGAGGGAGCTCGTAAACATCCTCAAGAATGTGAGCTCCAATTCCTTATTTCAATTTATTTTCCGTTGAAATTTAAATTAACAATGTCTTGAATTTTGATTTGTTTGATTGTTCTGGAATTTGTAGATTCGAGGAAAGAAGTGTTTGGTCATTGATCAGAAGCTCAGCGGCTCTCTCTCTTCGATCATCCAGACTTCGATCCTCAAAGTAATTCTATCACATTATTTCCAAAGAAATTCATGTTTTTCTGCTGAATTTTGTGTAGTTTGTGAGGTGATTTTTTATGCTTGTTAAGCTAGAATTTAATGGGAAACTCGCATTCGAATTTTGATTTACGATTCTTAATTTTTGGCAAAGCATTTGTTACATTCAACTGAAATGAGTTGAGTATAATGCAGGAAGCTTTTCTGGTGGAATTTAGATTGTAATTGTTGTTGTTTTACTGGTGCATGCAAACAGGAACATGGAATTGAGTTGCGGCATCTTTCAGCTGATCCCATTCAAACCGACTGTTCCAAGCTGGTTTACCTTGTCCGTTCGGAGCTTACGTTGATGACATTAATTAGTTCGCATATTCATAATGATACGTCAAAAGGACTGCATAGAGAATACTATGTTTATTTTTTCCCTCGCCGTGCAGTTGGGTGTGAGAAGGTGAGTGTGCCTTGGCTATTATGATTACTTTGTATAAGTGATGGTTTTCAATGGATGCATTGCCGGTACATTTGAAAATTGAATGATGATAAATTCCATTTTGGTTTTTCAGATCCTTGAAGAGGAAAAGGTCCATCACTTGTTGACTATAGGGGAGTATCCGTTATACATTGTTCCTTTGGACGAGGATGTTTTGTCATTCGAACTTGATCTTTCTTGCAAGGTACTGGAGAAATTTCTCATTTTATATTTTTTGGATTTATTTTAATTATTTTTTAACATCAGATGTTTAAACTTATTCTGCACTATTTGATCTATATTTATTAACTTTCTTTTCTCTCTGCATGGTAGGAATGCCTAGTTGATGGTGATACAAGCTCTCTTTGGCATATTGCAAACGTGATTCACAAGCTTGAGGTTGTAGAAAATACATGCACATTTTTGTTCAGTTTACTTTAGGTTTAGCTTTCTCTTTTAATGGTATTTATGTGATTTATTTGATCATGCAAGAATGAATATATATGTATATAATATATATAAATACACACACACACACACACACATACACACACTTGTATAACATTGGAGCAAAATAATATTATGATTGTAGCGAGAAATTGTGCTTCTAGTTACTCTAGTCTGCATATTAAAATGTACACTTCATAACCTTCCACTAATATCTTGCTTGTAACATCAGATGGTTGTGCCAGAGATAAATACTCTCATCCTTTTAGATAGGGAGGTATACTCTCTCTCTCATTCTCTTAAAGTTATTAGTTTGCCTCACAACATGGCGTATTCTAGCCATTTCTTGTGGATACAAATTTGTTTGCAAGACATGCAGTAAACAACTTTAAATTCATTTAGTATGCCATTTTGTTAAGTTTATACACAATTTAAAGTTTTTATTTGGGAAAGGAATAAAAAAATTGCATGGTAAAGTTATGAACCCTTCTTTATAATCATGGCATATACCATTCATTATTCAGAAAGTTACAAACTCACATCCAGCTACTGCATATTTTGCTGCAATTGTACCGTCAATTGTGGTTTTTGCTTACATCGATTATTCCTTGGACGTAGGTAGACATGGTAACTCCCATGTGTTCTCAATTAACATATGAAGGGCTTCTTGATGAGGTAAGTCATTGTAAAAACTGGCGGAAGTATGTATTCAGTAGAAAATCAATCACATGGCATGGTTATGATAAAAGCTGCATGGGTATGGTAGGTAGCTAGGTATAGAAAGCATATGTTAAAATTTTGAGTTGCTCGTGAGGTTTTTTCATCTGGACTGTAGCATTCTGATTCGATTGGCATACTAAGAAAGTATGCAAGTTTTGCCAATTACTTTCTCATTTGTTTTTCATTAAATCAGTATATTATATCTACTCTGATTAATTATTTGCCTAATACCTAGATTTGTAAGTCAACTGAACCTAAGTCTTTTTTTGTATTAAACCTAAAACTTTAATGAGAAACCTTAAATTAAGGAGAATTCTTGTTTGTTTGTAATTTGAATTAGTTGCAAGCTATCCCTAATCATTTCAGTGCAGTTTCTGCATATCAACAATGGTGCTGTCGAGCTAGATGCATCTTTCATGGGTGTGGCCCAACAAGAGGGAAAGAAGATGAAAGTTCCACTTAATTCAAGGTGTTTTCATTGTTTCCTTGAAAGATTTGCTAATTCAAGGGCATCATGTCACACATATACTCATTTTAAGTCTTTTGGCACATCCATTACACTCGTTGCTCTCAAATGCCTATACCATCTTAGTCTTTTCTTTCTGTAATTGTTTTTCTTTACTCATTTTTCTTCCTATGTGCTTCTTTGGTCCTCTGTGTTTACACTTATTACTGTGTATTGTAATAATTACAGTGACAAGCTGTTTAAAGAGTTACGGGATCTCAACTTTGAAGTTGTTGGCCAGGTTGATCTATATTCACCGCTTTAGATTGTTATGTTTTCTTTTCCTAAAGCTATTTCTTCTAAGTTCTTATGAAAATGAAAAATCCTTCCTAGCAGTTCCATTTCTCATTGCTACCTGCAGTATGATTGCAGATTCTACGTCAAAAAGCACAATCAATGAAGCAGGACTACACTGATGTGACTAGCAATGTAAGTGAATGTTATAAGAGCTGAATACTTGCCCTTCTGCAATCATGAGGTGATTTCGACTCAATTTTCTATTTATGAACCTGATGGTATTACCAGAATTATTTTTTTCTAATGAAGTGCTATGTAATTTTGCATATAGAACCAGACAGTTTCTGAATTGAAGGACTTTGTAAAAAAACTGAACTCGTTGCCAGAAATGACTGTAAGTAATTCTTTAAATCATTATAGGAATCCATACAGGGAGTTTTATATTCTGATTTGCTACAATTATTGCTGTAGAGGCACATAAATCTTGCTCAGCATCTGTCAACGTTCACGTCAAAGACATCATTTCTTGGACAACTTGACATGGAACACACAATTATTGAGGGTCAAAGCTATGACATGTAAGCTGAATTTAGGCTGCTGCTGTTGGGAACTTACATGTTTAGGGGTTTTAAGCTTCTCATTTTCTTTAGCCATGTAATTAAGACTGAAAGAGTTTGTGAATGCAGATGCTTTGAGCATATTGAAGAAATGATCCATAAGCAGGAGCCTCTTGTGAACGTCCTACGTGTTCTCATATTGTTTTCGATTACAAATTCTGGGTTGCCCAAAAAACATTTCGACTATTTAAGGCAAGTGCTCTTCACTCATCACACAATATGTTCCAATTTAATCCTTTTGGTTTTATATCTTATATTAAATGGTTTTTGTATTCTTGGTTTAGGAGAGAACTACTCCATAGTTATGGATTCGAGCACATGGTTACACTGAATAATTTAGAGAAAGCTGGATTGCTTAAAAACAGGTTCATTTTTATTTTACCCTCGCAAAATCATCCACTGGTTTCCTTGGATAATTTAGTAACTGGTGAATGGACTTGTTTGCACAAAAGAATAAATGTGGATTCATTGTACACATCTGAACCTTGCAGGAGACGAAAAGCAACTGGCTGACAGTTAAACGTGCCCTGCAACTTGTAGTTGAGGACACTGACACTGCAAAGTATTATTCTCCTTCACTTTTAATTCTCTTTTTGGCAATGTTCCCTTTTCATTGGTACTAACTTGGGAGGCAATTTTCTTATATCACAGTCCCAATGATATTTCCTATGTGTTTTCTGGATACGCACCTCTTAGCATTCGCCTCATCCAGCATGCTGTTCGATCTGGATGGTGAGCCTAATTCCTTCACTAAATTTTTTGTAGCATGTTCGTTTTCTTTCCGTTTTTGTTTGTCTGTTTCTCATCTTCTTTCAATAGATCCCATCAATTCATCTTCACCAACAACAACAACAACAAAGCCTTTTCCCACTAAATGGGGTCGGCTAAATGAATCCTAGAACGCCATTGCGCTCGGTTCTGTGTCATGCCATCCGTTAGATCCAAGTACTCTAAGTCTTTTCTTAGGGTCTCTTCCAAAGTTTTCCTAGGTCTTCCTCTACCCCTTCAGCCCTGAACCTCTGCCCCGTAGTCACATCTTCAAACCGGAGAGTCAGTAGGTCTTCTTTGCACATGTCCAAACCACCGTAACCGATTTTCTCTCATCTTTCCTTCAATTTCGGCTACTCCTACTTTACCTCGGATATCCTCTTTCCTAATCTTATCCTTTCTCGTGTGCCCACACATCCAACAAAGCATCCTCATCTCCGCTACACCCATTTTATGTACGTGTTGATGCTTCACCGCCCAACATTCTGTGCCATACAGCATCGCCGGCCTTATTGCCGTCCTATAAAAATTTTCCTTGAGCTTCAGTGGCATACGGTGGTCACACAACACACCGGATGCACTCTTCCACATCATCCATCCAGCTTGTATTCTATGGTTGAGGTCTTCATCTAATTCTTCGTTCTTTTGCAAGATAGATCCTAGGTAGCGAAAGCGGTCGCTCTTTGGTATTTCCTGATCTCCAATCCTCACCCCTAACTCATTTTGGCCTCCATTTGCATTGAACTTGCATTCCATATATTATGTCTTTGATGGGCTTAGGCGAAGACCTTTAGATTCCAACACTTCTCTCCAAAGGTTAAGCTTCGCATTTACCCCTTCCTGAGTTTCATCTATCAAAACTATATCGTCTGCGAAAAGCATACACCAAGGAATATCATCTTGAATATGTCTTGTTAACTCATCCATTACCAATGCAAAAAGGTAAGGACTTAAGGATGAGCCTTGATGTAACCCTACAGTTATGGGGAAGTTTTCGGTTTGTCCTTCAGGAGTTCTATGGCAGTCTTTGCTCCATCATACATATCCTTTATAGCTTGGATATATGCTACTCGTACTCCTTTCTTCTCTAAAATCCTCCAAAGAAAGTCTCTTGGGACCCTATCATACGCTTTTTCCAAATCTATAAAGACCATGTGTAAATCCTTTTTCCCATCTCTATATCTTTCCATCAATCTTCGTAAGAGATGGATTGCCTCCATGGTTGAGCGCCCTGGCATGAACCCGAATTGGTTGTCCGAAACCCGTGTCTCTTGCCTCAATCTATGCTCAATGACTCTCTCCCAGAGCTTCATTGTATGGCTCATTAGCTTAATACCCCTATAGTTCATGCAATTTTGTACGTCGCCCTTATTCTTGTAGATAGGTACCAAAGTGCTCTTTCGCCACTCATTTGGCATCGTCTTCGTTTTCAAAATCCTATTAAAAAGGTCAGTGAGCCATGCTATACCCGTCTCTCCCAATACCTTCCACACTTCGATCGGTATATCATTCGGGCCCACTGTTTTTCTGTGCTTCATCTTTTTCAAAGCTACAACCACTTCTTCCTTCCTGATTCGGCGGTAAAAGGAGTAGTTTCTACACTCTTCTGAGTTACTTAACTCCCCCAAAGAAGTACTCCTTTCATGTCCTTCATTGAAAAGATTATGAAAATAACCTCTCCATTTGTCTTTGACCGCATTCTCTGTAGCAAGAACCTTTCCATCCTCATCCTTGATGCACCTCACTTGGTTTAGGTCCCTTGTCTTCTTTTCCCTTGCTTTAGCTAGTTTATAGATATCCAACTCTCCTTCTTTGGTATCTAGTCGCTTATACATATCGTCATAAGCCGCTAGCTTAGCTTCTCTCACAGCTTTCTTCGCCTCTTGCTTCGCTTTTCTGTACCTTTCACCATTTTCATCGGTCCTATCCTTGTATAAGGCTTTACAACATTCCTTCTTAGCCTTCACCTTTGTTTGTACCTCCTCATTCCACCACCAAGATTCCTTTTGGTGTGGAGCAAAGCCCTTGGACTCTCCTAATACCTCTTTTGCTACTTTTCGGATACAACTAGCCATGGAATCCCACCTTTGGCTAGCTTCCCCCTCTCTATCCCACACGCATTGGGTGATTACTTTCTCTTTGAAAATGGCTTGTTTTTCTCCTTTTAGATTCCACCATCTAGTCCTTGGGCACTTCCAAGTCTTGTTCTTTTTTCTCTCTCTTTTGATATGTACATCCATCACCAACAAGCGATGTTGATTAGCCAAGCTCTCTCCCGGTATAACTTTGCAATCCTTATAAGTTATACGGTCCCCTTTCCTCATTAGAAGAAAATCTATTTGTGTTTTTGACGACCCACTCTTGTAGGTGATCACATGTTCTTCTCTCTTGTAGGTGATCACAGGTTGGTTTTGTTCATGTTATATCGGTATCTGGGTCTCTTAGTTGAAATTTCTTTATTTTTGTAGAGCTCTTACTTCTTACTGAAAATTTGAAGTTTGGCAGTCGAGGATCAGAACTTCTATTCAAATAAGGCTTGCAAAAAAAAAAAAAAAAGACTTTCATAGGACTCAAATTAAAGTCTTGTGGCTTTTTATGATTAACTTGAGGCTCATTATTATTTTCCCTTTTTCCTCTTCGTATTGCTTTGGTTTTGGCGGAATTTTCATTGTTGTAAATTTTCATGATCTCGATATGTGTTTAGTTTGCTCTAAAACATGCAACTTTTTTACTTTCAGGCGTCCTATTGAAGAGATTCTGAGGCTTTTACCTGGACCACATTCAGAAATAAAGAGAGGTAGTACATTTCTTGAGTTATTTGTTCTTATTTTATCTTTGTGTGTGTATGTTGGATTACATGTTAAGCTGATTTTTTCCATTGTAACAAATTTACAGGGCAGATTCTCAAGCAGCCCGTCGTTAGACACTTTGCAGGGGCATTCGGCCAATGTAGACAAGTATGTCCCAACTGGTCCTATTTTATAAGATTCTGCTCTCGGTACTGTATTTCTTGATTTGTTGTTTGCTAATGCTGCGTTTATACTTCATTGTAACATTTCTTAATATATCCCAGGGTGTCTGATGGAAGGCGTTCTCTAGTACTTGTTGTCTTCGTTGGAGGTGTAACTTTTGCGGAGATCTCTGCTCTTCGATTTCTCAGTGCTCAGGTATGTTGATTGTTTTGCACATATGAAATCTACGACATTTCATTAGATTATGCGATTTGGTAGGTGGATGGGTTGGATCACATTTGTACAACTGTTTTAGTTCACGTGTCGGGGTTGATTATCCCAATTTTTCTATCCTTTTCTCTCATCTGTTGCCTGCTTGATGTCCTAATTCCTGAATCTATGGTAATTTGGATCTTGTAGGAAGGGATGGCATATGATTTGATAATTGGGACCACGAAAATCGCCAACGGCCGTAGCTTGATTGAAACATTTGTGGGAAGTTAGATTGTCATGTAAAATTTTGTAGATCAAATAAGATTGGATGTGATGAAACATGATCTATCTTAGCACTAACCATTTACGAATAAGCCTCTTTTATTGAAAGACCCACTCTGCGATTCCTCTTAGGGCTCGTTTGTGCTTTTAAAATGGCTGAAAGCGCTTTTAGAGAAAATGTTTTTGGGTTCCCAAAGCACTTTAAGTGCTTTATGCAAGAAGCACCCGTTATGTGCTTCTTCTGGAAGCACTTTAAGTGTTTTTCTAGGATTTACTTGCATTTTTACTAAGAATTGTTTCCAAAAACATTTTCACCAAAAGCGTTTTCAATCATCTTAAAAGCACATCCAAACGAGCTCTTGATCAACGGGAAGTGATTCGATCTTAAAACTTTTTCGGATAGCATGGGAAAATAAATTCTGTGAGGCTAAGAGTTGTTCCTGTTACTAATAAAATGTATTTATATTCTCAACTTGTGTTCTTCCTGCTGTTTTTCTAATACATTTAACTATTCACTCAAAGAAAAAAAAAGGATTTCTGTTTAAATAATAGATGAACAGTGTTTGAGAAGCATGAAACATGTAAGTTTACAAACCTACCGTTTCTGACCTGGAAAAAGAGCATATATAAAATAAAACAAGAGAGATTGTGCCGCATCCGAATTTTTTATCCAAACGTTGCGAGTGCATAAAACGTGGAATTCTGGAAGTTGTGAAAATCGCTATCTGAAACAGAAAACCCGGTCAACTATATTTGGAAAAGCCGGCCATGTTGAATAGTAGAAAAATCAAGAATTTTCCTGCCTTCTACTAATTAATTTTTGTGGTAACTCTCCAATAATATAGAACGCTTGATATGTTGATATTGTATATTCAATGCTTAAAATATTCACAAAATTTTCGATATTTCCATCTAAATATCCGAAAATCAAAAACCTATATAAAAAAGGGGCTGAAATGCAAACTGCACCGTATATCGATGAAACATAGAAAAATCAATATCAATGATATTTACTCATTCACTATAGAAATTTTGCCAGAATTCATTGCATACTTCGAACTTTCGAATTATTTTTGAGAAATTTTCCTCTAATTTCAACTAAATCTGAATGAGTTGATGTACCTACCCCATTGCAAATTTCCACAACTTCCAGCAACTGATATCGATACATGCATCGATATATCCATAAATTTACATATTGATATTTCAAACATTGCGTATATTACAGTGTATTACAGTAAAACTACACTTTCTTCATCCTACTAGCATTGTTGGGGAATAAAATCATCGTCGACGCGTTGAAGCAGCTCTAAAACACTTACAGCTTTTCTCTTGGCCCTCTCAGTGCCATTTTCCGACAATTCCTTCATTGCCTCTTCCGCACCGAGTTCCCTTGCTAGTTTCAACTGCTGCAAATCACCTGTGCATAACGACCATAACACGGCAGCAGCATTCTCCCGGTTGCGTGGGAAACCAGTTCTTATAACTTCCACTAAAACTGGGATTGGCTCGGCTTGAGCAATTGCTGCCTTCCCTTCTTGATGGCTAGCCAGAATGGCCAGGATCGCTAGCGCTTCATCCACCATCCCGCTTCCCGCGTCCTTGAGCAATCTCATCAGTGGGGCCACAATACCTGCCCTTACAGCCCTGGCCTTGTTTCCCTGATAGATTGAAAGATTAAAAATAGCAGTAGCTGCATCCTTTTTCCCTCTCGGTGTCCCCTCGCACAGCAATTTTATAAGGGCTGGGATAGCTCCAGCAGCTCCAATTGCCACCTTGTTTTCATCTACAACAGACAAACTGAAAAGGGTTGCAGCTGCATTTTCTCTAGCCTCCATGCTGCCATTTTTCAAAACATCTACTATATCGGGTATAGCTCCAGCATTTACAATCCCTCCCTTGTTGCTCTCATTTATCGAGAGGTTGAGAAGTGCTGTAACAGCATGCTCTTGGGTCCGAGAATCAGCGGACGACAAGAGCTCAACAAGGAGAGGAATGGCTCCTGCCTCAGCAATACACACTCTATTATCTGCATTCCTCTTTGCCAGCAAGCGGAGTTCACCAGCAGCTGCTCTTTGTTCTTCCGAGTTCCCCTTTGCTAGTTTTTCTAACAAGGAAGCAATAGAAGCACGATCACAGTCTGAAATACTGCTTCCTGCTTTTCTGTTTTTACCATTCCCTTGCTTTTTGGGTAGCTCAACACCATTGCTTTCACACCACAAAGCAATTAGACTCTTCAAAACATAGTTTGGTGTTATGGCTGTGTGCAACAATGTCTGCTGTGTTTTGGGACAAGTTTTGTGTCCTGCATCCAACCACTTCTGAATACACGATCTTTCGTATGTCTGCAAAAATAAGTGAAATCATTAACCACAACGAGTTCAATAGAGAAACTGACAAAGCTGTACGTTGTTAAAGAAGATCAAGGATGTACCTGTCCAGTTGAGACAATCACAGGATCCTTCATTAATTCTAGTGATATTGGACACCGGAAATCATCTGGTATGACAGGAGATCTGTGCTTGACCGTGCTCTTGTCACGTTCTGAGTTGTCGGCTTCTGGGTTTTCCATAAGCACTAGGTCCTTTAGCTTCTTAAGCAGAGATTGCATCTTTTCAAAATGGTCCCCTAGATCTCCGTCACTTGCGATAACCCATTCATGGAAAGCAAGTGACTCTTGCTTTAGATCGTTGATGGTTCTGAGGTACAGCTTCTCCGAAAGTCTTTTTATTACTGCAGGGTCAAGATCTGTGCCTCTTACTGCTACGGCTAAATCCATCTCTAGTTGTGAGTCAAGGCAGTCCTTTTTTTCTTTCGCTCTTTTGAATTGAGCATGCACTAGTTCAATCTGAAAGAAATTACATGGGATACTTCTTGTTAAATACTTTAAATACTCCATAATTTGACACTATTTTATGCGTTTTATAATTTTATGCATTAAAAAAGCACAAAGAGAAAAAAGATATACTATGAGTCGTTTTCTGCTAATAATCTTCTTCAAATGAAAATATGGAATGCAGGTTGTAAATGTACCTGTTCGCAAACTTCCTCTGACGTGTCAAATTTCTCATAAGGAATTTTGCTCAATGCTGCTTCAATTTTTACCGTCATTTGGTGAAACTTATCAATAATCTCGTCCCTCTGCAAAGCCTGTTACATAAGAAAACACTGTCTACCTTTAAAACCCTGACGAGCAATTAGCATACATCTTGGTAAATAAAACATTTATTGATGTTCATATTCTGTTGTTTCCAACAACAGCAGTAATCAAGAAAAATAACATGCTCATATTTAGTGCTACTACACCAGAGATCAAGTGTGCATGAAAAGGACATCTACCCGTCTTGGAGGAAGTCAATCTCACTTTCTATATGTTAAATAAGAATCGGAAGAAATGAAAGCACGAACTCACGGTGATAACGTAAACACTAGTACTACACATGATCATTATATTCAGTTCAAAGTCAGGATATCACAAATAGAATGCGAGTAGATGCAACTTATTGTTCCAAAACCTCCTTCGTATGAACGCACTACATTCTAAGAAGTCAAGTTACTCGGTCCTTAACAAAAAAAAAAGGTATCACAGCAACTTAATTAACCTGGCAGTGAACTATTAAAACTGTTAAATAACAATAATACAGAGTTAACTTGTGTATTGCATAGATGAGAAATTTTCAAAGTCAACAAACATGGAGGTCAAAATAATATTCGGCGAAGGTTCTTAATTGGTTTTTAACTAAAGAGATTGGCATAACTCCTCAATTTGGTCCTGACAATGAAAATCAATGTAAGTGGTCCCTAAGTTTGTGCACCGTAAATCACTTTGGTGTTTCCGTGAAAAATGTGTCATCCTTGGTTGCTTAGTGTATTTTACATGATTGAGTAGAGTTGTCTACTTATTAGATTAGCAAAACGCATAACTAAGTAGGGTTCATTTCTGTTTGTTGCTAATTAAGGAACAAAACATTTTCATTGCAGTATTATGCTCCTTCTAGCAGAAAACAAAATGGACAGAACTTGAGCAATATATATTCGATTGACAATTTTCTGAATCCTTTTCGAATTAAAACCACCTCGGCTAAGAATTGTGTTTCCTGCAAACTGGGAACTTCAAAATACCTTAGAATTCCTACAACATCAAATGCTACAAAACCCAAAACTTTACTTTTCTCTCTCCACTTTCCTTCGTTTTCTCAGCAACCAAACAGAAAACAGAAAATTGAAAAACACAAACAAAACAAAGCAAGTACCTGATAAAGCTTGCTCCCTTGGTTGACCGACTTGATGAGCTGCTTTGCCGAATTCAAAGCCTCCCCCAGCGACTCCAGAGCTACAACTTCTCCTTCTCCCAGCGGGTTATTGCTATCCCTCAATTCCTCGAACAGAGGACTCAAAAGCTTGACTCTCCGCACGAAGTTGCCGTACATCTTCCTGAACGCGTTTCGGCACTCGGGCAACTCGGAAATCGCCTTCACCGACTCGGCGAGTTGACTCACTACTGACCTGCTCGTATCTTCTCCCGTTGGACCCATGTGGGATTGGGAGCTGAATTGGACTGGGAGGAGCTGGAGCTGGAGGTTTTAGGGGAGATGGAGAAGGCCCAGATGAGCAAACTGAAGGATTGGGATGGCGGTGTCAAGAAAGAAAGGGGCAAAATTGGAATGCAAAAGTAAACGCCATGGATGGTGGTGGTGCTGGAAAAAGAAGGCGGTTGTTGTTTATATATATGGTAACGCCAAAGGTCGGAGTTTGGTCTGTCGACTGTCGACTCTTGACGAAGGAGACAGTTATGAAATTCTTTAAACGCACAAATAAATAAATATATGCATAACTAAGATACTTTTACAAAATTCTCTATAAGTATTCTGTTATGCTGTTATTTTTCAACTCTTGTGAACCACGAATTAAATATTAATAAAAGTTATCATGTTTAACTTATTATGCGACTTAATCTAAATGGACAAGGATTGTCTGTCCTCCACTCCCGGTGCCCTTTCCGTGCCCTCCTGTTTTGTATGGGGCAGTCAATCCTTGTCCAATCTAAATATCTCACTTCTTACGGTAAATAATATCATTATACTAAAACAATTTCTCAATCGTGCATAACTCTGAGTCCAAATTTATGAATAGTTCCTTTTGTAGTTTGAGTCTCCTAAATCTCTTCCTTGTATTTGGAGTAATTTAGGTTAATATCGACTTGTAAAAAAAAATGATGTTCACCTACTATAGGATATACGCAAATGTTTTACTGATCGATAACAAGGTTTTACGCGTCGCAATTTAATACCAAACATACATCGTTATCGTATTTGTATGCCTTAAAAGTTGAGACATTCTTCCACTAGGTAGAAATCTTGCTTAAAGAGCAAGTAATGTGATTCACTTATGACCAAATTTTTGTTGCCTTGTGACGGAACTGCCCCTTACATTGCGTTGCAAAAGAACTAATCAAAGCAGATGCATTAAGTAAAATAAATAGTTGTGACGATAAATTGATAATGAAAATAATGGAACTTCTTTAACTTAAGAATTATAACGGGTATGTCTGGACCAGAAACTTTCAAATTCTAAAGTATTTAAATAAAATGAAGAAGAAATAGATCGTATAAAGTTACGTAAAATGAATTTAAAATATGTATCACATGAGCGGTACAAAAGTATATAAGAGACATGTAAATTACTTCTTTCAAGTAGTCATTTTGCAAATTCCCTTTGCATGACTTTGTAATACTCGTGCGGTTCATTTCTGATCCTTTTTATCAGACTTTTTGCAATTCATTTTCTCGTTATAACACCTAAATCTTTGAAATTTGAAAGTTTCTCACTTGCCATTTTCCAGTATGTCAAAGTAGGATTGAAATTTGATCTGGTCATATATTAATATTTTATTTTTCTTTTATCAGCCCGCCGACTTGTAAATATGATTTTAATAAATTGCATCCATCAAAAAGGGGTATTTTTGACCTTTACCAAGTAACTTGGCCAAGTCCTTCCTACTGTGTTAGTTTTCATTCCCTCCCATAAATTAGCCAAACGGTTAGCTATGCTCCCCTTCAACTTAAAGCCAAAATCTCGTCTCTTTTTTTTTTTCCTTTGGAAATTTATTTTATTATGCCGGAAACGTTACTATGTACACTAGGTATCATAATATAAGTGGTTGAATTTTTTTTTCAACTACTTATATTATGAAGTTTGATATACCGGACCGTGTTCCCGACACACTAAATTTTTTTTCCTCTGTATGGATCTAAATTTTACCATGCTCTTCCAATCTTTGCATTAATGATTATTTTATGGCTTAAAGAATGTGAGTTCTTGATGGAAATTGAAGGTGACGTTAATCCATCATGAGTTGTTTGATAGAGAGAGAGAAATTGAATGAATGTGATTTCTTATCAGCTTTAAGAGGCAACTAATCTTGAATGTTTTGTAAGTTAATTATGATATTTTTGGGGAGATATTATCTCAATTTCGTAGTCTAATCAAAAGGAGTGACTAAGTCGACATTAGAGCTTGACAAGCGATAAGGTTTACGAGTTATGAAGGGTGGAGTTTGTGGGTTTCAAATTTTCAATATCTTCAACCACTTTATGAGTTTGGTAACAAGAAAAGTTGAATTGATGTCATTTGTAAAATAAAATTGTAACGTGTGCAATCTTTCTTCAATGGTATTGGTACGTAGCTTGTAGAAAATGAATGGTTGAGATTGATAATAAAAGATTTAATACTGGTGGAAATCAAATCTAACAGCAAAAACACCAACACTGAGTGCTGAGTAGCTTTGAAGTTGCACCCCAATATTTGAACATATTGTATATTTTTTTTAGTGGTATTCTCATTCACTTATAAGTGAGAGGTCTTAGGTTCGATTCCCACCAAAGGCAAATTCGAATCATATTATTGCTAGCCCATTGTAAGGCTAAGCTCACCTCCTCTAGTTAGTGTAGATAATATCTTTTATTCAATAAAAAAAAAAATATTGTATACTTTTACTCATGAAGGAAAAGAAGAGTCTTTTTTTTTTTGTTTGGTAATTTTAAAAAGGGGAAACCATTAGCCACGACAGACCTCCCATTTCGGGGTCCAGAAGACTCATAAAGGCATTTCAGCTTTCCTGAGGCCACCATCGTGCGATTTACGAGCGCCAAGAATCGAACTCCAAGGTGTGTCGTGTGAAATATGAGTCTGAAATTCATTCTAAACCATTGAGCCACCCATGGTGGTTGAAAACAAGAGTCTTCTGACTATTACTTTTTTTGTTTAGTACATTGACATTTTTACATTAATAGGAGGGAGAGTTCGGTTAAACCACACAATAGACAACCTAATTTGATATCAATTTCGTCATCCACTTGATTCGAATCTAAGAGGAATACCATTAGACCGTAGCACTGAGCGACGACTATTAATTTTTATTTATTTATTTGGGTAAACCTATTACTTTTTAATGAAGAGGCCACCAGGTCAGTCAACTACGCGTTCCAAAGAACAGGTTCCCGCCGGCGCCTAATGACGAAGCGCAACGTGTCGCGATCATGCCGACGTGGAATGGACACCCAATCCGCGGCCTGAATATTTGGTAAGGTAGGGACCCACGACCCTCCTTTTCTATTGTTCTATTGGGCAGATGAAGAATGTCAATCACTGGATATCGGCAGGTCCCTCTCCTGCTACCGATTCGATCTGGACCGTTCAATTACCCTTGTCAATTTGCTTGGCTACACGCTCTTTTCTTTTCAGGTTGAAAAGAATAATTAAACCACATAATTATACATCCCACTTTAATTAATTACTCTATTGAAATTAGACTAAACAAACTTTTGACTTGTAAAATAATTAATCACCACCGATAGATCAAATTTTAGTCCCTGCGGGACATCTGATAAAATTGGAACGATAAGTAAATTCATATTCATACCGTGTTTTCCATAAAAGTTACTTTGTAGTTTTATTATGATTTATGTAGAAATGGTTCCATTTTCTAATTACACCGATGCTTTTTAGAATAAAATCTCACACTTGTTGCGATACAAGTAATTAAGTTGAAGATAATATCAATGTTGAATCATTCGGCCCATCTATTTGAAACTTTAACAAGTTATTGTGCCATGCTATATATAGCCTATAGTGCCTTATCTTCTTGTGTCATTAGCACGAGAGACCACCGTTTTTCTTCTCCTGCTATTGGGCCTCATAGTGAAAACTAATGTATGTTGTTTGTGTCGTGTTCCCCTAAGATCATAAGAGACCTGATAGCACAAGGATTTTGATCACTAGATAAGATTTGATGTTATCCTTATCTCACAGTACTTGAAATCTGATCGTTAATTCTTCAAGATAATTAATTTTCAAATCTATGAGATAACTCTAATTGAATTTCGTTCTTCCTCAATACAAAAGCCGGCCCAAAGAAGTGCTTGAGGTTAACTTGAAGAATTTAACTTTGATGACATGTGTTTGAGTTTAAGAAATTAACTTGTATTTCGAACGGTCAGTTAGTACTATAGTTTAGTGGTATTTATCTTTACTTGTAAGTAAGAGATCTTAGGTTCAATTCTGGCATAAAAACGAATTTAAACCACATTATTGCATATATATATATATATATTTTAAGATTTCTTCGTCAAAATAGTTATTGAGATTGACATAATTTTTCATTTTGGTCTCTGATAATGAAAATCGATGTTGTGGTATTTGAGTTTGTCCACTCTAAATCATTTTGATATTTCCACGAAAAAAACCATATCTTAATGCTTGATGGGAAACAACTCGCAAATCTCCTCAACTGTATGCACCTTAATCAAATCTGCAACCTTTTGAAACATAAGATCCTGCAATTCCTTCATGCATAGAAAGTTTGCGGTGCATAAGAGATTAATGACAACGTTGGCTTGGACACTTCCTCAACAAATTCAGCCTCCCAATCTTTGATTAGTTGTTGTGTGCTTGTTGTGCTTTTAGTAACACCCTGATAAGAAGCATTATGCTTAATCTTCCACCACTCTTATCATCATGACTGGGTTTTGGAATTGACCTCTCGCAATGTTATCACATGGTTGACACCGATGACATCGACTAGGGATTTTATCGGTTCCGACAGCGCTGCCATATATAGCTTCTTCTACTTCGAATATTCCGTTATTCGAGCTCCTCAATTTCACAACCCTACTCTTTGACACCGACATCATGGCGTTTGGTCGTTGAAGTACAACGTTAGAGAAGAGAAACTATTGTGTTACGAAATGGTTATCGAGCAAACTCTCATCTTGTGTTCTGGTTATTTAAAGAAATAAGTAAATAAAAGGCACTTGAGGGATGATTGATAACCCTAACCTAATACTATATAGTATTAGCATAAGTTCTGTGCAAACAAACCGAAGTGGTCGAAACCATACAACTAGGGCTTCAAACTTTCAACTAAAACCTAACAGATAGGAAACCCTAGCTAGCCTAGGGTTTTTGGGTGGATACTGGATAGCAATTAGCATTGCGGAAAAGGGTGCGGCAGCCGCAATCTGGCAGTACGCTTTCCTAATTGAGTGGTATTTCCCACACGCATTGGGTCTAGGTCTAGGAGGTTGTATCCTAATTTGAGTTGGATTAGAATCTTGGAATGCAGGGTGTATACTTATATACTAAAAATGGGGATGAAAAATTCAAGAAGCAGCATCCGGAATTCTCTGGCACAAGTACAAATATTCTCGTCCAAATTATTAATTATATGATAATTTCTAGCTAGCTTAGCATATCTTTGTATACTTATAATTTCTTGAATATAAAACCTGCTTTGTTATCAATTAGGGTTGTAGTCCTTCTGACTGTCATGATGAGGACCCAGAAGAGAATGAGGCACAGCTCCTGCAACAATATGAACAACGATACAGAGTTGATGGACCTACCCATGGAAATCCTGATCAACATCCTTTTGAGACTGCCTGTAAATTCGCTTCGAAGCATCCAGTGTGTATCTAAGGCCTTCTTAGACACGGTTGACGACCTCTCTTTTGTTACACTGCACACGCATCGTTTACTTAGTAGTAGTACTGATTGTACCAGTAATGATCCTCATCAAGTACCTCGACTTATGCTTCTCATCGAATCCTCGAAAGGCAAAGGAAATATTACGCACCCATTAATATACCATGGTGACAACAACACCTTGAGAAAGATCAAACATGGAAATATTTCCGGGGTTTGGTCCAGGCTTCCATATATCTTGTCTTTTGCTTTTTGCAACTTGTTTTTATTTCAAGGGAAGATCAGTTCCAAAGCATACCTACCTTTCCTATTGGATCCTCTTAAGGGGGAAGTTCTAATGCTCCCTGCAGCCAATAATACAGGTCTCAGCTGCCAATGTGATTCGTACGGCATGGGATTTGACAGCTTAACGAACAACTTCAAGGTTGTTCGTATTTCCCAACATACCAATGAGAAACCTTCGTGGAACAAAATGGTGAAAATGGTATCGGTGGCCGAAGTTCTTGTTCTTGGCACAAGCTCATGGCGAGAGATATATTCAGTTCTTCCTCCTTGCCTCCGGTTCTCCAACGAAATAGCATCAGCACATGGAGACACGCATTGGTTGGTTCTTCGTCCAAATGAGTATTCAACTGTTCAAGCAGAAAGCGATCTACCAAGTATACTTTCTTTCGACTTCAAGAAAGAGGAGTTTTATTGGACTCCTCACCCCACCTTAGAAAAAAAGTCGGGTACCTCGCTCGCGCTTTTTCACTTGCTAAACTTGAGAGGATCATTAGCCCTAGTGGATGGTTCGTCAGATATTCATATGGAGATATGGGGATTGAAAAACTATGACAAGAAAGAGTGGGTGCTGAACTACAAAATAGATATGAAACATCCTTTTCGGAACCTTCATGTGTCGGCATGTGGTGAATGGGAGCACGGTATATTTTTCCAGGATACTTGCTATGATCACACCAATAGAAGTATATTCTTCTTGGATCTGACAAGTATTTCCATGAATCTTGCAAAACTGGAAGGTAGTAAGTATTATAAGAGGATCTTTACTTGTACCGAGAGCTTGATGTCTCTCAGGAATTATGGAGATTTGGTTGAAGCAAAACAAGTTACTGAAATCTCTGTGTCTATTGAGAACCGGGCTAAAGTTGGAAAAGCAAGCGGGAAAGATTTGGTTTACTTTGGATCAAGGTAGCACAACGGCGGCTATAGATTTCCACTAGTCGCAACTCGCAAGAGGAGCCAATTATACAGGTCTGATCGGCGATGATTGGTACGGAATGGGATTTGACAGCATAACCAACACCTACAAGATTGTTCGTGTTTCTCGACATGAAACGGATGACCAAGATCCACAACACCCGTGGCACAAGAAATTGGAGTTGGTGGCTGAAGTTCTGGCACTGGGAACAAGCTCATGGCTGGAGATAAACTCGGTTCCTCTTGCGATTTATGCTACAACCACCCCAAAACGCAGCAATAGCATGCGTTATTGTGCTACATGATCTAAAATGAGTTTCGGAACTCGTAGGAGTACCGAGAGCTTGAGTACTCTTAAGAACTAAAGAGATTTGATTGAAGCAGAAGAAGCTACTGAAATCCTCATGTCTCAAGACAATCTGACTAATGTTGCAGAAGCAGGAGGGGCTTTAGATCAAGGTAGCACAACACAAGGCTTTAGCGTTCCCTTAGTAGCAAGCAAGAGGTGGGGTACGGTCCATGTCACTCTGACTAAATGTAACTTATTTTTTCCATAACAATATTACTCCACCGTACCAATGTGATGTTTGTTAAAATCAATTTTTACGTAAAATCACACGATGTTCCGTTCGGAATATATATCAAACAAATAAACCAGGTGCGCAAAAATTTATCTTTCATCTTCGTTGTTTTTGCTTTGGAGGATCAAGAAAACCAAATTGATGAAAAATGTCTAAAAGATTATTAACACTTTGGTCGGCTATGTTATAGTGGGTTCCCAGGCATTTATAGATTATTAGCGTGTGCAAATTACGATCACGCAGTTCCAACTGAAACTATCGGATGAAACCCACAGCCCAGCAAAAAGCAAAAGCTACAAGCTATTTCACAATATACACAAATTGGGAAATTAATTACAGAAAGGAAACTAGGTCTCCATAGCATGAATGAGTTCCTTATTTAATCAGCTTTCACGGATTCTGCTGCGTTGTTGAAGGGGCTGGACGGGGTAGTCGCTTGGCAATTTCCTGCCAAAACGAGACACGGTGTCAGCATTCCTAGTAATCGATGAGCTTCGGATTTAAGGGTTTATAATTTGATTTAAAGTTATGGCTTATAAGGTAGGAACCTGAAGTTCGTATGGAGTCTACTGTAAATAACAATTCAATGGCTAATACAGAAATCTCCTATGACCGAAACATAAACATTACTAGGGTTACCTCAAACAGCTGATTAATATTATCTGCTGTCTTTGCGGATGTCTCGATAAAGAACATTCCATTCTTTTCTGCATATTCAATGCCATCCTTTACAAACAAAACAGATGTTTATTTAGTCATGTGAAAGTCTATTTTGCAAAGACATGGAAAGAAGATGCACTAGATTGAGTGGTAATGAACTCACTTGAACAGGAACTTCACGTTTCTCATGAAGATCAGCTTTGTTACCGACCAAGGCCAAGACAATATCAGGGCTCCCATGTTTCTGCAGCTCCTGTAGAGAGCTAATATTTTATCAGTTGCTGGAAAACGCAAATTCGAACCAACAAAAACCAGTTATAGAAAACTTGAAATAATTCAAGTGTAGTTTAAACCAAATGGATTTTTGGTGAAGTCCATGTAGCAAGGCAAATTATCAAGGCAAAGTTGCACATTCGATAAGAGCATAAGCTCCATAACGCAGATTGATAGGCAAACATCCAATTATGAGCTCCTAGTTCAATACATACAGTTAGCTGCTCTTCCTCCTTGGTACTAAAACTATAATGCGTGCAGTAGTTATAACATATTAAGTGGATCTTTTAAGCATTGACAACAATCTGGCTTAGAGGTTCTTAGTCAGCCAACTGGAACCTCACCGTCCCACATGTTCAACTCTTTGGGAGATAAATAAAGAAACTAACCATTAATGGTAGACTATATGACGCTTTACCGATGAGGTAAAAAAATCTGTAATTGAAGCCATTTTGTAACCTCATAGTTTATTAAACAGTTTTTTTACCTTCATCAAACCTGTTGCTTGCTAAACGTGGATGCAAGAGTATAAGGATGATTTCCATTGAACAAAAAGAAATGATTTACACCTAAATAAAGAAACAACAAAAATATCACAATTGATGTTTGTGTGCCGTCGTAAAAGATACCTTAACCCAATATTGCGCTTTGTTGAAAGAATCTGGACTTGTTATATCATATACAATAACTGCAACTGCAGCACCCCGATAATAGAGTGGGGCCAATGCAGCATACCTGAATAGGAGTTAATAAACAATCAATATAATTCTGCAAAAGGAGTACACTGCGGGAGAAAGTATCCAGGAAGGAGTACAGGAGAGGGCAAAGGAGGATGCCTTGGAAACAAGAACATGGGATGAAATTTCACCATAAACCAGTAAACTAGTGTTATATCTAAAACGATTGGCAAAATACCTCTCTTGGCCTGCAGTGTCCCATATTTCAAATTTAACTGTCGTAGAATCTTGTAAAGCTATCGTCTGTGACAAGAATGAAGCTCCAACAGTCACCTGGAAATATTAAAAACCAGAAAATTTGAATAAATGATCATCATATTAGCTTCTATGTACCTCAACGGAGAGGCTAGATATTGAAACCCAAAAACAGGGTACATAGACCAAAAGATTTCTTGAAAGTAAAACATCGTCAGATCTACTTGTGATTAAGATTTAACATATAGCAGTAACATGTTCCTTACCTTGGATGTGGGGTCAAACTGACCACGAACAAAACGCAGAACAATACAGCTTTTACCAACACCAGAATCACCCAACAAAACTAGCTGAAGAGTGACAAGAATGAAAGGTTAGTTGCATTCAGTCATATGCTTTATATAAACCATGATGGACATTATTGCTTTTATCAATTTTATACAAAAGTCCTCTGTTCTTCAAAATTTTAAACAAAATAAGTAGAATCCTCTTAAACTTCAATACCGAATGCATCTCACTACTGATTTTTTTTTTTTTTTTTTTAACGGCAACATCTGCTTAACTGAACTCCGTAATAAATTCTACGTCTGCCAATATGCTCGAGCTCCACCTACTACCAGTTTGCAGAAGACAACTCATCCGATAAATTTCAAAGATCCAACCGGGCATAAATAACTGATTGTCAAGAAACTAGTGTTATCATAAATCCAAAAATTCTGGACCCTATTTTTAATGTACGCTGTTAGGACGCATTCCCTAATGTATCAGATTCACATAGAAAACTGTTAAGCGTATCGAAACACACTAGTCATATATGTTAAGTTAAAGTTAGCATTTTCCACACCCACACTAACTTTCAAATGAGCAGAAGTTGGTAATGACTCAAGTATCAAGCACTGTTAACTCCATATATGTGACAGTAACATCATTAATTGCATAAGTTTAGCCTAAAAAATACCTTCACACGGAGATTTTTGGCATCAGAAGCTCCACCGTTCTCGGAATTTGGCCCGGCCAACCGCCCTGAACTCCTATCTGCAAGCAACCAATCCCCATTCAATCAAATTAAAAAACACAAGAAAATGGAACAAAATTATCAAAAGGGTAATCACAATCGAAGCAATTAGCGAAACGCAAATCCAAATTAAGCAAACAAATAGCCCTTCTCTCTCTCTCTCTCTCTCTCTCTCAATTCAATCTCGTTGAGCTTAGAAATCAAGGAGATAGACCAAATAAAGAGGACCCAGATGGAAATTTCATTGTGATCGAATCGAAACAGTAAATCCTAGAAATGAAATCCCTAAAAGGATCCAAATTTACATGCGGATTTACCGGGAAGGGAGGCGGAGCAACCCATTGTGAGCCTCTGATGTTCTTATTGAATATGCAACTGTAAATAATCGGTGCCCGCGTGTAGGTGGGTGTGAAGTGGATGTGGGTCTAGGGTTTATGTGGAGGAGAGGAGAAGCGAGGGAAAAGGGAAGGTGAATTAAATTGCAGAGGTGGTTATGGGTTATTGGAGGTAAAAGTTTCGGTCGTTAATGGCTGGTACAAACTAACTTTCTCAGGAAGAAGAGTACACTTATTTTTAACGTATAGTCTACTACAAGCCTACGAGGTGTTTTTGTATATTTAGAAAGAGAATTGTTATTGGCATTCAAAATTTTTTATTTTGTATTTTAAATTTTTTGTAAGTAGAAAGAAAAATATAACGAGGAGAGTGCTAATAACAGTTCCATTTAGAAATTTGAAATGTATAATAAAATTAAGACAATTTATGTTTTGCCTTTTCTTTTAAGAAACTTGAAGATTATATATTTTCTAGCAAATAAATTTAGGGGCATATGCATGCCCTTGATCAATTATTTAGTCTTTCTCGTTTACTAAAACGTGGAAAGGAAAATTATTTCACTTTTAATTTTCTGCGTTTGAAATATAGAGAATCAGAAAATGTGAGTTTCTCCAAAAATTTCTTAATCAAATATTTGAATATCAAGAATTTGATCAACTAGTCACATCTAACTAGGAGGACTAATTTGTTCCAAAAAAAAAAAAAAACTAGGAGGATTAATTTGTTCCAAAAAAAAAAACTAGGAGGACTAATAAATTTTATTCCCTTATCATATTTATAAGTTTTCCAATTCTTTTAGGGGATGTTTGATAACCATTTCGTTGAAATTTTGTTTGGTAACTACTTTTAATTTTTAGTTTAAAAAAAAGGTAAATTACATAGTAGCCCCTCAGGTTTGAAGTCTATTACAATCTCGTACAACATCTTTAAAAAATTTCACTTTCATACCTCACGTACTATTTTATTTCAAAATAATACCTCCGTTACATTTTCCATCCATTGATCCGTTAAGCGCTGACGTGGTTGCCAAATGTGTGCCACGTGGCAAAAAAAACAATTTTTTAATTTTTTTTAAAACCTGAATCTTCTAAATAAATATAATAATAATAAAAAAAACCGAAAACAAAAGTTGAAACACACCTCCCCACAAAACCCACTTCGTCTTCCCTCCCTCCATCCCCCACCCAACCTGCAACCCAGAAGAAGAAGAAAAAAAAAAACCCATCTTCATCTTCCCCGACCCCCCCTTCCTTGCAACCCACCCCTTTCTTCCCCCTCCTGTAACGCCCCGTTCCCGAAATAGTTATTTTGGGAAATAATTTTGATGATAGGCCTAATTTAATACTGTTGATAAATTACTATCAAAAGTTAAGATTCTTTACTTTAAATTCCTTAATTCCTCAAATAGTCTGAACCAGCTTCTCTTATCAAAACATACAATTATTTAATTATTTTACCAATTTGTTTCCATTTTCATCCCTTAGATCAAGATTCCAACTAAAAATTTATTCTCGATTATTTAAGGCTGCATCTAAATTCTGTTAGACTGCCTACGTACCCTTGGGTGGGATCAAGCCTTTCGTAGTTCACATTTCCAAAATTCAAACAATTTCGAATATATTCAATTAATCCAACATATACCACCATCGTGTTAATATTCAAACCACATCAGATTATATCTCACAAGCATAATTAGAATAATGAAATTCGCATAAAAACGCAATGTTGGCTCCCTGGCCGTGCGCCGCTGCACCAGCCGCGGGTGGCGGTCAACCGCCCCAAAATGATGGAAAAATTCAACCATTTCTAAAAATTCTCAAATTTTACAAAAATGTAGAGCAAGTCAAGGTGAACAACTTTTATACCTGGGCCGAAGTTCAATTCGGCCGGAAAACGCCTGAATTTGGCCACGAACCGCCGAAACCCTAGAATTTGGGGGTTCTTGATTCGCCTCCAAAACAACTCTGACACCCCAACCAATGCATAGGCTTTGTTCCAGGCCTCAAGGGAAGTCTAATGGTGATGGTAATTGGAAGAGAACGTTTCATAATTGATGGATCTTCGACAATATACCACTGCACCCACCGGGACGGGTTTCCCCAATTCAAAGCCAATTCTCCATATTTTTGGGGTAGAATTGGTAGATGGAGGATTGTGGAAGAGGTTGTAGGTGGTGGATGGGTGAATTTAGGCTGAAAAATGACGGAAAGTGGCCGGAATCAAACCAGGTCACCGCCGGGTACACTGGTCGATGAGTTAGGAACCCGTTTCTTCCTCCTTTTCTTTTCTCTCCTTTCCCCTCCTTTCTCTCTTTCTCATTGGTCACTCAATTCTTTCCTTTCCCCTGATTGGGCAGCCCTCCACCATCATTCTTCTTTCTTTTTTTTCTCCCCCCTCTTCTTTCTTTCCGCCTCTTTTCTCTTTTCAACCACTTCCGTGGCTTTTTTTTTTCGCAGCCTATTTCCATCCAGAACAAAAATTTGGAACCTTCCCAAAATCATGGCAACATGACTATTTTGCCCCAACTTTTGTTCATTTCTATTTCATTCGTTATAACTTCATTTGTCAAACGGTTTCATCCTACACTCTCGTGAAATCATCCTCTATCCAAATGTGCCAAGGAATATGCCAAAATATATAAGGATAAAATACGTTACCATATAATTACGTTAAGCCAACTAGTGGCATTTTCGTCCTTTCCACTTAACCATAATTTTACTACAAAACTATAATAATTTCCGGAAAGAGAACTTTAAAAGTTCTCAATTCAACTTCTCACAACCATATATCGATTTATTTTTTTTATTTTCTCCACATATTCATATCTTTAAATTTTCAGGGTATTACACCTCCCGTCTTCCCCAAACCCACCGCACCCATCCTCCACGTCCTCATCTGCACCCACCCTCGCACCCACCCTCTGCACCCACCCTCTTCCCTCCTCTACACACCTCATTCCTTAAATCCATACCCATTGGGGAAGACGGGATCTAGGTTGCAGGGAAAGGGAGATGAGTTTTTTTTTTTTTCTTTTCTAGGTTGCAGGTAGTGGGTGTGGATGAGGAGGTGGAGGATGGGTGCATGGTGAGTTTGGGGAAGATGGGAGGGATAAGAAAGGGGTGGGTTGCAGGGAAGGGGGGTCGGGGAAGATGAAGATGAGTTTTTTTATTTTTTCTGGGTTGTAGGTTGGGCTCGGGTGGGGGGGGAGATGGGAAGATGGGTGTGCGGAGGAGGTGGATGATGGGTGCGGAGGATGATGTGGAGGATGGGTGGGAGTGGTTTTGGATTTGGGTTGCAGGGAGGGATGATGGATGGGGAAGATGATGAAGGGGGTGGGGTTTTGGCGGGCGGCCCATGGGGGGGGGAAGGGTGGGGTGATGGGATCTGGGTGTTTTAAGTTTTTTTTTTCTTTTTTTTGAAGATTTAGGATTTAAAAAAAAATATTTTTTTGCCACGTGGCACACATTTGGCAGCCACGTCAGTGCTTAACGAATCAATGAATGGAAAAGGTAACGGATGTATTATTTTAAAATAAAATAGTATGTGAGGTATGAAAGTGAAATGTTTTAAAGATATAGTATGGGGTTGTAATAGACCTCAAACCTTAGGGGCTACTATATAATTTACCCTTAAAAAAATAAAAAACTAAAAACTGAAAAACCAGAACTACTTTATTGAGTTTTCAAAAATTTTACCTTGAGTTCTCACACTTTTTCTATAAAAAAAAATTGAAAATTGAAAGTAATTATCAAACAAAATTTCCTTTTTCAGTTTAAAAAAAATGAAAAACTAAAAAAAATTGAAAATTGAAAATTAAAAACAAAAAATAAAATAGTTATCAAACGACCCCTTAATTTATCATTTCTGTTAAATAAATATGCCCTAAATTTTAATAATCACTTCACATTTCCTTTCATCATACTTTCTCTTTGGTGGGTTTTTTTTTTCTTTTTATTTGGGTCAAGACTTGTTGGCATTGTTGACTTTTATTTAAACACAGTTTTTAATAGAAAACTATTTTTGTATAGGGCAAGAGGGGATGAACACAAAGAAAACTACTAATGCACTTCAAAATTCTAAAATACTAACTTAATCACTTGGAGGTTCACAAAGGTTTATGAAGACTCAGATCTACACTAACTGAGCCAAAAAAATCAGCACCATAATTCAAATCCTTGTAAGCATGTTGAACATTGCTTTCCTCAAATCTTTGCTACAAACCTTGCAGAAGAACAAACATATGATAATCACTATAAAACAATACTAACATATATTTGGGCATTGCTCTAAACTTTGGGCCTGGTGTTCTTCTTTGGCTCATACTAGTTAATAATGTTAAGAACTTTGAGCCAAGTTTTTGTTGCTTGTTCAATTCAAATTCATTCATTAGCCCAAATCACCAAAGCATCCAAATTTCAGTTCACACAATGCTTTAGAATTTGGGCGTGCTAGCAATTTTCTCACTTACCTTTTGATTACAACCTTCTCACTTCTACACATGCTACGTGTATTCCACTAAAACACAAAATTAAAACTTTAATTACTTTTTGGATGACTGACTAAAATTTTAATTATACTAACAAAGAAATAAAATGAGTAATGCTACGTAAAACCAACTTTTTAGGCCAAATTTGCAAACCATGTGATGTGTCACTAATATGAAATAAACAGGTTAATCAACAGTTAAAGTAATAATCCATTCATCAACAACCATGTCATATGGTTTACAAAATTTGATCTAAATAGTTAGTAACATTACCCAAATAAAATGAGTAATGTAGGTAGACCAACCTTTTAGACCAATACACCTTCGAAACATGAGAATAAAGATCTTTCTTGAGGCGCTTTAAGAAAAGTTGGTTTACAAAATTTTGTCTAAATAGTTAGTCTCCCTAACATTACCCAAATAAATTAGAGGGATTTTAACATAATTAATTTTTTTTTAGTGCTAATGAAGTACACGTGACATAAAGAGACGTGAGAAGGTTGAAATTAGAATGTAAGTGAGAAGATTGCTAGCATTTCTCTTAAGAATTTAAGTGTTCTTATTTCCTGTCAGCCAAATCTCATCCAAAACTTTCCCAAATACAAAATACAACTTCTTGCATTATTTGAAAAGATTGGTACAAGTGAATTTTATTGATAAAAGATAAAGAAGTTATACTTAGTCGAGGAGGGACATAAACATTACCCCTTTAGATATTTACTTTATTTTCCCCCTTAAAAAATGAGTCCAAATTTATCATGGTTGGCATCGGTTGTACCAAATAGATCGATATCCAAGTGCTTGCTAGCTAGCTATCTATAGACCATAGTCTAGGGTGGAAGGTAGCATATGGAGAATGCAAAGGAATGAAGGATATATCCCATCGGTATGTGAGGTTGGAAATAAGCAAGTATAAACATTCTTGGGTGATATTTGGAGGTCCTGATGAGTGGACTAAGCAACTTCCTAGGGGACAATCCCACCTCAAGTCAAATAATTGGAGTCCTTTCTAAAGCAACATCATTGATTTTTCAGCTGTTAAAGGACATTTTGCTTATAGTCTCCCCTTCCTAGTTTAACACTCCAATATTTAAACTGTAGTAGTTGGTGCTACCCAACAATTCCTCTTCAATAATATTGGAGTACTAGAGCATTTCTAAGGCCCCGTTTGGGATTGAGGTGATTTTAAAAAAAGCCACTGTGAAAAAAAGCTGAGGGTTATTTTTGTGTTTGGTAAACTGAAAAAAAAAGGCTTATTTTGGAAGCTGCTGTGAGAATAAGCTGAAAATCAAAGGAAAAGCTGAAGCTGCTATTTGCTGCTTTGAAAAAAAGCCAGTTTTTTCAAAGCACACAGAGCTACAGTGCTCCTTTAATGAAAAGACACACTATCATCCTGCTTTTTTTTCCAAAAGCACTTTCACAAAAAAGTTTACCAAACACTCTACTGGCTTTATTTCACAGCCGCTTATTCTCACAGCAGCTTTTTTTCAAAGCACAGCAATACCAAACCAGCCCTAAATCTAAGCTAACTATATATTTTTTTCATATTTCTTTCATTTTTGAAATCAATATTTAGTTTTCAGTTTTTGAAAATGAAAAGCGAATTAGAAAGAGACATTGTAACGGAACTACACAAACTACATGATCTCTAGTTTAATAATCCGCTCCAAGTCTCTAGCCCAAACGACTTTACTATCTTATTAGTTCTTCATCAAGACCCGAATCATATAATTACGAAGCGGATTTTCTTGATTTAAGATCATCAACAAGGGCTATTCTTTTGGATTTCTTTTTTTATCGTTCTCCTTCTTTATATACAACTACTTTGAAACTCCATCTAAACAGATTTTCGAGCATGTCACTTAGGGGTGGTTTGGGAGTGAGATGCTTAAAAAAAAAGCACCCATGAAAAAAAGCTGTGAGGGTTTTAGGTGTTTGGTAAACTGAAAAAAAAAGGGCTTATTTTGGAAGCTGCTGTGAGAATAAGCTGAAATCAAAGGAAAAAGCTGAAGCTGCTATTTGCAGCTTTGGAAAACTGGCTTTTTTTCAAAGCACATGGAGCTACAGTGCTCATTTAATGAAAAGACCCACTATCAGACTGCTTTTTTTTTCCAAAAGCACTTTTACAAAAAAGTTTACCAAACACTCTGCTGATTTATTTCACAGCCGCTTATTCTTACAGCACAACCACTTATTCTCACAGCAGCTTTTTTTCAAAGCACAGCAATACCAAACCAGCCCTTACTCTATGAGGGAATATAGCTGTATTATCCATCTAATTTGGCTTTTGAATGTGAAGACTTTTCGTGAGACCTCTCAATTGCTAATTGGATTCAACATGTTACTAGCTTTTATAACCACATTGAGATGCTGACAAGATAACACCCTACCACAAACGTACAAACACATACACATGCTTTCAAGCTCTCATTTTGCCTAACTCAGTTGGGAGATTGTATATGGACATTTTGTCAGCCATTTCACGTTATGGTCTTACAGACCATGCATGCATGGTAGGATGCTCGTCTCGTCTTTGTAGAATTATCAGAGAGACGGGCCATACGGCCCACTTCCAATAACATCGATATTGTCTCCAACTTGGTAATTACCACCAGCATAATCAGTCAAGTGTGAGGTTTTATTACAAAATGTCTCGGTGTTAGTTAGAGTGGGGTTAGGATATTTAAACTATTACTTATCTTTTAGTATGGACGATGTGGGATTCAACATGCCCCCTCTTTTGGGACCCAATTAGTGGGTCACACGTGGTAGATCCACACATCGGCAACCACGTGGAGCTAATGGGACTCACCCTACACGCAGGGCCAAAGGATCCACCATCATCGCGTTGGGCCAAGGGGGCCCACCCATCACTTGACTGTACAGTACGTGCCCGCTCCCTGGCTCTGATACCATGTAGAATTATCAGAGAGACGGGCCTTACGACCCACTTCCAACAACACTGATATTGTCCCCAACTTGGTAATTACCACCTGCACAATCCGTCAGGTGTGAGGTTTTATCACAAAAGGCCTCGGTGTTAATTAGAGTGGAGTTAGGATATTTAAACTAGGGATACTTTGGATGCGGTCCCTAATCCTTAACATTCTTTGATTAAAACCTTAATAGTATTCAAAGTTTGATCAAGGTCCCTTGACTTTGTATGACACACCCCGACCCTAGAATCAAGGAGTACTGGCCGTCACGTGGGCGTGACGTAACCATAAGTGCGGTGCGGAAGCAAAGATAAGAGAATTATGAAGGAATCAAAACCAACTACTAGCAATAATAACCAAATAGCATGCTAGAGTGAGTTAAAGTGTGGACACACACATAAACAGAGCTTAAGAACTAGGTGTAGTCAAGTAGGACTATAATCAAATTACAACACCCGCAGGTGAGTCCTACATGCAGGAAGTCTGTCAGAACGCCGAAGAAAAACCTCGTGAGCCACCAACTGCTAACTAGAACCTGGAGGGGCGAAAAACAAGATTGAGTGGGTCAGTAAAACAAAGCTTTTCGAAAACCTTTCATTTAAAACATTTCTAACCCCTCGCTGTAAAACCTGTATACTTTCCCAGAAAATAGCATAATAGCATATAACTTTTCAAATATCTCAAATCATCACTCTTTCTAAAAACCAGAAAGTATGCCATGCTATAAAGTCGAAAACAGAATGAATGATGCATCAATGTAACAGGTGACATAATGAATTAACCGGAGACCCTGCAGTTGGTCCTGTACGGTTAATTCTATAGCTCAATATCTAATCCAACCGGAGTCACCACGGTGACCTGTACGGCGCTACTCTGCACATAAGTCGGAACCACCTGAAGTAGTTTGTACGACATGAATGGTGTAATAATACGCTCTAGTGCTTTTCTCATCAATCATCTGTGCACATAATCTAAGGTCACCTATCAGTCGGAACCCTCTCATGGTCTGTACGACACGTTGGAACCCTCTCATGGTCTGTACGACATGCACCTACTTGGATCCAAGGTGAGCGTGCGGTGCGAGGTGAATAATATAAGCACTAACACCATGATTGCAGGTTATGAGCTATCAACATAATACACATCATCAACAATGCACATGAATAACATAAAACTCACCTGATACTTACCTGTGCGTCCACAGCACCAATTCACATATATATATGCATCAATTATCAATTCATATAACTCATATAATTCATATCATGCATGCATGGCATTTTAGAAATATACTTTCATTAAAACTCAATTTCTGGGAATTTCAATAGCATATAGGTATAAACAGAAAATATTGCCCACTCACTGATAAGTCGAAGGGTCGTAGCCCCCGTGACGTCCCTGGATGAGCTCGTCCTCTGGATAGGTATCACCTATATGCGAAATAACTATAAAAACGTTATTTTAAAGCACATAACCAATAATTCTTAATAACTTCTCATACGGTGCTCAATTTGGGTATATGAATATACCACAGTGACCTACTCGACGTCACGAACGTCGTGAAATTTTTAGAAATTTTTTTTGAGGCCGCACGCGCCCCCATGCGCCGTGGGTGGCACGGACCTACGTGCCCCCACGCGCGTTTTCTTCCTCAACCAGTCGCCGGACTGGTTTTTCTGTTGGCCGGAAACTGGGCAATTTTCAAATGCCTTGTTCTCCTTCGTTTCTCAACCATTTTCTTCGTATTTTATATCAAAATGAAGCCCTAAGCATGTAGTTTCACGTTACACTACTTTAAGGCTCTAAAAATCACGAAATCTCACCGGAAAAATTCCAAGAAAACCGGCCAAAGTCGAAACCAGTGATCCCGACGTCCAAAACCTTCAAACGAAGCACTCCGAGCTTCCTTGGGACCTCACTAAGCTTACTACAAGCTTAGAATTCCCTGAAAATCGACATATTACGATTGCATGAATAGTGACATAAAATGGGGGTTCGGGTTTCACGTGATTTCGAAGGTTTCACGTCCTAAAACTAGTATAATTGAACTCAGGAACTCAAGGGGAGTTCGATGCTTACCTTAGAACCTTCGATCTGTGAAGATTTGAGGACTTTGCTCTTTGTCCGTACGGTTCGAGAGGGAGAGAGTGACTGAAACGGAGAGGGAGGAGAGATAGAGAGCACGGGGAAGAAAAAGGAAGGGTTTGACCGTGTGTATGTGTGTGTGGTCCATCCCAAAACAAGTCCCATTTCAATCCCTAACCACACAAATCATACAACCCAATTTTTAATCCAACTTAATAATTTTCCAAAAGCTTATGAAATAAGTGCATTTAGTCCAAAATATATCACACACACACATACCTTAATACCCGTCAAGGGTAATTCCGTCATTTCACGTCCCCGATATTAAGAATCCCGGGACGGGCTGTGACATTGTACACGTCATTATATTACTATTAATATTTATATTTTTATAGTTTTGACATTAATTGTTTGATATTTTATGAGATTTATAATCCTATAAATTTAAAATCCCTCATTATAATACTATTAGAAACGATTACAATAAAAAAATTCAAACATTTTGATTGAATAAATGGATAAAAACTATGTAAAAATAAGAAATAATAAATGGCAAAAGAATGTATCCCTAGTGTTAAAAAAATTGGTACATTTTACAAAAAAATCGGTACATTTCACATATAACAAAGTGGTACATTAATAAAGAAGAATGGGTACATTATAAATAAATTAGGGTGCAGATAAAAGATTAAAAATTATGAGTGCAAATGAATTTTTAAAAATATAGGCGCTAAAAGAAATTAATAAATGGGTACAAAATAAAGCTAAAAAGAAAATACTACAAATTAAAAAAAAAATGTTGCAAATTAAAAGTGGGTACAAACTAAAAATATAAATGTCACATCCCGGCCCGGGTCCACCACCGTAGCACGATATTGTCCGCTTTGGGCTTACCATTCCCTCACAGTTTTGTTTTTGGAAACTCACGAGCAACTTCCCAGTGGGTCACTCATCCTGGGAATGCTCTGGCCTCCTTCTCGCTTAACTTCGGAGTTCCTACAGAACCCGAAGCCAGTGAGTTCCCAAAAGGCCTCGTGCTAGGTAGGGATGAGAATATACATTTAAGGATCACTCCCCTGGGCGATGTGGGATGTTACAATAAATATATGATACAAAGTTTAGGCATAAAACATAAATATACCATATGTAATTTTTCTATCATTGATTAAATATACAATGTCACGTGACGGTATACACATAGGTACAAACACAAATAAAACTTTAAAAATATGGGCACAAAAAGAAACTAATATATGGGTACAAATTAAAAATGAAAAGAAAATTGGTACTAATTAAAAAATATTTGCAAATTAAAAATAGGTACAAACTAAAAATAAAAATATATGATAAAAAATTTAGCCATAAATATAAATATACTAATTGTAACATTTTTAACACTAAAGGAATATATTAAAAATAAAAATATTTTATTATTCAAATAATTAATGATGTTATTAATACCCAAGGACATTGATCAAAAATTAAAAATGAATAGGATTTTAATTAATGGAGTAATAAAAAGAAGGATGTGAATCTAATTTTCCCTTTAAACTATTACTTATCTTTTAGTATGGACGATGTGGGATTCAACAGTCTTGTCATCTAAATCATTATCTCTATTCATTTCTCATGTGTTTTTATTTTATTCATATTTTATGATAACTCTCTTTGTAGTCTAAAAGAAATCCGAATTGATGCGAATACCTAAATAGCGAATTTGTACGTAGGACCACTTACAAAATTATTAGCCAAAATATATATACTTTTGTTTTTGTCAACCTAGAATGGGAGATACGAACTTAAAACTTCTGGAACATCTGAAAAAAAAAAAACTATCACTGAACTTCCTAGCTGGTTCGGAAGAACAATTGGCTCCGTGAGATATACACAAACAAGCACTGGTTCTGCGGAGTTTTAATGGAGGAGATATAAATAGAACAACAATAAGGCCTGCATATCTAAGGTGATGAGAATATTAGGTGAAATAAAAATAACTGACTACTGTTGGCACATGTAATTTAGTTTTTGAAGTAAGATGTAACGAGCCATTGGAGTTTTATGTGTGGCATTGCTGATTAGACTAACCCACTTTAAGGGGAACAACTTCATTGAAGACTGAGCGCAACCTCCACCGAACCCTGAATAAGAGGTGGATCCATTCATGCGCCCGATTGCTTCCGGAACCGTTTGGAAGTCCGAAGAAGCGTCTGTGAGGATCTTCGAGGGCCATCCAACAATTTGGACAGGTGGTAGAAGAGAGAAGATTATCATGACTGTGCAGATGCTGTGCAATAGAAGCTTTGAATCAAGAAAAAAGATCTACTATCAGACATAGAGGAACGCATAGAAGACAATCATAGCTCCGCTGTTCTTTGACCTTGGTTCCAATGAAGAATGACTTTCTCTCTCCTTTTCCCACTTGACCAACTCCCAATTATTCTTTTACTTTTTTTAATTGGTGTCTAGTCAGGTTGTGCTACCTAGTATTTTAATTAATAAAGGAATAATGTATTATTCAACCAATATGTAAATGTTTGACATTAAGTAAAGACTGACATAGACTGGACTTACATTTGAAGCACACATTAATTGCACCAATTAACCCCTTTCGTCATGAAAGTGTTAGTGTTGGTTTAAATGTGGGTAGTATATGTTACGTCAACACTTAATAGATCTAACTAGAGAGTAAAATCAATGAAAAAGTTAATTTGGTACAATCCAAAAAATCACGTAGTATAATATACGAAATTTTAAACTTCATGACTCATAGTGCAAATGACTCTAAACCTTGCGGTACAAAATGCAATTGACGCATACCAATTTGCATTATTGTTGCCAACCTAATTTCAAAGTTTTCTGTTGCATGGGTTGAACGTATAAATTCACCGACGTAAGGTGCAAAAGCTGGAGTAGTTGCCACAGACTCGCATGCAATAACAAGTCTGGCAATGCTGCATGTGTATGTTGCCCATTTAACACCATTCCCAATTGGGATGAATAACCATAATGGTTCCACTGACTGATCCCTGCCACAGATGCGACACTGCCTCCATCAGACCCTTAATTTCACGGACTAGGATTCTCTCCTCTCATATTTCCATCGTTTTCCCTCCCCTCCTCTCACATTCTCTATTTTGTCTTTCTCTTTTTATATAAAATTAATCAAATATGTTAACGTGACCAAGGTATTAAATATCGGTAATATTGGAAATATCGGTAGTCCGAAAACACGGAAATATCGGGATAATATCAATATCGATAAAAATTACATGGAAACCACGGAAATTATAAGAAAAACTTGGAAATTTTTATTGAAACTTTGCAGGATGTTTATTTAGTCAATTATCTATTAGTTTATCACAAAAAATTGGAAGGAAATGCATTGCATGATGGATTTAACTGATTTAAGTTGATTATATAGCGAGCTGTCATATGCAAATTTGTTTCTTGCAAAAAGAATTCAAAACAAAACCATATATATAAATATTTTAGCATATTTTCACGAAAACATAAGTGATATGGTGGTCAAGGTGTTGAAGGGTAGCAGTTCCGTTGGTTTAAAATCTCAATCCATTAACCGAGTCCAAGTGTGCTAAAAACCCTCAACAACAACAATCTCCCATTCTCCCAAAATACCCCTACTGCACCTCCCATTCTCCCACCCCACCACCAAACAATCTCCGTCATTTCAGTCACAACCCAGGTCCTCTTTCGTCCACCCAAAATTCCCCCACCTTTCTACTCTGTCTGAAGTGAACTTCACCGAAAACCAAGAAAGGAAGAAAGGGGAGTGAGAGAGAGAGAGAGAAGAGAGGGCGAGGGCGGAGGCGGAGAGCCGTGAAGCTACTGTCGGCGCATGACTTGCAGGAGACCAAGACCTTCGTGATCCGAGCCCAAGAGACTGACCCCAAGCTCGAGGCCACCGAGCAGATAATCGTCGTCGCCGACACTTTTCTCGCCGCTGAATTCCAGATCAACAACCAAAACCAGCAGCCCGACTGGTACGCTATTCTCCAACTCGCCCATTACACTCAGAACCTCGAAATCGTCGCGACTCAGTACCGTCGACTCGCTCTTCTGCTGAACCCCCACCGGAATCGCTTCCCTGATTATGCCTTCCGGCTGGTCTCCGAGGCCTAGAACGTCCTCTCTAACCCCACCAAGAAGGCCATGTACGACCACGAGTTAAGCATGTTCGAGAAGCGATATTATCGGTTCATCTCGCGATATTTGGACGAAAACCATCCGGATACCTATTTAAATATCCATTGCGCGAAAAGCATTTTCTTCCATGGACGTGACTTAACCGTGACCGTTCAAATAGGGGATGAAGGAAGGGGAGGGAAAAAAAGAGAGGAGAGAATCCTACTCCTAATTTCACTCTGCAAAAAATATGTTGTGACAAAGATTTTACGAAGAGTTTCACTTTTGAGAGTCTCCTTAGAGTATCTCCAAAGGAGATGCCAAAATCCTAGGTGGAATAACACTGTGCATAATTGACATAAAAAGTCTTTTCAACCGGAAAAGGATCCTCGCTGGATCCTAGACATCAATATCAAATTTATTTTTAGGGTAAAGTACAAAAAACTACCTCAACTATTGGTGTCACGACACTTTCATACCGCATCTTTTGAAATTGACAATGTCATACCTTATCTTACGAATTTGTGCCAATGATATACATTTCGTTAACTTGGCGTGAATTTCTCAGTTAAATGCTGACGTGGCTTGATCCGGGACCTATTTTCTATTAAAAAATTAATAAAAAGTTATTAAAAACTAAAAAAAAATCATTTAATAATTTTTAAATATTAAAATAATAAAGAAAAGTAAAAATAAATAAATAAATAAAATATAAAAATAAAAAAACCCTCCTGCCCCTTTTCCCCACCCCCCTTCTCTCTCTTCTCCCCATCTTCATCTTCTTCCCCCTTCTAGCGCCCTTCCTGCAACCCAGAAAAAAGAAGAAGGAGAAAAGAAAATAAAGCCAATTTATCTTCCCCCCAACTCGCGATTTTCCCCGACCCCCCTTCATTTCTTCCCCCCTCCCGTCTTCCCTAAACCCGCACCTACCTGCAACCCAAAAAAAAAAAAACCCAGGAAAAAACCCATATCCCGTTGAGGTGGAATCGGGAAACCTTCGTGATGGGGTGGTAGTGGTGGATTTGGGGTTGGCAGGGGGTTGGGTTTTGGGGGGAGGAACTGGGTTTGGTTTGGGGTTTTTTTTTTTTTTTTTTTTTTTTTTCTTCCTTCTTCCTCCTTCTTTCTGGGTTGCAGGGGGTTGGGTTTGTTGGGGGGGGGGGGTCTTCTTCTTCGGGTGGGGAGGGGTTGATGGGTTTTCAAATCTTTTTTTTGTTTTTGGTTGAAGATTAATCAGGAAGATGAAGATGGGGGAGAAGAGAGAGAGAGGGGGGGGAAGGGACTTCGGGTGGGGGGGTTGATGGGTTTTCAATTTTTTTTTTTTGTTGAAGATTAAGCAGAAAGATGAAGATGGGGGAGAAGAGAGAGAGATGGGGGGAAGGGACTTCGGGTGGGGGGGGGGTTGATGGGTTTTCAATTTTTTGTTTTTTTGGTTGAAGATTAAGCAGGAAGATGAAGATGGGGGGAGAAGAGAGAGAAGGGGTGAAGGGACTTCCGGGGGGGGGGGGGGTTGATGGGTTTTCAATTTTTTTTTTGGTTGAAGATTAAGCAGGAAGATGAAGATGAAGATGAGGGAGGAGAGAGAGAGGGGGGAAGGGACTTCGGGTGGAGGGGGGTTGATGGGTTTTCAATTTTTTTATTTTATTTTTTTGGGTTGAAGATGAGGGAGGAGAGAGAGGGGGGTAAGGGACTTCGGGTGGAGGGGGGTTGATGGGTTTTTTTTTTTTTTTTTTTTGGGTTGAAGATTAAGCAGGAAGATGAAGATGGGGAGAAGAGAAAGAGAGAGAGTTGGGGAAGGGACGAAGTGAGGTTTTTTTTTATTTTTTTTATTTTTTAACTTTTTTTTTAATATTTAAAAATTATTAAATGATTTTTTTTAGTTTTTAATAATATTTTAATAGAAAATGGGTCAAGGATCAAGCCACATCAGCATTTAACTGAGAAATTCACGCTAAGTTAACAGAAGGTATAACATTGACACAAATTTGTAAGATGAGGTATGACATTGTCAATTTTAAAAGATTAGGTATGAAAGTGTCGTGACACCAATAGTTGAGGTAGTTTTTTGTACTTTACCCTTATGTTTAATTCATTTTAATGGTGGATCCCCTATTATACTAACATTTCAACCAATAAAAATTTTGTTTCAACATTTTTTAATAATTACAACAATTTAAAGCTTTATTCAAATAAGAAAATAACATTTGACAATCCGGTTTAAGAAGTACAGAATTTGACCTAAGACTTCATATTATCACATCAGCTATCAATTGTAAATTAATTCTTATAATTTGATATTTTCTTTAGAGATGGTCTTAGCATCTCTCTTTTAATTTTAATCTTGTAATTAAGGAATGTTTGGTAGAAAATGAAGGTAGGGTAAAAATTGTAGGGCACAAAGTCAGACCTTTGGGAGTGAAAACATGAATGAGGATCCTCTCCGGATCCTCTTTGTGAGGATCTTGGAGATCGTCAAATCGTGTCCGTTCATCGAATATCATGCGGTCAGAAATCATTTTAAATATTTTTATTTAAAATTAAATATGAATAGTATCTGAATTTTAAATATTTTTATTTAAAATTAAATATAAATAATATTTGACAAAAACTAATCACATGATTTACGATAAACAGATATAATTTGAGAATTCCCAGGATCCTTACAAATAGGATCCGAAGAGGATCCTCGGTGTGAAAACATATTCTTGTTTGAAAAAGTGAAAGGGGCCGCACGAGGGGAAGGGGGATTTTGTCCTGCTGTCTTGGAAAATCAACATTACTAATCACCCTAGCCAAGCGTGCGACAAATGCGAACACTAATCCCTATATTTTAAGTAAAAATGATTCATTTTACCATATTTGGTGGAGGATTAGGCGGCCTAATTAAATCCCTTATTTATTTTCCTTGTTCTCTTTCCCGGTTTTATTGCGCCATCTTAGAGCATCTTCAAAGGAGTTAGCAAATATTTTCAAGTGTCATTTGCTAACTTATTTGATACTTTTATGTTATTAAAAATTTGTCCCTCAAACTCACTCTTCAAAATTTATATTTTATTTAATAATATTAATATTTTAACTTTAGCTTATCTTATGGAGTCCATATTTTATTTTTAAACTCTTTGTTAAACAATGTTTTTGAATAAAATATATTACGAGACTCAATTTGCTAACTTGAAGAAGTAGTAAATGACTTCATAACTATACAAGTATAAGGTCAGTTGCTAATTCTTTAATTTGTTAATTGAGTTGCTACCTCCATTAAGAAAGCCTTGTTTTCTGGGCAAAAAGACAAGGGTTGCTTTATTAACTTCTCACATGTTGAATACAACCCACATAAAAAATTATTATCAAATGACTTGTATATTATATGAAATGACTTATTAGGTCGTATAAAAGTTAAAAAAAAAAAATTGAATACACCCCCAAATTAGCAATGTCATATGTTTTGTGTAAATATTAATATACTTGAAAGTTTTATTTATTTATTTTTTATCGAAAAGAAATGAGTGGTAAAATAAATTAAAACTATTGCCAAATTTAGACCATATTCTTTTTTTTTTTAAAGACAATTTAGACCATATTCTATGACTAACAAGGGAGAGTAGTAAAAGGTATGAAACGAAAGTGAATTATTTCAAGAGTAATGTCACACTTACCATATATTTGTACTATTATCTGTACAATCTTTCTAATAAATGTAGGACCTATCAACGCACATGGGTCTCATCTTTATTAAAGATATGGTATAAATGATAGTATGAATATGTAGTAAGAGTAGTATTTTTGTTATTCCAATTATTCCAATTCTTGGATGAATAATTGAAATAACAAATTAGATACCAAATTAGGTTGCCCATTGTGTGGCTTAGCCGAACTTCCCCTCTCCTTAGTGTAGAATATATCATTGTACTAAAAAAAAATAAATGAACGAATAAAATTCTTGGATGAAATAAATGTGGATCTCATTTTAAAAATAATAATACAATACCCTCAAATTAGAACTGAGATCAATTAGGGATAATAGTTGATTGACCCCTAATTCACTAATCATTCCTGCCCCATAGATTAGCCAAGTTGGCCCTTTATTATGATGATGGGTTCTTTCTCCTTTCTCAACCTACGGATAATATCTGTGATGCTTTACTTGAAGATTGTAATGTTTCAATAAAATATCTACCAGTCCGCCGAAAAAGCCTAGGGAGGCTGATTTGATTCTCTTTACTTTTTTTATTCTTAAGTTTCATAACGGGAAATTTTATTTGAACTCACATAACTTCTCTCTACACCAAAATTAAACTGTAAATGGAAAGTGTCTTTTTACCCTATTGCATAATTATCACCAAATACAAGATGAAATTAACACTAAAACTAAAACCTATAAATATACCCACACCTAATATTCAAATCCTACCATACAAAATCACCATTTTTACAAAAACACTATCAATACTGACATTAAACATAGACAAAAACACTGAAAAGGACCACCAAATGGTGATTCATAAAGGGTCTAAACTACTGAGCAAGTTGAAAGCCGAGCTGATTGATTTCATGAGCCATGTCGATTTGATGTCCCAACCAGGCCACTACATAATATACTGGGAGATCAAAGAAGTTCAAGAGAGAGTTGTTAGTGAATGTTGTAGTGAAATGGATGCATTATTTTTGGATCATTGCTATTTGGTCTCGAGGAGAAGCAATTCGATCGGGTCTCTTGAGCTTCGAATTGTGGAGAAGGAAACTTTGAAGAAAATTTTGGAACATTTCATAAGACATGGGTCTGCAATGAGTCAATTTAAGACCCCTAGGTGCACTACCAACAAGGAGCTCTTGAGCATTCTCAATTTATGCACCTTTAAAAGGGTCAGCACTGCTTATGCTAAATAGCACGTAACTGTATTTGGCAGAAATGCATGTGGCGAGTCACTTTAGATCGATGTTAAAGTCTGGAATGTTATAATTGTAATTTTAGGGTTCTTGTGGACATGTTGTATGGACAGATATACCTTCAAGTGAAAAATTAAATTGATCGGTTCTTCAAATTATTAACGTTCAATAAGCCAATAACATATAGAACATTTTCTGATGTACCCAAATTCAAGCTAGTTAGCTATGAGGGAATTTGTTTTTCTGTTAGATTTAATTCAATTTGAGATTTTATTTTATAAATAGGTGTAAAGATAACTTCATTTTGAATTGGTTTTGGGATGGTAGTTTAAGTAATAAATTAAGGTTTAAAGAGATAATAATTCTTTAATTAAAAAAATATATGTGTTGAGAATAAGTTAAGCGTTGAAAGATGTTACATGACTTCAAATAAATTTCTCTTCCATAATTTCTTATTTTTTCGATTCTTGATAAGTAAGCATACTGCATGTTATTTGTTGGTACAATGGTACTGATAATCATTGTCCACACATAAAGATGTCAAATCTCAGAGACCAAATCCATACTTTTAATTTTTTAGATAAAGAGCCTTATGAACCACCAAATCTAAGATTAGGCCCAGATAAATATATTATTAGACTTTTAAATTTTGTGGTCTAGTTGCTTTTTTTTGTTGGGGAATAATCTCTAGCCTCTAGGTGATAATTACTAGGGGTGGGCATGGTTTGGTTCGGTACGGTTTTGAGTGAAACCGAAACCGAAACCACAACTTTTTGCGGTGCGGTTTTGAAGTCAAAACCAAAATGAAACCAAACCGTTTGGTTCGGTTCGGTGCAGTTTCAAACGGTTTCGGTTTGGTTTTTTGGAAAAAAAAAATCTACAATTTAAAATTTATACTTATTTACACATACCACGATCTCATCTTCCACACATACATTAATTAACCAACACCCACATGAGAATTCTTTTCCTTACTCTAGCTAGCTAATTGCACAGATGATAAACTCTGTGAGCAGGAAAAAGTACCCAAATGAAGTGCTGCAACTTATTACTTGATTAAAGATTCGGTCTTTGTATCTCTCCTTCTGTGACTACTCTTATTTGATGCTCATTGTTCCTTTTGAGTTTTCATTTGCATTTCTGATTAATATATTATATAGGATGTCATTCTGAACTTGAAAATTAGGGTTCTGAGGGACATAATTGTGACAAAGTTTTCATCTTGTCCTGTAAAGAAACATTGAGATGCCAAGCTTGATGAGGGATATAACTTGGAAAAAATAATCATTATTATGACATGTACATACTAAATGTATGGACTCTAACAAACAACTAATTAAAACATGACATATAATTTGAGGTGCGGTTTCAGTTTCGGTGCGGTTTTCAAAACCCAAAACGAAAACCAAAACCAAACCGTTTCCTACAATGCAGTTCGGTTTCAAAACCACAACCGTTTCAAAATCGCAAAACCAAACCGTTCGGTGTGTCCGATTTGGTTCGTGTTTCGGTTTCGGTTTTTGGTTTCAAATGCCCACCCCTAATAATTACGTCTCCTTCAAAGAGAAGAGGCAAGTCTTCTCCAGTTCTCCCTGCGTACATGGACACCGTTAGAGAGAAATTCTAGTCAACTCGACCGCCTCTTCTCTTTTGAAGTAATCATGAAATATGGCAGCTTAACATTTTAGGAAAATCCTGGGTCACGGCCCTCACCAAATTAAAGTTATCTAACAGAAGCATGAAAGAAGAAGAAAATCCCTGTGATCTAGAGCACAAGAGAATCCAATATCATCCTCAAAATAAAGGACTAGTTCCTTACAGTCCAATGATCACTAAAACAACCTAATTGAATTTGTTTATCAAATCTAGAGAGAGAGAGAGAGCAAAATTGTAGCATACGAAAATTGTTTAATATTTTTGTTCAAACATATCTTCTCATTATGTATGTGCTAATACGTACGCTCTCATAAAAAAAATAACAATATAGTAATTATGGATCCCCACGCTCATGCCAGCATAGGAGCATTGTGACACATCGCCTGAGGATATAGAACCTTGCCCTCTGCTCCTTCACCAGCATACTGCATCTCCGCCCAAATGATCGACACGGCTCTCGCACACGCCTACAACAGAAGTTGTTTCTGCTGCTGCTGCCTTGCCCTTGCTTCATACTTCTTCTTCTTGAATTACTGTCCTACTTAGATACTCTTACATATATTGATCGACTGAGAGAGGACTCTTTGTTTAGTAGGTGAAGACAGAAGAGTGAGTGGCTTAAGGACCTTTTTATAAGTTTGATTTGGGCAAGCCAGCCCTTATTGAAAAGACAAGTTTGTCCATGCTAAGTTTATCAGAATTAGGAATTTTGATAAGATTCCAAGAAGGGTTTCGGGGTCATTTGCGAGATACCCTACCCTGTCATCCACTTGCACACGGGTACTCCCATTTTTTAATTTTGGAAAATTATTATATTTGTTAAGTACAGTACTATTATCTTGGTTGTTATGCATTTTCAAGGACGAGAATCCTCTTTGGATTCTTTTTGTGGGAATTTGGATGATTAATCAATCACGACCGTTCATCGTACATCATGTGATTAATTTTTGTTAGATATTGTTTATATTTAATTTTAAATAAAAATTTTAAAATAATGTCTAACCGTACGATATACGATAAACAAACATAATTGATTGATCATTTAGATTCCCACAAATAGAATCCGGATGGTATCCTATTCCCATTTTCAGGTCTATAAGATAGGAGGTGGAGAATAAGGAGATCGTTATATGGAATTATTATTGAATATTATTTAAGTTTTAGTTTTAATCCCAAATTTTAATCACAATTCACTGTGTCTTTAAATCTGCTCTCAACTTTTCTTTGCCAACCCTGTGGTAAGCCCAAATTTTTACACTTGTCACTTCTTTACCTTTATTTACCACGAATTATGTAGCTGGACAATAAATTGATAATATTGTATCAAAATTTTAATTTAATTTCATCATTTAAAGTTGCTCAACTAGAAAATGTTTATGACTCCATCCATGTTTCACAATGAATATAATCCGAATGTGAAAATAAATGTGGGATTTTTTTTTTCTTTTCAAACAAACAAAATTATCATTAAGGGGTGAGAGAATGAGCTGGGTTAGCAATAATGTGGTTCAAATTTGCCTTTAGCGAGAATCGAACCTAAACCTCTCACTTACAAGTAAAAAAGAAAACCACTAGACCGTAGTATACTTTTGCTGAGGACTGATTTCCTCTTCACCACCATTCACGTCTTGTTTCCATAGTTAATAAAATACGGAACATGTATAGTACATAAAAAATACGTATGTACATATTTAGCAATTTTATTAAACTGATAGTTTGAAAAATTTGGCCATTATTTCAAATTTTGATATTTATTTAAAAGATTTATTTTTTCAATAATATGTTAAAAATATGTATAGAATACACGATTTGTTTTTTGTATTATTGATAAATATGTCTAAATAACATGCATTAAATGTGAGAAGTACCTAAGTACATGTATAATTCGTGAATCATATGTTAGAGTTAAAAAAAAACAACAATTTAACGAATCATTAACACGTGTATGAAAAACAAAAATATTTAAAAAAAAAACATGGCACGTTAATGATACGTGTAATATATTATATATATGAGTTTACCAACTATGCCTGTTGTTTCAATAAAAATTTTGTGATCGCATGATTAAGGTTTGTTCTTTTATTTTTTATTTTTTTTAATTCCAAATAAAAAGAAGTTTTGTTAATTTTTATTATTTTAAGATTGATTCATTTGGACGCGTGACAAGATTTGGTTGGTGGTAAAGACAAAGTTCTTCCTGATCAACCATGAGAACCCAAACATTTTTCTTATTAAAAGTTTCAAGACTCCAATCCATATGATAATTTATGACAATAATATAATAATTGATAGTGTAATGTTAGAGACACCAAAATTTTAAACTAAATTTGTAAGCCAAATGATGTGGTGGTTGATAATTAAATTATTACTTAAGTGTTAACTAACGTGTTCATTTTCTATTAGTTACACATTATTTAGTTTGCAAATTTGATTTAAAATTTTGATCTCGCTAGTATTATCCTAATTGATATGAATGCAGAAAAATATTCTCGTCTAGGCTTCTTCGTTTCTGAATTACATCCCTTTCTGTTAACAATATTAGAATTTCCACTAACCAATATGTAATTTGAACTCGGACCTTCACAAGTTTATTTTTTATTTTTTACTATAATCTCTTTTATCTGTTTTATATAAAACCATGCATCGTGTTAATTGTTGGTCTAATTGATTTTCTCAGTATCAAAAAGCGTTCAGAGTTCAATTTTCCCACTTCCAATTGATAAAAAGTATGGCATGATCAACATTTTGCCACTTCTGGTATTATTGATTTTGAAAAATGATGGTTGAAATCACCGGCCAATACATCGTAATTAAAAAGCAATCACTATAATATTCCACAGAAGTGGCAGATTTTAGGTCGGGGCGATGAATATCTTCAGTATTGTGTGTCAACGATGAGTTAAAATTTTGTTGGAGATCAGATGCTTTGCTTTAGGTTGGAACTTACAAACCCAAATATTCCTCATTACATCATCATCATCCATATAATCAAATATAATTGGATTACAATGTTCAACAACAATACTAATAAACATAATCAAGTGTATATATTTGTTTGAGCCCAAAATAATATTATTGGGCTGAGCCTAGGTTTGTTCTCTGCCCAGTACTCTTACGGAAGTATTGTGGGCCTTCCAGCCGCCATGGGCCGACCAATAATGTTGGCCGAGTCCTATTGTGAGAAGGATTGATTTGGATAAGGGCAAAGAGGTCGAATCCTGGTACAACGAGGGGTCTCAAAGCTGAAGGCGCTGAGAATTAGGGAATGAATCTGGTTCATTATAGAACTTAGTTCAGGAACCTATTGGAACTAGGATTGGCCGAATCATAATCAAATTGGGATGAAAAGTTCTAGTCTGAGTACATCTCTGGTTCGGCCAGGAGTAGGTTCACTGCTATAAATAAAGGAGTTAGTGCATCATTCAAGCTTCCTCCAATTCGACACACAAACTGTCATGCGCAAACTCTCGCTCTACGTGAAATCTCTCAATAACCTTGAGATTTTTATTTTCTTTTTCCTTCCGACACATCTTTAGTTTGGATAAACAACACTGTGAAGGCAATTGGCGACATCTTCAGTTTGGATAAATAGCACTAGAGTCGTAGAATCAGCCGATCAAGGAGCACCTTCAGTTTGGATAAACATCATTGCTTCTCGGCCGACTGATTACCTATCCAACTCTCGGTTGACAAGGATTTTCGAGTCCTTGTTGGTAGAGGTCATCTCATCAGCCTTCTCGGCGAAGTGAGGTGTTACCATGTTACTACATTTGGCACATTGAAAGTCGAATTTGATATTGAACTTCGCAAAACTAGCAGCCTTGTCTTCAGGCTCTAGAACTCGAAGGCCGAGACGTGTTCCTTCCTCGGCAGTAGTCGTAAGAACGAGAAGTCAGCAGCGCGCTCAACGCAACATCAACACATTTTACTCCCCGGCCGAGCTCGGCCTACGAGTTGGCACGCCCCGCACACAACCAACACGCGTAGACTTGGTAGTTTTTAGGGTCAACAATATTTCATCAAATTTAAGAGATTTTTTTACGTAAACAGAACACAAGTCGGTACATCACATATTATAATGAAATGATAAAATATATTTTTCAATGTTCCTCCACTTGTATATTATAACCTAAGTACATAAAAATCTCCCCAATAATTGTAATGGCAAGACTGAATGAGTAGTCAAGGAGCTCGATTATTGGAGTAATTAAACCGAAAGTACTAGGGTATGCATGTGAGGATGCTTCCCGATACGTGAAGTAAGTTGATCACATGCATGGAAAGACATGCCATTCCCATTCGTATCTAATCTGTAACAATTTTTTTTCTTGAAGTACAAAAAGAAACCATATATACATATATATATATATATTGAAATTTCTTTCCCCTTTTCATCTTCATATTTAAAGCTTCCAAACCATATTAACTGTATGTCATACCAAGAAAGCTTGACAAAATTATGTTCTTATCTGTTTGAGGGGTGAATATTATGTGATAAAGCTTTGTGAGAATCTTAATTAACAACTTTTATAAGTTTAATGCCATGTACATAACTTTAGGCTTTTCCAACCATTTTGTGCCAATTCTTGTTCCATTCTAAATTCTAATCTTACTCCCACTCACCTAGTTCTAGTGGGAATACGATCTTATTGGCTAGTCCCTCTATCTTGTACTCCAAGCCCAACGACTACAAGTGTGTTCGGACCATTGTTCTAAAAATCTCCGTCTAGTGCCGACTAGGCGCTAGGCGGCTGGCCACCATCCTGATTATTGCCTAGATGTTTGATAATTAAGAAAGGGCGCCTAGAACTGTTGAGACGCTCGCTTAGACCACCTAGACACCCGCCAAGGTTGCGACTCACTTAGATAGAAAATAGATAACTTTCCTTTTGCATTTTATTGTTTCCAATAAATTGTAAGAGACTTATTGAACACTTAAATAAACACAAATTATATGTTTGTTCCCCATGTTTTCATTATGTTCCAATACTTCATAATATATATGTCATTCTATTTTCTAGTTTATAATGAAATTATATATATTTTTAAGTATAAACATACACTTATTTAGACGAAATACAATAGATTTACCTAAATCCGCCTAGTCCGCCTAGGCGCCCACCTAGGCGCTAGGCTCTAACCCATCGCCCGATTAGCGCCTGACGTCTTTTAGAACCTTGGTTCGGACGAAAATGATTTACTAATTAGTAATTTTTGTTATAGGTGTGACAAATGATGTGTATATAATACCATTATTTTAGGCTCTAGATTATTGAATATGATATCATGTTCATGCTCTCTTTTTCTCACTCGTCATCTGTGAGAGAGAGAGGGTATGCCCAGCACATGAAACTTTTGTTGGAGAACAATTCATAAATAAATAAATAAATAAAAAACAGAAAAAACAGAACTTGAAATTCTAATACTTTATTAACAAAAAATACTTGCTTATACATAATGAAATACAAAAACGAATACAGAAATTAAAATGGTACTAACTTGATTAACTACAGGTAGAGGCTAGCGCAAAAGCTATGTCCTTCGAACAATATTTCTGTCCCACTCTTGTGCTTGTGGTTCTACAACGTCTGCTCGACCAGGATACAACTACCTAATTCTATATGCTGCACTGGATTATAGAATTCTAGCGAATTGCTTTATGTGTTTACTCTCTAGAAAGTTTGTACGGAAGAGGAGGAAGAAAATATGATCTCACTTGGAAATTGTGATTGCAAATATATAGGTTATTTCACACCCTTTCAAATACATGTTCAACGTAATTGAAAGTACACAACTCTTTCTTAGGGGATGTATTCAATTGAGAATTTGAGAGACTTTAATAGATTTATAAATCCATGGATTTTTATGGAGTTTAATTGATTTGTAGAGATTTCATATAAAATTTTGATTCAATTCCCTCGAAATCTCATAGGAAGAGGTGAGATTTGTGGATGCTTAAAATTGTCACAGCCCGTCCCGAGATTTTAATTATCGAGGTTGTGAAATGACGAAAGTACCCTCGACGGTTACTAAGATACGTATGTGTGGCATATTATTAGTATAAGTACATTCCTAAAGTTTTGGGAAATTTGGATATGGTTTAAAATGGGTTTATATTTTGTGTGGTTAGGGATTAAAGGATTGGAATTGGATGGTTTGGATAAACCACACCCGCACACACGGGACAACCTTCCATCCCCCGTGCCTTCTCTCTCTCGGTTTTTCTTTCATTTAGCCTCGAACGTACGGACGTCATGGTTTTGGACGTTTGAGGCACGGATCGAACTTGTTCTTAACGGATTTGGAACCCTGGTAAGTTCACAAACCCAGTCATGCTTTTGGTTTGGCCTGAAACTCATGAAATCAAGGGTTTTCCGAAAGTTAACATCGAGGTACTGTTCATGATGTTTTAATCTAGGGGTTTTTGGACCAATCTAAGATCATAGGAGTTCTTAAAATGATCTTGTGAAGCTCGGAGGACCAAGTTGGAGGTTTTTGGACGTCGGGATCACGAAGTTCCAAGGTGGCCGGTTTTTGGGAAATTTCTCAGTCGAGATTCAGACGTTTTTAGAGGTTTTTGAAGGTATGGACTTCTTCCTCTCTTGATTTAGAGCATGTAGGAAGAAATTTGAGTCAAAATGGTGAAGAAATGGCTGAGAAAACCCGAGTTGCAGGTTTACCCAGTTTCCGGCGCCGGTGGCACTGTTCCGGCGTCGCGAGGTTGAAGGAGATGCGCGTGGGCGCGCGTGTGTCCGTGCCACCCACGGCGCGTGGGGGCGCGTGCCACATCAGAAATTTTTTCTAAAAATTTCTCGACGTCCGTGACGTCGAGTAGGTTGATGTGGTATATTCATATACCCAATTTGAGCACCGTATGAGAAGTTATTAAGAATTGTTGGTTAGGTGCTTTAAATAACGTTTTATAGTTATTTCGCATTAGGTGAAAATGTGAATTGACTATCCGACCGTTGGATCGTCACCAAACTTTGATGCGTTGTAATACGTAATATTTGAGGATTATAGGAACTTACGGATTGGGAATCCGATTTACGGATCTTCCGGAATTGGAGTTGTAAGTCCATAATATAGAATGTTAACCGTCACTTGGTTTAGTTAATTGACGGAGATCCGACCGTTGGATGGTAATGAAATTTTAGGATGTTGTTCTAGGGTTATATTGTGGACCTCTGGAAGTTATGGATTTAAAATTTGAGTGGCAGATCTTCCGGATCGAACGACGTAGTGACGTATTTTATATAAGTTATATATTCTATCGATATGAATTCTGAGGTTGGGTTTGATTATTGTTTTAGGCGCCGATCGTCATGACGCCTTGGCGTATTGTGCTAGGGAGTTGTAGGGCGAACTCCAGGTGAGTGTGCAGTTTTGTTTTCGTAATACCTATATACTATTGAATTTCCCAGAAATTGAGTTTTTAATGAAAGTATGTTTCTAAAATGCCATGCATGCATGATATGCATGATATGAATGAAATGCCATGATAGGAATGATATGCATGTGATGAATGATATGAAAAACATGAATTGATATATGATGCATATATGTGCATGGTGCTGTGGAGGCACAGGTAAGTCAGGTGAGTTCATTATGCATTGAATTGTTTGATGTTGAGATGTTTAAGCTCATAACCTGCACCCTAGGTGTTAGTGCTTATATTTATTCACCACACCGCACGCTCGTCTTGGATCCAAGTAGGTGGATATCGTACAGACCCTGTGAGGGTTCCGACATGCCAGTCGTACATACCATTAGAGGGGTTCCGACTGGTGGGTGACTTTAGATTATGTGCACAGTTGATTGATGAGAGAAGCACTAGAGCGTATTTATACACCTGTCATCGTACAGACTACTATATGTAGTTTCGAGTGACGTGCAGGGTTGGACCGTACAGGTCACCGAGGTGACTCCGGTTGGATTGGATGTTGAGCTTTAGAATCAGCCGTACAGGACCACTTCAGGGTCTCCGGTTGATTTATTTTCACCTGAATTATATTGATGCATCATTCTTTCGGTTTTTGAAAGTTTTTATAACATGGCATACTTTCTGGGTTTTGAGAAAGAAAAATTGATGATTTGAGATTTATGAAAGTATCTATATTATGTTTTTGGACACTTGGCATGGCATATTTTTCTAAAAAGTGTTAAAGGATAGTGATTTGAGATATTTGCTTATATATATGCTTATATATGCTATTTTCCGGGAAAGTATACAGGTTTTACAGCGAGGGGTTAGAAATGTTTTAAATGGAATGTTTTCGAAAAACTTTGTTTTACTGACCCACTCAATTTTGTTTTTCGCCCCTCCAGGTTTAAGTTAGCAGAGCTTTGGTGGCCACGAGGAACCCAACGGCATTCTGACAGAATTCACAAAAGTAGGACTCACCCTCGGGGGTTTCCTTTTAGTAATTGTATTTTAAGAGCTTCCGAACCGTGTAAATGGTTACGTCACTCTCACGTGACGGCCAGCACGCCCTCCTTCGGGACGGGGTGTGTCAAAAATACACTACAAAATCTCTCCAATTCCCTCTAATTCCTCAACTTTCTCAAATTCTTTAAAATCAATTTCTAATTGAATACACCTAGAATGTTATAAACTTCTTTAAAATCCTAATTGAATACACCCAGATTTCTAAGGATTTTAATAAACTATCTTAAAATTCTAATTGAATACACCTTGAATTTCAAATAATCACTTAAAATCCTGATTGAATACCCCTAGATTCATTAAAAGAATTAAAATCCCTTAAAATCCCAATTGAATACACCTCCCTTAATCCTAAATTAAAATTAATGAATCTGATTAACTTTAACTTCCAAGGCCCCAAAGGCCAAGGCCTTTGTCTTGATATAATTATAAAAGTCTAATCCACACAACCATAAGGCCTACGCCCCTTGTCTTGATTAATTAATATTAATTGTATTTAGGCAATATATTATACAAGCCTAATCCACACAATTATAAGGCCCAAGCCTTGAATCCATTTCCAAATGGTCCAAGTTCTAATCGCTAGAACAAAGGACTAGACCTATATAAATGGCAATGGGAACTAAAGGTTCCCCGATGTGAGACACCAAAAGTCTCAAAACTCTTACAACTTTCCCTCCCCAAACTGAGAGGACTTAGAACATAAATGCCCTGGAAATTACAGGGAAAGTAACTATACCTACCCCTCCATTATCATCATGGCATAGCAATATCTAGCTAGGTCATTCCCCTGCGAGAAAATCCCAGCTCAATCTTCACAACTACTAAAACACTAAAGACTAGGGGTACAAATACCAACCATGAATCCAGTGCGTCAAGCTTAAGTCGATCAACAATGGCCATGGGATGAATGAAATACATATAAGACATATTCGGAAAAGTACAACAACAAGAAGACATTAGAGTCATAAATATAGAGTCATTAAAAAAAAAAAGACATTAGAGTCATAAATATAATTAATTGAATTAATATAAAATAGAGATGAACTTATCTGTATATACGGAGAAAAGGTTGGCAATGTAGAACTAGTCAAGCCTATTATTAAATGTGAGATACTCCTACTCATAATCACAATCATATATTTTATGTCCTACCATAATAAGTCTTACCAAATAGAGATTACGTAATTGGTTAATTATAGTTAAGACTCTATTATTGTAGCCATATTGGAACTGCAAAATCACTCGAATATCAAGTCACTTAAATAATAAGTTACTCGAAAATCAAATAATTGATTGACAAGTCATTGATACTCACAATTATGTTTACAATGCAATCCACCAAGACCAAGTGATCGGGTTAGATTATTGGTGGGGTTGGACGTTGGAATGGGAAAAATACTTATAATCTACAAAACCCTGATCTAATTGAACAAGGAAATTAATCACAGGAGAGTATGGTTAAGCTTTAAAACGTAGGGGGTATGAAAATCTACAAAAACCTAAACCTAATTGCACAATTTGACTTTTTTTTAATTTCTTTTTGTCCCGTTATAATTTTTTTTTGGACAAGAAACAATAGTAGAATTTCATTACCGAATCACAATTACAAAGAGTCCAGAACAATTACAAGAGTTGCAACATGGGTATAATCTCCAGTGATCAAATAAATTGATCTGGAGGTAATTCGCACAAACTAGAGTTAATAATAACCCCCAAATTGGCAACCACAACCGCACACGTACTAGCACAAGCACTGACGTACAAATATGTCACAAAGATGGCAGACAGAACAGATCTATACCACAACCCATGTAAGGTCACCGCTAGAATAAGCAAGACCACATCAAAACCATCACTTGGCAAAGCGAGGCCACAATGAAAAACCAAGTCTAACAATTGGGGTCACATCAAACCACCGCTCACAAACTGGCCACATCACTCGCAAGGCAAGACATTACTCGCTAGAAACGGTACAAACCAACCTACACTCAAACTATACAAATCCGAGAAAACGAAATCCTCCGGTAGGCTTCATTCCAACCATTGACCCATCACCACCTGCAACTAGTGCAGTCCACTGCAACTCGCGAGCCAAGGCCGCCAGAGGAAGGTGGGGCTGCCACTAAATAGTCGAGAAGAGCCACACAAAACCCGGAAAAGCAAGCCATAGGGGGATCCGACTCACCAACAACCAAAAACACCAACCCAAACCTGCAGATCTAGCCCCAAAACATGGGAGAAGCCCTATACGAGAATAAATTTCAAGAAACGGGTCAGAGGCCTGCATAAGAGCCGGAAAAGTTGGTCGCCGACAAAATAGTGGGGAAAAAAGGTGCTGGGCAGCACTAAGGACCAATCGGGATAAATTTAATTTTCTACATGAGATAAATTTGTATAAGATGTTGTACCACATCATCATGTTGACATGGTACGACTACTGAGGATGCCATGTAATATTGTAAATGCAATAATGCTAGAAATTTCATATTTTTTAACATGATTTTTGTGAAGAATTGTCCATGTCGGAAGTTTATCAAACCTTGCATGGAGTTATAAAGTGTTGGGCTTCTCTCCATATTGTCAATTAATTTTATAGTGAAACCTCAACTTCCTTCACTTTTCTCACTCAAAAAATTGACACATCCTGATATCCTACTAAGATGATGTGGTACATATATACTATTTAAATGAGAGGAAGTTTTTCTACGTACGAATAAGTTGAATTGGAAAATATCTAGTACAATAGGCAAACCCCCATCATAGACGTGTGCATACATTTTAAATAAAGAACAGATCATACTGATCGATAGATTAGCATTGTGGTAATTAAATAAAATTTTGTAAGAAGCCATATATATATGAAAGAACATTTATGTCATTACTATATGTAATTATATATCTATGTATACGTAGATAATGGAAATTTACATCTCCATTATCATCTTTAACAACAAAGCTTTTCAAACATATATATCACACAAGGGCACAGAGCTCTCTTTTTATCATGGCCTATTCTTGCCCTTGCTTGAAGAACACAGCTCCAACCCAAAAGTGTGATCATTCACGTAGTGGCTAGGGGCAGACGAGCGACGAACACCCTTAGGCAGACAACTCTCCACAATGTGGCTTCCCAACCCATTTGGAGCATCATGGCCCTTAATATCATAAGGTACTTTAAGAGGCACGTAACTTGAAGGATTCGAAGGGATTGAATCCAATGGCCTTATGGCAGCCACAACTCTCCCTTCAACGCTCCTTTGGATTATTGTAGGAGGAGGAGCCAAGAGAATCAAGAAAAGATAGAGCATGACCATTAGATAGAAACTAGTACTCTTGAAGGGCATTGTGATTAAAATCCAGATAAATTTATTGTGGAGAAGAAGATGGTGAAAATTAACGAGTAAGGAGGAGGTCTTAAATAGGGTCATGAGGACCGTTGGATATAAGCTTAGATTGATGTGTGACCAACTCATGGGTAGCTAGCAAAAGCACTTGCTATGCACTTTTTTTACAATTCAGATAGGGAAGCCCGTGTACTCAATTACTATTTTTTTGAGCTTCTTCTTGTCAAAGTCCAGTTCTTTGACTTTTCAAATACGAGTTCCGTTCTCTCAGATTTCATGTTCTGATTCTTCACCGTTCGATCTTAATTCAACAGTAGAGGAGAAACTACAATAGCGATAATTAAATGATCCCTATCATTGAATTAAGATTAAACAATAGGTGACCGCAACTTTCTTGAACAAACTGTAATTACATCAATGATCATCTAGAGATCTTAATGACTTTTCCTTCTATACCATCATGAAAATATGATATATATTTTAATTGTGATATAGTCACACTGCAACCGTGAGATTTCATAAGAATCGTACAATGTGGGGTTACAAACGCCACAATGACCGTGACACCGTCGGAGATGCTATAAGTTCTTACTAAATTGATATCAACATGCCCCAGTCAAACCTATCAGTCTATCACCTTCAAAAAAAGGTAACACATGGGAGCATCGTATTGGTCCATTTGGCAGTAGTAGCTTACCTGTTTGCCGACTGTACTTGTTTATCCTTCCAACATCATCTTGTTGCAACTGGCCAAGTTAATCTTCTAACACGTCTTATTAACCAACTTTCAATCTGCAAATGCTTTTGGCATTGTCCAAAATCTAAACAACCCCTTGCAAATCTGTAGCTGAAGATATTACAATTTAATGAAGCAACAAGTGTCCTGCTTTATTGTTCCTTGCTTCTTGGTTTAAATCTGGTTGGTAGCTAATGGCTGTGGGAGCAAAAACACTCACCGATATATTTCTATCTTTGTTTTAACTTTTGAAGGACATACAACTGACAGCCATGCTTCTTCAGGGGCACCAACCGTTATTTGACATATTTATTTGAATACGCTTATACTTGATGAATAATATTTGCATCCTTATATCGGGTATTGAAGAAGTTGAGGTTCTACTATAAAATTAATTAGTAATATGGAGAGTAGTCAAACCTCTTATAAGCCTATGTAAGGTTCATCCTCTCATAAATTTAGGATTCATTCTTAACATGCCCTCTCATGTGTGATGAATTTTCAAGCCTAACACGTGAACAAGATAACAAAGTGACATGGAGCGCGTGTGGCCATTTGGCTTCACACATAGAACATACTCTGATACCATGAGAAAGTTGAGGTTCCACCATAAAAACAATTGGCAATATGGAGAGTAGACCAACCTCTTATAAGCTCATGCAAGTCTAAAGCAACAGATTATGTTGCAACAATGTAAAACAGCAATGGAGGTTTTAAAGACAGAGAGAAGATTAGAGAGAGAAGGGAATGAATTCTTGTATATTTCATAGTGGTAATACAATCTATACAAGCTGTTATATATTCTTCTAACTAACAAAGCTTACACACTAAGTCACAACAATATCAACAACCTTAACTACCTTATAACAACCTTACTAATCTATTGACACATGGCACCATATCTAACCATTCATCTTATACTATTATCATCCTCCCTCAAGCTCAGGAGAAGGACCACGAAGCCTGAGATTGCAGCAATGAGTGTGAAATAATGGTGCAAATAGCCTTTTAGACAAAATATCTGCAAATTGTTCATTCGAAGACACAAACTGCATTTGGATCAATTGTTTGGCATCTATTTCTCGCACAAAATGCACATCAATCTCTATGTGCTTTGTTCTTTGATGCATCACTAGATTGCAAGTGAGTGCAATAGCTAATAAGTTGTCACGAAGCATTGTAGATGGAGTTGGGACTGAAATTTGCTAAAAAACAAGCCCTCAATCTCAGAAGTTGTTGAAGCAATTGCTCGATACTCAGCTTTAGTAGATGAACGAGATAATGTGTTTTGTTTCTTAGAGAACCAATATATTCGATTATAGCCCAAGAAAACAACCAATCCAGCTGTGGATCTTCTGTCATTTGGATCTCCAGCCCAGTTAGCATCACTGAATGTATTTAACTCCAGTCTTCCTTTGACATACTGAATACCATAACTCTGTGGGAACTGTTATTAGCACTCCATAAATCTCATTTTATACTCCTCATAAGTGTATTTTTCTTTCTAATTATAGAAAGTTTGGAGTGAAAAATGAGATATTTGGAGTGCTAATAACAATTCCCTAACTCTGTGTACCTTTGAGATATCTAAGTATCCTTTTCACAGCCAAATAATGTGGCTCTGTTGGACGTTGCATGAATTGACAGACTTGGTGCACAGAGAATGCAATGTCTGGTATTGTAAATGTGAGATATTGCAAAGCTCCCACTATGCTTCTTTACAACTCAGGGTTGTCAAAAGGTACTCCATCATCTTTAAGAAGCCTGTTATAAGGCAAGCAAGGTGTAGCACAAAGTTTAGACTGATGCATTTATGTTTTGGGTAAATTACACTTTACCACCTCAGGTTTGAGGTCTATTGCAACCTCATACAACATCTTGAAAATATTTCACTTTCATACCTCAAGTACTATTTTATTTCAATATAATACATCCGTTACATTTTCTATCCATTGATCGAGCTGACGTGGTTGCCACATTTGTGCCATGTGGCTGCCAAATTTGTGCCAAGTGGCAATTTGTTTTTTTATATAAATTTAAAATATTATAATAATTTACCCTATTTAAAAAATAAAAATAAAAACCATTTTCCTTCCCCGACCCATTCCCCTTCCCTGCAACCCAAACACCCCATCCCACCCCACCTCCACCTCCACCTCCATCTCCCCCCAAAACCTCACATGTCTCTTGGCTTACAATATAGTGTCAGATTAATGTAAACCAAGAATTCAATCCTCTGGCACCATATCCACACCCCCACAAGAAAAACCACCCATTTGTTATGTTGAATAAAGGCAAATGCTTGAGAATTGTTTCCCAAAGAGACAAACTTCATAAGCATTTCCATTTTGCCTTCCCCCAAACCAATTTCCCAGCAACCAAACAAACCCAAAAATCCAAACAGTGATGAAATCGAAAGCAGAAACATATCTAGATATGCGGCTCAACAAACCAAAGTACACCACCATCCCCACAAAACCCAAAACCCAAAACCCACAAATTTCACACGGATTTCAACTTTTTTCATCTTAACAGAAAAAACCAAGGTGCAGTTCAGGAACAAACGTAGCAAAAAGGTAAAATTTCTTGACAAACGTACCGTGAAGCGGAACTTTGAAGATCGGCACAGCAATCGTTTTCAATCCTTGAGAGCTTCCTTCCACCAAAGCTTCAATCTTTCTTTCTGGGTATCTTCGAGAATTTGCAATTAGAGCTTTAATGGTGATTTTTAGCAGAGAGAGCGTTGATCAGGAGGAGGGGGTGGGCTTGTCATTCGTCTTGCTTTTATAGACAAATCTAGTAATTACTGTGCATCTCAACTCTCATCAGACTTGAGGCGAAAAATCACGCGGGCCCCGCTGTCGTGCTGTCGTATGTCGTCTCGGGGGAGGTGGGGGTGGGGTGGGATGAGGGGTTTGGGTTGCAGGGAAGGGGAAGAGGTCGAGGAAAGAAGATGGTATTTTTTTAAATTTTTTTTTAAATAGGGTAAATTATTATAATATTTTAAATGTATAAAAAATTATTATTTTTACCACGGGGCACAAATGTGGCAGCCACATAAACTCTTAACGGATCAATGGATGAAAAATGTAACGGATGTATTATATTGAAATAAAATAGTACTTGAGGTATGAAAGTGAAATGTTTTGAAGATGTTGTATGAGGTTGCAATAAACTTGAAACATGAGGTGGTAAAGTGTAATTTACCCTTTTGTTTTTTTTAACAAGTCATTGACATATTTACTCTGAGAGAGAAACAATCCTTATGCATTTTGTGTAATTTGAATTCCAAGAAAATAGTGTAGAGTTCCCAAGTCTTTGATATCAAACTTTTTTGCCAATGCAAAAATGATCTCACTTATGGCCTCAATTGCACTACCTGTGATGATAATATCATTAAGGTAAAGCAAGAGAACTACCTCTTCAGAACCAACATGTTTCACAAACAATGATGTGTTTGCATAAGTGGATTGAAAACCTAAGGAAGGCAAGAAACTGGTAAATCTCTCATTCCATGCCTTGGGGCATGTTTTAAACCATATAAGGACTTGTGAAGTTTACATATTGAAGTAGAGTGTAGTGAATCCACAAAACTAGGAAGTTGTGCCATATAAACCTCTTCTTGTAAAATTCCATGCAAAAATGCATTTTTTTACATCTAGCTGCCTTATAGACCAAACAAAATATGCAGCTAATGCAAGAACAAGACTTATTGTAGTAGGCTTAACCACAGGGCTAAATGTTTCACCACAGTCTATACCTGTCTCTTGATTGAATCCCTTTGCCATAAGTCTAGCCTTGTACCTTAAAATGGTTCCATCTGCATGTCTTTTGATCTTAAAGACCCACTTACATCCCACAAGGTTCCTGTTTGATGGTAGAGTGACTAAAGACCAAGTGTTCTGAAAGTGTAATGCATGTATTTCATTTTCTATAGCTTTAAACCACACTGGGGACGTAAGAGTAGACTTATATGAAATTGGTTCAATCTAAGATAAGTCAACTTCTGCATTATCATATGACATGGCTAGAAAGCACAACTTTTTTATCTTGTTTGTAATCCCACTTTTTTATCTTGTTTGCATAGGATGCAAATTGAATGGAGGTATAGGAAGCACAACTTGCAAGCTTTCTGGTTGAAATTTAGGAGCCACATGGATTGTAGAGGAGAGAAACTGAGGTGATGTGCCAGTAATGGGTTGACTTAAAACTTCATCTGTTGTGGCATCACTTGATGGTGTCTGAGATAAATCACTGACATTAGCATGCCTAGGATTAGGTAAAGGCAGGTTTGGTGATGCTATAACAACGGTATTTTCACTTGCGACAACCACTGGTTGTAAAGATGTTCCAGAAGATGAAGTGGTTGAAATTGCAGATGGTTTTTGTGAAAGAAAAAGATATGGAAAGTCACACTCATCAAATATTACATGTCTAGAAATATAAACCCTATTTGAACTAACTTCAAAGCATATGTATTCCTTATATTTAGATGCATATCCTAGAAAAATGTACTTTGTAGTTTTTTTGCAACTTTGTACTATTGTAAGGTTTCAATAATGGAAAACATGCACAACCAAATATCCAGAGATGTTGAATTTCTTAAACAAATAAAGTCTCAAATGGTGATTGATTGTTTAAGGTTGGAGATGTCATTCTATTTATAAGTTATATTGCAATTTGGCATGCAAAAGACCAAAAAATAGCAGGTAAAGATGCAGTTTGTAGCAGTGTATTTGAGGTTTCAACAATGTGTCTATGTTTTCTTCCTGCCAACTCATTTTGTTCTGGGGTATGAAGACATGATATTTGATGAGTGATTCCTTTGCCTAACAAGAAGGATTGAAAGGTTTTACTTGTATATTCACCCCTATCACTTTGTAAAGTTTTAATTGAAACTGCAAAGTGATTAAAGATAAACTGATATAATCCAATGAACACTGAACACACTTCATTTTTATTATGTAAAGGGAATAACCAATAGTATCTAGGTCATTTATCAATGAATGTCACATAGTATCTATAACCATCATTGGAATTACAAGGAGTAGGGCCCCATACATCATTGTGAACAACTTCAAATGGAATCACACACTTAGACACAAATGTAGGAAAGGGTAATTTGCTAAATTTTTCTTGTAAACATGAATGAAAAAGTGAAGGTGATACATAAGAAGGTACTAAAATGTAAGACTTTCTAAGTATAGTTGAGTCAATGGAATTAGAGGGGTAACCTAACCTGTTATGCCAGAAACAGGAATTGACTTGTTGTCCAAGAAATGCAGCTTTGAATGCTTGATTATGAACTGTAGCAGGTCTTGAAATTGGAATTGAATATAACCCATTACTGCATTGCCCCTTATATAGAATCCTCCTTCTATCTTTGTCCTGAATCCAGAAATTAAAAGCATAAAAAATTAGCCAGCAATTATTATCCAAGCATATCCTATGTACAGAAAGCAAATTTTGAGTGATTTTTGTCACATATAAGACTAAATTAAGTTTCAAGGGTTGTATAGGTGTATGAATGATAGAAGAGCCAATATGTGATATTGGTAAACCTGCACCATTTGTAGTTTAAATCGTCTTTGTGGATGAGAATAGAGTAGCCAATGATAGATTCTACAAATCAGTTGTTAAATGAATTGTTGTTCATGAATCTGTGAGCCAAATTTGCTGAGAGGGAGCATTTGATTTTGAAGTAAGTTATGAGGAAACCACATGCATTGTAGTCATCTGAGTAGCATTTCCAGACATATTTACATTTCTAAATTAACAAAATTGAGCAGTATGATTCTTCTTACCACATATTTGACACCCTTCAATCACTACATTATCAGTATTTTTGAATCTGCATGTATCAGCAAGATGTCCAAATTTGCCACAGATTTGGCAGGCTAAATTTGTTGGAGATGCACCAAGAATGCCAGGATCATAAGTATTATAGTTGTTTCTTGAATTTCCATATTGAAAATTAGAGTTGTAGTTGAACTTACCCATGCCCTTGTTTTTGTTGTAGTTGTTCTTGAAATAAGTAGCCTAATTTCCCCCACCAGAAACCCTTGAGTTTGATTACCTGAATATCCTTGACTTGAATTGCCAAAAAAACCCTTGGTTTTAATTGCCTGAATACATTTGACTTGAATTGCCAAAAAACCCTTGATTTTGATTGCCTAAATACTCTTGTGATGAAAAAATTGAGTTCTTGGAACTTGACTCAGTGTTTTTGGCAACCATTGCGGAGAGAAATGGAGTGACAACAGTGTTTTCAACCACTGCTTCTTCAACAAGCAACTTGGATCTTAAGTCTTTGATGGAGATGACACTTTCTCTGCCTCTAATGATTGATCTCATACTATTGTACTCCATTGGTAAGCCATTAAGTGTTAAGATGGCAATATCATCATTTTCGAAATGCACTCTTGTAACTGTCAAATAATCTCAAGCCTCTTTGATTCGCTGCAAATACTGATATATCGAATTAGTGCCCTTCTTGGTATTTTGTAGCTCAGATTTCATTTGGAATATAGTTACTCGAGTTACAATAGAGAATTGTTCTTTCAGACGAACCCATAAATCTTGAGCACTTGTGCTTCCAATAGCACATGATACAGTTGATCGAGAAAGCGTAGTAGTAATGAGTTGCATCAAGGCCCGATCATGCATTTTTTCAAATCTTGAATGCATCAATTTCAGTTCTTAATGAGGAGTCACTAGAATTGACTTCAAATTCCCCTGAACTCGAAGAAGTAAATCTTTCAGGATGTGGTATTAGAACCATCCAAGAACCCCATGATTCAATGGCCTTCGAGTAATAGCTGCATCTGAAAATTCCATATAAGGTAAATGGAATCATCGAGCTTAACTGTAACAGATGTAGGAACGGTAGAGATAAGAGATGTGATGGGTGATTGCAAGATTTGTAGTTGATTAGCAGTCACCATCGTAGCCTTTCTTTGAAGAATTGTGAATGAGAGGTAAGATCAAACACCTAGAGTGCGCAATCGAGAAGAAGAAAACTCAGAAACTTTTAGAGCTCCAATATCCAGTAGTTGTGAAAGAGAAGATCTTGAGCGGCGGAAGCAAGAAATCCAAGATTGAATAAACCTTTAAGCAAGAATCGCTTGACAGACGAATGATACCATGTAAAGCAACATATTATGTTTCAGCAATGTCGAACAACAATGGAGTTTTCAGAGAGAGAGAGAAAAAAGGGAATGAATTCTTGTATACTTCAAAGTGGTAATAATCTTTACAAATTATTATATATTCTCCTAACTAACAAAGCTTACACAATAAGTCACAACAATCTCAACAACCTTAACTACCTTATAACAACCATACTAATCTATTGACACATGGCACCATATCTAACCATTCATTTTATACTATTATCAATAAGGTCCCTCCTATTATCAATGTGAGATTCATCCTCAACATATACAATATCTACTCCTCGAGAACAACGTATTTTTATCATATAAATTTTATAATTGAAATCACTTAATTTCGTAGCCACTCTATAAAAGATGATCTCCATAAAATATTCAAAATAGAAAATCGTTTAGTCATCCAAATATGTAGATATTATTTATACTTAATTGATTAATCTATTCAGCATATTATCTCTCAATTTTCTCAAATTTTCTCATGGCATTGTGTACATTTTTTAGAACTACATTCTACAAACAGTATAGTTATAGATTTAATGTTATAACTGAATCATTCAGTTTAGTATTGGATTCTTGATAAACCATTCTATCCATAAAACTGGTAATTGCCACCTTCATTAAATTTTGAACTTTTATTTATACAGAATGGGAACTCAAAACTTTGAAAATCTTCTAAGATTATGGCTAGTTCAAATTTTGATAGTAGCATATATGCAAAAGGCAGGACATGCAGTCTGGGCCCTGACAACTTCCATGGTTGATAGATTGCAGGTCCATTCCCAACCCATAAGAGATTAAAGATATAAGAGATCAAGGTCTAAAAGATTATTGGGCCAACTTTGTTGAAGGAACTCATTAGATATGGCATTAAAATTTTAATTTGGGGATCAGACACAGGTTAAAGTACAATTGATGTCAATGTCTTTAGTGATGAATTGTGAAAGAGAACTGGTATTAGCACTCTAAAAATCTCATTCTACACTCTTCATAAGTGTATTTTTCATTCTAATTATAGAAACATTGAAGTGTCAAATGAGATTTTGGGAGTGCTAATAACAATTCCCTTGTGAAAAATGTAAATTGAAAATTATGGTGGAAAAGAGGGGTGTGTGTTCAATATATTAAAAATTTTAAAAAGTTTACAATGAGAGCTCATAATAATATTAATGCCTTAGGGGTAAGTCATTGTTACTTTTTTATTTAAAAAAGGTATTGGTCCTTTTTTATTTGGGTGATGATTTTGCAGCGCAAACTTCACGCATAATAATTTATTTTGATAGTGTAATAAGACATTTACAAAGTAAATATTAATGTTGTCAAAGTAATATACAACAATGTTATTCTGTGTTATTAACTATAACCTACTACTATTATGTAATATTAGAGTGCAAACTTTGACGATTATAATGTAACATTAATTTTATTGTAATTTAGACGTTGAACGTATGTGAACCTCATGTTGTAACACAAAAATACAATTGAGCGTGAAGGTAAAGAAGTCAAAAGTAAGTAACGACGTTGTTCAAAAAAAAAAAAAAAAAGATAACGATAATGAGTAATTTAATGACATCCACTAATATTTACCAAAACAAATGGTACCAAACACCGATACCCTTTTGGGAAATTTTATTTAAACCCGTTTAACTTATTTATACACTCAACTTACTCTTTGCACTCATTTGATTTTTAACTAAATTATTAATATCTCTTTAAACCCAAATTTAAAACCTAATATACCCCCATAAACCCAATTCAATATGTGAATTTATTTTTACACCCAATTCAATAGGATGGCCTTTGCAGACCGCTGGGGGAGTTCTTGCTATTGCTGATGGTGTTTCTGGGTATGGAACTTATGTTGGCTTGCTTATCTACCCTATGACGTTTTACGATTCGAAAAAGAACAAGAAATCCAGGGAAATTTGGTTTAAGAAACTCCAAGGAGTGGACACATAATTCATCTGTTGATTTCGGAAGTTCTGATCTTCTCATTTTTTTGGCTTGGCAGTTGGGTTGAACAGGATGTGGATCCTTCATTGTTCCCCAAAGAAGTGATGGCCAACGTCTCAAATCTTGTGGGAGATGAGGATGTAGTTTCTCTCAAAACCAAGTACCACTTTCACTATTGTTAAGTAGATTTTCGAGCTTGTGTAAATTTCGTGTTTGCTATGAAACCCAAGGCACGTCCCATATAGCAGGTGAACAACAATCCTCATATTCTGATAGGAAAGGCACATGCTTATACCTCCTCGATAGGTTCTGCTACGGTGTAAGTTCATCATTTCGTTCAAGAAATCTTCGTTGTAGTTTGCCATACTTGTTCAAGAGATTCTTACTTTAGCTTTCCTTTTTCTAAGTAGAATTATAACCAAAATACTCATCTTCTAAACTCTAAAAAATTGAAATCGAACGAACAAAAAATTCATAAATTGAGTCATACCTTGGTTGGAGGATTCAAAACTTCAAAATCACCATCCATCAATAGAAAAACTTATTTTTCTCTATGAGAGCTATTAGGGTTTAGTTAGAACGAACGTAGGATAAACAAAGAATGATCGTAGAGTTTAATTATAGTGTTTGGGTTTATTGATAAATTTGAGTTTTATTATTAATTTCATTTTGTACTTAATAGTAATTATGCAATAGGGTAAAATAGACAATTAACATTCAAAATTTTAAGTTGGGTGTAAAACGAGGCTGCATGGGTTTAAATAAAATTTCCCTACCCTTTTTTTAATGGTACAATTTAAAGAATAAAAAAAAAACGGATGATAACATTATTCAATGCACCTGCACTTGATTTCAATTTTCACCGCATCGCAATAAAATTAAATCAAGGATGATATGATTAGTCATTTAATTTAGTGTTTCTCTCTACTTATAAGTGAAATGTCTTAAATTTGATCTTGTGAATAACGAGTTCAACACCATTATAACAACTATCTCATTGTGTAATTTAACCCAATACCCCGGCTCTTAGTATACATACATTTTTTTCCATTAAAAAAGGATGGTGTATATTCTTATATCCAGATATAAACATTGGGGTCTTAGCACAAAAACCAAGCATGTGCAGGCGCCAAAAATGAAACGAGAATGTTATGAAATTGGTACTGGTTGGGCACTACTAGTACCAGTACTGCATAAACTAATTGAGCAGGTACACATCTCTTACATGAGCAAAATAAAATAGTAAACCTGGTACATGTTTTTTCTTCCTCGTTCATGGCATGTGTATTAAATTTGACCGACCTGTATTAGACTACCCTCAAGAGACAAAAGCTGCTCTTCACTTCTCAATAAACCATCTAATTCGGGCTAGGGAGGTTTATTCATGTTAGATGGGGCTAATGGAATAGCTAACATGCTTTGTTTTTTTGGCGAAAGGAAAAGCTAACATGCTTACTCGATATGATTTATTTGTAACTGAAGAGTTTGCCAACGTATTTATTCCGGTTCTAATAAAAATGTAGATCTAATTATGTTGATTAGAGCCGGAAGTGCAAATTTCTCTTAGAGCTTGGTGTACTTATAGAAAATAAAAAATAAATATTATTTTGCTTTTGTGTTCTCTCCGTTTAGTAACATATGAATATTTGATTCATTTCACTTTTTAATTTTCCTTTGTCTTTACTAGCACATATAAAATTGAAAAAGTGTAAGTTTTTCTTTGAAATTCGTAAACAAATACTAAAAAAAAATTAGGAATTTAGATCAACTAAAAGGAATTAGTTAATCTGATTTTCTTTTGTTACTAGGTTTTTATCATAAATGGTTCCTAAGATTGATCAAACTCATCATTTTAGTTCCGCACTTTCAAAATCAATTAATATCGTCCCTAACATTTATTATCGCACATCAATTTGGTCATTCCATTTAGATTCCGTCACTACTATCCTGTTAGTTTGTATGTGGCACCCATAAATCTAATAAAATGGTCACACGTGGATTACACAAAATAAGGATTTTTATCACAAATGGTCCTTGACATTGATCCAACACCTCATTTTGGTCATTGAGTTTCAAAAATCGATAAATTTGGTCCCTGACTTTCACTACCGCACATCAATTTAGTCATTCCGTTAAAATTGCATCAATATTTTTTGTTAATGTGATGATGTGGTCCCACTAATCCAATTAAATGTTGCCACGTGGATTAACTATAAGAAATTATTTGTTTAAGAGTGAACCAACCGGTGAGTATTCCGCATTGGCATCTCTCTCTCGCTTCCGACAACCCTTATTGGAAAAAAAAAATCAATCTAAATTCTATAAAATCGAGTCCAAATTTGATAGGATTATAACCAACTAGAGAGAATGAGGAGTGAGTTTAGGGAGGCCAAGTGCTTTAGTAGTGTCATGGTGTCTTCCTGTTCTTTTTTAGCATACCCAGATGAAGACGATGATGTCTTTTTTTTTTCTTTTAGTTTTCGTTTTTAGTTTCTTATTTTATTTTTAGTTTTAAATCTTAAAAAAATAGTTTCTTATAGTTAATCCATGTGACGCCATATGATTGGATTAGTGGGACCATATCAGCACACTAATAAAAAATATTAACAAAACTTAACGAAAGGACTAAATTGATGTGCCGTAGTGAAAGTCAGAGACAAAATTTATTGATTTTTGAAACTCAGGGACCAAAATGAGGGGTTGGATGAATGTTAGTGGCTATTTGCAATAAAGCCCTTATTGTGTGTGATCCACGTGTCAATATTTTATTAAATTTATGGGTCCCACATACAAACTAACAAAATAATTGACGGAATCTAAACGGAAAGACTAAATTGTTGTGTGATAGTGAATGTTAAGAACGACATTCCAAAATGATGAGTTTCATCTTACTTTCATATTTTCTTGATTCTTCGCTTCCATCCTTCTTCAGTTTCTATTAAATAAGTATGTGCTTAATCCATTGCATCTATTCATTTAAACCTCTCGATCTGTATTTATATATTTTTAATTAATTAATCATAGAATTTGTTGCAAAACCTTGTCCAAACATGACCATTATTTTATTTGTTTTTATTTCCAGCCCGATGTGAATACTGATTATTTAATGACTCCAATCTGTTAGTTTAGTTGTCCCAAGAAAATAAACAATTGAAAGCATAGGTCTTGGAAAAAAAAAAACAAAAGATGGGTCAAATGGAATAAGAAATCTATCTTTTGTTTTTGTATGAACACTGGATCTACGTTGTATACTTTCCAAGTCAATTCTTGAAGAACCGAAACAACATAGCTTACATTTTATGAGATCAAATCTTCTGCGTTTACTTTTTGTGTGGTTTCTATGTAGTCTTTATTATTAATTGATACATATTAAGTTTATAACAACATAATTAAGGATGATTAAATTTATAAACATGTGTCAATAAGCTACAAAAGAATCATACACAAAATAAGTACAGAAGATTTAATCTCACATTTTTTACCATGTTAGTGATTGTGAGGCCTTCTTGTTTCCAAGTTTCACTGTTGTGCTACCTAGGTTAGAATCCAGCGAGGCATTCACATGCATGTGATGCTTAATATACTTCTTAGAACTAATCAAATGTATTCTAAAAAAGGATTCATGTGATTAAAAAATGAAAACCCGCTAGCTAGCCCGTTGTTTTGAGCAAAACCACACAATTGTGAGGAATATATCACCTCCAACAAAGACGGGATTATGATATTAAATATTCAAATAAATTAAACTACTTAAACTTGCAAAAAGTACTTAACTCTAGTGATTACTTCAAGATAAGCAAAGCAATAATCAAATATGCTGAGATTAATTAACTAATTGGATAAATGCATGTCCCAATGGACTGTTCTTCAAAACCCTATTAATCAAAAACCGTATTAAGATCATTTGATAAAATAACGAATAAACAATAATGTGTCAGCTGATTCCCACTGATAAAGGTTCGATAATTATGAGAATAAATCATAACCATCCACATGCACCATGTGTGTTGATGATTGATTGGATCACCAATAGATTAAGTTGTCGGTCTATATGGCAATAATGTTAAACGGAAGTTATACAAGTGCGCTTTTTTTTAATTAACACTCCGCGATCACGATCCTGCAAATAAATCATAACCAATCACGTGAACTGTACACATTGATGATTGAATTAGTCATTACTAGATTTTGCGGACTTGTTATAATGCGGAGGAAAATAAGTTTGACACGTAGTGCATATATCCACTAGGTATCATACACAATCATAAGAGGAATATGTCTGCATAGAAGGGCAGAAAAACTGATCATTATCTAGCAAAGATAGTTGAAACAATTAAGCTCTGAGCCTTTAGCCAAAAGAGAAAGCATCTAATAGCCGTCGAAGATAGTTGAAATTTGAAAGTGCAGATAGGGGACTTCATTCATCATGGTGGGCAAGGCTTGACGTCGAGATTTAAAATGGTACTAGGTTGTTTGCCACGAGTGGGGCATGTCGTATCTCCCTCATAATTATATTTTAATAGTTATAAAAATGGTGCGGCAGTTTGTTGGCCATCTACTCGTTTGATTATAGCCACTTGTACCGTTAATGTTTATAAATAAATTAAAAATAAAATTAGATTGTCAGTGGACTGTGGCCCACCAAATTAGCTCCACATTTGGCTTTGTGCAAGTTTACTGTTTACATATGAGAGAAATTACACAATATAATTACACACTACCCATCAAACACCTAACTAAGGCTATGTGTGTTGGAAAAGGATCCGGGGAATCATAGGGATCCTACAATCGTGTTTGTTTATTATACATCGTGCAGTCATAAATTATTTAAAATTGAAAATTGAAAATTCAAATATAAATAGTATCTAACGAAAATTGACTAGACGATATACAATGAATAGACACGATTGCGGGATCCCTAGGATCCTTAGGAAAAGGATCCGGAGATAATCCTTTTCCATGTGTGTTTTCATGCCTTAAGGGATAATCCTTTTCCATGTGTGTTTTCATGCCTTAAGGGATTGTGGTCGAGTTATTAATAAATTAATCTACAAAATGTAAGATACGAGGAATTACAAAAGTCCTCTATGACCATTATAAGGCATATGAGAGAGATTTACAAATCCCTGCTTAGAAGTGCCATTTGCAAATCCTTCCCACGTTTGTAATGATCAAGGAGTGCATTTCTTCATCCATTCCATCAACTTTTTGTGATCTATTCCTTACAAACCTGGTCTTAGTCCCTTGAAACTTGGCAATTCCTCATCCCAATATAGCCTAAAGAAGAATCAGGTGTCTCCCGTAACACTGTTTAAGAAGTCCGAGGAAAAAAACATGTCTTCTGGAGGGATGGCAATAGGTTGATCAATGAGAGGTGAAAAATAAAGGTTTTAGCGTGAACTTAGAATTCTCACATGGCATGTGTTTCAAAGAACATAAGAGTAATAGTATGTATAAATTCAAACGATAAGTTGCTTTGCATGTAAGATCAACACTAACAATAACCCTAAAAGATCGGTCTAGTAGAAAGCGAGCAAAGGTTGCTCTGCTTTGGTATACATTTGCACGACGAGGGAGTATTTGTCGCGCAAAGCATTTCTACGTCGCACAAAACCTATGGCGACACAGAAATCGTCACGTAGAATTTGTCGCGCAAAGGTCGTGAAGAAAGACCTTGGGCGATGAAGAGTGCAGTTTTGTCGCGCATCAAAACGATTGAGCGATGCTTTATTGCTCGTTGCAAGAAAGGTCTACTGACAAAGGTTTTCGTCACACGATATAAGAGGGTACAAGTGTGCTTTGTGACGAGAAATTTCTGGGGACGTCTATGGTTCCTCTCGAAAATGTTTGCGCGACGAAACATGTAAGACGCGTCGTCGCACAAGTGTAATTTTTAATAAAAAAAGAATTTAATAAATAGAATGTTATTAAAAAATATATTTCATACAATTGACAAAAAAAAAATTAATGAATAGAAAAACAATTTATTTATAATATAAATAAAAATGTACGTACAAATACAAAGTTTAAAAAGAAAGCAGGTAAAAAAAATACGAAAAAAATGAGGCATAATTTATGGGCAAGTCGTTCGGAGGTACTTGGTAATTTTGCTGCTGGAAGGGGGTGAGGTTAGGGACGGGGTCGAAGGTCGACATGTTTGATTGTTGTGTATGCTTGGGGTGGAAAAGGTCTGACGGCCGTGGTGCAGAAAAATCGAGGAGACGGATCGCGGAGGAATTGAGGGCCTGTACAATCAATGATATTTGAGTCTTGTACAATGCAAGCTCACTCCTCACGCTAGCGACTTCCTGCGTCAAAGCCGTAACTTCGCCCTTCGACTGCGACGATGAAGAGGCTCCACTCTCCTGCCGCCTGGCATTTCCTATCCCCTGACAATATGTCCCTGGCCTCTGACCGAAACTCTGGTCCAACGTCTCTGTAAGGATGTGAAACCCCGCATCCTTAAGAGGATCCACAGACTCTATCGGCGTGTTTGGGGGAAGCTGGGAGGCGGACTCCTGAAAGACCGACTAACCCTTCTCCACCACAGTTGCCTATGAAATAAAACATGGAATATTAATAGCAAACAATTTGAAATTAATTACATGAAGGGACTCGGTCAACTCATCCCCAGGCCGAACATAAACGTCAGCAAAGATGTCGATATCCGAGAATTTTGAACCCCCCTGAAATAGAAAAAAAAAAAGGAAAATGGTAGTGCGAAAACAAAAAAAAAAAATTATTAGCGACATTTTAAAATTGGAAATGAAAGCTTTAATATATACCTTCCGCCGCGCCTCCATCCTATATGAGAAAGGCCTTGAACCCGAATGGTGGAGAAAAGTCTTCTTTTCTCGATTGAGCTTGTTCGCCTTTGCCTTCTTTTGTTATACACAAAATAAACATATTAGTTGTAATATTTAAAGAAAAATAAAGTAATAAATATTAGTAAAAATTTTAAAAAGTAAATGAAAGAAGTCCTATTTAAAAACGCACCACATAGCCCAGCTTCTGAAAATGACCGCAGAGCCAAACCCAACTATCTTCTCGGTCCTCGAACTCCTTCGAGCAACCCTCCTCGAGAGCGACCTGTGGATCATCAAACATCTCGAAATACTGGTGCATGTCACTCTTCCACTGCTTGTAACGTTTGGAGATGAGATGATTGAGGTACGCCAACATGTCCTCATTGATGTTATCGAAATTGTAGTTTGTCTGCAATGTAACAAATATTACGAAAGTATTAGTAATAAAAGACATTAATAAATATAAATATATAAATTTTATATGAAAAGCATTAAAAAGGCGACGACACTTACCCACAAATGATTGCGCACCATGTTCTTCACATCCTCCGCCATCGTCTTCCAAGACTTCCACCGCATAGGGCAAAAGGTCCGCATGACGTGCCCAATGTCGTGGACCAATGCACTATGTTGCTCCGCCGTTGGTACTACCCTATATCGCTATCGTATCCGATTGTGATACGATTGTTGGTCACCCTGGTGACCTTCGCCGTCTTTAATTGTCGACAAGGTCCCTGAATGTTTTTCTTGGCTGCGAAGAAATGAAAAATTAACGTTAACCCAAAACTAATAACAAATCCTACCATAATTTTGGCAGAACCTCCCTATAATTAAAACATTTTCCAAACCTGAAAATAACATAAACAATATATGTATCCAACACAATGATCACAACTGTTTAATAATAGGTTTGGAACGATGACAACAATAAACAATATATATACATATATAATAACTTTTTAATCCTTAAATGAATAACTTAACAAACTGAACCTAAAATAACAAAACTAAGTTAACATGGGAATGAGGGAATAAATTAGGATAGTATACCTGGCTGTGGACCCGAGACATCGATTATGGATCCTGATGGCGACATCTGCTTTGGAGTGCGGGGGCGTCGATGAGCACGTTGGGCGCTAACAGGTAGAGCCACCGAAGAAGTCGAAGATGTCGGCGCCTGTGGGACTAGAGGACCAACTAGGTCAATCGGATTCACCGGCCTATGGTCAATCTCTACTGGAGCAGTGGCGGCAGTAGTAGATGTAGTCGTCAGACAAGGTGTAGTCATCATCGCCTTCCGGCTTCTAATGAATTGTGACATCTACAAAATTGGAAATAAATTTGTTAGATTACAAAGATAAAAATTATCGTACACATGCATAACAATTTCTACTTAAATTTAAAACAAATAAACCATTACAACCTTAATTCTAAACCCAAATTTAAAAACCCTAATTCTAACCCCTAATTCAAAATCATCATGTATTTTTTTTCATACATTCCATGCGGCAAATTATACGAAAATACAAAAATCGGCCAAGTACTGTGGTGTTGGTTTAGAACCTCGAACAGATTGAATCCGTCAGTGGCAAGTCCCAATCTAACGTTCCAAGGATCAGCAGCAAAATTAGGGAACGTTCGATCGAAATCTTTCCATGCCTCCCCATCTGCAGGATGCCTCAGGACATCGTCATCTACCCGTTTTTCCTTATGCCATCTCATGTCGGGGGCAGTATGCGTTGACATATACAACCGCTGCAACCTAGGCTTTAAAGGCAAATAACGCATGACTTTTTGTGGGATATTCGTCGATCTATTTTGAGATGTCATTTTGAACCTCGACTCATTGCATACAAGGCATTTATCCAACACTTTATTCTCCTTATAGAACAATACACAATTGTTTTTGCAAGTGTGAATTTTTTCATAACCCAATCCCATACCATTCAACACCTTTTGAGCGTTTCTATGGTCTTTCGGCAAACAATTGTCCTTTGGTAGCATTCTCTTGAAAACCCCCAAAAAGTGTTCAAAACACTGGTTCGACATACGATACTTTATTTTCCCGTGCATTAGTTCCGCAATAGCTATGAGAACCGAAAATCCCTCACACCTCGAGTATAACCCTTGGTTGGCATTTTTTAATAGTTTTTCATATTGTTCGAATTCTCCACTATCCATTGGTGTAGGTACGTCATCTTCCACTTCTTGATTGGTATTTGTCGACGTAAATGGAAAAACGTCATTTAAGGTTTCCATGACTTGTTCATTAGGATCCATATTAGGTTCAACATTTCCCACTCTTGTCACGTTTGAAGATGAAGAATTGTCTAATTGTTCCCTGTGATGGTTCCAAATATTATAGGTCTTTACCATTCCATTCCTTACTAAATGAAATCGAACATTTTCAATAGTTTCCCTTAACGTGTTGTTACACCTGCTACAAGGACATCGAATTCTAGTTGCACCCGGGTTGTGTATGGTGCAAAGTTAATAAAATCCTCGCTTCCGTTCAAGTATTCGTTGGCGCATCTGTTCAGGTTCTGCATCCACATTATGTCCATCATTCCTGCAACCACAATAACAGTACAACAATCACAACAACTTCAATATGATCTTGTCACCTTATGCCTCCGGTAAGGGCCCTATCCCATTCGGGAATGCAAAATTATGTCACGTAATTTACGGCTACTTCAGATTAGATTTCGACGTGGAGAAATTTCGGCAGCTTCTCTGTACAGTTCTTCAAGTGCATGACATAGATATGAAATACCTACATACCACCAGAAGAACGTACAGAGATGACACCAAAATCCTCACCACCGAAACCTAATCCTCTAACAGTAAACTACGCGTCATAACTTTACATTCCTAAACTGTCCAAATAATGGGACAATTCAAGAATCAATTGGATCGTAGTCATGCTTTCGCATCCATGCGCGACATCCAACTAATCCTCAAACAGGAAACTAAGTTTTACTAAAAATAAAAAAACAAATACGAAGTTGATTACAATTAACAACACAAATTTGTACGTGACGTACAAATTTGTACATATACAATTCAACATTCTATATAATTATAACATAAAAAAATTTGTAATAAATATAATTTAACAACTTAATATAAACATAACATAATTTCAATATAATTTAACTAATTTATATTTTTTTTAAATAAAACGAAGAAAATACCTTCCAAATCGTTATCCACCGAGCGCTAGTCACACCCAATATCCCTATACACAACGAATTTTACAGTGTTAGTATGAATTGACATTGATACTTATAAGGGAAAATAACAAAAACCCCTTACCAAACACACCGAAATAGCTCGATCAACCTAGAAAAGATAGAGATTTAGATGGACGAAGTATTAGAGGAAGAAATTGAGAGAAAATGGGAATGACGGATCCCGAATTGAAGAAAAATGAAGGGAACAAGGTGCAGAGGCGAAATTTGCAGTTTTTTCTACAGTTTTCTGCTTCTGCAACTAAAGTCACATTATAAAGATTACTTTTGGAAGAATCACTTTGCGCGACGAAGTGCAAGTTACTTTTGTGCAACGAACTATAACTTTGTTGCGCAAGTATCTTTTTTTTTTCTTTTTCAAAATTATCGTTTTCGTTTTCTTTATAATTTAATAATGTAAACTATTTGCGCGACGAACACTATATTCGTCATGCAAGTTGCTCTATTTCTTTTTCTATTTTTTTCTGTTTTCTTTCTAACTAATGTAATTTTTTTATCCAATTAAAATTATCAAACCAAATTATATATTACCAAAATATTTATTAAAACTAATTTATTAACAAAAATATATATTATAACAAATGTAAACTTTAAGTTGTCCATGTAAAATAAATTTTAAAAATAAAGTCCAACATAACATTCAAATAAATCTTATTTCATAAACAAAAAAGAAAAAAAAAACCAAATTAAGTTCACTCTTCCTCTGGGTCATCAGCATTAGCAGCAGCCCGTTGTACATCGAACTTCCACTGCCGGAACTGCATCTTGAAAAGGTCGTCCACATACTTCCGCTGCTTCTCATCGGTTTCATCAACATCCCAAACAACCTGTAATGGAAATAAAATTAAATTAGTTATCGCAAAAATATTATTTTTAAACAAAACAATTACACGTTCTTTAATAAGACTTACCGATAACTCCTGCATCATGGAGTTCTTCAAGTCCACATGCACCGTTTTCCAAGACTTAAACTCGGTAGAACACTTCTTCTGCACCAATCCCCCTATATCGAACCTAAGTTTGGCGGACGCTTCAACCGAACTTTTGTCATGAAACGAGGGCAAACGCTTACGTCGGTACCTCTCTATTGTCAACACAGCTTTCCTCATTTTTTTCCTACCACAAAAATTTAAAACATAATAGCCTATTAAAACAATACTTTTAACCATATCAAATGTAAAACATTTAATTCAACAATTTTTTTTTTTACCTTTCCCTTCACAAGAGCCTTCTCCCTCCCAACTTTTCGTTGAATCTGAAATCGAATCGGCCATCGTTTGAAACAAAACCTTTGCAAGATAGGGTTCTGAATCAGTGTTTATATAAAACGTTACACCCATTGCGCGACGAATCCTTGGTCGCACAAAGTGTGTTATAAATGTGCATTATAAATGGGAGTGTTTAATGCGTGGCTGACTGTTTTCAGTAGGGGTGGTTCGGTATGGGATACCATACCGAAACTAGTATCCCGAATCCCAAACCGAAATTTTTCGGGATAGGAATTTGAAGACTAATCCCAAACCAAATTTTCGGGAATCCCAAATTTCGGGAATCCCGAAATATTTTCAGGATTTCGGGACAAATCGGGAATCCCAAATTGAAATATGAAATTATGAATTTTTGTTCAAATATATAATTCAAGAACACATTCATGAACTAGGAATGTCATTTCATTCACACTACCATTTAATCGAACACTGACATGCCTGACTGTTTTTATCAGAGTCAAAATTCAAATTAATTAAACCCTTTTTGCAATCTGTTGAGAGACAAAAGAATCAAGCCTTCTGAAATCATCAGCCATGGCAGCATCAATAATAAAATCCAAATGAATATCAAACAGAACATGAAAAATATGCAAGGTGTATGGCATTCCAGGTTGCAGAGCATGAATTAGAAACTACTTGTAAGATCCCACATCACCCAGGGGAGTGATCCTTATATGTATATTCCCATCCCTACCTAGCACGAGGCTTTTTGGGAGCTCACTGGCTTCGGGTTCCATCGGAACTCTGAAGTTAAGCGAGTTCGCGCGAGAGCAATCCCATGATAGGTGACCCACTGGGAAGTTCTCATGTGAGTTCCCAGAAACAAAACCGTGAGGGCGTGGTGGGGGCCCAAAGTGGACAATATCGTGCTACGGCAGAGTCGAGCCCAGGAAGTAGTCCCACCCGGGCCGGGATGTGACAATTTGGTATAAGAGCCAATCCCTGACCAGAAGTGTGCCGACGAGGACGTCGGGCCCCTAAGGAGGGTGGATTGTAAGATCCCACATCACTCAGGGGAGTGATCCTTATATGTATATTCCCATCCCTACCTAGCACGAGGCATTTTGGGAGCTCACTAGCTTCGGGTTCCATCGGAACTCTGAAGTTAAGTGAGTTCGCGCGAGAGCAATCCCATGATGGGTGACCCATTGGGAAGTTCTCGTGTGAGTTCCCAGAAACAAAACCATGAGGGCGTGGTGGGGGCCCAAAGTGGACAATATCGTGCTACGGCGGAGTCGAGCCTGGGAAGTGGTCCCGCCCGGGCCGAGATGTGACACTACTAGCATCAATTATAAAAGAATAATATTATATATATATAATAATTAATATTATATATTTTCGGTTCGGTATGAGATTCCCGAAATATCGAAAAGCCAATCCCGAATCCCGTACTAAAATTTCGGGATTGATTTGGGTTCGGGATTTTTTCGGTTCGGTTCAGGATTTTCGGGATTTTTTTCCTCCCCTAGTTTTCAGCAACACTTTGCGTGGCGAATATGTAGAGAAACTCGTCGCGCAAACTTTAGGCGCCAAATTTTATTTACCCGCATTTTCTTGCGCGACGAAATTGTTTGTTGCGCAAAGTTGTTGTTGTTTTTTTTTTTTTTAATTCTTCCGATGTTTGTGCAACCTAAGTATGTTTCCATCACGCAAGTTACACTTATGCGACAAAATCTTCTTTGTCGCGCAAGCTGTTTTTTCTACTAGTGCGTATGGAATAGAGAGTTTAGTATACTATCAATGTGTGGTTAGATACATCTTATATTCGATATATATATATATTAATCAACAATAGAAATAGGAAATAAATTCCAAACATACTTAAGTCCACACGGACAAGGAAATAATTTCTGTTTCTTCTTTCCTAAATCAAGAAGTACAAAAAATAAGAAATACGATAAATTTCTCGATCTTATAATTCTTTCTTCTTTCCTATGTGACAACACTTTTTCACAAACTTTTGATATACAATTGCCGACAATAAAAGAACTAACGCTAATTTTCAAATCAAGTAGTTTTTATCAATTACTTCCAATAATAAAAAAATCTATTTTCATGTTTGGAGTGTACGTCCAGAGACTAATAATACATTATGAAAATTTGAAATTGCATGATTGCAATTATGAGGGCATTTTTTTTGTTTTATTCAAGAGATATTTTACTAAATACATCTAAACTAGGAAAAATCAGACTTAAGTAGGTTAACTTGGTTATGTTCATGTTCGCAAAATGAAGGCTTATTGGTATTAGTATTTATGGTTTATGAACAAGAGAAATCCTAAAGGACTCTTTCAAAATAGAACTCTTCCATAAATTCTCTGTCACATTATATTTTTAGCGTAATATTTTATAATTTTGACATAAAAATTGATGTTAAACATGAAGTATGAATAAATAGGACTTTTAGTAACAAGTTCATGATAATATATAATAGATATATTAAGAGTGACTACGAGATGATGATTTCGACAAAAAAATAATATGATTAATTAAGTGAAAATCGCTGATAAACAATGTTGATGATGACAGACATTGGTGGTGGTGACGGCATAGATAAGAATAGATGATCAGGAATCATGATTTTAATGGGTGGATTATCTATTTCCCAAATGTCAATCTTATCATTATCTTATATTTAAGTCATATCTAATACAAAACTTTTACACAATAGAATCTCTCTACAGTCATAATCCTGAGACAAAATTAATTTTGTAACTATAGGAAATTATTACATAATAGAAGTGTAGTTAGAGAAGACAATATATTCTGACTTAGTTATTCTAAATGAAAGTTGTGTGCATACAAAGTGATAAACTTTGTAGTTCCATGTAGGCCTACCACCAATATCATTGATATTTGTTTTTATTTAACCACTTATCGTTAGGTTTGAGGTTTCATCATAAAAAGCTTCAGTGATATTAGAGGTGAAAACTCTCATATATTATTTGTATATTATTTAATCTTTTGACCTATGTGAGATCCTATTCTCCGGCACGTTCCCTCACGAGTGGCCCCACATAGGGTTACAAGGGAAACTAATCTGCACATCGAGAACTAGTCAAGTTACTATGCCGGAGCTAACACAACCGGTCATCATTCAGGGACTAGAACCTACACAACTTTTCGAGAGCCCAATCATTGAATAGCCTTAAACTAGAGTTAGCACAACTTTTCAAAAACTCAACTTAAGGAGACAAAATTCGAGCTCTATAAATCGGGCCCAAAATGTGCCAAAAGAATAGCCTACTCTGATACCAAGATAAATATAGAATTTTATTTGTCGTGTATTCTTCTCATAATCGGAGGCAATATATATGTAAAAGGCTACACATAACTTGTATTACAACAGACAATTAAGGAACCCTAATTAATACTAAAAACATTCGATAGGTGTGGGCTCCGATACCATGTTAAACTTTGTAGGCCCATGCAGGTCCACCACCAACATCGCTGATGCTGTTTTCACTTAACCACCTATTGCTAGGTGTGAGGTTTTATCATTAAAGGTCTCGGTGATATATTATATATTATTTTGTTATATGACCCATGTAGGATCCTATTCTCCAACACAAGGAACCACATTAGTAGTAGAGCATGTCAATTTTAAATTATAACATTAGAAAAAGAGACACAAATCTAATCTCTAAAAGTTATTGCATGTACATAACAATAAATCATCGTCTCATATAACTTTAAAGAAATATTTTATTTTCATTTTAATATTCTATTTGTAAATTGCATATTTTTGGACTTATTAACATATTATATGTGGAGGCAAGTTTCTTAAAACGAAACCTAGAAAAATATATTACAACATTGAGTTTATTTTTATATATAACTTGTCCAAGTTTGGACCGGAATTTTGTTTCACTTCATGGAAATTATCCTTTAGTATTATTACAAATAGTTTCTCCTACACCTGTATTTTTGGATTCAAATGCAAAGCGTACAAGAGAATTGCTTAGCATTTCTCTGACCATAAAGCTTAGCATGTCTACTTGGTAAAGCCTACTCTGAATTGCTGGAGACATTAGATTATGAAGATATTTTCAGCTGGTATTCACTTGAGGAATAAAGCGCATGACTGGACGAGGTTCGGGTCAACACTTCAACCAAACAAAATGAAATAACAAGGGAAAGAGGATCTTAATGCATTCAAATGTCACTACATGTGCAAATGATGTGCTGCCCTTAATTTAGTGAGAAAATTAAAAACTAATTAAAAGAAGCCATCCTTAGCTTAGTTGGTAGAGTGCGTGGCCTTTAATTAATCACGTGGTTTTGGGTTCACATGTGATGAATTGTCCTAGTGATTATGATATTTCTATTCAATATACTAAGTTCAAACTCTCCCCTTCTCTTAATATAAATTAAAATAGTAATACACTTGAATTTTAAAAAATGCGACACGTGTAAAAAATCCAGTCAAATCAGCAACAATTTTAATAACCATGCACCTTGAAAATGAAATTATCAATTGCTTTATTTTTTTTCTTATGATCCGAAATTTAGAGAAAAGTTTCGAATACCCCACAGTAATTATAGAATTAAAACTTTTAGTCCTTGATTAGTGTAGTGAAATCAGCTGCATGATTATGATTATGTCCATGCACACTCTGTGAAAATGGTATCTGTCCTTCTATAGTTTTGATAACTCAAGTGTCACTGTAAAAATAAAAAAAATCACCATTTCCAGATGAAAGGATTTCGTCGTCAAAGGTTTTGGCCGACAGAATTTCCGTTGAGCACAATTAATCGGGCAAAGGTCGTAGCTATTAATCGGGCAAAGGTCGTAGCTAAAACTTTGGTCCGACGAATTGTAGAACTCTATCGGGCAAATACTGTTTTTTGGGTGTCTCAGAAGTTCAAAATTAACTCTGAGAATTTTTGGTTTCAGAAAAGAAAACGTTTTTTAATATTCTGTTGCTGCAGCAAACTAATTAGAAGGGAAATCCCCAGAACACGTCTTATATTTTTGGAGGTGGGTTTTCAACAAATCTATGCTCATTAAGATTCGTGTGTACCCAACCAATTGAGTGAGGTGATAGTTGTTGCATATAAAGCTAGATTGGGATTCCACTACATTAGGATGGTGGGTTCCAAAATTTTAAGAGTATGAAAATCACTATCCATTCTTTGTCTTCTAGGTCCATAAAACGAAAAAGCTAACCCCTTCTCCCAAACGATTTCCAGCTTAATCTGCTCTGAGGCCAGTTGTCTTAATAGAAACATTCTCCTTAGTTTGGTGAGATTCAATCTGACTTTGTAAACTCTCTTAAGAAAAGGAGTGATTTTGGCATGTTTGAAAAAAAGGGTCCAAAGAATAAGTGAGTAAAAGAAGAATGCATATGCTACAAGCCCTCTGCTTTATTCATCCAAGAAGACTGTCACACGATTCACACATCGTTCACAAAACTTTATGGGTTTCAATTTTCTCGGATTATGCATCATACAACAATAGAGGTTTATTATAGTTTACAACTTTCAGGTTTGATGTGGTTTTCAAAAAATGTTATTGGTTTCAATTTTCTCATATTGTACTTTGAGGGTTTAAAACTTAATCAATTTATACATTTTATCCTTTTAAATGTCCAACTTTTTGAAATAATAACCACACGCCTTTTTTCTCTTCCAACACACCTTTGTTTATTTTGTCCGTTAAATATTATTCAATCCAATGACTAATAATAAACAGAGATATGAGATGAGCTAAAATGTGCGAAAATTGACACTTTTTGTTTGTTTATAATTTATAGCTGAAGTGAAGGGAGCAAGAAATTATGACTGCATTTTTCTCTGTCTGCAATATATAGTTGACACCGATGCAATGCGATATATTGAACATGAAAACTAAGATAGAATTCACTCAATTAGAAATTCAGAAAACCTCAAAATTCAATTTTTTTTCTTCTAAATAAACGATATTATTTATAACCATCTCCAATCATAGGTCGAGCCGGGCGACCGCATGGGGGCCGAATTCTCGGGGGCACCAAAATTATGTTGTTGGTCAGTACATATGAGGTTATGTTTTTGCACGCATATTCATTTTATTTAAATACCACGAAAGGTCAAATCTCCCTAGCAACAAATTAGGGCCCATTTTTCTTTTTGCTGGGAGGCCTTTTTCGTTTTTTACAATGGTGTTATGTTTAAAACTTTAAATATATTGTCTGGAACAAAAAATAGTAGTTTTTTTTTTTATATATGATTTTCACAACTTCATGGTCTTAGAACAATATATATGTAGTATGTGTCCGTTAAGATCCTTAAAAATTATTACTGTAATTTGGTATTCATTCATTGTTTATATATAAAAACAAAAAAACTCAAAACATTTTTCTAATGGGACCGATATTGCCAATTGGTAAAATGTTAGTAAAATAGAAATAAAAAACACCCAACAACTATAAGTTTAATACAAAAATAATTATTTGAAGTTATACTAAGACATCTTTTTTTAATAAGGAACTTTAACGAAAAGCTCACGGTACTGTTCACTTTAACGAAAAACCACATTTTACACTAAAAAGTCAATCATATTAGTATTCACTTTACTCTTTATTTTGTTCTTATCGTTAAAACTCAAAGTTTTCAAGTCATTTTCATTAATTTTCCTTGACCTCAAAATCTCAAGAACGACCTTGCCACCAACCACCACCAATGCTTGTTCGTGTTATTGTCCAATTTTTTTTGAACCTTTTACGGTAGGACTCCAGAAAGTTCGAGTTGCGAATCTGCCACTAGGAGAAAGTGAAGGAGTTGAGACAAGTAACGTGAATTTTTTGGAGAAGGTAAATCTGCTCTTGAACGGGTTGTCTTTCTTTGGATTTCGTCAAGGTGAAGATTGTTGGTGTATTAATTTGAATTCGAACTCTATTATTGATTGAATAAAGGTTCAAATCTTCAACCAATAATACTCTAGATACAGTTTGAGACTCATGAACATTTACCTACTTAAAATTCTGAATATATGTCATGATCTCGAGTACTCAGATTTATTATGTGGGAACCCGGATCCCTTTCACCTAATCCTCATGACCCACAAATCCGGACCTTGAAATTTGATCTAACGGTTAAAGTTATTAGAACTTTAATGGGGCTCCCTATTTGTAGCCGTTGGATAAAATTTCAAGGGTCCGGATTTGTGGGTCATGAGGCTTTAGGTGGAAGGGATCCGGAGAGGATCCCTTTCCTATTACGTGGTGTATCACAACCGTAGGTACACAAGTTCCATGCATCTAGCAGTCACGGAAGTATTCCCCCAACGAAGTCGTGTATATATAAGCACCTCAAACAACAAACCCTTCCTCACCTACTCCTCTCTCTCTCTCTCTCTCTCTCTCTCTCTCTCTCTCTGACTCTGTCTTCTCTATGTCTTTCTTTCGACTTTAGGCTTACAAAGAATAGATCTTAACCATTACTACACCCTTCTTCTTCTTCTTCTTCTTCTTCTTCTTCTATATTTTGATTGTTTAATTCTTCCAACTTAGCTTGGCTTTCCTTGCTTGCTGCTGCTGCTGTTGTTCTTTCTTCTTCTTCTTCTTAATGATTCACATCTAATCTCATCCACCGGATTTCTAAATAACTCACAGTGTATTCTGACCCACAAGTCCTTCACACCCATGGAATCTATGAATTACACAAGGAAAAGTAGTTGGCTCCGTGTTGTTACTTTGTGCTAATTCCTTTTTTTGTTTTTCATGAAATTATTTTAAAAAATTCAATTTTTTTAAGAATTTTTTTTTAATTTCTCAGTCGTTGAGAACCGTATATTCTATTAGGGTTCCCCCAAGGCCTCAGGTCATTGGATCCACTTACCACATCAGCCAATGCTTGTGGCTGACATACACAATACACCAATTGTTCCTTTTTCTTTTTTCCTTATATTTTCTTCATATATCTTTCTTCTTTTTTCCATTACTATTTCTTCCTATATATTATCTTTTTTCCTTTATGATCGTCCAAGTTCAATCCGTAACTTGAGAGATAAATTGATGATCCAGTCATTGTTTGCGGGTGCAGCATCATCAAGATTCACAAGTGAGTAGTGTGACATGATTTAATCGATTTAGTCATGTCGATTGAACTCACGGAGTTGAGAATCTTGATGATGCTGCATCAGCAATAGATGACTATACTCCCGCAGAGCTGCAAAAGGATCAAATTTTCAGCATCCAAAACCAGCAAGGTAATAAACTCTTTCCAATCATCAGCCCTTAATATTCCATCCATATCGTTGCTTACTAAACATATAACCGCAGAGCTGCAAAATGATCAAATTTTCAGCATCCAAAACCAACAAGGTAATAAACGCTTTCTAAACATCAGCCATTAATAGTCCATATCGTTGTTTATTAAACATATATAACTTGATGGTTAATTTTTCTTGATCATGTTCTAACGTGTACCATCATTAAAGTTTAAAATATATATACTTTCCTTCATGTTCCCATTATATATAGGGTTTTTGAATGTGTAGATCTAGTGGGTAGCTGAAGTTACTTTAGGGTTTTGTTGGCCATGGAAAGACGAATTTCTGGGTGATTCTGCTTTTGGAATTTAGTCATATATTCGGATTTTTTTTGGATCTAAAAATTTGGGAGTTCCTGTAATAAAACATTCAATTGAATCAAAATATATAGGTGGTAGCCGTCATGTGGTTCGGTAGTTCAGGTTACTCTTCAGTATGACATATCTCTATTCCCAATTGAAAACTTGATATCACCTGTGAGGGCTCTGATTCAATCGTGAGTTCTCTTTCTCCCAAAGAATACAACCATCCTGTCATCATAGTAATCCCAAAAAAAATCTTGTAAATCATCCTGAGAAAATTCTGAGCTAAAGCATTTAGTATTGCGCCAGAAGTACTAAATATCCAAATAGTTTAAAAGTAAAGACAAAAGACAGGTGTTGCCTCATCTTTCCAATATAGAGGAATATGTGTGTGTGTGTGTGTGTGTGTGTGTATTCTTTGCAGTAACATGGTGGATTTTCGGATTCATAAATATGTGCTAATACCTGAAGAGATGAGCTTCTAGGCCTAGTTCACAATTAGTTATCACCTTCGAGACTTATATCCGGATATTGCAGCATGCCACCAACAAATAACCTATTTGTATGTGAGTTATCAATTCTTCAATCACTGTTTTTTTTTATTTACGTCACTTCTTTCTACATCACTTACTATAAGGTACTTATGTAGTGGAAAATCTCAAACCTGTACATGTCCAACTGATACCATATAATTAAGCAGCTAGCTATAGCTACAATTCATATTCTTTAATGCCTCATTCCTTCGCATCTTAGAGCTGGTCGATAGTACTCGAAATACCATGCATGCACATATACAGCCAGGCTATGCGTGACAGAATACCCGACATGCAAAACAAGATAAGCGTAGAGGCGTAGAGGCTGGAACTTTTCTTTTGATAGAAAGCCTGTGCTGGAACTCAGAACTTAGAAGAGTAAAGATAATTATGCTTCTATATATATATATATATATCTGTTTCTTGTTTTCCCATAGACAATTGTATGTCACAAAACCACACACACACACACGTATAGTACGTATTCAAAGAAGCATCTTCATGGAGGAATGAAAATTGATGATGTTTTAGAATTAATTATAATTACTATTGGATTGAATATTGTCCAGTATTAAGTAATGTAATAATTGGAAGATGAGTTGGCTTCAACGACGGAAGAATGACATAGTTTGTAATTTCAGATTTATACTTTGTAATTTTACTAACACTGGCCAACTGCCTCTAATTTTTGGAGAGCATTTTTGTTAAGTATGATATTTAAGCAACCCATGGCTAATGTTGATTCGAAGACAGGCGCGCATACATGAAAAAGAAAAGAAAAGCATGCATAAACATTTGGAGCCATTGGATTGTCAAATACCATTGTTTTAATTTATTTATAATCTTAAGAATCTAATGATTGGCCTGGTCTATAGGAATTATAATGGATAAATCATTATTTCAAGCTAAGTTGAATGAAGAAATGAAAATATTGTGTTCAACTTGAAGATAGAAGATGGATTACTTATAAAGAAATAAGAAGTCCATTGTCTAATCTAGTATTCGCCTCAACATGAAAAATCTATCTCCTCTACCATCAATATACCTTGAATTTAAGACCTCATTTGATACGTATGGCTGGATTAGAATGAAGGACTCTTAAATATCAAGGTATATTGAAGGCAAAAATGATGGTTTTTCATTTAGAGAGGATTAGAAGAGTGGACTGCCTGGGGCTGTGCCACTAGCTGGTCCTCTTTTTAAGTAAAAAAAATAAATAAATAAGAAGATGATTAGTCTAGTACATCTTCAATCCAATCTAGGTGTTTATTATTTTATAATTTTTCTCTTAACATATCTTTAATTTAGTAGTTTACCATTCTAATTCAATCATGTATAACAAACGAGTCTTAAAAGATTATCCATTATTACAATCCAATCATGAAAGACAAAACGAAGATTTTAGGGTATGCTTGCATTTTTTTTAAGCTTATAAGAGAACTTCTCATATAAAGAAATGTTACGAACATTAGACCCAAGTCTATCCAAGCATGGCTAAAGTAGTTACTATAGAATTGAACCGGTGAATTTAGCATATACACTTGTGAAGTAGAAGAATCTTAAGCAATGTCATGTGGGACATTGATGACAAGAGCTGTTATGTCAAGTGAAAAGAAGGGAGACGAATCGTTCATACATTTGAAGGTCCACAAGTTTGTAGAGTGACTGAAAAAGAGAAAAGAAAAACAACAGTAATGAGCTGAGGTCATAGGAGATCATCAACCCAACTGAAAACTGCTTTTAAGCATATACAAATAATGCATGTAAGAATATAACGTCTCTAGTTTCTTGATTGACGTCTCTAGTTTCTTGATTGATAACTATTCTTCAAACATGTATGTGGCGTGAACCTTTTTCTACAAGCATCTCACACATTTTATGTTTTTATTTGAGTTTTATCAATCATTTTCCCTGTCAATCCAGCTACACAATCTGACTGTTTAATATAAGTTTGGGATATTAAAATTTCAGATCAGTTACGTACATATATAAGCTACATAGATATTTTTTTTTGCGTAAATTACATAAAATTACTTCAACTATGAGTCGAACCACAATCTTATACTTCATACTTTAAACATTGCAATGTCATACCTCAACTTATGAATTCGTTACAATGTCAGACTTTCGTTAACTTTTCTGTCAATTTGGCTGTTAAATGATGACGTGGTAAGAGCAGGGCCCACTAATTTGCTAATTGAAATAAAAAATTAATTAATTATTGATAATTAATTTTTTGTTTAACAATTAAAATTAAGTTAAAAATAAAAGTTTGTATTTGGGGTTGATCTTGATTTTGATGAAATGACCAAAAATTAAAGTTTTTAATTGTTGGCAGGGGGGTCATGTTCTTAGAGTATTTTCAAAAGAGATGCCAAAATGTATACATCAGCTATAATAGTAAAAAAAGACCACACTAATATTCTCCAACCGAAGTGCCAAATCCTATGTGGCGATGACATGGATTGGCAGCAAAAGAGGTTGCTGTCAAATTTGACAGCAGCTTCAAAAGTTTTTTTTATTAATTTTTAATTAGTTTAAAAATTTATTATAATTAATGTTGAGTTGAACGATGCAATTATCCTACTTTTGTCTTCTTTTCAATTAAGGAAAGTGAATAAATTACTGACTAAACTTTAAATGTTCTTTATTAAATTTTAATTAGTTTAGTAATTTATTTTATAAAATAATAAAATAATAATTTAAATTGACATATCATTTAGAGAACAAAACTTTAAAAGATATTAAAGTGTCACATAAGCTGTTAAAATTTAAATTTTAGGTTCAACATTTGACATCTCCGTCTTAAACGCCTTTGTTCGAATGCCCTGAAGGCTTCCAGACCCCATCCCGGCCGCCACCGTCTCGCGTTTTCCCAAGTCCTCCAATTTGTCTTAAGAACCTCCTCGACTTCCCAAACGCTGTCGGCAAAAAACTCTGTTCGTCGTCGTCCTCCTCCTCGCCCCCAACGGATCCGAATTCGAATTTTTTTAATTTAAAAAAAAAATAAAATCTAAACCCGATGGTGCGCCGAGGCTTTGAATTGTCGTCGATCTCCTAGTTGGGAACGACGATTCCGGTGGAGACGAAACTGACGTGCTTGGTGACGTCGACCTTTCGGTCATTCCTGCGTTTTTTGGAGCCGTCGTCGGAATCACCAGTGAACTCAGTCCATGACTCGGCCTAACCTGGTGGAAGAGCTGTCGTGAATTTCAAGGAGTCATTGACGATATGAATGGGGATAAAGGTTTCGGCGGCACACCAATGAGGCTGGAGAGGGTTGAGGCGACAAATTATGTTTGGGGGAGGTGAGGATGGAGATTTGGAGCGGCGGAGGAGCTTTTTTCTTCAAATTGGGGATTAGGGTTCTTGAGAGGGTGGTGGTGTTTTTGTATTTTTCCTTGAAATGAGGCTTAATTTTGTTTTTAAATTATTTTTTTTTGGATTTTAATTTTTATAATTTATTTAACAGAAATTTTAACAGAAAAATAGATTGAGGTATGAAATTGTAACAAATTCGTAAGTTGATGTATGACATTATAATGTTTAAAAGATGAGGTATGAGTTGTTAGAAGACCTAAAGTTGAAGTGCTAAAATGTAATTTATCCTTTTTTTTTTAATAGTTCATTTTTTTCTTCTCCTTTGATAAATCAACAAATTAAAAATCACTAAATAAGCAAGTGGCCCTCTACCACAGTGGTGGAAAGGTGTTGTGCCATTGCATGATGACGGCGTGGGTTCGAATCTCGTCGGTGGCTAATCTAATATCTAACTTACTAATGCAATTGCTTGACTCAAAAAAAAATTTGTAATGGAAAATTGCTCACCTTTGTGATTATTCACGATTCTTAGCTCCAAATTGAATTCAATTGAGCTCATTTTACCAAAATTACATGTATTTGTCGTGCAAGAAAAAAGGGGAAAAAAAAATTTGGCGCCAAATGTTTGTGCAACGAATATTTCCACATATTCATCGTGCAAAGTTTCGCTAAAAACGGTCAGCTGCCCATTAAACACTCTTATTTAGTGCGCATTTAAAACACATTTTGCTCGACCAAGGGTTCGTCGCACAAAGTGTTACGGTTTTTATATAAACACAGTTTCAGAACCCTAGTTTTCAAAGGTTTTGTTTCAAAGACAATGGCCTATTCGGTTCCTAATTCAACAAAAAGTGCTCTCGTGGAGGGAAAGGTAAAAAATAAATTTATTGTTGAATTAGTTGTCTTATATTTGATATGGTTGAAATTATTTTTTAATAGTCTATTACTTTTAAAATTTTGTGGTAGAAAAAAAAATGAGGAAAGCTGTGTTGCGAATAGAGAGGTACTGGCGTAAGCGATTGCCTTCCATTGAAGACAAAAGTAGGGCTGATGCGTACGCCGAACTTATGTTTAATATTAGGGGATTGGTACAGAACCAATGTTCTACCGATTTTAAGTCTTGGAAAACGATGCCTGAGGAGTTGAAGAAGTCCATGGTGCAAGAGTTATCGGTAAGTTTGTATTAAAGAATGTGTAATTGTTTTTGTTAAAAAATAGTATTTTTGTGGTTATTAATTTATTTTTATTGGCATTACAGGTTTATTGGGAGGTTGATGAAACCGATGAGAAGCAGCGGAAGTATTAGGACAACCTTTTCAAAATGCAATTCTAGCAGTGGAAGTTCGATGTGCAGCAGGCTGCGGAGCACACACAAGTTGTCGATGTCCCTACTGATGCCCCAGAGGAGGAGGAGGAGTGAACTTTTTTTTTTCTTTTTCGTTTATGAAATAAGATATATTTGAACGTTATGTTTGACTTTATTTTAAAAATTTATGTTATAGGGACGACTATTAATTTTTACTTTAGTTATAATATATATTTGTGTTAATAAATTACTTTTATTAATTATTTTGGTAATATATAATTTGGTTTGAGTTTTTTAATTGGATAAAAAATTACATTAGTCATAAAGAAAAAATAATAATAATATTAATAATAATGCAACTTGCGCGACGAATATAGTGTTCGTCGTGCAAATAGTTTACATTAACCAATTATAAAGAAAACAAAAAGGAAAATTAAAAAAAAATTGAAACTTGCGCGACGAATATGATTTTCGTTACGCAAATTATTTAAAATTACAACTTGCGCGACGAACACTATGTTCGTCGCGCAAAGTAATTTTTCCAAAAGTAATCTTTATAAGGTGACTTCCGCTGCAAAGGCAGAAACTACAAAAAAAACTGCATAATCCGCCTTTGCACCTCCTCCCCCTTTGTTTTTTCTTCTATCCGGCATCCGTTGTTCCCATTTTCTCTCAATTTATTCCTCTAATACTCCATCCATCTAAATCTCTATCTTCTCTAGGTTGATTGAGCTATTTCGGTGTGTTTGGTAAACGTTTTTTTAATTTTCATTTAAACGTATCAATGTCAATTCCTATTAACATTGTAAAATTCGTTGTGTATAGGGATATTGTGTGTGACTAGCGCTCGGTGGATAACGATTTGGAAGGTATTTTCTTCGTTTTAAAAAAAATATAAATTATTTAAATTATATTGAAATTATGTTGTTAAATTTTTTATGTTATAATTATGTATAATTTTGAATTGTATATGTACTTTGTACGTGACATGCAAATATGTGTTTTGATGTAAGAAGTTAATTGTAATTAACTTCGTACATGTTTTTTTTTAGTAAAACTTAGTTTCCCATTCGAGGATTAGTTGGATTTCGTGCATGGATGCGAAAGCATGACTGCGGTCCACTTAATTCTTGACTTGTCCCATTATTTGGACAGTTTGGGAATGCAAAGTTATGGCGCGTAGTTTACGGTTAAAGGATTAGGTTTCGGTCATGGGGATTTCGGGGTCATCTCTTTACGTTCTTCGGGTGGCATATATGTATTTCATATTTATGTCATGCACTTGAAGAACTGTACAGAGATGCTGTCAAAATTTCTCCACGTTGAAATCTAATATGAAGTAGTCGTAAATTACATGACATAACTTTGCATTCCTGAATGGGATATGACCCTTATCGGAGGCATAAGGTGATAAGATCATGTTGAAGTTGTTATGATTGTTGTATTGTTATTGTGGTTGCAGGAATTATGGACAGAACCTGGATGCAGAATCCGAACAGATACACCGACGAATACTTGGACATAATCGATGATTTTATTGACTTTGCACGTACACACAACCCTGGTGCAACTAGAATCCAGTGTTCTTGTAGGAGGTTTAACAACACATTCAGGGACATTATTAAAAATGTTAGATTTCATTTAATAAGGAATGGAATGGTAGAGACCTATAATATTTGGAACCATCACGGGGAACAATTAGACAATGCTTCGTCTTCAAACCTGACAAGTGTGGGCAATGTTGAACCTAATATGGATCATAATGAACAAGTCATGGAAATTTTAAATGACGCTTTTCCATTTGCGTTGAAAAATACCAATTAAGAAGGGGAAGATGATGTGCCTACATCAATGGACAATGTAGAATTCGAACAATATGAAAAACTATTAAAAAATACCAACTAAGAGTTATACCCGGGGTGCAAGGGCTTTTCGGTTCTCACAGCTATTGTGGATCTAATGCACGGCAAAATAAAGTATCGTATGTCGAACCAGTATTTTGATTACTTTTTGGGGGTTTTCACGAGAATGTTGCCAAAAAACAATTGTTTGCCAAAAGACCATAAAAACGCTCCAAAGGTGTTGAATGGTCTGAGATTGGGTTATGAAAAAAAATTACGCTTGCAAAAACAATTGTATATTGTTATATGAGGAGAATAAAACGTTGCATAAATGCCCTGTATGTAATGAGTCGAGATTCAAAATGACATTTTAGAATATATTGACGAAGATCCCACTATCATGCTTTATTTCCCTTTGAAGCCTAGGTTGCAGCGGTTGTGGCATGGAAAGAGTTCGATCACACGTTCCTTGATTTTGTTGTTGATCATCGAAACGTTAGATTGGGACTTGCCACTAACGGATTCGATTATTTGGGGTTCTAAACCAACACCGCAACACTTGGCCGATTTTCGTATAATTTGCCTCCATGGAAATGCATGAAAAATGAATACATGATGACTTTATTGATAACTGAGGATCCTGGTAGGTCAATCGATGTTTACTTAAGGCTGTTGGTGGATGAACTAAATGATTTATGGACACACGGTGTGCACACATATGATAAGTGTACTGGCAAGATGTTCACTTTGCGGGCAGCAGTGATGTGGATTGTGAATGATTTTCCTGCATATGCAATGGTTTCCGGGTGGAGCACTAGGGGTTATATGCCATGCCCTGTATGCAAGGATGATGTAACATCTGGTTGGCACGCCAGAAAAGTTTGTTACCTAGGTTATTGGAGATGGTTGATATGAGACCACGAGTGGCGAGAGAAGGATAAAGAGTTTGACGGGAAAACTGTTTGGACTTTGCTCTGTTTGGGAAAACTGTAAGTGGACCAGACCTTCTATACATATGAACTGGATGCACAAGTCTATGTTTTTTGAGCTCCCGGTCTAAACTAAAATTGAGACACAACCTCGATGTTATGCATGTTGAGAAAAATGTATTTGACACATTGGTCGGCACAATTCTAGATATTGAGGGCAAGATAAAGGACACGATCAAAGCTCGTCTTAATTTGGAATGAATGGGAATACGAAGTGGTTTATGGATGAATAGAGATAGTGATAAAGCCAAAAGGGATCTTGCATTTTTTTCCATGAAACCGAATGACAAAAAAGAGTTTTTAAAGTTTTTATCGTCTGTAAAGTTTCTCGATGAGTATGCTTCTAAAATCGCGCGTTGCGTGAATGTTGATGGGTGTAAATTAGCTAGGCTAAAGAGTCATAACTGCCATGTGGTTCTGCAACACCTACTTCCTGTTGGTATTCGACGTCTCTTGCCAGACGACGTAGTGAAACCAATCATATTGTTATCTAGATTTTTATTCGCAATTGACATCAAGGTCATTGCGAAAGACGAACGTTAATCAGTTGCACCATGACATTGTCCAAGTTCTATGCAAGTTTGAGATTATATTTCCTCCAGTTTTCTTCACAAGTATGATCCACGTGATGATTCACTTACCGGATGAGGCATTGCTTGCTGGACCAGTCAACTTTCGATAGATGTATCTAATAGAAAGGTATATAATCATCGTCATTTTTTATAAAATCATTATCTAACGGCTAGTAAAATTTGTATCGTATCGTTTTATTTTGGCAGGCTTATTGGGGAGTTGAAGCAAAGTGTTCGAAACAAAGCGAAACCCGAATGATCAATTATACAGGCTTAGGTGGCATATGAGGCGCTTACATTTTGTGGAATGTATTTAAAGGTTGCAATAATGACAGGGGTGTGAGAAAGGAGAAACTTTCAATTTTTGTCCAAATTGCTTGACCTTTCGGAGATCCAATACGAGGCGAGTCGTTTTCCAAAAAAGACGTGGAGGTAGTACATTGGTTCATACTCAACAATTGTGACAAGACAATGTCATACCTAGACGAGCATGAAGATACGATGAAGCGGGCACATGCTTCACAATTGTATGCCAAGAAACACCGTGGATTGTTTCCGCGGTGGTTTCTTGAATATGTAAGTTTGAAGTGTTTTGTATTAGACATATATATTGTACCAATTAATTTGCTTGAACTAACAAATTTAAGTGTTTGTGTAATATTAGGTGAATCAACTGAAAGCATCAAATTTCCCAATGTACAGTGAATAGTTATATAACTTGGCATGCGAACCGATCACGCTGAATTATTCTCGGGTTACCATGTTAATGGCGTTAAGTTCGTAGGGGCTGCATGAGATGACAAGTTGTGTACACAAAACAATGGTGTTCATGTCCCAGGTGGAGGTGAAAGTACATACATTGAATTCTATGGCAAACTAATAAGTGTCGTGCAATTTCTTTACAAACACCGATGCTAAGTGATCCTGTTTAAGTGTCGATGGTTTGATACAAACCCAAATAGGTAGGGAAGTGTTAAAATAGATCTTGAATTACTATCAGTGAAGACTACCAAAACTTGGTACGATGACGACCCTTACATCTTAGTAAACATGGCAAAACAAATTTTGTATCTAGATGACCTAAAGCCCGAAGGGGTTAGAAAGTTGTTCAGAAGATGGATCATAGGAACATGTATGCTATACTAGAACAAGACCTTACTAACGATGACATCAATAATATCACTAACCAACGTCTAGAATCTTTGATGGAAATTGGTGCAGAAACACACCGAGATACTAATCTTATCCAAGAACCATTTCAGATAGGAGTATCTTCAATCGAAATACTGATTCAATCAATCACAATTGACCTAATCTTCCACGATACGATGCTCCAGTGCGCACAAACGATAACGGTGACTTACCTATCGATGATGAGGAATGGGACAATGAAAATGATGGTAGCGACGAAAGTGAAAGTTATTATAGTTTGGATGAAGATTAATGCAATTTATTTGTAATTTTTTTTATAAAATACATTAAATGGTTAATGCATTTTGTATGTGAATTACTTTGTAAATAAATTTGTTTTATTAGTATTTTATCATAAATTTTAATCAAAATTCTACCCAAAAAAAAAAAAAACCATTTTTAAACAAAATTGTGCGACGAACAAGCCTTTTTCGTCGCGCAAGCGTTTTAATTTTACATGGGTAATTTTAATTTTCAGGCACTTGTGCGATGAATACCTTGATTTCGTTGCGCAAAGAACATTTGCGCGACCAAATCACAGCATTCGTCATGCAAGTGTTTGAAAATTAAGGCCTCGTTTTTTTTTATGTGAATTTTTTTTTTAAAAAGCGTGACGAATTTTTAAACCTTGCTCGACAATGCCTCCATCGCGCAAGATTCTATGTATTTATTCCAATGTGTCGTCTTCCTCCCCTCACTTCTTTCTTCTTCCTTTTTCTTCCATATACCCTCTCTTTTTCCTCTTTCTCGCGACACCATTGCAGCCCCTCTCTCACCCTTACTTTGTCTCCCCGATACCCTCTCTCACCCTCTCACTGCCTCTCTCCGTCGCTCACCTCGTCTCTCTGTCCCTCTCTCCGTCGCTAACCTCGTCTCTCCGTCGCTAACCTCGTCTCTCCGTCCCTCTCTCTTGTCGTCGCATCTTCATCTCCAAGAGGTAATTTCCTCTTAATTTTTTTTTCAATTTGCTTTATTTACCATGTTAATTAGGGTTTATAGATTAATGATCTTTTTTTTTTAAATTTTAAATTGGGGTTTAGAATTAGGGCAGTGGGATTAGATTTAGGGTTCGTAAATTGGGGGTTACATTTAGGTTCTTAATTAGGGTTTTTACGGTTCTTAAATTGGGGTTAGATTTAGGTCTTAAATTAGGGGAACGATTTTGTGCAGTGAGGTTAGATTAGTGTTTTCTTAAATTGGGGGTTAGATTAGGTTCTTAAATTAAGGTTATTGATTTTAAATTAGGGGTTGGAATTAAGGCAGTGGGTTACAATTAAAGTTCTTAAATTAGGGTTCTTAAATTAGGGGATTTTTTTATTATTTTAAATTAAGGGTTACAATTAGGGCAATGGGGTTAGATTTAGGGTGCTTAATTTACGAGGTTAGATTTAGGGTTCTTAAGTTAGGGATTAGTTGATTTTAAATTAGGGGTTACAATTAGGGTTCTTAAATTAGGGGTTAGAATTAGGGCAGTGGGTTACAATTAGGGTTCTTAAATTAGGGGTTAAAATTGGGGTAGTGGTGTTGTATTTAGGGTGCTTAATTTATTGGGTTAGATTTAGGGTTCTTTAGTTAAGGGTTAGTTGATTTTAAATTAGGGGTTACAATTAGGGTTCTTAAATTTAGGGTTAGAATTAGGGCTGTGAATTCGATTTAGGGTTGTAATGGTTTATTTGTTTTAAATTTAAGTAGAAATTATTATGCATGTATATGATAATTTTTATCTTTGTAATCTTACATATTTATTTCCAATTTTGTAGATGTCACAGCTCATTAGAAGCCGGAAGGTGATGATGACTACACCTCGTCCGACGATTACACCTCCTACTGTTGCAGTCACAGCTTCGGCAGAGATGGACCATAGGCCTGTGAATTCGGTTGACCCAGTTGGTCCTCGAGTCCCACAGACTCCGACGTCTTCAAATTCTTTGATGGCGCTACCTGTTAGTGCCCGACGTGATCATTGGCGCCCCTGCACTCCGGAGCAGATGTCGCCATCGGGATCCACAACCAATGCCTCGGGTTCACAGCCAGGTATACTATCCTAATTAACTCCCTCATTCCCATGTTAACTTAGTTTTGTTATTTTAGGTTAATTTTGTTAAGTTATGTTATTCTAAGATTAAAAAGTTATTATATATATATAAATATGTAATTTATTGTTGTCATTGTTCCTAACCTATTATTAAAAAGTTGTGATCATTGTGTTGGATACATATGTTGTTTATGTTATTTTCAGGGTTTGGAAAATGTTTTAATTATAAGGAGGTTCTACTAAAATTTCGGTAGCATTTGCTATTAGTTTTGGTTTAACGTTAATTATTAATTTGTTTGCAACCAAGAAAAACACCAGGGGACCTTGTTAGCAGTTGAAGACGGTGAAGGTCACCCAGGTGACCAACGATTATATCACAATCATATACGATAAGCGACATCGGGCTGCACCAACGGCGGAGCAGCATAGCGCATTGGCCCACGACATTGGGCATGTCGTTCGGACCTTTTGTCCTATGCGGTGGAAGTCTTGGAAGGCGATTCCGGACAAGGTGAAGAACACGATGCGCAATCATTTGTCAGTAAGTATCCTCACCTTTTTAATGGTTTTCATATAAAATTAGTATATTTATATTTATTAATGTATTTAATTACTAATACTTTTGTAATATTTGTTACATTGTAGACAAACTACAATTTTGATAACATCAACGAGGACATGTTGGCGCACCTCAATCAGCTTTTCTCCGAACGGTACAAGCAGTGGAAGAGCGACCTGCACTAGTATTTCAAGATGTTTGATGATCTGCAGGTCGCTCTTAAGGAGGGTTGCCCGAATGAGTTTGAGGAATGGGAAGATAGCTGGGTTTGGCTCTGCGGTCATTTTCAGGAGCCGGGCTATGTGGTCCGTTTTTAAATAAGACTTATTTCATTTTACTTTTTGAAATTTTTACTAATGTTTATTTTTTTTTATATTTTCTTTAAATATTACAACTAATACATTTATTTTGTGTATAACAGAAGAAGGCGAAGGCAAACAAGATCAATCGGGAGAAAAAAAATTCTTCTCCACCATTCTGGTTCGAGACCCTTCTCATATAGGATGGGGGTGCAGCGGAAGGTATATATTAAAGCTTTCACTTCCAATTTAAAAATGGCCCTAATAATTTTGTTTGTTTGTTTTCGTACTAACATTTTCCTTATAGTTTTCAAAATTCCTGGAATTGACGTCTTTGCTGACGTTTATGTTCGGCCCGGGGATGAGTTGTCTAAGTCCTTTCATGTAAGTATTATTCAATTTTAATTAATGTTTTATGCATTAAAGTATTATAATAATTAATTCAAATTGCTTATTATTAATATTCCATGTTTTATTTCACATGAGACTATGGTGGAGAAGAGCAAGTCGGTCATTCAGGAGTCCGCCTCCCAGCTTCCCTCAGCCATGTCGATCGAGTCTGTGGATCCCTTCGAGGATGCGGGGTTTCACATCCTTATAGAGACCTTGGACCAGACCTTTGGTCAGAGGCCAGGGACGTATTGCGGGGGGATGGGGAATGCCAGGCAGCGGGAGAGTGGAGCCTCTTCATCCTTGCAGTCGAAGGGCGAGGTTACAGCTTTGACGCAGGAAGTCGCTGGCCTAAGGAGTGAGCTTGCATCGTACAAGACTTAGATGTCATTGATTGTACATGCCCTAAGTTCCTCCGGGATCCGTCCCCTTGATTTTTCTGCACTGCCGACGTTAGAGCCCCTCCACTCCAAACATACCCAGCAATTAGACCCGTCGACCTCCGACCCCGTCCCCAACCTCAATCCCCAACCCTGACCCCTTCCAGTAGCAAGATTACCAAGCACCTCCGAACGACTTGCCCGTAGATTACGTCACATTTTTTTCTTAGCTTTTTTTCCCGTTTTTTGTTTAAACTTTGTAGTTGTATGTACATTTTTATTTATTTATATTATAAATAAATTATTTTTCTATTCATTAATTTTTTTTTTCAATTGTATTAAATATTTTTTTATTAAATTCTATTTATTCTATCGTGCAACGAAAGCCTTTGTCTGTACACATTTCTTGCGACGAGCAGTAAAACGTCGCGCAATCGTTTTGCCGCACTTTGTCGCGCAATCGTTTTGCCGCACTTTGTCGCGCAAGGTCTTTCTTCACGACCTTTGTGCGATAAATTCTCCGTGACGATTTCTGCATCGCCATAAGTTTTGTGCGACCTGGAAATGCTTTGCGCGACAAATACTCCCTGATCGCACAAAGTGTTTATTGTAGTAGTGAACCTAGTTACATGTAAGATAAATTTAAGGAAGAACAATTTTTTAAGGTAACCTTATTAGCACGAAAGATAATTATAGAAGACAATACCAAACAGGTAAATCTAGCATTCAACTTATATTGTTATTAATTGATACGCATGTTTCTAGCTTATTAATCAACTATATATTGTTATTAATTGATACATTTCTTAACCTTTTATCTCTGATCAGCTGATTGCAAGTCTTTAATGGCCATACCTGCATGTTTCTAGCTTGTTAATCAACTATATATTGTTATTAATTTATACATTTCTTAACCTTTTATCTCTGATCAGCTGATTGCAAGTCTTTAATGGCCATACCTGCATGTTTCTAGCTCGTTAATTAAGTATTTAACATCTAAAGTTACTTTTTATCAGTTCACTTATATTACAGTCTAATGGTATTCTTCCTCATCACGTATAAATAATCTTAAATTTGGTAATAACAAATTCAATACAAATTTCTCTCTATTTCTTAGCATAGATATATATATATATATATAAATTAATATTTATCAAGAATGAAAATCATATTTTTTAAACCACGACCGCATAATTTTTTTATTAAGCATGGTACTCTCTTTCTGTCGATCAAGTTAAAAGTCCTGACAAAGTTTTAATGAAGGCACTTAATTAGATGCATATATACTATCCTGTACATATTCTTCTTCATCTTGATAAAAATCATTTAAAATTTAAAAAACAACTTAAAACCATCACAGCGGGGTTGGCGGTTGGGACATAAAACCTTGACCAGACAAAACTATTTTCTGGAAGGGAATCCCTAATAAACTCAGGGTACCTAAGCAGAAAGAAAACCCCTTTAGTATAATTATAACTGGTGGCAATTTTGTCTCTTAAAACTATAGTTTTGTTTTCCGCTTGATTAGTTTGAATGTATGACTTATACATGCATATATACCAATTCTACCCCCCAATGATCCTTCAAATAGTATATATAGCTATGGATGAGTCATGAGTGGTTGATAATTTGCCATAGCCAAACTACCATTGACGAAAAAGTTATAGCAAAGAAGTACTGCCTATATAATGGTTAGACAAAACTAAATGTATTTAGAGATTAATATCTGTAACAGAAAATAAACAGCGAACATTTTATACAAGGATTGCTATGTACGTATTCACTGGTATGCAGCAGTGCGTCCACAAAATAATGATGCGAGAGAGGAAAAGTACTGTGGACCTGTGGTGATATAATTGCTAGTCCTCCCTACAGAAACTATTTCAATTGCTAAACTCACATAATATATATATATATATATATATATATATATATATATAATTTCAACCAGTATTATACTCTGTAAAGAAAAGCAAGTCCATTGTTCCAGTTTATATATAGTTCCTCAGAGAAAACCATGAATATACTTTTTATGGGAAAATATAGTATTCATGATCTGCAGATTACTGCATGGTCAAGATATCCAAATTAAAAATGGTAAAAACCCAAAAGGAAATTTTGACGTTAACGAAATTATATAACTGAGGCTTAGCAAGTTCATCACCTTCATTCTATTTCTACTCTGCAATATTATCTGCGTTTTAAATTGTAAATGAGCAAGTTGTAATATATATATATGCACACACAGTCTTTTGTCAAACTTGTCATTCTTATATATACATATGCGCATGAATATAAAAATTATCTTACAAATGTGGCCGGTTGACAAACTAAAATACATATATTGTCAGACCATGAATTTGTGTAATAACTAAATATGTTTGTCATGAATCTGCAATCTAATATATAATTTGGTAAATATATAAGTAACGTAAGTATGATAGAGAACATTACCTTATATATACACATAAATACATAATGCTGGTCCCCAGAAATGGCTTTTGCCCCACTATGGGACTACATATTTTTACAACTTCGATGGTTCAAAGTTCTGACCACGCATTATATTCAATAATTCTAACCATAAGTAGTACTAAAGATGCTAGATAGCATAGCAAGATTTCACATATCTCTAATGGGTCACTAATGGTCCCCCTGCAGATGGTAGCTAGGCATTGCATAGTACAATATAGTGATGTGCGAGGCCGACATGGTGTTCCCACATCCAACAATTCCAACCTATAAAGTTTTCAAAAAGTACTTGGGATTGTTGTATGATATTCAAGTTTGAGAGAATTGCAGCTTATGAGTAGTAGTGCTCATACAACCGTTGGCACTTGTACTGTTTTTTCTTAATTTGAGACCACAAGTCGAGCTTGTGAGTAATGACAGTTGACAGAGAGAAGTTGTACAAATGAACGTCCATATGGTTTCGTGTCGTTAAACTAGCCTGTTATATTGGCAATGCTTTTCAGATTTGGCTGGGTTTACAATGAAGCTAAAGTTTATGATTGTGGTGGCCAAGTGGCTGTTTGGCTTTGGGATATGGGGGTGTCATGAAAGGTTTTGATATGCTAACTAGCTAGCTAGCTTCTAACTTGTAGTTAAGTACTTTTCCATGGAAACTTCTCTATGAACAGCTGCTTAATATAATCATGATGAGGTTATTCATATGTATGAGACGGGATATATTAATTTATTCTAACATCTGAATCTGATTCTCCTAAACTCAGTTAGGGTTGAGGCCAGATACGTCGACCGGCAGCGCCAACTGTCCTAGGTTGACCTTCCCGAGTTCCAATCTTATTCAACTAGTTAATTAGGGCCGACCCCTCCTTAAATCAGGAAAAGAAGTAGCTAGGAAATTAAAGGCATAAACATTATAGTTAATTGCGTGGTGCATTCGTAGGATATACAATTAGTAATTTAGTTGGATGCTTCAAGAGGTTGGAATATGTAATAAAATATATATATATATACACACACACACACATAGAGGGCCAGCCATAAAGGGGCGTCGGTCGTGCCACCGCACAGGACCCTTGATTTTTTAGACCTCTCAAAAATATTTGGTCCCTATAAGTTTGCCTACTCTTACTCTACGGGATCTCCTGTGTAGTTGCTTTTACCGTTTTGCATGTTTTTAATTAGAAAAGACAATGAATAGAAGAAAATGTCTCTGTTTTTTTTCCTAGTGAATTATTAAAATTTGTACATCAATTCATGAAAAATTATTTGTTTATATTTTCATGGAGACTATAGGCCCCCAAAATCCTAAAGTTGACCTTGATAATAAATTGAAGAATGCTAAGATAAATTGCACATGCACGTGCTTGTGGATGAATAACGATTGTTGATATTTTGTATTTGTAAGCTCTACATGCATCAACGAGGCATTGCTATTAAAAACAATAATGTGTATATATGATAAGTTTGATCTTTCTAACACTAAGAATTTTCTAGTTGTAGGGGCTAAAGCGGATACATTTTGCCATGCACCCAAGTTTAAAAATAATGTATGTCTGATATACGTACATCAGACATGAATACATTAGCTATTATTAGTTTATCATAGTAATATTGTGTGCTTTCTTAACGTTTGCAGTGGAGATTTTTACTTGTACAATCCCGACTTACCTTGAGCCATTGAAGATACTGACCTAGCTAGACATCATGTAACTTATAGCATTTGCAAAGAAAAATTCAGAACACCAGAAACAGTGGTCTTCCGTTTAAAAAGCAAAATAAAATCTTTAAAAAACAAGCAAAATAAAATCAGTGGCAGATGGAGCGGGGGGACCCCTCTACATTTCTCCAAAATCCTGTAGGTTCTCCTTAATTTGTAATAATTTACCCACAAAAGAAAAACTTTCCTATGTCAGCCTCTGCATAACACGATGAATATGTTAATAGGAAACAAATAAAGCATGCATCTAATTATGGTTACTTTGCAAGAGCATGGGAAACTATGAGACTGAATAATTGAGATCATAACTTTTAAAACTTTTAAGGTATCTGCAAAAATTCAAATTAGCATTAACTTTAAGGTATCTGCAAAAATTACTTTAAGGTATCTGCAAAAATTCAAAGTCACATTAACTAGTATGATGTGAGAAATGTGAGAAATGAGAGAAATGCATGTCTTTTGAGTTAGATAACAGGGAAAATTATTCACAAGTCACAACTAGTCACTTCAATGCCTTTTAGTGTTGAATTTGGGTTCACAGAAGTTGCCAAACTCCACAGGCATGCATTTTTGTAGGCCTTGTGTATATATTCTTGTTTCATGAGGTCGGACCAGAACTAGGCCCAAGTTTATAATTCTGTTTTGTATGAGGCCTGCATTGGCAGCCTTCCAAAACTTTTATTTATTTATTTTTTAATTTAATTTTATATAAAATTATAAATTCTTTCCTTAGATAAATGGATTTCTGATCTGTTAGTTGCTTAGAAGAATTTTGTAGTGTAATAAATCGTAAAATGGAATTTTTGGGTATGTGACTTTATTTGAGAACATTGTTGAGAAAAGAGTTAACTATAAGAAATTGACAAATGGACAGTGAATAAATCTTTTGATGTTATTATAGGCATGCAAATTTTGGTGAAAATGAATGTTCACAAGTGCATTAAATCTCGGCATGCTAGAGCTTACATGACGTATACCATGTGTCTCACAAATTGTACACATAACATGTGACTGATCAAAACTGATACACCCCGACCCGGAATGCCCACATGGACTTCGAATTGAGCTGTGCTGGCCGACACCAGGAGGGTGACGAAACCATAAAGTGTAGTGATGTGTAAATTGTGCATAAATTTAAACCTAAAAGTGCCTAAATACAAGAGTGCGCATGTGAGCGGGAATAAACCAATTTCACACGTGATGTTAGAGCATAAGTAAAGTACAGTAAAGGTAAGATAAGAATTATAATGTCGAAGGTAATCACCTATATCAAAGTTTGCCAAGAATCCTCGTCGACACGAAAGCTCAGCACTAAAACCTAGAGGGGCAAAAAACAAGGGTGAGTGGGCCTAAAAATAAAGCTTTGTAAAAACTTTTTCGAAAACATAATAACCTCTAACCGTAAAACAAGTATAGTTTCCAAAATATACATATTACGTATGGTAAGAAAATACTTAGTGTAGCCTACAATATCTCAAGAAAATAATACGTCACAATATTTCATAAATAAACACATGACGTTCGTAATCGTATAATCTCGCATAAGCAAACATATCATATCGAGTGCTCATCGACACATGTTGGCACACAAGTTCATGCAGAGATATTTTGACATAAACTGGGCTGGGTGTAACAATGATAAATGCTCTAGTACTACAATCACGTGAAGACTGGTGCTATGCACATCACATACGAGTCCTAATTGCCTATAGCAATCTAGGATAGTACTGGCACCTACAATGGATCCAAAGTGAGCGTACGGTGCGATGTGAACATACACGTGAAAGACTGGCCTTGGCCCGGGCAAGTACTAACACCTGTGCAGCAACGATGAGCAGATAACGTAAATAGAATCATACAACGATAAATTGATAATTCACGTCACCGTAATACTATTCATGGCCCTAAATATAATTAAGGCATCAATAATAATACGCATACTTGCGCATCCCCTAGGACATAGCATAACTTCATAATTTATATCAATGCGCTAAATCTTATAAATGTCACTCTAATCTAGGCGTATTATAGAAAACTCTTTATGAAATGTATAAATAGAAACTAACAATTATATATATACTATATAAAGGAAAAGACCCACTCACAGATACTTGCGAGGTCGCAGCCGTTTGAACTAGGATAGCTGGAGTCTCCGATAGTAATAGCACATAAGCATAATATTGAGACCCATTAGTAAAACTCAACTAAAACGATTAAATTTGGGAAAACGGAGTGCGGATTTGGAATCAGAGCATACACTAAGAAGGGTCCCGGGCAATTTTCGTAAAAAGTCAACGATCAACCTTAAAAAGTCAACCAAGACATCCCAGTGGTCAAGTATGTTAACACTTCGGAATTGCACTAAATGGATATCAAAAACGAACTCGGGGCGTTGAAATTAGCCTAGAGAAGTTCTTGAGATAATTTTGAAAAAGTCAACATAAGAAATATTCCAAGAATATTCCAAAGAATATTTCAAGCCCAATTCAAAGATGGGCTGGGCCGGATCCCGGGTTCAGATTCGGATCCGGGTCGCGGATCTGGGCTTTCTCTTTTTTTTTTTCTTTTTTTTTCTTTTTTTTCTCTGGTCGGTTGCGCTGCAACCGCCGGGATAAATCCCAGCTCTGACTGCTCCAAAACTTCACTAAACCCAGCCTTCCAAAATATCAAATCGAAGCTCAAAGGACAACGAATCGAAATATACCTTTGGTTTCCTCGGCCGTGGCCGGAGTTGGCAAAAAACGGCTCGAAAATTGCCGAATCTCAACCCAAAAACTGGGTTTGTTACTCTCGAGGTATTTATGCGTCCAAACAACACTAAAACATATCAAAAACATCATAATCATACTCCTAAACACAATTTACGAAGATCTTGAGGGTTTTTGAACTTACCCTCATGGAAATTCTCGAGGTTCTTACCAGGAAACATGGAGGTCACAGCCCGGCATCCTGGTTCGATGGTGGCAGTTCGTTTACAAAGGAGAAATGGTAAGATGTTTGGGGGAGTTTAGTTTGCCGGAATTGGTGATGGGTGTGGAAGTGGTGTTCCGGTCTCGTCGCCGGTGGTCGTAGAGGTGGGACGAAAAGGATGAAAGATGAGAGAGATAAGGGTGAGGGAATCCGATAGAGTATGAGAGAAGAAGTGACGCGAAGACAAAGGGGATAGGAGACCCACGTGGGTTGGTCCCACCATGCATAAAATCCTACGCGAAAAATATTAAAATAATAAAGAGTAATTTATCTAGAATAATGAATTTACGAAAATGCCCTTGAATATTGTAAGTCCGTAAAATTTTAACCGTAACTCCAGTTTCGATTCTGCTTGAGCCTATGTGTTCGTACCGTCGAGTACTTCGAGAATATGATAAAATAGTAACTCGTACGTGTCATGAAAAGACGGTCAACAAAAGTCAGCAATCTTGCCTCAAGGGGCATTTTTGTCAATTCACTATTTTAAAATGAATAAAATCATAAAATTATGGACGGTTTGTCACAAAAACTGGACGAGTTATCAAGAGAACACATGTCAACAGTTGGCAATAAATGAATTATTTGATTTTAATTTCGATTAAACAAATTAATTAATTTAAATTTAAATCAAATAAAAATGCTAAATTAGGTAGATTGATTTATTTGATTTCATCTGATTAAATCAAATATTAATTGATGGAGTCAAATCACAAATCACGAACTAAGCATCCAAGACACAAATCAAGTCTTGGTTCTTTCGTATGCAAAACTTGGAGAGTCTATAAATACAAGGCTTCAACAAAGAAAAGGGTCAGAAAATCATTCTCAGACCCAGACACTAAAGCTCTCAAGCCCCCAAACTCCCTAATTCCCAAACACTTAAACATTCAAAAAGACTTAGAAAACTCTCTGTGTTCTTCGTCAAACTCGTGAACAATCATCAAGCACCACTACATGTGTCAATTGTTCCATCGCCACAAGCCAAACCTTTACTACATCTGTTCATTCGAGATCAAGTCATCATGACCCTTAGATCAATAACCCCCTACACACACATTTTTCACCTCGGAGATCAAACCAGATGATTCAAATTGTAAACTGAGATTGTACCCCTAAACTTACATTAATACAACACATTTATTTTGTACATGTGTTCTTGTTTGATTTGTCACATGAAATTCGTGTTTATAGTTATGTTATCCATCATTGATGGTCAGTCCTTTCATGTACGAAATAAAGCCTTACTTGTCTGTAACAAATTTTGAAAGTAAAGAACCATTGGTTTTCAAAAAAGTTAAACCTCATCATACAAAGGTTTAGGCCCCGTTTGTTTGGGCTCCTTAGCTAGGAGTAGCTAGGAACTGTTTGGTTTTGAGAGTAAGGAACCAATGAGTACTGCTTTAGGCCTGTTTACTTGGGCTCTTTAGCTAGGAATAGCTAGGATTGGATTAGTTATAATCCTAGTCCCTTGTTTGGCATTATTCAAGGATTTTGAGATTAAGGATGACTCACTTTCACTGGAGCCCTCACTACTAATACCGCCCAAAAGGTCAGGATTACCAATCCTTAGCAATCCCTCCCATGTTTCCCCAGCTATGGTGACCCAACTAGCCCACCATCATTGCGACTTTTCCCTTCCCTTCTCTACCTTTTTCCTTCTCCGACAAGACCCAGATACCTCCATCGCTTCTGACCGTGGTGGGCACAGATCAAGGCTCTAGTAATTGTAGATTTGGAGAATCCTTTGTTGGTGCTCGATAAAGGCACCACCTGACCTTCTGGAACTACTCTAGCTAGAGATTAATCATTGGCTCCATCAACGGAACCTTTTGCCGTCTTCAATCGCAACCCTTACCCGTTTTCCTTCTCTAACACCTCAAAATCCAAGGTCCATAACTTCATCCTGGTTGAATTGATAGGCTTTTTCCTTCGCACATAAGTAACTACAGTTGCTTCCTTTCTCCGTAGTCGGTGTCGCCCATCACGGAGGAAATCGTGCAAAATTACTAGTTGGTCATGTTGGAGCTTCAATTCCAACCCATCATTATTGACCTTACCGTGAATTTTTCAATTATCTTCAGACTGCTAATGTAATGGAATATACAAAAGGCAAAACAAAAGTAGGTTATAACTTACTCCTACATTATACCAAACGCTTCATTATTTTTATATTGCTTAATCCAATCCAAACCTATCTACCTTAGTCTTTGAAATTTGTCCAGTCCGGAATAGTCTGGTAAAACAAACGTGTGGAACCAAAAATAATCAAGAAAGATATGGAGGTGACACGTAGATTTTTGGGCAAAAATGACAAGATTACCCTTGAGGCACACTGAGATTTCTACGCACAAGCAGCGGACAATCATCCCTCAATCAAGGTCAAAAGTGATCAAAATATGTATTTATTCAAAACCTATTTCATCAACCCTCATCAAATCTGCCCCACAAGGTAACTGCCAAATTATTTCTTTCAAATTATATTAATTAGCTAATTAATTGATTTATTACTCAATTAATTCATTAATTAGCTAATTGATGGTGATTAACACCAAAAAATACCAAAGGTGGTCATTCCCACCTCTCCAAAGGGGGCCGGCCACACCTCTATAAATACCATCTCATTTTCTACAAAACCCAATTTCCAAGCTTTTTGCAAAATTCTTTAAATTCTCTAAACACCTTCATTCATTGTGGGCGCATGAGGCTCTTAGCCTTGACCTAAGGTGTTAATTGTTTTTACAGGTGCATTTTCATCCAAGAACAAGAAGGAAGAAATTTGCATCCACAAATTGGTGCTTTCATTTAGAGTCTTGATCAGACGCTTGTAGAAGACTTTCGCATTCAAGGTTTTTCGTTTTCTTGTTCATTTGCAGATTGTTCATACGTTATAATTCTTAGAATTTTTATTTCTAAAAATTCTTTGATAAAATGTAAAAGAAAAGTATAATGGCAAAAGATTCGGAAACCTCGACGAACGGAAATTCCAACGTTCAAGGATTAGGACCATGACGATCTACAAGGTTTAACACAACAATGAGTGGAGCGACACTACCCCTACAAGGCACCACCGTGGCAACCACCACGGCAGCCACTCTCAATAAGGCCCACGACACCATAACCAAGACCCAAGTCGTGCCATTCAAGCCCACACGGGCCCAAGCCCAAGGTGAGACAGCCCGAGCCACTTAAGCCTGAAGCGAGCCCACTGCGTTGCCCAGCCGAGCCCTAGCCTCGCACCCACGTGCGCAACATGCTGAGCAGCCCACTCCCGTGGCTCAGCCTGTTCCCGTGGCATTCCAGGCAGCCTAAATTGGTCCAAGATTGGTTCAACCGTCCTGGCTTCAAATTTCTGGGCCTACGATCGAACTGGGGGCATTTTCACCATATTTATCTTCGGATTTGACATTTCCTAACTCAAATCTCACGCCCGGAGTCTACTACACTTCCACTGCTCAAGGAGACACATTTTTTCCAAGCTCTTCCAATCCAAATGGCGAACAACACTTGTCTCGACAAGTCATGGAGTTAACAAGCGCCCTTGCACAATAGACGACATTGGTGAATCAGCTCTTGCAGCGCACCGAGATCCAACATGCCCCAAACCAGGTGTCCTGAAGTAGGAAAATGACATACGAGGAACCTCTTCAACAACATCCCGACAAGCAGCCACTCGACCAGCCACGAATCGAGCATTCAGGCAGTGTACACTCCCGATTGGACCCTTGAGATAATGTATGTCTTAGCACGTGAAATAGCGTGTACTCTCGACTAGGCCCCCGGACGAGCATGCACTCATGGTTGGGGCCACATTCTGATAATCAACATGAGCAGCCTTCCAAGCAAAACGTTCATTCACGGCTAGGCCTGTAAGGAGCATCTTCCACATCACATCAGAGTAGGCAGCATGAATGACGGAGATAAGTAGTCACTCAATCCGGCTTAAGTTCAACCAGCAACCTATGAAGAATTCCCTCGCCTACCAGGAAAGGACCATATGCACCGCCGCCACGGCATAGACGAGTCAAGCACTTATAAGAGCAGCCTAGACCAGCAGGTCAAGACTGGGGGCAGCCGAGAGCTTTGCTACCCTAACAAAGGAAAATTTAGGAAGAGGTAGAGAGGCTCTTAAACGAGCGATTGCGTGATTTCTAACGTAACGAAGTGGTCGATGAAACACTACGACGGGACATGACCAACATGAACAGGTCACCCTTCACGGACGAGATCGAGCAGACAGAGCCTCCACGTAAGTTTAGCATGCCACATTTCACATCTTTCAAAGGATATGAAGATTCGAAGAGGCACTTGAAGCATGAACGAAGCACAATGGTCATTTACCGGAACAACGATGCTCTTATGTGCAAGATATAAACCACCACTTTGCAATGCAAGGCACAAGATTGGTTCCACACCTTGTTGGCACGATCCATCTGGAGTTTTGATGATATTTCCTTTCTTTCACCAAAGAATACTCATCCTACCGCTCGATCAAGAAAAAGTCTGACCATTTGTTCAATGTGAAGAAGAATCCAAAGGAGTCGCTCTGCGATTATGTGAAAAGGTTCAAAGCATATAAGGTGAAGATAGTCGGATGCGACTCGATAACAAGTGCAGCCTTCCAAAAATGACTACCAGCAGACCACCCACTATTCGGAGAATTGATCATGAAAGAATATCTAACTCTAGTAGACTCTTTCTCTTTAGCAGAGAAGCATACACTTTGGGACGAGGCTCGACGAGTAGACAAGGCGCCCGAGCAGCCTTGGAAAGAGTCGGCAACGGCTAAAAAGAAGAATGACGGGAAATAGTCCGGCAAAAGTAGGCAGGAGGCCAAGCGTAAGGACCAAGGAAGACCCGATGACCAAGAACTACTCTAAGTTCCCAATCCTAATCCACCAAGATAATTTCAAGTTGGATCACACCAAATACTGCGCATTCCACCGAGGTCCCGGTCATACAACTGACGACTGCTTCACTTGGAAGAACTACCTAGAGAAGCTCGTGAAAGAATGAATGCAGATGATGACGAAGAGCCGCCAACCAAGACGATTCGGATCAATGGCATCTTCACCAAATTCAAGCACTTGAGGGCCACCAACAATTCCAAAAAAAGGAAGATCCAACAGGCTTTACTAGTGTCATAGGTCCAAGCAGTCGACATCCAACATTGACCCATCGTTGGCTTCACCAAGTAGGATGCAAAAGGTGTCGACTTCCCACACGATGACGCACTAGTAATATATGTCAAACTAGCCCAGTCTATAGTCGATAGAATGATGGTTGACAATAGAAGTGCGGTCAACCTACTTCAGCTCTCAGTAATTTAGAAGATGGGCCTGGAAAGCACAATCATCCCCCGAGCAGAGGTACTCACCAGATTCAACGAGCACACCTCGACTGCCACCGGCCACATCACACTTGACATGAAAACATCGTCATTTGTCTCAAAGAAGACATTCACAATCATAAGCGACATATCTCCTTACAATGAGATTCTTGGAAGACTTTGGTTGATCAAGCTGGATACCGTCACTTTCGTCAAGTATCAAAAAATCTGATTCCTCATCCCGGGAAGAGGAGTCGAAGAAATCAAATCTGACCAGGCCGCATCTCGACGATGCACTGTGCAAGTATTGAAAGAATCAAAGAAGAAGACCTTTTACCCCATAGAGGCTACTAAGGTCCGAAAGGAATAAGAAGCTACTAAATAGCAATTATAACAAGCAAATCAAGAAAATGGTGCCCCAGCAGATGAGATAAGATGGAAACCCGAAGAGGACGCCAATGACATCATTCTTGATCCCCAACAGCCGGAAAATACGGTTAGAATTGGCTCACGTCTAAGCCCAGCCGAGAAGGAAGAATTCACGGCTTTCTTTAAAGAAAAGCATGATATCGATCCTAAGGTAGTTTGCCACAAGCTGCACTTCGACCCCGCTGCCAAACCGATGATCCAAAAAAGAAGACATTTCACACCTGAGCGAGTGACGATCATCGAAGCAGAAATTGACAAGTTATTGGAGGCCGGATTCATAGAAGAAGTAACATATTCAGCCTGGGTTGCCAACGTCGTGTTAGTCATGAAGAAAGAGAAGTGCAAATATAGGGTTCACGTAAACTACACCGACCTCAACAAAGCATACCCAAAAGATCCTTATCCGCTTCCCCGAATTGATTTATTGGTAAATTCAACTTCTGGGAACCAGTTGCTCAGGTTCGTGGACGCATACTCCGGCTACAACCAAATAGCCATGTACCAATCCGACAAAGAGAAAACCGCGTTCGTGATCGAGCGAGGCACGTACTGCTACAAAGTCATGCCATTTGGCCTTAAGAACGCATAAGCCACTTACCAAAGGTTAGTAAACATGATGTTCAATAAGCAAATTGGAGTAATCATGGAGGTCTATGTCGACGACATCATGGTGAAGGGCAAGCAGCAGTCAAACCACATCGGCAACTTGGCGGAAACTTTCAACATCCTTAGAAAGTACAAGATGAAGCTCAATCCTACCAAATGCACATTTGGAGTATCTTCAAGTAGATTCTTAGGGTACCTAGTAACCCAACGAGGAATTGAGGCACATCCCAAACAAATCTGAGCGATCCTAGAAATGAAATCTCCAACTACCTTGAAGGAGATCTAAAGCTTAACCGGACGAGCAGCCGCCCTCAACTGCTTTCTTTCACGGTCTACCGATCGATGCAAGCCCTTTTTCAAGGCCATCAAGAGCACACAACAAGACAAATGGGATGACGAGTGCGAAAAAGCTTTCCAAGACTTGAAGAAATATCTTACATCACCTCCCTTACTATCTAAGTCGGAAGCAGTGGAGAACTTATACATTTACTTGGCAGTCTCAGAAATAGCAGTGAGCTCTGCCTTCATACGAGAAGAGCTGGGGGCCTAACTGCCAGTATTATACAATTCTAAAGATCTACTTGATGCGGAAACTAGATACCCGAAGATTGAAAAGTTAATTTTGGCGCTAATTTTTGTTGCTCGGAAGATTAGACCATACTTTCAAGCTCATACAGTCATCGTCATGACTTAATATCCTCTACGATCAATCCTACATGGTTCGGACGCTTCTTAACGAGTAATGAAATGCGCGTTGGAACTTGGCCAATACGTTTTAGTCTTTCGACCCCACACGGTGATAAAGGCCCAAGCCTTGGCGGACTTCATAGAAAAATTCACGCCTAACCTAGGCGACGTAGTAGAGTAGCCCCACGATGCCCCAGAAGCAGCCGAAAGTACCTTAGCCGCGCCTGCTTCCCCCAACAGAGACTTATGGCATTTGCATGTCGACGACGTATCCAACTACAAAGGCTCAAGAGTAGGCGTGGTCTTTTATCACCCCAGACGGTTCAATGATCAATCATGCGATCACTTTGGGCTTCAAAGAATCTAACAACAAAGCAGAGTACGAGGCCCTACTAACAGGTCTTCGAAAAGACTTGGGCGGTGAAAAAGCTCGAAATTCATTCCGATTCTCAACTAATCAATAGCCAGACTACTGGGGAGTACACATCAAAACATTCGAGGATGACGCAATACCTAGAGAATGTATGTAAGCAACTTGAAGCATTTCAGACTTACACTTTCACTCAAGTTCCGCGGGTAGACAACGCCCACGATGACGCACTAGCCTGCATAGGCTTCGCCCTTGACCACCAACTCAAATGCTATATTCCGGTGGTGTATCTAGACAGGCCATGCATAGAGGCTGAGCCAGCAGCCGAAGTGTCATAGGTTAGTGTAACTCCCAACTAGCAAAGTTCTATTATAGACTACCTGACCAATGACACACTTTCCACGAAAAGATTAGAGTCTAGAAAGCTCCAAATAAAAGCAGCATAATACTACATGTGGAACGACATTCTCGTCCGAAGATCCTACACCGGACCACTTCTCTGTTGCCTAGCGCCTCCCGTTGACCTAAAAGTTCTAAGCTCAATCCACGAAGGCATTTATGGAAATCACTTCGGAGGTTAATCCTTAGCACAAAAGGCTCTTAACGCAAACTACATTGACCAAGATGATAAGGAGTTAGTACAAAAGTGTGATCGTTAGCAACGCTACAAGTCGGTACCAGCACTACCTGCCAGTGACTTACACCCGCAGACTAGTCCTTGGCCGTTCATGTAGTGGGCAATCGACCTAATAGGGCTGATGCCGCCCCTCTACTGGGGGCAAATGCATGATGATCGTGGCAACCGATTACTTCACCAAATGGGTAGAAGCAGAGCCCATGACAACCACAACTCAGATAGACATAGAACGTTTCATATGAAGGAACATCATTTACCGATTTGGCATCATTCAGTCCATCGTCACCGACAACGGCCAACAATTTATGGGTAAAGATTTGGTGAAGTTCTTCCAAAAGTATGGCATCAAGCAACACATGTCCACGCCAAGATATCCTCAAGGCAATGGGTAGGTCGAAGCATCCAACAAGACAATCATCGACTGCCTCAAGAAATCCCTCTCCGATAAGAAGGGAAAATGGCTAGACGAAACCATGGATGTCTATGGGCATATTGCACCACCAAAAGACGAGCAATTTAACAGCAAGGAGATGACCACAAGCTTATATCTAACAGAGGATAAGCACGAGCAGACCATCACCTGCATCGCAGCCTACTAGCAGTAACTCATTTCTAGCTACAACAAAAGGATGAATATCCGGCAGTTTCAACCCGGAGATCTAGTCCTAAGGAAAGCCTTCATCATTGCTCGCAGAGAAGGCTCCAAAAAGATGGATCCCATCTAGGAAGTTCGTACAAGATCAACAAAGTAAGTGGCAAGGGTAATTACATTATCCCTATCATGAACGACAAAGAGATCGAAAAGCAATGGAATGCCTACAATCTAAGGAAGTACCATGTGTGACCTCCCGCTACATCAAAGCCCAAAGAACTTGAGCAGCTCAACAGGCACCACCTTGCAAGCCGAGGATTATCCAGTTATTATGCAGTGTCTAATTTACAGCTAAGTTTTCGTTCGTTTCACTCGTTTTTTCAATGAGGAACTCAGAAGTAATTTACAACTTGGCTCAACTACATGTTTACAACAATTGATGACCCTTGCACTTAAAAAGAAGACCGCGCCCTTCTTAGGGACTCATTGCAGGAATTGCACCCATTAGGGACTAACCATGCTCTCTAGTGCGAGAGGATAAACTAATTCCCCGACACCCACATAGGTCTGTTTTCCAAAGCGGGAGGATAAACTCTACACTCCAAATATCCAAACGTGGATGAGCCAAGCTAGCCTAGTATAACTAAATGCATGATGGCTTGCGCCGAGATTCCTAGAAGTAGCCACAATGGTCTTTTTCAATGTTTAGCTAACTGAAGGATTTTGGGTCTCTTAGCCTAATCCGTGAGGAACCGGGCCTTAGAGACGGATGAGGCATATAACGCAGTACGCCCTATGGACAGCTACCCTGGAACTCTAAAGTTGCTACCTAGTGCACTAAGGTAGCCTACGGTTTCCAGAAGACTGCATATGGCTTGCCCTTCGAGCAGTAAAGCCGCGCTAGACTTATACAACCGCGCATTCTTGGGAAAGGTTAAACAAGCTAGTATGCATATACGAAGCTTTATCCATTGCCGACATGCTACGTAGTCGATAAGTTTCACCTCTACCAAGCGCGGAACGACCTGTACCAAGTCCTAAAATGTTATGATACTTGCTACGCAACCTACAGAATTGGAGAAAGCCAATCTAGTGGTTACCCGGACTTGTCTACTTCTGTAAGTAAGGCGTCCGACTGCCAACCCTATGGCTAACAACTTTGCAAAGTTCTACACCAACACCTAAGGCTGCATAAGCTACGCGGGCCGGTCTACTTATATAAAAGTAGCACGCCTGCCACTGGTCTATAAAGTATAAAGGTTAGGGCATGAACAAAAAAAGCAAAGATGGAGAAAAGCGAAGGAAACAGGTTTATTAAATTTTCTAGCAAAATTGATAAACAACTAGCAAAAGACTGAAGGAGTTCAAGTAAAGCAAAAGCAACAAGGAAAACAAAGAAAATTTTAAAGGCTACCTAGAAGACTACTCTTCAGCACCTTCAGCAGCTGCAATGCTCTCAGTAGCGGCACCATCCTGCGCTTCACCCCCAACTACCCCAGCCTGGGCACCAACCTCTCGAAGTCTTTACTAGAAAACTCAAAGTCATACGACCGCCCAAAGAGATGGTCTACATAACCCAACTTGTAGAAATCAGCTTGACTCTGAGTAAGTGAAGCCTCGAACCTAGCATTCTCACCATTCAACTGCTCATTCTCCTCAAGCAGACAAACACATACCCATTGCAGCTCATCCATTTCTTTCTTCAGACTATCATTGATTTTCAACACACCTTGAAGTTCCAACACTTGAGGCTCAAGCTTATTAACAACCTTCTTGAGGTGGACCACTTGGTTGTAAGCAGCAATCAGTTCTTCATCCTTTGCGTAAGCATCGAAGCGGAGCTCAGAGACAACACGTTTAAGGTCATGAATATGAGGTATGTAACACCCGATCTCCTTATCTGCACTTTCATACTTTACTTGGATCGCGTCAAGCCTAGTCTTCAAATCCATAATCTCTTGGCGAGCGGTCTCAAGCTGTAGAGAAGTGGGGGCAGAGATATTAGACCCTTTCAAAGTAGCAAGCTCAGATTCCAACTTCTTAACTTTCTCGACCGAGGAATAAGCTTCAGTTGCCATAGTTCTTGCCACCTTCTTGGCAACCTTGGTATCTTCTTGATCAAGGAACATAGACTCAGCTGCTAGAATAGTCATTTTCTGCATCATGGCCAACAGAGCAGTCATTCTATACTTGGTCGAATGCTTCGTGAATGAACTTGGGTCAACAACCCATTTGACGCCATCGAAAAATTTGGCACATACATCCATGTCCTCGAGCAGATTTGGTCTCAAAAGCGCACAAATCTCAGCAGCTTCCCTAGAAACAGACTTGGTGGATTTCTCACAGCTGTCCGTACGAGCAGTTTCCTTCTTCTCAGCAGACGAATGGGTCTCAGCATCAGAGGGAACAGATTTTGGCACCACTTTAGCAGGCAGAGGCACCTTATCACTCTTCATAGTAGCAAGCCTCTCCAAATGTGAACCAGACTTAGCCCCAAACGGACGTCTTGGCACAAATTTCGGCACTGAAGGCACGAAGGAACTTCTACGGTGAGCAATCCTATCAGCAACCGAACTATCCACCTTTGGAGCGACATGTGTCACCAGCACGAATCTAGCAGCCTCATCTTTCTCACCCTTAGGAGAAGTCAAGTCAATCATAGGCTTTGGGGTAGCCGACGAACCCTCGCGAGCAGCGGAATAAGTCTTCGGCTTTTTCTTAGCTGACATTTCTTGAGCAGGCGAGGAATGTCTCTTTTTCTCACCTTAACTTATTGCTGGCTCCACGATGGTGATCGGACGAGCTAATGCCTCTGCCTTGATCCATTTTATCTCATCTCTTGGGGGCAACCCACATTTCTCCCTACGAAGAGGACTAAGCAGCCAACGCCACCCATGGTACTCGGAAGGGATACCCAGAGTAACATGCATTTTCTTCATGTTTGGATAAGTCTTAGAAGTTGAGCCAAACTCCGAATCTACAAAAGCAGATGGAGACAATCATAAAATTAGAAAGCAGCTTAACACAAATACAAAGCAGCTGAGAAGTTAAGCAGCCTACTTACCAGATATGAAAATCGTTGGAACACACAGCTCAGGGAAGAATTAGACTCTCACTTTCCACTTATCTCCAATGTCTCTTTGGCCCAGTCATGATCTCCCTTGCTCGAATGATTGAATAGCCTATGACAGGATCGCAGCTGCCTAACTCCCTTGATGTGGCCTATGTCAAAGAAGTACCAAAATTCATTGACGGTTAGATCTAAGTCAAAGAATTGGCTTAGATTGAGGAATCACACCATCACACAAACCCCATTCGGATTAGATTGAGGAATCACACCATCACACAAATCCCATTCGGATAGCATTGAGCGGGGGCACACTTCATAGAGCAAAGTACTTCCTAGAAGAAGGGAGGCATGAGAAAAGTAAATACCAACACAAAGTAGTAGGGGTGGAACTTGATGGCCCTCCGAGCTCTACCATATGCCTCACAGCTGCTACCATCCTTGACACGCTTCACACGCACTCCTGACAAAATAGCATGCATGTACGCCTCAAGGAAGTCTCTAAACAAGTCATTGGAGCTAATTTTGAAGTAAGCAGCCTTGAAGTAGCCAACCTTGCTTAAAGACCCGCCTTGACGATACAATGGCGACACCCCATCATCATTCTTGTGGCTCGAGGAAGACATGCTCGAAGAAATTCTACAAAAATACGAAGAAAATTCGTTAGACGACTGCCTAAAAAAAATAGCAACTCTCGGCACTGGGGCCTAATAGGGCTCTCGACCTCACTCCCTTCTCCCATAGGCACGGGCCCGAACCCATCCACAAAAAAAAAAAAAAGGTGAAGCAGTTCTCAACCCAACTAGGTGGGCCAAGCATGGCAGTCCAATGCTTACCCTTTCTTCTCTTATGCACTGGCTTAAGCCCAACTTGCAAAAAAAAAAATGAACGCCCAAGCCGCAGGAGCCCAGCAGCCACACTAGGCCCCACAGCCTGGCTTATCCACTTTCACCCCCGCAGGCCTTAAGGCCCAATTTCACTGGAGGAAGGTCTGCTCTCCACTTCTCCCCGTGGACCAAAACCCACTCATCTAGCCCAGCTTCCTGGCCCGCACCAGCCGTACCAACCCTCGGCCCGAGCTGAGCTGAGCTGCCACCACGCTGCATCTCACCACCCACGACAACAATGTCGTGGCTTCTCCAAGCTTTTTTCACACATCCTCAACCCCCGTCGAGCAAAATTTCAAACCTCGAGGCTCCTAAAAAATTAAGAGGACAAGGAAAAATTAAAATTTTCTTACCTTGAAGCAGCGTGAAGACGAAGCAAGCAATAAAAGACGATCCTTTGCACGGGCAAGATGTAGAAGATTGCTAGAGGGGGAAACAATTATCCTCTAAGCTTTCTCTCTCTTGTAGGGAAAATAAATCGCTCTCCAAAGTTGATTTAATAATCCACTTAAGGTGGACTTAAATAAGCTTTGGGAGAAATTTATTTCCTTTTCCTAGAATGATCTAATTTCCAATTAAAGAGGGAATCAACATCAAATAGGAAACAATCATAGGTTTCCTAAAGCAAGAAAATCTCTACACATGCTGACATTTCCTGCGAGCAGCCCAACATGTGTGGGGGCATTTGTGGAGCCAAAAATAATCATGAAAAATATGGAGGCGACATGTGGATTATTGGGCAAAAATGACAAGATTACCCTTGAGGCACACTGAGATTTCTACGCGTAAGCAGCGGACAATCATCCATCAATCAAGGTCAAAAGTGATCAAGATGGGTATTTATTCCAAACCTATTTCATCAATCCTCATCAAATCTACTCCACAAGGTAACTCCCAAATTATTTCTTTCAAATTATATTAATTAGCTAATTAATTGATTTATTACTCAATTAATTCATTAATTAGCTAATTGATGGTGATTAACACCAAAAAAATACCAAAGGTGGCCGATTCCCACCTTTCCAAATGGGCCGACTACACCTCTATAAATATCACCTCATTTTCTTCAAAACCCAATTTCCAAGCTTCTTACAAAATTCTCTAAACACTTTTTCCCTCAAAATTCTAACTTTGACATCGGAGGTTTTATGGCTCCCCCCCCCCCAAAAAAAAATTCATCGTAGGCGCATGAGGCTTTTGGTCTTGACCTAAGGTGTTAGTTGTTTTTGCAAGTGCATTTTCGTCCAAGAACAAGAAGGAAGAAATTTGCATCCACAAAACGCATTCTTAGTGTTTAGAAGCTCCCAAGTCTATCTTAAGATCGTCTTTTATGGGTAAATCAGAAATAAAAAAGATATAAACGTTTGTATTATTATTTTGGGTTAATCTCAGTTTACTATCTTCAAGTTTCTTGGTTTTCAACATTTAACACATCAAGTTTTCTTCATCCCATAATGGTACATGAAGTCAACATTTTGGGACAGTTCATACATTTGTTAAGGTTGCTGTTAAGTCAGTTATTAACTGATGACGTTGTTGGAAATTTGAGTAGTTTGAGTAGAAATTTCTTTGTCCCACATTGGTCATTCCCAAAAGATTTTATCACTTTATAAGGCTTTGTCCTTTATAAGGTAATAGGCCTGGAGAATAAAATTGAGCTCACCCTTGGGGTTGGGCTTTGGGGTGCACTAATTAATTGGTAATTAATTATAATTAATATATATATATATAATTAATATATAATTAATTATCAAAAGATGGGCCTTGGGCTCTAATAATTAAATTATTTAATTAATTATTTTCGGATTTAATTAATTTCAAATTTAATTAATTAATTATTTTTTATCAACAGACTTATCATTTCAGATGAAGTCTGAAGAGTTCAGAAAGAACACAGAGCAAAGCACCCCTCTGGAGAAGATGTCTCCCAACAGACACATCCCATTCTCATACTTGTTGCGAACATGCATCCTTCTATTATATATACATCCATCTGCATGGCATTTAGGACACAGAAAATCAATATTCTTCTTCTACAATCACAAACATCCTTTCTGAGAGAACCACACAAAAATTCGCCAGAAGTTAAGTTTTCCGGTGCTGGAATTCTAACTTGATCGTTGAATCCTGGTGAAGCAGACGTCTGTAGAATCACAAGCACTGAGTAGGGACAAAATTTCTGTTTCAAGGACATTGCGGTACGCAAGCCTCGATCTTCAATTTTTCTGTTTAAATTTATTTCGTTGTTCATACTCTGTTCAATAATTTTTATATTCGCATTTATAGTTTATTAGCATATATATATATATATAATTAAATCACAGATTGTTGACATATATCCAACAATCTTGAAACAGAATTTTATGGATCAACAATCTATAAATGTGAATGGCGCTGTGCCAAAATACTCTGAAAAGCCTGAGAAGTTCAAAGGGCTGGACTTCAAGAGATGGCAACAGAAGATGTTGTTCTTCCTGACAACAATGAATCTCGCTCATGTTGTCAAGGAAGAAGCTCCGAAGTCTAATGAGAATCCAATGACGAAAGAGACTGTCATGGCAATTGAAGCTTGGAATCATTCCGAGTTTTGTTGCAAGAATTATATTCTGAATAGTTTGGATGACAATCTCTACGACATTTATTCTCTGTGCAAGACAGCAAAGGAGTTGTGGGAATCCCTGGAGAAAAAGTATAAGATTGATGATGCCGGTTCAAAGAAATTTGTTATCGGTAAGTTTCTCAAATATACAATGGTGGATTCAAAATCTGTTGTCTCTCAGGTCGAAGAAATCCAGAAATTGATCTATGAATTGCACTCCGAGGGATGCGAGATCAATGAGCACTTCCAAGTTGGGGCGATAATTGAAAAATTGCCAACTTCGTGGAATGACTTTAAAATTTATCTTAAACACAAGCGTCGTGAGATGAATATGGAGGATTTGATCCTGAGGCTACGAGTGGAAGAAGACCACAGAAAGGCAGACCGTTCTGGAGGGTTTGCTGCCATTGAAGCCAATGCAAATTATGTTGAGGGAGGAAACTCCAAGGCAAAGCCGAAGAAGAATAAGGCTCATAAAACCAAGCAGTTTGTACAATCTGCCCTTGCTCCCAAAGGCAAGAATCTGAAGAAGATTAAGGGCGCATGCTATGTGTGTGGCAAATCTAGTCACAAGGCACAAGATTGTTATCATCGCAAGGATGGAAATCATGCTAACGGAAACAACAACAACCATGCTAACATGGCAACCACCAATGAAGAACTGGTTGATGTTGTGTCTGAGGTCAACATGCTCTCAAATGTGAGTGAATGGTTGTTGGATACTGGTGCTACTAAGCACATATGCGCTGGCAGAAATCTATTCACTGAATACCATCCTGCTGCCCATGGAGAAAAGCTGTATATGGGCAATTTTGCCTCATCTGCGGTGGAGGGTAAAGGCAAAGTGGTACTCAAATTCACATCTGGAAAGAGTCTCACCTTGCTGAATGTGCTGCATGTTCCTGAAATAAGGAGGAACTTGGTTTCTGGACCTATTCTGATTGCTAAGGGCTTTAAACTTGTAATGGAATCCAACAAATTTGTACTTATCAAGTGGTGGGATGTTTGTTGGAAAGGGTTATGTAGCTGATGGCCTCGTGAAACTCAATGTAACTTCATTGATAATGCTAATAAAATAAATGCTTCTACTTATATTGTTGAGTCTTCTAATATTTGGCATGCTAGATTAGGACATGTTAATTTTCGTTCCATGCATAGAATGGTTAAATTAGAATTATTACCTAAATTCGAATTGATTTTAATCATAAGTGTGAAACATGTACTGAATCGAAATTTGCTAGGCAAACGAGAAAGTCAATTCTGGAAATATCCACACCAACTTGTGGAGGAAAGAATTATTATGTCACTTTTATTGATGATTGCAGTAAGTATTGCTATGTTTATTTGATTCATAGTAAGGACGAAGCTTTGAATATGTTTAAGACATATAAAGCCGAAGTTGAAAATCAACTTGAGAGAAAAATCAAAGCACTTAGATCCGATAGAGGAGGATAGTATGAGTCTACTGCCTTCTCAGATTTTTGTGCACAACATGGAATTATACATCAAACAAAGGCTCCATACACACCACAACAAAATGGTGTTGCCGAAAGAAAAAATAGAACATTCAAAGATATGATTAATTCCATGTTAAATAGTTCAGGGCTTCCACACAGTTTGTGAGGTGAGACTTACTGCAAATACCATATTGAATAAGGTTCCTCTAAAGAAGATTGACAAGTCGCCTTATGAACTATGGAAAGGACATAGACCCACTTATAAAACCCTCAAAGTGTGGGGTTGCTTAGCAAAGGTGCAAGTTCCGTTACCAAAAAGAACGAAACTAGGACCTAAAACTATTGATTGTGTATTCATTGGATATGCAAATAATAGTGCTACTTATAGGTTCCTTGTTGTAAAATCTTCGATTTCTGACATACATGTCAACACTATATTAGAATCAGCGGATGCAGAATTCTTTGAGGATATATTTCCTTACAAAGAAAAGGAATCTGGTTTTAATACAAAGAGGGTTCATGATCATAGTCATAATGAAGCCTCTTCTTCTGGTGTCCAAGGAAATGATGTGGAACCAAGAAGAGGAAAAAGAATCAAAGTTTCTAAAAACTTTAGACCAGATTTCATTGCTTTCTTGTCCGAGAATGAACCTAGAACTTTTAAAGAAGCAATGTCTTCTTATGAGGCTCCTTTATGGAAGGAAGCAATTAAAAGTGAAATGGAATCCATTATGGAAAATAACACATGGGAATTGGTTGATTTACTTCCCGGTAGTAAACCAATTGGGCATAAATGGATTTTCAAGAAGAAACTTAAGGCGGATGGAACCATTGATAAGTTCAAGGCACGTTTAATAGCCAAAGGTTATCGCCAAAAAGAGGGGTTGGATTATTTCGACACCTATTCTCCAGTTTCTCGCATAACGTCAATTCGGACGTTAATAGCAATTGCGGCTGTATACAATTTTGATATACATCAAATGGCTGTAAAAACAACATTTTTAAATGGAGAACTAGATGACGAAATATACATGGAACAACCTGAAGGGTTTGTGCTTAAAGGACAAGAAAGCAAAGTGTGCAAATTAGTTAAGTCATTATATGGACTTAAACAAGCACCAAAACAATGGCACGAGAAATTTGATCATACTTTGTTGACACATTGGTTCAAAATAAATGAATCTGATAAATGTGTCTACATTAAGAGTAATGATAAAACTTGTGTTATTGTCTGCTTGTATGTGGATGATATGCTCATAATGAGAAGCGATAAAGATGTAATAAACAAAACAAAGAAAATGTTGAATTCAAGTTTTGACATGAAAGACTTAGGTCAAGCCGATGTCATTTTAGGAATTCAAATTAAGAGAAATAGTGAAGGATATGTCCTTACACAATCCCATTATGCAGAAAAAAATATTACGAAGGTTTGGTCAATTTGACTACAAACCTGCTGCAACTCCTTTTGATGCTGGATGCAAGTTAGAGAAAAATAAAGGCGATGCCATATCTCAACTTGAATATTCTCAAGTAATTGGAAGTCTAATGTACTTGTTGAATTCAACTAGGCCCGACTTAGCTTATGCAGTAAGTAGGCTTAGTAGATATACAAGTAATCCGGCACAAGAGCATTGAGATGCTTTAGTAAGAGTGTTAAGGTATTTGAAAAATACACTTGACTACAGATTATACTACACAAAGTATCCACCTGTTATAGAAGGCTTCAGTGATGCCAATTGGATTTCTGACACTACAAAATCTAAGTCGACAAGTGGATATGTTTTTACCTTTGAAGGTGCAGCAATATCTTGGAAATCCTCTAAACAGAAATGTATAGCTCGGTCCACCATGGAGTCCGAGTTTATAGCTTTAGACTTGGCTGGCGAAGAAGCCGAGTGGCTCAAAAAATTTCTGGAGGATATTCCCATGTGGCCAAAGCCGGTAACTGCTAAATGTATACATTGTGACAGTATGGCCGCGCAATCAAGGGCCAAAAGTCATGTATACAATGGGAAGTCACGTCACATCAGGCGTTGACATAATACTCTTAAGAAGTTGCTCTCCAATGGAATAATATCCATTGATTATGTGAAGTCAAAGGACAATATCGCTGATCCTTTGGCAAAAGGCCTACCAAGAGAGCAAATATTATTTACATCGAGGGGAATGGGTCTCAAGCCAATTCAATGAATCGAACTGGGCGAAAACCTAACCTATCTGATTGGAGATCCCATGGTCTAGGTTCAATAGGCAAACTGGTTGAGTTTGATTCAAAAGTTGAACACACAACTTACCCATTCTTATGATAAAATGTGTGTTGTCTGTTGACGTTTGAGGGGTTATGTTTTATACATTTAATGACATTAATATCTTGTTATCAAGAGGAATATGGCAGACTATTCTTAATTAATATCACCTATATAGGAGTAAATAGGGCCGCATTTATGAGAATTGACATGGCTAAATTCTCTAAAGCTCATACAAAATTCGGGATCTGTTCAGGGCCAAAATGAACACAACCGTATGAATTAACATGTGGCAAACATGATATGTGTGTAGCATATTGTGTCGGTTTACTACTGCGGTGAACAGTTCAAGATCTTCCACATCCACATCCACTGCGTCACCAAGTAAACCCGATATGTTTTCACTAAGGTAGGTTCAAGTCCAAAAGACACTTCACTCGATGCATATCATGTCTATTCTCTCTCAGTTTTAGGCAGCCTAGTCATCCATTTGCATTTACATTTGCATTCAAATGTGGGGTAATTGTTGGAGTTTGAATGAAATTTCAACTCAAATGTGGGGTATTGTTGGAAATTTGAGTAGAAATTTTTTTGTCTCACATTGGTCATTCTCAAAAGATTTTATCACTTTATAAGGCTTTGTCCTTTATAGAAAGTGATTGGAGTAATAGGCCTGGAGAATAAAATTGGGCTCACCCTTGGGGTTGGGCTTTGAGGTGCACTAATTAATTGGTAATTAATTATAATTAATATATATATAAAATTAATTATCAAAAGATGGGCATTGGGCTCTAATAATTAAATTATTTAATTAATTATTTTCGGATTTAATTAATTATTTTTAATTAATTTCGAATTTAATTATTTATTTATCTTTTACCAACAGACTCATCATTTCAGATGAAGTCTGAAGAGTTCAGAAAGAACACAGAGCAAAGCACCCATCTGGAGAAGATGTCTCCCAACAGACACATCCCATTCTCATACTTGTTGCGAACATACATCCATCTGCATGGCATTTAGGACACAGAAAATCAATATTCTTCTTCTACAATCACAAACATCCTTTCTGAGAGAACCACACAGAAATTCGCCAAAAGTTAAGTTTTTCGGTGCTGGAATTCTAACTTGATCGTTGAATCCTGGTGAAGCAGACGTTCGTAGAACTACAAGCATTGAGTAGGGACAAAATTTCTGTTTCAAGGACATTGTGGTACGCAAGCCTCGATCTTCAATTTTTTTGTTTAAATTTATTTCGTTGTTCATACTCTGTTCAATAATTTTTATATTCGCATTTATAGTTTATTAGCATATATATATAATTAAATCACAGATTGTTGACATATATCCAACAGACGTGACGTCCACGTAGGCACTAACTAGATGCCACGAGTCAACCTGGCCCCACTTTAACATTAACGAAATCTCAAAAAGATTAAGACAACTGAAACCACATGGACAAAATCAAACATTAACCAAACTACAGGACCAAAAGTGAATTGGTCTTAAATTCTTGGGTACATTTAGAAACATAAAAGGAAAAAGAAAGGAAAAAGCTCTGACCTTCCTCGGATTCAGAATTCCCGGGAAATAGACTTCCCAGAAAAACAAAGGAAAACTTTTTCTGTTGATTCCATCTCCCCCAAAACCCACGATGAAGTTCGAAAGATTCCTGTCAATCCCAATCTTTATGGTGATTTTGTTAATTGGTACTGTGTGTTACATCACGGTTTTCATCTTCATCGACGGTTGGGTTGGATTGAAGAGCTCCGCTGGTTCTTTGAACGCTCTGGTTTTCATTTCCTTGGCATCTCTCTGCCTCTTCTCCTTCTTTTGCTGTGTTCTCACCGACCCAGGTCACGTTCCTGCTTCCTACGTCCCTGATGTTGAACATAGTGTGGTCTCCGATCAAGAATCTAAGAAAAATGTAAGCATTTTGGGGCGCTTATTTGGTGTTGTATGTTTGGTTGGTGAGAAAATTGAGGGAAAGATAATGAATTAAAGTTTTGGTTTTAATGCTTTAGGTTTGGATGTTGAGTAGAATGTAAGTTTTGAGTGGTATGTTAATGGGTTGTTGAGATTGTATATAATTAGTAATGTAATACGGATTTGAGGAATGATTTTGATGCTCGTTTCGACTAGGGGTTAGTTAGATTAACTGTTGTTTGTGATATGTGGAAGGTTTAATTTAATCTGGTAAACTCATTCTACTGTGCTCATTTGAGTGGATTCATTGTTTGTAAAGCAAGTCAAATAATAAGTTTTAGAATCTTGGCAATATAGATAAGTTGTTATTCTCACCCCATTGGCTCCTACATCTGCTTTTCGTGTGAATTATCGAGTTTAGGCCGAAAGAAAATATGAGAGTTGGACTATTGAGTAGATTGCATTGCTTGTTGACGGAGATCGTTCAAACGTGAGTCAGTTCTTTTACCTGTTTCACCAAGGTGGATATTTGTTAGTATAGTAGAGATAGAGATGTCGATGAATACAAAGCTAAGTGAGTTTTGGGAGTCTGCAGTGTATAAATTAATATTGATTTCAGGCTCCAAAAGAGTAAGGAGAAAAAAGATGGGATGGTGGGTGGGTGGAGGCTGAATGCTTTTTTGGTGCTTTGATTGGAATTGCTGATAACTGTTCAGGATTCTGTTTGATGTTTTACATGCTGTTAGTTAGAAGAGTGGGTTGAGGTTTATTAAGTCATAAAACCTTAGACCATGCACTTGGTGTTATGGTAGCATTACATACTCTTCAAAGACCGTAATTGCATGAAATTTTTTTTCTGAACTTATGAATTGAAATGTTGCATTAACAGCTGAATCGGTGACACTGGAATGATTTGTACTTCATTCTCTCTCTCTCTCTCACTCTCTCTCTCACTCTCCACTTTCAACGAATTTCTGAAGAGTTCATATTATCAAGTATATTATGCATACCTGTTGTGGGTCTAGCCACACCTTAGTAAGGCTGATTCTTGTCTCTGTAGCTAATTTTGAAACTTTGGATCCTTGATCTCTGACAGGTTCGCTGTGACAAGTGTTCTACATACAAGCCTCCCAGAACTCATCATTGCCGGGTCTGCAGAAGGTGTGTTTTAAGAATGGTAGGTTGAATTACATTCTCATTTCCATGTTATATTATTCATGATTCTTTTGCACACGTATTAGATATTTTCGTTTATATTTTTCATGCCAAAATTGGGTGCAGGATCATCACTGCATGTGGATCAATAACTGTGTTGGTTACTGGAACTACAAGGCATTTTTTATGCTTGCTTTATATGCAACGCTAGCATGCTTGTACTCTACAGTTAGTTTTTCTGGTTCTTCCTTTTCCATGTTATGAATCTTTATCTTATAATAATAAGCAGCCTCAAATTCTGACAGAAGGTTTCAACATGTTTAGGTTATGATTATAAAGTGTGTATCTCAAAAGGACTTTGAATTCATTGGAAGTGATAGCCACAAGGTTTTTTATGTGAGTTAGTACACTCTCGGTTTTTTCCTTTGGTGCTGAGGATTTTTATCTGTTTGTGTTTTCTTGATTTGGAGTAATTTCCTAAGTACGTAAGTTTGATCACGAATCTAGTTAAAGCCTCTTCTCTCTTCTGTTTTTGTGCACACTTAATGAGTTAGATGCAGATATAGTGCTTTCTACTACAAAAGATGTTTTATGGCTCAAATTTCAACAGTGTGAAGCATTGGTACAGTGCACAGAAATTTGGAGAACTAGTTGCTTAGTGTAACAATCATGCAGACGTGTTCATTTTAGTAATTGATACCACGTATCGAAAAACAACTTGCATTAGGCTAATGATAAACTCGATCAGTTAAATGTTTAGCCAACGAACCATAACACTAAGTCAACTGAAATTTTGAATTGAATTTGGAACTTAGGATAGACTGCAACTATTGCTACTGAGAAGGTTAATCAGCCAGTTAATTATCGTGGGCGAGTGTCGTTTACAACAGATTTTTCATCTTTATAACAACTTGAGCTTAGTCAATTACTTAGAAAGAGATTTATTATTCTAAATTAGTTGAATTTTTAATGAAGTTCTATTGCAATTCGAAGTCATTTGAACTTAAAAGCCTTTGTTGCCTCACCAATCATCTTTACTGGTTTCTTCAGGTTATGTCTGGTCTAGTGATGGCTTCCTTGACGGTAATGCTTGGAGCTCTTTTAGGTTGGCATATCTACCTCATAACCAATAATATGACAACTATAGAGGTAACTATGACATTTCGTAATCGAAACTGGAGCAATTTTTTTCTTTCTGTGAATAATTGATACGGAGCTAACATGGATCTCTTAACAGTATTATGAAGGAATACGGGCAGCATGGTTGGCTGGGAAATCTGGGCAAAGTTACAGACATCCATACAATCTTAGTGTACACAAAAACATCTCTTTGGTCTCTATCTATCCCTCTCTTTCTGTGCCCCCTCTGTGTGTATTTTGTATCTTCAATATATATGTTATTAAAATCTGTGACTAAGGCTAACATTGCAAGTCATTTTTCTTTTGATCAGGTTTTGGGTCCAAGTATGCTGAAATGGTTATGTCCGACATCAGTAGGCCATCTAAAAGATGGACTCATGTTCCCTACTCCGCGTGATAGTTCATGAGTTTTCTGCTGTCGCTCAAATTCAGGTTTGGTGGTCCGAATTCATGCATGTTCGTCAGAACACAAAGATACCAAGCATGTTCGCCGTAGTCATCTCTTAATATGAAAAGACACTTGGAAAAGAGCAACCCAGTGGGAGAAGCGACTGGAGTCTTTTTGATAAACGTAGGGTAGGTTATCAGCTTCATTAGATGCATACGCAAGTACTACGACTTGCACCATAGGATATAGATCAACACTGTAGACTGAACATATGAAATGGAGACTGGATATTTATTTCAAATACAAACTGGGGAATACTACCAGAATGGAAACAAAATAAGTTTGTTTGGTTTTTTCTTTTTTCTTTTGTTTTTTTTTGGAAAATCTCTGCAGTATGAGGTGAGTTTTATTGAATCAAAAGAGAAAGTTTCACCGGTGTGTGAGTGTCCTCCACTTCGTTCTTACCGCAGCCGCCGACCCTAACTATGACCAAGGTCTGTGGCAGTCCTTCTCTTCTCCTTTCTCTTTTTTCCTTTTCTTACCTTCTCCTTCTCTTTCATCTTCCGTTTTCCCCTGCCCAGTGACTTGTTTGCCACTCAAACCCCCGTGCATCTGCTTTCTTTGTCTGCAGTCCCTTTTCCAACTTATCCCATTTCTTCCTTCCTTCCACTTTTCCCCTTCTTTCCACCTTTTCCCCTTATTTCTTTCCACCTTTCCCCCCACGTTCTCCAATCCGGATCGGCTTCATCCTTCTTTGACTCCACAATTTGGATTGGCTCCCACTTTTTTTTTCAACGCGATTTATCGCGCTTCTCCCGAAAGGTGAGTAGAGCTTTGCCTTCCTTCATTTGGGTTGCTTTTGTTGGCACTGTTGCTAGTGGGTTTTTTCTCGTTGGCTGTGGCGGCTACTGCTGTGGTGCTCTGTGGAGGAGTTTGGGGCTCTGTTTTCGGGTCCTGCTATGGCTCATTCTTCATCCAGCTTTAGGGCTCTAGTTATTTTGATTTTAGATGGATGCAGGTGATGTTCGTTCGGCAAGCAGGTTGGTGGCGGAGGTAGGAGCTGCTAGGGTCTGCTTTGGTGTTTTTTCTGTTTATGGCTCAAAACTTTCTTTTGGGCTGTTGGGTTACAATGGAGGTCTATCTCTTTGTTTGTGTGTTTATTGTATTTGGACCTTTTCTAATGTAATATGTTGTTTTATAAATAAAGTAAACCTTTGACCAAAAAAAAACAAAGAAAAAGAAAGTTTCACCTGGTCGTGGCGGCCCTGCCGGAGAGGGGCGGGGGGGGGGGGGGGGGGGGGTGGGGGGAAGTGGTGAGCAACCGGGTCAAGGGTTCAGTTGCAATAAACTATGACACCTAAAAATAAAAGTATAGGCTTTCTTCCAATATAAAATTTCCAGGCAAGAGTAATATAAGGCAAGTAAGTTATAGGTTGGGGAATCACCCACATGAGGACCAAAAGACGCGTTCTAACGCTCTAAAGAACCTGAAAGACTGATTCCGGAGTTCGGGAAGGGGGGGGAGAGAAGATAAAAAAAAAATACACCTAGTCAAGCAAAATTACACTACAAACATCATCATTACTAGAAGGAATGAAAGAAGAATTGTACAAAGTCTTATAAAAATTTATCACGTGGTCAACAATATCAGCATGCGAAGAAAGTCAAACTACAATTTCACCATCCAAAAGAGTAGCGATTCTTGATGCCTAAGATCTTGCACGAGCAGCCACTTCGTACTACGGTCAATTGATATTTCTCTTCACTTGTAAGCAAGGTATTAAATATCGATGATATCGAAAATATCGGTAGTTCAAAAACACGGAAATATCGATGGAAATATTGGGATATTATCGATATCGATAAAAATAATATGGAAACCACGGAAATTGTAAGAAAAATTTGGAAATTTTTATTGAAACTTTGCAGGATGTTTATTTAGTCAATTATCTATTAGTTTATCACAAAAAATTGGAAGGAAATGCATTGCATGATGGATTTAACTGATTTAAGTTGATTATATAGCGAGCTGGCAAACATTGTGAATGTATAAAATATGTAGTAATTAATGAAAGAAGTTTAAACACACCATAATCATTTATATATAATGAATCAGTACAACATTTTACACTTTATACATTGCATGGTAAGATACATGAGTGACTTAGTACCACATATAGTTCCTATGAGGTTCAAATTTTTCACTATCTTCATCATCTCTATTTGTAGAGTAAGTGTATTGTGAAGAGTAGTCAGCAATCATGGCAATGGTTTTCAAGAACCAAAACCCAAAAGTCAATAGAAAACCAAATACTTCGGTATTTTTCGGGATTACCAAACAAATGGGATTTGGAAACCAATCCCATATCGAAAATTTCGGTATTTTTCAGGATGGGATTCCCGAACTTCAGGATGGTTTTGGTTTGGGATTTTTCGGTTTGGGTTTGGGACTTTTTCGGTTTGGTTTGGGATTTTCGGGAATTTTTTCCAGCCCTACCATGTAAGTGACCAAATAAAAAATAGAAAAATTAAAAACCACATGCCATTGACTAAGTAATTAATTGACACAATTTAAAATATAATACCACAAAAAATTTGGAATATGTGCAAATTTGTTTCTTGTAAAAAGAATTCAAAACAAAACCATATATATAAATATTTTAGCATATTATCACAACAACATAAGTGATATGGTGGTTAAGGCGTTAGGGAGTCAAATGGGAGGGGTTCGAAACCCTCTATGCTCAAAATTGAGACTTTCCAGAAATTTTTAAGATTTTTGGATGTCATATCGCGATATTAGTTATAATATCGCGATATTTTGACGAAAACTCATTGGATACCCATTAAAATATCGGTAACTCAAAAAAACGAAAATATCATCGATATTTCGCCGATATTTTCGATATTTTGGTTCTTGCTTGTAAGTAAGAGGTTTTAGGTTCGATTCTCATCAAAGGGGAATTTGAACCACTTTATTGTTAATTAGCTCATTGTGAGGTTTAGCTTACTCCCTCACCCCTTTAGTACAGACAATATTGTTTATTAAAATAAAAAAATCTACCACGGGCATAAGCATGCAAAAAGCAATATTTTGATCACCTTCAGTAAGCCATTTAACTCGTGCACAATCATGCCAAAAAGTTTGTTGCTTACATTCTAAAGACCATTTTTGTATATATTCTTCATGGAAAGTGATTTTTACACACCATTTTTAACTTCTTAAATGCAACTCTTTATTTGTAACCATCAAATTGAGTAAATCAAATGAAAACAATGCACATGATAAACAACGGTGCATGAGAGGTTAAAAGGAGCACGCTTATCATTTCCCACTCTTTATTAATAGCTTTGGTGGTGCCATTTTCGTTTAATTGACCAACAATATTTAATTGGTAATGCCATGTTCGACGTGCGCTTATTTTTTAGGCGTAATTGAATTATTAGTCCCCGTGGTTATAAAGTAGTTGAAAAATAACCTATGTGGTAAAAAAATTAGGATTTAAGCTCATGTGTTGAAGTCTGTTAGGATTTAGGCCCAAAATTAAAAATTAGGGATAATTTGATATAGATCCAATTTTGTGAGCCATTACTAGAATTAGTCCACTGCATTGAAATAGGTCCAATAATTGATATTCCACGTAAGCTTATTTATAATTTGTACCATATTTATCCCTTAGACTTATAAATTGTAGTAAATATTCAAAATTTCTTAATTATATGATTATTTGTGGTTTAACTAATCCCTTAATTGGAGGATTAGTTATAGCAATAAAATCTCCACCCCCAGTCCGTTTCATCCCTCCTTTTTTTCCCTTCTTTTAAACAATTCCCTTTGTTAGATCATAGAATCAATCCTCCTCTTTCTTCTCTCATCTTTCATGGGTGATATTTTGCGTTCCTCTCACCAAATTCCTTCATGAAAATTTCAGTTTTTACATAGCTTTCACAATTTTTTTACATATTCATTCGGTAATACATTATCAATTGCAAGCAATAATACATTATTATGCATTTATATTTGCTCTATTATATTTTTGTGCATATCATAAAGGTAAATTGAAGCTTAGTATTTGTTCCTTTTTTTTTGTTTAGTATTTGTTCATTTAATTGAGGTATATTATATCATATTTCTATTCTAATGTTCTGCCATGGAGGTTCAGCATTTTTCTTCCTATACAATAGGTAGTTTATTTTTATTTTGTTGGTAGATTATATCTGTTTTGTAGGTATAAAGCATTTTTCTTCCTATACAATAGGTAGTTTATTTTTGTTTTGTAGGTAGATTACATCTGTTTTGTAGGTAGATTACATCTGTTTTGTTTTGTAGGTAGATTATATCGGTTTTGTAAGTAAACATTATTAGGCGGTTACTAGATAATATTTTAGTTTGAGTATTTAAATATTCAAAATTAAAAACTAAATAAATGAGACAAAAATTAAAGAATTTAAATATTTTTATCTAAAAGGGCAAAATTGGTATAAAACTAGGTAATTGGATAACTAGACTTAGTTCAAAAACTACCTATGTTTTTGGATCTAGATCGAAAAGCCCCTAAAAATTATGTCAACTACCTCTTGATTATTAGCATATGAGCCACACAATGAGGCTAAAACGGAACTCTGTTAATTGTTAGCACATGAGGCTAACTTGATCTTTTTAGTTTCACATGTGAGTCTCATATACTAACAATTAATGAAGAGTTGACGAAATTTTCAATTTTGGGCCTAAATTCTAACAGACTTCACCATAGAGCTTAAATCCTAATTTTTTTTATCCACGGGGGGTATTTTCTTATTACACTATCACCACGGAGACTATTAATCCAATTAAGCCCAATTTTTATCTATTATTTGAAAATGAGATGCCATAATGTCGATTAATTGTGTCACGAGGGACATGAGATGGTTCCATGGGTTTTAATTTATAAATAACATGAAACATAGCCAAGTTTTCTTCTGGAGAAGTGATTAAGTTAACGTGAGTTGTTGGAGATCGAGAAAGAGGAGAGAATTAAAATGCCAACGATGCCAAGGTTTGTTGTGCTCAAGGGGAACTGCAACAACTGCTTGCGATGCAATACTATGGATGCAGATTAACTCATCGCATCCCGGCTTTGAACTTCCCTCCCATAGTTTATAAGACTCCAATGTAGATTATCATGTCGTTTGTCAGGAAAAAAAAAAAAAAACTAGGGCAATATTTGATGCCCGTGGTTGTGTTTTTTTCTTTATCCACCATTTCTTCCTAGTTGTTCAATATTCAACATAATATAGTATTTAATTATCTCTTAACCAACAATATTTAATAAGAAAAATGACTTGAAAACTTTGAATTTTAACCAAAAAAACATGTAATAACTTTATTTAAACCCAACATTAAACCAATTCATTTAAAATGGCCCAATCATTAGTTTTCGGTTTTGCATGGCAAGCTTTTTTCAGTTTAATTTCATTTACGAATCTCCCTGCTATTCTCTATCTCCCCTGTTTCTTCCTGACATTCGAAACCTTCCGTTTTTTCTTTCTAATTTCGGATCGCAACTCCATCTCTATCACTATGCAAAATCATAGATCAGATCTGACTCTAAACTTAATTTTGACCCATCTCTGTCAAAATCGCAGACGATCTCTTACATGCAAAACGATGTCACACTCTCTCTCTTTCCCAATATTTCTGACTTTCTCTCCCTTCTGTAAAAATGACAAGGGAGCTGGACTTTTCACCGACATCGCAAAAAAGCCAAAGGTAAGCAACCGTTCTCATTCTTTCTCTCTCCATCTCTGCGATCTTTCTACTGTTTTGTTGTTCTCTAAATTGCGCGTAATTTGCACCTAAAATGATGTGTTTTGGTTTCTATTGCAGATCTTCTGATCATGGACTACAGCTCTAATCAGAAATTCACTGTCGCCATCTACAGAGATGCTGGCATGGTATGCTTTTGAAGCTCTAATATTACAATGTGTATTAGCTAATTGAGCAATCAAGAAATATAGTTTCAGATCGTGAATTAGGAGTTCGGATCAGTGTTGTTGTTGATTGTTTTAGCTAGATCATAGTGCCAATCTCATACTATTTTTTTTTTGTGTCGGGTTCGAAATTGAGACTGAAGTATTTAGAATTGAGTCATTTTTGTAGTTTATAGCTTTTCTCTGTCCAATGAAATAGGTATATACATTTTATTTTATACATTTGATTTTACACTTTGCGTTTTCTTATGCGATGTAATCATAAAACAAGGAAATCATTTAGTTCATCAAGAAGTCGGTTTATATGTTATTATAAACCGATTTTAAATTATTCTGATGCTTTTGCATTTTAAGCTTTGATTTATGAGTTCTTCTAGAATTTTAGTACATATTTTTATTGTGACTTTTACATTCATCTTTTCACTATGTGAGTATATTAGTTGAAGAAAATCTGGATAAGGGAAAGTATCTTTTGTGCTCTTGACTAGTGAAATGGATAAATGATTGTGTGTGATTTCTGAGTTTGTTTAAAGTTTTTAATGTTGTTTCCACATTTAATGTACTTCCTTGGTTTCAAACTTAAGTGTAACTTTTCTATGAACATATTCCCAGTAATCCGTATTTCAGCAACACCCCAAAATCTTTCAAGACAAATGATTAAGCCATTTTTTTTATTGATCAATGCATGTCAAATTATGTTTTGTTATGGCTGTGCTTTTTTAGACGAATTGCAATTGAATTTACATGCCTCTTCATTTTGAAGAACTGTAATCTGTGTAGAAGTTTCCTAAGTTAGTGTTTTGTGATCACAACATCTTTATCGATCATAAAATTTGGTTGAAGCTTATTCATTTCATTCCAATATGATCTCAGTTCTTGTTCAATGGAATATATGTTTCAGAGACGGTATGGGTGACGTGCAATGATGCTGGAGACTATGGCAGTTGTCCCTAGCATGCTAGGAGGAATATTGTTGTACTTAAGGTCTCTGCTCAAGTTTTAGCAGAGAGGTGGTTGTAAAACCTGCGTGGTACGAGGGAATGCTGGTTTTGCTGTATACAACTGAGAAACTACATGCTACCTGTATTGGTTTATAATTTATGTGATTGCCCTTACACAATTTATAGTCTAGTGCATGTGATGGAAGTATCCCATGTTCATTTCAAGAACTTTTCAAGACAATAACAATATCTTTTTCTTGGGTAAAAAGTGCAGGTGACAAAGGTGGAGACAATTTCTCCTCCTTGGGACTTTGTGGACACTCTTGTGATTATGCTGGAAGATGTAAAACACAAAATTTGATTTATGAGGCGCAAGTCATAGCTAAGGAGCAGCAAGTTCATCAGTTGATTATTAACTTCAGAAAGGTTTCTCACACAAAACTGGAATCTCTAAACATCATGAAGCCCATCAGAAAACATGATTTTGCCGTAATGATTTCCTCCTGTTTTTATCACATTAGAAAACAGTTACCTAATTTAGCTAGCTAACACAACCTACTTGCTATTTGTCGTTTGACACCTTCAAGAATCAAAGTATCAAAGTACTCCATTCTGGTGTAAGGTATACATTTATGCATATTCTTAACTTTACCTAGAAATTCCATGTAAAATAAATTTCTAAGAATCTGTAAATCATGTGTACTTTGTAATTATTTTATTTTATTTTATCAATGTGTATTAATTTTTTATTTTGCAAAAAAGAAGAAGTAATTTTTGATAATTTTTGGTTTCATAAATAGTGTCTCCTTATTAGTTCAATTTTATAAATAGTGCCTATTTCTTGGTTCACTTTCATAAATAGTGGCCTTGTTCTTCGTCCTGTTTCATAAACAATGTCTAGTTCTTGGTCTAGTTTCATAAATAGTGCATAGCAATATGTACATTTTTATAAATAGTGTCTCTTTCTTGGTCTAGTTTCATAAATAGTGTTTCTTTCTTGGTTTAGTTTCATAAATAGTTTCCACCTATTGGTTTAGTTTTAGAAATAGTATCTCACTCTTGATTTGGTTCCATAAATAATGTCTACTTATTGGTCAAGTTTCATAAATAGTGTCTCCTTATTTTAAGGAGGATTAGAATGACATACACTGATAAAAAAAATTATATGATCAATAATGGTACAATTTGACAACATAAGCATCTAGACATCTTACTAGTATACATATATCTCGAATTTTACTAAATTCGTCCTTTTAAATATGACTAAAATAAAGACGACTTGTAACTCAGTTGGTTAAAAACATTCACATTTACTCTCAGAATCTCAAGCTTGTCCCTCAATATCTATAGTAGAAGAAAGAAAAAAAGATTTGGTAAAGATATAATTCATACATCATTGTGTTTACTATTTGTTATAATTATGCAAGACGTTTATGTATTTGTAATTGTAAGGGTGGTTTTTAGTTAAAATATTCATGGTCCAAACTCTTTTCATTAAAGCTCTTCTTCCTACATTAATTCTCCTTCAAATAATACAAAAATAAATAAAATTTAATATAAAATAATATTTTTTCTCTCTTCATCAACCTTTCTCACTCTCTCTCTCTTCTTCTTCTTCTTGATGTATGGAAAACAAAATAACAGAATTTTTTTTTTTCTTTCAGCAATTAATTTTCTTCAACTGGGACCCAAATAAGACTTTGATTGAGAAGTGGAAATCCACATGTATGCTACTCCAGCAGAGTCTTGCTAGCATCTCCATTCCATTTCTCTCACAATTACATGCATGGACAAATATGCTAACATTCAGCACTCATTACACCACAAGGCATAGACACACCAAACAAATATTTAATGGGAGTGTGCCTAACAAATTTTTCACCTAGTTCAAAGCGTATTGGGATAATTAAGAATTGGGCTAACGGAGGAGCTTCCGTTAGGTGCATTGGCTCGAAAAAAAAAAAAAAATTGTTTTGCACGTGGCCTTGTTTCTTACATGTGAGGCTTTAGTTTTTGTCATTTTTTTCATTAAATTTCAGTCCCTTTACATTAATAAACTTAGTATATGTTTTTTTTGTTTAAACAAACTTAGTCCAAGCCCTTTTCATTAAAACTCCCTATTTACTATGTGATGTCATGTTTGACTTGGACTTAGTTTATGTTCGTAATTTTTTTTAATAAGATGCATTATAGAACATCAATAGAAAACCAAATGTGAATATCAGAGCTAAAGTCGTATCTTTATTAAAAGACACGCTTCCTGACTACCATTACGCAACATAACACAAAAATACCTCACAAACAAACATTAACACCACTAACTATGAAATATAAAGTCTTCCAAGAAAGAAGATATCAAGCCAGACGGTGTACACTAATGATGTGAACCTCAACAAAATATCTTCCCAAAAAAAAAAAAAAAAAAAAAAAAAAACTACTTGGGACAAACTTCGGACGAGAAAAAAAAAAAAGAACATTGCATGCACATGCTTGAAGTACAACATGAACCAACTGTAGTATTAGCGTGCATCACCTCATCATAGCAACACCAATAACCCAAGAAATCTTCAATGTTGACTCCAAAATCATCATTTAAGGAAGAACCAACATTATTCTCCTAAGACATCTTCGATCCTTTCTCCAATATTGTGTTTGAAAATGACATGCGGTGATGTCATGCCGATTAATTATGTCACGAGGGACATGAGATGGTTTCATTGGTTTTAGTTTATAAATAGGGGTGTGCTATCCATACACCCCATTTTACTTCTCACACACCCCTTGATAATTTTTGTCCGTTGATCTTCTTCAATTCATCCGATCCGATAGCCGAAATTTAAAAAGATGTGTGAGAAGTAAAATGGGGTGTGTGGATATCACATCCCTATAAATATCATGAAATATAGACAAATTTTCTGCAGATGTGTATTTATTAAATATAGCCAAATATTAAATTCTAATTTCAAAAATGTCAATTTTTATAAAAAAAAAATCAAATATATCCAAAGTCCCACCTAAGTATATATAAATACCCTTAAATTTAATATTCAACAATTTGTAGTTGACTGTAAAAGTTTTGTCATGCGTTTTCAATATAATCAAGCAAAACACATTATATATACTAAAAGTGTAAAAAAAATAGGTTAAGTTTCACAATGGATTAGTAATAATTTGACTTTAATCTTTTTTGTATGAGTAAAGATGAATATCACTACATAGTAGTACCAACTGGCTAAGGAACAAATAAATTTTTTTTTTCTGAACAAATGATATCTACACAAAGAAAGAGAATAGTCTAAGGCTCATAATGTGCTAACAATGTGATTCAAACTCTTCGACGAGAATCGAACTTAAGATCTCCTATTACAATTGAAAGATATATATCACTAGACCGTAGTACTATAAGACAAAAAGAACATATTATATATATATATATATATATTTTTTTTTTTTGAAACAAACGAGTACTAAGTGGCAACTAAAGAACATATTTTTTTATTTTTATTGAAATAAACAATATTATCTACAGAAAGTACTACATGGCAACTAAGGAACACATTTTTTTAGCACACTAAGCTTCACAATGAATTAACAATAATGTGGTTCAAATTTCGTTTGGCTAGAATAGAACATAAAACCTTTAACTTACAAATGATGAAGAATACCATCAGACTATAATACTAAGTGATAATGAACAAATATGTAAATTATAGAAAAAAGAGGGGCCGGTCGTCCAAAGACCACATGCGTGTCAAAAAAAAAAATGGACACCGCCTATACCTACCGTGTCACCCCAAAAGTAGGCCGTATAATATTGAAAAGGCCAAGCACGTGTCCAAATCGAGGGATTGTGGAGATGAGATGGACGGTAGATGGGCTCTCTAGTTCGTGTCTATTCGATTATACTAAAAAAGCATGGAAAAGTTTTTACCATTCAATTATATATTGAATAAGCATGGAAAAGTTTTTACCATTAAATTTTTGCCATAGATTGAAAACTGTAAAAAGGCCTTTGGGGAACAAAGTCGAATATATATATTTTTTCCAACCTGGGGATTGCCCCTGTTGCTGAGAATTTGAATGGTGTAGTAGATCATTATTTTTTAGTAAAATATATGAAAACAAAGGAATTAAGTTTTGGTTGTAACTTGACTAGTAAATGGATTTTTTAGTTTCTTCTTCCGTTGAATAATTATTAAAGTCGATAATTTTTATGTTATATTATGTGTTCCTATTATTATACTACAAATTCTTTGATCATTGCATATACAGATGCTATATGACCAATTGGTGATCAGATCGAGCAAATAGTAAATGATGATGTAAGTGAAAGAATTGTCCTACCACCAGTTACATGGAGAAAATATGGTAGGTGCAAAGATGAAAGGATCCCATCATGTGGAGGAAGAAAATCAACCAGGGAATGTTCAAAATGTGGTTTAAATGACCATTGTAAACAAACTTGTAGGAATCCCGTTCCACGTAGAACTCTTTTTAAATTGGGGTGTAATGAATAAATATTTCCTTTTGGTCATTTTATTGTTGCTTTTGATTGTACGTAAAATCCTTTAAATTTCAGACAATTAAAAGTGCATTACTTTTATTTTTTTACTCTGATAGTTCACTTTTATAAGATGCTAAGGTGTTTTTTGGGAACCCTGTGAGAAAGAAAGGTTTCCTTGATTATTTACTAAAAATAAAATTGAGAAAAACGTTTGCTCTTTGTTTGGAAAAGAAAAGAGAAAAAAAAAGAGAAATTTTTAGTTAGAGATTATAGCACAAGAAGTCTTTAAGTCTAACAATTAGTTATTCATAAAAATTGAGGGTACTTGTGTCTATTTAGGTGAGATTTTGAATATTTATGAATTTTTTTTATAAAAATTGACATTTTTGAAATTAAAAGTTAATTTTTTGCTATATTTGATAAATTCTCGTGCTTAAGTTAAAGATGAGTGTGGGAGATTGAGATCGACTTGACCACCACAACCTCGCGAGGAGAGAATTAAAATGCCAACATTGCCCAAGTTTGTGGTGCTCAAGTCGAACTACAACAACAAATACATACGATTCAATACTATAGATGCAGATGAGAATCTGAAGCGAATCATGCCAGCTGCAAGGTATATTAATTTCACAGGAGAGGAAGCAGGGAGCGAACACACAAAATTTGAAGTGGAGAAGGCAAAGAGTATTGGGAATGAGGGACTAGTACACATTAGATGCTGCTACAACAATAAATACTGGGTGATGCCTGCTTGTGGTTATACTCAGATTGTTGCTGGTGCTGATGAACCAGAGGAAGACAAATCCAAGTTCTCATGTACCTTGTTCGAGCCTGTCTACGCAGATGATGATGGCCTCCCAGTTGATGATTCCAGAAGTACTAATTCTATAGTACTCCGATTCCGCCATGCCCACAATGGAAAGTACGTGGCCTTGGTACAAAACGATCCGAATGACAAATACTGGGGTTTCATGTACACGTATGGGGAATCTCCTAGCCAGAGGTTTATGGATGTGTTCATAGTCATTGACTGGGAATCGTTGGTGCTAGTCAAGATACTTCCCAAGCATGTGGCGTTTAAGGGTGGTAATGATCACTACCTCGGTGCCCACCTGATCGACCAATACCCAAGTTTGCTGCAGTTCGAATCCACTGACATTGAAGATCCATCGGCAGGAAACGAGGTCTTCACCAATGCCGATGGCACGTTCGCATAAAGTCTGATTCCTCAGGAAAATTCTGGAGGCTCACCGAGGATGACTGGATATGCGCCGACTCAGATGACTCTACCAACGACGATTCCCACACATTGTTTTGGCCCATCAAAGTAGGCGACAGTGCCATTGCTCTCCGCAACATGCAGAACAAGAAGTTTTGCAAGAGATTTACCACTAGCACAATTACAAGCGGTCTCAATGCAAACGTCTCCACTATCGACAAAGAGGCATACTTGGAGGTGGAAGAGGTTTTTCCCTTAAGGAGAGATATCAGTAATATTACTCTCCATCTCGACCGTGCAAGGATTTACAACCAAAACGTTGTCAATTTAGCCATGGGTGAACTCGTTAACCATTCTAATGAATCTTACCCTATGGAATTGAAGTTTTCCTATATAGAAACTAGGAACAGTACTTGGAATTACTCCAGTGTCTCGTCGATTTTGAAGTTGTGCGGCCTCAAGAGCAGCACCCACACCGAAGTTCCAGTAATTGCAGATGATAAAAAGTTGACCATTGGATTTACTGGAGCAGTCCAAGTTGGAGAAACTGAGACAGTCACAAGTAGTGTAAAGGATGCTTTTTATAAGTATGTTGTGCCAGCAATGACTAGAGTAAAGGTGAGGTTTGTAGCAGCTGAGGCTTCATGCGATGTTCCCTTCTCTTACACCCAGCGCGACACTCGTACGAGTGGGGAAATAATTACCAGCAACATAGACGATGGAGTTTATAATGGTGTGAATACCTTTGATTTCAAGTTCGAGTCCACAGAAGAAAAGCTTTCATGATATTCCACTTACTGCAACAGAACTTTTTATTGTTCTTCGTCTATTTTTTTTGTGATTTTTATTTTGCATGTAGTTTGTTAATTTCCAATAAAATCAAGGAAATGACACAAATCAAGAAATAAGTCACGAAAAGAAGATTTATCTGATCGATTTTGTATGTCACTTTAATTGCTTAGGTTTATTTTCAGTGCTGAAAATTTTGTGTCAATGTGGTCCTCATGAGTTTGGAATTAATATTGGTTCATAGCTTCCATTATCAACGATGTGTGTGTGTGTATTCGCACATTTTCACTATATATTGTAAGTAGAAGGATGACCAACTAGACTTTGTTTCGTTTGTAATTTCAGTACCAATTTTGTTTATGTTCTTGATTTAATAGCTTCGTCCCTGCCAATTTTTCATAAATAACCAGAAGGAAGGGATAAGGAGAGAACAAAGAATATAAATACAACAGATCTAAACCAGCCACCCCTCGCCCCTTAGAAAGTTCTATCCAAAATCCAAACGGGAAAATAAAAAGCCAAAGTATAAATTGTGCCAAAAGATTTGCTTCCTGAATACAATCGCGGGAAACAAATTACAGACAAAACCATAATGATAAAGAAACTTGCTCGTCCCTTCAATACGCCTTGTCCCTATGGGAAGTTTTTGTGTGAACAACATTTGGTGAGCAATTGTTAATATAGTGCATCCTCTAGTCCTTTTAATGAGTCATCAGTTTACCTATAAAAAAAGAATATAAATAATTTCGAACAACCCTAACTGAGATGGAATTGAGATAACATACTAACAAATTAATAATTTATCAACTTATCGATTAATTAATAACTTATTAATTTATTTTGGTATTTCTTTTTTTAAATATTGTACGTTGTATTTAGTTGCTTGGCTTGAGAGTTTGAGGCTTTGTTTATCTATTGTGCGTTCACGATGTCGAACCAAAATAGATAATTCCAGATTTGCAGAAAGATCAAATTACACAATGATTCTGACTTGGTAGCAACTAGCAAGTCTCTGGTGTTTGTACTTTAAAGAACACCACCTAGCTTTTGTACCAATTTTTTATTAAACTAAATGACTGTGATTTATACGTGGAGCACATGAAGTATGCATACTTTGGTGATGATATATATGTTTATTAAAATCAAATCATTCATAAGTGTGTGTTTCACCTTTCTCTCACTCAAAATGCTCTTTAATTATAAAGATTTTGAGTAAATTAATAGTAGAAAGTTGAAGTTCATCACAAAGTACTCCATTCTCAGAGCTGGATGGTGCATAAGGACGTCTGTGTTGTATTAACAATTTATTATTAAGCCTTTAGTCCTCTAGCATTATCACGCATCGTGAAGAAAAGCCAATCGATGAAGTTTCTTGTGACTTTTTGGGTCCCAGCTGTTGGATGCAGATTGCAAAGGTATGTGGCGTATGATTTTGGGACATTAGGGTTTTGATTTGTTTCCTCGATCTATGGGATTATTTTATGATTAAGGGTTAGTTTGGAATTGTTGTGTTTTTTTATAAAACTGATTCTGATGTACTTTAAGAATAATCAACTGTAAAATAAAGCTAATGAGGGTTTGGCTAACTAAATTTTAAAAGTGTTGTGAGTATAAAAAGCAACGTAAAAGCGTTTAGTAAAGTTTAATGTAAGAGTGATATAATTGTATACAATAACAAATAGACATAATAGTAGGAGTGGGGGTGACTACAGCAGTGGTGGTAGTGCTGGTGGTGGTGGCTGCGGTGAAGGTGTGGTGGTGATGCTAATAGTGGGATGTGTTGGTTGGGGTGGAGAGGTAACAATGGTGGTAGGGCGGTGGTAGCACCGGTAGTGGCGGTTGTGGTTGCGGTGGTAGTGGTGACAATGACAACAATGATGGTGGTAGTGGCGGTGGCGGCAATGATGGTGGTAATGGCAGTTGTGGTTGTGGTGGCAGTGATGGCGGTTGCGGTAATGGTGCATGGTGGTGGTGGTGGCGATGGCGGCATCGGTGGTGGTAACAATGGTGGCAGCGGTGGTAGTGTAGAAATGGTGGCAATGGAGGTAATGATGGTGGTGACAATGGTGGTAGTAGTGACAGTGGTGGAGGTTGTGGATATGGCGGTGGTGGTGGCAAAAATGGTGGTTGTAATGCCAGTGATGGTATAAGGTTAATATTTGTAGTGGTAGGTGGTAGCGTTTACTTTTTTCTCTAAAGGATAAGATATGTGTGGAAAGCTAAATAATGTTACTTAAAAAATTAATGAAGGTATACAACAATTGAAAATATTTATTAAAGACCTAACTCTGCTTTTTATTAAATCAGCTTTTAGAAGCAACCTACTTGCTACTTTTAAAAGTTGTTGTCTTGTAATACCCCGTATTTAAAAAAATGGTTATATATGTATGTGTGTGTGTGTATGTGGGTAATTATTTTTTTACGTAATGATTTTATTAGATTTATTTTATGCAAGAACATACTTGCAATATGTAAAATAGTTTCAATGTAAAATCCTTTTTGCTACAAATTATTTCAAAAACTAGCTAGTATTATTTTATGTTCATATGTAATGAGAGATATTTTTAGTTTGAATTGGAGAGGGAGATTATGATGAGTTTGGCTTGATATTTTTACCAAATAAGAGTGAGTTGGCAAGTTTTTAATCATTAGGCATCTAAGAGTTAAATGTTTGGTGATGATTCATCCCCTCCAAAATTGGAGAGGTGGGATTCATAATCCTTAGACTTTTAACGTGGGTTTGAGTATTTGTCCACATGCATGGGAATGATTGCTTCCACTTACAAGATGTCCAAGTGTTGCAACACAAAGTGAAATGTGTCCTCAAGGCTTAATGAAGGATTCTATTTCTTCATCCATAAAAGCAGAGGGAGGAGGGAAACTGGGGAAGAATCAACACATACCACCAACAACAACACACGGGGAAAAAGAAACAAAACCTCCTCTTCTTCATAGACCACTCTCCCCACCATCCTTTTCTTTTACCTTATGTAAAGGCTCTAGGCCATCTTCATTGTATTTTTTTTTTTGTAAATCTCTCTTACATAGTGAAAACATTAATGCATATGCAACCCTAGTGGACGTAGCCAAATTGGTGAACCACTTAAATCTCCGTGTTCCTTTGTCTAATTGCAATAAATTTGAGTTGAGCAAACCATTTAAACACTGCGTTATTAAATAGAAACATAATGGAAAAGGAGGATTGACAAAATGAAGAAATGGTAATATATTGCTTATCATTTACATTAAAGATTATTATTTTGTTAATATTATGATTATATTACTCTTGTTACTAATCAATTTGATTTATGTTGAAGCTTACAGGCTTGTTAAAGAAAATGTGAGTATTGATATCTATGTGAACATGACATATACATAAACATTCATGCAAAAAAAAAAAAAAGAGTTGTGTTGAGTTTGTAAAGTATTTGCGTTGTGAGGATATTCAAGGGCTGAAGTTTGCTTTGAATATAAAATAATGAACCTTGTATATGTCAGACATAGGGTGCAGGGCTTGAGTATACAAATTGGTTGATTATAAAATAATGAAATCTTGTATATGTCAAGTGTCGAGGGAAGGGCTTGAATATACAATTGGGCGTCGGGGGAAGTGTCTGTTTAATAAAGTGGAAACTGAGAGTTTAATTACAAAAATGAGGTTAAGGGATGAACGGGAGTTAACTCATATTTTAAGGTATTCGGAGCCAAGTGGTATAAGCATGGTATGAGACGTGCAGTCTTGGGTGCCTTAGGTATGTGTTGACGGGATTAGAAGGGAGTGAGTACATCCATGCATCTCCCTAGTGTGTGTGTGTGTGTGTGTGTGTGTGTATAAATATATATTTCATGCATTCGAAAGAATTGTTACAATATAATTATTATTTTGTTGTGAATTAATTTGTGTACTATTCTATTTCCGTTGCGTATTCGATAATTGTTTTTGAAAGATATTGATGTATGGTGTAATCGTTATAATTTTTTTTTCACCATATCTTGGTTGTAGAATTTATTTCTATAGCTAAGATATGACTCACACCCTAACTCGTGAATAGTCTTTATTCGCGGGTCGGGGCGTGACAAAATGGTATCAGAGCTTAGGGATTAGATACTCTAAGATTGAAAGTGTGATGATTACTATGTTTGTCGAATTAGCTTAAATTTTATGATTTATGATTTTGGACTAATTACGTTTTGATTTTTATATAGAGAAAGTGGCATTGGAGTCATTAGATTAATGACCGAACGAGTAGTTTTTGTTATCTAGATTGTGGGTCTTGGCTTGTATTAGTATGCTACTAGGACAATGAACTGATGATTGTAGATGCAAATTTATTCCTCCTTGATCTTGGACAAAATTGCACCTACAAAACAATTAACACCTTTGGTTAAGGCCAAAAGCCTCACGCGCCCACGATGAATGGAGGGGCTTTGACCGAAGAACCTCCGATGCCAAAGTTAGAATTTAGAGAGAAAAGTGTTTAGAGAGTTTTTGGAGTTTTGCAAGAGTGTGGACCTAGTCTTTCAAAGAAAATGGAGTCCTATTTATAGAGCATGGCCGGCCCTCTCTGGAAGAGAGAGTGGCCGGCCCTTGGATATTTTAATGGATTAATTAGGAATTAATCCATTAATTAGCCTAATTAATTTAATTTATATGGAAGGTTTTGAAGGTTATGGAATGATTTCCTTGTAGAGGATATGGAGTAAAGATGGATGAGATAAATTTGAACTTGTTACCTATTTTGGGCACTCTTGACTCGGTTGATGGATGACTCTCCGCTGATCGCGTGTAGGAAACCCGGTGTGTCTCGAGGGTAATTTTGTCATCTTCACTTAAAAAATCCACGTGTCGCCTCTTAATTATTTTTTGGCTCCACAATGATAATTTTAGGTTACTAAGACGAGGAGTCAAAGCCCAGAAAGTAACGGTATAAATATGTGTGTGTGTGTGTTTCTTTTGGAATTTGAGTTTTGTTTCAGAAAAAGTTGAGTTTTTCAATGAAGTTCTTATATTTCAGCATGCTTAATTGTTTGGTGCTTTTATAAAACTAGTAATTGTTGCAATTTATTCGAAGCAATATTTTATTTTTAGTGAATTCATATATAATTTTGATGGTGAAGCGAATTCGGATGTAATTCATTCCTACTCACAAAGGAAAAAGAAAGAAAAAGGGCATTGCGAAGTGAAATTCTCATTCCTACATGAGTTGGTCATGTTAATAATAAATCTCATTCCTACATAGTTTTGGACTATGTGATGAGTTATAAAATTCTAAATGACGTGTGATGAGAATATAGGTGATTGGTGAGTTACATTTCCGATTTGTATAGCCATCAATTTCCTACACTGATTTCATTATTAAGTGATTTTCAATTTAAAGACTAATTTCGTTTTCCTATCAGGTTCTTTATAGAGGTGTTATGCTAGAGTTGGAATGCCTAAATTGGAGAATTGCAATCCACTTGAAATGGAAGGGTAGTCTCCATACAACCACCCTAACTAACTACTTTACTATGTTTTTGTGATATATTTAACTATGTTTTTGAGATTTGTTTATCTTACTTATACAAGGATTAATGTAATACCCTGAAAAAAATTAAAATATTTGATTATGTGGAAATTTTTATCGGAAAGTGAAATGACAAAAATGTCCCTCTTTGACTAAACGTAATTTTATGAGGATGTATTTTATCCTTATAAGCTTCGTCATATTTCTTGGCATATTTGGATAGAGCTTGATCCCACGAGCGCGTAGGTGAAAACCGTTCGTGAAACAGAGTTAAAACGAATAAATTAGAAACGAACGAAGGTAGGGGCAAAATGATTATTTGCCTTGAATCTGGAAGGCTCCAGATTTGATGGAGTAGTTGTGTGGGTGCCACGTGTCATATTGTGATGGGAGAGGAAAGAAAGAAAAGGAGAGAAATGAGGGTTGTAGCCCAATCAGGAAAAAGGGGAGGCAAGAAGGAAAAAAAAAGAAATAAAGAAAGAAAGAAAGAAAGGGAGGAACTGGCTGAACCCCACGGTAAACCTCAATCGATCCTTCTCCCATTTTCACCCCAAAACAGACGAAATGAGGTTCGATTTCACGAGGAACCCCACGGTGGGTGTGACGGGTTTAGGTGAAGATTCACCAAATCTGAATCTAACTCAGGCAACCATCACCACCAATACACTTCCCTCAACCTCAGGAACAAAGTCCATGCATTGGGTGGGGCGTTAGAGTTTGTTTTGGTGTCGAATCGAAACCACCAAATTCTAGGGTTCTACATTATAAAGGCTAATTTCAAGTGTTTCCGGGCCGAATTGGACTTCAGCCTAGGTATGGAAGTTGTTCCTCTCATTGAACTCTACAACCCTGTAAAATTTGGTAATTTTTAGAGTTCGTTGGAATTTGGAGTTTCAGTTCGCCGGAAACCACCACACGCGGCGGTGCGTGGACAGTGAGCCGACACTGCCTTTCTAAGCTAATTTCGATATTCTAAATCTATATTTGATATGCAATTGGTGTGAATGGCTTGTTTGAACTTAGTTAGTGATTGTTAGTCACTTGAATGATTTTGGAAATGAGTTAGAAATTAAATTTGTAGACTACGAATGGCTTGATCCCTTCGTAGGATACGTAGGCAGACTAACGCGAAGGTTAGATGCAGCCATAAAATAACCCAAATTTATTATTGTACTTGATTTCTTTAAGGAAATAAATTTATTATGGTTAATAGCGTAGAGATTAACCATGACTTTATTTTGGCCTATCACCGAATTTAGCTTCCAAATAAAAATTTCAGATCGTTACAATTAAGGTCTTACAAATCTTGAGGACGAGATTTATTTTAAGAAGGGTAGAATGTAATACCCCGTTTTTAAAAAATTGGTTATATGTGTGTGTGTGTGTGTGTGTGTGTGTGTGTGTGTGTGTGTGTGTGGATAATTATTTTTTTACGAAATGATTTTATTAGATTTATTTTATGCAAGAACCTACTTGCAATATGTAAAATAGTTTCAATGCAAAATCCTTTTTGCTACAAATTATTTCAAAAACTAGCTAGTATTATTTTATGTTCATATGTAATGAGAGATATTTTTAGTTTGAATTGGAGAATGAGATTATGATGAGTTTGGCTTGATATTTTTACCAAATAAGAGTGAGTTGGCAATTTTGTAATCATTAGGAATCTAAGAGTTAAATGTTTGGTGATGATTCATCCCCTCAAAAATTGGAGAGGTGGGATTCATAATCCTTAGACTTTGAACATGGCTTTTGAGTATTTGTCCACATGCATGGGAATCATTGCTTCCAATTACAAGATGTCCAAGTGTTGCAACACAAAGTGAAACGTGTCCTTAAGGCTTAATGGAGGATTCCATTTCTTCATCCATAAAAGCAGAGGGAGGAGGGAAACGAGGGAAGAATCAACACACACCACCAACAACAACACACGGGGAAAAAGAAACAAAACCTCCTCTTCTTCATAGACCACTCTCCCCACCATCCTTTTCTTTTACCTTATGTAAAGGCTCTAGGCCATCTTCATTGTATTTTTTTTTACTTTTTTTGTAAATCTCTCTTACATAGTGAAAACATTAATGCATATGCAACCCTAGTGGACGTAGTCAAATTGGTGAACCACTTAAATCTCCGTGTTCCTTTGTCTAATTGCAATAAATTTGAGTTGAGCAAACCATTTAAACACTGAGTTATTAAATAGAAAAGGAGGATCGACAAAATAAAGAAATGGTACCATATTGCTTATCGTTTACATTAAAGATTATTATTTTGTTAATAATATGATTATATTACTCTTGTTACTAATCAATTTGATTTATGTTGAAGCTTATAGGCTTGTTAAAGAAAATGTGAGTATTGATATCTATGTGAACATGACATATACATAAACATTCATGCAACAAAAAAAAAAAAAAAAAAAAAGAGTTGTGTTGAGTTTGTAAAGTGTTTGCGTTGTGAGGATATTCAAGGGTTGAAGTTTGCCTTGAATATAAAATAATGAACCTTGTATATCTTAGGCGTAGGGTGCAGGGCTTGAGTATTCAAATTGGTTGATTATAAAATAATGAAATCTTGTATATGTCAGGTGTCAGAGGAAGGGCTTGAATATACAATTGGGCGTCGGGGGAAGTGCCTATTTAATAAAGTGGAAATTGAGAGTTTAATTACAAAAATTAGGTTAAGGGATGAACGGGAGTTAACTCATATTCTAAGGTATTCATAGCCAAGTGGTATAAGCATGATATGGGACGTGCATGCTTGGGTGCCTTAGGTATGTGTTGATGGGATTAATAGGGAGTGAGTACATCCATGCATCTCCCTAGTGTGTGTCTATATATATATATATATATATATATACACACACACACTATTCTATTACCGCTGCGTATTCGATAAATTTTTATGAAAGATTTTTGTTCAGGCGAAGATTTCTCCGGGTAGGGCTTCTCGGCTCTCAACACTGCTCCCCAAGGGATTGGCACTTTGGATGTGTAGTCAGGCTCTTGTTTGCTGATGTGCTGCAAGAAGAGGATAAAGTTAGTTTTGAAAGGTGCATTTGTGGGGCCTTAGGTGTAGGCCTTGAGGCTCACAATCAAAACTAACCAAGTGCTAGGCGTGCTACTGTTATCTCAGTATAGTAGATCTAGAACAAGATTGTGTTTAGTCGGTTACTTGAGCCTCAAGTTACTCGGACTTCTTGTTATCAAAGGATTGTCGTGGATGGATTAAGTCCACATTAAGTTCTTTTTCTTGCCTTGCGAACAAGGACTTTCAGTTCATAGTCTTGTATGTTCTAATGTCCAGATGTCCTTAAGTCATTTACTTGGTTTTTGATTGATTTTATTGATAGCATGTCCTTTAAACTAACCAGATCCGGATGCAAATGAAACTCTTATAATGGGAAAATTGATGGGAATGACTTGAATACATGCTGGAGAAGACATTAAGCAGTAGATCTATTAACTTATAAAACAAACAAAGAGCTTTGAGAAAGATTTCACCTTGTCGGGCAAGGTTGAACTTTTTGCAATCACTTCTCTTTTGAGTTCACAGGGTTTATTCGCTAAAAAGTGATGGATGGTAAACAAGTTTACACAAGGGAATCGATACTACGCCACTAGGGGTGATAACAGAGCTTTAAACTAGACAAAAGATGGCTTTTGTAGGGAATGGTCCTGGAAAGGATTGAGATCTAGGCTGATTACAACTTTTGGATTCAAATCTAGCTTGAGAACAGAGTTTATATGTTTGTTTGTTTGATTGGTTGAGTGTCTTTATCTCTAGGGCCTCTTCCTCCTTTTATAGGCAGATTAGCCCGACTGCATTGACTTTGCTCTTGCCCGAAAACACTTAGAAGGTAGTGAATCATCAGCTTTTTATTTGTGTTGCCACTGAAAAGTGTTTTTTGGTTTATTGTGAGTTAGTCCCCATCACTTGACATTTTGAATCATAGGCACATGGCCTATGCATTAATGGGAAGGTGCCAACTTGTCTCTGGGCTTGATGCTGGGCTTCGAGCAAGTCTTCTTTTAATCGACATCTTTGGGCTTCCACATACTTGTAGCCCAAGGTTCAAATATTAACCCAAATGTGCCCCCTTCAATCATTGTTAAGCCTACAAACCGAGGCGTAAATAATTATTGAATAGCCGTCACACGCTTTTGCTCAGAACTTGCGCCATTTAAAGCAACCGTTGGTTATCTAAAACCTTTGCACTAACCCACGAACTCCACCATTAATTGGCCACTTACTATATAATCATTTCCTAAACCCCTTAACAGAATACCATAGCCATTCCAAGCCTTTAAATTCCCAAAATTTCCCAAATTTCTTAAAACCTTCATAATTTCCAGAAAATCCTCTTTGCTTTCTCAGTCTCCTTCAACTCTACTCAATGGTAGCTAAAGCTGCATGAACCCAATCGCCCTATGAGACTGGTGAGGGAATTTCCACTATGCGCCGTCTTTTCAATGGCCTTCATCACCCTTGGGCAGGCCTGCACACTGAACTCTTCTTCGAGGAGGGATGAGTGCACTCATTGGGACCTGCATGGACTTTTTTAGGTTTGAATTGTTGTTGAAAACAATATGCCCAAGAAGAAATCAATTTTTATAATATCCTCAGAAAGGTGCACTGCTTCCAGCTTCTGTTTTAAGAATTTTATGGCATTGTGGAGTAGCCGGGCAATTTTAATCGCACCGATAGATTCCTTTTGTGAATATAAAGCTATATTCCCTTGCACTGGTATCCACAAGCCTAGACTTCCCTATAGCTTCTGCTTTTTTTATTACTTCATCATCATAGGTGTATGTTTTAGGATCAACTACCACGATAATGTCGAAGACTTTGGTAGGACTTGTAGAAGAAGGCTCTTATATGAAGCAAGGATTACAGAGGTGTCTTCTGCCATTAAGAGGTTGAAGGAATAACCGTCCTTACGAAACAACCTTACCAGAAGATTGAAGAAGTCAAGGAAGTAAATGTTAAAGTTGAAGATGTTGAAGCTTAGTTAGCCATCCTTGGATAGCTATTTTAACCAATGATGTAAAACTATTGCTGACTATTATGTAACTTCAACATTTAATGAAATGAAAAAGACTTCTTCAATCCACTTGATCTTGCATTTCCTCTCTAAAACTCAACTACAATGGGTAAATAAGCTGACTTTAGACCACTCGCAACGTTTATACTTCTTCAATGTAGCAATCTCTAACATCCCACACGGTTGGGTGATATTTCTTAAAAAAACTTAGCATTAACTGGATGCCTCTGCAAGCTTCCTTCCAAATCTGCCAAGTAATATCCCCCTTTGTCTAGTACTTGGATGATAATGAACGGACCCTCCCAAGTCGGACTCCACTTCCCAAAGCATCTAACTTGAACTCCTAAAGGCAGAATTGTCTTCCACACTAACTCTCCTTTCTCGAAGTTCTTCAACTTCACCTTCTTATTGTATGCTCGGGTAACAGCTCTCTTCCCCTCTTGAATTTTATCTAGAGTTTCGATTCGGGCTACATCTAGATCTTCAACTCCTTGACACATAGCTTGAATATATTCTTCACAGTACAACCCAAATTGATTTTGAATCCTAACAGAACTCACATTAATCTCCATGGGGAGTACAACATCTTGCCCAAAAGTTAAGGCATAAGGAGTTGTTCCAGTTCCTGCCCTCTTGGAGGTCCTGTAAGCCCACAAAATGTCTCTTAATTTCTCATGCCACTTTTTTGGACTCTCGGCCACCATTCTTTTAATAATGTTTACCAAGATCTTGTTGCTGGCTTTTGCTTGACCATTTGACTGGGGGTAGTAAAGACTAGATTGGATCATCTTAATCTTGAACTTACTTGCAAATTCTTCTACTTTCTTTGAAATAAAAGATAGCCCACGATCTATAACAATTGTCTCGGGTACCCCATATATGTGTAAAATCTTGATCTCAATGAACTTCTTGACCGCAGTTGAGGTTATGGTCTTCACTTCTGAAGCTTCTACCCATTTGATGAAGTACTCTATTGCCACAATTATGAATGTTCATTTGCTAGAAGTGGGATGAATTTGCCCAATGAAGTCCATTGCCCATCCTCGAAAGGGCCAAGACTTAACCATGGGGTTCAAGGGCACTAAGGGCACATGTTGGAGAGGTTCATGTATTTGACACTCTTCACATCCTCGGGCTTAAGCCTTGCAGTCTTTTTTCATCTCGGGCCAGAAATAGCCGTATCTTCTAAGCAACCATCTCATCTTAGTATGCCCCACAGATTCCTTCATATACTTCGTCCATTACTCTCATTGATTCTTCCTGGCCTAAGCACTTCAACAAAAGTCCATCTGGGGTCTTCCTCAGTAGATTTCCCTCCCACAAAACATACTTAGTTGTTTGTCGCCCATTCTTCTTACTTGTAGGGAATGAGGGATCTTTCAAATACTGAACAATAGGTGTCCTCCAATCTTCTATCTCCACCTCTTCAGTCAGCACCTCTAGGCTAAATCCCTTTTCAAAGATAGAAGGGAGATTTCTTCTCTAAACTTCTATATCCCCTTCAAACTTCCCTTCTTGGATCTGTGCTCCAGAAGCCAATTGTGCCATCTCATTGGCAATTGCGTTTAACTCTCTGAGGATATGGCTGATTGATATTTCAGTGCCCCAATAGCTCAATAGTTGTGTAGATGCCAAATAGTAACCTGCCATGGTGATGTGTCTGCACTTGTACTCTCCATTTAGTTAATTGATCACCAATTCTGAATCACCAAATACTTCAACTTCAATTACCCCCAAATCTATTAAGATTTCCAGGCCAATTATCAACGCTTCGTACTCTGCCCGATTTTTTGTAGTCTCTTGATAGTCTAGAAGAAATGAATAATAATGATGAGCACCATTGGGATTAATGATAACAATCTCGGCTCCAAAGGCAATTTGAGTGCAAGAACCATCAAAATACAATCTCCAATGAGTGATACAGATACTAGCTATTTTTTTTATCTCTTGCTGGATCCATTCTTCTCTGCTCGAGAAGGCTTTGCTCGATGGGATCCACATACTGGCTACCTCCATAGTTCCTGGGATGTTGATAATCTCATCCTGAGACTCTTGGTGTTCAGCCAAGAAGTCTGCAATTGCTTGTCCCTTGATCGCTCTCTGGGGCACATACTGAAATCTGAACTCTGAAAGTGCTAGAATCCACTTTCCAATCCTCATAGTTAGCATTAGTTTTGAAAGCATGTATTTGATTACATCTGTCTTGGCGATGATATGGATGTGGCAAGGCAACATGTAATGCCTTAGTTTGCAGGCAGTGAAATATAGAGCCAAACATAACCTCTCCACTGGTGTATATCTCGTCTCTACCTCAGTAAGGATTCTACTGAGGTAGTATATTGCTTGTTCGTTCCCACCTTCATTGTTTTTGGCCAGCAAGTTTCCCATTGACTTTTCAAAAGCAGAAATATAAAGTTTTAAAGGCTTCCCCCTCTGAGGTGGCATGAGCATTGGTAGGGAGGCTAAGTAAGCCTTTATTTTGTCGAAAGCCTCTTGGTGTGTGGGGCCCCACTCAAATTCTTCCATGTCTTTCAATCTCAGCAGAGGAGTTAGCGGCTGAATCTTACCCGCCAAGTTAGCAATGAATTTCCTCAAGAAGTTAATTTTTCCTAGTAGCCTCTGCAATTGTACTTTATTGGTGGGAGGAGGTGATTCCATGATTGCCCGTGCTTTGTTCTTGTCAACCTCTACACCTCTTTATGAATTCTCATTCATGTTAAGGCTTGTCCAAGGTCTACCAAGTGCTTATCTTCAGTTTTAGACTTCACCACGATGTCATCAATGTATACTTCCATGCTATGGCCAATCAAGTCATGAAAAATTGCATTCATCGCTCTTTGATAAGTTGCACCGGCATTTTTGAGCCCAAAAGGCATCACTAAGTATTCATATGCTCCTACATGTCCTGGGCACCTAAAAGATGTTTTATGTATATCTTCTTTAGCCATTTTTATCTGATTATAACAGGCATTCCCATCCATGAAAGACATGACTTTGTGTTTGGCAGCTACATCAATAGATAAGTTAGCAATGGGCATGGGATATTCGTCTTTAGGCATGGCTCCATTAATGTTCCTATAGTTAACACAACATCGGACTGCCTTAGTTATAGCTTTTATACAGGTACAATGTTGGCCAACCACTCGACATATTTGGCAAGCCTAATAAATGCAGCTTTTACCAGCCTTTCAATTTTTTCTTTGACCATTTCTTCGATCTCTTTTGACATCTTCCGTGGTGCTTGCTTCACAGGTTTATACCCTTTCTTAATAGGCATTCTATGTTCTACTAAGGTTGGATCTAAACCTGACATTTTAGTGTAATGCCAAGCAAAACAGTCTTTGAACTCATGCAAAGGCTGATAATCTTTGCCCGATCTCCCACTTCTAGCAGGCCACTGATTTGTATAAGCCTTGGATCTTCCTTAGACCCCAAATCAATAGTCTCCAAGGGATCTTGTACCTCTGGTGGTGGCTTGTCAGGTTTTGCGCAAAAAAATTCAACTAACCTGGACTCTCAGGCAAGTCTTCTAGCCCATCCAGGTCATATATACATTCAGCCATTTGTATGGCTGCCTCCAATTCCTTCCCAAAGAACTCTTCTTCACCTCTGTTCTAGGTGTTTGAGGCTACTTCCTCTTGTTCTTTTTCCAAGCTCTCCATTTCATGTTTCATTTCTCTTCCATACACCAACAGTCTTTTGATTAAGAACTTGATTGCAATTACCTGGTCCCTTCTTCTTTGTTCTGACATTACTGGTGTCGGGGAGTTGGGACAATATAAGGTCTATCACATTCTTCCCTGGTGAAGAGCAATACTTGCTCCAAAAGCTTTTGGGTCGTCACTTTAGTCGGGCAGCCGTTCTCATCAGCTCTTAAGCACTGAAGAATCTCAATACTAAGATTATAAAAGTTGGCTTCTGCCATATTGGCAGTGGGCAGGAATGGCCGTGACTCGGCCTCTATCATCTCCCAAAATCCAGGTCTCATAGCTTCTTCCTCATGGTAAACTGACACTTGTTGATGCAGGGTGGAAGACACTGAGAAACTCTAATAAATCCAATCTCAGCCTAATAAAGCTTCGTATGTGGAAGTATTATCCATAACAAAAAAAGCTAACATGATATGTTTAGAACCTAAGTCAACCTCCAAGGGCAATGTCTCATGAGTTCAAGTGATGGCTCTAGAAAAACTGGAAATTGTTAAGTCCACAGGGATGAAATCCTCCTTACTTCTACATACCCTCTTCATCTGCTTGAAAGGCAACACATTGATCGCGGCTCCCCTATCAATCAAAACCCTTTTGAAGGGCAACATAAATGGGTTTAAGATGGTTGGCTAAGGTCAAACTCGGGCGACTGAAGACCATTATGTCGGTGTACACTCTCTCGCGCTATTTCTTTGTGGGCTCGGGCAAATCTACTCTGTCCAACTCATTTTTTCCCACATCTTCAACACTAACATGTGCCATCATAGATTCTGTTGCTAAGTAGTCACCCTCCATTGTGGCAGGTTGATCATGCTCAGCACAAAACATGGCAGATAAAACATATGTCATGGTTACGTGGAAGTTGTTGGGTCTAGGTAAGTCCTCATTCTTGCTCCCAATGTGGCCCATGAATTCATCCAACCAAGCATGTGCTTCCGCGGGCAGCATTAGTTCGGGCAGCGCTTCCTCTTGGGTTATGCCAAAGTTCAACACTTGTCGTGGAACTTCACAAAAAGTATCAACCAACAATGGTGCGGGCAATCCCCTCTCCGGTGAGATGGTTCCAAAACATATTGGTTGTGGGATCCTGATAGGAACATATTTATGCGACTTAGTTAGCTTGTTTTCTTGCACTTTCATAGTTAGTTTCTGTTTATTATAGTGATTTAAGCCATTTTCGTGTGTTTGTAGGTCCAAATGACAAAGTTGGCAAGAAAGTGCAATTTGGAGCATTTTGGAGCAGTTTTGGGCTAAGAATGGATAGCACATGCATGGAGCAAGGTGGATGGATGTTTTTGAAGTTCAAGAGGCTATGAATGTGCTGAAAAGATGAAGAAAATGTATTCAAGACAAAGAAGATAAGGATTCAGCTAAAAAGAAGGAACATTATCCAAAACCTTATCCAACCTTATCTTATCCAAACTAACCTTATCTTATCTTATTCTATCCTAATCTTATCCTACCTTATCTCCAGCTGCAAAATGAGTCCTTATCCTATTCTAAATCCTTCCCATCTGAATTTAGGAGTCCTAATCCATCTAAACACATTAATTCTTTTCCTCCCTGGAATCTGATTAGAATTATCCTTATTCCTTGATGATTTGGAGTCCTAATTCTCTTCCTACTTACCCTAGCTGTGCCTAACATTCTCCCTATAAATATAAAGTGATGCAGCATTCAGAAATAACCCACCTTCCATCACAAATTCGTCTCATACATCCCTCATACACATTCATCCCATTGTGCTGCAACTTTGCAATGAGATAGGAGAGGAGACCCCTGGAGCTGTGCTTTCCATTCAAGACGTTGGATTGTTGGAGCGTTTCTAGGTGTATTCTATCCGTTGTTTAATTGCAAACATGAGGAGCTAAACTCGTTTTACCTAGGGGAAATTCAAAGCCATGAACATATTTGCAATATGAATTGATTACTTCCAGTTGTGATTTCATGAATTGTGAATGCAATTTACTTAACTGTTTGATTCAGAACTTATTCTTGTTTGTTGATTAAGGGTGCACACTTGGTTTGCATGCAGGGATTTGATGCTAGAATATAAGGGAATTTCACCTAATAATTATGAACTTATATTCACAAGTAGTGGAGGTTGCTAGTGACAATCGTGTTAAGTGAATTCCTGGCAGGAGTATCATGCTGTCATAGTTACGAATGCCTTGTCAATGCTTATGATTTTACAAAGCTTAATGATCTTTGATTGTATCTCTATTATGTTGTTCATGTAGGGAACTATTAAAGAATAATTTGGTTGCCGATGCGTTGTCCATCCAATTCAATGACTTAAGGAAAATCTAAGGGTTAATTAGTGTTGTTCACGATTAATGTGAGGCGTTAAGGTTCATGGTTTATTGGAAAAGCAACTGGAAATCGATTTGTATGCAAGTGTGTCATGTGTGGAGAAGAACCCTCTAGCTAGCCAATCACCCATATTTTCCCCCAAATTCGTGCTACATTTGCTTAAGTTTTTAATTTACTTGTCTTTACTTTAAATTCGTCAAAAACCCAATCCCCTTTACTTTGTTGTGTCAAGTTAGTTAGAATTTGTCCAATTTGTGTTTTTAAGTGTTTTTAGTCAAGTTTTTGTATATTTGCGTCCAATTCACCCTCTAATGTCTAGTTTGAGTCTATTTGATTGTTTTGTGTTGTTTTGAGTCTTTTTAGTTTGTTTTGAGTTCTTTGAGTCTAGTTAAGTGTTTTCAAGCTTAGTTTAGTGTTTTTGAGTCAGTTTAAGTAGGCATCATCACCATATCCTCTTGAGCTCTCCTCAAGATTTTGTATTTCCCAGGATAGGGGTTCTACGGCACATGGTTTCCTTCCCCTTCGATCTTGGTATTAGCCTTTTCAACCTCCTTCTTGGTTCTCCAATGGAGTTGATTTCTTCCCTCATCGGGTACTTTCTCAAACTTTACATTCTCAGAGGTTTCTGAGGCAGTGGGGACTTTCAATGAGTTCATGTAGGCTTTATGTTGCCTCTGGACTCTCTTAATGGAGGCCCCATTTCTTTGACGGGCCTCCCATCCTTTCCAACCATATACCATTTCAGCCCGAGTCGGGCAGGATTCTTCTTTGTGACTCGATTCACTGTTCATCCATTTACTCTGACATCTCCACCGACATAGCTTGGTTGGGGTGGCCTCACATCCACCCATCTTGGCACCTTGGCTTTTATGTCCTCTACCTCTTCAGAAGCTTCATAATTCCTGAACACTTCTGACAAGCCCTTTGGTTGAGAGTCTTCTCCCAATCGTTGGAAAACATTCCTAGAAGTCTTTCTTTCAGCTGCCCGCATGACATTTCTATGGGCTTCTTGCTCTTTTCTCTCTCTTCTTCTGATTAACTCCTGATCGATAATGGCTCCTGACGCTAGGACTTCCAACTCACACTCACATTGGCATTTGATACACAACACCACTCATTTGATTATGGCTACTTTGGGTTTCTCGGGCAACTTAATAGCTCATTCAATCGGCTTATCAACTTGCCTCATTTCTGCTTTCACCTCCTAGGTAACTTTTCCTTTCCCTTTCTTAGAACCACGTTAAGTTGATCATGTTTATTGGGGCTTCTGGGAAGGGGTCAGTGTCAATCATCATATTGGCATGCGGTTTCTTCAGCAACAACTTTCCTTTTACTATAAGGTATTATATCCAATTCTTGAACTGGACACAGTTGGTTATGGAGCGATTGAAAGTGTAATGCAACTTGCAATACTTCTTCCCTCTCAATTCTTCGGGCTTGGGGAGCTTTTTGGTGATGTCGAGCACAATCACTCTCACCCGAACCAACTCCTCATAAATCTCCACGGCCTTGGTTAAGTCAAAAGAATAACTCTGGTATTTAGGGGGCTTCATGGGGACAAAACCACCATCATTCATGACCACTTTCTGGTCCTTAACTGGCTAGACTAACCCCTTTACTATCAAAGGTTTAAAGGGGGTAGTCATCTCCGCTGCACACTTGTTTATCACTTCTCTCCCATGGCCATCATTTTGTTCTGGTTTTACCTCTTCGAACTCTACTTGGTGGATTGCATCTTTGCTTTTGTAGAAATGAGGCACCTTAGATGAGTACTTTACTTGTTGTTCCTCCAGTAATAGCTTCTCATACTTGGTGGCAGCAATCACCAACTCTTGCAACTCATTGAACTGCACGTCATAAAACTTCTTCCTCAAAGGCAATCTCAACGCCTTCTGAATTTATAGGGAATTGGCACTTCATCATTGTCCTCCTAAACCTCATCATGAAGTCTTCAGTGGATTCATGCTCATACTGCTTGACCTTAACCAGATCGTTAATAGTCATCTCGGGCTCAACCCTGTAAAATTGCTCATGTAAGGCCATCTCCATTTGACCCTAGTCGGCAATAGAATTAGGGGGGCAACAGAGAGTACCACTGAGATGCTAAGCCCACCAAAGAGTTCCCAAACAATCTCAACCTGTAGTTAGGACTGTCTTCAAATGCCACACAGTGATTAGATAACTTGAAAATGTGATCTCTGAAAGACATATTATCGTCTTCTTCGCTAAATGTTGGGGATGCGGGCATCTTGAAGTTGACTGGAAAAAGGTTATGTTCGTCAACGTACTCAGGATAGGGCTCTTGATAGGTAATCCTAAACAGCGGGCGAGCTTGTGGCTGAGCATTCTAGGCCATCATCCTCCTCAACTCGGTTAATCCATCCCTGAGCTGTATTATCAGGCAGAATATGAGGAGGTTCCCATTTTGGGCTACGATCATTGCCCGAGAAAGTCTCTTTTCTTGGTTCAGGCTTCATCCACTTGGCATCTCCTCCCTTACTAGCCAATGGTGGAGGCCTATAGGGATGATGCTTGTCTGCCTTGGTAGGCCCGCCTTTTCCACTGGATTCCCCGATCAACTAAGCATCCCATACTTCGTTCTTTCTTGCCCGATCTGCCCCTACTATTAAGTGAAAATAGTGAGGGGTCGGGCAACTCCGCTTCTAGGATTTCCTCAAACACTGGCTGACTAGCTCCAGATTTCTCCTTGTTTTTATCTTTACCATTCTGTTCCTCGAGCAAAGGAAAGAATGGAATAACTGGTTCTTTCTCAGGGCTTGCTCCCCTCACATAACCATTCTTTGGAGTAGAATACTTCAAATCTAGTCTTCTTTGCAAACTCCCTGTTAAAGAACAGAGTCTGCTTACTTCTCCCTTGGTTTCCATATAAATTTTCTTCATACTTCTTAACACTTGCACCATGGTGGCTTGCAAGTCTTCATTGGTTACCATTCCCCCCGACTTCTCAGAACAGCTGGTCCTTGTAAGGAGGAAACATTCTCTGGGCGATCTGTCATGTTTGATCTTGGTAGACACTGGGGTAGCTTGTACTATGTGTTCCACCTGAAGGTTTTCTTCTTCTTTCTTCTTCTTGGCATACAAGACTAATGTGGTCCCACTGGTCATGCCAAAACTATGTTCAGGCAAAGATTTCTCAAGAGATGGCTCATCGGCTCTCAGCACAGCTCCCAAAGGGATTGGCACTATGGATGTGTAGTCGGGCTCTTACTTGCTGATGTGTTGCAAGAAGAGGATAAAGTTAGTTTTGAAAGGTGCCTTTATGGGGCCTTAGGTGTAGGCCTTGAGGCTCGCAATCAAAACTAACCAAGTGCTAGGTGTGCCACTGCTATCTCAGTATAGCATATGTAGAACAAGATTGTGTTTAGTCGATTACTTGCGCCCTAAGTTGCTCAGACTTCTTGCTATCAAAGGATTGTCGTGGATGGGTTAAGTCCACATTAAGTTCTTTTTCTTGCCTTACGAACAAGGACTTTCAGTTCATAGTCTTGTATGTTCGAATTGAGGGAGTCCAGATCCCCTTAAGTCATTTACTTGGTTCTTGATTAATTTTAATGATAGCATGTCTATTAAACTAACCAGATCCGGATGCAAATGGAACTCTTATAATGGGAAAACTGATAGGAATGACCTGAATACATGCTGGAGAAGACATTAAGCAGTAAATCTATTAACTTATAAAACAAACAAAGAGCTTTGAGTAAGATTTCACCTTGTCGAGCAAGGTTAAACTTCTTGCAATCACTTCTCTATTGAGTTCATAGGGTTTATTCGCTAAAAAAGGATGGATGGTAAACAAGTTTACAAAAGGGAATCGATATTACGCCACTAGGGGTGATAGCATAGCTTTAAACTAGACAAAAGATGGCTTTTGTAGGGAATGGTCCTGAAAATGACTGAGATCTGGGCTGATTACAGCTTTTGGATGCAAATCTGGCTTGAGAGCATAGTTTGTGTGTTTGTTGTTTGATTGGTTGAGTGTCCTTGTCTCTAGGGCCTTTTCCTCCTTTTATAGGCATATTAGCCCAACTGCAGTGACTTTGCTCTTGCCCGAAAGTATTTGGAAGGTAATGAGTCATCAGCTTTTTACTTGTGTTGCCATTGAAAAATGTTTTTTGGCTGATTGTGAGTTAATCCCCATCACTTGACATTTTAAATCATAGGCACATGGCCTATGCATTAATGGGAAGGCGCCAACTTGTCTTTGGGATTGATGTTGGGCTTCGGGCAAGTCTTCTTTTAATCGGCATCTTTGGGTTTCCATATACTTGCAACCCAATGTTCAAATATTAACCCAAACAATTTTGTTGATGTAAGGTGTAATCGTTATAATTTTTATTTTTTTTTTCACCATATCTTGGTTGTAGAATTTATTTATATATCTAAGATATGGCTCACACCCTAACTCGTGAATAGTCTTTATTCGTGGGTCGGGGGCGTGACATTTCTGGAGCCCGTTACTTTTAAAATAAGCAGGACATTTTACTTTTACCAAACACTTTTTTACTGCTTAACTTTAAAGTGAATAAGTTTTTAGTGAAAAAAAAAAAAGTAAAGTCAAATGAGGCCTAAGTAAAGGAGATAATTATAGTGCAGTGAAGATCAATGGACTAAAGAAGACGATGTACAATGGGGCTAGAAAGAATGAATAAGTCTGCTGAATTTGTGCTAATCATAAAGACGATATACACTAATGATATTTTTTTTAACAAACAAAATTTTCTACATTAAGGGGGAGGAGAGGTAGGCTAGGCCTCACAATGGGTTAGCAATAATGTGGTTCAAATTCGCCTTTGGCGTGAATCGAACCTAAGACCTCTCACTTACAAATGAAAATGAATGCCACTAGGGTTTAGGAAGAGAGAGGAAATTCAAATTTGGGACCTCATTCGCAAAATTAAATGCTCTTACAAATCTTCAAAGTACACCATCTTAAAAACATACCAAATTTTAGGAAATAAAATATTAAAACTTTCCAAAATTATAAGGAATCCAATGGTAAAACCCTATGTTTGGTGTGTATGTTCCTCGCGCAATTTCCCCTGCGTGAATGGTGAACTCTTGGGTTAATTTTGAAATGTGCATCAGTGGAGCCTTTGTTAGGCTTTTAGGCTCTCTTAAAAAGTTGATAGAGTGCGGGTGTGTCACTATTGGCCAAGACCAACAAATTGTAGACTGATTTAAGAGTTTGTAAGTCATTTGCTTGCACCTCCAGTTAACTGAGCTTTTTTTATCAAGTGATTGTTTATGGAGTGAGTCCACAACAAGTTCTTTTCTATGCCTTGAAGACAAGGACTTTTAATTTATAATGTTGAATGCCAAATCATTATAAATTAGCCAGCAGTGGTGTGTACTATTTCATAGGTGTTAGTTTGAAGAAATAAGATAGAAAGGAAAAATAAGCAAATATTGAATAGATATTTAGGATAAAAAGCTTGCAGGAATCCATAAAACGTTAATGAAAATGATAGCAAAATGTATGAAAAGATGATAATCAAAACAGTAAATAGCAAATACAAGTATTCAAACAAGATTTCAACTTATTTGGGCAAGATTAGGTGCATGTCGGACAAATTTCTTGTAGTCACAAGGTGCAAGCTTAATGAAAGGAAAAGAGAAATAATAACAAGGAAATCGATACTACAAAAAGGAAAGTAACAGAGCTAAAACTATAAATATGGTGGTCGAACTACATAAGGAATGTAAGGAACGTGACAGAGCTTTTAAGAGTCTTTCTAATAGTTGAGTTGAATGTGTTTTTCTTCTTCTTCTTCTTCTGGTGCTTTTATAGAGCTTTCTTCCCTATGAATTAAGCTTTTCTGGCTTCGACACACTCCCTTTCTGCCAAGTGGCTGATGTGAATGAGTTCCCACTTGAACAACCGTTCTTTGATCCTTTTGAACGAACTTTGCCATCGAAAAACATTTTTCTTGCAAAATCCATCTGCAAAGTTCCTAGACTGATCAGGAGTAGGCTTGCCGCCCAAAATTGCCACGTCACAAGTTTTTTTTATTTTTTATATATATATAAATATTGGGCCAATTACTATTCAAATGCCTTAAAGTAAATACCCATTAAGCAACAAGTGGTTTCTTGAGAGAATTGGGCCGCGACATGGGCGGATTGTTCGTTTTTTATCCAAAAACCCGAGCCTCTTTTTGTCTGTTGGCTAGGGCTTTGTATTACTTCCAATTTCCAAATCTAACAAGACTTCTGATCGACTAGCATCGGTTTGGTGATGAATTACCAGAAATACGAACAAGGTCTCTAACATGCCATATTTACTACCAAATGTGTACATGCAAGACATACGCACATGACAGAGCGACCCATTGCAATGTAAGGTTTACTAGGACAGCATATCCTTCATAGATATGACGAATCAGCAATCGACCAGGTTTTGTGTTGTATAAAACTTCCTATTCAAATAAACCTCTAAAACTGTCATTCAGTACTACGGTCTAGTGGTGTTTCTCTTCACTTGTAAGTGAGATGTCTTAGGTTCGATTCTCGCCAAATGTGAATTTGAACCACATTATTGTTAACTCATTGTGAGGCTAGGCCCACATCCTCCTTTAGTGTAAATAATATCATATGTTCAAAAAAAAAAAAAAAAATAAACCTCGAAAACTTGGATGGGTTTGGGAACATTGCATGATAAAACAAGCTAGCGAATAAATCTCGATTTTACCTGGCATTGGATCAATAAAACCTGTCAGCCTTCACAGCTAACTCAAATGCAAAAAGTCCTAATTAAGAGAAATGGACAAAACCAAGAAACCATATTCTATAACTCTATTGTTTAAAAATACTGATTATAATTAAAAGAATGGAACTTTAACAAAAAAAAACTCCTGATACTGTTCACTTTAACGAAAAACCACATTTTTACACTAAAAAGTCAATCCTGGTACTATTCACTTTAGCCTTTATTTTGTCTTTATCGTTAAAACTCAAAGTTTTAAAGTCATTTTCATTAGTTTTCCTTTAAAAGAAATGTTTGGAAATTACACTCACTAGAGGCTGACAATTGTCAATAATTTAAAAACAATAAAAATAAAATAAAATTGGACAAACGGTAAGACGATCCAGTAGTTCATCTATCTACGAAGACGGGGAGGTTCGAAACAGTGAGTTGAAGAAGACCATATTCACGAAACTATTTCCGCCACTTGCCTAAACTTAATTAAATAATGCAATGGTAAATGTTTGATAAGTTGCCATCGCGGTTTTGTAAAAAATAGCTAGTTGCATATGCAATTTGGATTTGTATGAATGGGGGCCTGTCAATGTCATGCACCTGGCAGTTACATATTGAGAGGAAGTAGGTTGATTCAAGTATTCTATTGAGAGAACCAGTTAACTTTAGATCACGATTCTAGTTTTTTAAGCAATGGGGAATCACGGATTTGATTTTATGATATGTGTTCGTGGCAGGAATTTCCGTCGGGGATGTTCCCCGGCCGACGAGCACACAGCTCCCCGAGAGGTTGGCGCCGGTTGATGCTTTGCTGTCGGGCTTCTGCTTTACTGGCGGGCTTGTCGGGCAAGGCTGAAAGAGAAGGACATAGTTAACTTTGAAAGGTGCCTTAGGTGTAGGCCTTGAGGCTCACAATCAAGATTAACTGTTAAGTGCTCAGGCGTGCCACTGCCATCTTCAGCATGACAGATGTAAAACGAATGTTGAGTTTCAGTTATGTATATGCCCGAGAGACCGTGTTAATTATTATAGGTGCATTTGTGGGGCCTTAGGTGTAGGCCTTGAGGCTTCCAATCAATAACTAATCCAGTACTCGAACATATAATGTTTGTTTCATTGTTACATACAGTATTATAACTGTTATACTTCTGATCATCGAGCCCGAAGAGCAGAATGAATCCAAATATGTGCCTTTATAGGGCCTTAGATGTAGGCCTTGAGGCTTCCTATCAGAATTAACTCTATACTCAAACGTTCTAGCCCGAAGAGTAGAATGAATCCAAATAGGTGCCTTTGTAGGGCCTTAGATGTAGGCCTTGAGGCTTCCTATCAGAATTCATTATATACTCAAACGTTCTACGATAATCATAATATAACAGAAATAAAATTACGATATAGGTCGATTACTTGCGCCCCAAGTAACTTCAGACTTCTTGTTTATCAAGGACTGTCGTGGATGGGTTAAGTCCATATACGGTTCTTTTTTATGCCTTGAGGCCAAAGACTTTTAAATGATCAAATCTTACATGCCCGAGGGCTTAGAACTCAGATCTGGTTTGAACTATGAAGACATATTCAAATCGGATTCAAGAGTTGAGAGAGAGTCTTTTAATAGTCATCTTACTAGAAATAACTTGAATACAACTTGAAGTATACAACATATTGCTAGGCTAATGAATGAAAAGACAAAAACAAAGAGGGTCGGGCAAGGTTTAACCTTGTCGGGCAAGGCGGATCGTCTTGCAACTTCCTATCTTTGTGGTTTATCAAGGGGTTTGAGAGCTTTAGAAAAGGGGTGGGAAAATGAGTTTACATAAAGAAATCAATACTACAGCAAGAGTTGAACAGGGTAGCAGAGCTATTACAAAGGCTTGAGTGAAGGTTTATCCCGAAATGGATGAAGGCTTGGGCTGATTACAGCTTTGTTTTGAAGGCAAATCTGGCTTTGAGCAGAGTTTGTGCTTGTATTTGTTTGTTTGATTGAGTGTGTCCCACTGGGCGTGCCAAAACTATGTTCGTGGCAGGAATTTCCGTCGGGGATGTTCCCTGGCCGACGAGCACACAGCTCCCCGAGAGGTTAGCGCCGGTTGATGCTTTGCTGTCGGGCTTCTGCTTTACTAGCGGGCTTGTCAGGCAAGTCTGGAAGAGAAGGACAAAGTTAACTTTGAAAGGTGCCTTTGTGAGGCCTTAGGTGTAGGCCTTGAGGCTCACAATCAAGATTAACTTTTAAGTGCTCAGGCGTGCCACTGCCATCTTCAGCATGGCAGATGTAAAATGGATGTTGAGTTTCAGTTATGTATATGCCCAAGAGACCGTGTTAATTATGATAGGTGCCTTTGTGGGGCCTTAGGTGTAGGCCTTGAGGCTTCCAATCAATAACTAATCCAGTACTCGAACATATAATGTTTGTTTCATTGTTACATACAGTATTATGACTGTTATACTTCTGATCATCGAGCCCGAAGAGCAGAATGAATCCAAATAGGTGCCTTTATAGGGCCTTAGATGTAGGTCTTGAGGCTTCCTATCAGAATTAACTCTATACTCAAACGTTCTAGCCCGAAGAGTAGAATGAATCCAAATAGGTGCCTTTGTAGGGCCTTAGATGTAGGCCTTGAGGCTTCCTATCAGAATTCATTCTATACTCAAACATTCTACGATAATCATAATATAATAGAAATAAAACTACGATATAGGTCGATTACTTGCGCCCTAAGTAACTTCAGACTTCTTGTTTATCAAGGACTGTCGTGGATGGGTTAAGTCCATATAAGGTTCTTTTTTATGCCTTGAGGCCAATGACTTTTAAATGATCAAATCTTACATGCCCGAGGGCTTAGAACTCAGATATGGTTTGAACTGTGAAAACATATTCAAATCGGATTCAAGAGTTGAGAGAGAGTCTTTTAATAGTCATCTTACTAGAAATAACTTGAATACAACTTGAAGTATACAACATATTGCTAGGCTAATGAATGAAAAGACAAAAACAAAGAGGGTCGGGCAAGGCTGATCGTCTTGCAACTTCCTATCTTTGTGGTTTATCAAGGGGTTTGAGAGCTTTAGAAAATGGGTGGGGAAATGAGTTTACAGAAAGAAATCGATACTACAGCAAGAGTTGAACAGGGTAGCAGAGCTATTACAAAGGCTTGAGTGAGGGTTTATCCCGAAATGGATGAAGGCTTGGGCTGATTACAGCTTTGTTTTGAAGGCAAATCTGGCTTTGAGCAGAGTTTGTGCTTGTATTTGTTTGTTTGATTGAGTGTCATTGTCTCTGATTTCTCTTCCTTCTTTTATAGACATTTCGGCTTGGCCTCCTGTAGTAGTAACCTTGCCCGAATGTAGCTTGAAGGGTAGTGACTCATCAGCTATTTACTTGTACTACCATTGGTAAAGTGCTTTTGGGCTGATGAGCTGGCTGGTCTATCCACTTGGTCTTTGGGTAGGTGAACAAGTGGTTCACATGGCCCGTACCTCGTCAGAACAGGGCCTCTCCTGCCTCCTGGGATTGGACTGGGCTTCGGGCTTCTCTCCTCCTTTTGGGTCAACCTCCTTTTGAGCCCAAAGTTTAAGTTTTACCCCAAACAGTGCCCCCTTCAATCAATATTCAGACTGGAATTCCAGGCGCCAATATTGATTGAATAGCCGCAAACGCCTTTGTTCTTTGAACTTGTATCTTCTGGTTGAGATCAACGCCACCCGGAGTCTCTTGATCTTCCCACGACTCTTGAACTACCTTCCAATATTCCTATAAATTCCGACTCTTTTAACAAATCATCCTCGATCTCATCTTTTATCCACCCCAAGTGTTTCTGCCTCCTTGGCTTTCTTCCAAAAACTATGAAATGAGTTCTTCAGGGTTCAAGTGGGGTTTCCTAAAACTCCATTTTCGTGAGAAAAAAAGTTTTCATCAGATAATCACTATCTCCAACACCTTTGGTCAAACACCCCGTTATCTCCAACACCCTTGGTCAGGCGGTTTCCTCATGAAGGCTTGCCTTCCTGCTCGCTGCCATGATAAATCAGGCTTCACCATCACATATGGTGATGACTCTGTCTGAGGATCCTCTACCAAGCGCGTTTTGGCCGCACAACCCGATCACCTGATTGGATTCTATCCATGAAGACATCGGAAAACCAGCTGAAAACAACATCGCATCCAAGAAGGATCGAATGTAGTACATCGGAATTGAATTTGTTGTAAATTTCACCAATTTGTCGAAATGAAATAAATATTATTTTAGCAACTTTTTGTCTTTCTGTCTTCTTGAATGATTGGTGAACATACACTGCATATTGATATCCCGAAGCCAGCCTTACCATGCATCCTCTTCAATATAACAATCTCTAACATCCCATAATGCAGGACAATACTTTTTCAAGAATTTAACATTAATGGGATGTTTCTGCCAATTTCCCTCGAGGTCCGCCAAGTAGTATCCTCCCTTGTCTAATACTCGGCTAATCATGAAAGGACCTTCCCATGTCGGGCTCCATTTCCCAAAGCCCTTAAGCTGAGCTCCTAGAGGAAGGACTGTCTTCCATACCAAATCTCCTTCCTTAAAAGATTTTATCTTCACCTTTTTGTTGTAAGCTCGGGCAACATCTTTCTTCCCTTCCTGAATCTGGTTTAAAGCTTCAATTCGGGCTACTTCTAAGTCTTCAATCCCTTGACACATGGCTTCGATATACTCTTCACTGTGTAATCCAAACTGATTTTGAATTCTGACAGAACTTACATTGATCTCCATGGGAAGCACCGCATCCTGCCCGAAAGTTAAAGCATAAGGAGTTGTCCCTGTTCCTACCCTCTTGGAAGTTCTATTTGCCCACAAAGTATTCCCCAGCTTTTCATGCCACTTTTTCGGACTATCCATCACCATTCTTTTGATAATGTTTACCAAAATCTTATTACTGGATTCTGCCTGGCCATTTGACTGTGGGTAGTAAGGACTCGACCGGATCATCTTTATTTTGTATTTGCTTGCAAACTCTTCAACTTCTTTTGAAATAAAAGATGGCCCACGATCTGTTACTATGGTTTCGGGTACCCCAAATCTATACAGAATCTTGGTCTCAATAAATTTTTTTACTGCAGCTGAGGTGATGGTTTTTACAGCCGATGCCTCTACCCATTTGGTGAAGTAATCCGTAGCTACAATTATGAAAGTGTGCCCCTTGCTAGAATCTGGATAGATCTGCCCGATGAAGTCCATTGCCCATCCTCTGAAGGGCCAAGGCTTGACCACTGGATTTAAAGGTACTGAGGGTACATGTTGGAGATGACCATACCTTTGACATTCTTCACATCCTTGGGCATAGGACTTGCAATCTTTTTCCATGTCAGGCCAGAAATAACCATACCTCATAAGCAACCACCTCATCTTCGTTCCAGCCTGATGTGCTCCGCATACTCTTTCATGTACTTCGGCCATTACTCTCATAGATTCATATTGGCCTAAGCATTTCAATAATAACCCGTCTGGGGTTTTCCTTAGCAGGTCTTTCGCCCATAAGACATACTTAGTTGTTTGCTGCCTATCCTTCTTGCTTGTGGGTGCAGATGGGTCTTTTAAATGATGGATGATGAGCGACCTCCAATCTTCTATCTCAGTTTCTAGAACCATTACATGCAGACTAAATCCTCTTTCCAGGATAGAAGGAAGATTTCTTCTTTGAATCTCGACATCCAACCCATATTTTCTTTCCTGCATTGGCATGCTTGAGGCTAATTGCGCCATCTCGTTGGCCGCTGGGTTGGATCCTCTGGGAATATGATTAACTGATATCTTAGAATCCCAATAACTCAGCAATTGCATGGCCGCCAAGTAATACCCTGCCATGGTGATATGTCTACACTTGAACTCCCCATTTAGCTGGTTTATTACTAACTCTGAATCACCAAAGACCTCCACCTCCAATGCCCCCAGGTCCATCAAGATTTCCAAACCAATTATTAAGGCCTCATACTCTGCGCGATTATTGGTATTCCCTTGGTAATCTAGAAGAAACGAGTAATAATGATAAACCCCTTGAGGGTTGATAATTACAATCCCAGCTCCTGAAGCCTTATGAGTGTAGGAACCATCAAATTATAGCTTCCAATAAGTAATCCATAGACCAGTCACCCTTCTTATCTCCTACTGGACCCACTCCTCTTTGCCCGAGATTCCCTCGCTTGGCGGGATCCAAACACTAGTAACTTCCAGGGTCCCAGGGATATTGATTATCTCATCTCGGGATTCTTGATGCTCTGCCAAGAAATCAGCAATTGCTTGACCTTTAACTGCCTTTTGGGGAACATACTGAAAGCTGAATTCTGATAATGCTAGAATCCACTTCCCAATCCTCCCTATTAGCATTGGCTTTGACAACATGTACTTTATCACATCTGTCTTGGCGATGATGTGCACGTGACAAGGTAACATGTAATGCCTCAGTTTATTGGCAGTAAAATACAGAGCTAAGCACAATCTCTCTACTGGGGAATATCTTGTTTCTACCTTGGTCAGAATTCTACTGAGGTAGTACACTGCATGCTCTTTCCCACCTTCATTATTTTGAGCTAGCAAACTCCCGATCGATATATCTGAAGCAGAGATATATAGCTTTAAGGGTTTTCCCCTTTGAGGTGGTACCAATACTGGTGGAGAAGTCAAATAAGCTTTGATACTGTCGAAAGCCTTTTGGTGTGGTGGTCCCCACTTGAAATTCTCCTTATTCTCCAGTCTTAGCAAAGGAGTCAGTGGCTGGATCTTGCCTGCTAAATTGGCAATGAATCTTCTCAAGAAATTAATTTTGCCTAGCAGCCTCTGGAGTTACACCGTGTTGGTGGGTGAATGCGACTCCATTATTGCCAGCGATTTGTTCTTGTCCACTTCTACACCTCTTTGATGAACCAGGAATCCCAAGAAGTTGCCCGCTCTTACTCCAAAACCGCATTTCTTTGGATTCATCTTCAATTTGTGGATCCTCATTCTTGTCAATGCTTGCATGAGGTCTACCAGATGCTGCTCTTCTGTTTTAGATTTCACCACGATGTCATCAATGTATACTTCCATGTTTTGGCCAATCAAATCCTGAAAAATAGCATTCATTGCCCTTTGGTAGGTCGCACCAGCGTTCTTGAGCCCGAATGGCATGACCAGATATTCATATGCCCCCACATGCCCAGGACACCTAAAAGCTGTTTTATGTATATCCTCCGGAGCCATCTTTATTTGATTATATCTGGCATTTCCATCCATAAAAGATAAGACTTTGTGTTTCGCTACTGCATCTATGGATAGATCTGCCATGGGCATGGGATACTCATCTTTTGGTGTAGCGCCATTAATATTTCTGTAATCAACACAACATCGTACTGCTTTTGTTATAGCCTTTAAAACGGGTACAATGTTGGCTAACCACTCAACATATTTGGCTGGTCTGATAAAGCCAGCTTTTACTAGCCTCTCAATTTCCTCTTTGACCTTCTCTTCTATCTCATTTGACATCCTTCGCGGTGCTTGCTTAACAGGTTTATATCCTTCCTTGATGGGCATTCTGTGTTCCACCAAGGTTGAATCTAAACCTGGCATCTCAGTATAATGCCAAGCAAAACAATCTTTGAATTCTTTCAAAAGACAGATGATTTTTGCTCGATCATTAACCTCCAATAAACCACTGATTTGTATTAGTCTTGGATCTACCTCTGTCCCTTGATCAATAACTTCCAGAGGATCTTGGACTTCTGGTGGTGGCTTATCCGGTTCTGCACATAAAAATTCGACTAGCTCCGGGCTCTCGGGCAGGTCGTCTGGCCCATCTAGGTCATATATGCATTCGGCCATTTGGATGGCCCTCTCAAATTCTTCTCTACAAGATTCATGGCTGGTCGAAGCTCCTACCTGCCATTCCTACTCTTCTCTGTCTAAGAGCTCCCTTTCTTGCCTTCTTCCTTTCCCATACACCAGCAGTTTTTTAATCAGGGACCTGACTTCCATTACCTAATCCTTCCTTTTTTTGTTTTGTCATTGATGGTGTAGGGGTGTCGGGACGATACAAGGTATATCCCACTCCTCTATAGTAAGGAGTATTCCTTGTTCTAGAAGCTTTTGGGCCTTCACCTTGGTAGGGCGGCCGTTCTCATCTGCTCCTAAACATTTCAAAATTCCTACGTTGGGATTGTAGAAACTTGTTTCGGCAACATTGGCTGTGGGAAGAAATGGCCATGATTCGACCTCTATCATCTCCCTAAAGCCTGGTCCTTCTGCGCCTGCCTCGTGATAGACAGCCACTTGTTGATGTAGGGTGGAGGGTATGACAAGACTTTGGTGGATCCAATCTCTTCCGAGTAAGGCTCCATAGGTGGAGGTGCAGTCCACCACAAAGAATGCCAGCATGATCTGTTTAGACCCGAAATCAACTTCTAAAGGCAATATCCCATGAGTCTTGGTGATAGCGCCCGAGAAGCTAAAAACTGTGAGGTCTGTAGGAATAAGATCATCTGTGCCTCTCCCGAACTTTTTCATTTGCTTAGCCGGTAGTACATTAACAGCTGCTCATCCATCAATTAAAATCCTTTTGAAGGGCACCCCCTCCAAATGAGCTATAACATATATGGGCTTCAGATGATTGGCAAGTGAAATGTTCTGGCGGCTGAACACCATCTTGTCTGTATAGATCCTTAAAGGACCACCCTTGGATGTTTCAGATGATTCAGCTTTTCCTGATTCTCCCTCTTCAGTTATCTCCACATTGACATGGGTCATCATTGGCTTAGTTGTCACGTAGTCTCCTTGCATGGTGGCGGGCTGATTAGGTCTGGCACCAAACATGGCGGATAACACATACGCCATGTTGATATGAAAATTGCTAGGCTCTGGCAGTTCTTCTTTCTTGCCCCCAATCTGGTCCATGAACTCATCTAACCAAGCCATCGCATCCGCTGGAAGCAATGGTTCTGGTGCCCCCTCTTGTTGATTCACACCTGAATACAGTGTTTGCTTTGGAACTTTCCCGAAAGGATCCACTAACGATAAAGAATATGGTTTTCTTTCAGGTGAAACAGTTCCAAAACAAATAGGCTGCTCTGTTTTCCATCCGGGAGTTGGCACCATAATCATATCTTCTTGAGCTCTCCTCAAGATCCTATATTTCCCAGGGTGTAGGCTTTGTGGCACATGGTTTCCTTCGCTTTATGTCTTGCTATTAGCCTTTTCCACCTCTTTTTTGCTCCTCCAGTAGAACTGACCACTCCCCCCAGATGACGTTTTTTCCAACTTTTGATTCTTGGATGCTTCAGACGTTGCAGGGGTTTTTAAGGAGTTCATGTAGGCTTTGTGTTGCCTTTGGACCCTTCTAACCATGGAGGCTCCCATTTGTTTAACGGGCTGTCCATTTTTTCCAACCACGTACCATTTTCGCCCAAGGCGGGCAGGGTTATCTTTTTTGACAGGATTTGTTATCCTATCATTTCTCCTGACTTCTCTTCCCATATGGCCGTGCTGAGAGTGTTCTACACTCATCTCCGTTTGCTTCTTGGCATCTTTATCTTCTGCCTCCTCGGAAACTTCATGATTGCGAAATATCTCTGACAAAGCCCTAGGTTGAGAATCGCCTCCTAACCACTGAAAAACACTTCGGGAGGTATCCCTTCCTGCAGTCCGCCTAGCTTTCTCATGTGCCTCTTTTCTCTTTTCTTCTTCATTCCTCCTGATCAGTTCATGATCTATGAGGGCTCCTGTGGGCGGTATTTCGAGCTCACACTCGCATTGGCACTTACTGCACGATACCATCCCTTTAATTATAGCTGCTTTTGGATATTCGGGCAAGTTGACTACCCCTTTTGTGGGTTTGTCAACCAATCTTTTTTCTTCTTCCCTTGTGACCTTTTCTTTCCCTTTCTCAGCCCAGGCTATACTGATCATATTTATTGGGGCCTCTGAGAAAGGATGCGTAGATTTATCCATCACTGCTTCCTCTAGCTGTTTGGTTCCAAGTCTTTCTTTTTCCCTACCATCTTTTTCCCCAGGTAGAGGTAAAGATATAGGATTAGTTGGACTTATAACCTGGTTGGCTTCCCGTCTGAAACATGCGGAGGCGTTCTCTAGTCTTTGTAGCATTTGTAACAAAGCAGTTTGCAAATCTTCTGGCACCTTTGACATTTTTGTTTGATTAAGTGGGTCCCACTGGGCGTGCCAAAACTATGTTCGTGGCAGGAATTTCCGTCGGGGATGTTCCCTGGCCGACGAGCACACAGCTCCCCGAGAGGTTGGCGCCGGTTGATGCTTTGTTGTCGGGCTTCTTCTTTACTGGCGGGCTTGTCGGGCAAGGCTGAAAGAGAAAGATAGAGTTAACTTTGAAAAGTGCCTTTGTGGGGCTTTAGGTGTAGGCCTTGAGGCTCACAATCAAGATTAACTTTTAAGTGCTCAGGCGTGCCACTGCCATCTACAGCATGGCAGATGTAAAACGGATGTTGAGTTTTAGTTATGTATATGCCCAAGAGACCGTGTTAATTATGATAGGTGCCTTTGTGGGGCCTTAGGTGTAGGCCTTGAGGCTTCCAATCAATAACTAATCCAGTACTCGAACATATAATGTTTGTTTCATTGTTACATACAGTATTATGACTGTTATACTTCTGATCATCGAGCCCGAATAGCAGAATGAATCCAAATAGGTGCCTTTATAGGGCCTTAGATGTAGGCCTTGAGGCTTCCTATCAGAATTAACTCTATACTCAAACGTTCTAGCCCGAAGAGTATAATGAATCCAAATAGGTTCCTTTGTAGGGCCTTAGATGTAGGCCTTGAGGCTTCCTATCAGAATTCATTATATACTCAAACGTTCTACGATAATCATAATATAACAGAAATAAAACTACGATATAGGTCGATTACTTGCGCCCCAAGTAACTTCAGACTTCTTATTTATCAAGGACTGTCGTGGATGGGTTAAGTCCACATAAGGTTCTTTTTTATGCCTTGAGGCCAAGGACTTTTAAATGATCAAATCTTACATGCCCGAGGGCTTAGAACTCAGATCTGGTTTGAACTGTGAAGACATATTCAAATCGGATTCAAGAGTTGAGAGAGAGTCTTTTAATAGTCATCTTACTAGAAATAACTTGAATACAACTTGAAGTATACAACATATTGCTAGGCTAATGAATGAAAAGACAAAAACAAAGAGGGTCGGGCAAGGCTGATCGTCTTGCAACTTCCTATCTTTGTGGTTTATCAAGGGGCTTGAGAGCTTTAGAAAAGGGGTGGGGAAATGAGTTTACAGAAAGAAATCGATACTACAGCAAGAGTTGAACAGGGTAGCAGAGCTATTACAAAGGCTTGAGTGAGGGTTTATCCCGAAATGGATGAAGGCTTGGGCTGATTACAGCTTTGTTTTGAAGGCAAATCTGGTTTTGAGCAGAGTTTGTGCTTGTATTTGTTTGTTTGATTGAGTGTCCTTGTCTCTGATTTCTCTTCCTTCTTTTATAGACATTTCGGCTTGGCCTCCTGTAGCAGTAACCTTGCCCGAATGTAGCTTGAAGGGTAGTGACTCATCAGCTATTTACTTGTACTGCCACTGGTAAAGTGCTTTTCGGCTGATGAGCTGGCTGGTCTATACCACTTGGTCTTTGGGTAGGTGAACAAGTGGTTCACATGGCCTGTACCCCGTCAGAACAGGGCATCTCCTGCCTCCTGGGATTCGACTGGGCTTCGGGCTTCTCTCCTCCTTTTAGGCCAACCTCCTTTTGAGCCCAAAGTTTAAGTTTTACCCCAAACAATATGATCCAACGTTAGAATGATAAATATTATTATTAGATTAAAAGCTAGTTGATATTAGTTTATGAGTTTAATAAAGTGTATAAGGGAGAAAACAACGATGTTAAAGAGATCATTGTTTGAACTTAATTATGTAGACAACATGTCACTCAGTACTACAGTTTGGTGGTATTCCTTTTCACTTAGATATGAGAGGTCTTAGGTTCGAATCTCGTGGATGGCGAATTAAATACCAAATTAAGCTGTCCATTTTGTGGCTTTGCCGAACTCCCCCTCCCTTAGTGTAAAAATATCAATGTACTAAAAAAAAAAAGGAAAAATTAGTATCATGTCCTTAGTTACTAATGTTCTTTGATTGAAACCTTATTGATTTTCATATTTTGATCAAGGTCCCTAGCATTAATGCAACAAGAAATTTACATGTTAGTTGCATAATTTTTAAAATAAAAATATACTCACACCTTTATTAAACTCATAAATAATTTTCAATTCAAAACATTTCCAAAATAAAAATAAATAAATTAGAATAAGTTTGTACCCCTTAATTTTTTATAAAAAGGTTTCCAATTATTTAATCTTATATGTACCCATTCATGTAATTTTTCAATTTTTAATTTAAAATGTACCCATTCTTAAATATATCAATTTGTTGTAGTAAAATGTACCCTTTTTTTATATAAAATCTATTCAATTTTTTTCTAATCCATTTTTAAACTTATATGGGTACATTCTTTTTCTTGATTTGAGAATGTATTCATGTCAAGTTTAATCAAAGAAATTTACTAATGTTATTAAGCCTAATATCTATTATTTTTTGTGTGGTTTTGAAGAATGTACCCATATTTTGGTACAATAATTCTTTTGTTAATTTTGATGAATGTAACCATGTTTATATACATATACATATATATATACACACACATAATGACACACCCCGACCTAAAATCAGGGCGTGCTGGCCGTCACGTGAGGGTGACGTAGCTATGTGCACAGTGCGGAAGCGATAAAGATATGAAATATACGAATAAATAAAAACCGAAAGCTACTAATGTGTACTAATAAGCAGAAAGTGCTAGGAGTGAGATACAAGAGTAAATACTCCTAATCAAAGCATAGAAAGTCTAGGTGCAGTCCAGTAGGACAAGTACTAGTTATACAGAACTAGAAGATATCCTACGAATTTTTATTTTGTCAGAACCGCTGAGATCCTCAATGCCACCAACAGCAAGTCTACCTAAAACCTAGAGGGGCGCAAAATAGAAAATGTGAGTGGGCAAAAACAAAGCTTTTCAAAACCATTTCATCATCAAAATGCTCTAACCCCTCACTGTAAAACATGTATAATTTTCCCAGAAATAGAATATAAATATATACATATATATATTTAACAATTCATGCTTCACATAACCATATTCATAAGTATGCCATGCCAAAACATAAAATAGAATAAGTAACTCAAGTAAAAATAGATTCATGGAAAATAACATATTAGCCGGAACCCCTACAGAAGTCTGTACGACTGAATTCATAGCTCATTAGTCAATCTAGCCGGAGTCACTACAAATGACCTATACGGCACTACACTGCACACAAGTCGGAACCACTAAAAGGTCTGTACGAAAAAACTGGGTATAATATAGTTATGCTCAATGCTACGCAATCATGATAGCTATGCGATAAATCGTTAGTCACCTACGAGTCGAAACCACCTATAGTGGTTTATACGACAAGACTGTGCACCTAAATTGGATCCAATGTGAGCATATGGTGCGGGAGGTGACATTATATACAGGCTTGTGCCATATCTCTGGCCAATCACTAACACCGGGGTGCAGGTTTATAAGCTCAATGTTTCTTAATTAATCACAACCGTTATCCACATTCACAATTCTTAAACTCACCTGGGACTTACCTAAGCGTCCACAATACCACAATTATATATATATGCAAACATCATATGCATATTCTAAGTGTAAAACATTTGGCATGGCAATTTAAGTCATAACTCATTTAAATGCATTTTCTGGGAAAGATACCAAGCATATACATATATACTTAAAACCAAAAGCCCACTCACTAGTATGTCAAATGGTCATAGCCCCCGAGTCGCCCTTGACTGCGCTCGTCCTCGGGATAAGTCTTCCCTATATGCGAAACAACTATAAAAACGTTAATTTAAAGCACATAACCAATACTAGCTAATAACTTCTCATACATTGCTCAAATGAGGTATATAAATATACCATTGTGACCTACACAACTCCACAAACATTCCCATATTTTTAAAATAATTTTTGGAGCCTTCACAAGTCGTCACTCGCCAGCAAGAGCACGGCCCTACGCGCGGCCACGCGCAGGGACCCTAACGGAATCCCCTAACCCCATTAGGAATATTCCGTTAAAAGTAACGGAAACCGTTAAAACTAACCAACGCCGTTAGAAATATTCTGTCAAAGTTGATGGAATATTCCGTCATCCCCTACCTTCCAACTCCAGCGACCGTTGCCATCGCCGAAAACTGGAAAACTGTAAAACCTTCATTTCTCGTCCATTTCTCAACCAATTTGCATGAAACTTAAACCAATTTAAAGCTTAATACGAACAGAACACAACCATACCTTCCAAAAGCCCTAAAACCCACGGAACTCACCAGAAGATCCCTCGATAATTCGGCTAAACCTGCAACTCGTCGAAACTCAACTTTCCGACGTCAAAATCACTTCATTTTTCTTCTCCGAGCTTCGTGAAGACAATCTAAAGCTTCCTATGCCCTTAAAAACTCCTTAAAACCTCACAATAATTAGTGCATGAACAATACCTAAATCGGAGTTCGTGAAAAACTAGGGTTTTCGAAGGTTTTAAGTCCAAATGAAGGTATAAATCAACTCCTAGGCATGCAAAGAGTTTGAATGTTACCTTTAAAACCTCAATCCGTGCCTGAAATGGAAGGCTTGGAGTTCGTCCGTACAAAGTTGACGGAAACAGAAGAAAATCGAGAGGGAGGAGAGAGAGAGTGCACGGGAAGGAAAGAGAGAGGGAGTTGGAGTGTATGTGTGGTCCAAAATTGTTTGACTTCCAAACAACCACAAAACCATAACAACTTTAAGTCCTAATTGGTTCCAAATATCAGGGACTTAAGGTATTAGTTCACTTCCAAACTTAAATCACACAATCACACAAAACGTCTGAGGGAAAAATAGTCATTTCACACCGTCAAAACTGAATATTTCGGGACAGGCTGTGACACACAATATATTGGAGAGTATAATTTATATTTTAATAATTTTAATCCACAAATTATGGGTTTTTTTTATTTAAAATCACATTAATACAAACAACTTTAAATTTCAATTTTTAATTTAAAAAATATAGTAACCTACATAGAAATACATTATCACATTAATTTCAGGGACTTCGATCAAAAATTGAAAACCAACAAGGTTTTAGTCAAAGATGATAGTTAGGGACCGCATCCAAAGTGTCCAAAAACATTATGTAGACAATATGATGTGGCAGTTGATTGTTGGATTCCTTATTTAAATCATTAAAGAAGGTATCCAATCATCAACGAGCATATCATATGGTCTACAAAATATGGTCTGAAAACATGGTTTTCCTCGCACTTTCCATTTAATTATATGGTAGGAAGGAAGGTATAAATTTGAATGAAACAATGATATATTTACAATAAAGGTGAGAATTTCGACTAATTAAATTATGGGCATGCCATATGAATTTGAATTTAAAAATAGATTCAAACTTAAAAGTTAAAATAGAATCATCAATAAACAGTACTACTAAGCAACTTTAAATGAGTTTAAGTGAACCATTTCACATGAAGTTCGTGTTAAGTTGCAGCTGACTCAATCTAATCAGAACCGGCTTAAGTGTTCGGTAATCCAAAAGACAACTTGAAACCCCATTAGAATATTACATATATATTATAATAAGCATATAAGTGGAACCTTACAAGAGCACTCTCAATCCACAAATAAAACTCAAGCAAAAGAGCAAAAGAAGCTCATTCCTAGTCTTCTTCAAACCAAAACTATTATTATTAATAAAAAACAAATAGAGATAATAAGTTATCAATCAATGATATGTACTAAAAATTAAAATTAAATGTATCAAACACTAAAATTAGACGTACCAATTAACGACATGTACAAAGCTGAACGCACCAAAAATTAAAAATAAACGTACCAATCGATAATATGAATAAAATCAACATATGAAAACCAATAATAAATGTACCCGTAATGTATACAAAATGATCTTGTGTGGCCTAATGTACCTAAGTGCCTCAATCAACTAAGCCTATTGTCACTTAGTACTAAGTACCTAAACCCTATTCCTCTCACTTATAAGTGATAGGTCTTAGGTTCGATTCTCACTAAAAGAGAATTTGAACAACATTATTGTTAGCCCATTGTGAGGCTAAATCCACTATCTCTCTCTTTAATATAGATAATATCGTTTGTTAAAAAAATATAAAAATTAAAACATTAAAAAAAACTACCTAAGCCTATCTCTACTAATTAATAAAACACTCATTGTCAACCAAAATTCTATGAAATTACCAGTTTAACTCTCTAATTAAAACAGAACATGCATAAGAAATATGGGGCAGAAATATAATTTCACACAACCAAATTTTGCTATTTTTTTTTTCAAAGTCTCACCTACATATAATCCCAACATATCTCTAATTAAAAAAATTAAAAAAATTAAAAAATTAAAAAAAAAATTCTCACTCCCACATTCTCTATCACTCTATTGCTCGCTCCTTCTATTCCAAACACAAAAATAAAAAAAATTCTCACATATTTTGTGTGTGCCCATATGCTAGTTTTTAATTATAATTACTATTATTCAGCAGCAAGTTAATTAATTAATATTTGTAAATATGGTGAAACCCTAACCTATAGAAAACCACTCCGAAAATCGCTCTCATTAGATAGCGATCGATGTTGGGAGATAGCGATCGATGTGTGCCAACAGGTAGGTCAACTTTCTTATAACATACATATCTGTATATTTTCGTAATAGAAGAAAAACATCCAATGCATGATTGCGATTTTAAGATTTGTTCATTAATATTATCATGGACAGACAGATAGATCTTATCCATGATAATGTTGTTGAAGGGTAAATTGTTATTTGACCCTTTGAATTATTACTCCAGTTGAAATTAATCCCTTGAACTATTTTTTTTAGTAAATTAATCCCCTAAACTATTTGAAATAAGTCAATTGACCTCTTGTCGGTAAATTTCATCCACTATTTCTTTAAATTCAAAGGAAAATTAGTCTTTCCTTCATCAATTCTTACTTGTCAACTATAATCAACAATGTAATTATAACATGTGAAAACAAAATAACGTGTAATGATAATGTGAGATGGTTCGTCATGTAAACGTTTGGCTTTTTTATGTTTTCTTATTATGCTATATACTTTTGAATTATTTTGTGTCCATTTGGTGGTTATAGCTAACAAGTAACAATTAATGATTAAATGATTAATTTGCCCTTAAATTTGACAGAATTGATTCTACAATCTAAGGACAAGGGGTTAATTGACTGATTTTAAATAGTTCAGGGACCCTATTGTTGAAATATCTCACATCGACCGTATCTCTGTAAAAAGAAGTTTAAATATCATAACCCCACAAATTAATATCGAGGCATTTTGTGGTAAACCTCCACACATGTCGAATTGTGTAGGTGGTAAACAAGTTGGGGACAATATCGGTGTTGTTGGAAGTGGGTCATTGGTCCGTCTCTCTGATAATTCTACATCGTATCAGAGCCAGGGAGCGGGCCCATACTGCCACATGATGGGTGGATCCTCTTGGCCCCTCGCGATGATGGTGGGTCCCTTGGTCCCGCGTGTAGGGCGAGTCCCCTTGGTTTCATCGTAATATCCTACATTGACCGTATCTCTGTGAAAAGAAGTTTAATTATCCTAACTCCACTCCAACTAATACCGAAACCTTTTGTGGTAAAACCCCACACCTGACGAATTGTGCATGTGGTAATTAATAAGTTGGGGACAATATCGGTGTTATTAGAAATGTGTCTCTGTGATAATTCTACAAATATATCATGATATGATACGTACCAAGATACCTCATTACTAACACGTGCATGAACTGGAGTAGCAGCAACCCCATTTGTCTTCCTACGTATCCCATTCTCCTCGTCTTCATGTTTCGGACTTTCACCATTTTCTTGTTGAGTGTGATTAATTCATAGAATTTTTATTATCTTATCTGCATATATTTATGAATAAAAACAAATATTAATTATGTTTTAATTAGGTGGAAGGAGTCTCATGGCACATAATGTGGTAAATGTAACTGTCTGTCATGACTAGAGGCTGCCTCTGCAGCCAGACAACCAAATTGTGATAATATATATAATTCCATAATTTTGCAACATCGATCTTTGTCATCATCTTCAAGGGTTCCTGTGTGGATCTATCCGATTTGTTGCAACAGGGAATTGCTCATGGCACAAAGCTACAAACCTCGCTGTCAATTCGGTGTCAAATCACATCTGAAAGCAACGTACAGCAATTATAAGATGGATGAGTTTTCCTTTAGCTAACCCCTCATCCAAATTCCAGCTTGTGATTAGGGTTTGGGTTAAGATATCGGATCCAAGGTTTGTAGGAGTTCTTCTCCCTATAACTCAATTAAATGAAGGATTTCATAAGAAGGATTTCATAAGACTATAAAAATGTAGGAGTTCTTCTCCCTATAACTCAATTAAATGAAGGATTTCATAAGAAGGATTTCATAAGACTATAAAAATGTAGGAGTTCTTCTCCCTAGAACTCGAGTACCAAAAACGTTTATGATAATGTTTGACGAAAAAAATTTAAAAATGTTTCCGGATCATATCTGAATTTCTAATGAAAAATTTATTATGCTTCTAATTAACAAAAGTTATTATGATCAAAAGTACTTCTTACAAAAACATTCTTAAACAAAACTCTTAGAAAATATAAGGGTAATGCTAGAGAAACTAGATTTGTGGACAAATTAAATTTTGTAAACTAAATGACATAGAAGAATGTACTCATTTATATTGATGACACAACATTTAGTTTGTAAATTTTGTCTACAAATTAAATTAGTGCTAATGCAATGTATCATACCACACAGTCATTACGTACTAAGTGGGATGCGGTGCCACGCAAATGCATACATACTTGGGCCAGTTGGCGAAGATGTATTACAACAGTGTTTCCATATGATTAGTTTCTTCTTAGTAGATAATGAATTAAAATTAGTAGGCTCCATGCATGAGTCACTTCAGTACTATCGGATGTAGATGCTGCTAGAGAAAAACAAAAATGCTTTACTATTTATATTTTTATGATTTCCAATAGAAAAATTTGTATGATGAACTTGGACTACCTCTTGAAACTGGTGCATAGTCCTCAACCTCATTATTTGAAGTAAAACAATTTAATATAATTTTTTTTTAGAAAAAAAATGTCACAAGCATGTGGTCCAATATTTTAGGGAATAGGGTGTTGCAAGATTACAATGATCAATAGAATCCTAATCTTGTGTTACACGGAGATAATGTGAGAACAAAAACAAGCATTTTGGTACAGGGTATGTGATACCATCGTCTAAGAACACCATCTAATCATAGTCATGACCCCAAAACACCAAGTGAAGTAGATCCAACAAATCAAACAGTTTCAACCTTACATATAGATCCAAGGGATCTAGCACGCCAAGACGAAAACTAAAATGAAAGAACTATCATAAGGAGAAGATCCAAAATCATCAAACTTCCAGTGAATTTTGGGGAATTATTAATCGAAAGAGTAAATCGCCAAAATGGTCCCTGAGATTTACATAACTCATCACTTTGGTCCCTGAGATTCCAAATCGATAAAAGTGGTCCCTGAGATTGTCCACCATCCATCATTTTGGTCTTTCCATTAAAAACTCCGTTAAGTGTCCCGGAGCTCTTGGCCGGAAGTTTGGGCAATTTTCAAAGCTTCATAACTCAATCGTTTCTTAACCAAATTTGACCCATAATATATCAAAATGAACATAGGAAAGTGTAGAATAAGATTATACCTATTTTGAAACCCAATGATTTCCGGAGATTTCTGGAAAATAGCCTTAAAGTTGACTGGTCCGAGTGAAAACTTGAAAACTCGCCGGAAACTGGGTAAACTTTAAACGTTAATAACTTCTTCAATACTCAACGAAATCAAGTGATTCAAAAACAAACATCATACTTCTCGACAAGACAAAGAGAATGAAACCTTTTTTTATGGCTAACTTGCCATGGTTTGGCCGGAAAACGGCTTAAAAGTGGCTCACTCGAGACCAAGACAGCCCCTTTTGAGCCGTTTTCCGGCCAAACCATAGCGATTTAGCCATCAAAAAAGGTACCATTCTCTTTGTCTTGTCGAGAAGTATGATTTTTGTTTTTAAATCACTTAATTTCGTTGAGTATTGAAGAAGTTATGAACGTTTAAAGTTTACCCAGTTTCAGGCGAGTTTTCAAGTTTTCACTCGGATCAGTCAACTTTGAGGCTATTTTCCGGCAATAGGTATAATCTTATTCTACGCTTTCCTATCTTCATTTTGATATATTATGGGTCGAATTTAGTTAAGAAACGATTGAGTTACGAAGCTTTGAAAATTGCCCAAACTTCCGGCCAAGAGCTCTGGGACACTTAACAGAGTTTTTAACGGAAAGACCAAAATGATGGATGGTGGACAATCTCAGGGACCACTTTTATCAATTTGGAATCTCAATGAACAAAGTGATGAGTTATGCAAATCTCAGAGACCATTTTGGCGATTTACCCTTAATCGAAATCAAACTAAAAGGACAAAGTAGTGTTGATACTCCACATTGTCACAACATCTTAAAGAGAGACAGAGAGTCATATCAGTTAAACTCTTAATGTTGTACTGGTTAAACCTGAACCCGATGCAATCTAATAACCTTGTGGCTCTAAACACATTTTGAAGGTAAAGCCAAACCATTGTGTTGGTTGTGCGCGTGAGCCAATAAACGATGACTACAATGTCTCACGGAAAATATATACACTAAAAGCAAAAACAAGATGAGATTGAGAGAGGTAAAAGACCAAGAAGGATTGTTGCGGACCCAAGATCAAAGACAACGATCGGCGGCTCTTCTCTCTAGACGCTAGGTTTTTTTTTTCTTCTGAAGAATCACTTTTCATAATAGTATATATTTATAATTCTATGCTATTTATGTCATTTGAGAATGGATCTGGCTTCAAAAATCACTTTACAAAGGGAATGCATTTTTGCTCACCACCATTTAATGTGGTGTATGCTCACCACTCTATTTATCATCGTTAGATGAGTTTGAATTTTGAGATTTGTTCTTATCCACTACACGAATCTCGAAATTCAAACTCATATAACGATGATAAATAGAGTGGTGAGCATACACCACACTAAATAGTGGTGAGCAAAAATACTCCCCTTACAAAGGAGAGATGTTTCTCGTTAAAAGTCACTTAATAGACATGCACATGCTTCTTCCGACTATCATTCCCATTATTCAAAAATCACTTACAAAGGAGAGTGGTGTGAATAATATGTGGATGGCCCACATGAATAGTTTGTTACTATGTATGCACAGTATTTTCACTATTCATTTGTGGAAATTTTGTAAAGTGAATAGTGTTGCTACAGTAACTTTTTCCTATAAAATGAAAGTATGGGAAGAAAAGAAGAAGTGAGTGAGAAGTTCACGGAAGAGGAAGAGAGAAAAAAGAGGAAGAGGAGAGGAGATAAGAGTGAGAGTTATTTCTGTACTCCTATTATTCCAAATTATAATGAAAGCACCACTGCTGCCCCGATGACGTACTCCAGTCACACTGACTGTAGAGGAACCTCGTATATTTTGTGTCTTGTTTCATTTATTCCACCGCACCCACCGTCGATTTTACAACACGTTATCAGCACGAGAAGCTCTCATGTCAGTGGACAGCATAACGCCACAAATCTTGTTCACCTCATTCAGCTGGAATCTCACAGAAAAGAAATTTTTTTCATTTCATCTTCAAATCTCAATACAATTGATTTTCTTGAAGCAACTATATAAATAAATATATATATATATATATATATATATATATTGTTATATGACTGTATATCATCCTTTGCAAAAGCAAAAGAGTACAGACTCAAAATTCGTAAAGAATTTGACAGCCATGTAAACAGCCTCGGAACTCCAACTTGCGGACCTCGGATTGAAATACTTTATTCTTGAAAGTTGTTCGTCCGCTCAGTATCTACAACATATCAAAATTTCAGAACACTTTAACGGTGATCGTCGCAGATGTCTGAAATACCAAACCAATTTCCAATTTCCGCAGAAAACTGGACAGCCACCTTATGAGTACCACAACCCATTTCTATAGCTCAAATCGAAATTGTTTCTTCACGAAAGTTGTTTGGTATCCTCTTAGCCATATCATACTAAAATTTGAACTAAATCTAATGGTTTGATCTTCTCATAAGTTGCAGACACTCTTGACTCCAAAACTTATGGGAACCGTTTCAACTTTTTCGAAACTCACCGGAGGATGAACACCAATTGGAACTTATTGTTACTTTTACGTCCTGAGTAACTAAAATGACTTGTTGTGAAATGAAAACAATAATAAAATAAGGACAATTTGGATGGGTGCCCCGACAGAAGTGAAGGGAAGAAATAATAAAACAAAAGGGGATAGAAAGTTGTCGTGATGGCAACAAATTTTGATCACATCCGTAAATAGAATTGTCAAACTCCATCAACCACAACATTACAAGCTCTTTACTACTATTTATTTATGTGAATGTTGTTGGCTTAAAATCCTTTCACAAAGTTCTATTTATTTAAAGCAATTTATTTACAGTGGGTAGAATTATTACCCTTTGCTTTAAAGCTTTGATATTTATGTGAATGGTGCTTAATCAAAGTCATTGTCACAAGTTTTATTTACTTAACATCAATTTATTTACCATGGCTGGAATTACCGCCTATTACTTTAATTTATTTATTGTACTTATCTTTTGTTACGATGAGTATATACAAGACATGAAGTTCCTTGATCAGATCAGAACCTGCATTTTCTTGATCCTCAACATATAAAAATGATTGGACCTGAAGTTCCATCATGCAAAAAGATCGGGCATGAAGTCCATTGATCCTGAAGATCAGGACATGAAATTCCTTGATGAGTACCTTAAGTTTGAAGAGTCGAAGTGCCTCAACTTAATTGTAATAAAGGCCATAAGAGTCTCAGTCCACAAACTATTTAATAAGGACTAGAAGTTCCTTATATCCATACTCAAAATGGTTTAGCAGAAGCATTTATTAAGCGGATGAAATTGATTACCCGCGCTCTGCTCATGAAAAAGGAATTGCAAGATGGGGACATGTCATTCTACATAATTCATTATTAAGTTCGGTTGAGACCAGTTGCTAACCATCAATATTTCTCAGTACAACTCGTATTTGGGCACCAGTCAAACGTTACACATTTACGAGTTTTTGGTTGTGTTATCTATGTGCCTATTGCATTACCACAATATATTAAAATGAGGCATCAACACAAACTGGGAATTTATGTTGGATTTGATTCACCATTTATCATTCAATACCTAGAACCCTTGACTGGGGATATGTTTACCGCATGGTTTGCGGACTGTCATTTTGATAAGACAATTTTCCCGCCGTTAGGGGGAGAAAATATCATTCCAGAAGAATGATGAGAAAAGACCGTTCCAGAATAACGAAGAAAATTTGTCTTATTTTGATTCACGAAGCAATCAACATGAAAATGAAGTCAGAATAATTGAATGATGCAATGATGTGTCAATCAAATGCTAGATGCATTTAATAATGCAACGAAAGTGATAAAATCACATGTACTTGCTGCAAATGTGCCTACAAGAAATCATTTATCTGTTGCACGCCTGAAGCGTGGCAAACCTTCAGACTCAAAAGGTTCAGTTATTCGAAAAAAGAAGAATATGGCACTACTGAACTATTACATTCCCGAAGCATAACTGTTGCATGCCAGAAGCATGACAGTTGCCGCATGAATACACATCCCAGAAAGGACAATCCGCAGATATGGGAATGATGATGTCTCATGCATGAAGCATGATTGACGTATAGGTTCTAAATGACTCAACTCCTGGAAGTGGAGATTAAAATCCAAGCTCTATAACGCTCAAGAAGAAGTTATGATCCGCATTCTTTAAACTATGACTATCCTGGAAGAGACAGTGTCATGCCCTTGCAGAGGCAATGGATATCCAAATAAATGAAAAGCTTTTATGCATGCGCATGCACATGAGAATATGGGATCACGGATTGATGATAACCAATGACAATGTTGGCTTCATCAATGAGCTGTATTAATATTGAGTCACGTTCTTTTGTTTGTCGACAAAAGGAAAATTATTGGCCAAAAATGGAGAAAGGCAATTCCATTACAATTTTGTAAGAACATGGAAAAATGGACCTATATATTTGAATATAATACAAATAGCCAAAGGCTGTTGAACCAAGGAGGTTACATTGGGCATTTGTAATACAGTGAAATATACTCACATGATATGACACAAGGTTGTAAACAAGTTCATATGAATGGAGAATTATATAAGAAGGGTTGTGAGTCGCCCACATCATATCTCCATAAGTAAATCCCTCAAGTATACATGGGAGCAAATTGCTCTATATAAATTCCAAAGGAAAATGTGTCATGAAGTGTAGAAAATCCCTGAAGGATTCAAATTGCTTAAAGTAAGTCCGGAAGGGTAAAGCATAAAATATGTACTCAATACCAATGGATGGTATAAATTGCCTTAGTGAGTACTATCATTATGATATTGTTGCAACATAATAAAATCTCTTGCAAGAGTCAATGACATTAAATTAGAACTCTTGAAGAGTTGATGATATTAAATTGAGACTCCTGACAAGTCAAGAAAGATTATAAAGTGTTGAAAGAAATATTGTCTCAAGCTGCAGATCGAACAATCTACCAATACGAATCTTATCCATGATGTTTATGATATTAAAGAACTATATGGATTGAAGATTATGAGTTAAATACTCAAATAATGTCGACACTAAGAATGATCATTTATCTTCGTGAGGGTAAAGATAAATTGATATTTGGTCCAAAAGTACCACATCTTAGTGAAGTATATGCTTTATTGTATTTGGCACAATACATTGAATGAAATAAAGCTTATCTATTAATATCTCCGCGAAATTACAGATATGTACATACACATGAGTTAAAACAAACAAACAGGATGGAGCCTTTACAAAGGTTGCTCATGTGAAGCCTCAGTACTCGGAAGTACCCCATAAGGGGGAGGCACTGGAGATTGATCATGTGGCACCCCAGTACTTGGCAAAACACCAGAAGGGGAAGGCATCAGTTGCTTTCGGAATCTAGCAACGAACTTCTGGTGATCACTTTGAATCCGACTTTCGGATTCCTGCAGCTGGTCGAGCTTTCTTTTCATGCTCGTAGAGTAATTATTTGCAAGCACGTGTAACACTCTATTCTCATGCTTAAGCCCTCTGATCTCTTGTTTAAGACTTGCCAATTCAGCCATTAATGATTCAACTTGGCGAGTTTGAGCAAGTAGGCGTTGGCCCATATTGGATACAGAGCCCGCACATTGAACACTGAGAGCCAAGGAGTCTTGAACGGCTAACTCGTAAGACCGTTTTGAAAGGATTCTGTTATCCTTTGGAGTGAGAAGATTCCTAGCTACCACAGTAGCAGTTATATTATTCTTTATCACAGAGTCCCCAAATGTAAGAGGACCATTAGAAGATAAGAAGGACGGACGCCATATGTTATCCTGACGCTACTCGTCTGTATCATTCTTAAGACTTAAATCTAAGCAAATGTTAGATGGGCAAGCCATTTTCAGAAATGATGAAGGAAAAAAGAAGGTCAAATAAAATCTCAAAAGTGCAAGAAGGGGAAATTTTCTACAGGCAGCAACTTTCTGAGCATACTCTTGAACACAATTGATATCTCTATAAAAGAAGAGGCAACATAGCTACTTGTTCAGAGATCGAAGAGGCACCGCTCTCCAAATTTCAAAAGCCAGATGTTCTTGAATAAAGTTCGTTGACATTTTTCAGACGCAATCTCAGCTTTTTCTGATATCGCGTGCAACTTTGTCAAAGATCTCTGACAAAGTTGAAAACGCGTAAATCTTACTGTTCTAATTACACCACAGTTGCTGACAAGAGTAAAGGCACAGCACCACCACTTGCTATTGAAAAATCTCTATATATGTCGACCTCCGTTCTCCACAACAAGGCAGACCTGGAAAACTCCTAACTCTTTCTCATTGCCGAAAATGCATCTGCAACCAAACCCCTCAACATACTCAGTTTCCTTTCTCTCCGAGAATACCTCTTCAAAACAAGTCACACCAGAGCAAGATTATCTCATATCATCAGGGACGAGAGCAAGAGTATCTCATATCATACAATCTCTCTGTCATTTCCTTTGTCCTTGTTCTTACTTGCAAAGACAATGATAAAGAAAGCAATATGTCGGAACCTCCACTCAAACCCCCGGTAAGGAACCGACTGCCTATAACCTTTCCTAATTGCTTACCTAGCATTGTTCTCGAGTAGCCATCTTCAACTGTTGTTGGAGCTGGGTCTCCAGTCACCAAAAAGTGATGAACCATCCAAATGCAAGGGTTGCATTCCACTCCTGCATCAGAAGGCAAATACTACAGGAGAATATGTCACACATGCATGGGGGAAAACCAGGGAAAATACTACTTAAGCAAGGGGAATAAGTAAGGCAAGTGAAAATGATATATTGAAGCTTGTGGAGACAAGCGCAACGAACACGTGTTGATTCATCCCCGACAAAGTCGAAGATCACTTGCCACGTGAAGCTTCTCACGGTACAACTTCATTCAAGATCAAGTTTCGAAGGTCCTTAAAGAAATCACAAGTTTGATTCAAGATCAAGTGTCCACCACCCTTGAATTAAATTTAGCTCCAGATAAAAGAAGTAAATTCAGACATTTGGAGGAAGTCTAGCAGAAGGCCCTTCAGCCCAGTTCAAGAACAAGTCTGTGGAAAGTTAACAACAAGTAAGGCACCTCTTTCGGCAACTTTTCTTACTAAGAACTAAAGCAGAATGATCAACGATCAGCCTAAATCATTTGAGATCAGGGGGAGCATCCAAAATAGATCAAGATTTTAACGAGTCAATCGAAGACTTGTGGCCATCCAAGGGGGGAGTGTTGTGAATAATATGTGGATGGCCCACATGAATAGTCTGTTACTATTTATGCACAATATTTTCACTATTCATTTGTGGAAATTTTGTAAAGTGAATAGTGTTGCTACAGTAACTTTTTCCTATAAAATGAAAGTATGGGAAGAAAAGAAGAAGTGAGTGAGAAGTTCACGGAAGAGGAAGAGAGAAAAGAGAGGAGGAGGAGAGGAGAGAAGAGTGAGAGTTATTTCTGTACTCCTATTATTCCAAATTATAATGAAAGCACCACTGCTGCCCCGATGACGTACTCCAGTCACACTGACTGTAGAGGAACCTCGTAAATTTTGTGTCTTGTTTCATTTATTCCATTGCACCCACCATCGATTTTACAACAGAGAGATGTTTCTCGTCCAAATTGTAAATGTGAGAGCAACATATTTTTTTTTTTTTTTTTAACAACACATCTTATGTGAATTCACCTACCCATTATTTAAAAAATAAATTAAAACTGTTCATTCATAAAAAAAAAATTAAAGAGATAAAAACCATCTCCAACTTCAATAACTTCTAACAAGTAAGAAACAGTTTACCTTTTTTTTTTTTTCTTTTCAGAACAATACATTTTCTCTAAATGGTGAGAGAAATAAAATAGTATCAAATTCGTCATTCATGAAATTTAAATTTAATACTTCTTATTTATACATTAAGAAAAATACTACTTGCAGATTAAGAAGAATACTACAAGACAATATATTAATTATATTTTGATTTTTTAATTATTTCTCTTTTTCTTCCTAATTTTTAATATATTAATTTTATTTAATTTTCATTTTCATTTATCATAATATATTTTGTTGTAAACATTTAGATAAACTAATTTTTGTTATACAATATATTTCGATGTACTTTGTCTTCTTCATTTAGGTACATTAAATTCCTTATAATAAATTTCGGTACATACATTTAGGTACATATATTTTGGTACGTACATTTCGATACAAACATTTAGGTACATTAATTTAATATAATACATTTCGGTACTAACATTTCGGTGCATACATTTCGGTGCATACATTTCGGTACATACATTTCGGTGCATATATTTCGGTACATACATTTCGGTACTAACATTTAAATACATTAGTTCAATATAATACATTTCGGTACATTTAGGTACATTAATTGAGTTTTTCAAGTTTGAAGAATGTTAAATAAAATTAATAAATTAAAAAACTCTTTTTTGGTCAAAAAATAAATTAAAATTTGTATATTAATAAATTTAAATATTTAATGGGAGATATTAAATAAAATGTACATTAATTATTTTGAATTAAGGACACATCAAAGGATTATAATCAATATGTAATCTAACACTAGGTTTATTTTAAATTTCAATCTTAAAGTTAAAAATTCTCCAAATTAATTCACCACAGATTTTACCTGCTAGAACGCCGAGAAGGATAAAATTGCCAATCATCTCTGAACTGTTCACGTTCACAGAACATCACCATTATATATAAGTACATATTTCGAAGTGCATACAGTGGCCCGCAGGCATCTTCTCTCACTCTGTTTCTCGTTCTCGCTGGGGGCATCTTCTGGAAAAAAAGCCAGAGCCTTTTCGAAATTTTCTGCTTTGGCAGTCTCGACCTTTTACATATTCTTGAATCCCAGAAAAACCCAAAACTCCTTTTCGATTCCCGGGAAACAAAAAGCAAGAAAATCCAAGAAAAAGAGGTTCACTTTTCTTTACTTCCTTTCCACTCTTTCAAGTTCTGGAGCTCCTGTAATATCATGCCACTTCTCGCCTTTAGAGAGCTCTCCTTCATTAATTTCTCCTGGTATTTATTACCAGAGAGAGAATTTATATGTATTCTGTCACACTCCCTGTTTGGTTGCCGAGAAAACCGAGATGGAAAATTAGACTAAAGAAAAGAAATTTTTCGGGTCACATTTTCTGATGTCCCTTCTTCTTGTATTTTTCTCAAATTTGTTTTTTCTTACAGTATCCGAGCTTAACTGAATTGGGTTTTTTTTGTGTAGTTTAAGATGATTTAGGAATCATTGATTCCGGAGCTTACTCAGCCTTTTTTTTTCGTTTCTTTTATTTTCTCGGAAACCAAACAGAGTTTAACATGGAACATGCAAGCTCCTCTTTGAAAACATCAAACCGTAGGCTAAACTTTCTGCTGAATCCGTGTATCATTATGTCTCTACCAAATTAATTTTTATTATTTTCTTTTTTAGGTCTTATTTATTTTGATGAAATTTTGGATAGTTGTTACTATCATATAAGCTAAATTAGCTGGAAAATAAATAATTTTCTGTTTTTTCGAACACTTTTCACTTTCGGTTAATTCCATACAAAGAAAACCGCTAACTCTCTGCCCCAAGCATCAAACAAAGGAGAAAAATGTGGCTTGAGCCTACTTTTGTTCTGATTCTGATTGTATTCATGATTTTTCACTGGTTTTCTCAACTGCGTCAGTTGAATTTTGCAAACCCTTTTACCTAATTACAATTTTTCATAGATTTCTTGGTGTTTGGGAGTTTTCTGCAGAAGGTGATTGGCAGAGGAGGATTTGAAGAAGAAGATGAATAATTCGGTTTCGGATCGGAGTTTTTACATTGAGAGTGAGGAAGAAGATGATGAGGAAAAGGAATTCAATAAGAGCATTGAAGACGGAGGCGAATCGGATTCTTCTGCCGAATCTTTTACTGAGAATCGGCAGCCGAATAATCCCAGTTCTCACAACAATCAATGGCCTCAAAGTTACAGGTTCCCTCTCTCCCCCATATAATTTACCATGATTTCTTTATTGTTCAATTAGAATTTTTACCACTGTAATATGTAGTGAAAAAAAAAAATCTATTTCTATAGGTGAGTTTCTGCTGGGAATCAAAACATGAATGGTAAAATTTGGTGGATTTGTGAGAAAGTTTACTTGCTGAGAATAATAATCAAAACATGTTACTATTGCAGTGGTGGTTTACAGATATGCAGAAACAAAAATTTAAACGAAGAAAAACAAATCAATATTTGGCTGCTTGTAACATTTCAATTTGTTAAGCCAAAAGAAAAACAAATCAATATGCAGAAACAAAAACTTACTGTCTTGCAATTGGTTTTTCAGGCAATCCATTGATCTCTATGGTAGTGTTCCGTCCCCTAGTATTGGGTTTCTGGGCACTCCTTCATTGTCAAGACTAGGAAGTTCATTTCTTTCCTCATCCCTAACAAGAAGGCACACTCCCGAAACATTACCTTTCTTGTCAAAACCGTTACCAACGGTCGCAGATGAGCAACAACAGCAGCAGCAGAGGCGCAGTTCTCATTCTCTGCTGCCTCCTCTGCCAAGGAGGTCTTCGGTTAGAAGAGATGAGAAGGCATCCAGGGTTACTCATGACCATCATCCGATGCCTCGCCACAGCTCATTTGCACAAGCCGTGATCAATGGTAAGTATGAACATTTTATGGTTGCGCACAAATTGTTCATACATATCGGTTCACCTTCATCTGCAGGTTATACTTGCCATAATGCTGTTTTAAGTCTAGGAATTGTTTCTTGGTCATCAATTTAATCTCTATCCACGATGCATCAAATTTGAGTACTTTCAAAAGATATCGTACTATTTATTGTGTTCAAGGATGTCTAATATATAATTAGACCTTTTCGTGTGTCGTAAATACAAATCCTTTGAAATTTGTTAGTTTTCACAATTTAAAGTTACAACCTCTTGAGCTTCACTATATGTCATGTATTGTTGAAAATATGCTGGCAAATCCTTGCAGTTCAACTCAGTAGTCGGTCTGACTCTTATTCTCATCCCTGGGTGTATACCGCGGTGTTCCTATAGCACACATCTCGGAAGAACAACACCGGGATAGAGTAGAAGCTATCTGTCAAGTTCAGAGTTCTCTTTTTACACTGATTTTTTAGTTTGTTCAAATCTGAGGAATAAAATATAGGTACCAAATTTCTTCAAATCTGAGGAATATAATATAGGAGGTGGATTGTCTGCCCTCCCATTTCTATACTCTTCTCATCCCCTCTTGTTTTGTGTGGTTACGGTTAAACTACGTCAACATTTTATATTCCTATTACTTTTTGTTTTATTATTTTTATAAAAAAATCAATATAAAATATTGATGTGGCTTAACCGTGACCACACAAACAGGAGAGGATAAGAAGAGTATGAAAATGAGAGGGCAGACAATCCACCTCCAACGTGTCTGCAGATTGCCTCATTGCTTTGTCCATATCCTATTAATATCTTCAAATTATGGGCATCCAAACAGCAAACCCAGTATTTATTTCACATGAGCTAATGTGGTTGCTTACAATTTGGCCCTACTGCACATGAAAAGATCCACTAAATAAGTTACAAAATATGGGCACAGATTAACTTGTTTGGCTTGTGTAGTTTTCAATTTAAAGCTATAGTTTGGATAACTTGTTAAACTTTGAAAGTGAACATGTGACGTAATTTGAAGATCGATCAGCATTGACCGACCATTTTATATTATTCAGGAATTAACGTTCTTTGCGGGGTTGGGATCCTTTCGACACCATACGCGGTCAAAGAAGGGGGATGGCTTGGGCTCTTCGTGTTACTTATTTTTGCAGTGCTTTCATTCTACACAGGATTGCTCCTGCGTTACTGCTTGGATAGCCAACCTGGGCTTGAGACTTACCCAGATATTGGCCAAGCTGCATTTGGTACTGGAGGCAGAATCGCCATCTCGGTAAGCTTGCTTACAGTTATAGTATATGTACCATATTTAAACACGACCACCGGATTATGTATCACATCTTTAATAAAGGCGAGACCGACTTGTATGATCGAACCCTATCAAAGAGCAGGAATCATAGAAGAAAACAAGACATTAAATTACTAAGTGAATTTACAGATTTGAATTGAATGGCTGCAATTGTTGTCGTCTAAGCGAATTGTTTTTGTTTGTGTTTTTGTGGGCGCAGATAATACTGTACGTGGAATTATATGTAAGTACAGCTGGCTTGACTGAGTGAGTATTTACCTATATCTATGACTCTATTGTTTGAAACGGAACACAACCACGGAGTGATTAAAAAGGAACAAGAAGCTGGGTCCCAGTGGGGACAACCCTTAAATTCCTTGTCCCACATCTAGATCTGATATAGTGAGCCTCTTATATAAATTGGGTCCACATTTGGATGTGTTTTTTGACTAGTCATTGAGTGAAATTACTAAAACAAAGCAACTTTTCTCGAGTATCTGTAAGCACTCAATGTCGATACATATTTGAAACCCAAATACTTAAATTAATCGACCCAGGACTGTTAGATCAACAGTGAAATTATATATTGACCAAAAAAAAAAAAATAGTGAAATTATATGTCTGCACTTGAGTGCCAGTAGGTACTCAAGAAAAACTGAAAATAGACAAGAGGCAGGTGGTTCTTGTCATGGTGCTCATACCAAAAGGGAAATAATTCTCCTCCTAGACACCCTTGTTTAATCCAGACTATTGTTTTCGTTTAATTTATTCAATTTGATAGCGAGGAATAAAGAGGGTTTTATAAGAGACTAAAAAGGGTGTGTGAAAATCGACTCTTGAGCACATCATTGAAAACTTACCTATCTCGGGGTATTTGTCCCATGTCTCTATCACACTCCTGGCATAACTTATCACAACGATTGATATAGAGACGTGTGGGATATAGGGCCATAACACGTAGCTCCTCCTCATAACATCTTTTTAAACTGCACTCAAGGTTTCTTTGAGATCCATATTTGATTGAGGTTCTTAGCTTTGGGGGGCTTCAGACTTTGTGAATTAGAATTTGGAATGCAGGCAGTGACCAGACTAGCTATTGTTGGACAGAAAAAGAATTTTCTTTTGTTAGGAACTTAGAGCCAAGCTTAAATGATTGTGTAGCCAAGTGATCGATTTGTCTAGTAGAACGGATTCTTTTGCTCATATATCCATCATCACATTGTCATGCTGCTCTGAGACACTGAATAAAAAATATGCTCATCTTAGGCGTTGCCTTGACATATTGAGTGTTACTTATATCTTTTTAAGCACATAGATCACCTACTTTAAATTGCTCTACCTGCAGGCTTGTTGCATAGAATATATAATTTTGGAGAGTGATAACTTGTCTTCACTATTTCCAAATGCGCAACTAAGTTTGGGCGGATTCGTGTTAGATGCTCACCTTTTGTTTGCGATTGTGACCACCCTTGCTGTTCTTCCTACTGTATGGCTTCGAGACCTCAGTGTTCTTAGCTATATCTCAGGTGAGTTTGGAAAGTTGAATATAATGTATCTTATATATCTAATTGTCTGAAATGAATTTGCTTTGTCCATGTTATTGATGAAGCTAGAAAATCTGTTCAATCGGAATAAGAATGCATTAACTAAATGCATGCTGTTCTTTGGAGAAACTCTTACATTTTACTTGTTTTGCTTCCAGCGGGTGGAGTCATTGCATCGATCTTGGTCGTCCTTTGCCTCTTTTGGGTTGGTCTAGTAGATGGAGTTGGCTTTGAGAGCAAAGGAACACCACTGAACCTTGCAACGCTTCCTGTTGCTATGGGTCTCTACGGTTACTGTTACTCAGGACATGCTGTTTTCCCAAACATTTATACTTCATTGGAAAACCGAAGCCAATACCCTGCAATCCTCTTAACCTGGTAAGCTAAAGATGCTAAACCATTCTTTTCAACTAATTTACTAAAATAATTTCTTAAAAAAGTTTTCTGCCTTTTCTTTTTCAATTTTTCGTCGAGTCTTATTGTCTGTGAATAAATTGCAACTTCTTAACTCATTGTTTCACTTGGATTTGTTATCCATGTAGTTTTTGTATTTGCACTTTCATGTACGGTGGAGTTGCTGTCATGGGTTACACGATGTTTGGAGAAGTAACACAGTCGCAGTTCACTCTCAACATGCCTCACGATTTAGTTGCGACCAAGATTGCTCTGTGGACTACGGTATGCTCATCATAGATTTCATTATAGATTTCATTATAGATTTCGTAACCTCAAACAATAACCTTGTGCTCTATATGCATGTTGCGAGCCTTTCCTTCGATAATTAATTAGAGACTATAACTGATTGCTAATACTATTACTGGTTTATTTTACAGGTGGTCAACCCCTTTACAAAATATCCTTTACTGCAAATTATGCAGATAATGAATGTCATCTTATGCACAAACACAAACATATATCACACAAGCGCACACAATGCATGCAGTCTAGAATTTTATTTTGTCTTCGGAAAAACATCTGAAAGAACAGTAACTAGAACCACATATGCATATATTTTTGCTTTTGTTGCTCAACATCTACCCACATACACACATACACACACAAAACAAAATAATAAATGACGAGAAAAGACTTACTTGTCTCTCCTTAATTAGACCCACATATGCATTAACTATATCTCCCGTTGCAATGAGTCTGGAGGAGCTGGTACCATCAAACAAGTCTCACGTATACGCAATCTTAATTAGAACGGCACTGGTTGTCTCTACCCTGGTTGTCGGTCTCTGCATCCCCTTCTTTGGTAAGTCTGCCTTGAACTTCTTTTCTTTGCCTTTCCCACTTTATATTCATATTTCCTGGAAGCTGTGTTTCCTTGCTTACTTATGTCTTTGGAAAACCATTTGATTGTCATGTTGTGTTGGTTAAAAGTATTACGAACTTATCTTAAACTATTGCAGGTCTCGTAATGTCACTGATTGGATCTTTATTTACAATGCTTGTAGTAAGTTTACCTTTGCTCTCTATTTCTTCTTCTATTCTTGTGGTAGTAACTTTGCACTTAATTGCAGGACATATATTCCAAAATTTCTAATCCATTTATGAGTTAAGCAGCTATTTATACTACACTGACAAATATATTACTTGCAGACATTGATACTTCCATGTGCTTGTTATCTGAGCATCTTGAGGGGACGCATAACTCGATTTCAGGTACGTCAGTGTTACGCAAGCTTTTTAGCATTCAGTTTTCAAGAATTTGCAGACTCGAAACACAAACGCATTGTTAGATAGAAGAGAGCAATTTCAATGCTTTAATTATTATAAGGTTATACACTTGGATCAGCTTCAATGGTTTCTTATCTGCATTTTTCTGCTATTTCCAGGGAACACTTTGTATTATAATTATAATGGTAGGCGTTGTATCATCCGCGTTCGGGACATTTTCGGCCATTTCAAAAATTGTTGAGAGCTTGAGAAGCCCTACATAGCTGAAGTTTTTGGGACATGTTCTTGAGCAGTGAGAGACCACATGATTATGTATTATGGATTATTTTTAGAAGAGTATCTATAATCTCTTGGTGTTCATTCACAATTTTGAGTTATCTTTGCATTTGTATCCTGCATTCCTATCTTGTTTTCCAATTTGTATTGCTTGCAGTAACATTACATTTTGCTACACCATTCAATAAGTTAGTAGTATTATATATCCACAATTTGAGTAGTGTGCTATTGGTCTTTATTGCTTCAAAAAAAATTGTAAATAGAATAAGGGGCAAGCACGGCTTGTAGTTCGAGCAGTTAAGAAGATTTGCTTATGCATTTAAACCTACTTCACTCGTTATCGTTTATATGAAAAGAAAAAAATAAAGCTTGGACTTTAATAAAAGATAGTCTGGGGACAAGATTAATTTTATGGTTGTATAGTACTATTATTCGTGATAGTAATCAAAATTAAAGGTTGGATTCGGATTACTTTTATTACTTGTGTTTTCACTAATCATATATCAATGAAAACACAAATCGGCCACACAACATTAAGAATTCAACTCATGATTTTCAGGAATTTGACTCATTAATTGTTGGTGGTGTATTCTAATTCATTGAGAAACAAACCATCATAAAAAATTAAATCTCTCCTATGTACTTCTTTATAGTGAAATCCCAAATTGAAAAATTTTCAATCTCATTTGTGTATATTTATATACAGAGATAATCAAAATAATATTTCAAAGCAAAGTGAGATTTGTCAGGGATTCAGGTTAATACTAAATACGTAGGCATTCACGTTAACACTAAATACATACATATGTACATGCATATTTGCGATTCCTATGTACTGGGGTAATCATTATATGTTACTATTCTCGCTGGCTTACAACTCTGCGATGCAGAATAAATTATATACCCGAGTTTATTTTCTGCAGATTGCCGTCTATTGTGTTGATGTCAGTTCAGTTCGTCACAAACTCGTTAAACGTGCTGATGTTGGAAGAGTATGCCAATGTGACTTGTATTGGTATGGGAGTTGTCATGTAAGTTTCGGCTGAATACTTTTTCATCAATCATCTAGTGTATAACTGAGCGTAGTGGCGTTTTAAGATTCATACAATCTCACTTAGTGGGATGAGGCTTTGTTGTTGTTGTCTAGTGTATAGCTTCACGGAAATGACTAACAGTCAAGAATCCAAAATCTATGTGGCATGCACAAGGCTTTTTCGTCATTATCTATGAACATCTTTGCAATTGATCAGTGAAGTGATCTTCAAAGTGTATGTTTTGAGTTGTTTTTGTCGTTGTGGATATCATTCGAATAAGTTAATGTTGTTTCACTTACGTTACGAGTATGACGGAGAGAGGGGGGCTGGAGGTCGGGAGGGAGCCGGAGCAGGAGGAGTGATGTGTAAAGCTATATGCGTTTTGAACTTTGTTGGCAACCTCAATGCCATCTATGTCATTTTTCAAGACTAACTCTATCCTACAAACCCGTACATGATGAGCTTCCTTTTTTTCCTTCTGTGATCATACAACCATGGGAGTATCTTAGGCATGTTAATCGTACCGTCTTTCCTTGCTTCAAGCGTTCAACATATATCTGTGTGTGACTGACATTTTTGTTTTCTTTGTGCATGTTTACATGGCGTGCTTTCATATTATGCAGAAGATGCCAACCATACAGATAATGTAAGTTCCCATATCATTGAGACATCTTTGAGGAACTTGGGGTGTTCCTTCTTGCCTTTTTCTACTTCACCTTACGAATGAGGATGATTACGTAAGGTGAGGATGATTATGCCAACCATACATATAAGTAAAAAGTTACATATTTAGCTATATCTTTATTAAGTAATAACCTTTCTTCGGGGTGGGCATCAGGTGGGTTGGTCAGGTTGGACTTCAATTCATTGGCCAACCCGAACCCAATAAACTTGGGTTGGAGTTTTTCAAACCAATCGGCACCCGAGAAAATTGGCAACCCAACACACACGAACCTTCTTAGGCGGTTTGGGTTGGGTTGGGTGGGTTCCACAAATTGGAATTTATTGGTTTCTTTCGGCCAGGGATCTGCTGTCCCCAAACTTGTATCTCTATCTGTGTCTTTTTTATAATTTTTCGACACATGTCGTTTAGTTTATGTCCAAGTTAACATTGTCAAAGATTCATTAGATTAAATAAATTAAAATTAAAAATTAAAGAAAATAAAACCAAAAGGGATTGGAAGTGTAAGGGAAGGGAGATCTGGGGGCAGAGAGGGTGGGGGACATGGGCGACAATGATGGCCTGTTGGGAGTTAGGGTTTGGAGGGAGGTTGATGGCGGGAGCACGGATTGGGCGGTAGTTTGGGCGACGGGAGATGGCGGCGAAGGAGGGGGGAGCGGCCATAGGGGTTGGGGCTCCAGATTTGCAGTAGTAATGAAAATGGCGATGGCGGTGGTGCTCCAATTTGCAGGAAGTGGGTTGGGTCTCCATTTTTGGAGGAAGTGGAGGGAGAAAAAGAATGGAACTCAAACTGGGAGACAAACTGTTTCTATCATGACTATCTGAAGAGAGAAAAAAATGGCGAGGGGAGAGAGAAGGGTGTTCCGATAACAAATTACTGTGTGTTGGGGAGGGTGTGGCGGTCGGATTGGTGTTGGTGGGGAGTTTGAGTGACTGTTGGTTTTATTTTCTTTAACTTTTAGTTTTAATTTATTTAATCTTGAAACTTTGACGGTGTGAATTTGGAGTTAAACTAAAGGACACTTGTCAAAAAATTGTAACGAGACACAGATAGAGACACAAATTTGGGGACAGCAGATCCCTGGCTGTTTCTTTCTTATTTCTAATGTGAGTATGATAATCAATACTAACACCAAACTAGGCTAAATCATGTGAATTTGATGTTGTTATATCACTACACGTTAAACATGTATGTTTAAGAATAATTATAATTCGGGTGGGTTGGTTTTAATTGGATTAATAAGGGTTTAAATGTCAAAATGGTCCATGTGTTATAGTCATATGGCCAATTTAGTCTCTATGTTTTTGATTTGGCTAATTTAGTCCTCATGTTTGTCACTGTTAGCTAATTAAGGACATTTAATTCAATCTATTTTTTTAAAAAAAAACTCATAAGAAAAATTATATGAGATATAATTACACTTTCTCTTTACAGAAAAATGCAAATCAATGAGAAATTACACATATAAGAGATAAAGCTTCCAATATGAAAAATGATTAAGGTTGTGACATAGAAAAGAGAGGGGGTAATGTTAGGGAGGAGGTCGGCGAGTTAGGAGGAGAATAAATTTTCTTTTAATTTTATTTCATTTTAAAATAATTTTATAAATAAGTTTGTAATAATTTATAAATTTTTTACATAAATTAAATGGAAATGTCCTTAATTGGCTAACGAAGATAAGCACAAGGACCAAATTGGCCAAATTGAAAACACAAGGATTAAATTGACCCAATAACTAAAACACAAGGACCATTTTAACATTTAAGCCATTAATAATACTTCAACCCAACCAACCTATATTGAAAGGGTGGTCAGGTTTTTACTCAAAAAATAAAGTTTTAATGTTTAAAACCCAACCCAACCCATAGTAGGTGGGTTGGTCGGTAAACTCACTAAAATGCTCACCCCTAACCTCCCTAAAGTTATAAAATTAGTTTGGTCTCAATAGTATGACTATATAAAGTTTTACAGTACGAAGATAACTCGTTTCAAAATGTTTTAAAGAAATATTTGCGGGTTCCAAAAGCACTTGAAGTGCTTCCTAAAGATTTACTTATAGAAAGCACTTCAAATACTTTTCCATTATTTACTTGCATTTTTACTTTTGGTAACCCGTTTATAAGTTGGCTTCCCTAATATGAAATGAAAACAAAATTGAAAGTGAAAGTCCAATAAATAATATTTGTCACAACTCGTCCATGCACATACCAATTTCACTGCTCCACCGCCCATCACCGCCCATTCCTCACATTAGACGGTCCACCATCTCTCTTCCTCTGTCTCTCTATAAAGTTTTCTCTCTAACCCTTGGAATTGTTCCAAAATTCTTCACATAGATTTTTTATCACAAGGAAAAGCTTCACCTTCTCATACATTCGATGTATAAGTATATACACACATTTTTTTTTTCTTTACATATAGCATTGGGTTGTTGGTGGAGCTCCCTCGTGATCAATTCCGTGACGTAATTCCTTCGATATGACGCTATCTAATCATGTCCCCTGGTTTTAGTACCAATTTTGATACACTTCATGAAATTTACAATTAGTTAAAAAAATTCAATGTTTTGAGGTTTTTTTTTTTTATCACGGATCATATTTTGGATTTGTTGATTTCGATGTGTTTTCCTTGATCCATGTGAGTATTTCTCCTCACGCTTAAAAGGTAGAAAATTTTCGTTTCAAATATTGTTCTTTTTAGAGAATCTTATACTTTGAATTCTATAATTATATTGTTTGTTGCTTTGGCAGTATAGCTATTTCAGTAAAATTTCTGAGAATAGTTAGATTGGCACAAGCAAGTTGTAAGGTGATCATAACGGCCAATGTTTCTATATATATTTTTAGTTTCCTCCAACATCTTATGTAAGATTTTCGAAATGCATAATTAATATTTACATAAAATGCTAGAAACTTGTTGAGAATGAATGATTTATTATCATGCGAAAGCAGACATCTTATCTTCCTACCAATTTGAAACCAAAAGAATGATCATATGAATGGTTTGTCATGCTTAATCTAATGAAATTATGTCATTTCTTTTAAGTGAATTGGGTTATATGAACCGCGATAATCTCGTGGGTCATACATGAGAACTAGCCTAGAATGTTTTTTTATTTTATTACTTCTTTTTTTTTTTGTCATTTTTTAATTTTGTTATCGGAGGTTTTTTTTTTGTTTGGAACCAACTATACTATCTAAGAAAACTAATGAAAATGACTTCAAATTTTTGCATTTTAATAAAAAATCATCTACTAATTTTATTTAATGATAAAAACAAAAACAAAAACAAAAAAAAAAAAAAAAAAACATAAAAAGCAAGACTTGCGCTGGGCGCGCATGCTACTCCCCCATCGCCCATTTGTTTTTTTTTTTTTTTTTGCTTAGAATAAGAGAAAGACTTCAAATTGAATTTTTCAATTTTATTTTTGTGGTGTTGTTTCTCAATAGTAGTCAAGATGGCGAGAGATTTTTCAATGTGTCCGGAACACATGGTGGTATACCACGTGTCTCTATACAAGTGGTGAGATTATTGTGTTAAAAAATTAATAACATAAAAAATAAAATTTCTCACCACTTACATAATAACACGTGGTGTATAACTTGTGTTACAGGCACAGCCACACAAGGCACAAGGAAAAATTTCTCTAAGATGACACCCAAGCTAAAGAAATTGGATGGAGAGCTACATTTAATTATTGTAGGTATGTTAAAAATGTGAGAGAATTTTAATTTGGTAATTGAAAATAGCTTTTTAAATATAATTACAGGACATAATCTTCTCAAGGATTTGATCTAAATGATCACTTCTGGATTCATCGTTTTCGGCTCAATGAATGCTTTTACAGGACCAAAAAGATTCTAAGTTTTAAACCTTATGAAACTGAACAAAAAATTAGACACTATTTATAAAATTGGACCAATAAGTAAACACTATTTATGAAACTGGACCAATAAGTAGACACTATTTATGAAACGAACCCAAGAATTAGACACTATTTATGAAACGAAACAAAAAATTAGGCACTATTTCTAAAACTAGACCAATAGGTGAAAACTATTCATGAAACTAGACTATACACTATTTATGAAATTGAACCAAGAACTAGACACTATTTATGAAACATGACCAAGAACTAGGCATTATTTATGAAAGTAGACCAATAACTAGACACTATTTATAAAATAGGACCAAAATTGTACTGATTACTATATACTATTTATGAAATTGGACCCAATAACTAGGTACTATTTATTAAACATGACCAAGAATTAGGCACTATTTATGAAACTGGACCAATAAATAGTGTAGTACCGTTCAGTTTCATAAATAGTGTCTGTGATGGACCTGCGCGTCAGGTTTTTTTTTATATTAAAATTATGTCATTTTCATTAAAATTTAAGTTCTTTTGTCATTTTTATTAAGTTTAAGGGTTTTTTTATTAATATTTAATTCTTTTTCATTAAATAAAATTATAGCATGATTTTTTGTTAAAATAAACTTAGCCCAATCCCTTTTCATGAAAGATCCCTATTGTCTAAACTAAGGAGGTGGGGGTGGGCTGAGCCTCACAATGGGCTAGCAATAATGTTTGGTTCAAAATTATCTTTGGCGAGAATCAAGACATCTCACTTACAAGTGAAGATGAATACCACTAGACTATAGCACTAAGTAACATTGGAGGTTTTTGTGTTAGCGGGTTTTTTTTCGTTTATGCAAATAATTAGCACTAAGAAGACGGCATATGAGAATCATGCGATGCGTGATTAGAGTTAAAGTACTATTTGTTGACGATGAGGAGCTCTCTTAATATATACCAAGTGTGTGAAAGTTTTTACTTTTGTTTTTAACATTAAAGGAGAGGAAGAGAGTGAGAGAGAACGTGGGAGTGGGGAGAGAGGGAGAGAGGTTTTTATTTTATTTTTTAAATTAAAGATGACAAGTGAGGTTTAAAAACAAATAGCAAAATTTTGTTTTGTGAAATTACGTTACTGTCTTTAACTTTTTTATTGTGATAAAGACAAAAATGTCTTTTCACCATCTTTTGATTGACAAAGATGGTTTCGTTAATATGTAGTTTAGATAGTAAAACCTCTTTATAGTAATATTTTATATAAGAATAACCTATTTATAGTCATAAAAAAATTTGGACTCATCCTGAGTCAGTTATATCTAGGAATAGACTTCACATTGTAATAAGTTATAATTGTTTAGGTCCTGTTGACCCTAAAAACTACAAAGCCTACGTGGCGCGCAGGCCGAGTAATCTAAAGCTAACTACGTCCTTCGGTGAATGCGGGCGTGCCAACTCGTCGGCCGAGCTCGGCCGAGGAGTAAATTTGTTGATGTCGCGTTGGGTCGCGCTACTGACTTCTGCGTCTTGCGATTGCGGCCGAGAAAGGAACACGTCTCGGCCTCTTGGATTCTCAAACCTGAAGACAAGGTTACTATTATTACGAAGCTCACAAATCAAATTCGGCTTTCAATGTGCCGAATGTAATAACTGTAACACCTCACTTCGTCGAGAAGACTAATGAGATGACCTCGACCAAAAAGGGTTTAGAAAACCTTCTCGACCGAGACTTGGATAGATAACTGACCGTGCCCGCCGCAGTGCTGTTGATGCCAACGGAAGGTACTGCGAGTTCGGCCAATTCTACGGTGATAGAGCTATCTATGCCGACTTAAGATATCACCGGTTGCTTTCACAGTGCTGTTGATGCCAACGGAAGATGTGTCAGCGAAAAAGAAAAGGAAAAGGTTCTCAAGTTGTTGAGGATTTGCGCAGGGCAATTTTGTATTGATTTTGTGGGGCTTCTAACGTTGCACAATCACCCCTATTTATAGCATTGGATTTCCTCGAATTCGGCTTAAAACCCTACACGGACTAGGATTTTCTCTCCGGATCAACCCTAGTTCGACCAGTCCTATCTTCACTAGGATTGTGAATCTAGTCCCTTATTGAGTTGAAACCATTCCTGGTTATCCGACTTGCCGAGACTCCTTGTTGCATTAGGATTCGGCTTCGCAAATGTAGCACAACCTAGCCGGCCTAGTTTTAGAGGCCCACGAACCGAACGGCCCAAGGCTCCCTTGTTGCCAGGCCCTTCCGGGCCGAGAATGGTTCTGTCCTCGGCCCAAATTAATATTTTGGGCCCAAACATTGCCCCCTCGCTTCTGAGGTTTTCGGCCTGACCTCCTTGGCCGAATTTCGACCTTGAATAAGCGAATCTAATTCACAGAACCCAAGTACTCTATTTTCAAGGCGCATTTATTGAGCACGATCGCACGATCTTGAACCTGCAAACCTCCATTCCACGTGGCAGCCTGCGACTCGGCACACGTCTGAGGCGTGCGGTCACTCGAACCGTCAGGTCATCATGACCTTATGGCTAACCCTAGCCACTCTTATCTCGATCCGCGAACCACTTTTCAGCGTGCGGACGCCGAAACGTCTTTCGCCATTAATCTTGCCGTCACACGCAATCGTGCGTCCCCAAAATCCGAGACCCTCGGTCTTCTCAACTGCATTCCCTGAATGTTCATTATGATCAGTGATTTCTTCAGTCGATTTTACCCTTTATTTTGAATTTCGAACGATTGCACTTCCTTTCCCATCTCTATAAATACCGGAATTTTCCATTTGCACTTTTACGCTCTCAAAACTTTCTGAATTTTCTTGCTGCTCCTTTCTGCCAAGTCTTTGTTCTTAAATCCCTCAACCCAGAAAACTCTTCTTTTTTTTTTACACCGTCCCTTTGAATCTCCTAAAATGGCATCTTTCATCTCAAAGCTTTCCAGGGAGTGCGAACAACATCAAAAAATACTCGATCGAAGCTCGATCAAAACCATACGGTTTGAGAGTGACATGAGCACTCCCCACCAAATCCTGGGTCCTCTTTTCAAGGCGGCCGTTCCGTCGGCCATTACTGGCCTTCTCCAGGAGCACTGCCTAACACCCTTACTCCAAGGGTTTGAATGGTCGAGATGGGACGCGGCGAAACCCCAAAGCTCCTGGCCCTCGACGACCACAACCTGGGCAGCCTGGGTTGTCCGAATGGAAAAGTTCTTCGGCGATCAATGGAAGGTCCTTGGCATCCACGACGCCATCCTCCTCTCGTCAATGGAAATCGTTCCCGACAAGGAGCTCCTCCAAGCCGCCTTGTGCTTTTGGTGCTCGGCCACCAACACCATGGTGCTTCCACTTGGTCCCATTGGCCCCACCACTCTGGATGTCACCGCCATCCTGGGTACTTCAACGACCGGGCTCTCTATCGACGCGGCCCTCTCTGGGTACCCGTCGAACATCGACCTGAAGACGCTTTTTGATCGACGGGCTTTCGAGACGTTAAACCGTGAAGGCCGAATCCCGTCGAAAGAGGACATTCACAAGCTTCACAAAAACTTCTTCAATTACAACACCCTCTACCTCCACTTCGCCGGCCGAGGAGAAGAGGACCTGCGAGAAGGGGAACATGAAGCCTTCCTCTTCTACTGGTACAACAAATACATTTGTTGTACCAAATCGAACAAATGCTTGGTCGAGAATATGCCGGTGGCCGAGGCCCTGGCTAGTGGCCATGTCCTGTCACTGAGCTCCAACAGTCTCGCCCACCTCTTCCGCTGCCTGGCCGAGGCGACCCTGCACAAGATCGACCCACACCAGAACGGTCCCCTCTGGGTCTTCCAGCTCTGGTTACAAGTGTATTTCGCCTCCCTTCGGCCAGCTATAGCCGACTTCTCACCAACGGAGGCACTTGGTCTTCAGTTGGCCTCCCTACCGACACCTCCTCATCACGCCGAAGAGGTATTTAAGTACCTCTTCGCCCTCGATGACCTCTCCAACGACGAGTTCCTGATATGCCGTCGTCGGGACTACCCTTCCTCCATCAGACTGCCTACATCCATGTGGGGCGCGGGGGAAGACGCCGACCTTCGCCAATCCTGGGGGTCATTTGTGCTTACTCGCGACCTTCCCCTTGGCTGCGATGGAAAACGAGCGGGTTGGGAAGTGTACCATCCTAACTTCCTTGCCCGACAGCTCGGTTATCTTCAGGGTTGCCCGGTCCCCCTTCTCTCCTCCCGGACAGTTCTAAGCCGCGGACGTGAGCCTCGTTCCTCGGAGAAGGAATGCCAAACTGCTGCGAGGGAGTTTCAAGAGCAGTGCCAAAAGTTCCGCCTTCGACCGACCACCCCAGAAACCCTATGCACTGACACCTTCGGAGATTGGTGGGAGGCCTATATCCAGGAATTCTTTGGTGCTCCGGTCGAAGACGTGCTGGACAAACTCTTCGGCGACCGGCCTAAGAAGTCCTCTGCCCCCCAAACTCAAGGTAACTGTTCATTTTTTCACTTTTCCTTTAAGCTCTTCGATTTGCCGTGCTAATTTGCTTTTATCTTCCCAGCTAGTCGGCGATTGAGAAAAGTAGGGGCAGTCGCCGCAGCCGGGAAAGAATCGGTTGTGGCGAAGACAGATAAAACTACTGGCCGGGCCAGGTTGACCAAACGGCCTCGCCAAGAGGCCGCGCCGGCTGTCCAATCTCCACCGCCTGCCAAGCGGGTAAAGAAACTGGCAAATAAAGGCGCACGGGAGATCCACGTCATCTCCAGTCATACTACTGGAACAACGACCCCCAGTGTTTCCCCTCCACCTGCCGTCGGCCACCGCTTGGCCGAGGAGCGAACAGTTCCGGCCGCAGAGACAGTTCAGACGCGACCTGTTTCCGGGGCCGGTACACCAGTTGTACCTCCTTCTGTCGAGGCTGCGCCGATTTTGGAAAAAACGGTTTCTGCGGCCGAGGGAACTTCCCTTGTAAATCCAAAACCCTCTGTCTTCGTTCTGGATGAGAGCGAAGGGAGCGACGAGACTCCGCTGGCAACCCGTCCTCGCACGCGTCGACAACCTCCTCCCACATCCGAGAGGGTTGCCCAAGCAAGTCCCTCCGTGGCTGACTGTGGCAAACGTCCGGCCGAGGAACCAGTCGTGGTGGCCGAACCTTCCGCTTCTCTCCAGGACCAGGGCGTCCCCCCCTCGCCCGAAGCTGCTGTCCCAGTCGGCCCTTCCACAGCCGATCGCGGCAAACGACCGGTCGGGGAGCCAGAGGCAACGGCGGAGACGCCCGTGCATCCTCAGGATCAAAACCTCCACATTCCTTCGCAGGAAGCTACTTCGGCCTTCGTAAGTACCCTTTACCACCTTTCTTTGATTACTTTACTGCTTTAGAATTCTAAACCCGAAAAAACTGTCAGGTACCTGTACATTCTTTTCATCAAAAGTTCTACGCGCCGAAGGGCGTTATCTATATTTCGTGGCCGCCTCAGTGGCCATCAAACGTAGATAACCTCCATCGGCCACGAGAACTGAGAAGCAATCTGAGACACTGGGCTCGGCCATTGAGTTCTTTGGGTTCAAGCAACGATCCTGAGGACATGGCCGAAGTCTCCTCTCAGCAGGTTAAAAGAGACGAAACCTTCACACCATTTTTTTTTTATTTTCTGTGAGCTTAACCCGATTTGTGCGTGCAGGCATCATGGGAGGTCGAATTCAAGGCTCTTCTGTCCGGTACCACTGGAGGGGCTGGCCCTTCTGCCGCCGTGACCGAACCTGCCGACTCAACTGCTTTGACTCGGCTGCAAGAAATCCTGTCGCTCTCGGCTTCGCAAGTTCTTGAGAGCAAAGGTCTTGATCGGCTGGGTGAGAGTCTGAATGACCTCGGAGCCGACGGTCAACTGAGCGGCGAGGCCATTGTTCAGGCCTCAACTGCCTTGGAGCGCGTTCGAGAAACTTTCACTGTTTCCGAGAGTGCTTTAAGGGCCGAGCAAGACCTACAGGCTGCCATGGCCGTACAAGAAAACCTTCGCCCGAAGGTTGACGCCCTGAAGGCTAAAGGGGATGTCCTGGCCGACCTCGATCGTCAAATGGCTGAGTTGTCGAAGAGGAGATCGGCCGTTGCTTCTGATCTTGCCAAGGACTTCGAGTCGGGCGGCAAGGATTGTTTAACTGAGTTCACGGCGAACGCGAGGCGGGTTGAGCAATTGAAGCTGGAGAAGAAGAATCGGCAGGCCCAGGTCATTATGGGAGAAGTGCGGTGGTTGGAGCTAAAGGCCTTACTCGGCACCCTTCTACCTGCTTCACCTTGAATGTATCTGGCTGTAAATTGGTCGGCCTACTTATTTGTAAATACTTATCAATCTTTAATGAATTGGTCTTCTATTATTCTTGCATCTCCCATGTGACCGGATAGTATTTCTTCAAAAATTTTCCGTTGATTGGTAACCTATGGACCACACCGGTTCGGTCTTTAAGATGATACGCCCCCTAAAAACTACAAAGCCTACGTGGCGCGCAGGCCGAGTAATCTAAAGCTAACTACGTCCTTCGGTGAATGCGGGCGTGCCAACTCGTCGGCCGAGCTCGGCCGAGGAGTAAATTTGTTGATGTCGCGTTGGGTCGCGCTACTGACTTCTGCGTCTTGCGATTGCGGCCGAGAAAGGAACACGTCTCGGCCTCTTGGATTCTCAAACCTGAAGACAAGGTTACTATTATTACGAAGCTCACAAATCAAATTCGGCTTTCAATGTGCCGAATGTAATAACTGTAACACCTCACTTCGTCGAGAAGACTAATGAGATGACCTCGACCAAAAAGGGTTTAGAAAACCTTCTCGACCGAGACTTGGATAGATAACTGACCGTGCCCGCCGCAGTGCTGTTGATGCCAACGGAAGGTACTGCGAGTTCGGCCAATTCTACGGTGATAGAGCTATCTATGCCGACTTAAGATATCACCGGTTGCTTTCACAGTGCTGTTGATGCCAACGGAAGATGTGTCAGCGAAAAAGAAAAGGAAAAGGTTCTCAAGTTGTTGAGGATTTGCGCAGGGCAATTTTGTATTGATTTTGTGGGGCTTCTAACGTTGCACAATCACCCCTATTTATAGCATTGGATTTCCTCGAATTCGGCTTAAAACCCTACACGGACTAGGATTTTCTCTCCGGATCAACCCTAGTTCGACCAGTCCTATCTTCACTAGGATTGTGAATCTAGTCCCTTATTGAGTTGAAACCATTCCTGGTTATCCGACTTGCCGAGACTCCTTGTTGCATTAGGATTCGGCTTCGCAAATGTAGCACAACCTAGCCGGCCTAGTTTTAGAGGCCCACGAACCGAACGGCCCAAGGCTCCCTTGTTGCCAGGCCCTTCCGGGCCGAGAATGGTTCTGTCCTCGGCCCAAATTAATATTTTGGGCCCAAACATTGCCCCCTTGCCATATACTTTATGCACGACAAACGGTCCTTCCCAATTCGGCGACCATTTGCCGAACCTAGGATCCTTTAGTCCAACGGGCAACACCGTTTGCCACACTAACTCACCTTCGCCGAATGTTTTTTGTCGTACATTTTGATTATAGGCTCGCTCGGCAATCCGTTTTTGTGCCACTAGTAAGTTATAAGCGTCAAGCCGTGCTTCTTCCAAGTCTTCTAACTCCTGCCTCATGGACTGATTATATTCGGCACTAAACAAACTACTTTGCTCGATTAATCGCAACGAATTTATGCTTAGCTCGACTGGTAACATTGCATCATGTCCGTAAGTTAATGCGTACGGGGTTGTCGCAGTCGCTGATCGAGGCGATGTTCGATATGCCCATAACGCCTCGTTCACCTTCAAATGCCACATGCCAGGCCTTTCTTTTATTATTTTTTCGAGGATGCCGATCAACACTTTATTACTTGCCTCGGCCTGCCCATTCGCTTGCGGATAATACGGTGTAGACTGTTCGAGCCGAATTTTCAAATTGGCTGTATACTCTTTAAACCTTTCGGCTGTAAAAATTGTTCCATTGTCAGTTATGATCGTTTCTGGTACGCCAAATCGGGTCACGATGTGTTCCTCCACGAAGTCGCAAACCTCTTTAGATGTTAGTTCGGCATATGACTTTGCTTCGACCCACTTGGTGAAGTAATCGGTTGCGACTAGTATCCATGCATGTTTAGCGGCTCCAGAAGACGGCGTGATTTTGCCGATCACGTCCATGGCCCATCCTCTAAACGGCCATGGCTTTATGACCGAATGCAATGATTCGGCCGGGACCCTCTGTATAGGTCCATGTATCTGGCATTGTACACAACCTCGTGCGAACTCAATACAATCCTTTAGTATCCTTGGCCAAAAATAACCGTGCCGTCGAAGTAGCCATCGCATTTTTCGTCCGGATTGATGAGCTCCGCATATCCCTTCGTGGACTTCTGAAATCGCCTGAGCACTTTCTTGGGGACCGAGGCACAGTAATAACAAACCATCTTCGCCTTTTCGATATAACTCACGCTGATACATGACATAGTTCGTGGCGTGAACCCTTGTCTTGCGATCGTGTTTATTATTGGGATTGTCGAGATATTGCATAATCGGCCTCCTCCAATCATCCGGTATTGCCTCGACAGCGCAAACGTCTATGAGGTCGTCTCGATCTAGCAACGAAGGTAGGGACATAACTCGTGTACGTATCACGTTGTCACGCTGGAGGACTTGTTGGTTAACCAAGGCCGGGTATAGCTGTCGCAACACGGGTATTTCTCGGCCTAGCTTGCCCCCCAAGAGTTGTGCGCCGGAGGCGATTTGAGCCAACTCGTCTGCGTCGGTATTACGACTCCGGGAAATATGTTGAAATGTAATACCGTCGAAGGACTCGGCCAAATAGCTGGCGATCATGTGGTAAGGCGCCAGGGTGCAACTCATGCAACGAAAAGAACCATTAAGTTGGTTAATCACAAGTTCGGAGTCGCCGAGGACGAGGCCGCGGGTCGCCCGTAGGTCATGAAGGATCCCAAGGCCGATGATTAGGGCTTCATATTCGGCCTGATTGTTGGTGCATTCGAAATCCAACTTAAGCGAAAAATACCAACGATCGTGGTTGGGGGATTGAACGACAATTCCTACGCCCGCTGAGGATGACGTACTGGAACCGTCAAAGTACATCGTCCAATGATTGTCGCGCGTCGCGACCATGCCGATTTCGACATCGGCATCCCCAAAACCGTAAGGGGAAGGGTGTTGAGCAAGGAAGTCGGCCATCGCCTGGCCCTTGACGGCTTTCTGAGGCACGTATTGTAAGCTAAATTCGGACAACGCCATTGTCCACTTCCCAATTCGGCCTTTTACGATTGGTCGGGTAAGCATGTACCGGATAACGTCGGTCTGGGCAATGACTTGGGTGACTGACGGGAGCATGTAATGCCGAAGCTTGGATGCGGCGAAAAATAAGGCCAAGCACAACTTCTCGACGGCGGGATAATTGATCTCTGGAGGGCTGAGATGGCGACTTAGATAAAAAATCGCCTGCTCTCGACCGGTGTCGCTGTCTTGTGCGAGGAGGCAGCCGATTGACTCTTCGGCCGCCGAGATATAAAGCTTAAGAGGTTTCCCGCGCCGAGGAGGAACCAGGACAGGTGGTTTCGTGAGGGAGACTTTGATTTGCGTAAACGCCGCCTGATGTTCGTCGTTCCATACGAATTTATCTGAGTCCTTGAGTTTCAAAAGCGTGGAGAACGCTTTCATTTTACCGGCCGAGTTAGAAATAAATCGGCGGAGGAAATTGACCTGACCGAGTAAGGACTGGAGTTGTTTCTTCGTCGTTGGAGGTGGGGCATTGATTATTGCGCGTGCCTTATTCGCATCGACTTCAATCCCACGGTGATGCACGAGGAAACCAAGGAAATTTCCGGCCGACACGCCGAAGGCACATTTGGCGGGATTCATCTTGAGATTATGCTGACGCATGCGGAGAAAAGCCTGTCGGAGGTCGTCCAGATGTGTCTGTCGGCGTTTAGATTTGATGACAACATCGTCGATGTAAACTTCGACAGTGGTTCCAATTAGATCATGGAAAATGGTGTTCATCGCCCGTTGGTATGTGGCGCCGACATTTTTTAGACCGAATGGCATGACAACCCATTCGTAAGTGCCGAGTGCCCCCGGGCAACGGAAAGCAGTTTTGTGCACGTCGGCTTCGGCAATGAATATTTGGTTGTACCCCGCGTGTCCATCCATAAAAGATAAGATTGCATGATTCGCCGCGGCATCGATTAACAGATCTGAAATCGGCATTGTGTATTCATCTTTGGGAGTTGCCAGATTGAGATTTCTGAAATCGATGCAGATGCGCAGGGCACCGTTTTTCTTTAAGACAGGTACGATATTCGCCAACCACTCAACATATCGAGCTGTCCGAATGAACCCGGCTTTCAAAAGCCGAACCAGTTCGTCCTTGATGCTGAGTTGCACTTCCGTTGAGAAACGACGTGGTGGCTGACGGAAAGGCTTACATCCGGGCTTAATACGTAATTCATGCTCGACAAGAGTACGATCTAAACCGGGCATTTCATGGTAGCTCCAAGCAAAACAATCTTTGAACTCCGTGAGCAAGGCACGAAGCTCGTCTTTCATTTGCTGAGGAAGTAAAGAACTAATAAACAAAGGTCGTGGGTCATCGGTCGTCCCAACATTAATTTCCTCCAGGGGGTCTTTAACTTGGGGCCGATGATCTTCGAGCTCGGTCGGGGCTGCTTGAATTTTATCAAGAGATAAGACAGGACCATTATCCCCTTCGGCCAGGAACTCAACGAGATTAACGGCCGAATTTGGTCGTCTAGATATAGTATACCAATGGGCCAGCAGTCGTTCCATCGTGGATGAAACCGCGGCCCTACGCATTTCCCGATCGGTGTCAGACATCGGCGTCGGGGAGGAAGTTAGCTAATCCTAGTCTCGCCGAATCCTGATGGACAGTCTCGGCGCCAACCTCGATAGCTTTCTGTACAGAAATCCGAGTCGGCCGTCCTTCATCATTGAAGCCTTGTAAAGTAATGTAGCCGACGTGGTCATCGTAATACCGTGCTTGGATCATGTTAGCCTCGAAGGGCTGGCTATCGGCCGGATGAACAATGACCGATTTGCCGTCCCAAAAAACAAGCACTTGATATAATGACGAAGGAATACAACTGGTTTGATGAATCCAATCTCGACCGAGCAGTGCGTTATACTCGGTTTTGGAATCAACCACGAAAAAGGCGGTCATGTGAGTGCGACCGGCAATATTCACAGTTAACGGAAGCACACCTTTGGTTTGAGACTTGTCACCGACAAAACTACTCATTGTGATCCCTGACGGAATCAGTTCGTCATTCGAGCGACGCAAGGCCTTCATAATGGTCAGAGGCATGATATTGACGGTAGCCCCACAGTCGACAAAAACTTTAGAAACTGGGTATCCCTCGATATGGGCCGTCACATACAATGGCTTTAAATGGTGAAGCGCGGCCGATGATGAACGAGGGAACAATTCGGCTAAAGCGGCCTTTAAGCTCTCATCTTTTGATGCTGACTCACCTTCAACAACAGATACAAAATCCACATGGCCGGCGTCTTCGGCGACGACATCACCATCGAGGAAATTCGGTTGAGCCGTGCTTGACTGAAAACCAGCGGGTAACACATGGACCATACTAATGTCCATGTCATCCAAGATTGACGGGCCCATCGGGTTGGAATTCTCTTCGTTATCCGCATCTTGCGTTTGATCATCAACTACGGACTCCGTTTTTGTCAAAGCCGGACAAAGAGGCGTTTCTGCTCCTTCTTCAATGGCTTGCTCCTGCGGTGCTGCTTCGGCCGCTTGTTGAGTCCGTGAAACTGCCTCAGGTGAGGGTGAGCGCGACAGCGTGCTTGGGGCCGAGATCCGAACTCGCTCCTGGTAATGTATCCGGGCATCCCTGGTATCGAGATATGCATCCAAACGCGCAACACGTGCCATTTCATCGGTCGTGAGGCCGAAGAGAGAAACAGCCGAAAATACCTCGAAGTGACATCGTAAATACTGAAGGTCCTCCATTGAGAAAGGAAGTTCGGCTGCTTCCATATCAATGTATGGGTCAACTTCAAATCCAAAGACGCGGGCTTCTCGTTTGTGCTGGAACCTTGCTTTCAATCCGGGGTCTGAAGTTTTCTGGATAATTCGCTCGGCATCAGGACAAACCTGGACCAGATCAATGGTGTCCTGGCATGCCTTCGGCAAACCATACAGGTCGTTGGCCGAATGCTTCTTGTGAAATTCTCGCATATACGCCAAAGCTTCCCCAAGGAACGGTGGATGCAAATTTCGTCGAATTTTGATTAGAGGTTCTTGTATGGCCGACGGGGTTAATTCGCCTTCGGCCTCCTGCCTGAAATGTTCAAGGCGTGCCTTTATCTCCCCTGGTCGAATAAGAAGTTTGATCCGTTTATCAGCCTCTTCAAACATGGTTTCGACATCTTGGTCGACCAGCTGCTTCCCTTGCTTCGACGTTGTCAGAACAGCTGGATGCGGTTGCTTGTTGTCATTGGCAATTATGTCCTTCGGCCGCCATTTAGGGACCGAAGCCTCTTGGGCTTCCCGTCGGCGTGCCATGCAATCGATCCTTTGGTGCCGGCGTTTCTGGGATTTGGACAGTGCAGTGTAGACACCTTTTGAAGAATGATACGTATACCAACGTTGATCTCTAGGCTCGGGAGGTTTGAAAGTTTTTTGGCTTCGCGAGGATTCCGAACTGCCAGAATTACGTTTATAGTAGGCATCGTCGTAAAATGCAGTATCAAAGTCGAGGCGCCGCCTGACTGATGATGTCTCTTCTATCCGTGCTTTAGGGCCGAGCCGATCAAAAACCCCCCGATGCCGGCTCACGTTGGCTACTTTTTGCTGGATTACGACCGTAGGTCGTTCCGTTACCAGCGAAAAAGGCTTCACCTCTGGCTCACTGCCGACCTCGGTTCTACATTTTCTGCACAGAACTGCTGTTCCATTGTCTTCATCGGTGCTATAATCCCTCATAGGTTTAACAATAGCGGGCCCCGTTAGAGCTGTAGGTGGCTTGTTGGCACGAAAATCGGCCATGAAACGAGGCCGAGAATTCTGATTATGATAACGTTGTGTCTTAACAACTTCGACCTTCCCTTTCCCTTTGTCCTTAGGGAGGCATGCATCGACCATATTTACTGTTGCCGTGGGAAACGGGTCAGTATCGACACTCATCTTTTTCTCTGGAAATTTTAATTTACCATTATCGATCCAGCTTTGGACGTTGTCACGAAAGACGACGCAATTGTTCGTCGTATGTTTGCTTGAATCGTGGTATTTGCAATACACCTTTCCTTTAAGTTCTTCGGCCTTGGGAATGTTGTGGCCAGGCCGAAGCTTAATGATTCTTGCTGATAACAGTTGGTCGAAAATTGCGTCAGCCTTTGTAATATCAAAAGTATAAACTTTTGACGGTTTCGATGTTCCTTCAGCGGCTGAACGGCTTTTGACTTCCCTAGAGTCAACTTGAGTCAATGCCTTGCAAACAAAAGGCTTATCTATCACTATCTCGGCTGCATCCACGCTAACGCACTCATCCTCGGTTGATGCATAATTGACGGTAGGATTCTTGTAAATCGTCCCCCGAGATGGAGCTTTCGAAACCTTTTCCTCGCGGAGCAAATAGTCATATTGTTCGACATGTTGGGCTAATTCGTACATATCCCGAAAGTTTGCCCCCAAGAACTTCTTTTTGTATTCGACGTCGAGGCCGTTCAAAGCAAGTCTGACGAATTCAACTTCGGGTAAAGGCACTCGGCACCAGTTCCTGGATGATTTGAACCTGGTGAGATAATCCATTGGTGACTCATCAGATGCCTGAGCCATCCTTGCTAATGAAGAAACCGACACCTCCATCCCCGGCCGATAAAACTGCTCGTGGAATTTCTCGACCAACTCTTCCCAGTTTTGGACGGAATTAGGAGGAAGATTGATATACCAAGCAAATGCCGAGCCGGTTAATGAAAAGTTGAACAGCCTTAGCTTATGGAAATCACCATTAACATCTCCGCATTGCGCGGTGAATCGAGCCACGTGCTCCAACGAAGACAGAGACGATTCACCGGCAAAGAGACTAAAATCTGGAATCTTAAAACCTTTCGGGTATCCGAACGTTTCTACGTAGGCCGGGTACGGATGGATAAACTTAGGAAACTTCGGCCCCTTCTTTATGGCCGAGTCGATCATCCGCTGGACTTCGGTCATATCAACATGTGTTGCTTCGACCCTCTGGTCGATTCCGCCTGACCTACTATTCGACCCTCCTACGTTTTCCAAGTCAATTGGCTTGAGCCGAGCAGGAATTGGCTCGGCCTGTACGATTGGTAATGGATTATTTCTTGGTGGCAAGCGCTGGGGAAAATCGAAAGGCCTGCCGTCACTGACTTTACTAACCAGCATTTCGAGCAACCTGGTCTGTTGCTCATTGGAACTGAGTATCACGTCATGTAGCTTGTCAATACCTCGACTAAACGTCTGCTCGACTGACCGAGACTGTTCGTCGAGTCGCTTTCGAAGAAAAGACCTTGTTGGTGGGTCGGATCCTTCACCGCCATCCTCATCGCAATCCTCCACTATCCCTTCAATGAGAACGCAGGTGTTCCTGTTAGGGATTTCCAGACCGCGGGGTTGACCGCCGAGATTAATTTCCCTATCTCGGCGAGTTGCGCTTGTGGACTCGGGTGTCACAGCGCTAAGGGGATTCTGTGCCTGGGGCACATTCTGTCCTGTGTTCTGAATCGGCAAATCGGCTGTTGATTTTCCCATAGCTGTTTTCTTTTTTACCGATCGCGTTTCAATTGGCATGAACTTCGTAGTTTAGCACTAGGTCCCACTGGGCGTGCCAAAATGTTGACCCTAAAAACTACAAAGCCTACGTGGCGCGCAGGCCGAGTAATCTAAAGCTAACTACGTCCTTCGGTGAATGCGGGCGTGCCAACTCGTCTGCCGAGCTCGGCCGAGGAGTAAATTTGTTGATGTCGCGTTGGGTCGCGCTACTGACTTCTGCGTCTTGCGATTGCGGCCGAGAAAGGAACACGTCTCGGCCTCTTGGATTCTCAAACCTGAAGACAAGGTTACTATTATTACGAAGCTCACAAATCAAATTCGGCTTTCAATGTGCCGAATGTAATAACTGTAACACCTCACTTCGTCGAGAAGACTAATGAGATGACCTCGACCAAAAAGGGTTTAGAAAACCTTCTCGACCGAGACTTGGATAGATAACTGACCGTGCCCGCCGCAGTGCTGTTGATGCCAACGGAAGGTACTGCGAGTTCGGCCAATTCTACGGTGATAGAGCTATCTATGCCGACTTAAGATATCACCGGTTGCTTTCACAGTGCTGTTGATGCCAACGGAAGATGTGTCAGCGAAAAAGAAAAGGAAAAGGTTCTCAAGTTGTTGAGGATTTGCGCAGGGCAATTTTGTATTGATTTTGTGGGGCTTCTAACGTTGCACAATCACCCCTATTTATAGCATTGGATTTCCTCGAATTCGGCTTAAAACCCTACACGGACTAGGATTTTCTCTCCGGATCAACCCTAGTTCGACCAGTCCTATCTTCACTAGGATTGTGAATCTAGTCCCTTATTGAGTTGAAACCATTCCTGGTTATCCGACTTGCCGAGACTCCTTGTTGCATTAGGATTCGGCTTCGCAAATGTAGCACAACCTAGCCGGCCTAGTTTTAGAGGCCCACGAACCGAACGGCCCAAGGCTCCCTTGTTGCCAGGCCCTTCCGGGCCGAGAATGGTTCTGTCCTCGGCCCAAATTAATATTTTGGGCCCAAACAGGTCCATATTAAGAAAAATTGTCTGTATAGAGTAATAAATGTCATAAGTATAAAATATGCGTGTCACAAATAAAAGTTTAAGATGGACTAAAATGTTTCTCAGTAATGTTTGGGACAATGTTTTATTTTTTTAGAGTTGATATCAAGCTTTTGAGCTTGCGGGTACGTAATACATGGTAAACATAGACATCTTCTCGATGAAGCCCTAATATTTCTTGCTTCCCAAGCATGTATACAGAAAAAGCATTAAAATGAGCACTACATACATAATGCACTAGATTTTAAAGATTAGGATCTTTCTTTTTCCAATGTTACATCTTGGAAATTGAAGTGCTCCCCTCGTAGTTCTTTGTATCCATACAATTTTCACTAAGGATAACTAGGTCAAAATTATATTTTTTAGCTACACCTCTACTGAGTAATAACCTCTCTTAGGGGTAGCATCAGTTAGATTGGTCGGGTTAGACTTAAACTCGTTGGCCCATCCGAACCTAATAGGCTCGGGTTGGAATTTTTCAAACTCATCATCAATAGCAACCTAACACACTCAAACCATTCTTAGGCGAGTAGAGTTCAACAAGTGATTGAATTTTTACCACCTGCAAAAGTAGGGATAAAAATACTTAAAAATACTTGCAAGAGTACAAGGTTGCCGTAGTATAGCAGCTTAAGTAAGGTCGTTTTCCACAGGGATTGAATGAATAATTTGTGTTTATACTAATTCTTAATTAATTATTTGAAACAAGGTTTGGAAAAAATTAATTTTGAAATTTTAAATAATAAAAACGAATTTTAAATAAAACAATTAAGAAATTAGCAAAGTAAAGAAAACAAAAGAAAACGTTTTTGAAAAATAAAATTGTGATAGCCTAGGGTTCCGCGGTCACCATTAACAATCCTACGCAATTTTACCAATTACTTATGAATTTCTACATACATGCTTTGAATGTTAGGTTTTCCGAATGCATATTTTCCTTGTGATGTTCAAGCGAAAACATATATCTAACATGCAACCCGCATGTGATATTCAGATCAAATATATACATGCAAGACTCATTAAGCCTTGTGAAAACCCTTCGAAAAATCATGCAACTCTTAAGAGCGTGATGTTCGCCTTAAGTGAACTTACAATTACTAATCACAAGAAGCCCTCTTCAATTTCAGGGTGATGTTCCAACAGAAATTGCATCACATTACTTGTCTAAAAACCCTAATGGTCGCAAATCACTAAGACAATTAGATAGTTTAATCACGGTGATTAATAATTCAAAGCAAGCATGCATCCATTCATAAGCAAATTAATAAAATCAAATATTCATGCTAAGGCTTGTGGCTTCGCCCTAGCAAAAGAACTAGTTACGAACAACTATAAAAACTAAAGAAAATATATTAACTAGAAAAATGATTGAAAACACCTTGTAGGTAAACAGTCTGAAGTTCTACGCATGCCTTCTCCCCCAAACCCTAATGGCTAAAAAGCCTTATTTATACTACTCCAAATTAAAACCCTCATAGAAAAGGTTTTCTAAAAACTAGGAAATAAAATAATAAAATGATAACTAGGAATTATGTTTGTACCATACTTGACCAATCCCGAAACTACTGAGCACCAGTCAACGTTATACCATCAAGGACCCAGAAGAGCTTCCCTTCAACCAGGAGGCTAATCACAATGTGACACGTGTCGACATCAGAAGCCAATCACAACGCGACACGTGTCAACATCAGAAGCCAATCACAACACGACACGTGTCAATGTCAGAACAAAACTAGAAACCTTCTTCTATAAATAGGGATCATTCTCCCACAATAATCTCTAATGTCATTTTGTACTAAACTATTCACTAGAACTCACAAAATGAGAGCTTGAACCTATGTATTTGTGTAAACCCTTCACAATTAATGAGAACTCCTCTACTCCGTGGACGTAGCCAATCTGGGTGAACCACGTACATCTTGTGTTTGCTTCCCTGTCCCTATTCATTTACGTACTTATCTTCACTAGTGACCGAAGCAACCAAGCGAAGGTCACAAACCTGACACTTTCTGTTGTACCAAAGTCCTCGCTGATTTTGTGCATCAACATTTGGTGCCGTCTGTGGGAAGGACACTTACTCCCACTCTCTTCAGCTTTGTCAAGCTGGTTTCCACCGCTCGTACACTTTCTTTTGGCCAAGCATCTCTCTCCAACATGGGGAGCGAAAGAAGCCATAGCACACAGAATGACACCCCCATTGGACCTAGTATGAAGCAACGAAAGCAGGAAGGAAATAGAGTTACTCTTCAAGCTAAAGTCGATGAGCTAGAAGCTCAGAACAACAAGATAGTGATGAGGAACGAGGTCCTCCAGGAGCAATATGAAAAGCTTTTCGAGAGGCTTCACGAGGCTAGGCATGCTCAAACACACAAGCTCGTCGCCCCTGTCGAGGTCAACAATCATCTGAATGCCCCCCAACACGGAGGGTCACCGATATCCAACACAGACATCCCTGATAGGGATCGAGCTACCTATCAATGTGATAATCAACATGAGACTTCTCTCAACCCAGCTGCTTCAACCCGAAGCAGGAGAAGTAGAGGAAAGCACCTCCTTACAGAGGGAGTGGAAGGATCAAAAGCCGTCTATCGCGATTGTCGAGACTTCCTAAAGCAACGTCGAGAGAATCCCATCCACATAAGCTCGAAGATCAATGACCCAAGAGTTTTTGAAAGACTCGGTCCTCTTCCACGACCCAGGCCAGTCGCCAATCTAGGGAATGGGCAACAAGTCCCAGAAGAACATGAAGGTACAGGGGACTCGGAAATGTTCCGACATACTCACTCTAGGAGTCAGTGTGACTAGTCCAAGGAAAAATCACGCTATCTTGATCAAACTTTCCTACTTCCAAGAGGCGATGGGGACTTACGGAAGAAAACTTCAGTGGTGCACGACTCCACTCAGGACCCCCTTGTCCTACAGCTCCTCGATGAGGTAAACAAGTTGAAGGCTGAACGTCAAGCCGAGATACCTGACTAGAACCAACCCAGGCCTGGCCCCCTCACAAGAAGGATCCTCAACACCCCCTTCAAGCGAAGACAAAGCAGAAGCTTGACTTACAACTCTATACTGGAAGGGAAGACCCGATTGAACACATTAACCTTTTTTAGTCCACCATGGTATACCGGAGACACACCGATGAATAACGGTGCCTTCTCTTCCCCTCCACCCTCTCTGGCGGAGCTTTAAACTGGTATTGCCGTCTTCCACCCGAGACGGTAGACTCATTTGAAGAGTTGAGGAAGTTGTTTGTCTCTCAACACATCTTCCAGACCGATCGCTTGCATTCCGCAGATGACTTGTACACTATTCGCCAGAAGCCGGACGAGTCATTACGAAAGTATGCTGGTCGTTTCAGCCATGAGTATTCCCATTGCGCTGAGGCAGATGACAAGACCGCCCTCAAGGCCTTCACGGCAGGCTTACGTGACTGTTTCTTCAAGTACATGATCAATGCCAACACTTGGAAGACTTACTCTGAGGTGATGGCACAAGCTTACAACCATGCCTCTGCCGAGGCAAGGACATATCAAGGGAAACCCCCTACAGTCACCCCTTATCAGCAAGTAGGGAGTGGAGGCCAGATCCAACCGAATGAGAAGACCTCAACCTTCCAAACGGTAGCAGCACACTTCCCCGGCCTCATTTAATGCTTCGCCAAGTCAGCAGACATATCAATCCCAGGGCAAAATGAAAGATTTCCATCCTCACCAATCTCATTTTAATAAAAAGAATAAGGGGCACTATCACGATAACTCAGGATATCGTCACAATAACGCCCGTCCCCAGGCAGTCAACGCAGTGAGCCAATCACGTGTCAAGACAGGCCCTACCCCGAGGTATGAGACATACACACCTTTGAACGCTACATGCGCGGCCATCTACCCCAGTATAGCTCACCTGATACCAAAGCCAAAGCCAAGACAACCAGATTACAAGTCCACGAAGAACACGTGCATGTTTTGTTGCTACCACGAGTATAATGGCCATGATGGCGAGAAGTGCATCATCATCCGTGATCATATTGAAGCTTTGGCACGTGAAGGAAAAATTGATCAGTTCCTCCTTCACCCTCAAAGGGATAACAGTAACCAACGCCAGGTGAATGTGATATACTCCATAAGCGGTGGCACACCCATGTCTGAATCTTCCAATAGGGCCATGAAAAACAGTGAACGGACTTTGAGACATGGCCATCAAGTGTTTCACGTGGAAGACATCAGGGGAGGCAAGTATCAAAAACCTAACTGGGATCCAATATGTTTCTACCCTGAGGAAGAAAGATGTATCATCTACCCTCACAACGACCCGCTGATCGTGGAGGCTCACATAGCAAATTTTGATGTGAAACGAATCCTGATAGACACAGGTGCTTCAGTCAATATCATGTTTGCTGAAGCTTTGAAGGCACTTAATGTAGCTGAACACTTACTCGATCGCTCGATTTCTCCTCTGATAAGCTTCTCTGGCGATATCGTACAACCTTTAGGGAGTATACACTTACCCCTCACCATTGGTACAGGCCCCTACACAGCTACTATTACCACTAACTTCCTAATGGTCAATTGCCCGACGGCATACAATGTCATCTTTGGGCGCACAGGCATCAATGATCTCAAGGCCATGGTATCCACACATATGTTGTTGATGAAGTTTCCAACCCCTTTCGGCAATGGATACATCATGGGAGATCAACTTAGTGCTCGATCATGTTACAACACTTCAGTTAAGCAACAACACCTGCATGTCCCCAAGGAGACCATCTCTATACATAACCAGGTAGTAAAGACCAGTCCAGATGAAGCCAACTCGGATCTTCATGATGGCAACAGTCAACCCGACGACCCTCGAGATGACTCTTTCACCCAGCAAGCACAACCCGCTGAAGAGTTAGAGAATGTCTCTATCTCCAAAGACCATCCAGATCGCATGGTGAAGATTGGCACCACTTTGTCACCACCCCTTCGGTTGTCACTGATCTCATTTTTGCAAGAGAACGCCGAGGTCTTCGCTTGGTCATATAAAGATATGTTGGACATCTCTCCCGATATCATTTGTCATCACTTGAGTATTGATCCCAAGACCAAACCAGTGAAACAGAAGCGAAGATCTTATGATGTTGAACGATACGAGGCGATGAAAGCAGAAGTTGAAAAACTCAAGGACATAGGCTTTGTCCGTGAAGTCAATTACCCAACATGGGTAGCAAATGTTGTCCTTGTTAAGAAAAATCTGACCAAGGAAAGTCTCCTGCTTCAAAAGGACTTGTGGAAAATGTGTGTCGACTACACCGACCTAAACAAAGGATGCCCGAAGGATAGTTTCCCCCTTCCTCTCATTGATATACTTATAGACTCTAAAGCAGGGTGTGAGCTATTGAGCTTCATGGACGCTTATTCAGAATACAACCAAATCCTCATGAACCCCTCAGACTAAGAATACACAGCCTTCACTACTGACAGGGGACTATATTGCTACAAAGTCATGCCTTTCGGCCTAAAGAATGCAGGAGCAACTTATCAGAGACTGGTCAATTCAATGTTCGCCGAACAGATTGGGAAGAGCATGGAAGTTTACGTTGATGATATGCTAGTCAAGAGCAAACATGCTGACTAACACATCACCAACCTATCTGAAACTTTCACCATTCTAAAGAGGTATCGAATGAGGTTGAACCCCAATAAATGTGCATTCGGCGTGGGTTCTGGAAAATTCTTAGGCTTCATGATTAGCCAACGAGGCATTGAAGCTAACCCTGAAAAGATCAAAGCAATCCTCGACATGAAAGAGCCAGTAACTTCAAAAGACATCCAAAGCCTTACTGGCAAGGTGGCAGCCTTAACCAGATTCATCTCTAAGGCCACGGACAGATGTGCTCCTTTCTTCAAAACACTCAAGGGAAATAAGAAGTACATTACATGGACGGAGGAATGTGCCAAGGCATTCAGGAACCTCAAAGAGTACATGAGTAAAGCCATTCTGCTCTCCAAACCAGAAGTTAGTGACACTCTCATTATCTATCTATCGGTTTCAGCTTCAGCAGTCAGTTCTGTTCTTATTCGAAATGACAGTGGGGTCGAACGGCCCGTCTACTACGCTAGCAAGGCCCTACAAGATGCGGAGACACGATACTCAAACATTGAGAAATTAGCTCTAGCATTGGTCATGTCTGCTCGAAAACTTCGCCCTTATTTCCAAGCACACGCCATCATCGTGCTTACCAATCACCCTCTTCGACAGATACTTCAGAGTCCTGACACGTCTGGGCGAATGATCAAATGGGTGATAGCATTGGGTGAGTTTGACATCTCTTACCAACCAAAACCAGCCGAAAAGGGTCAAGCAGTAGCAGATTTCATCGCCGACTTCACATATCCTATTGACATTGCTTCTACACCTGAAGCAGTAGCTTCATTACCATCGGAAGCTCAGAAGATAGAATCAACAACCCCAGCATGGAGTCTGTATGTTGATGGCTCATCCAACCAACAGGGTTGCGGAGCAGGATTAGTCTTCACTACCCCCGACAAAGTGGCGATGGAATACGCTATTCATTTCAAATTCAAGGCATCGAACAACGAGGCCGAATACGAAGCCCTTCTAGCAGGTTTACATTTGGCCAAGCACCTCGGGGTTAAACAAATCGATATCTTCAGTGACTCCCAATTAGTGGTCAACCAAGTCACGAACAACTTTGATGCTAAGGATAGCTCCATGGCAGCATATCTTGCGCAAACGCGACTTTTGCTCAAGCACTTCCACTACCAGATCACCCAAGTTCCTCGAGCAGCAAACAGTCATGCAGACGCTTTGGCTCGCCTCGCCTCGGCAGTGGAAGACAAGATTGGGAGAAAAATTCATGTCGAACTGTTGGCAGCACCAAGCACCATGGCCGCGGAAGTGTGCAATTTACAACAAGGAGATAGTTGGATCACCCCAATTTATAAATTCCTTGCTCATGGCACCCTCCCAATTGACAAAGCCCAAGCTAAGCAGATTCGATACAAGTCTGCCCGCTACCTGATCATTAATGACCAACTCTACAAGCGCAGTTTTACCCTGCCATACCTAAGATGCCTTACACCTGCGGAGGCGGAAATTGTCCTTCGGGAAATACATGAAGGAGTCTGCGGAGATCATGCTGGGTCTCGATCCCTAGCACACAAGACTTTTCGCCAAGGATACTATTGGCCAACACTCCACCAAGATGCCATCAGAATATCTCGCTCATGTGATAAGTGTCAACGCTACGCAACTATCCATCACTCCCCTCCCGAGCCGTTCACTCATATGATCAGCCCTTGGCCCTTCGCCCAATGGGGACTTGATTTGATCGGCCCAATGCCTGTAGGGAAGGGCAAGGTTCACTATGCAATCGTTGCAGTTAACTATTTCACAAAGTGGGCTGAAGTAGAACCCTTGGCAACCATTACTGAGGCAAAAATAGAAGACTTCGTATGGAAGAAAATCCTCTGCAGATTCGGCATTCCCAATGCGATAGTCACGGACAATGGGCGACAGTTCGACAACAAGAAGTTCAGGATGTTCTACTCTAAGTTCAACATCAACTTATGTTTTGCCTCTCCAGCCCATCCTCAGTCTAATGGACAAGTCGAGGCCATTAACAAAATAATCAAGCGCACCTTGAAAACTAGCTTGGACAAAGCTAAAGGTTGTTGGCCAGAATTCGTACCCCAAGTTCTTTGGTCATACCGCACTTCATATCGGACTTCCACAGGAGAAACTCCATTCTCACTTGCTTTTGGTACAGAAGCAGTTGTCCCGGTTGAGCTTGAGCAAGCAACATACCGAATCCAGAACTACATGCAGAGTGAGAACGACAAACAACTCACCCTCAACCTGGATCTAGTCGAGGAACACAGAAATCAGGCTCACCTGAGGAATGTCGCCTACAAGCAGCGCATCTCCAACTATTACGACTCAAGGGTCAAACCTCGCTCTTTCAAAATGGGAGACTGGGTACTGAAGAAAATATTACTCTGTGATAGAGTCCCGAGTGAAGGAACGCTCAGTCCTAACTGGGATGGACCGTTCGAGGTCGTCGGCATCAGCCGCCCTGGCTCCTACAAGCTCAGAAGCTCCGACGGCAAGACCCTTGGCCATCCATGGAATGCTGACCACTTGAAGTACTATTACAAATAGACTCATATTATACAAGTGTTAAGCTACAGCCGTTCGGCATCCTATGTAACAAAAACCATTTGGTATGAATTCAATAAAGAGGTGATTTAGCCAACTCGGCCCTAAACTCTTTTACATTCTGAGCAATGAAACACTCAAGTGTTGAAGCTTCAACGCAAATGTTTCCAATACAAAACAAAATCTAAGTATGTGTCAACAAGACTATACAAAGGATCTGTTGGAAATGTGCCCTAAAGCCATTCATATGATGATACTTTACGGATATTTCACATGTTAAACTAATCTAGTTTACATATAAAGGGCAAACATTATTGTTTGAGACGTCTCATATAAATGTTATATGCTTAAACGATAAAGTCCAAGGAATATGTGATTGGAAGAATGCAATCTAATGAAGTTAGATTAATGAGACCATTCTTTCGTAGACACATCCTAAACGTTCCTGATCATAGGATTGCCAATTGGGCATTGACAGTCCGATAAGATCAGTACGTGTTATGTCTTCTCTCAGGGAGAGTGACTAGTCTCGAGTCATTGGTGTGTGTGACATCAAGACAAGTACGTAGGTGCTCAATAGAGAATGAGTTCACTGAACACGATCAACGAGGAGTTCTCATACTCATGTCACATGAGAACTCATGTTTGGGATAATGCAAATTAGTCCTTTGACCTGAGGCATCACAGTTGTTGTCTTGTGGTTAAGTCCTTGATCTTTGATTATGTCAAAGTCACCCCATCGGGGTGTCCACGACATCATTGGGGTTAAGCCACTTAGTCATAGAGACAAGTGAATGCGCAACAAGGGATCTCTAACCTTCAATTGGCTTGAGGGAGAATACTCTATGATATGATTAAAATCTCTGGCCAGAGTATGAATGAGATTTGGGAATGCGTTCCAATTCACATTCAAAGTAATCATATAAGCACAAGAATCACATTGGATAGTAGACATGAATAAATAAACTATCAAACCAAACAATGTGGTCAAGAGTATTAGATTAGAGAAAGACCGTATTGCATTTGTAATCCTAAACTGAATAGGTTCTCTACCTCTTCTGATTAGCTTGGGTAGCCATGATATGCTGCTAGGGGTTACTCATGGTTTGTGGAAGCCCTAAACGTGTGTAATCACTAAAGGGAGAATTGAAAGTAAGTTTCAATTCACAATCGATGTAAAATGGTTTTAATCGCCCACTGCCTCGCTAAAAGGAACCTAATGTATCGTACACCAAATAAGGTGGAGATTGAAGAAACAAAGGAGATGAATTAAATGGTTTAATTATTTATGGCAAGGATTAATTAATATGTTAATTAATCAAACGAATAAGTTCGTTAAAGACCTCGGGATAGTTTTTGGACCTTAAGGCCCAATGGGCTTCGAACGTCAAAGCCCATTGACTTAAGTTGTATGACAACTTAATGAATAAAGATTCACAAAGGCCCAAAAGCCCATATCCATTTAGTGTTGAATTAGGGTTTTTAGTTCTTTAGGTCATTTAAAGAAGTGACTATATAAAGAACTTTATAACCTAAAATTCATAAGTTGTTGATTTTAGAGAAAATTGGTGAGAACACAAAGCTTCCATTTCTCTCTAAGAGGCCAACCACCTTGGGGGATATTGTCTAGCAATTCTACTTCCTCAAGGTCACTCATTTCCTCTCCAATCCAACCTTGGTGTAGAATCTTTAGAGGTTCTCAATTTTGGGAACTTGGAGAACCTATTCTTCTAACCAAATCCATGGAGCTAAGAAGCAAGGAATGAAGGCCCTATCTCTTGGGTGATTATCCTTTGCATATGCAAAGAGGAATCTACAAAGGTAAATATTTCTCAACCAATAAATGTTGATTTAAAAGTTGAGTCAAGGTTCACCAATCTATTAGGCTTTGAATTTCATGGTAGATGTTTTGTTTTTGAATGCATGAAAGCATGATTCCGCCTTTAATTGTTAATTGCATGCTATATGATGTTATTCAAATGAACATATTTTTCACAAAATTTCCTTCAGGATCTACATCATACATTCCAACACATTCATACATAAACATCATACATTCCAACACATTCATACATAAACATCATACATTCCAACACATTCATACATAAACATCATACATTCCAACACATCCATACATAAGCCAACTGTGCTTCGAAAGGGTTCAACACACTTTGTGTCATTCGACATTTGCCACAATGTGCCTCGACACCTTACCCTTATTCTCACCAACTAGGTGATGAAGGAACTCACCTTCGTGCCACCAACTAGGTGATGAAATGTACAACCCGTACTTTAATATTATTTGGAAACTTGCCACTCTTATCACCAATCAGGTGAAGAAAGAACTCATCTTCATGCCACCAACCAGGTGATGAAATGTACAATGCGTACTCTCCTTCATGCCACAAACTAGGTGATGAAATGTACAACGCGTACTCTCCTTCATGTCACCAACCAGGTGATGAAATGTGATGAAAAGTGATTAAGGAACTCACATTCGTACCACCAACCAAGTGATGAAAGCAACCCACCATTCATTCCACCAACCAGAAGACGAGTGGTACAACTTGTACATGTGAACTCCTAGCATTCACAAATAATAAAAAACCCTCAAGCTTTACAACTCAACTAGGGGAGCACTTATGCCTAACAAGAGTTATAGTCACCAACAAAGTCTTATTGCAAGCCAACAATGGCTTCAGTGCATGGTATACGAAGATCAAGCTCTTCAGCCCTCTTGCATCTGCTTCAGACATTTCTCCTCTGTAACAATGAAAACACTACAACTCATAGAAAGCTTCACACGCTCTTGATCAAGACTGTTCGAAGCAAATTCAATTTATATGGTTCATCCAAACCTTCGACTACTACAAGATGTGGCTTGCATCACAATCTCTTGCTCAACAGTGTGGAAGCAAAATTTGTATACGTTGTCTCTCCCACATTTTCAAATTTCTAGTTTTCCCAAACAAAAAAAAAAAAAAAAAAAAAAAAAAAAAAAAAAAAAATTGGAAATTGGGAAATTCAACAAAGCTTCATCAATGGAACACAACTATCAATCTCAAAAGCCTCGCACTATCTTCATCAAGATAGTGTGAAGCAAAATCAATTTATGGCGCCAACAAAAGCTTCATCAATGGATGACAAATATCAATCTCAAAAGCTTTGCACTATCTTCATCAAGATAGTGTGAAGCAAAATCAATTTATGGTGCCACCAAAAGCTTCACCTATAAAGCTTCAACACCAAAGCTTCACCTATAAAGCTTTAACCCCAAAGCTTCACCTATAAAGCTTTAACACCAAAAGCTTCACCTATAAAGCTTCAACCCTTCAACACCAACGCTTCACCTATAAAGTTTCAACACCAAAGCTTCACCTATCAAGCTTCAACCCCAAAACTTCACCTACAATACAAAATGTCAACACCAAAACATATAAAAGCTTCACACACTCTTCATCAAGATAGTGAGAAGCTAATTCCAGTGGAGCTGAATTTTGGACATCTTATAGTTCTTGAGCAGATGAACAACTTTCACGAAGGAAATGTTTCTATTTGAGCAACGGAAGTTAGAGTGTTGAAGCTCCAAACATGACGGTCAGATTTCTGCAGGCTTCAAAGCTGCCGTAATGTTTCAAAGATCTAGAAATATTCAACCGTTAGTTTGTTCTGAATTTTTGATATCCTATGGAAGAGATGATGAGGAACAACTTTTATGAAGAAAGTATGTTGATCTTAACAAAAGAAAATGGAGTTTCGAAGCTCACAACAAGTCTGACGGGTTAATAGAAAAATGATGAACAGTTACTCATCATACCTGAATGTCTGGAGTTGTACTACTCCGATGGATCTCAAATTTGGGTATGTTGTAGTTCACACGCTAAGGAACAATTTTCATGAAGACAATTTTGCGATTTGAGCTACAGAGGATGGTGTTATATTGAAGAGCTACCGCTCCCTCTACGATGACTCCCTTTAGGCTTGCCATTTTGGGCTACACAAAAATTTTGGGCCCTCGCAAAGGTAAAACCAGTTTGAAATATTTTTGGATAAGGCATATATGAAGGTGTGACATCAAAACAAGGCTTCGTTACTTTGACAAATTAGTAGCAAGCAAGACACCTCATTCGGCAACTCTCTTCGCCTGAAGACTTGGGGGACTCCCACCATATGCTACTGCACCTTGATATTCGGAAGTCTCACAACCACTCAGTGACTTGGATTTTCAAGTCTCTAACCGAAAAGTTTTCCTCACTCGGGAAATTAAGGAAACACTACCTCAAACTACATGCTTCACTCACAAAGCTTCAACAATACAAGTTTCAACAAAAGGAAAAATTCAAAGAACTTTCTGAATGAGACTTTGGTGTATTTAACACAATACGTTGAAATGAAGCAAAACTTATTTATTAATATTTCCGATAAGCTACAAATATGTACATATACATGAGTCAAAATAAACAAACAAGAGGGAGCCTTCACAAAGGTTGCTTAGGGGAAGTCTCAGCAGTCGGTAGAGCCCCAGAAAGAGAAAGCACCGGAGGGTGGTTATCCGGAGCCTCAGTACTGGACAGAACTACAGAAGGAGGAGGTATTGGAGGTTGATCATTTGGAGCTTCATTATGCGGTACAGCCCCAGAAGACAAAGGCAATAAATGCCTTTGGAACAAACCCACAAACCTTTGATGATCAAGTAAAGCCTGACCATCAGATTCCTGCATCTGGTCAAGCTTCCTCTTCATGTTTGTAACATAGTCATATGCGAGCCCGTGCAACTGTTTATTCTCATGCTTGAGCCCCCTGATCTCCTGTTTGAGACTTATCACTTCAGCCACCAATGATTCAACTTGGCGGGTTCTAGCAAATAGACGTTGGGCCATATTAGACACAGAATCTGCATACTGAACACTCAGAGCCAGATAATCCTTAACAGCCAACTCATCAGACCGTTTGGAAAGTAGTCTGTTATCTTTGAGAGTGAGAAGGTTCCTGGCCACCACCGCAGCGGTCATATCATTCTTCATCACGGAATCCCCAACGGTAAGAGGACCAGTAGGGGATAAGAAGGATGGGCGCCATATGTTGTCTGGAGAAGGCGTGGCTGCCTCTTCAACAAGGTTCAAATCAAAACGACGGTCGGAGGGGCCAGACATTTTCAAAGGTGTTGAAGAGAGAAGAGGTTGGACAAATCAAGATCTTAGAAGTGCAAGAATGGAGCTTCTACTGGTGGAGATTCAAGTGTGCTGTGGAACTTAATGCCAGCCTCTATAAAAATCTGCATTCGACGGAGCTTCAGAAATCGAAGAGGCATTTGCTTTCTCAAAAGTTGGGCTGCTCAGAGACCACGAGGGCCGATCTAAAAAATCAAAGAGGCGCTTGCTTTCTCAAAAGCTGGGATGCTCAGAGACCACGAGGGCCGATCTCAGAAATCGAAGAGGCACCTACTTTTTCAGCCTCGTCAGCACCTGTCACATGCACACTCAGGTTTGCGGAAATTACGGGCGATCTGTCGAAGATTTCTGGTGAAGTAGAAAGCACGTGAACCTTACTGTTCAATCATCCACTCTCTACACGCAACATCAACTCCTCGGGTACCACATATAACTTTGCCAAAGATCTCTGACAAAGTTTAGGCACGAGAATTTCGAAGTTCCAGCTGCCCTACTATTACCCACAAGGGTAAAGGAATAACACCACTGCTTGACAACTGGAAAGTCCCTATGCGTGTCGACCTCCGTGTTCCGTGGCAAGACAGACTGGCAAGAACGTCCAACCTTTACTCACATTCGAGAAAAGACTCCCAACATAATTACTTTCTCAAAAACCGAAACGGCGCCGCTCTCCAAATCTCGAGAGCCAGACTCCCAATGGGATTACTTTCTTGAAAACCGAAGAGGCACAGCTCTCAGAACTTCGAGAACCAGATTTCCTTAGATAAAGCTTGTCTGTAATCTTCACACGCAACATCAGCTTTCCAAATACCACACACCACTTTTTCAAAGTGCTCTGACAAAGTTAAAACACGTGAAGCTGGCAGCTCCCACTACATTGATGTGACCAAAAAGGGTAAAGGAATAGCATTACTACTTGCTATTGGGAAATCCCTATATACGTCGACCTCCCTCATCTAAGGACAGGCAAACCTGCAAAAATGCTCAACCCTTTCTCGCATTCGAGAAGGCACCCTCAACATAACCTCTCGAAATACTCAGCTTTATTTCCCCCCCGATAATACCTCAGCAAATAAGCCACACCAAGAACAAGAGTATCTCATATCATCAGGGTCGAAAGCAAGAGTATCCCATATCATGCTTTCTCCCTGTCCTTGTCTTTGTCCTTGTCTACACCTGTAGGACAAGGAGAAAAAGAGCAGTCAGTCGGAACCTGAAATCAAACCTCCAATCTGGAACTGACTGCCTGAGACCTTTGCCTGGTTGCTTACTTAGCATTGCTCTCGAGTACTCATCCTCAACTGCTGTCAAAGTCACGAATTCCATCGGCAAATACCTCATGACAGTTGATCAGATATTGGCTCTTTACACTGAAGCTGCCAAGCGTGGATGAGTCACTAGGAAGAAATGTTCTGAAGGACCATTTAAATGCAAAAGGTACACACCACTTCTGCCAGGCAAAAGATTGAAGCAGAGGGTTCAACGATGAGCTGAAACAGATCGCTACAACACGAGAAGCTTCAACAACCTTTCACTAGCACCGCCGCCGAAGAGCAAAACCTCGCCATACCACATTCACTACTTTGTCAACAACAAGAGTATCCCATATCATCAGGGTCTATCATATTCTAGATTTGATGGACTTGTTTTGACCCTCAAATTCTTGAGTCGACTCACTAAGGCGTCGTGAACTGCACGTGTTGATTCATCACCCTTAAATCAAATCCTTAAAGATCAAGTCACCAACGGCCCTTGAAGATATCACAAGCCCGATTCAAGATCAAGTGTTCACCACCTTGAATCAAATCCAGTTCAAGATTAAGTCTGTGGAAAGTCCTTTGGAGGAAACTAGAAAACCCTCCAGCACAGTTCAAGAATAAGCCTGTGGAAAGTTACTTCTTCAAAAGCAAAAGTATCTCATATCATCTCTTCTCCATTTGCTTCTCCTTATCCTGGCAGCTGAATGAGATACAAGGAGAAGGAGAACAATCAACCGGAAGCCGAAGTCGAACCTCTGATCCTGGGTTGCTTGCTTGGAAGTCTGACTGCTTACCTTGTTTGTCACCTCTTTCGGCATATCTCCTAGCTCGGCGACTTGGGGGACTCCTACTATAGGGTTTGTATCGCACTTGACCAAGCCCGAAACTACAAGTAAGCTTCAAGTGAAATTGATACATTACCTTGTGCATCTTCATCGATTAAAGATACCACCCCTGGATGGAGGAAAAGTACTTCCATAGAAGATGCTACATCTATATATGAGACAGATAAGACAAGTGAAAATGATACCACACTTCGGTACTTAGAAGTTTCGTGATTACTCAATGGCTTGGATCTTGCAAGTCCCCAACTGAGGAGCTTCCCTCACTCGGGAACTTAGGGGAGCACTGTTTGTACCATACTTGACCAATCCCGAAACTACTGAGCACCAGTCAACGTTATACCATCAAGGACCCAGAAGAGCTTCCCTTCAACCAGGAGGCTAATCACAATGCGACACGTGTCGACATCAGAAGCCAATCACAGTGCGACACGTGTCAACATCAGAAGCCAATCACAACACGACACGTGTCAATGTCAGAACAAAACTAGAAACCTTCTTCTATAAATAAGGATCATTCTCCCACAATAATCTCTAATGTCATTTTGTACTAAACTATTCACTAGAACTCACAAAATGAGAGCTTGAACCTATGTATTTGTGTAAACCCTTCACAATTAATGAGAACTCCTCTACTCCGTGGACGTAGCCAATCTGGGTGAACCACGTACATCTTGTGTTTGCTTCCATGTCCCTATTCATTTACGTACTTATCTTCACTAGTGACCGAAGCAACCAAGCGAAGGTCACAAACCTAACACTTTCTGTTGTACCAAAGTCCTCGCTGATTTTGTGCATCAACAAATTACATTCCTATTATGACTAGAAAATCTGCCTAACATAGAGATAGTCACGTCTCTAGACCTTCAGGGCTCCAAAATAGGCCCAAAATGACTCAAATTAAATATTAGGACCTCCTCTTCAAGTCCCAAGAAGAGCCCAAGTCCAAAATCCATCATCTTCCAGCCCAAAAGTTGCAAATAAGCTCTGCAGCCCAATTTGCTAACACTGCACGTTGGGCATAAATTAATTTGCCACGATCAGATCCTTAGGGATAAAATTATGAAATTTTGACACAACCTTCTTGACAGATTCACGAAGCCACTCCAATTGGAATCACTCAAAAATCCCACCGTTTGATTACTTTATGCTAAAAAAAAGTTCGCGTGTCCTACATTAAAAGTGCATAACAAAGCACCAAAATCTCAGCAAAATAATAATCAAAATATACCAAGAATAGGGAATAATATATAGTATAAAATCACCTCATCAGCAAGTTCCAAAAATTTTGATTGATTGATTTCTTTCTTATTTTTAATCAAAGTAAACGAGACCTATATCATGTGAATTTGATGATGTTATATCATTACATGTTACTAATATATGAGTTTTACTATTCAAAGTTACTAAATTTCATGTGCAATTCTATTTAATATATAATGTATGTTTAAGAATAATTGTCATCCGAGTGGATCAGTTTCAATCAAGTTAATAAACTTCAAACCAACCTAACCTACCTATATCGAACAGGTGGTCGGGTTTTTACCCAAATTTAAAGTTTTAATGTTTGGAACCCAACCCATATCGATCGGGTGGGTTGATTGGTAGAACAACTAAAATGCTCACCCATAACCTCCTTAAGGTTATAAAACTGGTTTCATTCCAATATCATGATTATATAGAGGCTTTACTATAGTACATAAGATAAAGACTCATTTGGATGTACTTTTAAAATAGCTAAAAACATTTTTAGAGAAATTTTTGCGGATTCCAAAAACACTTAAAGTGCTTCCTAATGATTTACTTGCATGAAGCACTTCAAGTACTTTACCATTATTTGCTTGCATTTTTACTAAGGATTTGCTCCAAAAATATTTTCATCAAAAGCGCTTTCAACCATTTTAAAATCACTTCCAAACAAAGCAATAGCCATATATTGATTTTTGAAAATGATTTATTGTTTTAATAACAAATATTTTGAATATAAAGACACCAAACAACGACTTAATTTTTAAATGAACAATTTTTAATTGCATTTTGGAATATGGCCCTATGAAAAATAAGTTGAAAATTTTAGAACAGCTTTGCAATTTTCAATTGCAATTGAACTTGAAGAAAGTTCAGGTTTCACCATAAAATTAATTGGCAATATGAAAAGTAGTCTAATTACTTAAAAAGCACATATAAGGTCTATTCTCTCATCAATGTGAGATACACTCTTAACATGCCTCCTCACATGTGTCAAATTTCTATGCCTAGCACATGGACAACACAAATTGGGTGATGTGGCGCACATATTGTCGTTGGGCTCAAGGTATAAAATATCGATGATATCGGAAATATCGGTAGTCCAAAAACACGGAAATTTCGATGGAAATATCGGAATATTATCGATATCGATAAAAATTGAATAAAAACCACGGAAATTGTAAGAAAAACTTGGAAATTTTTATTGAAACTTTGCAGTATGTTTATTTAGTCAAGTATCTATTAGTTTATCACAAAAAATTGGAAGGAAATGCATTGCATGATAGATATAACTGATTTAAGTTGATTATATAGCGAGCTGGCAAACATTGTAAGTGTAGAAAATATGTAGTAATTAATGAAAGAAGTTTAAACACACCATAATCATTTATATATAATGAATTAGTACAATATTTTACATTTTATACATTGCATGGTAAGATACATGAGTGACTTAGCAAGGTCTAAAATATCGATGATATAGGAAATATCGGTAGTCTAAAAAAATATCGGTAGTCCAAAAATACGGAAATTTCGATGGAAATATCGGGATATTATGAATATTTTAGACCATGGTTGGGCTTCACCTGAGGGACAACATGCCCTGATACCATGAAGAAAGTTCAAGTTACACTATAAAACCAATTGGCAATATAGGGAGTAACCCAATTATAAGCACATGCAAAGTCTATTATCTTATAAGTGGAACTCATTCTCAAATAACTATTCTTACTTTCGTTTTTGGTTGAATCATACTATATGTATGTCACAATACTTTGATCACGAACTCTTCATTTATTAAATAGTGAAATTAAGTAATTTTTTTTTTATTAATTTGTCCTATAAATAGGATATCAATCATGTCATTCACGTCACGATATTATAACATGTAAAATCAACATTACGTGGTCTGTATATACACAAATATTTCTCTATCAGGTGTCATGGGACTATTGTTAAACAATTTACCTCAATGACAGCTTCCATGGAAACTCTTTAAGTGAATCCACCAGGGCCGCCACTCCTTATAATTTTCAAAAATTAAATAAAATATCCTTTATAACAAGTGGTCATTTATCATAGTGATGGAAAGCTATTGTGCCTTTGCGCCTGGGTTCAAACCTCGTCGATAGCTAATCTAACATTTAACTTACTAACGCTATCACAACTCAAAAAAGAAAAAAGAAAAAAAAAATATATATATATATATCCTTTATTAATTAATATGCTAAACATACAACATTTATTATGAGCGTAAAATAGTAAATTTGAGAGAGGTATTTCTCTTATTCACTTATGAGTAATTCAAATATTAACCTTCACAATCAAATCATCTTGGATATAATGAGTTTATTTGCACGCAAGTTAGCGCATGCAAAAATGATGCAGTTGGACAAACGCGATTCTCTGAAAACTTAAAACAACGTTTATTAAAAAGATAGTGTTTGATTCCGTCAAACGTATATGTTTTCATTTGTTTCAAAATCAAAATCACACTTGTTGGATTAAAAAATGTAAAAATTCTTAGAAATCTCTACAAATACCTACTTCTTCAATCTAATTTCACACCTTATTAGCACACAAAAATAGTAGTTTAAATAATATAAACAATATCTAGTAGCTGATGTATCATAATATTTCTCTATATACTGAAAAGTAATAAAATATTAAGAGGAATAAAACATAGTCCACGCACCATTGGAAATAGATAAAATTATAGCACTACTGTATTCATTTAAAAACTTTGGTGTGCATAACCAGGAATGAGGGGAGGATTTTCGCTCGCCACCGTAAATTATGGTGTATACTCACATACACCTCATTATCTGTGACATGTCCTTTCATTTAACTTTAGTTAACTTTTTTTATTTCAAAATTGAAAAAGTAACATTTAGTGTGAAAGTTAACCAGAGTTGGTTAAAATGACACGTTGCAGATGACTAGGTGTATGATGAACATACACCATAGTTATGGTGGTGAGCCAAAATGCACGCAGGAATGAGGGCTAAATCTAGAAACAGCTAATGGAGATGAGTAGTATTTTTTCACTCGTAAATGAGAGTTTTAGATTCAAATCTCGAGAATGACAAGTTCGCAACCAATTTATTTCTCACCTCCTTAATAGAAACAAAAAAAAAATAAATAAATTGGAAAGCTTAAAAATAACAGAAGTAAGGAAAGGGAATCAAAATAACTAGTTGTCGTAGTCGATCTGGTTCCTTATTTATTGGTATTTGATTGCAAATTTTAAGAATATTACACTTTTTTTTTTTTTTACGTGTGAATTAACACATAAAATGTTCGAAAATTAGACATGTTCTTAATATAAAAAGGGGCGTGCTATCCACACATCCGTTGTTAATTTCTATCCGTTGATTTTCTTCAATTCATCTGATCCGACGGTCGAAAATTAGAAAAATGTGTGAAAAGTAAAATAGGGTGTGTGAATATCACACCCCTATAAAAAAACCATAAAGTATAAAAAGTGGGACAACTTTTATCACAAACCAAACAACCACTAGTATGGAGAATAACTTACATGAAAATATTCATCATCACGTGACACTGAATCCATTTCATGTAAGTTTGTCGATTATGAATTGAAAACCCAACTAAAAGTGAGGCCTAATAAATAAAATTTGTCAGTTTCCAAAAAAAAATAATAAATAAAAAATAAAATTGGTCACAACTCGTCCATGCAAGTTCCCCGTTCCCCCTCCACCGCCCATCACCGTCCATTCCTCACATCATACGGTCCACCCTCTCCTCTCTTCCCGCCTCGTACCCACCAAAACTCTCTCTCCAGTCTCTTTCTCTCTCTAAAAAATAAAGCGGCCGTTTCGAAAAGATATCAGGCCCACACGATCTCATCCCCAACTTCAGCTTCCCTCTCTCTCCCTCTGTAAAGTTTTGTCTCTAACCCTTGGAATTGTTCCAAAATTGTTCGCCTATATTTTCGATCAGAAAAGCTTCACCTTCTCGTACATTTGATCGTATATACATTTGTTATATTTTTTCTGTACATATAGCAATTGGATTATTGGTGTAGCTCCCTCGCGATCAGTTCCGTGACGTAAGTCCTTGCGTTTGATCATTTCTCCGGTTTCAGTACCAATTTCGATACAATTCATGAAATTTACAATGACTTTGTATGTTTTGGGGTTGTTTTTTGGTGTGATCATATAATTGGGTTTGCTGATTTTTATGTTTTCCTTGATTTGTCCCAGGATTTGTTGGGGATTTTGATCGTATTGTTTTGATCGATGTGAGGGTAAAGGTACGAATTTTTCATTTCGAATATTGTTCTTTTTCAAGTATTTTATACTTTTTGAATTGTGTAATTATAATGTTTTTTGATCATTTGGGTGCACCAAAAGTTAGCCAATTGTTACTTTTCTTAATGATTACGATTTTTGGAATGCGAAAACTAGCTGAATTTTGAGAATTTCTGTTAAATTCTGTGTTTTTTTTGTTTGTTTGTGATAATTTAGAGTTGTGGAGATGGCTACTGGGAGTAACATACATATGTTATCAACCCGAGACAATAATCTGCAAGGACCCAATGGGAATTTAGAAGATGCTTTACAGAGTGAGCTTGAATTGATTCTGAGAGAGCAGCGCAATCAGCATGCCATTCATCGGGAGAGGGACATGAATATGTATAGGAGCGGCAGTGCCCCGCCAACTGTTGAGGGATCACTAACTGCTGTCGGTAGTCTCTTTAGGAACTCAGACTTTAGGGATGTGACTAGTAGGATTAGTAATAACAATGGGGTTTTGTCCGAAGATGAGATTCGATCTCATCCTGCTTATCTTTCATACTACTATTCGCATGACAACATTAACCCAAGATTGCCTCCACCATTGTTGTCAAGAGAGGATTGGCGCGTTGCACAAAGGTTTCAGGGCGGCGGGTCTTCTTTTGAGGGCATTGGAGACTGGAGGAGGAAGAAGTTGGCTGATGATCGTGATAGTTTGTCGCTGTTTGCCACGCAGTTGGGGCTACAAAAGGCAGAGAATGATATGATGGAACTGAGGAATGCTAATGGGAGCAATCTCCCTAAACAGACTTCATCTGAGTGGCTTGATAGAAGCTCAGATGGTTTGATTGGTTTACCGACAACTGGGCTTGGTGGAAGGAGAAAGAGTTTTGCCGACATTTTACAGGTAATCTATTGTGAAGACTTTCTTCTGTATTATTTATGTTTTGTTTCTTTCTCAAATTTTGTATGCTCGAGTATTTTGATGCTGGTGATACCTGCCCCTTTTGATTAGTATTTCAGTTAGATGTCAGTTTGAAGCTTGCATTACAGATAGCTTTTGGTTTACATTTGATATTTATTGCATACTACACGAGATCACACATTTTCCATAATGGCTGGTTCACCTTCACACGGGGATGCAGAGCAAGGATGAAGCTAAGATCCTAAAAGCATGATCCTGCTCTTAGAATTACTCTTGCAACTATCTGTGGTGGCGTCTAATGGAACCTTTCCATCTTGCTAGCTGTTGTATTATATGCGCATGACATGTTGAATGCATGCTGTACTTTTATTTATCACTGTCTAGGTTCTCATTTCTTTTGTCATTTTTTTTCCTTTTCCTTTTCAAATATCCAGAAAAGGTGCAGATGAATATTAGTTCTTCCATATTTTAATGCAGAAAGTTTTCATTATTCATATTCTTTAATTGATATGCTTATACCTGCACTTTTCCAAGTAAATCCAAACAATTTGGTTTGGAAAGAAGTGCTTAGCTGCTATTTCTTGTTTCTTTTTTTTGTGTCGTGTAAATTAATAACTGACATATGCTGCAGGAAGGACTTGATCAAACTGCCTCCTTGTCAGGTCCCCTGTCAAGGCCATCAAGTCGTAACGCATTTGGTGATATCATGGATTCCACAGGCATGGCTGATCCCCATCCAGTTGGGTTATCTAATGGAGTGGAGTCTGCAGAGGGTCTGCATAATGGAAGAGCTTCACGTGGCCTGGTGGGAGTTCAGAGCCATGGCTCAACAGCTTCTAATTCCTTTGCATCTGCTGTCGGTCCTTCTTTGCCAAGAAGCAGAACCCCTGAACAACAACTACTTGGGAGGTCTAACAGTTTTGGCCTCCCCCCTGTAGGGAGTAGAGTTTTCCCAACCGAGAGGAAGAATGTTGCTAGTCCAGATATTCAAAATGATCGTTCTTCCAGCATGAATGATCTGGCAGATATTTCAGTCAATTTTTCTGGCTTAAGCCTGTCAAAAATTAGACCTGTAGATGATGATAGACGTATTCAGTCGCAGCTTCATGTGGATCTTGATAATCAGCATGATTTTCTGTTTAAGATGCCAAATGGGCATAACCAGAGGCTGCAGCAGGAACTGTTAGAGAAGGCAAATGCTGAAATTTTTTCTCTTCCTACTAATTATGCTCATCTAGCAAAGAAAAATGGAATCATAACAAACTGTACTACATCTACTGGGCAAGCTAATTTTTCAAGAAGAACTTCTTCTCCCAGTCTTTACTCAAACGGGAGTTCTTCAGGCTTTGGAGCTTTGGAGGGATCTAATGTTCCTTACCAAGAAGCAAATACGCCAGGTTTGGACTTTGATGGCCATGTTGCTGGGGCCTATCCTGTAAATCCAAAGTTGAATATGACAATTAATAATCATCTTGATGCAGGTAATTATGTAGTTTCTTAAATTTCATCTGCAACAATTTTTTTTATTTTTAAAACCAGCGGAGTACCTTGGTTCAATAGTCAGTTAGCACTGAGCATTGACAATCTCCCTCTCTCTCCCTCTCTCTCCCTCTCTCTCCCTCCCTCCTTTTCTTTTTCGGGTGCAGTAGCTAGAGGTGATGAACAAGGTCTGAACAGACTGGGAAACAAAGTAGGGCCTGGTCTCCATTCTCCTGTTATGGACCCATCTTATATTCAGTTTTTGCAAAGATCTGATTATGCAACATGTAATGTAACTAGTCCAAGTGGTTATCCTCTGAGTAAAAACCACTTTGGTACTTTGCATGGAGACTTAGAGGGGCTTCAGAAGGCATATCTTGAGGCATTGCTTGTTCAAAGGAAGCAACAGTATGAGTTGTCACTTTTAGGTAAATCTGGTGGTTTTAATCATGGTTATTATGGGAACCCACCATATGGGCTTGGTATGTATCCTGGAAATCCAATGGAAAATTATCTGCATCCTTCTATTGGGTCTGGTAGTCCAATGTTTGAGAGTGAGAAGATTGCACGCTTTAATTCTATGTTGAGAAGTTCAATGGGAGGGTCAGTTAGCTCCTGGAACTCATACATTGGAAAGGACCTAGAACGACGACATGCATCATCATTATTAGATGAATTCAAGAACAACAAGAACAAGTCTTTTGAACTTGCAGACATTGTTGATCATGTAGTGGAATTCAGGTATATATAGTGTTTTCTTTAGTGTATATTCTTCTTAGGTTGCTTTGGCAGCAATTCTGACTTCAATTTCTTCTGCTCTAAATTGTAGTACCGACCAGTATGGAAGTCGCTTTATTCAGCAGAAACTAGAAACTGCCACTGTGGAAGAAAAAATGAAGATATTTCCAGAGATTATTCCTCATGCTCGCACCTTGATGACTGATGTATTCGGAAATTATGTCATACAGAAAGTATGATTGATCTCTTTATTTCAAATACTTGAAAATTCCTTCCTTCTATTTAAAATTATTAATTCTATTGTTCGTGAAAATTGCAGTTTTTTGAGCATGGTACAGAAAGCCAAAAAAAAGAATTAACCAGCCAACTTACTGGCCATATTTTGCCTCTCAGTCTTCAAATGTATGGTTGTAGAGTGATCCAGAAGGTGACTTCCTGATTCTCAAAATCTTTATCTACTTGTCTCTATCCTTTTAACAATGCCTTTCTGTGTGTTAGCTTCACACCTTTGATCTGCCTCAAAATTTGCATAGCATGTATATGAATTCCTTTTGTCCAGTTTTTACTTTTGCAGAACTCTTTCTATCATAGTGTATGTTGTTACTCGTGCCACTTACATGCTTCATTGCTACGAGCAAATAATGTATTATATTGTATTTGCCTAGCAGTAGCTTCATGTAATGTTCGTATTGGGTGAGGAAAAAAGACAGTTGTAAATGAAATTGGAGTGTTAGAAAAATCCAAGAAAGATGCCTTCCACATGTTACGTATAAACACAATGCTAGTGTCTTGTATAACCTTCATTGTGACGGATGACTGTATATGTTACTATGCTTCCCTCCTCTATTACAAAACGACGCTTTGGCACATGGAGAAAAACAATGACCCAATCATCATATTATTTAATCATTGTTTAACGAGATGAATCACACTTGGAAAATAAGTATAAATGCTCTAAGTTTTACGCCAGGCTTTGGAAGCAGTTGATGTGAATCAGCAGGCACAGATGGTGTCGGAGCTTGATGGTTCAATCATGAAATGTGTTCGTGATCAGAATGGGAATCATGTCATTCAGAAGTGTATAGAATGCATCCCTCAAGATAAAATCCAATTTATACTTTCATCCTTCTATGGGCAAGTTGTCGCACTATCCACTCATCCTTATGGTTGCCGGGTTATACAGGTTAGTTGTTTGCATCTTCTTCCCCTGTGTAGGGATTCTTTTTATTTACTTGTGTGATCCCTTTTGGTGCCTACAGAGGGTTCTGGAACATTGCAATGATTCAAACATGCAACAAATAATCATGGATGAAATCATGCAATCTGTATGCGTTTTGGCACAAGATCAATATGGAAATTACGTCATTCAGGTATTCAATACTCAGTATATATATGGTTGAGCTGCTGGGTTATATTTATTTGTTTAGTTTTTCCATAGATAGCCATGGATTTGTTTTATTTTGTTTTTGTTAAATGAGTTATGTTCCAGAAAATGTGCATTGTTTCGGATGAAATGTTTTCCAAAAAAAAGGGAAAAAGAAAATTGGATTTTTGTGCATGAGAGGACATATTGGCCTAGCAGTAACTTAATTGCTTAGCAAATATTATGAACCTAATAACCAGAATTCTTCTTGTTTAAGATTATTCTGAGCACGTGTACAAAACTGGATTCCGAGTTACTTTATATTTTTGTTTTCATTGAATAGATCGTATGCCTTGTAGCTTATACTATTCATGATATGGCTCCTGTGATGTCTTTTTTGAGATTCTTCTGAGCATTAAGACAAAACTGGATTCCAAGGTACTTGATAGTCTTTTTCTTTGATTGAAAGCGGATGTGGTTTATGGTGTGTTCTCACTTTTGTTTTCACGACCGATAGGAGTCATGTTATGTCTTTGCTTTAAGACCCTACGCTATTTTTTATATGTAACATCATCAACTATATATACCTGATGGAAATGCTCGTGTACATATCTTCAACTGTGCGTATCTGATATAAATACTCTTGTTTGGTAGCACATCCTTGAACATGGTAAACCGCACGAACGGACTGCAATCATCCACAAGCTTGCAGGACAAATTGTGAAGATGAGTCAGCAGAAGTTTGCTTCTAATGTTGTGGAGAAGTGCTTAACTTTTGGGAATGCTGAGGAGCGTCAGTTTTTAGTGAATGAGATGCTGGGTTCGACTGATGCAAATGAGCCCTTACAGGTCTAAAATTAACGTTTTCCATACCAAAGATAATATATGCTTTCAAGATGGTCTATGCTAGCTATGGAAATTTTAACATGAAATTAGCGTGTTGATCAAATTTTTTGATGCATGACCAGAAATTTCAAATGCAATTGTGCAGGCCATGATGAAGGATCCGTTTGGAAACTACGTTGTGCAAAAGGTTCTTGAGACGTGTGATGATCAGAGTCTTGAGTTGATTCTTTCTCGCATTAAGGTTCATTTGACTGCCCTGAAGAAGTATACCTATGGCAAACATATCGTTTCTCGTGTCGAGAAACTCATCACAACTGGAGGTGAGCCTTTTCCTACGTATTCCTTGCACAGATTTGCAAAGTACAAGACCTCTAACAGAATTTGATCTGTCATATGCAGAAAGGCGCATAGGGTTGTCAGCCTCGTTTTCTTCTTGAGGAGCCCAATCTGGAGCGAGCAAAAGGCATTTTTCCTGTTGCCACCATGAATAAGTATGCACCTGTTGTACAGCTAACATGGACAGCGATCTTAGCAAGTTCGATCGATACAGAGAAGCCATAGTTGTAAATAAGCATGGAATCTGGAGGCCCCTGCGATATGATGTTTTTGTCTATCCGCCTCCTAGTATATATTTTGGCTCGCCGGTTCTAATCTGACCATGAAAAAACTCGGCATGGAAGACGGTCACCCTTGGGCTCGAGATTTTACCGGTACAAGGTTCAGTGTCTGTATTACATTCTCAAGTGTAAATGGTTAACTGCATTTTGAAAGAGAGGGTAAATAGGGAGTGTTTTTATATGTTGGGGCTTTCGACTTTGAGAACCACTTAGTGTAAATATACTGCAATTTTCTCGAGGATATATATATGTTACTAGCCTTTTTGCAGTTGTCTTTTTCCTAAGTTTTTTCTTAGATGTTTGTTATCTCATTCAAAGAGAGAACTACAATCCATAATTCAATAACAAGAAATTAGATTTATCGAAGGTTGGTTGATTCCATAACCATTCGTTCTCCGATTCATGATAGTTCCTCCCTCTGCAGCGAAGTTTGAATTCTATTTTTTGTAGTTTAGAACGTCTCCAGAATAGAATTAAAAAAATATTTCCAATTTCTTTTCTAATTTTGATAATTTTGAACTCCTGTCAAACATTTAAGTGGAATTCATTTCCGTGGGGATATGAAGGGAAAATCATTGACTAAGAACACTCTGCAATCTCCTTTCCATCTTCATTTTCCGAAACGCTAAATAAATCGGATTTTCACTCTCCGATTCTTCAAGATCACGGTCGACTCCCTCATCAAAGCAATGTGCTTCATCCTCACCCCCGAAAGCGGATGCCTACCGAGTACCGATGGCAGACTCATCACAGTAAGCCTCTTTGAGGATTGCAGTGCACGTCTTGTTCCTCAAAGACAAATAAAACATATGGGGATGCCTCTCAAACACCTTGTGCATTTTTGTTGTAGGAATTTGATTAGTTAGAAAAGTAAATATAAAATCTGAATTGGCCTTTTAGCTAAAATGGTCTCTGAGATTTGCATAACTCTTCATTTTGATGAAAAATTATGTTAAATAAGATCAAAATGAACCCTCAATTTAAAACAATAGGCCAAAATAATTTGACAAAAATTTAGGATATTTTCGTCATTTTATTTTTATTTAATGGAGATTATTCATGGAATGACCAAAATTATTGATGATAGACTATCTCAAAGATCACTTCTATTGATTTCAAATCTCAGGAACCAAAGTGAGGAATTATGCAAATCTTAAGGACCATTTTGGCTTAAAAACCATTTGAATTTTAAAGTTGTAATTTTTTTTTTCAATAAACAAAAGGTTAAGCCTTTCAAAAAATAAAAATAAAAAAGGTATATGTTATAAATAGAAAATTGATATGGATCTCTCTACTTATTTTCTTATAATTAGAAAAACAGTTTAAAAATGAGTTTAAAAAGGGCACAACCGGGTTCGAACCGGTGACCTCTTGATCTGCAGTCAAATGCTCTACCACTGAGCTATGGACCCTTTGATTAATAATATTTTAATCAAAAGTATCTATCATAACATTGTTTAGGAATGAGGAACCTCTCCTGATCATCTTTGTGAGGATTCTAGGGATTTTCAAATCGTGTCCATTCATCGTACATCATGCGGCCATAAATTATTTTAAATTAAATATGAATAGTACTTAACGAAAACTGACTACATGATATACGATGAATGAACACGATTTGAGGATCCCGAGAGGATCCTCCTGGATTTTTTAGCGCCACAAATTTTTATTTCTTCAAATTCCAGAAGAAAAATCAGTACTAACCACAAATGATCCATTTTTCTTGATTTTCTATAAATTTCTAAATAACAAACCACCATAACCAAATGTCCATTCTCATGGTGCTGTGAGAGATTCTAGCATACGAGCGGAAATATATTCCCCTCTCGTTTTAAAAGGTTTTGAAGTATTCTGATTTTGTCCAAACAACAACAACAAAACCTTATTTAACTAAGTAGGTTCGGCTATATAAATATTAGAACACTACTACGCTTGGTTTTGCATCAAGTCTTGTTGTAATTTTCTCCAATTTCTTATAACATTTCTGAACATTACGCGAAGGTACAAAATTGAATGGAAAGAAAGATTTAGTATATTTGAGAATAAAAACGATGAATTTATTTACATTAAGGAATGACAAATCCTCTATATCAAAGGTATGTTAAAAAAAAACAATCTAAATCAAAGAATATGTAACATGTACAAGAACTCGGTGAAGAATCATCTTTCGGTGCAAATGCAGAAGAGCAGAAACAAGCAAGGGAACGCCATTCTGCCCCCGCTCCAAGGAGCCAATATAGACAACGTCAACACGAAACTGAAGCTTCCTCAACCGAAAACTAAAACTCGTTGCAAATGTCGATTTCTGGTTTCAAAGTTTCCACCATTTCTTCTTTTTCTTTAAGCTCGGGGGAGGAAGTTCTGAACACGGTAACAAAATACAATCGAAAGATAACAAATGTTAACACCAGTATTATCATTTCATTTGTCCTTTTTAATCCCAGTAGATGTATGTCAAAACCGATTATTTTCATTTACCTCCTTCGGGATATATTGAATTGTAATGCACCTCAGCCCAAAAGCTCAAGCAGATAACTGCACAAGTGAAATATAAGCAAACATGACCGAATGCAGTGACGATTAAAGGGGGGATGAAGGAAGGAAACATATAAACTTCTAAAACCGTTACCTCTGTTGGATTTTTCAACGTGTGGAAGGATCTCAATGTAACATGTATCCCGGAAGGAAGTTATTACAAATATCTTTACACCATACTGCAATAAAAGAGTGGATATGTCAGTCGACAAATGAATAAGTTTCTCTGCGACCTGACGAACACCCACATAAAAGCAATAGATCAAGTCTTATACCGAATCTGCGGCCGCCTGCAATGTGACATGATCTCCCCATTCACCATTCCTATTTCATCCATGTCGATAAGAATTAGTAAATAAGCAAGAAAAAGACGTAAGCTTTAGGATAGAAAATCGTGGAAAAAGAGATTAGCACAATACTTGCTCATCTTCTTTAGATAATCAGCATAACCCATAGGAACATAACCCTCGTACATTTCGGGCTGACCCTTCAGCTGAGACATTAAAAAGATGAGTAAAAAGAGTTAAAATACTAGATATCCTCTGCAACACCGTCACAAGAATAACTTCAATTTAACTACTAAAGATCCACTTACTGAAATGCCAACCAACCTGTTGAATAATTTGGTCTCTTACAACGCCATGGTATTCAGGAGAACGATATAGTTGATCAGATAAAGCACGAAACTGGGAAAATAAGACAATAGTGAGACACTATCAACTTAACTGAGAAGAGGACTCTGCAATATTACAAGTCATAACAAAGACAGGATACTGTTATATATGTCAAACTACATGTAAAAACATATATACATTTGCGCAGTGCATTTAAAATCTAGAAAGAAAGAAGTATCCAACGAGTGTAGAAATGGGGAAAAAGTTGTCTCACTCTAGATTACATCAGATTATTCATTGTGAACACGCCATTGATGTACTTCAACAAAAATTGGAAGCTCGGTAAATTCTTGTTTATCATTTCAAAATTAAAGGAAAAATGACAGACCGATCGTTTATGTCTAACAACGAGGCAAAACATGTAAACTATGCAATATACTTCAAGATTTTCAAGTATAAGAAATAAAAAGTAAAATAACACCAACCTGACAGTTACCATCTCCCTGGACCTTACACTCCACCAAATCATACAACTGCAGTCTGTTAAAAGAAAAAAAAGGAAAAGATCAGAAAGCCCGAGTGAAACACTCAGTACCAATTTCATATTTAATAAAATTACACCAACAGGGTTAAAAAAAAACAAGTGCACACACAAAGACTGAACATAAAAAAAATGACAGAATATAATCTGGAAAAATGTAATTGGAAGCAATGACACTATAGCTCCCAGGACACACAAACCTTATGTGTTTGGAGTGATATCAATATGTTTTTAACTTTTCAAGTTGACTCTGATTGCACGCCAATCACAATAATCTAACGGCCAATACAGGAACCCTTCTACAGTTTGGACAAGTGCTTTTTATTGGTAATTTTAAGTGGTAAGGGTTGACCATCATGAGAATCAGCAGCAATATACAGGATCTAGTTCAATATCATGCTACTGCTATACTTGAATTGTATCCCTTTTTATAATATAAGAAATTGACAAGTCAATCTATGAAAAAATCAGAGACCGAAATACACTTTGACAATACATCCCTGGCGACAATTGATTATTCATACAACTTAAGTATATAATACAGGGGAAATAACATAAAATACCTTTCTAAAAGCCTCTGATGATCTGATATCTCTTCATCCTCTGAGGGTAATTTCTCGTTCGTTTTAGGAATATGCTGCCAAAAGAATGATCATAGTGTGAATCCCATTTTGCAAGAGAAGGAAATATTAAAATTTTGTATTGGCAGGCTGCAATCAAGTTTGCTAACAAAAAAAACAAAAAGAGATGTGCATGCTGTGTTGCCTACACCACCAATTCTAAGTCTGAATCCTGTTCAACATTCCAGGATAAAACATTTGGAAACTGATTTCCATTTTGTCCAAGAGCGAGTACAGAAGGGATATTTGGAAGTTCAATATGTTCCTAGTTCCTACACAAGAGCAGGTTACTGATGTCTTGACAAAATCACTTCATGGTTCTGATTTCCTTCAACATTTTCAAACTTAAACTTAAACTGAGTTACCCCAATTCGCAGTACCATGTCAGCAGTTAGTTTTATAGAGTAGCTTCAGTTGTAAGCAATATAGAAAGTATAAATACCTATTCTTATTATTTCCTGTTAACGAATATTGTAACTGCAAAAACTTACAGAAAAATACAGAAATTCATTTTCTTCTTCCTCAAGATTTCGTTTCTTCAGTTCTTCAAGATTTCATTTCCTCAGTTCTTCTAAGATTGTTATGAATGACAATGGATATCTGATCTATTCTCACACCATCCCCCAAATAAAAATACAAGAAACTAATTTCTACCAATTTAAAATTGCCCGTGCTCAGTTTATCATGACTGCAGAAGAAAGTTCAAAACACTGAGCGGTCTGCTCACAGGACATGTGTCCTGAGTACAAGTACATATTATACATAAAGTTTTTCTTTTCAGCAAGATGAAAACAGATTTTCGTTTAGTTTGTATAACCCTAGCTCACAACTTGGTGTGAATGCATGCAATTGTTTTGTCCTTCTGTTCTGTTTTGTTTTTCTCAGAGAGGGATAAAGATAGCGATTTACCCAATTCAAAACAGAAACAATATGGCAGGACCTAATAACCAAAAGCACTGAAATATATATTCGGATAGATGGCTAGCAGATGATATGCATAATCCTTCGATAATTAAATGGCAGCCGCAAGACGCCATAAAAGTTATACTTACAGGTACAGAAGCCATCTGATTCAACCTTCTCCCTACTTCACCATCAAGCGAAGATTCATCTGTTATGTCCAGTAAGTGCAAAAAGTCTTCCCCATTAATTGAGTATTCTCCTTCGCAGTGATCATTTGCTACCTCGTTTCCAATTCTCCTTGGATCAAGCGCCTCATGTTGCTTATTTCTATAATCATCGGTATCCATATTTCTGCCAAAGTAATTTACTGCATCCTGAACATTTTCAAGCCCTACAGATTTCCAACATTTCATCACAATAAGGAGAACAAATACAGAAACACAAATCAGAGAACTAAAAGAGAATGTCAATTTGCGGTATCCCATACCAGTACCATTGTGCCTATTTGAAGGACCAAGCCAATCCTGCGCAAGAATTGACGCTTCCAACTGCCCATCTCCATAACCAGAAGCTCCTGACTTTTCTACAGAAGTGAGCCTTGACAACTCTTCTTGATAAGCTTGAGCTATAATCTCATCATTCTCCACATTACAAGGCTCAACATAACCTTCTCTAACATACTCTACTTGACTAAAATCCTGGTCGTATTGCGTAACAGTACTATGAGAATTATCATTCGACATCGTGCAAACATCCAAGAGATGGAGACCCCATCGAACCACGTCGGGATCAAGATTATACGTTGTCATCTGCTTGTGTAACATCTATATAGCTACACTACCTCTGCTCCTCAAGTACCTAGCAACCCCATTAAATATCAATAACCGAAAATAAAACCCCGAAAAGGGTATAAAACAGAACACTAGAAACAACATCATTTGCAATCTATTAAACTAAGTTCACAATCATATAATCGATTTCCTCAAAATCTATCCACAATTTCAATAAAAAATGGGAACTTTATACTAACCCAACAGTAAAATCCAAAAGTAGAAACATATATATTGCGCATCAAGTCCAGAAAACTCAAATTCCACGGAGCAGAACATGAATCACAAAACCCTAATCCCAAAGAATCCAAATTGTTCAAATCGAATCCAGAAAAGCTTCAAACTTTGAATTTACAACGTACCCAGCAAACTAAACAAAAAAAAAAAAAAAACCAACTTTGAATCCAAAATACGGTATTGGGGTCGGAAGAATCCAGGGAGCCAAACGGGAAGGGGTCGTGAATGCACGCGCCACCTGGGGGGAGGAAGATAAGAAAGTGTTTGTTGAAATTAGAAACCGCCTTGGGATTTGCGTGTTTTGTAGGAAATGGAAAGATCCCGTTGGGGTTTATATAGAGCTGGCTTTTTGAATTGGGAACCTGAAACAGAGGGAAACGAACCGGCCCCATGATGATTTGACACGCGGGCATTAGTCAACGGGATCTCCCGGTCCCCGTTAAGATTTGGTTTAGGGAGTTCGTCCTTGGGCCTAGTAGTAGGAGATGAGAATATAATTGAGACAAGGGTCAAACGTAGCCAAAATCTTTGACCCTTCTAACAATCATCCTGAAAATCGAATAATTTAGGGTATCAAATGACATTCCAACCAAAAAAAAAAAAAACAGTCACGTATTGTAGTGACACGGATTAATGATGAGGAGAAATATTTTCTTCTACCTTACACTTTAACGTTAATTTTCGGATTAATATTGTTGAAAATTCTATAATGATGACTGCAAAGCATGAGAATTTTGTATTGATGACTGCAAAGTGTGTTGGAGAAATGATTACATCATTATTTTGATAATCTTTTTTGTGCGTGATGAGTTATGTATATTATAAGATGTGTGTAATTATTAACACTTAATATCAAATCGAGTGGCATGAGTTCAGAGAGAGAGGAGGGGGAGGGTGTTCGAGGATTTTAAGGTCAAAGATAGAGTTATATGTTCATGTGTACTTTAGTTTTTTTTCAAATTGTAATATTCTTTTACCACGTTCCACTACATTAAATAGCAATTTCAAGGATTTTAAAGTCAAAGATAGATTTATATGTTCATGAGTACCTTTAGTTTTTTCAAATTGTGATATTATTTTACCACGTTTCACTACATTAAATGGCAAGTTAATGAAATTTCTCATCGTCTGGCTGATTACAAGATATCACTAAACGTGAAACGTTTTGGTTTGAGGAACCTCTAGGTTTTTGTTAAGATGCTTTATTTGAGGATTGTAACCCTGTTAACACCTGATTGGATTATCTTGACTCGTGTTCATAGGGGACGAGCATGGGGGTTTCTTCCATGGCCCGACCCCTTCCAATTGCTCTAAGTGGGGAGAAGGATACTTTAGAGTCTCCACCACCAGTGTTAAGGACCTTTTTAGGGACTCAGCAAGAATATTAAGGTCCCTAAAAGAATATTTTCTCCAATGGAGAAGTCCCTATTGTAGAATCCCCAAATAAATAAATAAAAGGAAAAGGAAAAAGATTGAGAGTTTGAAAAGTAGTTGTTTGATCTCCAACTATAAATAAAGAAAACCATAAGAAACAATCCAATTTGTTGATTTTGACAGAGTAAAAAAAGAAAGGTAGATAGCGAGGAATCAGGAGTGTCTCCTGAGCATTTCCCTAGGGATCCTAGGGATCCCGCAATCTTGTCCGTTCATCGTATATCGTGCGGTCAGTTTTCGTTAGGTACTATTCATATTTGAATTTTAAAATTTAAATTTTAAATGATTTCTGACCGCACGATATACGATGAACGGACAAGATTGCGGGATCCCTAGGGAAATGCTCAGGAGACACTCCTGATTCGATAGCGAGTATGTTGTGGGGCCCACATTGACGATGAGCTTTGCTACTTCAACATTCAAGTGGGTTCAAGCCCACTTTTCCCAATTTTTCAAATTGGATCCCACCGTTTAGAGTTTCTATATCCGGATAATACTTAGGTAATCACTAGTGAGTGTCATATGTACTTACTTTTTGATTTGGTCAATCAAAAGATAACACGTGTTTCTTGCTTTAAAAAAATCCAAGAAAAATTAAATAACATGTGCACTACATTTTAGAACAATAAAACGTGTGTTGAAAAAATATTGGATCAAATCTAAAATGTAAGTATATAAAGTAAGTACCTAGTATTATCCCCCATTCGCATCCTTATATTTGAGGATTTTTATAGGAACTCGGACGAGTTCCTATACCTTTCTAGGGACTTTTTCGCCGGCTCATTGGAAACCTTTTGTTCCTAAATATAAAGTTTATACGATAGTAGAGACTCTTTTAGGGTCTCTATTAGAGATGTTCTTATGTACATACACAGCAAATTGTACCATTCTATAAGCACGCTATATTTGTTGGAACTTCACCATATAAACTGTTGTCGATCTGGACATTTTCTCTGCCGGGAGTGTGACTTCAACAACGACAATAGAGCAGGTTGCCATTACAAGATCACTTCACAATTTTTCGAAACAGTGCAACAACAGAAGGGCTCGATTGTCACACTTTCATAACGAAAGCCTTAGCGGTACCAAATTGTTAACTGAGAACACATGTGCGTACATGTGTTCTCAGTTAGTATGTATTCGAAATTGATTAAGATGATAGTTTCACTGAAGCGTTATTCTTCCGATGGCGCCAAGCACCTCAGGGAGGCCAATCAGAATAGTTCAAGTACCCATCTATATATATATATATGAGATCAATACAACTTTACACTTCCATTTCTCAATAAGTATACCATAGAGCAGATTTTACATCACATGAGCAAAACAAAAAAGAAGCAAACATTGTCACCTAATGAGGCCATCGCCTGATCAAAATTAGCAATTCTGCCAATTCCCAGTATGCTCCTCAACTTCTTTCAACATGGATTTACAATCTTTGGTCTCCCTATTGGCCAATTTAAGCAACCGTTCTCTCCGATGAATGGATCCACAAACCTCCTCATCAAATACTCTCTTTTGGATTCCGCAAAATAGTCTTCTTTGGAGTCCACATTCCGTAGAGGGAGTTCCGGGCTTCCCATGTCTGTCGTCTCCATGATTCGGTTCAACATCTCCAAGACTTCACTCATTTTGGGGCGCGATCTAGGTTGTCGCACCAAGCACCGGCTGGCTACAGCTGCTAGTTTTTGGGCTGCCTTGAGGGAATACTTTCCTTCGAGCCTTGCATCCAAAATCACCTGGAACTTTTTTAGGTCTGTGGAGAGGTGTGGCCTCACCCATTCCAAGAGTTTCTGCTCGTTCTTGGGTCGGTTTCTATCCAGAGGTCGTCTGCCTGTGATGAGTTCTAAAAGGAAAATTCCATAACTCCACACATCACTTTTCGTTGTGAGATGCCCAGTTTGTATGTATTCAGGAGCTGCATATCCAACTGTTCCAACAACCTGTAGAATGATCAATTGGAAAGTGATTTTGGGAAAGCTAGAAAGGAACCGCAGAAAGCTCTAAACTTTTTTAATGTACACAATCATTACAATGGAAAACTGAAGACATAGAACTTATTGGAAACTGTTACATGGTTTTTGATTGCTCAATCAACTCTGCATGCTTAAGTCAGACATCTGTTTTGCCTATTGACGTGTCTAATTAGTACCAATTTGAGAATAGAGTCTAAAGTATATGAATTAATTATGCATACCGCGGTAGAGACATGACTCAATCCGTCTGAAGGCCCAAGTCTGGCCAATCCAAAGTCCGATAACTTGGCATTCCATTGTTCATCCAAAAGTATGTTTGAAGACTTGAAATCCCTAAAGATAATCTGCCACAGAGATAACAATTTAGAAACGATAAGTTAAAGTAGAATGGACACTCATTCGGGAGAATAACTATGAGCATCTTATTGAGATCTGTAGCACATAAGGTCTGGGGGAACTAGAAATTACCTGAAATTCCATCCCCTCATGGAGGTATGCTAAGCCGCGGGCAGCATCCTGGGCTATTTTCATTCTTGTGCCCCATGGAAGAGCTATCTGAAATCGGCTTGATAAGTGGTCTTGCACACTTCTGTTGGGCATATATTCGTAAACCAGGAGCCGTTGAATCCCTCTTTCGTCATCCTCAGCACAGTAGCCTAACAGCTTGACAAGATTTGGATGTACAACAACCCCTAAAACATTGACTTCAGTCACCCACTCTTTATGGCCCTGTTATATGAAAGATGGTAACAAAATTGAAAATATCAAACACCTTGAAGAAATGGGTTACACAGACACCCACTTTTTGTTTACACTTGCATTGTTTTGTTTGTAGACTTCCGAACACAATAAATAACATTTTTCCTAGCTTTGAGCAACCTAACTTTGCAAGTTATTATCATTTGGGCAAGATAATTTACAAGTTAGTATCATTTCATAGTTTGTTATTTGAGTATCATATGCTAGGTTTTTATGAGAACATACTCATTCTTGTGTGAAATTGTGCAGTAGTTGTCAAAAGTTTAAAAATGTGTCGCATTCTTAACATACATAATCCACCTAAGTTTCACCGCAGTGCTGCTATTAATTTGGTTCCAATAACTCCGGCAATTATTATGATACTATTATCATCAGATTAGTGTATATCTTATGCGTATATACCAGCATAGAGGAAGAAGACTTGCCTGAAATCCCCGTTTACTCAGTTGTTTAACAGCGACATCTATTCTTTTTTGTTGATCTTCTGTGCTCCGGATATTACCCCTATACACACCGCCGAACCCACCCTCTCCAAGCATGAGGGAGAGACTAAAGTTCTTTGTTGCCGCTTTTAACTCTGAGCATGTGAATTCTCTGAGATTATTACTCTGTCTCTGAGACAATGCTGCAAATGACTTAGCGGACGATGTTGTGCTAAGTTCTGCAGTGGCATTCTGGGAATTGAACTCAGAACTTGATTTTCTTGGGTCGCGATCTAGTGAAAAGAATGAGGAAGCTGAACGAGTAGAGATAGACTTAGTAGTCTTTGGTTCGTCATCCTTATCTCTGTTGGAGAATTTATAAAAACACTTCATTGCCGGCAGAAAGCAATGACCCCACTGCAATAGTTAAACAAAATTTTCATCAGGTCCTAAGAATTTCGGATATAAAAACAAAAATCTTGCATTTTAATCAAAACTCAAGTGATTTATTCCGAAAATCCCTCTTCACACATTCAATTAGCAACCAGTCATATCTTAAACCAAAAATCTATCAAGTCTCAAAGAACTTTTGAGATTGCTCACAGAACTTTTCTCTTTTTCGATATATCCTGAAAAATTCCATCTCTCAAGTCTCAAGGAGACCAAAAATCTATTTAAATTGATACAAACACAACCTAAATTTTCATCTGATGTACCAGAAACTTCCTCAAACCTTGATCCTTTTATTTTTATTACAAACGATATTTCTACTCTAAACTAGAGGCGGAGGGTTCGAACACAGGATATAGTGGGATGAAGAGGAAGGCTCTAAGACAATCCACCACTTGCCCTCAAACCTTCGACTTTTAAGCATTCATGTTCCAACTTTGGTCAAATTTGCAGAAACCAATTCACTCAGGCAAAACATTAAGACACAAGAACACAAAAGTCAAACCAATTAACATAAAAATCCAAGGATTCAAATTCTTGAAGAAACCACCAAAATATTGAAACCCCAGAATCCCAATTCCAGTCACTTGAATTATGATCAACAGTTAAAATTAATTGGCATGCACAAGAAAATAAAAACAAAACAAAAAAATACTAGAAAATTCAATTCACTTGGAAAAAAAAAGAAAAAACTTACCTCTCATATATCACTGCAGGGAAATTCTGGCAACCTATGCAAACAGATCCTTGTAGCTTTCTGGTGTTGCTAAAGGGAGACCAGATATCCTGAAGAAAAATTTAGGAGCATCCAAGGAAACAACGAGCTCCCCATGATCTAAGGCAAGTCAATACAAGGCAGCTGGAGTATAACTCAGCTCAACAGCTCAACAACTCAGAACCCCCGGGCACACACCAAAAAAAATAAATAAAAATTAAGAGAGAGAAAGAGAGAGAGAGAGAGAGGAAGAGACAGAAATATTGGTAAAGGTGAGAGAGAGCAAGAGATACCCAAATAATAATTTATAAAAATAGGATGTTGTTTTGTTTTTGTATTTGGAGGAGGAAAGTGAAGAACTTTTAATATTTTGTGCGTGTGAAAGCGAAAGCGAAGACCGAGTGAGAAGATTGAGAGCTGGAGTGATGGATGGATAGCTTTGTTTTAAAGATAAAGGTTTATACTTTGGTGGTTTTCTGCCAAAGAACGAGTCATGATATGCTGCCAAAGCTAAAAACAAGAAGAACCAGTCATGTTCTGCACAGTGTTTTATCTGCATATGCACACACACATATATATATATATATATATATATGACTATGTATTTATAAAAATATACACACACACACACACACATTTGTGCTGTATTTTACAATGGAGGTTGTTGCAAGTTGGAAACCACACCCCAACATTTGCTGATTTTGTGGGGTAGCTTAGACCATAAATAATCCAAAGTTATCGATAGTTTATATATAAATTAGAACATATATATGATGAGGGGTCTTTTTAAAAAAATGAGACTCATAATAGATTCTTTGCTATATTATAGTTTAACAATAATTTCTGTTCCATATTATAAAACACTGTAAAAAAAAATGAAGAGTTTATAGAGAATTCCACTTTCGCAACCATATCCTTGGCAATTCTCAAATTAGAAAAGTAATGTGTCCCTAAAACAAATGCAAGTTGCATGACATGCCCAAATGTTACCAACACCAAACGTATTAAGTTTCTCATTTAAGAGGGAATATGCAGTATTTATGTATCATATGTCTTTATCTCACTTATCACATAACGAGTGAAATAGAAACAAGAATATATCTCATCAAACTTTTTCTCATGGAATGAGCGTTATGAGTGAAACTAATATAATCCATAGAATAAACTCTCACCACATGTAAGTTTTTCTCCTGACTTGATAACACGGCAAAACCAGTTCGACAAGGTTATCAAATACTGTGAACACATTTCATCTTCTGTTTTTATCAATCTGCCAGGAATGTGTTTTAGGTAGCTGAAATTGGAGTGAGGATCCTCACCGGATCCTCTTTGTGAGGATCCCGAAGATCCTCAAATCACATCCATTCCACGTACATTGTGCGGTCTGAAATCATTATAAATTTTTTTATTTAAAATTGTATATAAACAGTATCTGACGAAAACTAACATCACGATATACGATGAGCGGATGTGATTAGATGATCCTCACAAAGACAATCCGGCGAGGATCCTTTCTCCTGAAATTGTAAGAAGTAGCAAAAACGAAATTTAGATATTACGTAGGTATTCCAAACTTAAAAATCTACTGCGATCCAGAGTATCGTAGTGTTACAATACATTCATCGCGAATTTGTACGATCATTTTTGCTTGACAAATACATTGGATAAGGTTGTACGGTACAACTGGGCGAGTGGGCCCCCTTAACTGTGCAAGCAAAGTCTAGGGATTACACAAAGCCTTGTTGTCCCCGGACCATTTAAATTGAGGCAGGTAGCCAGCCAGAGGACTGGGATCCTTCTGACCCTAAATTTAAAAATTATACATTTATCCAAATATTCGATCAAAATAAATAAATAAATCATGCAAATTCGTGCGCATAAAATAATTTTCATTCTCAGTCGAGCCGATCCGAGATAAAACTGACTTATCACTAAAAGTAATAGATTCAACAAAAGTCACTCCAGGAGTGCTTGTATAATGTTTCAAACGTGAAAGAATTTTATGAAAACTCAAAAAACCTTATCGGATATCTGATAAAGTAATATAATGATGGACTGGGCTCCAATATCTAATTTTGGACTTTGGAACAAAGGCCCAAAAAAGTAGCTGAGGCTCAACTAAACGGGCCTTAGAAAATACAGCTCTCATTTTTTTCAGTGGCTTTTTCATTTTTGTACACCCACAACTCTTTCTCTGGACACCAATTACTTCGCCCACCCCAAGTTAATTTTCAAGTTTCTCTGGACACCCTAATACGATTAAGAATATACCAAAAATTGACCTTTAAAATAGTTTATTTTTAAAAAATAAATAAATGAAAATAATTGCAGCAAGGCCACAATCTTTGGCCTACTCCCCCGCCCCTCTCCGTTCCGTTCACATTGAAAAACATGGTCCTTGAATTCAAATTCTGTCCCAATTTCGGCGGATCTCGAACCAAATTAACTAGTGTTATTTTCATCCTTGTTCTCTCTACAAGCTCATACTAAGAATTCGTCTCTAAAGTCATTGTCCGTTTTTTGCTTTTTACGGCCAACCCCGGCCATCATGGGTGGAAAGACCCACATCTTAGCTAGCTCAACAGCATGAGGGCCGGTCGTGAGAATTTTGAGGCTCGGGGCAATGCTAAAGTGAGCTCTACCTTCATATATATAAAAAAAAAACAATTTGTTTTCATACGTAAGACTTCGATAAAATTATACTTAGAAAAGCACTTCAAACACAATAGTTTAGAAATACGGAAAAACTAATTTATTTTGTATTGAGAGAAGGGAACCAAAAAACCCCAAACTTACAAGTAGATAGATTATGAGTTCTGTTTTCCTTCTATATGAAATGTTTTCATATAAATCATGATGTGTTTTTCTTATTTATTACCCTTGTCACTATGGAAATAAAAAAATTAATCATATTTTCTAATTTTTAGTTGATATGTATAAGCAATAAATGAACACTAATTAAACTTAATGGGACTAAAAAAATTAATCATATTTTCTAATCCTTAATTGATACGTCGAACCTAAGACATCTCAATTATAAGTGAAATGAATACCACTAGATTGTAGTTCTAATTGTGAGCAAAGGAAAACACTAGATACATCAAAGATACACCTAATTGATCTAGCGGCTCAACTTATGCGTCTTGGACCTGTTGCGGCTAGCCCTTTTGGTGTTCAATGTGTGGATGCTGGCACCTCACTGTCCGGCAAATTTTGTAGGTGGTCTTGGCCTGAGTGCCTCGTCCCGCACTGGGAGTTGATTTGCTGATCCCTTCTTGGAGTAGTGTAGTTGTTTTTCACTCGCCTTATGTGCATCGTGGTGGTGCTGTTTGTTTTGACTAGATTGGTCTTCTCCTTTGTGCGATGCGTTATGTAGTCTCGTCTGTTAATGATGACTTGATGTGGCTTCACTTTATCGCGATGACTTTATGTGGCCTCGCTACTCAACGATGACCATTGTGGCTGCCTATATTTCTCTATTGTGGCTTTCGTTTATTGTGACAGATCTGTACTTATGGCACTTATGCTTTTGGCAATTGTGTGTTCGTGGTTGTGCTAGTCTACTAGGGGTTTACTCTTATTTGTCTGTCTGTGCAAATTCACTCCAGATCAATTTATTGGTCATTGGAGCTTTATACCCAATGACACCCTTGTAATTGTTTGTGTTGATTAATGAAATACCACACTATTGTTTCTTGTCAAAAAAAAAAAAAAGTAAATGTTCACTATTAGAAAATAAGTACGTTAATCAACACTTGAATAATAATTTAATCATTAACAACCACGTCATATAAATAACAAAATATAATAAAACATTCTCCTTAATATTAGCTTGATGAAAACCTCAAAACTCTCTATCCTGCCAATAATTTTTGGACACGGACAATAAGACCAGACATGTCCGAAAGCCGTCACGAAGCAAAATCTGTAAGTTCAGACGTGCTTTCGTTTACTTCAACTCACAGGCCCCACCCCACTGCCTTTTCTTCCTTCAATCTCTCTCCCATGTTCTCTGCTCTCTGTACCTCCTCCAATCTCCACACCCAGCATTCAATCTCCAAACCCAGCATTCAATCCTCCCCAGATCCTTAAACCCAGCTCCAAACCCAGCTCCATTTTTTTCTACTGATAAATGCATGAGTTAATTTCCAAAACCCAGAACCCAATTTTTTTCTTCCACTTTTTTGGACTAAATTTGCAAAACGCTTTTGTAATTTGGTGTTAGAATTCCAAAAATGATCTCCAAAGGCGCCAACTTTGGCACATTTGTTTCGGTTGGGGTTTTGGTTCTGTGCTGGGTGCACTTTGTGGAGTGCCAGGATGTGGGGGACTATGACCAAATAGACAACCCAGCAGTTATTCCTCTCATCACTCAGATTGTCTACGGCCGTATCTCCAATGTCACTGCAGTCCTCAGCCGACAAATCAGCAATCGTTCCAGCTTCTGTGTGAAGAATCCGTAAGCTGCTTTGTTTTCAACTTTGCTATTTTCTGTTTTTTTTTATTTTTTTTGGTCATTTTACTATTTTCTGTTTGGTTGCTGAGAAAATGAACATACAGGAAGAGAAAAAGAAATCGAATTGTGTAATTGGGGTGTGAAAAGTCAACTCAAGTTGACTAATGGAAACATTGATTAGCTGAATTAGGTTAATTAGGTAGTTTTTGTGTAGATATATTGTTGGACTCGTTTCAATTTAGTTGTGTGACAGAGAATAGTTTTGATGATCAAATTTGTGTTTCAGGGAAGCCGATTGGAACGAGGCTTTTAATTTTTCATCCAATGTGGATTTCTTAGCTTCCTGCATTCAAAAGACTAAAGGTATATAAGTACTTTGGTAATTAGAATGAAGAATAAATTTTTACTGTCTGGTTGTTTCTTAAGTAATGCAGGGAATCGAAAAATTGAAAAGTTTTTTCACAGGTTTCGTATCTTGGCAATCGAATGTAGGTATTTGATTTGCTTCAGTTTGATAATTTATGATGTTCAACAGGAGATGTTACGCGGCGGTTGTGTACAGCAGCTGAAATGAGGTTCTACTTCAATAGTTTCTTTGAAAAATCTGAGACTGCAAATTACTTAAGACCGAACAAGAACTGCAATTTGACCTCATGGATTTCTGGGTGTGAGCCAGGATGGGCTTGTCGTGTTGGCCCAAATGAGCAGGTTGACCTCGAAAATTCACAGGACATCCCTGCCAGGACTCAGAGCTGCCAACCTTGTTGTGAGGGTTTCTTTTGCCCCCATGGTCTTACATGCATGATACGTAAGGCCTTTTATCTTAATATATCCGAGTAATCAACTTGTACTTTGTTTCTGTGCAATGTATTTTCCCTAATTAAAGGATGCTTCTGATTATTTCTTTGTTTTCTTCCAATTGCCATCACGTTCTTGAAGCTTGCCCATCAGGTTCTTATTGTCCCCAAGCAACGCTGAACAAATCCACCGGTGTGTGTGAGCCGTAAGTTCAGATTCTTGCTTTAATGATCTCTTGACTTACGGTGTTCAATAGCTTATTATGTGTAAAAGTTATATATTGATATGTTTTTGCAGATACAATTACCAATTACCTCCGGGGCAACCAAATCATACTTGTGGAGGAGCAAATTTATGGGCTGATGTTGGCAGTAGTAGTGAAGTATTTTGTTCAGCTGGATCATATTGCCCAACCACCGTGAAAAGCATTCCTTGTAGTAGCGGGTATTGAATTTCATTCCTACGTCATTTATGGAACTTGTTCGATGTTTAGTTGATTGTGTTCTTGTTATGTTTTTCAGTTATTTTTACAAGTCTGAACTAGGATCTGAGATATACACTTTGGATGATAAGTTAAAATTGGTCTATGCTACCTTCATACTCTATGTTCTTCCTAATCATTTTTTTCATTCAAGTGCAGACACTACTGCAGGATGGGTTCTACATCTGAGAAACGTTAGTTTTATTTCATTCTATTTCTCGAACAAAATTTTGATATGTTTCTGATTGCAGCCCTTTTTTTAAGTGGCCACACAGCTTTTCCTTCTAACCTGGGATTTGCACTTTAATACAATCTGCAAGCATAAAGAAGCTAACCTTTTGCTATTTTATTTTATGTTTCAGGCTGCTTCGCTTTGACTTCCTGCAATCCAAACACTGCAAATCAAAATATGCATGCATATGGAATAATGCTAATTGTAAGTTGGCCATTTTACTTCCTAAACAAAAACTTTATTTTTCAATTTCATAGCTGCACGTTATTGATTGTTCATGTGAGGCGCATACTGCTCATTTGAATCAAAGTGCGTATCTGAAATGACGCAATGAAAAAATGAATTGAAATTTATGATTTTTAATTGCTTATGCAGGCAGGTTTGAGTACTCTGCTACTTATTATATACAATTGTTCAGATCAAGTCCTGACCACTAGGGGGAGGAAACGGGCTAAATCCCGAGAAGCAGCAGCCAGAAGTGCAAGGGAAACAGCAAAAGCACACCAAAGATGGAAATCTGCAAAAGATGCTGCTAAGAAGCATGCAAGTGGATTACAAGCTCACTTATCACGTACATTTTCTCGAAAAAAGGACAGCTCAGAACTTGAGAAACTTAAGATGTTGACTCAATCTAGATCTGACACAGATGATGACCTTTTGATATCACCACATCCAAGTAGATCCGGTGTTTCTCAGTCCTCACCTGTGCCATCAGAAGGAAAGAAAAAGGAACCTACTGAGCTCATGCAGATTATGCATAAAATTGAAGAAGACCCTGAGGGTTATGAAGGTTTCAGTATTGGAGCTGAGGATACGAATGTAGGAAATGTGCCAAAAGGAAAGACGATCAATACTCATAGCCAAATTTTCAAGTATGCTTATGGTCAACTTGAGAAAGAGAAGGCTCAGCTGCAAGAGTACAAGGACCTAACCTTCTCGGGGGTGGTTAAAATGGCTACTAATAACGAAATAAGGAAACGGCCTCTCATTGAGATTTCTTTCAAAGACCTAACGCTTACTTTGAAAGCAAAAAACAAGCATCTACTGAGGTGTGTAACTGGTAAAATTAGGCCTGGTCGCATCACTGCTGTTATGGGTCCATCAGGGGCTGGAAAAACAACGTTTCTTTCTGCCCTAGCTGGAAAAGCAATTGGATGCAATAGGACTGGTTTAATTCTCATAAATGGAAAGAATACATCAATCCATTCGTATAAAAAAATCGTAGGGTTTGTGCCGCAAGATGATATCGTGCACGGAAACTTGACTGTGGAAGAGAATCTATGGTTCAGTGCTAAGTGCAGGTAACATTCATCTCTTTACCGATTCCACTCTAACAGAATATATACTATTCACATGTTCGCCATCTTTGCTACTATTTTTTTGGTTGTGTGATAGTTTATTGTCAACCTGCAACTAAAAAGTTTACAATGAAGTGATGGTACACAATTCATGAACCCCAAGCAACCATTATAGTATTGTGTGGTTTTTCTGCAAAACGCTGCTACATCCTATAATTTTGACTGCTGCTACATCTTGATGATGAACTTATGTTTTTTTTTTTTTTTTTTGAAGATTATCAGTGGACTTACCAAAACCAGACAAAGTTTTAGTGGTTGAAAGAGTTATCGAGTCCTTGGGGCTTCAAACAGTACGTGGTTCCTTAGTTGGAACGGTAGAGAAGCGAGGAATTTCTGGAGGCCAGAGGAAACGTGTAAATGTTGGCTTGGAAATGGTTATGGAACCTTCACTTTTGATTTTGGATGAGCCCACATCCGGTCTAGACAGCTCCTCTTCTCAGCTACTTCTTAGAGCACTTAGACGGGAAGCTCTTGAAGGGGTAAACATCTGCATGGTGGTTCACCAGCCTAGGTAATCATTCAAAACAAGGTTCTTTACTCTTTATACTTTGAAAGTCCACCATTTCTCTCTCCTCTTTCGATATGCATATAATTCTCATATACTTTGATTAATGCAAAACCTTTTTGCATCAGCTATGCCTTGTTCAAGATGTTTGATGATCTGGTACTCCTGGCAAAAGGTGGTTTTACTGTTTATCATGGACCAGCAAAGAAAGTAGAAGAATACTTTGCAGGCCTTGGGATCAATGTCCCAGACCGAGTCAATCCTCCAGACCACTTCATTGACATTTTAGAGGGTATAGTCGCAACGGAAAGAAGCTCGGGAGTGAGTTATGATGAGCTTCCCATCAGATGGATGCTTCATAATGGGTACTCAGTACCTCCTGAGATGAGGCAGAGTGCCACCGGACTCGCAATGTCATCGATGGATGAAAATTCAAATCGTGAAACAAATTCTTCTGGTGATGATACGATGGAACAGTCTTTTGTCGGTGAGGTATGGCAAGATGTGAAAAGTACCGTGGATCTGCATCGTGATAAGATACAGCTTAATTTCTTGAAATCCAAGGATTTATCGAACCGGAGAATTCCAGGTTTATTTCTACAGTACAGATACTTCCTGGGCAGGTAAGGAATCAAGATTGTGCCAAGTTAAAATTTTTTATTCCACAGAAATTGTTTCATTATTGAAATCTTCAAAATTGAAAACATGGTGTTTTCTGCATTCTTATTGTAATGCTAATGGTTGATCCTCTTTATTTGACGTCATGACAGAGTTGGTAAGCAGAGACTACGGGAAGCTCGCATGCAAGCAGTGGATTATTTGATTTTATTTCTTGCTGGAGCCTGCTTAGGATCACTTTCAAATGTCAGCGAGCAGACCTTTGGTGCAGGCGGTTACACTTATACTATTATTGCAGTTTGTGAGTACAACCAATTATAAGTTTCTTTTTTGTAGACACAAATGCACAAAGCTTTTTTTCTTCCTAACGTCTTGAGTCTTGATTTGATTTCAGCTCTACTGTGCAAAATTGCGGCTTTGAGGTCGTTTTCTCTAGACAGATTACACTATTGGAGAGAGAGCGCTTCGGGGATGAGCAGCTTGGCTTATTTCCTGGCTAAGGATACTATTGATCATTTTAATACAGTGATCAAACCTGTAGTGTATTTGTCCATGTTCTACTTCTTTACCAACCCAAGATCTAGGTTTACAGATAACTACGTTGTTCTGGTCTGCCTCGTGTATTGTGTAACTGGTATAGCCTATGCGTTAGCAATCTTTTTCGAACAAGGTGCAGCCCAACTAGTAAGTATCTCATTTAACATATTCTCAGTTTCGCATTCAGTTTTGGCACTCCATTGATATTTTACTGACAAACGGATTGCTTGCAGTTATCGGTACTTCTTCCAGTTGTTTTGACTCTTATAGCAACACGGCAGCAAGATGGTGAATTTATGAAGATTTTAGCTAAGTTGTGCTACCCGAGGTGGGCTTTGGAGGCATTAGTGACTGCAAATGCTGAAAGGTACTCCACAAAATTTATCTAAATGGAACATGCAAAATGTTTACGAGCTTTGTTTGTGAACTAGTATACAGATGTATATACTTGGAACTTCTAGTCGATTGTTTAAAACTGTCATTTTGATCTGTATGCTTTTGTTTCCTTTTTGCTACAGGTATGCCGGAGTATGGCTGATAACTCGCTGCGGGTCACTTCTAAAAACCGGCTATAATCTTCATAACTGGAATCTTTGTATAATCATCCTAACATTCATCGGTGTAGTTAGTCGGGCGATAGCATTCTTTTGTATGGTGACATTTCAGAAGAAGTGAGTGAGATTATAGATCAACAGTCAGCGTTGATAGGGAAAGCATTGTCCAAAGCAGATTGGTAAAATGTATGTTAGGAGCTATTGAGCACTACGCCTCGATGCTTTGTGTGGGTTCAGGTTTTGTTACTAGTAAGATGTATGCATCTCCCATGAGATTGCTCTGGAAATTGAATGTGAATCTGAAGCTGTATATTTTTTGTAGGTTAATCTTTTTTAACTAGGGTTTCTTAGCTATTTTCCACAACCTCAGCAACCCTAAGACCTAAATAAAGCCGACAAAATTCGCACAAACAACTCACGACACAAAAATCTAGTATAAATCATATCTAAGTCTCGATCAAAGCACGAGAAACGAAGAAAAACAAATTGAATACTCAAAAATCTTATTTTGTAGATTTTGTAGACAAAAATAGTAAAGAAAACTACAAATTGTCAAAACGGTTACATAACTAAAGGACTACATCTCTCACTAAAGCACAGTGGTTGTTATTTATTTTTCTTATTTACTCATATGAAAAAATTTCTAATATTTACTTAGCATTAAAAAGAGAACTAGCACCTGAAATAATTAAAATGTCAAAACCAGTTATCTTCATGGGTTAAAGAACGTTCGTAATGCAAGGCTTTTGTTTGTAACCAACAAATTAATTAAGTACTTGGGTTTTCATCGAAAACAATAGTATAAAAAGATGTGCACTCTAGTCTCTCTGCCATATCTTAATTAGCCCTATTTCTCATCATTTTTTCGTTCTTTTTTGTTCACTCATGAGTCCATTCATGAAGTCGCCCTACCAATATTTCATTGTATTCATCGTTTGTTTTTGTCCTCTATCCACTAACTCATCAACATTGATCAAAGTTCCTTTGCCGGTATTCAAAAATTCGTTGGAGAAAACCATGGATGTTGTACTAAATGTTGCATCCACCATGTCACATATGCATGTTGAAAAACATGATGGTCGAAATGCAAACATTGCTATTCCATATTGTGCGGATTTGCTTGGTTCAACGGCTCAAGTCTTGAATTGGTCCCTTTCAACAATTCATGATCTAAAAGGTATCTTTTATTTTTCAATTTATTATCATATACCTCTAGCTCAATTTATCTCTTAGTTTTTTTTTTATTTGATACAGATATTTTTTTAATCAATATTTGATTTGGATTAAAACAAGTAAAAAACTGTAATACTTAGGGATGGAATTTAATTATTCCACTGTGACATGCATGTGTTAGCGAGAGATTTTTTAGTGTGCCCGGAACACAGACACATAAGGCGCATTGAAAAATCTCTTCAACAACAATGCACAATTCACAACAAGAAGTTGATCATTTATGTTGCAACTTTCTTAAAAGCTTCTCGTAAATCCTATAAATTGAATTCATCCTCTACAACATCACTAGTTAAGTATAATAATCGATTACTAATGTATGAGAATATATTCCATTAATTAATTAAAAAAAAAGGTTGTTCTTTTTAACCTATCTAATGAAAATTTGTACAGATGATGTGATTTCACATATGGGAGCATGGTCGAACACCTCTCTTTCAAGGCACAAGATATGCATGGAAGCCTTCGAAGGAACCAACTCCATTCTTGCAGGAGGCCTCAAACAAGTGACCACATCAATACATGGCCTCCTTGGCATGTTGTACGCGCACCAAAAAGCCGATTTTGTTGGCTCTATTCGGACGTCTAAACACATTAGACCTTGGCTGCAGAGACCAAACTTCGTCGTTTCTCACGACGGGAGTGGAGATTTCAAGCTAATATCCGACGCCATCGCGGCTGCACCCGATCATAGCCGGCAGTACTTTGTAATTTTTGTTAAGAGAGGAGTTTACTATGAGTACGTGAATATTGGTGCCAAAAAGTCTAATCTGGTTTTGGTTGGAGAGGGCATGGACAATACTATCATATCTGGCAACAGAAGCAATGGGACTGGTTGGGGCACATCGGATTCAGCAACATTCAGTAAGATGCCAAAACTTTATCAAATTGCTTTTACAAAACAAATAAAAACTTTCGCCAATGAACACAAGATTAGTAGAACACTTGGCATGTTCTAAGGTCACAGGTTGTGGAAACAGCCTCTTTGCATAGCAAAGGTAAGGTTGTGTACGATGGTTGTTTCCTCCGACCCTCGCAAAGCGGGAAACCTTGTTGGCTTGGAGTTGCACTTTTTTACTTGTATGTTATGTTTTGGTACCCATCATAAGTGTTCTACTAATAGGCTATTGGATTATCAATTTGAAGATCACTTTTAAGAGTCTAAGACAATGAATATCAATAGGCTAATTGATTGCTAATTTGCAGCTCAACTTGTTAAGAAATTGAACTTAGAACCTCAAGCACAAGTGGTCTTGTTAACCGAGTTACAAGCCCTTGCAGTAGTAACAATTGTTTGAGTTGGGGGTATTTTCATCCTTATAATTTCAACTCATTAAAATGAGTTATTCTCTGAACTTTTGGAGAAAATGTTTCTTTTTTACCATTGTTTCAAGATTGCCAAATACAGTGCGTATCATTTACTTACTAACATTCAAAACCTAATTGTTGAAACTTCAAATGATGAGCTATTCAAATATTTCTCCCTATTTTTGTGTGTGAATTAATTCCTTCTCTCTTTATGTAGCTGTAAAAGCCGACGGTTTCATTGCCGTCAACATTGGTTTTGTGAACACAGCAGGACCATACAAGATGCAGGCAGTTGCACTCCGGTCCCAAGGAGATCGATCAGCTTTCTTCCAGTGCAGTATAAGTGGGTACCAAGACACATTGCTAGTGCATGACGGCCGCCAGTTCTACCGAATGTGCAAAATAAGTGGCACAGTTGACTTCATCTTTGGCTACGGCACTGCCGTTTTCCAAAAATGTACAATTATTTCCAAGCAAAACGGTAAAGGTGGCCGAAACGAGATCACTGCTCATGGTCGCTTTAATCAAAACGACCCCACGGGCTTCTCTTTCCAGTTTTGTAACATTGTACATGATAATTCACATGGTACTGTATCTGTTGAGAATCAAACTCCCACGTACTTGGGTCGACCTTGGGGAAATTGCTCACGTACTGTTTTCATGCAGTCACAATTAGATGCAGTTATAAGGCCAGAGGGTTGGCATGAATGGAGTGGAGATTTTGGGCTGAAAACTCTGTATTATGGTGAGTACATGAATGAGGGGCTGGGTTCGAACCTTTCGCACCGGGTCAAATGGCCGGGTTACCATGTGATTACTGACCCATCTGTGGCTGATCAGTTTACAGTTGCCAAGTTTATTGGTGGAAATTCTTGGCTGCCATCCACAGGCATCCCATATGCACCAGGGTTATTGAAGGATCGATGAGTTGAACCAAAGAATTAATTAACCGGAAGGAGATGCACGTTGGGAGGTTTGGTAAGGTTGGGAGAGTGAACCAAATCAACTTGCATTGGCTCACAATTTCTTTTTTCAATATGCCCATTGGATCACAATTTTTTTCAATGTAATTTAACCTTCAAGTTATTTGCTCTGCCCTTACATAATATCTTCTTTTTTTTGGGATCATTTTGGGGAGGAGGAATTCGAACTTCAGACATCCTTCAATAATGAAAAGAAAGTATGTATCCCACAGAACAAGGAACATCAATAACACAAAACCAAACCCTGAATCTTTTGATTCTGAAAATATCAAGAACAGGGAGTGCAGTTTTCAGTTAGAGATATGACTTTGTGCATAAGAAAACTCTAATTCATTCAATATTCAAGAGAAATGCACAGAACAAGTCGACACCGTTATTCTATTATACATTAAACAAGTCTATTATACATTGAAAACTCTGTATTATTTAGAGGTAGCAGGAATACCACTTACATTGAACCAAGTCGACACCGTTATTTTAAACTACAAATTAATAAGATTCTGGTTGTCAACCAAAATTCTATAAAATTACCTTTCTAACCTCTAATTAAAACTGAATAGAAATAAAAATTATGGACAATTTAGTGATTACATGAACACAAATTTTAACCTCACAGCCATGTAAACATAGCAGCTCTAATTAAAATACAATTAAATAAAAAAACCCCACTTCTCTCCTCTTCCTCTCTCTACATCTCTCACCAGAAAAATCCTCAATCGCTTCTCCAACGTCTCCTCACGCTCAACCGATCCACTTTCTTAAAGCCACCCAATGGAGGTAGTTCACCGATGGATGACTAAGACTGAAAAATATGGTTTAGATTTTTGTCGCAAGCCCTATATGAAAAGGATTGTTTTTGCTGATTTGGTGACCATGTTCGGCATCATATTCATAAATATCCCTAAAAAAATGCATCTTTTTCTTACTTTATAAACTGCTGTAGTTTTGTGAATGCGACGAAGCTTAGAAAATTAAAATTAAATTTAATTGCACACATATCGCATGTGTGCTAGTTGCTAGTTATAAATAATAAGGGCCGGTCCAAAGATTTTTGAGGCCCAGGGCGACGTCAAAAAAAAATGCCCTAACTTCATGTAAGAAAATTATTTATTTTCACACATAAGACATCGAAAAAATTATACTTAGAAAAACACTTCAAACTCAATAATTTAGAAACACAGAAAGACTAATTTATTTTGTATTGAGGGAGGGAAACAAAAAAACTTCGGGCTTACAAGTAGATAGATGATGAGTTTTGTTTTCCATCTGAATTTTGAATGTGTTTTTGAATAAATCGTGAGGTGTTTTTTTCTTATTTACTAACATTGTCAATATGAGACTAAAAAATAATGATGTTTTCGAGTCTTTAATTGATATGTATTATTAATGAATGGGCACTAAATTAAACATTTTGATGACACGTCATATAATTTGCAAATTTGGTCTACGTATTATTCTTTGTTGAAGATTAGACTTGAATTAAAACGAATATTTAAAAATAACAACACACATAGCTACTAGATAGTAACTAAAAATAAATTAACAACCAAACAAAAATTTGGAAAAATTGAAAAGAATAAACATGCACATAGCATTTCAAACTTAGGACCTCTTGTTAATTTTAAACAACAAAAATCATTGTTTCTAATTAAACTTCTTGATCCTTTAACCAAATTTTATAAATTTATAATCTTATAAAAAGAAATTTGTAAAAAATGGAAAGTAAATAAGCACACATGGTGTTTTGAACCCAAGACCTCCTCATTATTTTCAAATGACAAACCACCACTTCTAGTTAAATTTCTGTGTCTTTGAACCAAATTTTATAAATTTATACTCTTATAAAAACATATATAAATATATCACCCTAATAATTTTGGTGCCCCTAATTTTTTTGGGTTTAGGGTTTAGGTTATACTAATGGTTAGAGCTGAATTCAATTTATACTTTTTAAATACAATTTATATTACCACTTTAAGTTATACTAATGGGAGGGTTTGAATTCAGGATCCAATGAGTTTAAGAGGAGGATTCTAACCATCAGGTAAATCCACCGCATGCAATATATGAATGGATTCCCCATGTGAAAATCTATCCCAATCCAACAGTCCATGTGGTTAACTTTTACTAACTAAATACTTAGTATTACGATTTAGTATTATTCTTCCTGTTGACCCTAAAAACTACCAAGCCTACGTGGCGCGCATGCCGAGTAATCTATAAGCTAACTACGTCCTTCGGTTGAATGCGGGGTGTGCCAACTCGTCGGCTGAGCTTGGCCGAAGAGTAAAATTTGTTGATGTTGCATTGGGTGCGCGTCTGACTTCTGCGTCTTGCGATTGCGACCGAGGAAGGAACACGTCTCGGCCTCTTGGGCTTTTCGAACCTGAAGACAAGGTTATTATTCTTACAAAGTTCACAAATCGTCGTCGTTGGATTCGGTCACAGTGATGGTATTCGTTAGAGTAAACTCACGCCGAATCGACACCGAAGTGTAAGGGCACAAATACTCAAAGCAGATATGTGTCTTAACAATAAACGTGGTTCGGCCGTTGGAATGCCGAACTCTAAATCCCACTTGAGAGTATCCAATCATAAACTAACTCGGTGTGCAATGTGCCGAGCCTAATAAACTGTAACACCTCACTTCGCCGAAAAGGCTAATGAGATGACCTCGACCAATAAGGATTCGGAAATCCTTTAAAACCGAGACTTGGATAGATAACCAGTCACTCTCGACACAGTGCTATCTATGCCGACTGAAGATGCTGCGAGACCGGCTGGTTCTACGGTGACAGTGCTATCTATGCCGACTGAAGATATCACCGGTTGCCTTCACAGTGCTGTTTATCCAAACTGAAGGTGTGTCGGCGTAAAAAGAAAGGAAAAAATCTCAAGGTTGTTGAGAGAATTTACGCAAGGCAGTTGTGTGTTGAATTGAAGGGGGCTTGAACGATGCGCAACCTCCTCTATTTATAGCATCATGTACTTTCTAGATCGAGTTAAAACCCTACTCGGATTAGGACTTATTCTTCTAATCGAACACCATCTCGACCAGTTATATTCTCACTATGACTTTGAATCCAGTCCTTTATCAAGCCGGATTCACTTCCGTGTTATCAATATCCATATCTTGTCGAGACTCCTTATTGCGCCAGGATTCAATTACTCGTCTCGCAGCATAACTTGACCGACCTAGGTTATGAAGCCTATGAACTAAATGATCCACGATAACCTTTTCGTAAGGCCTTCCGGGCTGAGAATACATCTTGGCCCAAACCATTATTTTGGGCCCAAACATTGCCCCCTCGTTTCTGAGGATTTTTTCAGCCTGAAGTCTCTGGCCGAGCCCTGACCTTGAAGAAGCGACACCAGGCTCCATCTCCCGAGGAGCATTTATGAAGCACGATTGCACGATCTTGATCTCGTCAGATATCTCGCCAAATGTCCTATTTGAAGGGAAAATTATGAGTTTTCAAGATTTGGGATTTCTAGATGACTAGCATGCATATACAATTCTAGATTTATATACATACGCAACGGAAGCATTTATAACAAGTTATCAAAGTTATAGTCATGCAAATCCCCTTCAAGGTTCATAGGTTTAAATATAATGCATCAAAACAATTTTTACTTAAGAACAAAGTCAAGGAATAGATCTATACCTCTTGTTCTTGATTTTAGACCAAGGATGGACCACCTCCAAGCTCTTTGTTCCTTGAGCCTAGCTTCCCTCCTTGCCTCCTCCACTTTGATAGAATGAGTGCTCCAAGGTTCTCCTTAAGTCTCCAAAGTAGAAGACCTCTAAAGATCCTCACCCACTAGTATAATGAGAAGGATGAAGGAATGACCAAAAGGATGAAAAGTTGTTAGCCCATTCACCCTCTAGGTGGCCGGCCCTATTGTTGAGAGAGAGAGAGATGGTTGTTTTGATTTTGTGTTTCTAAACTCACAAAAACTCTTATGGAATCAATCTCTATAAAGTTCCTTATATATCATCAAAAACCTAGTCAACAAATTGACCAAACATCTCACCCAAACCCTTAGTATGGCCGGCCTACTTGTGTTCATATGGGCTTTGGGCTTTCATTTATTTCAAGTCATCCAATGCTTGAATAAAAGCCCAATGGGTTTAGGCCCAATGGGCCCAATTAAACCCGAACGTTTCTTTAAGCCCAAAACGATCTTTTATCGCTTTTATGATTTCTTTAGACTTTCTAAATTAATCAAAACACTTAATTAATCCAATTAATTATTTCCATCATCCATTAATTACTCACTACAATAGTGTTTTGGTGAACAATCTTTTAGGTTCTAATTAGCAAGGCAGTGAGGTGATTGGCATTAATTCAATTTAATTTCAATCACTTAGTGAATCAAAACTTCATTTTAATTCACCATTCTTCTTTGATGACTTCATTTAATCATTTAGAAGAACTCACAAGCTATGAGTGACATCTAACCATATGTCATAGCTACCCAAGCTAATGTAGAAGTTTTATAAGAAGAACCTATTCCATTGGAATTACAATGTAATTCAATCCTTCTCTAATACAATACTCTCAATCATATTAATAGGGTATGGATATATTATGTCAAACCCCTAATGTGATTATTACTTCTTATATGATTTTGTTGAGTCGTATAGGAACGCATTCCTTTTAATACGCTCGATACTTCGGCCGAAGATTCCCGAATCATATCTTAGAGTATTCTTCCTCTCTTATCGAGGATTAGAGATTCCTTGTTGCGCATACACTTGCCTTCATGACTAAGTGGCTTAACCCCGACTATGCCGTTGACATTCTGAAAGAGTGACGTTTGACATAATCAAAGATCAAGTACTTAACCACAAGACAACGACGATGCCTCAGGTCTAAGGACTATTTACATTATTCCAACCATTAGAGTTACTTGTTTGACATATGAGTAGACCTCCATGCAAGTACTCTCGTTCGATTGTGTTCAGTGAACTCATTCCCCTAATGAGCACCTACATACTTGTCTTAGTGTCACAACACGAATGGGATGAGACTTTCCATCCTTCCATTTGAAGCAGACACAGTATGTACCGATCTACGTATTGTCAGTTTCCCTCCGACAATCCAATGACCAGGAACCTTTTGGACATTTGGTTATCTGAAGAAGGTCTCTGTAGTCTAACATCATTAGATTACTTCTTCAATCCATCCATTGTCCATGGATACACTATTTAAGACATATATCGTTTATTGAGATAGTCCTAATTCGTGTCTTTGCCATTTGACGTATAAGAATCATCTATACATCCATTCATTTGTCCTGAAAGGTTTCTTCCAAAGATTGGCTTTCAGGGCATATTTCCAACACTATTCTCAGCATGACCTGAAGTGTCATTTCATCATTACCCCCTTGATCCGAGAGATTTTTGAATTCCTCGAGACGTGCGGATGTCCAAACGTCTTTAAATCAATATACATGTCGCCGCATGCCATCATGCAATCTCGATTTGTGAATCTTTCGGTACCCTCGAGATCGTGCGGACACCAAAACGTCATTTCTTCATAAAAGGACACCGTCACGATATCATCATGATCCTTTAATCTGCGAGTTTTTTTATTCTTTCTCCTGGGTCTGTTAATATTCTCCATCACTCCATAATTATTAGCGATCTTCCCGATTACTCTCCCCGTTTGGTCTTCCATTCCACGAGTTTATAAATACCCAGCCTTCTATCATTCATTATCTACGCTTTCAAATTTTCCAAACTCTCTCTTGTTCAAAGATTAAAAGAAACCCCCTGACTTTCTCCCAGAAACCCTTCGAAACCATTTCCAATGGCCTCCTTCATCTCCAAGCTCTCTAAGGAATGCGACAAATGTGGGACAATCATTGATCAGCGCTCAATTAAGACTCTGCGCTTTGAGAGCGATATGAGTACCCCCACCAGATCATTGGTCCACTTTTTAAGGATGCAGTGCCACCAGCCATCACCGAACTCTTCAAGGATCAGTGCCTAACACCCCTACTGTCAGGATTTGAATGGTCGAAGTGGGATTTGGCAAAACCCCAAGGCTCCTGGCCCTCGACCACTGCGACCTGGGCAGCCTGGGTTGCTCGGCGAGCAATGGAAAGCTCTTGGCATTTACGATGCCATTCGTCTTTCGTCTATGGAACTCGTCGTGGACAATGAGCTTCTTATGTCAGCCTCAAGCCTATGGTTCTCAGCTACCAACACTATGGTCCTTCCCTTCGGCCCCATGGGCCATACTATCCTTGATATCACCGCGATCTTAGGGACTTCCCATTTCGGCATCCCGGTTGACGCTACCCTCTCCGGGTACCCATCGACCATCGACCTGAAGGCACTTTTCAACGATCGGGCCATCGAAACGCTGAGCGGAGAGGGTCAAGAACCCTCAAATGAGGAAGTTCAGAAACTTTATAAGAACTTCATCAATTACAACACCCTTTACCTCCACTTTACCTGCCGAGGGGAGGAGAACCTACGGCAGGAAGAACACAAAGCCTTCCTCTTCTACTGGTATAACAAATTTATTTGTTGTACCAAGTCCAACAAATGCTTGGTCGAGAACATGCCGATGGCCGAAGCCCTGGCTAGCGGTCACACCCTGGCGCTTAGTCCAGCCATTCTTGCCCATCTCCTGCTCTGTTTGGCCGAGATGACCATTCACAAGATCGACCCATACCAGAGTGGCCCCCTTTGGGTATTCCAACTCTGGCTGCAGGTTTATTTCATCACCCTTCGGCCAGAACTTGCCAGCTTCTCGCCTACTGAAGCGCTCGGCCTTCAGGTGGCTTTTCGACCAGTACCTTCTCACCAAGCCAAAGACGTGTTCAGATACCTCTTCGGCCTTGATGCCCTTTCCGACGATGAATTCTTGATCTGCCGTCGTCGAGAATATCCTTTGTCGATCAAACTTCCTACATCAGCATGGGGTGCAGATGATGATGCTGATCTCCGTCAATCCTAGGGGTCGTTTGTGCTTACCCGTGACCTTCCTCTTGGGTGTGATGTGCACCGAGCAAGTTGGGAAGTATATCACCCCCAATTCACTGCTCGGCAACTCAGCTATCTTCAAGGTTGCCCGGTGCCTCTTCTTACCTCTCGCTCCCTGCTGAGCCGATGACTCCTATCTGGCTCTTCCGACATGGACTGCAAGGATGCCAAAAAGGAGTTTCAAGAACGGTGCCAAAAATTCCACCTTCGACCAACTGTTCCAGAATCTCTTAGCACTGACACTTTCGGTGATTGGTGGGAAGAGTATACCCAAAACTTTTATGGTGCTCCGGTCGAGGACGTCCTGAACAAGATATTCGGCGGTCGACCCAAAAAGGCTCTGCCCCTCAATCTCAAGGTAACGGTCTATTTCCACCTTCTTCATTCGACTTTGAACTCTACTATTTACTTTTGCTTTCTCAGGTAGTCGGTCACTGAAAAAGTCCGAAGTAGTCGCTGCGGCTGCGGCTGGGAAAAAATCGACCATCTCCAAAAGGACTAAGACTACCGCGTAGGCTTTGCTGAGCAAACGGCCTCGTCAAGAGGCCGAGACGGCCCTCTAACCCCCTCAACCTGCAAAACGAGTTAAGAATCTAGCGAGGAAAGGAGAACGGGAGATTCATGTTATCTCCAGTCAAACTACGGGAGCGACGACTCCTAGTATTTCCCCTTCTACCCCTGTCGTCCAAGCTTCGACAGAGAAACGGCCAATTCTGGCCAAAGAAACAGCCCATGTACGCGCTGTTTCTCAAGTCGTTGGACCATTTGTTGCTTCACTGGTCGAGGCGTCTGCAGCTTCAGGGTCAGCTGATGCGCATGTCTTGGAAGGGGCCGCCCCCTTGGCCGAGAAAAATCTTCCTGAAAATCCAAAACACACGGCAGTCGTTCTAAAAGAGAGCGACGGGAGTGATGAGATTCCACTGACGAGTCGCCTTCAACCACGAAATCCGCCTCCCCCTGTGCCTGAAGCGGTTGTCCAAGTTGGCCCTTCAGCGGCTGATCGTGGCAAACGACCTGCCGTAGAGCCAGAAGCGACGGCGGAAACACCCATTCATCCGCAGGACCAGGACCTCAACATTCCTCCCCAAGAAGCCACTTCGGCCTTCGTAAGTACCCTTACCGCTTTTCTTTGGTTACTTTTCTTCCTTAGAACTCTAAACCAGGAAGATACCAAATGTTAGGTGCCTACCCATTCTTTTCATCGAAATTTCTACGCGCCGAAATGTGTTATCTATATTTCTTGGCCGCCGCAGTGGCCATCGAACGTAGATAACCTCCATCGACCGTGTGAACTGAGAAGCAGTCTAAGACACTGGGCTCGACCATTAAGTTCTTTAGGTTCGAGCAATGAACCCGAAGACATGGCCGAAGTTTCCTCTCGGCAGGTTTAAAACAAAAACCTTCTTGCTATATTATTTCTTGATTTCCTTATGATTAAACTGATTTTTGTGTGCAGCCTTCATGGGAAGTCGAGTTTAAAGCTCTTTTGTCAAGCACTTCTGGAGCGGCTGGCCCCTTGACTACTACAACTGAACCTGCCGATTCAACTGCTTTGGTTCGGCTGCAAGAAGTTTTGTCTCTCTCGGCGTCACAAGTCCTTGAGCGCAAAGGTCTTGATTTGTTGGGTGCATGCCTAAACGACCTCGGAGCAGATGGTCAAATGAGCGCTGAGGCTATCGTTCAGGCGTCGTCCGCCTTGGAGCGAGTTCGGGAATCCTTTAGTGTCCTCGAGAATGCTCTTCGAGCTGAACAAGATTTGAAAGCTGCCATGGCCGTCCAAGACACTCTTCGTCCGAAGATCGATGCTTTAAAGGCGAAAGGGGAAGCCTTGGCCGACCTCGACCGTCAAATGGCCGAATTGGCAAAACGAAGGTCGGCTATTGCTTCTGAGCTTGCGAAGGACTTCGAGTCGGGCGGTAAAGATTGTTTAACCGAGTATGCGGCGAGCGTGAAGCGAGTCGAGCAGTTGAAGATGGACAAAAAGAACCGGCATGCCGAGGTCATAATAGGCGATGTGCGGTGGCTGGAACTGAAGGCCCTTCTTGGAACTCTTCTTCCTTCATCCCCCTAGAATGATTTGACTGTAAACCAGCTTATTAATGAAATGAAATGAGTTTTTTTTTTATTCTTGCATCTCCCATGTGACTGGGTAATATTTCTTTAAGAACTTTCCATTAATTGGCAACCTGTGAATAACACCGTTTCGATCTCTAAGATGGTATGCCCCATTGCCGAGGACTTTATGGACGACGAACGGCCCTTCCCAATTCGGCGACCATTTGCCGAACCTGGGGTCTTTAATTCCCATAGGTAGGATAGTTTGCCAAACTAATTCCCCATCGCCGAACGTTTTTTGTTTGACTCTTTGATTATACGCTCGCTCGACAATTTTCTTTTGTGCCATTAGAAGGTTGTAAGCGTCAAGCCGATCTTCTTCCAAATCTTCTAACTCTTGTAACATGGCCTGGTTATATTCGGCATTGGACAAACTACTTTACTCAATCACACGTAAAGAATTTACACTTAGCTCGACTGGTAACATCGCGTCATGTCCATAGGTTAACGCATATGGGGTGGTCCCCGTTGCCGACCGGGGTAAAGTCCGGTATGCCCATAAGGCTTCATTCAATTTTAAATGCCACATGCCAGGTCTTTCTTTTATCATTTTTTCAAGAATACCGATCAAAACCTTATTACTTGCTTCGGCTTGTCCATTCGCTTGTGGATAGTATGGTTTGGACTGCTCAAGCCAAATTTTTAAGCTCGCCGTATACTCTTTGAACCTTTCGGCTGTGAAGACTGTGCCATTATCAGTTATGATCATTTCTGGTACGCCGAACCTGGTCACAATATGTTCCTCCACAAAATCGCAAACCTCATTGGATGTTAATTTGGCGTATGATTTTGCTTCGACCCACTTAGTGAAATAATTTGTTGCCACAAGTGTCCATGCATGTTTCGCTGCTCCAGAGGATGGTGTGATTTTGCCGATCACGTCCATTGCCCATCCTTTGAACGGCCAAGGTTTGGTGACCGAATGAAGTAATTCGGTCGGGGCCCTTTAGATGGGTCCATGAATTTGACACTGGACGCATCTTCGTGTATACTCGATACAATCTTTCAATATGCTTGGCCAAAAGTAACCGTGCAGGCGAAGTAGCCAACGCATCTTGCGTCCTGATTGATGGGCTCCACAAATTCCTTCATGTATCTCTGTGATTGCTTGGGCGGCTTCTTGCGGGCCGAGGTATAACTGTAATAAACCGTCCTCGCCTTTTCGATACAACTCATTTTGGTATGAGACATAGTTTGTGGCATGGACCTTTGTCTTTATGTCGTGTTTGCCTCTGGGATTATCAAGGTATTGCATAATTGGCATTCTCCAGTCGTTTGGTAGCGTCTCGACCGCGCAGACATCTACAGGATCCTCCCGTTCCAACAACGAAGGTAAAGACATTACCCGTGTACGGATGACTTAGTCTCGCTGAAGGACTTGTTGATTAACCAAAGCTGGACACGATTACCGTAAAACGGGTATCATTGGTTTACTTTTGCCCCCCAGGAGTTGTGCTCCGGAGGCTATCTGAGCGAGTTCGTCTGCGACGGTGTTCCGCCCACGAGAAATATGATTGAACGTGATACCGTCGAATGACTCCGCCAAGTAACTGGCCACCATGTGATAGGGCGCCAGAGTACAACTCATGCACCGAAAAGTTCCATTAAGTTGGTTAATCACAAGCTCCGAATCACCGAAGATGAGGACGCGCGCAGCGTACAAATCATGAAGTACGCTAAGGCCGATAACAAGGGCTTCGTACTCGGCTTGATTGTTGGTACAATCAAAATCCAACTTGAGGGAAAAGAACCAACAGTGTTGGTGTAGAGACTGGAGTACGATCCCCACACCGACCGATGTTGACGTGCTTGAACCATCGAAATACATCGTCCAATAATTGTCACATGCTTCCACCATTCCGATTTCAACATCGGTGCCCCCGAACCCATATGGAGAAGGGTGACGGGCTAAGAAATCAGTAAGCGCTTGTCCTTTGACGGTTTTTTGTGGGACATACTGCAAACTAAACTCCGATAGTGCCAATGTCCATTTCCCGATTCGGCCTTTGACTATTGGCCGAGTAAGCATATATCGAATAACATCTGTCTGGGCGATGACCTGCGTAACGGATGAGAGCATATAATGTCGAAGTTTTGATGCGGCGAAGAACAAAGCCAAGCAAAGCTTCTCAACTGGTGAATAATTAATCTCTGGAGGATTGAGGTGTCGGCTGAGATAGAAAATAGCTTGTTCTCGCCCAACGTCAGTATCTTGCCTGAGAAGGCAACCGATGGATTCTTCGGCTGCGGAAATGTAAAGCTTAAGGGGTTTATCCCGTCGAGGCGATACGAGGACGGGTGGAGTTGCAAGGGCAACCTTGATTTGTGTGAAAGCCGCTCGATGTTCTTCACGCCACTCAAACTTATCTGAGTCCTTAAGTTTCAACAGTGTAGAGAATGCCGTCATTTTGCCAGCGGCATTAGCTATGAATCGGCGAAGAAAATTTATTTTCCCGAGCAAAGACTGGAGTTATTTTTTGGTCGTCGGTGATGGGGCGTCAATAATTGCACGGGCTTTGTTCGCATCGACCTCGATGCAGCGATGGTGGACAAGAAAACCTAAGAAATTACCGGCCGACACGCCAAAGGCGCATTTGGCCGGGTTCATCTTAAGGTTATGTCGTCGCATGCGAATGAAAGTTTGCCGAAGATCATCAATATGCGTTTGGCGACTTTTTGATTTGACCACGACGTCATCAATATACACTTCTATGGTAGTGCCGATCAGGTCATGAAAAATGGTATTCATCGCGCGTTGATATGTAGCACCAACGTTTTTTAGACCGAATGGCATGACTACCCACTCGTAGGTTCCAAGTGCCCCCGGGCAGCGGAAAACAGTTTTATGAACATCGGCCTCGGCAATAAATATCTAGTTATAACCGGCATGTCCATCCATGAATGACAGCATGTCATGATTAGCCGCGGCGTCGATTAGCAAATCTGAAATTGGCATGGGATATGCATCCTTAGGTATTGCCATATTCAAATTTCGAAAATCAATGCAAATGCGTAGGGCCTCATTTTTCTTGAGCACTGGTACGATATTCGCCAACCACTCGACGTATCGAGCGGTTCGGATAAACCCGGCATTTAACAGTTTAACAATTTCGTCTTTTATGTCGAGCTGTACTTCGGTCAAGAGTCAGCGATGAGGTTGTCGAACAAGCTTGCAACCAGGTTTGATACGTAATTCATGTTCGACAAGGGTCCGGTCGTGACCCGGCATCTCATGATAACTCCAAGCAAAACAATCTTTAAACTCGTGAAGCAATTGATGGAGTTCTACTTTCATGGCATGGGGTAATAACGCACTAATAAATAGGGGCTGAGGATCATCGGCCATTCCAACATTTATTTCCTCTAGAGGATCCTTAACTTGGGGTCGGCTGTCGTCGAGCTCGGCCGGAGCGGCCTGAACTTTATCCAACGATAGTATCGGGCTGTTATCCTCTTCGGCAAAAAATTCGATTAAGTTGATGCCTGAATACGGGTGCTTGGAAATAGCATACCAATGGGCTAGCAGGCGTTCCATCGTGGATGAAACCGCGGCCCGACGCCTCTCGCTTTTGATGTCAATCATCAGTGGTGGGAAGCAAATTGGCCAAATCGAGTCTCGCCGAATCCTGGTGGACAGTCTCGGCGCCTACCTCGATGGCTTTCTGGACTGAGATCTGAGTCGGCCGTCCATCTTCATTAAAACCTTGTAGGGTAATATAGCCGACGTGATCATCATAATAGCGGGCCTGAATCATGTTGGTTTCAAATGGCTGAGTATCGGCTGGGTGGACCACGACCGATTTACCATCCCAAGAAATAAGGACTTGGTATAACGAAGAAGGAATGCAATTCGTTTGATGAATTCAATCCCTACCGAGCAAAGCATTATATTCGGTCTTGGAGTCGACGATAAAAAATGAGGTCATATGATTGCGACCTGCGATGTTTACCTCTAGAGGGAGTACTCATTTGGTCTAAGACTTGTCACCGACAAAGCTACTCATGGTTATTCCTGAAAGAATGAGCTCGTCGGTGGATCGTCGTAATGCTTTCATGACGGATACAGGCATGATATTGATTGTTGCTCCACAATCGATGAAAATCTTGGAGATTGGGTAGCCTTCAATATGGGCCGTGACATACAACAATTTTAAATGTTGAAGATTAGTCGAGGAAGAATGGGGAAACAAGATGTCCAAGGCTGTTTTAAGCTTATCGTCGCCGTTAGTTGACTCGTCTTCAGCAGTAGTGACGAAATCAACTTCTGTTGCCTCCTCGGTGACCACATCACCGTCCAAGGAACTTGGTTGGTGTGTAGTCAGCTGAAATTCGGCAGGGAGAACATGGACCATGCTGATTTCCATGTTTTCAATGACTAAAGGGCCCATTGGATCCTGGTCGTCATCTTCCGGAGTGGTGAGAACTATATCATCGTGTGTCAGAGCATTTGCGGCCGGCTCGCTGTGTGTCTCAACATATTCAGGCGCTTGTGCCACGCAATCCGACGCGGTATCCTGTTGACTGTCGTCTTCGGGCTTGCATGCATTTGGTGTCGGACTCTGCTCCTGCCGTATTTTACGAGCTCGTTCCTCATAGGCGATCTGAGCATTCCTGGTGTCCAGGTAAGCGTCCAGACGTGCCACCCGCTCTGTCTCATCGGTTGTTAAGCCGAACAAGGATACGGCCGAAAAAACTTCAAAGTGATACCGAAGTTGTTGAAGGTCTTCAAGAGAAAAAGGGAGTTCGGCTCTGTCAATATCCGTGTATGGGTCGACCTTGAAGCCGAGAACCCTAGTTTCTTGAATGTGCTGGAATATGGCTTTCATTGCTGGATTAGTGGTTTTTTGGATGATCTGCTCAGCATCGGGGCAAGTTAATGCCAGGTCAAGAGCTTATTGGCAGGCCTTCGGTAACCCATACAAGTCGATGGTGGAATATTTCTTGTGAAATTCTTTCATATATTCCAATGATTCGCCGAGGAATAGAGGGTGCTGATTCCGCCGAACTCTGATTAGTGGTTCTTTCAATGGTAACGGAGGTAGTTGGCTTTCGGCCTCTTTCTTAAATTGCTCGAAACGAGCTTTCATTTCCCCGGGCCGAAGAAAAAGTTTGATGCGCTTATCGGCTGCTTCAATGGTAGTTTCGAATTCCCGATTGGTTTCCTCCTGCCCTTGTAATTCGGCCATGATTGTTGGGGTTGGCCGATCATCTCCGCTTTCTGCCGTCTCTTTCGGTTGCCATTTAGTGGCCGAAACAGGCTGGGCCGCTTGCCGTCGAGCCAAGCAATCTATACGCTGACGTCGACGTTTCTACGATTTGGTTAGCGCGGTATACATGCCGGTGGGAGAATTGTAATTGTACCAACGTTGGTCACGTGGTTCAGGTGGCTTGAAGGTTTTTTTATTTGTTGATGAGCTCGAACTACTGGAATTGCGGGAATAATAATCCTCGTTGTAAAACGGTGTGTCGAAATCAAGGCACCGTCTGACCGATGTAGAACCATCTGTCTGTTTCCTTGGGCCGAGCCTATCGAATACTTTCTGGCGCTGGCCTTCACTAAGTTCATTTGAAGGTTTCGTTGTAATCACCGGTTGATGTTGTGATGTCGGTATCTACATCGGAAGCAGTTTCATCTTGGGCTCAGTTAATACAACGCGTGCCTTACAATTACTACACAAAACTATCGGCCCGTCATTTCCATCTTCTTTGGAGTCTGACATGCACTCGACTATGGCAGGTCCTGAGAGTTCGGTGGGTGGTGCATTAGAAAACAAGTCGATCTTGAGTCGAGGTTGGGAACCTTTCTTTAGGATCTGTGGTACTATTGGCTCGCCATTTTCTTCGTCGTTGTAGTTTGACATTAGTTCAACTATGGCCGGTCCTGAGAGCTCGATAGGTGGCGCATTGGAAAATAGGTCGATCTTGAGTCGAGGTTGGGAGCTTTGTTTTCGGATGTGTTGTACTGGGGTAAATTCGACCTTCTCTTTTCCTTTGCTCTAGGGTAAACGAGCGTCTACCATGCCGACTGTCGCTGAAGGGAATGGATCCGTATCAACCGTCATGTGTTTTTCAGGAAACTTTAACTTGCCTTTGTCAATCCAGCTCTGGATATCATCACGAAATATGACACAATTGTTTGTTGCATGCTTTGTCGAGTTATGGTATTTGCAATATGTCCTTCCTTTAAGTTCTTCGGCCTTGGGAATATTATGCCCTGGCCGAAGTTTAATGATCTTCGCTGATAGCAATTGATCAAAAATTGCTTCGGCCTTTGTGATATCAAAGGTATAAACTTTTGATGTTTTTATTGTTTCTTCAGTGGCCGAGCGGGTTTTGACCTCCTTGGAATTAATTTGAGTCAATGCCTTTCACACGTATGGTTTATCTATTACTATCTCGGGCGCGTCCACGCTGACGTACTGAGATTCCTCGCCTTCGGTCGACGCGTAATTGACTGTAGGGTTTTTGTAAATCATCCATCGAGATGGGGGTTTCGACATCTTCTCTTCTCGGAGCAAATAGTCATATTGCTCGACATGCTGGGCTAATTCATACATATCCCGAAAGTTTGCCCCCAAAAATTTCTTTTTGTATTCTACATCGAGTCCGTTCAAAGCAAGTCTAACAAACTTGACTTCATGGAGAGGTACTCGGCACCAATTCCTAGCCGATTTAAATCTGGTAAGATAATCCATTGGTGACTCATCAGATGCTTGAGCCATCCTTGCCAACGAAGAAACTGACATTTCCATCCCTGACCTATAAAATTGCTCATGAAATCTCTTGACCAATTCCTCCCAGCTTTGGATAGAATTAGGTGGAAGGTTGATATACCAGGCAAATGTTGAACCTGTCAATGAAAAGTTGAACAACCGCAGCTTGGAAAATCACTGTTGACATCTCCGCATTGCGTGGTGAAACGAGCCACATGTTCTAAGGAGGGCAAATACGATTCTCCAGCGAAAAGACTAAAATATGGAATTTTGAAACCTTTAGGATACTCGAACCATTCCACGTAAGCTGGATATGGATGGAAGAATTTAGGGAACTTCGATCCCTTTTTCATGGCCGAATCAATCATCCGCTAGACCTCGGTTATATCGACAGACGTTACTTCCACTATCTGGTCGGGTCCATCTGTCCTGCTACTCGATCCTCTTTTTTTTTTCTAAGTCAATTGGCTTGAGCCGAGTAGGAATTGGCTCGGCCTGTACTATTGGCAACAGATTATTCCTTGGTGGCAATTGCCGGGAAAGATGGAATGACCTGTCGTCGCAGACCTTGCTAAGCAGTATTTCAAGCAATCTGTTTTGTACCTCACTGTTACTGCGTATCACGTCGTGCAGTTTATCGATTCCTCGACTAAACGTCTGTTCAACCGCCCTAAACTGTTCGTCAAGTCGTCTTCGAATAAACGATCTTGTTGGTGGATTAGAGCCTTTACCACCATCATCATCACAGTCCTCCACTATCCCTTCATTGAGAACGCATGTGTTTTTGTTAGGGATTTCTAGACTACAAAGCTGACCGCCGAGACCAACTTCATTTTCTCGGCGAGTCGCGCTTGTGGACTCAGGTGTCACGACATTAAGGGGATTTTGTGCCTGTGATATACTTTGTCCTATGTTCTGAATTGGCAAATCGGTTGTTGATTTTCCCATAGCTGTTTTCTTTTTTACCGATCGTGTTTCAATTGGCATAAACTTCGTAGTTTAGCACTGGGTCCCACTGGGCGTGCCAAAATGTTGACCCTAAAAACTACCAAGCCTACGTGGCGCGCATGCCGAGTAATCTATAAGCTAACTACGTCATTCGGTTGAATGCGGGGCGTGCCAACTCGTCGGCCGAGCTCGGCTGAAGAGTAAAATTTGTTGATGTTGCGTTGGGTACGCGGCTGACTTCTGCGTCTTGCGATTGCGACCGAGGAAGGAACACGTCTCGGCCTCTTAGGTTCTTCGAACCTGAAGATAAGGTTACCATTCTTACGAAGTTCATAAATCGTCATCGTTGGATTCGGTCACAGTGATGGTATTCGTTAGAGTAAACTCACGCCGAATCGACACCAAAGTGTAAGGGCACAAATACTCAAAGCAGATATGTGTCTTAACAATAAATGTGGTTCGGCCATTGGAATGCCGAACTCTAAATCCCACTTGAGAGTATCCAATCATAAACTAACTCGGCGTGCAATGTGCCGAGCCTAATAAACTGTAACACCTCACTTCGCCGAAAAGGCTAATGAGATGACCTCGACCAATAAGGATTCAGAAATCCTTTTCGACCGAGACTTGGATAGATAACCAGTCACTCTCGACGCAGTGCTATCTATGCCGACTGAAGATGCTGCGAGACCGGCTGGTTCTACGGTGGCAGTGCTATCTATGCCGACTGAAGATATCACCGGTTGCCTTCACAGTGCTGTTTATCCAAACTGAAGGTGTGTCGGCGTAAAAAGAAAAGGAAAAAATCTCAAGGTTGTTGAGAGAATTTGCGCATGGCAGTTGTGTGTTGAATTGAAGGGGGCTTGAACGATGCACAGCCTCCTCTATTTATAGCATCAGGTACTTTCTAGATCGAGTTAAAACCCTACTCGAATTAGGACTTCTTCTTCTAATCGATCACCATCTCGACCAGTTCTATTCTCACTATGACTTTGAACCCAGTCCTTTATCAAGTCGGATTCACTTCCGTGTTATCAATATCCATATCTTGCCGAGACTCCTTATTGCGCCAGGATTCAATTACTCGTCTCGCAACATAACTTGACCGACCTAGGTTAGGAAGCCCATGAACTAAACGATCCACAGTAACCTTTTCGTAAGGCCTTCCGAGCCAATATTTTGGGCCCAAACACTTCCTCACTTGTAATAGAAAAGTCATCGCTCTAGCCAACTTGACTAAACTTATGTATGCATGTGGTAGTGGCCATATCAAGGTACCTTCAAATTATAAAGGCTATTTTTGTTATTTTTGCATAATTAAGATATTAATTAATGTTTATTTGAAAGCAATAGTAAATGTTTCAGGTTTTAACCATAAATCATAATCTACAATACATAAATATATCAGATTTGGCAACTCCTTTAATAAAACAAATTTGTAAACTCTTTAATATTTTTACAAAAAGGAAGCATTCTTCACAGTGTGTGTGTGTGTGTGTATAATTTCTTTGCTTCAACCTTATTTTCTCATGATTTGCATTTTCTGGTACATTCTGCCATATATGCGTTTCCATGATTTTTTTCTGTTCCCTATCCATTAACCCGAGCGCTAATAATGTCGATCCCCACTTGATAAATGTTCCTTTGCCTGTATTCAAATATTCATTGGAGCAGACCATGGAAGCTGTGCAAAATGTAGCCTTGGCCATGTCAAATATGCATGTTGGTGAAGATGCTAAAAGTTCTACTGATATGGTCATTTCATATTGTGAGGATTTGCTTGTTGAAACTGCTGGAGTCTTGAATTGGTCCCTTTCGATAATTGATAATTTAACAGGTTCATATACATAATGTCACATTTCATTTGTCTGTTTCAATTTTCTATTTTATATAACGCTATGCATTCGAACTTTAAACTTCTTCCCAACAGTACAGAGAATACCTAACAATAGCTAGTTGGTCAAGAATTAAATCAAAGGAATCGGATTGAGGGGACAGAGAAAATGGGACAACCGCCTTACATAGAATTTATAGACTACGTACGTACACTTCCATTCTTCCAATAAGAGAACAAACTCGAACTTAGGATATTTTTCAGCATTGGATTTAATAGACATATATACTACTTTGAATTTTTTACATCGATTTATTTGGTTACAAAAATACCATGTGTAAATGGCACACGTGTAAACTAATTAACCTAGCTAGCTTCATAGTATTGTATATATGGCGCAGGTGATGTGGTTTTCCATATGAGAACATGGCTGAATACTTCCCAAACCAGAGAAATGACATGCATGGAACCTTTTAAGAATGGTATGGACTCAAAGATTTCAGAGAACCTCAAACAAGTGACCAGACTAATCGATGAGGTCATCGGCATGATCCAAGTGCAGCATCACCATCACCAAAATGTTGCTCAGCCTTTACTATTACCCGGTGGGACGAAATTCGAAGACGCAAAATTGTCCAGCACACCAAATGCAACAGTTTCTCAGGATGGGAGTGGGAATTTTAATCGAATAATGGATGCCATTGCAGCTGCACCAAGTCATGGCCAACAGCGGTTTGTGGTATTTATCAAGAAAGGAATTTATAAAGAATATGTCAAAATTGATGCCACAAAGACTAATCTGGTGTTGATGGGAGAGGGCATGGACGTTACTACCATATCTGGCAACAGATGCAATGGTAGTGGTTGGCAAACACTTGATTCAGCAACATTTGGTAAGATATTTATCAGCAAACTGAATTAAACATAGATGTGTAGTGTGGTTTAAAAAAAAATGTATGATTATCATTTCCGTTAAAAATCTGTCATGTAATTAATATTATGCATGATTAATTTTCGTTGTCACACCGGTCGCTAATAAACCCCATAACAATTTTTTTTTTTTATGATGAATTTGTCATACTTCACCCATTCCTTATTTTGAGAGAAACAAATCCTCGCATATATAAGAAATGGATTAGATATGACAACCCAAAATAAAGTTATGCATTCGATCACTAGATTATCATAGTCGAATGTCCATGCATAGAAATCCATGCTTTGATACTTTTTTTTTTAGTACATCGATATTTTTATACTAAGAGGAGGGGGAGTTCGGTTAAGCCACACAATGGGTAGTCTAATTTGGTATCGAATTCGCCATATACGAGATTCGAATCTAAGACCTCTCACTTTTAAGTGAAGAGGAATAATATCAGACCTTAGCACTGAGTGGTCCATGCTTTGATACTTATTGTAGGAATTTAAGGCCCATTTGGATTGCAAACCTAGGGATTTAGATAATATTCATTCAATTAATCTTATATTTTCTAGTATTTATAAGAAAGCTTTGTTGGCAAATTCAATCTTTTCTTTTTATTTCTTTTATATGTTCCAAAGTGTCCCTATACATTAATGAGTTATCATATATCCACTTATTGACTTTTGTTGTGAATCAATTCCCTTATATATAGCTGCAAATGCCGAAGGGTTCGTAGCAATGGACATAGGGTTTGAGAACACTGCCGGGCCAAATAACATGCAAGCAGTTGCACTTTCATCCTTCGGCGACCAATCAGTTTTCTACAGGTGCAAGATGAGTGGATATCAAGACACATTGTTGGTGCAGTCCGGTCGCCAGTTCTACCGAGAATGCACGATCAGTGGCACCATCGACTTCATCTTCGGCTTCGGCACTGCCGTTTTCCAAAACTGTAACATTCTTGCCAGGAAAAACCTTGAAGGTGCGCAAAACACTCTCACTGCGCACGGTCGATATGCGGCAGATTCTTCAGGCTTCTCATTTCAATTTTGCAACGTTGATGCAGACTCCGATCTAGGGGGTAATGTTACTTCTTCACCCACGTACTTAGGTCGACCTTGGGGAAAATATTCACGTACTATATTCATGCAGTCATATATGAGTGATGTAATAAGACCCGAGGGTTGGCTGGATTGGAATGGGGTTGGTGAGCTTGACACTTTGTATTATGCTGAGTACATGAACAATGGGACGGGTGCGTCGACTGTAGGTCGGGTCAAGTGGCCCGGCTATCATGTAATTACCGAGGCATCCGATGCCGAATTGTTTACTGTGACCAAGTTTATTGATGGTGACTCATGGCTGCCATCCACCGGTGTTCCCTACGCACCAGGATTAGAGCAAGTTTGATCACAGTTTGGGAGCGAACAAGTTTAACCCAACCAAAAGTTTCATATTAATACAAGCCTTGCAGAGTTTCCTGAATTCAACTGGCCTGATTGAATATATACCAGCTAAGTATACAACATAGGAAGATAAATACAATTAAGAATTAACCTTGATCAATTAAAAAATATAAAAAATTCTATTTAGCTCTTTTTAACCTCAATTTTCAATCCTAGGAACAAAATAATAGATTCCTACCCTCTTTTTACAATAATATTTTTTTTTTGGGACAAACCATATATATATTATTAAATTCGAATTGAAACATTTGTATCAACAGCTAAAGTATTAAAAAGCCAAATTGACTTTATATAATTCCATCTATGGTTACCGTTGTGTCGAGAAGCAAACGAAGACAAAGTGTGCAGCTCCATTACACGTTGCGGAGTCACACCAAAGGTTACAGTGGGCTGTAGCCCAGGGAGGATTTGTAGCAATATGTATGTAGTTTAGTGTATTGCCTAATATATAGTTATGTTTAATGAAACTAGCTCAGTCAGTATTTAGCACAACTAAAAATATAAAAATTACTATAGAAATTGTGATGTCATTTTGTTCAAGATTATTGTACTTTGATTTAGTGGGTTTTATATTGTTTTCAATCAATTTTTTAAAGATACCTTTAGTTCTACTTTCATTTTTTTGTTTTGTGCTAGTTGTTTTGTTGTAATTGAGATAGTACATGTATCAAGTCTTCTATCTTCTTCTTGTGTTTGCATCTAAATATATGTGAAACTAGATGATTTACTGTAATTTTTGTAGTTTGTAATTGCGAAGCTTATTGAGTTCATCCCAAGCGAATTTTAAAGTATACAAATACATAAGTTAAACTTAAATTTTTGCAGACAATACGTATGTAGCAAAAAAAAAATCATTTGATTTTAGGGGGTTTTTTTTAGTTAGCCCACCCATAAAAAAAATTATGGCTCCCATGCACATTCTAGGAGAAAATTTAAACACTACAAACCTAAGTTGTGGTAATCTTTTAGGGAATTGTTATTGGTACTCCAAAAATCTCATTTTGCACTGCAAACTTTCTATAATTAGAAAGAAAAATTCACTTGTGATGAGTGTATAATGAGATTTGTGGAGTGCTAATAACAGTTCTCATCTTTTAATGCCAAATTAACAACAATCCTTCCAAAATTACAGAAACCTTTCTTACAGAATCCCACCTAATGTAGTAATCAAACCCCATTTATTTCTGGTAGAGCTTGTAACCAATAGGAAAGAAATCCCATTTAAGATTTGCTTTTATGGTTTTTCTTTATTTCAACGGAAACGTTTCAAGTTCAATAGGAAAATAATTATGGTTTCATTTCTTTGAAAGGAAACGTTTCATGTTCGACAGGAAATAAATCTATAAGAAAGAAAATGGTTATAAAAGATTGCCACCTCTTTTTATTTGCATATATTATTACACACACACACACACACACACACACACACACACACACATATATAAGAGATTTTTCTTCATAGTGCAACCGTAGCCTTATCTCACTCATCCTCTACATATTCTGGTAAACCCTAAAGCCATGAGTCCATTCATGAAATCATCGTTGTCCAACTATCTCATGTTTTCATCTTTTATTTTACTTGTCTATCCATTGACATACTTGCTGAAAACACCAATCACTTTATCAAAGTTCCTTTGCCCGTATTCAAAAGGCAATTGGAGAAGACGAAGCTAGCTGCGCAAAGTGTGGCCTCGACCTTGTCACATATGCATGTTAATGCAGATGATCAAAATTCGACCAACCGGATCATTGTGGTTTGTGAGGAAATGCTTAATTCAGCTGCTGGAGTCTGTGGTTGGTTACTTTCTACGCTTCCTGATCTTAAAGGTTCTTGTCCATAACCTCTAACTTTAGTTTAATAATTTATCTCTTTTAATTAGCTTCCTAACATGCACATTGTGTCAATGGTACAGATAATATCTTTTCTGAAATGAAATCATGGTTAAGTCATTCTTCCCCAAGTATGTGCGCGTATCAATTTGAACATGGTATCGACTCATATGTTGCAAAGAGGATCTACCAGGTGACCAAGTTAATTGATGACCTTCTTGATATTATCCGATGACAGCAACAATATTAAACTAAATGGCAAGGTCAAGTGAAAGTTTTTCTCCTGGCAATGCTATTTCACAAGTTGAGAGTCAGAAAGTTAATCGAATAATTGATGAGACACTGGTTGCCAAGTGAAATCCTTTGTAGAAATTGTGGCTCAAATTTTTCTCCCTTTTTTTGGCTCAATTGTTTTTTTATACATAAAGTAGTAATAATGGAAAATGGAAAATGACAATATATTTTTGTATTGAGACATTTGCAAATTCAAGGGGATTTAGGCATAACGAGGAAGAAATATATCACAAAGAATTAAATAAAAGGAATTATAAATTAATGTTGCAAATGCATTACATGAGCATTACGAAGATACGTAAGCTCATCTCCAAAGGGGATAAGTGTCAATAGAATAAGGGAAGTGTTATTGGCATTCCAAAAATCTCATTTTACACTCCTCACAAGTGAATTTTTTTTTTCTAAATATAGAAAATTTAAAGTGTAAAATAAAAATTTTAGAGTCCCTATAACATTTCCCTAGATTAAAAAGACAACAAATTTTTACCAACGGATAAGTTTTATCTGATATGCATTTGACACCTACCATTCTAGGCGTTTGTTTTGACAGCATAGCCCAAACGTCAAATCCCTTCTATTTGAATTGTTTAATAAATGCTTCTCACAATCCACCAATGATATGGAAAGGGATCCTCTCCGGATCCCTTCTACCAAATTCACCAAATCCATTAATTCGGACCTTTAAAATATAATTCAACCGTCAAAGTGATTATAACTTTTAAAAGAAACCCATATTTTTTGCCGTTTGATCAAATTTTAAAAATCCGGATTGGTGGATTTGATGGAAGGGATCCGGAGAGGATCCCTTTCCCAATGACATGATATACCCAGTCCAATTTACACAATTTTTTTAACAATAGGGACCTACAATATATAATAAAAAATTTGACTTTTTTTTTTTTTTTTTTTTTTTTGGTGGAAAAACACCATGCCAAAACATGGTGAAGCATTTATTGCAACAACACAAACTTACAACCAAGGCCCAAAACAGATACACAAAGCAAAACGGGGCCAACCAAACACACCAAAACAAGCCCAACCAAAAATTGGAATCGAAGAAAACAGAAAACTAGAAACACCGCTGCAACCCCTGCCACAACCAACGCTGCCACAACAGTGCTAGTCGATCCACCCAAAGCCCATCTCCCAACCGAGCCGCGCCTCAGCAAACCCAACAACCAATTCCAATCTTTAATCCAAACACAGCCACAAATCACCAAGAACCTACATCAAAGATAAAGAAGCGCGTGGAAATCCACGAGTAACACTACCAACCAAGGCAGACATCAAAGAGAATGTGGGGGTGTTTGGAACACCCGACCCAGTGCATGCATCAGATCAGAGCACACCGACTCAACAAGCCGCATCTCGCGGCAAAACTTGACCAAAGATCGGAAATTAGAGGAAGGAGGAGGAGAGACAGCAGTGGGAGGAGAAGAAGGTAAATTGAACCAGGAAGCAGGGGAAAGAAGCATCGGAGGGGAGAAGAGAGGGAGACCAAAGAAAAAACAAAATAGCACCCACCGATCCCAGCAACAGCCAGGATCGGCGGCAACAAATTGGAACACGATGGAGAAACACTCACACTAGAAAAAAGAAAATTTAGCATCTAACTTCCAAGTGTTTTGATATATAAAAAAGGGGTAAATTACATAAAACTACCTCAACTATTGGGTCATTAACAGTTTCATACCTTGTCCTTAAAAAGCTTCAATGTCATACATTATCTTCGAATTTGTTGCAATGTCATACATTCCGTCAGTTGTCTGTCAATTCCTCTGTTAAATGCTGACGTAACATAAGAAAATGCCCACTTTCTATTAAAAAAATTAATTAAATATTAACTAAATATTTAAAAACAAAAAAATAAATAAAAAACCAATACCCATATCCCATCACCCCACCCCCACCCCCCCCCCCCCACCCCCGAAATCTCATCCCCTGCATTATCTTCCCCATCCGTCGTCCCCCTCACCCCCCAAAACCTTCCTTCCAAACCTAGAACCTACCCCACCTCCCCCCTCAACCCCCCATTTCTCCCTCCCGAGCCTCCCAACCACCTTCTGAGCCTCCACTCTCTTCACCTCCCCTCCCATTCAAAACTTAAAATAAAAAAAAAAAAAAAAAAAAAAACCAGTTGAGGTGGTTCGACTTCGACGGGAAGGATGAGGTGGTCCGGGGAAGGAAGGGTTAGGTGAGGTGCGACGATCTAGACAATCTGGGTTCATATTTGTTTCATAATTTATTTATTTATTTTTTTTTTTTAATGAATGGGAGGGAAGGTGAAGAGAGTGGAGGAGAGGGAGGTGGGTAGGAGGCTCGCGAGGGAGAAAGGGGGGGTTGCGGGGGAGGTGGGGGTGGGGGGGGGGGGGAAGATGATGAAGGGGATGGGGTTTCGGGGGTGGGGGGGTGACGGGATCTGGGTTTCGTTCGTTTTTTTTTTAATTTTAATTTTTTTAATATTTAGTTAATATTTTATTGATTTTTTTAATAGAAAGTGGGTCCACCTCATGTCACGTCAACATTTAATAGAGGAATTGACAGACAACTGACGGAAGGTATGACATTGCAACAAATTTGAAGATAAGGTATGACACTGAAACTTTTTAAAGACGATGTATGAAACTGTTAATGACCCAATAGTTGAGGTAGTTTTATGTAATTTACCAAAAAAAAGAGAGTAAACTGTAGCAATGGTCACTCAACTTTAATCAAATTGGAGCAATAGTCCCTCAACTAAAAATCCATTACCATTGGTCCATCAACTCATCAAAATGTGTAGCTATGGTCATTTTCATCAACTTCGTCAAAATTTTGTTAAAATGAGTTATGTTGGAATGATCATTACTACAATTAGGGTCCCTTAACTCATCAAAACATGTATCTATGGTCCTTTTCGTTAACTTCGTCAGAATTTTGTCAAAACAAGTTATGTTGGAAGGACCATTGCTACAATTGGTTAAAGTTGAGGGACCATTGCTCGAATTGGGTTAAAGTTGAGGGACCATTTCTCCAGTTGGATTAAAGTTGAGGGACCAATGGTAATGAAGTTTTAGTTGAGGGACCATAGCTGCATGTTTTGATGAGTTGAGAGACCAATGGTAATTGATTTTTAGTTGAGGGACCCTTACTCTAATTGAGTTAAAGTTAAGGAACCATTGCTACTAAAAAAAAAATAAAAAATAAAAAAACAAACAAACAAACAAACTTTCAAATGTCTTGTCAGCTTTCATTTGAAATTTGACAATCTAAATTTAACTTCTCCATAAAAAAATGCTCTAAAAAATTTTGTAAATGAGTCATTTGCAAATTCTTTACACATACTTTTATAACGTTCATGTAGATGCATTTTTAATCACTCATATCTAAATTTTGGTAAACAGTTTCTTTATCACTTTGTTGTCTAAATTCCTTAAAATTCAAAAGTTCCTCACTGGATACCTTGAAGAAAGATTCCTAATCAACTTGGTAAGGTTTTTTTTTATATTTTTATTATTTAATTAGCTCTCTTTGTGAAATCCCGTTCTTGGATTTCACTGTTATGATTTACGTATTTGAATTATTGAGATTTTGTATTATTGTTCGAGAATTTATTTTAATTTGTTTGAATTTAGATTTTTATTAAAGTAGTTAGAGGCTTGAAGTTTGGAAATTAATTATTTAAAATTCGTAGACCATTCGAGGTCACAATTTATATTTTCAAATAGAGCTTGATCTCATGAACGCGTAGGCGCAAACCATTCATGAAACGGAGTTATAACGAAAGAGTTATTAACGCTTAAAGTTAGGGATATTTTAGTAAATTTGGCCCTCATTAGAAGGCTCCAGATTTTCTGGAATGATCAGATTGTGACATGTAGACGGCTGAGATGAAAAGAAAAGAAGAGAAATGAGAGAAATGATGGAGGGAGGAAGACCAATCAGAAACAGAAGAAAATAGGGGAAACGAGGGAAGGGAGAAGGAGGGGAAGCCGGACCCCACCCTTTGACCTAATTGCATTTTTGACCCAACCCGGCCGTATTTTCCAATTCCAGCCACCTTTGACGAGGGATCGGTGCCAAAATGATTCTTACTTAGAACCCAGTCGTTCTCCCTTCCATTTCCACCCAAAAAATTGTGAAAACTGGCTTGATTTTGGGTGAAACTGCACCGATGGGTGCACGGGATGGAAGCAACGATTCCGCCATTTGGGAAAGCAACACCATCGACTACCACCATGGGTAGACTTCCCTTAATCCCTGGAACAAAGCCCAATAAGTTGTAGTGGTGGTGGAACATCGGAGATGACGGATCGAAGCTCACCCATTCTAGGGTTTCCAGCGGGTTTAAGTGAAATTGGGGCCTTTCCCGACTAAATTGGCCTTTGCCACAGGTATGAAACTTGCTCTACTCATTGAGGTATACATTTCTGTAAAATTTGGTAGTTTTTGTAAATAGTTGAATTTTCCTGCAAGTCAGGACGGCCGACTGCCACCCGCGGTGGAGCATGGCCAGTGGACCGACAATATCTTTCTAAGTTCAATTAAATTCTATGATTTCATTATTGATATACGTATGATATGGTTTGATTGTTTGAACTTAGTTTCATTACGATACATCACTTGACCAAAATATGAATCGACGATCTAACCGTTGGATCTTTACTAAACTTTAATACATTATAGTACATAATATTTGAGGACCATAGGAACTTATGGATCGGGAATCCGACGTACAGATCTTCTCGAATTGGATTTCTAAGTTTGTAAAATCAAACGTTGACCGCCACTTGAATTCATGATTGGCGGAGATCCGACCATTGGATCGTGATGAGATTTTAGCATGTTGTTCTAGAAGCATAATGTGGACTTTGGAAAGTTACGGACCAGACATCTGATAGGCCAATATTCCGGTTTACATTTCTAGGGTTGTGGACCCTACTCTTAACCTTGATCGACGATTGGCTTTTTAGTCAACTAGCCCGAGTTCTTCTAGCTTGTCGGTTATCTTAGAGTGCGGATGAGATTTCATGGAGCTTGATGGACTCATTGTGATGACGTGTCTTCTCGGTTGACGTGTGACTCGATTTGCGTACTAGTGGCATTGTATTACATTATACTTGTTTATTAAGTATGTTTTGATTTGTGCATTGAAAACGTCTGTGGAATATGGTTTGATTTGTATGATGTGATGAAATGTGATTTGAAGTGCTTGTTGAATTGTTTGATGAAATGTGATTTGATGTGCATATTTGAAATGTGGTAGATTTGCATAATTGATATGATGTGATGAAATGTGAGGGCTAGTAGTGTACCGTTAACCCATTGTCAGGGGCTTTGTTGCTTCGAGACTTATTTCACATATCGTATCATTATATCATTTCTTGTTTCGTTGAGTCGTTCTAATTGTGTACCTTGTGCTTTGTTCCATTTCTCGTTTCGTTGAGCTTTGGTATTTTGAGTAATTGTTTCATGTCTTGTTCTTCGAGCGTTACTATATTCCTTGGCCCTCCGCTCGATTTCGTTGAATGATCCGGAACTAGGTATCCGCTGGGGTTCCGTTGAGTGGTCAAGTTCCCTGCTCCGTTTGGATTTCGTTGAGTGGTATGGAATCCCTCGTGATCCGCGATTCCGTTGAGTGGTCCAGAATCGTATCCAACTTGGATTTCATTCAGTGGTTCGATATGCATTGTACTCCGCAATTCCGTTGAGTGGTCCGGAATCGTATCCTGGTTTGGATTTCGTTGAGTGGTCCGGAATCCCATTTGGTGTTTTGGTTCTGTTGAGTGGTCCGGAACCCGATGTTGATGGATTTCGTTGAGTGGTCGCATCATTTGACTTGTTGGATCCCTGGATTTGATTTCAACTTCAGAGATGTAGGCTTCGGCCGAACTGTGTCGCTCTAGCCTTGCATTTCGGTGTTTTGTATGTGTTATTGATGATGTGATTGTGGAATGATGTTGGTTATGATTGTTGGCATTATGATTGGACTTGTTGATTAATATGGTTGAGAATATAATTGTGCTTTGTTCGTTTGTTCTTTGAAAATTGCATGATATGCATTGTGGTTTATTGTTGAGACATAGCGATTTATGTGATGAATGTTCGAGTGTAGTGAAATAGTGAACTACGAATGGCTTGATCCCTATTGAGAGTACGTAGGCAGTCTAACAAGGAGGTTAGATGCAACCATAAAGTATACCAAAAATTACTATGCGAATCGATTCTTGAGCTGTGATTTGTCATATCCCGGAGGCGGTGTATGTTTTAGATACGGGTATTTGGTGACATCACATGTCTATCTTAGATGTATGTCGGGATCGGGGCATGACACTCTTGCAGCTCTGTTTTCTGTAGTAGTCATTAGCCTTGAATTATAGGTTTCCACTATTGAATTTTTATTTAATGTCCATGGGCTTTACGTTCGAATTATTACATTAAAAAGGAGAGGACATAAAATGATTTCATAAATCATTGTATCTTAAGAGAATTAAACCCACATCGGAAAAAAAAAATAAAAAAATTTGCGTACGCTTATAAATAGTTGGGCAACTTCCAGATTGCTAATAATTATATGAGATCGGAATCAAAATAATCTGCTGACAACCTACATATGGTGCTCGAATCCCCGGTACTATTAAGGAGAGGGAGAGAGCTCGAAACTATTACAAAATGATGCAATACTGTGTCAAAAGAAAATTTTAATTTTTTTGGCCCAGTGGAGTGGAATGCCACTAAACGAAGCATTCAAACGAATCAACCAAATTTCGGCGATACCGAATGCTATTGATTCGAATGAATGGATAAACAAAAAAGGTTATTTCTTTTATCATCATCTATTCTGTGCAAAAAAAAATGTTCATTTCCAAATTATGTCTCCCAGAAATCTAAGGGCAGGAACGCCTCTGATCTCCACATCAACTAGTGGAGCCTGGATAACTGTCAAGCCAGAGAGCTCTGTATCCTTCTGGATCATATCAAGAGCACGCATCTGATCCTGAGGTTATTCGGAAGAAAAATTAATTAGAATCCTGAGGTTATTCGGAATCGAACAAAATCGTGGATCTGCATTAAAATCTAACGTAAAGTTTGTATGCACGCACGCACATGAGATGAAAGTGCATTTTCCTAAAACACTATTTTTTGCATGGTTTGGACAAAACTTCACCATTTTACTCGTCAATAAGCATGCGTCTTGACGCGTTTGCTAAAACGAGAGTTGATATATTTGCTACCCAAAAAAGAAAAAGGAGTCTCATTTACATACCTTTCTTTTAATTGAACAAAATTTGCAATCTGAGGCGGATGGGGGAAGAATCTGATTAACAATAAGTCGAGTCACAGGTACGCTTTCCTTCTTCAGAGAGGCATGCAACCTAGATGACTCACTAACGGCCATCACCTAGAGAACAAGAAAAAAATTGCAAACAATCAATTGGAAGCGAAAAATGCTAGTTACGGATGAAAAACGTGAATAATATTATGCAGAGATCCATCTTTCATACAAGATTAGATTCTACATTGTAGAATGAATCATGTAAAGTGATTTCTATCAACGTATACTCAAGAAGGACCAAATTATAGCAGAAAGAGAAGTACGTCATATGACAAAGATCTTACCGTAGGTATTGTTACTATGACAAACTCTGTTGAATCAGTGTCACGAAAAAGTTCACGCACTTTAATCATCCTTTCCCTCAGTTTCTCTAATTTGTCAGCCTGGATTGAAGTTTTATGATAAAATATAAGTATACTTGTATTTGTAAACATAAAGTATAAAGGCAAGTAACGACATCAGGTTTACCGCGCCCATTTGGGGTTGCTCTTGCCCAAAAACAGATTTGATAGCTGAGGTGGCTGAAGATATCTTTTGTTTAAGCTGTATAACAGAGAATGTAATGATTAACATAAAATGTAAAATATTTGCAAATCAAGAGAATAACCAATTAGTAGCAAACATGTCTAGACATAACTTTTACGTATATAAGAATGCTAACAGACTAGCCATATGTTTACAAGGAAATACAAGACGGTCAAAATCAAGTGATCTAAGGATTTTTCTTCTAAAAATGTTCAAAAGATGTAGCTTACTTATCAGGGAAGGACCAAACCTTATAAGTCATAACGAAGCCGAAATAAAATAATGGACCTATTAAATTGTATTGACTAATGCTAATAAAGGAAAACTTGTGGACACCAAGATATTGATGATACCATAAGAGTGGCAAGCACTTAAGCTAAAAAAGATTTTAGAGAAGCGCCAAGAAACTCTGAGCATCAACACCTGGCTCTACTCAGAGCTAGTATTTAAAACTTCTAAGAAAACATTTAAAAAGTCAAAAACAACAAAAGACATGCACGTACATTTCCTCATCAACAATACTTCTCAATAAGATCATCAAGCAACGCCGTCAATATTATAGTGTTTGTAAATAGAATCAAGTACATGGTGCATTTAACTCCAGAACAAGAAAGATGCCCGTGCACACACGCATATGCATAGTTATTCATTCTAAGTAGACATCATTACCTGCAATATCTTGCCAATTGATTGATCCAAAAAGTCTGGCAATGATAAAAGCCGCAATGTGTGACCCTGTTAACAATATCACATCTATAGCAAGCTATTGTTTCTTTAAAAAGTCATTGAAGAAAAACAGCAAGTATATTCTCTCACCGTGGGTGCAGTATCAAAAACTATGCGGGTAAACATGCTATATTCTGGGGATTCAAGAAATTGTATCACCTGGAAAGAGGATTAAACATTAATAGAAGAGCAAAAAAGATTTTGTGTGTGTCGGTGAGCCAGAAAATACATACTTTGGAAATTGCTAGAGCTTCATCCAAACCAGGAGGAGGCGTGTCTAGTAATTCTCCCAGTTTTAAATCTCCTAACTTCAACCAGAAAAAGAAACACACAGGTGAAGAATAAGCAAGGATTATCATAAAGCATAAGCCAATCCCTATTGGTAGAGATGCTCCTTTTACAGCTGCTATGTGAAAATCCAATATTAGTTAAATAATAATGTGAGCATTCGTGTGCATGCACATGTGTGCAACCTATCAGTTAGGCCTTAATGCTTAAGAACATCTACACCACATAAAATGAGATCAAAAGATGATAAGCACGATCTAAAGTTGCAATACCAAAATCTCAAATAGAGCTTTACCTGTTCCGCAAGCATCCCAAGGCCCATACCATCCATGAAATCTTTGACTCCTGTTCCACCATTTTTCTGACTTACATTACGGAATTCTTCCCTTGCCTTCTCCGGGTTTATCTGTGGCATAGCTATTAGTTTAGCTACATACACCATATATAAGATCACAAAACCATCTTAAGAAACAAAACAACAACTTTATCATTATAATGATCACCCCATCAAATAATAGCACAAACAGACGTATGTGAAGAAATAAGCAAAAGCTTTTATGGGAAGCTAACTCCACATACCTCAAGAGCAAAAAGTGGAGCTTCAGGCCCATCAACTGGGACAAGTGTCCCCCCAGCCAAATCCTACGACAAGATAACATGTATCATTATAATCTTGTTCACACATAGACATTATGACCAGTTATATTCTGCTTTACAGGAAATGCAACTACTTCAAAACATTAATAAGTAAGAGCGTTTTAAACCTGGGCAAAGGAATCACTCAAGGAATGTGCTGGATCAGTGGAAACCACAAGAGTGGGATGCCCATTGTTAGCGAATTTTACGGCAAGTGAAGCAGCACAACTTGTCTTCCCTACACCGCCCTTCCCGCCTAACATGTAATACTTTCTCTGAGTCCCAGCAACCATGTCATCAAACCCAGCAACAGCTTCTGCTGGAGTGGCCACTGATCTCACTGACAAAAATTAAGGCATAGTATAAGGGAAAAAAGACTCATTCTGACAAACTCAAGTTTGAAATGAAAAACCCATGATAACATCACAATACAAAACAAGTACTGACGCCTTTAATCAGGGACAAACGATTCTAGCAAGGGAACAGGATTCCATGACAGAAATAACAGTCAGTGTATGGAGGTGATTTTCCATACAAACAATTAAATATGTAGTTTGCTTGTCTAGACACGAGAGGGAGGGAGAAATAAGTCTCATTTTTTTATATATTAGATTTCACCCACATAGGAAGTGGATGGTTTCAAAGCAAGAGAAAAAAATTCACAAAAGGGGAAAAATCTGATTCACGGGCTGCTTCCTAATACATATTTTGCAAGAGTACTCATCTTCTTTGCATCATTCCCATTTCTTATAGGATAGTGGATCATTCCAACTTATTGGTTATCAAAAATCAAGTTCTCAGACACGATCTTCACGGTTCCCTTCGATTTAGAGCCAAACATATTAACAGACTCCGGCATACATACATACCAAAGTTGAAGTTCTTTGAACAGAAACACTCATCCCCAAACTCGAACCGTTCCTATATGGTTACTTCAATGAGCTACTTTTACTCCAACAAATATTACAACAAAAAGAACCATTTCCTCATTCGAATAATCAAACGAAAACCTCCAAATTCTGTATCCCGTGTCTCCTTATTCGTCCATTTCCCATTCAACACCAATTTCCACTTCAATTCCTACCATATGTAATCCAATCCATTTTCTTCTCCACCAAGCAAAACCAGTTGCTTAAAAACAATAATCAACCAACTCGATACCGCTCCGAACCACACCAGTATTCAACCCATCAAAACCACCAATTCAAACAAAACCAATCCAAACACAAAAGGTTTCGATCTTTTTCCAAACCAGATAGTCAAACACACAAAAAAAAAAAGACCCACATGACAAATAACAGTTGGTATTTGAAGATTGAAGAAAGAAACTACCTTGCAATTGGAAGAATTTTCTGGGGGGTTTAGTAGCGGTGGAAAGTGAGCTGAAACCGAAGCTTTTGGGGAGAGAGAGAGGTTTGAGGGTTTTGGGAGCATAAGATAGCAAACCCACCATTGTCATGGAGTTTCGGGCGGTTAAGTTGTGAAGAATTGGTGTGAAAGTGGAGGGAATACATGTGCTACTCGCCATGGTTTTTCTGGTAGGAGAGTGGAGCTTCAGAGTAATTTCCGTTGGTCGGTTGTTATTTATATAAACTCGGATTGTAGCCGGATGGAGCTCGAGTACTTGACCCGTAAACCATAACCACTTGTCTTTTTTTTTTTTTGGTCAATAGAACTTTCGTAATAATAAAACTAGTACAAGGCTCAAAAGGAACCCAATAAACAACAATAGATAAAGTAAAATGCCCAAGCAAAGTGAGAGCAGCAACCCAATATACAACAGAAGGCCCTTACAAATTTAGGCATGTAGGCTGCAATAACAAACAACAAAAAAACCATACTCTCAAGCAGCATAAACAGACCACTGCCGCCTTCACATCCTCGGAAACCAAACTTTGAATCGGTAGAATAAACACCAGATGCAAGTCCCCTTCACAAACACTTGCAAATAAATACAAACAAACTATCATAGATAGATAGTGAGGCTAAGGGGTATGTAAAATACTTAACACTTGGTCTCGATGGGGATTCGACATGCCGGTTGGGGAGGGAAAGTGAAGGCGGGTAGTGGATCTAGAATCCAATTTCTGATTGGAGCCTGCCGATCCGAGTGCATGGTGGGACGGAGATGGAGTATCGCTGTTAAAGAGGAAGGAGGAAAGAAAATTAAAAGACAGAAAGCAGTAAAAGTAGACGAAAACCGCCGGATAAGGGGCATGAAGCCCAAATTTGAGACAAACTCGGGGGATAACAACGGAAATTGAGATAAACTTAGGGGAAAACTGGGAATAAAAACGAAGGAAGGAGATCGGAAAGGGGAGAGGAAGAGGAGGTGGATGCTGGGAGGGGGATGGGGCATAAGAGATGAGAGAGGAGGAAAATGATGGAAAAGGTGAAACACTTGTCCTTTTTGTTTTCTCTATTACAAAAGCGATATATATATATATTTTTGAACAGGTTGGATAATGTTTTCTCTATTACAAAAGCGATATATATATATATTTTTTTAACAGACTATATTATCTATACTAAAGGGGAGGGGGATAAACTTAGCCTCACGTGGGCTAGCAATAATTTGGTTCAAATTCGTCTTTGACGAGAATCGAATTTAAAACCTCTCATTTACAAGTGAAGAGGAATACAACTAGACCGTAGTACTAAGTGACTACTTTTTTTCTATTGTCTTGTATTCCTCTTCACTTGTAAGTGAGAAGTGTTAAGTTTGATTATCGCCAATAACGAATTCAAACCAACTTATTATGGTTGATCCATTGTGAAATTTAGCCCATTCCCTTCCCGATAATGTAAATAGTACTCAAAAAAATATTTACATTGTTTTAATTGGGATCAAATCAACCCTTTGCCTTTTCCTTAAACTCAGATTTACGGAAAAAGGCTTGCATATATCATATAACAGCACCAATCAAAATCGAATTATACATATGTGGGTTGCTTTTCTTGTATTTGATCAAAAACACAACCACCAAATTATACTAAAATTAAAATAATACTACAAGGGTTAACGCCGAACACAGAAGCATATTTGTCTTAAAGAAAACTCTAATATACCATGCCATGAAGCTTCTGAAACTATTCAAATTGCTTAAGTTCAACCCTGAAGTTTCATTCCGGCTATGTCTTCGAGAGTCAGATTCAACGTATCAGCAGAACCTTTCTTCACCTCTTCCCCACGGGCAGCCAGAAATTGCTCAACATTGGATGGTTTTCCAAAATACCCGAGATGATCAGCAATCAGGTGGAGATTGTTACACCCGCCACAGCGAGCTACCACCACACCTTTCTCGTATGATTCCCTACTGCACGTCTTCATGGATCTTGTTTCACAGACAGTGCAGGTAAAAAGCATGGCCAGGTCATGCCTTGGGGATATTTTCTGCTCGGAAGAAGCAGAAAATTTGGTATCGGAACTGTTGATAGCATTCGCATCATTATTGGGTTTCGAACTGCCATCTTCAAGATTTGTCAAATCCTCGTTAACCAGATTGGTTGGATTTGTTTGCGTCTGAAGATCTCTTTTGTCAAATCCATATCTTCTGAGTATAGAACTTGCAGAAGGAACAAATTGATCTGCCGCCAACAATTTGTATGAACAAAAACAAGAAAAGTTAAACGGAATAGTATACAGTTTAAGCATGAAAATATTTATCTTTAAAAGAAATCCATGGAGAACATATAAATGACGGGCTGAACCAACAAGTTCTTCAGCATAAGGGGAGAAACAAACGGAGGACTTCGATGGAAATAGATCAACAAATTCAACTTAGTATCCAGTAACAAGAATAGTTTTCTGTGTCTAAATTGATGGATAGCATTATCAGATACTATGGGTGTCCATTTCTGTGTTTTGAGTGCGAACAAACAAGTAACGCCAATCTGTCCTAACACCATCAATAAAAAAGTAAACAATAGCCATCTACTTGATGAAAAATTTCTGAGTTTCCCATATATTTTCCACCATCACATTTCTTTTTCTTTTCTCGATTAGCAATCTTCCGCAAAAGAAATGGACCATTAGCATGAATGTAAAGCTAAGAGGTCAAAAAACAAGAACTAATGTTAAAATCAACATCCAAAGTATTTCTAATGTTACGAGAACAGAACTTCCAGATTCACGATGACAATATCTAAACTTAGATTCTGAAATCACTGAAATCATATTTCTAACAACTTCAAGTCTTGTAAATATCACAAGTCTCCATTGCACACGCACAACCCTGCTATAAATGCATAAACTGCTAGGTATGTCTTGCATTCTGCAATAGTGCAATGAATGTATGAGTTGAACCTCAAGTTCAAGGTTTGGGTTTTCTACACGAGTCAGTAGACTCCAAGTTACAGACATACAGAAACAGTGTAGGTGTTGTGGAAATTTTGTTCTTGCGAAGCTTGAGAGCCTTCGTTTCTGTACAGATACAGTTTCTCTTGGAGCCTCAAGTAAAGAGAGCCACCATGTATTCCAGTCGCATCTCTTTTCTGTAAGTGGGGTTTTATTAATTAGACGTATTTCGCTTCCACGAACGAGTTTGAGCTCCGATATTCAATTAAGTCCTACTAACTTGTTTAAAAGGATTTGCTTTAGACAGTTCTTAGAACTCTATCTCAAAAATTGTTCCACCAGCCTTCTAAGTGTTCCATGTTAGAGATACTAATACGTATTTACCTAATAAAATCATCCTCCTAATCAGGCATTTAAAACAACTAAACAAATACCCATCAACACAAATTAGAGAAGATGTTCATAAATTAATCCCTACAACTTAGTCTACAAATCCATCAGTAACCCAAGTTGTAATATGATCAATTTCCTTCATACACACCAAAATACACCATAAATTTTTAAAATTTCTTACAATAGCAGTTAAATTTCACACAAAATCGACTACGCAAAACGAAGAATTGATGAGCAAGATTTGTTGGGTTTTTGAGAGGGCGGGCCTAACCTTTGAAGAGATGAGAGTTAGGCTGCTGATTGCGGAGAAGGAGTGAGCCTAAGCGCCTCTGCAACATCCTAGCCGCCATGGTTGAGTTCTTGCTTGGATTGCTTGAACTTGTCGGTTCGAGGTCGGTTTCTGTAAACGGTATTATGTAGGCAATGCCGCAGACACAGAGTGCCCTCGAAGTTTTAAAAGTCCTTTTATTTGGTATAAATTTATTTATTTTATACTTTTTATTTGGTGATCAGATTAAAAAAATAAAAAATTTAGCCACACTAGTATTGAGATTGACATAACTCTTACTTTGGTATCTGAGATTTGAAATCGATACAAGTGGTTTCTGAGTTTGTTCACCATTAATCATTTTAGTCATTCCGTGAAAAAATATGTTAAATTAGGGTTATACAAATATGATTGATGGTGAACAAACTCAGGGAACATTTGTATTAATTTCAAATCTCAGGGACCAAAATGAGGAGTTATACAAATCTCAATGACCATTTTGGCTAAAAAAAGTCTTTTAGATATTTTAAAAGAGGACTATGTTGGCATCAACCTAAGACCATCTTCAACCCGTGGGTTAAAACCTAAAATTTTAGCCCAGAAAATTTAGGTTTTAACTCTAGAAACATTTTTTCTGCTCTAATTCTTAGACCATCTTCAACCCTTGGGCTAAAACCTAAAATTTTTAGCCCAGAAACAACTTTTCTGCTCCAATCCTTCTGGCCTAAATTGTTTAGTCCGAAATTATTAAAGAATAAATTTAGGCTAATTTTTTCTTTTAAAGTAATTTAAAAAAAAATTATGTACGCTATCATAATTTAATTTTATGAACATTTTAACCTAAAAATATTTAAATTCCGATAAATATTGAAAAACCACTTAATTTGAGTGAATTTTGAGTTAAATAATTTTTAGCCCGAGATTATAAATAATTAATTTAGGATAATTTCTTTTTCTTAAGGTAACTCTTATAAAAAAATTATGTAGACCATTCTCATTTAATTTAATGAACATTTTAACCTTAAAAGATTTAGATTCTGATAAATATTGACAAGTTATTAAACCGACACCATGAAACTCGTGGAATACTATGAAAGAATATAAAAACACATGAAAGAATTTCCTTTTTATAATTATTTTAGCCGTTGAATTTAAATTTAGACCGTTAGATCTTTTTTTATCGTTGAATTTGATCATATTAGATCGTTAGATTCAATGACTTTATAAATATAAAACTAAAAAAATACACATATATGGTGGGCTAGCTCACTATCTCAGAGAAGAATTCTGGCCTAAATTTATCCTAAAAATAAATTTCGGGTTAAAACTCATATTTGACCTAAGGGTAGGAGTAAGTCTTATGGATGTATCATCTTGTTCATTCAATTATGAATACAAATATCATTGGATTAAAAAAAATACAAATATCATAATCGGAATTCTATTTTGAAAACCAAGAATGTTCAGAGTAGTAAATTGAAATTAACCATTTTATTTTTATTATTCGATAATATGCCTTTTTAAAATGATTTAATGAAACACACGAACGTTAATTTTCATGCACATAAAATATACATTGACTTTTCTTTCCAATCCTAACATATGTGTATGTTGATTAGAAGGGATAAAATGGTAGAGTTGATACAATTGAGCTTATTAATAAAAATACGTGGAGCACAGTTAATAAAAGTTATACGTTTTTTTTTTATAATTATAATAATGAGATTCAAACTTAGAGAATTTTATATATAAAAAAAATACTTTTAACCAATTAAGCTCTTTCCATGTCAATCTTATTCAAAATTGCAGCAATTCTTTTACGGTTAGGTTAGGCTTTTCAGTCTTGTCATGATTCACCTATGCCAATTGGTTGTTTTTTATTGTATTTAATCATGATCTTCATCCGTGTTACTGTAGAGCCTCACTAGCAATTTCACAAATAAGCGACAGCCAACTGGTATGTGGTATCTCATACGTATGGAAACAAAATAAATAACAGCAAATTGACCCAGAAAACAAAAAGATTTACTGTATACTTGTGTGGGTCAACATATTCAACAACATGAAGGCATTGGAAGAAAAATGTACCCACGTGTTATAACTCACAAATTATGTTGTAAACATTATGAGCTCATTTAGAAGTGCTTTCAAAATTATTGAAAGCTTTTACAAAAAAAATTTTGGCTTCCAAAATAACTTGACATGTTTCCTGCATGAAAGACCAGTTATGTGTTGCAGAAAGACACTTTAAGTGTTTTTCCAATATTCGCTTACATTTTTACTAAGGACACCAACAATATTTTCACGAAAAACGCTTTCAACCATTTTGAAAGTAATTCCAACTACAAACCTTCCCTAGGCCCCGACTCACAAAAGGTCTCCCTCCCCATGCTTTTTCTTGGGTTCTTACCTTAGTAAACAAAAAGTACATTTATAAAATGGTAGAGTTGATAATTTGTTTTATACGCCATAAAGTTTTCTATGGTAGGAGGAAAATATTCTCACCATTCATAATGTAATACAAAATAAGTTTTCAAAACTTGTAGTTGCATACAAATTTTGTGGACATCCAATAAATTGGATACTTGGTACGTTAGATAATTCCAACTTGAAATATCTGAACTGATGACTTATCTTAAGTAAATGGATCATGCCATAATATACGACATGCAATTACTTTGTAATTGTTGAATTTGAACTATTTTCCTTGGTATATAGAAAACTGCCGGTTTTTACAAGAAGTGATAGAATGATATTTCATTGAAGTTCACAAACAATTTACAGAGGTTGCCAATTGAGTACATAAGATCTAGTGACTAAAAAATTGATTTGGAGTAAATTTGCGCAATGAAACTGTTGAGCCTAAAAACTACCAAGCCTACATGGCGTGTAGGCCGAGTGACTAATGAGCTAGCTACGTCCTTCGGTTGTACGCGGGCGTGCCAACTCGACGGCCGAGGAGTAAAATATGTTGATGTTGCGTCGGATGCGCTGCTGACTTCTCGATCTTGCGATTGCGGCCGAGGAAGGAACATGTCTTAGCCTTCGGGTTCTAGAGCCTGAAGACAAGGCTGCTAGTTCTGCGAAGTTCACGGATCGTTGGCACTAGGTTCGGTCACGGTGATTATATTCGTGAGAGTATAAGCACGCCGAACTGGCTCCAAACTGTACGGACACAAGTACTCAAAGGGAATATATGTCTTGATAGTAAACATGGTTCGACCGTCAGAATGTCGAACTCTAAACCCAACTTGTGAGTATCCAATCATAAAACAACTCGGCATTCAATATGCCGAGTTCTAGTGATTCGTAACACCTCACTTCGCCGAGAAGGCTCGTGAGATGACCTCTGCCAATAAGGATTCGAAAACCCTTCTTGACCGAGACTTGGATAGATAACCAGTCGACCTTGACGCAATGCTGTTTATCCAAACTGAAGGTGCTTCGCGGTATGCTGATTCTACGGCGGCAATGCTGTTTATCCAAACTGAAGATGTTCACCAGTTGCCTTCACAGTGCTGTTTATCCAAACTGAAGATGTGTTGGCGAAAAAGAAAATACAAATCTCAAGGTTGTTGAGAGGTTTCGCATAGAACGAGGGTTTGGGCAAGGCAGTTTGTGTGTTGAATTGGAGGGGTTTGAAATGTTGCATGGTGTCTTGTATTTATAGGGACGAGTATGCGCTGGTTGATAAGCTGATAAAGACTCCTAAGCTATTAAAACTCTTCCACTAACTTGAGCCTTGGATAAGCCTTACTACTCCCAAGACTCTGAACTTAGTCAAAAATGCAACCAAATTCGATCCTTATGTTTTGTCTTATCACATCGAATCCCAAGATAACCTGCATGCTTGGATTTGAACAAATAACGTTCATCTAAACAACCACCAATTATATATATATATAGTTTGCGCCTTTCACATGGCATGCAGATGCAGACTATAGGGCAGCCACCAATTATATATATATATATATATATATATATATAAATGGTAGCCTTTCACACGGCATGCAGGCCAAGTCCATCATCAATTCAATTCATATGACAACATTCATAAATAACCCAGACTACTTAGGTCTCCTATCTCACCATTATCCAAGCCTTGCAAATCCCATGCTATGCCACGTGATAAGAATCCAAGCCGAGTTGCTCTAATCCACATGGTACACTGCTAACAAATCCAAATTAAATCGGACTGTTCCGCCTGTCTCTTCGTTGGGGCTATGATTTTTATCCCATTTATTTTCTACAAGAAAATCGAGATAATTTATTGAAAGATAATTATTATGATTAAAAACCATAATATTATCTCTTAACAATAGCAAATTATCTTAACTTTCTCATATGACGGTTAAGAACCATGCTCACTCAACGATCTCGATTACTCGGGCCGATGGTGTAAAATCGGGTCCAAACAGAAACAAACTACAATAAATCCCTAAACGGCTACCAAGCACTGCCCTACCCTACCCTACACTACCCTAGCCATTTAAATGTGTGGGATAAGGAGAGAAGATGTTCTAGGGTAGTATGTTGTGGGTTTAAGGGGGTGGGTAAATTGAGATTAATTAGTTTGTTCTTTAGCTTAATTAGGTTAATTAAGCCCCTTACGTCTGTTCGTCAACAGATGGATTCTTCATTAAAATAGTAAAGAGTGCAATTAAGTATATGTCAATTAACCTTCCAGTTATAGCTCTCTTACCCTTCCCCTCCCTTTGTGCACCCTATTTTAGAGTAGGATTCTCTCACCTCCTATTCTCATCTCTTTCCCTCCCCTCCTCTCACACTCCTCTCACACTTTGCTTTTTGTCTTATTGTCTCTATAAAAAAAAATCAAGGGTAAATATCAGTTTACTATTCTTAAGTTTTGTGGTTTTAACATTTGGTACATAAAGTTTTTTTCGTCCCAGAGTCGTACCTATTAATTTTGGGACAGTCTCATACATCCGTTAATTCGGCTGTTAAGTCTTCCGTTAACTGATGATGTGACGCTCATGTGGATAATGACTAGGTATCACGTGTCATTAAGGGGTCCACGTGAAAATTAAAAATTCAAAAAAAAAATTATTTAAAGAAAAGTACAAAATAAAAAATAAAAAAATAAAAACCCAAATCCCCTTCGTCTTCCCCAGAATCCCCACCCTTCCACCCTACCCCCCCCCCCCCCAAACAACCCAGATCAACGGACTTCATGACCAATTAACCGAACTTTAAGCCTCCTTATCTTCCCACTTTAGGAACAATCTCTCTCGATTCGGTGCAGATAAAAAATGGAGAATCGAAAGCGATTTGAGACCGCCAAGATTTGCGTGGCGTACAATTTTCTTATAAGCTTCATCGGCAATGACAATGTTGCTGATGCTTTTTCAATCACTGTGACGAAGTTGGAATGCGTCTCGGAGCAAGTTCTGTACGAGGGAGACACCGTCTCTGGAAACTTTGTTGCAATCGACCTACGCCACCCTAGAGCCATCTCCGTCGGTGCAATTTCTTCGGTCCTCTCTCTCTCTGATTTCCGCGCCGGAGCTTCGCCCTCCCTACGCCACCCCAGAGCCATCTCCGTACGCCCCCTCTCTTTTTCTCTCTCTACAATTTGAATTTTTGGATTCAGATTGATTGATTGATTGGTTGTTTGATTGAGATTTGGTTGGTTGATTTGTAGGATTTGAAGGAGGCGATTGTGAAGGGATTAGGGTTTCAAGCGGAGGATTTGAAGGTGTCGGGGTTCGATTTGAGGGACGCGCAGATGGGGCGTTCAGTGGCGTACGAGTTCGACGTGGAGATGGACAACAAGGTCCTGCCTTTCAAGCTTCTGGAGGACGTCGACCGCTGTGACTACGTCAATTTGCCCATTTTTAGGGTCGAGGACGAAAATGGGTTGGTCCAGAAAGGCAAATCGGGTGGTGGGAGGATGGGCACGGGTGGGGATTTGAGGAAGACGAAGGGGATTTGTTTATTATTTTATTTTATTTTTTTATCTTTATTAACACTTTTCTTTAAATAGTTTTTTTAATTTTAATTTCCACGTGGATCCGTTAATGACGCGTGGCGCCCAATCATTATCCACATAGGCGCCACATCATCAGTTAACGGAAAACTTAACAGCCAGACTAACAGATGTATGAAATTGTCCTAAAATTAACATTTTAAGTATGACTCTGGGACGAAAAAAACTTCATGTACCAAATGTTGAAAACCACGAAACTTGAGGGTAGTAAACTGCGATTTACCCAAAAATCAATATAAGATGTTGACGTGACTTAACTGTAACCGTCCAAGTAGAAGGGTAGAGAATCCCCCTCCCCCTATTTTTGCCACAACAAGCAAAAGAAAATATGATGTACAATTACAGTCGTACACAATTTCTACAAATAAACAACATCATTATGTGTAAAAGTCATCGTACTTTTACAACGCTCAGCTTACTATACATACGAGTAAGCAAACATTACATACGAAACCTTTGTAAGTAATATACATAGTATAGAAACTACATCGATCATTTACAAACAGATACATAGTATAGAAACTACATCGATCATTTACAAACAGATGGAGCTATAGGCACGTAGTTAGTCGAATGTAATACGTGCCAAGTACGTACATATACATTGAAAGTTGAATGCAGTTTTCGAGTATTTCTAGTGCATGTAGGTGTAGCTAGTGTGCAGGGAGGCGGCCTTGCGGACAACCTTTACCATCATAGCATATGCATTTGAAAAGTACGCAAGCTCCAGCAATCGCACCTTCTTTTGTGCATGCGTTGTTGCAGTTTGGACTCCATAAGCATGAACCCTGCCATGTGCTACTATACGACCATTCACGGCATCCTACAAACCCGCCATCTGCATTGTGCAAGAAACATGTATAGCCATATTTGAAGATCGAAATAAAAGAAAAAGGAAAAAAGGAGAAAAAGGGTCAATGGAGTTTACTAGAAATTTTTCTGTGTACTGTCACGTGATGTTACTATTTCACTCAAATTATAATACTTGTATTTGTTTTCTTGTTAATGCACTATGGAAGTAGACATATATATCAATTATGTCTTCCATCTGTATTATAGCATGTGGAATATTACATTACATGACAACTGTTCCCGATACATGTAGAAACTCCTTCTTTCTTACCTGCTACCGCAAAAGACAATGAACATAACAAAAAGCACAGAAAGGCAGATTGATTTTGAAGTTTTAGCCATCTTCTTCCTCAGTTTTGCAATAATTAGTAATTAAAATTACAATTGCAATGGCACAACTTGTTCGAGTTTTAGGGTGCTGTATATATGCTTTTCTTGCGAGGGGGAATAAGTTTGGGCTTCTGTTATAAAGTTAGGGTTTCAATTGAGGTCTACTTATTCCACCGTTTGGCCAGGTAAGCAAAGATTTACCACATTTAGCCTATAAACAACATGTACAGTTGGATAGAAACAACAACTACACCAGAAACATTGCTAAAATGCACATCTTCTCCTCTAATCATGCTTATGTTAACCTAATCTCTGTAAATCTCATGGTTTGTTAATTCAAAGTTTTGTGGGTTTAAGGTCAGGGTTGGAAACGCCGGACTTTCAGGCAGGCAGGTAAGTTCGTTGGGTTATGTATGTACCTGGGGTATAGCTATATTTCGGTTGTCTTCTTAAACTTGGATGCCTAAAATATTAAACAAGTCCTTGGGGAAATTCAACGAAAAACTTCCGGTACTGTTCACTTTAACGAAAAATCATATTTTTACACTAAAAAGTCAATCCTGATACTATTCATTTTACCTTTTATTTTGTTTTTATCGTTAAAACTCAAATTTTTCAAACATTTTTTTAATAGTTTTCCTTCAATTTTTAAATAGAATTCCAAAAACGACACTCGACAAATTAAACTGTAAAAAGAAGATTTCATAAAAAATAAAAAAAAGTAACCTTGCCAGCACTGGAACTGTTTTGTGAATGGATCCAGATACCATCTTCGAACTCTCTTTTGTGAATGGACGCAGATAGAGAAGGATTGAGAAGGCTGCATCATGACTCATGAGTGAAGTCGAGATGTGCTATGGAATCATGGATCAATGTGTGTGTGGGGGATCATTTGGACTGCACCAGACCGAGACATCATCTGTGCTTTTCGTTTTTTTTGTTCGGTTTCTCCAAGGTACCATATCTTTCTTAACCTAACCAAAGTTGTTTGTGTTAATTTTTCCTTTTAACAAGAAAAAAACAGAAATTAGAGTAGTATATATATTACTCTGTGGGACTTTAACACTAACTACAAAATCACATAAATAAGTGAATTTTTGAAATTACATCAACATGCCGCATGATCTTACAAGTAATAAGATCATGTGATCTTTTTGTAGTATAAATTTTTTGTAGAAACTAGAATAATATTAATAGGAGAGAGGAGAATCGAACTACGATCTTGTGTGCATGATTAATTGCATTTTAACTTCTTCAGCTACAAATCTTTTACGTATTTAAATGGGGATGAAAGCACAAAAAAAAAAAAATATGATGTGGAAATTTAGAAACTAACTTTTGATGAAACTGCTTACCGGTAGTTTTCGTTTTATTTCCATGAGATGGAGAGTGCAAGTGCAGTGATTTTACTTGACTCTTTCAAATGATCTAGCTTATAGCAAGAAAATCAAGGATCAAATCTCACGTTCATGGAAACGGTGGGGTTTACTGCATGACTGAAGCATCCTCCTTTACATTCAATCCAATTTCTTACTCGATGAAGGGAAAAACAAACGAATCACGAAAAAGTGGAAGAGACGAAAGAACCAGTATATTGCTGAAGGCAGCGGTTGAGGAAGTGTGGTGATCAAGAAAGAAAGGTGCTATCCACACACCCTTATTTACCTCTTACACACTATTTTTAATTTCGGCTGTTGGATCGAATGATTTGAATAAGATTAAAGGACATAAATTATCCGGAGTGTTTGGAAAGTAAAAATGCGTACGTGAATAGCATCACCCTAAAGAAACAGTAGCTAAACATAAATAAATACCTATTAATTTTGTTGGAAAATAAAAGGGAAAGTATAACCACTCAGTACTACAGTCTAGTGGTATTCCTCTTCACTTGTAAGTGAGAGGTCATAGGTTTGATTCTCGTGGATGACGAATTCGATAGCAAATTAGATTGCCCACTGTGCGACTTAGCCGAAATCCCCCCTCCCTTAATGTAAATTATAGCTTGTACTAAAAAAAAAATGGAAAGTATTTTAGGGATACGATTTATTTAGTGATTTTATATGATTCAATTAGGGTTTTGATATGATTTGATTTGGTATGGGTTTCTGTGTCTTGTAGACAAAGGATTGTATATTGATTTATTTCCTAGTATTGTTCTTTTGTAATCTTGTAAATACCTCCTTATGGAGAAGAATAAGGTAATTGAAGTTGTATTTGAGAATTGTGAGATTGTAGAGAATTCTAACTTTATCCTAAACCCTTTATTTTCAACTAATTTGTAATGTGTTCTAGTGTTATAGTATTCTAGTTAAATGTTGAGGAGTGTTATGCAAACATATTTCTTATATAGTTCAATGAAATATATGTTATATATAAACATTTTTTTTTGTCAAACGGTAGATTTGTTATATTAGATATTAAATTAGGGAACTGATCAGGTGGTGTAAGGGTAATACTCCTCTCCACCACTGTGATAGAGGATCACTTGTTATATATACTTGAATGTTGTCACTTGAACTAATAACTTTTGTTTTATATATATATAACTTGATCAACCTCCTCCCAAATAATGTTTTTCTTTGGAGACATGGTTTCGTGTATTTGATGAAATGTTTCGGAGAAATATTTCTAAATTCTGTTAGAGTAGTGCTACACTTACACAAACATATTTTTTAGGGTTAATCTCAGTTTACTATCCTAAAGTTTCTTGATTTTCAACATTTAGTACATAAAGTTTTTTTTTATCCCAGAGTGGTACCTAAAGTCATAATTATGAGACAATTTCATACTTTAAGTTTTACGTCAGAATCTTTGTTAACTGATGATGTGGCATCGTTGGATAATAACTAGACGCCACGTGTCAATATGAGCCCAAATGGATATTAAAAAAATTTAGAAATAATATAAATTAATATATTTAAAAAAAATTACAAAGTCATCTTGCTCCCCCCCCTCCCCTCGTCTTCCATGCTGTACAAATCTGCGACGGAGGGCATCGTCTCTCATCCATATTTGCACCAGTTCGAAGTCCCTTCTAGCACAAACACATACACAGTCAACCTCCTCTCACATCCAAATCCACACCCTCCCCTCAATTCCCCAATTTCCCCAGACTCAGTAATCCCAAAATCAACACCAAATTAAGAAATTTCAACACAAATTAAAAATGGAAACCCTAGAAACTTTGGAAAAATCCAATTTCCAAACCCACTAGGATTGTTCGAAATTTGAAATTGGAAACCCTAGGCTCTCTTTAGGAATGAGAGATTCATTAGGGCGGCAGTGGCGGTGTCGGATCAGAGAGAAGTGGAAATGAATTCAAAGAAGAGGAAGAGAGAGAGAGAGAGAGAGAGAGAGAGAGAGAGAGAGGAGAGAGATGATCTCCTCATTGGTGGTGCGGGGAGTGGAGGAGGGATGGAGTTGGATGGGTGCAGAAGAGAGAAGGGAGAGGAGAAGAGAGGGAGAGTCGGGGTGGGTATCAGGGAAGGGGGTTGGATGGGTAGAAGAGAAAAGGGAGAGGAGATGGGAGAGTGGGTATCAAGGAACGGAAAGGTGAGGTGGGAGAGGGGTCAGGATAGAGCCCAATTTTTTATGAGTAAACTGCCGATTTGCCCCCTGAACTATCACCCAACTTTCGATTTGCCCCCTGAACTTTTTAATTGGAAAATTAAGGACTTAAACTATTTTTTTTGGCCAATTTGCCCCTGCTGTTAATTTTTCATTCATTTCATCCAAATTTCTGTTAAATGGAAGCATATGCACAACATGTGTGGGTAGTTCGGTCACTTCATTCTTTAAAATAATTGAAAACCTTAGATTTCTAAAATATAAACCTATGCAAATATGTGTGATTCTATAGCTTTTCTGTCTGAAGGTCTAGTGAAATGACGCTTTTGTCCACAAATGAGAGTTACGTGATTTGCACATGATAAGAGTTAACGTTAATTTGGATGAAATTTATGAAAAACTAACGGTAGGGGGGAAATCGGCCAAAAAAATTAGTTTAAGTCCTTAATTTTCTAATTAAAAAGTTCAGGGGGCAAATCGAAAGTTTGGTGATAGTTCAGGGGGCAAATCAGCAGTTTACTCATTTTTAATTTTTTTATTTAATTCTTTTTAATTTTTTAATTTTTTTAATATCCATATATTGATATGTGTCATCCAATCATTATTCACATTGGTGCCACGTCACCAGCTAATGACTGATTTAACAACAACCTTAACGGATGTATGTGTCCCAAAATTATGACTTTAGGTACCACTCTGGGATGAAAAAAACTTCATTTGCTATGTTAAAAACCAAGAAACTTCATAATTGAGATTAATCCTAAAATTTATTTGTAAAGAACGGATCAAATTGGAGATCATATTTGAATAAACAATTGTCAATAAAATAATAATAATCCTACGAAAACTAATAATAATCTACCATTCTCTCTTCAAGACTTCAAGTGCATAAAAAGCAAACAAAATAAGTCACAATATAGTAATATACATTAATCCTTGCAGAGGTGGAGCCACGAAGAGAGCATAATGGTCTCAGGTCTATTTTGACATTTTTTTTTACGGTGAAAGGTTAGAGTTATACCTATGATTTTGAAGGTTTTTTTTTCTTAAACTCAGTGCCGTAATTTGACGTTTTCTCTTTCATTTCTTTCACTGGGTTTGTTTGAGGTTGGTGACTCCTATGGAGTTTAGCCAATTCATTGCTTGTGAGATTCGAGGAGGGTGAGGGTTAGTGGAGGGTGAGAGAAAGAAGGTAAGAGAGGTAGATTTTTGTTCTTTGTCCATTTTTTTTATCCTTAAAACATGTTAATGACACACCCAGACCTGAAATATCCACTTGAACTCCGAATCGAGTTGTGCTGGCCAACACCGAGAAGGTGACGAAGCCATAAAGTGTATTAATGTGGAAAAATATGAACAAATTTAAACCTAAAAGTGACTAAATACAAGAGTGTGCATGTGAGCATGATTGAACCCATTCCACAAGTGATGCCAGATCATAAGTAAAGTACAGTAAAAGTAAAATAACTCTGCCACTAAATCCTGGAAGGGTGAAAAACAAGGGTGAGTGGGCCGAAAAATAAAGTTTTGTAAAAATTTTTAAAAAATGTATAACCCGGTGAGTGGGCCGAAAAATAAAGTTTTGTAAAACATTTTCAAAAATGTATAACCCCTCGCCATAAAACAAGTATAGTTTCCAAATATATATTGGTTTAGTTTTTTATTTCGGCAAAAAACTAAACCGAATGTAACTGAACCCACACCTAATAGGAAGACAGGTAGAATTTTGCCTTCAGAGATTGAGCCGATGTGGAGTCCATGGAAATGGGACAAGGGGGGCCCATTGACAACCTAAATTTGGCTTCGCCAAGTTCCGAGGTTGCCAGGGTTTCTTTCGCAGCTGTCAGAGATATCTTTAAGGAGGTTGGCACTGGATTTGATATTGAGACCATCTCCAACACTTGGGTTACAATCTAAAATTTTTAGCCCAGAAAATTTAGGTTTTAACCCAGAAACAACCTTTTTGCTCCAACCATTTTGGGTTAAAATTTTAGCCCCAGATTATTAAAGAATGAATTTAGGCTAATTTTTTTTCTTAAACTAACTTTTTTAAAAGAAAAAAATTATGTAGACTATCCTAATTTAATTTTATGAACATTTTAACCTAAAAATATTTAGATTCCGACAAATATTGAAAAATCACTAACCGACATGATGAAACTCATGAAACACTATGAAAGAATATGAAACACATAAAAGAATTTTTTGTTAATTAATTTAGCTGTTGAATTTAAATTTGGACCATTAGATTTTTTTTTACCGTTGGATTTCATCAAATTAGATCTTAACCGTTGGATTCAATGAATTTATAAATATAAAACTAAAAAAAACATACATATATGGTGGGCCAGCCCCACTAACCCAGAGGGAATCCTGAGCTAAATTTGTCTCAGAAATGAGTTTTGAGTTTTAACTCATATTTGCCCCAAGGGTTGAAGCAAATTGGGATAAGTTTAGAATCTAAAATTTGAGTTTTACTCCAAGGATTAGAGTAGGTTTAAGGTAAACGAGAATGTTAGGGGTGTCCAAGTTGAGGGACCCCTAGTGGATGTTGTAGAGTCGTTGAATGGGCATGTTGAGAGGGCGACTCTTGAGGAGAATATAGAGACTGGCTCCGCATGAGTCGGCGGTGTGAGCCAGATAAGCACTAGAGAAACTTAGATCTCGCAGTTGTTGAATGTTGGACTGAAGTCTGTGGGAAAGGAAATCCCTCGTCCCGTTGTCGTTCCTAATGACAAAGTTTATCAGTGCAACACCCTTCCAAGGCAAGACACCCATTTGGTTATCACGCTAGCCATGGATATGGGTGTTTTGGCTAAAGGTGCTAGTGGCTTGAATAATTCTACGATTGCTCTGCGTATATCTAGGTGGCGTGCCCTTATCAAGATCTCAACGTGGTGAAGTGGATAGCTGATTTACCATACATGGGGTTCCATGCTTAATGCTTGGTAAGTCCCCGTCAAATCGTTGTTTTGTATTTACCACGGAGTCCTTCTAACTAGCTCTTTGTTTTGTAGGCAAATTTGTTCACTAAGATTAAGCAAGGAATTATCTTGCTGACATTTACAAATTGGAGGTGGAGGTTGCTAAATTGAATGAGATGCTAACAGAGGAGGAATCTCATACCAAGTCATTGGAGTCACGTCTCTGAGTTGTGCATAGCCAAGCTCAACAAGTTAAATCTGCATTTCAAACACACTAACCTAGCTTCGACTCCACATGGAGAAAGCAGATTTGGAAGTGGCTCTAGTTCATGTGGCGTTGGACTTCACCAAGATGACTGTAATAGACCAGGAGATAATGACCCACGAGAGACAATTGCAGCTTCTAACCTCTGCTAACCGGATTGCAGAGTTGGAGGAAGAGCTCAGAGTGAATGCTGCTGAATTCAGCAAGATGAAAGACTTCATGACGCGGCTGGAAACAGAGACTAGGATGATTTACGAGGAGTAAGCCCGTGATGACATTCAAGATCTGAAGGAAAGGCTGAACCAATACGAATGTGTCTCTGGCTTTTCCTCCACTAAGCCTCAAATCACTCATCCAAAGGATACCGCTATGTTCGTGCATTTTGCGTATCCTCTGTCACAGTGATGGTTCATCCCCGTTTTCATGATATTGCAATAACTTTTATTTTCTGTCTTTAATTTTAGATTGTGTATTGACTTTTGAACATCTTTCTTCTTAATGCTTATGTTTTTGAATTTCGGAGCACAGTTTAACTGCGATATCTCTGCAGATCTTGATGCCTATTTTTATATTGGAATAAATGTTTTTTGTTAATTGCTGGATTTTCCAATGTTTGCCTCACTCGGTATTTATAGCTCTGTTATAAGTTTTCCTCAAACGGAGTAAAAACCAAAAACTAGTTGGGTATTCCCTTTGCCCCTATCTATTCGGAGTGATGCAACTAGTTGACTCTAGATAGATAATTTGGATCTACCACTTGGGAACTTTTTGGTTCGATGTAAAGTGGAGTGATATGTTTTTTTTTTACCTTAGGTGGTGTGATGACCCTCGCTCGCTAGGTGGAGTGACATTTCTCGTTCTTGACTGAAGATATGTCATTATGCCATTAGACGGCGTAGTGACTCTTGCTATTGGGCGGATCAATTATGACTTGTTACCTTTTTGTAAAATTGCCTTAGTGTCCGATGGTCAGGAGTCAACATTTCATTTCTGAGGTCGACTTCGGTTTCGAATGGTCCCGTCACGAGTTGGACTCCGAGTAGAGTCTGACTGGATTTTAACTCTTGTAAAGGTGTTAAATAATGTCTACCGTAAAGTTTATAAACTCAGCTTGTAGGGATTTAGCATTACCTGCTAAGATTTGACCTGACTACCCTCACCTAGTGCTGGAAGTTCTCTTAACAGATGTCCACCAAGTACCCCCTAAGGAGAACTTTCACCGAGGTTTTGAATAAATCCTCCCTGTTTGTGATTGTTCGCCTTAGGGAGTTATGCCAAGGCTTAGATCTAGTTTGCGTACATTGGAGGTTATATGTCGATCAAACACATCCCTGTTTGTGATTGTCCGCCTTAGGAAGTTATGCCAAGGCTTAGATCTAGTCTGCGTACGTTGGAGGTTATATGTCAATGAAACACAATTATCTAGTAAAACTTGATATATTAGACAAGATTTTACAAAAGGAATATTATCTACCCTTTTGTTAGCTAAGTCGCAAATACAAACATCACAGACTGGCACAAATTGCACATTGTTTTTATAGGCTGGCTCGGAGTGCACGCCTTGGTTGTGCGATTACTTACAAAAGATAAGGTTTTTAGTAATAATGTTTTAGCTTAGAGATATTCCAGTGTTTTTGTATAGACGATCCGTCGAGAGTGGCGAGGTTGTAAGTTCCTTTGCCCTTCATTCCAACAATTTGATAGCGGTTTTCCAAGTTTGCGCTTAATTTTCCCTTTCCTTGGATTTTGGTGTTTTGGAACACTTCACACAAGACCAGGTCTGTGACTTGAAAGCTTCGGGGTTTAACCCTCTTATTGTAGTAGAACCTGACCTGTTATTGGTACGTGGTTAAGCGGATATGGGCATTCTTCTAAGAAGTCTAACTTTCGCCGAATGATGTCAACATTTTCCATCTCAGTACGCAAGGTCCTCTGGATAAGGATGATGGCCTCAGTTCCGAATGTAGTGAGAATGGGGTTTCGACCGTGGCCTTGCGTTTCGTTGATCTGTACGCTTAAAAGACTTTGGTATCTCATCTGGTCATTCGTTTTTCCTCGCTTCGAGCCTTTTCTTCAAGCAATTAAGGGTGGTTTTGTTCGAGGCCTCGTCCTACTCATTACCCTATGGGTGCCTCAGAGTGAATGTGCGGAACGCTAAACCTGCATATGATACTCTTCCATACGAAAACCTTTATGGCTGCCCCGGTGATCAATTTGGTGAAATAATCGGTTTAGACCACCAAGTACCTTGTTACCCTTGCCCTGTTTAAAAGGTTCGACTAAATCAAGTCCCCACTATATGAATGGCCACAAACTCGCCATCAAATTCAACTCTTTAGCTGGTTGGTGAGTTATCGGGGCCAACCTCTAACATTTCCAGCATGTTTGGCCGCAGTCGTGGTAGTCCCTAATCATTGAGAGCTGGAAATAGCTAATTGTGATGGCTTTTTGGGCGAGTGTCTAGCCTGTGGAGTGATTATTGTAGACTCCAGAGTGTATATCCATCAGGATCCTCAATCTCTACTCTAGAGTGACACAAAATAGGTGTAGGTTGGAGTGAGAACGACGTTATAATTTGTCCTAAAAGATAACATACCAAGATGCATGTTGGACGACCTTCCTTGTCAAGCCCAGATCATCTGAGAGGGTGCTATGTCAGATGTAGGCCAATATTTCATCCCTTCAATTCTCGCGCATGTCCACCATTTCGACTTGCTGTGAGATGTGCCTTATGATGTTAGGAGCCTTTAAGTAATCAGATGGGATGCTTATCCAAAATTGATTGTCAACGGAGGATCCTAGGTTGGTTAGTGCGTCTACGTTGCAGTTTTTAGTTTGCGAGAATTGATGAATACCATACTTAGTGAATTTAGCCAGCAACTCTTTGGCCTTCTCTAGGTATAGCACAATGACCAGATTGTGAGCTGTATATTCACATGTGACCTGGTTTGCCACTAATAGAGAGTTGTAGAAGATAACTATTTCTTTTACCTAGAGTTCGAGGACAACTCTCAGTCTTGCTAATAGGGCCTCGTTATTTCTGGCACGGAATCCTAGCTTCAATGCTTGCTCCAACACAGATCCATCTAGAGTGAATAAGACTAACTTGCTCTGGTGCCATTTGCCATTTGGATTGGCAGACCCGTCAACATATAAAATCGCTGTGCACATTGGTTTCAGAGGACTCCAGGGCGGACTCCCTCACAGTTGTGGATTCCGGAGTGAATTCGACAATGAAACTACGAGCGCCTGCCCCTTGATGTCATTTTTAGGTTTGTAAACCAACTCATGTTGTCCTAGCTCAATAGCTCACTTGGTGGAGTCGTTAGGATCGTGTCGAATGAACCAGAGTTGGAACTCGGTTATTACCACGATCCTAAATGAATTGAAGAAAGCCATGACCTATGCCAAAATAAGCTTTTCCATCTTTAATGCACCTTATCTTTAGTCCGAAAAGAGCTTTCGAGACATAATACACCGGCTTCTGGCCATCCAGGTCTTCTCGGACTAGAGGAGTACTAACTGCAGCCCCAGACACTGTTAAATACAAATATAAATCTTCCTCAAGTACAGGCTTCAAGATGATAGGGGGTAAGGTCAAGTTTTCCTTTAGTTTGAGGAACACTAGTTCGCACTCCTCGTCCCACAATATCCATATGGTTTTTATTTTATTTTATGGCATTAAAGAAAGATTTGCACTTATCTATTGATATGGAAAGGAATTGACTAAGTACTACGGCTCTGCCCGTGAAACTTTGGATCTCCTTCACTGTCATGAAGATTACATCTCAATGATTGCCTTAATTTGGTCCGGATTGGCTTAAATCTATGAAATTTTCTACTTTGAACACCTAAGATGGACTTCTCCGGATTGAGGGGTGGTTTGGGAGTGAGGTGCTTAAAAAAAAAACACCCATGAAAAAAAGCTGTGAGGGTTTTAGGTGTTTGGTAAACTGAAAAAAAAAAGGCTTATTTTAGAAGCTGCTGTGAGAATAAGCTGAAATCAAAGGAAAAAGCTGAAACTGCTATTTGCAGCTTTGGAAAACTGACTTTTTTTCAAAGCACACGGAGCTACAGTGCTTCTTTAATGAAAAGACCCACTATCAGACTGCTTTTTTTTTCAAAATCACTTTTACAAAAAAGTTTACCAAACACTCTGCTGATTTATTTCACAGCCGCTTATTCTCACAGCACAGCCGTTTATTCTCACAACAGCTTTTTTTCAAAGCACAGGAATACCAAACCAGCCATGAGTCATCTCGTACTTGTAGAGTTGGTCGAATCACTCCGCCAAGGCCGCCAAATGATCTCCTTCCATTTGCTCTTCATGACTATGTCGTTAACATATACCTCCGCGATTGTTCTAATTTTCTCCTCGAAAACTTGGCTCACCAACATTTGATAAGTAGAACCAGGGTTCTTCAAACTAAACGGCACTGCCTTATATCAATAAATGCCATTATCGACTATGAAAGAAATCTTTTCTGTTTTAGAATCATCCATGCGAATTTGGTTATACTTGAAACTAAGCCTTTTTGCCCCAACGTGGCGTCTAAGAGTTGATCAATGCAGGGGAATGGAAATTTGTTTTTGGGCAAGCCCTGTTCAAGGTCGTGAAGTCCACACAGACTCCCCCATTTGCCATTTTTCTTCTTGACCAACACCACATTAGCTAGCCATTTCGGATGAAATACCTCCACAATGAACTCTGCGTCTATGAGTTTTTCGATCTCAGCCTCAAAGATTTTGCCCCGCTCTGGGCCATAGTTCCATTTCCTCTGAATGATAGATTTGAAATTTAGATCCACATGTAGCTTGTGGCAAATCACTCAGAGATCAATTTTAGGCATGTCTAGCGCCGAGTAAGGGAATACGTCTTTGTTTGTCTGAAAAAACTTAGTAAAAAGTTATTTCTCTTGTGCCAAGTGTTTGGCTCTGATCTTGGCCCTCCTATCCGGTCTCTTCGAATTGAGCGTTACATACTCTGTGTCTTCGTCCGCATTCAACTCTAGTGCACAATCGTCTTGCGGTCGAGGTCAATGTCAAATCCCTTGAAGTTCTTCATTGAGCCACCAGGTTTTGATTGTTACGCGATGTTGGTAATCAGAGCGGCCACCTCCACTTTGTGATCTTTGGGATTAGATTAAAGCTCGAAATTGCACAGGAGCGAGCGCTAGCCTAATCTCCCATGATTCCCTTCATTATGCTAGGAGTGAGGTATTAGATCATCTGATAATAAATGTCCACCACGACAGGAGAGCTGTATTGTGTTGAGACGGAGCATCGAGGATGGGAAAATTGATCATGAGGTTGTAAGGGTCCACCACGACGGGCAATTTGAGGGTTCCCAAGGCATTCCCTCAAAGGCCATTAGAATAGATCTAGACTTGGTGATGTCGTTAAGTAGCCCTATGTGTTCCACCGTGTCTTTGTAGAGCAGATTGACTTCGACCCCACCATCTACCAAAATGCGATTCACCTATGCGTGAACAATTTGCAAAGTGACAACAAGGGCATCATCGTGAGGGCAACACACCATTTCTAGGTCTTAATCTAAGAACATCAGGATGTTGCTATCGATAGGAAGTGGTTTCTTAGTTTATATGGAGGGTAGATCTTTTCACAGTCCATCCATCCCCGTTGCCCATGCTCCTCAAGGTCGTCGCTTGGTCATTGTCTTGACTTCCCTCTTTCATCTTCTTAACTACGAACTCCCAACAGTGACCATGATCCAGTAAATACTTAATAAACTCTTTAAGGCTGCGGCATTTCCTCGTGGTGTGGCCATCGGCCTTGTTGTAGTTGCAATACTCCTTGGAGTTAGGACTCAGATTTGGAATTGGGCGTAGCTTCTTGAAGAAGGTTTATCTTGGATCTCATTTAAACCTTCATGAAGCTCATTTTAGGATTCTCCTTATACCTCTGACCAGTTTAATTGTCGTAGATGTCCCTGTTTGCCCCCACAACGCTCATGTCGAGACTCATTTGTTCCCCGTTCTGCTACGTGCGACTTTCTCTGCCCGGCTCTGCTACAAACTCAGGTTTAAGTGACTTTCCATTCATTCTATACTCCTCGTCCCATGCGACTATTTCCTCTCCCTTGTCAAAACACTCCACCAACGTGATGTGATCGTATTTGGGCTTATAGAGCTTCATGCTGAGCTTAAATTTTATCGAGTCATTTCTTAAACCCTATTGCGAACATACGATCATCTGGCTTGTCCATCTCTACAAACTCGGTGCGAATCGTTTGATGTAGTCATTGAGGTTTTCATCGTCATTCTAATAGATCCAAGGTATCCGCCTAACATTTCACCTCTTTGTACGTAGAGAAAACCTTCATGAACTCATCACTCAAGGTTCTGAAGTCCGTGATGGACCTAGATGGAATGTCGGCGTACCACTTCATGGCATTCCCCTTGAGCATAGAAAGGAACATCTTACACATCAGGGAGTCAATATGGCTGTACAGGGCCATGGCATTCCTGTACTACATGATATTGTCGGAGGGGTCAGAGTCTCCCTTGAAGTATTTCACCCTTTGTTGTGTGAATTTGTTTGGTGGGATCTCCCATACTAGATTATTAGAAATGAGATCTCATTTGAAGTGCAACTGCGTTCCGTCATTTGAGCGCGTTTATTTGGGACTCCTAATATCAAAGTTAAGCCGTCTAGGTTGCTAAGGGGAGCTCTCATCTGGCTCTTTGGGCCACTAGATTGTAGCGTAGGTGGCTGGTTCTTGCAAGGACTGCTCTTGTACAAATAGGTGTTTTTGAGACCACAGGGTTAAGAGTAGGTTTTTCAATGGTATTCAGATAGCCCATATCGATGACGGCAATTTTGGTGGTCACGCGATCTAGCCGAGACTCCAGCCGTAACAAGAGCCTCTCAGTGTCATGTGATGAAGTTGCATGGTTATGTCGGAGGCTTTCCATGTCACCGTTCATCTTCTCTAACATCATTTCTAGCGACAAGGTGAATGGTTCTTGCAAGGACTGCTCTTGTACAAATGGGTGTTTTTGTGACCATATGGTTAAAAGTAGGTTTTTCCATGGTATTCAGATCGCCCATATTGATGACAACAATTTCGGTGGTCTCACGATCTAGTCGAGACTCCAGCAATAGCAAGAGCCTCTCAGTGTTGCGAGGTGAAGTTGCATGATTATGTCAGAGGCTTTCCATGTCACCGCTCATCTTCTCTAACATCATTTCTAGAGACACCGACAATGCAGGTGGATGTTGTGTTGCACGATCTTCCTCGGATACGCTGGCGATACATTTTTAGCAGCAATTGCCTCAATCATTGGAAGAGTTGCATTTATCTCAGGGAAGTCTAGTTGGTACGATGGGCCTGGATGATTAGCCATGTATGAGTTGAATTGTTTAAGGAATATGAATTTCAATTCTCAAAGAACGCACCAAACTATTGGAGTAATTTTTTGACAGCTACAGAGAACCCAACCTTCACAGACCATTAAGGAAAAACCATTAGGCCGAGCACCGAAGTTGGTGGTTCCCAGCATAGGCACTCTAATGGTCAAGTCAAGCTTTATAAAGTGTGAATGTTTAATTGTTTGTGGGTTCAGAGTGCCTAACCCCTTGTGAGGAGTCAGTTTTCCTATTTATAGGCCAAGAAGAGTCGGTATAAGCTTTCTAACACTCATCTGAGTCGTCAGAACATGTGGAGGGTTGGTGGCAGAACATGTCATGTTGGACATGTCCTCCGTTCAAAGCAGAGATGTCTGCTTCTTCTGCAGTGGACTGGCATATCAGTCATGCCACTCAGTCTGCCTTGACACTCCACGTGGGCGAAATGGTGTTGCCCTGATTAGACAAGATAATTTGTTGAGTGGGAGCAGTTGACGCAAATAAAACCCTAGAGACAACTAACTCCCCTGAGAGGGGCTTGACTTAGTGGGCGGAAAGAGTAGGTAAAGATCGTGCCAGGAACTACCCGAATAGCCTTCACTTCGGGTTTGAAAGTTCACTGTTCCGGGAAGTTGAAAATTGTGTTCTCGTATAGGGTATTGATTTCATGGGACAATTCCCATCATCTTATGGCAATCAATACATCTTTATGGGTCGAGGCAATTGCAGCACGTACCCACAAAGGGTCAGTGGTCTAACTTCCTCCAAAGTACGATTTTTTCGCGTTTCGATACTCCACGAGCAAGTATTAGTGATGAAGGCAAGCACTTTATGAATAAACCTTTTTGTTGCGCTCATTGCGAAATATGGGATCACTCATCTTATAGCCACCATATATCGTCCTCGAACATTTGGGAAGGTTGCAGTCTCCAACAGACTAAAGAAAACTATCAGCTCCACTCACAAGGATTGGAGTTCGAAATTGAATGATGCTCGCTAGGCGTATAGAACATCATATAAAACTTTGATTGGGATGTCTCCCTTTCAGCTCGTCTACAGTAAAGCATGTCATCTACCTATGGAGCTAGAGCATAAAGCGTATTAGGCTATAACGAGCTAAATTTTCCCCATGATGCTGCAAGGGAAAAGCGTATGGTGCAGCAAGTTCAAAAAAATTAACACTCTTATGAAAGCGCTCAAATGTTTCAAGAGAGAAAACTAAGGCGAAAATTTTGTTGTTTAGTTCTTGGTTGAAGTTGTTTCCAAGAAAAATGGCCCATGTCTGTTTAATAAAGTTTGTCCTCATGAGGTAATTGATATTACTAGCGAGCTTTGAGGAAACACCTTTAAGGAGTGACCCTTTGACCACTAGTCTTTCGTTAAATCTACCTTAACTTGCGCTTATTTTTCTTTCAGTCTTTTATTTTTCCAAATTTATTTTTTTTAAACCAAAAAAAAAGAGAAAAGTCCAAAAATAGTTTGCTTTCAATTTTTTTAAAATCTTTGTTTTGCGGTTATATGTTGTTATCCAATTATTTTGAAAAAGCATTTGTTTTATTGAATAAAAATCTTATTTTTTCAAAACATATTTTGGCTTGCGAAAAATATCTATTGTGAAAATCTAATTTGACAAAAACATGCTTTGATGAAAAAAATCTTGGGTTTTTGCAAGTTGCAGTTGAAACCAAGGCGAAAGGTTTTGTTGTTTAGCTCATGATTGAAGTTGTTTTCAAGAAAAATGGGCCATATCTAGTTACTAAAATTTATCCTCATGGGGCAATTGATATTCCTAACGAGCTTCAAGGAAACACAATCAAGGTGACTAGTCAAAGCAAACAAGCAGATATGGGGTCCTAACCTAGCATTGAAATTCTACATCTCTAAGGCCATTACAGTTGCTTATCTAACAGATAAAGCCTAGGCATGTTTGTAAGCATCTTCAAAGCAAGCAGCAGTTATCTTGGGGGTTTTAGAAATCGTACCAGGGGATATCTGATGAAGTTTCTGCATTTAGACCCCCATTCATTCCACTCATCTCACTCCCACCCCGTAAATTAATATACATTCATTTCGAATCCTATATATATCCAAATTCGGAAGCCCAAATGCAGAAGGGTCCACATTCGTTGTGTCTAATTTTATGCAAGCATGGCACTGCAGCACAGATTTACATCAGTTTATCGGCAGCATCTTCAGTGAGTAACATGCATGATTAAGGACGCAGAAACATGCACGGATCACACGTACACAGATTGGCCTTATGGTGCCCAAGCCAGGGCCGGTCCAGAGATTTTTGAGGCCCGGGGCGACGCCAAAAAAAGTGCCCTAACTTCATATAAGAAAATTATTTATTTTCATACGTAAGACATTGATAAAATTATACTTAGAAAAGCACTTCAAACTCAATAATTTAGAAACACAAAAAGACTAATTTATTTTGTATTGAGAGAAGAAAACCAAACAACTCTGAGCTTATAAGTAGATAGATGATGAGTTTTGTTTTCCATTTGAACTTTGAAAGTGTTTTTGTATAAATCATGAGGTGTTTTTTCTTATTTACTAACCTTGTCAATATGGGACTAAAAAAATAATGATGTTTTCAAGTCTTTAATTGATATGTATTAGTAATGAATGAGCATTAAATTAAATATTTTGATAACACGTCATATAATTTACAAATTTGCGCTACAAATTTGGTCTACGTATTACTCATTGTTGAAGATTAGACTTGAATTGAAACGAATATTTAAAAATAACAAGCTACATAGCTACTAGCTAGTAACTAAAAATAAATTAACAACCAAACAAAAATTTGTTAAAATTGAAAAAAATAAACATGCCCATAGCGTTTCGAACTTAGGACATCTTGCTAATTTTAAACAACAAAAATCATTGCTTCTAATTAAACTTCTTGATCCTATAACCAAATTTTATAAATTTATACTCTTCTGAAAAGAAATTTGTAAAAATTAGAAAGTAAATAAGCACATGTGGTGTTTTGAACTCAAGATCTCTCATTATTTTCAAATGACCAAACCACCTCTTCTACTTAAATTTCTGTGTCATTAAACCAAATTTTATAAATTTATACTCTTATGAAAACATATATAAATATACACCCTAATAATTTTGGTGCCCCCAATATTTTTGGGCCCCGGACGGTTGCCCTGGCCCAAGCCGAGACTGCAGGACTGCCAGGACAGATTTACATCGAACGCTCGAAGATTGTGCATGCTAAATCATGAAGAGACAGATCACATTCTGTTGACAGATGCATGATAAACAGAGATACAGGGTCCGATGATATTCAGCTACAGTGAGGGTTGAAGTTTTATACCTTTATTTTGGAAGATCTGTGCGTTTGGGACCTCAAGCCATGCAAAAAGCCAATGAGTATGCCCTCGGATCCTACACAGAAGAACACATGAGAAATTTTGAGTTTTCTTGACTGAAATTTTGAATTTTCGAAGAGGAGAATTCTTAAGTTTTACCTTTTGTCTCTTTAGTTCTGGAAAAGCCAGCGGCCTTCTTTGCACTTTTGAGCAGAGGATAGCCATTTCTGATCAAAGTTACCTGCCCAGAAAGCAACACATACACGAGAAAGGAAATGGGTTGCATACAAATAAAAGACACGATCTTTGCCAAGAATTGCAGACCCAAAAGGTTGAGGGCGAGTTTTACCTTTGCTTTTCCCGGATCCATGGATTTTGGGAGCTCCGCTTTCTGTTCCGGTGGATCTGAGGATCTCCGTTCATCTTTTTGTTCATAGCTTCTGATCCAACCCTACACAGAGAATGGAATACACATGCATGAGTTACAAATCGTTTCCATTTGACCTTCGGTCAAGAAAACCAAGAAAAGGGTGGTATTCTTTACCTCTGCAGACACGCCATGGGCGAATCGGAGTCGCAGATTCCTGGATTAGGGTTTTTAATCCAAGTTTGGGGGTTGTTGGGGATCGTGGTGATCTGGTTTCCCCACTCCCATGGCTGCGATCGCCGTTCGCGGGAATGGAGGTGCGACCTCTGATGATGGCGGCTATGTGATTTTGGAACAGGCATGAAGGATGGTGGTGAGGTTCTGGCTCTGTGCGGTTGAGAATGGCAGAGAGAGAAGTGGGCACGGATTTGTGACGGCGATTTCTCGAGACTTCGAGAAATGAAACTGCTAGAGTTTTGGTCTGAGGCAGAGAAATGAAACGGCTAGTTTAGATTTCCAACGACTATAATTTTGGGCCGTTGGCTTTCAACGGTAAAAAAAAATTTGAAATTCAATACCACTGCTAGGTGACGTGTTAAATTCTAGACCGTTAGATTTAAACTCAACGGTCCAGATTTTTCTAACATAAAAATTACAAAAAAATTACAAATGTAATCCAACAGTCCTACTAATTAAGTTATAAAAATTATTAAACAATTCATAAAAATATAAAAAATTCAGAAAATATGAAAAAGGAAATACAAAATATAACCAAACATTCATATTGATTAATTTCGTGTTTATTTAATTTGATACGTCATTTAAATTAAGAGAATAGTTATATAAACTAAGAGCATATTTAAGACCATCTCCAACCTTTGGGCTAAAAGCCAAATTTTTTAGCCCGAAAAATTTAGCTTTTAGCCCAGAAACATCTTTTCTGCTCCAACCCTTCTGCCCTAAAATTTTAGCCCGGAATTATTAAAGAATGAACTTAGGCTAATTTTTTTCTTAAATCAATTTTTTTTTTAAATAAATATGTAGATTATTGTAAATTAATTTTATGAACATTTTAATCTAAAAAAATTTAAATTCCGATAAACATTTGGCATTTAGCCTGGGGGGAAAGCTGGGGGGTATTTGGCCCAGAAATAACATTTGGCATTTAGCCTAAAATTTTAACATGGGTTGGAGAGTGTTTGGGGGGTAATTTGGCTTTTAGCCTAGGTTTGAAGATGGTCTAATTCAAGAGTGCGTTTGGACCTAAAATTACACCATTGACCGTAGCAATTGAAACCGTTGAATAAGTAGAGTTTTAGACCGTTGAATGACAAAGTGGTTGAGATGATTTTCAATTTTTATTGAGAAATAATATTGTGATTTTATCATGATATCATCGCTTAATATGTATTAGATTAGGGAAATGATGCATGGTTTATCTCTATGGAATGGGCACGTGTGCAATTTTCAAAGGATTGCACCAAGACATTCGAATAGGCTCGTCATATCAAAGCCCCAAGTGAATGCAATTTCCTACGTGGCTAATTGTTATCAGAGCCTAAGTCCTACCTCTGATACGGAAGTATGTGGAACAATTCAAATTGGCTTGGAATTCTTGGATGTGTTGGAGTGAATGGGGTTGTAGCACGTGGCTTTATCTAGAGATATGGTTATTACATTTCATCAAGCCTTATTAGTTGAAATGCCTTGAAATTGTTATTGAGTCTCAATTTACCTTTTGAAACTGGTTTTGTCTCACTTTGCCACCTGAAAACTGACATTTTCAATTCTTTTGACTCACTTTACCCACTTCCGTTAATGGACTGTTAAATTTAAGAGTATCTTAGACATTTTATTTTTTACCATTTATTTACTTCTAGCCTACACACTAAACAATTTTCAATTTTATTTTTGAAACTCTAATTCGAATCCATTCATTATGCGCATTTTTAAAAATAAATTATTGAATTAATAGAAAATTTTCGATCAACAAAATCATTGTATCAACCAAAATAGGGGTTAAATTTTGTTCGTAGAGTCATTTCACTTTCAAGACATACATATATTGGCTCGAAGCAAAAAATTTCACATTGTTGAATTTATGGGTTTGAATTAGAGTTTCAAAAATAAAATTGAGACTTGTTTAGTGTGTAGGCTAGAAGTAAATAAATGTGTAAAAAAATGAAATGTCTAAAGTACGCTTAACTTTAACAGTCCATTAACGGAAGTGGGTAAAGTGAGACAAAAGAGTTGAAAATGTCATTTTCAGGGGGCAAAGTGAGAAAAAAATCAGTTTCCAAAGGTAAACTGAGACCCAATGACAGTTTTAGGGACATTTCGGCTAATAAGCCTTTCATCAATTGGGATTACTTTTCAAAGTTTAATTTGGTAAAGGAATCATCATGCATGCACGTGGTCTTCATCAAGGGAAATATGCATGGATGGTGGATTCAATTGGTGAAGTGATTTGATGGAGATGAACTTGTATTATTTATTTTTTTATGGTGACTTCATAAGTTTCAGATTTGGGGATAGGCTTGTTTTTTTTTTTTTTTTTGGTCAAGGGGGAGATTTTATTAAAATCAAACACACATATACACAAACTTACAAACAAATAAAGGCCCAACAACACCTATAAACAACCAAAAATGGGCCAAAAAACTAAGAAAAAACAGAAACAGAAAGTGAGGAATTGGATAGGCCGAATAGAAAATTTGAACCAGCAGTAAATGCAAGGAGAAAATAAGGAAAAGAGGGAGAAGTGATGGCACATATCAGTTCCGCTAGTTTGAGTTGCTGAGGAACTATAAAATTGTCAGGCCATGCCAAGGTGAATATGTTTTATAAATGCAGAAGCATCAGCAACGCGAAAGCCCTTCAAATCAAATAACTATCCTACGCAAACTCTCGCTCTATGCAAAACCTCTTAAAGGCCTTGATATTTTTATTTTCCTTTTTCTCGCCAACACACTTTCAGTTTGGATAAACAACACTGTGGGTGGCAACGACAACATCTTCAGTTTGGATAAACAACATTGAAGCCGTAGAATCAGCCGACTCAGGAGCATCTTCAGTTTGAATAAACAGCACTGCTTCGAAACCGACTGGTTACCTATCCAAATCTCTATCAACAAGGATTTCCGAGTCTTTGTTGGAAGAGGTTATATCATCAGCCTTCTTGGCGAAGTGAGGTGTTACCAGGTTACTACATTCGGCACACTAAAAGCCGAATTTGATATTGAACTTCGCAGAACTAGCAGCCTTGTCTTTAGGCTCTAGAACCCAAAGACCGAGACGTGTTCCTTCATCAGGGGAAATATGCATGGATGGTGGATTCGATTGGTGAAGTGATTTGATGAAGATGAACTTGTATTATTATTATTATTTTATGGTGACGTCATAAGTTTCAGATTGGGGGATAGGCTTTTTTTTTTTTTTTTTTTTGATCAAGGGGGAGATTTTATTAAAATCAAACACACAAATACACAAATACACAAACTTACAAACAAATAAAGGCCCAACAACACCTATAAACAACCAAAAAAGGGCCAAAAATCCTAGCTCCGTTCAATGCTCAAATCTCTAGTAAAATATACGAAATTTATATCAAAACGAAGATCAAAGAACGAGAAATAGAAGTATACCCTTAATAGACTATGTCGTGGCAAGAGAACGGCTTGAAACTCGATGGTCAATCGCCAGAAAAACTAAGGGAAGTTCTCCGAGGTCTTTTATGTATCCCAACACCACTAAATCAAACATCCATCATATAAAATTGCTTCTAAATCACGAAAGAAGAAAGAAGGAGATGACCCGAGGCTTACCTTGGTCGGGGATGGTGGAAACTTGCTGGAGAATGAGGTGATGAGTGATTCTCGGCTTAGTCATTTTTGTGCAGTGAGCACAGATAGAGAGCTTCGAGGGTTTGAGATGAAAGGGAGAGGGGAAGCATGATGAGATGTGGTGGTTGAGTGGTTCTTTGCCATGAAAATGGTGATGGCAGTGGTCTCAGCGTCATGGTCGTTCAGTGTTTGCATAAAGAAATGAGAGTTAGTGGTGGGCACTTAAAACCGAAAACCGAAACCAAAACACAAACCAAATCGAACCGCACCAAACGGTTTGGTTTTGCGGTTTTGAAACGGTTTCGGTTTTGAAACCGAACCGCAACATAGAAAACGGTTTGGTTTCAGTTTTGGCTTTTGAAAACCGTACTGAAACCGAACCGCACCGCAAATATTAATAAACATTTAATTAAATGTCCATATTAGATTTTATGTTTTAATTGGTTGTTTGTTAGAATCCATACACTTAGTATGGACTCAACCACACTAGAATATCATCATTCATCACTTTCTTTCGTTCATTAACTTGAATGACCTTTGTTATTTAATTTATACCATCACACCACACACACACATATATGTACAAGGGTGGACTAATCTTGTTATCAAGAGTCGAACAATCATCTAATGAAGTCCACTCATTTGAAGCATGATATCACATATTCTAGTATGAAAGTTTCGCTCACCTTTAATGAATTCAAAGTTATTCAACTTGTTTTATGTTATACATTGTACTGGACACCCTTTTGTTGCACAAGCATTTTAACATCACAACTGCATGCAACATGCTAATTGTTTACATAACAAATGTTTTTTTTTCCTATTACTACTGGGAAATATTTATTAATATGTTAAATTGCAAATTGCACATTTTTTCTTAAAAACCAAACCGAAACCGTTTGAAACCGCACCGAACCGAACCAAACGGTTTGGTTTCATTTCGGTTTTGGCTTCAAAACTGCACCAAATCGAACCGCAAAAAATTTCGGTTTTGGTTTTGGTTTCACTCAAAACCGCACCGAATCAAACCGTGCCCACCCCTAATGAGAGTGTTAGTACTGGTTTGGCGGTGCTTAAAAAAAAAAAAACTGCTTATTTTATGATTTTTTACGGTTAAGGTGTTTGGTAAACTAAAAAAAATTGGATTATTTTGGAAGCTGTGATGATTGACATCAGAAATCAGCAGAAAAACCGAAGCAGCTAAATGCTGCTTTGAAAAACTGTTTTTTTTCTTTCAAAATATGCCAAGCTACAATGCTTCTTTATTGAAACTTCTAAAGTCCAATCGTGGCTTTTACAAAATGGCAGACCTCTTTAACACTTAAACTGAAATCTCTCACTCTCATTCTCCCCCCGTATCGGACCTTAGGACCGCAGTATTCCCTCCCACTCCCGCTCAACAACGACCACCACCACTGCACCAAAGTTCATCCCTATCTTCCTTCTGGATCCTCCAAATACACAAATAAGAAAGAGACTCCACCTTTTGAGAAACCATTTTTGAAAATTTGCGGATTGGAACGAATCACAGAATTTGAGCGAGAATCAACCTAGAACCTGAGCGAGAATCAACCTAGAATCCGAGCAAGAATTAGTCCAGAATCCGAGCGAGAAAAAGATTCCCACTTGCAATCTTCCCTCTTCAACCCATAATCCGAGTGAGAATTAGTCTGAATAGATGAAAGAGATGATCAGATCAGAGCCAGATGAAGGTGATGATGGCATATTATCTCGGAAAACAGATAGAAAGTAGACGCAAAAACTCACAAACAAAACTCATTCACCTTCTATCTCCATGTCCAAACCCTCTTCTGGGACTCCATCTGCTGCCATCATACCCTCAATATTTCCTTCTAAACCGCTTAAACGGAGGTGGCGGACACCTTTGCGACGGGGAGTGCCTGCGATCCCTAAACGGGGTGGAGGACTGAGGCTGCTCCGGCTGTTGTAGTCCCTCTCTCGAATAGCAGGAGGCGAATGGAGCGATTTCAATCGCAATAATCAGGGCGCGACTGGGTGCGGCTATGGGGGTGGTGAAGGAGAAAATAGAGGTGAGGACGGAGAAAATGAGGGATGAGAGGTTGCATGAGAAGTGGACGTTGAAAATGAGGGAGATGAGAGTTTAGATTAGAATCGGAGAGTTTGAGTGCTTGTAGAATTCTCGAGAGAGATTAAAATAAAAAATTATAAAAAAATAAAATAAGTTATATTAGATAAGTAATATAATATGAAATCCTTTTTAGTCATTTCACATTGTCGCAACAATTTTATATAGAAGTTTACCAAACACTTATATACTGTTTTTTTTGGTAAAAACACTTTTACACAAAAAATTAGCAAACACTTAACTGCTTTATTTTACAGCTGTTTATTCTCACAGGACATCAGAAGTTGTTTTATTTTTTTTTAAGCACAATAATACCAAACTAGCCCTTAGAGAAAGATGGAGGGAAAGAGAGTGAGAGTAAAAGAGAGAGAGAGACAAAGTGAGGGAAAAAGAAAGGGAGACATAATGAGAAGGAGACACAACTTTGCCCCTCATTGGGAAACGTGCATAAATCATTCGATTTACACCTCGTTCGCGCTCACGTGTTCGTAAGGGCACGTACTACTTATAAAAATGTGCAAAGAAACAAAAGAGTGACAAGCACTCGAATGTCCACAAGGGATTTACACGTAGGATTTCCATTTAGCCTGTCAGAGACATCTTCGTAATTTTCCAAGGTTGGAAAATGAAATAATATTAAGTTCGGGACAGGATGTCACAGGTAATATTTTTTTTTCTTCTACTTTTTCTTTCTCTCTCTCTTTTTTTTTCTTTTCCTCTTATTCCTTTTCTCCTTCTCCTTTCTTCTTTCACCTCATTTAAAAGAAAATTTTCCTAATCAATTAAAGTCGTGATAGCGATTTATCGTCGGTTTGGGATTTGGGTTTGCGAAAAATGATGATGAGGAAGACGTCATACCAGATCCAAACGATGGTGATCTGTGGCTCATGACAGGATATACTAATTTTTCTTAGATCAGGAGAATTCTACACTAAAATTCTTGCTCTACCACTGAATCATTGGGACATTTTTATTAAAATTATCTATTGAACCTACACTTTGGCAATTATCATATAAAATTGTTGAGGGTATATTCTCTTTTTTATTTTGTGCAGCCTAGGAAGCAAAATAGTACAGCTTCTCATAAGATTATGATGTTTAGAGTAGGGGTGGGCATGGGTTGGTTTGGGTTGGTTTTGGGCCAAAACCAAAACCAAATCGACTAGGTCGGTTTCACAAAATTGCAAAACAAAACCGACCAAGTTGGGTCTAAAACCGATCAAGTCGGTTAACCGAATGTGGTGGGTTGGTTTGGATTGGTTCTCGTTTTGTGTGAAGACGAAAATACATAATAAATTTCTCTTCCAAAAACTACAGAACATAACACCAATATGGGTGATTACTCAAAGGAAAGCACAAATGAAGCAGCCCAAGGAGAGCACCAAAGCAGTAGTTGATTCATTCTCCAAATGGTGCCCATGTTCTTCTCCAAAGGGACCCTTAAACTAATTAGGTTTTTTTTCATGTGGTGGAAACACGGTAACTTGTAAATAACTAACCATTTATATTACTACACATATTAATTATGATTAAAAAATAAAATTAAAGATATGCGGGTCGGTTCGGTTAACCGCACCCTAACAATTTTGGGAACTAATTAGGGTAGGTGCGGTTCGGGCAGTTCAATCGGTTTTTTTTCTTAAAACGCCCAACCCTAGTTTAGAGTAATTCATGTGAAACTTAAATTGTTGACGAAACTTGTAGTACAAGATTAGAAACATGTCTATAACAACGCGTTTTGCTTTCCTCTCACTACAAAGATAAGTTCTCAGGGAGAGGTAAGATCTTTTCCTCTTATTAAAAAGAGAAACTTGCATGTAACGAGTTGCATATACGCTCACTAGAAAGATATATATAATATAAAAGAGCATGTCCTTTATGCAAAGGGATCCCCATTCCACATCGAACTTCAACGATCCAAACCGTCTATTTTGTAAGTCTCGATTCATAGATCATCCTTACAAAAATTCAATTCAATACGAAATCATTTTATCAAGATAAAATTTCATTGTTTCTTATATAACAAAATATTCGTTAATTTTTTTGAACCCAATTAGATGTCTTAGATATTTCCGATTTGACTCATATTTTGCAAGGATGACCTATAAAATACAACTTAAAAAATAGATTGTTCGGATCCTTAAAATTCGATGTGGTGTAAATCCCACAACTAATCCTCATTTTCATAAAAAAATAGAAATCCTTTTCCTTAAAGGTTTCCAATATAAGAGAACGTAAGAGTCAATCTTCCTTCATCACATGATCACTTATACACATATAAAGACAAGAATAAAATTGTATATACGTGATTACATGCAAGTTATTTAATTACATATTAGTGCGTTGTAAATTTGAAAGGAGTAGACCGTTAAGCCAATTAATTCGATAATTCTGAAGGAAAACTAATGAAAAGGGTTTGAAAACTTTGAGTTTTAACGATAAGAACAAAATAAGGGGTAAAGTGAATAGTATTAGGATTGACTTTTTAGTGTAAAAATGTAGTTTTTCGTTAAAATAAACAGAACCGGGAACCTTTCGTTAAAGTTCCCTAATTCTGAGTGAACAGCCAAGAGAGAAACCATGCATTCTTACCTGGTGTGCGAAAAACAATAATTAACAATGCTAATTAGTGTTATATGATTTGATTAAGTCTTCTGTTAACGCAGCCTATTAATTAATATATCCAATTTTGGTAGTCAAAAATGCAATTTTATATAGTTATGCTCTGCATTAAGTCTTTCTATCCAGTCGGAAGATCTTAAGACTTGACTATGTCATACACAGTCGCCCACACAGTTTCTTTTAATTAAGGTGAAGATGATGTTTGATTCCTCATTTCTAAATGGTCAAATCTCATTCTGTGGAACGACAGCTACATCCAATTGATGGATAAAATGACGGCTGCAATTTTATCATGAGTAGTTGATATTTTATGGAAAATGCATATGGAATTTAACATGTTCCATAAGAGCAAATAATGAAACCCTTTCGTTTCATCCAATCGAACTTAATATGTCTTAACCAATCGAACTTAATACGTCTCATTTACAAGTAAAAATAAATATCATATATACCGTAATAACCGTTTCAATTTTAATTTTGAAGTTTCATTTTTGTGGTATTGGTGGAAGGAAAGTACATGAGAGAAAATATAAATAAAAAAGGGTGAAGGGAAAGTGAGTGATTGGAGGGCATTAGGGAGAAATGGAGCAACACCAAGGAAGAAAAAATCAATAATATCGGCGATATTTCGCCGATATTATCGTTTTTTTTGGAGTCCGATATTTTTTTAACTAACCAAATGATTTTCGTCAAAATATCGCGATATTACCGATAATATCGATAATATCGCGATATTTTCGACATTATCGATAATATCGCGACATAATACCAAAAAATACTTAAAAATACTGAGAAATCTCAACACATACTACACTTGATCATAGCCCAAAGGCGAGCAAGTCATGCCTCACCTGGGGAATGTGGCTTTTATAGGCCTTCTTGCTTGCTCACTGCCCTCGCGTGAGCGATGTGGGTCTCGACCCAATGGGAGAGAAAATCAGAATTTCGGCCGGAAATCCACACCCACTTTAAACGGCCATAACTTTGTCAAAACTCAACAAAATCAAGCAAGACAAAAACGAAAGTTGTAGCCCTCGAAGAGACAAAGAGAATGGTACCTCACACGACGTCTGACTCATCGTGGTTTGGCCGGAAAATTGCTCGAAAGCCACTGAGGTCGCCGGAAACTGGGTAAGATTCAAATGAGTATAACTTTTTCAATACTCAACGAAATTGAGTGAAACAAAAAGGAAAGTTATACTACTCAACGAGACGAAGAGATTGATACCTTGCACACCGGCCAACTCACCGTGGTTTGGCCGGAAAACCAAAACGTAATATGTTCTACTGCTTAGCAAAAAAAGCTACAAACCCTTTGCTTATCAACAAAAAAAGACAAGTCCTTGCACTAAATATACTTTCAAATTACGTTGAGTAGCAACCTGATATATGTATTCAGACGAATTATAAAACAATTGACACACTCCTGGCTTCCAAAATTCAATTCTTTTACTTTATATAAACTTGAAAAAACATAATCGGCATCCAAATTAAAGTTTAGTCTTATTCAACGTATTGATTTTCAATCGTTAATTGATATACTATAATTTGGAACTTCAACGCCTAGACGCATGCTTATGTGTAAGAAATTTAAAGTGTCAAATTCGGCACATTATTCTTCATCATTTTATTCACTTCCTTTTTTTTTTATTTTTAATATCCTAAATAAAACCTCCCAATATTGTACTAATTAATTATATATAAATGATTATGGTGTGTTTAAACTTCTTTCATTAATTACTACATATTTTCTACACTCACAATGTTTGCCAGCTCGCTATATAATCAACTTAAATCAGTTAAATCCATCATGCAATGCATTTCCTTCCAATTTTTTGTGATAAACTAATAGATAATTGACTAAATAAACATCCTGCAAAGTTTCAATAAAAATTTCCAAGTTTTTCTTACAATTTCCGTGGTTTCCATGTAATTTTTATCGATATCGATATTATCCCGATATTTCCATCGATATTTCCGTGTTTTCGGACTACCGATATTTCCGATATTACCGATATTTTCTTCCTTGAGCAACACAACACAAAAATATGAGATCAAGTTTCTGTAAATTCTTTGTTTCAATGAATCATTTTGTATGTAAAATTATTCACATCATCATATAATTATTTACAATTTTAATCAATAACATAAAACCTCTACATAAATAAATAAACTAAAATTCCGAAATAAATTTTGAACCCCAGTAAAAAAAAAAATCAGCGAGGGGCAAACGAAACAGAGATGTCAATAGGCACGCTCATCTTCTCCGCCCAACCATGCGACTCCAAAAACAGCTTCGAAACCAAACCCGCAACCGGACCCATATCGGGCCGCCTATCCGGATCCTCCTCCACACACTCCAACGCCACCAATACCATCTTCTCAGCCACAGCCATCGGAAACGAATCCTTTAGTCTCCCATCCACCCACCTCCGCACCCCGCCACATCCCCCACTCAACGCCTCCCTCGCGGACTCGATCAAACTCACCCTCCTATACCCACCGCCACCGCCATTTCCGTCCATTATGTACTTCAACGGCTCCTCCCCGGAGATTAGCTCCAAGAGCACCACCCCAAAAGCGTAGACGTCGCACTTCTGGGTCACGATTCCGGTGAGCTGAAACTCCGGCGCCATGTACCCGCGCGTGCCCTCCATTCTGGTCGACCGAGCCTGGGTCTCGCCGCAGAGCTCTGCCGTACCGAAGTGGCAGATTTTGGCGCAGAGCACGAGGTGGTCCTGCTCGGAGACGATGATGCTGGAGCTCTTGATGTGGTTGTGGACGAAGGTAGAGTCGAGGCCGGAGCAGTGGTGGATGTAATCGAGGCCGTGGGCGAGGTCGGTAGCGATCTGCATCCGGGAGAGCCACGACGACAGGACGGTGTAGCTCGGGTTCTTCGGGTTGCGGAGGCAGTCGGCGAGGTTGGCGCCGGCGACGAATTCGTAGACGAGGTAGACGTAGCTGCCAGAGAGGGAGGCGCCGAGGAGCTTGATGAGGCTGGAGTGGTGGGATTTGGAGATGAGGGATAGGCGGCGGTGGAGGTCGGGGAGGGAGAGGGGGAGGCGGGACTTGCGCTGGAAGACGACGGCGTCTTCGGAGCGGATGGAGCAGCGCCAGGAGGAGGAGGTGGAGGAGGAGGAGAGGCGGCGGTGGGGGAGGAAGTTGGAGGTGGCGGAGCGGATCTCGGAGAGGTCGTAGATTTGGGGGTTTTGAGGGAGGGAGGATTTAAAGGATTTGAGGGAGGCGACGGAGGAGGAGGTGGAGGATTTGGAGAAGTTATAGCTGGAGTTGTCGATGGTGGTGCTGAAAAAGGAGGAGTAGGGGTCGGGGAATGATGAGGAGGAGGATTTTCGGTGTTTGATGGGGCTCTTGGGCTCAATCGCCTGCGTGCTCTTTTTGGTCCTGAACATAGGGGCGGCGGTGAAGGGAGCGGCGGGGGCCGGCGTCGACCATAGCAGAATTGGGAATCGAAGAAGAAATGGAGTTGTGTATTTTTTTCGCTTTCCTTTTTTTTTTTTTTTTTTTTTTTTGTATGGTGTTTAGAAATATAGGGGGAGAAGGTCGTTCCCACGGAGCACATAAGATAAGACCACGGAGCACATAAAATTCAAGGAGGCAGATTTTCTGCCCTCCTGTTTGGATGCTATTTTTATCCCTTCTTATTTTGTACGGTCACGATTAAGCAACATCAATATTTTATATTAATTTTTTTTATAGAGATAATAAGACAAAAAGTAATAAAAATATAAAATGCTAACGTGGCTTAACCGTGACCGCACAAATAGGAGGGGATGAGAAGGGCACCCAAACAGGAGGGCAGACAATCTACCTCCAAAATTCAATCCGTATTTTACACGATATGTTTTGTGTTCGATTTTTAATGTTGGTGAATTATAGATGATAACCATGAGATTTAAATGCCTCTGTAAATCTTTTTTATCTCCAAAAAAACTCGGTATTTTTTTTTAACTAAAATAATATTTAGTAACAAAATTTTCTGTTAGAACCCAACGAGAACCTTTTGCTTATTGTAAAGGCTGAATTATCAAATACAGTCGATAAAATACTAATACTTTCTTCTGAGATGGACTAAACCACATAATAAATCAATCATAATAAATTTGTACAAATGTTTGCTCAACTACTTATATTTTTAAGTTGAGATCAACATAAAAAGATGATCCTGTCTATCTATTTGTACGCTATTCAAGCAGCCCTTCATATATCATAATATAAGTAAAGAATTGATATATTTTTTCATGTTACTTCACTTATCCATAACACACAAAACGACTGCTTGAATACCGAACACTTTGAAAAGCTTCTCAACACGAGGGGCCAACGACATGCAGGGCTTTTCTGGTGCTGGTCAAATGTCTGCGGAATGACAAACACAACATTTGGGTCAAGACTCAAGAACATGAAAAGGATAATCATAATCAAAATACCCTTTTTTTTCCTTTCATTTCTTTCTAATAAAGAATTAAAGTTATTTTATTTTACTTTTTACGAATAAAAATATCAAAAATAGAAACTAAAAAAACAGTAATCAGCACAGCACCGTTGCCAAAATACTACTTAATTTTCTAGTAATTGTGTCTAATTACGGTGTAAATCCGGGATATTTTCATTAAATAATTTTAAAGTAGTTTTGTAGGTTGAGAAAATGAAAGCACTTACGTATATCTCAGTCGGCCCGCAAGGGCAGAAGAAGTTGAGTTCCACAAGCTATGACGTCTCAATAAGAGCTTTAGAGATGTCTAAATCCTTGGTGAATTGCTATGCATATTTGACGTCAAAAGTTTATTCAACTGAAGTGTTGTTTGCTGACTGAATTTAAAAGCATTGTGATTATGAGTCAAATTTGATATATACGTCAAATTTATTTTTAATTTATTTTAGTAGTTTATCTCTTATTCCACTAACATTTCAACTAATAAAAATTTTGTTTCAACTTTCTTTTTAACATTTACAACTATTTAAAGATCTATTTAAATAAAAATAATAATATTTGACAATTCAATTGAAGAGCTACAAAATTTGACATAAAACTTGAGATTGTCACATCAACCATCAATTGTAATTTAACTATTATAATTTGACACATCTCTTAAAGGACCTGGATTATCTGCCCTCCCCCATCCCATACCATTCTCATCCCCTCCTATTTCTGTGGTCACGGTTAAGCCACGTCAACATTTTATATTCCTATTGCTTTTTGTCTTATTATTTCTATAAAAGAATCAATATAAAATGTTAACGTGGCTTAACCGTGACCACAGAAATAGAAGAGGATGAGAAGGGTATGAGATGAGGAGGGCAGACAATCCAGGTCCTCTCTTAAAAATGGTCTATGAGGCCAAACACATGCACCTATTGTTTGGACCAAAACTTAAACTTTGGGCTCCAGAAAGGGGCCGGCCCAAAGGGAGGCCTGAAGGGAGAGTCGGTCGACGCCCAGCAATTTGACCAAAGCCCAACCGGAACCCAGGAAAGCAGGAAATGGCCTCTTCTGACTTATGCAGCTCATGAAGACCACTTGCCCACCTACCCAAAGGACAAGTGGTATAGACTGACTAGCTACACAGCCCATAAAGTACTTTATGGTGGCATTACATGTAAAAAAGCTGATGAGTCATCACCCTCAAACCGCATTCGGGCAAGGCTGCTGCTACAGGAGGTCATGCTAGGTTGTCTATAAAAGAAGAAAGAGAAATCAGGATTAAGGACACTCAAACAAACAAACAAAGCACAAACTCTGCTCAAAGCCAGATTTGCCTTCAAACGATAGCTGTAGTCAGCCAAAGCCTTCATCCTTCTCGGGATCAACTCCTACTCAACCCTTTTTGTAAGCTCTGCTACCTTGTCTAAAACACTTGCCGTAGTATCGATCTCCCTCTGAAAACTCACCTCTCAAACCTTTTTTCCTCTAAACTCTCAGCCCACTGATAAACCCCAATCCCAAGAAGTTGCAAGACGCCCAGTTTTGCCCGACAAGGTGAAAACCTTGCCTGTCCCTTCTTGGTTTTGTCTTTTCAGTTATTAAACTAGTAGTATGTTGTGTACTTTCAGTTGTATTCAAGTTGTTTCTAGTAAAATGATGATTAAGAAACTCTCTCAGTTCTTGAATCCGATTTAAAGATGTCTTCACTATTTAAATCAGATCTAAGTTCTAATCTCCCGGACATATAAGAGTGATCATGTAAAAGTCCTTGGTCTCAAGGCATAAAAAAGAACTTTATGTGGACTTAACCTATCCACGACAATCCTTGATAAACAAAGAAGTCCGAAGTTACTTGGGGCGCAAGTAAACGACTGATCTAGTAGTTTTACCGCTGTTATATTATGATTATGCTAGAACGTTTGAGTATGGAATGAGTTCTGATAGGAAGCCTCAAGGCCTACACCTAAGGCCCCACAAAGGCACCTATTTGGATTCGTTCTAAGCTCTGCGGGCTAGAACGTTTGAGTATGGAATGAGTTCTGATGGGAAGCCTCAAGGCCTACACCTAAGGCCCCACAAAGGCACCTATTTGGATTCGTTCTAAGCTCTGCGGGCTAGCTGGTCAGAAGTATAACGGTGGTAATACTATGTGCGACAATAGAACCAGCAGTGTATATGTCCAAGAGCTGGATTGGTTATGGATTGGAAGCCTCAAGACCTATATCTAAGGCCCCACGAAGGCACCTGTCATAATCAATACGGTCCCTCGGATATATATAATTATATATATATATATATATATAATTAGATTCAACATCCATTCTACGTCTGCCATGCTAAAGATGGCAGTGGCACGCCTGAGCATCCAAAAGTTAACCTTGATTGTGAGCCTTAAGGCCTACACCTAAGGCCCCATGAAGGCACCTTTTAGAGTTAACGCTGTCCTTCTCTTTCAGCCTTGCCCGACAAGCCGTGCCCGACGAACCTTGCCCGACAAGCCGTGCCCGTAAAAGCAGAAGCCTGACAACAGCCCTCAACCGACGCCAAAACCTCTCCCGGGGAGCTGTGTGCTCGTCGGCCAGGAAGCCTCCCCGACGGAAATTCCTGACGCGAACATAGTTTTGGCACGCCCAGTGGGACATTTACTTCTTGATATTGTATGTCCAAAAAAGAGAAGCTATAAACTTAGCAACAAATCCAGGGGGAGGTCTTCTACAAATGGCAGATCAATCAGAAAATCCTTCTTCCCCATCAGGACAAGTGGTCCTAGAAAGCCCGACCGCATCTGAGAAATCACAAGGAAGGGGAACTAGTGAAGAACTACAAGCTACTATGATCCAAGTGCTAAAAAGCATGGAGAGAATCTCATTGGAAACCAAGGGGGAAGTAAGCAGACTCTGTACGCTAACAGGGAATCTACAGAGGAGGCTTGACCTAGAGTTCTCTACTCCAAAAGGGACTCAAGGAAGCGGGATGAGCCAAGTTATTAGGAGAAATGAACCAATCATTCCCTTATTCACACTATTGGAAGAAGAGAAAGATAGAGGAAAGAAGAAGGTGGTTCCTGAAGAGAGTCAACCAATAACAGAGCCAGTTCTGGAGAAGGAGTTTCCCAGCTTCCCATTATTACCATTTAATAATAGGGGGCAGAGCGAGCAAGAGAGAACGAGGTACGGAATGCCAGCTATAATGAGAGAAACTAGCGGAAAGGAAGCCACCACTACTTCAGATAAACATCCACCTTACAGGCCACCCCCGTTGACTAACAAGGGAGGATGAGCTAACTGGAGAAAGCCCGAGCCAAGGAGAGAAGCAGGTACGGGCAATGACCGGAACCCAAGGATTGAACCTACGCTTGTCGGTCATAATGATAATTCAGCTACTCAACAGCTGAGAGAAGAATTAGCTGAGCTAAGAAGGACAGTGGCTCAAAACGCTCAACCGCAGGCCCGCCCAGTGTTCAGGGTCACTTACCAAAAGCCGAACCCTGAATATATTGATGAGCTAAATCCATTTCCCCTCAACTTCAAGATGCCTGCATTCCCAACATTCACGGGTGAAGACAGCAGCGTGTCTTCCAGAGACCACATTTTCAAATTTTCCAATCATTGTGTGGCATATGAGGACAATCCAAATTACAAATTGAGATTGTTTGGGAATTCACTGGTAGGATTAGCATCTCAATGGTACTCTCTATTACCCCCCAACTCTATTGCCAACTGGGGACAAATGGAGATGGCTTTCCACGAACAATTCTACAGAATAGAGCCGGAACTGACCATCAATGACCTTGTTGAGGTTAAGCAATACGATCATGAATCTACTGAGGACTTCATGATGAGGTTCAGAAAAACAAGGATGAGATGCCAATTCCCTGTCAACCAAGCACATCTCATATCTATTGCTCAAAGGGCTCTGAGATTACCTTTGAGGAAGAGATTCTATGATACACAATTCAACGAGCTGCAAGAATTGGTAATAGCGGCCACTAAGTATGAAAGGTTGTTGTAAGAAGAGCAACAAGTGAAGCATACTTCCAAGGTTCCTTCCTTCTACAAGAATAAAGCTGCAATTCATCGAGTGGAAGTAGCAGAAAGCGGGCCAGAGCATGAGGGTAGCCATGACAAAGAAGACATTGACGTGTGTGCCGCTGAAATGACTACACCTTTCAAACCGCTGATGGTAAAGGGGCTAATCCAACCTGTCAAAGATCAGAAGGTCGTAATGAACGACGGTGGTTTCGTCCCCATGAAACCACCAAAGTACCAGAATTATTCGTTCGATCTAACCAAGGCACCTGAGATCTATGAAGAACTGGTGCGGGCAAGAGTAATTTTGCCTGACAATACCAAGAAGATGCCTAAACCAGAAGAACTCAGAGGGAAGAAGTATTGTAAGCTACACTATACCTTCAACCACTCCATAGTCAATTGTGTACAGTTTAAAGATTGGATACAGGACCTAATAGTGAAGGGAAAGTTGTTACTTGACAAGCCCCAAACCAGTATGTTGGTAGATACAAACCCTTTCCCAGAGGCTCCTATCAGCATGATCAACCTCATGTAAAGAAGAGGAACCAGGGTCACCAATCAGTATGACAGAAGAAAATAAACAGGGGGGGCAACGAGTTGCCCGAGGTCAATTCAAACAGTACCAAGAGCAGAGCAGGAAGCAAAATACATGTTCATTCCAATAAGAAAAAAGGGTGATTATTCGAGAGTGATATGTTTGCATAATGGCAAAAATCCTACTAGGTTCGGCTAAAACAGTGTGGCTATTTACAAGTTGAGACTGGGCTTGCTCTAACTCCGAGTTTGAATTTTCCACCCCCTCAATTTGGTTTTCAAAGGTATCTAGAAGAGTTGCTTGTTCCGCTATAAGAGTAACTAATTGTTCCTCCAGCTTTTGGATTTCGGAAGTAACAACTCTGACCCTCTCTTTTGTCTGCAAGCTTTCTTCCATCAACTGATCAACTTGAGTGGAGATGCTCGATTCTTTTTCCATAAAGCATTTTGCCCGATTAGCTTGTCTGTCCGCTCTCTGGTATTGTTCCCTAAGAGCCCTCAAGTTCTCAAAAAAAGAGATAAAGGAATCATGTTGAGGTTTTGATAGCCGACCGGTTTTGGAAGACTCAGTTATGACCTTCTCAAGATCACAAAGAGCCTTGAGGCTGAATGAGGCAGTAAAGTCCTTCCTTGCCCATTCCTGAAAGATTCGCTGTTGCTCTGGAGAAATGGAGGTTGCTGAAGATTGTCTTGAAGATTTCAACCGTGTCTCGAGGCGTCCGAGTGCTTCAAAAAGTTTGGGCAACTTAGCAGGGTTTGAAGATGAGACAGGAGGAGGGTCTTGTATCGTGGCTCCCTCTGATGAAGCAATGCCTATTAAGGATGCAATCTCTGCCTGCTCGATCTGCTCAATTCCAGAAGAAGGAATCTCAGTACCGCCAGAAGATAAATGAAGATGAGAGCGTTTTGATTTGCAGACCAAATGAGGAGGGGAAGTTTCTCTTGGAGCTTGCTGCAAAGAGCCAAAAGTACCAGGTCAAAAACAATCTGGGGGCAGAAAGAGGGTTTGGAGAGATAAATGTACCTGACTCAGCCCTGGGGTTTCACCAGGAAGAAAACTAACTCCTTATTGAGGAGGGGATTCCTCACCATCAGCAGAAGAGGAAAGAGCTGCACCTGAACCTGTGCCAGTGCCCTAGAGGTACCCAGAGATAGCAATAATTGTCAGTAAAAAGATCATAAAAAAAAAAAACAAGAAGAGAGTAATCCCGTACCTGAGTTTGACCCTGGGGAGAAGGAGGAGAGTCATCAATAACCACCGTCGGGCTAGCAGACACCTGTAAAACTGCTTCCCCAAAGGACACAGGGATTTCAGGAACTATGGGCTGGTCACGTGTTGCCAATGACGAACGGGGGGGGGGCTCATGTATTGTAGAAGGCTGCAGAGAACGTAAGTAAGAGTTAGTTGGGAAGCATTGTACAGGATTTCAATATGGAAAAGAAATGACTCACCAAGTTACTGTCCTCATCCACAAAGTGCAACATAACTCCTGTAGATGGATCAAATTGAGAGGAAGGGGTTGCATCCAGAGTAGTAGAAGATGTCATAGACTTCAGAAGAGGGCCATGACTAGGCAAGGGGGCAGATGCCTCAGCCAAAGTACAGATAGGGAGAAAAGAAAGATTCAGGAATTAAGTCCAGGAACTATTAAGTTACTCAAGGAAGAAAAGGTACTTCTGAAGGGTTAACCTGAGGAAGAGAGATGCTGGTTTCTCGGGCAAGTGGTGAGGAGGCCTTTGGCGGAAGAGGCTTCTCCTCTCTTGCGGCTTGACTCAAATAATCAGGTTTAGAGTTCTATGAAGGCAAGAAGGGTGTGCAGATAAAGATATAGGTCATACCTCGAGTTCTGTAAGAGCGGTTTTTTGCAGTTCCTCAGCCTTTTTGTGCATGGCAGCTCTTAATGGTTCCTCCTTAGAAGCAATGATTGGTCTTTTAGATGCTTGAGGTCCTGTTTCTCGAAGAAAACAAGAAAAGTTAGATATGGTAGAAAGGTAGCAATTTGGGGAAGAAGAACAGAAACTTACTTGAAGACTGTTTCTTCTTTCTGCCTGCCTCAGAAACTGGAGCAGATTGGGCTGGTGACATAGGAGGAACAGTAGTTCTGGCTCTCTTACTCCTTCTGGTAAGAATTGGTCGTGTAGTTTTAGGTAGAGGTGCAGGATCAGGATTCGAAGTCTTAATCCCAGCCACTCTCTTTCGCTTGGGTGCTTTAATAACTGCCTCAAATGTCTCTTCAGGTCCTGAATCCCCAAGGGATTCTGAAACATCCGCACCTCCCCCAGCTTCTCGTCTCTCAGCCTCTGCGGCAGCCCCATGAAGAACTGCAGCATCATCGGAGTTATCCTCGGACTCAATGGCTTCCGATTCAACATCCACTGGAGCTGCAGAATCAGGCAAAAGTGAGGATAGAAGGGCTTCAGAGGGGAAGCAAAATTAGATTGAAAAGAAGTACCTATCAGAAGCGACCGATTCTTCTCTTGGATCATCTCTTTCCAATTTTCAAGCTCGCCCGAGCCGGGGTACAACTTAAGAGGAAGTTGACTAAAAAGACGATCATGAGCCTCTTTCAAATCTCCTCCGTACTTCTTGGACCATCTGTCTTCCCACCAAGAAGAAAAGAGTGAAGTACATTCGAAGTTGAGAATAATAGAGTTTCGGGCAGCCTGACTCATTACGTCAAGACTGCGTCAGGCGGCTCGGAAGATCACCTCGGAGGGAATTTGTAGTCGAAATGAAGTGTCGCAATGGATAGAGTCGAAGAACAGGACGGGTATGGCCTGCCTGAATCCTAGCTGCCTGCTGCAAAAGTTAGGATGATACACCTCCAGACCTCGTTCATATCTATTACCCCGAACTCCCCAGGCCAGGTCTCTCGGTTGAATACAGCTAATGAATTTCTCCCTACAAGAGGGGGTTGCATCTTCGCCAGGAGCATCTTGAAAAATTTGGTCAGAAAACCAAGGGTATCTCCTCAGAACCGATGCACCCCATTCTAAATCTGATCGAGTCCTACAAACTCTGAAGAAATAGAAGCAAGCAAAAATGGAGTGATCTATAGGGGTAGCTTCAGCCAGGACTCGGGCAGGGGCCACACCCTCCGGGAACTCCAAATTGGCAGCCCGAAACTCTGGGAAGTACCATTGAAGCCAAGTTTGTATCATCCAGATAGGCCCATTCAGGTTAGTCTCAAATGGCTCGCCCTGAGTCATTTCGAAAAGAAGATGATAAAGATGGGAGAGAATGAATGGGCCAGTGGCCACATCATCGAAATTATGAAGAACTTCTACCAAGGGGATCCATTCAACCCTCACCCCTTTAGACTTGTTGGGGAAGACATGCCGATTGAGCCAGTATAAGAGGAAATACATGTGCTCTTGATCTTTATCCACCTGAGAAGCACTTGCCCCAAAGTTATCCTTTACAAAAGGAATGAAGCCTTTGAAGGAGGTCCCATAGCTCTTGAAGGTTGCAGGGTTGTAGTTCAAAGAAAGGAAGGTAGTAGATGAGCTTGAGCTTCCAGTAGTAGAGGAGGAAACCCAGTCTTGAGTAACATCCACTATCCTGCCCGTTGGCCTTAAACCAAAGACCTGGGCCATGTCAAGAATGGTTGGAGACATGGGGCCCATACGGAAGTCGAAAGTATTCGTGCCCCAATTCCAGAAAAGAATGGCAGAAACAAGTAATTCGGGCTTGGGGATAATGGAAATTTTCGAGAGCATGATTAATTCGTAAATTCCATTATTCATCCATTTCTGCTTAAAGGTGGGCTCCAATTCATCAATCCATTGAGCCCAAGCAGGGTCGTTCATCAGAGGGAAACCTCGACGGTATGACGACCATTTGGATAAAGAGATGCCCGACTCAGCCAAAAAGGGTTTGGGGGCAAACCAATTATCCTTGGGCATGTTGCTTTCTATAACAGAAGGGACCCGGGAGATCCATGCGGGACCCAATGATTGTACCCCATGCACCTCAAAGAAAAGCTCGGAATGCAAACCTGCCCGAGGGCGATGAAGCCCGTTGAGTAGACGACGCATGATGGCGATTCCTTCACCAGATTTGTAGGATGGTTGAGTTTGGCTAGATCCCGAGGCCATTTGATGAAGTTTGAAGAGGGGGTACCAAAGGAGATGACAAGGGTGAGAGATATCAAGATAAAATCTGAAAGATTTAAGAGAAGAGGGATAGCTGGGAGATTTAGGGATTTTTCAAGTTACAGAGGGATTTCTTGCTATGGTCACAAGGGATTGGATAGTTCAAACGTAAGAAATTTGTGGGTTTTGATAAAGAACTTTTCAATTGATATTGGCGCCTGGAATTCTAGGCTAAATATCAATTGAAGGGGGCACTGTTTGGACCAAAACTTAAACTTTGGGCTCCAAAAAGGGGCCGGCCCAAAGGGAGGCCTGAAGGGAGAGTCGGTTGAGGCCCAGCAATTTGACCAAAGCCCAACCGGAACCCAGGAAAGCAGGAAATGGCCTCTTCTGACTTATGCAGCTCATGAAGACCACTTGCCCACCTACCCAAAGGCCAAGTGGTATAGACTGACCAGCTACACAGCCCATAAAGTACTTTATGGTGGCATTACATGTAAAAAAAAAAGTTGATGAGTCATCACCCTCAAACCGCATTCGGGCAAGGCTGCTGCTACAGGAGGTCATGCTAGGTTGTCTATAAAAGAAGAAAGAGAAATCAGGATTAAGGACACTCAAACAAACAAACAAAGCACAAACTCTGCTCAAAGCCAGATTTGCCTTCAAACGATAGCTGTAGTCAGCCAAAGCCTTCATCCTTCTCGGGATCAACTCCCACTCAACCCTTTTTGTAAGCTCTGCTACCTTGTCTAAAACACTTGCCGTAGTATCGATCTCCCTCTGAAAACTCACCTCTCAAACCTTTTTTCCTCTAAACTCTCAGCCCACTGATAAACCCCAATCCCAAGAAGTTGCAAGACGCCCAGTTTTGCCCGACAAGGTGAAAACCTTACCTGTCCCTTCTTGGTTTTGTCTTTTCAGTTATTAAACTAGCAGTATGTTGTGTACTTTCAGTTGTATTTAAGTTGTTTCTAGTAAAATGATGATTAAGAAACTCTCTCAGTTCTTGAATCCGATTTAAAGATGTCTTCACTATTTAAATCAGATCTAAGTTCTAATCTCCCGAACATATAAGAGTGATCATGTAAAAGTCCTTGGTCTCAAGGCATAAAAAAGAACTTTATGTGGACTTAACCCATCCACGACAATCCTTGATAAACAAAGAAGTCTGAAGTTACTTGGGGCGCAAGTAAACGACTGATCTAGTAGTTTTACCGCTGTTATATTATGATTATGCTAGAACGTTTAAGTATGGAATGAGTTCTGATAGGAAGCCTTAAGGCCTACACCTAAGGCCCCACAAAGGCACCTATTTGGATTCGTTCTAAGCTCTGCGGGCTAGAACGTTTGAGTATGGAATGAGTTCTGATAGGAAGCCTCAAGGCCTACACCTAAGGCCCCACAAATGCACCTATTTGGATTCGTTCTAAGCTCTGCGGGCTAGAACGTTTGAGTATGGAATGAGTTCTGATGGGAAGCCTCAAGGCCTACACCTAAGGCCCCACAAAGGCACCTATTTGGATTCGTTCTAAGCTCTGCGGGCTAGCTGGTCAGAAGTATAACGGTGGTAATACTATGTGCGACAATGGAACCAGCAGTGTATATGTCCAAGAGCTGGATTGGTTATGGATTGGAAGCCTCAAGGCCTATATCTAAGGCCCCACGAAGGCACCTGTCATAATCAATACGGTCCCTCGGATATATATAATTATATATATATATATATTTATAATTGGATTCAACATCCATTCTACGTCTGCCATGCTAAAGATGGCAGTGGCACGCCTGAGCATCCAAAAGTTAACCTTGATTGTGAGCCTTAAGGCCTACACCTAAGGCCCAAGAAGGCACCTTTCAGAGTTAACGCTGTCCTTCTCTTTCAGCCTTGCCCGACAAGCCGTGCCCGACGAGCCTTGCCCGACAAGCCGTGCCCGTAAAAGCAGAAGCCCGACAGAAGCCGTCAACCGACGCCAAAACCTCTCCCGGGGAGCTGTGTGCTCGTCGGCCAGGAAGCCTCCCCGACGGAAATTCCTGACGCGAACACCTATCCTACATAGGCTATAGTATAGACGCGGAGAAAAAGGAAATAAAAAGGGAAGAAAGACGTAAAAATAATTCTAAAGAAGTTTCCGGTATCTAATAATGTAATATCAAACTATGTTCTATTTATGTGATTCAACTAACCAAATATTTATTTACTAACTGACGAGAAATTCTTGAGCGCTGAGGACCATATCCATTATAGCCCATGCGTCTATTATTTATAATCTTTCGTTTAAGAAGAGAATATTCTTTGATTCTAACATGGAAAATATGCATTTTGAGGATTGCTGTGCCGATTGATTTTGTATTTGTGTGGTTGCATCTAGATTGACTCTCTAGATTGCATACGTACCCTTGGTGGAATCAAACCAGCGTAATTCATAAAGAATTTGGAATTCAATTTGGATCTGTGTGATTTGTAACATTTGAGGGATATTTGAATTGTATAGTCTGTAGTCGGACTAACATTTAGAATAGTGCATTTTGATTTTTCATTTGTCACGATGCAATCGAATTCGTAGTTAGGTGCTGCCCTGCGAGTTTTTGCTATGTTGCTGCCATAGAGAGACAGAAGGTCTGATTTCAGAGTGTTGGAGCTGCAGTCCAACGGACGCGTGTGCGGTTCTTCCTGGACCGTTTTGGAGGACGAACCAGTCGGTGACTTGGTGGCGCGGACGGTCCTGATGCGACTGTTCTTTCTTTTTTGTTGTTTGATAACTTAGGGAGGGTTATTCGGTAGAGGTGGTGTTGTTTTGTTAATGCTTACCAGCAGAAAAGAAGAAAAAAATTAATAAGTAGAGAGATATGGCACAGAGGTTTTATACCTTCTGAATGTTGCTCTCTCCTTCCTTGAAAGACTTGGTTCGGAATCGCCGGTGATGAAATTTTTTTGTCTATCTTTTTGCAGCACTTCGTTGTGTTCGAGTACCTATTTTACTATTTATTTAACTCCGAAAGCTTCATTTTCTTACAATATATTTGATTTAAATGAAATGAAATACATGATTTTGTATTCTCAAGCTAGATTAATGAGATGGAAATGTTATTGGATCTCATTAGTTTTTATTGAGTTAAATGAGTCAAGTATAATATAAATTGAGTGTGTGTGCTTTTGGCATATTTAAGATCGAGTAATGCTAGGGAGACTCAATTTGCAGACTAAATTTTGAAAATTAAAGGACATGAAAGTTGATGATTGATTTATTAGTTAAGTGTTGATTGAGGTGCTCATTTTTATTGGTAACACATAATTTAATTTATAATTTTAGTCTCTCTAGCATTACTCATTGAATATCACATGTTTTTCTTTCTTTTTGGGTTTCAAATACATCATGTTATTTAAATGTTATGCAGGGTACGTGGCCACTTCAAGAAGAAGACGGCCTTTATCCTTTTATTGCACAGAAAAGAAAAATGAAAGCTTTGCCTTCTCTTCTATTCTCATGAGCAAGCCGACACAGACACAATTGCAGCAGAATGTGACCACTTAGAGATTTTCTAGAAGTTAGACAGCGAGATGCGAGGATGCTATGACTGCAGCAAGTAAACTCAAGATAATAAGTTGGTGTTAAGCTAGCGGGTTTGACTAGTCAGTCCAGCGGATTATAATTTTTATATACAGAATATTTCATTTGATATCAATTTCAAGATGCCATAAACTGTTAGCACATATGAGTATACATAGTAATCTAGATGCCATAAATACTATATGAATTAGAGGAACTAGACCGTCAATTTGGATGATTACTCATTAATAATTAATGAAATATTCTGTATATAAAAATTATAATCCGCTGGAATGACTAGTCAAACCCGCTAATGTGACAGTTGAAGCAATAAGGTTGTGTTTGTTTCCTTTTTCATTGAAAGACAAGGCGAAGAGTTGACCTCAATCTCTTCCACTCAACTCAATCACAACTTGGAATGACTTGGCAAGCAAATTTTTGCAAAAATTCTTCCCTCCTTCCAAGACTACTAAGTTGAGGAATGACATAATGACTTTTGCTCAATTCCATGGCGAGCCCTTTTATGAGAGTTAGGAGCGATTTAGAGATTTGTTGTTAAAGTGACCACACCATGGTCTACCGAAATGGCTGCAACTTCAGAATTTCTATCAAGGTTTAAGCGCTGATAATAAGCGAATGATAGATGCTCCCAATGGGGGTGCTCTAATGACAAAAAATATTGATGAAACTTTTGCACTATTCAATACATTGGCTGCTAATTCTCAAACTTGGGGTACTCATAGAGATACCAAAGAAGGTCGGAAGACATGAGATTAACGCCATGTTAGCTATGGCTGCACAAATTTCCGGTTTAAATAAAAAGTTTGATAACTTAATGACTGTCAAATCTGTGAAATCTTTTGATGTTGTTTATGAAATTTGTGTAGGTATACATTCAAGTATCGAATGTCCCATGAGCAGTTCTTTTCCGGAGTTTATTCAAGAAAGCCAATCAAGTGAACAACTTCAACCGCCAACAGTTTGATTCGTTCTCAAATAAATATAATCCTGGTTGGCGTCATGATCCAAATTTTGGTTGGAAGAACAATCAGCAGAATCAAGTAAACCTGCCTTTACCGTTCTAGAACAATGAAGCCAAAAAGAGTTCAATGAAAGATATGATGGCTCAATTTGCTCAAACTACCAACACTCTCGATCAGAACACGAATAATTTCATGTAAGCAACTCAAACTTCTCTACAAAATCAGCAAGCATCCATACGCAAGCTAGATGATCAGGTTGGTCAGATTGCCAATGCGATGGTTGAGAGAGAGAATGAAAAGTTTCCAAGTCAAACTGAGATCAATCACAAGAATCAAGAGCAAGTCAAGGCCATCACACTCCAAAGTGAGAAAGTTGTAAAGACAAAGGATGAAGGAAAAGTGAACCCGATTGAAAAGTTGGTAAATGGCATCACTGAATCGTAAGAGGAAGAGCAAGTACATGAGAAAAACATTTATCCACCTATTCCATAGCCTCAACTATTACAAAAGGCTAAGACAGATCAACACTTTTCTAATATTTATGATTTGTTCAAAAAAGTTCACATTAACTTTCCTTTGCTTGATGCAAATGCAATGAAACAAATTTCGAGTTATGCAAAAAATTTGAAAGACATATGCACCAAGAAGAGGAAATTCGTTGAGCATGAGACAATGATGGTTTCCAAAGAATGTAGTGCGGTGCTACAAAAGAAATTGCCACCTAAGTTGAAAGATCTAAGGAGTTTCACTATTCCTTGCACAATTAGAAATACTCATTTTGATAAATCTTTATGTGATTTGGGTGCAAGTATTAATCTAGTGCAATTCTCTATCTTTAAACAATTAGGTTTGGGTGCAAGTATTAATCTAGTGCAATTCTCTATCTTTAAACAATTAGGTTTGGGAGAGATAAAACTAGCATCAGTTTGTTTGCGGATCGATCTGTCACATACCCACGAGGAATTATCGAAGATGTATTGGTGCGGGTTAACAAGTTAATTCTCCTTGCAGATTTGGTGGTTCTTGATATGGAAGAAGATCATGAAATCCCAATCATCCTAAGCAAGCCATTCTTGGCAACTGCATATACTATAATTGAAGTTCGAAAGGGCCTAGTTACATTGAGAATACAAGGAGAGCATGTGGTGTTTAAAGTTTTTAAAGCTATTAAATGCTCAAGTGATGCAGAATGTTTTGGAGTCGATGTTCTTAACAAGGCGGTGAATGTGGATGTCAATTTCGTCGCCACCAATTCTTCACCTCTTATCACCGATCCTGCTTAACCCATTAGTAGTCCGGCTGAAGACTATAAATTTAGTGCTTGTTAGGAGGCAACCTAATATTTCTATGTTCCTTTTAGTTTCTTCTTTTTCGTTTTTTTTTCTTTCCTAAATTTCTTGCATGTTATGCTGTATTATTTTATTTTTCGTTGTAGGAGAACTGGATGTTGTCCACTATTGGAGCTTATTGTAGATCAAGTTTGTGGGTTGCTTCTTGTCGGGGAACACAATGACTACCATGTGGTGCATAAACCAAGGAAGTGTCTTTGTCCAAATGTTTTTCCTCATTCATTTTATTTTATTTTATTTTATTCTTTATTTCATGTGTTAAAAGACATTAGGGACAATGTCAATTTAAGTTGGGGGTGAGGTTTAAAAACAAAGAAAAAATTGAAAATTTTCAAACCTTTCAACAAGAATTGAATTGCATTGTCTTTATGTTGCTTTGTCAATTTTGAGTCATTTCGTTTTATTACTTTAGTTTGTCTTGTTCTTACTACTTAAAAAACAATAAAATTTAGAAAATTTAAAAAGAAAAAAAAATTAGAAATTGACATAAAATTCAAAAGCATTTTCTTGTTTTTTTATTATTGTTTTGATTTTTTTTTTTTGACACACCCCAACCCGAAATGTCCACCTAGACTTCGAATCGAGCTGTGCTAGCCGACACCAGAAGGTGACGAAGCCATAAAGTGTAGTAATATGGAAAATATGAATAAATTTAAACCTAAAGTGCCTAAATATAAGAGTGCGCTTGTGAGCGAGAATGAACCCATTTCACACGTGATGTTAGAGCATAGTACAGTAAAGTAGGATGAGAATTATACCACCGAAGGTAAACCACCTATACCAAGATTTGCCAAGAATCCTCGTCGACACGAAAGTTCATCACTAAAATCTGGAAGGGCGAAAAACAAGGGTGAGTGAGCCTAAAAATAAAGTTTTATAAAAACCTTTGTCACATCCTGTCCCGAGGCGGACCACTTCCCGGGCCTGGTCCACCACCGTAGCACGATATTGTCCGCTTTGGGCCCCGGCCACGCCTTTACGATTTTGTTTCTGGGAACTCGCGAGCACCTTCTCAGTGGGTCACCCATCATGGGAGTGCTCTGGCCACCTTCTCGCTTAACTTCAGAGTTCCAATGGAACCCGAAGCCAGTGAGCTCCCAAAAAGCCTCGTGCTAGGTAGGGATAGGAATATACATTTAAGGATCACTCCCCTAGGCAATGTGGGATGTTACAACCTTTTTGAAAACATTATAACCCCTCGCCGTAAAACAAGTATAGTTTCCAAAATATACATACTACGTATAGTATGAAAATACTTACCGTAGCCTGCAATATCTCAAGAATTCAATACGTCACAAAATTCGTAATAAGCACCTAACGTCCGATAATCACATAATCTCGTATAAATAAACATATCATATCGAGTGCTCATCGACATATGCTGACACATGAGTTCATGCAGAGGTAATCTGACATGAACATGATTGGGTGTAATAATGATTTACGCTCTAGTACTACAATCACGTGAAGACTGCATACGAGTCCTAATTGCCTATAACATTCTAGGATAGGACTGGCACCTACAATAGATCCAAAAAGAGCGTATGGTGCGATGTGAACATACACGTGAAAGACTAGCCTTGGCCCAGGCAAGTACTAACACCGGTGCAGCAACGATGAATAGATAATGTAAATAAAATCATACAGTGGTAAGTTGATAATTCACATTACCATAATACTATTCATGGCCATAAATATAATTAAGGCATCAATAATAATACGCATACCTGTACATTCCGTATGACGTAGCATAATTTCATAATTTCTATCGACACGCTAAATCTTATCAATGTAAAGCTAACCTAGGCGTATCTTAGAAAATTCTTTATGAAATATATAAATGGAAACCAACAAATATATATATATATATATATATATATATATATATAAACACACTACATAAAAGAAATGACCCATTCATAGTTACTTGCGATGTCACATCCATTCAAGTTAGGAAGCCAGAGTCTTCGATGGTAATTGCACCTAAGCATAATATTGGGACCCATTAGTAAAATTCAACTAAAACGATTAAATTTGGAAAAACGAAGTGCGGCTTTGGAATCAGAGTGTCGAGATACGCTAAGAAAGGTCCTGGGCAAATATTGTAAAAAGTCAACAGTCAATCCTAAAAAGTCAACCGAGCCACCCCGACGGTCAACTACATTAAAACTTTGAAATTTCACTAAATGGATGTCAAAAATGGACTCGGGGCGTCAAAATTAGCCTAGGAGGGTTTTCGAGAAAACTTTCAAAAAAGTCAGTGCAAGGAATATTCCATAATCCATTTAGAAACTGAGCTGGGCTGGAGTCCGGGTTTGGATTCAGATATGGGTTTATTGGATTTTTTTTAACCAGGTCGGGTCGACTGATGCGATGTTAGTTAAGCACTCAAATTAAACCCTCTTGTTGTCAAATTGTAGTAAAAATGCAAGTAGGGATCGTTCTAAACCGGGGATTAGGAGGGCTTGCTAAAACCTCTAAACTAACTCAAAAACATAAAAACAAAGTTAAAAAGTTTGAATAGACTCAAAGGATTCAAAACAGATTCTAAAGACGCAAAACAACTTAAAAACACTCAAAATTGCCTAAAAACACTTACTGGGCATATTTGACTATAACACAACTTTGGATGAATTTAGTGTTTTGGTTTGAATCAAAACACTCAAAATCACTAACGAAATAGAAATTTAACACTTTGAAACAACAAAGAAAAAGGGGGATTTTGGTTTTGACGAATTTGAAACAAACAAACAACTTATAAAATTAGACAGATTGTAAAGTGAATTTAAGAAATGAGATGATGGATGGATTAGTTAGAGGTCCGTTCTTCACACATGACACACTTGTACATGAATCGATTTCCAATTGCTTTCCAATAAATTATGATGCTCAACACCCCAGATTAACCGTGATGCACAAATTAACCCTCAGATTTTCCTTTACTCATTGAATTGGATGGATGCATGCGACAACCCAAATCATTCTCTAAAAGTCCCCTATATGAATGCATAATAGAGATACAATCAGAGATCATTACGTTCAATGAAAATCATAAGTGTTGACGAGACAATTATAACTATGATTGCATGATACAATTGCCAAAAATTCAATTAACGCGATTGTGATAAACAACATTCACTACTCATGAATATAAACTTGTAACGATTAGGTGAAACTCATTTATATTCTAGCATCTAATTCATGCATGAAAACTAAGTATGCATCCTTAATAAACATACAAGAATCAGTTATGAATAAAATAGATAATTGAATTGCAATCACAACTTATCAAATCACAATTGGAAGAAATCAATTCAAATCTCAAGCATGTTCATGGCTTCAAACTTCCCCCTAACTAAATAAGGGTTTAGCCACTCATAATTGCAACAAAATTAGAAAATAACAAAGTAGACATTGAAAGCAAGAACGAAGTACACCTAAAACGCTCCAAAGTTCCAAGCTTGAAACGCCAAGGACCTTTGTTTTCACCACCTTGTTGTAGCACAAGTGTCTAGGATGTGTATGGATATATGGATGGAATGGATTTGCACGGCTAAGAGATGAAAGTGTATGGATTGGTGAGATGTAGTATGGCTAGATGAATGGATGGAGGTCACGGCAAGGAAATTGTGTTTGTGAATGAATCTCTTTTGATGGATCCAGATATTCCTTAGGAAGGGGAATGGTGGATGTATTTATAGGCTAAGGAGATGACCACTTCAATTCCTTGCATGTGCAGTTTGTATGAGTGTGTGATGTCCATGTTTCCCTTTACATTTGCACACACATGACCTCCATCATTTCAGCCACAAAACAAACACATTTTTTGCCATGTTTCTCCTTTACATTTACACACATGTTCTTCATCATTTCAGCCACAAATCAACCCATTTTATGCCCATGCCAACTGTCCATGCCGTGCCTTTCTCTTTGCCCATGTGTGTGTCTTTCCTTTGCCCATGTGTGTGTGTTTTTCCTTTGCATTTGCACACACATGTTCTTCATTATTTCAGCCAACAATCCACCCATTTTCTGCCCATGCCAAGCCCTCCATGACGTGCCTTTCTTGTTGTGTGTGTGCTGTCCATGTAGAGTGTGTATGCCCTCCAACCTGTGCAGTTTGCATGTGTGTAGCTGTCCATGTTTCTCTTTTGCATGTGCCGTGCCTTTTCTTTCTAGCTGTGCATTTCCACTTGCTCCAAAGCCAAATGAGTGCAATCATAACCCCATTTGCTGCTGAGTGTTGATGACAAAGCAAAACACAAAACAAGTGCCTTTACTTTCTCATTTTATTAGCCAAATCTGCTTAGCCCTTTTCTGAACCTTTCAGTGTTACAATGCCCATAACTTCTTCTAGAAAAATGATATTAACAATCCGTAAATTGCTCCAGAAAATATACATCCGTAGCTTTCCAAGCATATAAGGCTCATTTTCTCATTCATTCTGAGCTGTTCGTAACATGCTTCCAAAGTCAGCTAATCTGCACAGGCAGTTTTGACGAATTTGTTACTTAATATCTCACTTGTGCTACTTTTCTTTTCTTTGCTTGATAAATCACACAAAACACAAAAACATAGTAAATAGCTTAAAAATATAAGGAACTAACTAAGAAAAGACAAGTGAATTTTATGTAAAATATATATAAATATGAGCTTATCATCGACCCGTTGTCTCGCGGGTTGAACTTGTTGGACCAAACGAAGAAGAACATTGATATTTTGGCCAGGAAACTTCTCGAGCTTTGTTTAGCTTCGAATCTCAACAAAAACTCGCCATTTAAAAGCCAAATTAAAGCTAGGAAGGCAATGATACGAAATATACCTAAAATAGGACTAATCCGTGGCCAGAGTTGGCAAAAAAATGGCTCAAAGCTGCCGGATCTCCGCCGGAAAACTGGGAAATTTCCCCCACGTTGTTTCTTGCATCCAAATGTCACCAAAATCCCTCAAATTTACCCTAGTTGTACTACAAAACATGATCTAAGAAGAACTTGGGGTTTTCGAGGTTCACCTTTGTCAGAAAAATAAAGTTTCACTATAGGAGACGATGAACAGTGGCCAAAGCCACAGTGCAGCCACATCTCAAACCAAGGTGCACTGAACTGACTGGATAACGGCGATGGTGATCTCCCTTCGAGGCTAGTGGTCTGATTTCGATGGTTTTGATGGAAGATGGCGATGCTCTGTCGTGGTAATGTCTGCATAACTGCAGAGATAAGAAGAACGGGCGGGAAAGAAATTTGAGAGATGATCGAGAGGAAATCATCGCAGTCGGCGGTGATTCGTGACTAGCCTAGGCTCGTGGTGGTGGTGTTCGCCGAAATGGCGAGGGTGGTATTGTGCGGTTTCTCTACACTTACATAAAGAGAAAGACGAGACGGAGCAGACAGATAATAGATAGTGAAATGAGGGAAGGAGAAATAAGGTGGCAGCAAATGAGTGGAGAGTTGAAAAAAATGGGATTTCTAGGGATTGGGAGACACGGGAGAGAGGGAAAGAGTTGGGTGTGGGCCCCACGTGGCTCACAAAACAAGCCACAAAATATCTTTAAACAAGAAATTACCAAATTGCCCTTCATGTTCATAAGTCCGTAAAATCTCTATCGTAACTTCAAATTTGATTCCGCTTGTGCCCACGCGTTCGTATCGTCGAGTACTACACAAATACTCTAAAAGAATGAGTCATACATCTCTATAAACAATGATCAACAAAAGTCAAAATTCTTGCCTCTAGAGGCATTTTTGTCAAGTCACTCTTTTAAAATTAATAAAATCGTAAAATTAGGGACGGGTTGTCACATTTTTTGTTAGTATCCTGACCCAATGATATGATTGGTTGAATTCAAAACATGGTGATTGAGAAATTAGTAAGCATGTTTTAGGTGAATTTCCTTATTCTCTTATTAGCTTTGTACATGTTCGATCATCCTTGAAACACGAATACACATAGCCTTGTTGATTTGAAACTAAAGCATGATTTAATGTTTCATATGTGAATATAGTGACCAAATGGGAAAATTGTGAGCTTTTGAGCCTAATATGATTGAACATCAATCATTTTTATTCTCATGCGTATGATCTCATTCTTACATGTATCTCTAGAACTTGATTTATACCTTTTGATTCATTCATCAATTCATGCAATAACTTGGAAAGGGTAAAGGCCATTTTTGGATCGTTTGAGCCTTTCATGCCTACCTTATATGCTTATTTTATCGTTAGTAGCCCTTTGAGCATTAAATTAAGCCTTTTCTTTGCTAGCCATATCTCCCTACCATGCTCCGATATTGGAGTTGAGCCCTTATGCATATACCTATATTTTATTGTTTTGAGAAAGTATTATAGAGGTTAGGCTATTGGGTTTAATTTATATAGAAAAATGGATGGAGAGTGTGTACTACATTGAAATGTGAAAATGCGGGGCGTTGTAGCTTTGTATATTCGAGCATGATAAAAAGAGATAAATGATTAAAACTCTGCAGGAAGCTCGTTATTTTGTGTGGGTGGTATGGGTTTCATTCATTTATGTAAATATTGAAAAAAAAAAAATTGGAGAGTGCTAAGATGTTGAAATGTGTTATGTACAAGCATACTTCTATTCTTAATGTTCATTGTTATTATACGTGAAAAGTTTGAGTGTGCAATTGCATAAGTTGGAGGGATAGCTTGTGATGCAAAGTTCATATTTCCAGTTGAAATTGTGAGAGGATGTTACTGTCTTTGGCTTGCTCTAATGTATACTTTCTCAAAAATTTTGAATTCCATATCCTTTCTTTCAATAGCTTATCACCTTTAGCCCCATTACAACCTGGCAAAAGACTTTTTGATCCAAGAAATTACTTGAAATTGATACCGAGCTAGGTTGATAAGCAAGCATATGGCTGCATTTTAATTAATGAGATCATTTGAGTGAAACACATTAACCCAGAAATATGTGTGAATGAGTGTATGTCCGGTGAGAAGGTCATTTGTTTGCATATGATGATTTTGATAAGCTTGGAGTTGCATTGGCAAGGCTATTATACACACTACACCTCAAGGATGATTGAAAGGTTTTGGCTAACACATGGAATATGGTTGATTCAGTTGCTTTGTGCTTACGAAAATTCTTGATTATTATGAACTCTAATTGAGATTCTTTGAGGTCATAGGGGGAAGCTAGCGGTTTCCATGCTATTATATTTTTTTTAATGTTTTTTCTTTCTTTTACTCGAGGACTAGTAAAACATAAGTTTGGGGGTATTTGTTGCGAACCTATTTTACTATTTTTTTTTACCCCGAAAGCTACATTTTCACGATATATTTGATTTAAACGAAAGGAATTGCATATTTTGTGTTCTCAAGCTAGATTAATGAGATGGAAATTATATTGGATCTCATTAGTTTTAATTGAGTTAAATGAGTCAAGTATAATTCTTTCTAAATATTTTGCCTAAATAAAATGAGTGTGTGCTTTTGGCATATTTAAGATCACATGTTTTTCCTTCTTTTTGGGTTTCAAATACATCATGTTATTTAAATGTTATGCAGGGTACATGGCCACTTCAAGAAGAAGACGGCCTTTATCCTTTTATTGCACAGAAAAGAAAAATGAAAGCTTTGCCTTCTCTTCTATTCTCATGAGCAAGCCGACACGGACACAACTGCAGCAGAATATGACCACTTACAGATTTTCTAGAAGTTAGACGGCGAGATGCAAGGATGCTATGACTGCAGCAAGTAAACTGAAGATAATAAGTTGGTGTTAAGCTTTCCTCGGTTTTTTTTTACAAGCAACGATAGATTGGTATTTCATTCAGTATCTCAAACAGTACATAGGTGCCTAAGCTTTCGTTGGTTACACAGAAGGAAATGAAGGAAGACAAGAATAAAAAGGAGTTTTGCTAGGCATTAATTTATCAATTATTAGGCTGTTGGAGAATAAAAGAGAAGACAAAAGAAGGTTTGGAGGTGGATCATTCAAGAAAGAAAAAGGAACGGCTTGGTGTTTTGTTTTGGCATTAATTTTGCAATATGGTGCTGATCATTATGGAGCATTAAGGAAACGGAAGAATGGAGAATTTGAACCACATTATTGTTAGTTCATTATGAGGCTAAGTTAATTTCTTTCCCTTTGTGTAAACAATATCGTTTGTTAAACCACAAGAGCATTTTTGCTAACCATTCTAAACCTTAGTGTATGTGAGCATACATCTAATCATTTTTTATGTGTCATTTCACTTAATATTTGTTAATTAAAAAAAAATTGAAAAAGTAACATTTAATGTAAAAGTTAACTAGAGTTAGTTGAAATGACATGTGATAAATGATCAGATGTATGGTGAGAAAAAATTATCTCATCCACCACTTTGATTTTGCTTTTCGAATTAAAATTCTAGAACCCACATTCGTTGAATAATGGAACCACTTCTATGTGCTACACTTATACAAATGATTTATTTATTTTTTGATAGAACACTTATACAAATTATGGTAGAAATAAAAAGTAAGAATAGCATTTTTTTTCCATTCATTTCATTTTTTTCATCTGAAATTTAGGAAAGGAAGCCCAAAATTAATTAATTATTTTTTTCTGGCATATTTTTTTACTTCAACACATGTCCAATTCTCGGAGTCTAAAATCGCAACACAAATGACATTCCTTGGATAACAAGTCACAAAAAAAGCAAAACCCAAAAGCAAAAGATTAAACAAACATAACAACAATGCCATTGAGATAACAACAAGAGAAATTTCGAAACTAGAAAGGATATAACCAGAATCCAAACGTTACACCCACGACTCATGTAATTTCCTCAACTCTAAATCCCGGAAAAGAGCCATGGAAATTATCAAGTTAGGCATTGACATAAGCATTGAGAGCATCACCTGTGAGCCTGCAAATCCTCCACTCCTGCAAAATCTTTGCCCCCATCTCCTCATAAAACTTTATAGCATTCACGTTTCAGTCGAGCACCGCCCATTCCACTCTACCGTACCCCATCCTCACTGCCTGCTTCACCACCGTCGAAAGCAGCATTTTCCCGAGCCCCTTCCTCCTGTAGCACTCCCTCACAAACAAGTCCTCAACGTAAAACCCTCGCTTCCCCAGAAGGGTGGAGTAATTTGGGAAAAACAGCACAAACCCAGCAACGACGGCGTCCCCGCCGTTGGACCTGAACAAATTGCGTTCTGGGTCATCGATGGGGAGGTCCAGATTGAGGGTTTTGATGATGGGTGGGTAGGCCGAGTTGTTGCACTCAAGGTGAAGGTGTTCCACGAAAGGCGTCTGAGAGACCTCGAGGACGAAGATGGTGAAGGATTGGAACGGATGGGAGGTGAAGAGGATGGAGGAGAGGGAGGACTCGGTGGCGACGAAGAGGTCGGTTAGGTGCTCGAAGACGGCTAGCTGGTGGATGAGCTTGTGGATGTGTGGGACGTCGGTGGGGAGAGCTAAGGGAATTCGGTAGAAGAATGAGTGGCCCATTAGGGTCGAGCATTGGGGTACGTCGTTGAAGGCCTCTGGGGCTGAGGTAGGTGGGGGCGGCCATGTTTGTGGTTGGGGTTTGGGTATTTGCTTGTTTAGCAACCGAGAAAAGTTGGCTACAGTTTTCCAGGAAATGCGTGGGAAAATGGCACTGGTGTGTAGGGGTGGTTCGGTTTTTGGGGTTTTGGGCTTTTTGGTTTTTCGGCTATAATATTTAGTTGTGCAGTGTATGTTGGAAATTTTGAGTAGAATTTTATTGTCCCACATTGCTCACCACCACAAGATTTCCTCACTTTATAAGGCTTTGTCCCTTATAGAAAGTGATTGGAGTGATGGACATTGGAGACTAAAATTGGGCTCACCCTTGGGGTTGGGCTTTGGGGTGTAATAATTAATTATCAAAATATGGGGTTGGGCTCTAAAAATTAAAATCTATAATTAATTATTTTTAATTATTTTCGAATTTAATTAAATTATTTTTTTATGAAAAGACTCATCTTTTCAGATGAAGTCTGAGAGCGTATATGAGAAACAGATGGATAAACACACCCTTTACGTTGAACAGTCGCCTCCCAAAAACATGTCTGTTGTGAACAGACATATGCTTACTATAAATACATGCATCTGCATATCATTCAGATCACTGAAAATCATCAATCCTCATATACCAAGTATACTGAGAGTACCACAAACAAATTCGCCAGAAGTCTAGTTTTCCGGTGCTGGAATTCTAACTTAGATCGTTCAATCCTGGTGAAGCAGACGTTCGTAGAACTACAAGCACTGAGTAGGGAAGAAATTTCTGTTTCAAGGACATTGTGGTACGCAAGCCTCGATCTTCAAGTTGTTTGTTTTATATTTTTGTTTTGTTCATACTCTGTTAATTTTTATATTCGCATTTATTGTTTATTAGCATAAATAATTGAAACACATATTGTTGACTTATAACCAATAGTGTGCATTATATGAACTCCACAGGAATTGACATAACATACAGGAGGACCTAATCAAAGAAAATAATTGTTCTAAAATGCAATATGCAACAGGAAATGTAACTTTGCAAGGATTGTGAAAGCAGCAAAGCGCCACCTACTAGAAGAATGACAGCTATTAGTGTCGTCTTCTTCCATCCCCAACATAATCGACCCATAGACTTCAAATTTTAAACGTTCGTAGACAAGCAACCACTTATAACTCAAGAGGCTTAAATACAGAAGGTTCAGACCAATAAGTACAATATATTAGGGCTGGGCACGGGCTGGGCCGGGCCGGGCCCATTTTTGAAGGGACCGGACCAGACCCGGAATTAAAGGAGACGGGGCGGGCCGGGTCGGGCACTACAATTCTGAAAATAGGAACCGGACCTTACCCGGCCCGATTGAAACATGTCCGGGTACACGGGTCCTTATTTTATTTATTTTTTTTTTTTTTTGTTTTTTGTTTTTTGTTTTTTTTTCTTCCTGTTTAAACATGTTTGGTGCACACAGATTGCAGTTTTTGCTGCACACATACAAACTGCACAGATTGCAGTTTTTGCTGCACACAGACAAACTGCAGATTGCAGTTTTTGCTGCACACATACGAACTGCACAGATTGCAGTTTTTGCTGCATACATACAAACACATACAAACTGCACAGATTGCAGTTTTTGCTGCACACATACAAACTGCACAGATTGTTGCACACATACAAACTGCACAAATTGCAGTTTTTGCTGCACATATACAAACACATACAAACTGCACAGATTGCAGTTTTTGCTGCACACATACAAACTGCACAGATTGCTGCACACATACAAACTGCACAGATTGCAGTTTTTGCTGCACACATACAAACACATACAAACTGCCCAGATTGCAGTTTTTGCTGCACACATACAAACACATACAAACTGCACAGATTAATAAAGACAAACAAAAGACATCTAGTTGTATGAATATGACAATCAAGTACTTGTACTACGAAAAACAGAACAAAAACAAAAATACAGCAAGCAATACAGAAAATATTATGAGGAAAAACTCCACCTCCGAAGTCTTCAAGGTTAAGTAGAAGATATCAACAGGTATCTTATGATTCCAGTGCTTGGAGAGACGAAGAACCGCTTTTGCAGAAGCAAGCCTCAAATACGCCTTCTCAACTGAACTGTAAATCACAAAACTTTACATGAAATTTGATGCCTCATATTACAAAAATTGTACACAATCCGCACAGATTTGCAAACTGCACAAATTGTTTGAAAAAAAAAAAAATTCGATACCTCGGATAGAAGAATCAAACCAGATACACACTCACTGAGCAACAATCAGCACTATAAGAAATCAAAAACCCAGATAGTTAGAGACACCCATTTCCATATGAAGATTAAACTACACTCCCAGAAGCAAATAATCAAAGCAAGCAAGTTCCCTTGTTTTCATGTATCATTCTCTTCTAGTGATTCTTCAACTTCTCTACATCTCTAACAGTAAAGTAGAAAAATTTGACACCTTCTAAGGTCAAATTCAGTAACCCAGAAGCAGAAACTGATTTAAGCCAAAGTCCAATAACTACTTCCCAAATTAAGAAAAGCCCTTGTCTTTAATCTACTTCCAGGTAAGGACAGCTTGAAGACTACATATATATAGATATATTTACCAAATCAGCAGCTAAACCAAGTTAGCTCTGCAACTGACACGATCTTGGTGCGATCTGAAACACAGAGATAGCATTCCACAGATATCATTAACAATGAAATAATCCAAGGGAAAGTGATGCCTAAAAGAAAAATCTAAAAGGGTGCAAGCAAAAAAGTAAAAGGGTACCAAACTCAAGTGTAAAAAGATGAAATTTTTATACTTACAGAATCAGCAGGAGTTTAAGCAGTGCACAACTTAAACTACTTCTTCTTGTTAAAAACCACCTGAACCGAGTGAACAAAGTAAATAATCAATTCAAATTTCAAACAGGAAAGAGCTTCCTAAAAAATCTAAGAGACTAAAACATAAACCTAGTCAAATATGAGTTAAATCAGAAACTTTAAACCTAGTTATACCTAGTTATACTTCATGCCTCTCAAATCAGAAACTTTACATTGTTTGGCACAGTTATACCTGAATAAATGCACAGGCACAGCTATAAAATGCAACCATGTTTTCCGAAATAGAGGGTTAAAGTTAAACACAGCCTCTTACAAATCAACATGCAAATGGAAAATTAACTCTAGTAGTAACCTAGTTCGAAAACCCTAAAATCCCAAATTCCAATTTAAAAACCCTAAAATCCCTACACCCAAAATTCAAATTAATAACAAAACCCTAATTCAAAATTACCTAAATTTTAGAGGGATGATGGCCTGGGTTCTCTGGCGGTCACGACGGTGATGGGGTGATGGAGTCACGACGGCGGGGGTTGCTGTCGAAGATGAGAGAATCGACGGCAAGGGTGATGGCCTGGGTTCTCTGGGATGTTGTCGATGGCAAGGGTGGTCCCGTTGTATTCGCCGAGGAGAAACGACGGTTGGTGAGGGGATCGGAGTCGAGGGAAGGACGGTTGGTGAGGGGATCGGAGTCGAGGGAAGGTCTGAAAGTTTGAGAGAGTGAGAGAGTGAGAGAGTCGGGACTCGGGAGGGAATCGGGATGAGAGAGAGATAGAACTTAGGGTAAAACTAAAACAACGGTTCAGATTAGATATGGTATCTTATTCATCAATCTGGTCCATTCATTTTAATTACAAACGGGTCGGTCCGGGTACCCGCGGTTCCTATACCCAAGAACCGGCCCGGACTGAAATTCACAAAGACCTGCCCCGGCCCGCCCCGTTTCTTTTTTTTTAAAAGTAGGAACCGGCCCGTACCCGCCCTGAACCGCCATTACCCGCTCCGACATGCGGTTCCTGTACCCGTTTGCCCAGCCCTACAATATATGACTACTCTGCCAACATCTTGTACAACATTTTGAAAGTTTAGGTCACTCTTTTCCAGTCTAGCCCGTTGGCATCACAAATGTGGGAGACAAACAATTCTAATCCATATGCATATGTTAATGTTTCCTGATTACTTTATCCTAAGCAATGAACAAAATATATTATGACTAGGTTAAAAGAACAGACATCGAACACAAGTTCTAATCCATAAGTTCCTGATTACTTAATCTGAGAAATTTACATGTTGGTAAATAAAACTCCAGCACAGAAGCTGCAGAAACAAAGCAAAAGAGCCCAGTTCCTTCGGACCTTCACCAATCTGCAAAAACCCAAGAACCATTAGACCAATTAAATAGAATCTGTGAAACCAAACAAACCCTAATCTAGAATTCGAAAATTAAATTTCAAAGACCCTAAAATTACAAACCCTAATCTAGAATTTGTAAATTAAATTTCACAAACCCTAAATTAAATTTCAAACCCTAAATTAATTCCCATATTTATTTACCTATGTTTGAATCTGAGAGAGAGAATCGCGTGAGAGAGTCAGAGACTCCTGAGAGAGAGAATAGCGAGAGAGAGTCGAGAGAGAGGGACCGATGGTGGCTATGGCTCTGTGTCGTGAAGGAAGGGTCCACCGTCGAAGAGAGACAACAATTGATGATCCTTGTGGTGGTGGGCTAGTGACTGGCTGGGCAGAGTTGGATTTGAGATAGAGAGGAGGATGAAAGGGCTCTCTCGGTGGCTGAGGCGCTGAGCTGAGAGACTAAGTGAGTGAGAAATGAAATCGAATGTTCGAAACGTCACTCGAGTCCTCGATAGGGAGAAAGCCTAACAAGGAATGGACGACATATATTAATTTGAAACAATCCAACAGTTCAAATTAACTCTAACTATAATTAAAATATATATATATATTATCTGTGTAAGTATATATATATAATAATTAAAAATATATATTTTCGGTTCGGTATGGGAATATCAAAATATTGGGAAGGCAATCCCGATTCCCATACTGAAAATTCGGTATTTTTTCGGGATAGCATATCGAAAATTTTGGGAAAATCGGTTTGGGATATGTATTTTTTCGGTTTGGTTCGGGATTTTTGGGAATTTTTCGCACCCCTACTGGTGTGTGAGTAGTGAGGACTGGGGTGGGAAGTGGGAGCGGTTTTATAACTGAGATGGCGGCCAGGTTTCAATCCTAACCATTTGTAAAAGAGAAATGCTTAGACGGTCTTCAATTTTTAAGTTAAACGTAAAATTTTAACTTAGAAATAGTTTTTTTTTTTGTTACAATCCTTCTAAATAAATTTTTTAGTCCGAAATTATTAAAGATGTTGCAGTCATATTTTGAATAGGAATGTGATTGTGTAAATCCTAGTAGATATGGGAATGTATCTTATTCCTATTAGGAGTAGATTACCAATTAAATGTTGTAATCCTAAAGGGAAAGGTTTTTACCTATCCTACTACTATAAATAAAGGCACAATGGGGTGAATCAAACACACCTCGCAATTAAATCAATATCTCTTCTCTCTAAGTGTAGCCGGCCCCCCTCTCTCTCTAAACCCTAGATCGTTCAATCAAACAGGCCTACAACACGTTATCAACACGTTCTTGCCAGAAGCTGAGGAATGGACGCATCGTAGGAGGAGACTATCATCCACCAAATTCAAGGGCTTATTCGTTTTCTACTAATCGGATACGCTTAAAATAAAACAAGATATTTGAAATGTCCACGAAGCATGAAAACATTCCCCATGATGCATGAACCCCTCTATGTTTATATTTTCCTTTCGATATATATATATATATATATATATATATATATATATATATATATATATATATATTCATATTTTTTTCAATATATATTTCTTTCATGCATTGCACAATTAAATTGTTATTTGGAATATGTGTATCAAATTATATAAAATAAAGGGTTTTTATCACAAATGGTCCTTGAAATTGACTCACCCAATCAAGATGGTCCCTGAAATTGAAAATCGATCAATGTAGTCCCTGAAAATGATTGTTGCAAATCAATGTGGTCCTTCTGTCACAATTCTGTTAAAATTTTTGTTATGTGCTGATGTGGCACATAAATGGGTTCCATAAATTTAATTAAATATTATTATGTGAATAAAAAATATGTAAATAATAAAAAACAATTGTTATTTTTTATAATTAAAATCTTAATAAAAAAAAGGAGATGATTGAACACTATTCATCTTCTTCCCCTCCTATTCACATAAATATTCACATAAATGATGAAATTGGAAGGAGAAAATCCAGTTCCCCATATGAAAGTCACAACAAACTCATAAATCCACAATTCAGAAAAGGATCACATCGCCCTCAGTCACCAGATTTTAAAGCTCTTTGAGGTTTTTTCAAAGGCTTTGCGTCGCGTCTCCATCGCCACCAGTGAATCCTCCACCTCCACACTCTCTCTCTCTCTCTCTTTCTCTCTCTTTCTCATAATATCAATTTCTCACCCTCATCATTCGAACACAGAAAAAAGAGTGAAGATTTTCTTTTTTTTTTCTTTTGCATTTCCCCCTCTTTTTGATGGAGTGCACGGCAGCTACCGACCCTCGAAGGTACTCGGAGTCGAGAGTCATGGCGATTGGACCAGCGACGGGTCGTAGGAGGACACCATTTCCCGATTCAACGAAACGGCGCATTAGACATCGTTTCGGTAGTCAGGGGCTTCGGAGAATCAGGCCCAAGCGACGGAGCCGAGTTCGAAGGCATGACTGCCGTCAATCGTTCTCGTCGAGAAGGAGCGAGTCTCGAAGCAGAAGGGAGGGAAGATGAGGGAGATACTGGAGACGAACAAAACGGCGGCGTACAGCCGGAATGGGAGAATTGCTCGTCGCTTTTCGTGGTAAGGGTTTGGTATTCTGTATTCTTGCTGGGTTTATGGTGGGGTTTGTTGCTGGGTTTATGAGAAAACAAAGAGAGTGAAGGAATAACAGAAATGGTGGGTGCGGCAATCATCTCCTCCTTTTTTTTTTAATTTTTTACAATATTTTAATTATAAAAAATAACAATTGTTTTTATTATTTAAATATTTTTTATTCACATAATAATATTTTATTAAATTTGTGGGACCCATTTATGTGCCACATCAACACTTAACAGAAATTTTAACGGAATTGTGACGGAAAGACCACATAGATTTGCAACCACCATTTTCAGGGACTACATTGATTGATTTTCAATTTCAGGGACCATCTTGATTGGGTAGGTCAATTTCAGTGACCATTTGTGATAAAAACCCTAAAATAAATTAGAAGCAAATTTGGGTTTCCTAAACCCTAAAGGAAATTGGACATAGTATGGCACCACCTCTATGGCATAACATCAGCAGCAGCCCTCTGGGCTTTGCTGCACCTATTTGGACCCCCAGGCCTTCGGCCTAATTCACTGGCATGGGCTTGAAGCCACATTTCTACCTTTAATGAGGCTCGTAGCTTTCCTAGATCCAGTTCTACCACGCCAAGCTTTGCTTGTTGGGTCCTTGTCTCGCACGCACCCAGGCCCGCAGAACTACTCCCTTCGGTGCTAGCCCACTTGATTGGGCTTAGTTTTTCTTGTGGCTCGCAACATAGGAAGCCAGCCTATGCATCTGGGCTCCTATACGAACCTACTCTCCAGCCCACGAGGCTGGGCTTTGTCCTCACGTGCCTCACCTCACAGGCCAGCTGTCGCTGGGCCTTGACCCGCACCCTCTTGAAGCCTAAACCTGCAGCTTGGGCTGCTTTTTTTTTTCCCTCACCCAGGCCCTAGGCCTTAAGGCTTTGCCTACTCACGGCACCCAGCCCAAATATTTTTGGGGCTATATTTTCGATCCAATACTATTATTTTAATATTATTTAGCTTCTACAATCGATCCTGTATGACCCGATTTATTGAATTAATTAAAAGTGACCCGCAGTCCATTAATCTGATAATGAATCCAAAATTATTGACCTGAATATCACTTTTGGACATTAACAATTCAATAATTTATTTTTATACTTTGAACCGTCACTTACTTTCATAGTAACGAAGCTCTCACACTTGAGTTCCCGAAGAACCTCAAATCCACTTTATTCAAATTAGTATATTGCATTGTGTGTTTCTTGCAGGAACCTCTCATTATGAACTAATTGTTCATAAAACTAAATTGAACCTATAGTTTCAAATTTAGTGCCTTTGAAACCCAAAGTTTTCATTCAAAACATACCACATGAAACTTGTAGTTTTCATGCATAAATTAAACCAATACATGTCTATAGAACCTGTATGTTCTACGATATATGTCTATGGCTTTCCATATGACTACTCACGTTTTCCCCTCTGTTTTAGGGACATGTCGAACTTGAACAAGCTCGATTTCTCCGCTCTAGAAGTCTCTGGAAGAAACTATATGAAGTGGGTTCAAGACATGAAGCTCCATCTCACTGTAAAGGGCATTAGAGCCACCATCGAGACACATATTGCCGACAAACCTGTTGACGAAGCTCGGAAGGCTATTGCAATGATCTTTATTCGAAGACATATCCATAATGCACTGCAGACTGAGTATCTCGCTGAGGAGGACCCACACACCCTCTGGCTTGCTCTAGCTGATCGTTTCGATCACCAGAAAGACATATACTTGCCTAAAGTAAGACACGACTGGCAGCATCTTCGCTTCCAGGACTTTAAGTCCATGAATGGATACAACTCTCAAGTTTTTAGAATCTGTTCACTGTTGAAATTCTACAAAGTGGAACTAACCGAATCAGATCTCTTGGAGAAGACTTATTCGACCTTCCATGCCACCAATATTGTCCTACAGCAACAATATAGGGCACATAAATTCACCAAGTTTTCGAATTTGATCTCTGTTTTACTTCTCGCTGAAAAGCCGAACCAGTTTTTGATGAAGAATCATCAATCGCGACCCATTGGCTCGAACGCCGCGCCTGAAGAGCATGCGACTTATTCTAGCAGCCATAAACGACGAAAGAATCGTCGTGGCCGTGACAATGGGCGACAAGCCCAACCACGGGCCCAAAGTCAACAGAGTGCCACACCTAAGGCAAGAAATGTGACCCAGCAGCGTCCACCACTCGCCTCTAAGACCCCAAACTTCAAGAACAAGGCAAAACTCCTTTTCAGCCATCTTCTACTGAACTGGACATGTGTTATCGCAGTGGATCAAGGGATCATTGGTCACACATGCTAAGCTTCCCCTAAGTCTATTGCCAAGTATCATTCACGTCGTGAGTCTAACTTTGCACATGTGGATCATCCGGAAGATGCAACTACATCAATGGAGATATCGGATTTTTAGGAGGCATCAACACCTATGGATGAATAAATTAGACATATTATTAGGGTGTTTACCCTTAGTGGCCGAACCCACTAGGAGTAGCCGGCCCTACCCCCTATTTTCTAGGTTTATGGTTTAATTTTGAACAATTTTTCTAAGTATTTGGAATAATTTGTTTGGTTTTGGTTTGTTTTGAATTATGGATTGTTATTTTCTCGAATTGCTTAATTGAATGAATGGACTTATATTTATGCATGTGACCAATTCAATCAATTTATTTCTAGGTATGTCTAGTGGGAAAGTTAGTTGTCTCGCAGATAGTGCAACCACACACATCATCTTGTGTGAACGACACTATTTTACTAACTTAATACCCAAGAAAGCTCATTTGACAACTCTCTCAGGCCCAGATTGAATGATACGGAAAGGCACGTATCATGTTGTCCAATGGTACAATTTTTACCATTAAGGAGACACTCTATTCTCCACATTGCTGAGTTTTAGAGATATTCGAGATAATCAATATCATCTTGAAACCACTGAAGATAATGGTTTTGAATTTCTTTGTATCACTTCATACGAATATGGCCAGAAACATATTCACGAGAAGTTGGAACGTCTGCCGAGTGGGTTGTACATCACAACCATTCACGGCATAGAAGCCCACAATGTGGTCGGCCCTATGCTTGAGTTCTAGGACACTTTGTTGCTTTGGCATGACCGTTTGGGACATCCTGGACGTGACATGATGCTCCGTATCCTCAAATCTTCACACGGGCATAAGTTACATCCTTATGTTGGACTCCCGCCATGCAAAACGTGTTCTTTAGGGAAGTTGAATACTCAACCCTCCTATACAAAGATTATTCACGACCCCCCTAAATTTCTTCAGAGGATTCAAGAGGACATTTGTGGACCTATCCAACCAATATGCGGACCATTTAGATACTTTATGGTGTTGGTTGATACATCGACAAGATGGTCACATGTTTGCCTATTGTCCACACGCAACGTCGCGTTTGCTAAACTCCTAACTCAAATAATTAAGCTAAGGGCTCACCACCCTGATTATCCGATTAAGTCGATTAGTCTGGATAACGCTGGAGAGTTTACGTCACAGACTTTTGACAATTATTGCATGTCAGTAGGGATTAATGTGGAACATCATGTACCCCATGTTCACACCCAAAACGGCCTGGCAGAAGCTTTCATAAAGCGCCTTCAATTGATTGCTCGAACTTTGGTTATGAGAACCAAACTGCAGGTATCTACCTAGGGCTATGCAATATTGCACGCAACTATGTTGGTCCGCTTGAGGCCCACCGCTACTCAACCACATTCACCGTTACAGTTGGTCAGTGGATACGAGTCTGACGTCTCGCATTTACGGGTGTTTGGGTGCGCCATTTATGTGCCAATAGAGCCGCCGCTACGTACCAAAATAGGTCATTAGAGAAAAATGGGAATCTATGTCGGTTATGAATCATGATTTGCTATCAATTGTTCGCTACTTAGAACCCTTGACAGAAGATCTCTTTACCCCACGTTTTGCGAATTATCACTTTGATGAGACAATCTTCCCATCGTTAGGAGGAGATAAGCATGCTAACGTTCCCGTAGAACACCGCGAATTGTAGTGGTATGCTCCCATTATGTCTCATTTAGATCCCCGCACTGCCCAGTCTGAAACTGAGGTGTTATAGATCTTCAGAGCATTGCTCAAAGCATGTCAGATGCTTTTAATGATTTAGCAAAGGTGACAAGATCACATATACCCGTTGTAAACACACCTGCAAGGATAGATGTACCTCACGTACGTCAATAACCCACCTGGGAGGGCCAGACTATCCTCGAAGATGGGGAGGTCGCACCCTCCACACGGTAAGGTACATTAGCGGCTAGCCAATCACCTGCTCCGACCCTGAAGCGTGGTAGACCCCTTGGTTCAAAGGATTCACAACCCTAGAAGAGGAAAATGGCACCAACTTGTGACCCTAGTTTGAATCTGACCATAGCTCACGAATCCGTTCTAACACATGAGGTTATTCTAGATTACGGTGATGCTTCAAACGAAACATGCTAGCCTCCCGAGAATCGCGAAATTTCGGTCCACTACGCAGTATTGGATGAAGTTTGGAATAGGAATAAGATGATCGTCAACGATGTATTCACGTACTCAGTAGCTACTGACATCATACTTAGCAATGACATTGAACCACGTTCCGTCGATAAATGCTGACGCAGAACTGATTGGTCAAACTGGAAATAAGCAATCAAGGTCGAACTCGATTCGCTCGCGAAACGTAAAGTGTTTGGACCTATCGTTCCAACACCACCACACGTGAAGCCTGTTGGTTACAAGTGGGTTTTCGTGAGGAAGCGTAATGAGAAGAATGAAATAGTGCGATACAAAGCATGCCTCGTAGCGCAAGGCTTCTCTCAGCACCCTGGGATTGATTACGAGGAGACGTATTCCCCCGTAATAGACGTTATAACGTTCCGCTACCTAATAAGTTTGGTACTTTCTGAAAAACTGAATATGTAGCTTATGAACGTGGTAACCGCGTATCTCTATGGGGATTTAGATACGGAAATTTACATGAAAGTTCTAGAAGGACTTCCATTGACTGGTTCAAATAGTTCTAGACCATGGAACACTCTCTCAATTAGGTTGAGGAGGTCACTCTACAGATTGAAACAATCCGGGCAGATGTGGTATAACCGTCTGAGTTAATATTTGACAAGTCAGGGTTATGTGAACAACAAATTATGCATATGCGTGTTCATAAAGAAGTCACATTCCGAATTTGCAATCGTTGCAATTTATGTCGATGACATGAACCTCATTGGGACTCCCACAGAGCTTGAGGAAATTGCTGCACACTTGAAATTGAAATTTGACATGAAGGATCTTGGGAAAACTCGATAATGTCTTGGCCTGGAGATCAAGAATTGTTTGGATGAAATCCTAGTACATCAATCGAACTACACCCAAAATGTGTTGTGTCGTTTTAATGAGGATAAAGTGAAACCTTCGAGTACACCCATGGTCGTTCGGACTCTAGATGCTAAACGAGATCCCTTCCGTCCAAAGGAGGATGAGGAAGAGATTTTGGAACCTCAAGTTCCTTACCTAAGTGCAATTGGGGCTTTATTATACTTGGCTCAGTGCACTAGACCTGACATCTCCTTCGCTGTGAATCTTTTGGCAAGATACAGTAATGCGCCCACACGCAGGCACTGGAATGGTGTTAGAGACATTTTCTGCTACCTCAAAGGTACAACGGATTTGGGCTTGTTCTACACCCGCGAATCTCCGAGTTTTGCCGCCCTTTATGGTCCTTGGATTGCTCCTCGCCTTGTTGGTTACGCAGATGTTGAATATCTATCTGACCCACATAGAGCTCGTTCTCAAACGGGTTATGTCTTTACTGTTGAAGACACCGCTATATCTTGGAGGTCTACCAAGCAAACGCTAGTTGCGACTTTGTCTAACCATGCTGAAATTCTCGCCCTGCATGAAGCATTGCGTAAATGTTTCTGGTTGAGAGAAGTTATGAGACATATTCGAAGCACTAGTAGTCTTACATCAGTCGTTGACCTTCCTATGACGATCTTTGAAGACAATGCAGCATGTATCAAGCAGTTGAATAAGGGATACATCAAGGGAGACAACACCAAGCACATAGCGCCGAAGTTCTTTTACTCACACCAGCAGCATCAACATCAGCAATAGAACATTGAAAACAAGCAAATCCATTCCCAGGACAACATGGCCGATCTCTTCACCAAGTCATTGCCCAAGTCTACATTTCAGAAGCTCGTCCAAGGAATCGGTATGCGTAAATTATCTGAGTTGAATCACTTGTAGTTCTCTTATTTAGAAGTTATGTCTAACTCAGGGGGAGTATCTAGAAGCATCCTCACATGATCTTAATGTACTATTTTTCCTACGATTAGGAGCATTTTTCCCACTGGGTTTTTGCTACCTAACAAGGTTTTAATAAGGCATCCATCATGGGATGATCATATTCTGTTGAGTTCACTACTTTCGTCCTGTTTGGCGTTTGTTTTAAGACATTATGCATACTTCTCACTTTTCTCCTTGGTCTATGGGTTTTACCATAGCGAGGCTTTTGTGAGTTTTACTACAAATGCATACTTCACTTAAATTTGAGACTCGCGATCACCCGTTGTGCCGATGACTTCATCAACTATTATACCTTATCTGCTGAAGATCTGATGCGATGGTTTGTTGAGTATTTACACACTCAAGGGGGAGTGTTGCAATCATATTTAGAATAAGAATGTGATTGTGTAAATCCTAGGGAATCTGTGAATGTATCTTATATTCCTATTAGGAGTAGATTGCCTATTAAATGTTGTAATCCTAAAGGGAAATGTTTTTACCTCTCCTACTACTATAAATAAAGGCACAATGGGGTGAATCAAACACACCTCACAACTAAATCAATCTCTCTTCTCTCTAAGTGTAGTCGGTCCTCTCTCTCTCTCTAAACCCTAGATCATTCAATCAAATAGGCCTACAACAAAAGAATGTATTTAGGATATTTTTTTTCTTGAAGCAACTTAAAAAAAAAAAATTATGTAGACTATCCTAATTTAATTTTATGAATATTTTAATCTAAAAATTTAAATTCTTATCAATATTGAAAAATCACAAAACCGACACCATAAAAGTTGTGAAATACTATGAAAGAATATGAAACACATGAAATAATTTTTTAATTAGCCACTGGATTTAAATGTGTACCGTAAGATCCTTTTTTACCATTAAATATGGTCATATTAGATCTTAGTCATTGTGTTCAATGAATTTATAAATATAAATCTAAAAAAATTAGATATATATGGTGGGCCGGCTCACTAACTCGGAGAATTCAGGCCTAAAGTTGCCCCCAAAATAAGTTTTGGGTTCAAACCTATACCTGGCCTAAGGCTTGGAATAAGTTGGGGTAGATTTAGAACCTAAAATCTGAGTTTTAAGAGTTAGAGTAAGTCTATAAAGACTATCAAAATAGGACTCTTCAGATACTTTTGTCAATATATTTTTTTCTCCAATATTCAAGTCCCACCTTACCATACCATTACCATACCAGAGTTTCATTAGCATTTCTCTTCTCTTAGATATTTGGATAGGATACGAAAAGTTTCTGTCAATTTCGGTGAAAGTTGTCAAAAGCAAAAATCAATTTTGTTTGGATGATTGCAATGATTGGATAGGGTACGAAAAGTTAGGGGCAATTTTGTGAATTGATGATTAAAGAAAAAAATAGGAAGTCTCCGCGCAAGTTCCCAATTGTAAACATTTGAATAAAAATGTAGAAAAATTGAAAAAATAATGAAAAAGTATTCGCTAGTGGAAGTTTGTTTATTTTAGAAGCTCTCTTTTTTTTTTTGTAGCTTAATTTACTACAAGTTAGTGGCGGAATTTTTTTTCTTTGAGTGGTGAATGACATAGTTTCCTTATGCTCGTTGGTAGATTGAGAGCTATGACTTTCTTGGACTTAGTGTTTGTTGAAAACTTTCGTTTAGGGATGAGTTCGGTTCCCATCAGTTCGAGTTTTGGTTCGGATTTTCTTCCGATTTTTTCGGTTCGATTTGCATTCAATTCGGCTCGGTTTAAGGTTCAGGCAATGACGAGCGGAGCATGATCTCAACATCTCATCATTAGCTAGACCAAATGTGGTTGCTGCAGACGAAGCATATATCTCTCAGCCGGAGAACAATGACGATCATTTTATGGGCATATTACTCGTTTGTGATCTTATCATTAGCTAGTCCAAACGTACTTGGAACACGGGATGACATATATTTCTTTCTTTCTTTTGGTTCCTCAAGGTATCTGTTAAATAAGGATAAAATGATTGATGATGGATAAATTTAGAGACCACTCCTATCGATTTCAAATCTCAATGACCAAAATGAGAAATTATGCCAATTTTAAAAACTATTTTAGTTAAAAAGCCATAATTTAATAATTCATAGCAAGTGGCCCTTTACCACAATGATGGAAATGTGTTGAGCCATTGCATGACGGCGTGAGTTTGAACCCTGTCAGTGACTAATCTAACATCTAATCTAATAAAATCTATCGTTTGACAAAAAAAAAATAATTAATAATTCATCACATTACATCCCAATTATAAATCTCCTTATTCATTCACATGTATGAAATCATTCAAATTTCAAAGAATAATAATTGAGACATCGAACTTTTCTCAGTTTAGTTTTGAACTCAAATCATAGTTCCAAACATATCCTTTTTCCACGTTCTCAACACAACCCCAAACACAGCTCCATAAAAGTTTAATAGTAAGGTTACAATACCAAACCATTTTTCTAAATTTATCCTAACATCCTTTGGAGCAAGGTTAGGAGTCAGGACCATAGAGCATCTCCAGTGAGAGACTCTATACTATGGGGCTAGAAAAGTGATGAATATAGCTTATTTTAGAGTTAAATGGTATATATAAAACGGCTTCGTTTTGAGTTTTGGTTTGATTTTCTTTTTTTGTTTTTTTTTTAATTTTTTTTTCGATTTTGGTTCCGTGTTCAATTTGATTTTTTTTCGGGGTGACCCATGTCGAACCCACCCCTACTTTCCTCCTTGCTAAGTTCTGTTTCAACTCTTTTGTTTAACCAGTATCACTTGTATGAAATATAGATTTTTGTACGACTACGACTAACCAAGAAAATAAACCAAAATACATTTAGGATGATACATAAGGCCAAAATGTATGATAATTTAACGGAAAAAATGCTTTTGGATTAAATTTGTTAACAAACTACACCATAAAGATTTTAATTAATTTTTTTTTTACCGCAAGGCTATCTTTCAATTATCTTATCACCGTTTATTTGATTAAGGTCAAAATTTTATTGTTATAAAGGACTGTGAAAGAATACGAAATAATTATAATAAGAGTAAATTGTAGCAATGATTTTTTAACTTTAACTTAATTGGAGCAATGATCCATCAACTAAAAATTCATTACCATTGGTTCCTCAATTCATCAAAACGTGCAGTTATAGTCATTCAACTAAAAATTCATTACCATTGATCCCTTAACTTTAATCCAACTGAAGAAATTGTCACTCAACTTTAACCCAATTGTAGCAATAGTCCTTCCAACATAACTCATTTTGACAAAATTCTGACAAAATTGACAAAAATAACTATAGCTACTACAAGTTTTGATGAGTTGAGGGACTCCAATTGTAGCAATGGTCATTCCAACATAATTTATTTTGACAAAATTTTGACGAAGTTGACGAAAAGGGTCATAGCTACACATTTTGATGAGTTGAGGGACCAATGGTAATGAATTTTTAGTTAAAGGACCATTGCTCCAATTTGATTAAAGTTGATGAAACATTGCTACAATTTACTCTTATAATAATTTACAAATGATAAAATTTCAAACTCGAAATGGATAGGTAAAACTCAAAACCTTCTTCACTAATATAAAATGAGAAAGAATATTCACTACTAGTAAGAGCAGTAATTTATGCAATGTAAACATTTTTTTTGGTCCCAAATTTATGGGAAACAATTTCTAATTATTCCCCAATTGATTAAGGAGAGTTTTAGCGAAAAGTCCGCGGTACTGTTCATTTTAACGAAAAAACATATTTTTACACTAAAAGGTCAAATCTGATACTATTCACTTCACCCTTTATTTTCCCTTATCGTTAAAACTCATTTTCATTAGTTTCTTTTTATTAAACCCTACAATTCCTAAAATTAGAAAATTATACGAGTGGGAAGCCACACTCTCACTCACGCCCCTCCCCAGCCACCTCTGCTCGAACCGGTTGCGCACTCGCCCTTCCAATCTCCGACCGAAAATTTTCCAAATTTCCCTCTCTTTCGATTCCAATCCACACATTTACCGGAATCACAATCCCACTCCCGGACTCTCAGTCTGATGTAAAGCTCGGCCAGCAGCACAAGCATGACCGATAAGCCACCAGAAGCACCATCTCCGTCACCGCCGTCACCTCCGCCGTTAAGGCAACTCTCTCCCCAAGACTGGGAGTCGTTAATCGACGACTTCCAGCACGGCGGCGCACGCCAGGACAGATGGACCTCCGCTCAGCCGATACTCCTCTCCCTCCTCGACCAAGCCCTCTCCTCCATCGCCAAGCGCGACTTCCCCCTCAAGCTCCACGTCATCACCTTCCTCGAGGAGTTCTCCGACCCGCTATTCTCCACTGCCATCGCTAACGACGCCGTTTCCGGACGCAAAGTCCTCCACCGCCTTATCGATACCCTACGCGCCCTGATCCAGACACCGCCCGATGGGGTCCACATCACGTTCGCGCTCAAGGAGCAGATGATGCTCTCTGTCACCTCCGTCGTCGTCTCTCTTGACGACGACGTCGTTCCGATCTCCACCGTCGAATCGCTGGTGGAGCTGCTGTTAACGGTGATCAACCGTCCCAATCATGGCGTCGATCGTCAGGCGCGTGCCATGGCGTGCGAGTGCCTGCGCGAGATGGAGAAAGCTCGGCCCTCCTTGCTCTCTGAAATCGGCGGACATCTCTGGAGCTTGTGCCAGAACGAGAGGACTCACGCCGCTCAGAGCTACATTCTGTTGTTCACCACCGTCGTTCACAACATCGTCGTCGAAAATCTCAGCGTTTCAATTCTCAATACGACGGCGCCTTTGGTGCCGTTCAGTTCGCCGCAGAACGGGTCAGGTAAGGAGGGTTCGGGTGGGTTGAATTACAAGGAGCTGAGGAGGGCAATGGCTTTTCTGCTAGAGTGGCCGCAAGTGTTGACGCCGTGTGCGATGGTTGAGTTCTTGGCTCTGGTAATGCCAATGGCGGCGGCATTGGAGCTCCAAGCTTCGATGCTCAAGGTCCAATTTTTTGGGTTGGTTTATTCGTCTGATCCTATGCTCTGCCATGTTGTTTTGACCATGTTTCCGAGGTTCTGGGACGCGTTTGATGGGCAGGAAGGCGACATTGCATGGAGGCTTGTGCTGCTATCCAAAGAATCGCAGCACCACTTGGTTTTTCGATTGCTGGCGGTGCATTGGTTGCTTGGTTTTGGTCAGTTAGTGTTGAGAAGGGAAGTAAAGAAAGTGCAGACCATTGTTGATATGGGTTCGAGATTCTATCCGAGTGTGTTCGATCCCCTTGCTTTGAAAGCATTGAAGCTTGACCTGCTTGCGTTTTGCTCTGTTTGTGTTGATGTCTTGAAACCGGAGAAGAGTGTTTCGGGCGAGGATGGTGAGGTGAATGATAAGTTGGTGGTGAAGTTGTTTGAAGATGGACTTGTTTGTGTATCAGCATTCAAATGGTTGCCTCCGGGAAGTACTGAAACCTTGGTGGCATTTCGAACTTTGCACAGGTTCTTGATTGGAGCTTCGTCTCATTCAGACAATGATCCTTCCACCACCAGAAGTCTCATGGACTCCACCACTTTCAGGAATATACAGGTAGTTTTCTCTCTTCCTCAGTCTCCATCTATGTGTCCTACTACAGTTATAAGCATTGGATATGAAATTTTCTATTTATGGTTGAGGATATTTTAGGTTTGGACAACAATTAGTCCTCCCCTTAGCTTTGAGTTTGAATTGAATTGTCAGAATTTTAGAAGGATAATTTTGCGCTGTTTTACTCGGGTTACGGATTAGCTGATGTGTTTGGATTCGTCTCAGTTCTTGTTAAACATATATTATTTATTAGGAATACTACAAGAACCAAACGATTGTTATCTGCTGATATGATAGTGTATGCATTGATGTAATAGTTATATCTAGCAACTAAGAAATTTTGAGGTCATCTACCTCAATAGTTGGTGTCTAAAATTTGGGAAAACTGTTGATGCTTCTAAAACTAATAGTATTTATGTCTAATATATTGACATTAGTTGTAGCGACATTGTTTCTCCTAAAAATATTGGTTTTTCATAGATTTAGCGTGATGGACTTTTTGTATGGTCTTTTCCCCTTTTAAAGTATGAAGGATGATGTTCGTGTAATTGAGTTTTTCTTTTTTCTCTAAATCCAATCTCGCCTTGGAAGTGTTTGCTATGCTTGATGTTAAATAAAAAGTAGCTGTAAGCTTTCCCTTAACTATTGCTTGTGACTTGTTAAGTGGTTGCGTGATGTGGAATGCATGTCTTGGTCGGGATTAGATGTTAGAATGCTATGAAGTGATCAGTAAAGATCAATTGACACGCATTTAACGTAACAACAATGTGCCAGAGAAAAAGGTAAATCATTACTATTAGTGTCCGTTTGGCACCACCAAGGATATCAAAGTTGCTTAATTTCCCAAGAATCTGATCACGAGCATTTGTTAAGCTTTTTATGGTCAAGGAAAAATTATCTGTGTAAAGATGATTTTGATTGTTTGCTTCTTTGGTACTATTACTTTTTAATCTTAATTATGCAATTGCATCACTGGTCTTTAGTTCAGAGGGAAGTGGGAAGGTGTTTTCATCCTTGCATCTGTGCCATTTTTAATGTCTTTAAATTTCTATGTCCAGGGGATGTTGGTGGACCTGATGTTGGAGTGTCGGAGATTGGTCCCTGTGGTAGTTGTTTTGACTGATCGCTTGTTGGGTTGTCAAAAGCACCGTTGGTTGGGAGAGCGCCTGCTTCAGGCATTTGATGAGCATTTGCTTCCAAAAGTGAAATTGGATTACAGTTTGGTTTCTTTCTTTCCAATATTTGATAGAATTGCTGAAAGTGATACAATTCCTCCTCGTGGATTGCTAGAGCTTCTCACCAAGTTCATGGCCTTCCTTGTTGGTAAACATGGCCCATATACAGGACTAAGATCATGGTCTCAGGGAAGCAGAGTTCTTGGCACCTGTCGAACCTTGTTGATGCATCACAAGAGCTCTCGATTGTTCCTTAGAATGTCTCGCCTTTTGGCATTTACTTGCCTTTACTTTCCTGATTTGGAGGTTCGTGACAATGCAAGGTATGATTAATAAACCTTCTTTTTCTCTTCTTGACTTTTTCCTTGAGAATCGTACCATTTCTTTTTGTATGGGAACTATATACGATTTAGTAAGCTTGGCAATAGCCACGATTAGCTGATGACATGTTGGTTCGTTATGGTCTTTCTGCAGGATCTACCTTCGGCTTCTTATCTGCGTGCCGGGAAAGAAGCTCAGGGACCTGCTGAATCTTGGGGAGCAACTCAGTATTTCACCGTCTTCACATGCCAATTTCAATGTCCAGACTCCTCGCTTTTCTCATAGTCTCAAGAAGTCTAAGACTGTCTCTTCATATGTCCACCTTGAGCGCGTAATCCCCCTACTAGTCAAACAGTCTTGGTCCTTGTCTTTATCATCTTTGGGTATTGGAAATAGTGATCCTGGTTACTTAGGAGGCATCAGGGACATTGAACCCATAATAGAGGATAGTGATATTGATGACAGTAGTGATGTCCAGATTGCACCAGAAGCTCAAGCAATTGATGACAATAGTAATGTCCAAATTATCCCTGAAGATCGAAGAATTGATCAACCACCGGAGCCATTGCGTGTGACGGATTCAAAGCTTTCGGAGATATTAAGAATGCTGAGGACGCATTTCTCATGCATTCCTGACTTCAGACATATGCCAGGAATTAAGGTTAGACTATCATGTAGTTTGAGGTTTGAATCTGAGCCTTTCAATCGAATATGGGGAGTTGATTGCCATGCTGGTGGTTCGAATGAATTAGATGCCCTTCCTGCTATATATGCAACAGTGCTAAAATTTTCGTCCTCTGCAGCATACGGGTCCATTCCATCATATCATATACCTTTTCTTCTAGGTGAGCCTCCCAGAAAAACTAATATACCTGATCAGACCGCCTCATTAGCTATTGTTCCTGTAGAAAATGCTTGTGGAGAAGAGGAACCGTATAGAGCTCCTGTAACAATTGAATTGGAACCACGGGAACCCACGCCTGGTCTAATTGATGTTTCAATTGAAACAAGTGCTGAAAATGGTCAGATAATCAGGGGACAGCTTCACACAATCACTGTTGGCATAGAGGATATGTTTCTCAAGGCTATTGTACCACCTGACATCCAGAATGATTCCATACCTGGTTATTACTTAGATTTGTTCAGTGCTCTTTGGGAGGCATGTGGCACTTCAGACACTGCACGCGAGACATTTCAGTTGAAAGGAGGCAAAGGGGTCACTGCTATCAGTGGTACTCGGTCGGTCAAGCTACTTGAAGTCCCTGCATCATCCTTGATTCAAGCTACTGAGCGCTATTTGGCACCCTTCGTTGTAAGTATGATTGGTGAACCACTTGTTACTACTGTAAAGGAAGGAGGAATCATTAGGGACATAATCTGGAAGGATGAGACCTCAGATTCGTCCCTTGATATTACTAGCTCCGAGACCAATTTTCATAGAGGCCCACTTCATCTTACATACGGTGATGATGCAGAGGAAAGGGACAGTCCTGTCAATACCCGCAAAACAAACATGGGTAGCTTTCTTATTTTGATATTTCTTCCACCAAGGTATCATCTTCTCTTCCAAATGGAAGTATCTGATGTTTCAACGTTGGTACGAATTCGAACTGATCACTGGCCGTGCTTAGCGTATACTGATGATTATTTGGAAGCATTATTTTTGGCATAGGAATTCGTTTATTTCTACCGTGCAAGTACGTTACATGAGGATTCTCATCGGTGCGGCTCTAAGGTCATTGGCATTTTGTTCTATATCTTCTCTCCATATTTATTCGTACAGAGAAGGGTAAATTTTTTGCACCCAGAATAAACTCTGCTGTAAATTCATCTCGAGTTATTTTACCTTGTATTCTTTTGTTGTATTGAGAATTTAGAGGTGCAATTTTGGGGCCTTTTTCGTTGTGTAGGTAGGATTTTGTAACCAAAAGGTTGAAGTAATTTGTAAGTTGATTCTTTCATTGCAATCAATACAAATCTTGTTGGCATATCTACTAGTAAATACCTTGTGAATTTCAAATTTGAGCAAAACAGTGCTTTGCTCATTCAGGCGAGAGAAACTTATATATACGCAAGTTTCTCTTGCCTGGATGATAAGTCTCACGTGAGGAGAGAAATAGAGAGAGGAAAATGAACACCGTAACGTGAGAATTCTTCTCCATTGAGGCAATAGGAGTGTCCGCGTATACTTTTGCACATCGAGAGCCTTTTGTCGAAAAATGAAATAACAGTCATAAAAAATAATGACCTAAAACTATTTGAGTGCATTCAAATAATTTGGTGAACTGCAAACTACAGAAAAGTTAGTTCGTTCCTTATCTACACCTAACCACAACATCCAAAGATTACACGATATTTTAACCAAGAAAACAAGAAAATTGTTGCGTGAGATCCTGAAGTCCTCTTTGACCCCATAAGCCCCTGCTGCTTATGGCCACATATGTTACAAAAGCCAACCTCACCAAATTTCCTGGAAGGTTAGCTCACATAATGCCCTGTTTTCCGGCGGTGACGGCTATAATCTGATACAAACCTGAAGAATAGGCCACATCCCTCAACCTTGCACTGGTATGGCCGCTCTCCGGTGTGCACACGTATGTGCTCAGTGCGGGCCCATGCCCACTTGAACGACATGGAGCAGCCTTTCCACGGGCACTTGAGGGGCCTATCATCGTCATGCACACGGCTGTGACTCACTGCGTACTTGTGGGAACTGAACCTCTTGCCACACCCTTCATGTGGGCAGCGGTTATGCTTGTGCAACATTAGCTCCGCCTTTGTTGCAAACCTCATCCGGCAGCTTTCTATGTCGCACCTGTGAGACTTCCTTGCGTGTTCTTTCTTGGGAGGAACAGGAACATCTGAAGGTTTCTTCACCTTCTTTGTCACCGGTTTCTCCTCCACCTCTTCTTGGATGTTGTCCATCCCACTTGTACTCGTTGCATCTTTCCCAGCCCTTGGTCTCAATCCCTCACACGGCCCCCTAATAAATCCATTGAATTCGAGGTTATCATCTATTATTTGCTCCAGTTCTCTCTTTCTTTTTCTTCTCATTTCAGGACTTGGTGCAACCGCACTTGAGGACCCGATGTTTTCCATCTCCTTATCATGTAGAGATAAGCAAACCTTACCACCATTGCGTAAGTCTGGAGCAGCACGAGGCTTTCTTTTAGCTCTAGAATATGTTTGGATTGAAGGAGATGGTTGGCTTTTTGAAGTATCTCGACTAGGAATGAGTTCCTCACTACCATTTGTAGTACGATTTTTCCACCCTTCATCCAAGGCCATAGAACCGCTGATGTTTATTGTTTCACAGGTCACTCTAGGAACCTCAAATTCTTCAACCAAGCGAGGTGTGGGCTGCATTTCTGTTTCTATGATGAGACTAAGTATGGGTGCCTCTATAGCTCCATTTGTAGTCTGGACTTCTTGCTGCACTACAGTGTCTGAAGTCACACCATCATCTGTGCCTTCCACAGAAGAGCCTCCCCTTGGCACTTCAGAAGATTCTTCCACTGAGATACAAGGTTGAATTATTTCCATTTGTGTCACTGAAGTCGAGACATGTCCCCCCCCACTCCTATCTGCAGTTAGAAATTCTTCACTGCGTGAAATTGGACCAGGGCAAAAATCTGCTGCAGCACAGAGCTCTCTTGGAGCTCCAGAAGTTCCTTCCACCAAAGCAGGAGAGGGCTCAATTAGTTGTCTTCTAGGACTTAAACTGGGTTCCTCATTTTCTCCTTTCGGAGTCTTAATTTCTTCTTCCAGTTTGAACACTAAAGATACATCATCATTCAAGTCTTCAGCATTATGGGAACTACATGGAACTGGCGCCTTGTTTTTACTTCTGTTGGTAGTTTCGATTTCTTGCTGCACTTCATCATCCGAAGTCATGGAATCACAAACTTCATTGCTTATGCAAGATTTCTCTAGGACTATATTCACCATCTGTGGTTCAGAACTTGTAACAAATGAGTCGGCAGCACATAAGTTTGTTGTCTCGGCAAGAACAGATACGCCAGCCATAACTTGGGACTGCCCTTCCGATACTAGATTACAATTGTCACTGGTATTGTTGATTTTTTCCATTTTCTGCTCCTCCATTTGCATTGGAACCGTTTCATCAGCTGCAATGACAGGTGGAGTAGCAGACTTTCTTTGACTGGCTTCTTCAAGTATCCTCATCTCATCTTGCACATCAGAAATATTCCTTGATGCAAACTTACAACCTTTACCATTCATGTTTCTTTCTTCAAAACTGTGATTATCAACCTGTGCCTCAACACTACCAGCTATTAACGTAGCAGTGGTAAGTGTATCCGCAACTTGTGAAGGAGTAGAGTACAAACTGATATCCCTGGTTGCTTCTGACATCTGGACAACAGGATACATTTCAGACATTCCGCTTGACGCAGAGGAATCAAATCTTGCACAACTGCTTGTCGAATTCCCATTGTTGCAAATGTTGCTTTCTGATGCCATTCTACTATCTTTACCACCCTCAACACCTGTACCAGGGTGCCCACAGACCCTACCCGCTCCTGTAGAACTCCCTGCTTTAAGCTTTGACTTCCTTCTTGAATATTGAATTATTTTTTCTTCCCTTTTAAAAGAGGTCCCATCTGACCTTCCACACACCACTTCATCCTTTTCCTCAATGTTCTCACATGGTTTACAATCCACTGGATGATTAAGCTTTTTAGAGCGAGATCTTCTTGATTTCCATTTGACGGCCAGAAAATCTGAGCTGGGACTTTGTTTGGAGAACAAACCACCCAATGTCAATGCATGCCGGACTTGCTTCGAGGACGAATTCTTTCTGACCTTGACACAGTAGCGTAGGTTGATACCCAACTTCGAGGTCCAGTCTTCTCCACATTCATCACGTTCATCATCAACAGCAAGCTCTATCAAATTCAGATCTTCCTGTGATGCATTATCCAATGGAACCTCATTATAATTGAAAGAGCAACCAATCTCCTCTGCAATTGCTGCAGCCGGAGCCCTTATTTTCTGATAGTCTGCAGAAATTCAAATAGTAAAGCATCAACTAACAAGAAGTAAAAACAACTTTGCAAATTAAGACAGTATCAAATACTATTCTTCTAACCAATCTTACCAGAATGGCAAATTACAAGCATGTTCGCTCCACCTTTGCACTGCAACAGGTCCACAATTTCCACAGCGTGCTCAAGGCAGAAACTCCTTGGTCTCAGAAACTTATTAACAGTATTCCAACCCCTTTTTAGATTGTCTGCGGAAGGAATTAGGGGATCTTTCGCAGGTGGGAAAAAGTTGGGAACAGAAACGAGGTCCTCCTCTGCAGAACAAAGAAAATAATAGATTTGAAAATTTGCTTTCATGAAGAACACCTGGAAACAACGTTAACTCCCCAGTTCCTACTACTACTCCACAATTGAAAAACTTTAGAACATTAAGAAGCTATCAACCCCATTTACATGATACTATACAATACAGAGAACGACTGATAAAGTTGACAATTAGCTGATTAAAGGTCCAAAATCAGAAACAGAAGCAGCAGGCCATAAACATTGTGCACAGGAAGAACCCACAAATTAATCACAGACGCTTCACAACTGGAAGTGTGAAGAATTTGAGGCAGTTCTTAGTACCCCAATGTCAAAACCTATACAGCTGACCGACAGAACATCACTAGACTCCCAAAAGACCTGAACACCATTATATAGGCAAATAGCTATTTTTGAGGGCTCCGATACTTTACACTGTTAAGTTATATCCACTTTGAATTTTCTTTTCTCTCAATCACTAAAACTAAAACTAGGAAGTTAATTGTGAAAACCAAACACATGAGCAATGAAAATATGTGGATCGAAATTCCTATACCTGTAACACATCCCATGACAGATGCATGACAGTCTGGAAATGAATGAGACTTTTCAAGTCCTGAAATGCCAGGGGAACCTTGAGCAGTAAAATTTTCAGTTTGCAGTTTCATTGATGCTTTCTCAGATGGTTGCACGACAGACATAAATGGAAACCCAAGTATACCACAAGCCACGCATGCCAATGTGCCTGAGTCGACTTGAAAGTCCCGTGATAAATCATCACTTCCCAAATACAAATCATTCATATTTTCCATATACAAACTCATCTCGTCAATCAGCATTTTCTGATCATTATCGTAATTTCCACACTGAATATGGGTAGCATCTTCCTTTGGATTCATATCAACAGCAGCACCACCACTGGGTGTTACGGAATCTTTACTTGTATATGGAAGTAAATCATGGTTCCATAATACTGCGTGGTAACTTGATTCTTTTCCAAGAAGGATAGACAACACATTGTTTTCCTTTAATATATCTTCAATAAAAGCCTTCTTGACTGAAAACTCCTTTTCTTCCTTTTGCCGATCTCTCCTACGCGAACTTCGCACACCTGGTAGTAGGGACCTTGGCACCCTGGAATAATAACAAAACCCCAAAACCAAACATAAGCAACAATTGCAACTGGCTGGCCTAGTTGACAACTTTATCAAGACAAGCAAAGACACAATGCAGTTCTATCTAACTGAGGCATAGAAGAGTAAATACAAAGGAACAACTTTATCACAATCACTATTATCCATCATCAAAGAACAAGTTCCAAAAGCAGCATATGACATACTGAGACTATCTTGTGCTCAATGTAGTTTGAATAAGATGTTTAGCTGACCTCGAAACAAAAGACATGGTCAAGAGGTATAGCAGCTGTTGATGGGAGAGCATAGGAAGGTAATTCATAGCAGCTCTACGTACTGCAGCTTCTTTAGCTACTTTAAGCCATTGTGGTGTTCCAAAGTTAGCAGCTTCCCCACAGTTAAAACCTATAGTAATCCATCAAAGACTCAAGATGAGCAACAATGCTGAAGAGGCAATAAAAATTTGTTTCAAATAACACAAGAAGAAAATTTATGAAAACCAAGGACTTGCAGACGAAAATGGGAAACATCATGTGCATGCAGAAAGAACCATGCCATTAGTACCATATAAGCTATGATCGAAACAAATGAATACAAAAAATTCTATTACAAATTTGCAATTATCAGAAATCGAGTTTAAATATCTGCAATAGAAGTTTGTTTTAATGGAAGAGGTCCATGACTTTTGATTTTATCATGAAAGAATTAGGAAGAAAAGGTACTAAGGCACAAGACCTTATCAAACTCACGTGGACTGAAGACCTTCACATTAGCAATCATGAGAAATACCAAAAAAAAAAGCTGGATGAAAGGAATAACGTTAACACAAAAATTGGAAAATAAAAACATGGTGTAGTTTTTGTGCAGAGTTAAGTCTTGACCACCTCCTGTCTATATCATCTATAAGTCAGGACGAAAAGAATATGCTACAGCCTACATGAAACTGGGAGGATACCAACGCAACTAAAGCGTTAGTTATTTCCATCAATCTGGGGTTTAGTTACTAGGATTCCTTTATTCCGTTTAGCCATATCCAAGGCCAAATTCTCTGATAATGCAAGAAGAGCATTACGTGGGAAAATTTAACCTCTTTCTATAGTCCATTTATCCAAGGCACCTAACCTCCACTCTTCCTGATGACACAACAATCCAAGGTACTTCCTCACTTAAACTTGCAACTTTGTCTTCGGTACGTTTGAACTAATAGCTCAACAGAAAAGTGGAATAAAGTTTTCCAGATTAGTTGGAGGAGGTACTGTATACTCTCACTATAATGTAAAAGTAACATAATAAAAGTGATACGTGTTTATGGTTCTAGATCAGCTCTTATGGTCAATAAATCTAAGTTAATAGACATTACCAGAGGATAAATTATTTGAAGCCTTTTGTCATTTCTGTTTCATCTATGGCTATTAAAATCAAGTTCGGGCTCACAGGCTACTTCTATCACAAAGGAATTGAATCCTTTAGGTACTTACCCCCTTTTTCTTGTAGGTTTGATAGATATACCCTATTCTTTGTAGAACTTCTATACCCTATGTTTAGTGTCCAATGCACATGAAATTTCTTTCTGCAACAAATGCCAAGTTGTAAGCATTTACAAAGTAAAAACAGTGTTCAGGCCAAAATGTAAAAACTATCATATCCACCACTACGATATCGGAAAGTAATAAACAATGTACAGTAATTACCCTGGCTGAATCCTACATGGTAAGCCCTTGGAAAAGTCACAACAAATTCACCAGAGTTCTGTATTAACCTAAAGAAGAAACCAGAATGAACAAAATTAGAACATCAAAAAGACCCAACCCAACAGAGACTCAGATCCACAGATCAAATCCGAACATTCAGCATAAATAATAAATCCTCAACCGAGTTAACATTATAAATAAACCGTAGAAGTAACAAGAAGGGGCAAAAGAAAGACCCACCTGCAACAAGGAATCCCTGCTGCAACAACAGCCTCAGGTGAAATTAAAGTTGTTTTATTGCCCAATAGTGAGAGAGCAGCTGGTAATAAGAGAAACTGGACCTGAGTTACAAAAAGGCTATGGAAGTAATAACACTAAACAAATGCTCAGAAGCTCAGAGGCTTTTAGTAAACACTGAATGAACCAACCATATAAGAATTCACATACCTAGGCGGTCAAGATTACTACCAAACGCCTCAGTGCGAATAAGTTCCTCAAAATCAAATGCATAATCGCCTGGAACAGAATACCAAGTCTTTGAAGATCCAGTGTGAAGAAAATTCATACTGTGAAGCTCATGATCTTCAACGTGCCAAGCAAACCAACTGAACAACATGCCAATGTAAACCATAGGAGAAGTAACACCCGGGATATCATCGGGCATGAAACGAGTAAGTGAACCAGGTGAACGTGCAATCACTTGTAAGTTCCAAGGACTGTTTGAAAGCTTCCAACCAGCAGTACCTTCCATATCACAACATGAATTTGGATTTTTTTGCCTAGATGATTGGGGAGTTTCATCTGCTGATAATATTTCTGGAGCAGTAGATGATTTGGATGCCTCTGAACATGTATCCGAAACATTTGTACGAGTAGCATTCTTAACTTCCTCATTATGGGAGTTTCTTTCGCTGATACTGATCATTTCACCTTTCTTGCTATCAGAGTTTTCATTTCTTCTCTGGTAGGAGTTCCTCTTCCGCCTCCGCCTGTGAGAAGAGCGGAATTGTCCCACAGGCTCTTCAAAAGCAGACCCAGGCACATCATTTGCATACTCAATATATATTGGCTTCTCAGAAGCCGCCTTCCAAAACATTTCCTCTATAACCAATGGGGTAACCTCCCTAATTGAACCTAGCATGCTCCTTGCAAAAGCCCTAGACTTAGTTTCAAACTGCTCCAAAGTATAAATTTCCCCACTTTGCCACACTTGCTTATCAACACCCGAAGGCGGATTCTGAACTGCTGCCCCTTTCACCTTTTTCACACTCTGACCCAATTCTTGGTGCCTTGTGGTAAAGACTGCCCTAGCCTCCCCATCATTACCACCATCCCCAGAACCCGTACTCATCGGAGAACAACCCTCTAAAGAATTTACATCACTACCCAATTCTGGACACTTCAAAAGTGACTTATTCAAGTTGCTAAAAACATATCTTTTTGAGGGTTTTGGCAATGGTGGGATAATCTTGCAAATACCAAATCCACTAGCTTCCTTCTCGATTTTCGATATATAAGCAATCGGGTCTGCGAATTCAGTATGCGTCGGCCGGAAGACGGGTGCCAATGGCAACCCTTCGAGCCAACTGGGTCTTTCAAAATCACCCATTTATAAGCAAGATTCACATCCGCAGCATATCCTACTATACAAGCTAATGGCACATTGGTTTTCAATCACAAAAGCATTGTTCTTTGAAGTTCCAAGACCAACCCAATAACCAAAACCCTATAAGTGCAAAGATTTGGGCAAAATTTTGACAGAATCGTAGAAATTCAGAACCTGTAAATTCAACGAGACTGGTTGATACGCATACGATTAGCCTTCAGAAGCAACGGCCAACTGCAACTGCAAATACAGAGAGAAAGTAGAGGAAGGGGAGAGAGAGAGAGAGAGAGAGAGAGAGAGAGAGAGGGGTTTGTCTAGGTTTTAAGCGACATTCTTGAAGCTGATTCTGGGAGAGGCGGGGACGGCTAAATTGCGCGGCTAGGACACAAGAGTCACTGTTATTTTCTGGCCGTACGACTCGGATTGGGATGGGGTCGCGTTGCGGTTAGTTTTAGGTGTAACTTATGCATAGGCGCGCATTTTGGCACGAAGCCGTCCCTAAAGCCTTCTACATTAGGCTGGAAAAATGAGGAGATATCAATTTATTAAGCTCATAGACGAATCACACTTTTATAGGGTTAATATATTAAAAAGTGTTGTAGGCCTATTTGATTAAACGATCTAGGGTTTAGAGAGAGACAGGGGGCCAGCTATGGTTAGAGAGAAGGGAGATTGATTTAATTGTGAGGTGTGTTTGATTCATCTCATTGTGCCTTTATTTATAGTAGTAGGTTAGGTAAAAACATTTCCCTTTAGGATTACAACATTTAATAGGTAATTTACTCCTAATAGGAATATAAGATACATTCCCATATTCCCTAGGATTTACACAATCACATTCATATTCTAAATATGACTGCAACACTCCCCCTTGAGTGTGTAAATACTCAACAAACCATCGCATCAGATCTTCAGCAGATAAGGTAGAATAGTTGATGATGTTATCGGCACAACGGGTGATCGCAAGTCTCAAATTTATTTGAAGTATGCATTTGTAGTAAAACTCACAAAACATCGCTATGGTAAAACCCAAGGCATGGGGAAAACCCATAGACTAAGAAGAAAAGTGAGAAGTATGCATAATATCTTAAACAAACGTCAAACTGGACGTAGGTAGTGAACTCAACGGAGTATGATCATCCCAGGATGGGTGCCTCATTAAAACCTTGTTAGGTAGCAAAAACCCAGCGGGAAAAATGATCATAATCGTAGGAAAAAAAGTACATTAACATCATGTGAGTATGCTTCTAGATACTCCCCTTGAGCGATTCAACTCAGATAATTTACGCATACCAATTCCTTGGACGAGCTTCTGAAATGTAGACTTGGACAATGGCTTGGTGAAGAGATCGGCCAGGTTATCCTGGGAACGGATTTGCTTGACTTCAATGTTCTGATGCTCCTGCTGCTGCTGGTGTGAGTAAAAGAACTTCGGTGCTATGTGCTTGGTGTTGTCTCCCTTGATGTATCCCTTCTTCAACTACTCGATACATGCTGCATTGTCTTCAAAGATCGTCGTATAAAGGTCAATGACTGATGTAAGACCACTAGTGCTTCGTATATGTCCCCTAACTTTTCTCAGCCAAAAGCACTCACGCGATGCTTCATGTAGAGCGAGAATCTCAGCATGGTTCGACGAAGTCGTAACTAGCATTTGCTTGGTAAACCTCCAAGATATAGCAATATCCCCAACGGTAAAGACATAGCCCGTTTGAGAACGTGCTCTATATGAGTCAGGTAGATATCCAGCATCTGCGTAACCAACAAGGCGACAGTCAATCCGACGACCATATGGGGCGGCAACACTCGAAGATTCGTGGGTATAGAACAAGCCCAAATCCGTAGTACCCTTGAGGTAGCGGAACATGTCTTTAACACCATTCCAGTGCCTGTGTGTGGGCGCATTCGTGTATCTTGCCAAAAGATTCACAGCGAAAGATATGTTAGGTCTAGTGCACTGAGCCAAGTACAATAAAGCCTCAATTGCACTTAGGTAAGAAACTTCGAGTTCCAAAATCTCCTCCTCATCCTCATTTGAACGGAAATGATCTCGTTTAGCATCTAGAGTCCGAACGACCATGGGTGTACTTGAAGGCTTCGCTTTATCCTCATTAAAACGACGCAACACCTTATGGGTGTAGTTCGATTGATGTACTAGGATTCCATCCGAACAATGCTCGATCTCCAGGCCGAGACAGTATCGAGTTTTCCCAAGATCCTTTATCTCAAATTCCGATTTCAAGTGTGCAGCAATTTCCTCAAGCTCTGCAGGAGTCCCAATGAGGTTCATGTCATCGACATAAACTGCAACGATTGCAAATCCAGAATGTGACTTCTTTATGAACACGCATGGGCATAATTCGTTGTTCACATAACCCTGACTTGTCAAATATTCACTCAGACGGTTATACTACATCCTCTCGGATTGTTTCAATCCGTAGAGTGACATCCTCAGCCTAATTGAGAGAGTGTTCTGTGGTCTAGAACTATTTGAACCAGTTAATGGAAGTCCTTCTGGAACTTTCATGTAAATTTCTGTATCTAGATCCCCTTAGAGATACGCGGATACCACGTCCATAAGCTGCATATTCAGTTTTTCAGAAATTACCAAACTGATTAGGTAGTGGAACGTTATAACGTTCATTACGAGGGAATACGCATCCTCGTAATCAATCCCAGGCGCTGAGAGAAGCCTTGCATTACGAGGCGTGTTTTGTATTGCACTATTTCATTCTTCTCATTACGTTTCCTCACGAAAACCCACTTGTAGCCAACAGGCTTCACGCGTGGTAGTGTAGGAACGATAGGTTACCTTACGTTTCGCGAGTGAATCAAGTTCGACCTGGATTGCATGTTTCCAGTTTAACCAATCGGTTCTACGTCGGCATTCATAGACGGAACGTGGTTCAATGTCATCGCTAAGCATGATGTCAGTAGCTACTGAGTACGTGAATGTATCGTCGATAATCATCTCATTCATATTCCAAACCTCATCCAATACTGCGTATTGGACCGAAATCTTACGATTCTCGGGAGGCCAACATGTTTCGTCTGAAGCATCAACGTAATCTAGAATAACCTCATGCGTTGGAACGGATGAGTGAACGATGGTCGGATTCAAACTAGGGTCACTAGTTGGTGCCATTTTCCTCTTCTGGGGTTATGAATCCTTTGAACCAAGGGGTCGGCCACGATTTAGGGTCAGAGCCGATGATTAGCTAGCCGTCAATGTACCTTGCCGCGTGGAAGGTGCGGCCTCCCCACCTTTGGGGACGGTCCGACCTTCCCAGGTGGGTTGTTGACGTACGCAGGGTACATTTATCCTTGCAGGTGTGTTTGCAGCGGGTATATGTGATCTTGTCACCTTAGCTAGATCATTAAAAGCATTCGGCATGCTTTAAGCATTGCTCTGAAGATCTATAATTCGCCACACCTCAGTTTCAGATTGGGCAGTGCGAGGATCTAAATGAGACATAGTGGGAGCATACCACCACAATTTGCAGCATTATACGGGGAACGTTAGCATGCTTATCTCATCAATTTGACAATCCCCGCGGTAAAGAGATCTTCTATCAAGGGTTCTAAGTAGCGAACAATTGATGGCGAATCATAACCGACATAGATTCCCATTTTTCTCTAAGGACCCATTTTGGTACGTAGCGGCGGCGCTATTGACACATAAATGGCGCACCCAAGCACCCATAAATGTGAGATGTCAGGCTCGTATCCAGTGACCAACTGTAACGGTGAATGTGGTTGAGTAGCGGTGGGCCTCAGGCGGACCAACATAGTTGCGTGCAATATTGCATAGCCCTAGGCAGATATCAGTAATTTGGTTCTCATAACCAAAGTCCGAGCTATCAATTGAAGGCGCTTTATGAAAGCTTCTGCCAGGCCGTTTTGGGTGTGAACATGGGGTACATGATGTTCCACATCAATCCCTACTGACATGCAGTAATCATCAAAAGTATGTGACATAAACTCTCCAGCGTTATCCAATCGAATCAACTTAATCGGATAATCATGGTGGTGATCCCTTAGCTTAATGATTTGAGCTAGGAGTTTAGCAAACGTGACGTTGCATGTGGACAACAAGCAAACATGTGCCCATCATGTCGATGCATCAACCAACACCAGAAAGTATCTAAATGGTCCGCATGTTGGTTGGATATGTCCACAAATGTCCCCTTGAATCCTCTGAAGAAACTTAGGGGGGTCGTGAATAATCTTTGCATATGAGGGTTGAGTATTCAACTTCCCTAAACAACATGTTTTGCATGGCGGGAGTCCAACATAGGGATGTAACTTATGCCCGTGTGAAGATTTAAGGAAACGGTGCATCATGGCACGTCTAGAATGTCCCAAACGGTCATGCCAAAGCAACAAAGTATCCTGGAACTCAGGCATAGGGCCGGCCACACTGTGGGCTTCTATGCCACGAATGGTTGTGATGTACAATCCACTCGGCAGACGTTCCAACTTCTCGTGAATACGCTTCTGGCCATATTCGTATGAAGTAATACAAAGAAATCTAGAACCATTATCTTCAGTGGTTTCAACATGATAATGATTATCTTGAATATCTCTAAAACTCAGCAACGTTCTTTCGGAACGTGGAGAATAGAGTGTCTCCTTAATGGTCGAAATTGTACCACTAAACAACATGATACGTGCCTTTCCGTATCCTTCAATTAGGTTGGATGAGCCTGAGAGAGTTGTCAAATGAGCTTTCTTGGTATTAAGTTAGTAAAATAGTGTTGTTCACGCAAGATGGTGTGCATGGTTGCACTATCTGCCAGACAACTAACTTCCCCACTAGATATACCTAGAAATAAATTGATTGAATTGGTCACATGCATAAGTATAAGTCCATTCATTCAATTAAGCAATTCGAGAAAATAATATCCATTCAAATAACAATCCATAATTCAAAACAAACCAAAACCAAACAAATTATTCCAAATACTTAGAAAAATTGTTCAAAATTAAACCATAAACCTAGCAAAATAGGAGGGGTAGGGCCGACCACTCCTAGTGGGTTCGGCCACTAGGGGTAAACACCCTAAAAACATGTCTAATTTATTCATCCATAGATGTTGATGCCTCCTGAAAATCCGATATCTACATTGATGTAGTTACATCTTCCAGATGATCCACATGTGCAAAGTTAGACTCACGATGGGAATGATACTTGGCAATAGCCTCAGGGGAAGCTCGGTATACGCGTGACCAGTGATCCTTTAATCCACAGCGATAACACATGTCCAGTTCAGTAGAAGCAGGTTGAACAGGAGTTTTGCCCTTGTTCTTGAAGTTTGGGACCGTAGAGGCGAGTGGTGGACACTGCTGGGTCACATTTCTTCCCTTAGGTGAGGCGTTCCGTTGACCTTGGGCCTGTGGTTGGGCTTGTCGCCCATTGCCACGGCCACGATAATTCTTTCGTCGTTTATGGCTGTTAGAATATGTCGCATGCGCTTCAGACGCAGCGTTCGAGTCAGTGGGTCAAGCTTAATGATTCTTCATCAAAAGCTGGTTCTGCTTTTCCGCGAGAAGTAAACAAAGATCAAATCCGAAAACTTAGTTTTATTCACATAATAATATTTTATTAAATTTGTGAGATCCATTTATGTGCCACATCAGCACTTAACAGAAATTTTAACGGAATTGTAACGGAAGGACCACATTGATTTGCAACAACCATTTTCAGGGACTACATTGATTGATTTTCAATTTCAGGGACCATCTTGATTGGGTAGGTCAATTTCAGGGACCATTTGTGATAAAAACCCTAAAATAAATTAGAAACAAATTTGGGTTTCCTAAACCCTAAGGGAAATTGGACATAGCATGGCACCACCTTTGTGGCATAACATCAGCAGCAGCCATCTGGGCTTTGCTGCACCTATTTGGACCCCCAGGCCTTCGGCCTGATTGACTGGCATGGGCCTGAAGCCCCAGTTCTACCTTTAAGGAGGCTCGCAGCTTTCTTGGATCCAGACCAAACCCACAGCAAGCTTTGCTTGTTGGGTCCTTGTCTCGCACGCACCCAGGCCCGCAGACCTGCTCCCTCTGGTGCTAGCCCACTTGATTGGGCTTAATTTTTCTTGCGGCTCACAACATAGGAAGCCAGCCTATGCGGCTGGGCTCCCATACGAACCCACATGCCAGCCCACGAGGCTGTGCTTTGTCCTCACGTGCCTCACCTCACAGGCCAGCTGTCACTGGGCCTTGACTCGCACCCCCTTGAAGCCCAAACCTACAACTTGGGCTGCTCTTTTTTTTCCCTCACCCAGGCCCGTGGTCTACAGTTCACCCTTGAAGCCTTAAGGCCTTGCCTATTTACAGCACCCAGCCCAAATATTTTTGGGGCTATATTTTCGATCCAATAATATTATTTTAATATTATTTAGCTTCTACAATCGACCATGTATGGCCCGATTTATTGAATTAATTAAAAGTGACCCGCAGTCCATTAATCTGATAATGAATAAAAAATTATTGACCCGAATATCACTTTTGGACATTAACAATTCAATAATTTATTTTTATACTTTGAACCGTCACTTACTTTCGTAGTAACGAATCTCTCACACTTGAGTTCCCGAATAACCTCAAATCCACTATATTCAAATTAGTATATTGCATTTTGTGTTTCTTGCAGGAACCTCTCATTATGAACTAATTGTTCATAAAACTAAATTGAACCTATAGTTTCAAATTTAGTGCCTTTGAAACCCAAAGTTTTCATTCAAAACATACCACATGAAACCTGTAGTTTTCATGCATAAATTAAACCATACATGTCTATATGACTACTCACGTTTTTCCCTCTGTTTTAGGGACATGTCGAACTTGAACAAGCTCAATTTCTCCGCTCTAGAAGTCTCTGGAAGAAACTATCTGAAGTGGGTTCAAGACATGAAGCTCCATCTGATTGCAAAGGGCATTAGAGCCACCATCGAGACACATATCGCCGACAAACCTGTTGACGAAGCTCAGAAAGTTATTGCAATGATCTTTATTCGAAGACACATCCATGATGCACTGCAGACTGAGTATCTCGCTGATGAGAACCCACACACCCTCTAGCTTGCTCTAGCTGATCGTTTCGATCACCAGAAAGACATATACTTGCCTGAAGCAAGACACGACCGACATCATCTTCGCTTCCAGGACTTTAAGTCCGTGAATGAATACAACTCTGAAGTTTGTATAATATGTTCACTGTTGAAATTCTACAAAGTGGAACTAACCGAATCGAATCTCTTGGATAATACCTATTTGACCTTCCATGCCTCCAATATTGTCCTACAACAACAATATAGGGCACATAAAACCTAATAATATTGTCCTACAACAACAACAGTTTTATAAAAAATACACAATTGTTTTTATTATTTAAATATGTTTTATTCACATAATAATATTTTATTAAATTTGTGAGATCCATTTATGTGCCACATCAGCACTTAACAGAAATTTTAACGGAATTGTAACGGAAGGACCATTAGTTATGAAAGCTTAGTGAATTTCTATGCCCTATATTGTTGCTGCATGACAATATTGGTGGCATAGAAGGTCGAATAGGTCTTCTCCAGGAGATATGATTCGGTGAGTTCCACTTTGCATAATTTCAACAATGAACGGATTCTACAAACTTCAGAGTTGTATTCATTCACGGACTTAAAGTCCTGGAAGCGAAGATGCTGCTAGTCGTATCTTGCTTCAAGCAAGTATATGTCTTTCTGGTGATCGAAACGGTCGGCCAGAGCTCAGTCTGCAGTGCATCATAGATGTGTCTTCGAATGAAGATCATTGCAGTAGCCTTCTGAGCTTTGTCAACGGGTTTGTTGGCGATAGGTGCCTTAATGGTAGCTTTAATACCCTTTGCAGTTAGATGGAGCTTCACGTCTTGAACCCATTTCAGATAGTTTTTTCCAGAGACTTCTAGAGTGGAGAAATCGAGCTTGTTCAAGTTCGACATGTCCCTAAAATAAAGGGAAAAATGTGATTAGTCATGTGGCTTATACACATATATCGTAGAACATACAGGTTCTATAGACATGTATTGGTTTAATTTATGCATGAAAACTACAGGTTTCAAGTGGTGTGTTTTGAATGAAAACTTCGGGTTTCAAAGGCACTAAATTTGAAACTACAGGTTCAATTTAGTTGTATGAACAATTAGTTCATAATAAGAGGTTCCTGCAAGAAACACAGAATGCAATATACTAATTTGAATATAGTGGATTTGAGGTTCTTCGGGAACTCAAGTGTGAAAGATTCGTTACTACGAAAGTATGTGACGGTTCAAAGTATAAAAATAAATTATTAAATCGTTAATGTCCAAAAATGATATTCAGGTCAATAATTTTGGATTTATTATCAGATTAATGGACTGCAGGTCACTTTTAATTAATTCAATAAATCGGGCCATACAAGGTCGATTGTAGAAGCTAAATAATATTAAAAAAATATTATTGGGTAAAAAATATAGCCCCAATAAATAATTGGGCTCGGGTTGGTTGCCTTCAGTAGAAGGCAAGGTCCAAAAAGGCCTTGGGAGTGGGCTGCAGGCCACGGTAGGTGGGAGAAAACCCTAGCCATAGCTGGGTTTCAGTTTGGGCCGAGGGAGATGGCACGGGGCAAGGCCTAGCAAGGTTGCTGGCTTTTAGGTTTGTAACGAGAAGCCATATCCGCATGGGTTGGCTTCGGTTTGTTGCAAGCCATGACACGGGGGCCCAGCAAGCTAGGTTGCGAGCTGTGGACCAATAAACTAGGGCTGCAGGCCCATGGTTGTGGAGCAGCAAACCCAACATAGGCTGCGCAGGTAGTCCAAAGGCATCAAGGTGATGCCATCCCATGGTAATACCAAAAAAAAATAAAAATACCCAATTTTTTCGAACCTAGGGTTTAGGAAACCCATATTTTCTTCTAATTTATTTTATATAGTTTGACTCACAAATTCCACATAACAATTTAATTGTGTGATACATGAAACAAATATATATATATATATATTGACAAATATATGAACGTATACAATATATATATATATAATGAAAGGAAAATATAAACATAGAGGGGTTCATGCATCATGAGCAGTGGCAAAGCCACAGCAGGGCAAGGAGGGGCGGCTGCCCATCCGGTCGTCGGAAATTCACATGCAGAGCAAGGAATCCGCCCCTTCGGTAGTCGAAAAGCCACATAAAGAGCCATGGTGTCGGTGGGCTGCTTGTTGCAGAGGAGGGCAACTCCTGCACGTGGAAGAAGAACAAAAAAGAAAAGTTGTTTTAAAAATATCTTGAACCGAACGACGTCGTTTCAGCATTCCTTTTAAATGAAACGTTGCGTTTTGTTACTTTTTTTTCTATCCTTCTTTTGTTGCTTTTCACCGTTTTTCCTTTCCCTTTTTTTTTTCTTTTTCCTTCTATTTTTTTTCCGTTTGACTTGGTTCATTTGTTTTTGGTTAAATGGTTTGGTTTGATCTCTCTTTCTTTTGGTTTGATCTTCTGATTGGTCCCTAATTATACTTTAAAAACATAAGTGCTTCAATGAAATATTTTAGATAAACCATACCCGCAAAATACCACATAAAATAAGACTTTCAATACTAAAATTACCTTAATGTTGTTAATACAATATGGAGGAGGTTATTTCATACTCAAATTTGTATGTTTTTTTTTTCTAGCCATCACTACTTTCAATGAATTTCCAATGTGACTTTGAAGACTTGTTTCATGTTTCAAATAATATGAAAACTAATGGAAAGGGTTTGAAAAATTTTGAGTTTTAACCAAAAGAACAAAAATGTGTTGTAAGTGAATAGTACTAAGAGTGATTTTTAGAGTAAAAATGTCTTTAACATTAAAAGTGAACAGTACCAGAAGTGTTTCATTAAGACTCCCTAATTTAAATCCATCTGGGCTCCTGCCTAGATCTCACCTAGGCACCTAGATGCTAGGTTCCAGTCCATTGTTTGACTAGCGCTTAACTTTAGGATCTAATCCTAGCCAATTTAAGCTTCTTACATTGGCTTTGATATTTTTGCTTATAAACGCTTTGGTGGATAGACTATTCTCTGCTATGAATATTGACTCAAAACTTTGCACTCTCCAATGTGAAAGCAAACGCTTCGATTGGACCTTGCACTCTTTTGAATTTCGCCCCTCCCCTCGGCAAATTCTGGCTTCGCCACTGATCATGGGGAATGTTTTCATGCTTCGTGGACGTTTCAAATATCTTCTTTTATTTTAAGCGTACCTGATTAGCAGAAAACGAATAAGCCTTCAATTTGGTGGATGATAGCCTCCTCCTACGATGCGTCAATTCCTCAGCTTCTGGCAAGAGCGTGCTGAGAACGTGTTGTAGGCCTATTTGATTGAACGATCTAGGGTTTAGATAGAGACAGGGGGCTGGCTATGGTTAGAGAGAAGAGAGATTGATTTAATTGTGAGGTGTGTTTGATTCACCCCATTGTGCCTTTATTTATAGTAGTAGGATAGGTAAAAACATTTCCCTTTAGTATTACAACATTTAATAGGTAATCTACTCCTAATAGGAATATAAGATACATTCTCATATCTACTAGGATTTACACAATCTCATTCCTATTCTAAATATGACTGCAACAAAAAGAATTTTATTGCCTATCTACAAGAATAAGAACGACACACAAAATTGCATGAATTATAGGGTATTCTGTTATGAGTCATACAAAAAAGCTTTGGAATGAGCATAGGCTAAGGCAAGAGATACGAATCTCAAATAGTCAATTCGGGTTTATGTCAGGGTGCTCGACTATATGGAGGCAATCTATCTTTTACAAAGATCGATGGAACGATATAGAGATATGCAAATTATTTGCACATGGTTTTTATAGATTTGGAAAAAGCGAATGATAGGTTCCCAAGAGAATATTTTTTTGGATTCTAGTGAGGAAAATAGTACAAGTAGTATATATCCAAGCAATAGAGAATATGTATGATGGAGCAATGACTATAGTAAGAATTCATGAAGGACAAACTAAAAGTTTTCCCATAATCATATATAGGGTTACTCCAAACCTCAACTTTAAGTCCTTACCTTTTTTGAATTGGTAATTGATGAGTTAACGGAACATATTCAATACATGCAGATAACAAGTGCTTCAAGGAAAAATATTATAGGATGGCAATAAGGTCAGCGATGTTTCATGGCACAAATGCTAGGCGGTCAAGTATCAACACGTGCAAAAAAAAAGTGTAGCAGAGATGAGAATGCTTCATAGGATGCGTGGGCACACGAGAAATGACATAATTAAGAATCAGAATATCCGAGGTAAAGTAAGAGTAGGCCTAATTGAAGATAAGATGAGAGAGAATCGATTAAGGTGGTTTGGATATGTGAAACCGAAGATTTACAGATGTTCTGGTTAGAAAATTCGATTACGAGATAGATGTTCAAGGCAAAAGGGGTAGAGAAACACATAGAAAGACTTGGAAATAGACTTTAAGAAATACTTGGAGTACTTGGAGCTAACAGAATACTAGACGCAAAACCGAGCGTAGTGATATTTTAGAATTCATATAGCTAACCTCATTTAATGAGATAAAACCATGTTGTTGTTGTTTATATAATACTTGTGCCGCATTGACCGCCACATTTAAAAAAAAATCTAATAAGAAATTAAAATGAGATGAAGATAATCAAAAGAAATTATGAATTGTGGAGAGAGCTAGAGTTTATAGAGAAAAGTTAGAAGAGTTGTGAGTTAAAACTTCTATGATCCACGTCATCGATAAAAACAAGTTACCAAATTTTTGGCTTGATCAAATTACATGGCATTGATATAGCATTGTTTCAACATTTTCCATATGATTAAATCCAGTTCCAATAAGAGAGTAAATAAATTATCTAGTCTTTTGTCTAATCCAAATGAAGGAGAGGTGACATATCCAACTACACCTCCCTATTTCTGTAAGAATGATATTATCCACAAACTCATTTTTACTTTATATACATCCCTTGTTTAATTATATCTTTTGATAATCTTTAATTCATTCAATTTGATAGTCAGAAATTAAAAATAGTGTGTGAAAGAGAAAAATGCATGTGTGAGTTGTGCAATTGATTATTAACGGAAGGCAGCATGGGGAAGGCCAAAGGAGCTTGTATTAGTTTATGATGAGATAGGATCCTCGCCGGATTCTCTTTGTGAGGACTATGAGGATCCTCTAATCACATCTGTTTATTGTACATCGTGCGGTTAGTTTTCGTCAGGTACTGTTTATATTCAATTTTAAATAAAAAAAATTCCAATAATTTCTGACCGCACGATGTACGATGAACGAATGTAATTTAAGGATCTCTGAAATCCTTTCAAAAAGGGTCCAACGAGAATCCTGACTCGTTAATGATAATCTACAGTAAGGTTATCTCAGAACAAAAGTACGTCACGATCATGCATGGAATGGAGGCAGATTCTCTGCCCTCCCGTGCCTTCCTGTTTTGTGTGGTCACGGTTAAGCCACATCAACATTTTATATTACTATTCATTTTTTTTATAGAGATAATAAGACAAAAATGAATAGTAATATAAAATGTTGACGTAGCTTAATCGTGACCACACAAACAAGAGAGCACGGAGGGGTACGGAAGTGGGAGTGCAGAGAATCTGCCTCCGCATGGAATATGTAGAAAAACAAACAAGGACAGTACTTTCATCAAATATCAAGGGACAAGGATTGTCTGCCCTCCACATGCCCTCCTGTTTTGTATGGTCACGGTTAAGCCACGTCAACATTTTATATTGTTTTTTTATAGATATAATAAGACAAAAATGAATAGTAATATAAAATGTTGACGTGGCTTAACCGTAACCACACAAACAGAATGACACGGGGAGGACACTGGAAGTGGAGGGCAGACAATTCTTGTCCAATATCAAGTCGACGTGTTTCACCACGTACTACTTATATAGCTTTATTTGGAAAGTGAGGGACCAAGATTATGTAATCGTTGGGTCCAATCATGCCCAAAAAAGTAAAAATAAAATGATAAGGATTCATTTGCACCAACTTTGTTCGCTCTTTTTTCTTCATAGAATTCAAGTCATTCACCATTTACGAAATGGCTCGATCTCAAGATTTTAGAGAGATTAATCAGCGGGTTACTCCTAATTATACCAAAATTGTTATTAAATTGCATCGAGTTACGGGCTTTTATCACAAAAATTTTGTTGTAATTGTTAGTGAAACCACATAATATAACTTTATATTTTAATTTATTAATTTTTCTATATGCTATTCTTGTATGCTTGGCACTCTAAATTTTTCATTTTGCACTCCAAAAATTTTTATACTTAAAAAGGAAAATACAATTATGAAGAGTGCAGAATAAGATTTTTTTATTGCCAATAACAATTCCGTAAAATAATCACAATTCAATATATAGTGACAAATTAAATCTCTCCTATTAAAATTCGCACTAATGAAATCCCTCACTTTTAAAATAATCACAATTCAATATAGTGAAAGAAAAAAAGTTATTAAATGCTAATGTGTCCAATTTTTTAGAAAGGAAAGTTGTTTCTTTCTTTCTTTAGAGTTCTTTCTATTTCCTGCAGATTATAGTTTTACTCATATGCAAAAAAAACTTTATAAAAATGTTAACATTATTTTTGTACAGTGAAAAACTATGATTTGCATATAAATAAGATAATAACATCTCATTACATGAAAGGATGCATTTATGTTAATATGTACATCCCAGAAACCCTAGAAATTAATACGATCATATCCATGATCTGCATCTCTAGCTAATTACAACTACCACGGAATATTCAGCTACCCTATATTTCTTGGTAATCAAAAAATAATTCCATGTACGTAGTCACATTATTGACCAACTTAAAAATTAAAAGTACGTAAATGAATCTAAAAACTGCAAGTACGTATATTGTACTTGCAGTTGAGAGGTGCAATATCAATCATAGGTTGTGCTTATTATTCCAGATCCAACCACCATTCCCAGAGACCTGTTTGCAGTAATTCTCACATGCAATCTCGCAGATGGGAATGTTTGCGCCTTCCTCTTTCAGGCACACTGGCATACATGGCTTTGCACAGTCTGAGAGCGCTTCACTTCCCTTCATGCTGTAGCTGCACACCATAACAACTAGCACACAAATAACAATGGCAGGAATTGTATTGGTTTTAGTATTGGCCATTTTGGTCTTTTAAAACTGGGTTTTTATTGGGTTTTTGGTATGATTTGTGAGGGAATTGGTCGAGTTGGTGAAATATTCAGTCTGCGAATAAGAACTTGGATGTGGGTTTGGTTTATATAAGGGGTGGGAAGTTGCGCATGCTTAGGAAAGAAAGATGCACCTCATGGTTTAGGTGGTTTGGAGCAAAACATGGTGATGAAAAATGAGGTTGGGGTTAGAAATTAGGATCATATATTTTTGGTTGGGCTAAAGAAAGATGGTTAGTTTTTTTTTTGCCAAGAATCGAGAGGTTAAAGTGCGTAATATTATTAACACTCCTCGTTTAGGTTCTGACCCCAAATCGAACTAGCAAAATGGCCACACACTGTGAGTGGAAAATAATTATGTTTTACTATGATTTTATAATTACAACAAAAGAAGTTAAAATTCAAAAGAGAATAAATAAGATCCCCAAGCATAAATAAGCGCCACCAAAAAAAAATTAGTGTGCTCCTCTAGTCTTCCATGGTGTTTTCTTCTCCACTTGTTTCGATTACTCTTCTTCTTTTGGTTTTGTGATTCCGTTTTCCTCTAGCATGAATGAAATTTTGTAGAACGTGGGATCATGAAGAAGGAAGCTGAATTCCCGCAGAACACATCTATCGCCTTCTTTCTCCCTCTTATGCCTCTTTCTCTCTTTAAATAACCACATTAGACTAAAACAAAATTCTAGTATAATCAAAGATATGCAACCCCTAATTAATGCAAAACCTTGATTTGATATTTTTCATTTTGTTCTCCCTCCATGCCAGGAATGATCGATTGTGTAGAGAGGTTTGTGTAAGGAGGAAGTTTGATCACAAAATGGGAATAGAAGATAGACGTGAGTGGGTTGGTTTCTGCTGGCAGTTCACTCCTTTTTTCTGTAAATTTTTTATTTTGTAATTCTCTTATTTATTAGGATGTATTTTTAAAACATTGAATTAATTGTTGTTTCACATATTTATCCATGATTTATTAACTTGTTTTATTGGGGTGTAATCATATACAGAGGGTTATAATAGTTATTTTCTAGAGTTTTGTTTGACAAAAAATGTTTGCTTATAGATATTAGTTATTCATTTACAAATTTATTATCCTAGTTGGAAGACTAAATAATGCATGATCACACATTCTTAAATTTAAAATTTAAAATTGAAATTGAACAATTAAACGTATGGTCATTTATTAAAAATTGATATCAAATCAAAGATAAGTAACAATGAATTAAATATTCATTTGTAACTGTACAAAGTTTAATGAATTAATTTTTTTTTTGTTTTTTTCAAAAAGGGGGACAACTGGTGGCAACCCACGATTATCCACCCATTCCAGAGGTCAAGAAGACTCACAGAGACATTTCAGCCTCCCCTAACCACAAGTCTAGCTTCCACATCCAATAAATTAAATTTGGAGTATGGTCTAATTAATGCTGTCACGCCTCGAAAGGAACAGTGGTAGGCTTTATTGACAACGCAATGTTATAATGCCGCCCTAAAAAGAACTAAATTATGTCGTATATACTTCACAACTTATGAACATAATGTGAGGTTTTGGATTTTTCGGGTTTCAATCAACAAAATATGATTAAATTTGGAAAGGGGTACTTTTTTTTTCTTTTGGTATAGTTCACAAATGTAATTGTCACTCAAAAGCAAATCTGAAAACCCAAAAATAAATCTTCTCATGGGGTTCATAGACTAATGGTATATAAAATATTAAAGTATCTTCAAATGAGATGTCAAAAAGTCCACATCATCAATAACAGGAACAAAAGACAACATATAGTGTTTTCCAACTGAAATGCTAATTCTTAAGTGGCATGACGATGATTGATAGCAACTTCAACACGCGCCAAGTTTGCCCAACGCTTAACATACTTGGCCTGACAAAACGCATCGTCGGGTGAAGTACCTTAAGTCGATGAACCAAAATTTCATCCAGCAAATGTTCACACAAAATACCCTAGAGTCGCATTCCAGAATGACCCTTATTAATGCAATCTGGCGTGCTCGAAACTGTTGGATATAAGTCAACAATCTGTGATATAATTATAAATGATAATAAATAATAAATGCGAATAGAAAAATTAACAGAGTATGAACAAAACAAAAATATAAAACAGACAACTTAAAGATCGAGGCTTGCGTACCGCAATGTCCTTGAAACAGAAATTTCGTCCCTACTCAGTGCTTGTAGTTCTACAGACGTCTGCTTCACCAGGATTCAACGATCAAGTTAGAATTCCAGCACCGGAAAACTTAACTTCTAGCGAATTTCTATGTGGTTCTCTGAGTAAGAAGGTTTAGGAATCTAGAAGACGAATTTGATATTTTCTGTGTTCTAAATGCCATGCAGATGGATGTATATATAATATGATTATGCATGTTCGCAACAGGTATGAGGAAGGGATGCATCTGTTCGGAGACATCTTCTCAGATGGGTGTTTTCTTTCTGCGTTCTTTCACACTTCAGACTTCATCTAAAAGGATGAGTCTGTTGGTAAAATAATAATAATTAATTAATTAATTAATTAAATTCGAAATTAATTAAAAATAAGTGTGAAACATGTACTGAATCGAAATTTGCTAGGCAAACGAAAAAGTCAATTCTAGAAAGATCAAATGAATTACTTGGATTAATTCATAGTGATCTTTGTGACTTCAAATCCACACCAACTCGTGGAGGAAAGAATTATTATGTCATTTTCATTGATGATTGCAGTAAGTATTGCTATGTTTATTTGATTCATAGCGAGGACAAAGCTTTGAATATGTTTAAGACATATAAAGCCGAAGTTGAAAATCAACTTGAGAGAAAAATCAAAGCACTTAGATCCGATAGAGGAGGAGAGTATGAGTCTATTGCCTTCTCAGATTTTTGTGCACAACATGGAATTATACATCAAACAACGGCTTCATACACACCACAACAAAATGGTGTTGCCGAAAGAAAAAATAGAACATTCAAAGATATGATTAATTCCATGTTAAATAGTTCAGGGCTTCCACACAGTTTGTGGGGTGAAGCTTTACTTACTACAAATACCATATTGAATAAGGTTCCTCTAAAGAAGATTGACGAGTCACCTTATGAACTATGGAAAGGACATAAACCCACTTATAAAACCCTCGAAGTGTGGGGTTGCTTAGCAAAGGTGCAAGTTCCGTTACCAAAAAGAACGAAACTAGGACCTAAAACTATTGATTGCGTATTCATTGGATATGCAAATAATAGTTATGCTTATAGGTTCCTTGTTGTAAAAATCATCGATTTCTTACATACATGTTAACACTATATTAGAATCAACGGATGCAGAATTCTTTGAGGATATATTTCCTTACAAAGATAAGGAATCTGGTTCTAATACAAAGAGGGTTCATGATCATAGTCATGATGCAGCCTCTTCTTCTGGTGTCCAAGATGTGGAACCAAGAAGAGGAAAAAGAATCAAAGTTTCTAAAAACTTTGGACCAGATTTCATTGCTTTCTTGTCCGAGAATGAACCTAGAACTTTTAAAGAAGCAATGTCTTCTTCTGAGGCTCCTTTATGGAAGGAAGCAATTAAAAGTGAAATGGAATCCATTATGGAAAATAACACATGGGAATTGGTTGATTTACCTCCCGATAGTAAACCAATTGGCCATAAATGGATTTTCAAGAAGAAACTTAAGGCGGATGGAACCATTGATAAGTTCAAGGCACGTTTAGTAGCCAAAGGTTATCGCTAAAAGGAAGGGTTGGATTATTTCGACACCTATTCTCCAGTTTCTCGCATAACGTCAATTAGGACATTAATAGCAATTGCGGCTGTATACAACTTTGATATACATCAAATGGATGTAAAAACAACATTTTTAAATGGAGAACTAGATGAAGAAATATACATGGAACAACCTGAAGGGTTCGTGCTTAAAGGACAGGAAAGCAAAGTATGCAAATTAGTTAAGTCATTATATGGACTTAAACAAGCACCAAAACAATGGCACGAGAAATTCATACTTTGTTGACAAATGGGTTCAAAATAAATGAATCTGATAAATGTGTCTATATCAAGAGTAATGATAAAACTTGCGTTATTGTCTGCTTGTATGTGGATGATATGCTTATAATGGGAAGCAATAAAGATGTAATAAACAAAACAAAGAAAATGTTGAATTCAAGTTTTGACATGAAAGACTTAGGTCAAGCCGATGTCATTTTAGGAATTCAAATTAAGAGAAATAGTGAAGGGTATGTCCTTACACAATCACATTATGCAGAAAAAATATTACGAAGGTTTGGTCAATTTGACTGCAAACCTGCTGCAACTCCTTTTGATGCTAGTTGCAAGTTGGAGAAAAATAAAGGCAATGTCATATCTCAACTTGAATATTCTCAAGTAATTGGAAGTCTAATGTACTTGATGAATTCAACTAGGCCCGACTTAGCTTATGCAGTAAGTAGGCTTAGTAGATATACAAGTTATCCGGCACACGAGCATTGGGATGCTTTAGTAAGAGTGTTAAGGTATTTGAAAAATACACTTGACTACGGATTACACTACACAAAGTATCCACCTGTTGTCGAAGGCTTCAGTGATGCCAATTGGATTTCTGACACTACAGAATCCAAGTCGACAAGTGGATATGTTTTTACCTTGGGAGGTGCAGCAATATCTTGGAAATCCTCTAAACAGAAATGTATAGCTCGTTCCACCATGGAGTCCAAGTTTATAGCTTTAGACTTGGCTGGCGAAGAAGCCGAGTGGCTCAAACATTTTCTGAAAGATATTCCAGTGTGGCCAAAGCCTGTAACTGCTATATGTATACATTGTGACAGTATGGCCGCACAATCAAGGGCCAAAAGTCATGTATACAATGGAAAGTCGCGACACATCAAGCGTCGGCATAATACTCTTAAGAAGTTGCTCTCCAATGGAACAATATCCATTGATTATGTAAAGTCAAAGGAAAATATAGCTGATCCTTTGACAAAAGGCTTACCAAGAGAGCAAATATTATTTACATCGAGGGGAATGGGTCTCAAGCCAATTCAATGAATCGAACTGGGCAGAAACCTAACCTAGCTAATTGGAGATCCCATGGTCTAGGTTAAATAGGCAAACTGGTTGAGTTTGATTCAAAAGTTGAACACACAACTTACTCATTCTTATGATAAAATGTGTGTTGTCTGTTGAAGTTTGAGGGGTTATGTTTTATACATTTAATGACATTAATATCTTGTTATCAAGAGGAATATGGCAGACTATTCTTAATTAATGTCACCTATATAGGAGTAAATGGTGCCGCATTTATGAGAATTGAAATGGCTAAATTCTCTAAAGCTTATACGAAATCCGGGATCTGTTCAGGGCCAAAATGAACACAACCGTATGAATTGACGTGTGGCAGACATGATATGTGTGTAGCATATTGTCTCGGTTTACTACTGCGGTGAACAGTTCAAGATCTTCCACATCCACTGCGTCACCAAGTAAACCCGATATGTTTTCACTAGGGTAAGTTCAAGTCCAAAAGACACTTCACTCAATGCATATCATGTCTACTCTTTCTCTCAATTTTAGGCAGTCTAGTCATACATTTGCATTCAAATGTGGGTTGTTCTAAGTAAATTGGTGGTGTTTGAATGAAATTTCAACTCAAATGTGAGGTATTGTTGGAAATTTTGAGTAGAATTTCATTGTCCCACATTGCTCACCACCACAAGGTTTTCTTACTTTATAAGGCTTTGTCCCTTATAGAAAGTGATTGGAGTGATGGATCTTGGAGAATAAAATTGGGCTCACCCTTGGGCTTTGGGGTGTACTAATTAATTGATAATTAATATATAATTAATTATCAAAAGATGGGCCTTGGGCCTCGGGCTCTAATAATTAAATACTTTAATTAATTATTTTTAATTAATTTCGAATTTAATTAATTAATTAATTTTTTATTATTATTTTACCAACAAACTCATCCTTTCAGATGAAGTTTGAAGTGTGAAAGAACGCATAAATAAAACACCCATCTGAGAAGATGTCTTCGAACATATGCATCCCTTCCTCATACCTGTTGCGAACATGCATAATCATATTATATATACATCCATCTGCATGGCATTTAGAACACAGAAAATATCAAATTCGTCTTCTAGATTCCTAAACCTTCTTACTCAGAGAACCACACAGAAATTCGCCAGAAGTTAAGTTTTCCGGTGCTGGAATTCTAACTTGATCGTTGAATCCTGGTGAAGCAAACGTCCGTAGAACTACAAGCACTAAGTAGGGACGAAATTTCTGTTTCAAGGACATTGCGGTACGCAAGCCTCGATCTTCAAGTTGTCTGTTTTATATTTTTGTTTTGTTCATACTTTGTTAATTTTTCTATTTGCATTTATTATTTATTAGCATATATAATTATATCACAGATTGTTGACTTATATCCAACAGAAACTCCCTTCTTTGGGAAGACAAACCTGCAAGTCCGGCCTTAGTGAGTCAATTAGCTGGTCTCTATCTCTCTGACTACCTTAGTGCTCAGCCTGCTCCTTTGCATCAACTTTAACAGTCTCCTTCCCATTGGTCTCCTCCTCTAGTTCATTGGATGAAGATTAATGTGGATGGTTCCTTTTGTTCGTCTACAAACTCTGGGGGAGTCCGATGTGGTATTTCGCGATGGTGTATGCTAAAGGTTTCATTTGCAAGATACCTTATGTGACTAAGCCCCACACAGTGGAGAAATTTTTAGTTGTGACGAGAACACAAGTGGTACACCACGTGTTTTAATAGAAGTGATAGGAAATTTTATTTTTTAAGTTATTAACTTTTTAACACACATATCTCACCATTTATATAGTGACACGTAGTGTATAATCCCGTGTACCTGTCACATTGAAAAATCTCTCCACACGGTGGAGATCCTAGCTGCTCTTGAAGGTTTCGAGCTGACTGCCCAGAAAAACTGGCAGTGTATCATCTTAGAGTCTGATGCTTTATTGGGTGTTGAAGCCATAGGCAGCTTGCACAATCTTGGGAGTCTGATGCTTTATTGGTTGTTCAAGCTAGACCCGGCAGTATATGACACGACACAAAAATAACGGATTTCGGATCAACATGATAACTAATCGAGTCATTATCGAGTGACTCGTTAAGAACCCATTAACAGGTATACACACGAGTAACACGTGGGTAACCCGTTTCGACCCGTTAAGAAAAAAATTATTTTGATAATTTTAAAGTTTAATTACTAAAAGATTTATTATAAAATACAATAGCCATATTAATATATACAATTATATTCTATATTAAATATATAGTTTTGTATTATTATTCTATACAAGTTTAAAAAAAATGTTTTAGTCATTATTTATTTTTATTATGAGAGTTCCTTATTATCATTACTAGGATAAATTGTACTTAACATGTTGTTGTCCAAAATTAAAATAAACTAGTATAGTATTTGTATAGGCAAGAACTAAGAAGACATACATACAAGTATGAAAAATGTGAAAGAATATATAAACACTCGTGATTCATCATTATTTCTCCACGAATAGATAATGGTTACACTTACATTATCATTTAGATTTTTAAAATCCTCTAAACCCTCATGAATAATATTTTTTATTTGAGGACAAAATTAATAATTATTGTAGAAGTGTAAAAAATGTAAAAATATATATATACAATCACTCATAGTGACAAGCTTTACAACTTTCATAAAGGGGTTAGCTTCGAAATCCAACACTATAATCCATAAACCTTAAATTTATATTTAACCGTCGATTGTCATTTACGCTTTATTCTTTTTACTGAATTTCATTATTTAAAATTTCTTTTTTGAAAACATGATCATCTGGCGGATGTAAGAAGATGAACGGTTCAGATCTTTGATATCACGTTTCGATGTTTATGGTTAACTGAAATATGAGTCGATGTCATATAGTTTGTAGAAACTTTATAAACATCAAGCAATATTTTCACTTACCGTAAAACTCTAAATATAATATCAACGATCCAAACCGTTCATCTTCTTGAATCCTCTAATAGATCATGTTTTCATAAAAAAAATCTGAAAAAAACAAAATCTGATGAGAACAATGAAGTGTAAATGTAAACAACAATTAACAATTAAATTTTGATCTATAGTTTATATGATTATAATGGCGAATTTCAAAGTTAAGCTCTTCATGAAAGTTGTAAAGTTTGTCATTACGAGCGTTTATATATATTTTTCTATATTTTTTACACTTCTACATTAATTAAAAAACTATTAAAGACTTTACTTATTTGAATTATAAGTTGTACTAAAATAATGTATATACTAGGCATGTTTAATTAGTCACTTCATTGCTTAGTAATATCCATTATTGGTGTGTGTTATTGTTTGTTCATGCTTCTATAAATTGGATTGAGTTCGGATGTTCCTAGAATCCTACCTATTTAAAATGCTATTAATTAATTTATACCAATTTTGTTTCAGAAGTAATGGATGCTAGAGATTCAAATTCAGTAAACCTTAGTGATGAGGAGTCCGTGAAGATTATAATGGGAACATAACGAGATATTGGAAGCGAAAGTGTAGACAATACAAATACGAGTATTGCAAAGAAAAAGGCTAGAGCAATCAATTTAGGTAAGCGAAAATATACTTAAAAGAAAAATGTGTTTTTATGTTTTGGATGTGACAATATGGTATGTATATACTTATTTAGTATTATGTTTTTCATTTGATTATTTATTGGTTTAAAATATATTTTCCTTAACGGATAACGGATCGGGTCATATTACCTGTTAATATTATCGGATCGATTTCGGGTCGGGTCATTTTACCCGTTTATTTTAACGAGTGTTACACGACATAATCCATTAAGATATCGGGTATGACACGAAAACGACACGAACACGGAAAACACGACACGAATGTCAGGTCTAGTTCAAGTCATGGGCAGCTTGCACAGTGGTTCGACTTCCAATGAGTTGCTAATTGATGACATTAAAACTCGTGTACTGAGCTTTAATGAATCTAGAGTTTGTCATGTCCGTTGTTCTGCCAATTCTGTAGCGCATAAATTGGCCAAGTTGATCTTAGTTTCCAATGTTTTTTTACTGTTGGTTTGAAGAGCCGCCAGATGTACTCCGGGACACCCTCTATGATAAATGTATGCTTTCTTAAGGTATTGAATAAAACGCTACCGTCCCTTTTTCTTTTAAAAAAAAAATCAGAACATAAACACATACATGCAACAAGGGAAAAGGTTAGGCAAAGATGCAACATCTTCAACAGGCAATGTTCTTTCATTGGTGACATTGTAACAAAGCGAAAATATATATCCAAAATCTGCCAGACTGCCACCAATGGATAAAAAGATAATGCATTTATATTCTGCTATGACTTCAAATTTTGTCCATAAACTGTCAGATTTGACATTCCAACTTCTCTAAACGTAGAATCCAGACACACTCTCTCTCTCTCTCTCTCTCTCTCTCTCTCTCTCTGGGTGCATAGTGCAGAGTGGAGCCAAATTGGCAAATTTCTGTTGGCTGTTAAGTTGAATGATGTGTACGTATGTATACCAACTTACGTACCCAGAAAGTTGTCTTGGTTGAATCTGGCTGCCAGATATATAGCACATATAGAGAGAGAGAGAGAGAGAGAGAGTCATGGCTCACAATTGACATGTCTTCCAATTCGTCACATGCATTTGTCAAGAAAACTTTGAACAAAACTTTTTTTTTTTTAACAAACAATATTATCTATACTAAAAAAAAGAGTGTGAGTTTAGCCTTACAATGGGCTAACAATAAAGTAGTGAGGGAGTGGGTTTAGCCTCACAATGGGCTAACAATAAAGTAGTTCAAATTCGCCTTTGGCGAGAATCAAATCTAAAACCTTTTACTTACAAGTGAAGAGAAATATCACTAGACCATAGTACTAAGTGACACTTCAAAACAAAACTTATAGGGTAAATTACATTTTACCCCTTCAAGTTTAGGGTCGATTTCAATTCCTTACAACATCTTTAAAACATTTCACTTTCATATCTTAAGTACTATTTTATTTCAATATAATACATCTGTTACATTTTTCATCAATTAGTCCGTTAAAAGCTGACGTGGCTACCAAATTTATGTCACATGGCAAAAAAAAATTATGCATTTAAAATATTATAATAATTTACCTTATTAAAAAATATAAAATAAAAAAAAACCTGAAACCATCTTCCCCGACCCTTTCTCCCTCTCCTCCGCTCTCTTCACCTCCCATCCCATCCAAAAAACACACCCCTTCCCTGCAACCCAAATCCCCCATCCCACCCCACCCCTACCTCCCCGACCTCTCCGCAACCCCCCCCCCCCAAAAAAAAAACCCATATTATTTGTATGAAACTTGCAAAAAAAAAATATATATCCACCGGTGCTTGGAGAGAAGGGCTGACATTCCCCAGTTGTCGACGCGCACAGACGGTGATGGTGGTGCGGTCATGATGTCGCCGGCAAGATGGGTAAGGGTGAGGTAGTGGTTGAAGGTTGAGAACTGGAGATTTTGGATCTAAGGATTTTGGGGCGTTTGGGGTTCGAGTGAGAGAGTGGAGGAGGGTCGGCGTGTGATGTTGTGCGCTTTGGTGAGGGTGGTGAGGAGTGTGAGCGTGAGGGGGATTCTGTGTTGGGGGTGTGCTCGGGTTTCTGAAGACGAACTAGGTTTGGCTTTTTTTTTTTTTTTTTTAATTTTTTATTAAGTGTTTAGCCACGTCAGCACAAATGGGGACCCCTTATTTGCCACGTCATCACTTAACGGTTTACTTAACAGATTTTCTAACGGATATATGAAATTGAAATATAATAGTACTTAAGGTATGAAAGTGAAATGTTTTAAAGATGTTGTAAGGAATTGAAATCGACCCCAAACCTGAGGGGGTAAAATGTAATTTACCCAAACTTATATAGTGAAGTGCAATGGAAATTTAAAAAAAGAAACAAGTTACTCTTGAAGTTTAACACTTGATCATTAATCTATTGGTAATACCAAATAGTTTCAGGGCCGACCTGAAGGAGGTGTAGTAGGGGTGGGCGTGGTGCAGTTTCGAGTGAAACTGCAAATGAAACTGAAACTTTTTGCAGTGCGGTTCGGTGCGGTTTTGAAGCCAAAACCGAAATGAAACCAAACCATTTGGTTCAGTTCGGTGAGGTTTCAAACGGTTTCGGTTCGATTTTTGAGAAAAAATGTACAATTTAAAATATGCACCTATTTACGCATAAGACAGTCTTATTTTTCTTGCTTTAGATCGCCGATAAGGATCCTCTGAAAGTAATGGAGGTTTGTGATCACTCCAAACGTCATCAATGTATTGAAGAATGATGAGCGATTCACATACAGGCTTATCGTTATGCATGAGGACAGGAACTTTCTGATGCACTAGGTTGACTTTGAGAAGCAAATGGCTCTTGTTTTTTTTTGGAGAATATGTTCTTCTTCCAAATAGAGGTAATGGACTCGCTTATCTGCCCAAAACAGCAACAACAATGCAGCAAAAACGTTCAATATATGGTGCGGTTTCGGTTTCGATGCGGTTTTGAAAACCCAAAACCGAAACCAAACCGTTTTCTTTACCGTGGTTCGGTTTCGAAACCGCAACCGTTTCAAACCTGGAAAACCAAACCGTTCGGTGCGGTTCGATTCGATTCGTGTTTCGATTTTGGTTTTCGGTTCCAAGTGCCAACCCCTAAGGTGTAGGTGGTGTCACCTAAATAAGTGATCAATCACGACACACTCTGAACCAGATATTCAAAAAGACACCAAAATCGAGGCATGTTAACCGACACTTGAAAGGTGTTGAAGTCATAATATGTAATTTATGTATAAAAAGTACGAGTAAATTAAAACCAAAGTCTAGAAGTAAGTTAATAACTAAGAGCAAGAGTGCGCAGTGTGGGTGAACTCTTATTACAAATGCATGCAGTGTTAGATTATGGATAAAAGTGCATTATAGGTAAGAATATATTCATCCTAGGTAGGATGGATATTATACAACTAACAAGAATAAATTTCCTACATTAATTATAGCGGATGCCAAAACCACTAGTGAGTCCTCGCTCGCCATAGTATCCAGCTACTAAGTCTTGGAAGGGTGAAAAACAGACTATCAATGGACAAAAACAAAGGTTTACCAAAACTTTTGCTTTTCTTAACATAGTAACCTCTCATTGTAATATGGAAACCAAAGCAAAATAGTATAAAAGCCGTTATGCTTAAGATATGAGTAAATCGCAAATATCTTAACAACTGTAACACAATATGCTCGTAAAAAATGCAGACACACGAGTCCATGAAGAAAGTAGCTACATGAACAGGCTGACACGTACAATGAATCCAATGTGAGCATAACGTTGCACATACATGTAAAGTTGATCTTGGTCCAAAAGAGTACTATAGACACCGGTTTAAGCCTGCATGATGAGCAGATAAAATAAGTACTATTATACCATCATAATTTCATAAACCTCAACATCAACAAATAATATTTCTAAGTAAGATTGTGGCATGATGTAAAACATTCTTAAGCCATTAAAGAAACTATACATATAACATAGGTTTGAAAACAAAACCCACTCACTGATACGTTGTCAAATTATAACCACATTGCCTTGCATGGCTTCTGAAATCCTCGAAATAAGTCTTTCCTATATGATTTCATTAACTGATGAGGAAACATGAATGATGGTTATGAACTTACTCTTCCTATTATAACACTAATAGCAAGTGACAGCGATCTAACTCACTAGCCCCCACCAAGTGTTTCAATTCTCTCTCAAATTGGAGAAAAATAATCTTATATATTTTACAATATCCCAAACAGTAGCTACATATGCATTGGGATGAAATCCCACTTACATATACTTGCTATATATAAAGCTTAGTTTTGCTGTCATACAACCCTCCACTGCCCTCTCTTTCACTCTCAGTATCTACTAGTTATGAACATCGATATGATGCTTTTCGAGGCTAAGTTCCTCATCAAACAATTCTTTCGCAGATGCAGGAAACTTGGTGGTACAGTCCTAACGCGTGCAATCCGGGGTCACATTAGCAATGCGAAAATGTGGTTCCCCCGTCATGAAGAGGACTACTATGTACCCAAAGATGTCCCAAGAGGCCACCTTGTGGTGTATGTTGGTGAAGACTGCAAGAGATTTATCATCAAGTTTACATTACTCAGCCACCCTCTGTTCCAGGAATTGCTTGATCTCGCTGAAGAAGTTTTTCAGTTTGCAGCCAACACGAAACTCTGGATTCCTTGCAACGAATACATTTTCATCAGCGTTCTTCATTGCATCAGTTATGAACTAGATCAAGGGTTTCATTGATGACGTTGCCCTTTTCTTCACAAGTTTTGTTATATGCTTGGAGCATTTAGATAAGATATGTTAGTGTGCAGCTAAATTTCTGTTGTACTTGTACATTGTGTTATTTTCAATTTTAATGCTCACAAGTCAAAAACTAATTTATGATGAAAATTGTGTCATTTTACGGGCTCCGCAAGCGTCTATTTTGACTATTATTGAACTTTTCTGGTATGGGACTTACGCTTGCCCAAGCAAATCAGGCTAACTAGTTCATACAATATTCTCAAAAAATTTAAGCTTTCTTCTGACTACAATGCTAGTTAAACCCACCTCGTTGGTACATCTCAGTTTTCCTGGGAGAACTTCCTTAACCGTGACATGCAACATCTTTTGTTTCTTTCTCATCACCTGACGAAAGAAGCAGATGTTCCATGTCACAGTTGCAGGTAAGTCCTTTTCGAGTTTTCCAAGTCATACAGTGTGCTACCGACAACGATTTGATCGGCATGATACAGATGCAACTTCATGGGGAATTAGGAATAGCACTCTTTCTCAATTTGCAAGTCCCACTCCACCATAGCTAGCCTAATCGACTCTGCGTAATGCTATAGTTAGTGTTATAATTCTTAGCTAAAAGCCATGTTAATCAGAACCATCTCCTAGATGCTGTTGTAGGATCCCTTGTACATATATTCGTGATGGTGAAGCAAATTAATTAGGCTAATATTCCAACTGAAAATATACTCTAGCATGATCCAATTTCTAGTTTTAAATGGGCAGAGAGGCTCTTATAGGAGCCTAGCTAGCGATTCCCATGCCAATTATACAACACAAATCGTGCTTGAAGTTAAGGGAATTGTTATTAGCACTCCAAAATTCTATTTCTCCACTCCTAACTTTATATATTTGAAAAGAAAAATACACTTGTGAGAAGTGTGGAATGAGATTTTTGGAGTGCCACTAGCACTTCCCTGTATATAATGTATTAACACGTGACACTTATCTTTTCAATGTTACAAGATGTATCGAGTTTGAATAAGAAAAAAAGTGATGTATCCACGTTAAGATACTAACTTTACACTCCTATATTTTCTATCATATTCCCCTAAAAGAAAATTTCTGAGGGCATCAACCAAGTTTCAAGAGAATGCAATTCAATCGAATTCGACCATGAAATAAAGAGGACCACAACATAGACCGAAAAATATTTGTTCAAGCTTTTTTATATTAATATGGAAAATGTCTTGTAATAAACTTGCAATCGATGTCATCTTTATGTGACAAGGATCACACAAACGATAAACATAGATAGAACAAATAAACTCCCATACCAGATAAACGGGTTCAGGAGATAAAAGCACTGCCGGCTGCCACAGTTACATCAGCAAGAAATCCAACTCTACCACGAAATGAATAGAAAGTACATGGACCTCAACTGCTGAGAAATGACCCTAAGGGAAATTGGGCTTTTCTGGGTACGTGCAGCCTGACCTTTGGATGACAACATTTGCTGCATAACAACCAGCTTTAACGCAGTCTTCAATCGGCTTCTCTTGAACCAGCTGTGACAAAAATCCCCCAACAAATGCATCTCCTGCCACGAGAAACATCATGATATTTTTTTAGTTACAAGTTAGATCTAACAAGATTTCTTCTATTCTTCACTCGTAATCCTGATTTCCCACTCAAGCATTTGACCAGTAATATAACATGGATAATTGTTTATAGCCTAGATCGATAGTTTATATGCTCAAGACTTTAGATTCCTGACTAAATGGCATTGGCAAGTATTATATCATTGCATGCTTTATATTTCCTTTTAAATAAACAACTCAAGTCTCCCCCAGAACGGCAGGAAGAAAAAGGTAAAAGAATCCAATGACATTGACGGGGTGAGATATCACATACCGGCTCCATTGGTATCAACCAGCTTCTCCTTCGGTAACAATATGACAGGAAATAGTTTCACCTTCCCATCCTCAGCAACTACAACAGGATCTGCACCTTGTGTGATAACAGTAATCCTCTTGTGCGTACCCGATGCTTTGGGCAACTGGGAAATCTTTATGGCGATCTCCTCGACATTTTCAGTCTGATTGAAAAAGGCATTATAGTTAGTGACTTGTAGAGGTTAGAAGTTCTTCAGTCAAATTTGAAAGAAGGACTAAGCAATGTTACCTTCCAGCCATGAACCCTTGAAAAGGTTCTTGCTTCGGTCTCATTCCCAAAAACATAGTCCATGTACCTATACAAAAAGGCAATTCAGTACTCCACATTGATCATGAAATACAAAGAGATTTTAGTTTCATTTCTTTTCCTTTTTCTGGGAGGAGGGACTTACGGAAGTGCTTTCTCCTGTACATCCTTGAAGAACTCACAAATGAAAGGAGCGGAAAGATTCATCGTGAATACCTGTAGATACAAAAGAAGGCAGCTGAAGCTACTGAATTGGATAATAAAGAGAGAATCCAACTACATTGTCGATGCTAAGAAACACTATATGGTTGATACCTTATTGTTTGCAGCAGCATGTTCAGCAACCAGTTGAATGGACTCAGGAGAAACAGTAAGGAAAAACCCAGCAATGTAGTAATATTTTGCCTTTTCAACTGTTCAAGCATGAGTTTGCATAAGGTGAGCCAGAGAGGACATGTGACCAAAGCCAAGGAAAGGATAAAATTTGAATTAACAAGAGAGCAAGGGAAGTAATACCCAGAGCCCAATTTTCAGGTTGCTTCAAATGCTCAGTTTTGTAACAATTTGCAGCTGATAAGTTAGCAACAAGAGACCTGTACAATTATTTGTTACAAGAAATTAATCCCCGCAAAGTTTTAATAAACTATAAGACTAATTCAGAAGAAAATGAAATATACAACTTTATGCAGGGGTCCTTTTGTTCCAACAATTTATGACAGATACAAGGATCCCTATGGGAGCAATGAATGAAATCAAAATGCATGATACAGGGTATTGACAGAAGTAAAAGAAGAAATGCCTAGGAAATTTGCTTTATAAAACTATAAATCGGCAGACGACAATTTCAAATTCATCTTCTAGAGGAGATGTAAAACTGACCTCTCACCACCAACTACACAAACCGCACATGTTCCTGTTGGAGCTTTGTCATCTTCATAATATTGCACCTGAACCCAAATGTAAATGAATATTTTTTTACCCAAAAAAAATCAGAATAGCTGAGGGATAATAAGCAGGGTAGGTAAAGATGTAAAGAAACTCACATTAACACCAGCATGTTTACAATTTTTCTTCATCTCCTCACCGTACTTGTCTTTGCCAATGGATCCAATGTAACTAGTTGCGCCAGGAGCTTGGAGCATCCACTATTGTCAAACAACACACAGATTGAGAAATTTTTGTCAGCATAATACAATTGAATCAGATCTTCTTAAGATAAATATTAAATAATGATAAAAAGTTCTCTTAAAAACATAAACAACCTGCGCAACTTTGATTGAATTTTGAGTAGCACCTGAAAATAACACAATGAACATATAGAACATTAGTCACTGGTTTGCAAAGGACAGAAAAATTTGGCATCGTTATCAGTAAAGTTTCTAGACGAGATCATAAAGCATGGGATCACCAAATAACGAAGTGAACTACTTATCAAATTACCTCCAGCAATATACTCTACATTGTACTTGGAAGACATTTCATCGTACCTGTGAAAAACCATCCAAAAAAGATTGAATCAGAAAATGCAATATTTCAGGCAGTTGCAAACGCCAGAAACTAATCATGACCTTATATTTGAACTATATTCTCACAAAAATTTACAAATAAGTAACTACGAGATCGGAAAACTCAAAACCCTCTTAAACTCTTAAAAGTTACACCTTTTCTAATCCAGGTGAAGTAATTACTAATTGAAAATCAAGGAAGCAAGGATAAGAACAAAAATGGATTACATGGGCAGGTGCTTGTCCTCGGCAAGAATGGCATTGTTCGGCTTGATGTCATATCTGTCAAAAAACCACTCAATTTAGTTCTCCATACCATATAATGCATAGATCGAAAAAGAGAAGGAAAAAAAAGCTACCAAAATGCAGAAACACTTAAAATACAATATTAAAATCACACAATGAAACCAAACATTAACAGGAAATGAAACTTACAACACGAAAAGAAAAGTAAATAAACTTTCAAATGCCTAATCATAGGAAATGAAATTAGATAATTCAATAAATTAAGCAAGTAACCATACTTTCCTTTTCTAAATCAAAGCAGATCCAACTAAACTAGTCACATATGATTTCACCAACAAAAACTCAACCAATGCTCATCTGGGTTTCTAAAATAATCCGACTAATGAACCATGGGATTGGATTAATCCCAGAAAACAAACCAGAAACCAATAAAACCTGCAGATCTATTTACTTTATCACTTTCCTCTGTTTCTTAAATAAATCACAAAGTTTAAGTCTTTCAGATCTATCGCAAAAACCCATTCAATTTAAGCAGAAAGGAAATCGAAATCTAAAAACAACAGATCGTATTCATCAGTTTTCCTGGAATTTCTGAGCATCCAAACAGTGAGAGAAGATGGGAAAATGTAATGAAAGAAGCTGATATGGGGGCTTACTTTGTCAAGAATTCTTCGTCGACGACGGCAGAGATGTCGAGAAGAGGATTGCCCATCCCCAGGAGGATCTGCTCGTGCGCCATTGATGAATTTTCCTAGGAGTTCTGAGAGTTGTTTTCAGAGGGAGGGAGGGAGGGAGGGAGGCTAAGTACAAAGTGAGTGAGATTGCGGACGAAAGTATTTATAGCAGAGGAGTTGGTATCGTTTGGGACGGGACGAGACGGGAAGGAACGGAACGGGAGCGAAGATGCTATCGGATGGAAATAAGGAGGAAGAAGAAGGAGACAGAGAGGTTATAATTTTGTGTTCCACGGATGTGGAGAGGTGGAACAAAAAATCGTCCAAAACTCATCCCGTGAAACAGTACGTTACACCTATTTTAGGAGTATCAAACGTGAAACGGAACGTCCGTCTCACTCTATTCCGTTCCGTCAAACGGTACCTTAATACCAGACGTTGGGATTATGTAGGTGAGATGTCACTTATGTCACCAACCCCCAACTCCTTTTCCAATTTTCTCTTTTTTATTATTATTATTATTTCATTTTAATAATTTTTTACTACTCACCAACCCACTCACAAATTGATTATTTATTTTTATTTGTAGGTTCTAGATTTCATAATTTAGTAATTCAAAAAATCATAACTACATTAGTACATTTGAGGACCAATTCTGAAATTTTAGAGGTTCTTCTATGCCAAAACTTAATTTAATCGCCTCAAATGTCAATTGGTTGTAGGTGTTTGTATTTTTTAATTTTTGGTTTTTACATATAAGTATATAAATGTTTACAAGCAAGTACAAAATAATCGAGTCTTGTGTAGTGGCACCACTCCCAGCAACCACATAACTGACCCTGCTTCATTAAAAAAAAACAAATATTTAAAGCACTATTTAAAAAAAACATAAAAACTCAATTAACATTGTGAGGGAGCAATAGGAAGGATGTTCATAACTTTCTTATAGGCATCCATTCTAGAAAAATGATCTAATATCTGTTTACATACTTATAATAATGAAGATTGGAAGATTTAAATTTGAAACCTCTCCTCATAGTTAATGTTCTGATCAGATAATATGTCAACAAAAAATTACTAAAGTTCCTATTATCCCCTTTTATACATCACTGAAATAAAATATTAGAAAAAAATATATATAGGCATTGAAGTAATTTTGCATAAACAAGTTTTTGCTTGTTTTTCCTTCTCTCACCCATCATATTTTTACTCCTAAACTTTTATCTAGTTTCAAGTAACAAAACATTATCACATCCGTTGAGAACCGAGTATTTAAAATTTCAATTCTTGATGATATACTAAGTTGAATATCAGAGTGCGCAACGAACAAGATTACAAAATAAAAGGAATATTATTTAACAAACGAGAATGCCGAAACGGCTACAGAATCCCAAGAGGCTACATTGTGAATGACTTATTTCAAACTAAATTACAAGCTCTATTATATATAGTGAAAACTAAAGCAAAATCATAATCCTTAAAGGATATAGAAAACTCTAATAAATCCTAAATCCTAACCCTTAAAGGATATAGAAAATTCTAATATCCTTGTCCCACAAGAAAACCATAAACAAAAATAAACTAATAACTAATTTTCCAACACCCCCCGTCAAACTCATGGCGATACACGTCATGAGTTTGCCAACAAGTAGATGCTGATGCAAGCTCCGTTAGGCGAACATGACAAGACAAGCTCTGTTAGGTGGACACGACAATATAAGCTCCGTTAGGCGGACACGACAAGGCAAGCGGGCAATCAAGCGAGCAAACGAACAATCCAAGCGAACAAGCGAGCTAGTGGATTCCGACAAATGATCCAATTACTAACCAGGTGCATAACGTCACTCGAGTGGTCATCAACCCAAGCACTCGAGCAATCGTCATGGTGGTGGGCAACAACAAACTCCATATGGCGCAACCTTTCTTAAAAACAACCAGTAAGAGCCCAACAGGCCATACAACCCGTGGGCCCCAAAACCATCAAAACAACCATTTTTTTTCTTTGCCCGTGTGGGCCTGAAAAAAAAAGCCAAATTTTTTATTTTTTCCTTCTTCCTTCCTTCTATCTGGGCAGTGTTCTCCAGAGAAAACAAATCTGAATGCAGGTATGGGATCTCAATTCTAGGATTCTTGACGCGATGGGATAACAGCGGCGGCGGTGAAGTACGGATCAAGGGGCGAGGATGCGGAGGTGCACGTTGTGGACGGAACTGATCAGGTGGGCTTGGACGACAGATGTGCTAGGTTTTCTGGTTGCAGCGGCAGTGTGCAGATGGGGTGGTTGTCGAGCAGATTGCAGTGCAGTGGTGGCGACAACAGGTTACAAGTCCGGGCAGCAATGGTTCCAGGTGGGTTCAACGGCAGCAGATGGTGAGGCGACGAAACGATTGCAGGCGTGAAGCAAGCAGACTTCGACAGAGCACAGAGGTTCAAGGGTAAGCAGTGAGGCAGAATCATGGTTCAGTGGTTCAGGTTTAATTCGAGGGAGATGAAGGTTCAATAGATCATGTTCAAACATCCAGGTAAACAATGGTGAATTCTGCGATTTCAGCAGCATATGCATTCGGCGTGAAACTGCTCTAGGGTAGCCCGATAGACAAACTGGTGTAGCAGTGAGTCTCTGGGCAATTCAGACTAAACCAAGGACTAAACAACGAACAAGACGGACAAACAAACTGATACGAATCAAGGGCAGATTAAATCCTAAGGATTAAACTGCTCTAATACCAAGTTGAATATCAGAGTGCGCAATGAATAAGATTACAAAATAAAAAGAATATTATTAAACAAACGAGAATGCCGAAACGGCTACAGAATCCCAAGAGGCTACATTGTGAATGACTTATATCAAACTAAATTACAAGCTCTATTATATATAGTGAAAACTAAAGCAAAATCATAATCCTTAAAGGATATAGAAAACTCTAATAAATCCTAAATCCTAACCCTTAAAGGATATAGAAAATTATAATATCATTGTCCCACAAGAAAACCATAAACAAAAATAAACTAATAACTAATTTTCCAACATACTACTCTTTCAAATGACTGATGATTGATTACCACACACTATATGTGTGTGTAAATATAAAAGATTTAAAAGCAAAACATATATGGAAGACTGGAAAAGTTGGAGAAAAATGTGAAAGAGAGGGGATAGAGAGAGAAAACATGTGAGTAGGAGGTTTTTATCTATTATTTTGAGAGACATGCTTTGATGAGATATAGGTGAGGGAAGAAAGAAAGAAAAAGTTTTATGCGAAATTGTTTTAATGTTCATGATTTTTCTTTTATGATAATTTCTTTCAATGATGCATGAAGAGTATAATAGTATTTTTATTAATTTTTGTTGTTAAGAAAAAGTGTTCTATTAATAAATAACTAGCAAAGGTCACACATTTTATGTGTGAGAAATATAATATTAATTTTCACAAATATTGTTTTCAATAGAGAGGGAGAAAGAGTAGTGATATGATGACATGGTTATGAGGTTAAAAACAAAAACAAAAACTTGTTTGTGTGAAATTATTTTGATGCTCACATTTTTTCAGTTTCTAATAATTTTTTTTTTCTAATTATGTAATAAAGGTTATAATAGTATTTTCATTGGTTTTTGGTTGACAAGAAGAGTTTTATTAATATGTATTTTTTTTTTATCAAACGATAGATTTTGTTAGATTAGATATTAGATTAGTTACTAACAAGGTTCGAACTCATGCCATCATGCAAAGGCTCATCACATTTCCACTACTATGTTAAATGTCCACTTGCTATTAATATATAGTTTAGGTATAAAGCTTTTGGTTGACATCGAAGGGTATAATAGTATTTTACTGCCTCTCACCACAAAAAAACAAAACAAAAAACCCTTTACATTTCTCCTGCATGTTACAAGCAAAACATGATATGAACATATACCAAAAAGAAACAAATTGTTTGTCAAATGTCACCTACTTTTACAATATTTCATCCAATATCCTAATGATATGGTGTTGGACTTCTATCCATGCGTCTCGAATTCAAACTCCTTCATTTTTAAATTATTATAATAATTTCGTAAAAATTTAAAATAAAAAAAACTATTGATAATACATAGCCATCCCTGATTGAGACAGTTTGCTTAACCATTGCCTTCACCTACTTCACCCACCATGACCAAATAGTTTCGAAGATTTACCACATGATTTTAAACGCTATTGACATTTCCAAACAAACTTCAATTTCCAACTTTATTTAATTTGACTTTATTTGAACAAGGTTCCAATTGTCACCTATTTTTCTTTTCAAAAATGTTAATCTGACTTATCATAGAAAATTTTCAATAAGCGAAAATTTAGAATGGACCGGTCACAAAATATCAGTCCGTGCTTTAGACCAGTCATACCGGACAAACTCTCCAATCGGACTTGAACAGTAAAAAGTACGTAGGTGTAGAATTATTCCACTCATAAATTTCAAAGCTTTATTTCTTCAGCATGCATGGATTTTAATACTTTATAACAGAAAATTGTAGCACTGTTTCTTAAACTTTGGTCTAGTTAGAGTTTTATTTTCTCAAAAGATGGATGCATTTAAACATGTTTTTGTATTGATAATTCTGCATATATGTTTGGATATGTAAATTTCTGAATACCTATATTTGTCCATAATTTAAAGAAGCTAATTAGAACTTCTTGTTGCTATTGCAAATGTGTTTGATTTCCTTGTTTCACATATATATATAGCAGACCGGGCATGTGCCTGGTTGCAAAGTTTTGTAACTTCAGATGATCCCAGTAACGCAACACACTTCATTGGCAACTTCGAAGCCTGTAGGAATTCATCAATACAAAGTTAAAAACAACATAAAAATAACTTTGCTATTATGTAACCAGCTGAGTCCGTTCGAACGAACAAAAGCATCTAAATATTTATATTCGGACTCAATTCATCCCACGGAAAGAGCTCTCACAATCATCGCTTATGAGATTATCCAAAACTGCGAGCATGAACAGTTTCTTTTGATGCTACTCTTTGTATCATTGCTCTTCCCAATTCGACTCTCCGATAGACTAATCTGTATAGATAAACATATCAGTCTATCTTAACATTTTTTGCAGATAATTTTTCTGTAGTTTCTTCCATATTAAGTAACAATAGGTTAATTGTGCTTAATTTCAAGCCTACATACGTATAATTTCGCATTGATCATCTTTTCGCCTATAATGTATTCCTGTGTGAGTGTGACTCTAGATCGTTTGGTTTGGTTGCTTATACGTGCACATCTGTTATTACGCATGCAATGTAGGTGAGTTTTCTGATAAAATCAGTGTTTTAAAAGACTCGCCTCGGGGCGCGCCTAGGCGGCCTTGGAGGCTGGGCTTCACCATTTTCGCCTCTATTTTAAGGGAGTCGGCGAAATACACGCCTAGGCTTCTTGGGGTGCGCCTAGGCACCTGAGATGTGCCTGATGCGTCAATTGGGCGTCCCTTTTTCTTTTTTAAGTTTCAAAAATCTGGAAATTTTTTAGAGTTGCAGAGCTATTTTGAGTTGCACGCCATGAACACCAGTGAAGGAGATGAAGAAGATGAAGAAGACCGCTAGGTTTTTAAGGCTGAGTTGGTGTTTTTAATTTTTTTTTCTTTTGTTAATGCTTAAACTGACCTTACTTTGCCACATTTATTACCCCATTATCTTCACTTTTTTAAAAAACTAATCCCACTTTAAAGACATTTATTACCCCACTATCTCTTTTCTCTTCACTTTTTATTTCTAATATTTATTTACTCATATACTAGATATATATATTAGATAAGCATTGTTTTGTTTTTGTTTTTACTATTTTCTTGAATATTCTCATGATTGGCCGTAGAAAAGAAAACATCTTTTTATTTGGATTATTATTTTCTTAATGTTATATTATTCTTTTTTTTTAATTCTTTATATTTTTTTCCTTATTTCTCTTTTTTTAAGAATACCTATCCCACATAAATATTATTCAAAACTCTCATATAAATAGGCACTTACTTAAGTAGATGTTTTAAATTGATTAATTAGATTGTTTGATTAAACTTGGTTATGTGAGTTAAACTTGTTTGTGACTATTATATTTTTATATGTATAAAATATGTATTAAAAAAAGTAGGTCTCGTGAGGCTTGCGGCTTAAGGCTTTCGCCTAGGCGAGGCTATCCATCAAACGCCTCACCCACGCCTTCGCCTTTTAATACATTGATAAAATATACCGATCTGATCTTAGCAGAAAACGACTATGTATCCAAGGCATCTAAAAAGCACCTACCAAGTCACCTAATTTCATTTTTCCGTTATAGTTTGTTGGTTCTTATGAATATCAGAAGATATATAACACAACTATAATTCATATCAACAGTCAGCCTTAAAGAACAAAACTCATATGCAGAAGTACGGTTCGTAGATGGATATGCTTTCTGCAACTTTTCAAAAAAAAAATTGTACTACTACTTCATACAGCAGCAGCAGCCGAGGAGCACTCACACAGGAATTTCACTGGCTGCTGAAAATAACAATGATTTTGAATTTGAATTTCAAATGAGTTATTGCTTTTGGAATTCATCCCCAAAAACTTGAGTCATCCCCGCAGCACCTGCTGCAGGCTGCAGAGTTTTGTTACTGTACAGTAGCGTGACACCCTTTATTCGCAACTTCAAAGCCCTGCGGGAATTCATCAATACAAAGTTGCAAACAACATTTTCATTGTATAATGGAGCTAGCTAGTTACGCATATTAAATCAATGTTGTACCGTATTGAGCGGCGTTTAACGACATCAAGTAGTGAATTGTAGATGTCAATTTTCTTTGAATCCGGCTAGTTTGCTCAAAGAAAATTAATGTTTGGATTCTCAAATTTCAACTTAGCTGGTTTGGGAATAAAGTTGAAATCAAGCTCTTTTTACAATATCAAATGATGTCAGCAGAAGAAAGATTCGAACATGAACCCTCGAAGAATTGGTTCTTAACCACTGTAACTATAATCTCTCACTACTTTTTGCAAGATTTGTGTGTGTGTGTGAGAGAGAGAATGAGTAAGAGAGAGAGAAAGAGAGAGAGAGCTTGTTGAACAAATAAAGACACCTTTTGTGACTTGTTTATGATACATTTTGTTCATCTGTAGAAGATCCAGTACAATGTAGATATACAGGTAATAAAATGTAAAGGTGAAAACAATTATTTAAAGAAAAACATAGAATTTTCAGTTTCAAGGTCCTATAGCCTTGCAAAAGAGAACATAAACTTTTAACAAGTAAAAAAAATCCCCCAAAATCACTCTTAAGAAATAGGAAGAGGAGCACCATTCCACTCCTTCAAGCAATCCAGCAGAGGATCAATCAACTTCCCAGCACACATAGCACTGAAAACCTTGTCACATTCCTCCCCTGGTGATTTCACTTTATCACCAGTCAACAGATCAGTCCCCAACTCCTCCCTCACAAACTTGTACAATGGGTAAGACCTGCATTCCTTGATCCTGTTTGGGATTGCTATTTTCCCGTTCTCGTACTCAACCCGGGCATTGTCGACCTCTTTCGGCAAAAGGGTTTTCAATTCCTCCTCAAAAGCTGTAATCTTTTGGAAAATGGAAGTGCTTGTACTCATCTCCTTCTCACCATTGCTCAATGCATGCTCAACTAGTACATGCCTCAGTTTCTGCATTAGAGGATATGTAGCACTGCAGGGATCATCGATGTAGGCAAAAACATATTCACGATCGACGACCTTGAGGAGGTCCTTTTCGCAGAACCGAGAGGGGTGAAGCTCGCCGTTCAAGCCCACGGTGAGGACTCTCTTGGCAACCTGACTTACAGTGGTCTTCACTGTGCTTTTCAAATTCTCTTCCAAATGCCTTAAATCAATAGCTTGGCACAATGCAACTAGGAAAGTGGATGACATGAGCTTCAATATGTCAACAGCCTCAGCAGTTTTTCGTGAAGAAATCAATCCCAAGGAGTTAACATCTTGGTTGTGTTGCTCTGCACTCTGGACATGGTTTGTGACAGGGTTGCCAAGGAACTGGAGCTCCGAGCAGTAAGAAGCCATGGCGATTTCAGCGCCTTTGAACCCGTAATCCAAGCTGGGGTTGCTGCTTGCCGTGAGATTTGAAGGCAACCCATTGTTGTAAAAGTCATTGACAAGCTCAGAGAACTGAGCAAACATAAGTTTTCCAATTGCAGCAATTGCTAATCTGGTGTTGTCCATGGCAACACCGATCGGGGTGCCTTGAAAGTTTCCTCCATGTAATGCCTTGTTTCTTGAGACATCGATCAAAGGGTTGTCATTCACTGAGTTGATCTCCCTCTCAATCATCTTCGTTGCTGCTCTGATCACCTCAATCTGTGGGCCTAGCCATTGGGGAGATGTTCTAAGAGCATACCGGTCCTGCTTTGGCTTCTGAAGAGGGTCCATCTCATGCACCTTTTCAGCTGCTTTTACATAATCACTTCCAGCTAAAATGTGTTCCATTATTGCTGCAGCTTCAATTTGGCCAGGGTGATGCTTTAACTTGTGAGTCAAGTGATCTGTAAACTCAGGCTTTCCTTGCATAACTTCGGCGAAAACTGCCGACAACACTTCTGATAAAAGCGCTTGTGTGTTGGACTCAAACAGAACCATAGAAGCCAAACCAGACCCAACAGCAGTTCCATTGACCAATGCAAGCCCTTCCTTTGGCTGCAACTCAAAGAACCCACCATCAATTCCAGCTAGCTTGAAGGCATCAGAAGCGGTTAGGGTTTTGCCATTAGGCCCGGTGGACTTGGAATTTGGCCTGCCTATCAAAAGCCCGGCAATGTACGAGAGCGGAACCAAGTCCCCTGAGGCAGTGATTGTGCCCCTGAGGGGAAGGCAAGGGGTGACATTGTTATTGAGGAACTTGGTGATGGCTTCCAAGATTTCGAATCTGATTCCAGAGTAACCTTGGAGGAGGGTGTTGATCCTCACTAGCATTGCTGCTCTTGTTGCTGTGTGAGGCAGAATATGGGTTGATTCTGTGTTGCTGCCAAAGATCCCAGCATTCAAGAATCTGTTCAACAAAAATGGCACACAAGTCAGCTTGAGTAGCAACTAATACAAATTGTTATTAAAGCATACATGGCGCATTCACATTAGGTAAAGCAGATGTGCTCCCTATGCACCCGAGTCAAATGTGCCTCTCCGTAGTTTAGACTTTAGACTAGATTAAAGTGAAATTTTGTCCTTAAGACAAAACACAACTATTTTAAAAAAAGAAAAGAATATGACGCGAGAACTTTACACAACTATTATTAATTATTAAAAATGACAATAAACATTATTAAAATGTTTTCTTACTTTTTAATACAAAATAAATGTTGTTAATGGTTTGAGCTACGTGCAGTAGGATGAGTTTTGGTTATGTTTAATAATGAGCTGAACACATCTACGTGGGCAGCACATTCTGGTGGACTCGGAGAAAACCGAAAAAACAGAGGCATGTTGTTGTCGTTGTCATTATATGTCATATGGACCAGATTATTTGGGGACCAAAAAGGAATAAATGCACCAAAATTGTATTGGAAGTTGACTCTCTTGCAACCACGTGCTAGGCACGCAAATTCTACTAATGGGAATATATTTTAATTTGATTACATCATTTTTTTTTTTTCATTTTTTTCCTTTTTATTTGGTAAGGTTATTTCAAATAATACAATCACCAAACCTATACCGACATCAATAAATACATAAGGTGAGACAATACTGGTAACCAATTTTGCTGCCATACCATATAATTATGCAATTTAATCGTAAATTACACCTAACATAGCAAAAAGTAGACACCTCGTTTTTTATCCGAGCCATATCTTCTTACCTACCCCTCAAGGCCGGAACTTTTCATTTTGTACTTTTTATAAGCTATTTATACATATATGTCGGGTTGCGGCTCTTTAAACAAGTGGAATTTAGTGCCACTTGTATACATGTCAATTCCGATTGAGTACAAAGGAATGATTCCTAATATGGAAGATATTCATTTAAGAAATAACTGGATAAATTTTTCAGCGTGTCGGAATCACGGCTTGATACACGAAGTGTAATAACATAATTGGTTAGAAGCATAAAACAAAAAGAATTTCAACCAATTGTATTATTATACGTTGTGTGCTGGGCATTGTTTCTAGCACATTGAAAAATCTCTCGAATAACCGAGTCGATTATCAAAGTTGAACTACTTGCCTTGAATAAGTAAAATTAACAAACTAATTAATAGCATTAGGATCTCCAAGTAAAGATGATGGATATAATTCTAATTCAATGGAGAGCATTAATTAATTAGCGAATCGTAGGTTAATTTATTACCTAATTAGCTCCCTCTGAAGAGCTCCACCTTGCTTGGTTCTCCTATGCGAGGTTGCACCAAAGCCAGTGGTCACACCATAGCTGTCTGTGCCTTTGCCCATGCTATCCATAACCCAATCACTGCTGGCCTTTACCCCAGCCCTTTTGTCCTCCGACAGCTCCACCTTGGCACCGTCATGGTTGGCAATCGCAGCCACCTGAGCCACCGTCAGGCTCTCCCCACCAAGCTTCACCACTGGCTTCCTGTAATCCTTGACCATCCGTTTGAACTCGTCCAGATGGCTCCCTTTCAGTGCTTCAGCTGCCATCCCCCAGTTCAATGGGTCATGTGTCGCAAGTACCTTCTCATGCCCTACGCAAAACGACTCCAGGGAGCTGTTTTCGTTGACGTTTTGGTTATTTCCAGGTTCCATTTGCTTCCCCGATCACAAGCAATACCAAAGTAGGGATAAGAAAGAATGGGAATGAAATGGAGCCGAGAAAAACCTTGCCGGGAAAAACTCAGTGGGATAAAAGCCTCGTTGAAGAGAATGAATAAGGAAATGAGAATTACGAAAGGAAAGGAATGGAAAGAGGTGGTGCTCTAAATTTCGGGTGGAAGGAAAATTTACAAGTATTTTCCTGAGTTGGTTCACCCGTAATTGCCTTGTTTATATAGAGGACATCCCACATCGAGTGCTGGGGTTGGTAGGCCGACGCGTTAGTTGAAAACTCCAGGTAGCCCTTGGATCTTCATGATCTACGACCGTTCACGTGATGACACGTGGCGTATAAGTCTGTTTCGGAACAACATGTGTAGTTTAGCTGGGGTTAAAAAACGCGGCCTTTTACTTGTCAATGATAACCGGATGGGAAGGGAAGAAAGGGGAGATGGGGTTGGTGAGAAAGCAGGCTCTCAAGGAAAGGCACGAAAGCAGCACGTCACCCTATTTCTCTGCCAAAACAATTGTTCGTGTGACAAGTAAAATTCCTTGTAAAAGGTGGCGTGGTATTGTCTTATGATCGATGTAAAATGTTATTGTTTTTTTTTAAAGTGAAACGATAGCGGTTTTATAGAACGTTTAAGGAAATGTGCAAACTGTAAAGAGAGCGTCTTAAATTAAATTCGAATGTAACATGTTAATGTTGTAAAACTTTAAATGTAAATGTAAATTATTGATGATGTAAATTTGTGTTTGATTATGTAAACTACACCATTCATGCGATGACACATGGCGTACAAGTGTGTTTTAGAACAACATATGTAGTTTATGATGAGGTAAATGTAAATTATCATCAAGTTTTACGGTTTAGTAGCATTAACATAATAAGATTTGGATATCTAACAGATGGATTCTTTTTCTGCAAACTTTTTACGAACTTATCTAATGGTTGAATACAATTGGTTGAAACAAGGTAATTCTGTCATCTTTTAAGGTGATTATTCAATTTATTCTATCATTTTTAACTCGATAATTATTGCTTACCTCCTCTCGTATAATTTATTGGATTCACTACTAGTATATTAATTATGATATACTCATATTTGTCCGCATTTGTAAATAAAAGATTTGAAGTTTGATTTATGACAAAATCGATACTTAATTATATTATGGATGACTTATGGTGTGTTTTAGTCTAATCTCTGACCCCCTAAAAATAAAATATCGTAGAGGGACTTATACTCACTAATTACGATAGTTAACTTTTCACTCGGACCTCGTTTGTTTGACTGAAATGTCAGAATTAGAATATTCAATTCCTTGACTATTTAGGAATATTGGAATGGTTTTGCAAATTCCGTTCAGAGTTATATTCGATTATCCCTCTCTAAAATTGATTGCATTAATAAAGTATCTCGCAATGCCATACAAGCAATGCATGTTGAAGAAAAAAGTAGAAGAAAGAAAGAAATATATGAATTAATTTAATATAATTTTCATTTTTTAGATGTATAATTATTATTTTAGTTTACTTTTTTTTTTGTTGAAATATAAGATTTATTGAGTTAGATGAGGAGTTTTAGTTTCGAATCTTGCGAATGCCAAATTCGATATTAATTCATTCTCGCATCCTTTTGTGTAAATATATCATTGTATAAAAAATAAAATAAATCTTAAACTAAAATTAAAAAATCCAATTTTTTTTTTTAATTTTAAAGCTAGTTTTGATTTCTTCACTTTCATTTTCTTTTGCTTTTGTATTTTTTATTACAAAGGTGCTTGACGCAATCACTTCGGAAATTGACACAATTTCGTGCGCCCCTAAATCTCAAACAAATATATATGACCATGTGCCTTTAGTTACTTGTGCACGCAAATTACTTGATTAAAAGTTTTAGGGCAAGAAAAAACAAAACAAACAAAAACATGATTTGGGGTATTTTGCTTCAGCTGCCTAGGTTATTGAATAATCATTTGATATATTTTTTGGCTAGTGCTGTTCACACACTCATTTTTTACTTCTTACATATCACTCTCAATTTTCGATTGTTGGATCAAATGAATTGAAGAAGATCAATGACACAAAATTAATAAGGATGTGTGGGAGGTAAAGATGAGTGTGTGGGCAACACTATCATATCTATTTTTCTGTTTTATTTTTGCATCACTAGTTCGTTCCTATTATTTCTTGGGTAGTGCTATTCACATATTCCTTTTTATGTTTCATATACTCTTGTTAATTTTTATTAATTGATCTTCTTCAATTCATTCGACCCGATGACCGAAAATTGAGAAAAGTGCGTCAGAGGTAAAATAGGTGGTGTGCGCCGGCCTATTTCTTTTATGCACCAAATTTTAGTGGAAAGCTTACCAACCCCATTTCATGATTGGATTTGATTGGTACGTGTTTGGTAGGATATTCGCAATGGATCTCTTATGTATTTTTTTCTTTCCCCCAAATCCATATCTTATTAGTTATTTCCTTCCATTAATAATTCGATTGGGAAAATTTTAGCTTGTTATTCCTTCTCAAATTCAAGATGGCCCTCGTATTAGCGTCACAGTATTTATAAGGTCCTCCTTATGGCAGAATTTAGGGATGCAGCTTCGCCTTTATATACGGACAGTCGGACAGGATTTGGCCAAAGGAGTTGCACAAACAACCACCAAAATAAAGTAGTCATTAACCGCATTTGAGAGTTGTATCACGGCTGATTTTGAGCGTCTGCATTTAGCATCGGTATCTTTTTAAAATGTAAAACCAATGCAGTAGGGTTTTTATATATCCTAAAAGAAGCAATCTTGTGTTGAGCGAAGAAACGTGTTACAGACAAAGAAATTAGACGATCGAAGGTATATCTAGATGAATTCCAGACAGTAACATTTAAATAAAAGAAGTTATGCTTATGAAGTTAGTCATGACATGTTTATTGGTAGCAAAATGCAGTACGGTTTTTAATACCAGCATACATAACATGTTTATTGGTAGTAAAATGCAAAAGGCACAAACCTTATAATACCAATTGATGTTCAAGATGAACGAAAACATAAGCAAATTAAATACCACAATTTCAAGATATGAATTGGTATCTCTAAGATCACTATCCAAATAAAATGTTAAGTTGTTGAAAGTATGGCACGATTTAGCATAAAAATTGATATATAATTCTGTTCATCCCCCTCGTTTTCCTTTCTTTTTAGTTTTTGAATCAGAACATGCGACGCAAGTAAGAAGCCATGAAAGGTACATATCGTTCTCTTCATCCCACTTCCCTTCCTTAAGGTATGTATTCCCATCCTTAAGGTATTATAATATCTAGCCATGCAGTTAATGTGCGTACCTTATCACACACACATATTTATACATCCACGTGATTCATGTCGAGAATCCATGCAATATACCCAAAAAGATTTTTTTTTCTTTCTTTTTTTATGTATTGCATGTTATCAATGATTCATACAACAGATCTTTTCGATCCGCGCGATCGATGATAATATATCGATGCATGTCGAAAAATGAACATCCGTGTAATTTGCAATACCCAAAAATGTTTATTTTTCAGTGTTTTTATTTATTATTTATTGGATACGCATGTTCTCATTGAGGCATATAACATGATTAGGTTTCGATTTTAAACAAATTTGACAAAATAATTTAAAACAGAACTTTGAGACTGAATCCTTGACGAGAAGAAAATTTTCAATGTACTAGAAATACCGTCCGACATTAAATGTTATAATATAAATGGTTGAGAATTTTTTTTTTTTGGAAGTGTCCAACTACTTATATTATGATACATTGGGCCGTATTTTTGATACACTGAAAAATTTCTCATTGACCAGGCAAAGCTGACGCTGAGGGTGCCGAAAACTTTTGGTTCTTTACCTACTTACAACAGTAGAGAGAAAGCTAAACAAAAGTCTAGTGAAGATAATGTGCCATTAGCTTTGCAACAAGAAAAATTAAAAACAAAATTTTGGGGAATTTATGGATAAGTCATGCGCCCACTACCAACCACCGCTTCTTTTGAGAAGGGGGGTTGGTGAAAGCAAAAGGAGAAATTCATAGGGGTGTTGGATCTTTGCATGGTATTTACTCCAAATTATTATATTGATAATAGTGGCTGCAATTTCTCCAATTTGAGTCTTACATTTGCATCTATATACATGTATCCGGTTTTAGGCAAACAACCTAAGTGAATGACTGTTGTTACCAAAGTCATATTTTGAATTAATTATTTTACACAAGTGATCATCTATCACAGTGATGGAGAAGAGTGTTGCTCTTATACCAAGATGTGGGTTCAAATCACGTCAGCTCCCTAATCTAACAATCTATCGTTTGACAAAAAAATATATATATATTTTACGAATATCAAGCACTGCAATTTTATTAATCTTCCCCTAAAAATTATCCAAGCTCAAATTAGACCGATGATTAGCTAATTGTGGCAATCTGATTGAAGTTAACACCAACAAAATTCATGACTTCATTCTAAAGTACTATGATTTTGTGATGATCTAATTAACCAAAACATTTCCTTAATTGTAAAATGAAACATCCAAGGTTGCCACTTGGGGATGAACTAAAACAACATCATAAAAAAATGAAAGCATTTCAACAAGTGGTAAGTAAGTGGCCCAGTGGTAAGGACGCGGACTGCTGCTCTCCAATAAACAAAAAAATGTGGAAGATTTCAGGTTCGATACTTTGAGCTGATGAATCTGCTTGACTGTAACCACGAGTAGGGTGAAATTCCCTATAACCTCTCCGAGCTCGAAATGAATGGATAACCGTGGCTCACCAACAGTTGTTCCCTCTTAAAAAAAAAAGTGGTAAGTAAGAAAATTAAAGAAACGTTCACTTTAAAAAAAAAAAAACCCAATTTATCAACTAATTTCTTATGCGAGAGAGACACCTAACGAAACTGTGGACGAAGGATCTTATAGGGACTAGGGAGGTTGGACAAGACCACGACTTCTTATCCATTGACGGATGCCATTTTTTAATTTTTCTAATACATTTGTGTCTTCATCTTCTTTCCAACCCCACCACACCCCACTGGAGAAATTTTTAGTTGTGACAGGAATACAAATGGTACACCACGTGTTTTAATAGGTGTGGTGAGAAATTTTATTTTTTAAGTTATTAACTTTTTAGCACAAATTTCCCACAATTTGTATAGTGACACGTGGTGTACCATTTCGTGTACCGATCACACTGAAAAATCTCTCACCCCACTGGCCCCCTTTTCATTTTTAATTTGTCTATGACGACAGACGACATACAAACAAATTCTTAAATATTCAATACTTAACTAAGTGGTCTTGTTTTTTTAAGTCAACAAACGTTTAGGCCTCGACGAGAGATTAATTTAGCTAGGACTATTCATTATATTGTAAGATCAATATATGCGGAATAAGTAAATCACAATACCAAATTAACCACTAACCTTTGACGCCATTGCTGCAATGAACTAAGGGTTCTTCTACTCTCAACACAGACTGAATGCACTGCTACAATCAATGGGGCTTGATATCTTTTTGTGCGTAATTAGTGTGAGAGCAGGGGACCCCTATTATATATCCTAAATGGTGGTGTTTGATAAGGATACTTCCCATCATGTAATCCTTATCAAACTATCAAACCGATAACCCTTATCACCACAAAACCATACTATTCATATCAATATAGATATATCTACTCATATCAGAATTACTTTAGCTATATATCAGTCCACATACATTCCTTGATAGCTTACAAGTATAGTCAATCCTAATCTCTTATGATCTCAAAACCTTAAGCACGTGTCAAACAAGTGAGCAGCTCTAACAAAGCTTACATATATTTGAAGGGATTTTGAAGAAAGTAATGGATGATAGTGTTTTTTATATTGTTTAAGTTGAAGATTACTCATGAAGAAAAGTTATCATTTTTAATCCTATTATTTTTGTGGAGACTAGTAAGGATATATTTTCTTCACGAGTAACCTTCAATTTGGACAAAATATGAAATTTCATTCATCTCTTCCTTCAAAATGCTTTCAATGTAATGAATAGTTTGATCCAAGTTAGTCCTCCTTATCAAACGAGGCCTTGTGGTGAAATATATGCCCTACAACTATAACTAAAAACCCTCACTTTTTAATTAAGAATTCAATAACACCTGTGAAAAATATATAGGATTGGCAATGATACACTTACCGTATAATTTACATAAATCTATATATGTTAGGATCTGGGGATCCATGTTTTTTATACATGTTTTTGTGGAGTCGATTTCGTAATGTATTTTAATGATCCAACCGTCTATCTTTTATGTTTTACCTCAAAGATCAGGTCTATCAAAAGTCACCCAAATTTGTAACCATATGACTGTTGGATTAAATTTAGTGTTTCTTTATAAAACCGCATTCGTCCATTTTCTTCATTACAAATGAATATCTTAATAGTTTTGGGTTTTCTAATTTCTTTTATAAGGATGTTCTATGAATAATGTACTATAATATAGATGGTTTGGATTTTTGATGTACATATTACGAAGTGGACCTTACAAAATGGATGTCAAAAGCATATGTTCCTAGATCCTAACCACACACGCACGAACTGTTGGTAGGTAAATCAAGTTGGATTTACATCAATCGTAGCCCAAGGCAAGGTGGATTGATTATGAATTTGGTTATGGAAGGCAGCTCAACCATTGGAACAGTCAAGGAGCGTATAACCACCATGGAAACCAGCAGTAGAAAGGCAATTTTGACCCACCACAACCATACCAACCAAACCCATGGACCGTTGCTCACTAAAAATGGTAAAGAGACGAGGAAGGGGGAGTTGCAGGGCAGTGAGTGAAGGTTGAAGTAAAGGGCGTAGAGGAAGAAGGAAAAAGGGTTGTCGCCGTTCCTAAGAAGTAGCAAGGGGGCCGGATGATTGGAGAAGAAAAAATTAGGGTTCAGTTTTGGATCACATGAGGAGAGATAGAGAATATGGGGGATATTTTTATTTTGAAAAAAACAAGTCCTTAACCTCATTAAAAATGGCTCTTGATCGCTACTGTAAGATTTTCTATTTCATTTTTAGTCAAATTAAATCAGGTGACTTATATTCATGTGACATACTTTAGAAGATAACATTGTTGTTTTCTTTTCCATAAGCTCTTGACGTTGCATATGGGTGCACAACTAACAGCCTATTTACCCTCCGAAGCAAACTCCTTTGCACTATTTTTTCAAAAAAAAATTATTATACTCATTAAAAATTGTCAATTTAGCTTCACATACATTTCTCACGACTTAAATTGAGGAAAAATTTGATGAATAGCTTCAAATCTTACAGCATGGATTTTAGAATTTAGGTAGAATTGTTTTACATTCAAAATATTTTAGAATTTATGTAGAATTGTCATTACTCTATTTAAGGGAGAATGACAATTTGGTGAAACATCCAATATATAATCCTTATTTAATTATAATTTTTAAAAAAGAATGATGGGGTGATCCATAAAATATACCATTTAAGAAAAAATTAACTAAAAACTTTGAGAATTGAAAAACTCCGTGGGATAGTTGTGTATGTGTGTGTGTGTGTTTTTTTTTAATTAATTTTTAAATTCAATTTTGTAAGAAAAAAAATAGAGGTGTGCTAGTTTAAAATTAAGGCAATACAATCATATTCTAGCAATAGGCAAGAACATTGCTACAAGGGAGGCATGCAAAACTCAGAAGTCATAAGACGCCGTTGCCTAAAGAATAATAGTTAGACGATGATAATGGCTAACATAATGTCCATGCCAAGTAGTATTCCAAATGCATACGATCGAACCTCCCAACTCCCCAAAGATCATTGCTTATTGGCTATTTCGAGAAGTCTACATCCTCTCTTGTTGGACCACAAAGGTATATTTGTCCATATACACCGGTGACAAAAGTGCAGAAATTTTGTGAAGTCTGTATAATAGACGTTCTTTTCGCCATTTTAACTTGGGGATTAATGTTCAACAAACGTTACTTTGACTTTGGGATGATTTTTCTTATAAAAAAAAAAAGACTCAGATTAGTTCTATACTTGTTAAAGGTCAAATGTTCAACAATTAGTATTTTAATTTTTCTTAAAACTTTTTTCAATACACAACAATAGTTTCACTAAAGGGGTGAAAAATTTAGGCTAAGTCATACAATGTATCAGCATAACAATTTGGTGTATATCGAACTCTCCATTGACAGAAGTTTGACCTAAAATTTTTCATTTACAAGTAAAGAACAAAAACATTATAGCATACTATTAGTAACTTTTTTTTTTGGGTTTTTGAAGCGAAAATTATACCGATTTTGTTATAGGGAAGTGATTTTCACACATCTCTTTTAGCCTCTTACACCCTTGTTTAATTATAGTAGTTGATTCCGGTTAATTTATTCAATTTAACGACCATAAATAAAGAGACGTGTTTAAGAAGCTTAAAAGGGTGTGTGAAAATCACTTCCCTTATTATAATATAAGAGCTAATACAAACATCAAAGAGCACATTCTGGAAAAAAAAAATCCAAGAGGTTGTCCTTAATCCAAAGAGACTTCAACAAAACATAAAAGGCGAACTTGGCCAAAGTAGTTGTCACCGTACTGGTTAATTTGAGGGGTGAGACAAGCCCGAGATTAAGTACAGGAAATCATCCACGTCTCGGAATCATCAACACCCAAACTTAAAAGATTGAGACGACACTCCAAAGCCAAAGGAACTTCATTCCTAATGAAAAAGTCAAACACTTCATGAATTGGCACATGAGAAATTTTAAGGACAAAAACTTCAGTATCACGAGCAAAATGACACTCTTTGACAATGAGCAGAGCTGGCCGACTCCAAAGAAGACCTGACAAGGAACCAACTAATGTCCATACGTACCAATATGAACTTTGTGTCAACACCATCATCGAAATTACCAGAAATTGCAGAGTAGACCTAGAAGGAGTCGATAGCTATCAAGATTCAAAAAAGAATATTGGCACAGTCTTTATATTTATTTTTGGCCTGTACAAGATGGAAAATCTCATGTACGATTCTATAATAGTGATGGTAACAGTGATAGTATCACCGACTAGAATTTTCTAACAGTTCAAGTACAACTAATATTGCAACACAAAATTAAAATGCTCATTATGAAAGACTCACAAATAATCTCATTAAGGAGATACTCATTGACAGAAATACTAATATGAGAAGAAACTAAGAAACTAAGGGCAAGTGGCCCTTTACTACAATGGTGGAAATGAGTTGAGCCCTTGCATGATGGCGTAGGTTCGAACTCTGTCGGTGGCTAATCTAACATAAAATCTAACAAAATCTATCGTTTGACAAAAAAAAGAAGAAGAAACTAAGAGAATGAGAGGTTGCCACCAACCCCAAAACAGAGCAAGAAGCCAGCGACGGCTATAGATTTTTGGATTAATTTTTTTTTTAAAAGATTTAATTCTATACTTAGTTAAACGGTCAAACATGTTCAACAAAAATTAATCCAACTTTGAAGATGAGTTCCCTTACACACAACACTGAGGTCATTTACTTGTTGAACGGTCGAATGATTATAATTGTTGTTCACCGGTCACGTATTGTATCAAATACTTATGTTACTTCTTGGTGGTCACATTAAACTATAGTATTATTGTAAAATTAAAAATAACACTTTACTAAAATAATATTTCGATTACATTAAATTCCAAATAAAATACCACAGTAATAGTATGAAAACGAAAACACTAGTAACAATATTATTGAAAATCAAATACTACAACGTTAGTAATGAAATGGCATACAACAATGTTAAGATTCAAAGTACTTCGATTATATTATTAAAACTGAACACAGAATAAATATCAATTTTGAGATGAAATTTCTGGACTCCATAGTCAAAATCTAATACACATGTTGTGCTTTTTTGTCAATGTTTCTTGTATTTTCATATATTCTCCATTAAATTCTTAGTTAATTAGAAAATATTTGTACAAAAAACAAAAAAACCCAAAATGTCATTATCATACTTGTGTTTTCTTGACTAGCTAGGAGTGTTTTGGCTGATTGATTCACCACAATCTTGTTTTTTTTTTTTCTTCTTGTACTTTTCTTTCTTTTGGCCTTTTATATACAGTAAAGTTTCGATAATTTAATAATTTCAGTTATAAACGTCTTTGGCTGGTTTTGACTTCATATAACGTGCTACATTAATAGTTCGTTAAACTTATAAGATATTACATTATAAAAAATTCATATAGATCCCACGCAGCATACAAATTAATAATTTCATGATACATATTGCTTTTGCTTGGTTAATAAAATAGAATAATGTAGTACATTGAATAATGTACAATCTATTTTTTTCAAAATAAGTAGATTCGTAAATTTTATTTGATTAAACAAATACAAAGAATTGTTAGTTCGTAAAATGAGAGACTAAATACACTGTACAATATTTAAAATGTTAAGAAATACCTTGATCAATTAATAAGTTATTAATTAATTAAATATTAATAAATTATTAGTTTATCGATTGTTTAGTATTTGCTAAATTAATTTCTTTAGTCCGGAGTCTATTTATTTACCAACATGATCCTCTCCGGATTCTTTTGGTGAAGATTTTGAGAATTCGTAAATCGTTTTCGTTCATTGTACATTGTGCGGTTCGTTTTTGTCAGATACTGTTTGTATTTAATTTAAAATGATTTCTGACCGCACGATTCACGATGAATGAATATGATTCACAGATTTCCAGAATCCTCACAAAGAGAATCTGACGAGAATCTGGATTTATTTATTTATAAAGGTACTATGAATGAATATGATTAACGGATCTTGGGATCTTCATAAAGAGAATCCGGTGATAATACAAATTTATTTATTTATAAAGGTTTAACTGTAATGAACTTGAATTGCACAGGTGGTGGTTTCTCCAAATCAATGGGTATGCGACAGCGTCATCATCGGAAGAGACTTGTTCACTTATAACATGTTGGATTTGATACAATTCGCAATCAAAATCGCAGCAGGTCAGTAGAATCTGGCCTAGTGTGGGGCAAATTGACTTTTTAACCCTCTGAATGTTTCGCACGTGGACATCACGTAACCAAGATAACAAAATGTTAGATAGAACTATAAAAACTTTACAAGATGAAAGAAATTGACTAATTATAAAAGTTCAAAAGAGTAATCAATTAAAATTAAAGTTGATAGGAGAAACCGACACCTCATCACAAGTTCAAGAATATATCGGCAACCTCTTATTATAATAGAAATTTATATGGTCTTCATAATTCACAATTCACATCATCACATTACACAAACAGAGTAACATAATTTTACGATTCAAATCAGTTTCTATCATTTGAATATCCAATAACAGAAGGCAAAAATTTAAATAACTAAAAAAAAAAAACAACCCAAGAATTGGGTCGTTGAAAATGTGATTGAATTCTCGACCTAATTGAATTGAACATGCATGCATGCAGCTGTGCTCTAACTTAGAGCTCGTTTGGATGTGCTTTTGAAATGATTGAAAGCGCTTTTGGTGAAAATATTTTTAGAACCAATCATTAGTAAAGATGCAAGTAAATCCTGGAAAAGCACTTAAAGTGCTTCCTAGAAGAAGCACATAACTGGTGCTTCTTTCAGAAAGCACTTAAAGTGCTTTTGAAACCCAAAAATATTTTTTCTAAAAGCGCTTTCATTCATTTTAAAAGCACATCCAAACGGGCCCTTAGTCTCAACTCTTTATATTAGCAAATTGCAAGCTTCATACGGCAGCTAGCTAGCAAGCTATAGAAGAGGACTACACACTCTTATATAAAATTTCTGTTTGAATCTTAGGTAATGAATGTGGACAAGATTGACTACGTGGATTATGACTGTGACATTAGAACTTAAGATGAGTTTATCCAAGTTCGTTTTTATAATAGTTAAATTGAATACTGGTTCTGTCTACTTCTAGAAGCAGAGATAATAGATTAAACTTCAATTGTTTTTTAGAGACCGTTGGATAGCTATTTTGTTTTCACTTTTTATTTTTTTTATTTTTTTTTTGCAAATAAAAACTGAAAATCCGTTTGGTAACTACTTTTATTAAAAAAGAAAAGAAAATTGAAGCACCAAATTTTGAAAACTCAAAAAAGTGTTTTTGACCCACCCCGTCCCGAGGGCGTGCTGGCCGTCACGTGAGAGTGACGTAACCATTTACACAGTTCGGAAGCTCTTAAAATACAATTACTAAATGGAAACCCCCGAGGGTGAATCCTACTTTTGTGAATTCTGTCAGAACGCCGTTGGGTTCCTCGTGGCCACCAAAGCTCTGCTAACTTAAACCTGGAGGGGCGAAAAACAAAATTGAGTGGGTCAGCAAAACAAAGTTTTTCGAAAATCTTTCATTTAAAAACATTTCTAACCCCTCGCCGTAAAACCTGTATACTTTCCCAGAAAATAGTATATATATAAAACCATATGAAATCTCAAAACTCAAATCCCAAGTCTGTAACATTTTTCAAGAAAAATATGCCATGCCATGAATCAAAATATAAATCAGGTGAAATAAGGAATCAATCGGAGACCCTGCAGTTGGTCCTATACGATTAATTCAATAGCTCAATATCCCACTCGGCCGGAGTCACCACAGTGACCTATACGGCTCTACTCTGCACATCACTCGGAACTACGTAAGGTAGTCTGTACGATGAAAGGTGTAAAATACGCTCTAGTGCTTCTCTCATCAATCATCAGCGCGCATAACTAAGGTCACCCACTAGTCGGAATCACATCTAATGATCTATACGACTAGCATGTCGGAACCCTCACATGGTCTGTACGACATCCACCTACTTGGATCCAAGGCGAGCGTGCGGTGTGGTGAATACTAATATAAGCACTAACACCTAGGGGCAGGTTATGAGCTTAAACGTCTCAACATCAAATAATTCAATGAATAATGAACTCACCTGACTTACCTGTGCCTCCACAGCACCATGCAACATGTATGAATCATATATCAATTCATGTTTTTCATAAACTTCTATGCTTAGCATTTCAATTCATACTTTTCATAAATTTCTATGCATGGCAACTTAAAAACATTTTCTCATATAAAAGCATTTTCTGGGAAAACAATAGTATATAGGTAATACGAAAACAAAACTGCCCACTCACCTGGAGTTCGCCCTACAACTCCCTAGCACAATACGCCAAGGCGTCATGACGATCGGCGCCTAAAACAATAATCAAATCCAACCTCAGAATTCATATCGATAGAATATATAACTTATATAAAATACGTCACTACGTCTTTCGATCCGGAAGATTTGCCACTCAGATTTTAAATCCATAACTTCCAGAGGTCCACAATATATCTCTAGGACAACATCCTAAAATTTCATTACCATCCAACGGTCGGATCTCCGTCAATTAACAAAACTAAGTGACGGTTAACATTCTATATTATGGACTTACAACTCCAATTCCGGAAGATCCGTAAATCGGATTCTAAATCCGTAAGTTCCTATAATCCTCAAATATTACGTATTACAACATATCAAAGTTTGGTGACGATCCAACGGTCGGATCATCAATTCACATTTTCACCTAAATGCGAAACTATAAAACATTATTTAAAGCACCTAACCAACAATTCTTAATAACTTCTCATACGGTGCTCAAATTGGGTATGTGAATATACCACATTGACCTACTCGACGTCACGGACGTCGACAAATTTTTAAAATAATTGTTTACTGTAGCACGCGCCCCCACGCGCCAAGGAAGGCACGGGTCCACGCGCACCTTCTTCCTCGCGAGTTCGCCGGACTGGTTTTTCCGATGGCCGGAAAACTGGGGAATTTTCAAATGCTTCGTTCTCCTTCGTTTCTCAACCATTTGCTTCGTATAATATATCAATTTGAAGCCCTCAACATGTAGAATCACAATAGACTAGTTTCAAGGTCCAAAATCCACTAGATTTTACCTGAGGAAGCACGATAATCCGGCAAATTTTGAAAAGCTCCGATCTCGGTCCTCCGACGTCCAAATTCTACCAACGAAGTACTCCTAGACTCGTGAGGACTCCCTTAAGCTTCCTACAAGCTTGAAATTTCCAAAAACACAAGTTTTAACGTTCGCATGAATAGTACCCCCAAATCGGGTTTACTGTTTCAACGTGAATACGAAGATATCCTTACCTGAAAATGGTATGGTTGAGTTCGTAGGACACTCACGAACACGATGGTACTAATTTCCACGTCGATCCATGAAGTTTGGGTTGGATTTGGGTGTCGTCCGTACGTTTTGGGTGAGAGAGAGTGAGAGAGGGTCGTGAGGGAGGAGAGAGAGAGAGCTACGGGGATGGAGAGAGAGCAGGGGAGTGTAGGTGTCCCAAAATAAATCTACACCATCCATATAATCTCTAACCAAATAAACAAAATCTACCTTTCAATATTTTTCCAACTTACGTATATAAATTTCTTTCAAAAAGCTTGACTAATAATTGAACCAAAATAATATCACATACATACGTACCTTAGTACCCGTCAAGGGTAAAATCTTCATTTCACGCCCCCGATATATAAATCCCGGGACGGGCTGTGACAGTTTTACTTTTTGGTTTTTCAGTTTTCATTTTTATGAAATTTGAAGGTAGTTACCAAATGAGTTTCATAAAAAGTGAAAACAAAAACTGAAATTATCAAACGGCCCCTAAATTTTCATGATTAGGGGTGTGATATTCACATACCCATTTTTACTTCTCACACACTCTTCTAATTTTCGGGTGTCCAATTGGATGAATTGAAGAAGATCAAATTACATAAATTAACCAAGGGTGTGTGGATAGCACACCTCTATAGTTATTGCAAGATTGTTTAAGAAAATCATGGTGGATATAATTCAATTAGGTTTGTTGAATCGCTAATTAAAGTACAAGTATTTTTTTTTAACAAACGATATTATCTACATTAAGGGGGAGGGAGTGAACTTAGCCTCACAATAGGCTATCAATAGTGTGGTTCAAATTCGTCTTTGGCGAGAATCGAACCTAAGACCTCTCACTTACAAGTGAAGAGGAATACTATTAGATCATAGTATTAAGTAGCAATTAAAGTACCAATATTAGCTGGTGCAAAAACAACGTAACGAGCATTAACAAGAACTATATTATAGTCATATTTAGGGCAAAAACAAATAATAACTTAGAAGCAACAGCAACCATAGTAATGAGCCCACATGACAAATGAAAATTGCTCCCTTGGCCATGAGTTGACAATAGATTTCTTTTTAGAACTTTGACAGTACGAGAGAATTTTATGAATATGAAAAAAAAATTACATTTAGTCAGGGAACATAGACCTTACCCCTTATAAAGCAAAAAAAACAAAATACTGGAAAAGATGGCGGACATAAACCTTACTCCTCTTGAAAACGCCGGATTCACAGCTTCAAATTTTTGCTGGATTCACAGGTCAACACCAAATCTAGAACTCTGGATTCAACTCCACACATGCCAAACAACCTCTTGAGTTCCGATCTTCGAAAATATTTTGGTTAGTTTTGATGAACGTACCAATGTATATATATACCTAATATATTTGAGAGTATAATTTATCTTTAATATTTTTTTAATCCCATAAATTATGGGTTTTATATAAAATCTCATTAATATAAATAACTACAAATTTTATTTTTAATTTAAAAGTATTATAACCTACATAGAAATATATTATTACATTATTACAAAGATTTTAGTCAAAGAATTTTGGTATTTAGGGACCCAATCCAAAGTGACACACCCCGTCCCGAAGGAGGGCATGCTGGTCGTCACGTGAGAGTGACGTAACCATTTACACAGTTCGGAAGCTTTAAAAATACAATTACTAAGATGAAACACCCGAGGGTGAGTCCTACTTTTGTGAATTCTGTCAGAACACCGTTGGATTCCTCGTGGTCACCAAAGCTCCGCTATCTAGAACCTGGAGGGGCGCAAAACAAAATTGAGTGGGTCAGTAAAACAAAGTTTTTCGAAAACTTTTCATTTAAAACATTTCTAACCCCTCGCTGTAAAACCTGTATACTTTCCCAGAAAATAACATAATAGCATATAACTTTTCATATATCTCAAATAATCAATTTTTCTCAAAAGCCAGAAAGTATGCCATGCTATAACTGTCAAAAACAGAATGAATGATGCATCAATGTAACAGGTGACATAATGAATTAACCGGAGACCCTGCAGTTGGTCCTGTACGGTTAATTCTATAGCTCAACATCCAATCCAACCGGAGTCACCTCGGTGACCTGTACCGCACTACACTGCACATAAATCGGAACTACCTGAAGTAGTCTGTACGATAAGAATGGTGTAATAATACGCTCTAGTGCTTCTCTCATCAATCATCTGTGCACATAATCTAAAGTCACCTACTAGTCGGAACCACCTCTAGTGATCTGTACGACTAGCATGTCGGAACCCTCTCATGGTCTGTACGACATGCACCTACTTGGATCCAAGGTGAGCGTGCGGTACGGGTGAATAATATAAGCACTAACACCATGATTGCAGGTTATGAGCTATCCACATAATATACATCATCAATGATTCACATGAATAACATAAAACTCACCTGATACTCACCTGTGCGTCCACAACACCAATTCACATATATATATGCATCAATTATCAATTCATATAACTTATATATGCATGCATGGTATTTTAAAACGTACTTTCATTTAAACTCAATTTTTGGGAAAAATATCAATAGTATATAGGTATAAACAGAAATACTGCCCACTCACATGGAGTTCGCCCAACAACTCCCTAGCATAACACATCAAGGCGTCATGACGATCGGCGCCTAGAACAATAATCAAATCCAACCTCAGAAATCATATCGATAGAATATATAACTTATATAAAACACATCACTACGCAGTTCGATCCGGAAGATCTGCAACTCAGATTTCCAATCCATAACTTCCAGAGGTCCATAATATACTCTAGGACAACATCCTAAAATTTCCTTACCATCCAACGGTCGGATCTCCGTAAATTTCCAAAACCAAGTGACGGTTAACATTTTATTTTATGAACTTACAACTCCAATTCCGGAAGATCCGTAAATTGGATTCCCAATCCGTAAGTTCCTATAATCCTCAAATATTACGTATTACAACGTATCAAAGTTTGGTGACGATCCAACGGTCGGATCGTCAATTCACATTTTCACCTAACCACGAATCGAAACGAACTTAGGTTCAATTACTCAATTTACGTCCATCAATTATCAAAACTGAACCTAGAACATTAAACACATGCTAAGAATGATATTGGCGGGCCACTGGCCATGCGCCGCCGCACGGGCCGCCGCGGGTGGCGGTTGCCGCCCCGGCTCGCCGGAAAATCCAACTATTTCCAAAAATTTTCAAAAAATACAGAATTGAAGATCTCAATGAGTAGAGTAAACTTTATACCTGAGGCCAAGGCCAATTTGGCCTGGAAGCACTTCAATTTCACCAAAATCCGTGCGGAACCCTAGAATTGGGTGAGTTCCAATTCGTCTTCAAATCAACTCCGTCGTCCCAACCATTGCTTGGGCTTTGTTCTAGGCCTCAAGAGAAGTGTATGGGTGGTGGCAATTGAAAGAAATTGCTTCTGGATTGGGTGAATTTTGAACAAGAAAGTCGCGGCACCCGTGTGGGTGTTCTTCTCGAAATCACCCCGAAATTCTTTGATTTTTGGGGTGAAACATGAAGAGGGAAGGCCTAGGTGTTGATTGGAAGTGGTACCTTGATCCAATTTGTGAGAATTCTGGTGAAAATCGTCCGAATTTGGGTGTGGGTGTCGCGGGTCGAAACGGGTCGTGGGTGAAGACCCATTTTTCTTCATTCTTTCCTCCGCTTCTCGCCCTCTCTCCTTTCCTCCTTTCTCTGTTCCGATTGGTCAGTCAGCTTCCTCTCTCCTCTCCCCATTCGGCCTCTCCTCATTCTTCTCCGATTGGGCAGCTTTGCCCAATCTCTATTTTTCTCTGTTTTCATTTCCTCCCGAGGCCTTCTTCTTTCTTCTTACGCACACACACACACAAACCTTCTTTCTTCTCATCCCAGCCATCCATTTATTTCTTCATTAAATCTGGGCCATCCAAATTTTAATAATAAAATTCATAAAATGCTCAAACTTCAAACTTTAAAATCTTTTTCGTTATAACTCCAAATCACGAACCGTCTGCGCCCACACGTCCGTAACGATGAATACTACGAGGATATGTCAAGAAAATAAATCTTAGATGACACAACACGACGATTAACCTCGAATAATGCGCGTGCCTCAAAGAGCATTTTTGTAAAATCCTTTAATAAAACTTTAAAAACTCTTAAGATTAGGGACGGGCTGTCACAATCTGCCCACCTTAGAAAAATTTCGTGCTCGAAATTTACACAATCTTTACAATCCATCAATATCCATAAAACAACTTGAAACACATCTCTCTCATTCGATCTTTTGTCTCCTAAGTAGTTTCTTCTGCTGAATGATTCCTCTATAAAACCTTCACTAACTTCACTGTTTTATTCCTTAGAACCTTGTCCTTCCAATCCAAGATAGTTGCTGGTTCCTCATCATAAATCAAATCCGGATTAATTTCCAAATATTAAGGAGGAATCATATGTGAAGGATCTGAAACATAATATCGAAGCATGGAAACATGGAACACATTATGCACTTTCGACAACTCTGGAGGCAACTCAAGCTTGTAAGCCACTTCACCGACTCTCTCGGTGATCACATAAGATCCGATGTACCTAGGACTTAACTTACCTTTCTTCTCGAACCGAACCCTACCTTTCCAAGGTTAAAGCTTCAGAAATACTCAATCACATACATTATACACCCGGTCAGTGGCATGTCTGTCTACTAAGCTCTTTCGTCGATCCCGAGCCACTTTCATAATAGCTTTAATCACTTGAACATTCTGAGTAGTCTCTTCTACTATCTCAAGGCCCACTAATGTCTTTCACCAACTTTAGACCAACACAAAGGTGTACTACGAGTTTTCCCATATAGTGCCTCAAATGGTGTCATACCCATGCTCGAACGAAAGCTACTGTTGTAGACACATTCCGTCAAATCCAACCGCTTATGCCAAGCGTCACCAAACTGCAACATTGAAGATCTTAGCATGTCCTCTAAAGTCTGAATGGTTCTCTCTGACTGACCATTTGTTTGAGGATGATAAGCTGTGCTGACTTAGTAAGTCGATCAAAAATTACCCAAACGCCATCACACCCGTTCCGTGTACGAGGAAACTTGTACACAAAATCCATAGTGATATTTTCCCATTTCCACTGTGGAATGGAAAGTGGCTGCATCAATCCAAAAAGACTTCTTTCTTTCTGCTTTGACTTGCTGACGAATGATACACCTATTCACAAATTCAACAATTTCCCTTTTCATATCTGGCCAATAAAAATGGTCGAATGGTATGATACATTTTAGTACCTCCATGATGCATTGCATAAGCTGAACAGTATGCTTCGTCCAAACTTACTTTCTTTAATTCCATATCAACAAGTACATACATCAAGTTCTCTTGCATACGCATGCCAGCTGATTCTCTAACCCTGAGATCTGTCTTTTTCTCGTCGTTCATTGCCTCAATTAATTCTTGGGTTTCTTCATCTTCCATCTGAGTTTCAAGCACACGACCCACTAAAATTTGGCCTAACTTGAAAATTAACAAGTAAGGCTTCTTCTTTATCTTCCACTCCTAACTTCACTCCAGTGAACCATAGATCATCAAGAAGAATACCATAACAATCATAACTGGCATGAAGTCAAGCTGAAGTCTTCCTACTAAGTGCATCAGCTACCATAGTTGCACGATCAGGATGATACTCAATCATGCGATCCTAATCTTTTAGCAACTCAATCCACATTCGTTGCCTAAGATTAAGATACCTCTGAATAAACAGATATTGGATACTCTTTTGATTCGTAAAAATCTTGCACTTTTCTTCCCATAAAGACAATGTCTCTAAATCTTCAAAGCAAAGATGATAGTTGCTAATTCTAAATCATGAGTAGGGTAATTCATCTCATGAGGTTTCAATTGTCGTGAAGTGTAGCAATCACTCTATCATGTTGCATCGACACACATCCTAAACCATTCAAGGATACATCACTGTAGACCTCATAATTACCGTTACCATCTGGGAGTGCTAAAACAGGTGTATGAGTGAGATAATGCTTCAGTTGCTGAAACTTTGTTCACAATTTTCATCCACTCAAACCTAACCTCTTTTCTAGTCGATCCCGTCAATGGCAAAGCAATGACTGAAAAATCCTTTACAAATGTCTATAGTAGCCTGCTAGACCAAGAAAACTCAGTACCTCAGTGACGGTTCGAGGTTGTTCCCAATTCTCCCCAGTTGTCACTCATTGAGGATCTACTTGAATACATTGTGCAAATATCACAAGTCCCAAAATTGCCACTTGATTCGTCCAACATTGACATTTGCTAAACTTAGCATACAACCGATGTTCCCTCAAACATTGCAACACCAACTCAAACTGACTAGCATGCTTTACTTTCACTTAAGAGTATATCAGACTTCAACTCTTTCCTAGAAAACACATAGACACCTCTAAGCTGATCAAACAATCATCAATGCGCGGCAATGGATAACGGTTCTTACTCGTTACCCGATTCAATTACCTAATATCCATACATATTCTTAAGGTCCCGTCTTTCTTCCTTATAAACAAAGCTGGGGTTTTCCAAAGTAACGTACTAGGTTAACTGAAACCTTTATCAACCAATTCCTGTGAATGAATTTTCAATTCCTTTAACTATGTAGGAACCAATCCATAGCATAAAGTCTGTACTTGGAGACAATTCAATAGTGAACACCACATCTCTGTCTGGTGGCAATCCATGTAAATCATTCCGGAAACATATTAGGAAAATGTCTACCACTCGTACGTCATCCGCAATACTAGGAGTATGATCCTGCAACACCACATGAGCTAGGTATCCTTGGCAACCTTTTGATAACAATCTCTTTGCTCTCACAATAGAAATAACAGCATGCCTCACTCCACTTTGCTCAATCACAAAAGTAACCTCTGATAATCTAAGACAATGGAAAGTAACTGATTTCCCGTAGCAATCCATATTGGCACGATTATAATGTAACCAATATGTGCTTAAAATCACATCGAAATCCACAATGTCTGACGGGATAAGATTCGCTGGCATAACTAATTCTTCCACCATCACTGGATACCCTGAATAATCATAACCGACATAGAATGACCTACCTGTTTACTTGCTTAACGAATCCAACAAATAAGTTATGGATATTACGGTCTGTAGCCCGCAATAACGATAACTCACTGTCGTCTCGATAAGTAAGCAACAATTCTTAAGGGTGCAATATTATCATTTTACTCCTCACAGGGAAAATACATATATACACATCGATCGTGCTCATTCACTACTTCCTTTGGCAACATCGTCAATAATAAGAATTATATCAGCCGGAGTCAGCTAGAATGACTTGTACGGCTGAGTCTACAGCTTAACCATCCATGATAGCATATAAGTCGGAGTCAGCTATAGTGACCTGTACGACTTACTCGTCAATTTTCCAAGTAATATGTCAAGGAAGACTGCTGGGTAACAACTGATCCTAGGGGCAATTCATACCTCTATGTCTCATCTAACCACATGAACACATTCACAACTTCCCACACTCTCCAAAGTGCCTAATATTGTACCTACGGTACAAAGATACATTTCCTCTACCAGAGTCACCTTGTCTCTGAGATCTGGGATCACTAGTAAATCTATCACTTCGCATCTGACCAGTGGCACTAAAACCTCAGCTGGGAAAATTAGCTCTAGTTTCACTTCTTTTGAAGTTTTGAGTCTTCCGAGGTCTTTGATATGACGGATCTTTAACTTTATCGTCTTTCTTCTGATTCTCATTCTTTTCTTATTACTCTTTACTCTCGCTGATCATGTTCTCAGAGTCCTCAATGCTCAACAACATCTCGTAAACTCCTGGTAAAAAGTACAATGAATAGTGGTCGCCAAAGAACGCCACTTCTTCTTATTATCCAGCCAAAAACGACATAACACCTGGACCGGATTAGCAACTACATCTGACTGGAAACAAGGCAAGTTTGTAAACTCTCTATAATAATATGCCGGAGGAATGAACTTTTCCTTAAACAATTCTTTAAACGACTTCCAAACAGCTGTTCTTCCAATAACATCGGATAACATTCATATCTCCATCAGAATGCAGATTCAACACTCAGAAACTAGGTAGTCATCTCGACCCACCTGTCGGGAGGAAGATTCCCTTGACTTTGCATAATCCGAAACGTCTTTTCCCAAATGATTAAGCCATCGATCCGCTCCCTTAGGTTCTCCATCTCCCTAAAGTGATTCAAATTTAACTTATAACCAGTCTCAAAAGGTTCTTTTAGATAATAGACTGAATCACAATGGCAATAGTTTCCCCCCAAACTACTATATCAGGGAAATTAGGCCCATCCGAACTACGTGGCTCGCTACGAGGCGGTATAGTTCTGACAGAAGACACTAGGAAATTCTCAAGATGTCCAGAATTGCAACCTAGGCTCTGATACCAACTGACACACTCCGTCCCGAAGGAGGGCATGCTGGTCGTCACGTGAGAGTGACGTAACCATTTACACAGTTCGGAAGCTTTAAAAATACAATTACTAAGATGAAACACCCGAAGGTGAGTCCTACTTTTGTGAATTCTGTCAGAACACCGTTGGATTCCTCATGGCCACCAAAGCTCCGCTATCTAGAACCTGGAGGGGCGCAAAACAAAATTGAGTGGGTCAGTAAAACAAAGTTTTTCGAAAACTTTTCATTTAAAACATTTCTAACCCCTCGCTGTAAAACCTGTATACTTTCCCAGAAAATAACATAATAGCATATAACTTTTCATATATCTCAAATAATCAATTTTTCTCAAAAGCCAGAAAGTATGCCATGCTATAACTTTCAAAAACAGAATGAATGATGCATCAATGTAACAGGTGACATAATGAATTAACCGGAGACCCTGCAGTTGGTCCTGTACGGTTAATTCTATAGCTCAACATCCAATCCAACCGGAGTCACCTCGGTGACCTGTACGGCACTACACTGCACATAAATCGGAACTACCTGAAGTAGTCTGTACGATAAGAATGGTGTAATAATACGCTCTAGTGCTTCTCTCATCAATCATCTGTGCCTATAATCTAAAGTCACCTACTAGTCGGAACCACCTCTAGTGATCTGTACGACTAGCATGTCGGAACCCTCTCATGGTCTGTACGAAATATCGGAACCCTCTCATGGTCTGTACGACATGCACCTACTTGGATCCAAGGTGAGCGTGCGGTACGGGTGAATAATATAAGCACTAACACCATGATTTCAGGTTATGAGCTATCCACATAATATACATCATCAATGATTCACATGAATAACATAAAACTCACCTGATACTCACATGTGCGTCCACAACACCAATTCACATATATATATGCATCAATTATCAATTCATATAACTCATATATGCATGCATGGCATTTTAAAACGTACTTTCATTTAAACTCAATTTCTGGGAAAAATATCAATAGTATATAGGTATCAACAGAAATACTGCCCACTCACCTGGAGTTCGCCCAACAACTCACTAGCACAACACATCAAGGCGTCATGACGATCGGCGCCTAGAACAATAATCAAATCCAACCTCAGAAATCATATCGATAAAATATATAACTTATATAAAACACGTCACTACGCAGTTCGATCCGGAAGATCTGCAACTCAGATTTCCAGTCCATAACTTCCAGAGGTCCATAATATACCTCTAGGACAACATCCTAAAATTTCCTTACCATCCAACGGTCGGATCTCCGTAAATTTCCAAAACCAAGTGACGGTTAACATTTTATTTTATGAACTTACAACTCCAATTCCGGAAGATCCGTAAATTGGATTCCCAAGCCGTAAGTTCATATAATCCTCAAATATTACGTATTACAACGTATCAAAGTTTGGTGATGATCCAACGGTCGGATCGTCAATTCATATTTTCACCTAACCACGAATCGAAACGAACTTAGGTTCAATTACTCAATTTACGTCCATCAATTATCAAAACTGAACCTAGAACATTAAACACATGCTAAGAATGATATTGGCGGGCCACTGGCCATGCGCTGCCGCGGGTGGCGGTTGGCCGCCCCGGCTCGCCGGAAAATCCAACTATTTCCAAAAAATTTCAAAAAATACATAATTGAAGATCTCAATGAGTAGAGTAAACTTTATACCTGAGGCCAAGGCCAATTTGGCCTGGAAGCACTTCAATTTCACCAAAATCCGTGCGGAACCCTAGAATTGGGTGAGTTCCAATTCGTCTTCAAATCAACTCCGTCGTCCCAACCATTGCTTGGGCTTTGTTCTAGGCCTCAAGAGAAGTGTATGGGTGGTGGCAATTGAAAGAAATTGCTTCGGGATTGGGTGAATTTTGAACAAGAAAGTCGCGGCACCCGTGTGGGTGTTCTTATCGAAATCACCACGAAATTCATTGATTTTTGGGGTGAAACATGAAGAGGGAAGGCCTAGGTGTTGATTGGAAGTGGTCCCTTGATCCAATTTGTGAGAATTCCGATGAAAATCGTCGGAATTTGGGTGTGGGTGTCGCGGGTCGAAACGGGTCGTGGGTGAAGACCCATTTTTCTTCCTTCTCTCCTCCGCTTCTCACCCTCTCTCCTTTCCTCCTTTCTCTGTTCCGATTGGCCAGTCAGCTTCCTCTCTCCTCTCCCCATTCGGCTTCTCCTCCTTCTTCTCCGATTGGGCAGCTTTGCCCAATCTCTATTTTTCTCTGTTTTCATTTCGTCCCGAGGCCTTCTTCTTTCTTCTTACGCGCACACACACACAAACCTTCTTTCTTCTCATCCCAGCCATCCATTTATTTCTTCATTAAATCTGGGCCATCCAAATTTTAATAATAAAATTCATAAAATGCTCAAACTTCAAACTTTAAAATCTTTTTCGTTATAACTTGAAATCACGAACCGTCTGCGCCCACACGTCCGTAACGAGGAATACTACGAGGATATATCAAGAAAATAAATCTTAGATGGCACAACACGACGATTAACCTCGAATAATGCGCGTGCCTCAAAGGGCATTTTTGTAAAATCCTTTAATAAAACTTTAAAAACTCTTAAGATTAGGGACGGATTGTCACACAAAGTCTCCCTTTATTATTTCAAAGGTATATTGTTACCTATTTTAATCTATTTATTCAATCAAAAATTTTTAGTATTTTCTTTTTTTATTGTAATCGTTTTTAATTTATATGCCATATAATATGGGATTTTAAATCCCATAATATGTCAAGTAATTAATATCAAACATATGAAAATACATATTAATAGCAATAATGAGGTGTACAAAGTGAAGGGACATTGATAAAAAATTGAATACTATTAAGGATTTAGTCAAATAATGTTAGTGACTAGGGACCGGATCCAAAGGCTCCCATTTTTTTAACCTTGCATTCTTTAAATTCGCCTCTTTCCTCGTCAATTCTTGGCTTCGCCGTTGATTGCGGAGGGTATTGGCATACATATGTTTCCTTGATAAGTAACACATTTCTATCTTCAAGTTGGACAAATTGTATTTTTCCTTCCTTTCAACATACATACCTCAAATATAATGAGTAATCCATTTCATTAATCCAATTCTAGAAATAAAACAAAACTCAAGTACTTTCATTAATTAAGTTTCCACGTTATCATTTTTCCATGATTAAAGTCAGATATAATTATAAAGGCTGCTGCCTCCATTTGAAATAAACTTTTCGACGTTGTCTGCAGGGTGGTGGAAGCAGAACTATGACCTAATTTTTTCTTGGTCTCAGATGGCCTGATCAAGTCTCCTGTATATGTTTTGGTGCTTTTTGTCTCACGTAAACTTTCATGATTCATAAAATGAGCAAAGCAGCTTATTTTTATGTGGCAATTGCAGTCTCTTATTTTCTTTGCATGTAAACACACTTTGTGTCGTGTGTGTATGGCATTGAATTTTTTATTTATTTTTTGTCATTTATGGCATCGTGTTGACCCTAAAAACTACAAAGCCTACGTGGCGCGCATGCCGAGTAATCTAAAAGCTAACTACGTCCTTCGGTGAATGCGGGCGTGCCAACTCGTCGGCCGAGCTCGGCCGAGGAGTAAATTTGTTGATGTTGCGTTGGGTCGCGCTACTGACTTCTGCGTCTTGCGATTGCGGCCGAGAAAGGAACACGCCTCGGCCTCTTGGATTCTCAAACCTGAAGACAAGGTTACTATTATTACGAAGTTCACGAATCGCTGTCGTCGGATTCGGTTACAGTGATGGTATTCGTCAGAGTAAACTCACGCCGAATCGACACCAAGGTGTAAGGACACAAATACTCGAAGCAGATATAAGTTTTTATAGTGAACGTAGTTCGGCCGTCTGAATGCCGGACTCTAAATCCCACTTGAGAATATCCAATCATAAAACAACTCGGCGTGCAATGCGCCGAGCTCGGTAAATGGTAACACTTCACTTCGCCGAGAAGGCTGATGAAATGACCTCAATCGATAAGGACTCGGACGTCCGTCTCGACCAAGACTTGGATAGATAACTGACCGTGCCCGCCGCAGTGCTGTTGATGCCAACGGAAGGTACTGCGAGTTCGGCCAATTCTACGGTGACAGAGCTATCTATGCCGACTTAAGATATCACCGGTTGCTTTCACAGTGCTGTTGATGCCAACGGAAGATGTGTCAGCGAAAAAGAAAAGGAAAAAGTTCTCAAGTTGTTGAGGATTTGCACAGGGCAATTTTGTATTGACTTTGCGGGGCTTTTACTGACGCGCAGCCTCCCCTATTTATAGCACTGGACCTTGAGTTACAATCCTACTCGAACTAGGCTTTCTTCTCCGGATCAACAACACCTCGACTAGTCCTATCCTGACTAGGATTGTGAACCTAGTCCCTTTTTGAGTCGGCTCCCTTCCGGATTATCATCATTGCCGAGACTCCTTGTTGTACCAGGACTCGTCTTCGTAAATAACCTAGCCGGCCTAGTTTTAGAAGCCCACGACCCGAGCGACCCGAGGCTCCCTTGTTGTCAGGTCTTCCGGGCCGAGATGGTTCTGTACTCGGCCCAAATTGATATTTTGGGCCCAAACATTGCCCCCTCGCTTCTGAGGTCTTCGGCCTGAACTCTTTGGCCGAGTTTCGACCTTGAAGAAGCGAATCTAGTTCACAGAACCCAAGTACTCTATTTTCAAGGCGCATTTATTGAACACGATCGCACTATCTTGAACCTGCAAACCTCCACTCCACGTGGCAGCCTGTGACTCGGCATTTCCTAATAATGACGTTTGAAGCGTGCGGTTACTTGAACCGTTAGGTCATCATGACCTTATGGCTAAACCTAGCCATCCTTATCTCAATCCGTGAGCCACTTCTCAGCGTGCGGACGCCGAAACGTCTTTCGCCATCAATCTCGCCGTCACACGCAATCGTGCGCCCCCAAAACCTGAAACCCTCGGTCTTCTCAACTGTATTCCCTGAATGCTCATTATGATCAGTGATTTCTTCGGTCGATTTTACCCTTTATTTTGAATTTCGAACGATTGCACTTCCTTCCCCATCTCTATAAATACTGGAATTTTCCCATTTGTACTTTACGCTCTCAAAACTTTCTGAAATTTCTTGCCGTTTTTCTCTCGAATTCATCTCTTTCTTCCAGGTCTTTGCTTTCAAATCCCCCAACCCAGAAAACCTTTTACGCCGTGTTTCCTTCCTACAATGGCATCCTTCATCTTAAAGCTTTCCAAGGAATGTGAACAACATCAAAAAATACTCGATCGGAGCTCGATCAAAACCATCCGGTTTGAGAGTGACATGAGCACTCCCCACCAAATCTTGGGTCCTCTTTTCAAGGCGACCGTTCCGTCGGCCATTACTGGCCTTCTCCAGGAGCACTGCCTAACACCCTTACTCCAAGGGTTTGAATGGTCGAGATGGGACGCGACGAAACCCCAAGGCTCCTGGCCCTCGACGACCACAACCTGGGCAGCCTGGGTTGTCCGAATGGAAAAGCTCTTCGGCGAGCAATGGAAGGCCCTTGGCATCCACGACGCCATCCTCCTCTCGTCAATGGATATCGTTCCCGACAAGGAGCTCCTCCAAGCCGCCTTGTGCTTTTGGTGCTCGGCCACCAACACCATGGTGCTTCCACCTTGTCCCATCGGCCCCACCACTCTAGATGTCACCGCCATTCTGGGCACTTCAGCGACCGGGCTCTCTATCGACGCGGCCCTCTCTGGGTACCCGTCGAATATTGACCTGAAAACGCTTTTTGATCGACGTTAAACCGTGAAGGCCGAATCCCGTCGAAAGAAGACATTCACAAGCTTCACAAAAACTTCTTCAATTACAACACCCTCTACCTCCACTTCGCCGGCCGAGGAGAAGAGGACCTACGAGAAGGGGAACATGAAGCATTCCTCTTCTATTGGTACAACAAGTACATTTGTTGTACCAAGTCGAACAAGTGCTTGGTCGAGAATATGCCGGTGGCCGAGGCTCTGGCTAGTGGCCATGTCCTGTCACTGAGCTCCAACATTCTCGCCCATCTCTTCCGCTGCCTGGCCGAGGCGACCCTGCACAAGATCGACCCACACCAGAACGGTCCCCTCTGGGTCTTCCAGCTCTGGTTACAAGTGTATTTCGCCTCCCTTCGGCCGGCTATAGCCGACTTCTCACCAACGGAGGCACTTGGGCTTCAGTTGGCCTCCCTACCGACACCCCCTCATTAAGCCGAAGAGGTATTTAGGTACCTCTTCGCTCTTGATGACCTCTCCAATGACGAGTTCCTGATATGCCGTCGTCGGGACTACCCTTCCTCCATCAGACTGCCTACATCCATGTGGGGCGCGGGGGAAGACGCCGACCTTCGTCAGTCCTAGGGGTCGTTTGTGCTTACTCGCGACCTTCCCCTTGGCTGCGATGGGAAACGAGCCGGTTGGGAAGTGTACCATCCTAACTTCCTTGCCCGACAGCTCGGTTATCTTCAAGGCTGCCCGGTCCCCCTTCTCTCCTCCCGGACAGTCCTAAGCCGCGGACGTGAGCCTCGTTCTTCGGAGAAGGAATGCCGAACTGCTGCGAGGGAGTTTCAAGAGCAGTGCCAAAAGTTCCGCCTTCGACCGACCACCCCAGAAACCCTATGCACTGACACCTTCGGTGATTGGTGGGAGGCTTACATCCAGGAATTCTTTGGTGCTCCGGTCGAAGATGTGCTGGACAAACTCTTCGGCGACCGGCCTAAGAAGTCATCTGCCCCCCAAACTCAAGGTAACTGTTCATTTTTCCACTTTTCCTTTTGCATATCAATTTGCCGTGCTAATTTGCTTTTATCTTCCCAGGTAGTCGGCCATTGAGAAAAGTAGGGGCAGTCGCCGCAGCCGGGAAAGAATCGGTCGTGGCGAAGACAGATAAAACTGCTGGCCGGGCCAGGCTGACCAAACGGCCTAGCCAAGAGGCCGCGCCGGCTGTCCAATCCCCACCGCCTGCCAAACGGGTAAAGAAACTGGCAAATAAGGGCGCACGGGAGATCCACGTCATCTCCAGTCATACTACTGGAGCGACGACCCCCAGTGTTTCCCCTCCACCTGCCGTCGGCCATCGGTTGGTCGAGGAGCGACCAGTTCCGACCGCAGAGACAATTCAGACGCGACCTGTTTCCGGGGCCGGTACACCAGTTGTACCTCCTTCTGTCGAGGCTGCGCCGATTTTGGAAAAGACGGTTTCTGCGGCCGAGGGAGCTTCCCCTGTAAATCCAAAACCCTCTGTCTTCGTTCTGGATGAGAGCGAAGGGAGCGACGAGGCTCCGCTGGCAACTCGTCCTCGTACTCGTCGACAACCTCCTTCCACATCCGAGAGGGTTGTTCAAGCAAGTCCCTCCATGGCTGACCGTGGCAAACGTCCGGCTGAGGAACCGGTCATGGTGGCCGAACCTTCCGCTTCTCCCCAGGACCAAGGCGTTCCCCCTTCGTCCGAAGCGGCTGTCCCAGTCGGCCCGTCCGCAGCCGATCGCGGCAAACGACCGGCCGAGGAGCCAGAGGCAACGGCGGAGACGCCCGTGCATCCTCAGGACCAGGACATCCACATTCATTCGCAGGAAGCTACTTCGACCTTCGTAAGTACCCTTTACCGTCTTTCTTTGATTACTTTACTGCTTTAGAATTCTAAACGCGGAAGTACTAAATGTCAGGTGCCTATACACTCTTTTCATCAAAAATTCTATGCGCCGAAGGGCGTTATCTATATTTCGTGGCCGCCTCAGTGGCCATCGAACGTAGATAACCTCCATCGGCCGCGAGAACTGAGAAGCAATCTGAGACATTGGGCTCGGCCATTGAGTTCTTTAGGTTCGAGCAACGATCCTGGAGACATGGCCGAGGTCTCCTCTCGGCAGGTTAAAAAACAAAACTTTTCTTGCTCTTTTATAACTTCTTTGGAGCTTAATTTGATTTGTGTGTGCAGGCGAGATTGGAGGTCGAATTCAAAGCTCTCCTGTCCCGTACTACTGGAGGGGCTGGTCCTTCCGCTGCCGCGACCGAACCTGCCGATTCAAACGCTCTGACTCGGCTGCAAGAAGTTCTGTCGCTCTCGGCGTCGCAAGTCCTTGAACGCAAAGGCCTTGATCGGCTGGGTGAATGTCTGAACGACCTCGGAGCCGACGGTCAACTGAGCGGCGAGGCTGTTGTTCAGGCCTCAACTGCCTTGGAGCGCGTTCGAGAAACTTTCAATGTTTCCGAGAGTGCTTTGAGGGCCGAGCAGAACCTGCAGGCTGCCCTGGCCGTTCAAGAGACCATTCGCCCGAAAATTGACGCTTTGAAGGCCAAAGGGGATGTCTTGGCCGACCTCGATCGTCAGATGGCCGAATTGGCGAAACGAAGATCGGCCATTGCTTCCGATCTTGCCAAGGACTTCAAGTCGGGCGGCAAAGCCTGCTTGACCGAGTATGCGGCAAATGCAACACGGGTCGAGCAGTTGAAGCTGGAGAAGAAGAATCGGCAGGCTCAGGTTATCATGGGCGAAGTACGGTGGCTGGAGCTGAAGGCCTTGCTCGGCATTCTTCTACCTCCTTCACCTTGAATGTATCCGACTGTAAATCGGTCGACCTACTTATTTTGTACATACCTATTAATCTTAATGAATCGATTTTTTTTTTATTCTCGCATTTCCCATGTGACCGGATAATATTTCTTCAAAAATTTCCCGTTGATTGGTAACCTGTGGACTACACCGGTCCGGTCCTTAAGATGATATGCCTCTTTGCCATATACTTTATGCACCACGAACGGCCCTTCCCAATTCGGCGACCACTTGCCGAACCTAGGATCTTTTAGTCCAACGGGCAACACCGTTTGCCACACCAACTCACCCTCGCCGAACGTTTTCTGTCGCACCTTTTGATTATAGGCTCGCTCGGCAATCCGTTTTTGTGCCGCCAGTAAGTTATAAGCGTCAAGTCGCGCTTATTCCAAATCTTCTAGTTCCTGTCTCATGGATTGATTATATTCGGCGCTAAACAAACTACTTTGTTCGATTAATCGCAACGAATTTACGCTTAACTCGACCGGTAACATTGCATCGTGTCCGTAGGTTAATGCATACGGGGTTGTCGCAGTTGCTGATCGGGGCGATGTTCGATATGCCCATAATGCCTCGTTCAACTTCAAATGCCACATGCCGGGCCTTTCTTTTATTATTTTTTCGAGGATGCCGATCAACACTTTATTACTTGCTTCGGCCTGCCCATTCGCCTGTGGATAATACGGTGTAGATTGTTCGAGCCGAATGCTCAGATTCGCCGTATACTCTTTAAACCTCTCGGCTGTGAAAATGGTTCCATTGTCGGTTATGATCGTTTCTGGTATGCCAAATCTGGTCACTATGTGTTCCTCCACGAAGTCGCAAACTTCTTTAGATGTTAGTTCGACGTATGATTTCGCTTCGACCCACTTGGTAAAGTAGTCGGTTGCGACTATTATCCATGCGTGCTTAGCGGCTCCAGAAGATGGCGTGATTTTGCCGATCACGTCCATGGCCCATCCTCTAAACGGCCATGGCTTTATGACCGAATGCAATGATTCGGCTGGGACCCTTTGTATAGGTCCATGGATTTGGCACTGTACACATCCTCGCGCAAACTCGATACAATCCTTTAGTATCCTTGGCCAAAAATAGCCGTGCCGTCGAAGTAGCCATCGCATTTTTCGTCCGGATTGATGAGCTCCGCATATCCCTTCATGGACTTCTGTAATCGCCCGACCACTCTCTTGGGGGCCGAGACATAGCAATAATAAACCATCTTCGCCTTTTCGGTATAACTCGTTCTGATACATGACATAGTTCGTGGCATAAACTCTTGTCTTGCGATCGTGTTTATTATTGGGATTGTCAAGGTATCGCTTCGACGGCGCAAACGTCGACTGGGTCGTCTCGATCTAACAACGAAGGTAAGGACATGACTCTTGTACGTATCACGTTGTCGCGCTGGAGGACTTGTTGGTTAACCAAGGCCGGGTATAGCTAACGCAACACGGGTATTTCTCGGCCTAGCTTGCCCCCCAAGAGTTGTGCGCCGGAGGCGATTTGAGCCAACTCGTCCGCGTCGGTATTATGACTCCGGGAAATATGTTGAAATGTAATATCGTCGAAGGACTCGGCCAAATAGCTGGCGATCATGTGATAAGGCGCCAGGGTGCAACTCATGCAACGAAAAAAACCATTAAGTTGGTTAATCACAAGTTCGGAGTCACCGAGGACGAGGGCGCGGGTCGCCCGTAGATCATGAAGGATCCCAAGGCCGATGATTAGGGCTTCGTATTCGGCCTGATTGTTGGTGCATTCAAAATCCAACTTAAGCGAAAAATACCAACGATCATGGTTGGGGGATTGAACGACAATTCCTACGCCCGCCGAGGATGACGTACTGGAACCGTCAAAGTACATCGTCCAATGATTGTCGCGCGTCGCAACCATGCCGATTTCGACATCGGCATCCCCAAAACCGTAGGGGGAAGGGTGTTGAGCAAGGAAGTCGGCCATCGCCTGGCCCTTGACAGCTTTCTGAGGCACGTATTGTAAGCTAAATTCGGACAACGCCATCGTCCATTTCCCAATTCGGCCTTTTACGATTGGTCGGGTAAGCATGTACCGGATAACGTCGGTCTGGGCAATGACTTGGGTGACTGACGGGAGCATGTAATGCCGAAGCTTGGATGCGGCGAAAAATAAGGCCAGGCACAGCTTCTCGACGGCGGGATAATTGATCTCTAGGTGGCTGAGATGGCGACTTAGATAAAAAATCGCCTGCTCTCGACCGGCGTCGTTGTCTTGTGCGAGGAGGCAGCCGATGAACTCTTCGGCCGCCGAGATATAAAGCTTAAGAGGTTTCCCGCGCCGAGGAGGAACCAGGACAGGTGGTTTCGTGAGGGAGACTTTGATTTGCGTAAACGCCGCCTGATGTTCGTCGTTCCATACGAATTTATCTGAGTCCTTGAGTTTCAAAAGCGTGGAGAACGCTTTCATTTTACTGGCCGAGTTAGCAATAAATCGGCGGAGGAAATTGACCTGACCGAGTAAGGACTGGAGTTGTTTCTTCGTCGTTGGAGGTGGGGCACTGATTATTGCGCGTGCCTTATTCGCATCGACTTCAATCCCACTGTGATGCACGAGGAAACCAAGGAAATTTCCGGCCGACACGCCGAAGGCACATTTGGCGGGATTCATCTTGAGATTGTGCTGACGCATGCGGAGAAAAGCATGTCGGAGGTCGTCCAGATGTGTCTGTCGGCGTTTAGATTTGATGACAACATCGTCGATGTAAACTTCGACAATGGTTCCAATTAGATCGTGGAAAATGGTGTTCATCGCCCGTTGGTATGTGGCGCCGGCATTTTTGAGACCGAATGGCATGACAACCCATTCGTAAGTGCCGAGTGCCCCCGGGCAACGGAAAGCAGTTTTGTGCACATCGGCTTCGGCAATGAATATTTGGTTGTACCCCGCGTGTCCATCCATAAAAGATAAGATTGCATGATTCGCCGCGACATCGATTAACAGATCTGAAATCGGCATTGTGTACTCATCTTTGGGAGTTGCCAGATTTAAATTTCTGAAATCGATGCAGATGCGCAGGGCACCGTTTTTCTTCAAAACAGGTACGATATTTGCCAACCACTCAACATATCGAGCTGTCCGAATGAACCCGGCTTTCAAAAGCCGAACCAGTTCGTCCTTGATGCTGAGTTGCACTTCCGTCGAGAAACGACGTGGTGGCTGACGGAAAGGTTTACATCCGGGCTTAATACGTAATTCATGCTCGACAAGAGTACGATCTAAACCGGGCATTTCATGGTAGCTCCAAGCAAAACAATCTTTGAACTCCGTGAGCAAGGCACGAAGCTCGTCTTTCATTTGTTGAGGAAGTAAAGCACTAATAAACAAAGGCCGTGGGTCATCGGCCGTCCCAACATTAATCTCTTCCAAGGGATCCTTAACTTGGGGCCGATGGTCTTCGAGCTCGGCCGGGGCTGCTTGAATTTTATCAAGAGATAAGACAGGAACATTATCCCCTTCGGCAAGGAACTCAATGAGATTAACGGCCGAGTTTGGTTGTCTAGATATAGTATACCAATGGGCCAGCAGTCGTTCCATCGTGGATGAAACCGCGGCCCTACGTGTTTCCCGATCGATGTCAGACATCGGCGTCGGGGAGGAAGTTAGCTAATCCGAGTCTCACCGAATCCTGGTGGACAGTCTCGGCGCCAAAGTAATGTAGCCGACGTGGTCATCATAATACCGTGCTTGGATCATGTTAGCCTCGAAGGGCTGGCTATCGGCCGGGTGAACAATGACCGATTTGCCGTCCCAAAAGACAAGCACTTGATATAATGACGAAGGAATACAACTGGTTTGATGAATCCAATCTCGACCGAGCAGTGCATTATACTCGGTTTTGGAATCAACCACGAAAAAGGCGGTCATGTGAGTGCGACCGACAATATTTACAGTTAACGGAAGTACACCTTTGGTTTGGGACTTGTCACCGACAAAATTACTCATTGTGATCCCTGACGGAATCAGTTCGTCATTCGAGCGACGCAAGGCCTTCATAATGGTCAGAGGCATGATATTGACGGTAGCTCCACAGTCGACAAAAACTTTAGAAACTGGGTATCCCTCGATATGGGCCGTCACATACAATGGCTTTAAATGGTGAAGGGCGGCCGATGATGAACGAGGGAACAATTCGGCTAAGGCGGCCTTTAAGCTCTCATCTTTTTTTGCTGACTCACCTTCAACAACAGATACAAAATCCACATGGCCGGCGTCTTCGGCGACGACATCACCATCGAGGAAATTCGGTTGAGCCGTGCTTGATTGAAAATCAGCGGGTAACACATGGACCATACTAATGTCCATGTCATCCAAGATTGACGGGCCCATCGGGTTGGAATTCTCCTCGTTATCCTCATCTTTCGTTTGATCAGCGACTACGGACTCCGTTTTTGTCAAAGCCGGACAAAGAGACTCTTCTGTTCCTTCTTCAATGGCTTGCTCCGGCGGTGCTGCTTCGGCCGCTTGTTGGGTATGTGAAACTGCCTCAGGTGAGGGTGAGTGCGACAGTGTGCTTGGGGTCGAGATCCGAACCCGCTCCTGGTAATGTATCCGGGCATCCCTGGTATCGAGATACGCATCCAAACGCGCAACACGTGCTGTTTCATCGGTCGTAAGGCCGAAGAGAGAAACAGCCGAAAATACTTCGAAGTGACATCGTAAATACTGAAGGTCCTCCATTGAGAAAGGAAGTTCGGCTGCTTCTATATCAATGTATGGGTCGACTTCAAATCCAAAGACGCGGGCTTCTCGTATGTGCTGGAACCTTGCTTTCAATCCTGGGTCTGAGGTTTTCTGGATGATTCGCTCGGTATCAGGACAAACCAGGACCAGATCAATGGTGTCCTGGCATGCCTTCGGCAAACCATACAGGTCGTTAGCCGAATGCTTCTTGTGAAATTCTCGCATATACTCCAAAGCTTCCCCAAGGAACGGTGGATGCAAATTTCGTCGAATTTTGATTAGAGGTTCTTGTATGGCCGACGGGGCTAATTTGCCTTCGGCCTCCTGCCTGAAATGTTCAAGGCGTGCCTTCATCTCCCCTGGTCGAATAAGAAGTTTGATCCGTTTATCAGCCTCTTCAAACATGGTTTCGACATCTTGGTCGACCAGCTGCTTCCCTTGCATCGACGTTGTTAGAATAGCTGGATGCGGTTGCTTGTTGTCATTAGCAATTATGTCCTTCGGCCGCCATTTAGGGACCGAAGCCTCTTGGGCTGCCCGTCGGCGTGCCATGCAATCTATCCTTTGGTGCCGGCGTTTCTGGGATTTAGACAGTGCAGTGTAGACGCCTTTTGAAGAATGATATGTATACCAACGTTGATCTCTAGGCTCGGGAGGTTTGAAAGTTTTTTGGCTCCGCGATGATTCCGAACTGCCAGAATTACGTTTATAGTAGTCATCGTCGTAAAATGCAGTATCAAAGTCGAGGCGCCGCCTGACTGAGGGTGTCTCTTCCATCCGTGCTTTAGGACCGAGCCGATCAAAAACCCCCTGATGTCGGCTCACGTTGGCTACTTTTTGCTGGATTGCGACCGTAGGTCGTTCCATTATAAGCGAAGAGGGCTTCACCTCTGGCTCACTGCCGACCTCGGTTCTACATTTACTACACAAAACTACCGTTCCACTGTCTTCATCGGTGCTATAATCCCTCATAGGTTTAACAATAGCGGACCCCGTTAAAGCTGTAGGTGGTTTGTTTGCAGGAAAATCGGCCACGAAACGAGGCCGAGAATTCTGATTATGAAAACGTTGTGTCTTAACAACTTCGACCTTCCCTTTCCCTTTGTCCTTAGGGAGGCATGCATCGACCATATTTACCGTTGCCGTGGGAAACGGGTCAGTATCGACACTCATCTTCTTCTCTGGAAATTTCAATTTACCATTATCGATCCAGCTTTGGACGTTGTCACGAAACACGACGCAATTGTTTGTCGTATGTTTGCTTGAATCGTGGTATTTGCAATACACCTTTCCTTTAAGTTCTTCGGCCTTGGGAATGTTGTGGCCAGGCCGAAGCTTAATGATTCTTGCTGATAACAGTTGGTCGAAAATTGCGTCAGCCTTTGTAATATCAAAAGTATAAACTTTTGACGGTTTCGATGTTCCTTCAGCGGCTGAACGGCTTTTGACTTCCCTAGAGTCAACTTGAGTCAATGCCTTGCAAACAAACGGCTTATCTATCACTATCTCGGCTGCATCCACGCTAACGCATTCATCCTCGGTTGACACATAATTAACAGTAGGATTCTTGTAAATCGTCCCCCGAGATGGAGCTTTCGAAACCTTTTCCTCGCGGAGCAAATAGTCATATTGTTCGACATGTTGGGCTAATTCGTACATATCCCGAAAGTTTGCCCCCAAGAACTTCTTTTTGTATTCGACGTCGAGGCCGTTCAAAGCAAGTCTGACGAATTCAACTTTGGGTAAAGGCACTCGGCACCAGTTCCTGGATGATTTGAACCTGGTAAGATAATCCATTGGTGACTCATCAGATGCCTGAGCCATCCTTGCTAATGAAGAAACCGACACCTCCATCCCTGGCCGATAAAACTGCTCGTGGAATTTCTCGACCAACTCCTCCCAGTTTTGGACGGAATTAGGAGGAAGATTGATATACCAAGCAAATGCCGAGCCGGTCAATGAGAAGTTGAACAGCCGTAGCTTATGGAAATCACTATTAACATCTCCGCATTGCGCGGTGAATCGAGCTACGTGCTCCAGCGAAGACAGAGACGATTCACCGGCAAAGAGGCTAAAATCTGGAATCTTGAAACCTTTCAGGTATCCGAACGTTTCTACGTAGGCCGGGTACGGATGGATAAACTTAGGAAACTTCGGCCCCTTCTTTATGGCCGAGTCGATCATCCGCTGAACTTCGGCCATATCAACAGGTGTTGCTTCGACCCTCTGGTCGATTCCGTCTGACCTACTATTCGACCCTCCTCCTTTTTCCAAGTCAATCGGCTTGAGCCGAGCAGGAATTGGCTCGGCCTGTACGATTGGTAACGGATTATTTCTTGGTGGCAAGCGCTGGGGAAAATCGAAAGGCCTGCCGTCACTGACTTTACTAACCAGCATTTCGAGCAACCTGGTCTGTTGCTCATTGGAACTGAGTATCACGTCATGTAGCTTGTTAATACCTCGACTAAACGTCTGCTCGACTGACCGAGACTGCTCGTCGAGTCGCTTTCGAAGAAACGACCTTGTTGGTAGGTCGGATCCTTCACCGCCATCCTCGTCGCAATCCTCCATTATCCCTTCATTGAGAACGCAGGTGTTCCTGTTAGGGATTTCTAGACCGCGGGGTTGACTGCCGAGATTAATTTCCCTCTCTCGGCGAGTCGCGCTTGTGGACTCGGGTGTCACAGCGCTAAGGGGATTCTGTGCCTGGGGCACATTCTGTCCTGTGTTCTGAATCGGCAAATCGGCTGTTGATTTTCCCATAGCTGTTTTCTTTTTTACCGATCGCGTTTCAATTGGCATGAACTTCGTAGTTTAGCACTAGGTCCCACTGGGCGTGCCAAAATGTTGACCCTAAAAACTACAAAGCCTACGTGGCGCGCAGGCCGAGTAATCTAAAAGCTAACTACGTCCTTCGGTGAATGCGGGCGTGCCAACTCGTCGGCCGAGCTCGGCCGAGGAGTAAATTTGTTGATGTTGCGTTGGGTCGCGCTACTGACTTCTGCGTCTTGCGATTGCGGCCGAGAAAGGAACACGCCTTGGCCTCTTGGATTCTCAAACCTGAAGACAAGGTTACTATTATTACGAAGTTCACGAATCGCTGTCGTCGGATTCGGTTACAGTGATGGTATTCGTCAGAGTAAACTCACGCCGAATCGACACCAAGGTGTAAGGACATAAATACTCGAAGCAGATATAAGTTTTTATAGTGAACGTAGTTCGGCCGTCTGAATGCCGGACTCTAAATCCCACTTGAGAATATCCAATCATAAAACAACTCGGCGTGCAATGCGCCGAGCTCGGTAAATGGTAACACTTCACTTCGCCGAGAAGGCTGATGAAATGACCTCAATCGATAAGGACTCGGACGTCCGTCTCGACCAAGACTTGGATAGATAACTGACCGTGCCCGCCGCAGTGCTGTTGATGCCAACGGAAGGTACTGCGAGTTCGGCCAATTCTACGGTGACAGAGCTATCTATGCCGACTTAAGATATCGCCGGTTGCTTTCACAGTGCTGTTGATGCCAACGGAAGATGTGTCAGCGAAAAAGAAAAGGAAAAAGTTCTCAAGTTGTTGAGGATTTGCACAGGGCAATTTTGTATTGATTTTGCGGGGCTTTTACTGACGCGCAGCCTCCCCTATTTATAGCACTGGACCTTGAGTTACAATCCTACTCGAACTAGGCTTTCTTCTCCGGATCAACAACACCTCGACTAGTCCTATCCTGACTAGGATTGTGAACCTAGTCCCTTTTTGAGTCGGCTCCCTTCCGGATTATCATCATTGCCGAGACTCCTTGTTGTACCAGGAATCGTCTTCGTAAATAACCTAGCCGGCCTAGTTTTAGAAGCCCACGACCCGAGCGACCCGAGGCTCCCTTGTTGTCAGGTCTTCCGGGCCGAGATGGTTCTGTACTCGGCCCAAATTGATATTTTGGGCCCAAACACATTGAAATTGATAGAGCTGGGAATGTAGGAAGGAAATCATTGGGTGTTGTGTGGCTACAGCAGCTTGGTGTCGTGTGGCTACAGCAGCTTTATTTGGCATGATACATGTCTAACTATTGTGTGCTTTTGCAGTTTAAGACGGAAAGTAAGAGGAATTTTCTCACGACAACGCAAGGTTTCGCCCAAAACACCAATTTTTCGAACATAGAAAGTTGTTAACTGTGACAATACAACCGTTACGTTTCATTGTGGTTTCTATCCTTTTAAAGTCTTATTTGGTGTGATATCCAAAATATTCAAATTTAAGAGATTACATTAGCATGGGTAGAAAAATATCACTAGACTATATTATTAAATAACATCATAATGATTAATAGACCAAAATAAAGCGCAATTGAAACTCACTAGCACGACTAATTTCAAACACAATTTATCAAACACTCAATTATTTTACTTCACAGAACGATAGTATCTACAATAAGGGAGTGGGGTGTGGGCTAAGTCTTACAATGTGCTTGCCATAATAATGTGGTTCAACTTCGTCTTTGGTGAGTATCAAACCTAAGACCTCACACTTACAAGTGAAAATGATACCAATAGACCATAATACTAAGTAGTAATTATTTTTTAAATATATAATAATATCCAACTGTAATTTAATATTACGGTCTAATGATATTTCTCTTCATTTGTAAGTGAGAGGTCTTAGGTTCGATTCTTGCCAAAAGCGAATTTGAACCATATTAATTCTAGAAGATTGTGAGGTTTAGCCCACTCTCACATCTCCTTCGTGTAGATAATATCATTTGTTATATATATATATATATATATATATCTAACTGGCCTTAAGTCCCATCCAATTGGCGAATAGCACAGTGGCTAATACAAGGTTGGGCAGACCCTGTAGATCTTCAAGTTCGTGAGTTTTATCTAAAACAAAAAAACAAAAATAGCTGAATATGCAATGTAAAGCCCATTTATAGATGTCGAAGTGATTTTAGCGTCAAGTTGGAGGAGGCCCAAATTCTATTTCTGGTTAATATTGTTTGCGACATAAGTTTTTGAATACTTTTCCAAATTTACCTTCAAACATGACCATACTTGAAAGACTATTCAACTAATTGTGGATAGTTGGCCGCACCAAAATGCTGACGGGGCCAGTGAAACCTTTTCAATATTTGCAAGCGAAGTTAAGAAGGTTCTTAGTAGGGGTGGAATTTTTTCCCGAAAATCCCGAACCATCCCGATCCCGTCTCGAAATCTGACCGAAAAATTCCCGAACCGAATTTCCCGAAACATTCGGTACCCGAAACCGAACCCGTCCCGAAAGTTTCGGGTTGGGATTCGGCCACAGCTTTGAAAGCTTTCGGTAATCCCGAACCGAACCGATTATTATATATATATATATTTATTTATTTTTAATTTTTAATTAGAAATTACTTGAACCATTGGATTTGTTAAAATCTAATCCAACCGTCCATTAGTTAGGTCATTTTATTAGGTTGGTGATCAAATCTCTCGGACTCACTCACTCTCGGTCTCTCCGCTCCGCTCTCGCTCACTCTCTGTGCTCCGATCTCGCTCACTCTCTGTGCTCCGCTCTCGTTCACTCTCTGTGCTCCACTCTCACTCACAGTTTCAGTCTCTCCCTCACACACACTCTCACAAACAGTCTCGCCGCTCGTGCTCCCGCCGCTCTACTCATCCGTCGAATCCACGCTGCTTCTCATTCTCCACGACTCACGCAGACACATGAAGGAACCAATTGAGTCCCAAAATCCAGGTTAGGGTTTTTTATTTTCACTGGGGTTTTGTCCTTTCTCTCTCTTTAACTCTTCAGACATCATTTCACAGAAACCCAATTAAACATATGAAAATATACAAGCAACAACCTGTAAAATTTAACATAAATAAACAATGGTAAACTACAATTAACATAAAAATTGCTCAGAGAGAGAGAGAGAGAGTTCTTACATGAGGTGCTGCAATTGCTTGAGAGAGTTCTTACATGTGGCTTTGTAGCTAGTGTAGATTGTGTCCTACTTATTTGTGTGTTTAGATACGCAAGCTAGCTGCTTGGTTTCGTATCTGTTTGAGATTTTTATTTTATTTTATTTTGTTGTCATAATGTGCAGGACAATCCCAATTTCAAGGGTGAAACATGTAGGATATGCATGAATGCAATAATCGACAGGGGCCTCGATTGCTGCTAGCATTGGTATGTGCTTTAGTGTGGCTTTGTGTGTGTGTGAGAGAGAGACAGGAATTTTGTTTTATGACATGGGTTCATTTTGGGGTTTTCAGGTTATGTTTCTTATGCATTGACAATTGGGCTACCATTACAAACCTCTGCCCGCTCTGCCATAATGAATTTCAAATGATCACATGTGTTCCGGTGAGTGATGCAAATAAACAGTTATCGCCTTAGTATTATTTCTGTTATGATTGCTATGGATTATAGAATGGTATTAATGTACAACTAGTTTAAAGCACAGTTGTTACTTTGATTTCTTAACTATCTGTTTTCAATAGTTTTCATTTTGTTGCAAACAGAATTTTTATTTTGAAGTTTTCTCAAAATACCGATTTGATGCTGGTTTGAAGTGGCACTAAATCATAAGAGTTTGATTTGTATGTGAAGGTATACGATACTATTGGGAGCAGCAAAGCGGACGAGGACTCAACTTATAGGTACTTTCATAATTATGGATAATGTGTTTAAGTCTATTGGTGAGGGTTCTTTGTTCACATTTATATGCGGCACATGTTCTCTGGCTTACTAGTCATCCGTAGTGTTTTGAGTTCATTTGATACCTCCTCCGATGGAATGACGGTTTGTTTTTAGCTAATGGCAGTTTGTGATACTTAATGGCAGTTTGTTTTTAGCTCAGATTTTCAAGCTTTGTGATACTTAATTTTGACAATTTGCATTCAGGTCAGATTTTCAAGGATTGTTTACCTCTTCCCGAAAGTGCTTTTAAAGCAGTTATCAGAGACAACTACCAGGGACATTCTAAGTTTAAACAAGAGCTCAATAACAAATAGGTAAGTTAAGTAACATCATTTACATCTTTTAGATCATTTTTTAAAATTTATTCGAAACTACCAGGGAGATTCTTATGCATTTTGGTTTGATGAAGGTGCATGCTTTAATCTCATTTGGACTTTTTTTACTGGTATTCAATTGACTTGATTATATTCTGAGATAAATATGTGTTTGACTTTGATATAATATATGTGTTTATGGATCAGTTTATGGAATGTGTGATATATTATGGAATGGATCAGTTTATGGATCAATTAACTTGCTTTAATCTCATAAGAATATTATATATATGCTGAACTGTGTTGTGATATATTATTGTGCATTGTCAGGATGGACAAGTCTGGTAGTAGTGGTAGTGGTAGCCAATCCCAATCTACTAGTACACCTCAGATCTCTGTTTTAGTAAAGCGAAAGCCACAGTACATTCAAACTGAAGAATACTATGAAGATTATTATGATGATGATCCGAATATGGATGCTGATATAGGGTTAGAAGAAATAGAGGAAGAAATAGAGGAAGAAGAAGGTGAGGAGGATAGTGTTGAATTGGACACGCAACATATGCCTTCGGTGGCCACATTAGCAAATAGGGTGGGTCAACGGAAAAAAAGTAATAAGACTAAGGGGCCAAGTCCGGCACATGAGGTGTGCTTGTCACATCCTCAATTTGATAGTTAAAGATGGAATGACGGAGCTTATTCGTGAGATTGAAGGGATAAGGAATTGTGTCAAGTTCATACACTCATCCCCCGCGAGGTTGGAGACTTTTAGGGAGTATTGCATCTTGATGAGATTTGATAAGATGTCGAATATTCCCTTTGATGTTGTCACAAGGTGGAATGCCAAATAATGCATTCAAATTTAAGCAAGTGTTTGCAAGGATGGCGGATGAGTGCAACACTTTCATCTCTTACTTTCAAGAGGAGGTATCTAAAGAGATTAATGGGGTCACAACCAAGGTGAAACGGGTGGGTCCTCCAATGGTGGAAGATTGGGAGAGGGCGGTGAGTTTTGCTCACTTTCTTAAAAAGTTTTATGATGCCACCTTGACACTTAGTGCAACCCTAACTCCAACTTCAAACTTAATACTTGGCACGGTGATTGCATTGCAAGTGGAGATAGAAGAAAAGATTTGCAATTCCTCTAATGCCACTTTGCAAAGTGTGGCAACTTCCATGAAGCTTAAGTTTTACAAGTATTGGGGGACATTGAAAAGGTTAACCCTATACTCTTTATAGCCCAAGCACTCGACCCGAGGTATAAGTTTGAAATGTTGGAGGCAAGCCTAGAGGAACTCCGCTATTCATGTGAGGCAATCTTGGATGTGAAGACAAGTATTAAAAAAAATTTGACAGATTTGTATAAGGCGTATAAGGAGGGAGATGTTTCTAGAAGTAGTAGTGTTACCGTGGATCAAAGGCCAAGTGTTGTGGTAGATGATTCTTCGGGATTGGAAGATGATGTTGCTACAAGAATGCAAAGGAAAATCCAACAAAAAAGAGCGGCGGCCCAACAAAACGAGATATCCAATGAAGTGGATATGTATTTCAATGATCCTCACCAAAGCTTAACATATGAGGGTTTCAATATTTTGGATTGGTGGAAAGTCAATAGTGGAACATATCCAACTCTTAGTAAGGTTGCTAAGGACATTTTTGCTCTTCCTAGTAGCACCGTTGCTAGTGAGAATGCTTTTAGTCTTGGTGGGAGAGTTGTAGATCCTTTTAGAGCCTCCCTAACACCGAGAACAGTTGAGGCTTTGGTGTGTACAAGTGATTGGCTAAGGGGGAATGAAATGTCTTTCTACAAGGAGCCTACAATTGACGACCTTGTGTTCTACAAGGAACTTGAAGACTTGGAGAATGGTAAGTGAAGTATTTGATTTCATGTTTTCATTTTCTTAGTTTTATAATTTATGCATTCACTTTCTAAATATATTTTGTGTTTTATTGTTTTTAATTTTATCGTTTTAGAGTTGCCTAATATGGGAATGGGAGGTGAGGAGAATCCCACACAAAGTGAAATGCCACCTCCTCCACCACCTCAAGTTCAACGCCGCCCATCACTACCTCCATGACCACCCATTTCAAGAGCATCAACACCAACACAAAGGAGGGTTCAATTATCAACAAGAGGAAGGGGTCCACCATCAACACCAACATCAACGGGCCATTCATCAACAAGGGGAAGGGGTCAAAGGGGCTAAAGGGAATGAATGAACTTAAGCTTGGTTGTGGTTACATGCACTTTCTAATCTAAATTCATTTGGAGTTTGGTTTGTAAAACCTAACTTATTTCATTTTGGTTGCATGCACTTTTAATTAACTAGTTTGGTAGACAATTTGGAAGTTTGGTTTGTAAAACTTAACTTATTTCATTTTGGTTGCATGCACTTTTAATTAAATAGTTTGGTAGACTTGTTAGTTGCTTCCTTTGTATGAAAATTGAAACATGTGGTATTGTGATATTCATATTGTGGTGAAATTGAAACAGGTGGGCTGGGCAGTGACTGTGTAACCTTAATTTTTTTTTTTTTTTTTGGGCAGTGGCTGGCTGCAATCTTAAAAGCCCAACATTTTGGGCTTCAAGGCCCAATCCCGAAGTATCCCGAAAATCCCGAAACACTTTCGGGAATCCCGAATTTCGGGAAATGCACATTTTCGGTTCGGTTTCGGGATATAAAATCCCATCCCGAAATGTTTTGGTTTGGGATTTGGGAAAGGAGTTTCGGTTCAGGATCCCGACCCGAACCACCCCTAGTTCTTAGTTTGGGGAAGAGATCCCTTTCGGATCTTTCCCACCAAAGCCCACCAATCAATTAATCCGGACTTTGATCCAACGGTTAAAATTATTATAACTTTTAAAGAGGTTCTCTATTTGTAGTCATTTGATCAAATTTCAAGGGGCCAGATTAATTGATTGGTGGACTTTGGTGTGAGATATCCGAAGGGGATCTCTTCCCCTAAGTTTGGATTACTTGTTTCTTCAAAACCAATAAATAAATCAATTTTAATCTAACAAGAAAACAATACTTGCAATGTCTCACTGTAATTTTAATATTTTATTTGTTAGAAATGAGTGGTCTCACGTGCAGAAAATGTGTGTAGCAAAAATGAGAATGCTTTGTTGGATGTGTGAGTACACGAAACAAGACAAAATTAAGAACGAGGATATTTAAGGTAAAGTAGGAGTTGCCGCAATTAAAGAGGAAATCGGTTAATGTGGTTTGGATATATGAATGGAAGATTTACAGATGTTCCGGTTAGAAAATGCGATTATGAGACAAAGCTCAAGTAAAAAGGTAGAGGAAGACTTGGAAAGAGACTATAAAGAAAACATGGATAACATAGAGCTAATGAAAGACTTGGCGCAAAACTAAGCACAATGATGTTCTAAGATTGCCGACCCACATATTGGAATAAGACTTTATTGTTGATGCATATGTTAGAAAAAAAAAAATTCAAAGATGGATGCCCCCGAAAACAAGAAAATAGTGTCCTATGGGATAAAAGGAAAAGAAAGAAACAATGAACAGTTTAGTAATGCTAAGAACAAGAAAATAATAGTTGATGGGCATCTTTTCTATTGGCTTCTATAGATTTGTTTTCTTGCTTTGTACCGTTTGCATAGTGCGTATAGATGATAGAACCAATGTAGAAATGAAAAACTTTTTGGTTAAGGTTTATGCACGGATTTGGATCCTCTCCTAAGCTCAGAGGCTACTAATGTTATTTTTATATTTTCGAAGAGTATATTCTGAGAATTGCATAATTTGACCCATCGTAAATATTGTCCCATCAAACATACAAATTGTTAAGGTTACCAATATACTTTGCCTCCATTGTTCCCACCCCGTCTCCTCCATCGACCCAACCCCGTCGAAGATCGGTGTATCCAAGTATTGTCCTTAATTAAACTTTTTCTAGCCAATCAAAGACTAGTTTGTAATTAGGTAGAAATAATTTTCCACTAATTAAATAAAGAATTGTTATTAGCATTTCAAAAATCTCATTTTACACTACTCATAAGTGTATTTTTATTTTTAATTATAGAAAGTTTGAAGTGCAAAATGAAATTTTTGGAGTGCCAATAAAAATTCTCAATAAATAATTTGTAGAAATAGAATTTCACATGACTCATATTGTGTTTTATCGGTAGCAACACACTCCTTAAAACGTATTATTAGTCAATTTAATTACATATAATAGTCAATATGATTCTTGAATTAGCAAACAACGATTCCAACGAAACTAAGGTATATATTGTGATTTTCTACATAAATCTAAAAGACTAAATCCAATAGAATTTTTTGACCGAAAACAAAAACCAATAGAATTTTCGACAGCCTGAAAACAACCCATAATCCCTATAATATATAAATGCCACAAAAGAAAAAGAAAATGAGATCATCCATATATACACTTTGAGGTTTACGTGGCCTTCAAGCTGTAACATTTACAAGATACAACAACGATTTCATTAGGTCATTTCATAGTCTGTGTTTAGAGTTACAGCTTACGTTTCTTCTGTTTTGGCGGTTTGAGTTGTAGAGTTTATTCGAAACGCTTCTGATCAGCATATTCTCTTCTTAGAAATCTATCGCTGACATTATTGTTTGCTGGGAATGTGGCTTCTCTGAGTTTTTTAGGGAGGTTTTAGAAGATGGGATTTGTGAGCAGTTTATTGGGAATTCTTGGTTTTGGAATCGGAATTTCTCTTGGACTCTTGGTGGGGTTTTTCCTTTTTGTTTATTCAAAGCCCGAAGAAGTTGAGGTAAGTCTATTTTCTTATTGTTCTTTGTTTGATCATTCATTTATTTGATAAGATTTATACTTGTTGAATTATTTACCCGTCTTGCATAATTTACTTTCTTTTCAAATTGATTTTTATCTGGTTTCCGGTCAGATTTTGATTTTTCCAGATTGGCAGTTCAAACTGTATGTTCTTATGGGACTTCTATTTTCCATGGGAAAGTTCAAATGGAAAGCAAAGATGTCTAATTGTTTCTTTTTATACAAGCAATATCAGGGGAGGGCCAATCAATCTTAGGAACTCTTAGTGCCAGGGTGAATGCTCGTAACCAACTAGTAGATGGCTAATTGTATTTTTCTTTATTTCACCAGCTCAGTCTTAATTTTAAAATGTTGTGAAGCTCTCATCCTGGATTTATTTTCACACTCAAAATTTTTAATTTATTTTATGTTCTGATGTGAGAATGCAATGGTATTAACTGTTCTTTTCGAAAGTTGAAAAACAAGCAGCTGAACTCATTTGGAAGACTCTGCAAAGATGGTAGAATAGTTGCATAATGTGGATGTTTAAACTCGGATTGTTATATTTGTTAAGAGGAATTAAAATCACTTGACTTTCTTACTTTTTCATTCTAATTATGACTATGATTGTCGCATTAGCAGTCAGACATCAACTTTCTCAGTAAATTACTTCAAAGGATCAATTAAATTAAATTCTGTGTGTACTAGTGAAATTCAAAAAGTGCCAAAGACTAAGTTTATAACCCATAGAAAGTTAAATCATGTCAAACATGTCTGCATTACTTATATTAACTTGACATACTATGCAGGATCCAGTTTGCAGACCACTTTATGATTTAGATGAATTTGCCTTGCAAGATCTTCTTCCTGAAATTCCACTGTGGGTGAAGAACCCTAATTATCATAGAGTTAGTATCGCCTTCCAATCTCCACCGTAGATTTTCAATTATTATTTCTCTTGCTGTTCCTAAGCTATATCTTTATCCATTTTGTGTTGGTTATAATCACAACTTTTTAGGTAGACTGGTTGAATAAATTTATTGCAGATTTATGGCCTTACCTTGAGAAGGTGATATATATTTTAATTTTTTGTCACTTTTTATTCCTTTTGATTATTGTTATTGTTGTTAGTTTGATATGTGATTTTAACATTACTTACAGGAAATTGCGGGAACAATAAGAAGCGTTGCTCAACCTATATTTGATGAGTACATTGGGAAGTTTCAGATTGAGTCAATTGAGTTTGAGAGAATAGATATGGGAACTCTTCCTCCTATTCTTAACGGTGAGTTTATTCACAGCAATATCTAATTCGATTTACTGCATAATTGGCGTGCACAAATAGTTTTCAATTTCATAGATCAGTATTTCGATTCTCTTCTGAATAATTCATTCAGTCTTTGTCACATCGCTGATTACTTAAGTCTCAGTATTAGGCTACATAACTTAATTCCCCCAACAAGAAAGAAAGAGAGTACGATACATAATAACTGAAATTCAGGAAATTTTGAGCAACGCTTCTGACCAAGAAAACATATTGATGCATAAATGTATACATTATAGTGGAAAAGTTCATTCCTAGTAGCAAACAAACATCGTTTGTTTGTCCTTGTGGTGCTATCATTTATTTTTGTTTACAACATTTCAGGTCTTGAAGTCTTCAAGACGAACGATAATGAATTAATCATGGAACCATCAATTAAATGGGCAGGAAATCCCAACATAATTCTGGTGTTAAAAGTTCTGTCTCTACGAATTACAGTTCAGGTAAGAACGTAAGGAAACATTTCTTGACAGAAGAACAAAGACTTTTTGTAATTTGTTTTCCCAATGTGGATGCATTTGTTCAGAAACTAGACTAAACTTCATTTCAGTTAGTAGATATACAAGTATTTTTGGCGCCAAGGATAGCTTTCAAACCGCTCGTGCCTTCCTTTCCATGCTTTGCTAACATTGTGGTGTCTTTGATGGAGAAGGTGAGCAGAAGACACCAATTAACGCGTATTTTTTTTCGTGCCTTAAAAGGTTGGATATATGAGATCTGTTTTGTATGCTAAATTTCTCTCAACTATCTGCAGCCTCATGTAGATTTTGGAATGAAAATATTGGGAGCCGATATCATGTCCATACCCGGCCTCTATCGTTTTGTTCAGGTGCTGCGCTGGTAATACTTTCGTGTTGAAGTTGGGATTTTATCTAATTGTCTGACATTTGAATGGTTGGTTGGATTTGAATCAATTATGTGATATAATTTCCTGCAGGAGACTATTAAAAAGCAAGTTGCAAGCCTCTACCTCTGGCCTCGGACTCTTGAAATACCTATCCTTGATGTTTCAACGTAAGTTGATCTGAGATGATACAGCTTTCTGCTTTGGTCACCTTCTCTGAATTTTATGAATTTTTCATTTATACAGAGTGGCTGTAAAGAAGCCGGTGGGAATACTACACGTGAATGTTGTTCACGCGGTTAAACTCTTGAAGAAGGATATCATAGGATCATCCGATCCTTATGTCAAGCTCAGCCTGACTGGAGATGGGTTGCCAGCAAAGAAAACAACTATCAAGAAGAAAAACCTGAACCCCGAGTGGAACGAGAAGTTCAAGCTTCTTGTGAAGGATCCCAAGACCCAACTTCTTCGGTTACAAGTCTTTGACTGGGACAAGGTATCCTCTCTTACCCCCTTTACTTCTTTCAAAATACCGGATCAATGGAAGCAAAAAAACCGCGTAGTTATGTTTTAGATGGCTGTTTCTGATCATTCTAGTTTGCTCTTCCTGCAGGTTGGTGGGCATGATAGGATAGGAATGCAGTTAGTTCCTCTCAAACAACTTACACCCCATGTGTTGCAAGAGTTTAAACTTGATTTGCTCAAGGACACGAATATTAGCAATTGTACAAACAAGAAGCAAAGAGGGCAGCTTGTGGTGGAACTAACTTTTGTGCCTTTCAAAGAAGACATAAGCAGGTTTAGTGGTGGATTTAGTGGACCTATTGATTCAGCACATAGGAGAAACGAAAGCGGAATTGACATGTCAATGTCATCAGATGAGGGAACCCTAGGTGGAGCAGGTTTACTATCGGTTATTATTCAAGGAGCCGAGAATGTGGAAGGGAAGTCCCACAACAATCCTTATGCCAGCCTCCTATTTAGAGGAGAACAGAAGAAAACACATGTAAGTTTTGGTTTTAGTATGGTTAGCAGCAACGTAATAATCCCTCTGGTAACATATGATACAATTTGGCTTCTTCAGATGCTTCGGAAAACTCGTGATCCCCGATGGAGCAAGGAATTCCCTTTCATGCTAGATGAGCCACCTTTGAGTGAGAAAGTTCATATTGAGGTTGTGAGCAAGAGGACCGGCATTAGTTTCCGTAGGAAGGTGTGAACTAGTTCAACCATTTATACTTCCATTTACACAATTAGTATCAGTAAACAAGTAATCTCTGCACATAATTGACAACATTTTAACTTATGATTTTCTTTCAACTGTTACGCGTAGGAATCTTTGGGATATGTAGAAATCAATCTACGAGACGTTGTGCACAACGGTCGGATCAACCAGAAATACCACTTAATCAATTCAAAGAATGGAGTGATACAGGTTGAGATTAGCTGGAAGATCATTTGAGGAATGGAAAATGCAAAGCTCAGAAATAGAGAGGGAAGGTGGATTTGCCTAGCTCATACTAGAGCTGAAGCTGTGAATTTATAACAGTGTTAATATACAAAAATTGTAGTAAAAAATATACAAAAATTGTATACGAATTCAAAAATAATTTAAGTTCATTTTTGGTTAATGTGATTTTAATTGTCTCAAATTTGGATCTTGTAGTTTAGCAAACGATGCAATTCAAGAACATGTTGCATTTTTCATCCATTTAGTACTTGAAGGGAAAAAAACAACGTGCTTCTCAAATGCATGGGCATTTTAGTAACTTTCACAGATTGTATTGAGTCTGTTAACCATCTTCGACTCTACATTACAATAAAAGAAACTTGTTCATACGCTACACCATCATTTAACAAAAAAAAAATGAAGAAAAAGCTCCAGAAATACAGAGAAAAACCAGAGACGTTTCAACTTTCATTTAGATTTCAATGTTAGGTTTTCCGGATATAACAGTACAAAGTCTTTCAAAAAATGATTTTTTTTTTCTTATAAGAAAGCCATGAAAGTTCCTTACCGAGAAACTCACTTTTTGCATCCCCAATGCCTTCTATATATGAGAGGTCCCAGAAAGAGGCCCTATTTGTACTTTTTTATGATACTTAAACAGGTGGTAGCTATGCAGAGATCTTTTTGGATGAGAAAAACAATTCATTCTACTAAAAAGGAATAACCGGAGGAACAGTTGGCTATAGCTATACCTCTCCCGATTAACAAAGCATGAGGAAGGGGCAAAGTAACTCAACTAGAGCAAGGGGCTGCGCAATTCATGCTTGGACAACGACTCAGGGAAGCTTTCTCTCGTTACGAAGTTCGCTCGTACAAAAATTCATATCCTTCTTGTCTCGACTTGGGTGCTCTCACTAAGTCAATTCCAAGAAAAGACTAAGACTTCAACCACAGCTAGGTCTAGAACGAACTTAAGAGCATTACGTTCATGCATAACTTCCCTACTATTGGATCGCGTTAATATTCTTAATTTTTTTAATTAATATTCTTGATTATGTTTAGTGTGTAATGAGCATTGACAAAACAATCTCAAAGTGCAGATTGTTAGAATTCCTTTGTCCCATCGGTCAGAAGGCTTGAGAACAAGCCATTTATATAGAATTACCCCACTCTAACTATCACCGAGGCCTTTTGTATTAAAACCTCACACCTGACGGATTGAGCAGGTGGTCAAGTGGGGACAGTATCGGTGTTGTTGGAGTGGGCCCATGGCCCGTCTACCTGAAATTTAAGATGGTATCAGAGCCATGGGACGGGTCCTTACATCCACGTGAACGGGCGGGTCCCATTTGGCCCCGCGCAAATGGGTGAGCCCCGACTTGGCTCCACGTAGGCCAAGAGATGCCACGTACATTGGCCCAGCGCGAACGGGTGAGCCCCGGCTTGGCTCCACGTGGTTGCAGATGTGTGGAACTCCACGTGTGACCCATAAAATGGGGTCTTACGTGCGGGGGAGTGTTAGAATTCCTTTGTCCCATCGGTCAGAAGGCTTGAGAACAAGCCATTTATATAGAATTACCCCACTCTAACTATCACCGAGGCCTTTTGTATTAAAACCCCACACCTGACGGATTGAGCAGGTGGCCAAGTGGGGACAGTATCGGTGTTGTTGGAGTGGGCCCATGGCCCGTCTACCTGAAATTTAAGATGGTATCAGAGCCAGGGGACGGGTCCTTACATCCACGTGAACGGGCGGGTCCCCTTTGGCCCCGCGCAAATGGGTGAGCCCCGACTTGGCTCCACGTAGGCCAAGAGATGCCACGTGCATTGGCCCAGCGCGAACGGGTGAGCCCCGGCTTGGCTCCACGTGGTTGCGGATGTGTGGAACTCCACATGTGACCCATAAAATGGGGTCTTACGTGCGGGGGAGTGTTAGAATTCCTTTGTCCCATCGGTCAGAAGGCTTGAGAACAAGCCATTTATATAGAATTACCCCACTCTAACTATCACCGAGGCCTTTTGTATTAAAACCGCACACCTGACGGATTGAGCAGGTGGTCAAGTGGGGACAATATCGGTGTTGTTGGAGTGGGCCCATGGCCCGTCTACCTGAAATTTAAGATGGTATCAGAGCCAGGGGACGGGTCCGTACATCCACGTGAACGAGTGGGTCCCCTTTGGCCCCGCGCAAATGGGTGAGCCCCGACTTGGCTCCACGTAGGCCAAGAGATGCCACGTGCATTAGCCCATCGCGAATGGGTGAGCCCCAGCTTGGCTCCACGTGGTTGCCGATGTGTGGAACTCCACGTGTGACTCATAAAATAGGGTCTTACGTGCGGGGGAATGTTAGAATTCCTTTGTCCCATCGGTCAGAAGGCTTGAGAACAAGCCATTTATATAGAATTACCCCACTCTAACTATCACCGAGGCCTTTTGTATTAAAACCTCACACCTGACGGATTGAGCAGGTGGTCAAGTGGGGACAGTATCGGTGTTGTTGGAGTGGGCCCATGACCCCTCTACCTGAAATTTAAGATTGTATCAGAGCCAGGGGACGGGTCCGTACATCCACGTGAACGGGTGGGTCCCCTTTGGCCCCGCGCAAATGGGTGAGCCCCAGCGGACCCAACTGGTGGGTCCCCTTTTTCTGTTTATTATGGGTGAGACCCAGCAAATGGGTGAGCTCTAGTATCGGTGTTGTTGGAGTGGGCCCAGATGACCCGTCCCCTGGCTCTGATACCATCTTAAATTTCAGGTAGACGGGCCATGGGCCCACTCCAACAACACCGATAATGTCCCCACTTGGCCACCTACTCAATCCGTCAGGTGTGGGGTTTTAATACAAAAGGCCTCGGTGTTAGTTAGAGTGGGGTAATTCTATATAAATGGCTTGTTCTCAAGCCTTCTGATCGATGGGACAAAGGAATTCTAACACTCCCCCGCACGTGAGACCCCATTTTATGAGTCACACGTGGAGTTCCACACATCGGCAACCACGTGGAGCCAAGCTGGGGCTCACCCATTCGCGCTGGGCTAATGCACGTGGCATCTCTTGGCCTACGTGGAGCCAAGTCGGGGCTCACCCATTTGCGCGGGGCCAAAGGGGACCCACCCGTTCACGTGGATGTACGGACCCGTCCCCTGGCTCTGATACCATCTTAAATTTCAGGTAGACGGGCCATGGGCCCACTCCAACAACACCGATACTATCCCCACTTGACCACCTGCTCAATCCGTCAGGTGTGAGGTTTTAATACAAAAGGCCTCGGTGATAGTTAGAGTGGGGTAATTCTATATAAATGGCTTGTTCTCAAGCCTTCTGACCGATGGGACAAAGGAATTCTAACACAGATTTTGTTTCTTGGTTATAAAAGCGATTTAATATTGAGGGTTTCAAGCACATAATTTAACACATGGAGTTTCCTTCAATGCTAATGTTTCAGCCTGTAAAGCACACCAATCGAAAGAGAATCAACAATGTTGGTTTGTCCAAAATAATTTCTAATTCAAAATTCAAAAAAGCACGGATAAATCAAAGTACATATATTTTGCATTATCCTAGGTATCTCTCCAAGCTAAAAGATTACTTCAGTTTGTACTCACCAAATTTTATATTTTTTTCGGGCATATGCAGAATATCATGAGGTTACAAAATATATCTGCAACGAGCAACTGACAATAAGAAGGAGAAACTTGCTAAAAAAAGATTGGACTCAAATTGCAGCACAAGTCACAAACCCCAATAAGCCAAATAACTAACAACAATATTCTTTTCAAGGTAAATATGTCGAATTTCACAAAATCAACTTTAGTGCATAAGAGCACGGCAATTTAATACCTAACTTCCCAGAGAATGATTATCTACTTAGCATCTAAACCTAATTTAATATTTTGCCAACCCATCAAGCAACATTGTAAACCGAACATGTTAATGTAATATTCGAACACTTGTGACAATCTCTAAATATTAAAGTTTTATATTTTCTATCTTTGAAGAGAGGTTAAGCTTTTTCTGTTTATTATTGGAAAACACCTTGTCTTGTCCTACCTTTTTTTTGTTTGGTTGTTTTTTCTTGGTGTTGTATGCATTCACTTATGATAGCAAATTTTATTTACCGAAAGATAGAAATCAAGGTTTAGTTGTGCTTAATCCATTGCATTTCGAAGTAGAGCAAATTACGGATTGAGATCCACTCTGAATTTCAGTATTCAGAGCCCTGTGGACCGGAAGATATAGATCACCCAATCTTAATCCTACAACTCTTGTTAGCCCATCATACTGACTCACTTTACAAAAAACTCAAAAACTTGATTGGCCCGAATCTATTTCTCTGTCTTTTGAACGGTTCGAATCTCTTGATCCGCGGACTCTGGACATAGAAATCCGAACTAGATCTCATTATGCAAATTACCATATGCTCCCAAAACACTTTTAGTAAGTTATTTTGATATCCTAAATAATATATACCTGTTCTATCATTATTATGAAATATATTTTTGTCTATTTCACAAGTAAGTTATTTTGATATCCTAAATAATATATACCTGTTCTATCATTTTAAGTTATTAAGAAAATAGACATTGTTATCACACAAGAAAGTTGGGTCTATTTCGGGTCACAAGCTTCATCAAAAGGGGAGGACAAGTTGTTTGGATAGGTTGATGGAATGACCGATAACCATAGGGGTGCAATTTGGGTTGGTCAACCCGAATCCGTCCATGCCAATTTAATTTAAACCCGATCGAGCGGGTTAGAACAAAGTAAAAATCTGTCCAAATCCAACCCGATTATTTATTGGGTTGGGTTAGGTTGATGTTTTGCCTGTCCATGTCAACCCAAACCCAACCCAATTTCTGGCCCGAATTGCGTATGTGCATATTAACCATCCCACTTCATATTATATATAAGCGAGATACAAGTTTGGGAGGGCAATACTTGAAGATTGCTGTTGGGTTTTCACTTGAACAATGAATGATTGTGCTGGTTTTATGTTTCTTTTGGTTAAAATGTTGGTATTGTCTGTGTAAAATTGAATTTTAAATATTTTTGACGTTATTTGGTTCAAAATTTGAGATTTATCTTATAAAATAATGTGTTACAAGATTGAAATTGATAAAGTTGGGCAAACTCGAACCCAATCCAAGTTTGCTCGAACCCAATTTAAACTCGAACCCGAATAAACTAGCATGAACCCCAAGCCAACCCAAGCCCGTATTAAGAATGTTGAGTTACGGTTGAGTTGACCATTTAACGTGCCCGAGCTGCACCCCTAGATAACCACAATCACAAAAAAATGTGTCTGTATAATTATTAATTTTTGATGGAATGTGTTCATAATTATCTATAACAATAAAATAGAGTTCGCTTGCAAGTACTTTTAAAATAGCTGAAGGGGTTTTTGGTGAAAATATTTTTAGAAACAATCCTTAGTAAAAATGTAATTTCTCTAAAAGTGTTTTCAATCATTTTAAAAAACAATTCCAAACGAACCCATAGCATGTCCTATTAAAAAGATAGCTCTTATTTCTTTTTAGAAGTGTAACATTTTGTTACATAAAATGCTAATTTTCCAATTCCTTTTCGAACCTTTATGCATAAGAATGGGCAAAAGGAAATCTCCTTCTATTTTTAAAATGAAATTTGTTTATTTTACAAATGATATCGTTAGTAGGTTAAGTTGTTAGCTGTTAGGGGAAAATGGAGATCGGTAGGGATCAAACCCCCACTAGTATGCATAAACATAATTGCTTTTTGCCGATGTGATAAAACACTATTTGCGAAGAATAGAATTTAATTGATATCCAAGATAATTAAATCCAAAGTAAATAAAATACTTAAATGGATAAAAATATCAATAATTATTGCAAGGTCCCTGATTTTATGTAAATGTAATATACATAGGATCACATATTAATCTAATTAAAAGTTTCATTTATTCACAAATAACTAGTTGTCTTGCACAATACTAAAGAGTAGTTTGAACTTTATGGTGATTTATTTTATGAACTCCATATCTTTGGATGCAGAGCTCAGAAATAGAGAGGGAAGCTGAATTTGCCTAGCTCGTACTAAAGCTAAAGCTGTGATTTAGAACAGTGTTAATATACAAAAAATTGTATGCGAATTCAAAAAAAATTTGCTTGCTATTTTTACAAATTAATGTACAATTATTATTATTATTCAACTTTTTTGCGAATTGGAGATTTTCATAACCAGGGCAAAAACCAAGAGTACAAAGGAAGCCCACAGAGAGGCAAGCAACAGGAAAATAAAGACATAAATAAGGTAATGCAGGAGGGTACAGAGGTAAAAGACGCTGCAACAAATGCTAAAACGTCGTCCCCTTCACTAGCGATTACAGAAATTAGGGAGGACAAGGTAACCCATCATTGTTCAGAACATGAACCAATGAAGATGGGGATTTGTTAACCCAAGTGGAACCGCTCATCTCCTATTTGTTTTTCGACGCCAACTGGTTCGCCACCATGTTGGTCGATCTTGGAACCCAAGACCAGCAACAAGCCTGAATGGACTCCCCAAGCCACATGATTTTGACCAATGTAGGAAAGGCCTCCCATCTACCAGTTATTGAGGCATCCAATAAGCAAGAAATATTTTCCTTGGAGTCAGACTCAACAATATTCGTTTCCATACCCATCGAACTGGCAAGTTCGAAGCCATATAAAATTGTCAGTGCCTCCGTTGCTACAACACTCGTGCCTTGATCTTCAACTTTCTCGCTGCCACAAACAAGCCATCATCATTTCTTGCTATAACCCCAGCATGCCCATTACCAGTGGCAGCAGCCCAACTTGCGCATCCACATTCAATTTCGTAAAAGGGAAGCAATGAGGAGACCAATGAGCCAGCGTAACAAGCACCGACTGCTCTGTCCGAGTGCTCACCGTAGGTCCACGAGAGGCCTCAAAAAAAAACTCCAGCAGTAGTAAAGATTAAGGACCTGTTGGGATGAAATAACCTTCTGGTTGAAAAGGTAGCTACACCTAGCCTTCCAGATATGCGAACATGTGAGAGCAGCATATGACAAGATCCCTCGAATATCCCCATTTGAGCCCAAATTATAGTTTATAAGAAAAGATAACCAATTTGCCATGGTGGAAATTCCAGCTCGATTCACTTTGTAATTTAGAAACCCACCAAACCAGTTGGTTTCAACCCACGAGCACAAAAAGAGTAAATGCTCCAATGATTCATTATGTGCATTGCAGATAGGGCACAGTGGAGAAGGTGAGCTTCGCTGCTTAAAGAGGTCCGCCATGGTGGCCATAGCCCGATTCAATGCCCTCTACATGAAGATGCGAATTTTTAGGGGTTCTCTAGCTTCCAGATGAAGTTCCAAACATGGCTTAGAGTCGATAGGGAGGAAGAGGCAACCCGACCAGCTAAAGACACCACCTTAAAATGCTTCCAATGATATCTCGACCTCACAGAATAGATACCATTCCGATTGTTCGGCCATACAATTCTATCATTCCTTAAAGGGTCACCAATGCTAGTATCCAAAATTGCATTATATTCCACTTCAGAAATAAAGAGCTTAAGGAAATTGATGTCCCAATTCCCCAAAGTCCCGCATATTAGTGTTTCCACATGTGTATTCCAAGATACCGACCCATCACATTGCGGAGTAGGGTGCCTGATATGAAGAGAAAAGATCCATCTATCCAACCAAAGCCTGGCGTTACTTCCATTCATTATTTGCCAATAGGCCCCCTGCAGCAGTACATCTCTCCCTACCAATAAACTCGTCCAAACCCACGAGGCCCTACTTCCCCGTTTAGCATAAAAAAACAAACAATGTGGGAAATACCGGGCTTTAAGTACATGTGCCCATAACGAATTTGGTTCTTGATTAGTCACCATCACTGTTTAGCTAGAAGAGCATCATTAAAATCTTGGAAGTTACGAAAGCCCATACCACCAATATGCTTTTATAGTCCCATTAACTCTCGAGAAATCCAATGGATACACTTCTCCCCTCCCTTCTAACCCGACCAGAAACCGGCAATCATATAGTCAAATTCCAAGCACAGGGTAGTTGGAAATTTGAATATGTTCATTGGGTATGCTGGGATTGCTTGGATCACTGCTTTTATCAAAACCTCTTTCCTAGCTTGTGAAAGAGTGTTTTGCTTCCAACCTTGAATCTTTTCCAATATTCTGACGTAGGCAAAGCCTTGATTTTTTGATTGGCCCCAAATGGATGTAAGTCTCAGATAATTCCCCAGGTCACCCACTATAGGCATACCGAGAAACTCACCTAGTTCAGCAGATAGACTTCCTAGAATATTTGCACCAAAGATCACGTTGGATTTTTGCAAAGTAGGAGTCAATAATTTTGACCAGGTTGCAGCAGTTCTGTTTATCGGCCCGCAGAAAGATCAATGTGTCATCCGCGAAGAAAATATGTGAAATGATAGGTCCAAGAGGATTAGTGCGAATACTCATGAGATGCCTCATCTTAACCGTCGTCTAGATAAGTCTTGATAAGACCTCACTAATAAGAAGGAAGAGGTACGAGGATAAAGGGTCGCCCTGATGAATACCCCGTGACAGGACAAACTTCTTCCCTGGCTGCCCATTCAAGATCACCGCAAAATCCACCAATTTGACACAACCCATAACAAGATTCCTTCACTTGGTACAGAATCCCATCTTTTCCATTACAGCCTCCAAAAAATCCCACTCACTCTATCGTATGCCTTGTGCATATCAAGCTTGATTCCGAACTCAAATTTTCATTTTGTACAAAACAAATATTACTGTTGATAGTTTCAATATATGTGTTTCACAAGACAACAGACAGGGAAATTGGACAAGCCAATGTAAACACATTTTTATATTTAGGATCTACCAATTCTAATATATAAGGCCAAATCACACTTTTGGTTCCTTTAGTTTAGTTGAAGTTCCTTGATTTGATTTCAATTGTCTCTATTATTCATCCATTTAGTTAACTAAAAAAATCATGTGTCACTCGCATGCATTAGCATTTTAGATATTCACAAACTCTGTTAAGTGGGTTAACCACTTTTAACTCCAGTACATACTACATCATAATAACAGAAGCTTATTCATCAACACTATTATTTAAGAAAAAAGTTGAAGAAATAGCTTAAGAAAAAGAGAGAAAACCAAGAACCGTATTCAACTTTCATTTCAAATTTCGATGTTAGGTTTTCCTGATATAATATAATAATATGAAGTCTTCCAAACTTTCAACTTTTTTTCTTTCTACATATTAATATTCTTGATTTTTTTATTAATATCCTTGATTATGTTTAGTGTGCAATGAGGAGAGAAGATTCTCGCCTTGAGAATTCCAGGGATTCTCTAATCATATCTGTTCATCGTACATCGTGAGACCAATTTTTGTCAGGTACTATTTATATTCAATTTTAAATAAAAAAAATTTACAATGATTTCTAATTGCACGATGTACAATGAACGGGTGTGATTGAGGATCTCTAGGATCCTCACAAAAAGGATCCGGCGAGGATCCTCTTGGTGCAATGAACATTGACATACCAATCTCAAAGTGCCAAGCTTGTTTCTTAATAATGAGGGTTGCCAGCTGTTGACCAACGTTGACTGAGGAGATGCCATATCATCAAGAAAATAGTTATGAATTAGTTAGAATGGTTATAAGCAAACTTATTGTGTAAGAAAGTTAGTGAGACGATTAGTGATGTATAACAGTCTGTGAGCAGCTCATTTGTGAACAATCTACAATTTCCATCAATACAAAATCTTTCATTACTTCTATCTCTAAATCTCTCTGAGTTTCTTCTTCTTCTTGTTCATAGTTTTCTGATGTATTCTTTCATACTGTTAAGATGGTATCAATCGCCCAGACGATTCTTAGTGCTATTACTTCTGCTGATGAGTTCGTTGATGTTCTTGAAGGCTTATTGATTGGATCTCTTTGATTCTTGGGTTGCTGATTTGAGTAGCAGGTTTAGTAATTTCTTCCTCTAATTTCTACACATCAAGTGTTTGTATTTTTGCGTCAGTAAAGAGATATGGTGATTTTGGATGTATCACTTGGTTATTTGTATATGGGTTTCTTTTTGTATGTGATGATGGCTGATGATAAGAGTTGTTCATGGTAGATGAAGTGTTTGTATGATTCTGATAAGGATTGGAATAAAATATTTGGGTCATTGTTGAAAAATATGTAGTTGTAGTGTGAAAATCAAGAAAGTTTATGTCAAGATAGTTGAATGTTAAATGTCTGAGTTGATATTTTGAGAAGTTGATACTTGTTGAAGATTGTTGGTGAAAGATTATTAATTGATATTGATTGTTGATATACTGGGGTCTACGAATTGTGAAATTCTTGAAAGATTGGTGTTTTCTTGTGATCTATGAATTGTGATCAATTGTTAAGGATTGCTGGTTATTGTGGAAAGAATTAAGTGATCAAAATGGGTGATAAATCAGTACGAATTGACAATTTGCCTTGCATGTTAACCGTGAAATTGCAAGATGATAATTTTGTTAAGTGAAACTATTAGTTTCAGTAAGTCTTAAGAGGGTATGATTTCTTGGAGTTCTTTACTGGTGAGTCTCATTGGCCACCAAAATTTGTAATTGATACTGAGAGTGGAGTGACTAAAGAAATAATAGAGGCTTATAAATCTTGGGTTCAAAAGGATAAGGCACTGTTGAGTTTGTTGATTGCTACTTTATCAGATGATGATATGGAATATGTCATAGGTTGTAAGACATCACATGAGGCTTGGACAAATTTACAAGATAGATATGCTTCTGTGTCACGAGCTAGAATTAATCAGCTCAAAACTGAATTTCATACAATTCAAAAAGGGAGTAACTCTGTTGATAAGTATTTGCTTGGTTGAAAGCTATTCGTGATCAACTGTTGTCTGTAGGAAAGAAAGTTACTGACAATGATTTGGTTATAACTGCTTTATCTGGATTACCACTTGAATTTGATATGGTAAAGACTGTTGTTCTAGCAAGGGAGACTTTTATTCCTCTGAAAGACTTTAGAGCACAGTTGATTGGGGCTGAATCTACTATAGAAGCAAGAATCAATACTTTGGCAAGTGGCATGGCTGCGATGTATGTTCAAGGTTATAAGTCCAAAAGTGTGAATCAAAGTTTAGGGTATACACAAGGAGAAAGTTCAAGTGCAGGATCAAGGTCTATAGATAACCAAGGGTATCAAGGGAGTAATCGGTTTTAGAACATAAATGGCTTTAATTCCTCAATTCAACAACAGAAATGGTTATGGCTCATTCAATAATTCAAGGCCTTATTACAATGGTAATAGACAGAGATGTGGCAACAACTATAATGGCTACTACAATACGGGAAATCAAAACTCTTGGAATGGTAATACAAACTTCAAAGCTAGTGCTGTGGTTGAATGCCAGATTTGTTTTCACAGGGGTCACACGGCTCCAAACTGTCCAGATATAAGTGATAATGGCTCATCATATAATGGCTATTAGGTTCTAATGTGTCAAATTTGTGGGAAAAAAGGTCACAGTGCCTTGGAATGCAGACATAAGAATAACTATTCTTATTAAGGTGCTCTTCCACCTCTTTCTCTAACTGCCTATGCAGCTTAAGCTTCATCACAAATGTCTGCAGCTGAATTTAGACAAAATGCATAAGGTTTTTCTGCTGCTGATACTTCGATATTGGACATTGGGGCTTCCCATCACATGACACCAAACCTTGGAAATCTGAATCAACCAGTGCAATATAATGGTTATGAAAAGATCACTATTGGTAATGATGAAGGTTTGAATATTAAACATATTGGTTATGCAATTATTTTCACACCACACCATTCATTGTCTCTAAGAAATATACTACATGTTCCAACAATTACAATTAATCTTTTATCTGTAAAGAAACTTTGCAAGGATAATGGTTGCTGGTTCATTTGTGATGAAATTATGTTTTTCATACAGAACAAGGTAACAAGAATGATAATGTACCAAGGCAGGAGTAGAGGAGAGTTATATGAGATTCCAGTGAAAGTGTTTTCAAGAAGGCTTGTTGCTGATTCAACTAAGGCAGTTGCACTACTTGGGAAAGCTGTGAGAACTTCAGTTTAGCACAAGAGACTTGAGCGCCCATTTGATGAAGTACTTTTTGGTATGCTTAGGAATTTTAGACATTCTGTTAGTGAGCATATTTCACCTACAGTTTGTTCTTCATGTTTGTCTGGAAAAATGTGTAGACAACCGTTTTCTGTAAAAGAAACTAGAGCTAGTTCTTTGTTTGAGAAAGTACATTATGACATTTGGGGGCCAGCTCCAACTACATTGATGAGTTTTCAAGATTTCTGTGGATTTTCCCTGTTATCAATCAATCATATGTGTTTCAAGTATTCATCAATTTTCATTCATTTGTTGCAACTCAGTTTAATGCACAAATTAAGTGTTTACAGACTGATGGTGGATCTGAGTATTTGAGTAACAAGTTTAAAGCTTTCTTGGCATCAAAAGGCATTGTACATTATGCCTCATGTCCTTATACCCCTTAGCAAAATGGACTTGCTGAGAGGAAACATAGGCATTTAGTGGAAACAGCAATCACATTATTGACAGATGCTAATGTTCCATCACAGTTATGGAATTTTGCTTGTAATCATGATGCCTTTCTAATTAACAAAATGCCATGTAAGAAATTAGGCATGAAGTCACCTTATCAGTTGCTAATTCATAAAGACCCAATCTTACATACTCTGAAAATCTTTGGATCTGGTGTACATCCATTCTTAAGGCCATATAATCAAAACAAGCTTCAACCAAGGTCTAAGCTATGTGTGTTCTTGGGATTTGTTAATGGATATAAGGGGGTTGTGTGCTATGACAGAGGTAGCAACAAGTTAATTCTTTCAAGACAAGTGGTTCATGATAAAAGTGTGTTTCCTTATAAGCTTCAAGGGTCACCATTTACTGGGAATACAAGTAAGGTGCAAAATACAAGAATATCACCTGTTGTTGTGCAAGTTTCTACTTCTGGTACAAATACACACATTGAGTCATCTCAATCTCGAGAGCAACAAACTACAAATTCAGAAGCTGTTGAAGAATGATCAAGGCACAATACACATGAGCCTAGCTTTTTAGTTCAAGACATACAAGATCTAATTTATGATGCAACATATAGTTCTTCTTACTCTCTTTCTTCAACTTCTACTCAAGGTACAACAACAATGTTACCTGTCCATGAGGCTTCACAATTGAAGGTTGTCATTCCAATTTCCTCTTCTTCATCTTCATCTACTATTCATGAAGAAGTAGGTCATCCTATGGTTACCAGATTAAAGTCAGGAGCCATTCAAAAAATGACATACATTGGTTTTATTGATTCATTTCCAGAGTTACAAACTTTCCAATTAGATGATGAAGTTGAATTTTCTGGTGGATTTTCATTTCTTGCTACCATTAAAGACTCAGATGAGCCTTTAACATTTAGACAAGCATCCACAAAGCCTCAGTGGCAAAGTGCAATTCAAGATGAGTATAATGCACTCAAAGCTCAAGGGACATGGCAATTAGTTCCTCCTCCACTTGACAGATCAATAATTGGGAGTAAGTGGGTTTATAAAATCAAGAAAAACCCTGATGGTAGTGTCTCCAGGTATAAAGCCAAACTTGTAACTCAAGGGTTTTCACAAGAACAATGTCTTGATTACTCAGAGGCCCTTAGCCTAGTGGTGAGACACACCACATTAAGGTTGATATTATCCTTGGCAGCCATATACAAGTGGGAATTGAGGCAATTAGACATCAAGAATGCCTTTCTGCATGGTGAGTTACAAGAAAAGGTGAACATGAAACAACCTCAAAGCTTTGTGGATCCCTCTTATCCAAATCATGTGTACAAGTTAGTGAAGTCTCTATATGGTCTCAAACAGGCACCTAGAGCTTGGAATTCGAAGTTCACGAGTTATTTACAAGCATTGGGGTTTATTGCATCTGCATAAGATACTAGTCTATTTGTAAAGACTGATGATAAAGATGTGGTAGTTCTACTATTGTTCGTGGATAACGTAATCCTCACAGGGTCCAATGCTACTAAAATTCAGAAAGTGATTGAAGACTTGGCTGGTGTATTTGACTTAAAAGACATGGGTAAACTTACCTACTTCTTGGGATTACAGATTCAGTATAAAGATAATGGTGATATATTTTTTAATCAATCCAAATATATAAAGGATCTTGTACGCAAGGCTGGGATGGAGTCATGCAAGCCTGCAAATACTCCATGTAAACCTCATAATCAAATGTTAGTCAATGAGGGTAAACCATTACAAGATCCTACTTTGTACAGAAGCCTAGTTGGTTCCTTACAGTATCTAACATTCACACGTCCAAATATAGCTTATGCTGTGAATTCGGTGTGTCAGTTCATGAAATCACCAACAGATGTGCATTTATGTTCTGTCAAACACATTATTAGATATCTTCAAGCAACTACAGAGTGTGGAATCACCTATTCCTCTGATATAGATATGCATTTAACAGCATTCTCAGATGCTGATTGGGCTGCATATTTAAATACAAGACGATCAGTAACTGGGTATGTTGTATACCTTGGTAGTAATCCTATTTCTTGGCAATCGAAGAAGCAAAATTCTGTTTCGAGAAGTTCGACAGAAGCAGAGTATAAGGCGTTGGCACACATTGCAGCAGATATAGCCTGGATTCGATTGATTTTGAAGGACTTGGGAGTTACATTGTTTGTTCCACCAACCAACACTGTGATAACATGTCTGCCATAGCACTCAGTGCTAATCCAGTATATCATTCAAGAATTAAACATCTTGATACTAACTATCACTTTGTCAGAGAAATGGTACATAAAGGTGATTTGATGATTGAATACCTGCCTATGGATGAACAAACTGCATATGTTCTTACTAAAGGATTGCACAGTCCTACCTTCACTCGTCATTGTTTCAATGTCAAACTAGGGTACCCTAGTTGAGATTAAGGGGGGATGTTGACTAACGTTGACTAAGGAGATGCCATATTAGATGCCACATCATCAAGAAAACAGTTATGAATTAGTTAGAGTGGTTATAAGAAAACTTACTGTGTAAGAAAGTTCGTTAGACGATTAGCAATGTATAAGAGGTTGTGAGCAGCTCATTTGTGAACAATCTACATTTTCCATTAATACAAAATCTTTCATTGCTTCTCTCTCTAAATCTCTTTGAGTTTCTTCTTCTTCTTGTTCATAGTTTTCTGGTGTATTCTTTCATATTGTTAAGATCAACACATAATTTAACAGATACAGAGTTTTCTTCGACGCTAATATTTTAGCCTGTAAAGTACGCCAATATAAACAAAATCTACACATTTAGTTTGTAAAAAAAAAAAATTAAAATCACAGATAAATCAAAGGAAAACCAATGAAAAAGACTTGAAAACTTTAAGTTTTAATGATAAGGACAAAATAAAGGGTAAAGTAAATAGTACTAGGATTGACTTTTTAGTGTAAAAATGTGGTTTTTCGTTAAAGTGAACAGTATTGAGAGCTTTTCATTAAAGTTCCCATAAATCAAAAGTACATCTCCCATATAGTTTCCAAAAAAAAAAGAAAGTACATCTCCCATATTTTGTTGTTTATTAGCAGTATTGTCCCTCCAAAGTTGAAAGATTCCTTGCACTCACATTCTAATAGGCATATTTTATTAATTTTTCATACCGACTAAATTTAATATTTTGTTAGAACATGTAGAAAAGATTAATCTTTGTTATTTGTTGGAAAATATTGCAAAGAAGCTCCAAATAATAAAGTTTTAACTTTTCTACCCTTCTATAGGTCAAGTTTTTTGTATTTATTATTATTTAATTGAAACCCAAATGGAAAACCACTTGTTCTACTTCCTACCTTATTTTTGTTGGTTTTTCTTAGTGTTGTTTTCATATTTTCTACCTTTGCATGCATGTCAAGTTTTTTTGTGTTTTATTATTACTTAACTGAAAGCCGAATGAAAAACCACTTGTTCTACCTTCTACCATTTTTTGTTGGTTTATCTTGGTGTTGTATGTATCATATTCTGTATCCTTGCAGACAAGTCAAGTTTTTTGTGTTTTATTATTATTCAGCTGAAAGCAAAATGGAAAACCACTTGTCCTCCTACCTCCTACCTATTTTTTTGGTGTTGTAAGTATTCATATGATCTATCCTTGCAGACAGGTCTAGTTTTTTGTATTTTATTATTATTTAGCTGAAAGTTGAATGGAAAACTACTTGTCCTCTACCTCCTACCTTTATTTTGGTTAGGTTTTCTTGGTGTTGTATATATGTATTTCACTTATAAATTTATAATAGCAACTTTTTATTTCCCAAAAGATAGAAATGAAGGTTTAGTTGTACTTAATCCATAGCATTTCCAAGTAGAGTAAATTACCGTTTGCTCCTGAAACACTTGTATTTAGTTGTTTTGATATCCTCAACAATACATACTTGTTCTATCATTTTTTTATGAAATATATTTTTGATATCCTAAATAAGTACATAGACGGATATGGTCCTTTTATGTGAGTCTCGATAAAAATTTTGTCAGGAATTTCAACCGATCGAAGAAAAATAAGAGTGTTTTGTACTAAAATTACAATGTGCTTCTATCCTCTAATAACAAAATAACAATCACGTCATCAAGTTCCTCAAATCAGAAGACACATATGTAGTTAAAGACTATGGCACACTAAACATCCTCTCCTAAATTTAAAACTAAGGAGTGTGGCTACAATGGTACATGTCACTCAGTGCTACGAATTTACGATATTTGTGCAAAGATTTAACAATTGCAAAAATCTATTAGAGGGCTATATATAAGATCTAATCGTTGATCTTTTTGGCAGCTCAATGCTACATATCATAGAATAAAAAATCCCAAAAGAAGACAAACCAAATAAAGTAAAATGAAATATTGAATCTCTACACAAATTATGAATTGCCCATAGTGGGCAAAAATGTCATTTCAAATATTGAGAACGTAAACATGTTAAGTCAGGATTTACACGTACACGTAGTGAGTACTGAGAGGTGCTATTTTCTTTGAAGCAAAGCAAAGAAACAAAACAAAGAAACAAAACAAATTCAAAGTCTCGTACTTTAAAGAAGATGAAGAAAGCCAGAATAATTTCAGGTGAAACGACATTGCTTTGTTTCTTTTGGTGCTCTTCTCAATCTCACACACTGGTTCGGTACCTACCCAAGTTAATTTTCAACTTCAAAAACAACCCACAACTATTAAATCTTAAGGGATATCAAAATTGAATTTTTGTTCTTTTTTCGTTCTGCTGCTTCTTGAAGTAGCAGAGACAAAAATGGGAGTTTTAAGCATTTTCTTTGGACTTATCGGCTTTGGCATTGGAAGTCTGGTGGGACTCTTGGTGGGTTTCTATCTTTTCATCTATTCAGAGCCTGAGGAAGTGAAGGTAAAATCTTTTATGATTTGAAGCTTTTGATTTCTGGGTTTTTGAGATGGTGCAAGAATTTTTCAGTTGAAGAAATCCTTGTGTGTTTTTTTTTTTTTCTTTTCTCAACATGGTGTTTGCTTAGTTAATTGGGTATTTTGTGTTTAGAGATTTTGGATTAAACAATTGGTTAAACTTGCCAATCTGACATGGATTTGATTGCAATCAGTATCACCTGCATCTCTTATGAATTTCTAAATTTAAGAAGAAACTGGGAATCTTCAATTCCAATTTTTATGTTATTTTTTAATTTTGAGCTTATGACTTCAATTAATTGACAGAAAAGTATATATTGGTTCAAAAGCAAAGCAATTGGTTTTCCGTTTACCCTTTTGTTCTTTCGTCGCTGCAATCAATAACCCGGGTGCATTCGATTGGCTTTGAATCTCTTCTTAAGGATCACGTAAAGTTTTCATCTTTCATGTAATTAAATTAACTTCATCTTCCCTGCTTTCCGCTCTTGAATCTTTGATAGTGACTAAGAGGTTGATTTATGACTTTTACGTCTAAACATCAAACACTACTGCTAAACAAAAGTACTGTCAATTGTTACTTTATAGTGCTCAACGTACTTAATGTTGCAAGATCCAGTTATCAAGCCGCTGCGCGAATTAGATTCTAGTACTTTGCAAGGTCTTCTACCTGAAATACCAATGTGGGTTAAATTTTTTAGAGTATAGTGCTTAAGATTGAGACACTTGTCATAATCTTATCATATCAGTTAGTTAGGTTGTTAGCTTTGTTGCTTATAACAGCCTATATAAGACTAACCTCATGTAATTACTTACTGATTAAGAAATATACAGATTGTTCTTCTTTTCTCTCTAAAACTTCTCCTCTGTTTTCCTTAAATATATAAGATTACAATGTATGAATGATCAATTAATATAGCTTAACATGGTATCAATCGCCATTGTAGCTTACGCTTGATGTTTCGATCCTTTGCTACTTCCGCACATTCTTTCTCAGATCGATTATCTTCTTCGATTCGGTACTTCGTCTTCTCTAATTTCTTGTTTATGCAATTTCTAGGGTTTCTATATTGATCTTCAGTTCTTGATCGGTTTTCTATACAAATTGCACACCACGTGTTTGTTGTATTGTCTCACTGGTAATTGGAGCTTGGAATCACGATGGTGATTGCTTCGCAACTTCAGCTGCTTCCGGTTACGACTCTCATTCCGTCCATCTCTACGTCGGTTAATGTCAAGCTTGATGATTCAAACTACCTCAATTGGCACTTTCAGATGCAGCTTTTACTCGAAAGCAATGGGATCATGGGGTATGTTGATGGCTCTACTCCCTACCCATCTCAACATGTCTCGATATCTGGCGAATCTGGTAGCAATTCTCCTGTTACTTCTTCTTCTGCTACGAATGATGAATATGTCGTGTGGAAAATGCATGATAGAGCCATTATGCAATTGATTACTGCAACGTTATCCCCTATTGCTATGTCATGTGCCACTGGTAGCATTAGCTCCAAAGATCTGTGGGTTAGGTTAAAGGAACAATTTTCCACTGTGTCTAAGACTAGCATTTTTCAGATGAAGTCTAATTTGCAGACAATTAAGAAGGGATCCGATTCAGTTTCTCAGTACTTCCATCGAATTAAGGAAGCTAGGGACTATCTTTCTGCTGCTGCAGTGTATTTTACAGATGAAGACATTGTAATCCTTGCATTGAATGGGCTACCAGCTGAGTATAACACCTTCAGATGTGTCATAAGGGGGCGTGAAAGTGTGATTTCACTTAAAGACTTCAGATCACAGTTGCTTGCAGAAGAAGCCATTGTTGACAATTCCACCACTGCACCTTTCATGACAGGTCCATCTTCTTCAAAAGGCTCTAATTTTCAGACTCGTGGTTTCTCTCACACTTTTGGTCAATCCCATTTTGCTACTGGAGGTTTCAAACCATATACTGGGAATAAGCACAAGAGTAAAGGTAGATTCAATCAGGGCTCTAGATTTTATAATGCTAAACTTGTGTTTTCTACTCAAACACATATGCTTCCCAACTCTAATCCTGGACTACTTGGTCAGTCACCTGGTTCACAGTTTGGTGCACCAATGATTCAAATCTGCCAGTTATGTATCTCCGAGGGTCACACTGCTCCATTATGTGGATCTCCTTCCCCTGAGAGAAACAAATGTTAGATTTGTGGTAGAAGTAATCATACCACCTGGTATTGCTTTTATAATGACAATGGTCCAAATTATATTGGGATGCATAATACATCAGTTTATTCTTCGCAATCATCTTATCATATGCAACCACAGACTGTCAACTACTCTTCATTCACACCTTCACAGTTTCAATCCCAGTAACCTCATATGCAAGCAATGCACACAGTGCTTAATTCTGCATCTCAGTCATCCAGTTCTCAAGCTTTTCCTCAAGTGTGGATCACTGATTCAGGAGCAACTAATCATATGACAGTGGATTTGACCAACCTGTCTCTAGCATTGACATATCCAACAAATGAAACAATTCAAACTGCAAATGGTGAAGGTTTGACAGTATCTCATGTTGGTTATTCAGCTGTTCATACACCAGTTTCTTTACTCAAACTAAACTATGTGCTCTATGTTCCTCAAATAACTCAGAACCTTCTATCAGTACATCGAATTTGTCTTGATAACAATTGCTCGCTTATTTTTTATGCTTATTGTTTTTGGATTCAGGACAAAGCCACAGGGATGGTCATTTACAAAGGCTTATGTAGTAATGGGTTGTACCCTATCCACTCATTGACAACTTTAACCTCACAGAAGATCTATTCAGCTAAGGCACTTCTTGGCCAACTTGTACAGTCTAATCACTGGCACCATATGTTGGGTCATCCCTCAAATAATGTTGTTTCTCTGATGTTGAACAAAGCTAATGTACCCTTTACAAAAACCTCTTTACCTGTAATGTGTCATGCCTGTCTAGAAGGGAAATTTAGTAAACTACCTTTTCAAAAACATGTCAATAAGTTTATAATTCCATTTGAGACAATTCACACTGATCTATGGGGTCCTACACCATGTGTGTTAGTTGATGGTTATAGATATTACACCATCTTTGTGGATGAATGTACCAGACATTGCTGAATTTTTCCATTAATAAGTAAGTCAGATTTGTTTCATACATTTGTTGCTTTTCATTCCTTTGTTTTTACTCAATTTTCTGCAACAATTAAAACTCTTCAATCTGATGGAGGGGGGAGTATATCAACAATAAAATGAAACAGTTTCTCATTGAAAAAGGTATTTCACATCATTGAAACCACAATCACTTTGTTACAAACCGATAAATTGCCATCCCAGTTTTGGTTCTATGCTTGTCAAACAGCTACTTATCTTATAAATTGAATGCCCACTGTTGTTCTTAGTAATAAATCTCTTTTTGAAATGTTGTTTGGGACATATCCACTACTTACTCATTTAAGAATATTTGGGTGCGCGTGTTTTCCTCTACTCAAGCCATATAATAGTACCAAGTTGCGGGCCAAAACTACAAAGTGTGTGTTTATTGGGTATGCCACAAAATATAAAGGTTATATGTGTTATCATGTACCTACACAAAGAGTGTTTGTCTCTAGGCATGTCATCTTTGATGAACAACACTTCCCATATACAGACTTATTGGCAATACATTCAACTACACTTGCATCACCACAAACACATCATAGTTCACATGGTCTTGTGCCTATGGTTACTTCAGAAAACATCATTGTCCCACCTATACTAGATTCATCTCATAGCAGTCCTAGTGTCTCTACACCTGAAACAACAAATATACTAGCCTTAGTCTCATTATCAACTCCAGCCTTTGTTTCAGCTGATATTTCTGCAAGTTCTCAGTCAATTACTGCTTCAAGGCAAGCTTCATCTTTGATCCCTGTGGCACCTGACATAAGTCCTACTTATGAAACAGAATACCATGAGTTTAATCCTGATACTTTGCAAGTGGTATTGTCCATTCCACCACTCAAGTTGCATTCCATGCAAACTAGAAGCAAGAGTGGGATTATTAAAAGGAAGGTTCTCTTAGAAAATGTTCAAGATTCTGGAGGAACTGATATGTCCTTGGTTGAACCAATAAGTTATAAATCAACAATCAAAGTCCCTGTGTGGTTAGAAGCTATGAAAGAAGAAGTAAATGCATTACATGGTCAAGGAACCTAGAGTCTAGTTCCTTTTCCTGCCAACAAAAATCTGGTTGGTTGTAAATGGATTTTCAAGATTAAGAAGCACTCTGATGGGTCCATTGCTAAGCACAAAGCACGGCTAGTTGCTAAGGGTTTCAGTCAAGAACCAAGATTGGATTATTGGGAAGACCTTTAGTCCTATGTTTAAACCTACCACATTAAGGTTAGTTCTTGCTCTTGCTGCACATTTCACTTGGCCTCTTAGACAATTAGATGTCGAAAATGCATTTCTGCATGGCATTCTTCAAGAGGAAGTATATATGTCTCAACCTCCTGGTTTTGAAGATCAAACTCATCCTCATCTGGTGTGCAAGCTACATAAGTCTTTGTATGGTTTAAAACAGGCTCATAGGGCCTGGAATGAAAGGTTCACTCAGTTTCTTCCTTCTTTGGGATTTTCAAACACATACTCTGATTCATCATTGTTTGTTAAACCTGTTAGAAATGAAATTGTGGTGTTGTTACTCTATGTGGATGATATAATCATCACTGGAAGTGCATCTGATGCAATCTCACATGCTATTAGTGCTCTTACTGCTGAATTTGATATCAAGGATTTAGGGCCGTTACACTATTTCTTGGGCATACAAATCACCAAAACTGTAATTGGTTTGTTTCTGCCACAAACCAAATATATTAAGGATTTGCTGGTGAAATCTGAAGTGTTTGATGCTAAACCCTGTGATACACCATGCCTCCCTTACAACAGGTTGCTCAAAGAGGATGGAGACCCTTATACAAATCCTAGTTTGTATAGAAGCATAGTGGGAGCTTTACAATACTTAACTTTTACGAGACCAGATATTGCCTTTTCAGTGCACCAAGTCTGTCAGTTTATGCATAATCCAATGGTGTCCCATTTCACTGCAGTTAAAAGCATTCTACGGTATCTCAAGGGAACCATGCAATTTGGTATATCCTACACTAGGGGAGATTTGTAGTTAAAAGCCTTTAGTGATGCTGATTGGGCAGTGGATCCTAATGACAGAAGGTCAACTACTGGTTTGGTGGTGTTCTTGGGTAACAATCATATTTCTTGGTCCTTTAAGAAGCAACAAACTGTTTCTCGATCTTCAACAGAAGCTGAATATTGAGCATTGTCGTTCACCTCAGATGAGTTGGATTGGATCAAACAATTATTAGCATTCTTGCACATACCATTGCTTAATGTTCATGTGTTGTTCTGTGACAACCTCTCTGCAATTGCTATATCTTTTAATCTTGTTCAGCATCAAAAGACTAAACACATCGAAATTGATGTGCATTTTGTCAGAGAAAAGGTATATAAGAAACAACTCTCTGTACAATTTATGTCTTCACAGGAGCAATTTGCTGATATTCTTACAAAAGGCTTAAGGGGTCCACTTTTTCGAACTCATTGCTGCAATCTCATGCTCAGTTCATCTAAGCATGATCTTGAGGGGGGATGTTAGAGTATAGTGCTTAAGATTGAGACACTTGTCATAATCCTATCATATCAGTTAGTTAGGTTGTTAGATTTTTTTTATTATTAATATATTTTTATTTATCCGACAATATTGATTTTATTTATTCTTATTAATAAATTCTCTGTCGGTTATATCCGACAGAAGTTCTGTCGATTTTAGTATTTTCTGTCGGTTTTAGCAGACATAAATGCTCTTATTTATTCATTATTAATATATTCTCTGTCGGTTATATCCGACACAATTTCTGTCGGTTTTAAAGTATTTTCTGTCGAAAAATTCATTTTCTGACGCATGCAATTCTGTCGCTTATTATATCTGCCACTGCATCCATTTTCTGTCGGATTTTGCTTAAAATCTGACAGTAATATACGTTTTTTGTCAGTTTTTGGACCGCCCAGTTATAGATAATTTTGTAGTAGTGAATTAGAAGAATTTGAGAGTATAGGTGGACAAGAGATGCATTGGGAGAGGTGTCTTTTGAACTTGAACCTACCCTAGTGAATACTTATCAAATTTACTAGTAAAGGAGTGTGTATGGAAGACGCGATTGAACTATTCACCATGTATAGTAAACCAAGACAATAAGCAACACGCATCTCTAATCTTAATACATTATTATTATTTTTTAATCCTAATGCATTATGATTAGCATATTTTCTTTATAACTGCAAATTTAGAACATGTGGACACTCTAAACTGTAAATAACATAACCCATGATTATGTCCATTTATATATTTACTTAATAAGTATCATCATGTCTAATTCAATTGTATACGCTTACTAATAAGGGTTAGTTTCACCGTCACGTCATTCCTTTTGTGAAAGACCCCACACTTGACTCATTGGTTGCCATGACATTTTCCTCTTCTCGCAAATACACACTTCTTTAAGGCAAGAATTAATCCTCTTTATATGTCTAACTTTTATACCACATTCCAGTGCCTTCTTATCAGATGATGCCAAGTGGTGCATAAGAAAATAAGGCAACCAAAATATGAGTAAAAAAAGAATTCCAATGATAACATCATAAAGAAAAATCACAACATCAATTGTTCTAACACTTTCAAGACAAAATTTTCTCAACAGAGCCCGGTTAGAACAATAACAGAAAATATGAGTAATAAAGGAATTCCATTGATAACAATCATAAAGAAAAATCACAACATCAATTGTCTACAAGATTAATATATAAACAATTAGAGAGAAAATAAGGAATACTAACAAACTTGGAGATTGAAGCTTGCATGAATGCAATTTCTTAGAGACAAAATTTCAACCCTACCCTTGTGCTTGTAGTTAGGTTGGCGTCAATCTCCTAGAGTTCAACAATCTATAATCCGAAGTCGAAGCACTGCAATCTTCGGATTCTAGCGAACTTTATATATTTCGTACTTTCAAGACACGACTTGGAAATTGACAAGCGAAGAATAATAGAAACAAAGTGGGGAAACCCTATTTCTCAAGAGTAAGAATTAACTATAATTGTTTTTACCGCTTAATGCCAATAGTTTCATGAGTTTATATAGAACCCAAGTACTGCTTATTAAAGAGATGTAACTTTTCATCTATAAGTGGACATCATTTAGCAAGGAAATGCACCTAAACAACATAACCTTTCTACGAAACGTTGTTAACACTATTTTTCATTTAATTATTAAAATTATATAATAATATTTCATATTATAATATATAATTTACAACATCTTTCAGGTCTAAAAGTTTATGAGACTAATGAGAATGGATTAGTTAGGGAACCGGCATTTAGATGGGCTGGCAATCCCAACATAGTTCTGGTGTTGAAGTTGTTGTCTCTGAGAATTACAGTTCAGGTAACACATGAAAGCAATCCTTAAAGAGAAGTATTTGTTTATTTATATCATGGATATGCTTGATGCTTTCTGTTCAGAACACTGATTGTTGTTATTATCAGTTAGTGGATTTGCAAGTATTTGCTGCACCACGGGTAACTCTGAAACCTCTTGTGCCGACGTTTCCATGTTTTGCAAGCATTGTATTGTCTTTATTGGAGAAGGTCCGATAAGAGCAAACTTTTCTTTTCATCTTTTTCCCTTTTTATTTTACGTTTCATTTTTCTAGACTGGTTTTGATAGCTTGCGTTGAAAAGTTGATTTTTTTTCCCATTTATCTACAGCCACATGTCGATTTTGGAATCAAAATATTGGGAGGGGACATCATGGCCATACCAGGCCTCTATCAGTTTGTTCAGGTGCTTCACCAGTAATTATTTTCTGGTTGGGATCGTGATTATACATTAGCTGAGTTTTGGATAGCTGTTTAGATGATTTATGTTTGCTCAGATGTTGGTTTGATTTGATTTAACTAATCGTCTACGTGTTTGCAGGAGACCATAAAAAAACAAGTAGCAAGCCTCTACCTGTGGCCTCAAACACTGGAAATACCTGTTCTTGATGCTTCAACGTGAGTATTTATGAGATGGCGTAGGCCTTGACACATCTAGCTCACTCTTTCACCTTAAATTTATTAATTCTATTATTATTTACTTATATCTATTTTAATCCATGAATCAATCATCTGAACGAGGCTTCGCAGACTTGGAGCCATCACAAGATGACCGGAATGGATTTATTTCTATCAATGATCTTTCAAATATACTTTTTGTTTCACAAAAATGATTTTCCCTTAAATATTTCAATAGAGTGGCCAAGAAGCCTGTAGGGATACTTCATGTAAAGGTCGTCCGAGCTCTGAAACTTTTGAAGATGGACATCTTGGGAAGTTCGGATCCTTACGTCAAACTAAACCTCACTGAAGATAAGTTGCACGCAAAGCAAACCATTGTCAAGATGAATAAGTTGAATCCCGAGTGGAATTAGAAGTTCAAGCTAATTGTGAATGACCCCCAGACTCAAGCTCTTGAGTTACAACTCTATGATTGGGACAAGGTTTTCCCCTCACATTTTCTTTTGTCTCAAATACTACACACTAATATTGTCATATTTCGTCCATTTGATTTTTTTACTTCCTGCAATAATGTGAATCCTTGTTAGCGCTGATCTCTGCTTAATGTGAACTGTTAAGGAATATGAAGCTTGTCAATGACGTAGTGGTATTATGTCCTTTTAGAAAGCAAATTTATGGATGTCAGTATAGGTTCTCAAGCTCTTTTGGTCTCAAGCGTGTGTTTGAAAGCATATTCAAGGATCAATACTTCGCAATATCATCAGAGTTCATCATACTAGTTCTTGCAAATTTGGTCGTTAATAAGCTTCTACAAACTTCTACTGAATAAGAGTAAAATCATTATCTTTTCTCTGTTAGTCATTAGTAAATTGGTGTCTCCATAAGTTACTCTTAAATCTGCGCTGAGTCTGAGGTAAGATTTAGACGGAAGATTCTGTTTGTTAGTTTCTGAATTTGTGAACAAGGTGCACTTCAGCTTTTGATCGTTTTTTGTGTTGACATGTTGGCAGACATAACAAATTGGGAATGCAATTAGTTCCTCTACAAGTGCTAACACCCGGTGCAACAAAGGAATTTGTGCTAGGTTTGGTAAAAAACACAGATATCAATGATCCTCAAAACAAGAAGCGTAGGGGGCAAATTGTAGTGGAGCCTACTTTTGTTCCTTTAAAATCAGAAGCAGTAAGCTTAATGGATCTAGCAATGGATACGGGAAAAGCGAATGTGGAAGGTCACTGGAGAGTGATGAGTCCTTCAATGCAGCTCGTGTACTATCCGTTTTGATCCAGGGAGCTGAGGACGTTGAAGGGGAGCATCACAACAATCCTTATGCTTTGCTTTGCTTTAGAGGAGAAGTAAAGAAAACTAAGGTGAACTTTCACTTTGATTACTATGAGCTCCTTTTTATCTAGAACAACATCTTGTGAACGTAGGCATAAACCACAAGTTCAATTTTGAAAAAATCTCGTAATCATTCTCGTGGTTCCGGTTACCTATTTTCTTAAACTTATGGTACTTCTATTTTGTTGGCAGATGATAAGAAAATCCCGTAATCCTCTTTGGTATGAATAATACCGTTGTTCCCTTATATTTATAAATGCCGTAATCTTCTCCACATGCTTTACAATGCTCAGATTCCTCTGTATCATCTCCCCATATGTAGGAATCACTGGGATACGGGGAAATTAATCTCGCCGATGTGGTAAGCAACGGACGCATCAATGAAAAGTTCCATTTGATTGACTCCCAAAATGGGAGGATACATGTAGAGCTAAGTTGGACAAGGGCGTGAAGACATGGGATTAGAAAACAATGAGTTCCAAGTAATCTCAAGTCTAACTGAAATTTCCAATTGTTCCGACCGATGATTACGCGAATAAATGGGAGGAAGAGAAAGAGGAGAGGGAAAGAGTCTTGAATCTCATACGTTGTTTTGATTCTTTATAATTTGACTTGCGGGATCCACACGCGTGCTACATCAGCACATTAACACAAATTTTGTGTGAATGCGCACATCGAACTCTTCGAACTATGTCTAATGTTGCAGGATTATCAGCCATTGGAGATTTCATTGGAGAGGTAAAAATTCAAGTCCTGCACAATAGTAGAGAGTAGTTTGAACTTTTATGGTGATTTGATTTATGAACTCCATATCTTTGGAGTTTGGATTCAGAGCTCAGAAATAGGGAGGGAAGGTGGATTTGCCTATCTCATACTAAAGCTGAAGCTGTGAATTTAGAACACTGTTAATATACAAAAAATTGTATACGAATTCAAAATTTGTTTGCCTGCTATTTGTACAAATTAATGTAACCTTTTTCTTTTTGTTTTTTTTTTTTTTTGTGTTACGGGAAAATATTTTTAGAGAAATGTTAAGGAGACTCTCAAAGTAAGACTTTCTATGGACTATCTGCCAGTTCACAGTTTAACGTCAATTCTCGAGTCAACAATATAAAAATTATGCAAAAACATGAGGTGTCAAATAGTCCATGAAGAATCGCACTTTTGATAAAGTCTCCTCAACATTTCTCATATTTTTATTAACTGTTGATAGTTTCAATATTTGTATTTCAGAAGACAACAATTGGAAATGCCTATGTGAACACATTTTTATATCTAGGATCTAGCAGTTCTAATAATATATATAAGGCCAAAGCTCACTTTTGGTTCTGTAGTTTAGTTGAAGTTCATTTTTGGTCCATGTGATTTCAATTGTCTTAAAGTTCTTGTAGTGTAGCAAATGAAGCAATTTAAGATATGTTATATGTTATATATATTAGGCCCTTTATGCAAAGGATCTTCATTTTTTTCAAAAACTAGGGATTAGGTGTAGGGCCCACTCCACATCGAATTTCAACGATTCGAACCATTTATTTTGTAAGTCTCGATTCATAGGTCATCCTTGCAAAATTTCAATTCAATCCGAAATCATTTGCCTATTTAATTATCATGATAAAATTTCACTGTCTCTTATATAATAAAGTATTCGTTAACTTTATCGAACCCAATTAGATGTCTTAAATATTTTCGATTTGACTAATATTTTTCAAGGATGATCTATGAGTAGACCTGACAATTTCTTACAAGACTCGTTTACACAACACGTAAACGACACGAAAACAACGGATTTCAGGTTAACACGATAACTAATCGGGTTGTTATCGGGTCACACGATAAGAAACCGTTAATAATGGATCCTTAATAGGTTTACGCGAAGGTGACACACGGGTAACTTGTTTCGACACGTTAAGAAAAAAGTTATTTTGATGATTTTAAGTTTTTAAGCTACTAAATAAACTTATTATAAAATACATAGTGTATATGTATGTATTGTATATTAAATATTTATTATTGTATTATTATTCTATATAAATTTAAAAAAATTAAGTTTTATTTATTTATTTTTATAGTATACTATAGGGAAAGAGTGAGATTAGAAAATTATAAAACACATTAAAAAATTATAATAATTAATTTACAAATGCGAAAAAATGTGATAAAAATATGCAAAGGCTCGTGATCGCATCCTTAAAGCTATGAGTATGGGTACATTGTCGCTTGAATTTTTAAAACCATACAAACCCTCATGAATAGTATTTTTAAGGGTGTTTAAAATAAATAAAATTCATAATAATTAATGTACAAGTCTAAAAAATGTGAAGGCATATATAAACGTGCAAGGTTCCCTAACCTTGAAACTTCATTCCCTTCGTTTTGCATATCCTTGAACATTTGGTTTTTTTATAGTAATGTACTAATGCTTTTTCAATAGGCTCTTATTTTGGAGTATGTAACACTTGAAAGGCAAATGTGTGTTTTTTATTTATTATTTTTTTAATGTTTTGAAGTAATATTTATGCGACAATGTAGTATGTATTTACTAATTTAATATTATGTTAACGGGTCATATTACCCCGTTTACTTTAATAGGTGTTACACGACACGACCCGTTAAAATATTGGGTATAACACGAATACGAAAAACACGACACGAATGTCAGGTCTATCTATGAGGTGCAACTTGAAAAATGGCGGTTCAGATCGTTAAAATTCGGTGTGGAGTGGACCCTACAACTAATCTTCCTATTTATAAAAAATGTAGCGCCGTTAAGTTTCATAAACTGTGTAATACCGTTAAGAAGTTTTTTAAACAGTGTAGTACCATTAAGTTTCATAAAAAGTGTACAAAATTTCATAAACAGTTTGTGTGAGGACTCTTGGGTCCGCCTGTTAGATTTTTTTTTAATATTAAAATAGTGACAACCCGTCCCAAATTTTACATTTCTATTAATTTTAAAATGTGAATTTACGAAAATGCTCTAGAGGTGAAAGGTTTTTGACTTTCATTTACCAACGTATAGTGAGACGTACGGAATTCTTTTAGCGTATTCTTGAAGTACTCGACAATACGGGCTCGTAGGCGTAAGCATAAGAGGATTGGGAGTTACGGTTAAAGTTTTACAGAACGGTAAACTGAGAAGTATTTTGGTTTTAGTTAATATTTATACTTTTATATATATTTATATATAAGTATTCTTTTCAAGTATTTTTAGGATTAGAATGGTTAAAATATGGGAAAGAAAAGAAGGGAGTAGGGTAGGAAGAAGAAAGGAAAAACAGGATTGGGCAAAGCTGCCCAATCTAGAAGAAAAACGAGGAGACGAATCAGGAGAAGAGAGAGGGAGCGGATGGCCCAACCAGAAGAGGGAAAGGAGGGAAAGGAGAGAGAAGGAAAAGCAGGGGAACGGCCGGGTCTTCTTCTTGACCCGCGCGACCCGGCCAAGCTCCAAGGCCAAATTCATCCATTTCCCGGCCAATTTTCGATGAATTGTCTTGAACCACTACCTGGAAACACCATCCTAACCCTCCCTCTTCCACTTCCATCCAAAATTTAAAAGAATTTGGTTGAAATTTTGTGGAAAAACCACCATGGGTGCCGCAGGAAAGATTGCTCGAAATCCACCAAACCTGAAACAATTTCATCCAATTACCACAACCAAAACACTCCCCTAGAACCCAGGAACAAAGCCCAATCAGTGGTGGAGGCGTCGGAACAAGTTTGGAGATCGAATCGAAACACACCCAATTCTAGGGTTCCGACGGGTTTTGATGAAATTGGAGCCTTTCCAGGCCAAATTGGCTTTGGTCATAGGTATGAAAGTTGTTCTACTCTTTGAGATATTCAATTCTGTAATTTTTGAGAATTTTTAAAAATAGTTTAATTTTCCGGCAAGTCGGGGCGGCCGACGGCCAACTGCTGCGGTGCGTGCGGTGGCACGTGGCCTGTGGGCCAATGATTTTTATTGATGTTTTATTTAAGTGATATTAGATTCCCTGGGTTCATAATTGATATCCGTATGAAGTAATTTCATTATTTGGGCTTAGTTTCATTTCGACACTTGAATAGGTCAAAATATGAATCGACGATCCGACCGTTGGATCGTCACCAAACTTTGATAAACTATAGTGCATAATATTTGAGTATCATTGGAACTTACGGATTGAGAATCCAACGTACGGATCTTCTCGAATTGGATTTGTAAGTTTATAAAATAAATGTTAACCGCCACTTGGTTTTGGCAATTGGCGGAGATCTGACCGTTGGATCGTTCCGAAACTTTAGTATGTTATTCTAGAAGCATAATTTGGATCCTTAGAAGTTACGGATCAGAGATCTGTTTTGTAGATCTTCTGGAACGAGTTACGTAGACTTATGTACGATGCAAGTTATGTATCGTATCAACGAGAATTCTGAGATATGGTTTGATAATTGGTCACAAGCGCCGATCGTTTGTGACGCCTCGATGTTTATGCTAGGAAGTTGTAGCACGGACTCCAGGTGAGTGGATCTTTCCTTGCTTATCATATTTTTCATGATTGATAATTCTATAAATACTTTTAAATAAAAATGAGAAATCTATGCCATGATATATATACATTTATATGTTATAAAATACTATGAGATGGTTGAGGTTAGATTTCATCGTGATATATCCATATGTGTATTACTATAAATGATTAATGCGAACTACGAATGGCTTGATCCCTGTTTAAGGTACATAGGCAGTCTAACGAGACGTTAGATGCAGCCATATAAGAAATGAGATTAAATAATGGAGACCATATCCTTGTTTAAGGAATTGAGCAATAGGTGTGGGCTTTTGGTTTTAGTATATATATATACACTTGATGTTTTCCCAGAAAATGCCATTATATGATTTATGCTTTAAAAATGCCATGCCTATTGAATAATACATAAACGATGAGTTGAATTGGTTGCATATATATATAATTGTGGTGCTGTGAACGCTCTGAAGTGCAAAGGTGAATGCAGGACACACAGGTAAGTTCAGGTAAGTTTAGGTAAACCCAAGTAAGTATAGGGTATTGGATGATTAATGAGATATGTGATGAGATATGAATATGTCGTATAGGTCACTAGAGGTGACTCCGACTTATATGCTAGCCATGATTAATGAGATGAGATATGAATATGTCTTATAGGTCACTAGAGGTGACTCCGACTTATATGCTAGCCACGATTGATGAGATAGGTGATGAGATATGAATATGTCGTATAGGTCATTAGAGGTGACTCCGACTTATATGCTATCCATGATTAGAGGTGACTCCGACTTATATGCTAGCCATGATTGATGAGATATGTGATGAGATATGAATATGTCGTATAGGTCACTAGAGGTGACTCCGACTTATATGCTAGCCATGATTCATGAGATATGTGATGAGATATGAATATGTCGTATAGGTCACTAGAGGTGACTCCAACGTAGATGCTAGCATATATGTGATGATATATGATGAATCGCTAGTATATATTTATGATGGGAGATGTGATGAAATGCTAGCATATATGTAATGAATATATGTGATGAGCTAGCATGTGTGGTGAACACGGGATGAGCGGGCAGACGTGATGAATATGCGATGAGTTAGCATATGATTATAAATATGTGAAGCATGACTTGAATTGATATATATATATATATGTATAATTCTATATTCTAAACTTTCTGGAAATTATACAGGTGTTGTAGAGAGGGGTTATAGAAATTTATATGGTTTCTATTAAAATTTTAATTACTGGGCCACTCACCTTTGTCTTGTCTTCACCCTCCAAGTCTTTTTAGCTGAGCTTTCTTATCGTCGAGGAATTGTGGCGATTCTTAGTATTGAAGATCATTCGAGGGTACGATTCTTAATTCACTCTTCTGTACTTGCTTATGCTCTAACGTCACATGTGAAGTGGGTTCATTCCCGCTCACTAGTGCACTCTGGTATTTAGGCACTCTGAGGTTTAAATTTATTCACAATATTTTCACGTTATCACACTTTATGGCTTCGTCACCTTCCAGGTGTCGGCCAGCACAGCTCGATTCAGAGTCCTAGTGGACATTCCGGGTTGGGGTGTGTCAAAAATTATGTCTTTTTCATTAAAATTTAAGTTTTTTTAATTAAATAAAATTATAGCATGATTTTTTATTAAAATAAACTTAGCCCAAACCCTTTTCATGAAAGTTTCAAAAAAAAAAAATTGGGAATCCAATCCCTTAAAAGCTTCATTATATATATATATATATATATATATATTAGTTTGTTAAAAAAAAAAGGATATGTTATATTTTTCATCCATTAGTTGACCGAAAAAATTATGTGCCACTCACATGCATGGACATTTTAGTAATTTCACAAACTATGTTTAGTGTGTTAACCATCTTTAACTCCGGTTATAATAAGAAAAACTTATTCATCAACACCATCATTTGAGGAAAAAGATGAAGAAGAAGCTTAAAAAAAAAGAGAGAAATTAGAGTCATATTCAACTTTCATTCCAAATTCTAATGTTAGGTTTTCCCTTATATAATATAATAATACATAGTCTTCCAAAGTCCCAAGTTTGTTTCTTGGTTATAGAACCGATTTATTATGAGAGTTTTGAGCATATAATTTACGAACTCCTTTTTACTTCTCACATATTCTTTTAATATTTAACCGTTGAATCGAATGAATTAAAAAATAACAAATGACATAAATTAATAAAGGGTGTGAAAAGTAAAAAATAGTGTATGAATATCATACCCCTTTAACAGATGGAGTTTTCTTTAACACTAATGTTTGAGCCTGTAAAGGACACCAATATAAACAGATGTCCACAAAAAAGTTCTAATTAAAAATTCAGAAAATTGTTGTTATCCTAGGTATCCACAAACCTAAAAGATTAGTTCAGAACATTGTAAAAAGATTATTTTTCTGTTGTTGGAAAATATAAGTAATATTCCAACACTTGCAAGAAGCTCCAAATATTAGTTTTATATTTTTTATCCATGTGGACAAGAGATTTTCAATATGCTCATAACATAGTAAATAAGTTATACATCATTATACAAACTTCCCTTCAATTGTATAATAACATAGGGTAAACTGCCAATTTAGTCATTGAATTATCACCTCAGTGAAAATTAGGTTCCTAAACTATTTTTTTTTAGAAAAATCAGTAGGGGTGGTTCGGTATGGGATACCAAACTGAAACCCTTGTCCCGATTCCCAAACCAAAATTTTCGGGAATCCCAATTTCAATACCGATCCTAAACCAAATTTTTGGGAATCCCAATTTTCGGGAATCCCGAAATAGTTTCGGGATTTTGGGACAAATCGGGAATCCCAAAATGGTTTTGGGCTTTTGGACTAAAATTTGACATATTATGCTTTTGGGCTAAAATTCAACTTTTTATATTGAAAAATTGACATATAGCCAGGCCCAATCTGCCAATCTGTTGGACTAAAATTTGATATATAAGTATCTGCCTATTTGTTTCTACTAATCTGTGCACAAATCTGCCAATCAAATGGCAAGACCCAGTTAAGTATCTGCCTATTTGTTTCTACTAATCTGTGCACAAATTTGACATAGTTTCATAGTATATAACCAATCTGCCAATCTATGCACAATAGCATATGTCTATTCAATTTCTACTACACATGCACAAATCTGTGCAGAATCCACTGTCTACTTATGCACACCGTTGACGTGCAACTTGACAACAACAAGATCACGGAAAAAATTCTTGCAATAATTGAAGGGCTGTGAATGGAACCATACCATATCATGAATTGTGGTAATGTGGCGCTCAAAATCAAAAGTCTCAACCAGAGGAAAAGCGGCCGTGCAAATCTCACAAACGGGCATCATCCTGTAATAACAAAAATTGGTATTGAAATATAGTATTGAAATTAGGATAGATTCAATCATTCAAATTAGGAACTAGATTATTAGTAAGATGATATAAACCAAAATGAAATTAGGAATAACTTGATTATACTAAAAGAGAATAACCTCCACATATGCCAAGAACAGTCCAGTTCACTACAAAAAAAGGTAAGGAAAAATGGACTCATTCACTCAATCCTTGAATTGGTCAGACATGCAGTAATTGCATTTAGTGAGATATAATAATGAACTTCACTTAAGAAAGCAATTCAACTAAATAAGTTGAAGAACGAAGGCTTCAAAAGAAAGAAACATTTTGCATCGAGAGAGTATTAAATCAGATAATAAACCACATCCTATTACAAAGGTCAACCAATGACTAATGTAAATATACCAAAGCTCCAAAAGCTTAGATTCCTTAAAGACTAAATACTTCCAAGACTTGAATACAAATATGTCCCACGTTACACTCTTAAAAGCAACAACAATTAAATCAAATGAGCATACAATTCAAGAGAGCATACAATTAAATAAAACTCATCTGAGAAATTTACCTGTTGGTAAATAAAACTCCAGCACAGAAGCTGCAGTAGTAAAGCAAAAGAGCCCAGTTCCTTCGGACCTTCACCAATCTGCAAAAACCCAAGAACCTGAACCATTAGATCAATTAAATCTGATATGTGAAACCAAACAAACCCTAAATTTACAAACCCTAATCTAGAATTCGAAAATTAAATTTCAAAAGCCCTAAAATTACAAACCCTAATCAAGGATTCGTAAATTAAATTTCACAAATCCGTGTGGTGGTGGGCCAATGAATGGATGGCCGGAGTTGGATTTGAGTGAGACTGGGCTGAGAGACTGAGTCTGAGTGAGTGAGAACTAAAAAATGAAATGAAAGTTCGAAACTGGAGTGGAGTCCTCGATGGGGAGAAAGCTAAAAGCCTAACAAGGAATGGATAGACGGCATAGATTAATTTGAAACAATCCAACGGTTCAAATTAACTCTAACTATAATTAAAAAAATAATATATATTATTATCTGTGTAAAATATATATATATATATATAATAATTAAAAATATATATTTTCGGTTCGGTATGGGAATACCGAAATATTGGGAAGACAATCCCGATTCCCGTACCGAAATTTCGGTATGGGAATACCGAAATTTTGGGAAAATCGGTTTGGGACATTTTTGGTTTGGGATCGGTATTTTTTTGGTTTGGTTTGGGATTTATGGGAATTTTTTCCACCCCTAAAAATCAGTTATTGAATTATAAAAATATGCCAATTACATCCCTAATATTATATTTGAAGCTACTATATTCAATTTTCCGTCAATTTAAGTCACATTACTTGCATGCGATACACATTGAAGGGTAGATTTGTAGTTTTTCATAAAGAAATAGTGTATGTAGTTAACTTTGGAGAGTAAATTGGTAGATTTTCATAAGAAATAGTGTAAGTTAACTTTGGAGGGTAAATTAGACGTTAGACTCGCAACCTAAATGAAATGTTAAAGACTTATAGGTGAAAAAATGAAGGTATTACTCTAAAGTGTGTTAAGTGACTTAAGTTGACGAAAAATTGGATAAAATAACTTTGAATATAATAGTAAGGATGAAATTAGCAAATTTTAATGAATTTAGGGACTTATTTGACCAAAAAAAATAATTCAGGAACCTAATTTTCACTGAGATGATAGTTTAGAGACTAAATCGGTATTTCACCCAATAACATATAGTGCACTGCTTAGTTTCCAGACACATTGAAAGTCAAGCTTTTTGTGTTTTATTATTATTTAGCTGAAAAACAGAATAGAAAGCACCCTGTCTAGTCCTACCTTTTTTTTTGCTGGTTTTTTCGTTGTTGTATGTTTTCACTTATGATATCAATTTTTTATTTCTTGAAAAATAGAAAATTAAGCTTTAGTTGTACTTAATCCATTGCATTTCGAAGTATAAAAATTGTTTAACAGTTGATAGCTTCAATATATGTGTTTCACAAGATGACAAACAAAGACATTGGACAAGCAAATTTCAACACATTTTTAGGCTTAATTGGACTTTTCTGGTGTCCAAGAAGGTGTCTTTTGATGAAGGACCCTTCTAGAAATGTGTTTGGGACAACTTAAGCTTCAAGAAGAGCTATATTGGGCATGTTTTGGAGTTAACCGGATGTTTTATCTATTGCTAGATTCTCTTTGTCAACTAGGGATTATGTTTCCTAGTTTCTCTTAATTTATTTTGTTTATTAGTCTTATTCTAAAACCTTTTCTAGGAAGGATTTATAATGTAGTAGTATGAATAAGGCATTTGGCCGGCCCTAATTTTCTTCTTCTGGATGCGATTTTTTAGAGAGGAACTCGGCCAAAGCTTAGAGATTTCAAACTTTTACATTCAAGATGTTTTCAATCTTTTCTTTTTCTTCAATAAAAATTCATTTGATTTTAATTATTAATATGTATAACTAATCTATTTTGCTAGGGTGAGGCCACAAACTGTTTTATTTTCCTTCTATTTAATATTGCAGACTTTTTTTAATTTTTTAATTAAATTCGTTTTTATTAAATTAGGTCATGAATCAATCTTTTCAAAACTTTGTTTTTAAATAATTAATTGGGATTTGGTTTAATACGAATTGTTTTAATAATCCTTGTGAAGAACAATAATCTTGTTTCTCTTGCAAGTATTTTAGGTCTTTTTAACCCTTCTTGTGCATGTGGTAAAAATCCTATCAACTATAATAAGAGAAGCTTATTCATCAACGCTATCCTTTAAGGAAAAAAAAATGAAGAAGAAGCTTCAGAAAAAGAGAAAAAAAAAAAAAAATCAGAGTCGTATTCAACTTTCATTTCAAATTTCAATGTTAGATTTTCCCTCATGCAATATAATAGTGCAAAGTCTTCCAAAATTTGAACCTTGTAACATATTAATAACTTTTGATTTTTTTTTAAATTAATATTCTTGATTATGTTTAGTTTGAATGAGCATAGACAAACCAACCACAAAGTGTCGAGTTTATTTCTTGGTTGTAGAAGCGCTTTTGCGCGTATGGACTTTCCTGTAAAGCACACCAATGAGGAGCATCTACAAAGTTGGTTTGTCCAAAAGAATATCTAATTAAAATTTATTAAAAAAAAAAAAGCACGGATAAATCAAAGGTACATATATTTTGTTGTTCACTAGCAGTATCCTAGGTATCTCTCCCAACCTAAAAGATTCCTTCAGTTTGTACTCACAGGCATATTCTATTAATTTTTCTTACTGACCAAATTATTATTACTTTTTTGTTGGCAAAGGGGGCATAAGCCCGAGAGAAAGAAGATTACATAAGATTGTCACGAAGTTATGAAATCCGAGCAACATCTATAACTAGTAACCGACAACAAGAAAGAAGAGCTTGCTACAAAAAAAAAGGACTCAAACTGCATGACAAACTACAAGCCCAAACAAGTCAAATCACCAACAACAAAATCTTTTACAGTAAATATGTCAAATTGACAAAACAAATTTTAGTGCATACGAGCACGATAATTCAATACCAAACTTCACAGAAGAAGATTATTGACTTTAGCATCTAAACCAAATTTAATATTTTGCCAATCCATCAAGCAATATAGTAAGCAGAACACATTAAAAATATTATTAATTTTTGTTGGATGTGTAATATTCGAACACTTGGAAAGAAGCTCCAAATATTAAAGTTTTGTATTTTTTATCCTTGAAGACATGTTTTTTTGTGTTTTATTATTATTTAGCTGAAAAATCAAATGGAAAACACCTTGACTAGTCCTACCTTTTTTTTTTGTTGATTTTGTTGTTGTTGTATGTTTTCACTTATGATATCAATTTTTTATTTCTTGAAAGTTAAGGTTTAGTTGTACTTAATCCATTGCATTTCAAAGTATAAAAATTGTTTATATTAACAGTTGATAGTTTCAATATATGTGTTTCACAAGATGACAAACAAAGACATTTGACACAAAAGCGGAGCCAAGAAATATTCGGTGGGCTTAGCTAAAATTATTGCTAAATTTTTTTTTGGTTACCTACATAAAGTTGTATACTAATAAACCTAAAAGGGTTGTAGGCCTAATTAACTAAGCAATCTAAGGAATAGAGAGAGAGGGGGCCGGCGGCAACAAGAGATAAAGAGATAGATTTAATTCTTATTTATAGTAGTAGGAAGGGTAGAATCCCTACCCTTATAGGATTACATCTCTTAATAGGTAATCAACTCCTAATAGGTAACTACAAGATACTTCTAGATATACTAGGATTTACACAATCACATTCATAATCTGATAGGACTGCAACACTCCTAATTCGATAGGACTGCAACACTCCTAATCTGATAGGACTGCAACACTCCCTTTTGAGTGTGTAAATACTCAAACTCCCCTTTGAGTGTGTAAATACTCAAACAAAACGTCGCATTATATCTTCAACATATGAGGTAGAACAGTTGATGAAGTCGTCGGCATAAAGGGTGAACGCGAGTCTCAAACACAAGTAACGTAAGTATGCATTGGTATTAAAAATCACAAAATCTCACTATGGTAAAACACAAGGCATAGGGAAAACCCATAGACTAAGGAGAAAAGTGAGAAGTATGCATAATGTCTAAAACAAACGTCAAACAAGACAAAAAGTAGTGAACTCAACGGAGTATGATCATCCCAGGATGGGTGCCTCATCAAAACCTCGTTAGGTAGCAAAAACCCAATGGGAAAAATGCTCCTAATCGTAGGAAAAAGAGTACATTAAGATCAAGTGATTATGCTTCAAGATACTCCCCCTGAGTTAGACATAACTTACAAATAAGACTACAAGTGATTCAATTCAGATAATTTCCGCATACCGATTCCTTGGACGATCTTCTAAACTTGGGCAGTGACTTCATGAAGAGGTCGGCCAGGTTGTCCTGGGAACGGATTTGCTTGACTTCAATGTTCTGATGTTGTTGTTAGTGGTAAGAGTAAAAGAACTTCGGCGCTATATGCTTAGTGTTGTCTCCATTGATGTATCCCTTCTTTAATTGCTCGATACATGTTGTATTGTCTTCAAAGATTGTTGTAGGAAGGTCAACGACGAAAGAAAGACCATTAGTGCTTCGAATATGTTCCATAACTGCTCTAAGCCAAAAGCATTCTCACGAGGCTTCATGCAGGGAGAGAATCTTAGCATGGTTCGAAGAAGTCGCAACTAGCGCTTGCTTGGTAGACCTCCAAGATATAGCGGTGTCTCCAACGGTAAAGACATAACCCGTTTGAGAACGTGCCCTATGAGGGTCAGACAGATAACCAGCATATGCGTAACCAACAAAGCGAGAATCAACCCAATGACTGAGGGGGGCGGCGACTCCTCTCGAGGATTCGTGGGTGTAGAACAAGCCCAAATTCGTAGTACCCTTAAGGTAGAAAAATGTCTTTAACACAATTCCAATGTCTACGTGTAGGCGCGTTGTTGTATTTAGCTAAAAGACGAACAGCGAAGGAGATGTCGGGTCTAGTGCACTGAGCCAAGTACAATAAAGCACCAATTGTACTTAGGTATGGAACTTCAGGCTCCAAAATCTCTTCCTCATCTTCCTTCGGAGGAAAATGATCTCATTTAACATTTAGAGTTCGAACGACCATAGGTGTACTCGAAGGCTTCGCTTTATCCTCATTAAAACGACGCAACACCTTCTAGGTGTAGTTCGATTGATGTACAAGGATACCATCGGAACAATGCTCGATATCCAGGCTGAGATAATATCGAGTTTTCCCAAGATATTTCATCTCAAATTCTGATTTCAAGTGCATGGCAATTTCCTCAAGCTCTGTGGGAGTTTCGATGAGATTCATGTCGTCGACATAAACTGCAACGATCGTAAATCCGGAATGTGACTTCTTAATGAACACGCATGGGCATAGTTCGTTATTCACATAACCCTGACTTGTCAAATATTCACTTAAGACGGTTATACCACACCCACCTGGATTGTTTCAATCCGTAGAGTGATCTCCTCAATCTAATCGAGAATGTTCTGTGGTCTAGAACTATTTAAACCAGTCAATGGAAGTCATTCTGGAACTTTCATGTACATTTCTGTATCTAGATCCCTATAAAGATAAGCGGTTACCACGTCCATAAGCTGCATATTCAGTTTTTCAAAAACTACCAAACTGATAAGGTAGCGGAACGTTATGACGTCCATTACTGGGGAATACATCTCCTCGTAATCAATCCCAGAATGTTGAGAGAAGCCTTGCGCTACGAGGCATGCTTTATACCGCACTATTTCATTCTTCTCATTACGTTTCCTCACGAAAACCCACTTATAGCCCACGGGCTTCACATGTGGTAGAGTAAAAGCTACAAGCCCAAACACCTTTCATTTCGCGAGTGAATCGAGTTCGACCTGGATTGCTTGTTTCCAGTTTGACCAATCAGTTCTACGCTGACATTCATCAATAGAGCATGGTGCAATGTCATCGCTAAGCATGATATCGAAAACAATGGTATACGCGAATGCATCATTGACTATCATCTTATTCCGATTCCAAACCTCATCAAAAACTGCGTAATGGACCAAAATCTCACAATTCTCGGGAGACCGACATGTTTCATCTGAAGCATCATCGTAATCTAGAATAACCTCATGCGTTGGAACGGATGAGTAAGCAATCGTCGGATACAAACTAGGTTCACTAGTTTGTGCCGTTTTCCTCTTTTGGGGTTGTGAATCATTTGAACCAAAAGGCCTGCCACGCTTCAGGGTAGGAGTATGTGATTGGCTAGCCGTCAGTGTACCTTGCCGTGTGGAAGGTGCGGCCGCCCCACCCTCGGGGACGGTTTGGCCTTCCACGACGGTGTTACGGTGTACAATAGGTACGTTTATCCTTGCAGGTTCATTTGCAGCGGGTATATGCGATCTCGTCACATTTTGCTAGATCAGTAAAAGCATCTGGCATGCTTTGAGCAATACTTTAAAGATTTAGAATACGTCGCACTTCAGTTTCAGACTAAAGCGTGTGGGGATCTAAATGAGACATAGTGGGAGTAATCCATGACAATTCGCGACGTTTTACAGGAATGTTAATGATCTTATCTTCGCCTAACAATAGGTAGACTGTATTATTGAAGTGATAATCCGCAAAACGTGCGGTAAAGAGATCTTCTGTCAAGGGTTCTAAGTAGCGTATAATCAATGGCGAATCATAACCGACATAGATTCCCATTTTTCTTTGACGACCCATTTTGGTACGTAGTGGCGACATTATTGGCATATAGACTGTGCACCCAAACACACGTAAATGCAAGACGTCAGGCTTGTATCCAGTAACCAACTGTAACGGTGAATGAGGTTGGGTAGCGGTGGGCCTCAGGCGGACCAACATAGCTGCGTGTAATATGCATGGCCCCAGGCAGATACTGGTAAATTGGTTCTCATAACCAAAGTTTGTGCTATCGTTTGAAGGCACTTTATGAAAGCTTCTACCAAGCCATTTTAGGTGTGAACATAGGGTACAAGATGTTCAACTTCAATCCCAACATAACTGCAATAATCGTCAAAAGTTTGTGACTTAAACTCTCCAACATTATCCAGTCGAACCGACTTGATCGGATAATCAAGGTGGCGAGCCCTTAGCTTATTGATTTATGCTAGAAGTTTCACAAATGCAGCATTGCGTGTGGATAATAAGCAGACATGTGACCATCGTGTCGATGAATCAACCAACACCATAAAGTATCTAAATGGTCCGCACATTGGTTGGATAGGTCCACAAATATCCCATTAAATCATCTGAAAAAAAAATTTAGGGGGGTCGTGAATAATCTTTGTAATTGAGGTTGAATATTCAACTTCCCCAAGGAACATGCTTTGCAAAGCAGATGGCCAGGATAAGATTTCAAGTGATGCCCATGAGATGATTTGAGGTTACAGCGCATCATATCTCGTCTGGGGTGTCCCATTTGATCATGCCAAAGCAGCAAAGTGTCTTGGAACCCAACACTAGGGTCGACCATATGATGTGTCTCTATGGCTCGAATGGTTGTTATGTACAACCCACTCGGGAGTCGTTCCAACTTCTCATGAATATGCTTTCGGCCATATGCGTAAGAAGTGATACAAAGAAATTCATAACCATTCTCTTCAGTGGTTTCAACATGATATTGATTATCTCGAATGTCTCTAAAACTCAGCAACGTTCTTCCGGAACGGGGAGAATAGAATGTACTTTAATGGTTAATTCAGTACCATTGGACAACATTATACATGCCTTTCCGTATCCTTCTAACAGGTTGGATGAGCCTGAGAGGGCTGTCAGAGGTGCATTCTTAGGTACGAAGTTAGCGAAATAGTATTTATCAAGCAATATGGTGTGCGTAGTTGCACTATCTGCCAGACAATTAACTTCCCCACTAGTCATACCTAGAAATAAATTAATTGAATCGGTAACATGCATAAATATAATTTCATTCATTCAATTAATCAATTTGAGAAATAATATCCATAAAATAATATCCAAAGTTCAAAACAAACCAAACACATAATTCCAAAGACTTAGAAAAATTGTCCAAAAATTACACCATAAACCTAGAAAATAGGGATGAGGGTTCAGCCACTCCTAGTGGCCGAACCCACTAGGGGTTAAAAAACCCAAAAAACGTGTCTAAATTTATTCCTCCATAGGAGCAGATGCCTCCTGAAAATCTGAAACCTCCAGAGATGTAGTAGTCGATTCGGGGATTTCTACATGTGCAAAGTTGGACAAACGACGTGAATGATACTTGGCAATGGCCTCAGGGGTAGCTTGGCATACACGTGACCAATGATCTCTTGATCCACATCGGTAGCACATGTCCAGTTCAGTGGAACCGATTGAACGGTAGATTTTCCCTTGTTCTTGAAGTTTGGGGCCTTCGGGGCAAGGGGTTGGCGCTTCTGGGTCAAGTTTCCTCCATTGGATGGGCCTCTGTTCGGTGGACCTTGGGCCCGTGGTGGAGCTTGCTGCCCGTTTCCACGGCCATAACGAGATTTTAGTCGGTTTTGGCTGTTCGAAGTTGTCGCGTGCACTTCAGGCGCGACGTTCTAGCCGGTATGTCGAGCTTGATGATTTTTCATCAAAAGTTGGTTCTGCTTTTCAACGAGAAGTAGAACAGATATCAAATCTGAAAATTTGCTAAACTTTTGCGCCTTATATTATTGCTGCAGGACAATATTGGTGGCATTGAATGTTGAATAAGCATTCTCCAGGAGATCATGTTTGCTTAAGTCCTCATTACAGAACTTAAGCAGTGATTGGATTCTACAAACTTTAGAGTTGTATTCATTCACAGACTTAAAGTCTTGGAAGCGTAAATGGTACCAGTCATGTCTTGCTTCAGGCAAGAAGATGTCTTTTTGGTGATTAAAGCGATCCGCTAGAGCGAGCCAGAGGGTACAGGGATCCTCCTTTGCGAGGTACTCGGTTTGTAGTGCATCATGGATGTGTCTTTGGATGAAGATCATAATAGTAATTTTCTGAGTTTCGTCGATGGGTGCATCGTCGATTGGTTCCTTGATGGTAGCTCTAAGACTCTTTACAATGAAGTGGAGCTTCATGTCTTGAACCTACTTTAGGTAGTTTCTGCCGTAGACTTCCAGAACGGTGAAATCGAGCTTCTTCAAGTTCGACATGTCCCTAAAATAGAGGGTACACCAAAACGTGGTTAGTCGTATAGACATATTGTCACGCCCCGATCCCAACATACGTCGAGAATCAATACGTGACAAGGAAAATAATGTTTGTTGAATACGGTATAAGTTACAGAATGGAATACTTTAACTGATACACCAAAATAATATGAAGGTGGCTAAGTTCTCCATAAGATTTTTACAAATATGTACATTCCAAAAAAAGCACAACCCTCGCCAGACTAAGAACAAGTTCAAGGTACTCAAAAGACAATCCCAAAAGATAAAGTACAAGAGTGAATCAAGGGTAACCTAACGCTCCAAGTATCTGATAACTGCACTGCTACCCCCACCTACGAACTTCTCAGAGTCTACTCAAACCTGTCACCTGTATGATCAATGCCTACACCATCGGAATGGTGCATCGGGCAAACATCAACCCGGATAAGCTGCGAAGCTCGTGTGAGAGACAATAATACAAAGTATGTGATACAGTAATAAAACCAGCCATCAATCACAATTTATAAACCTTGAATATAAATCATGCATGAGAAATCAATACCAATCCTTAGAAAACTCTGAAGGAGTCACCCAGACATCCAACGGTTCGTCTGAAACAATCACAACATCTCACAACCATATTCTTATACAACACCATGAAAAGTAAGGTTAGAGCGACATAGTTCGGCCGAAGCCTACACCTTTGAAGCTATCTCAATCCAAACTCAATGAAACCCAAGATGGATACGATCCCAGACCATCACTCAACGGAAACGCGGAGTAGAAAGGATTATGGACCATCTTTTAACGGAATCCAAGTGGATACAATTCCAGACCATCACTCAATGGAATCGAGAGTAGAAGGGATTTCAGACCATCTCTCAACGGAATCTGAGTGGATACGATTCCGGACCATCACTCAACGGAATCGCAGAGTATGAGGGATTCCGGACCATCTCTCAACATAATTTGAGTGGATACGATTCCAGACCATCACTCAACGGAATCGCAGAGTATGAGGGATTCCGGACCATCTCTCAACGGAATCTGAGTGGATACGATTTCGGACCATCACTCAACATAATCGTAAAGTATGAGGGATTCCGGACCATCTCTCAATGGAATCTGAGTGGATACGATTCCAGACCATCACTCAACAGAATCGCAGAGTATGAGGGATTCTGGACCATCACTCAACGGAATCCTGGAAGGCCAACAACCATAATGTACAACGACTCAAAGAAATGAGACAAGCACAAGTTACTTAATTTACAAAAGCTCAATTAAGGGAAATAAGGCACAAATACTAAATTTAGAACGGATCAACAAAGCAGGAAATGAAACAATATCGAAGCAACAAATCCCCATCACAATGGGTTAACGGCCCATCACTAGCCCTCACATTTCATCACATCATGCCAATCAAACAAATCAATCCATATTTCAATATACAGACGTCAAATCTCATTTCATAACTTAAACCAATGGCTAAGCTTTAAAAATAACAATTCAATAGAAAACATATTTATAAAACCAAGTCATATCCACACAGGATAACAATTACGAAATCAAGGTAATCACCAATATCACATATATTAGAGTCACCCACCTGGAGCCCACGCTAACGCACCCTAGTACGAGAGTCAAGGCATCACGTTCTATCACCGCCTAAACAAAGTACAAGTTCACATTTAGATTTCCTTCGATAATTCACATACTAAAAAACTCTTATATGTCTCCCACAACAACATTTAATGAGGAATCGAACCGTCATTCTAAGGTAGGGTCCATGATCTTACGTCACTTGTTCTGTAAGATCCAATCACTAGATTTTCACTTGTAAGTCCCTAAGGTCCTTAAACAATATCTACCATAGCATACTATAATTTGGTGTCAATTCAATGGTAAGTGATAAGAGCATATGTATGCGACTTAGTTAGCTTGTTCTTGTGCATTTATGTTGTTATTTCTTAGTCAATTATGTATTTTAAGCTATTTTCATGTGTTTGTAGGTCCTAATAACAAAGTTGGCAAGAAAGTGCATTTTGGTGCCTTTTGAAGGGCATGGAATGAATATCACATGCATGGAGCAAAGTGGTTGGACGAAATTAAAGATCTAAAGAAGCTAGGAATGTGCCATGGAGAGGAAGAAAATAAATTGAGGACTAAGGAAGACAAGGAAACCATTAAGAATGAGGAAAGACTAGTCAAACTTGCCTTATCTTGTCGTTACCTTTCCTAATCCTAAATTACCAAAGATTCAGTCACACGAAGGGTTCCTAAATACTTTGGGACATTTCATTACATGTTCTACAAGTCCTAAACCTGCCCTAAAAGTCCAAGCCATACCATCCTTCACCATTTCTCTCCCTTGCCGTGCAAGGGAGCCATCCCTTTCCTATTTTCTGCCATGAATCACTCCAATTTCCACCCATGCCGTGCACATGCATCCATGTTCCCTCCTTGCACTCATTTGCTGCACCATTCCACTTCCTTTCCTTTCTCTACCATGTGCACAATATCCTTTCACCTCATTGCAATCATTGATTCACCATTTACTCACCTTTCCACCCATGCCATGCATAATCACCTTTGTCCCCTTCATGCACCAGATTTCTTGCACTCACCTTTCCACCCATGCCATGCATAACCACTTACTCACCTTTCCACCCATGCCATGCATAATCACCCTTGTCCCCTTCAATCCTCTATAAAAGGAAGTGTGTGTGGCAGCCATAGAGTTCAGTTTTTGCTTGATCATTCATCCCCATTTTCAATACAACCTTCATCCAAACACATCCATTCATCTTCACATCCATTCCTCCACACAAATAAACCTTCAAACACTCACCAACACCTTGTGCCGTAGCAAAGGAAGGGAAGGAAAGTGCTTGGACGTGCTTGCTGTTCAACTTGGATCGTTGGAGCGTTTGGGTGTTTTCTTTCTTTTGTTTCCAATGTTTAAATTCATTTTCTTTCATTTTGTTGTGAACATGAATGGCTAAACCCCTCTTAGCTAGGGGTGATTTCAAAGCCATGATTATGTGTGTAATATGATTTGATAAATTCCAGTTATGAACTCTTGAATCATGAATGCAATTGGCTTAACTATTTGATTGATAACTTATTTGTATTTGTTGATTAAGGGTCGACACTTAATTGGCATGCATAGATCCGATGCTAGAATATAAGAAAGTTTCACATCATCGTTACAAACTTATATTCATAAGTAGTGGAGGTCGCTTATAAACGATCGCGTTAAGTTTAATTCTAGCATGAGTGACATGATGTCATAGTTGCAAGTGCTTTGTCAATGCTTATGATTTTCATTAAACGTAATGATCTTTGATTGTATCTCTATTATGATGTCATGTAGGGAACTTTTGAAGAATGTTTTGGGTTGTCGAATGATGTCATCCAATCCAATAAAACAAGGAAAATCTAAGGGGTAACTAGTGATGTCACAGTTAATTTGGGGCATTGTAGTTCATAATTCAATGAAGTAGTAACTGGAAATCGAGTTGTTTGCATACATGTTATGTGTGGAGAAAAAGCCTCTAGCTATCCCATCCATCATCTTATTTCTCAAATTTTTTTTACAATCTGTCTAGTTTTTCATAGTTGTTTGTTTGTTTCAACTTCATCCAAATCAAAACCCCCCTTTTAGTTTCTTGTTTCAAAGTGTTTCAAATCTGTTTTAGTTTGTGTTTTTAAGTGTTTTGATTCAAGTAAAAGTCAATTTTCGTCCAAAGTCATTCCTAGTGTCTAGTTTAAGTTTATTTGGTTGTTTTAAGCTGTTTTTAGTATTTTAAGTTTGCTTTGAGTCTTGTGAGTCTTGTTAAGTGTTTTTAAGTTTAGTTTTATTTTTTTGAGTCAGTTTAGAGGTTATTAGCAAACCCTCATAATCCCCGGTCCAGAACGATCCCTACTTATACTGATACTACAATTGTCAAAAGAGGGTTAAATTTGTGTGTTAAGTTAATTTTCGCATCAGTAAGATCGTCAATTGTTAGAATAATCAAGTGGTGGACCTTATCGATAATATACTCAACCAACAACATTTTCATAAATCGAATGTCACAAATCGGAAAATTCGACTTTTTCCAAAAATTCTCAAATTTTACAAGAATGAAGATCTCAACAAGTAGAGTAAACTTTATACATGTGGCCGAGTCCAATTTGGCCAGGAAGGCCCTCAAATTGGCTCGCACCCGTCGAAACCCTAAGGTGGGTGTTCTTCAATTCGGCTTCCTTGGTGTTCCAACGCCTCAACCACCAGTTGGGTCTTGTTCCTAGGTCCAAGGGAAGTTGATTAAGGGTGATGGTGAATGGTGATACTCTCCGAAACAACAATTCGTCGTCGAGAACCCCCGGGTTCTCTTGTGGAGTTTTACCCGAATTAGGCCTTAAAACACTTGATTTTTGGTGGAGATGGAAGATGGAAGGTGGTGGAAGATGTGGCAGGTGTAGGGTGGCTATAGATTACCTAAAAATATGGTGGAAAATGGCTGAGTTTGGACCGGCTGAAGATGTAGTATTGTGGTGCGCAGTTAGCCGAATGGAAGGAAAAAGAAATCCCCCCCCCCCCACATTTCTAATTTTTTTGCCCATTTCCACTTATAAAAGCCGGTCCTTTAATCCCAAAAAGTGTTTGGGCTTTTTACCCATAAGTGGAAATTAAAATAATTCCCACAATCTATAGTTTCACAACTTCAAACGTCCATAACTATACCGTTATAATTCGTACTCGCAAACGGCTTTCGCTTATGCGTTCGTAGGTTTTAGATCTATTGAAAAACAAATAAATAAATAAACCTCCTAGCCTCCTAGCACTGTCTAGCCTGCCTAGCACCTAGCCCGTCTAAGGCCGCCAGCCTACCTAGGCGGCCGCCTAGAGCCCAGCCGATTTTTCCAACCCATTTGCAAGAAAATGCTTCGGGTAACCACTGCCCAGAGCCTAGGCGGCCACCTAGGCCCTTTTTTAGAGCATTGGACCTAACAAATTGAACAATAATAACACAATTGTATATGATAAATTATACCTAACAAATTTCGAATTATTAAAATTTAAACAATAAACAAATAAACAAGATCAGGAATTAAGAATGAAGTGGTAAAAAAACTTTACAGTTGATAAGAAAATCAGCGGACTTTCACGCGTGCAGACTTCAAAGGCTTCTGTGCCTTCGAAACAGCCGAAAAGCGTGCAAGGAAATGTGTAAGACTGTAAGTAGTTGTTGAAATGAATAAAACAATAAAATAATGAAAACTAATAATTACTTACTCCTAGAAAATCTAAAACCGTATGGTTTTGAATAGAATAAAATATTAAAATATTAAAAGTTGATTATTATCTATAGAATCTAGGAATCGTATGGATTTTGAAGTGTTTAAAATAATGTTAACAATTACATTTTATTCTTTAACAGACTTGTGTGTGTTCATAATGGGTTGGTTATTGTTAGAGTATAGTGCTTACATTGTGACACTTGTCACAATCTTACTGTAGTTAGTTAGTTAGCTGTTATATGTAACTATATATAAGAATTCATCATGTAATTACTTACTCATTAAGAAATATATCAGATTGTTCTTCTCTCTCTCTAGCTTCTCTCTAGTCTCTTTCTCTATCTTCTCTGTTCTTGATTCAATATACAAGATTACAGTATATGTACAATCATTTGGTATAGCTTAACATAGTATCAATCGCCATTGTTGCTTACGCTTGAAGATTCGATCCTCTGTTGCTTCCGCATTCTCTGCTTCGGATTGGTTTTCTTTCTCCGATCCGACTTCGTCTTCTCCAATTCCTACTTTCTGCAATTTCTAGGGTTTCGTATCGTTCTTATGTTCTTACTCGATACTTGCTGAATTCTGCACACCTAGTGTTTGTTGTATTGTCTCACTGACAAGGTGATCTTGAATTCACGATGGTGACTGCTTCGCAACTCCAACTACTTCAATCTCCGATTACGGGCCTGATTTCCTCCCTCTCTACGTCGGTTAATGTCAAGCTTGATGATTCGAACTATCTCAATTGGCACTTCCAGATGCAACTTTTGCTTGATAGCAATGGCATCATGGGGTATGTTGATGGTTCGATCGCTTGTCCATCTCAATATGCTTCGTCATTCGGTGAATCTGGTATCTCTTCTTCTTCTCCGACTGATGAATACATAGTATGGAAAATGCATGACAGAGCTATTATGCAATTGTTTACTGCCACTTTATCACCTATTGCTATGTCCTGTGCGATTGGTAGTACTAGCTCCAAGGATCTGTGGATTAGGTTAAAGGAACAATTCTCCACTGTCTCTAGGACTAGCATCTTTCAGATGAAATCCAATTTGCAAACCATTAAAAAGGGGTCTGATTCGATTTCTCAATATCTTCATCGCATTAAGGAAGCTAGGGACTATTTGCATGCTGCTGAGGTCTTTTTTGCGGATGAAGACATTGTTATTCTTGCTTTGAATGGTTTACCTGCTGAGTATAACACTTTCAGGTGTGTTATCAGGGGGCGTGAAAGTGTGATTTCACTGAAAGATTTTCGATCACAGTTACTTGCAGAGGAAATCATTGTTGAAAATTCAGTTCATAATCCTCTTATGACAGCTATGGTTGCTAATACATGTGCCACTTATACAAAAGGGGCTTCGTTTCAGTCTCAGGGTTTCTCTCCTCATCATGGTCAATCTCAGGTAGCCACTAGAGGTTTTAAACACTATCATGGGAACAAGAACAAGGGCAAAGGTCGTTTCAATCAGGGTTCGAGATTGTATAATTCTAGACCCGTGTTTTCCCCTATGGCACATGTGCTTCCCAACTCTAATCCTGGAGTTCTTGGTCCATCTCCTGGTCAACAGTTTGGAAGTCCTTCTGCACCTATGCTTCAAATTTGTCAGTTGTGCAATTCTGAGGGACATACTACCCCATTCTGTGGAGCCTCTTCACACGAGAAAACCAAATGTCACATATGTGGTCGAAGTAATCATACCAATTGGTATTGCTTCTATAATGATAAGGGTCCAAACTACATGGGAATGCATACCACTACTTCTGTTTCTCCACAGTCCTCCTATGCTATGCAACCACAGCCTATTCAGTACAATTCATATTCAGCTCCTCCTCAGCATTCCTCATTCACACCTTCTCAGTTTCATGCACAGCAACCCCATATGCAAGCCATGCACACAGTGTTTAATTTTGCACCTCAGTCATCAAGTTCTTCAGGTCCTTCTCAGGTGTGGCTCACGGACTCTGGCGCCACAAATCATATGACAGCTGATTTGACTAATCTGTCCCTAGCCTCACCATATCCAACAAATGAAACCATTCACAATGCAAATGGGGAAGGTTTGAAAGTATCTCATGTTGGTCATTCTACTATTCATACATCAGTTTCTCCAATCAAATTGAACTCTGTGCTCTGTGTTCCTCAATTAACTCAGAACCTGTTGTCAGTACATCGAATTTGCCTTGACAATAATTGTTGGCTTATATTTGATGCTTTTTGTTTTTGGATTCAGGACAAAGCCACAGGGAGGATCCTTTACAGAGGCTTGTGCAGTAATGGGCTGTATCCTATCCACTATTTGTCCACTTCAAATTTCCAGAAGACTAATCAAGCTAAGGCATTTCTTGGACAACTTGTTCAATCTAATATCTGGCACCATAGATTAGGTCATCCCACCAATAATGTTGTCTCTCTGATGTTGCATAAAGCTTATGTACATGTTCCCAAAACCTCATTACCTATGCTATGTCATACCTGTCTAGAAGGGAAATTTAGCAAGCTGCCTTTTCCAAAGCATGTCAATAAGTCTGTCATTCCTTTTGAAACTATTCATACTGATTTGTGGGGTCCTGCACCATGTATATCAGTTGATGGTTATAAATACTACACCATCTTTATAGATGAATGTACCAAATTTTGCTGGATTTTCCCCTTAATAAACAAGTCTGATTTGCTCTCTACATTTGTTGCTTTTCATTCCTTTGTTGTTACTCAGTTTTCTGCCACAATTAAAATTCTTCAATCTAATGGGGGGAGAGTATACCAGCCACAAGTTGAAACACTTTCTTCTTGAAAAAGGCATTTCACATCAACTATCTTGTCCATATACACCTGAACAAAATGGGGTAGCTGAGAGGAAGCATAGGCATATCATTGAAACCACTATCACCCTACTACAAACAGCCAAGTTGCCATGTCAGTTCTGGTCTTATGCTTGTCAAACAGCCACTTATCTCATCAATCGAATGCCTACTGCTGTACTTAATAACAAATCTCATTTTGAGATCCTTTTTGGGACATATCCAATTCTTACACATCTTCGAATTTTTGGATGTGCCTGTTTTCCTCTCCTCAAACCATATAATAGTACCAAATTACAAGCTAAAACAACAAAGTGTGTGTTTCTTGGGTATGCCACAAAATATAAAGGCTATTTGTGCTATCATGTGTCTACAAAGAAAGTGTTTGTGTCTAGGCATGTTATCTTTGATGAACAACTTTTTCCCTACACAGAATTATTGACTACATCTTCCAACACAGTTTCATCACCACAAGTCTCTCATAGTTTCAACTGTCATGTACCTATAGTTACTCCAGCAAATAGAGTTGTCTCCTTTATTCCCGAATCACCTCATCCACCTTCTCGTATATCTATTACTGCATCATCATCAGTAACACCTTCTGCCTAGAATTTACCTGAAGTCTCTCCAAGTTCTCAGTCCATTACTGCTCCAATTCAAGTCTCTTCTCAGATCCCTGTGGTACCTGACATAAGTTCCAATTTTGGATCAGGAATACCTGATTTTAATCCTGATACTCTGCAAGTAGTTTTGCCCATTCCTCCACTTAATTTGCATCCCATGCAAACCAGAAGCAAAAGTGGAATTTTTAAAAAGAAGGCTCTCTTAGCTAGTGTTCAGGATTCTGGGGGAACTGATCTATCATTGGTTGAACCAGCTAGCTATAAGTCTGCCATCAAAGTACCTGTGTGGTTAGCAGCCATGAAAGAAGAAGTTAATTCTTTACATGCTCAAGACACTTGGAGTCTAGTTCACTTACCAGCACACAAGAACCTGGTTGGATGTAAATGGATTTTCAAGATTAAGAGACACTCTGATGGGTCTATTGCCAGACATAAAGCCCGGTTAGTTGCTAAGGGCTTCAGTCAAGAACTTGGATTGGATTATGGGGAGACGTTTAGCCCTGTCGTGAAACCTACTACAGTACAGTTAGTTCTTGCTCTTGCTGCACATTTTAATTGGTCTCTTCGCCAATTGGATGTTAAAAATGCATTCCTGCATGGCATCCTGCAAGAGGAGGTCTACATGTCTCAACCTCCAGGTTTTGAAGATCCAACTCATCCTCATCTCGTGTGTAAGCTGCATAAATCTCTCTATGGTCTCAAGCAGGCTCCTCGGGCCTGGAATGAACGATTTACTCAGTTTCTTCCTTCTTTGGGATTTGAAAACACATACTCTGACTCATCTCTGTTTGTTAAGCATGTTGGTCATGAAATTGTGGTGTTGCTTCTCTATGTGGATGACATCATTATAACTGGCAATGCTTCTGGTGCAATTACACAGGTTATCAGTGCTCTCACCACTGAGTTTGATATCAAGGACTTAGGCTTACTCCACTATTTCTTAGGGATTCAAATCACTAAGACTGCAAATGGTTTGTTTCTGTCCCAAACCAAATATGTTGAGGATTTGTTGGTTAAATCTGAACTGCTTGAAGCCAAACCGTGTGATACATCATGTCTTCCTTACAACAGGTTACTCAAGGAGGATGGGGAACCTTATTCCAATCCTACGTTGTATCGAAGTATTGTAGGGGCTCTACAATACTTGACTTTCACACGGCCTGACATTGCTTTTTCTGTGCACCAAGTTTGTCAGTTCATGCAGAATCCCATAGTGTCCCATTTTACTGCGGTTAAACGCATATTACGATATCTGAAGGGCACAATGCAGTTTGGTATATCATATACTAGAGGAGATTTGCAGTTGAAGGCTTTTAGTGATGCTGATTGGGCAGGGGATCCTAATGACAGGAGATCTACTACTGGTTTGGTGGTCTTTTTGGGTAATAGTCCGATTTCCTGGTCCTCTAAGAAGCAACAAACTGTTTCTCGATCCTCAACAGAAGCTGAATACCGAGCTTTATCGTTTACGTCCGCTGAGTTAGATTGGATCAAACAGTTACTAGCTTTTCTGCACATTCCCTTACCTAGTGTGCCTGTACTCTTTTGTGACAATCTATCAGCCATTGCCTTGTCTTTCAACCCTGTTCAGCATCAAAAGACCAAGCATATCGAAGTCGACGTGCATTTTGTTCGAGAAAGGGTCTCACAAAAACAACTATCCGTGCAATTTGTGTCTTCTCAATAGCAGTTTGCTGATATTCTTACCAAGGGCTTAAGTGGTCCTCTTTTCCGGACTCATTGCAACAATCTCATGCTTGGTTCATCAAAGCATGATCTTGAGGGGGGATGTTAGAGTATAGTGCTTACATTGTGACACTTGTCACAATCTTACTGTAGTTAGTTAGTTAGCTGTTATATGTAACTATATATAAGAATTCATCATGTAATTACTTACTCATTAAGAAATATATCAGATTGTTCTTCTCTCTCTCTAGCTTCTCTCTCTAGCTTCTCTCTAGTCTCTTTCTCTATCTTCTCTGTTCTTGATTCAATATACAAGATTACAGTATATGTACAATCATTTGATATAGCTTAACAGTTATAACAATTCAAAAAAAAAAAAAAAACCCCAAGAAACTATTATTTTTAAGCTTAAAGAATTAAAACTCCTAGGGTGCGTTTGTTTGATGTTATTAAGGGCGACTGGCTTAACTGGGACTACAGTCCCATGTTTGGCGCAGGTTGGGATGAAAGTAAATGAGACTAGCTAGGACTCGCTCAAACTACGGCCCTCGCTAACGCATCACTACGAATCCCGTGCTCCACCATGGGATTGCTAAGACCCCTTATAATCTTGTCTTCTGCATCATCAGCTACTACACGCCCCGTCGCCCAAATCGACCTCGTCGCCAACTCCAATACCTCACCAACGCCTCATGCTGGAAATTTTCTTGCCCACCGATTTCCAATATGTTGAGAAAAAACCCATAAACCCTAGATCCCCAAATTGAAATCTGAAATATGAACAAACAGAAATCGCAGCCCAACACATCAAGAAGATGTTCAGCTTGAAGAGATTGGGGCGTTTGGAATTGTATTGATCACTTTAAAATGATGTTTAGCTGTGCTCTATCAACAACTATTCCTTGTCTTCTCAACATCCTTGTCTGAATCTTGTCTCGAAATTGACCATAGTTATCCTGCAGAACATCTACAAACAAATTACTAACACATCTTGAAGAGATTGGGGCTTTTGCAACTGAATCGCACTAGATGATTGGATTCCATTGAAGAGATTGGAGGCGGTGGTTGGGATTTTTGGAAGCAGAGAAAATAAAAGGTTAATATTAGTGAAGAAGAAGAGCAGAGAATAGCTTTTGTGAATGCAATGAGATAAAAATGAAATAAAAAAAATTATAAAACTGAAATAAAAATTATAGAAGTGAATAAAAAATAGCAAAATATTTAATCTGTCACTTTAGTCCGACACTGCACCAAACGTTTCACTAAGCTAGTCCAGCTTAGTCTAGTCTAAGCCAGTCCAGCTTAGTCCATGCAGCTAGTCCAGTCCAAGACAGCCCGATGCAACAATCGCACCCCTATTATGCTAGCCCACCTTAACCTTGTTAGTAGCTCCGCCATTGATTGGACAAGCAAATGTTAATACATTTTTAGGCTTAATTGGCTTTTTTGGTGTCTAAGAATGTGTCTTCTGATGAAAGACCCTTATGGAAATGTGTTTGGGACAACTTAAGCTTTAAGAAGAGCTATCTTGGGCCAATTTTCGAGTTGCATTGGTTCCAAAATGTGGTTGTTTTATCCACTGCTAGATTCTCCTTGTCAATTAGGGATTATGTTTCCTAGTTTCTCTTAATTTATTTTATTTATTAGTCTTATTCTCAAACCTTTTCTAAAAAGGATTTATAATGTAGTAGTATAAATAAAGCCTTTGGCCGTCCCTAGTTTTCTTCTTCTGTATGCGATTTTTTAGAGAGGAATTCGGCCACAGCTTAGAGATTTCAGACTTTTACATTCAAGGTTTTTTCAATCTTTTTTTTTTCAATAGAAATTCATTTGATTTTAATTATTAATATCAATATTGTCACATCCCGGCCCGGGCCCCCACCACATCCCGGGCTCGACTCCACCGTAGAACGATATTGTCCGCTTTGGGCCCCAACCACGCCCTCACGGTTTTGTTTCTGGGAACTCACACGAGAACTTCCCAATGGGTCACCCATCCTGGGAATGCTCTCGCGCGAACTCGCTTAACTTCGGAGTACCTACAAAACCCGAAGCCAGTGAGCTTCCAAAATGCCTCGTGCTAGGTAGGGATGAGAATATACATATACGGATCACTCCCCTGGGCGATGTGGGATCTTACAATCCACCCCCCTTAAGGGGCCCGATGACCTCGTCGGCACACCACGACCAGGGTTAGACTCTGATACCAAATTGTCACATCCCGGCCCGAGCCCCCACCACATCTCGGGCTCGACTCCACCGTAGCAAGATATTGTCCGCTTTGGGCGCTGACCACGCCCTCACGATTTTGTTTCTGAGAACTCACACGAGAACTTCCCAATGGGTCACCCATCTTGGGAATGCTCTCGAGCGAACTCGCTTAACTTCAGAGTTCTGATGGAACCCGAAGCCAGTGAGCTCCCAAAAAGCCTCGTGCTAGGTAGGGATGCGAATATACATATAAGGATCACTCTCCTGGACGATGTGGAATCTTACAAATATGCATAACTAATCTCGGGCTCGTTTGGATGTGCTTTTGAAATGACTGAAAACACTTTTAGAGAAAATGTTTTTGGGTTCCAAAAACATTTAAAGTGCTTTCTGCAAGAAGCATCAATTATGTGCTTCTTCCAGGAAGCACTTTAAGTGTTTTTTCAGGATTTACTTGCATTTTTACTAAATATTGGTTCTAAAAACATTTTCACCAAAAGCACTTTCAGTCATTTTAAAAACACATTCAAACGAACTCCTCTTTTGCTTGGGTGAGGCCACAAACTATTTTATTCTCCTTCTACTTAATATTACAGATTTTTTTTATTTTTTTTAGTTAAATTCGTTTTTATTAAATTATGTCATAAATCAATCTTTTCAAAACTTTGTTTTTAAATAATTAATTGAGATTTGGTCTAATACGAATTGTTTTAATAATCATTGTGGAGAACGATAACCAATTTCTCTTACAATTATTTTAAGTGTTTTTAACCATTATTATGCATGTGGTAAAAATCATATCAACTATAATAAGAGAAGCTTATTCATCAACGCTATCCTTTAAGGAAAAAATGAAGAAGAAGCTTTAGAAAAAGAGAAGAAAAAAATCAAAGTCGTATTTAACTTTCATTTCAAATTTCAGTGTTAGATTTTCCCTCATGCAATATAATAGTACAAAGTCTTCCAAAATTTGAACCTTGTTTCCTTCCTACATATTAATAATCTTGATTTTTTTTTAAATTAATATTCTTGATTATCTTTAGTGTGCAATGAGCATTGACAAAACAACCGCAAAGTGTCGAGTTTATTTCTTGGTTGTAGAAGCGCTTTTGTGCGAATGGAGTTTCCTGTAAAGCACGACAATGAGAAGGAGCATCTACAAACAAAGTTGGTTTTTCCAAAAGAATTTCTAATTAAAATTAAAAAAAAAACACGGATAAATCAAAGGTACATATATTTTATTGTTCATTAGCAGTATCCTAGGTATCTCTCCCAACCTAAAAGATTCCTTCAGTTTGTACTCACAGGCATATTCTATTAATTTTTCTTACTGACCAAATTTAATAATTTTTTTGTTGGCAATGGAGGCATAATGGCGCCCCCCTCCCCCCAAAAAAAAAATTACAGGGATTATAACGAAGTTACGAAATTTGAACTATATCTACAATTAGTAATCGACAACAAAAATAAATAGCTTATTAAAAAAATAGAATGAACCCAAACTACTTGACAAATCTTTCACAATAAATATGTCGAATTTATAAAACTAACTTTAATGCATAAGAGCACGATAGTTTAATACCAAACATCACAGAGAAAGATTTCCTACTTTAGCATCTAAACCAAATTTCATATTTTGCCAACCCATCAAGCAATACTGTAAGCAGAACACGTTAAAAATATTATTATTTTTTGTTGGATATGTAATATTCGAACACTTGGAAAGAAGCTTCAAATATTAAAGTTTTATATTTTGTATCCTCGAAGACATGTCATTTTGTGTTATATTATTATTTACCTGAAAAATCTAATGGAAAACACCTTGACTAGTCCTACCTCTTTTTTGTTTGTTGATTTTTCTTGGTGTTGTATGTATTCACTTATTATATCAATTTTTTGTTTTCACGATAGGTATGAATCTTAGGTTAGTGGTACTTAATCCCTTGCATTTCGAAGTAGAGCAAATTACAAAGTGAGATCCACATTGGATCTTTGTGTCCGGAGCATGCGGGTTTAGAGATTCGGACCACTTAATTTTTTTTTTGTTAAATGATATGTAATATTCAAACACTTACAAAGGAGCTCCAAATATAAAAGTTTTAAATTTGGTATCCTCGCAGACATATCATGCTTTTTGTGTTTTACTATTATTTAGTTGAAAAACCTAATGGAAAACACCTTGTCTAGTCCTACCTTCTTTTTTTTTTTGTTGGTTTTTCTTGGTGTTGTATGTATTCACTTATGATATCAATTTTTATTTTCCTGAAAGATAGAATTCACAGGTTTAGTTGTACTTAATCCATTGCATTTCAAAGTAAAGCAAATTACAGATTGAGATCCCATTTGGATCTTTGTGTTTGGAGTTTACGGACCGAAAAATCTAGACCATTCAATTTGTTATTGTTGAAAGATATGTAATATTCAAACACTTACAAAGAAGCTCCAAACATTAAAGTTCTATGTTTTGTATCCTTGCAGACAGATCAAGCCTTTCGTGTTTTATTATAATTTATTTGAAAAACCGAATAAAAACACCTTGTCTAGTCCTAATTTTTTTTATGTCGTATGTATTTACTTATGATATCAATTTTTAATTTCCCGAAAGATAGAAAATATAGGTTAGTTGTACTTAATCCCTTGCATTTCGAAGTATAGCAAATTACAATATGCTCCCAAAACACTTGTATTTAGTTGTTTTGATATCCTAAATAATACATACCTGTTCTATCATTTTTATGAAATATATTTTTGTCTATTTCTCTTTGAAGTATGAACAATATCCTTTTAAGTTATTAAGAAACCAGACATTATTATTACAACAAAAGTTGGGTCTATTTCCGGCCACAAGCTTCAATAAAATAGAGTAAGATTCATTCTGATTTTTTGTGTTAGGAGCTTGCAAAGCGAGAAATTTATATTGTTCAAGAGAGAGAAAGAGAACCCAGTCGTTCAAAATTTTGAGTTTTTGTTGTCACATCTCGGCCTGGGCCCCCACCACATCCTGGGCTCGACTCCACCGTAGCACGATATTGTCTGCTTTGAGCCCCGACCACGCCCTCACGGTTTTGTTTCTGGGAACTCACACAAGAACTTCCCAGTGGATCACCCATCATGGGATTGCTCTCGCGCGAACTCGCTTAACTTCAGAGTTCCTATGGAACTCGAAGCTAGTGAGCTCCCAAAAGGTCTCGTGTTAAGTATAGATGAGAATATACATATAAAGCATACAGGATTCTCACCCTTGGGCGATGTGGGATCTTACAATTCACCCCCCTTAGGGGCCCGACGTCCTCGTCGGCACACTTCCGGCCATGGATTGGCTCTGATACCAAATTGTCACATCCCGGCCCGGGCCCCCACCACATCCCGGACTCGACTCCACCGTAGCACGATATTGTCCGCTTTGGGACTTTACTAGGCCCTCACGTATTTGTTTCTAGGAACTCACACGAGAACTTCCCAGTGGATCACCCATCCTGAGATTGCTCTTGCGCGAACTCGCTTAATTTCGGAGTTCCTATGAAACCCGAAGCCAGTGAGCTCCCAAAAGGCCTCGTGCTAGGTAGAGATGGGAATATATATATATATATATATATATATATATATATAAGGTTTACAGGATCTTCACCCTTGGGCGATGTGAGATCTTACATTTGTGAACTGGAGTAGTGAAATGGACAAATTAAAACTGTAAAATTAAAATTGAGTGATTTGAATCTCTTAGTCAGTAGACTTCAAACACAGAAATCTAAAGTGAATCTCAATATCATCAAAACGAGGACAAGTTGTTGATAGGTTGATGGAATTACAGATAAGCACAAACAAAGAAAATGTGTTTGCATTATTGTTTATTTCTGATGGGATGTGTTCATAAGTATTTATAACAATGACGAAGCATGCCTGCTAAAAAGATAGCTCTTATTTCTTTTTCAGAAGTTGTAACATTTATTACACAAAATGCTAATTTTTCAGAATGGACAAGAAGAAAATCTCCTTTTATTAATTTTTTTTTCTGTCAAAAAATCACTTTTTATTGTTAAAGAAGAATGAAATTTTGTTTTTTTGTTTTTTTTTTTTTGACAAATTATTAGTGAGTTAAATTGTTAGTTATCAGAAGAGAGGAATTAGTAGGGATCAAACCCCACATCAGGATGATAGACATAATTACTTTTCATTACTACGATAAAGCGTTGCGAATAATAAAATTTAATTAATATCCAAGAGAATTAAATTTATTATTGTAAATAAAATGCTTAAATGGATTAAAATCTCGATAATTATTGCAAGATCCCTGATTTATTGTAAATGTAATATACATAGGAACATATTATTCTAAGTAAAGGATGCATTTATTCACACATAATTAGTTGTCTTATTTTTTGCGTGGGTTTGAATATCGTTGGCTCCTAATCTAACATCTAATCTAGTCAAATCTATTGTTTGATAAAAATTAAAAATTAAAAAATTAAAAAGGAATTATTGAATTTATAGACAAATTATGAATAGGCCAGTGTGGGCAAAAATGTCATTTCAACACTGAGAGAACGTAAAGCAAAGCAAAAACATGTTAAAGTCAGGACTTACACGTAGTGACCACTGAGAGGCGCTGATGATCAGCCAAATGGCCGTTTCCTTCGAGGCAAATCAAAGAAACAAAACAAATTCAAAGTTTCAAACGTTGAAGAAGCAGAAGAAACTGTTTCAGTACCTACCCTCCCAAGTTAATTCTCAACTTCAAAAACAACCGATCGCCTTTAAATCTTATTTTAAATTAAAATTGAGTTTATTGCTCTTCTTTTTGTTCTGCATCTTCTTGGAAGTAGCAGAGAAAAAAAATGGGAATTTTAAGCACTTTCTTTGGAATTGTCGGCTTTGGCATTGGAAGTCTGGTGGGACTCTTGGTGGGTTTCTATCTCTTCATCTATTCAGAGCCTGAGGAAGTGAAGGTAAAATCTTTCATTGTTTGAAGCTTTTGATTTCTGGGTTTTTGAGACGGTGCAAGAATCTTTCAGTGGAAAAAGTCCTCGTGGTTTTTTTGTTGTTCATGGTGTTTGCTTAATTAATGGGGTATTTTGTGTTCAGAGAGATGATTGCATTCAATATCACCTGCATCTCATATGAATTTCTGAATTTCAGAAGAAACAGGGAATCCGCAAATTCCAGTTTTTAAGTTATTTTTGAATTTTGAGCTTTATGGCTTCAATTAGTTGAGAGAAAAGTTTATGCTGATTCAAAAGCAAAGTAATTGGTTTTCCTTTTACCCTTTTGTTTCTTGACTGCAATCAATATGCCGGCTGCATTCGGTTGCCTCTGAATCTCTTGTTAGGAATCACCTGAAGTTTTCATCTTTCATGTCACTAATTAAATTAATTTCACCTCCCCTGCTTTCCCCTCTTGAGTCTATAAAAATCAAACACTACTAAACAAAAGTACCGTGAAGTGTTACGTACGTATAGTGCTCAACCTACTTACTGTTGCAGGGTCCAGTTATCAGGCCGCTGCATGAATTAGATTCTAGCACTTTGCAAGGTCTTCTACCTGAAATACCAATGTGGGTTAAATTTTCCGATTTTGAACGAGTTAGTATCTCCTCTCAATCTTATTACATTGAGCTTTTGCCCTTTCTTTCTCTTGTTGCTGCTAACTCTTCACCTCTATGTTCGTTATATGCATCCTGTGCAGGTAGACTGGCTAAACAAGTTTCTCTTGGACATTTGGCCTTACCTTGACAAGGTGATAATCTACTTAACACTTCTTTTTTTTTTTTTTTTTTTTTTTTTTTACACTGCTTTTTGAGACTCGGTTTATTTATTGCGCAGGCACTTTGTTGTACAATAAGAAACACGGCAGAACCTATCTTCGCAGAGTACATTGGGAAGTATCGCATTGAGGCAATTGAATTTGACAAGTTAAGTCTTGGAAGTCTGCCACCCATAATCTATGGTTAGTCTACTCACTTTCATATCCTAATCATGAATACTTGTTACTTTTCGAGAACAAAAGGCATTTTGGTTGCCTTATATAGCACTTATTAATCCTCTTAGTTAAATTTTAAATGCAATGAATCTTCAGAAGTTTAGGGCACCACTTTCATCGATGGCATAACATATACAAATCATGGATAAAATTCAAAAAGAATTTTCGTTTATGCATTAACCCTTCTGGATTTACTATTATATAATTTGGTTTTTTTTTAATCTTTCAGGTCTAAAAGTTTATGAGACTAATGAGAATGAATTAATCATAGAACCGGCATTTAGATGGGCTGGCAATCCCAACATAGTTGTGGTGTTAAAGTTGTTGTCTCTAAGAATTACGGTTCAGGTAAAAGCAATCCTTAAAGAGAAGAAACTGTTCATTTTATTATGATATGCTTGATTCATTCTGTTCAGAATACTGATTGTTGTTATTATCAGTTAGTGGATTTGCAAGTATTTGCAGCACCACGGGTTACTCTGAAACCTCTTGTGTCGACGTTTCCATGTTTTGCAAGCATTGTCATGTCTTTATTGGAGAAGGTCCGATAAGAGCAAACTTTTCTTTTCATCTTTTTCCCTTTTTATTTTAGATTGCATTTTTCTTGACTGGTTTAGATAGCTTACGTTTAAACAATGATTTTCGCCCATTATCTGCAGCCACATGTCGATTTTGGAATCAAAATATTGGGAGGGGACATCATGGCCATACCAGGCCTCTATCGGTTTGTTCAGGTGCTTCACCAGTAATCCTTTTCTGGGTAGGATTGTGATTATACATTAGCTGAGTTTTGGATAGCTGTTTAGATGATTTATGTTTGCTCAGATGTTGGTTTGATTTGCTTTAACTAATTGTCTACGTGTTTGCAGGAGACCATTAAAAACCAAGTTGCAAGCCTCTACCTATGGCCTCGAACACTGGAAATACCTGTTCTTGATGCTTCAATGTGAGTATTTATGAGATGGCATAGCTGGCCTTGACACATCTAGCTCAGTCTTTCACCTTAAATTTTTTTAGTTCTATATATTATTTTACTTATATCTATTTTAATCCATGAATCAATCATCTTGAACAAGGCTTCGCAGACGTGGAGCCATCACAAGATGACCGGAATGGATTTACTTCTATCAATGATCTATCAAATATACTTTTTGTTTCACAAAAATGATATTCCTTTAAATCTTTTAACAGAGTGGCCAAGAAGCCTGTAGGGATACTTCATGTGAAGGTCGTCCGAGCACTGAAACTTTTGAAGATGGACATCTTGGGAAGTTCCGATCCTTACGTCAAACTAAACCTCACTGAAGATAAGTTGCCCGCAAAGCAAACCACTGTCAAGATGAATAAGTTGAATCCTGAGTGGAATGAGAAGTTCAGACTTATTGTGAAAGACCCCCAAACTCAAGCTCTTGAGTTGCAACTCTATGATTGGGACAAGGTTTTCCCTTCGCATTTTCTTTTGGCTCAAATACTACATAATAATATTCTGATATTTCATCCATTTGATTTTGTTATTTTCTGCAATAATGTGAACCCTTGTTAGCATTGACCTCTGATGATGTAGCCGTATGTCCTTTTAGAAAAGGGATGTCTTGTTCGTATGTCAGTATAGGTTCTCAAGCCCTTTCGGTCTCAAGCGTGTGTGTTTGAAAGCATATTCATGGAACAATAATTTGGAATATCATCAGAGTTCGTTATACTTGTTCTTGCAAAGTTGGTCTTTATTAAGCTTCTACCAATTTCTACTGAATAAGAGTAAAATCATTATCTTTTCTCTATTAGTCATTAGTACTTAAATGGTGTCTCCATAAGTTACTCTTAAATCTGCTCTGAGTCTGAGGTAAGATTTAGACGAAAGATTTTGTTTGTTAATTTCTGAATTTGTGAACAAGGTGCAGTTTCAGTTTTGATCATTTTTTGTGTTGACAGGTTGGCAGACATGACAAATTGGGAATGCAGTTAGTTCCTCTGAAAGTGCTAACGCCCGGTGCGACAAAGGAATTTGTGCTAGATTTGGTCAAGAACACAAATATCAATGATCCTCAAAACAAGAAGCGTAGGGGGCAAGTTATAGCGGAGCTTGCTTTTGTTCCTTTCAAATCAGAAAGCAGTAAGCATAATGGAACTAGTAATGGATATGGGAAAAGCGAAAGTGGAAAGTCATTAGAGAGTGATGAGTCCCTCAGCGGAGCTGGTGTACTATCCATTTTGATCCAGGGAGCTGAGGACGTAGAAGGGGAGCATCACAGCAATCCTTATGCTTTGCTTTGCTTTAGAGGAGAAGTAAAGAAAACTAAGGTGAACTTTCACTTTGATTACTTTCAGCTCCTTTTTAACTTGAACAACATCTTGTGAACGTAGATTTCTCGTGGTTCCAAAACAGGGATTTGAAAAATCTCGTAAGCATTCTCATGGTTCCAGTTACCCATTTTCTTTACTTGCGGTACTTCTATTTTGTTGGCAGATGATAAGAAAATCCCGCAATCCACTTTGGAATGAAGATTTCCAATTTATGCTTGATGAGCCTCCTTTGCATGACAAGATTCGTATCGAGCTCAAGAGCAAAAGCAGAGCCCTAATCCGAGCAAAGGTATGAAAAATACCATTGTTTCCTTATATTTATAAATGCCGTAATCTTCTCGACATGCTTTACAATGCTCAGATTCCTCTGTATCATCTCCTCATGCGTAGGAATCACTAGGATACGTGGAAATTAATCTTGCCGATGTGGTACACAACGGACGCATCAATGAAAAGTTCCATTTGATTGACTCCCACAATGGAAGGATACATGCAGAGCTAAGTTGGACAAAGGCCTGAAAACATGGGATTAGAAAACAATGAGTTGCAAGTAATCTCAAGTCTCGACTGACATTTCCAATTTGTTCCGACCGATGATTGCGCGATTAAATGGGAGGAAGAGAAGAGGAGAGGGAGAGAGAGTTTTGAATCTGTACATTGTTTTGATATTTCAATCGTTATGGTAAATAGGGTTTAACATTTCTGTTTTCATCCCAATAATTTTGAAGTAGATTTGGGTGATTTTGCTTTGGGTTAGAGTGGGCTGGAAGCGTACTCTTTTTAAAATCAAAGTCCAATTTCAATTGTGCTAGCTAGACCAGGCTAGTTGGTAAGGGGTTGAGGCTTGGGTTAAACCCTCTCCAAGCTTAGGCCAGACCAAGTCCAAGTCACATTTTCTATTTTCTTTGGTTTAATCACATCGTGCCTTCGAATTCTAGTTGTGGGACCCACGCACGTGCGTGACGTATATATTGATGCCTTTTTTATATGAGCTATGCAAAATGAAAATATTGTTCTGTAATTTCATAACTAAGACGAAATAAGCCACTTTTTAGAGATGAAATGAAACTATTGATGATCGAGGCACAGGTGGATGGTCCCTCGCACAGCTCCCCAAGGGTGAATGACACTTTGGGTGCAGTTGTTGTGCTCTTGCGGCTTGGTGTGCTGCAAAGAGAGTTCACAGTTAGTTTGAAAGGTGCCTTTGTGGGGCCTTAGATGTATGCCTTGAGGCTCGCAATCAAAACTAACGAAGTGCTAGGCGTGCCACTATTAGCTCAGTATAACAAATGTTGAAATAGATGTGCTTTGAGTGATTACTTGTGCCCCAAAGTACTCAAACTTCTTTTTATCAAATGATTGTCACATATGGGTTAAGTCTGCATTATGTTCTTTTTCTTATCATGTAAACAAGGACCTTTAGTTCATAATCTTGTATGTTCGAAACGAAGGGAGTTCAGAGCCCTTTAGACCATTTCCTCAAATCCAGTTCGTTGAATGAAAACAGGTTTATTAAGTTAACCATATCTTGATGCAAATGGGAGTCTTAGGTGGAAAACAAATGGAAATAACTTTGAATACAAGCTTAAAAGTACATTTAGACGATAAATCTATTAAGCTAAAGTACAAACAAAGGGACTCAACCAAGATTTCACCTTGTCAAGCAATGTTGAACTTGTTGCAGCCACTTCTCCTTGTGTTTACAGAGGTTGTACTCTAAAAATGGATGAATGGTAAATAGGTTTTACATGAGGGAATCGATACTACAACACTAGGGAGGGTAGCAGAACTTTTACACTAGACAAAAGATAGCTTTTCTAAGGACATTATAGCTAAAATGACTGAATCTAGGATGGTTTTAGCTTTCTGGATGCAAATCTAGCTTGAGAGCAGAGTTTGTATGTTGTTTGTTTGATTGGTTGAGTGTCCTTGTCTTTGTTATCTCTTTCTCCTTTTATAGGCAATTTGGCCCGACTGTCTGGGCTTTATTCTTGGCTGAGGGCTCTCAAGGGCAATGAGTCATCATGTAATTACACCTTTATGCCATCAGAAAGTGCTTTTTGGCTGGTAGTGAGCTAGTCTCTGTCAGCTGTCACTTCAGTCATAGGCACATGGCCTATACCCTGGTTGAGAATGCTTTAGTTTGTCTCTAGGCTTCAATGTTGAGCTTTAGGTAACTTCAATTTGTTTTGGCGCCTTTGGGTTTTTCCTTATGCAAAGCCCAATATTTAAATATTAACCCAAACAGTGCCCCCTTTAATCATTGTTAAGTCTGCAATCCGAGACATTAATAATGATTAAACAGCGCCGCGTGCTTTTACTCGGGACTTGCACCACTTAATCAGCCGTTTTCGAATAAACCTTTCCACTAACCCACGATTTCCAACGTTAACTAATTGCTTATTATATAACCTTCACTTAAACCTCTCGGCCAAATACCTTAGCAATTCTTATTCTCTTGAGTTGCCCGATCTTACCTAAAAGCACATTTCTTGGGATTCATTTTCAACTTATGGGTTCTCATTCTTGCTAAGGCTTATTTGAGGTCTTCCAAGTGTTACTCTTCAGTTTTAAATTTCACCACAATGTCATCAACGTACACTTCCATGTTATGGCCGATTAAGTCATGAAAAATGGCATTCTTTGCTCCTTGATAAGTTTCACTAGCATTTTTTAGCCCGAACGCATGACTACATATTCATATGCTCCTACATGTCTCGGGCACCTAAAGTTATCTTATGTATATCTTCTTTAGCCATTTTTATCTAATTATAACCTGCATTTCTATCCATAAAAGATAGAACTTTGTGTTTTGCAACTGCATCTATGGACAGGTCAGCCATTGGCATGGGATATTCATCTTTGGGCCTGGCTTCATTAATGTTTCTATAGTCAACACAACATCGAACTGCATTAGTTACAGCTTTTAATACTGGTACGATGTTGGCCAACCACTCAACATACTTGGCAGGCCTAATAAATCCAGCTTTTATCAGCCTCTCGATTTCTTCTTTGACATTATCTTCTATCTCATTTGACATCCTTTTGGGAGCTTACTTTACAGGTTTATATCCCTCCTTAATAGGCATTTTGTGTTCTACTAAGGTCGAATCTAAACCTGGCATCTTAATGTAATGTCAAGCAAAATAGTCTTTAAACTCATGCAAAAGGCTCACTATCTTTGCCCAATCACTAGCTTCTAACAAGCCATTGAGTTATATGGGCCTTGAATCCTTCTCAGTTCCCAAATTAATGGTTTCTAAGAGGTCATGTACCTCTGATGCTGGCTTATCAGACTCGGTGCACAAAAATTCAACTGACTTTGAACTCTCAAGCACATCATCTGGCTAGTCCAAGTCATTTATACACTCAGCTATATTTATGGCTGCTTCTAATTCTTCTCCAAAAAAACTCTTATTCTTCTCTGTTCTGGTTACTTGAAGCTCAATTTTCCCACTTTGCTTCTTCTTTGGACGAGCTTTCTCTTACTTCTTTTCTCTTTCTCCCATACACCAACAGTCTTTTAATTAAGGACCTAACTGCAACTACTTGGTCATTCATTCGTTGTTCTAACATCATTGGTCTTGGGGAGTTGGGACAATATGAGGTTTGTCTCATTCCTCCTTAGTGATATACAATCCTTGCTTCAGAAGCTTTTGGGTTGTCACCTTAGTCGGGCGACCGTTATCATCAGCTCATATGCACTGCAAAATCTCAACACTAGGGTTGTAAAAATTGGCTTTAACAACATTGGATGTGGGGAGAAATGGTCGTGACTCGGCATTCACCATTTCCCAAAAACTTGATTCCTCATCCCTAAACTCGTGGTATACATCCACTTATTGATGTAGAGTGGATATCATAGACAAACTTTGATGAATCCAATCTCTGCCCAGTAATGCTCCATAAGTAGAACTACTATCCACCACAAAGAAAGCTAACATAATTTGCTTGGACCCCAAGTTAACCTCTAAAGGTAATATCCCATGTGTTCTAGTAATGGCTCTAGAGAAACTGGAGACTGTGAGGTCAGTGGGGATAAGGTCATCTTCACTTGTACCCAATCTCTTCATTTGTTTAAATGGAAGGATGTTGACCGCAACACCACCATCAATCAATACTCTTTTGAAATGTACTTATTCCAGATGAGCAATCATATATATGGGTTTAAGATGGTTGGCTAGGGCCAAACTCAGGCTGCTGAAGACCATTCTATCTGAATATATCTTCTCGAGCTCCTTCTTTGTGGGCTCGGGCAAACCTGTCATGCCTGACTCTCATTTCCCAGCTTCTTCAACACTAACAAATACCATCATTGGTTCTGTTGCCAGGTAATCACCCTCCATTGTTGCAAGTTGATCATGTTTGGCGCAAAACATAGCAGATAGAACATAAGTCATATTTACGTGGAAGTTGCTAGGTCTAGATAAATCTTCATTCTTTCTTCCAATTTAACATATAAATTCATCCATCCATGTATGTGCATGTTCGGGCAGCATTAACTCGGGCACCTTTTCTTCTACTGTTATGTCAAAATTGAGTAATTGTCCTGACATTTGACAAGGTATATCTTCTAGTAGAGGTGGGGGTATCCCTATCTCGAGGGAGATGATCCCAAACATAAAGGTTCTGGCCTCCAACTTGGTGTGGGCATCATCACTACACTTTCTTAAGCTCTCCTCAGCACTCTGTATTTTCCTGGATGGGGATTTTGAGGTACATGATATTCTTCTCCCTCCATCTTACTATTAGCTTTCTCTATCTTCTTTTTACTCCTCCATTGGAGTTGTCCTCCTTGCGTAGCTCTTTCAAACTTGACATTTCCAGAGGCTTCTGAAATGGTGGGGATCTTTAATGAGTTCATGTGGGCCTTATGCTGCATTTGGACCCTCTTGATTATAGATGCTCCCATTTCTTTAACAAGCTTGCCATTCTTCCCAATTATGTACCATTTATGACCTTGTCAGGTTGAATCCTTCTTAGTAACTGAAGGAATCGAGTTCGTGGACTTTTCTCTCCATCCTTGCTTTGAATTGCTATGATAACTTGGCTGGGGTGGTCTCACTTCTACCCACTTTGGCATTTTGGCTTCCTTATCCTTAGCTTCTTCAGAGACTTCGTAGTTTATAAATACCTCGGACAAGCCTTTAAGTTGAGAGTCTCCACCCAACCTCTAAAATACATTTTTTGAAGTTTCCTTTTCTACTTTCCGCATAACACTTATGCGAGCATCATGTTCCTCTTTTTCTTTTCTTTTGATTAACTTTTGATCAATGATTGCTCCTGATGCTGGCAACTCTAGCTCGCATTCACACTGGCACTTGCTACACAACATCATTCCCTTAACCACAGCTGCTTGTGGTTTGTCGGACAACCTCTTAGTACCTTTAGATGGCCTAATAGCTTGCTTTCTGTCATTCATCTCTTCCCATATAGCTTTTGCTTTTCCTTTCTCAACCCAGTTGAGGTTGATCATATTGACTGGGGCTTATGGGAATGGATCTGTATCAATCGTCATATTTGCCTGGGGTTTTTCCAACAACAACTTTTCCTTAACTATCAGGTTCTGGATCCAATCCCTAAACTGTACACATTTGGTGATGGAGTGATTAAAAGTGTAATGAAGCTTGCAATACTTCTTTCCTCTCAACTTTTCTAGTTTAGGCATATTTTTTATGCCGTCGGGCACAATCACTCTTGCCCGCACTAACTCCTCATAGATCTCTGCTGCCTTGTCAAATCAAACGAATAAGATTGGTACTTGGGAGGCTTCATAGACACGAATCCTTCATCATTCATCACTACTTTTTGACCTTTAACTAGCTGGATCAAGCCTTTTACCATTAAAGGTTTGAAAGGAGTGGCCATCTCAGCCGCACATAACTTCATCCCCTTTCCTCCATTATGTCACTTTCTCCAATCTCAGGCCATTCAAACTCCAACTAGTGAATTGCAGCTTTGTTTTTGTAGGAACGGGGTACATGGATGAGTGTTTCACTTGCTGCTCTTAAGCTAGTAACTTTTCATACTTTGTAGCAGCTATTACCAACTCTTGCAGTTCACTAAATTGCACATAGTAAAACTTCTTTCTCAAGGGCAATCTCAATACTTTATGAGCAATAGATATAAGTTAGGCATGGTTGATAGGGAACTAGCATTTCATTCTTGTCCTTTTAAACCTCATCATGAAATCTTATGTAGACTCATGCTTATACTACTTCACCTCAACTAGATCGTTGATAGTTATCTCGGGTTATACCCTATAAAACTGCTCGTGGAAAGCCATCTTCATTTGCCCCCAATTAGTAATGGAATTATGGGGTAAAAGATAGTACCACTAGGATGCTAAGCCGACCAACGAATTTCTAAACAACCTTAACTTGTAGTTAGGATTATCTTTAAATGCCACACAGTAGTTGGAAAACTTGAAGATGTGATCTCTAGAGGATACATTATAGTTCTCTTCACTGAAAGTTGGGAATGCGAGCATCTTAAAGTTAAGGGAAAAAGGGTTCTACTCATTAATATATTCGGGGTAGGGCTTCTGGTAGGTGATCCTAATAGCGGGCGAGCCTGTGGTTGGACATTATTGACCATCATCATTCTTATCTCAGCCAACTCGTCTCTAAATTGTTGGTTAACTATATTGCTATATGGGGTGTAAAGAGGTCCCTATTTCAGGCTACGCTCATTGCCCGAGAAAGCCTCATTCTTTAGTTCATGCTGTCTCCATTTGGCCTCTCCTCCCTTATTAGCCAGTGGCAGTGGCCTATAAGGAGGAGGCTTGCCCGCAATTGTGGACACAACTTTTCCACTAAATTCCCCAACTTGTTGGTTCATTCCATACTTCTTCTTGTCTTGCCCGATCTGCCCCCTACTATCTAGTAAGAACGATAAAGGGTCGGGCAGATCTGTTTCCAGGATCTCCTTCACTTCTGGCTGACTGGTTCCAGGTTCCACCTTCTTCTTCCCCTATCATTCTTTTCCTTGAGCAAAGGAAATAGGGGAATAACTGGTTCTTTCTCAGGACTTACCTCTCTCATTATCTCTCTACCATAACCATCTTTTGGGGTAAAGTACTCCAGATCTAATCTCCTTTGCAAACTCCCTGTAAGAGAACAGAGTTTGCCCACTTCTCATTTGGTCTCCAGAGAAATATTCTCCATACTCTTCAACTTTTTGCACCATGGTGGCTTGCAAGTCTTCGTTGGTCACTTTTCCTCTTGACTTCTCAGATGACGTCAAGCTTTCCAAAATAGCTGGTCCTCGTAGGGAGGAGAAATCTTATGGGTGGTCTGCCATGTCTGATCTTGGTAAACAATAGGGTGGCTCGTACTTTGTATTCCACCTAGAGGTTCGCTCATTCATTCTTTTTCTTGGCATACAAGACTTTGTAATGGGTCCCACAGGGCGTGCCAAAACTATGTTCAAGGCAAAGATGGGCATAACTCCCCAAGGGTGAATGACATTTTGGGTGCGGTCGTCTGGCTCTTGCTTCTTGGTATGCTGCAAAGAAAGTTCACAGTTAGTTTGAAAGGTGCCTTTATGGGGCCTTAGGTGTAGGCCTTGAGGCTCACAATCAAAACTAACGAAGAGCTAGGCGTGCCACTATTATCTTAGTATAACAGATGTTGAAATAGATGTGATTTGAGTGATTACTTGTGCCCTAAGTTACTCAAACTTCTTTTTATCAAGGGATTGTCACAGATGGGTTAAGTCTGCATTAAGTTCTTTTTCTTGCCATGTAAACAAGGACCTTTAGTTCATAATCTTGTATGTTCGAAACGAATGGAGTTCAGAGCCCTGTAGACCATTTCCTCAAATCCAGTTCATTCTTAATGAAAGCAGGTTTATTAAGTTAACCAAATCTTGATGCAAATGAGACTCTTAGGTGGAAAATAGATGGAAATAACTTTTGAATACAAGATGAAAAGTACATTTAGACGATAGATCTATTAAGCTAAAGTACAAACAAAGGGACTCGGGCAAGATTTCACCTTGTCGAGCAAGGTTGAACTTATTGCAGCCACTTCTCTTTGTATTTACAGAGGTTGTACGCTAAAAAGGGATGGATGGTAAATAGGTTTCACACAAGGGAATCAATACTACAACACTAGGGAGGGTAGCATAGGTTTTACACTAGACAAAAGATAGCTTTTCTAAGGACACTATTGCTAAAAGGACTGAATCTAGGTTGGCTTCAGCTTTCTGGATGCAAATCTGGCTTGAGAGTATAATTTGTATGTTGTTTGTTTGATTGGTTGAGTGTCCTTGTCTCTGTTGTCTCTTCCTCCTTTTATAGGCGATTTGGCCCGATTGTCTGGGCTTTATTCTTGGCCGAGGGCTCTCAAGGGCAGTGAATCATCATGTAATTACACCTTTATGCCATCAGAAAGTGTTTTTTGGCTGGTAGTGAGCTGGTCTCTGTCAGTTATCACTTTGGTCATAGGCACATGGCCGAGAAGGCTTCAGTTTGTCTTTGAGCTTCAATGTTAGGCTTCGGGTAACTTCAATTTATTTTGGCGCCTTTAGGCTTTTCCTTATACAAAGCCTACTATTCAAATATTAACCCAAACAATTGATTTGCTAAATCTTTTAACTGTTGCTTCCCCATTTGTATAGCACAAGTAAAGCAATGTTCGCTGAAGAGATTGAACGAACAAGTAATTGCAGCACGTCAAAGAGAGGCAGCGCCTCCATTTTCTCATTAATCTTATTTAGGGTTTTGTTCATAATAGTTGAATGCGCTGAAGGTGTTGCAGCAACTTTCCTTTTTGAATTAACAAGATTATTATTTTATAATCTCTATATTTCTTATTTAACGCTGAGAGCTTTCTTGCAACTAAAACGTTGTACGATTAAATTTTAAGTCAATCCCGTACTACGTTCCGTTAAAATGTGGAGTGCTGCAACCACGACATTACAAATACAAATAAAATTATATACTTTACATAAGCACATCAACATACATGAATATGCTTAAAAGATACAAATAAACAGTGAAAAAGTTAGAAAGCGACTTGCACAAACTCCAAATTAGGCATGATCGTAAACATATGGAGCCCAGTGTATGCATGGATTAGGTTTGACTTGCAGATGATCAATTACATGTAACATCATAATTAAGGAAAGCTGCTCGGGCAATTTGTTTGTTCCCTGTAGTGGATATGCATGGTTAAGCTCCATCTAATATTATCTTAGTTAAAGAGAGTAGAAAAAAAGCATACATGTAATAATTAATGCTCCAATCTACCAAGTAAAAGAATTCTCGACTTTTGCATAAATATGCTTTTGTTACATAATCTCTTTCTCCCCACTAAAGTAAACGTAGCATATAATATATATATATATATTCTCTAAATTCTTTAGTTGACACAATAAGTTGTTATGCGTGTATGCGTTTTATGAGAAATGAGAATAAAAAACCAATATGCCTCAAGAAATTTTATCTCTCAATTGATTTGATATGCCAAAATATTCGTGGATAACTGAGAACTATTTAGTATATATTTAGTATACTTTAAAAAAAAAATAGACGGTATCAAGGAATTTTATTGATAATAATAAAAAAACAATTATACCTAGTGGGAGGACATAAACTTAACCCTTCATAATACAAGAAAAAAGAATTAAAAAATATATAAAAAAGAAGGGGGACATAAATCTTACTCATCCAGAAACAAAAACAACAAAAATACAAGGAGAGAAGGGCGGGGGAATGAAACTTAACTCTTCTAAAGGCAAATCTAAAGGTCTAAACCTGCAAAACAAAAAGCAACATCATAAGGTTAAGAAAAACCAAGAAAATGAGACAACCATTAATTTAAGAAGCGAAAGCCTGAAAAACCAACATAGTTTTAAAAACAAAACAGGACGAGCCACCAACGAAGAGAATATTTAGTATACTTAATTTATCCAATAAGAGAGAGAGAGAGAGAGAGAGAGAGAGAGAGAGAGAGAGAGAGAGAGAGAGAGAGAGAGAGAGAGAGAGAGAGAGAGAGAGAGAGAGAGAGAGAGAGAGAGAGAGAGAGAGAGAGAGATAATATGAGTTATCTAAGCAATGGATGCATGATTTTGAGTATTTTCAAATGCAAGACATCGAATGCGCTTAATCACTTTCACTACCCAAGTGGGGAGCACCATAAGAGGAGGGATTATTATTCCCCTTGGATATTAAAAAAGGTCAGCTTTCTCGTTGACTTACCCCAGAAAGTCTGGCAAATTTTAGAGATAGTAAAGGGAATCCTATACCCTCCCCACAAAGGGTTTTTATGAGGATTCTTTCTTTGTTATAATGCATCTCCACTCACTGCTATAGGAAGCCTTTCATGTCTCTCTATCTCTCTCTCTCTCTCTCTCTCTCTGGTTCTCACTCAGTAGCTAGCTAGGGCTAGTTGTTGTGTGAGGCATGCATGTGTGTGCTCTCAAAAGGAGGTGGGAAATGAAAAGGGTTCACTTTCTTGGTTCTTTGTTGATGTTCTTTTGTGGGGGAGAGGAATAACTTTTGCGTTTCTAAAAAGCTACAGCATTTGAATTTTCCTTTTAAAAGGTATATTGCCTTGTGATGTATGAGAGGAGGCCATGGTAAAGTGGCGGGAACAGGGAGCTCCACTCACCTCATTATATGATGGTTAAGTCTTTTGACTATTTGGATTTAGTGTTTGGTGCTTGGATGCCTTGGGGTACTGCTGTGCTGTGTGCACTCTCAGTTTCAGAAGCTGATCCATGAGGTGTCACGTCTTTAAGGTTCTTGTGATTGAGATAGAGCAAGATGTTGAGAGCAAATCTCACGTTGGAAAGTTAATAGATCTTGCATGTGTTTATAAGAAATTAATTACTCTCTATATTTTTAATTGATTTTATAATGGAACCTAACAACTGGACAAAAATTCTTGATGCCTCAGTAGACCTTTACCAAATGATTGAAATAATGGGAGATACAAATTCTCTGAGCACTCAGCTCTCACCAACCCACATTTTCAAACTTGCAATAACCCCACTTCCCAATTGACACTATAGATAGATATGGAAGAATGTATTTGCATAGAGAGAACAAAGATGTGCCTGTATGCTATCCAGTTATACTATTCCAAACATAATGGGAAGGGGAATATTTGAATTTTGACCTAATTTCAATTTTCAACCAAGGCCACACCTATTGATAAACCTAATTTTTTTGGTCAATTTGGGGAATACATAAAGGGGTTTTTTAAGATTAGTCTTTGAAAAAGATTGAAATTAAAAGAAAAATAGTTTTAGATTACATATTGATTTTAATCCTTTGAAGTATATTTTTATTAAAATTCATATTCTATTTTTGTTATTTAATGTCTCCATAATAAAATTTTGATTTTATTAATATGTACATTTTAATTCTTACAACTATAAATAAATCTAAATGAGAAAACATAAAAAAAAGTGATACATAAGAAAAATATGTAAATACATAAGTGTACAAAAATAATTGTACCAAAATATATCAAATTGACTTGTTTGTACTGAAATATATGTACTGAACTATATTATAATAAATTTTAAACACATAAATGTAAAGGAAAAGGTAAAGCGTGGATGAATCTTTTCCCCAAACAATTTCGGACAGAAGAATCAATCAATATAAAGCCCCCGATGCATGAAAAAATATTAAACGAATGTATATCATATTAAGACAAATAATTCGGTCAACTCAGTACGTAGTCTTCCAAGAAGAGTATATATCATATATGTAATTTCAAGAACGAGTTTCCTCGAAGAACACGTGCATGCATGATTGCCCATAGCCTACTATTCTCGTGGATTCATTCACTAATGGTGGTTGTAGCCATGGCCTAATATATATATATATATATTAGCTAGGGTTTTGTTGAATATTCCCAAGTGCCAGTTTTTGACCATTGAATCGATATGCCAATTTCTAGAGGCTGATGATGTGCATGGTTCACCGACCCAAGGTTTGTATGTTTTGGAATACACCAGAAACCGAGTAACATATTTGTTTATAAAAAAACAGAAGCGAGTATTTCAAGTTCTGGAACTTTGAATACATCGTTTTAGGTGGGAAATTTGTTTAACAATTTATTTACTGTTCTAGCTAGGAAAATGAAACGTGCATGCATGGTCGGTTTACTGTTGTTTTATTTTGTATTTTTATTTTAAGAAATCGACAGTCCAAGATGATTGTCTAGGCATACCTAAACCTACTTTGTCGCAAAAAGTTTCTTCTATTTCTTTCTTTTCGTCCTTTTCTTGTTGATTATAATAAGAAGACAATATATAATCAAAAAAGATGGGGTGAAAGAAAATTTTGCTCTTGGAGGCAAGAGGCAAGAGGATGTTCACACCAATATTTTGGCTAGTTGCTCTTGGAAGAAAGGCTTTTTCATCTTTACCCCATGGTGCCCAAGAAAAACGTCAAAGAAACATTCAATAATTTCATGCGCTTGTTAATATTTGAAAACTGAAAATATTTATCAAATAATGAGTTTTCAGTTAAAAAAAGAAGAATGAAAACAATTATCAAATGACCCCTATATAAACATGTCACTCTCTTTATGTGTTTCACAATTGTCTAAGGCTCATTTGGTTGTTGAAAGAATCTATAGAAAATAAAACGATTTGGGCATATAAACAAATTTCATCTGCGGAATATTTTAGAAATTTGTATTTGATATTCTTCCAAAAAATATGACCATTTCTAGGTCCAAATGTTGTTTTCTACTTTATGAAAAATCCCAATGGAATGTGATGAAAAATTCACCAAAAGATCAATAACCCATATTAACTGAAAAACGATATATCATTCTAATGATGTTTTTCTTTAGTTAAATTTCATTTTCATTTGCTATTAAAGTCAAAGAGAAAAAAGCTAAATAAAAAGGAAAAGTAAAGGAAAATACAGAAAAGAGAAAACAAAAGAGAAATCCAACTCATGTGATGATAAGATTTAAGTCGTAATGTCAACAGGGTTGACATGGGAACCCACGAAACGACTGCTGTGATGATGTGCACGTGTGGCAAACTTATCATATCATCCTATATGTAGGAATATAAAAAGAGTGCATTTTTGCTCGCCACCCTTAAGTGATGGTAATACTTATAACTTCACTAATTATTATTAGATAACTTTAAATTTTGAGATTTGTGTCTATTCATTGTATATATTTAGAAATTTAAACTCATCCCACGACTATAAATAAAGTGACAAACATCACCATCACTTAAGTACGGTGATTAGAAATATTCCTAATTAAAATAAAACAAAATATATAAATTGCATGATTAAAAGAAATGGCACCATTTGACTCCATGGCCAACAATGATTCATCATGATTATGCATAATAAGCAGCACGGGGGCCATGGTCCCCAACTCCATTATTCATGATACAAAATTGATTCATGCATTTTGTAATGGGGGATTTCTTTTTGTCAAGTAAATTATGATCCACTCAACATTTTGATCTTATTTTATCAGCCAAAGTAAAAGATATGTTTCAGAGATCATGGAGAAAAGAGGGATTTGACAACCAGCCACTAACACTAAATATTGCTGCATAAATATTGTCATTTGTTTATAACTTATATATAAGATGAACTGAGTTACGTATTAATTTACAGTATTTAATACATTATTAAAATTTAATCAACTACTCTATAAAAATATGATAATATCGGCTAATATTAACGTAGTAATACACAATGTAAATGCGATCAAAAGGTACTAATCTATTTTTGTTCCAATAACACTCCTTAATTATTTCTCTCATTTGGTCATAAATAATTTATTATCAACCAAAGCTGCTCAAATTGACAATGCAAGATAAAAATAACATATTTATAAATGTTGAGAAAAAAAAAAAAGGTCATGGTAGACAATTATTATTTTTTGGCTAGTCATAAAATTCTTGTTTGGAAATACTTTTAAAATAACTGAAAGTATTTTTTGTGAAAATATTTTTGAAACCAATCCTTATTAAAATCCAAGTAGATTTTGAAAAGCACTCAAAATGTTTTTTAAACCCAAAATCAATTTCACCAAAAATGATTTCAGTCATTTTAAAAGCACTTTTATACTAATCCTAATTAGCCATTCTTCATGAACTTAGTTAGAGATTTTTCAAGTTTCAAAGGTTCCTATAACTTAATTCTTTTACGAAATATAAGAGGCAATTTTTAACGGTGCAATATATTTTCTCTTTTACAGCAACCAGCATTTTATTTTACCCCCAAGAAAGATTAAAAATGAATTTCTTTTGTTTTTAATGAAAGGCAAAATTTGAAGTTGACTATATATACAACATTTTATTTTTCAAGTTACTGTTCTAGTCAAATAAATATACATTAGGATTTTTAAGATATACTTTTCTTTTTCTTGTTATGCAAAAAATTCACGGAAACTGAAAGATATAAAATTAAATGAGAAAAAAGAAAGGAAAAAAAAAGAGAAAAAAAAAATTAGGTTCAATAAATGATAATTCCACGAAAAATAAAGTGAGATATGATACAGAAGCACCCAGCTTTCCCCTATTCAACCAAAACGTGCTTTTACATATGACAAATATTGCCCGACTTTCTTTTTAAGAGTGAATCACGTGCTGATTACGTGTTAGTATTTGAAAGTATAATGAGTAAAATTTCATCAATTTAACGGTTAGGGATTAATTACCAAATTTCAAATAGTTTAGAGGTTAATTTACTAAAAAATAGTTTAGAAAATCAATTTCAACTAGAGTAATAATTCAGGTGATCAAACAACAATTTATTATTTTCCACCATTCTCTCTCTTTCTTTTCTCCTTGCTAAGGAGTTCACCATTGAATTTATTATATTTTGATATTTAGCAAAATAATTACTCTTTAAATTTAAAGAATGACAATTTATTTTAAGAAGTTTTAACGAAATACTTCTGGTATTGTTTACTTTTAAAGAAAAAAAATTTTTACTTTAAAAAATCACTCATAGTACTATTCATTTACAACATCTTTTTGTCATTTTGATTAAAACTCAAAATTTTCAAATCATTTTCATTAGTTTTTCTTTTATTTTACTATAATAAAGAGAGTATTTTTTTTTTAATTTTGACTATTTAGATTAAAACTTTAATTGTTTTACAACATCTTCATGCTCATAGCATTTCTCTTTACATTTAAGTACGTGTAACTCCTTTTACCGTTTTTTAACTTAAGCTTTTATTTATTTATTTATTTTTTTTTGTTCAAACAACTTAAAGCTTATTTACTAATAAATCCCACAAAAGGACCAGACCAAGGTCAAAATCTTCTCAATAAACACACACACTAATACCAAAGCAAAATCAATCTCTCTGTCTCTCTCTCTCTCTCCCTCCCTCCCTCCCTCCCGCGCTCTCTCAAGGCGGCCACGGACACCAACAAGAAGAGTAGTACAACTATGACTCAGTTGTGCTGTATTGACATTTAGCTTCAGTTTTCTGCAAATACAATTCAACCCCAGTTTCTTCTAGTTTTCCCTCTAAACACCTCCATTAAACACATCTCTCTTTCTCTCCCTCGATTTTCGTGTTCCATTTCAACTTTTGTTAAAGCCCACTATCTCTCTCTCATTCCAAGAACTCTCTCCCAGCTGGAGAAAAGACCAAAAAAGCAGCTTAATTTAAGCACTTTGAGATCTGGGATTTGTGAGTTTTGCTTACATTTTCAGTCTTTTTTGTGCTATCTCTGAAGTTTCTTTGAGCCTCAGCTCCAAGCAGAGATTTTGGGTTCCGGGTTTTAACCTTTGAAACATTTCAAGTTAAAAAATGGGGAGCAAATGGAGGAAAGCAAAGCTTGCACTGGGGCTGAATCTGTGTTTATATCTTCCCAAAACACTAGAGGATTCATCTCCCTCCTTTGTGGACTCAGCTGAGAGGTTGTCTGATGCTGCCCTGCTTTCACCTGCGAATTGGGCCGATGGCTCCTCCAGGCCTACCACTCCAACTCCATCCTCCAATGGTTTGAAGCTCTCCAGAAATGGAAGCAAATCCTCAAAGGTTTGTCTTTTCATCTAATTATCACAAATGAAACGGATTTTCCTCCTTTGCGTGAGCTTATAATTGATGGGTTCTTATCAGTTTTAGTTTATTCTGTTTGGTTGCTGAGAAATTGAAGTTTTTGTGGTTAGTTTAGAGAAGTCAGGCATAAATTTCAGCTCAGAAGCAAAATGGCTTACAAATGGTGCCTAATTTAGAGTTTGGTCCCAAAAATTATGCATCTTGACCTCCATATTTTCATGAAAATCATTTCTAGAATTTACAGATCAGGTCTCAATTCTTTTGGCCTTAAAAGACATCAGGTCTTTGATAAGATCATATTTTAGCGGATTTTGAGGAAATAATTAAATCTTTAAATGTGAATTTTAATGTTTATGTTGTTTTCCTGTGTTGAGCATGTGGGGTTAATGCACAAGTCACTTTCAGGACCATTCTTGTTTGCCTAAATGGTAAAAAAAAAAAAAAGACTAAAGGGTTTGCCTTTCCTTTTCCTCCTCCTCTGTTGACTGATCATCTGCAAGCCTTCTGGCAGTAAATTTCATCAAACAAGTAAAAAAAGAAAGCGGAAAGTAGTCCCATAAAGCATCTTATTAATTCCCTTTTGTTTGATATATTGGTTTCTCTGGCTCTTTTCAGAGCTCTGGTTTAGCCTATCCTATGTTAAAAGGCATCTCTTACCACACAATTATGAGAATGTACAGCAGACTTAAGACGAAATTGAAAACATTTCCTTCCTTTTTGTTGGCATGACAAGTTATTGATGTACTGATCGTTTTTGCCCCCGCTTTACTTGCTGCGACATATGGGGATTATATGCAGGACATATCATGATCTTACTTAGCCTTTTCTCTATCATTTTTGTTTAATAATTAAGTTAATGTGTTGCGAACTGCATTTTTTTTCTGGAATATGTGTGTATGTCGATACTATATCTGTCCTTGTACACATCACAATACTGTTGAATTTCTCAATGTATTAGAATCCTCACACCGTTGATAAATGATAATTTCTTTGAGATTGTTTAAATTTTCAAAGCTCCATGATGCCAGTGCGATAATCTATGCGGGTTGATTGATATGGCTTATTTATGCTCTCTTTCTTACACTTGTTTTGTGTTTTCAGCAAACGTGCTCGATATGCTTAACCAAAATGAAACAAGGAGGTGGCCATGCTCTTTTCACCGCCGAATGTTCACATTCGTTTCATTTTCACTGCATCACATCAAACGTGAAACATGGCAACCAAATTTGCCCAGTTTGTAGGGCAAAGTGGAAAGAAATCCCAGAGCAGGGTCCTAGTTTGGATCCTCCCCCTGGAAGGGCAGCTATTGGTCCGGTAGGTTGGCCCCAAAATGATGCTTTGATGACTGTGGTTCGCCGACTTCCTCCTTCTCGAAGAGACTTGAGCCGACCACACATCATGCCACTTTACCAGGCTCATGAGCCAGCTGTATTTAATGATGATGAATCCTTAGACCAACCTGTGTTTGCTGAGAGAAGCTCGTGCGATAAAAATGGTGCAGATGACAATTTGGTTAGGGTGATAGAGATCAAAACATTCCCAGAGGTTTCAGCTGTTTCAAAATCCAATTCTTGCGGCAATTTTACAGTTTTGATCCATCTGAAAGCGGCTACTTCAATTACAAGACAAAATCCTAGCAGAAATCAGTCCACTTTGCCACCTCAGTTTTCTCAGAATCATCGTGCTCCAGTAGACCTAGTCACAGTGCTTGACACCAGTGGTAGCATGGCAGGAACCAAGCTTGCATTGCTGAAAAGGGCTATGGGGTTTGTAATACAGAATCTTGGCTCCAATGACAGACTCTCGGTTATTGCATTCTCTTCAACAGCACGTCGCCTCTTTCCCCTCCGCCGGATGACTGACACTGGACGCCAGCAGGCATTGCAAGCTGTTAACTCTCTGGTCGCAAATGGTGGGACCAACATTGCCGAGGGCCTAAGGAAGGGTGGCAAGGTATTGGAAGATCGAAGGGGAAAGAATCCTGTTGCCAGTATAATACTGTTGTCAGATGGGCAGGACACTTATACCGTCAGTGGCTCTGGGCCTAACCAATCTCAGCCAAATTATAAGTTGCTCCTCCCTTTGTCTATTCATGGCGGTGACAATACAGGCTTCCAGATTCCAGTGCATGCATTTGGATTTGGTGCAGATCATGATGCATCATCGATGCACTCAATTTCAGAGATATCTGGGGGAACATTTTCTTTCATTGAGACAGAAGCTGTCATCCAGGATGCATTTGCACAATGCATTGGAGGGCTTTTGAGTGTTGTGGTGCAAGAGCTGCAGGTGGCAGTTGAGTGTGTGAACACAAGTCTCCGCCTCGGTTCACTAAAAGCAGGAAGCTACCCAAGTCGTGTGATGGCTGATGGACTGAAAGGGGTAATTGATGTTGGAGGTATGTACGCTGATGAAGAGAGGGATTTTCTGGTTTCAGTAAATGTCCCAACAGAGTCTTGTAGCAATGTAACATCATTGATAAAGGTGAAATGCATTTACAAGGATCCCTTAAATAAAGAAATGGCGACAATAGAGAGTGAAGAAGTTAGAATTGAGAGACCTGATGTAGTTGGGCAAGCAGTAGTGTCAATAGAAGTGGACAGTCAACGTAATAGGCTCCAGGCGGCCGAGGCAATGGCTCAAGCACGAGCAGCAGCTGAGCTGGGAGACTTAGCTGGTGCAGTTTCAACCCTTGAAATTTGTCGAAGGGTATTGTCAGACACCGTGTCAGCAAAATCCCAAGACCGTCTGTGTGTAGCATTGGATGCTGAGCTCAAGGAAATGCAAGAGAGGATGGCAAGCAGACATGTGTACGAGGCATCTGGCAGAGCATACATCCTTTCAGGATTAAGCTCACACTCATGGCAACGAGCGACAGCTAGAGGTGACTCTACTGATGGTTCGAGTCTTGTTCAGGCTTATCAAACCCCATCAATGGTCGAGATGCTTACTAGATCTCAAGCTACATTGTTGGGCAGTCCATCAGCCCAGCGGCTAGTCCGACCAACCAAGGCCGAGGTAATCATATAGGGTTGCTGTGCGCTCATCCTTTGTTATTCATTTTTTATTGGGGAGAGGGAGATAAATTGAAGAGATAATGAGAGGTTTTTTTGGATGTGGTTTGGCCTCCTGCCTTGTATATGTAAATCAATAAAAACCGAAAAAAGAGAATGAGATGTTGAAAAAAGGTATAATTGGGAAGGAAAGAAGAAAATGAAGAGTAGGGTTTAGGGTTTATATCATTATGTATTTCTTGTTGTGTTTTTATTGGGTGGTGTACAAAATGAAAAACGGTTTTATTATCTATGAGAGAAATGGGGTACAAAAAGTATGTAATTGTCAAAATGGTATTGTAATTTACCCTGCTCTCAATTCATTTGACAAAGTTTTGTTCAATTCATGAGTAATTTGGTTTTGTGTGTGTGTTTATTTTTTATTTTATTTTTTAAAGAAAGACAATTGGTGGCAAGTCACGGTTATCCATCATTTTCGGAGACCGAAAATAAATTGTGATTTATATACACAAGGAATCATCCTCAAACCAGACATTTAAAAGGAAACGATTGTCAAAAGATGGTCCAAAATGGGCAGGAGAACCGGCACACTGCCGTACTACATTTTTCTCAGCATAAACAAAATGGAACTTAAAAAAAAAACTATCGATACTTCATTTTAACGAAAAATCATATTTTTACACTAAAAAATCAATTCTGGTACTATTCACTTTACCATTTATTTTGTCTTTATCGTTAAAACTCAAAGTTTTCAAACTCTTTTTCTTAAACAAAAATATAAATACAATTTATTGTACAAACATGCTCTACCAAAATCGCTTTTTTCGATGGACAACAAACAGTCAAAATGTCACACACAAAATCAGATGAATGCTAAGAACACAAGAAATTATAGTGATTATGTGCCTTTTATTAATATCGGGAATGATTACATTTGTGGAAGGAGAAGCATGCAGGTGTGTCACTTGATTAATTGGCGTCTCCTGAACTTTCATTTTATCATGGAGAGCCCGGTGTACTGGAAAAACTTCTCCTACAAGAATTCACACAAGATAAATATTAGTAAACGATAATTTACGTTGATATGGTCAACCATATCAAATAATGAAACAATGAAATACTTATCTCTTGTGACGAATATATCAACCTCCAACGATGCTTGAGTAGATCAAGATTTGAGGTTGAGGCGTGTAATCATTGTTCTTAAGAGTAGATTTCTCCCCTCAAAGATAATATTTTGGTGTAGCAGGTTATATTGCCCTACTTTCCAGAATACAACATATGACCCTCATAAGCGTACACTTGCTATACATAAATTAGATAAAGAACTCGATTCCTTTCAACTAAGTGGAATTTGTAGGAGAGAAAAGATTTGAAGTTCAACAGCGAAGGAGTATTTAAGGGAAAGATCAATTATATACTCACGGAGCAAAGAGTTGTTCATATAGAACATGAGAAAGCTAAACATGACTAAGCACCGTCTAAAAACGATGGGTTAATCAAGATGGCATCTTCAAAGAGAAAATGTGATTCATATTCCCAACAATATAACCTCTTTAATGCATCAATTTTGGTATGCTAACAAATTGAAATCATTAAGGTCATGGCATGATCGAGCAAGGGATAATAAAAAGCAACTTGCTAGGATCTCAGGTTGTACAGCGTTCACCTTCAATGCTCTTGATTCCTTCTGGCGAAAACGGCTTATGGAGATTATACAGCGCCATGAATGACAAGGTTTATGATGTGCGGTTAAAACTGCGGAACAAGCGGTTTTGTGGTTCTTCAAAAGGATGGTTAATAGCTGTGGAAAAGGATTTTAGAATAACCCTGATAAATCCATTCCGCAGGATCAAAGGGAGGAGAATGATGGAAATTTCAACAGTTGACCTTCCTCCAATAACGATTGAACGCTGGACAGTTGAGAACTCAACAGTAGTGAATGTGAATATTGTGTTATCAAGGCCACAATTTCAGCAGATCCCATATTGCATCCAAACCAGTGCACTGTCGCGGTGACGTACTTGGGTCAATTGCAATTGGCTTTTTTTAGACTTGGTAAAGACATAACATGGAATTATGTTGACCAAAGGCACAGCTTAATTGATGATGTGGTTTTCGTTCGAGGCAGAATTTACGCTGTTGATGATTGGAGCAAACTTTTATCTATTGATATTGCTACTCCATCCAGTTAGGATGTCAAGAAAGTTACATGCGACATGGAACGATTATCATGTGTCAAAAAATATCTCGCGACTTTAAACGAGAGAGAGCTTTTTAGGGTAAGGACTGTTGATTTTGATTCTGTTTGGGCCCAAAATGATAATTTGGGCCGAGTGTAGAATCATTCTCGGCCCGGGAGGCCTTGCGACAAGAAGTCCATGGATCGTTCAGCTCGTGGGCGTCCAAACCGAGGCCGGTTAGGTCAAAACGCAATGACAAGTCGAGTCCTAGTACAATAGGGAGTCTCGGCAGGATTAACAACCCAGAGGCGGATACGGCTCGGTTAAGGACTAGGTTCACAATCCTAGTGAAAATAGGACTGGTCGAGTTGGTGTTGATCTGGAGAGGAAGTCCTAGTCCGAGTAGGGTTTTAATTCGGATTCAAGGAGATCCAGTGCTATAAATAGGGGAGGCTATGCATCATTAAGGATCTCCAATTTAACACACAAAACTGCCCTGCGCAAACCCTCTCAACAACTTTGAGATTTTTTATTTTCTCTTTTTCGCTGACACATCTTCCGTTGGCATCAACAGCACTGTGAAAGCAACCGGTGATATCTTAAGTCGGCATAGATAGCTCTGTCACCGTAGAATCAGCCGGTCTCACAGCATCTTCCGTTGGCATCAACAGCACTACGGCGAGGACGGTTGATTACCTATCCAAGTCTCGGTCGAGAAGGGTTTCTAGATCCTTATTGGTCGAGGTCATCTCATCAGCCTTCTCGGCAAAGTGAGGTGTTACAGTTATTACATTCGGCACATTGAAAGCTGAATTTGATATTGAACTTCGTAAGAATAGTAACCTTGTCTTTAGGTTCGAGAGCCCAAGAGGCCGAGACGTGTTCCTTTCTCGGCCGCAATCGCAAGACGCAGAAGTCAGCCGCGCACCCAACGTAACATCAACAAAATTTACTCCTCGGCCGAGCTCGGCCGACGAGTTGGCACGCCCCGCATTCACCGAAGGACGTAGTTAGCTCATAGATTACTCGGCCTGCGCGCCACGTAGGCTTGGTAGTTTTTAGGGTCAACATTTTGGCACGCCCGGTGGGATACAGTGCTAAAACTACGAAGTTCACATGATCTATCTCGATCAGGCTTCACGGGATGAGTGTTATAGCCTATTAAAGAAGCAAAAACAACTCCTTGAAAGATTGAGAAGAATTCCTAAAAAGCAAGAGGCCGGGGGGCAAATTTCCACTCCGGCCACAATCAACATTCGGCCTAAGAAAATTGTCGAGACGGCCGAAGAAGAACAAAGGCCGCCTATTTTTTCGGTCGACACTGAAAGTGTGGTAGGCCTAGAAGAAAAGGTTCAAATTTCTGAGCCACAAATTGAGTCAGAAAATGATTCGTCAGAGGAGTGCTCCAATGACGAACAAGACCAATACACGGCTTCAGACCATAAAACCACATCAATTGATATGGTAATTGGAGACATGGTCTTAGACGCCGAGACTACTCCGATTGATATGATTATTGGCGATAAAGCTGATATGGAGAAATCCTGTTCGGCTAAGTTATTTGAATTAAAAGCTGAAATTATGCCTAGGGGGCATAATAATTGTTCCACCCATTTGGCGGCCGAAAATGAAAAATATTTCACCAAGTCAGAAATATTTGGAGATGATCTTTTATTCGGTTTTGGAAAATGTCAAGGTGAAAATTTTGATGTAAAAAGATCTCGGCTTGGAATAAAGCATCGGTGGCCTCATCCTGACTATGTTTCGGCCACTTTTCTTTTCGTTTGCTAAAAAAATAACTATATATAATAAATTATTTTCTTAACCATTCGGCCCCTTGACCGATACTTAAGAAAATAAGAGGGGCAACAAGTGGTGTGCTCGGCAAAATTTTGATCATTTTGTTTTTAGCCGAGCTCGACAAACAAGCCGACCTGAGAAGAGTTATTTTCGCTGCTATCAATAGTACCATGCCTATGGTCAAAGTGTGGGGACAAGTTTCAAAACCATTTAATCAGGAAGATGCTAGGGTCAAAGTTTGGCCGAATAAGTCATGGTTGCTGTTTTGAGGTTATATATATATATACATATGTATATAGTCATGATTGCTGACAATGGGTTTTATATGCATATATATGTAGGCAGGCCGAGCTGCCAAGAAAAGACTCTTCTCGACCTCGGCCAAATTTATCCTCGACCCCAATTCCAATTCTTCTCGACCCTGGTTCATAACTGTTTATCTTCGGCCATGAGTTGTTCTTTGGTCGAAATGAGCCGTGAGTAAACAGCAGCAAGGGATGACGGTCAAAAGTACATCTGATTAGGCTGGAGATACTTAATTTCCTTAATCATTCGGCTTACGAGCCGAAGTTCAAGGAAACTGGGGGGCAATGTTTGGGCCCAAAATGATAATTTGGGCCGGGTGTAGAATCATTCTCGGCCCGGGAGGCCTTGCGACAAGAAGTCCATGGATCGTTCAGCTCGTGGGCTTCCAAACCGAGGCCGGTTAGGTCAAAACGCAATGACAAGTCGAGTCCTAGTACAATAGGGAGTCTCGGCAGGATTAACAACCCAGAGGCGGATACGGCTCGGTTAAGGACTAGGTTCACAATCCTAGTGAAAATAGGACTGGTCGAGTTGGTGTTGATCTGGAGAGGAAGTCCTAGTCCAAGTAGGGTTTTAATTCGGATTCAAGGAGATCCAGTGCTATAAATAGGGGAGGCTATGCATCATTAAGGATCTCCAATTGAACACACAAAACTGCCCTGCGCAAACCCTCTCAACAACTTTGAGATTTTTTATTTTCTCTTTTTCGCTGACATATCTTCCGTTGGCATCAACAGCACTGTGAAAGCAACCGGTGATATCTTAAGTCGGCATAGATAGCTCTGTCACCGTAGAATCAGCCGGTCTCGCAGCATCTTCCGTTGGCATCAACAGCACTACGGCGAGGACGGTTGATTACCTATCCAAGTCTCGGTCGAGAAGGGTTTCTAGATCCTTATTGGTCGAGGTCATCTCATCAGCCTTCTCGGCAAAGTGAGGTGTTACAGTTATTACATTCGGCACATTGAAAGCTGAATTTGATATTGAACTTCGTAAGAATAGTAACCTTGTCTTTAGGTTCGAGAGCCCAAGAGGCCGATACGTGTTCCTTTCTCGGCCGCAATCGCAAGACGCAGAAGTCAGCCGCGCACCCAACGTAACATCAACAAAATTTACTCCTCGGCCGAGCTCGGTCGACGAGTTGGCACGCCCCGCATTCACCGAAGGACGTAGTTAGCTCATAGATTACTCGGCCTGCGCGCCACGTAGGCTTGGTAGTTTTTAGGGTCAACAGATTCTAAAATTAACAATTGTATGACAAAGAATTTGAAGTTTTCAAATTGGATTTCATTAAGGGGGAGTGATTGCGAAGAACACCTTGGGCGATATTGCTCTTTTTGTGAGAGAAATTTTTTCAATAGCTGTGTCGGCTTCTGCTTTTTCAGGATGTGAACCGGATTGCATATACTACAACCACGACTATGAATGTATGATAAACAATGCTGGAACCCTCGGACCAGTTGATTATGGCGTGTATAATGTCAAAACAAGAATGTTTTCGAAGGCGTATGGAAAATTTGCGAAGAGCCTAGTAAAGAAAGCCAAACAATCACCAATCTGGGTGTCCCAAGTTATTAATCTGTAAAAGTGTGGTTGCATTTCTTGTTATGACTTTCTTACTTTATTCTTTTAAAGCTTTTCAAAACATTTGGCTTTTTTAGCTTCTTTTTTAAGGTTTATTTGGTATTTTGTATTTAATTTTTCTCTGTTTGTGTGATTTGTTAATGCATTAGAAATGCACTTCATTGTGCACAAATATTGGATTTTTTTATTTTATTTTGATTATAAGCGATATTATTAGTCAAAAAGTAAGCGGGAATAAACTTATTGTGAGGCTAAACTCACCCCCCATTTTCGGTAATGTAAATAATATTGTTTGTTCAAAAAAAAAAAAAAGTAAGCTAGATTAAATATTACAAGTGATATTGTTTTGAATTCAGCTTCATGAGGAGTGCATGCAACATTCACGTGCAGGGACGGATGCAGCCTCAGTTGGATTGGGACACATGCTTAATCGAGATTTCGGAGAAAAATGTAATACCTAAGTATAGCCATCGCCTTCTTATTCCTTCACACAACTTTCTTCATCCTTGAAACTTCGGCATCGTATTTCTCACCCTCAACACCTAACCTCAAGGTGTTTCACCTTGTTCTTTTCTACCAACTAGTTGAGGAATTGCATTTGTCGTGAATTAGAGCCCCTCTGACTCTCCTTTGTTTTTTTGTGACTTTATTCGTTTTCTATCCGCTGCGCACTGCATCAAAAATATGCTCCACCTCATTTTAACAATAAGGACCTAAGCTTTAGAACCCACCAATTTTAACATTTTGAATCTGCCCTTGAGCAACGTAAATCCAAGTTGTTATTCAAACAGATTATGTGTTTTGCACCTCAACCTCATTTCCCTCACTTCTCGTTCCCGGTATCCCAAATACCCCTAACCTTGACCCGCACCTCAATTTTCCTCCCCGTTAATGGACGAGTAGCGTGATACGACTGACCATATTTGAGACTTTCTCGATCAGAAGGGAATAGAGATTTTTTTTTGTGGAGTGGACTCAAATGAGCAGTTAGCGCCGTATAATAACTTTATATTTATCATGTAAGATGCGTGTTAAGTCATTTCATTGGTGTACTTCACCAACCTTGACACTATTTTTGAATCGCCTTTTTTTGTGTATATTATAGTGTATTAAAATATCACTAGTAGTAACAGATTGCAAATTGGATTGGAGTTGAATCGCAAGGAGGTAGGCCATCTCCAACTGAAAGCTAGCCAAATGACCCGTTTTAGCCATTTGGCCCTCCAAGAAATTAATATTTTAATGAACAGTGCATGATCATATTTCTTACCATCTCCAACCGAGGGCTAAGGGGCTATAGGGGTTCGGTTTAGCCATGTCACAAAAAATCGTCTCCAACCGAGGGCCAAAGGGCTATAGTATGGAATGTGAAGAATTGAAATAAAATGAGATAAGATAGTATGAAATGATGAAAAATATGTGAGAAATGGTGTAAGAAAAAAAATTAGAAATTAAAAAATAAAATAAAAAAGAAGGCTGCTGGACATAAAAACAAAAAGTGGGTTGGGACCAAAAAACATACCTAAGTTCATGAGCGCACAAATTTTGTCCCAGGTATACTATAGAGCAGCCATACTATAGTATTAGGTGAACCCGGCCATTGACTACTTTGTAGGAATTTTGGGCGATCAGCATTTTAGTACACAGAAACAAACATCATCCTCAGATTAAAATTACTGAATACGTCTGGAAACTCGTAGAAAAGCTTTGTTGGGCCATCCCTGGTTTTTAGGTTTATTGGTATCTATTTTCCTTTAATCATGCCTTGGATACGTACGTTTTGGATAAGGGAAAAACCTTAAATGTTATTCGGTTACGGTTTCGGATATGAATATAGGGTCCCTGATCCGTATTCGTCCACGAATCAGCCTCGACTAATATATATCATTTGTTGTGTTGTGCCGAATAGTATATATTAAGTGTTGTGTTGTGTTGTGCTGTGCTGTGTAAGATATATTATGTAGATAAATGTGATCCTAGAAACAGACAGACTAACTGGCAGATCAATCCATCATTGCAAAGTAATCAGTTTGTGTAGGGATGACAACCGAATTGGGTATTTTTGGATATGGGGAAAACCGCGAGTTTTATAAGGTTATGGTTTCAGATATGGTTATAGGGGTCTCTGATTCATATCTGACTTGAAAAATATATTATGTGTTGTGTTGTGCCCAGTAATATATATTATGTGTCATGGTGTGCAATATATATTATGTGTTGTGCTATGTCCGTGTCCATATTAAAATTATTTTGATAATTTGTTTTGCCTTTCTCCCATAGTGGTTGTTGTATTTTTCTTTTGTCATCCATTTCTTTTTTTCATGTGACCAATTTGCCTTAATTTGTTTTCATATTTTGTTTATCATGAACACCTCAACAAAGTATTGTTATGATGATTTGGATGTGGATATTTAATGAGGGAATCAGTATCTATTAAATCATAATGTCTCAGTTGAACGAATAATTTTTTTTTGCATTAACAAAGATAAATATAACCAATAACCAATCGGGAATCTGTTATCCGGCAAGTATGGTTATGGATAATTCCCGATAGTTAATTTGCGATTATGAATATGGCTCATTTTCGTGATTATGGGGATGAATATGATATTTTTGTCCCAAAATCAAATTGTTGTCATCCCTAGTTCGGGCTAGCGTATCCCAAAAATAAATGGCCAAATTAATGACACACAGAAAAACAAAAATAAAAAAAGATGCCGAGTTTTTTTTTTCTGTATGATAAATGTATAAAAATCAAATGCCATGACTGGTGAAAATGTCAATTTATCATAAATAGAATAGGCAAATGAAGTTGTGGATAGTGAAAGAAAAGCAAATGAATCTTCAACCAAAGTAAATGTAAATCAAATACATGATCATATATGATTTAAACCTAAAACCTTCATGAGCTCCTCCTTCTCTTTCAACATCGCTTGCCGGTCCTCCTTGTCATTCTTGATCCACACAATCTCTCTTGCCTTCCAAGCTTCATACTCCTCTGCCTCGTTTACTCATCGTCAGTATCAATACCAACAACAATATTTGCTTCTGCTCCAAACCTTTAACCTTCCAAATCTCCTCAGCCACAATTTGTGTCATGCCCCAATTCCGAGATACGTTTAGGATTGACACGTGACATCACCAAAAACCTATTCACCTTTCATGTCTTGCCTCCGATACATCTAGGAATGACATGTGACATCACCAAAAACCTTTGAGGTCCGACCGGGACACCCGTCCAACCTATACACAAAAACCCATCCCACCAGACACAAGACCGCCGCCTCGTGCTTTTGATTTTCTGATAATACATATATAATTTGCTCCTTGTTTGATGATCTAGTTTAGCCTCATGTCTCAGTGGATGGTTAGCTACTCGGGTAGCGAAATATAATTTTCAGGTTATGGTGCCGCGCCGAAGAGACTGGGGCACTTGAAAAGTTTAGGAAAAAATAGTAAAATATTCAATTTGAGGTGCAAATGACTAAATGCGGAGCCCAAATCGCTTTGAAGGATACAAAAGAGGAAGGTGCAGTTTTGTTTTGTTTTTTTGGTCGAAAATTAAGCTTTATTCTTGAGAGAATGAAACATCAAACAAGTTAAATTGTTAATTGCTTATTGATTGAGCAAAAAACTTGAACTAATTCCCGCCAATCACATAAACAAAACAAAACCACATGTTAATCAGTCATTTATTTATTGCTTTCGCTTGAGCGATGAATCGGCTTGTAATCGTACTTGTTAATGTCCACGTTCTGCTGCAAAACCTACAAAATCGAAATGTTAAGTGCCAAAATCAATCAAAAAGCTCCCAAAAACACTTTTCAACTGCTTTTGGCTTATTTGAAAGCTTGTACCTTGAGCTCTTCCTCGAGAGATGTCTTCTTTGGTTTGTAGGCGTCGACGGGTCTCATTCTGTAAAGTGCTTTTCGGCTCTCGTTGATGTCCTTGCTTCCTTGAATCATGTGACCGAGCCCCACCGTGCCGCACACGGTGAGTGAGATCATCGGAAGGCCGTACCAGATAAATGGGTGTCTCCCCCAAAAGGGGTGTTGAGGGGGAGCAAAAGGTGTGATTGCATTAGGTCCCAAATTTGAAGGGCCCCTAACATTTTTTTGACATCTGAAATTTATATGTAACATTGCTATATATTAAAAAATTACTTTTATTAGTACTTTAAAATCTCGTTGTGCATTCTTTATAATTAATTTTTTTTTCTTTCTAATATAAAAATTTGAACTGCACAATGAAATACTTGAAGTGTCAATAACAATACCCTAAAGATGATTTTTTTTTTCAAAGTTATTATATAATAATGTTATATATTCAAGTGAAATTTTAAAGTTAGAGTTTTTAAAGGTTTTTTCTTGTTTAATTGTTTAAGATTGAACTAATTTGATTATTAGTGAATGTTATGTTTGTAGACCTTTTACTTATTATTTAACAATATTTGTAAATTTACAATCAGTAAGTCCTAAAGTTTATTTTGATTTAAGTTATTGTTTTCGAGCATTTATTTTTTCAAATCATTTTAAGAATGATCTTTTTATAAATTTTGCACATGACTCTAAAAGTCTCAGAGACGATCCTGGTCTTCGTCCCTTTCCCTTGTACGTCGATGATTTGATCGCAGTCATGGCAGCTTTTGTTTTGCTGATGCTTGTAATCGCCACGCTCATCGGACCCAAAACCACCGCTAAAATGCCATTTGGCTTTGTTCAACAGTAAACCTTAAAAAAAAAAGGGATGTGCTATCCACACACCCATTTTTACTTCTCTCACACCCCTTGTTAATTTCTGTCATTTGATCTTATTTAATTCATCCGATCCGACAGCCGAAAATTAAAAGGATGTGAGAGAAGTAAAAAGAGGTGTGTGAATATCACACCAAAAAAAAAACTACCATGATTCAGATAACACACAGTCGGAACTTGGATATGGTAGATTACGGACACACAGCTTTAACCAACCGGTCAAACTCACGTCTACGGTCCATTTGCATATTAAAATAACAAAATGAATAATAATAAAACTAAAAAAGTCCAGTCTTTTATTTATTCCGATTTGGTCGGTAGAACTGGTACACTCTTCTCTTTTACAGCAATCTCACTAACTAATCCACGGCAATGACATGAACCAATGACCCATCCGACATACGCAACAGGTGCTCCTGGGCACAAATCCTCGCCCCCCGACACAGAAACGTAGGAATCTCCGAAGCCAGCCGCAAAATCTCCTCGTCCTGCTGGTCGAACCCAACACACTCCCTCACGTCCAACAGCACCAGGTTCTTCATCCCCTTGAGCAGCATCACCATCAACTCCCTCGGGATCTGCGACCGCCTCAGAGACAGAAAGCTCAGGTTGGGCACGAATGTCACGATCGCCTCCGCCTCGCTTCGCCCTATCGCTGCGTTTGTCAGCTGTAGCCCCGCGAAGTTCTTGCAGCTCTTGCCGACGTGCTGGAGGGTTTTGTGGATCGCGAACATGTAGTGGCTGAGGAGGCCAGGGATTTTCAGGAACCGGAGGCTGCCAGCGCTGCGGTCGATGACCATTTTCATGAAATTCGTGATCGAGAAGTATCGCCACAAAATGTCATTTTCGCGCGCGAATGTCCGGATGAAGACGTCGAAACGCTGATTTTCGGTTCGATTCGCCCGGGTCCAGGGGCGGTCCAAAACGGCGTTGTTGACGCTGAAAGGATCGGTGACGTCGTCATTGGCGTCGGGGAAAATGATGCGCTCCCAGCAGGCGGGGTTTTTGGTGGCGCTGTACCAGGATTTGCACACGAACGGGATGAAAAGGAGGAGCGACTCCAGTCCGACTCGGATGAACACTTGAGCCAAACAGTTCTGTTCCATGTCCTCCCAGCTGCGGTTGAGGTTCCGCCGGTGGTTCAGCTTCCTCGGTCTGTCCATGGTAGAAATTGGGGGTTGTTGGATTTGGGGATTTGGGAAAATGGATTCCCGTGTCTGTCGCTGTCTAGGTTTGTTTTACTCGAGCGAGTCAAGATATGATAAGACGGCTGCTGGGTGCTAAAAACATATAAATACTCGGTCTTGTCGGAAACTTATCCATTAGGTTAGGGTAATTAGGGTTTTAGGTTTTTTTAATTATCTCACTGTGTCTGAATTTTTCCAGTCGAGTTACTAATTTTCATAATCGGAAAAGTTCAAAGTTAATGTGTTATGGACGTAGAGTATAATATTAATCAATTGATAAATTAGTTATAATATTAGCGGGTTTGGTAGAACCACGCGGCTCATCTTTGTGTTGTATCAGAAACTCAGAGTGGGTATTGACGGCATTCTTAATTAGGTTTTGACGGGATTTTTAATTTACTAGATTCTTTTAAATGCTTGTATCAAGCCTATGTAATTAGGTTTTGACGGCATTTTTAAGATACACATGCAATAATATAAGTACGTCTACATGACGTGGTGACTTGAATATGCAGCCGCATTTAAATCTCCCTCTCAGTTTACATCTGTTTGGACAAGTTATGTAGTTTTTATTTAATGTGCATGTTCATATGACTAGAGCAGGTATGTAGCTGTATTTGAGTCTCCCTTATGTTATGTTTAGATGAGGAAATTTAAGATTAATTAATAAGGAATTTCAAAATGATGGAAATAGAAATGAGGGAATTCTATTTTTTAGAATTTGTAAATTTTCTTATTTGATTAACCTAAAAAAACAAGAAATTTGGAAATGACACCTATTTACATGGAGCTTAAACTTTGGAACTGGAGGTCCCAAATTCCAAGTTTTTTTTTCACGTGAAAATTCTAAATTTCTATGTTTATGAACCCAAACAATGAAATTAAAGCATGCCAATTTATAAATTATGACTTTGTCAAAATTTCATGTTTATTTTCTTTGTCCAAACTATTGCGTGAGTCAATGTGTAGGAGAAAGGGAATGTAAATATTGTGTAAATATTAGAATCATGTTTTAGGAAGGTTATTTGTGTCCTTTATTGTTTCCTAATGTAACAAGGATTGTATGTACTTATATTTATAATTATGGAATACATGATAATTAAGCCGTAAAATTCTATTTGGCATCCGAGCCTAGTTGTCGTAACCCTAAACCAGAAAAAAAAATATTCATACCATGCCGCTGCTGCCATGAAACTGCAAAGGCTTTGCTTGCTACCATTGCCGTGAGTATTGTTGGGATACTGCAGTGTTTCCTTTTTGCTGCTCTGTTTTGTAGAAAAATCAACATTGCCATGATGCTGCTCTATTATCCATGAATCAAGATGGCTAGTGTTGAAGAAAACTCATGGCTGAAGTTGGAGGGTGGTTCACGTACGACCACCGACAATTTAGTTGTGAGCCCTGTGATGATACATAATGATGCTTCAAACGTACCAAATACCGTGAAACTCAATGGATCAAATTATCCTCTTTGGTCCAAAGTATTGGAGATGTATATCACTGGGCGTGGTAAGAAAGGGTTCGTGACAGGGAGTATCAAGGAACCCAAGGAAGAGAGTGCCGAGTATGAAGCTTGGGAAACTGGGAATGCAATTGTGAAATGGTGGTTAATTAATTCCATGGATCCTACCATCATGGGCTTTATCATCCATTTTCGTACTGCTAAAGAAGTGTGGGAAGAAGTTGCTTGGACATATTATGATGGCTCTGATATCTCTTATTTTTATGAGTTAAAGGTAAAGTCATTTCGACTATGTCAGGAAAGGCGTCCTATTGGTGTATACTATGCCGATCTCAAAATAGTATGGCAAGAACTGGATCAAAGAAAACCGATTAAGATGGGGTGTGCTCTTGACTTGAAGACGCTTCGAGATGAGATCCAATTGGATCGAGTTTATGCCATCCTAGCAGGACTTGAAGATGTTTTTGATAAGGTATGTAGTGATATTTTGAGAACTCAACCCCTCCCATTTGTCGAGGAGGTGTTTTCTGTTGTTAGGTGTGAAGCCCAACGTCATGCTACCATGATGGGATGAAGTAGTGTCGGTAGCCAAGGAGGAGCCCTTACACCGACAGTAGTCATGGTGTCTCAGCCATTCCCTGCTGGCCGGCCATATGCCTCATCTTCATTGACAACTTCCCGTCCTTTTACTTAGGAGAATAAAGATGATCTAAAGTGTACTTTCTGCGGTCAAACCCGTCATACTAAGGATACCTGTTTCCAAAAGCATGGAGTCCCTGAGTGGTTCCCTGAATTGAAGAAAAAATTACGTGCCAAGGAGCGAGCTGCTAATGGAGTAAGTGGTAGTCGTGCATCTGTTGCCACTACCTCACCTAGTACCAAGGAAGTCGTGCCTACCCCTGGATATCCAAGTCAAAGTTTGTTTATTAGGACCACTACTAGTGAATCACCGTCCAATACACGTAGTATGGGGCGTGTTCTTTTAGCCTTTAACATGGAACATCATACAGCTTGGATTATGGACTCTGGTGCAACATACCATAGGACCTTTGATAAAAATTTGTTTACTTGTATGACAACGACTCCTCGGAAGTGTATAGCAAAGGCAAACGACACTACTGCACTAGTTCTTGGGGCCGGCACCTTGGACCTCACATTGGCCCTATCCCTTCATCATTGCTTGCTTGTTCTGTCGTTGTCTCATAATTTGTTATCTATTCCTTAAGGTACTGAGCAATTAGATTGTGTTGTACTTATGTATCCACTTTTTTGTTTACTTCAAGATATTCAAACCAAAGAGATAATTGGGCATGACACTAAGAGAGAGGGGTTATATTATGTGGATGACGTCGTTCGTGGCAGAGCTAATGCAGTTCGAGCATCCCATACCAATAATTTACAAGAAGTTTGGTTGTTGCATTGTCGGTTAGGACATGCTTCATTTGGGTATTTAAGGCGTATGTTGCCTAGTTTATTTCATGAAATAAAAGAATCAGACTTACATTGTGAAGTATGTATTCTCACAAAGAGTCATCGCGCTTCGTTTTCTCCTAGAATGAATAAAAGATTGTTTCTTTTTTATCTTGTGCACTCTGATGTTTGAGGTCCCTATCATGTTAGTACTCTTTCTAGAATTAAATGGTTTGTTACCTTTGTTGATGATTGCACCCGTATGATTTGGATATATGTGATGAAGAATAAAAGTGACATTAGTATGGTGTTTCGATCTTTCTCTCATATGGTTATAATACAGTATTCCTCTGTTATTAAATTTCTTCGCTCTGATAATGGAGGTGAATATATTGGTTCTGAATTGTCTGTTTTTCTTCGGGATCAAGGAATTCTCCATGAAACTACTTGTTCCCATACTCCGCAACAAAATGGGGTGGCTGAGAGAAGGAATCGTCATATCTTGGAAATTGTTTGTGCCTTGCTTATTGGTGCGTCTGTACCTAAACGGTTTTGGCCTGAAGCCGTTACCTATGTCGTGTATGTGATTAACCATATGCCATCTCAGGTTGAAGACTTCCATACACCTCTTCAAGTATTGACAAAGCATGTTCCCGTAGTATCCACCAATGCTCATCAAAGTGTCCTAGTTGGTTTATGATTGTTTTAGGGAAAATTAGAGGTATACTAATTCTTCTCCTAGAGGGTTGAGGAAAGCATTTCAGTTTTCCTTATTCAATTTAGGTTTGGATTTGGATAAGTGTATTTTCCTAATCCACTTAGAATAGGAATTCAATTCGCCTTGAGACATGTAAGCCGAGCCTATGCCTATAAATATGTTGCGGCAAGGCATAAATCTGTGAGGGAAAAAACTGCAATAGCCAAGACAAGAAAAAGAGAGATTAGTTCTAGGGTTTTGCAAAAGTTCTATAATTCTCTATTATTAATCAAATGAGCAGTGATTTCTCTACCTAGAGAAACCACAACTAGAAGTAGGTAAAAGTTCCGCCTAACCAATATAAGTCTTGTGTGTTTCTAAGTTTTCTATATTTGCTAGTTTAGTCTATTGTCGTTGGTTACGTTAAAGAACAAGGTCTAGTGTGTGGTTTTTCAACAATTGGTATCAAGAGCTAGGTTCAAGGTGTTCTATGATGTCAAAAGGGATGATGAATGAGGATCTAGGACATGCGTTAAAGCTCTTTAATGGCAAGGATGACTTCACGGACTAGCAAAGGATGATGAAGAATGTACTGATACAACAGGATTTTGATGACGCACTCGATGGTGAAAAGTCGGCAAACATGATAGAAGAAGCATGGACTAAGGTTCTGAAGAAGGCCAAAAGTTCCATCGAGATTCATCTCATAAGATCAGTTTGATCACACATCATCAAAACAATGACTGCAAAAGAAGCATGGGAAAAGTTGGAGAATGTTTATATGGGCAAAACCGTGTCCAATAAACTTTTTCTAAAGGATGAACTATTTGGGCTTCAACTAGAAGAAGGAGGTGATATTGAAGATCACGTATGCAGGTTCCAGAATTGCATAGCTAATCTTCAAAATGTCGAAGAAACTTACAAAGATGATGATATGACTATCATCTTTCTGAGGTCTCTACCTTTATCTTTCAAGCACTTTCGAACAACTATAATGTTTGGAAAAGAGTCCCTGAAGCTTGAAAACGTAATTCAAGCTCTTCAATCATATGCTAAATTGGATGGTATAACTGAAAGCTCTCAAGGCCTTTATGCCAAAGGCAAGAAGAAGGGGCGGGAAAAGACAAATAAAGAGAAAACCTGCAACAGAGGTAGGACAAAATCCAAGAAGAAAAAGGAAAAGAAGGAAGGTTGCTTTGAATGTTGTTTAGCCGATCATTGGAAGAGGAACATCAAGATTTGGAAAGAGAAGAAAGCCAAGATGGAAGGAAACTCAGGTTTAACTAGTGCAGTCACCAAGCATGAGAGTGACATAGAGCTTTTTTCAATGACATCGGGCTCCAAGGCTTTCACAAATTGGATTTTAGATACCAGATGCACTTTTCATATGTGTGCAGTAAGAGAATGGTTTGATACTTACAAGGAAGTTGGGAACGAGGAAGTCTTAATGGGGGACGATTCTGCATGTCCTGTAAGAGGAATCGGCAATGTTCGAATCATAATGTTCGATGGAATGATACGAGCTTTGGGGAACGTCAGGTATGTCCCTAGACTAAGAAAGAATTTGATTTCCTTGGGTACTTTAAATGAGGACGATTATGGGTACAAGTCTAAAAAAGGAAGACTCAGGGTAACCAAATGATCGCTAGTGGTAATGCGGGGTGACCTATAACCCAATAAGTTGTATAAGTTAATTGGGACCACTATAGTCGGGGGAGTAGTTATTTCTGTAAATCAGAGTATAGAAGACAAGACTGAACTCTAGCATCATAGGCTCGGGCACATAAGCCAGAAGGGGTTGCAAGAATTACACAAGCAAGGCCTGTTGGAAGGCATGTCATCTTGCAAATTCAACTTTTATGAATAATGTGTTCTCAGGAAGCAAAGAAAGGTATCATTCGCAAGTAGCAGTGCAGATAATCAAAGCAAGGCGTAACTCATATATATCCACTCAGATGTTTGGGGCCTTGCACAAACTAAATCAAATGGTGGAGCCAAGTATTTTTTTATTTTCATGGATGATTTTTCTAGGAAGTTTTGGGTTTATTTCATGAAGCAGAAATCTGAGGTTTTTGCAAAGTTCAAGGAATGGAAAACAAAAATCGAGAATTAAACTGGAAGAAAGATCAAGTACCTGAGAAGTAACAATGGAGGTGAATATACAAGTAATGAGTTTACCGATTACTACAAGCAGGAATGCATCATAAGGCACTTCATAGTAAAGAAGAATCCCCAACAAAATGGAGATGTTGAGATGATGAACCGAACTCTCATGGAGAGAGAGGAGCATGCGATTTCATGCAGGATTGCCTGATAGTTTTTGGGCAGAGGCTATTAATCATGCAAGTTTTTTTTATTAACAGATCACTATCTACATTTCTTGATTTTAAGAGTGCAGAAGAGGTATAGTCTGAGAAGTCGATGGACTATTCCAAACTCAGGGTGTTCGGCTGTAGTGTTTATGCATATATTCCAATTGATGAAAGGTCCAAGCTCAAACTAAAGTCTACACATTGCATATCCATAGGTTTTGAGAAAGGAGTTAAGGGTTTCAAGCTTTAGGATATCAACAACAGGAAAAAGGTTGTCAACCGAGATGTTGTCTTATGAGACAACCATGCCTCTGAATAAAGTCGAGAGCAGTAGGGAAAAAATGACGATGCTAAAATTGAAGCAACAAAGATTCCGTTAATCAGTTTAGATGAAGAAGAAGCTTAGGTGGAGTAAATCAAGCAAGAGGCTGAATCTAATGATTTTGAGGAAAAAGAAGAGCATCAGTATCGTTTACCAGTTAGGAATCAGGTGGAGCAAGAAACAGGGCATATTGAAAGCACTTTAATCCGCCAGACATCCCAAAGGATTCGAACTCCAACCAACAATCCAAATACATTTCAGAGATGCATATCATTAGATAAACCTAATCGGAACAAGAAGAAACCTGACAAGTTTGGGTTTGACCAAGACGAAGTTAATTATGCTCTTAACATTAGTCAATGAGATCTGACTACTTATCGAGAAGCTATAGAAAGTGATAAGCAAGATAGTTAGATAAGTCCTATGACAAAAGAAAGGGAGTCTCTTTACAAGAACTCTGTTTGGGAGTTAGTTCTTAAGCCCAAAGACAGAAAGCTAGTTGGGTGCAAGTGGGTATTTAGGAAAAATGAAGGACTACATGAACAAGATGTCGTGAGATTCAAAGCAAGGCTTGTGGCTAAGGGGTACTCACAAAAGGAATGTGTGGATTATGATGAGATCTTTTCACCTGTAGTCAAGTATACTTTTATCAGATTGCTTTTAGCAATGGCAGCTCAGCATGACATGAAGATTAAGCAGATGGATGTGAAGATAGCATTTCTTCATGGAGATCTAGAAAAGATGATTTTCATGGCTCAACTAGAAAGGTTTGTTGAATATGGGAAAGAGAACCTAGTATGTCAGCTAATGAAGTCCCTATATGGCCTAAAACAGTCTCCAAGGCAGTGGTACAAGAGGTTTGATTCCTTCATGCTAAAAATCAATTTTAGAAGATGTTTATATGACTGTTGCGTGTACTATCATGTGTCCCAAGATGGGATGATCATATTGTTATTGCTATATATGGATGATATGCTAATTGCTTGTTAAGACAAGTCTAGAATTCAAGACTTGAAGAAGATGTTGAGCGAGGAGTTTGACATGAAGGATCTAGGTGTTGCACAGAAGATCCTTGGCATGGAAAATCAAAGAGATAGGATCGCTAAAAGGATCTGGATATCACAAGCCAAGTATACTCAGAAGGTTATTGAGAAGTTCAACATGTAAGAAGCAAAGGTAGTTTCAACTCCTTTGGTGGCTCATTTCAAGTTAAGTGGGCAACAGTGTCCTAAGTTTGAGGAATAGCAACAAGGAATGGAGAATGTGCCTTATGCTAATGTCGTGGGCTGCCTTATGTATGTAATAGTATGCACAAGTCCCGACATAGCTCAAGTAATCAGTGTCTTTTCCAAATATATGGCAAATCCAGGAAAGCAACATTGGAATGCAGTCAAGTGGATTTTACGTTATTTGAAGGATTCTTAATGATAAAGGATTATGTTTAATAAGCAAAAAGAAATTGCAGGGGTGTTAGGATATGTGGATGTCGATTATACAGGGGACTTGGACAAGAGAATGTCAACTTCTGGTTATGTGTTTACATGCGTATGAGGACCAATCAGTTGGAGGGCACTACTGCAACCAGTTACAGCTTTGTCAACCATAAAGGCAGAGTATATTGCATTGGCAAAGATGGAAATGAAGCAATTTGGCTTAGTGGCTTGGTAAGTCAAATGGGAATCACTCAAGATTGTGTGAAGCTGAAGTGCAATAGTCAAAATGCCATTGACTTTGCATAAAATCAAGTTTTTTCTGGAAGATCAAAGAACATTGAAGCAAGGTATCACAGAATCAGAGATTGGCTAAGGAGATTTCGATTGAAAAGATTCATACAGATGACAATGCCGCAGATTTCCTTACAAAGATAGTGCCGGCCAAAATGTTCAAGCATTGCTTGAACTTGATCAATCTCGTTGATTGATTAAAGTGGAGCACCTCCTCACTTGAGGTGCAATGAGGCAACAAGAATATTGCCAAGGTGAAGACTCTTGATGATTTCCAGAGCTGTTTCAGGAAAGTTCAAAGATACTCTGGGGTGCCATGATCAAGACTTGGTTTGACTCACCAAGGTAGAGATTGTTAGGTTTTTTGACTTGTCAAAGTATCTTAGTTGGTTTATGATTGTTTTAGGGAAAATTAGAAGTATACCGATTATTGTCCTAGAGGGTTTAGGAAAGAATTTCAGTTTTCCTTATTCAATTTTGGTTTGGATTTCTAGAAGTTTATTTGGATTTGGATAAGTGTATTTTCCTAATCCACTTAGAATAGGAATTCAATTAGCCTTGGGACATGTAAGCCGAACCTATGCCTATAAATAGGTTGCGGTAAGGCATAAATCTGTGAGAGAAAAAATCGTGACAACCAAGACAAGAGAGAGAGAGAGAGATTAGTTCTAGGGTTTTGCAAAAGTTCTGTAATTCTCTATTATTAATCAAATGAGTGGTGATTTCTTTACCTAGAGAAATCATAACTGGACGTAGGCAAAGTTATGCCGAACCAGTATAAGTCTTGTGTGTTTCTAAGTTTTCTATATTTGCTAGTTTAGTTTATTGTCGTTGGTTACATTAAAGAACAAGGTCTAGTGTGGGGTTTTTCAACATACCCTAACTCCTCGTGTGTTTAGGTGTGTAGTGTATGTTCATATTCACAAGACTCATCGTAACAAATTGGATTCATGTGCCTTTGGGTGTGCCTCCCAACATAAAGGGTATAAGTGTTATCATCCTAAAACTCGCCATATGTATGTGACCATGGATGTTACTTTTTCTGAATCCGAGTATTTTTATTCTTCAATCTCATCACCTTCAAATCCCCAGGGGGAGAACACTAGTAGTGATCAAGGTGATATTGGGTGGTTAGAAATAACAAACAATGTGATAAATGGGTCTAGGCAAGAAACTGCTGAGAATGTGATAAATGGGTTTCGGCAATAAACTGCCGAGAATGTGATAGGGCATCAGCTGCTGCCTGACGAGACAGGTGCAGCAAATCGGTAAGGGTCTGCAGAGAAAACCGAAATAGCCCAGCACCTAGCTGCTGCCTAATCAAGTACATCAGGGGAATGAGTGCCACACGCCAAACCTACATCACCCTCTCTCTTTAGCTCGATTGTGCCACCCAACGTGTCTTTTCTGAATATCCTAAAGTAAGTACCACTTATGCTCATGTAACTAATCTAAATAATGTTGTAAGTACATATAAGTTGCCGCCAAGGCAAAATCGTGGTGTTCCTCTTGATAGGTTTTCTCCTAAAGGAAAAGTGAAGTATCCAATAGAAATTCTGTGACATGCAAAAACCTTGCACCGGAATGTCAAGCATGGGTGAATAATGTGGAAACAATCCAAGTACCAACCCGAGTTGAGGAGGCCTTGAAGGATCCTAAATGGGTTGCTGCAATGGATGAAGAAATGATGGCACTACATAAGAATGATACATGGGAGCTAATGGAACTACTGAAAGGAAAAAAACCGATTGGGTGTAGATGGGTCTTTACAATTAAATACACGGCCGACGGATCAATAGACAGGTATAAAGCAAGGTTAGTAGCAAAAAGTTAAACTCAAACGTATGGTGTTGATTACCAGGAAACTTTTTCTCCAATAGCCAAGATGAATACAGTGCGTGTTCTTATCTCATTAGCTGCAAATTTGAATTGGCCACTAAAATAGTTTGATGTAAAAAATGATTTTCTTCATGTGAATTTGGAAGAAGAAGTATATATGGATTTTCCTCCGGGGTATAATGCCGAAGGGAAAACCGGAGTATGTAGGTTGCGAAAGTCGCTTTGTGGCTTAAGCAATCACCTCGTGCATGGTTTGGTAGATTTATTCAAGTTATGAGGAGGATTGGATATTACCAGAGTCACTCCGACCATACGTTGTTTGTAAGACGAAGAAGTGGTAAAGTGACAACCTTAATTATTTATGTGGATGACATGATAATAACAGGTGATGATTCAGAAGAGATGAAAAACTAGAACAGAGTTTTGCCGTCGAGTTTAAGATGAAAAATTTGGGAGATTTAAAATATTTCCTTGGAGTAGAAGTAGCTCGTTCGTCTAGAGGTATTTTCTAATCTCAACATAAATATGTTCTGGATTCATTGAAGGAAATAGGCATGCTTGGATGTAAACCTGTGGACACTCATATTGTAAAAAAACATTATTTAGGGATTTATCTAGATCAGAAACTGGTTGACAAAGGCAGATATCAGAGACTAGTAGGGAGACTGATTTATTTGTCCCACATTCATCCAGATATTGCTTATGCAGTGAGTGTGGTGAGTCAATTTATGCACTCACCGAGTGTGGATCATATGGCGGCGGTTATGAGAATTTTGGCATATTTCAAGTATGCTCCAGGAAAGGGAATTTTGTATGAGCATCATGGACATATGAGGATTGAGGGATTTACTAATGATGATTAGGCAGGTGATGTGACTAATAGGAGTTTTATGTCTAGGTACTTTACGTTCGTTGGAGGTAATCTAGTTACTTGGTGGAGCAAGAAACAGAATGTGGTGTCACGATCTTCTGCAGAAGTCGAATATAGGGGCATGGCGCATGGTGTGTGTGAGATTCTTTGGCTACGAAAGTTGCTTTGGGGTCTCTGTTTAAAACAAGAAGAGGCAATGAAATTGTATTGTGACAATAAGTCGGCAAAAGAGATGGCAGAGAATCTAGTGCAACATGATAGGACTAAGCATGTTGAGGTTGATCTACATTTCATTAAAGAGAAGCTTGAGAAAAAGATTGTGTCAATACCGTTTGTGAACTCGGAAGAACAACTTACAGATGTTTTTACTCATGCTGTGTAGTAGGAGATTTGATGACTCACTTATCAAGTTAGGCATGTGTGATATCTATGCACCAACTTGAGGGGGAGTATTGCATGAGTCAATGTGTAGGAGAAAGGGAATGTAAATATTAGAGTCATGTTTTAGGAAGGTTATTTGTGTCCTTTATTGTTTCCTTATGTAACAAGGATTGTATATACTTATATTCAAAATTATGGAATACAAGACTCTAATAGTGTTAGTTAGGGGTGAAATTTATTACCAAATTACTATGCCAACTGTACCCCATCGATTTTGTGCCAATTGGTAATGGCACGGTATTGTATTGAACCGAATTTTTTTTGTACAATATTGATAATATTCATAATATTTAGGAAAAACCCTTCATTGCCTCTCTCTCTCTCTCTCTCTCTCTCTCTCTCTCTCTCTCTCTCTCTCTCTCTCTCTCTCTCTCTCTCTCTCTCTCTCTCTCTCTGAGAGGATTGGCGTTGGTCTTCTTGCCTTTGCTTGTTGCCTGTGGTTTCTCACTGCAGGATTCTATTTGGGTTTTTTAATTTAGGCCACCATATATGGATAAAGCCATAAAAATAGAAAAAACAAATGTTTGGGCCTTGAATTCGATAGGAAAAAAAAATCAAAATTTGGTCGAAAACAAAGTAGCAATTACCATTACCATACTATGTCAACCGAATTATTTGGCATATCGAAAGTTTGATATGGTAATGATAATAGATTTTGTCATACCAAAAGTTTGGTATAGTAATTGGTACAGGGATTTGGGTACAATAACCGTACCGAAACCACCCCTAGTATTGGTTTATATTTCACCTAGACAACTTTTGTAGGTTTCATTTACAGGTACAGCCACATTAGTTAGAATTGAAATGCTAGCGAGTTTGAATTTTCCTCTCTTCAACATATACTAGTTAGAGTAAAATAATGTATGAAAAAGAAATCTGATTACGAAATTAAAATATCAGGCATAATTGGAAGAAAATAAAATCCCAACATGAACAAGGTGGTAATTTTCAATTTTATTTATCAAGGCGAATAAAGAAATAAGTAATTGTTCAATTAATAAAACAATGATTTTGGTGACTGAAATTAAGAAAAGAAAAAAAAAATTAGCGTATTGAAGGAACATACATTGGCAGATGAACATAATATAATTGAGAAAGAGAAAATTATATGTAATACAAAAAGTATAATTACAAAGGCATATCCTAGAGCAAACACTACACTAATCATTAAATAAATCGAGCGAAAAGGGGTAGGGAAAAAATGAATAAAAAATTATCCCAAAGAAATAAAAACAAAGTTGAATAAAGTTCGAGTTTTTTTAAATATCAATCTCTTAATTTATTATTTTCATAATTTTCATAATTTTGTTTTCCATTCACTGGTGGACCTATGGATGTTGGTTGTTCTTTGGAATTATTGCAGGGTTTGCGTGCTTTTTCTGCATCAGATTTTAACTTGAGCCTCAAACGAAACCTCTTCAAGAATGTGTTCCAACTCCCCTTTGTCTTCACCAGCTTCTCAATCTCTTGCTTCATGCTCAAGCACTCTTTCTCGAGCTCCGAAACTCGTTCCCTCATGTCATCAACTGTTACAAAATGATCGCGCACACGCCGCACAGTGCTAGCTTGAGCAGGTGCCTCATTTCGAGCAAGCGCAAGATTTCTACTTTGGTTTTGTGAGTTCTCGAGGTTCTCAGATACAAAGAACCAACCGGAAATTGATGTGCGCAGGCGAAGCTGTTCGAAGAATAGAACTTGGACGATGATGCGAAGCGGTAGCCTCTCATTCTGCGCTGCGTGCGTGCTGGCTTCCAATGAGAGCTTCTGGCAGTTCATGAGCCGGCAGATTTGTTCCCTCTCGGAGTCTGTCAGCCAAGGATGGGCCTGAACTTGAGAAAAATGTAAGCAATGGAATGCTAAGTCAGAAAAAGTTATCAAACAGATTAAATATGTTGAAGAAGTAATGAAATATGAACATTTCAATGGATGCAATATCCAAAAGTGAAAACATGTTTTCAAGTCCCTGTAGTATCGCAATGTTTCCACTTTCGTTCCTGTATTTTTCAAAAGCAAAACTACAAGAACCAAACATGCGCAGTGCTTAAGTTATCAAATAATCTCGAGTATGAACAGAATTTAGAGGATCTTTACCTTGAGGTATAAATCAATGGCGCGATAAATTCCATCATCTAATGGTCTGGCATATTCCGGGATAACAGCAGCTAGCGACTGAAATTTCTGCAGTTTCAAGTTAACATCAGGTGCAACTTCAGCCAGATATCCATCAATCAGGTTAGCCACCGAGGTTATTGCAGTCAGCGAATGAGAAGCGCCCTCATCAACAATACAGCTAGAAGTATAATCAATCGAATCGCGGTCCATGAGAATGAAGTGGTCAAGAATCCGCTGAATGCAGTCAATATCATATAGGGTCTCCACTGAGTACCCCATGTTTGGTATCAGAAGATCTTCAAGAGCTGCTTGATCCAATTGAGCCCCAACTCGTTTCTCTAAGCTCTCACAACATGATGCACTAGCTTGCAAAATCATAGATGTTCGGAGAAGCCTAAGCAGGAAGTTCGTTGGCACAACGCCCTTCTGATCAGGAAGTAATCTCACAATCTCCTCAAGGAGAGTCATTTGCTCTCCATCAGATGCAGCAGGAACAGTTGATAACGGGGCAGCACGATTTCCATTATGGAAACTCGATTGCCTACCCAACAAGGAAAGGTGCCTCTTTGCATAGTGCATTATGGAGCCAGCCTTCCTCTCTTGGTTCATGCCTCCTAATTCAACTGCTCGAATCAGCCTCTTGAAAAATGGAAACTTCAGAAATGAGACATCTTCATGCCACCAATCTTCACTGACTGGATGTGGCTTTGCTGTCGTGCATATTCCATTCCAAAACACCGCACCCTCTGAGCTCTGCAAGGCATTCTTTCCCGACACAGGCCAACTAAATAAACCTGGATCAGCACTCGCTTTCATTGCCAATGAATTGATGCATCTCGAAACAAGATGAAGCTCTTCTGCATGAGGCAAGACCTCTTCGCAGGTTTCAAGTGCTTTAATGGAGTCACTCCAATTGCTGAAGATTTCGTTTAGAAAATCCTCCGCTTGTGTGATGAGGTTTCCCTCTCCATATTCTTCACTCATGCGAAGATGCTCAGCAGCGCACCTTACACTGACTACATTCAACGCGTTCAGTTCTATTCTTACACCGTAACAAAATTTGGCTAGCAGCAAAAAATTTTTGGCTCCACCTGGAATGTCATGCAGTTGCACTATGCATTTCTGATCATCCTCGCTAGAAAGTTCTCCAATAATGTTTTCTAGTAATCCACTTCTGGATAGCAACGGAAACTGGTGGATATATCAAACAAAGGTAGAAAAATTACAGCTCATGAGCATAGGCATGAAAGAAAACACAAAGCTGCATATAGACATTGGAATAAAAACTACAATAATTTGAGAGGCAAGGTAAAGGATAGGCGTTTAATTTGCAAAACGAACTCCTAGTACTAATATATTGTGTAGAATTCAGAGTTCATAATGAGAAACGAACGAACAACATAATTTTAAGCTTGAACAAGCAAATTTCACCTTGTGGAGATGGAAGGACGTTTCTCCAACTTCAACAATGACATCACTAGCAAGTCCAGCTGAGCAAAGCCTGCCAAAGAGAATACTTATTCTAAAGTACAGAAGACAAAGGACATAGAGGTCGAACTTATTAACAAGGGCATAACTGTTACGTATTTTTTAATAGTAAGAGAGCAACAAGGAATGCACAAACATTGACATCAATGCAGAAATAATATTTGTCTAGTCGAAGTTTGGTTTTCACTCGTCTGATTCACTTGTGTTACATTGCCTGAAATCTTTTTCTCTGTATGCTAGTTAGGCTTTCCTTTTTGTAAATCAAGGAGATTGTACATTGATCTCACCACTCAACTCAACTGCTATCGGAAACTTATCTTTTATCCTCAAAGAAAAGCCATTGAGGGATCTTCTGACAGAAAATGACCACTAGGATGTGCAGATGTGCATGTAACAATCGCTTCATGAAGTGAGAAGCGAAAGTGGGCAACAGGTTTCAAGCAGGCCAGTGACCTCAAAAGGATCAAGGATGAAGGAGTTTTAACAGCAGAGAGCACAGAATTATGTGACAAAAGAATACAAAAATTCAACTTCAATCCCAAACCACATAAAACCCGCCTGGCAAGAAAGCATTAGCAAAAAACTAGCAAGGTTAAGTCATACACTTTATGATAGGATGGTGCTATCCACACACCCCTTTTTACACCCCTTCTCAATTTCCGGCCGTTGAATTGAATAATTGACGAGGATCAAATGACAGAAATTAACAGGGGGTGTTTGGAAGGTAAAAAGAGATGTGTAGATAGCACCACCATTTTGATATTACGTAAGTCAACAATTTTCAGAGAAGATTGAAACAGATGAATGTAAGTACATAAAGCATTTGCTCTTAAAAAAAAATAAAGTTTCTTGTCACAATGAATCAAGTCTCGATGTGGAAATTTCTACGGTTCTACAGTTCATAAGACTGGGTCCATGCTTTGCCTTCCTCCCAAACACCAACAATTAATAAAGCAAAAAAATTATACTTCTAAATCTCTCTATGAACTAAATTAATGCATCTTCTTCTAATCCTTGTCTACTCGTGAGACATTCCACATTGTATCTTAGAAGTTGTGCAATGTGCAATGTGCTTAAACAATATCAGTTCACCCTGCAACCACGGGTAAATTTTCTAGCATTTTCACACGGAAACAATTGATTGCAGAACCTGGCTTACATATGACAGATTCCTTTGAGTGGCTTGACAGAAAAATAACAGTGTACAACAGAGTGAAATTTTTTTACAATGCCGGGAAAAGATAAGGGAAGGAAGGTGCATTACTATAGGAAAGCTTTCTTATGATTAATCATAGGTAAATACATCAGAATACACAATTTACGCGTACAATGTGCAGAGTCGCGCGTGCGCACACACTGATGCTCAGTCCACAGTCCGGGATCAATGAAACTGTAAAACGTATATCCCTCAGCAAATCAAGAGTATTGGCAACCGAAATTAACCATCAATAAATCATCCTCAGTATTAGCAGAAGTCAGTACTTCAACTCACAATGCTTGATTAATTCATAAATCAGTGACCAAAGAAACAACAAAACCCAATTGAGCAATTTTCTACAAGGAACTAACAGGAATGAGAAAATCCCAGAAACCAGAAATTAAAAATGCAAATGTGGTATATATGAATATATGATAACCCAGCATTCTGAAATCACCATGTTAATACAAATGTGGTAGCAATAAATCGAAACAAATGAAAACCCTGAAGCACCAGAACCAAAAAAAAAAAAAAAAAAAAAAAAAAAGAGGTACCAAGTTTGGCCATCAAGGTAAAACACTTCAGATTTGGATCCCAGCTTCACGCACGCCATGTCCGACTCAGTAATCTCACTTTTCTCTCTCTAATATCACTCAAAACAATCCGACGTACCAAACGAGGCCGCTAAGCGTAGAATATCATACAAAAATGTGATGGCAATGATGAAAGGCAGGTTGGAGATGGTCCCGAGTCCGAAGGGAAGGATCTAATCTAAGAGAGATATAATTCAGTTCAGTTGCTGCTGTTACGGGAAAATGGCATTGTTTGGTGCACCACTCTCTGGAGCACTTTTTTTTTTTTATTATTATTAATAATTTTTTTCCAACGTTGGATGAGTACGTACACTGCAATGGAATATCCGACTTTACTTTTTCTTAAAAAAAAAAATAAAAAAAAGGATAACGGCTGGTAAGTCCATGGTCGAAAATATCCATAATATCTCAATATTTCCATCGAAATTTCCGTGTTTTTAGACTACCGATATTTTTTTGGACTACCGATATTTCCGATATCTAAATGATTATATATAAAGTGTAAAATATTGTACTAATTCATTATATATAAATGATTATGGTGTGTTTAAGTTTCTTTTATTAATTACTACATATTTTCTACACTCACAATGTTTGCCAGCTCGCTATATAATCAACTTAAATCAGTTATATCTATCATGCAATGCATTTCTTTCCAATTTTTTTGTGATAAACTAATAGATAATTGACTAAATAAACATCCTGCAAAGTTTCAATAAAAATTTCCAAGTTTTTCTTACAATTTCCGTGGTTTTTATTCAAGTTTTATCGATATCGATAATATCCCGATATTTTCATCGAAATTTCCGTGTTTTTTTACTAACGATATTTCCGATATCATCGATATTTTATACCCAAGTCACATTTATCTATCTTGTGAAGGAGTTGGGAAGACTCACAGAGGCATTTCAGTTTTTCCTGGCCACAACTCTGACTTCCACACCAGCACCGGATTTCGGACCCAAGAACTCCAGTTTTTAATTTATATCCGACTGTACTGAACTCATTAAAAAAATTCTAAACTGCTTCAAATTCTCTGGTGTACAAACACTGTACTGTACTGTGTTCATCAAATCATAAATAAATTTCTCTTCCCTTTTGTAATATTTTATAAATGGTTACGTTGTTATCCATTTTTTGAATTTGCAATGGTCGACTGTTCTCACCTCTCAACAGTTTATTTTTTGACTTTATGGTTGGTTATTTAATTTTCTAATTCTACCCCCTACTTAGTACTTAGCAAGTTAGCATATAACAAGGATTTATGTTTTGATTTAGGTTAAAGTATCATTAGTTCCTAATTGGGAGAAATGTCGATAAATATAGGCCCGTAAAATTTAAATATAAAAGATTGGAAGTTTGCTGAAAAACATTACGCTTCACACTTCTATAAGTTTCAAATCAACAAGAATGTATCAATGTAACAATATAAACTTCATAAAAATTTACTCAGAATGTAAGGTGAAAAAAATGTTATATCAGCCAAATATTTTGGGCTCAATTTTTTATCTTATTGATAGTAAAAACTTCTATGTCACTAATTGTATACAATTATGTATCACATGATATGTAATAATAGAAATGGACATGTAGTTTTTTTACTACTCACCAATTATAAATGGACAAATAGTGACAAAAATAAAAAAATAATTACATACAAAATATCACTCGTTGTATACAAATTATGTATTATGACATATAATGATAAAAGAATTAAGAACCATAATAATTACATACCAAAATATCACTTGTTGTGTACAAATTATTTATTATTCAACATATAATGATAAAAGAATTAAAAACCTGTTGTAGGCATAATTTACTGAACAATTATGGAGGCCATAGAGAGAGGGGTGCGGCAATAGTAGAGAGAAGAGAGAGATGTGTAATTGTGAGGTGTTTTTTATTCCACCTCATTGTGCCTTTATTTATAGTAGTAGGGAAGGTTAATTTCTTACCTTTTTAGGATTACAACTCTTAATAGGTAATCAACTCATAATAGGAATATAAAGAGATATTCCTAGATCTACTAGGATTTACACAATCACATTCCTAATGTAATAGGACTGCAACACTTCCCCTTGAATGTGTAAATACTCAAGTAAATGGCGCATCAGGTATTCAACGATGAAGTAAGTACGGTTGAAGAAGTCATCGGCACAATGAGCAAATGCGAGTCTCAAATTAACGGAAGAATGCATAAAAAGGTAAAACTCACAAAATCTCGCTATGGTAAAACCCAAGGTGGGATAAAAACTCATAGACTAAGGAGAAAAGTGAGAAGTTGCATTAAGTCAAAACTATACATCTTATGGATGCAAGTAAAAGAGTTCACAAGGGTATGATCAGCCCAGGATGGGTGCCTCATCAAAACCTAGTTGGGTAGCAAAAACTCAGTGGGAAAAATGCTCCTAATCGTAAAGAAAAAAAGTACATTAAGATCAAGTGAATATACTTCTGGATACTCTCCCTGAGTTTGACATAACTTCCAAATGAGAACTACAAGCATTGCATATGAATAGTTAGGCATACCAATTCCTCAGACAAGCTTCTGGAAGGTTGACTTCGGCAGTGACGTCGTGTAGAGGTCGGCAAGGTTGTCTGGGATCTGTTTGCATGACTTCAATCTCCTGATGCTTTGCTGATGTAGACGCATTATGTCGTGGTGTTGACTTCGCTGATGTATCATGGCTTGGTCGGGTTGATACATGCATCATAGTCTTCATGGATTGTTGTTGGGACTCAACGATTGATGAAAATAACATGTACTTTGAATATGCTCAACAAGAATTCCTAAACATGTCTCACGCGTAGTGAAGTGAGATGAGTCTTGAAATGATTCGAAGATTTTGCAACTTAGGTCATATCGTGGACCTCCAAGATATTGCGATATCCATAATGGTAAAGACATAACCATTCAGGGATTTTGCCTTGTGCAGGTTTGATAAGTAACCAGCGACAACATAACAAACAAGGAAAGCATCATTCCGAGGATCAGGGGGGTTGGATCGCTCGAGATGTGTTAGGATTTGCCCAAATTCGTAGTACATTTAGGGTACGTCTTTAATACCAATTATGTGGTTACGTGTAGGCGCGGTGTTGCATCTTTACCAATAGATCAACAACGAATGAGATGTCCTGTCTAGTACAATAAGCTAAGTACAACAAAGCGCAAAGTTAAACTTAGATATGGAGTTTCGAATTCCATAACCTCTTCAAGTGTCTCATTTGCATATAACTTATAGACGATCATAGGTATGCCCCAAGATAACACATTCGGGGTGTAATTCGACTGGTAGACCAAGGTACCGTCAAAACCACGATTGAACTTCGGGTCAAGGCATAAATGAGTTTTCCTAAGATCATTCATCTCAACTTCCATCTTCAAGTGCGAGACAATTTTCTCAAGCTTTTCTAGAGTCTTAGTGAGATTCTTATTAGAGACATAAACTGTAACTCTAGCAATTCGGAATAAGACTTCATAGTTTAACACGCAAGGGCATTTATTCAATCCTTGACTGATCAAATAATCACTTAGACGGGTATACCACATCCGCCAGATTGCTTCAATCCATAGTGAATGCCTCAAACGAGTTCAAAGGGTGTTCCGTGGTTTGGAACTATTTGAACCAGTCCATGTAATTCTTCAGGAACTTACATGTAAATCTCCGTATCTATATCCCCATGGAGAAAACATTAACCACATTTCACAATGTTGCTATCAATCACAGGACGTTTGAGAGAAACCTTACACCGTAAGACATGCATCATATCACACCATTTCATTCATCTCATAACTTTTCTTTTCCCACTTGTAACACAACGGGGTTACCTTGGGCAGTGTAGGAACAATAGGTCTAAAACACACTTTGGTAAGGAATTTGACCTGGATTGTAATTTTGGTTGTCCAATCAGTTCTACGTTGTCACTTAATCAACGGAACACGGTTCAATATCGTCGCTTTTCATTTATGTCGGTAGCTACCATATAAGTGAAAATATCATCGATGGTAATCTCATTTCAATTCCATTTTCTCATCCAAACTAGTATACTGGACCAAGAACTTCAAGTCTCGGGAGTAATCCAGATTAATCTCATGAGACGGAAATGATTTGAGACAGCGATCAAGTATAGATTCATTGTTGTGTCGTGTCTTCCTCTTCTAGGGAAGTGAATCTTACGAACCGAATGATATGCCCGTGCTCCAGGCCAAGACAAATTGATTGGTTATCCGCCGGTGTACGGACCATCCAACAAGGGCGTCCAAACCGTCCAACAGGGGCGGCACACCCTCCAGGGATGTTGACTCGACGTCCGTTAAGTACGTTTATCCTTGCATGCATGTTTACATCTAGTATATGATCTCGTCACTTTAGCTAGATCAGAAGAATATGTCTGGAGCAACATTCTGAAAGCTAGAATTCATCGCACTTGCTTATCACACTTGTGCAGTACGGGAATCGAGATGAGACATAGTAGGCAACGTCCACACAACTTCGCACCGTTCTACAATAACGTTGACGGTCTTATCTCCCTCTAACAGCGGGAAGACTGTCTCATTGAAGTGACAACCCGTAAATGAGCAGTAAAGAGATCACGTGCAAGGGCTCTAAGAGAGTTAAGGTGAAGGAGAATCGTAATCGACAAAGATTCACATCCTTCTTTGAGGACCCAAGTTGGTACATTGCGGCAGTGCAACTTGGCACATGGAATGCACACCCAAATACATAAATATGAAAAATGTCAGGTTCGTACCCAGTAACCAACTGTAACGTCAAAATGGTTGGGTGGCAATGGACCACAAGGTGGACCAACATAGCTGCTACAAGATTGCATAGCCCTCGACAAAAACTAAAAACTTAGTGCCAAGGTTCGGGCGATCAATTAAATTGCACTTTATGATCGCTATACGAGGCTGTTTTGGGGTGAACATGGGAATTCGATGTCCAATTATAAACCCAAGAAACATGCAATATTGTATTGAAAATGGTCGATACAAACTCTCCAACATTATCCAGTCTCCCAGACTTTAAAGGATAAGTAGGGTGGTGAACCCTTAATCGGCTAGAGGGTTTAGCAGCAATGTGTGGACAAACATGTGACCAGTTTGTCGATTCATCAACCAAATCCATAAGTATTTATATGGTCCATATTTTGGTTGGATTAGTCCACATATATTCCCTTGAATCCACTATGAAAAGATGGTCGTTTCGTATCTTTGCTAGGAATGATTTAGAAAATCAATTTCCCAAACGAGCAAGCTTGGCAAAGTGTGCTTGTAAGCATAAGATCCTTACTTCGGGTAAGGAGATGCTTTATGACATCATTGTTCGACCTAAGTGTCCCAAATGGTCGTGCCAAAGCAAGTAAATTGCTCGAATCACCAAGCTCCAAGCAGGCCACATGTGGCGTGTTCCTAGTTAGGAGGCAACCCATTGGCCCCAAAACAAAGCTTCAGGCTCATTTTTTGAAGTGGTTCAAAGATATTCCACTCTATTTTCTTTAGTGGTTTCATTTATGATCATTGTCATCTCGAATATCCTTAAGAAAACTCAACGACATTCTTCGGGAACGGATAGAGTATAAGGTCTCTAACATGGTAATTTAGTACTATTTATACAACGAGGAGCGTGCCAATGCTCTTAATCAGGTTGGATAGACCTGAAGTCGTTGCTAGAGATGTGATTTAGGTGTAAAGTTAGTGTGCGTATTATCGCATTCATCCAGACAACTAACTTTCCCACATTCATACCTAATCACGTGTTTAATTGAATTTGGTCACATGTATACAAGAAACATGATCCAATTAACTCGTATTCGAGGACAATATCAATAAGATTATCCATAACAAAAAACAAACACCAAACTTGAGTCCAAGAACATGGAAAAATGTTCACAAAGTAAACCAAAGTTACTAAAGGGATTCGGCCAACAAAGTCATTCATGTCAAAATTCTGCTCTTCCAACGGTGTTTGGTGGAGCAAAATTAGTTTCACAAATTGACTACGAGAATGGTACTCCTCAACGATATTGGTATAGGTACGAACATGTGCATAACCAATGATCTATTCCATCGAGACGGAAGTAGATTCTATAGGGTTGAGGTTGGGGAATAATATCCCTTATTCTTGAAGTTTTAGGTTTTAGATGCCAAGGATTATGCTTCGGGCATGATGCCACACCTTGGTAGGCCTTGATTATACCATATGTTGTAAAAACAAACTCGAAATTGGATGGTGAGAGAGACAGACCCCGAATTGGGTTCGGTAAGCTTAAGCCGAAACTAGAAGGGTCTGTTCGGTAGGTTTTTTTTGAACCAGAGTAGTACCATTCGATGCATCTCTGCCGAAGCAAAGCATGCCCTTTGGTGCATCCCTACTGAAGCAGCGCTCACCATTCGGTAGGCTTTGAGCGAACTGGGTTAAGTCATTCAGTAGACTCCAGTCGAACTGGGTATATAATGTTCACTAGACTCCAGCCGAAGTTGTGTCTATACCATTCTCTCACGCTTATGGTAGTAATCAGATCCAAGAATTTGGTAAACTTCCGCTTTCTACACTGCTGCCTCGGGAGGGAGTTAGAAACATGGAATGACAAGAAAAAGTATTCTCCAGTCAAAATTATATCAGATTTATAAACTTCATAATCGTACTCATTCATGGACATAATCATGGTGTGCTTCAGGCAATGTCTCGCATGATCAGACGATCTGTAAGAGCGAGCCAAAAAGCCATGGAATCCTTGTTTGGGAGGTACTTCCGTTTATAATGCTTTTGGCATAAGTCTTCGAATGAAGATCATGGCGGAGGCTTATTCAGCTCTTCCATGCCATTGTTGGCTACAATGGTTTCTCAGCTTTTTGATAGTCAAGTGGAGATTCACGTCTTGTACCCTGCATAAAGTGGTTTCTATTAGAAATGTCTAAATAAAGGAAATCGAACTTGTGACAGTTCGACAATCCACTGAATTGGAGGGAACAAGATTGTGATTGGTGCTATGGGAATGAATCATCCATAAGCATCAAAGTTAGAACATTCGAGTTCTATGAAAAACGTCGGGTTTTCATAGGTGTATTGTTTAATAAAAACTTCGGTTTCAAATGCACTAAATTTGAAACTACAGGTTCAATTTAGTTTATGAACGTTTAGTCCATAAAAGAAAGGATCCTGCAAGAACACATAATGCAATATGCTGATTTAAGTGTAGTGGATTTGAGTTGCTTCGGGAACTCAAGTGTGAGCGCTTCAGGACTACGAAATGATGTCAATGGTTCAAAGAAGATAAATAAATTATTGAATCGTTAATGTCCAAAAGTGGGCTTTAGGCCAATAATTTTGGATTAATTGTCAAATTAATGAACTACAGGTCACTTTAAATTAATTCAATAGATCGGGACCATTCGAAGTCGATCGTAAAAGCAAAATAATGACTTCGGATCATATTCACTTTAGATGGCTTCAAGCCAAATAATTAAGAAAATATAGCCTAGTGTGGCTTTAACCAAAAACGTCCAAAAAATATTTGGGTATGGTTATGAAGCGGGCATGCCAAAAACAGGACATTGGGTTCGAAAAAAAATCACAGCCCAACAAGTGTGGGCTGGTTGTGTGAGGCACAGCCTGCAGCAAGCTACAGGCCTTGGGCTACATAACATGGATGCACAACAGCCCATAAAAACACGCAAGTTATAGGCTTCCAGCTGAGGAAACCAAGCCCAATAGGGGTGTGAGCGAAAGACACCTCAGCCTTAGCTAGGTGTGGGTTGAGTGCACAGGAAAAGCCCAGCTGTGCTGGCTTGGTCTTGGTGCGGGCCAGAGTGTGATAGGCCTAGCAAAAAACATTGCTGGTATGTGGGCCAAAAGTTGTAGGCCTTCAGTAAGGAGCCCAGGCGTGCCTGGTTCTCACACATATGCAACAAGCCCAAAAAGGCTACTGCTTCACGGTTCCAACGTCCAAGCCTCGAGCACCAAGCTCGGCTTAGGGTGAGGTTGGCGTGGTGGCGCAGCTCCAGGCAGCGGCTCAGTCGTAGATTTCCCAAATTTAAATTTCCCCTTTTTATTTTTTCGAATTGTAGGGTTTGTAAAAAAAAACCAAAATTACTTCTATTTTCTTTCAATTTTTTAACTCACAATTCCACATAGCGATTTTATAATTGCATAATGCATGAATGTATGTGTGTGTATATATATATTGACAAATATATGAAACATATGCAATATATATATATATAGGGGGCGGATCCGTGGCACCATGTTTTTTACACAATTTTTGACACAAGTATCTAGCCGTTAGATTAGTCCTCTTTTAATGGTTGAGATGATAGGTTGACAATATGGCAATTAATTTTATTTCTATTTTCCAAAAAATACATATTAAATCTAAATAAAACTTTACAATTATAATTTTCTTTCTCTCTCATCTATCTTAATAGACTTTCACCAAATTGGCATAGTCTAATAATTATCTTTAAATTCTCGCTGTCATCTAATCTTATTTTTGAAGAAAGGATTTTAATCAAATCTCATAAAATTCTATGATTTTTTTTGTCGTGACTTTCACCAAATATATTGGCATAGTCTAATATAAGGATTTTAATCAAATTTCTTCACGATAAAATTGGCATATAGTCTAAAACAAATCAAATCTCATAAAATTGGCATAGTCTAATAACGATATATTTCAGAAACTCCTTCCCTATTTTCTTCATAATAGGTGAAGAACAAGAACAAAAATCCTAATTACGTTTCTCCCTCTTCCTATGCAAACCTAATAAGCTTTTCTTTTTCATCATCACTCAATTCATTTCTAATCTATTCTCATTCAAAATGGCAGAGAGCGTGGCAGATTTTGCATCAAACTCTCCCTCCATGTCTCCAGTATGTACTCAATTGTTAATTTAATATCCCTTAGTATTTATTTTAATAAAAGTTTATAGTTGCTTTTTCTAATAAGCGTTTATGTTCGTAGTTCATTAAGCATATATTTATCATGTATTTTTTTAACTTTGATCATTAAGCATGATTAATAAACGTTAATAGGTACAAGACACAGTTCAAGTCGAGAATGATGAAACATGTATTCCAAATGAGAATTCAAAAGGCTTGAAAACTCCATATGTAGGGATGCTTTTTGACACAATGGAAGAGGCTAGAAACTATTATCAAGATTATGGCCGACAAAAGGGATTTTGGATTCGAACTCGATCTTCATCCAAGACAAGAAGTCGTTCAGATGATATAACAAGCAGACAATTTGTTTGTGCACATCAAGGGAAACATGTCTCGAGAAATATAGTACATGAGACTTTGGAAGAGAATGAAGATAGGGAAACATGTGAGACTGAGAATATGAAGAAAATGAATAAGAATTGTTCTACAGTGAAATGTGGGTGTAAAGCAAGTATGCGAATTGTACATGATAGATGGTCAAACAAATGGAAAATTTCAGTGTTCAAAGACGTTCACAACCACAAACCAGTTACACCAGAAAGAAGAATGAAAATGAAGTCAAATAAAGTTATGCCCAAAGCTGCTAGAGTTCTCACTGAAACATTTCATGAAGAAAATTTGCCAATTGCAAAAGTTTCTTCAATTTTTGGTGGCACACATATTGGCTTTAACAAAAGAGATTGCTATAACCACTTGAGAAATGTCCGACATAGACAATTAGATGGAGGTGATGCTCAGTCAGTGCTTACTTATTTCAGGAAAAAGCAAGCTGAAAATCCTCATTTTTTTTATGCAATCCAATGTGATGAAAACGGAAGAGCAACTAATTTCTTTTGGGTGGATGCTCGGTCTCACATGGCTTATCAGTATTTTGGTGATGTTGTTACATTCGATACAACTTACAGGACAAACAAGTACGACATGCCTTTTGCACCATTCACTGGAGTAAACCACCACTGGCAGTCAATACAGTTTGGATGTGCACTTTTACAAGATGAGACAGAAGTTACCTTTTTATGGTTGTTTGAGACATGGCTTGAAGCAATGGGAGGACGTCATCCGATTACAATTATTACTCACCAAAACTTGGCAATGAAAGGAGCAATTGCGAAGGTTTTTCCAAACACTCATCATCGATTATGCCTATGGCATATCAAGAAGAAGTTTGCTGAAAAATTATCACATGTGTACTTCAAGAAGTCCAAGTTCAAGATTGAGATGAAAAAATGTACTCGAAAGACATATAAGATCGATGATTTTGAAGTAAAGTGGAAGGCCTTGATGAAAGAATATGGGTTGGAGAATGATGAGTGGCTAAAAAGTTTATATGAGATACGTTCTTCTTGGGTTCCTGTTTATAATCGTAGAATATTTTTTGCAGGAATGAATACTATTGGACGTAGTGAGGGTATTAATTCCTTTTTTGATGGATTTATCACACCAACAACAAATCTTAGAGAGTTTGTCGTCAAATATGAACAAGCACTGAAGAAGATTATGGAAAGAGAAAGTGATGAAGATTTTGAATCGGAACACAAGTATCGCATTGTCAATGAAGGAGAATTTCTTTTGCAGCATGCAGCAAGTTTGTATACTAGAAATGTATTCAATAAATTCAAGGATGAATGGAGTAAAGTCAATCGGTACAAAGTTGAAGAAATGCCACGTGACAACGAAGATCACGCATACGTAGTGAAATCAAAACTCGGAGAGCAAGAAGAGTTTGTGGTGAAGCTAAATGCGCAAACGCACAAAGGTACGTGTGAATGCCAAAATTTTGAGTTTGTTGGAATACTTTGCAGACACTTGTTGAAAGTATTTGTCCGCTTGGATGTTGATACAATACCTGAACATTTTATTTTGCCAAGATGGAAGCAAGAAGCAAACAAATTTAGGATAATGGATTTTAAAAGTTTGGTGACGAATGATGGTAAGGAAGAATCAGAAGCTTTGAGACTTAGCCATATGTGTCATCAAGCAACTAAGTTGGCTTGTACTGCAGCTTCTTCAAATGAGGCATACACAATTTTTATGGAAGCTATAGATGAACTATCCAAAAAGTTGTCGGAATATTCTTGTCAAGATGCAACCATTGCTTCTTCTACAAAAGGTGACACATGTACTAATATTGATTCTTCTGTACCGTTACTATTGGACCCATATATCTCACAAACTAAAGGTAGAAAGAAAGATAATATTAGTAGTTCGAAAAGAAGGTTGGCGGAAAATTCTTGTCAAGATGAAAATGTTGCTTCCTCAACAAAATGTGACTCTCTACTGCTACTTTTGGACCCTAATATCTCACAAACGGGTAAAAAGAAGGACAATATTAGCAGTTCGAAAAGGATGGAAAGTGGTATTGAGATGGCTCAACAAAAGAAGAAAAGAAAATGTCGTTCATGCAATAAGTTAGTACGACACGACACAAGAAATTGCCCATCAAATCCGAAAAGAAGAAAGATCGAATCAACTAATGAATGTAAGTCAAATTAACTTTTTTTATTGATATTTTTCAATATTCGGTTACCTATTTATGTAATTTTTGTTGTTGTTATTTTGTAATCTATCAGGGAATGAGGAACAAGAAGACTTGGGCGAATATGTGGAGAGTGATGACCAAGAATATTTGGAGAGTGATGATGTTTAAATTTTGTAGGATAGATTAGTCACTTAATTGTGCTATTTTGTTGCAGTTTTCATAGTTTGGAAAATTGGGTGTATTTTGTTAAAGTTTATGCCAACAATGTTTTGAAAGTAGTTGTGTTTTATTAACGTTATTGAGACTTCACAAATTTGATTTCCGTCAAGCTTTATGAGAGAGAAATTTGATTTTTTTTATAGCTTGACAGAAATCGAATTTCTGAAGAAAATAAGGAAGGAGTTTCTGAATAAATACTAAGGGATATTAAATTAACAATTGAGTACATACTGGAGACATGGAGGGAGAGTTTGATGCAAAATCTGCCATGCTCTCTGCCATTTTGAATGAGAATAGATTAGAAATGAATTGAGTGATGATGAAAAAGAAAAGCTTATTAGGTTTGCATAGGAAGAAGGAGAAACGTAATTAGGATTTTTGTTCTTGTTCTTCACCTATTATGAAGAAAATAGGGAAGGAGTTTCTGAAATATATCGTTATTAGACTATGCCAATTTTATGAGATTTGATTTGTTTTAGACTATATGCCAATTTTATCGTGAAGAAATTTGATTAAAATCCTTATATTAGACTATGCCAATATATTTGGTGAAAGTCACGACAAAAAAAATCATAGAATTTTATGAGATTTGATTAAAATACTTTCTTCAAAAATAAGATTAGATGACAGCGAGAATTCAAAGATAATTATTAGACTATGCCAATTTGGTGAAAGTCTATTAAGATAGATGAGAGAGAAAGAAAATTATAATTGTAAAGTTTTATTTAGATTTAATATGTATTTTTGGGAAAATAGAAATAAAATTAATTGCCATATTGTCAACCTATCATCTCAACCATTAAAAGAGGACTAATCTAATGACTAGATACTTGTGTCAAAAATTGTGTAAAAAACATGGTGCCACGGATCCGCCCCCTATATATATATATATATATATATATATATATATATATATCGGAAGGTAAATATAAATGTAGGAGGTTCATGCATTATGGGGAATGTTTTCATATTTCACGGTCGTTTCAAATATCTTACTTTATTTTAAGCGTACATGATTGGCAGAAAACAATAAAAGCCTTTGAATTTGTAGATCTTTCTCGGAAAGCCGGAATTGCATCTCCAATGAGTTGTATTACGTTCAACAAAGAGAAATTAAATTGAATCAATAGCATGTATATCAATTCAATAAATTAATAAATTAATCATAAAAGAATGATTAAAATGTAATACTCCCCTGATTGAATAATAAACTCTCTTTAGCGCAGCGTCAAGAGCATGCTGATAACGTGTTGTAAGCATAATTTACTGAACAATTATGGAGACCATAGAGAGAGGGGTGCGGCAATAGTAGAGAGAAGAGAGAGATATGTAATTGTGATGTGTGTTCTATTCCACACCATTATACCTTTATTTATAGTAGTAGGAAAGGTTAATTCCTTACCCTTTTAGGATTACAACTCTTAATAGATAATTAACTCATAATAGGAATATAAAGAGATAATCCTAGATCTATTAGAATTTACACAATCACATTCCTAATCTAAAAGGACTGCAACAAAACCATAGTTATATACAACCGATTACTTTCTCCTCATATGTGAATCTTAACTTAATAAGGCGAGCACAAATTAGTACAAATCCATGTAATCGATATATATATATATATATATATTTTTGTCAAACATGTACCACATATATTTTAGTGCCAATAATACTTGCATTTATCACTTAGTACTATGATCTAGTGATATTCCTCTTCACTTATAAGTGAGAGGTTTTATGTTCAATTCTCGTCAAAGACGAATTTGAATCATATTATTATTAGCCCATTGTGAGGCTAAGCCCAACATCTCTCCCTTAGTGTAGATAATATAGTTTGTTCAGAAAAAGAAAAAAAAAACTTGCATCCATCTCTTAGAGAATCTATATATATCCATCCTTTTGACATGGACCAATTTTATTTATTTTTATTTTTTACGATCTAAAAAGGTTTTTCACGGGATTAGATGAATTGTCAATATGCCTCAATAAAGTCGGAAAATAAAAGTACTGAAACCAATAAGATGAGCCAGTCAACTGCAACTCAGTAGTAAAGTTCACGATATTTTTCTTTATTTGTAATTAGGATGTCTAATATTGAAATACTATAAATGACGAAGTTGATACCAATTTATTCTCTCTCCAATTTATTATAGATATATCGTATCGTTTGATCAAAAATAAAAAATGGGCAACCCGAAAACAGGTCCATCTAAAGCCCAAGACCCATGAAGCCCAAAGGTATTGAATACCATGGAATAGCCTGCTAAAGCCTTTTCCCCATTATATACTTCGATGACCGTTCAGTCGTCGCAGGAGGTCAAGCTTAAGCTAACACACACTCTATCACCGGAAGCCATGGAAGCTCTGCGAAGCTTAGGTCAGCTAGTCATAGCCTTGTCCATCTTCTCCCATCTCTCCCTGCTCGTTTATTCCTCTTCCCCTCAGGATCTCCAGATCCTTAACGCCGAGCGCAGAGTAAGCTCCTTCCTTTCATTTCCGCTCCATCAATACTCAAATTTGATTTGATTATATCTAATTACTTTGATTTGATCAATTTATTGTGTTGCAGATTGACTTGACCTCCCATATTGTGAAGGTTTTCTTGACGTTAAAGGTATGGATTTTTCTGTATTGTTGGATTTTCTGTGTAGTGAATTGAACCCAATTTGTGAAAATTTCGAAACTTTGATGGGTTAGGAATTTTAAATCTTTATCATGGTTTGAGATTTTGTGCGTGTTTTTCATTTATCGTGTTCGGCATTAATGTGGATACTTGAGCTTAGGTTCAGTCTTTGATTTGAGTTTTCATGCTACACTCAGATCGTTTTTCGCCCAAATCTGGCATAATATGGATGAATGAACTACTTTTTATTTTCGATACTGGAAAATGTGGGTCGTTATGTTTACAAATTGGCATGCTAAATGTACTTTGTACGATTGTCCGTCTATTGTCTATATGACTACAAACTACTTTTTTTTATTTTGAATACCGGAAGATGTGGGTCGTTATGTTTATAAACCATGGTCTTAACTCTTAAGAAGGATTTTCCTGACAAATAAAGGTTTGATTTAAGTTGTCATGCTCCACTCCATCGTTTTTGGCCCAAATATGGCGTAATGTGGATAATAGAATCACAATATGAGAGTTTTGAATTTTAGTCTTTACTAAGTGGCATGCCACCTGCGAGTTTGGGACACTATGCTTGTAACGGTGACCAACTTGACACTGTAGACAAAGATGCTTTATGATCATACGAATTAGTCATTTTGAAAGTAATAATTTTCTCATTGTACTCTACTGGGATGTTTATATTTTATTAAATTGATGGAGTTGTCTTTCAGGTTGAAAACACTGGCACATCTTCTGTTTCGGAAGTACTTCTTGCTTTTCCACCCACACAGGTTGATCACCTAGCATTGCTCAAAGCAGCTATCACTGTTGGAAAAAAGAAAAAGAAAAGTTATGTTCCCCTGGAAGTCAATCCCACTGAGCTACCTGATGCACCAAATGGGGCTAAATCGTTTTCTATCTCGTTGCTCAACCCACTAAATTCAGGTGAAACTGCAACACTAGAGGTGCTTTACATATTGACACATTCTCTGGAGCCTTTCCCAGCGGAGATAAGCCAATCAGAGTCTCAGTTGGTCTATTACCGTGATGGTGCAATAATATTGTCACCGTATTATGTCAAGCAGCAGACTACTTTTATAAGAACGCCTAGTACTAGGGTGGAATCATTTACAAGAGTAGAGTCCACTAACCGTGCTGGTTCCGAAATAAAGTATGGCCCATACAAGGATCGCCCAGCATACTCTTATTCTCCAATAATTGTTCATTTTGAGAATAACAATGCCTTTGCTGTTGTTGAGGAGCTTGTACGCGAAGTGGAAGTATCTCACTGGGGCAATCTTCAGATCACAGAGCATTACAAGTTGGCACATGCTGGTGCTCGACACAAAGGAATATTTTCAAGGTAAGCTCTGCTGCTGGTCTTATCTTGTGTATTTAATGTAAAGGGTTGCAGTCGGTGAAAAAAGTTTGATACAATAAAATTGAATGAGTAAAACTTTTGTAGGATAAATTGATCATAAATGTCTCTATTTCTTCATTATTTGATGAGTTGCAAATCCTGCTTTCTATACAAGTGTGTGGATCCATGTATGACATGGATATAAAAGGGTTGGTGCTGCGGGTGGGAAGAGAAGGCCGGATCTTAGGCCTTTTTTTTTTTTTTTTTTTTTTTATTTTTAAATTTTGAATATTTAATTATTTTTTAATCCAGTTGGATTAGTGAGTGGGACACGTGTCGGGCCACGTCAGCATTTAACAGAGAAATTAACAGAAAAACTGACGGAGGTCTGACATTGTCACAAATTCGTAAGATGAGGTATGACATTGTCAATTTTAAAAGATGAAGTATGAAAGTGTCGTGACACCAATAGTTGAGGTAGTTTTTTGTAGTTTACCCTAAATAAATACAAACACCCTACTTAAAAGAAAAACTGAGTCTCCAATATATGGTGAAGGTTGATCTTGAGCCTTTTGGGGCCTAAGACAAACTGAAAAGGGCCTCTTACTAGACAACCAATCTCATACAAGAAGTCATCCTCATTTAATTTCTGGAAGACATAACAGTATGTGAATGGTTTTAAATTTTTGAATAAGCTACTTATATTTGCAACATAAATAATTCATAAATCGTAAGGACTATGCAAGTGAATATCAAAAGGTGAACTTTAGAGACTTATCATTACACAGCTGAGTTTGAAGAATGCAAAAGATAGCAATTACTTTGTGTAATAGATGACCAATGTTAAGACAGCCTTTAGTTTGTTTTATGCTTGTTAGGAAATAAATATGTATGTTGATGCCCATAAAAAAACTGTATGTTTTTTCATTCTTAGAATTGATCTTCCAAGGCTTCCTTTTGGCAGGGTTGACTATCAATCTAAGCCACATGCTGGTGGTGTCTCTTCATTCAAACATCTTCTAGCCAGTCTACCTCCTAGGGGTCATTCTGTCTACTACCGAGATGAAATCGGAAACATCTCATCCTCACATTTACGTACAGATTATCTAAAGGTGGCTTTTCTCTACGGCAATGAAACAATTTATATATTCTATGATGCTATCCTTGTACATAAGTTTTGCTCGCTTGTTGCCATCCTCGTAGGCTCTCTCTTTATCTGTCCATTGGAAACATAATATCATTATAGCAAATGCATGGGGAAGTTCACATAGAAAAACAATGCAGAATAATATCCCCATGTTTTGCATATACAACTCTGATTTTGGTTCTATTAATCATGACTTTTTCAATACTTTCTTTTCAGTCGGATCTTGAAATTGAGCCACGCTATCCTTTATTTGGTGGTTGGAAAGCTACATTTGTAATTGGGTACGGGTTACCACTGGAAGACTTCCTTTTTGAGTCACCTGATGGCAGGCGATACCTCAATTTCACTTTTGGTTGTCCTCTTGCTGAGACGGTGGTAGACAAGTTAACTGTAAAAGTGGGTTTAGTACTATGTTTTTGCATTTATGTTTCTATATTTTGCAGATTTGTCAGATCTTTTTTCCATTTTGTTTGCCCTTAGACATGGGAATATTAATTTACTGATTCAGGAACTGTTGTATTTCAGGTTGTGCTACCAGAGGGATCAAAAAATCCTTCTACTGTGGTTCCTTTTTCAGTTGAGCAACGTCTAGAGGTAATCCGATAGTAGGCCTTTATTGATGTACAAAAACACCATTATATAATATAATTCTAAACCTTTTCTAGACAGCTGATTAATTGTAAAGTGCATAGAAGCAATTTTAACTCTATTTTTTGTTGCCAAGAAAATGTTTTTTTTTTGTTTCATTATTTTTGGAATTATCTAAATCGCACGACAATTTTGTTTTTTGATGCAAGTAAAATATTTTTTCTATCTATATGATAGTGATTAAGTGCATATCTTTCATTCTTATATCTGCAGACCAAATATTCATACCTTGATGTTGCTGGAAGGACAGTGGTGGTTCTCGAAAAGAGAAACGTAGTTCCAGAACACAACTCTCATTTCCAGGTGGCTATTCTATCACTGACATTGGTTGGACTTTACCAAGTATTATAATTACTTATTGAGGCATTTTGCTACTCTGAACTCTAAAATTATAATTTTGGCTCTCCTTATATTGCCATTAAGTTTTGAGGTTGATCTGACCACTTAATGCCCTTTAAATTCATTTAAAGTGTGCGCAGGACTTTTCAAGGCTTGACTTTGTTTCTGTGTCATTCGTGGGAGCGTATCTAGGATCAGTTATGCTCACCTAATAGTATCCTATGATAGAAATATGCCTCATAGATTAGCATGTATTTTAGTTTGCAAGGTTAGGGCATTGGTCCTAGTATATATATGTTCACCCTTGAAATGGTCATACAACTTGTGCTGAACCACTAGGTTGATTAGTATTGAAGCTGTGTACTCGTGTTCTTTATATATCGTCCCCATACATGTATGCTGTGCACAACCCTTAAAATATTATGTATATTAGTGGCTGAACCTATCTCTCTCCTTTGCTTTATTTGGCAGGTTTACTACACCTTCAACCCAGTCTTTATGCTGGCAGAACCACTGATGTTGGTGTCTACGTTTTTCTTCGTTTTCATGGCCAGTGTAGCTTACCTACACATAGATTTTTCCATATGCAAATCATCTTGATTCACAAAGGTACGGTTTCTACAACCTGGAATTACACTCTTACCGAAAAGAATCTTTACATTTCAAACCTATGTTTTGTAGCTTATCTGGTGAAACTGTTTTGACTTGTAGATCACTGTGGAGGAGAGGAGCCAGGACTTTTGAGCGTGAACGTTTCCTGTCACTTTCGGTTCTAAAGTTATAAACTACCTTATATAATGTAGGGGTTACCATGAGGAAAATTTTGTTGCGCATTGACCCTCTCACTTTATGTAGCTGGATGTAAGCTCCCTTTCCCAAAGAGGGGGTTATATTATTGTCGTAGTTTTACACACACAAGGATTCAGAAGTGCTTCGATAGCGAAAATACCGTGTTATAAATCTTGTTTAGATAATGTGACAGAAGACTTGAACTCGACAAGCAAAATGAAGAGCTCGACAAGCAACAAACGGTAAGGAGCTATCCCAAATGTGAAGGTTTGCATGCTGAAAACCTGCATCCGTGATAGTGTCTGTCTGCCACAAAGTTTGCTTCAAAGGACCTGGCAATTATTTTGATGTCCTCAAATATATTCATCACTCGCCAAGGAACACCACTTGTGCCCTGCACCGCATCAATCACCAGTTTTGAATCACCCTCCACCAAGACCTTCCAAAACCCTTTACTCCTCGCAATCCAAAGGGCATCCCTAAGAGCGAGACATTCCTTACGATAAATCCCGCAGCCGCCAGAGAGTTCTTAACAGAGCTAGCTATAAGATTTTTCTTATTGGCATTAGTGTGGTCATTCGCCATGTTAAAAAGCCAGCAAAGCCACTCCAGAAGGATAAGCTTTGGCATTATTAAAAACAACTTGATTCCTCATCTTCCAGATTTGCCAACATATGAGGAGGGCTAAACTAAGACTTGACAAAGTCTCATTATCTTGGTAGTCAAGGGAACAGAGCCACTACAATTAGTTTGATTAGCAAGAGACCTGTAAACCGGTCGGGTTTATTGGGCTTGGGTCGGGTTCAAGCCCAATAAGGTAACGAGTCACCCGAACCCGACCCGTTAAGCTAACGGGTCACCCGTTAACACCCATTCGCTCAACAAGGCTCTATTCCACGTCCCATTCATAATAAAGTGGCTCACCTTAAGACTTAAATCCAGATAAGTTAGCTGATTCTCCTGAAAAAGGTTAAGGATAGGGAAAGGAAAAACCCAGTTTTGGGTCCAGAACAGAATGTTCCTCCCATTTCCCACAATCCATCGTAATCATTTTTCAACCACTGATCTTGCATTAAAAATTCCTTTCCAGGCCACCGATTGATTTTGTCTGACCTTAGCCTCCATAAAATTCTCCCTCCTTAAATATTTTTGTTTAACTAATTGAACCCACCAATTTTGATCATCTGTGAGCACCTTTCAACCAAGCTTCGTAAGACAAGCATTGTTGAAGAGATCACTTTTCCTAATACCCAAACCCCTATTGCATTTGGGCTGGCACACCTTATTCCAGGCAACAGGGTTCATTTTACTTTCCCTCCCCCAAAGGAACTTCCTATTCTCCTTATCAAGCATCTTTGTAAACTTATCTACACATTTAAAACACATCATCATGTGATTCGGCATACCGCTAAGGTTGGCCTTGATCAGAGTAACTCTACCAGCTCTCGAGAAAGTGTAACTCTACCAGCTCTCGAGATTGTTGGAGATATGCCCTGAAAGTCAATCTTTGGAAGAAACCTTTCAGGACAATGTCTATATGTATGGAAAAAACTCTAATACATCAAAAGGCAAAGTCACTCATTAGGACTATCTCAATAAACGATATACGTCCTAAAGAGTGAATCCATGGACAATGGATCGATGGAAGAAGTAATCTAATGATGTTAGACTGCAGAGACCTTCTTCACATAACCATGATGTCCAAAAAGGTTCATGGTCATAGGATTGTCGGAGGGACACTGACAATACATAGACCAGTACATACTATGTCCCCTTCCAATGGGAAGGATGGAAAGTCTCATGCCATTCGTGTAGTGACACTAAGACAAGTATGTAGGTGCTCATTATGGGAATGAGTTCACTGAACACAATCAAACGAGAGTACTTGCATGGAGGTCTACTCACATGTCAAGCAAGTGACTCTACTGGTTGGAATAATGTAACTAATCCTTTGACCTGAGACATCATAGTTGTCTTGGGGATACGTTGCTGATCATTTGATAATGAGACGTGATCACATCTCATCTTGGATGTGTTCTATGCATTGTTGGGGTCAGTGATTTATTCTCAGAGGCATGTGAATGATCAACAAGGGATCTCTAATCCTCGTTATGAGATGATGAATACTCTAAGATATGATTCAGGAATCTTCGGCTGAAGTATCGAGCGTAATGATGGAAAGCGTTCCTATACGACTCAATAGAATCATATAACTTGATATAATCACATTAGGGGTTTGACATTAAATATCCATACCCTAGTAATATGATTGTGAGTATTGTATTAGAGAATGATCAAATTACATTGTAATTCCAACTGAATAGGTTCTCCGAACAAATTCTACATTAGCTTGGGTAGCCATGATATATGGTTAGATGTCACTCATGGCTTGTGGGTTCTTCTAGATGATTAAATAAGTAGTCATCAAAGAAGAAGGAGAATTGAAATTAAGTTTTAATTCACTAAGTGATTGGATTAATACAAATCAATTGGATTGGTGCCAATCATCTCACTGCCTTGCTAATTAGAACTTAAAATGATTGTACACCGAAACACTCTTGTAGTGAAACAACTAAAGGATGATGGAATAAATTAATTGGATTAATTAAGTGTTATGATTAATTAGAAAGTCTAAAGAAATCATAGAAGCGATGAAAGATCGTTTTGGACTTAAAGAAAAGTTCGGGTTCATTTGAGCCCATTAAGCCCAAACCCATTGGGCTTTTATTTAAGCATAGGATGACTTGAAATGATAAAAGCTCAAAGCCCAAACAACACAAAAGGGGCCGGCCATTGAAGAAAGAGAGAGAGTCAAGTTGTTGACTCACCTCTTAGACATTTATAAAGGAAGTTTAGTGAAATAGTTTCATTAGGGTTCTGTGTGTTCTTTTCACAAAAGAAGAAAAACATCTCTCTCTCTACACTCACACAAAGCCGGCCACCAAAGGGGATTTAGCTAATCATCTTATCTCCCTTTGGTTATTCCATTATCCATCTCACTACATTAGTGGGTGTGGATCTTTAGAGGTCTTCTACTTTGGAGACTAAAGGAGAAAGGAGCTCTAAATCTTTCAAGGTGGAGGAAGTTAGGAGGGAGGCTAGACTCAAGGAGTTCCAAGAACAAAGAGCTTGGAGGTGGTCCATCCTTGGTCTCGAGTCTAGATCAAGAGGTATAAAACTATACCTTCGCTTTGTTCTTCAATATTTTCTTAGATGCATCATATATGAACCTATGCTTCTTGAAGGGGATTTGCATGACTATAGCTTTGATATTATATGATAACATGCTTCCGTTGCTAATGTATATAAATTTTGAATTGTATATGCATGCTAGTCACTAGAAATCCCACATAAATCACATTATTTCCCTTCAAGTGGTATCAAGAGTCAAAGGTTTATATTTGATGTGTCCTTTTGGATTTTATGCATATGGGTTTTAATTTTATGTTTGACATATTATTTCTTCATTCAAAATATGTTTATCTTTTGTTTTTCAAATGTTGAAAAATGTGTTTCAAGAGTTAAAAAAGATATGTATGCAAAAAGTGTTGTGGATGCATGAATGAAGAGTGAGTTTTTGAACAAAATTTGGGGCTTATGTACCATAGGGGAGGGCACGGTTTTGGGAGGATTTTTTTTTTTGGCTTGTGTTTGTGTTTTCTTTTAAGTCACACACACACACTTTGAAACTAGAAAGTAGAGGCCTTGTCACTTTTGTTTTTTGGTTTGAAAAATTACCAAGAAAGTACAAATCTTGAAATTGTATTCATGGTTTTATTCTTGGTGTTCATGGTTTTGATTTTGGTGTAAAAGGTTTTGGTTTTGTGTTCATACTTTGTTGTTTGAATTTGGGTGATAAACTTGCCATCAATAGCTTTCCATTGATTGACTCCATCCTAGACTTGACTAGGAGACCTTACACCCCTCTTACCTATTTAAGCCAACTTGCACAAGTGGTGACAAGAAATAGCTAGGCCTTTGCTTTATTTTGAAATTTAGGGAACATGTATGACACACTCCCTCTCCCCCCATCACATAACCGGCCACCCTATTGATGGGTCCTCTATGACTATTTTGCAATTTTAAAAGTTGATTATACTTTCTAGTATTTGTGGTTTGACCCCTAACTTTTCATAATTGCATTTCGGCCCCACCTCTTTATGAGATTAAAATGTTATGATTTTAATTTTGTTTGTAGCTTAAACTCATCATATAATTATGCCCATATGTACTAAGTCTAATTGATTATGTTGCATTCCAATTTAATTATTTAATGTGATTAAGTAGTTAGTAAAATGGTTAACTATGGACTTGTGCCTTAAACGATAATTGAGCTATGAGAAAGGCCGCTAAATTCAAATGGTTTGAACCTTGGGAATGTGTTTTAATTGCTATTTCAATTGGACCTCAACATGTTAGACATTAATCTTTCTCTCCCTCTTAGTATATGTAATTTGTAGGAATTTGTACAAATCGGTTTGTAATTCTTATTACTTCTTTATCTCTTTCAATTAGTTGATTCCCTCTAGTACTAGACTAGAGTTTCTTTAACTATTGGTAAAGAGACATATTAAAAGGGGTTTTTCATGAGATTAAAGATTTGTTGGGTCCAACGTCCTAATTAGCAATGAATGATTGTCTTTCGTTTCTAATGGCTCAATGAAAAATGTTTTAATTGGATTGAAAGAGCGTAATTAAAACGTTACATTCCTCCCTAGATCTTATTCAACAATGTTGGCTCGTTGTTGAATCAACCTAATAAGTCCATAGTCATCCAAAGAGCCTAAGATAACTATAAAGTCCAAATTTAAAGGAATGCAAAAACCTTGGTAGTAGTAGTTACTTCCAATATTTGAAAAATTCGTTTTTGATATTGATTTGTTTTTCTCAAAAACAAATAGTGGGAGTATCATACGCTACTAAACTAAAATGAACACAATTAGTAGTAATATATATTTCCAATATTTTGAAAATTGTTTTGATATTGATTTGTTTTGCCAAAATGAATAGTGGAGATATCATATGCTACTAATTTCATTTACTTTGGACTAGTAGTTATAATAGGACACAATTTATTTTAATGTGATTAAATAAATAAAATGATGAGACCTTAAAATCCCTCAACCAACATCCAATATTAAGTTGAAAGCGAAGAGGTGCTTTGAACACTTCTTCGTGGCCTTCCACCATGGTAGGTTCCAATCGTTTATGACTCGTACACCGCATTCACCCTATCATGGGGGAGTTCAAAGTATGTGCTTATACTCAGGAGGAGTCTATTTCAAACATTTGATGTGGTGAAGGTAGGCAACGAGTATGGCCAACATCATATCATTGTGAAGTCGTACTTGAACCCCTATCTAAACCGGCATGGTGGGTCAAAACTTAACTAAAAGAAATGGTGCCAACATCATATCATTGTGAGGCAGAGGCCAACTAGATGGGTAATCACAAGAGGTTGTTGTGAATGGGTAGTTCTACCCTCTCATTATTATTTTTGCTAGCCAACATCGTATCATCGTGAGGTGGGCTTGGTAATAGTGAGCCTCCCATAACCCGCTAGGAGCTTTAATTGAAATCTCCCGGATTCCATCTTGAGGGATATGGAATTTGACAAAAATAGTGGGTGGTGTCATTCGGTTTAAAGATCCGAATCGTTTGACTTAATCAACAATCAAACTAATTTATTTTATTGTTATGTATTTAGATATGGTTGGAAGCACACTTGCAAAGATACTCGACAAGCATTGCCTTGAGGGGCACAATTTCCCATCTTGGTATCGTAATGTCAAGATTCTCCTAACCTTGGAGAAAATTGTTTACATACTAGACAAGGCTCCACCTCACATACCTCTTGGCCCTGAGGCCACTGAGGATGAACGTGCTAAGTATGACAAGCACGTTGAGAATGATACACAAGCAAAGTGCTATTTGTTGGCTTCCATGAATGAGGAGCTGCAGAGACAGCACGAGGGTATGGACAGTGCATCCTCCATCATACTCCATCTTACGGAGTTATATGGTGAAGGGACGCGCAATCGTCGCTTCAGCACTGTCAGTGAACTTGTGAAGACCAAAATGGTCAAGGGAGCCCCAGTGCATCCACATGTACTGAAGATGATTGGACTCATTGAACAATTGGAGAACCTAGGGACTCCACTTGACGGGGAATTGGCCCAGGACTTCATTTTGGCTTATCTTTCTGATTCATTCTCGCAGTTCGTTATGAACTACAACATGAACAAGATGGATATCACTCTCTCTGAGTTACTAAACATGTTAGTAACCGCTGAGAAGACTATGAAGAAAGAGAACGTTGTAGGGACTGCTGCAGTAGCCTACAACAAGCCATCCTCTTCCAAGGCCAAGCCGAAAGGCAAAGGCAAAGGAAATGAGAAGTCATCCACTCCTAAGGCCCAAGGAGGAGTGAAGAAAAAGAAGGCAAACGAGCCCAAGGGGACTTGCCACCACTGTGGAAAGGACGGGCATTGGAAGAGGAATTGCAGGTTATACCTTGCATCTCTGAAGGACAAACCACAAGGTATGGTTTTTGTTCTTATCTTCAATTCTAAATGTTAGATCTTCTAATCTTTATATTTGATATAAAATGCTAATCACTTATGCAATTGTATGTAGGTGATGGAGCCAAGTAGAAGATGGACGAGCAAAGAAAAGAATGGAATAAAGGGTTTGGCCATTAATTTTTGCTAACTACTTAGGAAGTTTGTTAGGCACTTAAAGATAGTCTTTAAACTTTCTTATTTTGCTAAGAACTTATTATGTGGCTTCATATGATGGAAGACCCACTTTTGGTGCCTATATGAAGGTATATAATTAGTCTCTAATGTAGAAGCTAATTCTTTTGTATTAAAACATTATGAATGTTTAACTTATCATATCAATGTAATGTGATGAATGCCTTCTACTAAATTTGTTCCTCAAAGTAGTATTATGAATTGAAAATTGTCTTGTTGTATTCTAGTTGAAATACAAGAAATGAATCACTTATATAATGCGATATCCAAGCTTTGGATTTATCAATTAAGGATAGATCTTACATGTTGGCCATAGATGGATACAATGAATCTTTAGATTTGGTTCCAATTGCCTACATATGAGTTCTATATGAATTGAGAAAGTCTAGAGATTCCTTTCTTGAAGAAAAGGAAGATCACATTATAATGACATTAGTAATACATAAGAAAAACGTTTCTTATATGGTTATCACTTACTTAACCACAATAACCAAGATCACTCTTGGTTCAATTAGTAGTTTTGAACAACTAATTGGACATTCTTAAATTGTTTTAAGAAATGTCAAATATGTTAGTGATCAAACCAATGATGAAGTGTCTAAATCTATAAAAAGGTTTAAAGACTTTAGTCACTTAATAACAAGACATGAACTTAGTGGAGTTGGAATAATAAGCTTAAAAGGTTCTAAGCTACTCCACAATGTCCTCTACCCGTATACTTCATAATTATACACTATGAATGTATAATGCGATTTCTCATTAAGGTCATGAGAAACAGTGGGAGGTGAGAAAAGGATATAAACTTGAATATGATTGGTTTATAGTTGTCTAAAATTAATAGTACTTTACTACTATTAATGAGCTTGTAATTTTAATTGTTAAAAGGTCTCAAGCTCTTTGAAGCGTTAAAATTCTATGTTGTGTAACATTCTAAGAATAACCTATGAATGTTGGTTTCACCAACCTAGCACAAAATCGTTATGTGTTGGGAGTTGTCCATCATTCTCTTTTATGAGAACATGCTAAGTACAAAGCAAATGGACAAGTTGATGAAACAAAAGGGAATAGTTTCAAAATGAGTCACAACATATAGTTTAACAACAAGACAATCTGATTTCAACACCTCATGTAACTATAATGCTCTATGTAGTTTTAACAAGGAATTAAATCAACCACCTAGTCGGAATGGTTGAACTCCTATATCATTAGTAGGAGCCATGCTTCCACTAATGATTTGGATAATTCTTATATGACTACTTTAAAAGGTTTTAGTATGAATAAAACTTGAAATATGATGTTTGACATCATATAATTTAAATGAATGGACTTGATAAAACAAGTCACACATTTCAAATGAAATTACTTGAGAAGGAATTCTTTTGTGTATGTTCATTTAAATAACTTGTGTTAGCTAGAGTTGTTGATTGTCCAAAACTGTTGAGACATTATCAATAAGCTAATGGATCTTAAAGATTGTCAATGGATCCAAGACAAGTTAGTGGGAGCTATATGCATTCAAATCAAGAAAATATAAGTGTTATGTTTTTCTTAAGGTTTCAATTGAATGCTTAGTTACAACAAGGTCAGTGGGAGTGATGTTATACTTTTGAGCAACATATTATGAATGAAGTCTATTTGATAGACGTAATAAATATTGATGTTACTCAAAATGACAAATTGTGACAAGGTCAATTTTGAAGTACGGACTTAAAATGGACTTATTGATACAGCAAGGCTGTCTCAAGAAAGTTGTATAAGGAGATTGAATCTCAAACGTTGAAGATTTGAGAAAGTATTTCTACATATATTAGAGAAATTGCTTTCATGACCCTTATAAAGAATATGTCACAAAATCACAAAAAGGACACATGTATGGACTTGTGAGATGATATCCAAAAGTGAAAAACCATAAGGGTTGTCACTTTAAGATATTACTATGGTCCAGGATCAGAACCATAGCAACTGATAGAAAATTATTACCTTTGAGAAAGGAACATCAGAGTGAGACTCTGGAAGCGTGCATTCACTTAGGTTATAAACCAAAGTGACAATAACCCATTTTAACAAATGGAACTTCATGGTGGATGAAGTACTAATCATATGAAAGTATTGTTAGTATGGTACTACAATGGTCTCGAGGTTGGAGCAAAGTTTGTATAAGGTATACAAACGAAATATATGTTGATATATATTAAAGTTTTAGAAACTGCTTCAAAAGGTGTTTTGAATAGACAAGGTTCATAATGAACCAATGATTGAATCCAAACCATAAGGTCGTTAGTAGGATACTACGACGTAATGGGGCGATAGCTCAAGCCATGGAATCAAGGTCTCATCAAAGTATTTGAACACAAAGAAGAGACAACATTAAATGTTTTGGAAACATTTAATAAGTAAATCCTTTTAAGTTAAAAGGATTAATGCATAACTTAGTTAACCTACGAGCTCAAGTTCACTCGACTAGCATCTATAAGATGCAATACTGATTGACTTTAGTGCAAGTGGGAGATTGTTGGAGATATGCCCTGAAAGTCAATCTTTGGAAGAAACCTTTCAGGACAATGTCTATATGTATGGAAAAAACTCTAATACATCAAAAGGCAAAGTCACTCATTAAGACTATCTCAATAAACGATATACGTCCTAAAGAGTGAATCCATGGACAATGGATCGATGGAAGAAGTAATCTAATGATGTTAGACTGCAGAGACCTTCTTCACATAACCATGATGTCCAAAAAGGTTCCTGGTCATAGGATTGTCGGAGGGACACTGACAATACATAGACCAGTACATACTATGTCCCCTTCCGATGGGAAGGATGGAAAGTCTCATGCCATTCGTGTAGTGACACTAAGACAAGTATGTAGGCGCTCATTATGGGAATGAGTTCACTGAACACAATCAAACGAGAGTACTTGCATGGAGGTCTACTCACATGTCAAGCAAGTGACTCTACTGGTTGGAATAATGTAACTAATCCTTTGATCTGAGACATCATAGTTGTCTTGGGGATACGTTGCTGATCATTTGATAATGAGACGTGATCACATCTCATCTTTGATGTGTTCTATGCATTGTTGGGGTCAGTGATTTATTCTCAGAGGCATGTGAATGATCAACAAGGGATCTCTAATCCTCGTTATGAGAGGATGAATACTCTAAGATATGATTCAGGAATCTTCGGCCGAAGTATCGAGCGTAATGATGGAAAGCGTTCCTATACGACTCAATAGAATCATATAACTTGATATAATCACATTAGGGGTTTGACATTAAATATACATACCCTAGTAATATGATTGTGAGTATTGTATTAGAGAAGGATCAAATTACATTGTAATTCCAACTGAATAGGTTCTCCGAACAAATTCTACATTAGCTTGGGTAGCCATGATATATGGTTCGATGTCACTCATGGCTTGTGGGTTCTTCTAGATGATTAAATAAGTAGTCACCAAAGAAGAAGGAGAATTGAAATTAAGTTTTAATTCACTAAGTGATTGGATTAATACAAATCAATTGGATTGGTGCCAATCACCTCACTGCCTTGCTAATTAGAACCTAAAATGATTGTACACCGAAACACTCTTGTAGTGAAACAACTAAAGGATGATGGAATAAATTAATTGGATTAATTAAGTGTTATGATTAATTAGAAAGTCTAAAGAAATCTTAGAAGCAATGAAAGATTGTTTTGGACTTAAAGAAAAGTTCGGGTTCATTTGGGCCCATTAAGCCCTAACCCATTGGGCTTTTATTTAAGCATAGGATGACTTGAAATGATAAAAGCCCAAAGCCCAAACAACACAAAAGGGGCCGGCCATTGAAGAGAGAGAGAGAGTCAAGTTGTTGACTCACTTCTTAGACACTTATAAAGGAAGTTTAGTGAAATAGTTTCATTAGGTTTTTGTGTGTTCTTTTCACAAAAGAAGAAAAACATCTATCTCTCTCTACACTCACACAAAGTCGGCCACCAAAGGGGATTTAGCTAATCATCTTCTCTCCCTTTGGTTATTCCATTATCCATCTCACTACATTAGTGGGTGTGGATCTTTAAAGGTCTTCTACTTTGGAGACTAAAGGAGAAAGGAGCTCTAAATCTTTCAAGGTGGAGGAAGCTAGGAGAGAGGCTAGACTCAAGGAGTTCCAAGAACAAAGAGCTTGCAGGTGGTCCATCCTTGGTTTCGAGTCTAGATCAAGAGGTATAAAACTATACATTCGCTTTGTTCTTCAATATTTTCTCAGATGCATCATATATGAACCTATGCTTCTTGAAGGGGATTTGCATGACTATAGCTTTGATATTATATGATAACATGCTTCTGTTGCTAATGTATATAAATTTTGAATTGTATATGCATGTTAGTCACTAGAAATCCCACATAAATCTCATTATTTCCCTTCATCCACTTCCTATTCCTAATAAAATTTGGGCTGACATTTCTATGGATTTCATTGTGAGATTGCCTCCTTGTAAAGGGAAGACTGTAATATGGGTAGTGGTTGATCGATTATCTAAGTATGCTCACTTCTTGGCACTTGCTCATCCTTATTCGGCCACTATGATTGCTCAACTGTTTATGGATCACATCTTCAAATTGCATGGGATGCCTAATTCCATTATTAGTGATAGAGATCCGGTCTTCATGAGCAAATTTTGGAAGGAGTTCTTCACTATTCAAGGCTCTAAATTGTGTTTCAGCTCTGGTTACCATCCTCAAACAGATGGACAAACTGGGGTTCTCAATAGATGCTTTGAGACATATTTGAGATGTTTTTGCAGTCTACAACCAAGAAGATGGGCTATGTGGCTGTCTTGGGCGGAATGAAGTTATAACACAGGTTATCACACTGCTACAAAGATGACTCCATATGAAATCGTTTATGGCCAGCCACCTCCATTTGTTTCATTTTATGATAGTGGCACCACTAAGGTTGCTTCAGTTGATCAGACCTTACAAGAACGAAATCAAATATTAGCAGTATTGAAGTCTAATTTGCAGGCTGCACAAAATCGAATGAAGGTTCAAAGTGATAAAAAGAGAACTTAGAGGGTTTTCGAGGTGGGAGATTGGGTGTACCTTAGGCTTATACCGTATCAGTTCATGTCCTTATCCACTTACTCAGTTCACAAACTGCATCCCTGATTCTATGGGCCTTTTGAAATCTTGGCAAAAATGGGACCAGTGGCATATAAGTTGAAGTTACCGGAGACTTCAAAACTCCATCCTGTTTTTCATGTTTCATGTCTAAAGAAGCATATGGGTGATCAAGTGCAACCTTCTGTGCACTTACCGGTTATCACTGACTCTGGCATATTACAAGATGTACCAAAGGCTATTTTGGATAGGAGAATGATGAAGAAGGGTCACACTGCTGTTTCAGAAGTACTAGTGCAGTGCCAGAATCACACCACAGAAGATGCTACATGAGAGAACTACCATGAACTCAAATCCAAATTTCCAGATATTGTACAATTGTAAAGATCTGTGTAATGATTTCCGTGTTCCAATTTTAGGATCAGTTTGAAGGGGGGTATTGTTAGGATGCCACGTGGCACCATCTAGGTTGTCCAAGTGTACGGCCAAGATGGATAGCTATCTGATAAGATTGTTAGAATTGTTGTTAGAATTGGGTGGAAGTGTAATTAGTTAAACAGTTAAGGAGATTGCTCGCACAGCAAGTGGCGAGTTAGAATATAGGGAGAGAGCTGTAAGAAGAAAGGTGTGCAATTGTTTTGTGGTTGAATGTAATACTGAAATATTGTATACAATATATGAGGAAGTAGAGTTTGGGTCTTAACATAATTAAACTAGAAAGAAATTTAAACTGAGGGACAAAATCAGGTCTGCCCTACCCTCTGCAATTCCAGACAAGACAATTCATTAATCAACGTCCTCAACAACATAGTTAGCCCCAACATCGCCATTACCAATGTTTCTACCCCTCTTCATACTCCATAGATACTGCACATTGTTTTCCTCTTCAGCCTCCATGAACTCCTCATTCTCCTCCATCGTGTTTTTACCTTTGTCAACATCTGCCGCAATCTCAGCTTCACCTCTCACAGTTGCACCAAAGCTTAAAGCACAATCAGGCATCCACTTGGACACTAAGTTTGCCTTCAAGACCCAAGTCTTGTTTCCCCTTACTACATTGTCATAAGTTCTACCATCCCTTCGCGCACCACTATGACCTATGCCAGTATACCAATTTTTCTAAGAAACCACAGTATTCCAACCCTTACTCATATTCTCCTCCCGGTTTCTAACTTGCTTTCTCACCTCCAGCTCCTCCTCATCTTTAGAGATCACATCATCCCTCAACACCGGTTGAGGAAATACCAACATAACCCCCCCATGCAGCTTCTGCCTGGTTTCCTAAAAAATTTCAACAACAGCCGGATAAACCAACAGCTCATCCTCAAATAACCTATCCACCAGCAGCCACCCATCTATGTCCTCAATAACCGAGCATTTGTGGCCCTCCGACCTCCTGCGACCACAATAAAAACAAACTTCGAACAACTTCTCATAACTCAGCAACACCGAGATATCTTCCTCATCAATGATAACCATCACTCTCTTCAAAGGAAGCCTCAAATCCACCTCAAGCAACACCCTCACAAACAAACCATTCAGACCCAACAAAGAATTCTTATCAGCCCTAATGAAAGTGCCCACAGGTTGCATAATCACCTCCAGGATTTCAGCATCTCGATACTCTGCACCGAAAGTCTTAGAATCCGAACCCAGACTCTAAGACTAGAAATCATCTCCACGTCATGAAAAAAAGCTGTCCACTTCTACAGATGGAAGATTTAACCCCTAACATACCAAGGTCTGTTGTCTAACACATACTCAAGCTCTTCTTGGTCAGTAAACTCCACTGCATACCAATGGTGACCAAAGTGGTCAAGATAAAAGGGATTCTTGACCCCCGTACCCCAAGTAAGCCCTAACTTCCACTTAATGGTTCTAGCATCAATCTGCTTCCCCACAAGCTTTTCCATGAGTACCCTGCTCTCCATATGTTCCACATTGAGGTTCGAGTAGAGACTAGTCGAAACCCTAGTAACTCCACTCTCCAAAGTAAAGGTACCCCTAGAACCCTCAACAACCACAGAGGATTGGCCAGGTTGAGGAGAAGCAAATCTATTGACCCAGGAAGGTAAATTGGGACTGAATGGAATCCTAGTGTGTCTAGAAGATGAAGCTTCAAGTTGGGAGATGATAGTCCTTTTGGGGAGGAAGGTTAAAGGCTCAGCTTTCAGAAACAAAGCAAAGGTAAGATAACCATTCAACAGTAACCAATTTATAGATAGCAAGATGAGAGATAGACATGCATACAAACCAATGGGAAAACTAAACATCAGAAATAAAGAGAAGCAGCACACAACACAAATTACACTACTCTTAACCAAGCACAAGTAATTAGCAGCAATGATTGACGAGCTAGACAGCCCAAGCGACTTAACAAGCCACATTTCACAAGATAAAGTAATTTTAAAAAACATTAAGACAATATCGAGATAATAATTACCCTCAAGCTTAGCGTTTTGGCCACTCTTACACCACTGATTCGAATTCCCCATACATAGATCTAGGCACTTGAGATTACTTCTCCAACCATCACTCATCAGAGCCATGTTGCCATTAATCAGCATCCATCCAATTAAATCTCATTCCCCCAAACACAACACCCAATCCCAACGTGCGCATGGAGGAATGATGCAATCAACGAAAGAGAGCTTCAGCTCAGCAACCCAGCACCCAAGTGTGAAAGAAAAGACATTCCCTCAACCTAGAGGTCACTAAGCCGAACATAATTACCAAACGTCGATTCCTCTTCTATTACCCAAAACCAATCAAGTACGTGTTTCATTACATCATTTATCCCCAAAGCGCGCTGAATCATTATCTCAACCTCTATTAACCAACTACTTAGCCATCCTACTAGCTTAGAGGGGGCCAAAATCAAGAAATTGGTTACCCCCAAGAAGAACCCTAACCCTAGGCGGCCCCTCTTTCCTCTATCGACTCTCATCCTCTAAGAGAGCAACTTATATCGAACAAATACACTGCCATTCTGGTGTTTGATGTCTATGAAATGACGTCATTTATCACATAAAAGGAAACTTATACCGTTACACATGATGATGTATTTTTGGCACAAAATGTTGTCGTGATAAAGTCCTCTATATGTGTTCACATTGCTAAACCTCCCTACCAAATGTTCATAAATACAAAAATTGTTCGATTGTAGGAAACTTATCCTATCATTTGTCAAATAAAATAAAAAGGTTAATTAATTTAGCTAATTTGATGAACTTTCAAAGTGTCCCAACTGAGAAACTTTCAAGAATCATTCTAAATGTGACATATAAGAATAAAACTAGAAAAAGGGGTAGATACTCAAAAAAGTCAATCCAAAAACCTCCCATGCATGGATAGTAAAAACTATGGACTCTGAATATGAATATCTTATACTATGAAGTACTCTCTCATAGACTCATATTATGGACTCTGAATATTAATTAATATCTCACCATTGTAATTTGAAATTATGTGGAGCAATAACAATTGGTTTGTTGCATGAATTTTTTCATTAAGAGTGGACTGTTACCTGAACTATTACCTCAATAAAAATTAGGTCCTTGAATTAATTTTCCAGTAAAATAAGTTCCTAAATTCATTAAAAATGCTAATTTCATCCCTACTATTATATTCAAAGTTATTTTATCTTATTTTTAGTCAACTTAAGTCACTTGACACACTTTAGAGTGTAAACCGTCATTTTCTCGCCTATAACCCCTTAACATTTCATATAGGTTGCAAATCTAACATCTAATTTACCCTCCAAAGTTAACTCCATACACTATTTCTTTATGAAAAATTACCAATCTACTCTCCAATATGTATCACATGTAGGGATGGGCAACAGTTATTGCAGGCGGGTAACCACGGTTATTTACCCATAACCGTTTATGTTCATACCCGCATAACCGTTTACCCGTTGGGTAATTGCATAAACGGTTATACCCATACCCATAACCGTTTATTAACGGTTAACCATACTCATAACCGTGTACCCATTTAACCATAACCGTTTACCCATTTTTGAACCTGTTTATCCTTTTTTTTACCCATTTACCCCTTTTTCACCCGTCTACATGTTTTTTTTTAACAACTTGAAAATTACAAAAGAAAAATTTGTCATAATTTTCGTTTTCTGACAATTAAACACCATTATAGGTACATTTTAGCATGCATTTCCCTATTTTAATCATTTAAGTCCTCATACAATTCCAATAATTGAAATAATAGTTTACGAATGATATTTTTCTGCTACACCCAAGCAAGTCTTTAATTATAATCCATATGATTACAAAGTAAAGCTTCTAAAAACAAAAAAAAAGTAGTCATTACCTTGAATACTAGATGATTCAAAGTTCCAAAATATTCCGAAACTAAACACTTTCGAACACTAATGCTTTAGCACGTTCAATCACAAAGTCTCATTGACTCGTTGTCACCAAAAGAGGCCTACAAAAGAAATGTATAAATTGAATTAGTATCCCATTTAGGAACACCGACACCAATTAGCATGAATCCAACAGAGGTAAGTGATCACATAGTAATACCCATAACCGATATAACCGTTATATTAAATTAAATGGGTAAATGGATACATGTTATAACCGAAAGTAATACCCATAACCGATTGAATAAATTAATTTAACGTATAGTTAATCGGTTATGACCACGAAATTGTTTAACATTTAAAAAACATATGAATTCATCAACCCTAAACGTATAAATATACACTTTATCATTGTCAAAAATCGATCCCTCCAACAATTCTTTTCATTAAAAAAAATTAATAAGATTTTGAAAAATAATGGGTAATTTTACATATATTAAATTAAATGGGTAAACGGATACCCGTTATAACAGCGGGTAATACCCATAACCGATGGATACCCGTTATAACCGCGGGTAATACCCATAACCGCCCATTTAAATTTCACGGATAAACGGTTATACCAATAACCGTTTGTTCGTCTAAACAGTTACCCATAACCGTAACCGTGAACTTTAAATGGACGGGTAACCGCGGTTACCCAAATCTATGGGTATTTTGCCCATCCCTAATCACATGCAGGTAATGTGACTTAAATTGACGGAAAATTAGATATAGTAATTTCGAATCTAATATTAGGGATGCAATTAGTAGATTTTTATAATTCAATGACTAATTTTTCTGAAAAAAAAAATAGGTTAAGGACCTAATTTTCATTCAGGTGATAATTTAAGAAGTAAATTAATTGGCAGTTCACCCAATTTTATGTGTTACATTAAACATTGATCCATTAGTTGTTGAAGTTGGGGTTTTTTTGTCAAAAGGTAGAGCAATTCATTAAACAAAATCCAAACATACATATAACAACTTACAACGAGCCCTAGAAAGGACCAACCTACAAAAGGAACGCCACTGATGCAAACAAAGCTTAAGTAATTATTTCTTCCTGCAGAGATTTCAAAACGGTGAATAATAGAAATGTATAAAGGGTTTCAACCCAAAATAAATACCCTCCTAATTAAGTGGCCAAACCGATAGATACCCAAAAGCGGCTAGTTGGAAACATAACTCTCTATATTTCATAGCAAGCTTCTGTCATTTTAAATCTTTACCCACATTTCTACTGATACCAATTTGTCTATTGATACTTCTCTGAATATGACTAATCGATATACCTGCAAAATTGAAACTTAATTTCAAAGTATTGTACAACAGAGAAATTACAATTTAGATGTGCAACTCCTACACGACAACTATCTTCTTCATCAAACTGGGAAACGATAGAATGTGACACCAGTTCAATGGTGTCTAGATAAAAAAGGAACAAATCAATTGACGAAAAGGAAAAAGAAAACAAGACAGTACTGATTTGGATCTCATCCGGATTCAAAAATCATTATGAATTTCTTTATTTAAAATTAAACACAAATAATATTTAACAAAAAATGACTTCACGATGTACGATAAACGGATAAAATATGAGGATTTCTAGAATCCTCACAAAAAGAATCCGCAGAGCATCCTCATCCATATTCTACACCTATCTCACTCAGTACGTAAACACGTAATTAAGATAGGAAAAAGTAGTTGAAGCAAAAAGTTGAGAAAATAGTTGGGTCACTGTATCATAAGAAGAAAATAATATAGGAGCTGTTAACATGTCTGACCTTGATTAAATATTATAGGTTCACACTTTGATAGATATGAATGCTTGCAGTGATTGCTTCTGGTTCAGCGTTCCTTGAATACTATATGCTAGGTACACCAAATGCTATAAAACAAGTGGTTGAAAAAAAAAAATTCAAGTATCCAACCACTTATACTATAACACTTGTACCGAGCCTTATTCCTAACATATTAAAAAATTTCTCCATAGATGACAATACATATGGGGAGAGAGAGCATGCATATATATGATCTGGAAAAAGGAAAATCATAATGATCCGGAATATAAATTTCAAAGCCCCCTTCACACTTTGTCACTTTGTATAATGCATACCTTAAATCCCAGCAAGCAGGCAGCAGCACAAAGTCTGAAAAGAGAAAATCTGAAATCACGCATTCAATCTAGCTAGGGTTTGCATTTTGCAAGCATATTCCAGCACAGCCATCCCACCAAGAAAAATCAATGTGTTTTGCTTCCCCATTTCATTCCTCACCAGTCACTGTACCAACCAACCCTATCTATCTAAAACAAACTAGTAATTTCCTTTAGCATTCCCATAACGAAACCCATGCATGCATTATGACAAGGGCTTAACAACACATCTTTCTTAACTTATCCAATTTTGCTGACTTTAGGTTACGATTTCTCTCAACTTTTGTCAACTTTGTAAAGAACGGTATAGCTAGACCGATAGCTAGTTTAACAAATTCGAATTCGTTACAGATTCTTTTTACAATACTGTATTCATCAGATATGCATATGATATGTGTTGCATATACACATGCAAGTTAGGTTAAAAGTTCATTCAGGTTTCATTAATTAGTTAGGTTAAAAGTTCATTATTATGATTCATGGATGAGCTTGGGAAAATTGTATAGGAAAAAAAACAAGGACAGCTTGGTCGGCCGGGCTATGAATTCTGAGCCACCAGTAAGTACATGCGGTTGAGTTGAATCTTATTCGTTTCATTGAAGTTAGATGCATCGTCCATAGGCTTTGGTTTTGGTAGATACTGAGAAGGGGGATGGGAGTGATTTTAATTATGATTGCCTGATTAGGACGGTTTTTACGTGACGAACGTAGTGAATCGTATATCAGTGGTCTCATACTAATTTTGCTAAAAGTGTTTTATATACACATGATTTGGCAGGAACCCTTACCTAAATAAGAACAATGTTATAAAAGAAATCTTCATAAGGATGAAGATATAAGTGAATTGTTAATCATTTGGGAAAAATGATGAAGATTGAGGTCAAGACAGTCTTAGGATAGACTAAGATGAGTATAATTATCTCCATGCATAAAGTTAATTTGCCAATTATTATTAGACAAAATTTGCAAACTAAATAATGTGTCACCAATAGAAATGAACACGTTAATCAACGCTTAAGTCATGACTCAATCATCAACTTTCATATCATTTAGTTTATAAAAATTTTAAACAAATTCTATTTCAATTTAAAAATAAAATTTTAAATTGAATAGTGAATAGTGAAATTTTTAAATAAAAAAAACTTTTCCGAACGATCTATAAAAAAAAAGTGATACTATTTAGTTCCTAAACTCAATTAGTAGTACTTCTAGAGCCCACTCCTTCCCCATACTACTAGTGAAAGGGAAAATGTAAAGACTACCATTAAAGCAGCCCAAGCGAGATTTATTATATCTATGTGAATTATGTCATTTATCTCTATGAAGGAATTATTCAATTATTGTTCACTAATAAATAATAGGCTATATATAATATCAGAAAGAAATGTGTGATCGACCCTATTATAGTTTGCTTTTGTTTGAAGAAACAACCACAATGAACCCCCAAAAAAAAAAATTATGGTGTATATATTTGTTGTTTGTGTTGGCGTGAGTCAACGGGATATATTTGGAAAGGATTAAAATTTCCTAATCTGTGTAATTAAGATCCCTAAAATTATGCCTTGTACTCTTGTAAATTGATGAGAGCTAGGAGGATGCATATTACGATGCTTGACCCTAATTTAATTTACTGGTTTATGACTTGAATTAGATAGGATGACTTTAACAAGACTGCTTCCTAACTATATTCTTCACACTTAATCAGAGTCCTTACTAAGTATGTTTAGTTGATATTAATCATAAAAAGTTCTGAACATGTTAAAGACAAGACAACAATATATTTTGGGAAAGGTATTAGGTTCGATTCTTGCCAAAGACGAATTTGAACTACATTTTTTTTTTTCGAAAGGTAATAATTTATTAGAATTAAATACAAACAGTTACATTTGCATCTTCGGCTAAAATATTAAAAAGAAACTCAGGTCCTAATTCATCCCAGCCAAATCTCCCACCATGCTTAATGACGTACGGCGCTACCGAATGGGCTGCACGATTGCAGTGACGAGGGGTAAAGCAAAGCCTTACCAACTGAAATAAACTACCCAATCTCCAAATATCTTGGAGATAAATCTCGAGGTTCACAACAACCGGAACCTCCTTATTTAGCATCTGATCAAGCCTTTGGAATCCGATTCCACCACCAACCTACCATTCTCCTCTCACTCCTCCCTCCCCACAATTGCCTCCAACCCTTGTCGAATCACTTCCGCCTCCGCCATAGTGGCGTCCCCAAACCGTCCCCCCCTATCCCTCCCGCGAGCATTGGGATCCCAGCAAAGTCCCTAAGCACCCACCCAATCCCTCCCTCCTTCGTATCTTTCCTCCATGCCGCATCACAGTTCAGTTTTAACACCCCAAAGGCAGGTTTCTACCATTGGCGCACTCTCTCCCCAGCTCCCCCACCTAAACCCCCTTCCTCTGCAAATCTCATATCATCCCTAAGAGCAACGCCAGCGTTGCTGGTTGCTCGGGCGACAGGCGAGGAGAAAGGGCCCGAGGGCCGGTGGGAGCAGCTCCAGCGGGGAAGGGCCCGAGTGAGGGTGGGAGCCCGAGTGGGAGGCCCGTGGAAAATTGACAGGCCTGGCCCCCGGGCCTTGTGACGTCAAGCTGACGCAAGGGCTGGGTCCGGCCTTTTTTTTTTATTTTTTTTGTGTCAGGCGCGTGCTCCTCACTCTCGAGTGGGGGCGCGTCGCCCGACAGGATTTCAGGGGGATGGCCCGCGCGCTAGTTACCGTTGGGAAGCCACGTGGCTTCCCACGGTCCGTTAGATCCCAACGGTTCTTTAATAAGAACCGTCCGATTTACAACGGTAAAAAAAAAAAAAGCTGATTTTATATCAACCGTTCGATCTGAGATCAACGGTTGATATTAATCTGCTTTATAAATTTAAAAAAAAAATAGTTTTAAAATTAAGAAAAGTTACCGTTGTGACACGTGGCACAATCTGGAGTGTTGGAATTCAAAATTTTTAAATCCAACGGCAGAGATTAATTATTTGAATAAAAATTTAAAAAAAAATTGTAAAAAATCTGAAAAAAAATTGTAAAAATTTGTTTTTACTTTTCTATAAATACCACTTCTTCTCCATCTACCTTACACCACAATTTCATATTTTCTCAACTACTTTCAATCAAATTCCTATCTTTCTCTCAAAGTTTCAATCCAATTTTTTTCCACAAAATGGCTACTGATGCAGGTTCGAATTGGTCGCTTCTTGAAGATGTTGCGTTGTGCACTAGCTGGGTTGAAGTTACTCATAATTCCCTTACGGGTAATGAGATGCAATTGCGAGAAATGTGGAGTTTAATTCATACCAAATTTGTTGAGCAAATGAGTGGGAAAAGAACCAAAGAATCGATATCCAGTCGTTGGAAAATACTTAGCCATTCCTTTAGTACGTGGAGAGATGCCTTTACACAAGCTAGTAATAATGTTTGAAGTGGGGCAAATTATGCGGATGAGGTAAGAATATATTATAATTATTTCTTTGTATTATTATTTTGTTACCTAATTTGATTATAATTATTTGTTTGTTTCATTTATTTGTTACCTAATTTCATTATTATTATTTGTTTGCAATATTTATTTGTGACCTAATTTCATTATTATTATTTGTTTGTATTATTTATTTGTGACCTAATAATTTCATTATTATTATTTGTTTGTATTATTTATTTGTTACCTAATAATTTCATTATTATTATTTGTTTGTATTATTTATTTGTTATTTGTTTGTATTATTTATTTGTTACCTAATAATTTCATTATTATTCATTTGTTTGTATTATTTATTTGTTACCTAATAATTTCAATATTATTCATTTGTAGCAACTTCAAGCACAAGCATGGTATGGTGCCAAAATCAAATCAAGAAACAAATCATTCACCCGGTGGGAATGTTGGAATATTGTTAAAGATTGTCCTAAATTCAAAGTTGTGCCTGTTGGTCCAGAAGTATGCATGAACAGCATCCCTCTACACAACACCTTTGTACACAGCACCCATCCACACTCTACACCCGATCATGGCTCCCATGTTGATGAAGAAGATGGAGAAGAAGTGCCTGAAACGCCCATTCCTGAACAAGCGTCGGGGTCGACCCGTTATCCAATTAGGCCTCTAGGTAAGAAGGCTTCAAAGAGGAAAGGGAGTGCTTCCAAGAATGATTATGGAAAGTACATGCAAGAACTTGCTCGTCAAGGTGAATTGACGTTGGCGCGGGAATTGGCGAAATATGAGGATGACAAGGCTAGAGATGAGGTAAAAGCTGCAGCTATTCAACAAGCATTTCAAGCTGAACAGAGGGAAAGAGAGCTACTTAGGCAAGAAAGGGATGTCTCCAAATTCTAAATATTTTTGGCAGTCGGAGAAAGCGGATGTGGTGCAAAGGAGGCGTGCAAGAGAAGCGAGATCAAGACAAGATGGTCCTAGCACAACAAGACAAGATGATCCTAGCACCACAGATTGGTTAAGTGGTGAGGAATAGGGTACTTTTGTAATCGGAGCCCATAGTTTTCCAATCACTTTGGGTTGTAATTTATTATTTATGTTGTTTCCATTTTATTGAAGTTAGTACTTTATTTAAAGTGAGAGTACATGTATTTAATTTCGTAATATATTTATCCTAATAATAGAATCTTTAATTCATCAAATTGTTCACGTATAATGAAATTATAAAACACACCAAATAAAACTCACCAATTGGAATTACATAAACACACCAAATAAAATTACATAAACATACGAAATAATAAAAAACTCACTACAAAAAACACACCAAATAAAATTACATAAACACACCAAATACAAACAAACATACTAAATAAAATTCCACGTCCAGTGCATACAATCGATGCTTCCTATCATCCCAGGAAAACCTCGCATCTCGCCCTTCTTCAGAAGTCTTTGCAAGTCCACGTGAGTAGGTTTTCGGAGGTACTTCGTGGTGTACAAAGATTCAACTGCTCCGCAAAACCTCATCAGGGCCTCAAGAATGGTTGATTTCCCCATCCTCGTTATCTCATCCACTTGGTCTGCAGATGCTCCATACGCAAGCATCCGCAACGCATCAGTGATTTTTTGCTCAGGCAGGAGACCCATAACACCACAAGCATCCTTTTTTTGCACAAAGTAAGAATCATGGTTGCAAACATCAGTCATGATTCTGTTGAACAAATGTCGTTCCATTCTAAAACGGCGTCTGAAGTACGTATCAGGAAATGCACTGTTATGGACAAAGTAATCGTCCAACAGCTCTTCACCCCGTCGTTGCATGCTTCTATCAAGGTTTCTTGAACGGTTGGGCCTGCATATCTGAGCAACAGTCTGGATGACTCGACGGGAATGTGAGGTTCTGGCCATTCTTGTTTCATCATCTCTCCTTCTACGCTCCTCATCCTCTTCCATCTCATTTTCGGCTATATGAAGGTTGAACATTCCTTCAGATTGGTTAAACAATTCCTCATCTTGCTGATCGATTTCCCACATCATCCTTGATGAAGAAGAAGACATTGTAAGGATGGATGGTGAAGAAGAAGCAGAAATTATGAATAATGAGATAGAGATGTTGAGAAAATTGGTGTGAGATTTGTGAGGATGGATGGTGGATTATATGGACGATTCAGAAAATGATCGGATTGTAGATGAGGCCACGTGGCATGCCGTCATTCGTTAAAAATCTAATCGAAATCTATCCTCAAAGATTCTGAAAAGATAATGACACGTGGCACGATCGTATTGGATAAAAATCTTATCGAAATCGATCTCTAATAATTATATTTTCGGATAATGACACGTGGCGCAATTTTGAACGAGTTAAAATCTGATCAAAATCTATCGTCAAAGATTCTCAAAAGATAACGACACATGGCACGATGACATTGGATAAAAATCTTATCGAAATCGATCTCCAATAATTATCTTTTCGGATAATGACATGTGGCGCAATTTTGAACGAGTTAAAATCTGATCAAAATCTATCGTCAAAGATTTTCAAAAAATAACGACACGTGGCACGATGACATTGGATAAAAATCTTACCGAAATCCATCGCTAAATAATTGTTTGTTTTTATAAAATGACACGTGGCGCAACGAGAACGATTTAAAAAATCTTATCCGAAATTACAAATAATTTTATTTTGTATTATTTAAACAAACAAAAAAACTAATATTTTATTGCCTATTGCCTGGGGGGAGGGCTCCAAGGGTGGAGATGCAAATGGCAATTACTGTTCATTAATGGCAGTTACTATTCATTTAAGGCAGTTACTGTTCAAAATGGTGGATTCAATAGTGGATTGCCAGGGGAAGGCTCCATGGGTGGAGTTGCTCTAAGCTCTTCCCCATAACCTGTCCCCATCCCAGCCTTTTTATCCCTCCAAAAGTTCCTTTCTCACCCCCTATGTATCTTCCATAGCAGTCCTAAACTCCTCTACCTGCTGCTGCCATAAACCCACTGCCACTTGTGGCGATACCCGTACCCCTTTAAAGACCACGTCATTCCTACACTTCCAGATCCGTCATAACTCAAATACCACCTGTTGCAAAATTAAATCAGCATCCTCTTCCTTCTCCATGCTTTTCACGATCTGCTGCCATCCCTCCAAAAACTCATTAACCCCCAGAGCTACCATATTTATTTGCAACGACGTCCCAAACCAAAATGCACGGCTAAACTCACAATCAAAGAAAATATGTGCCTCAATTTCATCATCTTCTCCACACAATTCACATCTATTCACTGCTCGTATCTGCCGACGCTCAAAATTATGTCTAACCGCCAAAGACTTCCTACTCGCCTTCTTACTCGCCTTCCACAGAAAGAACCGGAGTTTATGTAGAACTGAAATAGTCCAAATCCTCATCCACGTCCCCCCACATGTACCTGAATAACTTGGCATCCCGCCCCCTTTCCTTCCAAACTCACCATTTTTCAACATTTCCACCGCAACATGATACCCCGACCGAACCGTATACACCCCGTTCTTCGTGTAACGCCATATTTGTTTGTCCTCACACCCATGAGGACTAATGGGTATAAATCGAATCATTTCAAAGTCCTCCGGATTCACCACCATCGCAAGCTCCTTCAAACTCCACCCTTGCATGTCTACCGTCATCAAGTGACACGCCCTCAAATGAGGATCCATATTCCTCAACACCGGTTTGAAAGAATGAGCCTTTGGCAGCCACGGTTCACCCACCCTAACCAACTCCTCATTACCCACCCTCCACTGAAGCCTCATGTTCATAATTTGTCTCCCCAAAAGAATTCATTTCCACCCCCACGACGACTTCTTCTGATTACTCGCGCTCCAAAAAAGATGAGTTGGGGAAATATTTATCCTGAAGTACCCTACTTAATAGACTCCGGCTTCCATAACACCCTCCAACTAATTTTAGCAAGCATAGCCAGATTAAACCCAATGAGGTCACGAAAACCCAACCCTCCAACCTTTTTACTCTCGGTCATTTTCTCTCATCCCACCCAATGATATCCCCGAGTCTTTGATTGACTCCTCCACCAAAACTAAGCAATGACTCGCTCCATTTCTTTACACGTGGTCACCGGCAACTTGAAACATGCCATAGCATGATTCGGCATCGCCATTGCACCGATTTAATCAAAATTTCCTTCCCCGCTGGCGACAAAAATTGCTCAGCCCACCCATCAATACGACTTTCAATGCCACATCGTACCGATTCAAAAACCGCCTTCTTCGAATGTCCAAAATATGCCTGAATCCCCAAATATTTACCAAAGCCGTCCCCAGCTTGAATATTCATTCTTGACACAATATGCTTTTTATTCTTCTTCAAGCAACCCTTCCCAAAGAAAATAGAACTTTTCTCCAAATTAATAATTTGACCAGAATCTTTACCATAATTCTCCAGAATTTTAATTACGTTCCCCGCCTCCGTCTCATCCGCCTTACAAAATACCATCGAATCATTCGCGAAGAACAAATGAGACATGGCAGTTGCTCCAGGCGCCACCCGACCCCGTTAACCATCCCTTCCGTTTCATGTTTCCGAATATAAGTTGAGAGCGTTTCCACACATATGAGAAAAAGGAAAGGAGACAGTGGGTCACCCTGCCTCAACCCTCTATCCGGTCGAAAATACCCTGACGGAACACCATTCACCATCACACTATACAACACCGTAGAGATGCATTCACGAATCCATGCACAAAAAGTGGGGTGAAAACCCAAATTACTCATAACCTCAATCAGAAAACCCCATTCCACCCGATCATACGCTTTTGCCATATCTAATTTAACCGCCATTCTACCCTCCACACCTTGCTTCAACGAATGCAGAATTTCATGAACAACCAAGATGTTGTCATGAATCTGCCTCCCTAGTACAAAAGCCGACTGATTGCAACTAATAACCTAGTCCATCACATTCTTCAACCTTCTTGTCAGAACCTTAGCAATTATTTGAACTACATTATTGTTAGGTCATTGTGAGGCTAAGCCCACCCCCTCCCTCTTAGTGTAGAAAATATCGTTTGTTCAAAGAAAAAAAATGGTGAACAAAAATGCTACCAATAATTAAAAACAAAACTCAACACTTTTTTGGACATCTCAACGGTGAAATTTTTAAGTCTTGTTCTTGAGGATGTATATTTCATGGTAGTGATATTGGTTTATAAGCTGAAAATTTTGACATGTAATCACGAATATTATCTTTCGTTAATATCACTCCTGTCACATAACTAATAAAGAAAAACTAATGCTAACATTGATGAGTATTGTATTCAAGAATCTGCCCTCATAAATACATGATCTTCCCTTTTCCATTTTTTATTCCCTTTGGTGTGATTGTGAAGCTGTGCATAGAGCTATACACACTTTCTTTTTCCTTTTCTTCCCTTTTCCATTTTTTATTGATTTAAAGAAGATTTTTGTGAATGGATAGGGTTTTGACCTGGTAAAAGGACTGAGGGAGGGAGGAAGAGCCAGAGAAGCACTTTGGGGGAGGAACTGCCTGAGAAGCACTTTGTAGAGGCTTTGGAATCCATTGATTGGGCACCCTCCATTTGGATTTGCCTAAACAGCTCAATTTTCTTATTTTAAGCAAAACAAAAGCACACAGAATCTTGTCTCTTCCAACCAATAAACAAATAAAAATCGTACTCAAAAGCAGCTCTTGAGAGTAACTTAATTAAGCTTAATTATGGTTTTTTCCACCATAATCAGTCTACAACTCATCATCTTTTTTTATGGATTAGGGTGTCACACCTACGTAGTGTTTTTAAATTTAAAAAAAAAAAAGTGATCAAATATTCCAAATTTACCTTTTTCCCCTTCTGATTGGTAGCATATATATTTTGTCATTAAATTATTGGAAATTTAATTAATGCATCATAACTTTACAATCCTACTTAATTTTTTATATTATGTCTAAAAGAGAAAAATTTACATGATAGAAATACACTACAACTGTCGCGTTCTATATTAAAACAACATCATGTCTACAGAAACTTGCATACAGAACGTATCATTGACATAAAACACCACCGTAACGATATACTCGTATCATTGAAAAGCCTTCTCCTTCATAAGTGTGCACATGGCTAAAACAACCTACCAAATATTCATCAATACAAAGTTACAAACTGCTCAACTGTATGGCAATTATCTTAAATCAAGCTTGAAAATCCATGATATTTGATAGTGGCATTGCATCTTCCTTCATGATATATGATAGTGGCAAGTATCTTCAGGCAAGCTTGAAAACCCAGAATCCACAACACATAGAAGGTACTTACTAATTTAATCAAACATTTAGAATGTACTATATATATTTGTCCTTTTGGGAATTATAATATACATTTTATATTCGTTTGAAGATGCATAATATGCAATTATTTTGTACGCAAATCATTTTGATTATGAGTAAAAAAAATGGGCCACAACACTTATGAGTAACAAAAATCTATTTTGATTATGACTAAATTGAAATGAAAACAAAAAAATATATACAAATTTGCATGTTATAAAATGGGTAGACGACGAAATTATGCTTTAGAATTGATTTTAATACCAATTTACATGTTAAAATTGAAATGGCTATATCTTTTAACAACGTCCCAGTACCATACAATAATTTCTTGTTAAAACGAGAGAATTTCCCTTAGAACTAAAAGTAGTGTCTAGATACTTTAACTATGATATGAAATGTGCTATATTGCAACGTTGTATCTCATTTAATGCAATAGCAACCAATGGTGGAGCCACATGGAGACTAGGGTAGTCCAGTGCCCATCTTGGAATTTAAACTTATATTTGTCTACTGGTTTTAGCAATAATGAGTATGTGGTGTATTGGTACATCAAATTTTAGAGGTATCATCAGGTCCTGGGATTGACACTTGCTAATAGAAAACTACCTTTTGGTTTTTTAAACCCCCACAGGTTCTATTTACTATGACTCTGCTCAATAATATTTTTTTCATACAAATTTTAAAGCTCCATCACTCTTGTTTGATTAAAATTTTCCATGATATTACTAATTTTTTTTTCTAATTTCTTTCATTAGCTTAAGGGCTCCTCCTAGCATGGATTTTTTACTCTGCGCACCACTGTTGCAAACCCTACACAATTGAAATACTCTGAGAGGTCACCCAATTAATATGGAATTGGACTTTTGGATCATTGAGTGAATGAGACTTTGGAGTAAGAGGATGAAGTAGAATTGATAGTGATGTGGAAGATTTGGTCCGTCAGATTAGATAGAGTGTAGAAATAGAGGATGGTGAAGTGTAGAAATTAGCTCTAATTCTTCTCTTCAAGGTAACCCCTTATGCTTAAACCTTAAAGGTCATCTAAACTCGTTCAAACTTCTTACATTTCGTCTTCACCTTGTTTTTTTAATTGAAAACTGAAATCTTAATTGGTAACTACTTCCACATTTAGGAGGTATCATCAGGTCCTGGGATTGACACCTGCTAACAGAAAACTACCTTTTGGTTTTGTAAACCCCCCACAAGTAAAAACCATATATAACTACCCTTCTGCCAACACTATGATTTCTATTAAACCATTTTTTTTAGTTCATATAAAACAAGGTATATACATTCGAGAAGAAGATTCAATAATATTAAAAGAAAAATCTCACAATAATAGTTGGAGCTAGTTATAACGTTATTACCAATGTTGTGTAAGATGTCAACACAGGTTCTATTTACTATGACTCTGCTCAATACTAATTTTTTTCATACAAATTTTAAAACTCCATCACTCTTGTTTGATTAAAATTTTCCATGATACTACTAATTTTTTTTTCTAATTTCTTTCATTAGCTTAAGGGCCCCTCCTAGCATGGATTTTTTACTCCGCACGCCACTGTTGCAAACCCTACACAATTGAAATACTCTGAGTGGCGAGGTCACCCAATTAATATGGAATTGGACTTTTGGATCATTGAGTGAATGAAACTTTGGAGTAAGAGTGAATGAAACTTTGGAGTAAGAGGATGAGTAGAATTGATAGTGATGTGGAAGATTTGGTCCGTCGGATTAGATAAAGTGTAGAAATAGAGGATGGTAAAGTATAGAAATTAGCTCTAATTGCTTTGAGATGAGTAGAATTGATAGTGATGTGGAAGATTTGGTCCGTCGGATTAGATAAACGTGTAGAAATAGAAGATGGTAAAGTATAGAAATTAGCTCTAATTGCTTCTCTTCAAAGCAACCTCTTATACTTAAACCCTAAAGGTCATCTAAACTTGTTCAAACTTCTAAAACAACATCATGTCTACAAAAACTTGCATACGGAACGTATCATTGACATAAAACACCACCGTAATGATATACTCGTATCATTGAAAAGCCTTCTCCTTCATAAGTGTGCACATGGCTAAAACAACCTACCAAATGTTCATCAATACAAAGTTACAAACTGCTCAACTGTATGGCAATTATCTTAAATCAAGCTTGAAAATCCATGATATTTGATAGTGACATTGCATCTTCCTTCATGATATATGATAGTGACAGGCAAGCTTGAAAACCCAGAATCCACAACACATAGAAGGTACTTACTAATTTAATCAAACATTTAGAATGTACTATATATATTTGTCCTTTTGGGAATTATAATATACATTTTATATTCCTTTTTTTTATATTCGTTTGAAGATGCATAATATGCAATTATTTTATAAGCAAATCATAGAATTCAGAAAAATTAAATTAAAATTTTCCATGGAGGAAGAATAATATTTTCAAATTATGTGCGAGGATCGAGAGAAATACTATATTTTATTTTATTTTTTCCCAAAACTAAAAATAAAAACAAAACAAAGAAATAGGGGTAAAACAGTAATCTCACAACCAAACTCTGAATCGTATAAATACCCCAAGTCAGTAATTCTCAAACAGGGAGAGGAGAAACAGGGAAGGAAATATACAGAAAAGAAAGAAAAAAGTGGCACGAAAGGAAAGCGCAGAGCATTGCTCTGAGAATTCAGCTCTGAAATTTCTGTATTGATTCTCTGATTCCCTTTGCTGGGATGAGAGGATTATCTTTCCTGCCCCTCTGGACACATTCCCTTTTTCTTTTCTTTTTTTGGATTCTACTGGTTCCGGCATTACAAATTTGATTAAGGAGAAAGGAAACAAAAAAAATTCACGCAATTTTGATAAGCTAAAAGCCGCTTCTGACGAAAAGTGATTTTGGGAAATCAAAAGCGCGCGTCTTGTGATTTCTGCTCAAATGGGTATCTCACAGAATGATGGTAAAATGGAAGGTTGGCTTTATATCTTCGGGTCCAATCGATTTAGGCTGCAATACTCTCGCAAAAGGTACTTTATTCTCGAGGAAAATTGCCTCAGGAGCTTCAAAGCCAAACCTTCTTCGGACTCGGAGGTACAGTTCTTTTGTTCTTCGTCTCATTGTGCTTTTTGTTCTTGTGTTTTTTCATTGCATGCATTGCATTTCTGGCCTGTCTTTGAAAAGGTCTATGTTGAAGTGAAAACCATGTTGCAGAATCATTGTTGTCTTTGTTTGTGTTGTTATGACATGTGTTGCTTATGACATGTGATGATAGTATATGTGCGGTGAAAATTCGTTAATCACAACTGGATAATTGGACTACTGGATTCATTTTCATCTTTGCTTCTATGTTTCTTGGTATACACTTATGCTTACTGGGTTGGTATATATATGTTGTTATTCCTTACATGCTCGATGACAGTGACATCTTACCTCCGGTGACGCTTTTCAGCATTCCTTAGTTTTGCAATTTCAGCAAGGGTTTTGTTGGTACAAAATCAGTAGAAATGCTCACTGAAAACTTTCTTTGATCAGGAACCAGTTAGAAGTGCGGTAATAGATAGCTGCATTCGGGCTACGGATAATGGAAGGGCAAGCATTCATAGAAAAGTATGGACCTTGGTACCCTATGATTTTCAGAGATTCTGGATAAATTATTGTTGCAATGTGATAGATACATTTTTTTAGCATTAAATATCTAATGATTTGTGCAACCTGCAGGGCTTCTTTGTTTTCACGCTCTACAATACTTCCAATAACAACGATAGGCTCAAGGTAGGGCGTATTCCAAGTCATACATCATTACTTGGATTTTTCGTTGTATTGATAAGTACTTGAAATTTGAACTTTTGATAGTTGGGAGCAAGTAGTTCAGAAGAAGCAGCAAAATGGATTCGTTCATTGCAGGATGCTGCATTAAAGGTTTCATGCTGCTAAATCACTCCATTGGTATAGTAGTTATATTTTCATGATACGTATAATAAGTTTTATATATTTTCAGGCGTGTCCAAATACAGCACAAGATTTTGTGGCTTGTTCCAAGAGAAGAAGGCCATCTTTGAGGTATATATTGGTTGCACCTTGGACACATTTCATCTCATAGTTACTAACTTATATTCCTGTACAAATTCATTGTAACAATTATACACGCCTGTGCGGTTATAACTTTTTTTCAGGATTGAATATCTCGGTCTTAAAAGCTACAATAAAATCAATATTCTATCTGCAAACCTGAACTATATTCTGTTCTAAATTGATTGAACTACTGTGCTTTACTTATAAAGAAAGAAAAACAATATTAATTGGAGGTAGTAACGAGTACAATTAACATGTTCTTTTAGATTTGAAGAAGTCGGCTGAACTTTTTTGTATAACTCTGTATCACTTTGCAAATCTACAGTCACAGTTCTTTTCATACTTTAATTGTTTTGACAGAATGGGTGGTTCCAGGAGGACAGAACGCAAAAACTCTGTTGACTGGACTTTTAGCTCATTGATGCACACAGAAAGAATGACATCTGATGTTATTGCTCCCTCGCCATGGAAAATTTTTGGTTGTCAGAATGGTAAGACTTCATGTTCTTATCTGCATTGCAAGTGACTGAATGTGTATGTGTGAAAAGTTCATCTCTTCTGCTGCAGGACTACGGCTTTTCGAAGAAGCAAAAGATTGGGATTCCCGTGGAAGGGTGAGCTTCTCTTTTGATATACAAATTCTTGATTTTTGTACTTTTTTGTCAACTTTTCTTACCTCATTGACGTCCATAACTTCAGCATTGGGATGACCATCCGGCTATAATGGCAGTAGGAGTAGTTGATGGAACTTCGGAGGCCATTTTCCAGACTCTTTTATCTCTTGGCCCCTCAAGATCAGAGTAAGATCACTGACATGTTATTTCAACATTTTTATACAATGGAGCTTCTGATGCCATACAATGGAGCTTCTGATGCCATTGTATTGGTTTATATAATTATATAAGTAAAAATATGCTGTTATTTCAACCAAGTGTCTTGCAGATGGGATTTCTGTTACTACCGGGGTAGCGTGGTTGAGAGCCTTGATGGTCATACAGATATTATTCACCAGCAGTTATACAGTGATTGGCTACCCTGGTTAGATTTCGAACCGTGTTAAAGAGAGTTATATAAAATATATATGCTGTTATATGACACATCATGGTTTACAGGGGGATGAAACGAAGAGATCTACTGATGCGTCGCTATTGGAGAAGGGAGGATGATGGAACATATGGTAATGAAATTCTTCAAAAATCTAAACCATAACATGAAGTTATGGAGCCACTTTATAGCTGCTCCTGACTTTCTGTAACTGGTTTTGTCACAGTAATCCTCTACCATTCTGCATCTCACAAGAAATGTCCACCAAAAAGAGGCTATGTCCGTGCTTGTCTTAAAAGTAATGTATGCTTTGAGCTAGAGATACTTATTGACTTACATATATGGCTTGATATTCGCAAAATGCTCTTCTGTTTTCCGTATCATGAACTATTTTCAACTGCTAAATAAATGTCAACACGGCATACATGATTGTTCTTCTTTTCTTCCTTCCTTTATTCCATTCATCTGCAACTCAATTGTTCTTTTTTAGGTTTACTTTTCATCCTAGATGACTTCTATATGAATATTATTTCTGTAAAAATGCAGGTGGAGGATATGTTATAACTCCTGTGAACAAAGGGAAACAATCACTTGTGAGACACATGCTTGCTATTGATTGGAAATTCTGGAAATTATATCTACCTCCGTCATCAGCAAGATGCATTACCATCCGTATGCTTGAGATAGTTGCCGGTACCCTTCCATTCTTTGCTTAGGATTGCATTTTTTGTTCCCTTTCCATTTTCAGGTTCTTGTCGATGCAAACCTTCATTGTTTCCGTAATTCGCAGCATTAAGAGAGCTGTTCAGAGCAAAAGCAGGAACTAGCTCCCCTGAATTCTCATCCGGAGACATGTCAAGAGAGATCAGATTATCTCAAAGTGGACAGCAGAATATCAGGACCCAAGTTCAGCACCCTGGAGAAGTCAAAAAGATGGAGGAGGGTGTTCTCGTGGAAGATGAGGTGGAAAAACCAGAAGGTCGCACAAGTTTGAAGGGGCTGCACGATGCTGCAGACGAGTTCTTTGATGTTCCAGAACCAACAGAGTATGACCAGTTCGAGAACGAATGCCCTTCAGATATGAGCATGGAACTGAACCCCACGGTAACTTCACTGATCACCAAGACTCTCTCTTAGATATCCAAATTTTCAGACTCAATATTCGCTTCCAGTTGCTCCTGTCAAGTTTTATATTCTGTCATGCACACTGTTGCAATACAAACTATTATCTTCTGACTATGTGTGTCAACAATGGATCTGCAGAGTATACAACATCCCAAATTGTCATCAGCTGCCGTTCTCGTGAAGAGATTGCATGAACTTGGAGGTCAGTTTGTTTCATCAGCATAAGTTGCTCTGGATGGATGGGGATGTCTAGTGTATTCGGTTATATTTGATTATTTTGGCCTAAAATTTCTTGCACTGCAGTTCAAAAGAAGGGTTGTACGGACTTACAAGAGGTGTCCAAGGTAAATAACGTATGCCCTTATGGGGCAACCCTTCAAAAGGATCCAAGTTGTGCTCTACCTTGCAGCTGGGGATCAGCTGATCCTTCTTCATTTTTGATACGCGGGCCAAATTATTTACAAGATCGTCAGAAGGTAACTATTTATTTTTCAGTTAGGCTATGTTTTAGAAGAAGCCAAAGAATTTGAAATACAACAAGATGCCTTGAAAGTTCTAGATTATGTGTAATAAATTTGACTTGCATAGAACCTGTTGTAAATTGTAATTCAATTACTACACACCAACCAAATTTGATGAAGCATAATTTGACTGCAAACCTGATCTACACTGTTAGATGGGGTAAATAATATCTAAGAGTTGATTAAGATGATCTTATTGAGCGATGCGTTGAGCATCTTACCATTAAGAGGTTAAGGAAATGCAGATATGAAGAAGAAACTCAGATTATGTACCATGTGATGCTTGATTTTCCAAGTAGAAGTGAACTTTTTCAAAAATACATGATGAGGTTCGAACTTGTGTTAGTATTGTGGTCAATCTTCAATTGCAGAAGGATGGTGGAAAAAGTTTTAGGCACCTCTGTAAAAGGTAAGATATACGCATAGCTCTGCTGGCCGGATCAATATCATAGTTTCCTCTCAACTGAGAAAATTTGGAAGAGAGTAATCATGCAAAGACTCCGCTGGAATTGGAAAACAAGAATTTCTGAGAAGTTGGTTAAGTTTATGACAGAACGGTTTATTAGGGAAGTAGAAGTGACCATTCTGATCAATGTATTAAAAGGAGGGAAGAGAGAGGGGGGGGGGGCACGAGGTGTGAGGCGAAGCCTCACGGAACCTAAAATTTTAATATATATTAATATATAAGTATATTTATAACAATATAATACTTTGTAAAAACAAATATAACTATAACTAAATCAAAGATAATATCATCTTCTTTATAGTCTAGTTGTACTTAGAAACTATGTCATATAGTCTCAAAATGTTATAATTATTTATTTTATTGTAAGCAATTATAGAGAAAATAAGGATGAATAGTCACAATTATAGGAAAATTTCAAGCAAAATAAAGGCTGAATGTTGCAATTATAAGTAATTTAAAAGGAAATAAAGGCTGAGTGAAGTAGTTATAGGGTATTTAAAATGATATAAAGCAATAATTATGGGAATTTAAAGGAAAATAAAGGGTTGAGTGGAGTATTAATAGGGTATTTAAAATAAATGGGGTGGAGTATTTATAGGGTATTTAAAATGAAATAAATGGGAAAAATAAAGGGTTGAGTGGAGTATTTATAGGGTATTTAAAATGAAATAAAGGCTAAGTGGAGCAATTATTATGGAAATTTATGGGATTTGGAGAGAGAAAGTCTCTCCTTCTTCGTTGAAACTAGAACTGCATAAAACATTTCAGAAAAAATGGATTTTGAAGAAGAAAAAAAGGCCCAGATGAAAGCCCCAGACGCCCTGAGGTGCGCCTCTGCCGCCCAGACGTGCTCCGGCTAAGCCTTCTGCCCACTCCCTCAAAACAGAGGTGGGAACGCTGACGTCCAGCCTCAGAGGCCCCCTAGGTGTGCCCTGAGGCAAGCCTTTTAAAACACTGATTCAGAAGTAAATGAAAGGCATGCACATTCTTGCTAGTTCATACCTTGATCTTGATAATTAAGTGAACAAAGATTCCCCGGATGGAGTTAATAGCAAAACAGATACAGAATACGACCTACTCCAAATAGATGGGATAAATCAGTGATAATATCATATACTGATTTTGCTGGTGCTGATGCTCTAGTTAGGACATGTCTTGAAATATTGTTTTCGAATCCTTTTCTTTCAAAGATCTAAGAGCCAATTTATCTATTCCAAAAGTGAATTTGGTGTTAGCTTTCTTTAATTTATGAACTGAGTAATTTTTCTTTGTAACAGATCAAGGCAAAAAGCACCTTGATGCAACTGGTTGGTGTAGATTGGCTAAGATCTGACAAGCGAGAAGATGATATTAGCAGCCGTTATGGTAGTATTGTTCAGGTCCGATCCATCAATTCTTCTAGTACCTTTTATTTTTTATACATGAACTTTTCGGCAACCTGATTTCACATACCTGCATATAAAGTACTAATTATCCAAGCTATTGGATGGATGCATGCAGAAATATGCAGAACGAGATGGATCAGAGTTTTTCTTTATTGTTAATATGAGTGTGAGTTTTTATTCGAGTCTCATAAAGTAATAGTGCTGTTATCATCATCAAGTAGCAGATAACTCAGTACACATTTTGATAAATCAGATACCCGGAACAACCAAGCATACCTTGGCGTTTTATTACATGATGAAAACTCCTCTGGAGGAAACTCCTTTGCTACATGACTTTGTCAATGGAGATGATTCCTATAGGAACTCGAGATTTAAGCTAATACCATACATTGTTAAGGTCAGTACCTCAAGAACATTATATTCGTATAACACGTCTATCTTTCATATTCAACTGTTTAACCATACATTTCTAAGGTCAGTACCTCAAGAACATATATCCGTATAACACGTATATTTTTCATATTTAACCGTTTACTTTGGTCTATTTGTTTTCTTAGGGATCATGGATAGTCAAGCAGAGTGTAGCGAAGAAACCCTGCTTGGTAGGGCAACTGGTCGAAGTGCATTATTTCCGTGGGAAGAACTATCTTGAGGTAAGTTACCACTTTACCAAACCCTTTATCGTGTTAAGTGACAGTTGAACATGCTAATTACATTTCAGATTAAGGCTGAATCATGGCATTATGTCTAATTCTAACTTATGAGATTTCTGATACCAGCTTGGGATAGATGCCGGGTCTTCCACACTGGCAAGGGGGGTGTCAAATCTTGTTGTAGGCTACCTCAACAATTTGGTCATAGAAATGGCATTTCTGATACAGGTAAACGATGTTCTCAAATTTTCACTGTACCTTGTGATACAAGCTACCGTGAGTGATTCCTAAGTAAGAAAAAATTTTGCAGGCCAACACCGAAGAAGAACTGCCAGAAGTACTTCTTGGAACATATAGACTTAACCAACTGGATGCATCGAAATCAGTTCTTGTAAAACCGTGATTTTTTTCACGCAGAAAATCTACATAAATCAAATCCTTATGAGGAAGGTGCCCAAAATATGAACTCCCAGCAAGTAAAAAAAAAAGAAAGAAAAATTAAGTAAAAAAGAGATGCATGTTCTTGAAATCTAACAGTTTGTAGCCATTTTCCATCCAGCAATGATATAATTTGTTTAGGACTAGTCGTGTGGAGCTTGATCCGTTGTGGTGTGATTGAAAAAAAAAAGAAAATCCAGCCCATCACAGAAGGCAAATTGTAGTTTTCTTTCAATAGAATGGGTTTTGTAGATGAGTGTTTATGAGCGTTTACTCCTAAACTCGGAGGTTCTGTATTTGAATCTCACCCTCCCAGATATAGCTCAAAACATGTTACCATTTCCGTTGCTGCGTCCATACGGTTTATTCGAAATCTGTTATCTGTAAAAGTTACTCATCAAAAACACAAAAGGAAAATTTATGCTCACATATCAAATAGTGTATTCTTTGCAAGGAGGATGGCTCCTCACCGAAATGCCATTTCTTAATTTGTATGCAAGCGCCAACTTCTCGAACTTCCTTGGAACCTTATCATGTTTAAATTTTCCTTCTTACCGTTGTATTTTCATAAAATATCGCTATTTTCATAAAATATCACGAAACTAATAATTAGTTGGTTTCGTCATATTAGATTCACTTGTAAGTAAGAAATTTTATATTCGACTCTTATGAATAACAAGCTCGATACTTGATTATGGATGTCTTATTGCGTTCTCGTCCACTAATATGGTGGTATAGAAATAGAAATTAAAAAAATGAGAAAATTAGAATCCCCTACAATTTTTCTATATCATTTAGATTAAACAGCCTTTTTAAAATTTGATTGAAGTGTTTTGACCAATAGTCACCTCAAGCTAAATTACATGTCATTATTATATTTTTTAAAATTAAAATTTTTTTTGAATTTATCCTTTTATTTGCATAATGCACTTTTCCTTATTTAGTGGAGATATTAGTAATTAAACTATATTTTCTCTTCTTCCAGATAATTTGTTTTCGATCACTTTTTTTTTTTTTTTTGTTATGCAAACATTTAATATTATTTCTTTTTCCAAATGGATTTTTTTTCAAATAGTTGGTGATCAACATAAAAGCTCCGTGTAATTTTTTCAATTTTTTTTGTGAAATTATTTTTTTTTTGCTGTTTTTTTAAGTATAGTTGTTGACGAATTATTATTAGGTACAATACATTACGTATATATTATCTGCATGTACGTTTGAATTTACAAAAATCATTAATTAGCACGTTTATTTGCAATTTTGGTACGTTTGATTTGATACATATTGTTAATATTGGTACATTATTTTTATTTTGGTACGTTTTATTTTGTGCACATTGTGTATTGGTACGTTTATATACATTTGATTTTGTGGGATTTAAAAATATTTTAAACTATTTTGGAAAGAAAATATCTTAAATCGTAGATAATTATTGCTAAATTGTAGCATTATTGTGAAAATAAATTGAATCTAACCAACTTTTTTTTTTACAATTATCTCTAACGGGGGAGAGTGTAATCAAAAGGTTAGATTATAGGAAATTTGTTACTATATAATGTGCATATAGCACCAAAATTATGACAAACAAAAGTTTAATCAAATCACTAAAAGGCATGAATGTTTGATCTAGAAAATTTAAAACTAAGGCGCCTATATCAAAAGATTTAGTTGGTTGTTGGGTGCTTTTCTAAATGCATAAAACATGAGGATGGTTAGCTCAAATATGTTGAATATGTAGCAGCTTGAAAATTGGGCCAAGTTTGCAAAGGCTTAACCTGGCTTGGGTTTGTAACAAGTAATCTTAAGTGATTATTAGCATAGTATTAGATTAGGGATGATAATTTATAATACGAAACGAATCAAGGCTAACACGAAATTAGCAAGTTTGTGTTAACACTTTACACAAGCTCCTACACTCAAAAATTTGATTAACTTAAACCATGGTTTTGATGAGGCCATTCATGCCCGTCTCCTCTTGTACGATATTTTCTTATAAATGATTACAGTACTATTTTTCTCAAAAAAAAAATGATGACAAAGTCGAGTTAGTGTCAAACACAAATCACCTGACATACAACATGTTTAGCTAGAATTCGTACAAACTCAAAATTACAATGTGTTAACCCACCCCCCATAAGATCATACCGAATTACAACTTAGTATCATACTCAATACTTATATATCGTCCTCTCATCCCTAGATACTGCATGCACGAACTAGTAGTAGGGTTTCCAAGGACCTGTCACTTCATACCAAACGCAAGTTCAAAATTTTCCACAAAATATTTGAATCAATCATGCAACCAATCTCACCAAAAGATCAAACCCAGGTCGAGTTAGCACAACCCTTAAAAAATACATTCTCTCTACAACATTATGTATAGAATTGACGACATATTATCTGAGTCCCTACAATCAAAACATAACGAGAAATCCAAAGAAACGCTTCTGAAAATTCAAATATCTAGTACAAATTACAATTGTGGTTGGAATTTATTGGTATGTCTTAAGGCTCGTTTGGAAGTGTTTTTGAAATGATTAAAACCGTTTTTAGTGAGAATATTTTTGGGTTCTAAAATCACTTAAATGCTTCTTACGAGAAACACTAGTATGTACTTTTTGCATGAATCACTTCAAATGTTTTTCTAAGATTCATTTTCATTTTTATTAAGAATTGGTTCCAAAAACACTTTTATTTTACAAACACTTACAAACAATCCATTCACACGCTACTATTACTTACATGGTTATCAAATCAAATAATAACAACAATAATAAGAATAAAGCCAAAATACAAAGTATAAACTAAAATTAAAAAATGACAATAAAAAAAAAGAAATTAATTATTTTTTAAATGCCATAAATTTGTGGGGAACCATACGCTTTTAACGAAAACTGGTGGAGTGATAGGTACACTGCTCCTACTCCCACATGAACAAAACATTCAACAATAAAAATAAATAAATAAAATAAAAACAATTAAGAGGTGTGGCAAGCCACTCTCCAATTTTATTTTATTTTTATTCCAATTATGAAATGACAACAATACCCTTCTTAAGAACACTGCATCATACCAAAGATTGAATGTTTGATTGATAATTTAAACAGATGAAAAAGTTAAAATACCAAACGTTGTCCCCACGTTGTGTCACCTGATTGATGCGCCCACGTGGCACGTGGCCACAATCAAAGACTCAAAATTCTATCTTTTTTCAAAATAAAAAAAGAAATTTGTTGCGGTGCTTTTTGAATTAATTAGTTACTAATTTTGTGTGATTTATTTATCTGACAAAAACTTCACATGTGAGCATGGCTTTCATATTCCACCTGTTCCCGGCGCTTATAACGCTCAATCCAAATGCTTAAATAATTTTCCACATCACTATCAGTCCATCACCTTATAAAATTCCAACGCGTTATTCCTTATCTTTTTTTTTTAAATATGTTATGTATTCTAATTTTATACCGCTACGTGGTATTCCTTCTCAATTGTAAGTCAGAAATTTTAAGTTTAATCCCATGAATTGAAGTTAGAGAACGAGTTATTAGCTAATACATTAGGTAGCTTACCCATATCTCTTACTGTTTAATGTAAATATATTGTTGTATTAAAAGATACACATATATACAGTTTCAGAGCAAACAATGCGTCATTGGTTGCTCATGACCCCAATAGTTTCATAACTTCAACGTATATTTATCTGTATATTTGTGTATGAAACCTATACATAACTCCAAACAAACTAAAATAATGAATCAAAAACACTGAATTAAAAACTACTGCTTCTTTTGTGCAACCCCATGTATTGTAGATTGTCTTCTTTCTTTTCTTTGTCTTTCTTCTCCTATTTCTCCTGTTCGATAAAAAACTTCACATGATAAGCCTCACTAGAAGCTTCACGAAATGATCCAATGAAGCTTTTTTTGCTACAATTATATGATCCTATTGTCATAAAGCTCTGGCTCAGCCACTGCTTATAATGTGTGTATTCGTCTCAGGTATTCGTCTCAGGTCATATCGTAGCCACTGGGGTACGAGTACGACCACGTGGATGAATATGTATCATTCTTGGATTTGGCCTCTGCCATACATATAATTCCAGCTGCACATATATGAATATGAATATATGAATAAAAGAATATGTTTGTTGCATGACAGCATGTTGCAAGATCGATTGCTTCCAGCTGAATTATTGACCTATTACTTATCCTTATTATCTGACAAAAATGGCCATAACTTAACGACGACTCTGCCCTAATCTGACAAATATATTGGTTTAATTTAGGGTTTCTTGCACAGATGCTCATATTATACATATGAGAGTGAGAAGAGGCACAGTACCGAGTACTAATTTACTCCTTCAAGATGCCATCGAACGATCACGCTTGTTTTGTTTAAGGTTTCTCTGTTCATCGGAGACATTTAATATATCCTTAAGGATCATTTGACTCTGTATTTTACACTTGTATGTTGATGTAGTAGTGCAGATGTTGGTGTTTCTAAGTACATTTCCTATTTGATTATTGAGTATAAAGACAGTAGAGTAGTTGTGGTTAAAATAGATGACACCATGACATTGTCCTTAAATATATGGGAAGTGTATATCTCTTGACTGACGACTTTCAAAGATATTACGTATCAGATATTAACTGATGACTCTTAGTCTATTGATACTTTATTTTGTTCTTAAATTTAAACGACGTCTCATAATATATTTTGGTTGCCTTCTATTAATTACTTGGAAACGCATCATAAGGATATACGTGCATGGGTCTCCATGCAGATGTATTAAGGTTTAATTAGTACTAGTATTATCAAACAAATCATCCATATCTATAATATATTAATCATTTAAAAGAGAGAATTAGAATATAATATATGGAACGAGTTTTGCTTTTTTTGGGGGGGGGGGGGGGGAAGTCATGCTCATGTTGATGGAGTAAACCAATTTGCTGTGTTATACGAGAGGTAATCGAACTTCGATCTTGTCTTAGTGCTATCCTATAAACTTATCATCCCTACCACGTAGATTAACTCAAGGATAAAGGAGCAAAGATTTAAGATATAAAAGTGAAGATCTAGGGGTGAGCACGTCGAATTCAGTTCGATTTAGTCGAAAAAAATTGAAAATTAAGCTGCATAAAATAATCCGTTATGTTCAATTTATATCAGTTTGATCAGTTTTGTTCAGTTTGGCCTTGAGCTCATTTTATGCTTTTCTTAGCCTTTTTACAATATCATGGAAGCTCATGCCTAAATAAATAAAATTATGTATCCATACATTTTGTTGACATAAGAACAACTCCACCGTTGCTTATTGCCTTGGGGATAAGCAACCCAATCCCCCCCCCCCCCCCCAAAACACCCCAGCCTACTCGAGCAATTGGCCTCAAGGTGAGCCAGATGGAGAAGTCAGGCAATAATCACCTAGCCTAGCGCTACGTCATTCACAATTTAAATTATTAAAAAAACTATAAAATTACTATAAAAAAAAAAATTTGTATAAATACCTAATCATGTTCTTCCACTTTACACTACATTTCAATATTTTCAATATTTTCAACCAATCTTTTATTATTATCCTAAATTGAAAATAAAGTCATATACTATTATTTTATAAAGTAAAAATTACTAATATTTTAATACAAATTGTCTGGGCTATTCAATTTAAGGATGATGATGCACTTAGACACTTATTGTTCATTTAAGGGGATTGAATTGCCTGTTACTGAGGGGGGGGCTTACTGTTAATATAACAAGTGCGGTTTGAATTTTAAGTGACGAAACAAAAAATAGAACTAACTGAGCACATGCGGACTTTTATCGATCCTTTTTTTTTAACTCCATTCACATATTCATTGTTCGTATGCCCACCTCTTAAAGAAATTATATTTTAGAAAGGTTGACATTGTGACAACTACTAACAAACAAATATTTTAATATTTAAAATACATAACAATTATTTATTCATGAGTAATGCTAGAACAATATATTTTTATTTTTCACACCCCTCTTAATTTTTTTAACTGTCGAAATTAAAGAAAATCAGTGAACAAAAATTATCAAAAGTGTATGAATAGTACTACCGTACATTTTAAAACAATATATTTTTATTTTTCTCACTTGCCTTTCAATTTTTTTAACTATCGAAAGAATAAATCAAAGAAAATTAATAAACAAAAATTATCAAAAGTATGTGAATAGCATTACCATACATTTTAATTTAAGGGAGTTCCTCTCCACATTCCCCCTTGTACGAAGACTTCACTAGCCCAATATACAAAAAACAAAAAGAGATGTCCCTTTTATGTCAGCTGTAAGTCACGTGACGAACAAATAGCTTAGTATATGGTCCCCCACTCCCACCAATCAATGCATTTACTATGGGCACTCACGGCACAATAGATTTTTCAATGTGATCGAAATACGGAATAGTACATCATGTGTTACTATACAAATAGTGGGATATGTGTGTTAAAAAGTTAATAACTTAAAAAATATAATTTCTCATCATTTATATAAAAATACGTGATGTACCATCCGTGTTCCGATCATCAATGAAAAATTTCTCCCACGGCACCACCCTACAGGAACCACACCCAATCCCTCGCCCTCAACCCCATCGGCTTTCCTGTACTTTCTGCACAGATCCCAACAAGTTCCACCTCATCTGTGTGTAACGGACAACCAACTGAAAAGTAAGCACATTCTACCATCCAGACATGTGTCAGAGTAAAAATATCCAACCGGAAAATATATAAATATCCATTAGAATGTAACCGGGAATGGAGCTGGCGTGTCGGTGCCGACAGCAGGTTTGAAGTTTGAGTGGGGAGAGTAACCGGGAGTGAGAGGTGACCGGGTCTGACAAATTTTGTGTCTTACCCGTTACGGAAGGTTTTGTTGGGCCCCAATACCGATACACGGGGATCCTAAAAATCGTCGGTGCGTTTAGTTTTGACTCTCGTGACAGACTCCGTATCTCTAACGGTTTTTCGTTGTTTTTCTTACCATACAATTATGTATGTCAAAGATTTAAAATATACAACTTTAACAAAAAAACTCCTAATACTGTTTATTTTAACGAAAAATTATATTTTTACACTAAAAAGTTAATCCTGATACTATTCATTTTATCTTTTATTTTGTCATTTTCGTTAAAATTCAAAATTATAAAATTGTCAATTTTCGTCAAAGTATATGAAAAATTAAGGATAGATTTAGAAAAGAGAGTGAAATGGAAATTTCACTTTTTATTAGCGAGATATAGAAAAATTAATTAATATTGATGACATGTATTGATTCACTATAGAAAATTTGCTAAAATCTATTACAAATTTCGAACTTTTGAATTATACCACCTATTGCAAATTTTCATAATTTTCGTTGAAGACAATCGATATCAATATTGATATATCCATTGATATTTTCATAAATTTACATATCGATATTCCAACTATATTAATATTTTAAACATTGTGTGTGTTTTACTTAAAAGTAATTTAATAATGAAATTCAACATCCGTTTTATACAACTTAAATGATTAAGAACGTTTAGTTATATCCTTATTTCAATCTCATTAAAGAAGTACAAAGGAACGTAAGTCTCGAAACTCTTCAAGCTAAATTCCAACACAAAGTTCTATTCTCTTTAACTTTTTCCGAAAATATGAGTATATCCCTTGGAATTCAATTTTCATTAATTAAAACCCACAATTGTAAAATTTTCTAATAAAAACCCAATGACTAGGCTCCAACTAAGCAATATCCATAATTAAGTATGACTTGGCAAAATTGGTATTTTTGGATGTCTAAATTACCCCTAATATCATTGACTTTGGGTCTATTACTTGTTATCTACATTTATTTTATATTATTTCATTCAATTAAACGTTTTGAAATGTTTATGCAGATTTGGAAAAGAAAAATTTTAGTGTCATGATTTCAATGCATATTAATAACAAAAATTACATGATATTAGAGTTTTGATTCCTTATATAGTTGTTTTTACATTTATGTAAAATTGAGCATTTTTTATCCTTTTCAGATAATTGTAACAGGTAAATTAGTATTTTTCACAAATATACAAATGTTATTTTATTCAAAATTACCAATATTTTACATATATAAAATAACAATATAAGTTCCAGGTAAAATAATACATGCAAAATAATTTACCTACAAAATAAATAAATAAATATTGTTTGATTCAAAATTTAATTAAGTTATTTGCATACACATATATATGATAATATCAAAACGTGTCACATCCCGGCCCGAGCCCCCACCACATCCCGGGCTCGACTCCACCATAGCATGATATTATCCGCTTTGGGCCCCCATCACGCCATCACGGTTTTGTTTCTGGGAACTCACACGAGAACTTTCCAGTGGGTCACCCATCCTGGGATTGCTCTTGCGCGAACTGGCTTAACTTCGGAGTTCCGATGGAACCCCAAAGCCAATGAGCTCCCAAAAGACCTCATGCTAGGTAAAAATGGGAATATACATATAAGGCTTAGAGGATCCAATCCCCTGGGCGATGTGGGATGTTACAATCCACCCCCTTAGGGGCCCGACGTCCTCGTCGGCACATATCTGGCCAGAGATTGGCTCTGATACCAAATTGTCACATCCCGACCCGGGCCCCCACCACATCTCGGGCTCAACTCCACCGTAGCACAATATTGTCCGATTTGGGCCCCCACCACGCCCTCACGGTTTTGTTTCTGGGAACTCACACGAGAACTTCCCAGTGGGTCACCCATCCTGAGATTGCTCTCGCGCAAACTGGCTTAACTTCGGAGTTCCGATGGAACCCGAAGCCAATGAGCTCCCAAAAGACCTCATGCTAGGTAGAGATGGGAATATACATATAAGGCTTAGAGGATCCACTCCCCTGAGCGATGTGGGATGTTACAATCCACCCCCCTTAGAGGGCCCGACGTCCTCGTCGGCACACATCCGGCCAGGGATTGGCTCTGATACCAAATTGTCACATTCCGACCCGGGCCCCCACCACATCTCGGGCTCAACTCCACCGTAGCACAATATTGTCCGTTTTGGGCCCCCACCACGCCCTCACGGTTTTGTTTCTGGGAACTCACACGAGAACTTCCCAATGGGTCACCCATCCTGATATTGCTCTCGCGCGAACTCGCTTAACTTCGGAGTTTCGATGGAACCCGAAGCCAGTGAGCTCCCAAAAGGTCTCGTGCTAGGTAGAGATGAGAATATACATATAAGTCTTAGAAGATCCACTTCCCTGGGCGATGTGGGATGTTACAATCCACCCCCCTTAGGGGCCTGACGTCCTCGTCGGCATACATCCGTCCAGGGATTGGCTCTGATACCAAATTGTCAAATCTCGGCCCAGGCCCTCACCATATCTCGGGCTCGACTCCACCGTAGCATGATATTGTCCGTTTTGGGCCCCCACCACGCTCTCACGATTTTGTTTCTGGGAACTCACACGAGAACTTCCCAGTGGGTTACCCATCCTAGGATTGCTCTCGCGCGAACTCGCTTAACTTCGGAGTTCCAATGGAACCCGAAGCCAGTGAGCTCCCAAAAGGTCTCGTGCTAAGTAGAGATGAGAATATACATATAAGGCTTAGAGGATCCACTCCCCTGGGCGATGTGAGATGTTACAAAACATGCCTAACATATGTAATAATACATGCAAAATAATTTACCTACAGAATAAATGAATGTTGATTGATTGCAAACAACACATAATAATAACAAATGTGCCTAGTATATGTAATAATACATGCAAAATAATTTACCTACAATGATTGTCAAACAAATATAAAAAATGGAACAGATGATGGTAAGACAAGTATAAAGTAGATACTTTTGTAATTTACCTACAGAATAAATGAATGTTGATTGATTGCAAACAACACATAATAATAACAAATGTGCCTAGTATATGTGATAATACATGCAAAATTATTTACCTACAAAATAAAAGGATGTTTTTAGCCAATTGATTCAAAGTTAATTAATTACCTATATTCTACTTTAAAATACTGAAAATATGACTTTAACCCCTGAAACTCAATTTTCGTTACATAAAACCCGACAATATTTTTTTACTTGATTAAAACCCATTGACTAGGCTCCACACAAAAAAAAATATTCATCAACTATGTTTGACTTCACCATTGTACATTTTTTGAATGCCTAATATACCCTTAATTACATTTTTGACATATACAATTAATTGTATATGGATTAAAAGGTGGATTAGTGATTCTTGAAAGAGAAATAAGCATTAATATTCATACTGTGATTCGATCACAATATATATGATGTAATTTAACAAATATGTGGGGAATCAATAAATGTGCCTAATAGTTGTGCTAATATATGGAGAATAATTTACCTACAACATAAAGAAATGTTATTTGCCTCAAAGTTATTTTACATATAAATATAGGTAAATTATTTTATACACATATATAATAACAATATTTTACATATAAATATAGGCAAATTATTTTACACGCACATATATAATATTAATAATAATAAAATGTGCCTTATATATATTAATACATGTAAAATAATTTATCTATAACATATAGAAATGTTATTTTATTCAAAGCTAATTACCTATATTGTATGACACACCCCGACCTGGGATGTCCACTAGGACTCCGAATCGAGCTGTGCTGGTCGACACCTGGAAGGTGACGAAGATGTGAATAAATTTAAACTTGAGAGTGTCTAAGAACCAGAGTGCGCTGGTGAGAGGGAATGAACCCACTTCACACGTGACGTTAGAGCATAAGTAAGTACCATAGGGTGGGTTGAGAATCATACCATCAAAAGAAATCTCCAATACTAAGATTTGCCACGAATCCTCGTCGATAAGAAAGCTTAGCTAATAAACCTAAAGGGTGAAAACAAAACAAGAGTGAGTGGCCCTGGAAATAAAATTTTAATAGAAACCTTCTAAACTATATTACCCCTCGATGCAACACCTGTATAGTTTCCAGAAAATCATACCACGTATCCATGTGAAATCAAAAGTATATCAACATTAATTCCATAAATATACCACGACACAGCATCTCATAAGCAATATAAATAATCATGTAATCAATAATCTATATTAGCACGCAAGTCGGAGTCACCTAATGTGACATGTACGACTGCACCCATAACTCATCAATCAATGCTAGCACGTACGTCGGAGTCGCCTAAAATGACATGTACGACTTACCCATATCTCATCAATCAATGCTAGCACGTAAGTCGGAGCCACCTATAGTGACCTATACGACTTACCCATATCTCATCAATCAATGCTAGCACGTAAGTCGAAGTCACCTATAGTGACATGTACGACTTACCCATATCTCACCCATATCTCATCAATCAATGCTAGGTGACTTGTACGACTTACCCATATCTCATCAATCAATGTTAGCACGTAAGTCGGAGTCATCTATAGTGACCTGTACGATTTACCCATATCTCATCAATCAATTCCTGCACACGAGTCGGAACCACCTAAAGTGGTATGTACGACAGGCTAGGTGTAAATAAATACGCTCAAGTGCTACGATCACGTGAAGGCTGTGTGAAGTATCGCAAGTCACCTACGAGTCGGAACCACCTAATGTGGTCTGTACGACAGGCTAGCACCTACCTTGGATCCAAGGTGAGTGTGTGGTGCGGGAGGTGAACGATCACTTGAAGGCTAGGCCATGTCCTCGGGCGGAGCACTAACACCGAGGTGCAGGATAATGAGCATTAAATGCATATAAACATAACCATACACACTGCAATCACTATCATCAATATGTACTCACCTGAAGCTTACCTGGCGTCCGCAACATCATTTGGCATAACCACTTTAATGTCCCAACATTCTTAATCGGAACTATACCCAGTGATAGGCCAGAATAAAATCAAGGTTAATCTCTACGTTGTTAACCCTCATAACTTCTTTCTTTAAAGAAATCAAATACCATGTTAAATTCGGATTGTTTTATGGCTACATCTAACTGTCTTATTAGACTGCCTACGTACCATCAAACGAGATCAAGCCATTTGTAGTTCAACTTAGTACTTCAAAGCATTCACTGTAATTATGTGCAGATAATATGCATATAGATATGCTATAATGTAATCTAAAATTTAGCCATAACATAGAATTTTAGAATATATAAATATATATGACAGGACATAAAATGCATAAATCAATTTAAAAGCATTTGTGGAATTATCAATCACATAGATATATATATATATACGATAAAAGGGAAAGACCCACTCACCTGAGGTCCGCGCTACGACTCCCTAGCACGAACATCGAGATGTCACGAACGATCCTTACCTAGAACAATTATCAAATCACGTCTCAGAGTTTTTATCGATAGAACATGTAACTTACATAAAACATATCCTCAATAATGTTCTAGAATGATTTGTAACTCATTGACCAAAAGTCATCCATCGATCAAAGGTTAACGGTAGGGTCCATAACCCTACATAACTCGATCTGGGGATCCGCACCTCGGATTTCCGATACGTAACTTCCACTTATTCACATTATACTTCTAAAACATTATACTAAAGTTTCATTACAATCCAACGGTTGGATCTCCGCCAATTACCAATTCAAGTGGTGGTCAACATTTTATTTTACGAACTTACAAATCCAATTCGGCAAGATCCGTATGTCAGATTCCCAATCTGTAAGTTTCTAATATCCTTAAATATTACATATTATAATGCATTAAAGTTTGGTGACGATCCAACGGTTGGATCGTCAATTCACACAATGTTCAAGTAGCGGTCTTTATCAAAACTATGTTCGAATGATGAGATTTCATCAATCGGACTTCACCTATGGAATTGGGGTGTCAAATTTAGCTTAAAAAGGTCAGGGGGTGACTCGGCTCACGCTCCGCCACCACGCGCTGCCGTACATGGCGGTAGGCCGCCCCGACTCGCTGGAAAATCCAACTATTTCTAAAAATTCTCAAACTTTACAAAAATGAAGATCTCGAAGAGAGGAACAACTTTCATACCTGCCACGAAGTCCAAAAGTGGACGGAAGGTGGTCAATTTTGTCCACAAAGTCGGCGGGTGCCTAAAGCTTCCCAGCGTCGATTCGTCGTCTACGGTGGTCCAACGGGGTCAAGGTTGGTTGGGATTTTTTGCTGGGATGATGGGCTACAAAGCCCAAGTGGTGGCATCAGCCATCGCTTTTCCGATTCACCGAAATATTGAAAAGAGTGGTCGGAGCACCGTTGATTTTCGTCGACTTTCGTGGCCTCAAACCACCACATACCGTGGTTAATCAAGGTGGTTCTTGGGTGGGTTTTGTAGAGGGGAATGAGTGCTTCAAGATGGCGGTGGTGGCATCGAAAAACTCCATCAGAGTTTTGGCCGGAATCGACCTTGGAAAATGAGAGGTCGAACTGGGTTGTGTGGTGTGCAAGGGCTGATGAAATGGGGAAGGATGCTTCTCTCTCCTCTTCCCATTGGTCCTTTTTTTTTCTCCCTTTGTCTGATTGGTCCTTAAAAGAAATAATATGATTGGTTCCTTATTTCCTTGCTGAAAGTTGATTGGGCTTCTTTCCCACAAGATGGGAATTCAATTTAATTAAAACTAAACTTTGGATAACCAATTTCAAACGTCCGTAACTATACCGTTATAATCCGGACTCGCAAATGGCTTTCGCCTATGCGTTCGTACCAACGAGTACTATGAGGATATGCTAAAAGAATAAGTCATACGTGTCTCTAGGCGATGGTCAACGAAAGTCAAAGTCCTTGCCTCTAGGGCATTTTAGTAAATTCACGCTTTTAAAATTAATAAAACATAAAATTTGGGACGGGTTGTCACATTTTACATATAGATATAGGTAAATTACTTTACACAGACATACATATGGTAACAATAAAATGTGCCTAACATACGTAAATTTTTTTTTATCCAAGCCTAGCATTTGTACTAATACATGCAAATTAATTGAACTACAACATTAATTTACCTATATATTACATATAAATATAGGTAAATTATGTTACAGACCATAATAATAATGTGACGAATATATATATATGTAATGGTTTACCTACAAAATATAAAAATATTACTTTATTTCAAATACATATAATTATAAGTGGCTAAAAACGTGAATATGAGTAATTAGAATTTAATGCCCATATTATGTGGGCATTATTGAAGCCAAAATTGGAGGGTTGTGCGAGAGAAAACGTTAGAAGGGTTGTGGCATATGTTGTAAATTATCTGAAGTAATAGGTCATTTAATTTCTAATGTGGCAACATATTTGAATTTTGTGTTTATATTAGATGTTTAAAGATATTGTTTGGGCCCAAAATATCAGTTTGGGCCTAGTATAGAATCATTCTCGGCCCGGAAGGCCTTACGACAAGGTTACCATGGATCGTTTAGTTCGTGGGCTTCCAAACCTAGGTCGGTTAAGTCATGCTGCAAGACGAGTCGAATCCTGGCGCAATAAGGAGTCTCGGCGAGATTAATAACCCGGAAGTGAATCCGGCTCGATAAAGGATTGGGCTCAAAATTGTAGTGAAAATAGGACTGGTCGAGTTGGAGTTTGATTAGGAGAAGAAGTCCTAATCCGAGTAGGGTTTTAACTCGACCTTGAAGGTATCTGGTGCTATAAATAGAAAAGGTTGTGCATCGTTCAAAGCCCCTTCAATTCAACACACAACTGCCCTGCGCAAACTCTCTCAACAACTTGAGATTTTTTATTTTCTCTTTTCGCTGACACATCTTCCGTTGGCATCAACAGCACTGTGAAAGCAACCGGTGATATCTTCAGTCGGCATAGATAGCTATGTCGCCGTAGAATCAGCCGATCTCGCAGCATCTTCCGTTGGCATCAACAGCACTGCGGCGAGGACGGTTGGTTACCTATCCAAGTCTCGGTCGAGAAGGATTTCGGAATCCTTATTGGTCGAGGTCATCTCATTAGCCTTCTTGGCGAGGTGATGTGTTACAATTTATTAGGCTCGGCGCATTGCACGCCGAGTTATTTTATGATTGGATACTTTCAAGTGGGATTTAGAGTTCGGCATTCAGACGGCCGAACCACGTTCATTATTAAGACTCATATCTGCTTTGAGTATTTGTGCCCTTACACTTTGGTGTTGATTCGGCAAAAGTTTACTCTGACGAATACCATCACTGTGGCCGAATCCGACGACGACGATTTGTGAACTTCGTAAGAATAGTAGCCTTGTCTTCAGGTTCGAGAACCCAAGAGGCCGAGACGTGTTCCTTCCTCGGTCGCAATCGTAAGACGCAGAAGTCAGCCGCGCACCCAACACAACATCAACAAATTTTACTCCTCGGCCGAGCTCGGCCGACGAGTTGGCACGCCCCGCATTCACCGAATGACGTAGTTAGCTTATAGATTACTCGGCCTACGCGCCACGTAGGCTTGGTAGTTTTAGGGTCAACAGATATATGGGTTTTAATCTAAAAATTACGAGTTGTATAGGCCTATATATAAAGAACCCTTAAAAATATAGGTAATTTATTTCACACAGATATAATAATAACAAACTGTGCCTAATGTATACATGCAAAATAATTTACCTACAATGATTGTCAAACAAATATAAGAAATGGAACAGATGATGGTAAGACAAGTATAAAGTAGATACTTTTGCCATAATTATGGTGGATAATTAAATTCATCAACATAATTAGGGTGTTGTGGCACAATTGTAAATATTTTGAAAATAATAGGTATTTATTTGTTTACATGGTAGTTTATTTCAAATTTAGGTTTAATTTGGATGTTTAAAACGAGATAGGTTTTTGTCAAGAAAATAAGTGTTGCATGGGAATCTAAAGAACCCAAACTTGGTGTAGGAGAATCGGGTTAGTATTCTAATTAAGCTAGGTTTTGTAATCCTTATTACCTTACAAGATGGGCACATGCCATTAAAAAAATACTAATTTTTGTTTATTTGGTGAGAAAACCCTTGAATACGACCTAAGCAACCGACGATTTCGACCACAGGTCACAGATTGAATCCCTGCGCATATGATAATGCATCTGATTTCCAAATGAAGAACACTAGCCTATAGTAAGACCTAAGCAACGAACAATTAATCATCTGTTAATCCAAGTTTAATATGTGTTTTTTTTTTAATATGATTTGTTCGTGCATTCAAACTTCAGGTCGACTTAGATAGAATGGTTCAAACTGTACATTTCTCTATTCATTTTTGTATAGGTTTTTACATAGTTAGTATATGCATAACGTCAAACATTATGCACATGGTTAGAGTCGTGTTCTTAGAAAAACAACCTTTTTCTCTAAACAACTATTTTGAATAGCAAGTCAATCAAACAATCCCTAAATAAGACAAAATAAAATAGGAACACTTTGCAGAACCCACAATATTTCGGGCAAAATGAAAGGGCAGTGCTATCAACACATCTATTTTCTTTCTCACACGCTCCTTTTAATTTTCGAGTAAATGTAAGTTAGCAGAGAAGAGCTTTAATTGCTATCAACGCGAAAAGGCTGTTTGTTACAATCATGTGCAAATACAAGCAGGCATTCCATAAGAGCCTATTGTTACGAGCTAGGGGTGGGTTCAAAAAACCGAAAACCGAATCGAACCAAAACTGAAAAAATCGAATTGAACGAAAAAACCGAACCGAATTGAAAAACTAAACAAAACCGAATTCTTTTAGTTCGGACCGAACCAAACCGAATTAATTAAATTAATATTTTTTTTATTTAATAGCGTTTAGGTAGTGGCAGGGATAAGCAACGAGGAACCAAACACAAACACTAAGCTTCATGCTTAAGTGATTTTGTATATATGTGTTGGCGTTAAAAACTACCAAGCCTACGTGGCGCGCAGGCCGAGTAATCTATAAGCTAACTACGTCCTTCGGTGAATGCGGGGCGTGCCAACTCGTCGGCCGAGCTCAGCCGAGGAGTAAATTTGTTGATGTTACATTGGGTGCGCGGCTGACTTCTGCGTCTTGCGATTGCGGCCGAGGAAGGAACACGTCTCGGCCTCTTGGGTTCTCGAACCTGAAGACAAGGCTACTATTATTACGAAGTTCAATATCAAATTCGGATTTCAATGTGCCGAATGTAGTAACTTGTAACACCTCACTTCGCCGAGAAGGCTGATGAGATGACCTCGACCAATAAGGATTTGGCAATCCTTCTCGACCGAGACTTGGATAGGTAACAAACCGTCCTCGCCGTAGTGCTGTTGATGCCAACGGAAGATGCTGTGAGATCGGTTGGTTCTACGGTGACAGAGCTATCTATGCCGACTTAAGATATCACCGGTTGCTTTCACAGTGCTGTTGATGCCAACGGAAGATGTGTCAGCGAAAAGAGAAAATAAAAAATCTCAAGGTTGTTGAGAGAGTTTGCGCAGGGCAGTTGTGTGTTGAATTGGAGGTCCTTTTTGAACGTTGCCTGCAACTCTGTATTTATAGTGACGAATAGGCACTGGTTGATAAGCTGAAAAAGACTCCCAAACAATTAAAACTCATCTTATCGAATCCAAGATAATCTGCAAGCTTGGGTAACGTCCATCTAATCAACCACCCAATATATATATATATATATATATATATATATATATATATATATATATATAAAACAAAGGTTGCACCTTTCCCATGAATTGGCAGGCCTCATGTCGTCAATTATATATATATACATATATATATGGCTGATAGCTTTTGACACGGCATACATGCCATGTCCATCATCAACATCCCCTTAGGTCTCCTACCTCATCCTCACCTCGTCCACAATAGCCATCATCATTCTGATCAAACGAATTTTAAATTCATCTTACTTCCCAGTGCTGACAGACATCCCAAATCAATTCGAATTGTATTGCTTATTCGGGATATGAATCGCATTCTATTTATCTGGTTTAAGAAGATACCGAGATAATTCATATTAAAAGATAATTATAATATTATCCTTTAATAATCAAATTATCTCCACTTTCTCATCTGGCGGTCGAGAATCATGCCCACTCAACGGCCTCGATCGCTTGGGCCGATGATGTAAAATCGGGTCCAAACAATATGTTATGATTCTTTTGGCCTATTGGTTTCGTAGATGCAGCGTGACTTCCCATGAATCTGATGACATGAATGAACATTAATTGGACCCATGTAGTTTATTATGGGTAAACTGGTATGTTGCAATGTCGTCTGAATGAAAGATGTAAATCTGCTGTTACCATGGGTTAAAATGACTTGTTAATTTGCTGTAATGATATGTTTCTAATCTATCTTTCAATTGAATCTTCATCATTGATCCGAGTTCTTCTGTGGCTTCGAAGGTTTTGCAAGAGTTCTAATTTAACATGTTTGGCTTGTTGTAGATCATAATTTGCAAAAAAAAGAACATTCAGAGACTTAATGAGCTTCTTCGTAGTCTTCGGGAACAGTTGGTACAATATTAAAAAAAAGCCTTTAGAAACTCTAAACCCTAACCTATTATTTCTCCCCTTTCTTTTCTTTCATTCTAGTTGGAATGCTTATGTTATGATTGTGTTGAAGATGTTAAAATTTTACATTTCAAATTTTTTTCAATTTTGAAAAAAAAAAAACGAAACCAAACCGAAACCGAACTGATTTGAACCGAACCCAGCCCTATTACGAGCATGAGACAAAAAAAAGAAAGAAAAAAAAGAATGAGTCATACTTTTCATAAATAACTCTCCAAAACTACGCACTGATTTTTTTATGATTTGGCCCATATATAGGCACCACGTCACAATTTAGTCGCCAACAATGCACTGTACGGCAGTTCTGCCCGGGCCCACAAAGCCTTGTGCTCAAAGCAGCTCCACCGAAGTTGATAAACCTGTGGACAGGAGACCAATTCAACCTAATCCCCTCCCTTCCTTGCTCCAACCGATGCGAGCGATTAGGCTAAGGGGGCCATGTGAGAGGGGAGGCATGAGTTCACGGCTCGAGCGCCTGAGGGCTATCTGATGCAAGGCTGACGTCAGCCACATTATAAAAAAAATTGCGTCAGGCGCGTGCATGACACACACGCGTGGGGGCGCGTCACCAACCAGATTTAAATCGGTGGGCCATGCTGTTTGAATTTTGAAACGTTACCGTTATGGGTGCCACGTGGCCCTCAAGACCGTTGGATTTCAACTGATATTTTTTTCTGGACCGTTGGATTTCCAACGGTAAAAAAAAATTTCAAACCTCCCCCAACGACTAGATGACGTGGCACATTCTCAACCGTTGGATTCTAGATCAACGAACCACGTTATTCGCCTTTAAAAATTAAAAAAAAAAGGAAAAAATCAGATATGTTACCGTTGTGCCATGTGGCACAATTTGAAGGGTTGGATTTCAAATTTTCTTTAATCTAATGGCAGAAATTAATTAAGTTAAAAAAAATGTAAAAAATTAATAACAATTCCAATATTTTTTTTAAATTTAAATAAAAATTTTGATTTAATTTTTGTATAAATACCTTATCATTATCTTCCACCTTACACCACAATTTCATATTTTCTCAAATACCTTATCACTTTGGGTTGTAATTTCTTATTTAATAACACGTGGTGCAACAAGAAGAATTAAAAATTCTATCCGAAATTACAAATAAAATTATTTTTTATTATTTTATAAAATAAAAAATACTAATATTTATTACCTATTGCCATAACTATTTAGTTTAGAAATAGAGATTGAAAAAACAATGACTATTCAATAGGCAGATGCCTTAGGAGGCCTTCCAACACTAGAAGTGCTCTCATGGCCCACAGCCCATCTAAAATATCGTGGTCACGAATAGTAGAGGGTGTGAAAAAGGAAATTAGAAAAGGAAAAAGGAATTCCAACGGTACGCGACGCTTTCGTCTCAGAAAAGTACGAGCGTGCAACGTGGCGGGCAATGATAAGTCCAAGTAGGCAAAAGCAGTAAGTGTGTGCAAGGGAAGACGAATCCGAAGGCAGAGTCACGTGACCCGATCCCACGTCTCGTGCTCTCTTTTCGTTAGAATTTGCTCACAGCCAAGCTGGCATTGAGCAGTATATTCCCTGCGTGGGCTCCACCATAAGCAGTCAATCCACCAACGCCACGTCATAAGCGTTGACGGCAGACCATGTTATGTGGGTCCCGCCCCAACATGGGCTCTTTCTACATGCTCGCACGCAAGGAGCGAATTTAGGTAATAGCCGTGTATCAACAATGAGAAGCTGCAGAGTTGGAGGGTAAATATGTCCTTTTGGAAGCGGAAGGTTACGCGGTCTTTTCGAGTAACAACCGCATGGATACGTGACAACCAACACTTAACACCAAAACTGTGATTTGTTGGCGCGTGAAATACAACTGTGTAGCAGATGAATGTTGGACTTTAGAGACAGTGAATGACCAACCACACAGTGCACTATTAATATTAACATTAATTTGTGTCATGAAAGTTGAATTAGTTAAATTATAAATAAAACAAAGTTTATGGTATAATTGAAAATTTTCTTTTTATGCTTCAAGTAACCAAATAATAATTAGTCACTATGTTCTGATTAGTAGATATGAGTTTGGTTTCATTCGGTTTGGTTTTTTATTGATTTTGATTTTTTTTTTCATCATAATACAATTGTATCTAATTAACCCACTCACAAAGAAAACAAAAATGAAAGAACCCCAGATATCCCATTTTACTACCCAATCCATAAAGCAATACCATCTACTCCAAGATTTCTTCCAGGAAAATGTAAAACCAATCAGCAACAAAATCCGATGGAAACCCGATTGCAGGAAAGAAAAACCGGAGAGCCTAAAAACAAAAATACAACACATGGTTCGGTTTGGACCGTTTCTAAACAATTAAAACCGAAACCGAACCGACCACTTTCAATTGGGTTTTTTGTGTTCGAATTTTTTCAATTTTGGTTTTGGTGAACCATTAACCGTTCGGTTTTTTGAGCCGACTCCTATTGATTAGAATTGGACTCAATATGCGTTGACGTATCTATAAAATCAGCAAATGAAGATACAAATTATGAAGTCAGGGAACAAGAAAGGCCTCTTGCACACGCGTCAGAGCGTGCAGAAAATAGAGTATAAATAAAAATGATATGTTTTATACATAGGACGAGTCAATCAAGCTTCAACTCACCAAATCACAATGAATCTCACTTTGTTTCGATTACAGTTGCACTCGATGTTTTCGACGTAATATGTAAGTTTAGCAAAGACAGTCACCAATTATGAAGCCGGGGATGTATAAGAATCAAAATTAAGTCCTTTTTTAGGGTGATTTGTTGCTAATCCAAGCTACAATGACTTGATATTAATATGATATTCTTATTATTGGGTATTTTTGTTAAAAAAAAAATTGAATTATGCATGGTGACCTAGTCACCTCATAGTGTCATTTGGGCACAATGGCATGTGCATGGTAGCCGTTGTGCCGATGTGCTATTTCCCTAAACATTTTTCTCACCGACATATTGTCGATCACAGAGAGCAACTAGCAAGATTGTGATTTGCTTTTATTCTTATTAATTTCTAATATGGCTAATTAATATTAATTTAGGTTAAATCGTGACAACGACACATGATCATAGTGTGATTAATTTGGTCTTCTCTCGGGATCGATCAGTAATCTGGGGACATTGTAGATGTTACTTTCACAATGTTGATCGACACGACGTCGTGCCGGTAAATGGCTATCGAATGTAATTAATGGAGCACTGGGTCTCTCATGTGTGCCCATTTCCATGCACGTTGCCTTATTTATCCATGCATTTCGTCGGTGCAACAATCTTAGGGCTTCATTGGTTCCTAATTTTTTATATTTTCATATATTTTACATTTAAAAAAAAGGTTTACTTTTAATTTGATTCGCGCACGTATGTATGAGTACATATACATATATATAACCAAGGGACCCCAAAAAATGGGGTCTTGTGAGACCCATTCCATATCAAACTTCAACGATTCGAACTGTCTACTTCTTTGAACTAAATTCGATGTCTCAAATATTTATGATTTTGCTAATCTTTTGTAAAGATTATCTATGAGATGCACCTTGAAAAATAGACGATTCAGATCATTGAAGTTTGATGTGGTGTGTGCCCCACAACTAATCTCATTTAAAAAAAAAAAGGATCCCTTCTCTTAAAGAATACTAGCATTTGCCTACACACTTTGTGTGTATGAACACATTTTTTTTAGAAAATGAGAAGGAGAGAGGGAGAGAGAGAGAGAACGTGGGGGGAGTGGGAGGTTTTTTTTTTTTTTTTTTTTTTTTGTTTTAATATTGTAGATATTTTAACATCACCTGTAGGTGATGTTTCAATAAAAAACAGTAAAATTTGGACCTGTGAAATTACATTATTGCCCATCATTTTTTTGTGTGATAGAAGACTAAGTAGTATTTTCACCCTCTTTTGGTTGACAAAGAGGATTTCATTATATATATATATATATATATATATAATATATATATATGTGTGTGTGTACCACAAAATCTATAATTTCCTTATCTTTGAAGGGAAGAAATAATCTGTCATTTATCTCTTTGGTTTGTATATACTAAAATGCTTGTCCTTGGACGTCCTTGCAATATTGTTTAAACATTAATTGTGAGAGGTCATTTCAGGAAACAAAAACCCCCAAAAGCTTTCAAAGATTTGGCATATTCCCAAAACATGTTTTAGATTTGTTAATATGTTTAGGCACACACACATACGACCGATCATCTTGTTTAACGCACTATCTGATTCAAACAAGTGTTATTTACGATCGTATGACCTATCATTAACATAGATATGACACCAAATTGAATTAGTTTTGATTGTCTAAATAGCGTTTCAGAAATTGTCATGTCTGTTTTCAAGTCCACTACATGTTCATGGTGCTAGAAGCCTAAACCATGACAGACTAAAAGTCAATATGGGTTTTAACCAAAATCACTTTTTTGAACATGGAAAAAGTCTCTCAGCAGGAAGTGATACAAAGAGTGAAATCCAAGTTAAACATAAAAGAAAAGGGTTCATGGAACACAACACCTTTCTTCTTCTTTTTTTCTTTGTTTTTAATCAATAAAATATGTTTAATTTTAGACTTAATCACGACCCTTTTCCCCTACTGAATTTGAGAGAGAGAGAGAGAGAGAGAGAGAGAGAGAGTATTTTAGAAGGGATTGATGCAAAGAGTAGAGCTCAAGTCAGTGTTAAAAGGAGAGTGAAAGAAGATGATGATGTGAGTGAAGCCCATCATTACCCATGAGGCCCAAATGTAACATGCTTCGGTTGTGGAGTCACTTTAATTAACCTTTTTCTCAATAATTTATTTTTATTTTTTAATTAATTCCAAAATAAACACATTTGATTTGCTGGTTTACTTAGCTTGGTCAAGGCTTTTTAAAATTTAAGCACAATGGAGGTGCACTATCGAGTTGGTGATTACCCACTTTACATAAAGTCCATGGTGGATTTGCCATTTAGGCATTTTACCAGTGTGTGACCATTTGGTAGGCGTGAAATTTGGGTTGGATCAATCCGTATTTGATCATATTCCATTCAATTTTCAACTCGATCGTGCAATTTGGGTTGGGTTAATTTGAATTTGACCATATTCAATTCAATTTCCAACTTGACCGAGCAGGTTAGGATGGAAAAAAAAAACTCTTCCAAACCCAACCCAACCTCGATTCAACCACTATTGGGGTTGGGTCGGGTTGATGCATTATTTGCTCATGTCAACCTAAACTCAATCCGACTTTGAGCTCGAATTCGCTCATGCACATATTACTAATTCGATTTCATGTTACTTTTACAATTCTTTTGGTTAAAGCTTTGATATATGTCTTTTATTTAATTTCAACTTTGTACGATTGAAACATTAGAAATAGTATTCGAGTTCTTTGCTTTAACTTATGTGTGGATGGTGATATGTAAATGAAATTTTAACTAATATTGAGGTTGTTTAGTTCAAAATTTGAAAATCATACAAAGTAAGGTGTTATAAGATTGAACTTGATAAAGTTGGGCAAACATAAACCCAACTTGAATAAAAGATGAAACTCCTAAAATAGAGAAAGTTAGAGGAGCCACAAGCAAAGCGATGACAGCAATTTTTTTAGTCATTTTGAAGAGTTTGGGGTGCATTGTCCCTCGACGAATGATCGACTACTAAAGACCTTGAATAAAGCATTGATAGGTTTGTCTGAACAAAATTATAATCTGAAGCTGACTAAATCCACATGAATTCGAACCCAATTCAAATCCGAATTGTGGAGATTGCGTTGGGATTGGGTTGATTATCCAATCCGCCCGAGTTGTACCCCTACCGTTTAGGTTTTATCATGAATTTTGTTAACGTCAATCGTTTACACTCACTGGCTATTTTGAAAGATGGATCAAATGTTAGTTTTACAATGATTAACAATTTGAAACTACCATGTACATGTATCAAATTTCTTGTGATAATACTAAACGTAATAAGCTTGACGATCATTTAAGTGCATTACCAACTGACTGTAACATAATTTTCTTCCACGAATAGTAGAGACATTACCATTACCACTATGGATGGGTGAGAGTGGACACAAAAGATTTTTATCCGCGTGGACCTAACACTAAAGCTGCGTGGTGTCAAGATGGAAAGCACAAAAACTAATCATTCAATTTTTGTTCTACCAAATTACTGAGGTCGCATGGCACCAACCAAGCATTTGTAATTTTGTAATGTTTGTTTCTTTCTAGTTCTACGTATGGATGCAATCGATCAACAACTGCAGCCAGTTGCATTATTTTGGGTCACAAACAGTCTTTCAATTAAAATCCAACATTTTTAATTTTGGGTAATTGTTAAGAATATCAGAAATTACGTGAGAACGACACTTGTACGGTGGATATGAACCATATGATGAAAATTGGATGGTGTGAGATTATCAATCACACTCACTCATTAGTGACATAACACACATATATTTTGGGCTTTCGAGGCCTATTTTTGTATATTAATTCACGTATTCATATTCTTATTAAGTGCTAATTAAGAGTAAAAACATGGCTATTGCATTAATAAATTAGATTATATTGGCCAGTTAACATGAAATTATAGAGTTATTATTTATGAGTTCAACCAATACGAGTCGAGTCATCGAGAATCGAGATATCGTATATGGCCGATAATTATTTAGTTTAGTAACATTCAGTTTTCATTATGTTTCGAGTAATTATTAAATAATAATAAAGCCGTAAACACTAAATCATAAACCCTAAACATTCAACACAAATACATGAAAACCTTGTAATTCGAGCAGGTTTGCAGCTAGCGAGGAGGGCTGGATGCAATCAATTACAGGTGGAATCTGACTCTTTAGAGGTTATGGCTGCCAGCAATGGAAGTACAACGGATTTTTCAGGTCGTGAGTTTGTTGCTTCTCAGATCAAGGAGCTGGTTTCCTAGTTACAAGAGTGTACAATATTATATATTCCGCAAAATGGTAATGGAGTGGCTCATCACAGATTCCATAGTTCGGTTTAAGGAACTCTCAAATGTTATAAAGGATGTACTCTACCAAGATCTGTACTCTCATTGAGTTTATTTCCATCAATAAAGACATCGTTTTCTCTAAAAAAGAAAATAAACAAAACTTATTTTCTAGTTTAGCCTATTATTCAATTTCTAATAACGAAACAAATTTAAGCCTCTTCAGTAATAAAAACTAGAGTTTGTATACAGTCAGATTCGCATGGGATACAAACAAATTTAACGGTTCACGTATTTGTTCCATTATAGCATGATTGGAGATGCTCTTAGAAAATAAACATATTTTAAAACACATTCGTATGCTGTATAAGTTTATACCAAATAAGTTTTTGTAATTAATGTTTGAATAATCATGATACGGTATCCGAACTTTGAACTAATCTTTCTATGAGTTTCCTTAATTTAATTGTCTTATTCACTCTCTAAATTAAGCTACCGCGTGTGTTATATGTGTGTGTCACTCGCATTGCGCCGACTTATGTAATAATCTTTTTACTTTCTAGATCATGTAACGTGCTCTTATAAACTCACAGATCTCTAATTTAACAATTACTCTCACTGTATGAATGTGCATATCCGTTTTGCAACCTGTTACTAAATCAAGACGTACGTAATTATACACCTACCAAATATTGACAACCAAATCATATCCTCTTCATTAATTTGATTAATTTACCAAACTTGACCTAATAGCAATTTGACCTAGGCAAAAATAATAAAATAAAGAAAAAAATCCAGAAAAAAATTTACATATAAGAAATTAATTAAGTAACCTTCCAATTAAGGTTCCTAATGAATTTGTGCGGGAAAAAACAAAACATTTATGGCATTGAAAAAAAAAACACGAAAAAAGAAATAGAAAAAGAAAATAAAGAAAGCATGTGTTGTGATGGATATAATGCCAAAAATGCCCACTTGTTTAAAATTTAATACGTTTCCATGTGGAGGCGGGTCGTAATTTTCCAAGCGTAACCGCGTAACGGGGAGGAAATCTAACGGCGTAACGCGGTAAAGGTCTTGTAAGAAAACGACAACGCAGCCCTAAGTTGACACAAAACGGAGGGCCAGACAAACTTACTTAATGACACGGTGACAACATTTCAAACCAATTAAACGTCGTCACGTGTTTAAATTCCTCACATGACTACAGCGATTGGTTTAAAATAACACCACCGTTACATACAAACTGTAGTTGAGATTTTCCGGGACCGAAGAAAGGTAAAAAGTAAGAGGTAACGGCGGTTAAAGGCGGAGAGAGGGTTCTATAAGACCAAGTAATCTGCTGTCTCATTCTCTTCACACGCAAAGCACAGGAGGAGGAAGAAAAGCACAAGTTCCAGAAGAGAGAGAGAGAAACTGAAAGCGAAAAAGTAAGCGGATTCACAAAACCCAAAACCCCACCTCCATTTTTTTATTTCGAATAGTTATTTTCCTCTGTTCATATTTTCTGTGTGTAATTTTCAATTTTCGCGGTGAAAATCCGTGTCGAAATTTAAAATCATTTGGCAGAAAAAAAGAAAAAAAAAAGGTGTGAGAGGGAGAGAGCGGTGGGGGGGGCGTGTGGGGCCCGGGCGGAGGGAGAGGGAGGCTTGAAGGTGACGACGATGGTAAGAGACAGCTAGCAATGAAGGAGAGGCTCACCTACCATGTTGCCCACAACTTCACTCTCTTCCTCCTTCCTTTTTAGCCTTCCCCATTCCCCCCCCCCCTCTCTCTTAAATTCACTCTCTCTTTCTCTCTCCTCGCTCTCTCACTCCTCCTTATAATTGAGAAGAATTAGGGCTTTGGTAGTTTTAGTAGCACCAGCAGCAGTAGGAGGAGCATTTTGGGGTTTCTTTCTTCTTCTGCTTCTTCCGGTTTTGTTTAGGCGGGAGAGTGAAATTACAGTTCGAAACTAAAACAAACTCACAGGTTTGGATCTGCATTTCTCCACTCTCTCTCTGTACTTTTCTCTCGAGTTTCAGAACTGTCGGCAATGGCTATTTTCTGTTTGGCTGCTCGGAAAATGAGGGAAAAACGCACAATTCCCTCCAGTTTTTAGGAGTTTCTCCTCTTTTCACTCAATTTTAATTCGGAAAATTGAACTTCTTTCGTTTTCCTTGGCATTCGCTTTAGAAATTCAACTCTTTTGAAAGCTCAAATGTGAACTGGGTTTTCAAATTTTCAAATTTCAAATCTTAAATTCTCTGTTTCCTCGAAATTCTGGAGGTTCGCTTGAAATTCATGCTCTCATAATCTCCATTTCTTCTTCTATTAATTTTTTTTTTTTAAAAAGGAGAAGAAAAAAAAGTGAAAACTCGGAGTTGGAGTTGATACCAGCTGGCGCTACCTTACGCCATTTATTATTATTTTATTTGTTTATTTTTTTGAATTCGTCAGTGTGAAATACAAGTAAAGTGGAACCAGATGAATCTTCAACCTTTACGTTTAATTGTGCAGCCCTGCTAAAATGCGCCACACGCTTTATGCCGCCTCATTGCCATGAACATTTAAATTCTAGAATTTAACGTCTCTGATTATATTTTTTGGGTTTTTGTGTTTCCTCAGGACAATTTGTGACGGAGAAAATGATCGGACCGAGCTTTATCGACGATATAGACTGCGGGAGCCTGTTCGACACCATCGACGACCTTCTCGATTTCCCAACGGACGACGTGGAGTCCGCCCTCGGCCCCGCGCCCGACTGCAACGCCGCTTTCAACTCCTCCTCCCTCTGGCCCAGCCAGTCCGGCTCCCTCCAGCCACCCAATGAAGCCGTCTTCTCCGGCAACTCCGCCTCAGACCTCTCCGCCGAGCTCGACGTTCCGGTGAGTCACACTCCCCCCGCTCTTTCTGTTTTTGTCTCACTCGTTGCTTACGCGGCGTGTCGGTTTCACGGGATTTCCGGGAATTGAATGTGGGGATGACGTTATAGGTTGAATTTAGGACATGCTTTATTTTTTTTCAAAATTCGTGGTTTTGTGTTTCGATCATATTTAAAAATCTCTCGATGTAAAAAGTGGGCTGCCCCCGCATGTACGGATCATGTGGTGGGTGGGTATTCTTTAGAAGATGGTGTTGTGCTCCTTGAATAATTTGGTGGGCTAAAAAAGCAAAAATAGACCGTTGAAATAATTGAACTCGCAAATCCCTCCTTTGCGGGGGTATTTCGGTCAATTACGCACCGTAACGACACCGTTTGGGTTGTCGGTGGTGGGGTTATGAACAGTAAAAACCCTCATAATTGCATGGTGAAAATGTTGGAATGTGGGACGTGTCCGTAATGAGTACCTCCGTGATTGTCTGCTGGATTTTTCTTCACCAAAATTATGGAATTAAATTATTTAATTAATTGAAATTTGGAAGCTTTAATTTTGTTCTATCTGTCTGAATTTCTTTGATGTATTTGTTTGACAGATTGAAGACATTGTTCAACTGGAATGGTTGTCAAACTTCTGCGAGGATTCCTTCTCCGGAGGAAGCCTAACGATCAACAAACCAGACAACTCCTTCGTCAACAACGAATCATCCCACCGGCAGTTCCAGACCTCCAGCCCCATTTCCGTCCTCGACAGCAGCAGCTCCTGCTCCGTCGAGAAGAATGTGCCGCAAAGCCCTGGCCCGGTGGTTCCTGGCAAGCGCGGACGCGCTCGCAGCAAGCGTCCCCGCCCAGCTACATTCAACCCTCGTCCCGCAATTCAACTCATTTCCCCTGCCTCCTCTGTTACTGAGGCCGAGGCCCTTCAGCATCAGCCTTTGCTCCCTCCGAAGCTCCATTCGGATTCTGAGAATTTCGCAGAGTCCCGTCCTTTGATCAAGATACCGAAGCAAGCTTCCGGGGAGCAGAAGAAGAAAAAGAAGATCAAGTTGACGCTTCCCCAGGCTCCGGCAGAGGGAAATCAAAGTTCCGGCACCACTCAGGGAGCGGTGAGAAAGTGCTTGCATTGTGAGATTACTAAGACACCCCAGTGGAGGGCAGGCCCAATGGGGCCAAAAACTCTTTGCAATGCCTGTGGCGTCCGCTACAAGTCAGGCCGGCTCTTCCCTGAGTACCGGCCTGCTGCCAGCCCTACCTTTGTCCCAGCCTTGCACTCCAATTCCCACAAGAAGGTTCTCGAGATGAGAAACAAAGGCGGCGAACTGGTCCCTTTTGGAGAGACCACAACAGCAATGACCGAAACTCCAGAGCTCATCCCCAATGCGAACCACAGCATTTCGCTGGATTACATGTGAGGGGGAGGAGGATAGCGTTCCCTAGTCGGAACACTCCACAGTCCACAGCGCTTCGTTCTCTCTGTCATCAGTTTATGTTATTTGCCGTAGCGTCGTATCATTTCTTTGTTCATTGGTTTTTTGTACAGGGATGCAAAATGGGGGGTAAAATAGGAGCCAAATTAGATGACCATATATTTAGCTAAGTAGAAGGAGAGACCGAACAAAAAAAGAAGAAGTTGAAGGGTTAGAGAGATGCAAGTTTAATGGTAGACTTTTAGATGTTAGTGACGATGATGATGGCTAGTAGGTCCTTAAGGTTTTTTAGAGTCTGTGTTGTCTCCTTTTGCATTCTTCTTTCTTCGCCTTTTTCTTCCTTTTGCAAGGGAATTCTTTTTGCAGTTCATTTGTAGTAGACAAAATTCTGAAATGAGCACTCGTATTTGAGATTTGTTATGCTTCGTATCGGTTTCTTTCGTTCTTGTTTTCGGTTTTTCGTTTCTTCGGGTATACCTAATTTTCTTCCCTTCTGGTTGAAGCACTCAAATTTCCACAAAAGTTTGGCTTGAAGAAGAAGGAAAGCTTAATGATCAATGATGGCAATTGGTGGTGGTTGTTTCAATCAAAGTTTTTGGCACATTTGAGTAATCATTTTCTGTTGCTATGAGGTCGTTGTTCCACATTTGAAGTTTGCAAGAGGGTCATCGATCATTATTCATCAACACTTGAGGAGAACAATTTGTGTCATAATCTATGCACCCATCTACTAGACTTCCTACATTTTCAAAACTACAAGAGAAAAGCATAATGCAAATACGAGAGAAAACTCACCTGCAACCGATGTATACTCCTCCTTCTATTTCTCTCTCTCCTCCCTTGACACTCTCTATATTGCCCTCCTCGCATGATAAGTCATCATGTGAGAGACTCTGCACACCTCATTGTAGGCAAGTTATTCCCTACATGGAACTACAATTATAAAAAGTATAAGAGACACACACATCCTTCTCTTGAACCCCGATACAAGAACACAAAACTCACCTGCTATAAGGTGTAAATGTTATTTTTTGTGTCACTCTCCACATGTACGACAAAGAAAATAAAGTATACATCCCGTTTCAAACACGTATTCTGCGCAAAATGGGGCTTCTAAAACTCTAGTTGGTATAATGGAAATGTACCTTCAATCCATTAAACCCCTAGCACATGATTTTCCCCATTAATTCCACTTGTTCTGAAATGTCATGCTCATGGAGTGAGCGTTACAAAGTGGTCCTAGATGAATTTGCTAAAGTTGCTAGTGCTACGCATTATTTCATTCATCTTTCAAACTAATCAAGCACAAAAATAGCATATATGTATCATCGAACAATATTTAGCTACTATATGAATGAGTTGGTGTTCCTACTCAAATTTGTTTGTTGTCGATTCATAGAACTTCGTGTTCACGATCAGAACTGTCCATGGTATAAATCACTCTACAAAGGTTGCCTATGCAAAAAGTCAATTAAACTAAGGTCGTTTACTCATCGAATTGTATAAAAACAAATGAACGGAATTGGTAAAAGCATTACAAACCGTCTATGTATTTACTACAATAGATTGACTAAATGACCATAGTTTTAATTTAATTTTCGCAGAGATGGTCTGTACAAAGTGATCCATAATATGAACGGTTCTAATCATAAAAACAAAGTTATGTGATTCGAACGCAGTGAGTTTTGAATAAGAGTTTCTACTCATCCTTAAGTAGCCAAGCATTGTTCTATATCAACTGCAAAGTCTTCAAATTTTTAGAGAGATTTCAATTCCTCTTCCCCCCTAAAACCCTAATTTCTCCTTTTGGGATGATTCAAATTGGGACTAATTTTAAATTCTTTGTCTGGTTTTTTAGGGATTTTGTTAGGAGGTTGGAAGATTTACAATCATATATATTTTTACTTTTTGGTGGATTTGACTGATTTTCTCAGTTGGGCACTTGCGTAATGTTATTTTAAGGTTTATGTTTTGCCAAATTGACTAAGTGATGCTAACAATGTGCTAATTAATTAATATTAATCTTTGTGCAACAACGTTGCTTAAAGGTTAAGTAACCCCTAATGATCAGAACAATAAGGATTTTTATTTAATTATGTGCACAATTTTTAAAAATTTAAGTGGCAGCAGAAAACCAGTGGATTCAAGTCATTTTATATAAGGCTTGAAGGTTATCATTAATTTATGGTGAAATATTCACATGCCAATCTGACAAAAACATAAACAAATTGGGCAAAAAATTATAAGGGTTAAAATCGAAAACTCGGTAAGTTGTAAAGGTCGGACTTAAGCTTATTAGGCTGGTTTGATATTGAATTTTATCCTAAACATTAAATAAAGTTAGTTGAATGATTTTTTTTGTTGTTGTTAAGATTTAGGTTTTTTAAGCCTTTTTATTAGTTTTCCTTCGAAATATTAAAACTTTCGTAGAAGTTTTCTTGGCATGTGGCCGGCTGAATGACATACACTATCCAATTAGAATTTACCGCATATTATAAGTTTTTGTTTATAATTAAGATTCTTTAACATATGATCGAACTTGTCTTTTAACCTGTCACGTAACAAGAAAGTCCCTACAGACTTGTTTTCTGAATTACACACATTGGGTTTGGCTAGTTTGGGAGGAGAAGAGATCATTTTCGGATCTCTTCCACCAAGGCCATCGGATCAAGTGATCTGGGTCTTTGAAATTTCATCCAACGGCAAAAAATTATTATAGCTTTTAGGTGTCAAAACAGGTGGACCATTGGATGAAATTTCAAAGACCCGAGTCACTTAATATGGTGACCTTGGTGGAAGAGATCCGGAGCTCGTTTGGGAGGGGTTAGAAATTCTTATAAGGTTGTGTGTCAAAAGACTTAGGCAACACGTCTCAATCTGACCAAACGCGAACCAAATGAAAGAAAAAGATCAACTTTATATTACCAAACAATGATAGTATTTATTATGCGCATAATAAACCAAATAAATAGGATTGCCATCAATCATTTCATAATATCCTGCTGTTAATTACATTCATTTTTGTTATTAACCTGCTGACTGGACTTCTCTAATCATATGAAATGCATGTTTTAAAGTTTGATTGGACATTTCAATTACATTACAAATTTAATTAAAACCCTAAAAAAATTGGTGTATTTTTGCTCACTAGCCTATTTATCATCATTAGATGAGTTTAAATGCACAAATATCGAAATTTAAACTCATTTAATGATGATAAATAAGATGGTGAGCAAAAATATTCCCAAAAAATATTGGGTGAAAAACGAGATTTGTATGGTGTCTATTTTCCCTCTAAAATGAATAGTCTGGGCAACCTAATGAGTTTGGTTTAAAACTCAAATAATGTGGGGTAGATTAATTTAAACTAATTGCAAATTTTGGATTAAGGGCGTGGTTTATTGTGCAAATATGGGTTGGCCTGAAAATTGACTTTGTGGAAATGGTGACCCAAAAGTTGGACCAAAAATAGTCTTTAGAAAGTCCAAACTGGCAACTATTGAGGTGGATAGGATTAGGCCCAATGCATTTCAAATACAACCGAAAAAAGTTGATTGAGCACCAAAAAAAAAAGAAAAAGTGTCATTATTAAAAATAGTCAAAAGGTTCGTTACGTAGGATTGAATTGAAATGGACAACTTTTTAATTTCAAGGCATATTAGAAATAAGAGTGAATGATTTTTTAGCATGAAGAAAACTCATCATTTCTGATCCTCCAATTTTAGAGAGGATTGAAATACGCAAGTTTTCTTCAAAGTGCAAATTTGCTCACACCTTAAAGTGAGGGTGATGCTCAAACCCCCATTAATTGTCTAGATTAGTTTGGTTTAACCGGTATACTACACAAATCTCGAAATTTAAACTAATCTAACGGTAATTAATAGGAGTGAGCAAAAATGCACTATTTTCTTCACGAACCCTTACCCCATAATTACACATAATTTTTTCATTTCTCTCCCCAACATACCTTGAAATTAGAGAGAGATTTCATACGATGAATTCAAACTCACACATTCAATTAGAAAATTTAAGTACAATAACAAAAGTGAATTTAATTAATGACGAATCTCATGAGTTTGATTTTTATTAAATACTTTGCCAAGTTAATTAAATTTACATCACTATGAAAACAGTGCTATAACTTATAGCACTTCACATAAACCATTGTGGAAAACTTTCTTTTTCATTTTCTATTAGTTTGATTGGAAGATGGACATGTTTCGAAGTCCAAAAGGTTAACTTGGGCCCCAGGCCCAATTCTATTGCTAAGCCCAAAAGTCCACTTCCTAATATGCCTAAACCTACCAAGTGTCTTATAAGCTCATAACTCGCATAAAATGTGCAGAGCAAGAGCAACTGCATTATGAAGGGCCATGCAGTATAAAAAGTGAGATTGCTGGTATTGTGTAACCCTTCAATGTACTTGTCAACAAAAATTCGCATAAGCGATATGGCAGTTGTTCCTATATACCCATCACTTGACTTAACATGACAGTTGTTTCTATAACATTTATTACGTGATTTCTCACAGAATGAGTACAACAATAACAATTGTCTACATATGTATATCTCAGTATCTTTTTGAGTATGATAAACATGCAACAACCATATCTAAGACTTTTTCCAACTTTTGTGTGATTTGATATGAGCTGTTTTAGCATGTGAACCAACTACTTGATCACCCACACTTCTCAAGCTCCAATAAACCAAGTCATTCCATTTTCTATATACATATATGTATATATAGAGGACGGATTCGCGACACTATTTTTTTTCCTTAATTTTTTACACCCGTTTGTCTTTTAAGTTTTTCCTTAAAGGTCATGTCTACCAAAAATAACTTAAAATTTGAAATCATATGACCGTTGGACTAAAGGTTTATGGTTTCTTTGTAGAATTATATTTGTTTATTTTTTCACTACAAATGAATGTCTTCAAGGTTTTGGAGTTTTCAATTTTTTTGCAAGAATGATTTATGAATAATATTCTAAAAGATAAACGTTTTGGATCGTTAAAATACATTACGGAGTGAGCCCCACAAATACTTATATAAAAAAATAGTGTCACGGATCTGCTCTATACACACACACACACATATATATATATCTATATATTATGCACCCTTTAGTTTGTAGGCTCACTCAAAACTCTCAAGCCTCAAATTATGGCCGGCATTCACATTTTTGATAAAATGATCGAGAGACCAAGCTCACGTGTGACAAGTTTCTTTTGCTTCTCAAAGCAATTGCTTCATCAAAATACACATACAACATTAATTAATTGAAGAAAACATTGTAATTAACAATGTTATTAGACTCGGGATCATGAATCAAACCATTTAATTATCGAGTCAATGACTCAACAGCATTGATGTTTGTCAGTCTTATTCATTAAACAAACAAAACTTAGTGGATAATTAGTTAGTTAATTAAATAAGAGCAGAGCTAGCTAATGAGTTGACCAACTGAAAGTTAAAGCTCCCAAACGAAGGAGGAATCGAGGGCAGCGGCCGTGGCTAGCGGAGCGGCATGTGAGTAGGAGCTGCCGCTGCCTATGTGCCCGCCATGTGTAGCAGCACCAGCCCCCATCAATGTTGCTCAAGTTGAAGCCTCCGATGTTCATGCAAATTTCCAACCACTCCGCCACTTAATTTCGACTACATATTTACTGCATTTGCTTTGCTTTGCAGTCCCTTAATGATATTGTTAACCCCAATTATTGTGGCTCCTACCCCACGCTACGAGCTTACTTACAAATAATGACACTTATATATCAACTTGACTAGTTCACACTTCACACTCGTATAGGGATTAGCATTGATAATTTAAAATTGATCACCAAAATAAAGAATTAAAGGATGCGATGATCTAGCCTACTCTAAGGGTTGGTTTGGTATTGATGTGCTTTGAAAAAAAAAAAACTGTTTCTGCTGTGCTATGAGAATAAACTCATTTTTGCTGCTTCACGTTTTCAGTTTTTTTTTTTCACCTAAAACTGTGAAAATAAGTTGTTTTTAAGTGTTTACCAAACACTTTTTTGAGCTCATCTCAGTACCAAACTAGTACTAACAAGACACAGTTTGACGGAAATGATAAACCCAATTATGAGTTCACGGAAATGATAAACTAGTACTAACAAGACACAGTTTGACGAAAACTAATGAAAAGGGCTTGAAAACTTTGAGTTTTAATGATAAGGACAAAATAAATGGTAAAGTGAATAGTAGCAGATTTGACTTTTTAGTGTAAAAATGTGGTTTTTCGTTAAAGTGAACAGTACCGTGGGCTTTTCGTTAAAACACTCAAAAAATAATGCTTAATATTTACCTCGTTATATGAAACATTATACTAGTAATGACAATTGACAAATAGCTTTTTTGTGTCACATAAATTAATGATTTTATTTCATGATATCAGAAAGAAAAAAAAAAGCTTATATTCTTAAAAATACTCAAACCCCGTTTATTAAGTATTTAAAAGTGAAAAGAGTCAGCCTCCGAAACAGCTTTCAGCATTTTCATCTGGTGTTTTTGACATTTTCACTGTTGTAGGGCCAACAGAAGAAACGACAGAGATTCGGTCAGGGGCCCCGCTTCCCCCAGACGCGTCATGTCCCCATCGTTCCCATTATCCCATCCCCATCATCTCACTGACGAGATTTACAGCAGCAGTGTAGGGCCCATTCCCCTGTAACCATATACTGTTGGATGCTGGCCACGTGGCGATGAATGTGGTTGAAGAAATACACGTTATAGCCGGCTCCGGCAGCGGCAGCGGCAGCGACTGCGACTGCGACTGTTGCTGCGATGAGATTGCATGAGTTGTGACTCTGTTTGTCAGTTGTTTGTCAGTTGTGACTCTTTTACTTAATGCCAATTCATTCAAAGGGTAAAACCAAGGTATAAAATATCGATAATATCGGAAATATCGGTAGTTCAAAAACACGAAAATTTCGATATAAATATCGGGATATTATCGATATCGATAAAAATTGAATAAAAACCAAGGAAATTGTAAGAAAAACTTGGAAATTTTTATTGAAACTTTGCAAGATGTTTATTTAGTTAATTATCTATTAGTTTATCACAAAAAATTGGAAGGAAATGCATTGCATGATGAATTTAACTGATTTAAGTTGATTATATAGCGAGCTGGCAAACATTGTGAGTGTAGAAAATATGTAGTAATTAATGAAAGAAGTTTAAACACATCATAATCATTTATATATAATGAATTAATACAATATTTTACACTTCATACATTACATGGTAACCGCAGTAACGTTCTACGATTTATACAGTTGGCCCCATTTAATAGTATAAGGTTTTGTTGTTGTGGTTGTTGTAAACAAGTTACAATTGTTGCCAACGAGATTTCATATAAAGAAACAAACACATTGCACTAAAACAAAACCAAGACTAGCATGTGTTACATTTGTGTTTTTTTTAGGAACACACTAACAAATGATCCTAAATCTTATGTGTTTATATGTCCAAGATTATTTCTTAATGATCCAAGCAAGGAAAACAAGGTACGTGAAAATTAAACCTGAATTTCTAAATAAGTTTGACAAAACAAGACTTTTGGCAATTACCAAGTTTGAGTCCATTTCCTCCATTATGAGTTATCACTTATGTAACAAATACATCCACATTATACCGACCCTTGAGTGGCTGTGTTGGTCACGGGTCCGGTTCAAACTGGATAGAATGAGAATTCAAATCCTCAAAAGTGAGAGAGAGAAGAGTGACTTGAAGCAAGCCACGTATCCTCAGAAGTGAGACGTGGGAGTGGCTTGAAACAGGCCACGTGTTCTCTCTGCACACTCAGTAACTATAGCCAAACGCTTTTCTTCTTCCTCTCTCGACTCTGTAATCTGTATACTCTGCAAATTGTTTCTCTCGTCCGTCCGTTTCTTGTTCCTCTCTCTACTCTACTCTGTACACGCGAAGGTTTACTTTCCGCCTCTCAAAGCCACACCTCCACACCTCTAAAAAACACAGCAGCACGCAACAGCAGGAGGGGCCTACGACTTGCAGGTTTCCGACTTGAGCAGAGGGCGGACAATCGCGCCTGGGCTTCATTTCCGGCTAGGGGATGGGCGATGTAGCTTCGCCTATGTTCAGATCCAAATCGTGCGGCCACGGAAGAACGGAGGTGGAAAGTCAATGGCGGCAACGGCGCTTCGTCAGGGGTCAATGGGATGCAGGATCTCAGGTGCTACAGCGTGTCCTACGCGTCCTCAGTGCACCCGCAGCATCAGCAGCAAACCCAGGTGGGAAACAACGATGAGAAGTTCAGGAAGGGGAAGTCGGCGAACGGATCAGTGACGGAGCTTGAGCGATCCGGAGTTGCAGAGGAAGAAGCGATATTATCGATATTATCGATAATATCGATAATATCGCGATATTTTGACGATAAGTAAATGGATAAGTATAAAAATATCGTCATCTCACCAAAACGATATTATCGACGAAATATCGCCGATAACATCGATATTTTAATCCTTGGGTAAAACCAAAAATAACACTATTATCACAAATTAGTAATTAAATCTTCCTTTTTTCTTTGATTGATCGCTTTCTTAACACAATTTTTACGGTTAAGGGCTTCAGTTAATAAAACTCATTAGATTCAATGCATGCAAAGTAAAAAATGAATGTCAATACTTAAACTTTGTCTAAGTTAAAAGTAGAAGATCAAATGAAATGAAATTTTAACACTTACACTGACAGTTCCATCCCGGTAAAAATGATAAATTTTCTTCATAACTAATCCATCTTTTACCTTACAGTCAAACAAAACTTTTGGAAATTGACATATTCTTTCTTCAACATAAATTAAATCTGAAGAGTATCTACTTCAATTCCAATTAATGCTAGACCACAAGCGAGACTTTTTTTTTTTTTTTGAACAAGCGATATTAACTACACTAAGGGGAGGGGGTGAGCTTAGCCTCACAATGGGCTAATAAATTGGTTCAAAATTCACCTTTGGCGAGAGTTGAACCTAAGACCTCTCACTAATCAGTGAAAGAGAAATACCACTAGACCATAGTACGTAGTGGCAGACCACAAGAAAGTCAGGCACCATCCTCAGACAATAAAATGTCAAGGAGGATATTGGGTGGTTCCTCGAACCAGGAGGATATCGGGTGGTTACCAAAAACAACAAACGCATCTCACACAAAACACCTCTTAGTTTATGTGAATTACATCAAAAGTTTTCCTTCCATTATTACTAAATGAAAACAAGTTAGATTTCCTTACACGTGAATTAATTTCCTAGCAAGAACCAAGAAGTAGTGCATTTGACTTTTTGAGCACTCATCACCCCATCGATGCCATATAAATTATAACGTTAACTGCATGTTGGAAAGTCCTTCTCAAAGACCCCCAAGTGAGAAGGACAATTAGCCCAAAGTGACTAGACAACCCCCAGTTAGTTAGAGACCCCTTGAATGAATGGGGCTTAGGGTTAGTTAGGAACTCGTGTTCTGGCATATATAGAAGACCTAGAAACTTGGCCGACCACATATATGAGAGGCCAACTAATTAGAATAATAAATTGTGGGGGCCAAGTCGTAAAGTTTGTTGAGAAATAGGTTTAGGGTTTGATGAATTTTGACACAATTAGTGTAGTTGTCAGTGTTTGCATATCCTCCAACTATTTAGGTCTGAACTTTTCGTGTCCATTTGTAGAACACATGTCTGGTTAAGGTCACTTTCTACGTCTACTTTTAACAGTTTTGGCTCTCAAGAATGTCTGCTAGGTGTTTATCAAGTTGGAGGTAATTTGATGGTATTTGAGATTCGGACGATGAGTCTGTAACCCTTATTCAACTGTGCACGGTTCCCATTTTTTCAGTAATGTTAATCCATGTACGACAAGTTATAATGAGGCACAACTCAATATTAAAAGTTATAAATCCATAATTACTAATTAGTACTATAAATCCTTCATATGGTGTAGAATGGACTAAAACTCATGATATATTTACAGTTGTATCATGGACTTAATCACATGAATGCTTCATTAAGACCGACCGAGGTGATAGCCGAACGATTTGTCTTATCTTTAAATCCCGTCCCTCATATTAATTTGTCCTAGTGTTTTAACAAGTCCATTCTCAAATCCAAATTTAAGCCCATTATTTTTTTTTGCCATAATCGCAATTTTTATTAACTATTTTGCGATATATGTGGGCTAAATTGTCATTGGATGAAATTTTCATTGACAATGTAAGTTTTTAGTTTTCTCCAATATCTGAACCTAAAGAAACTAGCAAGTGTGGTGAAAAAAAATGCATGCATTATGTGATATTATCTAAAAGTCTTTTGATAATTTTATCATGCAAATTTCCATTTCATGTTCTTTAGATGAGAAAAGAAACAAGGTTGAAATAACACTTGGAAAGGGTGTAAACTAAGTGTGTGATTGTTTCATTAGGTAGTGTGTCATTTCATCCTTACATTCTACTATACATAAAAATTCATGGTTTAATCCTTATAAATGGTATATTTTATGAAGTGTTACTTCATAAAATAAACATTTAAAATGCACCTCACAAATTATCCATTTTCAATTTTTCAAGGCTGAACTTTGAATTTTATAAAAGTGAGCAATTTTTTTTGGGTGTATTGTGGTGTTATATGGATGTATAATTACGTTAATGTGAACAGCATGTTAAGTCAATGACTAGTGGCGGTCAGGTCGTAAAGTTTGTTGAGAAATAGGTTAGGATTTGATGAATTTTGACACAATTAGTGAACTTGTCAGTGTTTGCATCTCCTCCAACTATTTAGGCCTGAACTATTCGTGTCCATTTGTTGAACTTATGTCTGGTGAAGGTTACTTTCTACGTCTACTTTTAACAGTTTTGGTTCTCAAGAATGTCTGCTATGTGTTTATCAAGTTGGAGGCAATTTGATGGTACTTTGAGATTCGGATGATGAGTTTGTAACCCTTATTCAGCTGTGCATGGTTCCCATTTTTTCAGTAAGATTAATCCATGCATGACGACTTATAATGAGACACAACTTAATATCAAACTCACTATATATATCATTCTCATATCCGTCTAAGTCGATCTTATAAGACTGCCTCTATAACTAAGTGAAGATCGAATGCTGCTAAACTTATCATGTGCACTATTCATGATTTTGATTAATATCCTACATTGTGCTTGATTATATTTGTGCAGATTCTGGTTACATTTACAGTTGGGCCAAAACTCAATATTAAAAGTTAAAACTCTATAACTATATATTAATTTGTCCTATATAAATCCTTCATATGGTGATTAGCCGAATAAGACCGAAGGAAGTGATTAGCCGAATGATTTGTCTTTTCTTTAAATCTCATCCCATTGTCATGTACATTATCGACTCCATTCTCTAATCCCAAATTAATCCCATTAATTCTTTGCCATAATCTCCCCATCAATATCAAAATTTAGCATTTCGTATCATGACTTGGCTACGATCCAAATGCCAATTCTAATCAATTCTCTCTGTTTTCTTTTTGGTGAAAGATTAATATATCGAAGTAAAGAGAAATAAAAGCAGAGTCGCACTACAACTACCAGTCCCACGACGGGAAGGAAAACAGAAATATAAGTCAATAGTATATTTGCTAGTATTGTATATATAAAGCACTAGACCTTACCATTATTTTCCCTACAATTTTAAACAAAAAATGTCCCAGGACGTAGACGAAGTATCCATAAGAGTTGAGACTTTTTGTTGGTAAATTGAATGAGAATGAACTGTCGATGAAATACCCTAAAATCTTAGGGTAACTCCATCTTATTTGACTTTATCTAGCTCAACTTTTATCCGCCATCCTCACCACTTGAGCAAACCCTAAAAAGTTAAAAGTTAAGACATTCTATTTCAACAGTAACACATGCATATCCGATAAGAATTCCATTTTTCTTTCTTTTATATGAATGCATTTTTAATGTTTTTTTTTTATGTTGTTCTTATCCTTAGAATCAAATAGCACGACAAGATCATGTCCAGAAGCAAAAATTCAGGAACACAAATAACAACCAGTGAAAATGTTGGGGGAGTTGACTAAGAACTATTGCCATGGTTAATCCCAAGGAGTTAGGGCATCGGACAAGATAAACTTGATTATAGTCCATGTAATTTGGTTAAACTCACTGTCTTGATTTCAGAGTTGTGCACGAAACTCGCAATTTTTTAAAAACTATTTTGCGATATATGTGCAAACTCAACTTCTAAGCACACTTAGGTTATACAACACAATGTTGGTGTTTAGCAATCCATCTAGCATAAAAGATGGGAAAAAGAGTTGGAAGAAGTAACACTTATTTTACTTTTACTCCAATAGTCCAACATTTCCTAAATTTTTGCGCACAAGTTTGAATACCACTTCGATGAAAAAACATTGTCAATGTTATATCACAAAAAATTCGTGAGAGAATTCAAAACGGAGCACGATTTTTATAGATGTTGTGCTACTTAAATCGCAAATTTTACGAATTAATGTATTAATAGAAGACACATTTTATCTCGTGCATTAATTAAGGAGATTTAGAGAGAAAATAAAAATGAAATGTCAACCTAAACCATGCATAAACCTATAGAAAAACGATGAAATGTATGTTTTAGAAAGCACACAAAATCATTAGGCGCATAAGTTGGAATTAATCTGGTGGATTTATAGAAGAAAAGCAGAAATCTACAAACAAACTAATTAATAAGGAAACATATTTGTTCAGTTTCCCTCAACTTTGACTTGCTTTTTCAAGCCTTCCAAAGTGTGTTTTTGTTACCTTGACATAAAATAAATGGCCTTGATTGCTGTGGGGAAGCCTTCAGTAATGCACGAACTTAAAATAATTGGAATGTTTAATGCCACTTAATTGGCTTACTTTGTTTAATGCATGGCCACGAGCCTTGTGCCTTCCAAGCAAGATTGGCTTTTCTTTGCACATGTATCATCAAAATCTCACACATGGGTGTGAGTGTGTGTGGAAAGATTAGTATATATAAAATAAAAGCGTAATATATTGATGTAGTTGTTAAGACCTTTGCGATCCGAAACCATCGAAAAAATAACGCAAAACTCTTGCCCTATTGAAATAAACAGAAAATAAAGTAAAAACGAAAATACTAATAAACATGAATTTAAAAAGGGTGGCCTTTGCCTTTTGGTATGTGCGTGCGTGTGTGTCCCTTGTCTAAATCTCTCTTTACACACGCGCTCCCAACTGTCTGCTCTGGTCGGCAACGAAGCTTCAACCTCAGCACCTTCCAACAGCAACAACTGCCTTCTTTTTCACCCAGAAAACCCAGTTCAGTTTTCTAGAGAGAGAGAGAGAGGAGAGAGAGGCCGACCCTTTACAGTTCACACTTACAAAGTCACAGGAGGCACACTAACAACCCTCTTGATATTTCAGGGGAATTCCAAATCGTGGTGGAGTTTTCGTCTCTCGTATCTTTAGCTTGTTCTGAAAAGCAGGTAAATTTTATGCACTTTGTTGTCTCTCTTCAATCTAAAGTTTCTGCTGTTGTTTCTGAAAATTTTCATCTTTAGGTGTGTTTTCATAAATCCCAGAAATTATACTCGAAAATGTCCTGGATTTTTCATTGATGATTAACTCAAGATTGAAACTTTTCTTCTGTAGTTGTCAGTTTTGTTTTTTGATTTTAATATCAGAATTTTTGTGAGCTTTTTTCTGTAGAAAAAATGGGGTTTCCCTTGCCACTACTATATCCGACTTGATTATTTTTCTGCAAATTTGTTGTGTTAACAGCTGCATTTTACTGAGGAAAGCAGTCAGACATAAAGAGGGTCATAGATTGTTTGACACAATGATTACAGTTATGGATTCTGTAAGAGAACCATCGAGGAGCAACTCAGAGAAATGGCTGGATTCTCAATTCTGGCACGCCTGCGCCGGCGGCATGGTTCAAATGCCGCCCATTAACTCTAAAGTCTTCTACTTTCCTCAGGGCCATGCTGAGTACACCCATGGGAAAGTGGATTTTGGGAATTCTAGAATTCCACCACTCATTCTCTCCAAGATATATGCTATCAGATACATGGCAGATCCCGAAACGGATGAGGTTTTTGCGAAAATGAGGCTGATTCCGGTGAGAGAGAGTGGTTTTGATCTTGAGGATGATGGGTTTGTGGGAAACAATGGAACAGTTGAGAATCCGGAGAAACCCACATCATTTGCCAAGACATTGACCCAATCTGATGCTAACAATGGGGGAGGCTTCTCTGTGCCTCGTTACTGTGCGGAGACTATCTTCCCGCGCTTGGATTACTCGGCTGAGCCTCCTGTTCAGACCATTCTTGCAAAGGATGTGCATGGCGAGATTTGGAAGTTTAGGCATATCTATAGAGGTACTCCTCGGCGTCACCTTTTGACAACGGGGTGGAGTAGTTTCGTGAATCAGAAGAAGCTTGTTGCTGGGGATTCCATTGTGTTTTTCAGAGCGGAAAATGGTGATCTCTGTGTTGGGATTAGAAGGGCTAAGAGAGGAATTGGCGGTGGACCTGAATACCCATCTGGATGGAATACTACTGCTGGAAATTCTGGCTCTGAATATGGGGGTTATTCTGGCTTTTCAAGGGAGAATGGTAATAAAGTGTTTGAAAAAGGTTCGAGTGATGACGCGAAGGGAAAAATCCGGGCTGAATATGTTATAGAAGCTGCAACTCTTGCTGCCAATGGCCAGCCCTTTGAGGTTGTGTACTATCCCCGTGAAAGCACACCGGAGTTTTGTGTTAAGGCTTCAGCTGTGAGAGCTGCAATGCAAATACGGTGGTGCTCAGGAATGAGGTTCAAAATGCCCTTTGAAACTGAGGATTCTTCTCGGATAAGCTGGTTCATGGGAACCGTATCTTCTGTTCAGGTTGCAGATCCCATCTGTTGGCCCGAGTCTCCATGGCGTCTTCTACAGGTAGTTTACATACATACTACATAGTTTTTATCATATTGAGTTTAATCTTCCAAAACTATGTAATTGATCTTCGCTACTACTTCCCAAATTATTGCTAAATTGTCATCCTATAACATAAATGTGCATCTGTGATTCAATAGATACCTTTTTTAGCAAGTCAAATTCTGTATTTTTGTGAGTAAATTGTATTCATACATTCATGGCTGATACTGATTATAGTATGTTGAATATAAATATGAAATTATCATTTGTTAGACATTAAACAAAATTTTTTTTTTTTTAGGTTTCATGGGATGAGCCAGATTTGCTCCAAAATGTGAAACGTGTTAGCCCATGGTTGGTTGAATTGGTATCGAGCATACCATCCATTCATCTATCTCCGTTCTCGCCTTCAAGAAAGAAGTTGCGGCTTCAACATAACCCAGACTATTCCCTTGTTGGCCAACTTTCCGTGCCATCAGTTTGTAGCAACTTCCGAAATTCGAGCAACCCCTTATGTAATGTATCAGACAACCTATCTGCAGGCATACAGGGAGCCAGGCAAGCTCAGTTTGGACTATCTTCATCGGAGCTCTTCTTCAACAAATTGCAATCGGGTTTGTTTCCAATTGGTTTTCAACAACTTGGTCATTTTGCCCCTCTTGAAACCATTGGGGGCAGCTTTATGCGCAAGGCTGAAAGCAATGATAATATCTCTTGTTGTCCCACTCAAAGTTTGAAGGATAATGATGAGATAAAGACACCTCACATAGTATTATTCGGTCAGCTAATTGTTACAGGGCAACATATATCTAAGAGCTCATCCGGTGATGATTCAGATGGACATCCAAAGAAAACAACAAATTGTTCTGATGGCTCTGGTTCTACGTCACATCGCCATGGTTCAGTGGAAAATTGTTCTGATGGAGGGTCTCCTTCGAAGACAGATCACAGCGATCTTAGTTTGGAGACTGGTTATTGCAAAGTGTGTATTGATTCAGGGGATGTGGGGACTCTTGATCTCTCTGTCCTTGGATCATACCAAGAATTGTATGGAAAGCTAGCTGGTATGTTTGGCAAAGAAAGTTCAAAGATGTTAAGAAATGTGCTCTACCGAGATGCATCAGGTGTTGTTAAACACACCGGAGACGAGCCATTCGGGTAATTTTACGCATGCTTTATTGCCTTTCAAATCATTTACTTGAATGAGCATTTTTTTCTTCTAGGTTTTTCATTATGTATATGATCACCACTTACAATCTTGTTTGTATTGTTTGTTTTGGCAGTGACTTTTTGAAGACAGCAAAAAGACTTTATATGGTGCAACTGTGATAGCCTCATGCTTGTCTTTGCACCAATGCACCAATGCATCTTGAAGAGACCATAAAAATTCATGCTTTTATCCTTACAAATGGATATTTTATGAAGTTTTACTTCACAAAATATACATTTACAAGCACTTCATAAATGATCCATTTTAAATTTTTCAAAGGCTGAACTTTTAATTTTATAAATGTGGGCAATTTTTTATTTTTTATTTTTTGGTGTATTGTTGTGTAATATGGATCTATAATTACGTAATGTGAACAGCATGTCGTTTCTTCTTCGGGGGAGGGTTGGTGCCTTGCACACGACTGTTGACAAAGAGCTATCTCGCCTAATCCTTCTCTACAAAATTTTCTACAAAAAAACAGCATTTTATATCAATAACTCGGCATCAAAGTGAAGCACGCAAGTGTGTCTTATGTTGCCTCTTGGCCAAGAAAACAAGATTTGCATTCCCCCTTTTACTCCTTTTCTTCACACCAGTTGATGAGTTTTTTTTATTTTATTCACACTGTCATGCGGCGTGACTACTTCAAGCAAATTATCACATTTGGTGTTATCACAAAGTTCATAAAATATCAATCACGTTGTTCACTCGTATTATAACACTTGAGTTAATAATATCACGTAACACTGTGATACTGTATTCATACATTTTCATATACAAGAGATGTCCAAGGATTTCTTGTTTAGATGAGTTGAACCACTGATCCATGTTTTGAGCATTGAAAATCATGAACCCTAAAACAATTTTGGGAGTTTTAATAACTGTAAACATGACAAGTTCAGAATCCCAACAATTTTGATATACTATTTTGCCACAAATATAGGTTTTGGGATTTGAACTATTTTTCTTATAAAGCTTGAGTTCATAAAAAATCAGTCAAATGAGGATTTTTGTTCTCCACTTCTATATCATTTCATAAAAGTTTGATCTTTTCTTTTTAAAACTAAATAAATAAAATCAAACAGACAAAGATCGTGAGCCAAGTAATTCCAACCCAATGCTTACTTTGAATTGTTCATACGAAATGAAAAATTTATTTTATTTTAAAATATAAAATTAAGATTAGGTTGACATTTTACAAATCTCGCAAGATGGACAAATCCAAAAGACAAACCAAATTATTAAAAGACAGCAAAAGATGCTGCAGAGACATCACACATTCTTTCTGCGTGGAATTTGGATCTTCATTTGACAAAAAAAGCATTTGTTTGTTAAATAATGTTAAACGTCTCGCATCGACCATCTTTTAAAACAAATTATAATTTATAGTAAATAGTTTTATTTTTTATCAGACAAAATTTTTGTGTGATAAAATTTCATACCCTAAAATTTTATAAGTAATTAAGTCAAGGATTCAATATTAATGTGATTATTGATGAAATATCGATATGTTTTCTCCGAAATATTGTCGATGTATTTGTACAACAAAATTCCAAATAAAAGAAAATCGTTGTTGGTCAACAATAATATTAGACAACATTGAAAATTGGAGTCGTTTTTTGGATTACAAATGTACAACGATGATGTGGTTCTCAATATTATGTTATATTTTAGTGACCAAGATCCAAGATTTCCCACGTTTGCTTGCGTCCCTACTCCCCTTATTAGTCAACTGTATCGATCGGATTTCCGACATGGGTTTTTGCAAACAAACTCCAACCTGTGTTTCCGTTTGGATCTTAATTAATTTTGCTTTTTCTAATCACCCGCACGCATTGAGAACATAAAATATAATTAAGTTTAACACCAGAGTTTGAGCCATTGATTAATCTCAAAGTCAACACAAAGAACATCATGAAGCAAATGTTGAGGAAGAGCATGTGACATAATGTTTTATTTAGTCAGTAAACATGTTACATTGATTTCTAACTACATATAGAGTCAATGCACAATGGTTACAATACATAGGGTTGAGTTTACTTGATATAAAAGAGACGTTAACTAATAAGGAGAATCCAGAAATGAGAATTCTACTTTAACAATCACACTAAAGCAACAAAATGGTGAGTATGAAATCACTGGGTTCTTATCAAACTCGCGTAAATTTACTTGATACGTGTGGTTTACTAGTAATTGCACGTAATCAAAGTCTAATTTAAGATTCTATACATAATAAGAGAGTGAACCATAATTTTATTCTTCAGACAAACAAAAACCTATTTGTACCACATTTATGAACCACATGTGAGATTTAGGTAAGAATGAATCCTAATTCCATCTATCTACGTTACATGTGATCAACATATGAAGCATTGTATATGCACTAAAAAGGAAAAGATGTTCTAGAGCATTGGGTCAGATACTCAGAAAAATAGCCAACAGATCAGCCCATTAGATGCAAAGTTTAGTCCAATTTTGCCAATTGAGCTAATTGGGTTGGGTTACTATGTTGTCTTGGAACTGGTTCACCTCTCGAGCTAGGCCCTTTCTCTATACGGACTTAATTTTTTGGAAAATAACTTCCTTGAATCAAAACGCTACGATGACGATAAGTATAAGAAAACGCAAGACTCCAACACTAGAATATGTGATGTAGTACTTGGGTATTATATTAATTAGGGGAACTTTTTAATTCAGTTCGTAACTTCATCAATTCTAAATGAGTAAACATGCCAATAATAAAAACTGAATGTTGCGACATTATATCATCATTTGCATGCTAAAGGTGGTTGTTTCTTGGTTAATCGTATGATTGAAGGTTGTTCTAGACTAGATAATAATTTGTAGTACTGCTATCAAAACACTAGATTGCAATACAACTTTGTAGGTAGTAGATAGTGTCTTGTGAAATTAAACTCATAAAACAATATTCGACCTATATTCCATAGAACATAAATTGATGTTTCCTCTATTTTTTAAGAATAATTTTTAAAATAATAGAAAACAAAATACACGTTATAATAAGAAACTAAATATCATTTATGCCATCACTACCGTGGCCATAACCAAAACCACCGCCACATCTTACAATCATTACCACTGTCGCGACCATTTTTGACACTACTGCCATCACTCTTGCCACCATGGCCACCACCACTACCGCAATCACTCTTACCACCATGGCCACCACCACCACCTCCACCATCCCATCCCACCATTGCCGCAACCTACCCTACCACCACATGCACTACGCTGCCACTACCACCATATTATCCACCACTATCACCCCCATTGCCATGGCCATCAACACCTCCATCATCTCGCCGTTATGGTCCCACCACCACCTCCCACCACCTTCCACCACCTCCCACCACCATCACCACATTCTCCACTTCATTACCCTCACCATGGCCACCCCCGTTACCCTTACCATTACCACCACTCTAACCACCGTTACTACCAACATTATTCTCGTCTCAACTATCATTACTATCAAACACGAAGTTATTTATAATTATATGTGTGTGTATATATATATATATATTACGTTTTAGATATTGATATCAAACACGTTTTCAAAGTTTTTATTTCCAAAATCATTCTCAGATTAAACTATCAAATTTTTTTTTTCAAATCCTAAAAATACAAAATCCTATTTGTGGTTTTTTTTTTTTTTTTTTTTTTTTTTTTTACAAAACAGTTGTTAAAAAATTGTTTTGGAAGACGTAACCGGACGGGTCCTAAACAGATGGCGGTGACCTTCTATGAATAATATATATATATATATATATTTTTTTTTCTGTATATGAATAATATTTGGATACTCAAAAGATGAATAGAAGTTTTTACTCAAAATTATTCGTGACTGATTTATAGAATATAATCAGAATCGTTCATATTATAAACACTCTATCATGTAATTGTGTAGTAAAAATAGATAAACATAATTGATAAAAATGCAATACTCTGTGATTCGAACTCGAATTTTGAGTAGGTGTTCTTACACAAGCATTGTTGTTATTCGTTCACCAACCCTTCCACCACCGTGTTCTACTTCTATCAGTTTCTCCGCTCCCTCTTTCAACAAACGTAGCTTGTTTCATAAGATGGAAGGTAAAATTTTGCTTCTTTCTATGAAATTTGAACTAATATCAATCCTCCTAACTTTCCCATTTAATAAAAATTTATTCTTTTTTTTTTTTGTAAGTTTTTCTGTACTCTGTGACTTAGCTTTATGAAAGTGACGATTGATGCATAAAATCATTTCTTTTCATTCGGGATTGACGTAGAGCTCGTTTGGATGTACTTTTAAAATGACTGAAAACACTTTTGGTGAAAATATTTTTAAAACCAATCTTTAGTAAAGATGCAAGTAAATCCTGGAAAAATACTTAAAGTGCTTCTTGGAAGAAGCACGTAACTGGTGCTTTTTGCAGAAAGCATTTGAAGTATTTTTAGAACCCAAAAACACTTTTAGTTATTTTAAAAGTACATCCAAACTGTTAATATGTATGCAGATATATCAGAGAGAGAATTATCAAGAACTTAGAGAGAGAAAGTAAGCAGAGAGAGAGAGAGAGAGATGAATGTCTTGTAATATATTTCTTACTTATGAAGTCATTACATTTAGCCTTATATAGCAGCTCAAATATATGTAACTAACTAACTAACTAAATGCACAATCTATTGACAAGTGTCATAATCCCACACACCTATATATCCTAACATCCCCCCTCAATCTCAGGTTTGGATGAACCAAGCATGAGATTGGTACAATGAGACCGAAACAAAGGAGAACTAAGGCCTTTTGTGAGAATATCCGCAAACTGCTCCCTGGAAGAGACAAACTGAACCAGGAGACGATGTTTGGCAACCCTTTCACGCACAAAGTGAACATCTATTTCAATGTGTTTCGTACGCTGATGTTGGACAGGATTAAAGGACAAAGCTATGGCGGACAAATTATCACAAAAGAGAACTGGAGCTGTGGGAAGTTGGATGTGCAGAAACTGAAGAAGCTCTTGGATCCAATCAAGTTCAGCGGAAGTGGAAGACATAGCCCGATATTCCGCCTCGGTAGAGGATCGGGACATGGTATGCTGCTTCTTAGATGACCAGGAAATGGGATTGCCACCTAAGAACACAACTAAGCCCGTTGTAGATCTTCGATCATTAGGGTCGCCAGCCCAGTCTGCATCACTAAAGGCTTTTAACTGTAAGTCACTAGCAGAATATGATATACCAAAGGTCATAGTACCCTTTAAGTAGCGCAATATCCTTTTTACAGCAGTATAGTGAGATATCATAGGAGCCTGCATAAACTGACACACTTGATGAACAGAAAAAGCAATGTCCGGCCTGGTGAAAGTAAGATATTGCAATGCACCTACTATACTTCGATAAGCTGTAGGATTGTTGAAAGGAGAACCATCATCCTTGAGTAAGCGATTGTTAGGCAAGCAAGGTGTATCACACGGCTTGCAATCAACCATTTCTGCTTTCTGTAATAACTCCTGTATATACTTGGTATGAGACAAGAAAAAACGTGTACCAATTCGATCAATTTGGATGCCAAGGAAGTAGTGCAGATTGCCCAGATCTTTAATATCAAATTCAACTGTAAGAGAGGCAATGACTTGTTGAATGACAGAGGAAGCACTGCCAGTGACAATGATGTCATCAACATATAGTAGTAGAATGACAATCTCAGTACCAATGTGCTTAACAAACAGAGAAGAATCAGCATAAGTGGAAGCAAAACCAAGAGAAGGCAGAAAATTGGTGAACCGTTCATTCCATGCCCTTGGAGCCTGTTTCAAACCATATAAAGATTTGTGCAGTTTACATACAAACTCAGGATGAGTTGGATCTTCAAACCCCGGAGGCTGAGCCATATATACCTCTTCATGCAACAAGCCATGTAAGAAGGCATTTTTAACATCGAGCTGCCTTAATGACCAATTAAAATGGGCAGCCAAAGCTAGTATTAATCGAATAGTAGTAGGTTTGATGACAGGGCTAAAAGTTTCCCCATAATCCAGGCCAGGTTCTTGACTAAAGCCCTTGGCTACCAGCCGAGCTTTATGCCGAGAAATAGAACCATCAGAGTTTTTCTTAAGCTTGAAAATCCATTTGCAGCCTACTAAGTTTTTCTGAAAAGGTAATGGAACCAAACTCCAAGTTGCTTGAGTATGCAGTGCTGCAATCTCTTCTTGCATAGCTTTATACCAAACAGGGACCTTAAGGGCAGATTTATACGTGGCAGGCTCACACAGGGACAAATCAACATAACTGGAAGCACTGAGAGAGCTGAGGAAAGCTTTCTTCTTAACAATACCATTCTTGCTCCGAGTTTGCATAGGATGCATATTTAAGGGAGCAATAGGCAACACTGGTTGGAGATGATTAGGACCAAACTCAGGATCCACAGGGAGTAAGGAGGAAGAGCTTGCTGAGACAGTAATGGACGGAGAAGATGAAGCATCTGTGGGATTCAAAGTAGAAGAGTCGAGGGTGAAAAGTGGTTGAGGAGGTATGATATATGGTAGTGATGCATCTGCTAAGGGTAGTGAAGGAGGAATATCAGAAGAGGCAGGTGATGATGCACATGCTATGACACACTTAGACTGAGCTAGTAATTGTTGATACGGAAAAATGGATTCATCAAACACAACATGCCGAGATATAAAGATCCTCCCCTTCAAGACATCAAAACAAATAAAGCCTTTATATTTAGAGGCATACCCCAGAAAAACACACTGAGTTGTTTTAGGTTGTAATTTGGAAGTGTTATAGGGCTTTAGTAAAGGAAAACACGAACACCCAAAAACTCTAAGATGAGTAATCACAGGAGATGTACCAAAGAGTAACTCAAATGGAGACTTATGATTTAAAACTGGTGTAGGCATCCTATTGATTAAATAGGCAGCAACTTGACAAGCAAAAGACCAAAACTGAGATGGAAGCTTAGCATATTGCAGCAGGGTAACAGTAGTTTCGATAAGATGCCTATGTTTTCTTTCGGCTAAGCCGTTTTGCTCAGGAGTGTATGGACAAGAAATTTGATGTAACATCCCTTTGACTTTGAGAAAAGCTTGTAGTTTATGACTGATATACTCTCCCCCACCATCTGTTTGTAAACACTTAATGGTTGCAGAAAACTGAGCTTGAACAAAGGCATAAAATGAGACAAATGTATCAAAAAAGTCTGATTTATTTATAAGGGGGAATACCCAACAGAACCGAGTACATTCATCAATGATAGTTACATAGAATTTGAAACCATCAATTGAATGACAGGGTGCAGGGCCCCAAAGATCACTGTGTACAACTTCAAAAGGGATTTGAGAATGATGAGGACTAGATTGAAAAGGCAATTTTGTAAACTTTCCTTCTAGACAACTATGACATACGATGGGTACATCATCTTTGGAACACCTGATATTAGCTTTATTGAGCATAGTAGAAACAATATTATTGGTAGGGTGACCTAACCTACTATGCCAAAGAGATGAACTAATGAGCTGTCCCAGATATGCAGAAACCTTGACTTTACTAGGGGAATAAGAACCAGGATGTTTGGCAAGGGATGAGATGGGATAAAGTCCATTACTGCATAGCCCTTTGTAGAGGATCCTCCATGTGGCCTTGTCCTGAATCCAAAAACAGAACGCATCAAAAATCAACCAGCAGTTGTTATCAAGGCAGATTCTATGCACTGATAATAAATTCTGAGACAATTTGGGCACATATAAAACAGAATTTAATTTGATAGGATTAACTGGTGTATGAATAACAGTGCTGCCAACATGAGATACTGTCAAACCTTCCCCATTAGCAGTTTGAACGGTCTCATTGGTTGGATATGGAGAGGCTAAAGACAAGTTACTGAGATCAGTGGTCATGTGATTCGTAGCCCCAGAATCAGCAAGCCAAAGTTGAGGGGAAGACTGAGAGGAAGATGCCTGAGAAGAGGATGGAACCATTGTATGCATGGCTTGCATCGCAGGTTGAGAAGGGAACTGAGGTGCTGAAGGAGCATAGGAATACGGAGCCATAGATGGTTGCTGTGGACCAATGGATGAAGGAGCATAGGAATACGGAGCCATAGATGGTTGCTGTGGACCAATGTATGAAGGACCTTTATCATTGTAAAAGCAAAACCAAGTTGTGTGGTTGTTCTTTCCACAAATCTGACAACTAGATTTATCCACTGTCTTGGAGTGACAAAATGGTGCAGTATGACCATATGCATTACACAACTGACAAGACACAGAGTGAACAAAAGGCACGGTTGGAGAAGGACCAAGAACACCAGAGGTAGGAACATGAGTCTGATTAAAGAACTGTTGTCTTGATGCAGGATACCTATACCCTGGATTGAACTTTCCTTTACCCTTCTGCCTATTATTGGCAAACTGTCTGAAACCACCATTATGACAATTAGATGATCCATTAGATAAACTATAGGGCACATGACCAGGATGAGATTGAGTGTGATAAGAGGAAGACTTAGGTTCAGATATGGTATTGGTAGTGGCAACCAAGGCAGAAAAAAACTGAGATGAGACATTGCTCTCCACAATTAGTTCTTCTGCAAGTAATTGAGACCTAAAGTTTTTAAGAGAAATGACAATTTCCCTTCCTCGAATAACACTTCGAAAAGTATTGTACTCAAGAGGTAAGCCATTGAGTGCCAAAATGACAATATCCTCATCAACAAAGTAAACTCCAGCAGCAGACAAGTAATCTCGAGCCTCCTTAATGCGCTGCAAATATTTAGACACAGAATCTGAACCCTTCTTAATGGTTTGCAGATTTGATTTCATCTGAAATATGCTGGTTCTTGAAACAGTAGAAAACTGTTCTTTCAACCGATTCCAAAGATCACAGGCACTAGAACTTCCAATAGCACATGAAATGGCAGCAGGTGATAAAGTCGCAGTAATCAGTTGCATCAAGGCTCGATCATGCAGTTTCCAAACAACGTATGCATCATTCTCAATTTGAGAAGAAGAATTACCAGATACTATACCAGATTCACTCGAATTAACAAGAAATCGAGGAGGACAGAGATTAGAACCATCAACAAACTGCATAATCCCATGACCTTCTAACAACAATTGCATTTGAAATTGCCAATTCAAGTAATTTGTATCATCAAGCTTAATATTCACAGATGTAGGAATTGTGGAAATAAGAGCAGTAATTGGAGATTGAAGAATCTGAAGTTGTGATGCAGTTACCATATTGTCAAAGTTCGAAGAACAACTTGTCACTTAGACACCAAAACAAACACCTGGTGTGCAGCAAAGCTTCAACACAATGTCACAGATCCCAATTTGCAGCAAACCCTAGAAATGGAGAGAAGAAGAAGAGTGCACTCGTACAAAGAAAGAACACAATCACGAGCAGCAACAACACCGAGAAACGTAGAGAAGAAGACCGGCAACCGTAGAGATTATATCAATTTGGAGAAGCGGAAGAGATCAGAAGGATCGAACAGAGTAGCGTTAGCTGACCGGCGATTGATACCATGTTAATATGTATGCAGATATATCAGAGAGAGAATTATCAAGAACTTAGAGAGAGAAAGTAAGCAGAGAGAGAGAGAGATGAATGTCTTGTAATATATTTCTTACTTATGAAGTCATTACATTTAGCCTTATATAGCAGCTCAAATATATGTAACTAACTAACTAACTAAATGCACAATCGATTGACAAGTGTCATAATCCCACACACCTATATATCCTAACACAAACGAGTCCGTAATTAGAGAATATAGAATTTGGGTTCTTTGGTAATTTTGTTTTCAATTGGTATTCTGAAGTACAATCCTAACAGCTACTCAGCTAGATTTGTTGAACATGAAACTGGCGTTTTTTTGTTTTTATTAATAAATGTGAATCTGAAGTTGGTTTGGATTAATAGTGAATGTAATTGGTCTAATAAGCAGATTATATTGATGAAAGATAACGAAAATACGCATTGAGTCGTTTTTTATATTGTGAGCTGTGTTTTGCTGACAGCTATATGAACTGCAGTTTATATATTCTGCCCAGCAGATTGAATCCTAATTCTATCTATTATCTGTTATGCGCTTTGTTGATATTATGCAAGTTTTGATCAAGTAGTTATCACATCATATCGCATTTCGTAAATAAATTTAGATGAAACCCTCTTCTACTCAGAATGTCAGTTCTCCGATGTCGTAGTTTGAAATACCAAAAGATTGCACTGTTTCGTAGAATTGACCCTTCTTAGCTCACAAGGAAATAATATTGATGAAATTTGGAAATGGATTTCAAGGCTCACAAACACTGCTGATGAACAAACTCTCTTTGTTAAAGAAGGCAAGGATCAGCACGATTCAAGTAATGAATCAATCCAGCTGATATCAAATTAATTTTAATATATTTTCCTGTTCTGTTGTATGCTAGCTTAATTGTAAGAGTTAGTTTAGCATCAATTACCTCATAGCTATTGTATATAACCTTATACATCGTGTTGAATAATATTACAAGAGAAATAATTTACTCGAACAAGATTTCTTTGACTCTTGATTAATATTTTATGACCGTGAATCTGATAAAATTGTGGACGTTCTATGCAGCAATGTCAGAGAAGATTGTCCAAAATGTTTCTGTGTCTCAGTGCTACCAACTAAGTAGGAAGTTTGACACCCAATATCAAGGGGACAATTTTGCCCCTTTCTCACGTAACATGCTTCTCTTCCAGCGAGGGAAGTTAGCATGTACATCCATTCCATCCATGCAATTGCACAACTTATCAAAATACTAGAGCAGTTGCGTTAACCGAAGAACTGTTCAGTGCAATGGTCTGTTCTAGACTCTCATTATCAAGGTCTATATCAGATTTAAAATTAGTGTTCTACACTTCCTTAAAATACTCTTTTATTTCGTGCTCATCATAAAAATATTTTCTTTGGCATGGACAAGATTTTATTGTGGTCCTATAAATTTTAACCTTTCTGGATAATGTATGATATCCATTTGGGATTTTCTTGCAGCTGCTCCATCTACCGCTGCAGTGTCAAACTTGACAAAGTTGATTTTTTGAAGCTTCAAAATGGCAGGTGACATACGACGCGACCATAGAGTAGTCTTGAAGTTAAAACGTTTCCAACTGTTTGGCCACATGACAATTTTCGGTATTATTGATTTGATTTGTGTTTCTTTGTGGGCTGATGTTTACATACACAGTGATATTCGAGGTGTTGCTATTGCTGGGGTTGAAGGAGAGCCAATCAGTCTGACTGAACCTGTTATTAACCATAGTCATTAGTGATGACATGGTTACTTAGTAATGAAGAATATAGTTAGTTGAAATGTGTTGGTAGGTTGTCATAAGGATAAGATTGGTTAGTATAGTTAGAAGGGTATTATTGTAATTAGGTTATATGGCTATATAAGGGATTGTATAGCTATCATTTCCTTAAGTTCTTTTGTATACATTTTCTCCATTTTAATCAATACAATCTTTCTTGTTTTTCTCTCTATCATCTTCATCTTCCTTTGTACGAATTCTTCATCTTTTACAATGTAGTTAATATGGTATCAGAGCCACCAAGGCTCACGCCATGGATCTTGGTGGTCGATTCCTCTTCTATTTTTTTTTTCTTCATTACTTTCTTTCGTTTCCGCGTATTCATAGTTCTTATCTTTTGTTTCGTCTCTGGATTTTTCTTCTGGGTTTTCTTAAATGGGTTTTCTTCTGGGGTCTCTGGCTGCTCGATGGTTCTTTATTCACTATATTCATGGAGTGGATTCGCGGTAACGAAATCGGCCGGGGAAGCTTCGTCACCATCTACACAGCAAAACCCACCAACCCATATTCTCATCTTCAGCCGCTGGTGGCCGTGAACGAGTGCCTCAATGAGATCACTTGACGATGGGTTCTTCATTTTCGGAATTGACGAAGGGGTTCTTCGACACCGACTCGGATTCTCATTCCAGATCCGTTTTGTGGATCTTCATCCCCACCGCCCTCCGCCAACGGCACAGCCACTGCTGGGTTTCCCGGAGCTTCCTGGTTTGAAGAAGCGAGTTTTCGTACAGTTGGGTTTTCAAGATTCAAGTTCTCAGTCTTGCTGGTCAACCATTCTTTCTCTCTCCAAATCTCGGATTATTCAGTCCTGGGATTGTATTATCCGACTCTGTTCCTACTAGATTTTCTGCGCGGAATGCAATAAACAGATAGAAAGAAAAAGAAACCAAAATAGTGATCCTTTATCACCCATGTTTCTGCGTAATATCTACCAGAAAGAAGCTATGGTTGTCAGTATATGGTGACTAATTCGCCTGGGTTTTCATGAAGATCTACATAGTTTCAGAAATTGGGGATATTAAATTAGGGATTTGTGAGAGATTTGGGCTATGAACAGAGTGTCGGTCAAAATCTGGATCGTCAAAAGATTATGGTGCCGAGATTCTTCTTCTTTTTGCTATGCAAATCTCGATTCGGTGGTGATTATTTCTGCTTTTCGTCTGGGAATTTCTCTTCTGTGTTGCTGATTGGACAGTGGGATCTTGGACTTTGTCAGGTTGTTTCTTGTATTTGTCATCATCTTTATGCATATATGGTGTTTGTGAAAATGTCTGAATGAAACTAAATGCCGCAAGGAGATCGGTGATCTGGAAATTTGGTTCTTTCCGATGTTATCATCTTCAAGGGTTGTTGCAGAGGTGCGAAATCAGAGTGTTGGATTCTTCTGGGCTTTAATTCGAAGATTATAGTCAATTTTTTTTTTTATTTTTTATTTTTGGGTTGCTAAAATCTCAAGATGTTGAAGTGGGATATTTCTGATTGATTTGGGATATATGTGTTGATTTGGGTGTTTGTGTTCATCTGCATATATTGTATTGGATATGGTGATGTGTTGAAATACGAAGTTTTTAGTCAAGAAAGTGTCAATCTTTACAAGACAGTGTTATTCTTTCTGCATCAAACATCGTGTGGGAGTTTCTACGATTCTGATGATCTGGTGAAGACTTTCGCTGGTTTGGGTGCTGCTTGAAGATTGTGTGTTTGGTGATCTGAAACGGCGCTGTATGGTTGTTTGGAGATTTGGTGGTGCAATTTTGGTAAATCAGGTGAATTCGTTTACTGGTTTTGTTTGTTGCTTATTTCTTGCAGCTGTGGTCTTTGATGTACTTTCAAGGTTTAATTGAAGTGAAGCTGTGGTCTTGATGTGTTGATCTCTGCAAGTATTAGTTTTTCTTGTCAATTTAAAGCAGAAAGTGTCATTCTTTCTATGAATCTTGGAGTTTCATTCTCCTAAGTTGCAGTATGATTTGGAGTTTCATTCTCCTCAGTTGCAGTATGATTTGTGTTCATGGAGTGTCAGTTTCCTAAGTTGCAGTATGATTTGTGTTCATGGAGTGTCAGACTCCTTATTTGGTATTTTTAGTAGAAGTGTGAGATTTGTGTTGTGCTTTGGAGTGTCATTCTCCTTAGCTGATTTGGTTTCTTGGAGTGTCATTCTCCTTGGTAGATTTAGTTTCTTGGAGTGTCATTCTCCGTGGTAGTTTAGTTTCTTGGGAGTGTCATTCTCCTTGGTAGATTTCGTCTCTTGGCAGTGTCAACTATGGCTTCTCAGTTCACAGTCGAACATTTGTTAGGTATGTTCAGACCAAGACCACGAAGCACAGCTCTTTCTCCTGCCACCATCATGTACTTTGGAACATCCTGTGCCATCACAGAACCACCACCAATAAATGCGAAATAGCCAACATGGCAGCATTGATGAACGACAACAGCCCCTGCAGCCATCTTGGTCTTGCAGTTCCAAATCAGTTTCAACGTTCTAGCTCGTTCAACCTTCACTTGGCTACACCAAGTTCAGTTTGAGGGGGGAGTATTAACCATAGTCATTAGTGATGACATGGTTACTTAGTAATGAAGAATATAGTTAGTTGAAATGTGTTGGTAGGTTGTCATAAGGATAAGATTGGTTAGTATAGTTAGAAGGGTATTATTGTAATTAGGTTATATGGCTATATAAGGGATTGTATAGCTATCATTTCCTTAAGTTCTTTTGTATACATTTTCTCCATTTTAATCAATACAATCTTTCTTGTTTTTCTCTCTATCATCTTCATCTTCCTTTGTACGAATTCTTCATCTTTTACAATGTAGTTAATACCTGTTTCAGAAGCAATACAGCTGCTTTTGCTGCATGGTTAGTGGAAAAGAAGAAAGCTGATGGGTCCCGACGTTTGAGAATTTCTGTTGGCCATGACTCTAGAATATCTACAAAAAAGTTAGAGGAATGTCCACGGTTTGTTTGAATTTGGCTTCTTTTTTACTTTTCTGGTTATGCAGGGACCGCGAAGAGTTTTATCAGTCATACATTTTCTTGGATATGTTTACCAAGTATCTTTTCAGTACTTCATTTTCTATAATACTTAGTAATAACACTTCAGAATCTTCGGTTTGGTAACTTGTCTTACTATATTTAGTTTCTGAAACTTTTCAGTGTTGTTGATGTTGTGCTATGACAGCACCAAACCTTTATGGAACCAACTCTTGATAACCCACATGAAATATATCAAATGGAATGCAAGAACAAAATATTAAAGACACCAAGATTTTAACGAAGTTCCTCAACAGTCAGTGTAACTGGAGTACGTCCTTGGAGCAGTAGGAGCTCACCCAATAATCCACTATCAACCAAATGGAAGTTTACAAAGTGTTGGCAAGCTCACAACCCAAAACCCCAATACAACCAATAGCTCACACACACCAAAGAAACAAATAGAGAGAAATATAATGAATAATTTCTTCTCTATACGAAGCTCAAAGCTAATACACAAATACAACTTTGATTGAGTGAGAACTAACCAAGAAAGAAAATCACCTTTCTTTCTTATATGGGAGCTGCGTACCTCTCTTCTTCTTTCTGCTGCTCCCTCCTATTTTCTTCTTCTGCGGCTGTTTTCTTCTCATAACAACAAAAGCAGCAATTGCTGCTAAATAATTCCTTAAGTCACCCTGTGACTTCCCACATGGACCAAAGAAAAAAAAGTTTTCTCCAACATTATCATTTGTCATCATCACAAAGCAAGGAACAACATCATGATGTCTCCTTTTTTTTTTCTTTTTTTTTTGTTTAATAGCCAAAAGGTAATGGCCACTTGGCCACCATTCAACAATCTCCACCTTGGCCAAGTTCCGAAAACGCCATGATAAGCCAACCAACACAATTGACCCAAAAAATCACTCCCAAACACTAGCAAGAGAACAACTCATGCCGAGCCAAATGCTCCAAAACTCCTACTGCTCAACGCCTTCTTTATATAGGCATAATGTGAGCCAAGTTCAAACAGTGAACAAACTTGGCTACACCAACAACCTTAGTCAACATATCAGCGGGGTTGTCTTTAGTTGGAATCTTCTGGAGAATGATTTCCCCTTCACCAACAATTTCACGAACAAAGTGATAACGTACATCTATGTGCTTGGTCCTCGCATGGTGAACCTGTTACTTAGCCAAATAAATGGCACTCTGACTATCACAATGTACCTCCACCTGCTTCTGATCAACCCTCAAATCTCTAATCAGCCCATGTATCCAAATGGCCTCCTTTATAGCTTCAGCAACTGCCATATATTCAGCCTCTGTAGTAGACAAGGCAACAGACGACTGCAAAATGGACCTCCAACAAACTGGTCCTTTAGTCATAGTAAACACATAGCCTGTAGTAGACTTCCTTCCATCCAGATCACCTGCATAATCTGAATCAACATAACCAACTGCAAAATGACCAATACCAGAGTCATCCCTCTCAAAGCATAAACCAACATCTCGAGTACCATGGAGATACCTCAATATCCACTTAGCTGCTTGCCAATGCTCTTTACCTGGATTATGCATATATCGACTCACCATGCCAACTACATGAGCAATATCCGGTCTAGAGCATACCATTGCATACATCAAACTACCAACCAAATTTGCATATGGTATATTTTTCATTTGCAGCTTCTCTTTATCAGTTTTAGGACATTGTAGATAACTCAATTTAAAATGAGGAGCCAAAGGGGTACTAACCGGTTTGGTTGAATCATGAACTCCAAACTTCCGAATCAACTTCTCAAGGTATTGTCTTTGATTCAAACTGACCAAACCCTTCTCTCTATCTCTAGTGATCTCCATGCCAAGGATCTTCTTCGCTTCACCAAGATCCTTCATCTCAAACTCATTCTTCATTTGCTTCTTCAATTTTTCAATCTCTTCAACATTCTTTGAGGCAATCAACATATTATCAACATATATCAACAAATAAATAAAAGACCCATCTTGCAACTTCTTGAAGTACACACAATGATCATATTGACTTCTAGAATAATTTTGGCCTCTCATAAATTTATCAAACCTCAAATACCATTGCCTTGGAGATTGCTTCAAGCCATAAAGTGATTTCTTCAATTTGCAAAACAAATTCTCCTTCCCTTTCATTGTATACCCATCCGGTTGACACATATAGATCTCTTCATTCAAATCACCATGTAGGAAAGCCGTCTTCACATCAAGTTGCACAAGCTCAAGATCATACTGTGCAACAAGAGCTAACATAATGCGAATTGAGGAGTGCTTCACAGCCGGAGAAAAGATTTCATTGTAGTCAATGCCCTCCTTTTGTGCACATCCTTTAGCAACTAATCTTGCTTTGAATCTCACATTACTTTTCTCATTAGCATCTTCCTTCTTGGCATACACCCATTTGCAACCGATAGCTTTCTTGCCCTTAGGCAATTTAGCTAACTCCCAAGTCTTGTTCTTCAAGAGAGAATTCATCTCATCACCCATGGCATTGCACCACCTCTCATTCTCCTCACTCTCAATGGCTTCCTCGAAATTGGATGGAATATCATCAGTGATAATAGGAAGAGCAAAAGCAACATAGTCACTATACCGAGCTGGCTTGGTAATTTGTCTCTTTCCTCTGTTCTTGGCAATAGACTCTTGAGGTGAAACTTGATTTTCAACTTGAATAAAATCTTCAAGTTCAACTTCTTCAACATCCTCATGGTCTCCAACTTCTTCATTTGTAGTGGCTTCGACATCAGCGGAAATAGGATTTGAAGTACCAGAGACAACTTTCTCAAGCTCTACCTGTTGGACATCTTTCACATTCTTCTCAGAGCCTTTGTACATACTTTCTTCATCAAATGTCACATCTTTACTAATTACCAGTTTCTTCATCTCTGGACACCACAACCTGTAACCTTTGACACCACTACTAAAACCAAGAAAGATAGCATTTTTGGCTCTAGGATCAAGTTTATTTTCAGTTACATGAAAATAAGCAGGTGAAACAAAAATACGAATATGATCATAATCAGAAGAAGGTTTTCCAGTCCATACCTCCATTGGTGTCTTACCCTGAATAGCAGCTGAGGGTAACCGGTTGATGATGTGACATGCATAAGTAACTGCCTCTGCGCAAAACGACTTGCTCAAACCCGACTGAGACAACATGCATCTAACATTTTCAAGCAAGGTTCGATTCAATCTTTCTGCAACTCCATTTTGTTGTGGAGTTCCCTTGACACTAAAATGTCTTACAATCCCTTCTTCTTTGCAAACTTTCAAGAAATGGTCGGATGTGTATTCACCACCATTATCCGATCTCAAAATCTTAATCTTTCTCCCAGTTTGGTTCTCAACCATTTTCTTCCAACCCAAAAAAATGCTTAATACCTCACTCTTGTGCTTCATAGTGTAAACCCAAGACCTTCTTGAATAATCATCAACAAAGGTTACAAACCAATGTCTACCACTCAAAGAGGGAGTCTTTGTAGGACCCCAAACATCCGAATGCACATAATCAAGAATGCCCTTCGTCTGATGTACAACAGTACCAAACTTCACTCTAGTTTGCTTCCCCAAGACACAATGCTCGCAGAAATCAAGCTTACAAGTCGTGGCACCTTTTAGAAGACCTTGTTTCACAAGCCCTTGTAGAGCTTTCTCACCGGCATGGCCTAATCTCATATGCCACAATCTAGTAGTATCAGAATCGGATGTGCCCATATTTTCTGAGACTACAGATGCTTCACCTGTCACAGTGCTTCCTTGCAATAAATACAAATGGCCACATCGAGAAGCTTTCATCACAACAAGTGCACCATAAGTAACTTTCAATGTCTGTCCATCTGAATGAAACCTGAAGCCCTTGGATTCCAAAGTACCCAAAGAAATAAGATTTTTCTTCAAATTCGGTACATACCGAACACCTGTCAACTCTTTAACCATGCCATCATGCAACTTTAAACGAACTGTACCAATCCCTTTTGTTGTGCAATGATTGTCATCTCCCATGAACACAACGCCACCATCAAACTCTTTCAAGCTTGAAAACCAATCCTTGTGAGGAGTCATATGATGACTACAACCCGTATCCAACACCCACTTAGTGGCACAATCAAATGATGAAGAAGTGGTTAAAGCAAAATCTGAAAAATCTGTTTCAACTTCAGCAACATTAGCTTCAGAACTTTCTTTGCATTTGGTCTTCAATCTAGGACAATCTTTCTTCCAATGACCCTTATTATGACAAAAGGCACATTCATCCATTTCCAAAGGTTTTCTACCTTTAGAGTTTCCTCTAGGTCGAGACTGTGATTTTTTCCTACTAGAAGATGATCTTCTCTCCGATGATCTACCTCTAACAAATAAAGCTTCAGAGGTACTATCATGATTTTTATCTCTATGCCTCATTTCATAATTCATCAAGGCATTTGACACATCTTCAAATTTCACAATTTCTTTACCATGCATAATAGTGGTAACAAAATGCTCATAAGAGTCTGGCAAGGAATTCAACAATATTAAGGCCTTATCTTCATCCTTAATATCCTTATCTAAATTTAACAAGTCGACAATCAACTTATTAAAAGCATCAAGATGTCTAATCATTTTTTTACCTTCTTTGTATTGAAAGCGGTAGAGCTTTTTCTTCAAGTGTAGCCGGTTCTCTGCACTCTTCGTCATATACTTGTCTTCCAATTTTTGCCACAACACACTTGCTACCGTCTCCCGCATCAGAAAATACTTCTGAATTTTTGCAAGGCACAACCGAATTGAAGAGCAAGCCCATAAATTTAATTTCTCCCATTCCGGCTTCGACATAGCTTCCGGCTTCTCTCCCAAAGCGGCAAGTAGATCTTGTTGAGCCAACACATCTTTGACCTCACATTGCCACATCTCGAAGTTGTTTGTGCCATCAAACTTTTCCACTTCGAACTTTGCATTTTGCACCGTAGTTCTTGCAAACCCGGAGCTGCTTCCAAAATGATTTTCATCTTGCCCGTCTGACATCTTTGGCAACTAGACAGTACCCAAGAGCAACCAGTGCTTTGATACCAATTGTTGTGCTATGACAACACCAAACCTTTATGGAACCAACTCTTGATAACCCACAGGAAATATATCAAATGGAATGCAAGAACAAAATATTAAAGACACCAAGATTTTAACGAGGTTCCTCAATAGTCAGTGTAACTGGAGTACGTCCTCGGAGCAGTAGGAGCTCACCCAATAATCCACTATCAACCAAATGGAAGTTTACAAAGTGTTGGCAAGCTCACAACCCAAAACTCCAATACAACCAATAGCTCTCACACACCAAAGAAACAAATAGAGAGAAATATAATGAATAATTTCTTCTCTACACGAAGCTCAAAGTTAATACACAAATACAACTTTGATTGAGTGAGAACTAATCAAGAAAGAAAATCACCTTTCTTTCTTATATGGGAGCTGCGTACCTCCCTTCTTTCTGCTGCTCCCTCCTATTTTCTTCTTCTGCGGCTGTTTTCTTCTCATAACAACAAAAGCAGCAATTGCTGCTAAATAATTCCTTAAGTCACCCCGTGACTTCCCACATGGACCAAAGAAAAAAAAGTTTTCTCCAACGTTATCATTTGTCATCATCACAAAGCAAGGAACAACATCACGATGTCTCCCCTATTTTTTTCTTTTTATTTGTTTAATAGCCAAAAGGTAATGGCCACTTGGCCACCATTCAACAGTTGAAATATAAGAGAATTAGATTTTTGGATAGATACTTTACTGGCCCTATGCGTTAAAGTTGATCTAGTGAAAAGTTTCACACTACCTATTTCAATAACGTATTTGGAAAGCTTTACTGATAGTACTTTCACTAATCATTGATAATTTGGTTCAATTTGATTAATCAACTTCCAGGATGCCATTGGTAGTGCTGGTCTGGATGTTGTTCAATACGGGTGGGTGATGGATTTGTAAATATTATAGTGTTGATCTCAGTGTTGATAGACTCTGGAATGATTATTTGGATTGATAATCGTGTTGAAAAGAGATACTGGTTTGTGTACGACCAGTTAACTAGTTAAGTGTTGATTGCTCTGGATATGACTGAAACTGTTTTCCTTCACGTAGATCGGCATCCACTCCCGCAATGTTTAATTGCACAATTACTGAAGATAATTCTTTCTTATGCCCCGCCGATGGGTCTATTATGATAACAGGTAGGGTATGCATGTTCATTTGTAAACTGTGATATCATACCCCCTAGAGTTCTGGCCTTATTGTCTCCCTATGTGATCTCATCTTTGTTGGCTTCCCCTGATGTAAAGTCTAATATATTGTGTTATTGCAACAGCAAGTCATTTGCCTTACAACAGGAATGGGTTCAAAATTTTCACAAATTCCGGAGGTCTTGGGAAACCTGACATTAAGAACATCTTAGAGCGTGCTGCAGATATATATGATAAATTTACAGTAGAAGGTTTGACAAACTCAAAACAAAAATTGCTTGCCACCGTAAAGAGAGTTGATTACATGAATGTATACACATCTGATCTTGTAAAGGCAGTCCGCAAAGCTGCAGGAAATATAGGTACGACTTCTATGAAATCTTCAACGTGGTGGAAATGTACTTAGATACATCTTTTCATCCCTATCACGAAGTGCAATGTTGGTTGTAGTTTACTTCTCTGTTCAGTGTCCAACACCAACTCCTTCATTTCGTAAAACCTGTTTTTGAGGATCAGTCCCTCCCTTAATTTTCTGTAAGCAGCTCTCTTATTGCCCTTCCATTTAAATTTTTGTCCTCTGATGCACTTTCATCTTCTTTTTTTCTAATTTGTTTTGTGTTATATAATCTCAGAGAAGCCACTTGAAGGGTTCCATATTGTAGTTGACGCAGGGAATGGAGCAGGAGGATTTTTCGCTGTAAGTTTTCTTATTTTGGGTGTTAATATTTGCTTCCTACCTGTACTGTTAACCTTTTTTTATTTCGTATTTATTCTCTAATTTGAAGGCAGTATGCTCTGTGCATTGATGACAAAGGTTTGATATTTGTACAATACATACTCAAGTTAATCATAAGTGTTTTATTTCAATTTTATCAGGCAAAAGTGCTTGAACCTCTTTGGTGCAGTCACTACTGGTAGTCAGTTCTTGGAGCCAGATGGTAATATCGATTGTTGAACGCAAAAATATTGAAGTTGTACATACATTATTGAACTTTTTAATAAAATTGATGGTCTTGGATCAGGTATGTTCCCAAATCATATACCGAACCCAGAGGACAAAACAGCTATGAAAGCTATCACCCAGGCAGTCCTTGATAACAAAGCTGATTTGGGGATCATCTTTGATGCACCGGAATCGTCTGATTGCCTTTATGTCTGCAATTGTCCTTGAGGGGGTTAGATTTTTCTTCTTTTTTTGCACCAAGGCTCGTGTCAAATATTGTTTATGGTTTTACTTTTCCTAGCATCCGTGAACAACTATTGTCACAGACAGTGTCACTTCAGAATCTCAGATGGTCTCACCACATTTATTGAGAAGAAACTTGGTACGAAAAAACCGAAAATGGTATGCTTCTCTGATTGTATTGAATGTCTTATAATTTTAGCAATTTCTTGTAGGGGGAAAGCACCACCGTTTCAAAAGAAGCTACAAAAATGTCATTGACGAAGCTATTCGTTTGGTAAGAAAAACGGTCTAGTTATCCTTCTTACACTGTTTATTACTTATACAAAATCAATAAGGAAGAACTAACAGAAAATCTTGCATCGAAGTGCTCGTAGCTTTAGAAGCCCCACAGTGCTTCTAGACATGTTTTTGCGCATTAGAAAGGACGACTCAATGGAGTTCTTCGTCCTAGATCTAGCGTTAGGAGAAATATGGTCCTTCTAGACATGGTTTGCACATTAAAATCTAGGAACTATCAATGAACCAAATAAAAATTTTCTAACCGATCAAGTTGTAGCCACCCATCGACAATTAGAACAGCTGCTGGCAATGAAATCCTTTTCTTCTTTTCCTTACACCCATTCCCTTTTTGTAAATATTTTCTGTCCAAGCCATAGATCTTTTGTGCATAGTGTTTGCATTTTATATATTGTTTTCTATATACTAAACATGCCCGTGAAATACACAGTTATATCTTTCTTTCTAGCCAGCATTGTGTTAATAATTCCTGTTTAATTGTGCATCTTATTTTTCTTGTCAACTAAGCATACATGTTGATACAGAACTCGGTCGGAGAGGAATCACATCTGGCTATTGAGACAAGTGGCCATGGAGCTCTCAAGGAAAACCACTGGCTTGATGATGGCGCATACCTCATGGTAGGCTTTTGATTGAACACTGCAGCAGGGTCTCTCTACACTTCAGATTAATTGTCCATTGATTGACATACGGCTCGTGATTTGTGAAATTTGCTCAACTTTCTTTATGTTTTCCAGGTCAAAATTTTAAATAAACTTGCTTCAGCATGCGCTTCGGGGCAGAGTGATGGCAGTAAAGTTTTGACCGGTCTTTTAGAAGGTCTTGAGGAACCAGAAATTTCAGTGGAGTTGAGATTAAAGATCCATCAAAGTCATCTAGATCTTAAAGGAGGGTATGTTACTGTATACGTTTATCCTCTTTTAAGTGTTTGTTCTGCGTGTGTACATGCTATGAAGTTGCTGATAAATTGCTTTCAGAAATTTCCGAGACTATGGAGAAGCAGTACTGAAACAAACATTTGGAGAACTATGTCGACTCTGATCCAAAGCTTCGAAAAGCCCCTGTTAACTACGAAGGGGTAAGATTGTTTCTCTTCACACCGACTTTATTGTCACTTTCCATTTTGTTTAGTTTCTTACACTCATGCTTCCCCAATTTGCTCTTGGAAACAGGTCCGAGTTTCTGGCAACGGCAGATGGTTTCTTCTTAGACTCTCACTTCATGATCCTGTACTTCCCCTTAACATAGAGGTAGGCAAAAACTCATCACCACTTGCAGTCATTTCTTAATGTACTGCAACTGATACAAATTTTTACGCTGCAGGCACCGAGCAACAGCGGTGCCATGTTACTTGGAAATGTTGTGCTTGCTGCTGTGAAGGAGTTCCCAGCTTTGGATACATCTGCTTTAGACAAATTTGTCCAAGCATCATAAAATTTACATCTATCCAAGCGGAAAATCCTTTGGCTTCTTCGGCATCTTCATGCCTCGAGAAGTGTTTTCCGGCATTGGTTGTTAGGCACCATAGGATCTCGAAGACATTTGTTTACCTATATAATACCACTGTACAACGATTGAGTTTGCCGTACTTTGGCGGGCGGTTTAGAACTATAAACACGTCGAATAACGTGGAATTCTAAGGGGCATATTATGAAAGCATCTGATTGTCCATGTTAAAACGTTGCAATTTTGATTTCGTTTGAAATGTGAGCCTTTAGACATCACTTGTATGTTTTGTGATCATGGTCTCTCCGTTTCAGAATTTGTCTTTCGTTCCGCCATGACGATGGCCATGGCCTTCGATGGAGGTCATGGCTGTTCAGTTACTAGGTTGCATATTCAGCGATGAATATGAGCGGTGTAAACATCAGGGGAGGCGGTTTCTGGCACGACACGTTACACAACTTTGAAAAAATTGAACTATAAAACAGGCAGAAATATATCTTCGAAAGACAATGGGGCAAAGGATGCCGAGACCTGCCCCCAAATATTTAAAAAATTAGCGTTTTATCCAATGAAAAATACAAGTTCATGGCACGGATGCATCGTTCCTTGTATGTAATTATATACAACCTATTCTCAAACATCCTAGTTTTTCTTCCACTTTCTTTTTTGTCTTGCTAAATGTTTTCTTCTTTTGTCTGTCTCCCTTATTAGTTTCTTCACATGTTCCTAAGGGAGTCTAAGCAGAAGTCTTGGGGTTCAGAAGCTTCATCATGAAGTTGAACCGAACATCCGGACCGGTCTTGGGCTGGGGCCAGTTTGCTCCTTCAGGCACCTTGATGCTTTTGAAACCCTGGCCTTTGTACAGCTTTACGGCTCCGGGGTTGTTCAAGTCGCAGTGCAATGCAATGGCACGGCAATCCCAGCTCCTGGCTTGGGCTTCTGCTTTTGCTATTAGCCTTTTAGCTATTCCTCTTCGCCGAAAACTCTCCCGGACAGCAACGTTTGACACGTATGCAACTCCTTTCCTGCAAACAAAAGCAAAAAAGAATGTATACCAGAGGAGCCATATATCTTGCCAAATTTTACAATGAACATCTGATGTCACCGGATTAATGCTTTGCAGAATTGAACTCTCGTTAATTACAACTGAATAGAATGGTCAGTCTACAAACGGGGCTAGCGATCACTGTATCATTTCCAATTTCCAAGGTATCAAATGAATCTAAGAATTTTTTTTCGTCAGCGCTGAGCCTATGTATATAAGAAATATTCCCACTCTCAGAACACATCATTTATGTATGCACAACAGAAGAAATTTGAGCTACAACAGCTGATGCGAGGAAGAGAAATTCAGAAGAGACACGGAAAAGGTCTATGGAAGGAAAGGGCGGGAGTTGAGGCTGGCTTGGTTGCCACTCCCATTCTTGCCCTTTGCCTCTGTTTAGGAGGGAAGTGGAGATCCAGGGAAAAATCCATGTAATTGGTTCGGATGAGGTTCTCTATAAACAGGCCAAGGGGTCTGATGTCGGAGATCAAAAGAAGCAGGGGCGAAACCAAACAATGCCAAAGATGAGGGCTTTTTGTCCGGTTATAAAGCAGATTAAGAAAAAGCTAACTGTAGTTCCACACTAATCAGTGAAGAAAGTAACAAATCAACCCTCTTAATCTAATAATTATGTTATGAAAGGCTTCTGATTTACGATCAAAGTTAAGGATGATAAACCGTTCATATGAAGTTGCACAAAGTCAGGGAAAATACCGCTTTTTTCATAGAAGACAGCACTGATGAATAGTCCGTAATGGCTAACAAATAAGTTTCATCCAAAATTTAACTCTACTAGTAAGTAGTAAACAAAAAGCTGCTCAAGGCTTTTAAGTAATTATGAACTCACCTTCTCTGCCGAAGAGGCCCTTTTCTCGGAAGAAAATCAGCAACAGTATCCACAGTCAATATTCCAGCCACATACCTCCTACTGAGACTGAACTTCCCATCAAAACCGCCAACCTTAAAATCATCCCTCCCGAAGAGGAACGTTTCATCACCAGCATTACCAATCACAGCAACCAGACAAGTCCTCTTACAACCATTTGGCAAAGAAAATCCGGCCAGCATTGCCACCAGCCGGTCAATCCTCAGAACAAAATCTAAGGGGAAAGAATACTCGGGGAAGAAGGAGCTGCAATGTGTCTCAGCCACCTCCCAACAGTCCTCTACCCGCGCCTCCCGGACCACAATCTCAGGAGACACCGTGGGAAATAAATCAGCCACTTGACTGGCTCTGCAAACTCCTACACCAAAAAACCAGAAAATGGGACCTCAAAAACCCAAATTTCCTCATTTAACTATATAATACACAATCACTCAGCTGAATCAAACCACCAAAAGGGCTTCTAGCCATGTTTGATGGAAGAAGTTAAAAGTGCTTATAGATCATAGCAGGTGCTTCCTCGGTAACCCCTTGCAAGTTCTTTTGTAGGAAGCTCTTCAATTTTTTTATAAATATTTGAAATTGCTTGTTAATAAAAGCGCTCATAGCAAGAAGGAATTTGAACACAAGTGCTTCCTACCTACAGAAGTCGCAAACCGGGAAAATCTCTCTTTGGTTGCCAAAATAATCAGAAAAAAAAAAAAAAAAAAAAACCAAAGGGAAATGGAATCCAAGGTTTTGATTATCCATATGAACATGTGTGATTTAAGTTTAACCCAATTGAGCAGTCAACTCAAAACTGAAATTTACAGATTACCCAAACACAGTCTTACATAGAGATTAAGGAAATTGAAGTAAAACAAGCAAAAAGGTAAAAACTTTGGGATTACCCACCAGATTTGGAGAAGTTAAGGAAAGAGAGGTCATCAGGGGAAGTGTAGGCAGGAACAGGAACAGAAACAGGAACAGGAACCCTGGAAGAAGTGGAATTAGTAAGAGGAACAAGAGGGTTTGGTCTGTTGAGGTTGAGACTGTTGAGGAAGGAGCTGTTTAAGGAGGTTGGGGATGCTGCTGATATTCCCAACGGTATCGTCCGCATTTCTTGGACCCTGTTTGTCTCTCTCTCTCAGATTCTTTCTTTTTTATGGGGGGGGGGTTTGTTTCAGCAAGATGACACCTGATGAGGAAGCCACTTTGTGTTTGACGCCAAGAGTAACTGAGTTACCCAACTTTCCGTTCACACGTGTCTTGTGTTGGGAACCGTGCCGTTTCTCTAATTTCACTTCGGGTAAAAGTAAAACCCATGTTTTTTTTACTTTGTTGGAGTAAATTACTAAATGCCCATGTTTTTTTGGTGCAAGTTAAGCCTGTAAACGGTGAAGATATTGCCGTTTTTCACATGTAAATCTTGTATGTGAATGTAAACAGATGATGTCTGCAGAGTAGCCAGAGGTTTTAATGGCAGTTGGACAATATTTCGGCTATGAAACGAAGTTTCTGTCTCTGATAATGTATCAATACTATCGTCATTAAGAAAATGTAACGACGTATTATCAAAATACATTTTCAATACTATCAATGAATGTATGTCCTTTAATAAAGAATGAGCATCCCTGTATATACGATTTCTACCGGACAATTCAACTTTAGGGTTTTAGGTAGAGCAACCTATCACTATAAACACAATTTTATTTGACGATATCTTAATACAAAACTTTATTACACTTGAAAATGATAATGGTAATGCTATATTAAAACCCATATATCCTTCAACAAACCAATTTGTGTGTCTGCTTACATATAATTCGTGTTTTTTTCTTCAATCTGAAATTTCCTATGCAAGTAAAATGTATAAATTAAACTCGAAGCACCTAAAAATTAACAGGAAGATTGCTCAAAAATGCAAGGGTGTGGGGGGACGTCGACTTGCCAAACAGTGAACACCAAGGAGGAAGCTTCGAAAGAACTCTTTCGACTTTAGGAGTCACTATGTCCACATCAGTTCTTAACTTTAGAAGGGGAGCGTGCTCGTCTCTCTTCCCTTCAACATTGTGAGCCAGCCGGGTAGAGTTTTGTGACCAGAAGAGTGCTAGATCGAATCTTGTTGGTGCATTTTGTCCTCCGGAATACTGGATAATGTGCCATCCATCTACGCTACTCATGTCACCCAAAGAAGCCAATTCCTCCGAGCTTCCTGCAACTGAGGTTAAAAGCTCGTGAGAGAAAGCTAAAAACAACATAAAGGGATAAAGCTAAGTGACTAAGTCCATGTATACGTGGTACAAACTGAACTTTTCAGCTTAGCACTTCATTTACAAACACAAGTACGGAAATAGCGAGGTCAAATAATGCACATGGTTGAAGTTTAGTTTACCTTTGAATGTGAAATCTTCTATGTCATCAGCGTTGATGGCAAGCGTCCAGCGTGTTGAACCTTTTGTATCAAGTAGTACTCGTGTTGTTCTTTCATTACCATGAGTATCGCTGCCAACGTTCATTGTGGGTATATCTGATTTGCTCCACCCACTGTCACTGTCATCATAAGTCCAACAACTGTATTTGGCTGAAAAGGTTACAAGATCAACAACTTTGTCTCTACCACATCTGAAACCTTCATTAATTTGCTCAGCCTCCTCTGTCAACTTTCCAGGAGTGAAAGAAAACAAAGACACATACGATCTAGGATCTTGGTTTCCATCAACACTTCCTGTCGTATCTACAACATGCACAACCTGAAAAACCATAAAGAAATTGTAAACATGCATATATCTAAACATTCTATGTTAACAGGACAAACAAAGTATTCCTAGTTAGTGATATTTCAATAACATCAAGGATTATGCACAGAAAAAACAGCTTTATGAGCATAAATACAAGGTACAAAGTTTCATTGGTAACCTTACAAAATTAGGAATTAAGAGGTAAGGACACTCTAAGAGGTAGGTGCTAACAGAAACTTACGTTTACAGCTCTGGATGTGTCTGCGGTAAATGGTGGAACGATACCCAACAATACAACAGCAAGTGAGAGGCCAAACAGCATGCAAGTTGAAAGGACAATCGATCTCTTGGCACCTAGAGATCAATTGTGATGAATCATCCAAGTTAGTTTAAAGATAAAACAAGGCAGTGAAGTTCTCTCCATAAAAATTAATATGATATCGATGGCACCATACACTTGAGAACTCAACACCACCGTAAAAAATCCAACTGCTTAGAGATAAACAAAAACCTGAAAGATGAATATATGAAAGGAGATACACCAAAGTCAGGCACACAACAACAGCAACAAAAACAGCAACTATAACATTCGCTAGCCACTCAGGGGTGCCACCTGGGTTCCTGTAAGCAAATACAAGGCAAGGTAAACAGTTATTTTCCAAATTTTTGGAGAATTAACAAAAAGATTAAATTTTGAAAGTTGTCATGGACAGATCACAATGAGGAAATTGAAAATTGAGGAGTAGCTTGCTGAATGGGCAAATAGCTACAAAAAATAATTTACACATACAGACCATGGACTCTTGTTCTGCAGGATTTTGTAAAGTAATTCATTATAAAGCCATACAAATAAGTCGTATTACCTGTCAAGTCGAACCACAGTCCCAATTACCATTCCAGCCAGCCGAATAAATCCGCCGGAAGAAATTACTATTGGTACAGCTAATCCTATCAGCAGGGTTGCAAGTCTGAGTGGCTTGGGGAATCGAGCTGGGGTTAGAGTCGCTTCAAGAAAGCCATCTGAACAGAACTATTTAAAATTAGTTGAAAGCAAATCCTGTAACCTCGTCAAAAACATGGTAAATCAAACATAGGTCCAGCAAAGGTGGTCGTAAGTATAAACTCACATGCGAATGCTGGTGGGACCAACCAAGCAAGAGCCAAATAAGTTGATCCAATTTTGTAATAGGTTCCCAAAATGAGGAGAATGAGCCACTGAAGAGATCCAGATTTGTAGAGCCATCTTTCAGCCTCTAATTTAACCAAACCAGCTTGTATATCAGCTGAGAGTTGTTTTTTCTTGGCGTATGCTTTTGACAAATACGTATGCAGACCAAGATAACCCAGATATTGACCACTTAATGCCCCAATAAGAGCAGGTGCGCCAAATAACCCAATTACTAGCCATGGGTTTGCAACATATGGCACTGGTGAAGAAGATAATAGTGATATAATGAAGGCAGGAAGAAGAGCGAAACTTATTGCGAATATCCACATTAATATGATACTCAAACATGACAAGGCCAATGAAATTGCAGCCGGATAACCACCCATAAGCAACGATGTAGTCCATATCAGAAGTGACTGCGCTATCACTGAATTATGTAGCATATTTGCAAAGCGTTGACGATACACGATCATATATGACCCCTACAATTTCCACAACGGTTAGAACTACATTGCAAACCTGGACTATCAAGGCAACTGAACACTACAGGTTTAAAATCCTAAACCATCTCGGAAAAGAAACAAAGAAAAAGATGTAACGAAGAAATCCAAAGGGTGGAGTGTCAAGAATCAAAGCATGAAAAAGGATAAAGTTTCTGCAGTTATAATATACCAATATGTCAAAATATATGACAGCAGTCTCGCCCTTATTCTCTTCTACCACTGCACCGGCTTTTGGAAGATGAGAGGATGCAGCAACCTTTAGCAGAAAAGCAAGCATATTTTCTCCAAGATGCTGAAGAGATCCTAATGTATGAAGCTCGATTTTGTCATTCTGCATGATAAGAAAAATTTAGATCATAAACAACAATCAACATGGAAAACCAACTTAAGTCCCAGTGCCCTTCCCCATCTGGCAGGTCTGTTAGTTTGTATACTCTTGGTTAACATTCATAATTAAATAGGCGGAAGCACATTAAAACCATTCCTATCTCCACAAGGCAATAAAGTTACATGCATACGCAAAGGCTAAGCACTAATTAACCCCTCCTGTAAATCTCACACCTATGCTCTGAATAGATTTTAGAACTATATCCCAAAAAAGGGGCAAAAGAGAAGAAAAAACCTTTGTATGGTATACTGCAGTGTTATCTGTGTAAGCGAAGTCGAGCCCTGGAAGGCCAGCAACCTCCTTATATACTTGGAAATCTGTTGCAGATTTTATGGCTCCAGAAGAAAATATATCCTGCAGCATTAAAATCATTAAGACTTAAAAGCACTTTTCCCAAGTGAATAAACATGAAAAGTATCAAAGAGAAAAGGAAGCAAAAATTATCAAAAAAGAATTACAAACCTGTCCTATAATTTGGCCAGACGGGTATTTTGCTACTGAGGCAAAATTCTCAATAGACCAAGCATCAGCCTATCAGATGAAGAAATATTCGTAAGGGAAAAAGTAAGCTTAAACAGGATTTTATATGTATGATCTCACTTAAAAAAGTATAAAAATAAAAATAAAAGATTTACAGTAACCAGATTGCATCAGCAATTTAGAGCATCTTAAGGTAGAGTAAGCTATAAACTCCAAGTTTTAGGACAATAAAGAATGGACAACCATAAGTGAACCATCTGCTCAATTCCAGACCATGATGATGCACAAGCACTTTGAAGTTAGACGCAGCCTGTCATGGGTGCCGGCGATTGTGTTTACAATGGTCCATATCAGGGCACTTGGCTACATTGATACAACAACAACAACGAAGCCTTTTCCCACTAAGTGGGGTCGGCTAAATGAATCCTAGAACGCCATTGCGCTCGGTTCTATGTCATGTCCTCCGTTAGATCCAAGTACTCTAAGTCTTTTCTTAGGGTCTCTTCCAAAGTTTTCCTAGGTCTTCCTCTACCCCTTCGGCCCAAAAAAGTAAAGTTGATAGGAGCATATGCTCCCAAACAACTTTGAGTGGAGTCGTTCAAAAAGAAGTTTCTATGACCCCCTTGCTCATTTAACACTGCATCCGGGTGCCGATGGAGATACAACGACCATTGCTCACTTATCACTGTGCTCGGGCCACACAGCGCGCCACTTACGGGTGACGTCCTAGCTTTAGCGCGAATTCGTTCTGGATTCATTTTCATAAGGATTCGACGTAACCTAGGAGTGCCGGCTGTCGACTACTTGACGACATTGATAGAGGGAATAAATTACAAGTTCCCCGTTTTCTTCATTTTGGTTCTCCAGATGTTGGTCTTTAACACAGTGATAAAATACCTATATAGCAATGTTATGACGCTAGAAAGATTTGGTAAGTTCAGCATGTCCCACACTTTCTGGAACTAGATAAATTTGACTTGACACACCTGCTTGACACAGCTTATACGGAGGTCATTTACCTAGACTCTACAGTACCAAGAACATATAGTCATGACTCATATCTCATAAGCCATGTAAAATTATAAAAGCAAGTGAATTATCATTACAAACCTGACCTGAAATATGCCAGACTTCCCTCCAATACCCATAGCCTCCAAATCAACAGCCAGACGAATAGTTGTACTCCACGGATGCTGCACCAAAAAAGTCAGAAACAAATGTAAGACAGAAGTTTTATAACAACAATCTTTAAGAACAGAGCAGAGAGAGAGAGAGAGAGAGAGAGAGAGAGAGAGAGTCCACGTTAACCTGAGTTATAAAACTATGAGCACCATTTAGACCCTCCTCCTCCCCAGTATTAAACAAAAATATAACAGCATGCTTAAATCCATGAGCCCACTGGGAAACCCCACGAGCAAGTTCCAACATGACGGCTACACATGAACTGCAATCTCCAGCCCCTCCCCTGAAATGCGTCAAAAAATTTCCTTCAAGTATCACATAAAGCCTATACAACTTGTAAGAGTGATAGTTCAAATGACATGCCATCAAATTCAGCTACTGAAAGTGTGTGTCAAAACCCGTAATTGTTCAAACTTACATCGCATATTAACTTGAAAACCAAAAAACAATATAGCTTCTATTTGCACAATTCACCAACATGGATACTTCAACAAGCAACAAATATGATCACTTTGACTTTGACAAACGAAACTGAAAAAGGCAATAAAATTTGAGATTATATAAGCTGAAGAGACATACGTTGAGAAGACGGTGTCGATGTGAGAAGAGACCAGAATCGCATTATCTACTGATTCAGGCGCATACTTTGGCAAAACTCTTACAACAATATGATTTAGATCCGCATATACAAGTGTTCTTCCCTTGAACAGGCCACCAACCATTCGATTTGCTCCCGATTCGACATGGAACGAGTCCACTTCAACATCAACTTCCCAGTGAGCAGTTTTCTTGATCTTCTCAGCTTCTGCCAAAACATACTGTGGGGGTGAAAACCCATGTTAATAAAACCCAAAGATTGCTTCTTTCACAAGAATTTAAGAAATCCAAGATTGCTTTTTCTATAAGAATTAAAAAGAATTGGGGATATGGGATTTGATGAATCAATGAGAAGTGAGAACCTGGAGAGCTAGGTGGAGAGCATCGGAGCCGACAGAGTGAGGGCCCAATTGGGTCAAGGCCTCGACATGTTTGAGAGCTGAAAACTCAGAGAAGCCGCGCTTTCCGGCCTGGTCCGCCGTGAGCGGCTCCGGCAAGCTCTCAAACTGGTATTGGTAAACTCCATAAGAACAGTATCCGATGGCCAGGAACAAGGTGAGCCAAACGAAGGGTGACCGCTGAGGCCTCTGCTGTCCGACCCATGAAGTGGAAACTGGTTCTCCAGTGGGTGATGGATTGGCGGTGGCGGGTGCCGGAGTCTGCTGGGGCCTCCGTCGCATTGCGAAGTGTCGTCGGAGAAAGTAGGAAAAACTGTGATTGGATATTGGTTGCAGTCTGAATAAATCTAAAAAGTCAGACCATCATGGCTTGCTTTATCAACACTTGTAAGTCGACTGAGATTTCGATTTCATAATTCGGTTACCAAAGTTCTGCGGTGTAGCATACGATGCCTACACTTTTAACCGTTAAATTTTATTTTTGTATTTTTATCAAAGATTTAGAAAATTTAGAGTATTCGATACTCTGGAACACCGTATAAATCCTATCAGATGTAAATTTGATGATAATAATCCAATCAGAATTGCTCTTATGGTGCTCATTTTGAGGACATGTGTAGTCCTTTTTTATATGAATCATCAGATTAATCTTATTGTAGATTAAACTATCATCTTAAATAATCCACCGAAACACAATAATTTTGCATAGGGATTGAATTAAAATAAAATTCTTGCGTGAAACCCTTCATCTTCTTCCCCTAATGCGTCTCTCTTCCACATCCCCTTCCTCTCTCCGTCTCTCTTGCGATCATTCACTCCCATTCCCTCGTCATGAATTTTTGTTTTTTCCTTTTTGCGTATGAAAAAGGGAGATGGACCTGTTTCAAAATTTTCACTGTTGCCAAAAAATTTCATATGAAAAAAGAGTTCACTCGTTTAAGAAGGGGATCCATTTTCGAAACCATACGATCTCAATTTTTTGGTGATTTTGTAACTAACTGAGTTTGAATATTGTTGATAAAAATTGGTTGAAATTGGATGTATAAAGTTATTAGGGTTTTATGCAATTAGATTTGCTGGGTTTAGATATTCAATAAGGAGACTAAATTTTTCAGATGGAAGGGATTCGATATGACATGAAACCTTCTTGCCTCTTCTTATTTTTTTTTTGTTTTATTATTTTATCAATTAGTATTTTGTTTCGTGTAACAAGAATGATTTAAGTTAATGGCTAATATAACGTAAGATTAATCTGAGAGTTCATATAAAAAAAGGACCTCATAGGTCCTTAATCCAATTGTATATATTTGTTGTAAATACGTCATGCCTAGAAATTTGTTGGTACAATGATATAGTTATATCAAAATATTAAATTGGTATCAGACTTATTATTCACTAGATTTGACCTCAAGACCATTGAAGAGCATCACTAACAGTAGGACTAAGTCGTGAGGACGTTTTTAAATGCCAACAAATGTATATGTCAATGGCAACCAAAAATATTGTATATATTAAAATGAAGTTTTTTTTTTTTTTTTTAAAATACTCTAGGACATTATAGTCTTATTCTACTCAATAACGTGTTTGTTTTAACTTTTATTTAGTACATTTTTGTTAATATGAAACCTTTTTGTTTAGGAAAACTAATGAAAAGGGTTTGAAAACTTTGAATTTTAATGATAAAGACAAAATAAAGGGTAAAATGAACAGTACCAGGATTGACTTTTTAGTGTAAAATGTGGTTTTTCGTTAAAATGAACAGTACCGGGAGCTTTTCGTTAAAGTTCCCTTGTTTTTTTTGGGTACCAAACTCTACAACTTAGTTTCATGATTTCATCGTCTATAGTTGATGATTATTCTTAAATCTAATCATGATTGATTGATCAATTAATCATCACTATGGTTCTCTCCATATTTAAAAAAAAAAAAAAAAAGGGTGCAAAAAATTAGCAAACTAAAAATGGATGATTATATATATAACATATGTATGAGATACAAAATAGTGAGCTTGGCATACAAGAACAAAGTTGCAAAAATAAAATGTCGATATACAAAGAAAAATGTTGTTGATTTTTCATATAAAAGGGATCATCTTTTAATGCAATTGGATAGTAATTAGGTATGAATTGATAAGTTGAATATGATGCCAAATATGATCGACATTTGGTAATTTAATTATCTAAACTATCAATACAAACACTCTCAAGAACTTAATTATGAGTCTATTGTTAGATTAGGAATGTGATAGTGTAAATCCAAGTATATCTTGGAATATCTCTTATATTCCTATTAGGAGTTGATTACCTATTAAGAGTTGTAATTCTAAAAGATTAAGGAATTAATCTTCCTACTACTATAAATAAAGGCACAATGAGGTGGAATAACACACACCCACAATTACACATCTCTCTCTTTTCTCTCTATGCCGCACCATCTCTCTATATGGCCTCCATAATTGTTTAGTAAATTATGCCTACAACACGTTATCAACACGCTCTTGACGCTGCGCTAAAGAAAGTTTGATCTTCAATCAGTAGAGTATTACTGTAAACACGGAAAATTCTTGAAACGAAAGAGACAAGAACAACGTGCACAAAATAATATTTGTATTTGATGATTTTGGGTTACAATCTCTCTCAAATTTGATCATCTGATTTGATCCCCGTAAGGTGTTGATTTGTGGATGTGCGATTGATCCAAGGGTTGTCGAGGCTTGATCTTGGATGAACGGTTGAAAGTTTCTTCAAGGGCCGTTGAGGCTTGATCTTGAATGACGGTGATGAACGGATCTTCAAGGGCTTTTGGGCTTGATCTTGAAGAACAGTGATGAACAGATCTTCAAGGGGTTTTGGGCTTGATCTTGAAGAACAGTGATGAACGGATCTTCAAGGGCTTTTGGGCTTGATCTTGAAGGACGGTTGGATGTGTGGATTTGTCGACGTTGTTGATCCAAAGGGCTGTTGGGGCTTGATCTTAGGATGAACGAATGATTAACGATGAACACTTTCTTCAAAGGCCGTCAGAGCTTGATCTTGAATTGGTGGAAGTTCTTCAAGGGGCCGTCGGGGCTTGAGCTTGATGAACAGCAGATGAGCGGATCTTCAAGAGGCCGTTGAGGCTTAATCTTGATGAACAGTTGATGAACGGATTCGTTGATGTTGTCGATCCAAAGGGGCCGTTGGGGCTTGATCCTTGAGGATGAACAGTTGATGAATGATGAACACTTTCTTCAAAGGGCCGTTGGGGCTTGGGCTTGAAGGCGGATTTGGCGAAGAACGAAGAGAGTTTTCTCGATCCTTTGGAATTTGCTCGAGAGCTTTAGAGTTTCAAAGCTTCAAGGTTTTGGTGTAATATGAATTGGTCCAAAAAAAATGAATGAAATTGGCTTCTATTTATAGAATTTTCCAAGGCCTAATTTTGAATATAATATTCCATATGAAATAAGTCGTTTCTACCAGGTGTTGACACGTGTCCTGTTTGATGACTTTTCCGACTCATTTCAATTTTTCGTCGAGTCACACGCTACGTGTAAAATTTATGTAATACATGAGCGTTGAAACTTTGATTTATCGGTCAACATTTATTTACCAAAATTTTGATGTCTACAATTAAGTTTTAATCATTCTTTTTATGATTAATTTACTATTTTATTGAATTGATCTACATGTTATTGATTCAATTTAAATTTTCTTTGTTGAACGTGATACAACGCATTGGAGATGCAATTCCGGCTTTCCGAGAAGGAACTTCTACAAATTCAAAGGCTTTTATTGTTTTCTACCAATCAGGTACGCTTGAAATAAAGTAAGATATTTGAATCGACCTTGAAGCATGAAAACATTCCCCATGATGCATGAAATCCCCTATGTTTATATTTTCCTTCTAATATATATATATATATATATATATATATTGTGTATATGTTCATATATTTGTCAATATATATTTGTTTTATGCATTACGCAATTATATTTGCTATGTGGAATTTGGAGTCAATGTATATAAAATAAATTAGAAGCATATTTAGGGTTTCCTAAACCCTGAGGGATTTCGGAAAAAAAAAAGAAAAAGAAAGGGGAAACTGGACATGGTGTGGCACACCCACCGCACCATCACTATGCATGTCACAACCAGGCCTTGGCCTGGGGTAAATTTTGATGGGCCTGAAGCCTTGAGCCCGACTGCACCTTGGCCCGTAGCCATTAACTCACAGCCAGCAAGCCTTGTGTGATGGGCTCTTGACCCGCGCGCACCTAGGCCTGAAGCCTGCTCACTTCGGTGCTAGCCCACACAACTGGGCTTGGTCCCTACGGCCCATGCCAGCAAGCTGTCATGCTTGCTGAGCTTTGTGTCAGCCCCAACCCACATAACAAGTCGCTAGCCCATGAGGCTGGGCTCCCTATGCGAACCCACATGTCAGCTTTCGCTGGGCCCTAACCCGTGCCCCCCCTTGGCCCCAATTACGCCAACACTTATTGTTGGGCTTAAAAAATTGGCCCGTGGCCTAAAGACCAATCTGTAGGCTGCTTTTGCAGCCATACCCAACCCGAGCCCCTTCTTTTGCTCACGGCACCTAGCCCTCTTTTGAGTTATGATATTTTCGACCCATGATATTATTTTAATATTATTTTTTCTTCTACAATCGACCCCGTTTGGTCTTAATCTATTGAATTAATTAAAAGTGACATGCAGTCCATTAATTTGATAATGAATCCAAAATTATTGACCTGAAGATCACTTTTCGACATTAACGATTCAATAATTTATTTTTATACTTTGAACCGTTGACATACTTTCGTAGTAACCAAGCTCTCACACTTGAGTTCCCAAAGAACCTCAAATCCACTACACTTAAATCAGCATATTGCATTTTGTGTTCTTGCAGGAACCTTTCTTTTATGAACTAAACGTTCATAAACTAAATTGAACCTGTAGTTTCAAATTTAGTGCCCTTGAAACCCAAAGTTTTCATAAAACAATACACCCATGAAAACCTGACCTTTTTCATGAAAACCATGTCTTAGAACTCGAATGTTCTAACTTTGATGCTTATGGATGATTCATTCCCATAGCACCAATCACAATCTTGTTCCCTCCAATTCAGTGGATTGTCAAACCGTCACAAGTTCGATTTTCTTGGTTTGGACGTTTCTTATAGAAACCACTTTATGTGGGGTACAAGATGTGAATATCCACTTGACTATCAAGAAACTAAGAAACCATTGAAGCCAACAATGGCAAGGAAGAGCTAATAAGCCTCCGCCATGATCTTCATTCGAAGACTTATGCCCGAAGCATTACAAACGGAAATACCTCCCGAACGAGGATTCCATGGCTCTTTGGCTCGCTCCTAGGTGCTGTTTGGTACGCAGATGGGACGTGATAGAACGGGGTGGGACGGGATGAGACAGAACGGGACATAACGGAACGGAACGGAACGGAACCTTATGTTTGGTACGCGCATGATGAAATAGGATGATTGTTCCGTTCTGCGTTTGGTAAGCACATGACGGCACGAAACCAAAAGATTAAATGACTAACTTACCCATGTTCCGCCTGTTGTTTAGTACAATGTTTATGCGTGGAACAGAATGAGACAGTTTCCCACAAATCTAATTAAATATTTCTATGTAGATTTAAAATATTTAATAATAAAAATAATTTTTATTTTTATATAATTAAAACTTAAAAAATAAAAAATAAAAAGAAGAAGATGAACTGTTCATCTTCTTCTTCCCTACCCCGTCTTCTTCCCCATTAAGACTTAAAACTTAAATATTTCACTAGCAAACCCCCATCAAAACAAAAGTTTCCCAAAATCTTTATCTCACTAAGGTTTTCAAACCCAACAACAAATAAGCAAAGATCTTTTTGTCCTGCAGGTTGAGATTTTGTTTTCTGGGTTGCAAGATTTTTTACTCATTCCCAGAAAAAAAGTCCATATATACTAAGAACCCAACTGCAATTCAGAGTTGATAAATCTGGGTTCAAAGCCAAAGTCGTCGTCGAGTACAATGCCATTGTCAGTCACTGGCAACAATCGACTTGCTGGAAACTCATTGCTCGAACTAAACTCGGGAGTACCCATATGAGAGTAAGAAAGATGAAACAGGATTTGGGAGAGATGAGAAACAGGGTTTGGGAGGCAAAAACTGTAGTGACGAGGTGGCCGGAATGGGAAGCCCAGTGGGCGATGGAGGGAGCGTTGAGGTTGAGGAAGATGCAGCTGGGTTTGTGGTGGAGGAGGAGGAGGCTACATGAGAGATGGAGGGTAGAAGAGAGGGAAGCTACGGGAGAGAAATGGAGGGTAGACAGTGGAATTAATGAAAAAGATGAGGGGTATTGTTGTCCAAAAAAATTATAATTTTGTGTTCCATAGGCGTGGAACGAGCCGTTCCAGGTGGTAAGGTGGAACGAAAAAGTAACCAAATTTGGTTCCGCGAGACAGCTTGTTCCACTATTTTTACGCACCAAACGTGGGACAGAACGCCTCGTCCCACTGTGTTCCGTCCCGTCCCACATACCAAACGATACCCTACGGACTGTCTAATCATGCAAGACATTGCCTGAAACGCACCATGATTACGTCCATTAATGAGTACAATTCTGAAGTTTATAAATCCGATCGAATTTTGATTGGAGAATACTTTTTCTTGTCATTTCATGTTTCTAAGTTGCCCCTGAAGCAGCAGTGTAGAAAGTGGAAGTTTACCAACTTCTCGGATCTGATTACTACCACAAACGTGAGGGAACGGCATACACTCGGTTCGGCTGAAGTCTACCGAATGGCTCGACCCAGTTCGGTCAAAGCCTATCGAATGGTGATGCACTGCTTCGGCAGGGATACACCGAATGGCATACTCTTTCACAATCCAATTTCGAGTTTGTTTTTACAACACATAGTAGAATCAAGGCTTGCCAAGGTATGACATCATGCCCGAAACATGATCCTTGACACCTAAGACCTAAAACTTGTATTCCTAAACCTTAACCCTGCATAATCTACTTCTGCCTTGATGGAATGTATTATTGGTTATCCACCTGTTCGTGCCCCTACCAATGTTGTTAAGGAGTACCATTCTAGTAGTCAATATGTGAGACTAATTTTGCTCCACCGAACATCGTTGGAAGAGCATAATTTTGACATGGATGGCCTTGTTGGCCGAATCCCCTTAGTAAACCATTTACTTTGTGAACATTTTTCCATGTTCTTGGATTCAAGTTTGGTGTATGTTTTACTTATGGATAATCTTATTGATATTGTCCTCGAATATGAGTTGATTCAATCATGTTTCTTAATACGTGTGACTGATTCAATTAAACACGTGATTAGGTAGGAATGTGGGAAAGTTAGTTGTCTGGATGAATGCAATTCTACGCACACTAACTTTACAAATCACATCTCTAACAACGACTTCAGGTCTATCCAACCTGATTAAGAGCATTGGCACGCTCCTCGTTGTATGAATGGTACTGCATCACCATTTAAAGGACCTTAAAATTCTCCTTGTCGTTAAGTTTTTAAGGATATTCGAGAGAACAATGATCATCAATGAAACCACTGAAGAAAATATAATGGAATATCTTTGCACCACCTCCAAAAATGAGCCCAAAGATTTGATTTGGGGCCAATGGGTTGTTTCCCAACTGGAAACACGCCACATGTGGCCGGCCTGGAGCCGGGTGATTCGAGCAGTTTACTTGTTTTGGCACGACCTTTTGGGACACTTGATGCTACAACGCATCTCCTTACCCGAAGTAAAGATCTTGTGCCTACAAGCACACTTTGCCAAAACCCGGTCGTTTTGGGAAAATTGATTTTCTAAATCATCCCTTGCAAATATATGAAACGACTCTCTTTTCACAGTGGATTCAAGGGAATATATGTGGATTAATCCAACCAAAATGCGGACCATATAAATACTTATGGTTTTGGTTGATGAATCGACAAACTGGTCACAGTTTGTCCACACACATTGCTGCTAAACCTCCTAGCCGATTAAAGGTTCACCACTCTACTTATCCCTTAAGGTCCGGGAGACTGGATAATGCCGGAAAGTTTATATCGACGGTTTTTCGATAAAGTATTGCATGTATTTTGGGTTTATAATTGAACATCAAATTCCCATGTTCACCTTAAAGAGCCTTGCCTAGTGATCATAAAGCATAAATTAAATGATCAACCAGATTTTGGTAAACGTACCAAGTTTTAGGTTTCTGCCTAGAGCTATGCAATCTTGTACGCAGTAATGTTGGTCCGCCTTGAGACCCATTGCCACCCAACCTATATGACGTTACAGTTGGTTACTGTGTACGAACCTGACGATTTTCGTATTTACGCATTTGGGTGTGCATTCCATGTGCCAAGTTGCACCGCCGCAACGTAACAATATGGGTTATCAAATAAGGATGTGAATCTTTGTCGATTATGATTCTCCTTCACACTAGATCTCTTAGAGCCAATGCACGCGATCTTTTTACCGCTTATTTGTGGGTTATCACTTTAATGAAACAGTTTTCCCGCTGTTAGAGGGAGATAAGAACGTCAACGTTCCTAGAGAACGGCGCGAATTTGCATGGACGTTGCCCACTATGTCTCATCTCAATCCTCGTGCCGCACAAGTGTGATAAGCAAGTGCGATGAATTCTAGCTTTCAGAATGTTGCCCCAGACGCATTCATCTGATATAGCTAAAGTGACGAGATCATATACCAGCTGTAAACATGCATGCAAGGATAGACGTACTTAACGGACATCGAGTCAACATCCCTGGAGGGTGTGCCGCCCCTGTTAGACGGTTTGGACGCCCCTGTTGGACGGTCCAGTACACCGGCAGATAGCCAATCAATCTATCTTGGCCTGGAGCACGACAGATCGCTCGGTTCATAAGATTCACTTCCCTGGAAGAGGAAAACATGGCACAACAATAATCTAAACTCAATCGCTGTCTCAAATCATTTCCATCTCATGAGATTAATCCGAATTACTCCCGAGACTTGAAGTTCTTGGTCTAGTATACTAGTTTGGATGAGCTAAATGGAATTGAAATGAGATTATCATCGATGATGTTTTCACTTATATGGTAGCTACCGACATAAATGAAAAACGACGATATCAAACCATGTTCCGTTGATTGAGTGACAACGTAGAACTGATTGGACAACCGAAATTACAATCCAGGTCAAATTCCTTACCAAAGTGTGTTTTGGACTGTCGTTCCTACATTGCCCAAGGTAACCCTGTTGTGTTACAAGTGGGAAATGAAGCGTTATGAGATGAATGAAATAAGTGCGATATGATGCACGCCTTACGATGCAAGTTTCTCTCAAACGTCATGTGATTAACAGTTACATTATGAAATGTGGTTAGTGTTTTCTCCATGGGGATATAGATACGAAGATTTACATGTAAGTTCTCAAAGAATTACATGAACTATTTCAAATAATTCCAAAACCACGAAACACCCTCTTAACTTTTTTTAAGGTGTTCACTTATGGATTGAAAAATTCGACAGATGTGGCATACTCGTCTAAGTGATTATTTGATCAGTCAGGGATATGAATTATGCCCTTACATGTTAAACTATGAAGTCTTATTTCAAATTGCTAGAGTTACGGTTTATGTCATTGACACGAATCTCACTAAGACTTCGGAAGAGCTTGAGAAAATTGCCCTGCACCTGAAGATGAAATTTGAGATGAAGGATCTTGTGAAAACTCGTTTATGCCTTGACCTCAAGTTCAAAAGTTGTTCTAACGGTATTTTGGTCTACTAGTCGAACTACACCCCGTTATATGCAAATAAGACCCTTGAAGAGGTTATGGAATCCGAAATTCCATATCTAAAGTTCAACTTTGCACTTCGTTGTACTTGGCTTATTGTATTAAGACAGGATATCTCATTCGTTGTTGATCTTCGTAAAGATGCAGCACCACGCCTACACGCATCCACTAAATTGGTATTAAAGACGTACCCTGAAGGTACTACGAATTTAGCCAAATCCTAACGCATCTCGAGCGGATCCAACCCCTATGATCCTCGAAATGATGTTTGCCTTGTTGTTATGCTGACGCAGGTTACTTATCAAACTCGCACAAGGCAAAATCCCCGAATGGTATGTCCTTACCATTAAGGATATCGCAATATCTTGGAGGTCCACGATATGACCTTAGTTGCGAAATCTTCGAATCGTTCCAAGATTCACCTTACTTTGCTACGCCACAAGTGAGACATGGTTAGGAGTTCTTGTTGAGCATATTCGAAGTACTTGTTGTTTTTCATCTATCGTTGAAGTCCCAACGACGATCCATGAAGATTATGCAGCATGTATCAAGCCGACCCAATCCATGATACATCAACGAAGTCAACACCAAGACATATTGCGTCTACATCTACATCAGCAAAGCATAAGGAGATTAAAGTCATGCAAGCCGATCCCAGAAAACTTTGCCGACCTCTACACGACGTCACTGCTGAAGTCAGCCTTCTAGAAGCTTGTCCGAGGAATTGGTATGCCTAACTATTCATATGCGATGCTTGTAGTTCTCATTTAGAAGTTATGTCAAACTCAGGGGGAGTATCCAGAAGTATACTCACTTGATCTTAATGTACTATTTTTCCCTACGATTAGGAGCATTTTTCCTACTGGGTTTTTGCTCCCTAACTAGGTTTTAACAAGGCACCCATTCTGGGCTGATCATACCCTTATGAGCTCTTCTACTTGCGTCCAAAAGACGTATAGTTTTGACTTAATGCAACTTCTCACTTCCTACCTTGGGGTTTACCATAGCGAGATTTTGTGAGTTTTACTTTTTATGCATTCTCTCATTGATATGAGACTAGCATTCGCTCATTGTGCCGACGACTTCACCAACTGTACTTACTTCATCGCTGAAGACCTGATGCGCCATTTACTTGAGTATTTACACACTCAAGGGGGAGTGTTGCAGTCCTATTAGATTAGGAATGTGATTGTGTAAATCCTAGTATATCTTGGAATATCTCTTATATTCCTATTAGGAGTTGATTACCTATTAAGAGTTGTAATCCTAAAAGGGTAAGGAATTAACCTTCCCTACTACTATAAATAAAGGCACAATTGGGTGGAATAACACACACCCACAATTACACATCTCTTTCTTCTCTCTCTATGCCGCACCATCTCTCTCTATATGGCCTCCATAATTGTTTAGTAAATTATGCCTACAACATCTATGACCATCTTTTTATATTTTCCAACTTTTTAAACTTTTTTCAATCATAAAGTAGATGATTCGAACTCGAGATATCTTTCAATATTTGGAAAGTTGGTCTCAGTTTATAGTCTTTATGTGTTTTTATATAGGGATTGATCTGTGACACTACTTTTTTTTTACATAACTTTTGACACAAGTTTTTGTGGGGCCTGCTTTGTAATGTATTTCAACAATCCGAACCGTCTATCTTTAGTCTTTCCTCAAAAATCATGTCTACCAAAAATACCCAAATCTAAAACCATATAACTGTTGAATTAAGAGTTTAGGGTTTCTTTGTAGAAATATATTCGTCCATTTTCTTCACTACAAAATGAATGTCTTAATGATTTTGGATTTGTCTAATTTTTTTGTGAAGATGATCTATGAATGATGTCCTAAAAGATAGATGGTTCGAATTGCTGAAATACATTATGAAGTAGACCCCACAAAAACTTATGTAAAATAAGTGGTGCCACGAATCAGCCCATTTTTATATAAGGCAAAATTGTAGCAATAATCTTTACTCGTGTTGTACTTTTAGTTATTTTCGTTAACTACATTACCATTCTCATAAAATGGGAGAGCAAATAAGGATGTCCTTCTAATAAAATTAAGAAAAATGCAACAATGTTTAGAATTTATGAAAAAAAATTAACTCGAATATAAATGAGAAATGAAGAATAAGTTATTGGCGAAAGTATTTTTCTTCTTTCAAATAAGAAAAAGAGAAAATTGTAACATTGGTCCCTCAACTTTAACTCAATTGGAACAATGGTCCCTCAACTATTCATGACTATTCGTCCCTTAACTCATCAAAACATGCAAATATGGTCATTTTCGTCAACTCCGTCAAATGACTCATGGTGAAAGGACCATTGCTACAATTGGGTTAAAGTTGGGGACTTCAATTGGGTTAAAGTTAAAGACCATTGCTATAAAAAAATTTCATTTGATTTTCCATATTTGTCCCTGGATTTAACCTCATGTGCGTGACATGTGACTACTTTGACATAAATTCTAAAAGAGTTGACGAAAATGACTATAGCTGCACGTTTTGATTAGTTAAGAGACCAATAGTCATGAATTTTTAGTTGAATGACCATTACTCCAATTGAGCTAAAGTTGAGGGACCATTGCTACATAAAAGAAAAATAAGAGGAGCATTGAGCATTTGACACGTGCGATATTTTCCAAGAATGTCACGTCCTTACATTACATATAGAGACCACATTCCGCATCTTCGTCTTGGAAAGCAATCAACTGAAACAAAAATGATGAACCCTGCCTGCCCTCTAGTGCACCTGGTGGAAGAATGGACGACTTCTGCCGCAGGGAATCCCCTGCCTCGTGGAAGAATGGACGACTTCTCCGGCATGCCGGGCAGGCGCGGAGGCCTGACCTTGCGCCTCAACCAGTTCGCCTTTGCTTTCATCTCCCTCTACGTCATGGCTTTCATCGATGACATGTGCATCTGGGACAGACCTTGTAGAAGAATCAGTTTATGTTGGTGGATAAGCATGGAAGCTGGATCAGATGCATTGTAGCTGAAGAATGAAATAAGGAAATGGAGTTCGAATGGTCTAAGTGTTAGATTAGTTGAATTTCAAATAATGTAATGAACGAACAAGATTATAACATCTCTACAGCGTATATCTTGCCATGTGTCTAGTTTGTTAGGAGTTAAATGAAAGCGTGTGATGTGTACGTGATCATAGTCACGTTGCAAGTGTGTGTGTGTGTGGGTATGCAACGACTATAAATCCCACCATGTATGCCGATTTTCATGGATCGAATCCAACGTTGATTCGAGGAGCAATGTACTCCTTCTCTCTCTAAAGTTCATCTCTGATATTCAGTCTTTGAATTCATTTCAATTACTTGTTGAATTGATTACAAATACATAGAGAAATTTAGCTCAAAAGTAGCTCAAACACTAACAGTTTAATAAGTGCTAGAATGAATTATGATGGTATGATTCGAAGGTCATTTGTCAGAAGTTACTGTGCCGTTTCTAAGCATTAGTTATATCTTAATCGAGTCACGTTCTGGCTAGTTGGTCTTGTCCTGAAAAGTGAAAAACTTTCCTAGGATTAGTAGCTAATACTCGTAGATTAGTAGAGAACTAATTTTCTTCTTTCTGTTTTAAGTGCTATGCTTTTTGCCATATTGTTTTAGAAGCCACTCATGTTTTGCTGAAAATTGTCACGCAACTAAACTGCTTGCATATTAGCATTAACTAATTTCTTACGTTTTCTTAATCCTAACTGCATATCAGTTCCACATTGCTATTTGCTTCAGCTTCTGCAACTGCCGCAATCACAGATCAATTAATCAGTGTCAAAAGAATGATACACCGATTAGGTGATTGCGGTGTTTTCTGCAATAAGGTACCGGCATCTATAGCTATGGCTTATTTGAGTTGGTTGGTTGTTTCGTCATCATTTATTCTGAATTACTGGAATTTGGTATCCAAGCAAAATCGTTGAAGCTTCAAGGCCATTCCAGTTATGTTTTTGGTGGAATTTTTTTGAAGGCGGTCTTCGATTAAGTGCCCGAGTATTTTCACCTTATATATCACGCTTCAGCGGCGATTGAGTAGCTAGGAAAGCTGACAAATTGTAAATGCTTTGATAGATTTATCATATTATGGGGGTTATATTTTTGGGAAATACCCAGAAATAAGACAGTTTTTTAATCTTGGGACATAAATAAGACATTTCAAATATGCACACGCCATGCACAAAAATCGGATAGAAATAGGGTTTTCCTACACCTTGAAATGACTTAATTGTCCTTGTATATAAATGAGTTTTTTGCTCCCATTTTCTTATTTCTCTATTTACTCTTACTCCTTCCCTCTCTCTTCTCTCACTTTCTCCCTCACGCAATCTCTCTCCCCTTCTCACTGTGCACACACGGTGCACTGTCATCCCGACCAACACCGTCCAAATCGAAGCCACCACCAATTTCATCTCGTCTTCACGAGTCCAAAACACCTAGCCTTGTCACGAATCTCATCCCCGATCGTTGGGATCGAAATTCAAGCATGCTGCGAGTTTTTTGACCATTTTTGGCAAAAACAACCGAGGCTCGAGACCACCACCACTGGACTCGCATCAAGGGTGGGAACAAAGCCCATTCATTAAAAGTTGGTGTTTTGTTTGATGAATTTTTCAGGATTTGCCCACTGTATGTACACGACATGTACATGATATGCTCATAGATCTAAGCCAACCCAAAAACTCAGATGAATTAATACTTAGAAGTTAAATTAGGGTTTGTGTTTCATGTTGGGGCCTATGGATTGTATAATAAATTTCAAGTTTTGACGTGCTACAAAATTGGGATGGAACAATTTCTGGTTCAAGTGTTTAATTGTAGAAATTTGTAAAAAAAAAAAATTGTAATGTGCATGTGGTGTGCATGGCTACATTTGAGTCAGTTTAGCCATGTGGGTCTTGCATCCTCTCAAGATCAGGCGAAGGCCATGATCTTTATCCGTCGCCACCTTGACGAATGACTGAAGAGCGAGTACCTAACGGTTGAGGATCCATTAGCCCTCTAGAAGGCACTGGGAAATAGATACAATCACTAGAAAATTGTGATTTTTCCAAGGGCTTGTTATGAGTGGACTCACCTAAGGATCTAAGATTTCAAGACGGTGGCTGAATACAATTCTGCAATGTTCAGAATTAACTTCCAAATGAAGCTCTGTGGGGAAACCATCACTGAGGAAGATATGCTGGAAAATACCTTCAACATCTTTCATGCCTCCAACGTGCTCCTGCAGCAGCAGTATAGAGAGCGAGGATTTACTGAGTATAACCAGCTGATATATGTGCTCCTTGTGGTTAAACAAAACAATGAGCTTCTGATGAAGAGTCTTCAATCCTGACCTACTGGATCGGCACATTCCCAGAAGTGAATGCTACTTCCCTTGAAGTGAATACGACATCCTCTCGTGGCAATAATTACAAATGAAGACATGGCCATAAGTAAGGCCGGTGGAATGGGAAAGGCAAGAATCATGGTGTCCAATTTCAAAACCAGGTTCCAAGGCATAATTCAGGCCCGAACTTCAAGAATGCAGATCGCCAGAAAGGCAAAGCTCATATGAATAACACTCTTAGAAATCCTGAAGGAGTTTGCCATAGGTGTGGTGGCAATGGACACTGGGCGCGTACCTGTCGTATCCCAAAACATCTGGTGGATCTGTATCAAGCCCCCCTCAAGAAGAAGGGTGTTGAAACCAATTTTATCGACTAGACTAAACTGATGGATATACCTGATCCAGTGTTCGATTTATCAGGGTAATTGAACACAACCCACTTGGATGTTTCAGACTTCATTATAGAAAAAGGGAATGAAGTGTATCTGTCCGATTGAATCATTTCTGTTTAATGTACTCTTATTATTTTGAACTAGTAGTTTAAAGCTCGCATTTTTAATTCAATAAAAGTGGCATTTCAATTTCCTTTTATAAATAAACTATTTTTAACTGTGATTCCCTTACTTAGAGAGCATGGATAAAAATTATGGTTATTCTCAAAACAAGAGCTTTGATGGAGATATTTGTCTTGCAGACAGCGCAACCACGCATACAATACTTTGAGATCGAAAATATTTCTCAAGCTTGATGCTTACAAAAGTAAAGGTAACAACAATATCAGGCCAATCAGATGTAATTGAAGGCTCAGGAAAAGCCCATATCATTGTAGACATCGAAATTTCGGTGAAATAAATATTGATCAATAATTAAAATTTCAACGTTCACGTGTCACATAAATTTTACAAATAGCATGTGACTCAACAAAAAATCGAGAATCATCAAAAAAGTCATCAAACATGACACGTGTCAACACTTGGCAGAAATGGTTTATTTCATCTGATTATTTAAATCCAAAAATCAAGTTTTGGAATTCTATAAATAAGAGGTCAAGGCATTCATTTTTGGACACCAATTCACCTCACACCAAAACCCTGAAGCTTTGAAACTCCAAAGCTCCCAAGCAAATCCCGAAGGATCAAGAAAGCTCTCTTCGTTCTTCATCAAATCCTCATTCAAAATCAAGCCCCAACGGCCCTTGAAGAACTTCACCCTTCAAGATCAAGCCCCGACGGCTCTTGAAGAAAGTGTTCATCATTCATCATTCGTTCATCCCTAGATCAAGCCCCGACGGCCCTTTGGATCAACGACCTTAACAAATCCGCACAACTGTTTATCCTAAGATCAAGCCCCAACGGCCCTTGGATCAACAGCCCAATCCACAAATCTACACATTACAAATATCGAATTAGAGGCTAAATTTGTAGAAGAGATTGTAACCCCTAAATCATTAATACAAATATTATTTTGTACACATGTTCTTGTCTCGTTCATCGCAGGAATTTCTGTGTTTACAAATTTGGCACACCCAGTGGGACCATCTCTACCTCTCATCTCTATCTTTGAATCCGCAAAAAGCACAAATGGCATCAAAGAAGGCTCAAGTTGTTCTCGCAGCCAATGCAAGGAACAAGAACGTCATCACCGCATGCGGTGTCACTTCGGGCGTCACAACTCGAAGCAAGGCAAGAGCTCTTTCTGCCATCTCTTCTACCCCTGCATCAACTCCGCCGAAGGAACAAGAGCACCTGAGGCACGAACCTATGATCACCCTGGCCTCGCTAAGGGTGCCAAGGGAGGAAAGCCCAAAGAAGTACTCTGTTTCCATGTTTTCCGATGCCGACTCAAGCGGTAGCTCAGCCATGCAAGTCATGACCACTAGAGCGACTTCAATCGATGAGCAGCTGGCTCATATGAATGAAGTGATCGCAAGGCTAACACGGATTGTGGAAGAAAAAGACTCATAAATCGTTGCACTCGTTAACCAATTGGAGGCGCAGCAAGACGAGAAACCCGACCTAAAGGGTAATCCAGTAAAGAAGGAAAATGATGAGGATGAGGAGCCTCTTACAAAGAAAGTCGAAGAGAAGCTAAAGCCAGACCAATCAACGGCACTCATGGGATCTCTCTCTATCCAGCAGCTGCAGGAGATGATCGCCATCAACATCAAGGCGCAGTACGAAGGAAGTTCACATGACTCCGTACTATACTCAAAGCCTTACTCCAAAAAGATTGACGCCCTGAAGATGCCAATGGGTTATCAACCATCGAAGTTCATGCAGTTTGATGGAAAAGGAAACCCAAAGCAGCATGTTGCACATTTCATCGAAACCTGCAACAACGCGGGGACAGAAGGAGATTACCTCGCCAAGCAGTTTGTACGCTCGCTGAAAGGAAATTCCTTTGAGTGGTACACGGACCTAGAGCCTGAGTCCATCAACAGCTGGGAGCAATTAGAAAGGGAATTCCTCAATCGCTTCTACAGCACCCGTCACACTGTGAGCATGCTAGAGCTGACAAGCACAAAGCAATGGAGGGATGAGCCAGTCGTGGACTACATCAACCGATGGCGCAATCTAAGCCTCGACTGCAAGGACAGGCTCTCGGAGATCTCTTCAATCGAGATGTGCGTCCAAGGCATGCAATGGGGGTTACACTATATCCTTCAAGGCATCAAACCACGGACCTTTGAAGAGTTAGCCACCCGTGCCCACGACATGGAGCTAAGTATTGCCCATCACGTGAAGAAAGAGTCGATCACCGACTTCAAGAAGGATAAGGTGTTCTCCCCAAATGTAGACAAGACTGGGAAGAAACCCCCCAATGAAGCGTTCACCGTCAGCACTGCGCCCGTCAAGACCGCATCCGCTCCTATCAAGATCTCCCCCAAAACCAAAGCAAAAGAGATAAAGAGAGGTGAGCCTCATCACACCCAAGACAGGTACAAAAGCACCTTGAGGGAATTGGAGCAGAAGGCGTACCCTTTTCCTGACTCAGACATGGATGCAATGTTAGACGACTTGCTGGAAAATAAGGTAATCGAGCTACCTGAATGCAAGCAGCCTGAAGAAATGAATCGCATAAACGATCCTAAATACTGCAAGTACCATCGAATCGTGAGACATCCTGTGGGTAAGTGTTTCGTCCTCAAATAGCTCATCATGAAGCTAGCACAACAAGGGCGAATCGAGCTCGACCTCAAAGACACGGCCGCAACACATACTACTACAATTGCATTTGGATCTTTCGATCCCGTGCCTCTCCAAGCAACACTTGACTATTCCTATCAATGCTTAAGTTGCACGATACCTTCTGCGCAACCATCGTCTGGGGCAAACGAACAAGATGCACATACCGATGATGAAGAGGGATGGACATTGGTAACCTACAAAAAAACAAGGAAACCAAACCCACAAGCCACAAGACCAAATGTGGAACAAGTGAGAAAGCACCATCGCGGCAACAGTAGAAAGCCCAAAAGAAATGTAAAAGCTGATAAGCCAACGTATGCTGGGGAACCTATGGAGCAAGAGCCACGCATTCCTGTCTCCTTACACGAGTACTTCCCGAATGACTTCTTCCAACAGTGCACTATCGCTGCATGCCACATGGTCGAAGTAGAAATGGAAGAACCTTCAAAAGGCAAAGCTATCACCACTGAGGGAGAAAAAACTCTCACGCTCGAAGAAGGTCTGCCAACACACTTTAGAATCGAGGAAGCGCTACGATTGCCAAAAAAGATGCGAATAGCACTGGCAGCGGTCTTAGCAAATCCCAACGACCACGAAGTGCAAGAAAGCAAGAAAGCAAGAACGAAGGTTTGAAGCTTCAGCCACATGAATGTGCCACATGATGTGTCATCGAGGACGCAATCCACTTCACCGACGAAGACTTGCTCCTAGGATCCAAGCCTCATAATCGTCATCTCTTCGTCTTTGGGTACGTAAGGGAGCACAAAGTCAACCGCATGCTTGTGGATGGTGGATCAACCATAAACATCATGCCAAAGTCAACAATGACTACAATCGGCACCAAGGCGGATGAACTGTCCCTAAGTCGTCTACTAATCCAAGGTTTTAATCAAGGAGGACAAATAGCGATGGGCATGATCCGAGTGGAGATGACTATTGGTGAACTCAAGTCAAGCACGATATTCCACGTGATTGATGCAAGAACTTCCTACGGCTTGCTCTTAGGAAGGCTTTGGATCCATGCGAATGGAGTAGTACCGTCCACCCTTCACCAATGCTTAAAATTCTACCAATGAGTGAAGGTGATCTATGGCGACACCAAACCATTCACCGAAGCCGAATCACATTTCGCAGACACCAAGTTCTACATGGATGAAGACATAGTGCCCGAAGCTCTTCCAAAAGAGATCAAATCCATGGGCAAAGCAACACCTAAAAAGCAGGAGTGGCAAGCCATGCCCAAGAAGTAAGAATGAGAAGCCAAGCCGTCTTCAAGCAAGAACGATGATGAGCTTGCTAAACCTGCAACAACCAAAGGGAGTAGGACGCCCTCAAATGGACCAAACACACCCTTCTTCCGATACATTCTGATGTCGAGAAGAAAGAATGGTCAATCTCCGTTCGAAACTGGAGCAAGCAAAGCCGATGCACAACGGCATAGGGATAATGTAAAGTTGCTCAAGACGAATGCAGTTTTGCCTCTGACACAGCTAGGCGACGTTAAGGTTGCAAGACTACCACAAGACTTCATAAAAGCTCTACCAAAGGGGGTGGAACCAAGCTTTTTCCTAACCAATAGGACCGAAGAAGTTTTTGATCCAAACGCCTACAAACGCATGTCGAAAGCTGGGTACGACTTCGCTTCTTCTTCGAATCCTGGAAAGAAGGTTTCAAACACCGTCAACAATAAAGAATGTGACCTCACCGAGACTCAAAAGAAGTTGAAGAAGCATGGTTACGAAGTTGACAACAACAAAGCTGGACTTGACTTCACACCAAATGCACCCGTGAAGATTTCAAGCAAAGCAAAAAATGCTAGCACTCAACACATCAGCGTGAGCATTGAACAAGATCAAGAGGAGCCTAAATCCGCCCCTCGGACGTCAATCTTCGATAGGATGAATCGTTCAAGACCCAGAACATCAGCACTTAATCGCATTGGTGGTCAAAACCGAACCTCCGTCTTCAAGAGGCTTGACAGGCCAACATCCCAAAGCTCTGTTTTTGAAAGGTTGTCAAAACCTAAGAGGCAAAGCCACACGGTTAGCTCTCCTTCTCGTCGGTCAACTTTGGAAAGACTTGAAGACAACAGGAAGTTTTCTAGAAATAGGGAAACAACGTCAAAGGAAGAAAAACTCGACAGGCTAGCAGAAAAAGGCGATATTCGAAGCTCAATTCCTTCAAGGATGAAGCGCCAAGCAATCTTGAAGGTTGACATAAATGGACCACTAAAAGTAAGAAGGCCCACCATCATCCACTTTGGACAATCTTCATGCCAACAAGCCCAAGATGATGACACTGAAGGGGAAATCCAAAACATTTTCCCCGTCACAATCCAAAAAGGCAAAGAAGACGAAATCCCTAAGGAAGACGTCACTTCTGGTTCTTTCGACTCAAAGTCGTCACCTCGATCGCTGGGGGCATGCTCCAAGTCAAGCGAAGTTGAAGGATTGACTCATGTCGCTTCAAAGAAATTACACATGAAGCCTACGTCGCATCCACAAACACACCAGTCGAAAATGGGGCAAGAAACCATTGTTAATACACTTTCAAGCCTGAATGAAGCTGAGATCGACAACATGATCGAAGGTGATCTAATTCAAGAGGTCATAGACGCATAACGGAACTTAAATGTTTCCTTTAAAAAATCAAGGGAACTCCGCGCTTGCATAGATTCTCGTAACTACAATAACCGAAAGGACGACACCGAAAAGGAAGTCCAAGATGTCTTCCACATCACGATCCAAGAAAGCAAAGAAGACGAGATCCCCGAAGAAGATGTTACTGATGCGCCGCCGCAACTTGAGGATGGGGGGCAAGCCACGGTTGATGACCTCAAGGAGCTCAACTTAGGCACAAAAAATGAGCAGAAACCTATCTTCGTAAGTGCGCTGCTAAGTGCGGACGAGGTAGAGAAGTATTATCAACTGTTATCAGAGTACAAAGACGTCTTTGCTTGGACCTACAAGGAAATGCCCGGCCTTGACCTTGTCATCAATGTGCATCATCTTTCAGTCAAGCCTGGAACGTGACCAATAAAGCAAACTCAAAGGCTCTATCGATCCGAGCTCATTCCACAAATCGAGGCAGAGATTGACAAGCTAATCGAAACAGGCTTCATTCGAGAGGTGCAATACCCCAAGTGGATCTCCAACATCGTTATCGTCCTTAAGAAACATGCTGAAGAAATTCGTCGTCATCGTCCTTAAGCAATGGAGGCGAATGAGACCTTGCTTCTGGCGAGGAAAATCCACGACAAACAAGACAAGTTAGATAAAAAGATGTCGGATTTGCTCAAAGTGCAGCAAGAGGCAGGTTTGACAGTGCAACATGAAACGACTTTGGGGGAGCTTCCAGCGAGTAACACACGGACGATTGTGCAGTGACGGTGCAAGGCAGCGGCTGTGCAATGGTTATGCGGTGGCTGTGTAATGAGTATACAAGCAACGGTGCAATCTCATATATATATATATAACGGTCCCCAGAGAAGCAAATGAAATGCAGTGACTATTCAAATACAGGTCCGTGACTGTGCAAACAACCACCCGTGCCTGGGAAAGAAAACCAAAATGATAGGTGATGGGATGGCACACTGGGAAAATATGATTATGTACACACATAAAAAAAATGTGCAAGCTACTGTTGGCAAGTCAAGAAAGAAAAAAAAAGGAAAAGGGTGGGGAGACAGAATGATTGAAATGATGAAAGTAGGGGGAGGACGACGAATTTCCATCTAAAAAAAAAAGAGGGTGAAGGAATAGTGCACGGCACCATCTTGGAAAAGGGTGATTAAAAAAAAATATATATATATATATAAGTGTGTAAATGGTGAAATCTTGGTGCGTGGGCATCACCCTGAAAAAAAAAAAAAAAAAAAAAAAAAAAAGCATGGTGGAATCTTGGTGCATCTGCACCATGCAAGAAAATAAAGGGGAAGTAACACATCTTAGTGAGATACACGTTTTTGTTTGTATTTAAAACAACATACTGAATAAAATAAAGCATGTCTATTGATATCTCCGAGAAATTACTAAAAAAAAAAAAAAAAAAGCAAAAGAAAAAAAAAGGGAACCTTCACAAATGTCACTTATGTGAAGCATCAGTACTTGAAGCCTTAGTACTCGGCAGAACCCTAGAAGAGTGAGGCACTGAAGATAGATTATTCGGAGCCTCAATACTTGATCGAACTCCAGATGACGAAGGCAAAAAGTGCCTCTATAATACATCCATAAATCTCCGATGGTCACTTTGAATCCGACTTTCGGAGTCCAGCAACTGATCAAGCTTCATCTTCATGCTCGTCGAATAACTATTTGCAAGCACATGCAACTCTCTATTCTCGCGCTTGAGCTGTCTGATATCTTGACTAAGAGCTGCCACTTCGGTTGTCAATGATTCAACTTGGCGAGTTCGAACAAGTAAGCGTTGGCCCATGTTGGAAACAGAGTTCGCACACTGGACACTGAGAGCCTGGGAATCTTGAACAGCTAACTCATCGGACTGTCGTGAAAGTATCATATTATCTCTAGGAGTGATGAGGTTCCTAGCTACAACCGTAGTCGTTGTTGCATCCCTCATCACAGAGTCTTCAACTGTAAGAGGGCCATTAGAAGATAAGAAAGAAAGGCGCCATACATTACCCTGACGCGGTGCACCTGTGTCACTGCTGAGACTCAAATCTAAGCGAATGTTAGACGGGTTAGCCATTTTCAAAAATGTTAAAAGAAAAAGGTTGGATAGAGTAAAATCTCATAAATACAGCAAAGACAATTTTCAAGGGCGGGCAATCTTCAAAGTGTGCATGTTGAAAACGATTGACACCTCTTTAAAAGGAAAGGCAACACAACCACTTGTTTAAAAAATCGAAGAGACACCGTTATTCGAATTTCAAAACCCGGATTTTCCTGCGTAAAATCCATCAACACTTTTCAGACGCAATCTCAGATTTCGGCTATCACGTGCAACTTTGTCAGAGATCACTGACAAAGTTGAAAACGTGTGAAGTCCATTATTCCAACTACCACACTTTTGGCCGACAAGCGTGGGTGACAAGGCCACATCCACCCTGCCACTTGCTATTGGGAAATCACCATATAATTCAACCTTCATCCTGTATAGCAAGGCACACATCCAAAACGCCTGACTCTTCTTCCTTGCCGAATGCATATGTAACCAAACCCTTCAACATACTCAGTTTTCTTCCTCCCTGAAAATACAAACGCCTGACTCTTCTTCCTTGCCAAGAATACATCTGCAACTAAAACCTCTCAACATACTCAGTTTTCTTCCTCCTTGGAAACACCTCTTCAACCAAGTCACACCAGAGCAAAGGTATCTTATATCACTAGGGTTGAGAGCAAGAGTATCTCATAACATGCTTTCTCCCTATCCTTTTCTTTGTCCTCCCTCTTCACTGCAGGACAAGAAGAAAGAGAGCAATCAGCCGGTACTTGGAGTCAACCTTCCAACTTGGAACCGATTGCCTGGAAACCCCTTCCCTGATTGCTTACCTAGCATCGCCTTCAACTTATCTTCAATCGTTGATGTACTTCCAAGGAAGACACCACATCTGCCTGGAAAACAGATGATGCAAGTGAAGATGATACATCGAAACATGTGGAGACAAGCACAACAAAATACGTGCTGGTTCATCTGCTACTTCTTCAAAAGCAAACGTATCTCATATCATCAGGGTAGAAAGCAAGAGTATCTCATATCAAGCAATCTCCCTGTCCTTTCCTTTGTCCTTGTTCTTACCTGCAAAGACAAGGATAAAGAAAGCAATATGTCGGAACCTCCACTCAAGCTCCTCGTAAGGAACCGACTGCTTGGAACCTTTCCTGATTGCTCACCTAACACTGCTCTCGAAGTACCCATTGTTTCAACATCTTATGCTTCCAGAGAAGATACCACATCTGCCTGGAGAACAGAAGAGGCAGGTGAAAATGATGCATCGAAGCATGTGGAGACAAGCGAAACAATTACATGTGCTGATCATCCGCTACTTATTCAAAAGCAAAAGTATCTCATATCATCAGGATCAAAAGTAAAGGTATCTCATATCATGCTTTTCCCATATCCTTTCATTTGCCATTGCTCTTGCCTGCAGAACAATGAGGAAGGAAACAATCAGTCGGAACCTGAAATTAAACGTCCGATCAGGAACTGATTGCCCGGAACCTTTGCCTGGTTGCTTACCTAGCATTGCTCTCGAGTGCTCATCTTCAACTGTTGACGGGTCTCGAATTTCCTCAGCAAATATTTCAAAACAGTTGATATGGTGTTGGCTCTTTACACTGAAGCTGCCAAGCATGGATGAGTGGCTGAAGAGTGATGTTCTGAAAGACCATTTAAAGGCAAAATGTTGCGCACCACTTCAGCTAGGCGAAAGAAACAAGCAGAGAAGAATGCAGCACGATGAGCTGAAACAAATCATTATGGCGGGACACCCTTCTCGGCAGAACTGCATAATCCAGACGGAGGAGTCTAAGTCAAATCCAAGCCTGCCATCGTTGCTATAAGCAAAGAGCTCGAGAAGCTTCAACAACCTTTCGCTGGCACCATCGCCGAAGAGCAAAGTCTCGATAACCCTTGAAGATCATACCGTTAACCAAAATGCTCAGGGTTCATATGAAAATGCTGCGAACTTCCTTGATCTTTCAAAGCATGCATGTCCTGAAACTGCTCGTAGTCATGTTTAAGTTCAAGATCAAGCCTCAACGGCCCTTGAAGAAATCACAAGTCCGATTCAAGATCAAGTGTCCACCACCCTTGAATCAAATCCAGTTCAAGATTAAGTCTGTGGAAAGTCCTTTGGAGGAAACCAGAAAACCCTCCAGCCCAGTTCAAGATTAAGTCTGTGGAAAATCAACAATTGGAGGAAACTAGAAAATCTTCCAGCCAAATTCAAGATCAAGCCCCGACGGCCCTTGAAGAAATTACCATCCCAGTTCAAGATCAAGCTTCAACGGCCCTTGGATCGACATCTGCAGTAAGGGACTTCAAAACGCATCTTCTACACGTGACAAGCACATGTATGCGACGCGCCTTGAAGTGGGGGCATTTGTAGACATCGAAATTTCGGTGAAATAAATGTTGATCAATAATTAAAATTTCAATGTTCACGTGTCACATAAATTTTACACATAGCATGTGGCTCAACAAAAAATCTAGAATCATCAGAAAAGTCATCAAACATGACACGTGTCAACACTTGGCAGAAATGGTTTATTTCATCTGATTATTTAAATCCAAAAATCAAGTTTTGGAATTCTATAAATAGGAGGTCAAGGCATTCATTTTTTGACACCAATTCATGACCAATTCACCTCACACCAAAACCCTGAAGCTTTGAAACTCCAAAACTCCCAAGCAAATCCCGAAGGATCAAGAAAGCTCTCTTCGTTCTTCGTCAAATCCTCATTCAAAATCAAGCCCCAACGGCCCTTGAAGAACTTCACCCTTCAAGATCAAGCCCCGACAGCCCTTGAAGAAAGTGTTCATCATTCATCATTCGTTCATCCCTAGATCAAGCCCCGACGGCCCTTTGGATCAACGACCTCAACAAATCCGCACAACTGTTTATCCTAAGATCAAGCCCCAACGGCCCTTGGATCAACAGCCCAATCCACAAATCTACACATTACAAAGATCGAATCAGAGGCTAAATTTGTAGAAGAGATTGTAACCCTTAAATCATTAATATAAATATTATTTTGTACACGTGTTCTTGTCTCGTTCATCGCAGGAATTTCCGTGTTTACAATCATGTTACCAAATGGAACAATATTGTCCATACAAAATGTGTTGTACGCCACTCAATCTACTCAAAATTTGTTGAGTTTTGAAGACATACGGTTAAATGGATACCACATTGAAACGAAAAGTGCAGAAAATGTGGAATATCTATGCATTACCTCCAATGATACCCAAAAGCGTATATTGGAGAAGTTGCGTGATTTATCGAGTGGATTGTATTATACATACATAAAGACAATTGAAGCACATACTGTCATGAACCAGAAGTTCATTGATTCAAAATTTTACATGCTTTGGCATGACCGTTTGGGTCATCCAGGATCCACCATGATGCGTAGGATCATTACCAACTATAATGGACATCCATTATTGAGCAGGCACATTGCTATCTCAAATGATAGCCCTTGCAAGGCTTATTCTCAAGGGAAGTTGGTAATTAGACCATCACAACTAAATATTAATGTTAAATCCCCATCATTTTTGCAAAGAATTCAAGGGGATATTTGTGGGCATATTCAACCACCTTGTGGACCATTTTGATATTTTATGGTTTTGGTTGATGCATCTACCCGATGGCCACATGTTTGCCTCTTGTCTACTCGAAATGTAGCTTTTGCGAGACTTTTTGCTCATATAATTAAGTTGCGAGCATAGTTCCCAAATTACCCCATTAAGTCAATCCGACTTGATAACGTTGGTGAATTTACGTCTCAAACCTTTACTGCATGACACTGGGCATTGATGTTGAACACCATGTTCCTCATGTCTATACTCAAAATGGTTTAGCAGAAGCATTTATCAAGCGGCTTCAATTAATAGCTCGCACTCTGCTTATGAAAACAAAATTGCCAGTCTCTACATGGGGACATGCCATCTTACATGCTGCATCATTGATTCGATTGAGACGTATAGCCAACCACAAATGCTCATCAATATAACTCGTGTTTGGGCATTAGCCAAACATTTCACATTTACGAGTTTTTGGTTGTGTTGTTTATGTACCTATTGCATCGCCACAACGCACTAAAATGGGACCTCAGCGCAGACTGGAATTTATGTGGGTTTTGATTCACCATCTATCATTAGATATTTGGAACCCTTGACATGTGATATGTTTACAGCACGTTTTGCTGATTGTCACTTTGATGAGACAGTATTCCCGTCGTTAGGGGGAGAAAAGACCGTTCCAAAAGAACGACAAAATATGACATGGGTTGTACCTACCTTATCTCATTTTGACCCATGAAACACTCAATGTGAAAATGAAGTGAAAAGGATCGTTCATCTTCAAAGTATTGCTAATCAAATGCCAGATGCATTTAATTATGCTACGAAAATGACAAAATCACATATATAGTTGCAATGCACCTATAAGAATTGATGTCCCTGTTGGACAAAATAAAGTGGCAATGAATGATTCATCCAGTGCACGCCTGAAGCGTGGTAGACCCCCAGGTTCAAAAGATTCAGCCCCTCGAAAGAGAAATATGAGGGCATAGCTAAATCTAAATGAAATCATTCAGGAAAAGAAAATGAATGACAAATCCACAATTCATGATTCTTATGAGACGCATGTCCTTGAAGAGATAGAAATACATGAAAGCAAAGAAATCTCCATAAATTATGCATGTACTCACGAATTGTGGGATCGAAATGAAATAATCATCGACGACATGTTCGCATTCGCCGTAGCCACTGAAATCATATTAAGCGATGATATTGAGCCTTGATATGTTGATGAAGGCAAACAGAGACAAGATTGGCCTAAGTGGATAGATGCAATCCAGGCAGAATTAAATTCCTTGGAAAGACGAAGTGTTTTTGGACCGGTAGTCCAAACCCTGCCTGGTGTAACCCCCATGGGTTACAAATGGGTATTCACAAAAAAAGGGAATAAGAAAAATGAGATTGCAAGATATAAAGCACGACTCGTTGCACAAGGTTTCTCACAAAGACCTGAAATTGATTATGAGAAGACATACTCTCATGTAATGGACGCAATTACGTTCCGTTACTTAATAAGTTTAGTGTTTTCAGAAAAACTTGACATGGGACTTATAGATGTCATCACCGCGTATCTATATGGAGAATTAGATACTGACATATATATGAAAGTCCCAGAAGGACTTAAGTTGCCTGAAACAACTAACAAACCACGAGGTATGCTCTCAATCAAATTAAGGCAATCATTGTATGGACTGAATCAATCTGAACAAATATGGTATAATCATCTCAGAGAGTATTTGATTAAAGAAGGATATACCAACAATGTCATTTGTCCTTGTGTGTTCATTAAGAAATCAAATTCTAGATTCGCTATAGTGGCAGTATATGTCGATGATATGAACCTAGTTAGAACCCCTGAAGAGCTCAACAAAACTGCTAAATATTTGAAAAGCGAATTTGAAATGAAAGACCTTGGGAAAACAAAATATTGTATCAGCATGCAGATCGAGCATTGTGCTAACGGAATTTTGGTCCATCAATCAGCTTATATTGAAAAAATCCTAAAGCGATTTGGCATGGATAAGGCTTATCTACTCAACATGCCAATGGTCGTTTGTTCTTTGGACATTAAGAAAGATCCATTTCATCCAAAAGAAGATGATGAAATGGTCCTTAGTCAAGAAGTACCATATTTGAGTGCAATAGGTGTTTTATTGTATTTAGCACAATGTACTAGACTAGATATAGCTTTTTCAGTCAACTTGTTAGTAATGTATAGCTCTACTCCAACAATTCGTCATTGGAAATGAGCCAAAGATGTATTACGATACCTTCGTGGGACAACAGACATGGGCCTCTTCTACTCAGAGAAATCGACAAATGACCAGATTCTTGTTGGATATGCAGATGCTGATTTTCTCTCTGATCCGCATAAAGCTTGCTCACAAACTGGATATGTGTTCACTAATAGAGATACAACAATTTCATGACGCTCAACAAAGCAAACATTAATTGCTACATCTTCCAATCACTCGGAAATACTTGCTATACATGAAGCAAGTCGTGAATGTACTTGGTTAAGATCAATGATTCATCATATCCAGAATTCATATGGTTTACCTTCAAAAACAGACACTCCAATTGTCATCCATAAAGATAATGCAGCTTATGTTGCCCAAATAAAGGAAGGATTCATCATGGGTGATAAGACTAAACACATATCTCCAAAGTTTTTCAGTGCACATGAGCTTCAAAAGGCTAAAGTTATTGAAGTTAGACAAATTTGTTTTAATGAAAATCTGGCAGACCTGTTTACCAAATCTCTACCAAAGTGCACGTTTCAGAAGTTAGTGCAGGGAATTGGATTACGTCGGCTTACCAATTAACTAAATTTGAAGAATGCAGAATCAGGGGGAGATACAATTTAGGGGGAGCATCCATGATACATGCATGTTGTACTCTTTTTCCTTCGACTAGGATTTTTCCCAACAAGTTTTTCCTATCAAGGTTTTAATGAGGCAACATAAGCATGCTCAACACTATATCAACAATCCAAGTAAAGTTGTACTCTTTTTCCTTCGCTATGGTTTTTTCCCACTAGGTTTTTCCGAGCAAGGTTTTAACGAGGCAACTGATGCTGATATGTGGGCATCCAAAGGGGAGTGTTGTAAAATTGGTGGATGAATGAATTCCCACAAAGTGAATGAGACTTGGGAATAGTATGGAATATTAGGGAATAGTTTGTTGTGTTATGCTTTTTCAAAAGTGTAAAGTCACAGGTGTTGTTTGATTCGTCACGGGTGTGACTTTTCATTTTCTGTAAACCTTCACGAAGGCTCTATAAATAGAGCACTCCATAGGTGATCAAGATACATTAATTGAAAGAGAAAAGAATTGAAAGCAATAATATTAGTATCCCTCCCTTTTATCTAAAATTCTTTTGTGTTAGAGCCACGAAACTAAACACTATGATATTTTGCATCCGCTCTCTCTAACTTTTGTCTATTTATAACATGGACAGATATATAAAGAGAGGTGGATTGTCTACCCTCCCATTTCCATACTCTTCTCATCCCCTCCTGTTTTGTGTGGTCACGGTTAAACTACGTCAACATTTTATATTCCTATTACTTTTTGTTTTATTATTTTAAAAAAATCAATATAAAATGTTGACGTGATTTAACGGTGACCACGTAAAGAGGAGCAGATGAGAAAGAGTAAGAAAATGGGAGGGCAGACAATCCACCTCCTATATATAAAGTGTAATTTTTTCACCACAAGGCACTCGGCACTCGGCACTCGGCACTCGCACAGGCACAGTGAGGCTGAGTCCCGCTCTGCAAAATCCACCTCCTTCTTCGCAAAGTCCCTCCAATAAACTCTGCAACTGTATCCACAACTCCCTCGACCAAACTCACCAACAAGGTATCTTCTCTCTCCCTTCAATTCTCTCTTTCTCTGCAATTTTGGTCATTTACTGGCGCGAGATCTCGGCCACTGCAAACGAGGACGTTGGAAAGCACTGGGATGGCTGCTTTAGAAATTTCTTGGAATTGTGCCTATAGGTTGATTGGATTTGAGGTTATTAGATTTGGTGGTAAAGATAATCCGTTGAATCATGGTTGTTGTTGAATTCAATCAGCTTGGCTTACTCACAGTCAGAGGTGATTGATTGTACTGAAATCTAGGGCTCTCTGGGTATTATTTGCCTCATTTGTATATTTCTACAATACGTATGTTTGTTATTTCACTAGAAAATTTGTCACACATGTTATAATTCTGCAATTTGGGCTGTAATTGTATTGATGAATGCATGAAATGAATGTAATTTACGGGGAAAATGATTGTACTAATATAAAATCAAGCAGAAATTGATTAAACCCAAGTAAACAAGTTAATTAAATATGGGTATTTTGATAAATTTCAAGGGAATAATTTGTAGAGCTTGTAAGTGTACTTTTATGTGTTAGAGCATTGTTTTTCAAAAAATATTAAAGGTGAAGAATGCCCATCATCGTAGCTGCAACATCCGTAACCTTATATGCTTAAAATTAGAAGATACGGTTCGATGTTTAATGGAACTAAAGACTTTTCCTTTTTAGTTTCATTTTACTTTGCTTAGCTAGGTTGTGAATTTTGAACGTTGGAGCATTTCCTAAACTACTCACATTTACATTTGTTTTGCTTTTAAATATGTCAGGAACCAAAACAAGAAGCAAAGAGGGAAGCCATGTCTGGCCTCCCTCGGTCTTCGAGTGCTCCACTGAAGAATGGCCTTCCTCCCCAAGAACTCCTTGATGATCTGTGCAGGTCCGTAAATACTCCCTCTTTTCATATTAATATTGTTCTCCTCTCTCTTCTTAGTGATGAGTCCTAGGTGCAGTAAATGATTTATACTGATTTTAGAAGGCTGATGAAATGTGCAATTTTCTTGCAACAAAGCTTTTCCTTTTATGCATCTCAATATCATTTCATTAAAACAAGATTCAAATTGCCAATTGGTTTGGTCGTCCTCTCTCCCTCCTCCTGCTTACAGTTTGTCTATGTTATGTTAACTTGCTTTAATGTGCATCTGAATCTATTCTTTTACCATTTACTGGCAGCCGGTTTGTTCTAAATGTGCCAAAAGAAGACCTGCAATCATTTGAGAGGATTTTATTTCTCGTGGAATATGCTCATTGGTTTTATGAGGACAACTCAGTGGAGAAAAATCCATCGCTGAAATCATTCAATTTGAAGGAGTTCACTTCTTTATGTATCCTTTGCAGACAATGACTTGAATTTATTATCTTCGTGTTTCTCATACATCATTGTGAATCAGTATACACATATCTGTCCCCCATCTCTCTCTCTCTCTCTCTCTCTCTCTCTCTCTCTCTCTCTCTCTCTCTTTTTGAAGGAGTTCACTTCTTTATGTATCCTTTGCAGACAATGACTTGAATTTATTATCTTCGTGTTTCTTATACATCATGGTGAAATCAGTATACACATATCTGTCCCCCATCTCTCTCTCTCTCTCTCTCTCTCTCTCTCTCTCTCTCTCTCCCTCCCTCCTGTACCAGCAATATCTAGCTTAGTAGGAAAGCAGGTTGCCTTCCTTTAACATCATTTGTATTGTTTCCACATGTATAGCATAGCCCAAATTGGTTATTGCAGCTCCTGCATGTATGGAGAGCTCTCTCTCTCTCTCGCTCTCTGTGTACCATCAATATCTAGCTTAGTAGGAAAGCAGGTTGCTTTCCTTTAACATCATTTGTATTGTTTCCACATGCATGGCATAGCCCAAATTGGTTATTGCAGCTCCTGCATGTATGGAGAGTTTGACAATTTCCATCTGAAAGCATTGCTGACAGTATGGTTGGCAAAGCTTGAAGTTCTTGACTATGTCATGTTGACCTCATATGGTCTATCCGATCCAATTTCTCATTCCCCTGCTCCATGTTTGTTCTTTGTTTAATTTCCTTACATCCTTGTTTTCCTTAATGTGTTGCAGTGTTTAACAGCTGTGATGTTCTTAAACCTTATGTTGCCCATATAGATGACATATTCAAGGACTTCACTTCTTACAAGGTCAAGGTTCCTGTAACTGGCGCAATCATTTTGGATGAAACCTTTGAAAGGGTGAGGATTTCTGTGAATGATTCTAGAACTCCCAAGTTCAACCTTTTCTTAACATGAACGACTTTTTAAAAGCTATTTTTCTTATGTTGTAAACCATTTGGTATTTTTTAAACTTGATGACTGGTCGATATCATAAGTTTTTGTTATGTCCGTGCACAACCTTCTGTATTAGGTGAAGTTATTGGTCAACTATTAGAGCTTTAACTTAAAGCAGTTCGATTGTTTTTCTTGTACTAATTTACATTCGTTCAACTGCAGTGCTTGCTCGTGAAGGGATGGAAAGGATCAAGTTGGAGTTTCCCTCGTGGCAAAAAGAACAAAGATGAAGAAGACCATGCATGTGCCATCAGAGAAGTAAGATTTTTATCATATGGTGTTTTCTTTTTTTATCCAGATCAATATTTTCCCCGGGTATTTACAGCGAGGTTTCACAGCCTTGGACCAGTGAAATTGACAATACTGTTAAAACTATATCGTTATGTCTCTTTGCAGCTGTGAATGTGTTGTGAGGGCAGAGGGTGGGTGGTGTGTATTTTCAATCTGACATTTTATTTCCATGATGTATGTATGTTCATCTTTTTGAGGTAATAAAATTTGCTGCTGTTAGGCAGAGCTGACAAGATCAACTACATGCGCTATGATTTTAGAATTCATATCCATTCCATAACAGTGTTCTTGCCCTATACTTTTGTGACACGTTAGGAGCGTGTATGGAAGGAAATGTTTCAGAACTCAACTTTTTCCCGACTCTCCGACATGTAGCAGGACTTTTGATGTTTTTGGACCCGGTCAATGTGATAGAGTTAGGAAAAGGGTTGAGAAATTAGTCTGGTTTTATGGCATCATCCTGTGGGAAATTGCATTTTACTAGGTTTACAGTACGATGCTTAACACCAGTAGGTGTCATATTTTCCCTCTGAAGGCACACACAACCTAGACAGTTCTTGTGGTCCCCCTTCTGTTATAAATGACCTGGTTCTTTGTGGTGAATGCAGGTCCAGGAAGAAACAGGTTTTGATGTTACAAAGCTTCTTGACAAAGATGAGTATATTGAGGTTATATTTGGACAACAAAGGGTGCGGCTCTACATTATTGCTGGTGTGAGAGAGGATACTGCCTTTGCACCACTCACCAAAAAGGAGATCAGTGTATGTGAATCTTAATGCATCCACTTTTTTTCTTCATTTTTGTTTTGACACTGTTTTACGTTTCTTTAGTGAAATTTATTCTGAAGGAAAACCACTTGTAGTTTTCATTGTAGGTTATACTTTGGTAAAGTTTCAGAGTTATCTCTTAATGACGTACTTAATTTGTGGTTTTTTCTTTGCTAGGTGACCTCTATATTTTTATTTAATGTCTTCATTATCACTTGATAGAATATATGTCCCTTTTTTCCAGCACAATATCATTGGTTAAGTGCACAGCTTTTGTATTTGTTGGCAGGAAATCGCATGGCACCGGCTGGATGATCTTCAGCCTGCAAGTGATAATGTGATATCTCGTGGTGTCACCGGCCTCAAGCTTTACATGGTGTCCCCTTTTCTGGCGTAAGTTATTTTGGTTTATAACTTTAATTACTTTCTCAATTCTTCCAACTTTTTATAATGTCTGATGGATCAATGTCTTCTAACAGAACATTGAGGTCATGGATTTTATCACATCAGTCCCCGGTTGCTCCAAGACCTGATATGCCTCTCAAAGGTTCTTCCCCTTCCTTTGAAATTTTTTGGTAGCCTATAAGCTTTAGGTTTATGTTGTACTTATGAGATAAAGGAAAAGGAAAAAGAAAGATGAATCTTACAAACTTGGAGAAATCAAGCATTATGAATGCGAATAGTTGGCCAACAGATGTTGGTTCTCTTACCCATGAAAATACAAAACTGCCGGTATATTGTGGTATACAAATTTAATCATAGTTTAGCACCCATATGGATGTCGAGTTGTATTTGATCTTTATAAAAGACCCATTTGTGTGAATTTCTTTTCTGCTTCTCTAATGAGCTCTGCTTTTCATTCTTCTTAGGAATCAGCGTGTGGAATGCGAAAAGCAGCTCGATAGGGAGTAGTAGCCCCATGATAGTGGAGAGCCAATCAACTAAACCTGAGCCCGAGGTTCGTCCTTCTGAGACAGGACCAGGCGAGAGTTTCAGAAACTTCAGGTTTGACGTTGCTCCAATCTTGCAAGCAATTGATGCTGGCTTCTGTTCTTCAATGTAACTTGCCTTCTTGTAAAGTGGTTCGAGTTTGCATAGCGCGGTTAATATCCCCATTTCACTTGTATTCCCGAATAGTACAGAGTTGCCCTCGTGTCAGGTGTACATCGTTGTTGGTGTTAGATTCTCAGTTGTGGGTTTGTGTATATTCTGTATAGAAACCCACCTATGGCAAAGGATATATTTTGAGTTCATGTTGGTTTGGAAACTTGGAGGCGGATATGATGAATGAGAACGTTAGATTCTACAGCAACATGATTTGTGTTCTTCGTTATGATAGATTGGTCTTGTGGCTTGTTCTCTAGAAATATTCATTTGTGAATTCCGGTCCCTTCAATATGTTTTTCATGTCATCGTTTGTGATTCTGTGCAGGGAGGATGCTTGTTTTCACATTTGATAATGACCTGAATTACAATAGCTATTAGATGGAAAAAAAAAATGCCCATGTTAGCGTTTTTGTTAGGCCTTTCATAGTAGGTCGGAAAATTTTGAGTTCGATTTCTATAAATTGAAACCAAACTCACACTATGCCGGAAAATTTGTGTTCGGTAGGGTGAGTTTGTTTTTGTGTAATATATGAGCCGCATGAGTTTGATTGTTTTTAGAACGACTCTCGTAGCTATTAAACTCACACCATTATAAAAACGTTGTTATGAAATTCTTACATATGGAAATTTAAACTCCGATAAAGATGGATTTTCTACGGTACCTTAAGAGTATGGGACAAAATGTTGCTGCGGGTGATCTTCGTTTTAGGGTTATCAGATTTTTCAAAGGGGTCACTTTTAGGCCTATTCGGGTGGACTCTGGCTTTTGGGCCGAGCCACATATTTTGTTTGCTTTAGGTATAATTGAGAATCTTTACTCATGCGATGAATGCATAAGTGGCATCTTATTTATACCTACCTCATTTATGAGGTTGTTGTCTTTGTATGTGTCCGTTTGGACTTTGTTATAAAATTCCTCCTTGTCCAAAAAAACAAAATACACACGCAATTTCTAATACTCCGAAGCATAAATTTTCGATAAGGAAGGTGCCGACAATTGTGAGGATTCTTATATAGGCTGTAGATTTTGCATGCATGTCGGTATATGTTTGAAATATGAGCTTTCTTTTGTGTGTTGTTTGTGATTGCGACCCGTGAGGTGCTAAAAGGACTCTGGCCACGGTTATTTGTGGCATACATTCTCCCTGGACTACTTTTTGAATGTGGATTCTTTTCTGTCTATCTGCTTTTATAATTGTGGCGGTGCTGGGCATGTGGCTCGTGCTCTTCCTGTTTGGCTTTGGTTTTTGCCTTTCAGTTTAGGACCAAGTTCTTGACATTTCCATCACACTAGATTTGTGGAAGATTTCATTTTTTTCTCGTTCACTTTTGTTTGGTTTGATCGGCTTGTTATGTTGAATTGACTACAGAGTCTATACCAATGTCATCATCTAGATAATGGACCCGGCACATCCTCAAACATGCCGTTATATTATTTGATTATCGAAATTAAGGAGAGAAACTTTTATAAGACAGCCTTAAAACATTATGTTTGCATCTCTCACCACGGTCACACAATGAGAGATGGACACAAATGGCACACGGGTCACCCCCTTCAGAAGTGATTATTGCTTAAAAACTTTCATAGGTTGAGACTTGTAAGGTGTAGCACTTGTGAATTTATGTCTCTCATTGCAGTGACATAATGAGAGTGACACAACTAGACTTCCATAGATTGACCCCATAACTCCTATGGGTTTATCTCTCAATTTTATCACACGATTACAGATAAGCACAAATTATTTATGAAGTTGTGTCCGGAAATTAAAAAATATAATATTTGATATGTAATCTCTCTAATATTAGTGTCTAATGATGACACTGCCAATAAAGCTCTTACTATTTCTTTGGTCGTCACAAGATAAAACCTAGAATCTCTTGTAAGTGGTCAAGAATTGTTGCTTCACTAATTAGTGGAACAAAACATAGTGTTAGTATTACCCTTTACATCATGCATATCAAAACGTAGTCATGATGCCCCACTACCATGCATCAAGTGTGCAGTCTTTTTGGACTTTGTGTTGTATAGGGGGATGTACAATTAGTGGATCCATTGATGATCTTGAAAAAAAAATGCCCGTTTTGCTTTGCTTTCTTAAGAAGGCACTTTGTTCTTTCAAAAAAAAAAAAAAGAAGGCACTTTGTTTTTGTGTTGCAATTTTTTCCAATTTTCCATCTATCATTCAATTATTACAGGGATTCGACGTGAAAAACAGAGTGCTGGTTGTCGACTGTCTGACGCTCTCTTCTTTCTCTTTCTAAGATTCATACAACCGACCATATTTAGTGAAATAAGACTTAAATGTTGTTGTTGTTCCATGATCACTCAATATCTCCAACATGTTGGCTTCAATAGCTCCTAATCATGGTGTAAATGCATACTTTATTCCTTGTTGCTTGTAAGGATTTTTTTTTTTAACAAACAATATTATCTATAATAAGAGGGGTGAGTTTAGCATCACAATGGACTAGCATAATGTGGTTCAAATTCGCATTTGGCGAGAATCGAACCTAAGACCTCTTACTTACAATATCGGTGAACTAGTTGCCACTTGCTGCCTCTAGTATTTTATTTTATTTTATTTATAAGTGACAAGTTTTAGGTTCAATTTTCACCAAAGGTGAAGTAGAACCAAATTATTATGGCTAAGCCATTGTGAGGATTAGCCCACTTAGTCATCTTTGGTAAACTAATGAAAATGACTTCAAGATTTTGAGTTTTAACCAAAAACCATCATATAACTTTATTTAATGATAAGGACAAGAGAAAGAGAAAAAAAAACAAAAAAACAAAAAAACCCTAACTAAAGGCGCATGCAAAGAGCACCTAACCAATCTTTCAGTTGCATAACCCTTTGACATAATCCAAGCATATTTTATTCCTCTAAAATTAAAATTTCAAATTGAAGTGGGTTCCGTTCGATTCAGAACCACATATGGGGTGGTATGGTTAGGAGGGAGTTGATCAGGTGTGGGTTGGGATGGTTAGGGGTAGGGGTGAGGCAACATCATTGACAACATCGTTGGACTCATTATCCATTTTTCTAGTAATGGTATTGAGCTATTAGCCATGCATGACTTTAACGGCGTGGTCGTTGATCTCTATTTTTTTTTTAAAATCTTTTTATTGCATTCTGGTGAAAGAACTTGAAAACCTGGGACAAGTATCTACCATTAAATTTCATAAACAGTGTAGTATCATTAAGTTTCATAAACAATGTCATACAATTAAGTTTCATAAACAGTGTAATAAGTTTCATAAACAGTGTAGTAAGTTTCATAAAACAGGGTAGTACCATTAAGTTTCATAAACAGTGTAGTAAGTTTTATAAATAGTGTAGTAAGTTTCATAAACATTTGTGTGAGGGGCCTGCAGATCCGCACATTAGTTTTTATTTTATTTTAATATTAAAATGATGTCTTTTTCATTAAAATTTAAGTTTTTTTTTTATATTTTTATTAAAATTTAAGAGTTTTTCATTAAAATTTAAGTCTTTTTATTAAATAAAGTTATAGCATAATTTTTTTTTATTAAAATAAACTTAGTCCAAACCATTTTCATGAAAGTTCCCTAGATAATAATGCATTACAAAAGAAAACTGTTATAAACACTTTAAAAAACTGATTGTGTACTCTAATTTTTATTTTATTTTAAACAAGGGGTGTGCTATCCACACACCCCTTTTTACTTTTTTCACACCTATTGTTAATTATTGTGCTTTGATATTCTTCAATTCATCCGATCCGACGATCAAAATTAAAAACGTATGTGAGAAGTAAAAAAATATATGTGAATAACACTTTCCTTTAAACAAATACTCGAAGAATGCACAATTATATTTTTAAAGCGTCAATAGTTGTTCATTTGTTAAAACCACTAGTCGCTACTTGCTACACTTGACCAGTAATTCATTTACCCTAACACTTGAAGGTGCATGCATTTAAGGGCACTTTTTTAATTAGAAAACTTTAACGAAAAACTTTTGGTATTGTTCACTTTAACGAAAAACCACATTTTTACACTAAAAAATCAATCATGATATTATTTATTTTACCCTTTATTTTATCTTTATAGTTAAAACTCAAAGTTTTCAAGCCTTTTACATTAATTTTCCTTTTTAATTATTTAAGAAAATAACAGTTTAAAAAGTACTTTCCTCCATGCCAAACAAAAATCAACTGATAATATTATTTCTTTTCGTGCATTCCAGTGCGAAGTGAAATGAAAATCGAACGGCCCAGAAATCAATTAGAACTCTTTTATTAACAAAATCAACCGTCCAATTCCGAGAGGTAACAATTAAAAGTAAACAATCGACGGCTGATGGGATATGTCTGGACACGTGGTAACGGGTCCTCTCACAGTCTCACCATGCGGTGAGGTTAATCAATGCACAGGATGATTGGAGCACCAGTGGGTCCTCATACGTGGCATGCGGCTGATCGTTGGCCTAGTAAACAGGGGCGGTCGTCGACGGTAATGGTCGGTTGATCATATTCAATCAAGGTCACATCATAAACGTGATTTTTGTGCCCTATACATTCCATTTATTAGAAAAACGATAAGTATGTAGCTTCACATAAATGTTGAAATAGTCATATCAGTAATTTTCTTTTACAATTATGCAGTTGTTTGATTATCTGTTATGACAAGGAGTTTCCAAGTTCGATTTAAAAAATAAATAAAAATTTATGTTTGTGATGGTCACATTAATGTATATTTAAGTTGTTTTCCATTCTTTGATCGGAAAGATATTTGGTTATGGAAGTAGAGAATTTTATTGTTTTAAAGAACAAGCCAATATACCGAAGTAATGAGCTATTTAGTACTACGATCTAATGATATTTCTATTTATTTGTAAGTGAGAGGTCTTAGGTTCGATTCTCGCTAAAGACGAATTTGAGCCAAATTATTGTTAGTTCATTGTGAGACTAAGTTCATTCCCCTCAATTTTAGTGTAGATAATATTGTCTTAAAAAATATATATATATATATATATATATATATATATTCATGTGTGTGTACAGAAGCAATACAACAAAAGACAACATCCAAGTACATTCTTCAAGATGAAGATCAATAATGAGGTCTGGCGATTCCTTAAAGAACATGAGACGTATCGCGTGAAAAATTCTACATAACAACAACCTAGAATGAACAGACGTCATAGAGTCGTGAAAACACATTTTTCTACCATACATTGGACCTTAGCCTCTATGAAATAATGTACTAATTAGTGTTAAAACATGATAGGGTTGAGATTCGCATCTATAAAATGAAAGGTCATATGATGATGAATCGGTTGTTAAAATCAGCAGTTGTGACATAAACCTTAGTGGAATGTCATGTGCTTGGAGGTTGAGGAATCAATATTTGCTTCGCTGGCCGACCCACTCTGTATGCTTATCCGTCTTCTGATTCGTTTTGCAAATCCACTTCAGACTGTCCACTAATTAATCACGACATGTCACGGACATGAGGGATAATGGGTGGACTAATAACTAATAATTTGTGAGGCAAAAAAAGTCTGGCTCTCATCATTTTGCACATTTTTATTTAATTAATACACGTAAAAACGTTATCACCGTTACTTAGTATTACAGTATGGTGATATTCCTCTTCATTTATAAGTGAGAGGTCTTAGATTCGGTTCTCGCCAAAAACGAATTTAAACCACATTATTGCTAGCATATTGTAAGACTAAACTTATCTCATCTCCCTTATGTAAGATAATATCGTTTGTTCAGAAAAAAAAAAAAAAAAAACATCATCACCATTTTATAATTTGTTAGGGTTTGCGATTTGTGGTAACATGGGATTAGGGGTGGACATAGTTTGGTTCGGTGTGGTTTTGAGTGAAACCAAAATCGAAACTGAAATTTTTTGCTGTTCGTTTCGGTGCAGTTTTGAAGTTAAAACCGAAATGAAACCAAACCGTTTAGTTGGGTTCGGTGCGGTTTCAAATGGTTTCGGTTTGGTTTTTAAGAAAAAATGTACAATTTGCAATTTAACATATTAATAAGCATTTCCCAGTAGCAAATAGCAATAGGAAAAAGACATTTGTTATGTAAACAATTAGCATGTTGCATGCAATTGTGATGTTAAAATATGTTTGTGCAACAAAAGGGTGTCCCATACAAGGTATAACATAAAACAAGTTGAATAACTTTGAATTCATTAAACGTGAGCGAAACTTTTATACTAGAATATGTGATATTATGCTTCAAATGAGTAGACTTCATTAGATCATTGTTCAACTCTTGATAACAAGATTAGTCCACCCTTGTACATATGTGTGTGTGTGTGATGGTATAAAATAACAAAGGTCCTTCGAGTTAATGAACGAAAGAAAGTAATGAATGATGATATTCTAGTGTGGTTGAGTCCATACTAAATGTATGGATTCTAACAAACAACCAATAAAAACATGAAATCTAATATGGACATTTAATTAAATGTTTATTAATATTTGCGGTTTGGTTTGGTTTCGGTGCGGTTTTCAAAAGCCAAAACCGAAATCAAACCATTTTCTATGTTGCGGTTCGGTTTCAAAATCGAAACAATTTCAAAACCGCAAAACCAAACCGTTTGGTGCGGTTTGATTTGGTTCGTGTTTCGGTTTCGGTTTTCGGTTCTAAGTGCCCACCCCTACATGGGATTATTCCTTTAACGGTAGGAAACTGAGTTCCCTTCCACTTCTCAAATCACACTATAATTTAAATAAATAAATTGTGGGAGAAATTATAAACAAATGTCCAAGAAAAAAAGGTGTTTTCTTAATCAATTTGTTTTTTGTATGACAATAACATATTTTTCTTGGAAATTCTCTCCAACGGTAATAGGATGTCGCTTTCTCTTGGAAATTCAGTCGGCACCATATTTAATTTTGTTTTTGTATGAAACGGTACAATTAACAATTCTCCTTTTCAGGTTTGCAAAGTTTTCAACATTGTAAACGTCTAGCGGAATCTAAATGATAAAATATATTGAACCAGAGGTTATACAAGATTTAAGCATTGCAAATCACCTATGTAAAAAATCGGTTCAGTCGAAATTATTAGCTGGTTTGGTTGCTAAATGACACAAACGATGGTCTGCCATATCATTAATGTAAAAAACAAGCTGCAAAAACACCAACCCAGGACCACACAACGATTGTGAAGAAGAACGAACCAGAAAATTGAAAAAAGAAGTTGCAGTAATCTTTCAATTGATGGATAAGCTAACATAATTATAACTTAAAAATTAAAATGAAAATCAAATCATAACTTAATAAGCCAATAACAAAATTAGCAACCATAATCCAAATGGTTAATAATTTCACTAACTCAAAATGTAACTCATATAATTGTCCAAAGCCAATGTAGCAACCAATGCAAAAGCAAATACAAAAAACTCAAGAGTCAAAAGTCTGATTCTGATTATAGGATCCCCTCATTGCAATCTGCGAGAGGTCGTGCAAGAGTCGAAAAAAAAAAAACTGCTGAGTGAGTGGGTTTTTATTTTTCAAGCCCTAAAATTGAAGAGTCGTGCATGTAAAAAAATACTTAAAATGTATATTGGTTTGGTACGATATATCGAATGATATAGAAAATTCAATATAACAAACCATACCATTAGTAATTAATTCGGTAAAATACCAGCTGATTATGAAATCATACCAAAACTCGACCATACCAATATAAACCGGTCGATACGGTTCGGTAGGTACATCGGTTTATGATAATATTTTCCAGTTTCCACCCCTATCTTAGCTATCTATGTACCTCTATTATCCAGTAAAGCCAAAGCAAGAATGGGTCCCACTGCCTGCTGCTGTTTGATTAACGTTAAAGAACCGCCAAGCCATCTTAAACCACCCGTTTTTGCCTAACTTCGCTGATTCAGCCTGTGGACCGATGCACGGCTCTCATCCCTCCACGTGTCCATCCAAAACATGCACTTATTACCGTTTTCTGTTCCCCAATCAGATCGCGTCACGTATGCATTAAAGTTCAAAGCAGTCAGCAAGCAGGCTTTCGTTTACGTGCGTTTATTTGTGGGTGCACTGAGTCGTCTGCGCCGAGCAGAGTCACTGACTCACTGAGTCGAAGGGACATCAGCACTCTGAAAGATTCTGCTTTTGACTCGTCTCGAGTTACGACTCACCGGGTCATTTTGCACGTGCTGCACATTTCTCTTCTTTTTTTTTTCTTCATGCATTCCGAATATTCATGCGTTCGACAAATGAAACGTTTAATGTGCAGCCAACGAAAAAAATTCAACCGTCAAAAATATTGGTGTACATAAACGTACATTTTTTTTCTTCGGTAAGAGTAGACGATATACATAAACGTACTAAAACATCTTCTGATTCAAATAAGCATCACACTGAAATAGATGATATTGGCTATTAAAAGAACAATACATATTATAAATCTAATTCATATGTTTAGAGATAAATCGATTTAACAAATAATTTATGATTCACTGTTTGATGCCATAAATATTTTATGTTGCCAACATTTTACCACGAGAAAATTTTCACTCCCATGAGTGAAACTCCGATTCTAATTAAAGATAATTTTTGAAAATATCTTGTAATATTTTAAAAACTTATAACTCAAATAATTACGAACATTATCATTGTACTTACAAGTTACAAGTTTGATTCCTTATCCTCAATTATTGATTTTGCTTGTATCAAAATATCATGCCAAGTTTCGTTCTTTAGTGGAGCTCAATATTTCATCATCTTAAAAACGATGTGGGAGTTTTCCCAAAGCAAAACATTTCTTACATTTTACGAACAACAATCTAGACTGTTGTAGGTAAAAGAGGGGTGGGGAGGGGGGGGGGGAGAGAGAGAGAGAGAGTAGAAGCAGGTCAGGGTGACCACCTACATACTAAAAAGCCAGGGGCACTCATAGTCGGTGAAAGCGAAAACAACACACAAAAAAGTAGGTGGGTTCGGTCCCACATAATTCAAAATTTTCAAGTAAAATTTAATCCTAATCTCACACCATATATACCCCTTTTCTCCTCGCTCCCTCTCCCACACCACCACCTCTTCCTCTCTCTCTTCCCAAAACCCAAGACTCTGTTTTTCTCTGTTTCTCCAGACTGTGTGAGCCTTAAGCTTTTTTAATGGCCAAGGACATGGAAGTTGCAGAGAGGGGCTCCTTCTCAGCCAAGGACTACCACGACCCACCGCCTGCGCCGCTCATCGACGCGGCCGAGCTCACCAAATGGTCGTTTTACAGAGCTCTCATAGCTGAGTTCGTAGCCACTCTTCTCTTCCTCTACGTCACTGTGCTCACAGTGATTGGCTACAAGAGCCAGACCGACCCAGCCACCAATGCTGACGCTTGCGGTGGGGTTGGGATTCTGGGCATTGCTTGGGCCTTTGGAGGCATGATCTTTGTGCTTGTTTACTGCACTGCTGGGATTTCAGGTCTGTTTTCTCTTCTGGGTCTCTCTGGTTTTATCTCTACGCATATAAATAAGTAAAAAGTTGAAGTCTTTGACGTTGGTTTTGCTTGTAAAACACAGAAGTTAGCCAAAAAGTTTTTTATCTTTTAAGTGGGTTTTCGTTATTTTTCTTGTATGTATAGAATTTAGTTAAAAAGATGAAGTCTTGGTTGTGGGTTTGATGTGATTTTGCTGCTGCATATAGAAACTATTAAAAAGCTGCTTTTCTAATGTGGGTTTTATGGGATTTTCCTTATACATGCATAAATTGTTGAAAAAGCTGTTTTTTTACAATGGGTTTTGTAACTTTTGCTGAACAGGGGGTCACATCAACCCGGCGGTGACATTTGGGCTGTTCCTGGCTCGGAAGGTGTCGCTGGTGAGAGCTGTGCTGTACATGGTGGCTCAGTCGTTGGGGGCCATAGCCGGTGTTGCGCTGGTGAAGGCTTTCCAGAAGAGCTACTACATCAAGTACGGCGGCGGAGCAAACTCGCTTAGCGATGGGTACAGCACCGGAGTTGGATTGGCTGCTGAGATTATTGGCACCTTTGTGCTGGTTTACACCGTCTTCTCTGCCACTGACCCCAAGAGGAGTGCTAGAGACTCACATGTTCCGGTACATACACACCCTTCATCTATAATTTGCAATTACCATTTCCTCCTCTATCGATATTTGCAGTATATTTATAGATTTATTACAGAATGGCATTTGAAAAAATAAATAAAGAAAACAGGGGAGCTGATAAAATTAGAGAAAAAAAGCTAGTTTCTTCAGAAAATTTGAAGGATCCACAAGCATGTCTCTTTTGGATTTAATTTTGCTTTCTTTATATTGTAAAATTTAATTTTTGAGTGTGCTAGAAAATGCATTAATTATATTCTTTTTCCTGTTTAACAAACTATTGACTTTATTTTTTTGGTTATGAACAAGTGCATTATTGGATTGATACCATACAAGGACTTTAAGCTTAACTTAAGAAATGGGACAAAATGGCCTCTATTTTACTCTGACTTCTTGTGGAAAAATATACCCTCATTTAACCATCATTTAGTCTTTGGACAAGTTAAGGTGTCCCACACACAAGTCCACAACCACAAGTTTAGATGTTCTTAAACCATTCATTAATGTAAACTAATCACCCTCAAATACCTAACTGATGTTAACATAATAGGATCCTATACTTGTTTTTCGGTGTTTGTATCGTGCTTATATCCAAAATGACATATCGGAACCAAGTATTAGGACAAAATCTTGAGTTTAACCGTTTCACTGTACTCCTGGGGATAGTGCAACGGGTACAAGGTAGAATCTCGTCAAATATTAGATGTTGCCCTTCAAATTATTAGAACCAAAAAACTCTTTTTAAGTCTCATGATGATATTGTTTAGAATAAAATTTCCTGCAAGTGGTACATTGCCCTAATGGAGTAGGATCTTCCTCTTCAGCAAACTGCGTTTCGAGTTCAAACCATCTCCCCTCTAGCTATTAGATGTTGCCCTTCAAATTTTTAGAACCAAAAAACCCTTTTAAGTCTCATGATGATATTGTTTAGAATAAAATTTCCTATCGAGTAGGGTGAAAACAATGAGCTAGCTGGGCCAAATGTTTTTTTCTGGTTAGCATTTCAGGGCAATAGGGCATCATGCAGTGCAATAGATGCGGTCACCTAATTTTGTTTTCTTTCAACAAGTTGATTCAACTTTTTCAAATTACTTTCTCTCTCAACTTTTCTCCTTTCCATCATTCCTAACGTGCTCTGCCTTCTTCAAGTATTGTCATGACTCATGACCCATGACTCGCTCGAGGTCTCGACGTCAATCTGTGGGCCCTTCACATTCCTCTTGAGGAAATCCTCTTTTAACCACCTCAACAGCACTTGTTTAGTTATTGTTTAATACTTACAATAATAACAAAGTTTTATTCTACTAAGTGGGGTCGACTGTATAATTCCTAAAATGTTATTGCGCTCGGTTTTGCACAAAATCTTTCGTTGGCTCCAAGTACTCCATATCTTTTTTTATAATCTCTTTCAAAACCTCCTTAGGTCTTCCTTTACCTCTTTTTCTTGAATTTCCGTCTCGTAGTTGCATCTTCTAACCAGAACATCCCTAAGTATTATTGTTTAATAGTTAAAAGTTGGATTAAGGTGTGATTTGTTTCTTGTGTTAACAGTCCCAAACATTTGATATGCTGAGTCAGAAATGAATGAAAGTTGTCTAATTTTGTTTTTATTTAGCCTCACAATCACGGGCATGTCTTTTTTGAGAACTGTTTTAATCCATTTTCAACTCTTCTATCCTGTTCCAAACTGTCCTGTTGTCTGATTTTATAAATGTTTTCCAATTGTATGTATTCCCATCGAGATTCTTAGTTATCTTGGGTTGTATATCTTTTCGTGTCTATCTTTTAAGTCATGTGACAAGAGAGATAGACAGGAGAATATACAATCGGTTACATGGTAGATTCTCTCTCTCTCTCATATTCTAAGAGGCTAAATTGTGGAATGTGTGGAAATTTGAAGGTTTTGGCTCCACTGCCAATTGGGTTTGCTGTGTTCATTGTCCACTTGGCCACCATCCCAATCACTGGCACTGGCATCAACCCTGCTAGAAGTCTTGGAGCTGCTGTTATCTACAACAAAGACAAGGCTTGGGATGACCAAGTATGTACTCCAATATTAATTCTTCTTCACTTTTATGTTATCATTATAACGTAAGATACTCCGGAACACTGTAGAACTTTCACTAATATATATTCTTGTTTACTTTTTTGTTGTTTGCAGTGGATTTTCTGGGTAGGACCCTTCATTGGAGCAGCAATTGCAGCCTTCTACCACCAATTTATCTTGAGAGCAGGAGCTGTCAAGGCCCTTGGATCATTCAGGAGCAACCCCCATGTTTAAATTTGAATATTTTTAGAGAATATGAAGGGATTTGGAGGAACAATAAGTTAATTATTAAGGGGGAAGTAGTATTTATATTAAACTGTTGCTTGAACTTATTCTATGTGTGTGAAGGCTTCTTTTTGCTCCTCTCTCAATTAAATTTCCATCAGAAAAAGGGGCTCATAGGCCATGAAATTGTAGATATAGTTGGATTTTACCCCTTCTTTTCTTTTTACTGTTTCTGCAAGAACTTGCCTTTGAATTTACTTCAATGTCACTGTCATTTTCTCAGGATTCTCCTTGTTTTCTTCTTTCTAGTCATATCATGCTTGAAGATAAATGCTTTTATATTTTTGGGGTCACTTTTGCTTGCTATATAATGGTTGCTCAATGAGCTCCACTTGAAGCTCAGTGGGTTGGGCACTGTGAAAACCAGAAGGTGAATACTAGTTTGCATTTAGAAGCCAAAAGTCGACTTCAAATCAACAAGACTCTTCGCTTTGTGAGGGTCAGGAGGGATGGGTGGAGTAGTGCCCACGACCCTCGCAATATATTAAGGGAGGAAACATGGGGAGTTTGACATAACTCTCTAAGCGGTTGTAGTCATAACTATCTAAGCGGTTGTAAGGTTTCTTAATTTTTCTTTCTGAAATAACTCATACACATCTTTACGTGTGGCGAAATGTGAAACTTAACAAATGAATAATTTAATTGTGGGATCATCCAAATGCATAGGTGGCTAGGAGTATCTATTATTCATGCGCCTAGAGTGCACCTCCCAATTGACTTATTTCCTCCATGAGGAAACATGTAGTGTGAAACACGTGTGAGCGTTGGGTTTAAATGTGGGCATTTTTGCTATGTTATCTTTAAAGAAGTTGAGGTTATAATCTTGACACAATTGCCAATGAGAGCAAGTCTAGCGGAAGGCCAAGTAGCAGGACAATTGGGTTAAATTGCCGCTTGTCCTCAAGAAGGCACTCCAGTGGGTTTAAAAAGAGGAGGCAATAGGAGGTGTAGGGTAGGAGCTCGTTAGACCATCTCCAACCAAACGAGCCCTCTGGTCATCTATGATATTAATATTTTAATGAACAGTACAAGGTCATATTTGACTCCATCTCCAACCGAGGGCCAAAGGGTCATAAGACTCGTTTTAGCCATGTCACAAAAAAATATCTCCAACCGAGGGCCAAACATAATTTATTATTTAAATTTAATGTTATTTCATATTGTTTAATGTTGTTTAATGTTACTTAATTTAATTTAATGTTGTATAATGACTTAGGAAGTTATAGGAAAAAAATAGAATTAAAAAATAATTAAAAAATTTTGTGAAAAAAATAAAAATAAAAAGGCCTACCATTCCTGTCGGATATAACCGACAGTAATTTAATAAGTACAATGCTGTCGGATATAACCGACATGAATAATAAAAATTCTGGCCAGCCTAGGGCTGGCTGGCTGAGTTGGGCCAGCCGGTTGGCCCTTTTTTGTCCAATGGGGCCCACAAGCCATTTGGCCTAGCTCTCGGTTGGAGACGATTTTCGGTCTTCTAGCCCTCTAGACCCTTCAGTTGGAGATTATATTAGCTTGCCCTGCCAATTGACGCTAAGCTTGAGCCCACTGGCAACTATGGTGGCCATCAACGACGTCACCCACAGACAGCCCCCCCTCCCCCAATAGGCAGAACGACTCCAATTTGTAGCAGTCACAGCCATTGAGTATCCAACTGTCCTTTTGAGATGGAACATTAGATTTCCAACAGTAAAAAAATATTTTAAAAAATTCAAAAAATGATCCAGCTCCTTATAATTTTTTTTTTTATTTTTTAATTTATCGATACAAGACAATTTTCTAAATCCTCACAACTTTCTAGAGGTGACGATAATCTTTGCACATAATCTTGCAAATTATGGGGAGGCTAACCCTAATCAGTGGAAATATTATGTGAAACTGGTTGATAAAGTGATCTGCTCCATTTTGTCCGTTGGCGCAACATACTATCCGCATCGTTGCCTTCACTTTCCTTCTACACTCTACCACTATCTACCATCTCACCCTTATCCCAAGATTCCCAACAACAAAATCAATCCCAACATTTTATATACACGTGTGTGTATAAATCTCGCAGCAAATTGTGGCTGTTTGTTATAAGTTTTTAAATTATGAAATGCACTGATATTTGAGACTTTTATAGTAGCTTATGAAACCTCATATCCATGAATGTGAACATCTTATATTCCAATATCTATATGCTGTAATATTTACGTTGCTGCCTTAGAGCTCATTTAAAAGTGTTTTTAAAAATAATTGAAAACACTTTTGATAAAAATATTTTTGAAACCAATATTTAGTGAAAGTGCAAGTAAATCTTGGAAAACACTTAAAGTGCTTAGAAGAAGCACATAACTGGCAGTAGCAGAGCCATGGTCTTACATCGCGAGGGACCTTCACAAATATGAAACTTTATCTTTTTAACATCTAAAATACTGTATAGATTGATTGCATTTCTATATATTTACCTCAACTCATACATGGAGAGAAATTATACATCATAGGTTAATATGCAGATTAAGATAGAGGAAGATTACAATTTTCAAACCGCATCGACCATATAGTCACTTAATCCAACAAATATTTAAGAGCATGGCTTAAGGAAAGAGACAAACGATGGACCAGAAGTTCAAGCCAACAAAAAAAAATATCAGCTAACATCCTTAGCTTAATAGTAGTTAGTGGTAAATCCTGACCGTTAGATTTAGTTACCTGCTTGAAAACTTCAACACAAAGATGAACTTGGAAGTAATTAACAAGTAGAAGAAGCTACATTGTTGTAACTAGAATAAGAGAATTACAAATCCAAAAACTTCAAGATTACAACTAAACTTACCAAAAGTAAAAGAAGGTTATGCTATAGCTTATACATATAGAAAAGGAAAAAAATTGCAGGATAGGCCCATGACTACCCTTGTCCCATAGTGACTTTGCCACCGATAACTGGTGCTTCTTGTAGAAAACACTTCAAGTGTTTTTGGAATCTAAAATTATTTCTATAATGGTGTTTTCAGTCATTTTAAAAACACTTCTAAATGAACCATGATGTGGTACTGAGGCTGCATGAGAAACAGAGGGAGGGAATTAGTATACCATTAACGTGTTCTATATCAAAATTAAAAGGGTAAAAGACTGTTTACTACCCTCATGTTTCGTGATTTTCAACATTTAGTACATCAAGTTTTTTTCGTCTCAGAGTCATACCTAAAATGTAAATTTTGGGACAATCTCATACATCCATTAGTCAAACTGTTAAGTTTCCCGTTAACTGTGACGTGGCGCCCATGTGGACATTGACTGGGCGCCACGTGTCATCCACGTGGAAATTAAAAATAATTTTTTTATAAAATAAATAAATAAAATTATATATATATATATATATATATTAAAAAAAAAAAACCTTCATCTTCCCCAGATTGGGAGGAAGAAGAAGAAGAAGAGGAAGAAGAAGAAGGAGAAGGAAGAAGAAGGAAGAAGGAGAAGAAGGGGAAGGAAGAAGGAGGAAGGAAGAAGGAGAAGAAGGAGGAAGAAAAAAAAAAGTTGCAGTCGGAGGAAGAAGAAGAAGAAGAAGGAGGAAGAAGGAGGAAGGAGGAAGAAGAAAAAAAAATTCCCCAGATTCGGAGGAAGAAGAAGAAGAAGGAGAAGGAAGAAGGAGAAGAAGGAGGAAGAAAAAAAAACAAAGAAGTTGCAGTCGGAGGAAGAAGAAGAAGAAGAAGAAGAAGAAGAAGAAGGAGGAAGGAGGAAGAAGAAGAAAAAAAAAAAATTCCCCAGATTCGGAGGAAGAAGAAGGAGAAGGAAGAAGAAGGAAGAAGGAGAAGAAGGGGAAGGAAGAAGGAGGAAGAAAAAAAAAAGTTGCAGTCGGAGGAAGAAGAAGAAGAAGAAGGAAGAAGGAGGAAGGATGAAGAAGAAGAAAGAAGAAAAAAGAAAAAAGAAAAAAAAAAGTTGCAGTAAGAAGGAAGAAGAAGGAGAAGGAAGAAGAAGGAAGAATGAGAAGAAGGGGAAGGAAGAAGGAGGAAAGAGGAAGAAGAAGAAAGAAGAAAAAAGAAAAAAGCAAAAAAGCAAAAAAAAATTAACAGTTTGACTAACGGATGTATGAGACTGTCCCAAAATTTACACTTTAGGTATGACTCTGAGACGAAAAAAACTTGATGTACTAAATGTTGAAAACCACAAAACATGAGGGTAGTAAACAGTCATTTACCCAAAATAAAAAGGAGTAATAGTGAAATGCATCCTAAGAAAAGAAGTCTAATAGCTGGGGACTAATGTTCACGATAAAATTGTTTACTCCGAGTGTGAAAATTTCAAATACGACTCGTTACTTTGAAACTTAAACGAATATAAGATTCAATGAGTACTCGATTTATACGATGAAAACACCATTAACACTTTCATTTTTATGCCTCCAAAAGCCCAAAACACGACTTATATGGACCATGGCTCTTTTCTTTTAAATATTGGATAGGCCTTGTGGCTGCCCTTCCATTCCCCAAAAAGCCTAAATAGAAGTGGGCTGGATTTTGCTTTTTGTGGCGGAGCCTAACAAGTTGAAGATGGGCCTAATAGCTAGCTGACAGTTTACCAGATCAAGTGAGGTTAGCTATGTAGCTAAACAACATCCTATCTTACCTAACCCACATTGAGTTTGAGTTGCAACTGGGTCTCTTGAGACTAGCTAGATTCCAATACCTCTACCTCAAAGGGCCAAAAGAGTGACGTAAACACAATATACACCCTTATTCTTGCCATTTTTAAACGTATTATAAGCATATTACTTCACAATGTTGGCATGTAGAGAAATTTTCAATGTCATCGTAACATCGTCACGTATTCTTATATAATAAGTGAATTAGTAATGTCATGTGATATTGTTACTGTTATATAAAAAAATTTGAGTAAGACAACTTGACTAGCTGGATGGTCAGACACTCTCACAGAAGAACAAGCCTCATTGCTTTTTCGTACCTGTGACCCGATGTTGGTACAACTTACAATCACACAATCTCACCCTTTGTGACAGTGACTTGATCATCAAGCTGCCATACTAAATACTATCCCGGGATTAAAACTTTCATGCAACGTGTTTCATACCATTTTCTCTCTGTCTTTTAACCACATTAGTCATGTGATGAGATAGATAAAAGAAGGGATATGAAACTGAAACATGGAATATATAAGTAAAGAAAATGTGTGCACGCTTCTATGATTGCTTCTGCTAGCACGGCAAACAAGTCCAATACTTCAAAGTTAAGCAACCACCGTCCCTCCTTCTTAAGAGCTCACTCTCACCCTCACCCTCACCCTACACCACCAAAGGAACCTCCCTCTGCAATTCCATATAGCAACCACGGCCACCGCCACTTCTTCTTCAAACTTCAACTGCAAAAGTTACCAACAAGTTAATCAAATTTACTTATGGCACCCATCACCAGCCTCGTCTGCTTCGTTCTCACTCACTTTGGTTTTCTCTGGACACCCACATTTTTTCAAAATTTCAGGTATGAAAACCCCATTGAGCTTGAGCGAGGTACATTCCGAAGTTACAGGTACGAAAATCCCCTCGGTCTCTCTCCCTTGGGTTTTGGTTTTGCACACCCTGTACTTGCAACCCTTATGTAATCTCATCATCTGCAGCTACCTGCATTTAATTGTTGTTCAAACTTAATCAAGACCATACATATATATATATATATATGTATGTATGTATATATATATATATATGTGTATATACATACATACACACATATATATGCGATCATATGTATGTATGTTGAAGGAATCAAAGTTCGACATGACCGGCTACTTTTGATCTCGTTCGATGAAGTGATCATGGAGGGCATTGTTTGGTTCTGGAGCTGCAGATGGTGTTCTGGTCATGCCAAACATTATTGTATAACGTATGAATGTATTGTACATATGTTTTGTTATGCATCGTCTATGATCAGGAGAATTAGTCTATTGTATTGGATACGCAGCAGGACATTCGCTTATATTGTTAGTAAATTCTCTAATCATTTTAACTCGTAAATTTTTTGCGGGTGTAGATAATTTGGGATTGATTCTCTAATAGGTCGTTTGACAACAATTTCTTTATTTTATTTTATTTTTTTTGGTTTTTGGTATTCAGTTTTTCATTTTTTTAAAAAAATTAAAAATTAGAATTTTGTTTGGTAACTACTTTCAATTTTCATTTGAAACCAAAACGGGAAAACTCAAGGCCAAATTTGTTTTCAGTTAAAAAAAAATGTGAAAACTAAAACTAAAAACTGAAGAAAAGAAAAAGAAAAAGGTTATTAAACGGCCGAAATGTTTAAATGAAATGTCTAAATGTAACAAGTTTGAATGAATTTAGATGACCTTTATGGTTTAAGGTTGCCTTGAAGAGAAGCAATTAGAGCTAATTTCTACTCTACCTTCCTCCATTTCTACACTTTATCTGATATGACGGACCAAGTCATTCCACATCACTGTCAAGTCTACTTCATCGTCTTATCACATCTTCATTGGTGCACATTTTCAACCAGGATGACCTGCCTTGTTCCCCTTCAACCTAAGTTCGGTGTGGTGTAGACGGGGTGATGCTTTTGTAATCGTCTTATCACAATTGTTTCATGCATCGCACAATTAAATTGTTATGTGGAATTTGTGAGTCAAAGTACAAAATTAAATTAGAAGCAAATATGGGTTTCCTAAACCCTAAGGGATTTGGAAAAAAAGAAAAAAAAAGAAGGGGAAATTGGGCATGGTGCGACACACCCACCGCACCACCACTATGCATACTGATACCAGGCCTTGGCCTGGGGTCCAAATGGATGGGCCTGTAGCCCTTCACCCATGCACCGTGGCCTGTAGCCACTCAACAAACCCAGGCCCACAACATTCATTCAAATCCAGCCCAGTTGGCTGGGTGTTTCCCACGGCATGCACCGGCCTACAAGGCTGGGCCTTTTCTCTCGTAACCCAAACCCGCAGGCCCACTTTCGTTGGACCTGCCCGTGCCACCCCGTAGGCCCTTGGGCCTGTCCCGTCTCTGGACCCATGGCCTGCAGCCACCCGAGCTTTTTGCTCATGGCACCAAGCCCAAATTATTTTGGGGCTATATTTTTTATCCAATAATATTAATCTGATAATGAATCCAAAATTATTGACTTGAAGATCACTTTTGGACATTAACGATTCAATAATTTATTTTTATACTTTGAACCATCACATACTTTCATAGTAACGAAACTCTCACACTTGAGTTTCCGAAAAACCTCAAATCCACTATATCCAAATTAGTATATTGCATTCTGTGTTTCTTGCAGGAACCTCTCATTATGAACTAATTGTTCATAAAACTAAATTGAACCTGTAGTTTCAAATTTAGCGCCTTTGAAACCTGAAGTTTTCATTCAAAACATACCGCATGAAACCCGTAGTTTTCATGCATAAATTAAACCACCACATGTTTATAGAACCTATATGTTCTATGATATATGCCTATGGCTTACCATATGACTAGTCACGTTTTCTCCCTTTGTTTTAGGGACATGTCGAACTTGAACAAGCTCCATTTCTCTGCTCTAGAAGTCTCTGGAAGAAACTATCTGAAGTGGGTTCAAGTCGTGAAGCTCCATCTCACTGCAAAGGGTATTAGAGCTACCATCGAGACATCTATCGTCGACAAACGTGTTGACGAAGCTCTGAAGGCTACTGCAATGATCTTCATCCGAAGACACATTCATGATGCAATGCAGACTGAGTATCTTGCTGAGGAGGACCCACGCACCCTCTGGCTTTCTCTGGCCAACCTTTTCGATCACCAGAAAGACATATACTTGCCTGAAGCAAGACACGACTAGCATCATCTTCGCTTCCAGGACTTTAAGTCCGTGAATGAATACAACTATGAAGTTTGTAGAATCCGTTCTCTGTTGAAATTTTGCAAAATGGAACTAACCGAATCAGATCTTTTAGAGAAGACCTATTCGACCTTCCATGCCACCAATATTGTCCTGCAGCAACAATATAGGGCACATAAATTCACCAAGTTTTCAGATTTGATCTCTATTTTACTTCTCATTGAAAAACAAAACCAACTTTTGATGAAGAATCATAAAGCTTGACCTACTGGCTCAAACGCCGAGCCTGAAACGCATGCGACCTATTCTAGCAGCCATAAACGACGAAATAACCGTCGTGGTCGTGGTCGTGGCAATGGGTGGCAAGCCCAACCACGGGCCCAAGGTCAACAGAGTATAGCACCTAAGGGAAGAAATGTGACCCTGCAACGTCTACCATTCGCCCCTAAGGTCCCAAACTTCAAGAACAAGGACAAAGCTCCTGTTCAGGCTGCTTCTACTGAACTGGACATGTGTTATCGATGTGGATCAAATGATTATTGGTCACGCGTATGCCGAGCTTCCCCTGAGGTTATTACCAAATATCATTCTCGTCGTGAGTCTAACTTTGCACATATGGATCTTCCGGAAGATGCAACTACATCAATGGAGGTATCGGATTTCCAGGAGTCGTAAGCACCTATGGATGAATAAATTAGACATGTTTTTAGGTGTTTACCCTTAGTGGCCGAACCCATTAGGAGTGGCCAGCCCTACCCCCTATTTTGCTAGGTTTATGGTTTTATTTTGAACAATTTTTCTATGTATTTGGAATAATTTGTTTGGTTTTGGTTTGTTTTAAATTATGGATTGTTATTTGAATGGATATTATTTTCTCGAATTGCTTAATTGAATGAATGGACTTATATTTATACATGTGACCAATTCAATCAATTTATTTCTAGGTATGTTTAGTGGGGAAGTTAGTTATTTGGCAGATAGTGTAACCACGCATACCATCTTGCGTGAATGACACTATTTTACTAACTTAATACCCCAGAAAGCTCATTTGACAACTCTAGCAGGCCCATCCAACTTGATTAAGGATACGGAACGGCACGTATCATGTTGTCTAATGGTACAATTCTGACTATTAAAGAGGCACTCTATTCTCCACGTTCCGGAAGAACGTTGCTGAGTTTTAGAGATATTCGAGATAATAAATATCATCTTGAAACCACTGAAGATCATGGTTCTGAATTTCTTTGTAGTACTTCGTATGAATATGGCCAGAAGTATATTCACGAGAAGTTGGAACGCTTGCCAAATGGGTTGTACATCACAACCATTTGCCGCATAGAAGCCCATAGTGTGGCCGGACCTATGCCTGAGTTCCCAGACACTTTGTTGCTTTGGCATGATCGTTTGGGACATCCTGAACGTGACATGATGCATCGTATCCTCAAATCTTCACACGGGAATAAGTTACATCCCTATGTTAGACTCCCACCATGCAAAGCGTGTTCTTTAGGGAAGTTGAATACTCAACCCTCACATACAAAGGTTATTCACGACCCCCCTAAATTTCTTCAGAGGATTCAAGGGGACATTTGTGGACCAATCCAACCAACCTGCGGACCACTTAAATATTTTATGGTGTTGGTTGATGCATCAACAAGATGGTCACATGTTTGCTTGTTGTCCACACGCAACGCCGCGTTTGCTAAACTCCTAGCTCAAATTATTAAGCTAAGGGCTCACCACCTTGATTATCCGATCAAGTCGATTCGACTGGATAACGCTGGAGAGTTTACGTCACATACCTTTGACGATTATTGCATGTCAGTAGGAATTAATATGGAACATTCAGTGCCCCATGTTCACACCCAAAACGGCTTGGCAGAAGCTTTCATAAAGCGTTTTCAATTGATAGCTCGGACTTTGGTTATGAGAACCAAACTGCCGGTATCTGCCTAGGGCTATGCAATATTGCACGCAGCTATGTTGGTTCGCTTGAGGCCCACCGCTACCCAACCACATTCACCGTTACAGTTGGTCACTGGATATGAGCCTGACGTCTCGCATTTACGGGTGTTTGGGTGCACCATTTATGTGCTAATAGCGCTGCTGCTACGTATCAAAATGGGTCCTCAGAGAAAAATGGGAATCTATGTCGGTTATGATTTGTCATCAATTGTTTATTACTTAGAACCCTTGACAAGAGATCTCTTTACTGCACGTTTTTGTGGATTGTCACTTTGATGAGATAGTCTTCCCGTTGTTAGGGGGAGATAAGCATGCTAACGTTCCCGTAGAACGCCACGAATTGTCGTGGTATGCTCCTACTATGTCTCATTTAGATCCCTGCACTGCCCAGTTTGAAATTGAGGTACGTCGAATTATAGATATTCAGAGCATTGCTTAAAGTATGCTGAATGCTTTTAATGATCTAGCAAAGGTGACAAGATCACATATACCTGTTGCAAACACACTTGTAAGGACAGATGCACTCCGTGTACATCAACAACCCACCTGGGAAGGCTAGACAGTCCCCGAAGATGGGGATGCCGCACCCTCCACACAGCAAGGTACATTAGCAGTTAGCCAATCATCTACTCCGACCCTGCAGGGTGGCAGACCCATTGGTTCAAAGGATTCACAACTCCGGAAGAGGAAAATGGCACCGACCAGTGACCCTAGTTTGAATCCAACCATCGCTCACTCATCCGTTCCAACGCATGAGGTTATTCTAAATTATGATGATGCTTCAGATGAAACATGTCGGTCTTCCGAGAATTGCTAGATTTCGGTCCACTACACAGTATTGGATGAGGTTTAGAATAGGAATGAGATGATCGTTGATAATGCATTCGCATACTCAGTAGTTACTGACATTATGCTCAGCGATGACATTGAACCACGTTCCGTCAATGAATGCCGACGTAGAACCGATTGGTCAAACTGGAAACAAGTAATCCAAGTCGAACTCAAATCGCTCGCGAAACGTAAGGTATTTGGACCTATCGTTCCTACACCACCACGCATGAAGCAAGTTGGCTACAAGTGGGTTTTCGTGAGGAAGAGTAATGAGAATAATGAAATAGTGCGATACAAAGCACGCATCGTAGCGCAAGGCTTCTCTCAGTGCCCAGGGATTGATTACGAGGAGACGTATTCCCCCGTAATAGACGTTATAACGTTCCGCTACCTAATTAGTTTGGTAGTTTTCGAAAACTGAATATGCAGCTTATGGATGTGGTAACTGCGTATCTCTATGGGGATTTAGATACGGAAATTTATATGAAAGTTCCAGAAGAACTTCCATTGACTGGTTCAAATAGTTCTAAACCACAGAACACTCTCTCAATTAGGTTGAGGAGGTCACTCTACAGATTAAAACAATCCGGGCGGATGTGGTATAACCGTCTGAGTGAATATTTGACAAGTAAGGGTTATGTGAACAACGAACTATACCCATGCATGTTCATAAATAAGTCACATTCCATATTTGCAATCGTTGTAGTTTATGTCGATGACATGAACCTCATTGGGACTCCCGCAGAGCTTGAGGAAATTGCTACACACTTGAAATCAGAATTTGAGATGAAAGATCTTGGGAAAACTCGATACTGTCTCTGCCTGGAGATCGAGCATTGTTCAGATGGAATCATAGTACATCAATGGAACTACACCCAAAAGGTGTTGCGACGTTTTAATGAGGATAAAGCGAAGCCTTCGAGTACACCCATGGTCGTTCAAACTCTAGATGCTAAACGAGATCCTTTCTGTCCAAAGGAGGATGAGGAAGAGATTTTGGAACCTGAAGTTCCTTACCTAAGTGCAATTGGGGCTTTATTGTACTTGGCTCAGTGCAATAGACCTGACATCTCATTCGCTGTGAATCTATTGGCTAGATATAGCAATGCACCCACACGCAGGCACTGGAATGGTGTTAAAGACATTTTCCGCTACCTCGAAGGTACTTCGGATTTGAGTTTGTTCTATACCCGCAAATCTCCAAGTGTTACTGCCCCTTAAGGCCCTCGGATTGATTCTCGCCTTGTTGGTTACGCAGATGCTGGATATCTGTCTAACCCACATAAAGCACATTCTTAAACGGGTTATGTCTTTACAGTTGGAGACACCGCTATATCTTGGTGGTCTACCAAGCAAACGCTAGGTGTGACTTCGTCTAACCATGCTGAGATTCTTGCCCTACGTGAAGCATCGCGTGAGTGCTTTTAGCTGAGAGAAGTTATGGAACATATTCAAATCACTAGTGGTCTTACATCAGCCGTTGACCTTCCTACGACGATCTTTGAAGACAATGCAGCATGTATCGAGCAGCTGAAGAAGGGATACATCAAGGGAGACAACACCAAGCATATAGCATCGAAGTTCTTTTACTCACACCAGCAGCAGCAGCATCAGAACATTGTAGTCAAGCAATTTCGTTCCTAGGATAACCTGGTGAATCTCTTTACCAAGTCATTGCCCAAGTCTACATTTCAGAAGCTCGTCCAAGGAATCGGTGTGCGTAAATTATCTGAGTTGAATCGCTTGTAGTTCTCTTATTTAGAAGTTATGTCTAACTCAGGGGGAGTATCTAAAAGCATACTCACATGATCTTAATGTACTATTTTTGCTACGATTAGGAGCATTTTTTCCCACTGGGTTTTTGCTATCTAACGAGGTTTTAATGAGGCACCCATCCTTGGATGATCATACCCTGTTGAGTTTACTACATTCGTCCAGTTTGACGTTCATTTTAGACATTATGCATACTTCTCACTTTTCTCCTTAGTCTATGAGTTTTCCCTATGCCTTGGGTTTTACCATAGCGAGGTTTTGTGAGTTTTACTACAAATGCATACTTCACTTAAATTTGAGACTCGCGATCACCCATTGTGCCGATGACTTCATCAACTATTCTACCTTATCTGCTGAAGATCTGATGCAATGGTTTGTTGAGTATTTACACACTCAAGGGGGAGTGTTGCAGTTATATTTAGAATAAGAATGTTATTGTGTAAATCTAGGGAATCTGGGAAAGTATCTTATATTCCTATTAGGATTAGATTACTTATTAAATATTGTAATCCTAAAGGGAAAGGTTTTACCCTTCATATTACTATAAATAAAGGCATAATGGGGGTGAATCATACACACCTCACAATTAAATCAATCTCTCTTCTCTCTCAATATTGCCGAACCCCTATCTCTCTCTCTAAACCCTTGATAGTTCAATCAAATAGGCCTACAACAAAAATAGATTTTTTTTTTATTCATGGGCATAATCTAAACTATTCTTCTTATTTACAAGGAAAGAATTTTGAAATCGAGTACAAAGTTAATCAAGTGACAAATTAACTAAAATCTTGAGAAAACTCAATAACTATTGTGACATATGTTCTTATCAATATGTGATTGTGTAAATCCTAAGTAGAGATAAAATATGAATCCTTTGGGATGTAGAAGATCTTTCCTAATATACGTTGTATTACTTGGACCTTATTACTATAAATAAAAGCACAAAGACTAGGGAATTAATACACAATTCCTCAAGCCTATTCTCCACTCTCTCTTTCTCTCTATACCGCACCCCTCAGTAAATATAGGCCATAACACGTTATCAGAATGCTCTTCACGCTGTGCTAAATAAAATTTATTCGTATTCAATTAGGGGAGTATTACGTTTCAATTCTTTTTAATTGATTAAATTTTGATTTTATTGAATTCATATACTTCTATTGATTCAATTAATTTATTTTTCTTATGTTTAACGTGATACAAGCTTTGAAGATGGAAATCCGAAATTGAAGAAATAATTTTCTGCATCAAATCAGTTCATCAATATCATCACGCAATTAGGTTCCTCCATAACAACGGTTTTTATCTCGATATTTTTGCAGCCCTAATAGCATGAACATTCACCATAATGCATGACCTAACTTTACGTTTTTTGAATTTTAGATTCTACATAAATTGTGTATGCATTATAATCATAATCCTATTGAATTATGTGAATTGATATTGTGATATTACTATGAATTATTATATGCAATTGAAATTCATTGAATTAAAAAAAATAAAAAAAATAAAAAAATGCTAGGGTTTGGTGGAAATCCACCGAGCCGTGGCACCAAGCCGCTGAGTTCCCCTATGCCAAGCCGTGAGCTAAGAAGGCCTGCAGCTTTCTGTTGAACCCAGAACGCGTCACCACTGGATGAAGCGATTGATGCGAAAATAAGTTAACGCACAAATTAAACCCTATTTGTGACAATTGTAGTAATGATGTAAGTAGGGATCGTTCTAGGCCGGGGATTAACTAGGGATGCTAACCAAAGTAAAATTAAATTAAAAACGTAAAAACAAAATTTAAAACACTAAACTAGACTCAAAACACTTAACTAGAATAACTCAAAATAAAACTAACAAATAATCTAAAACAAATCAAAAGACTCAAAATAATTCAAAACTCAAGAAAACACAAACTAAATTGATTTCTAACAAATCTAACACTTAAAATAAATGGGGGATTGATTTTTGATGAAATTGAACTTAAAACAGAAACTTAAAAACAAACTTCAAAGAAAATATATTTTATAGAATTAAAATGATGAGACACTAGTTAGAGGGTTCCTTATCCACACATGAATATATGCATACAATTTGATTCCCAATTATGATTTCAACAAACGAATAAATGACAACGCTCCAAGTTAATTAGGTCCGCTTAAATTAACTTTCAGATTTCCCTATATTCATTGAATTGGACGGGATACGCATCACAACCAAATTATTCTTATCAAGTTCCCTAACTATGGAATACGCATGATAGAGAGACATATCAAAGATCATTAAGTTTAATGGAAATCATAAACATCGACTAGGCATTCATAACTATGGAATACGCATGTTAATCCAACCTAGGGTTTACTAAACACCATCGTGACTAGCGATTTTTACTACTCATGAATATAAGTTCATAACGATTAGGTGAAATTCCCTTATATCCTAGCATCAAGTCTAAGCATGCAAATTAAGTGTCGACCCTCAACCCACATACATAAACAAGTTCTTAATCAACACAGAAAAATAAACCACATCCAACGTTCAAGAATTCATAACTGGAGTAAATCAAATCATAATAAACATTTATCCATGGTTTCAAATTCACCTCTAACTAAACAGAAATTAATTACACATGTTTAATATAATTGAAAAGCAAATTAAATTAAACATGAGTTTAAGAAAAATAAAACCAAATGAGGAAGTGATCCCTGCTGACTTCTCTCTCGATTTCTGCCCTCTGCCCTGCACAGTGGCTGCCAAAGCAGCCTTCCCTCTCTCCGCACGTCTCTCCCTGTCAGCCCGTGCTCCTCTCCTTTGCTGCCCTGCGTGAGTCCTCTGTCAGTCTTCCGCGCGTCAGCTGCCAAGGCAGCGTGCTCTCCGTTCCTCACCGTGTCCTGCGTCAGTTTCTTCTCAGCTGTCCCTCATTCGTTCCGTGTCTTCACGCTGCCCTTTTTTATTTATTCCAGCTTCACAGCCCCCCCATTCCCGAGGACTTCCCCCCCTCCAGGTGCTGTTCCTCGCAAGCTTCACGTCAGGCCGCCTCACACGTGCTGCCAAGGCAGCTTTTATTCTTTCTTTGCTGTTTCTGTGCAGTTGTCTGTTTACGCTGACAAGGGCAGCGTTCTTTCCTACCCCCCCGTCACTCTGACTTCTGTCCAAACCCTTTTATTTATGGCAGCCCTTCCCTGAGGATCCTCTTTCAATTCTTGCGCTGGCAGCTTCCTCAGTGCTCTTCCCACCAGCTGCCCTTGTCTTTCTATTTTTCTTTTCTGTCTGTCCTTCGTGCTGCCCAAGTCAGCACTGCCGTCCTCACCGTCCTTCGTGCTGCCCAAGTCAGCACTGCCTTCCTCCTCTCCTTTCCTCTCGCTGACTAAGGCAGCGCGCCCTCCTCTTTCCGCGTCTTTCCCCTGCACAGTTTTCAGTCTTCGTTTTTCTTTATTTCTTCACAGCTGCCAAGCAGCTTTTTTCTTTATTCTTTTATTATTTATTTTCTTTATTTTCTAGTGCTTCTTTTTCCCCACTTGTTTTATTTCTTTATTTCTTTTTCTGTCCGCTCCATTTTGTCTGCCAAAATGTTTTCTTCAGTTAATAAAATAAGTGAGCAAGGTAGAAATGACGAATTTATTACTTAAAATCACACTTGTGCTATTTTTATTTTCTTAGCTAGATAAATTCGATAAAACACAAAAACAAAGCAAATAACTCAAAAATATAAGAAACGAACTAAGAAAAGACGAGAGAATTTGATGTAAAATATGTATAAATATGAGCTTATCAAATACCCCCACACTTAGCTTTTGCTAGTTCTCGAGCAAAACAACGAAAACAGAAAAAGTAATAACATGAAAATTATTAGTTTCCCCCTATGTGACCCTCATAGAACTTCATTCGAGAACACAATCATCAAGAACCATAGCTAACACCAAACAGGCTAATCCAAGTTCATTTTCCTAATTCAAATATTAGCAGTAATCTTTGAATCATCCTTGAAGTGTAGTGTGTGATAGCCATGCTAATGCAATTTCAAATTTTTATTTTTTAAAATCACCATATGCAAACTAGCGACCTTCTCACTAGATATACACTTAATCACACATGTGTTTAGTCTTAATGTGTTTCGCTCAAAGAATCAAATGTGAAAGTTCTACCATAAGCTTGCATAAAGATCACTTCTCCACAATCATAATTACAAAACTTAAATCAAGAGGACTTTTATTGAACGTAATGAGGTTTAGGGCGAGGGTTATTGAAACGAAAGAATAGGTAAACACAAGTTCCAAGCTACATTGCAAGCAATTCTTTTGTTTAGATTTATAAGAACTCAAGCTTTCCAGCTATTCTTCAAGTCACCTTCAACCACAACCTTAAACTGAAACTTTAAACACTTTTTATTTTCTTCGTAAACAAACTTTTTTTTTTTTTTTTTTTTTTTTTTCAATCAGAAACAAATATGAAAAACCCCCACACTTATTCTTTTGCCAAACACCTTCCGAGTACTTCACAAACACTTCTCATAAGACAATTTCACATTACTCATTAGCTAGCTTGGAAGGGGTAAGGAAAAATGTTTCAGGCATAAGGGTAAACATATCTGGTGATAAGAAATAAAAGGCTCAACAAACACGGCTCAAATTGGCAATCTAATGATATCATTTTTCTTTGGGAAACAAGGTTATTTGGGCCATGGTGGTAAACCTAATGCCTCTATCATTTTCAAGTTCATGCAATCAATGACAAATATTTCGAAAGATCGTTATGCAAGTTCTAGAGAAGTATCTCACATAAGTTCATCACACATGAAAGAATAAGAGTGTATGAAAAATGCACACACTTTCAATAGGCTCAAAAACTCACATAGGATGTATATGGTCACTAAATTCACATATGGAGCTTTAAATCATACTTTAGTTTCACATCAACAAGGCTATGTGCATTTGGTTTTTCAAAGATGGTCAAACATGTACAAAACTAACAAGAGAATTAGGAATTTCACAAAACACATGTTAACTAAGTTCTTGATAATCATGATTCAAATTTGATCCAATTATATCATTGGGTCGGGAAACTAACAAAAATCTAATTCAAAACAATAAGGGAAACAAAACAATATTTTTGGATTTTTAAATTTTCCGATTTTTTTTTTTTAAACAAATTACAACTTAATTAAGAAAACACAAAGCAATAACATGGAAACAAATGAAACCAGTACAAAGTCGAAGGTATAAAAATTTTCAATTTGGTCATTTTATACTCTTTACCCCCACACTTAAACTAGACATTGTCCCCAATGTCAGAAAATATAATAAAATGCAAAGAAAAATAAAATAAATAAATATAAGGAAACAAAATAAAGCAATAGGACTGAAAACTTCCCTAATTTGCAAAAAAATCAAGCGATGACCCCCAAGCTAAAATTCTGCAATCAACTTCAAGGGTGGAAATAACCAAAAGTTCCTGCAAAGAAAAGAAATAATTCAGTTAGGTAACACAAGAAAATGTAAAAAAATTGCAAACGAAAAATTGAAAATCACGATAAAAGACAATGAATAAAACTAATAAGTGATCATTGGTCCTGTTTGGTGACATTCCACAGCTTTGAACTTGAACTGGCCTCGGGAACGTCTTAGCAAGGAAAATGAGACTTGATTGGTGGTGGTGACTGATGCGTCCATATGTTGTTGAAGCTTCTCGAGCTCTTGGTTTCAACTCGGACTCCTTCTGCCGGGTTGATTGAGTCTGCAGGCTACATTCTTCTCTTTTTGTTTCTTCTGCATGGCAGGTAGGCACGAGGTAGAGGTGGTGGTCTGATTCTTTGTTCAATCTGTCCAAGTGCCGACCGTTTGCCTTTTTTCTCCTTGTCCCGTAGCCAAGAGCAAAGGTAAAGGAAAAGCATGCCATGAGATATCTTTGCCTCTGACTCTGATGATATGAGATACTTTTGCTTTTGAAGAAGTATCGTTCCACAGGTGTATTCTTGAACTGGGCTGGGGAACTTCTTAGCAAGGAAAATGAGACTTGATCTTGAAGATGAAGCTTCACCTTGTCTCCACATGCTTCAAGGTATCATTTTCACTTGCCATATCTGTTCTCCAGGCAGATGTGGCGTCTTCTTCGGAAGTACATCAGCGGTTGAAGATGAGCACTCGAGAGCAATGCTAGGTAAGCAATCAGGAAGGATTTCCAGGCAGTCGGTTCTTAGATCGGAAGATTGACATCGAATGCTGGCTGATTGCTCTATTTCTCCTCGTCACAAAGACAAGGAAAATGACAGGGAGAAAGCATGATATGAGATACTTTTGCTTTCAACCTTCATGATATGAAATACTCTAGCTCTTGATGACTTGTTTGCAAAGGTATCCCAGGGAATGAGAAACACAGAGTAACTCGAGAGGGTTTGTTGGAAAGGCATTTTCGGAGATGAAAAATTTCGGAGATGAAGAAGTGCAGAGAGGGTGTGCCTTTGCTGTGGAAGGCGAAGGTAGAAACTTATAGGACTTCTCTTCACAACCGAAACTGTTCCTTTACCCCTGTCGGCAGCCGGTGGATGGATGAACAGTACAAGTTACGCGCTTTCTGACAAAGCAGCCCGTAATTTGCGCAAAGCTGACAGCGCACGTGACGAGAGACTACAATTCTGGAAAAACTGTTCGCCTCGTGATTCCTGACCGCACCGTCTTTTGAGAGAGGCACCCGACTTTTGAGAACGGCGTCCGACTTTTGAGACAGAGACGCCGCTTTTGAGAAAAGAATCCGGCTTTTGAGAAAGGAGCCCGACTCTTCGATTTGCGAGAGGACGCCACTTTGATTTCTGATGAGCGCCTCTTGATTTCTTCTTTTTATAGAGGCGCTAATTTTGTTCCACAACACACTTGAGCTCCCCAAAAACACTCTCCCTTGCACCTTTTTTTTTATCTTGATTAGTTCGACTCTTCATTCTCAACACACCTTCAAATATGTCTTGCCCTTCTGACCGTCGCCTTAACTTGAATGTTGGGGAAGATATTGATATGTCTTCTCCAACCAACATTTGGCAGCCGTCCTTCATATCCCCAAATGGTCCTCTTACAGTTGGGGATTCCATGATGATGAATGATACAACCGCTTAGGTGGTGGCCAGAAATCTGCTCACTCCTAGAGACACTAGGATACTTTCTCGGCGGTCCGACGAACTGGCTGTTCAGGACTCTCTGGCTTACAGCGTCCGATGCGCAGGCTCAGTATCAAACATGGGCCAGCGCCTTCTTGCACGAACTCGTCAGGTTGAGTCGTTGATGGCTGAAGTGGCTAGTCTTCGACAAGAGGTCAGAGTGCTTAGGCATGAGAATAAGGAGTTGCACATGCTCGCAACTAATTACTCAACAAGCATGAAGAGGAAGCTTGATCAGATGCAGGAGTCCGAAGTGCGGATTCAGAGTGATCATCAACGGTTTATGGCGTTACTCCCGAGGTTTATGTTGCCTTCGTCCTCGGGAGCTGCACAAAGTATTGAAGCTCCGAATGATCCAACTCTGGCGCTTCGTCTTTCTGGGGCTCCGTCGACCTCCGAGGCACCACCTACCAACGACCAATGAAAGCTATTAGTTCACATTGTTGTAAAATATTTATGCTTTTAAGTTTATTTAATTATATATATAAATATAAGTATTTTTGTGTTTTTTTTTTTAATTATATGGATGTTTATTATTATTATTATTATTATTATTATTATTAATTTTATTTTATTTTATTTTTTTATTTTTTTATTTTTATTTTTATTTTTTTTATATCAATGTAAAATAAGTAAATCAAAGTAAAAAGACTATGTTTAATCTCCCAAACAAAAACCACAACTAAATAAACAAAACAAAATGAAAGCAGTAAAGAGAATGGATTAGGAATGCAAATCTGATTGTGGGTGATTCCTAGGCCTCCCTTCTTTATTCAAATGCAAGGATTTATCCTTGAACGGACGGTGGTACTTGAAATGATCCGACAACGGTCTAAGTTCTAATGACGGTGCCTGAATCATCAAAATCAGAAACATGTTAGTAACAAACAAAATTAAAAATGGAGAAGATGGCTTACAATCTCGTTCAAACTCAATCACAAACACCACGTCTTGGAACGTTTCAGGGACTTTGAACTTGGCCAAATTTATTATAATGGTTGTGGCTTGTCCCGTGTCATCAGTCTCAACTTCTTTGGGCTTGATTGTCTCATGCACAGCTTCTTTGATACATTCAACATATTCTCCGGCCACTTCCTTTTCTTGAATAGTTCTTCTTGGTGTACAAGTCTCTTTGAATGTTTCAACATCATCGGGAACATGATTTGGTACACCAAGAATTTGGATATCACTTTGCACCTTGGGAAGAGCTTCCATAACGTAATTTTCATTCACTTCTTCCTTGGGATTTAAAAACCTGCAAGGAAAAAGGACAATTGGCGGAATAATGTTAGAATGAAATGAATTTTGAACCTCCTCACCTGAGTTGGATGGCATAAGGACTTGAGGGGTTTGCGACAAGAATTCTTCTAAACTGCCCAAGTCGTCATCCTCATCTTCTTCTTGAAGCGGCAATTCATCCATGTTCGGGCTATGTTTGGATGGTTCTGGAACAACTTCATCCTCCATATCACTTCCCAAAGTGATGGCTTCATTGATTTCCATTTCTCCCTTTGAATTTGCAAATGTGGAGTTGGAGAGTTCACTTTGATCTTGAATCTGTGCCATGATCTCCATAATCTGCCCCACTTGCTTCTCCAATGCATCCATCTTGTTGTCTTGATTTTCTACTTCCTGGTTCAAAGAGGTGATTAATAGAATAATATTATCATTATCAACCGACGAACCTGAATTTGGTTGGGGAGATTGTGGTGGAGGCTGTGGTGGTGCACATGGCCATTGATAGAACTCATCTGATGGCTGCAATTGTTCTTCGTTTTGTGAGCCCTGCGTCAAAGAAATGAGTCCATCAAGAATTTCATTATAATTCATGGGCATACTTGAATTCGATTGAAATTGCTGTGGGGGAGGTTGTGGTAGCTGCATAGATCTTGAATAAAACTCCTCATCTTGTTGCCAATATCCACTTTGTTGAACCTGTTGAGGTTCTCCCCACCTATGATCTGAATAATTTCCCCAATCCGAATTGTAAGCGTTGGAAAACATGTTGCCCCTTGATTGGTTATGGCCTTGATATCCCCAAACATCTTCATTTGCATAAAATTGGGGACATTGATGAGTTTGATATCCTTGCCCATACGATGCACCAAATGTAGGGACACTTGGCATTGTGGCCCTTCCGGCATTCTGAGTTAATTGAGACGTGAGATTCGCCAGTTGAGCTTGGATGGATGCAAGTGCCATGTCTCGCTCCATTTGTCTAAAATCAAAGAAATAAAACTAAATCAAATATCAAAAGTAAAAGACATAACAAACCAAAAATAAAATAAAATAAAATAAAATAAACACAAATAAAAAAAATAAAATAAAATAAAACACAAACAAAAACATAAACAAGGGATTAGCAAATTTGCTAATCCCCGGCAACGGCGCCAAAAATTTAATGCGAAAATAAGTTAACGCACAAATTAAACCCTATTTGTGACAATTGTAGTAATGATGTAAGTAGGGATCGTTCTAGGCCGGGGATTAACTAGGGATGCTAACCAAAGTAAAATTAAATTAAAAACGTAAAAACAAAATTTAAAACACTAAACTAGACTCAAAACACTTAACTAGAATAACTCAAAATAAAACTAACAAATAATCTAAAACAAATCAAAAGACTCAAAATAATTCAAAACTCAAGAAAACACAAACTAAATTGATTTCTAACAAATCTAACACTTAAAATAAATGGGGGATTGATTTTTGATGAAATTGAACTTAAAACAGAAACTTAAAAACAAACTTCAAAGAAAATATATTTTATAGAATTAAAATGATGAGACACTAGTTAGAGGGTTCCTTATCCACACATGAATATATGCATACAATTTGATTCCCAATTATGATTTCAACAAACGAATAAATGACAACGCTCCAAGTTAATTAGGTCCGCTTAAATTAACTTTCAGATTTCCCTATATTCATTGAATTGGACGGGATACGCATCACAACCAAATTATTCTTATCAAGTTCCCTAACTATGGAATACGCATGATAGAGAGACATATCAAAGATCATTAAGTTTAATGGAAATCATAAACATCGACTAGGCATTCATAACTATGGAATACGCATGTTAATCCAACCTAGGGTTTACTAAACACCATCGTGACTAGCGATTTTTACTACTCATGAATATAAGTTCATAACGATTAGGTGAAATTCCCTTATATCCTAGCATGAAGTCTAAGCATGCAAATTAAGTGTCGACCCTCAACCCACATACATAAACAAGTTCTTAATCAACACAGAAAAATAAACCACATCCAACGTTCAAGAATTCATAACTGGAGTAAATCAAATCATAATAAACATTTATCCATGGTTTCAAATTCACCTCTAACTAAACAGAAATTAATTACACATGTTTAATATAATTGAAAAGCAAATTAAATTAAACATGAGTTTAAGAAAAATAAAACCAAATGAGGAAGTGATCCCTGCTGACTTCTCTCTCGATTTCTGCCATCTGCCCTGCACAGTGGCTGCCAAAGCAGCCTTCCCTCTCTCCGCACGTCTCTCCCTGTCAGCCCGTGCTCCTCTCCTTTGCTGCCCTGCGTGAGTCCTCTGTCAGTCTTCCGCGCGTCAGCTGCCAAGGCAGCGTGCTCTCCGTTCCTCACCGTGTCCTGCGTCAGTTTCTTCTCAGCTGTCCCTCATTCGTTCCGTGTCTTCACGCTGCCCTTTTTTATTTATTCCAGCTTCACAGCCCCCCCATTCCCGAGGACTTCCCCCCCTCCAGGTGTTGTTCCTCGCAAGCTTCACGTCAGGCCGCCTCACACGTGCTGCCAAGGCAGCTTTTATTCTTTCTTTGCTGTTTCTGTGCAGTTGTCTGTTTACGCTGACAAGGGCAGCGTTCTTTCCTACCCCCCCCCGTCACTCTGACTTCTGTCCAAACCCTTTTATTTATGGCAGCCCTTCCCCGAGGATCCTCCTTCAAATCTTGCGCTGGCAGATTCCTCAGTGCTCTTCCCACCAGCTGCCCTTGTCTTTCTATTTTTCTTTTCTGTCTGTCCTTCGTGCTGCCCAAGTCAGCACTGCCGTCCTCACCGTCCTTCGTGCTGCCCAAGTCAGCACTGCCTTCCTCCTCTCCTTTCCTCTCGCTGACTAAGGCAGCGCGCCCTCCTCTTTCCGCGCCTTTCCCCTGCACAGTTTTCAGTCTTCGTTTTTCTTTATTTCTTCACAGCTGCCAAGCAGCTTTTTTTCTTTATTCTTTTATTATTTATTTTCTTTATTTTCTAGTGCTTCTTTTTCCCCACTTGTTTTATTTCTTTATTTCTTTTTCTGTCCGCTCCATTTTGTCTGCCAAAATGTTTTCTTCAGTTAATAAAATAAGTGAGCAAGGTAGAAATGACGAATTTATTACTTAAAATCACACTTGTGCTATTTTTATTTTCTTAGCTAGATAAATTCGATAAAACACAAAAACAAAGCAAATAACTCAAAAATATAAGAAACTAACTAAGAAAAGACGAGAGAATTTGATGTAAAATATGTATAAATATGAGCTTATTAGCGATTGGGCCATATTTTTGTAAAAAGAATTAGGCTCAGGAAAGTCCTTGGGCCCACTATCTGCAAAGATGCAGGCTTGGAAACAAGTAACCTCCCGTAGGCTTGGAGTCTATTGCCCTGTGTGATGGGTTGAGACAAGTGTGGAGCCTTTAGGCTTCAAGCCCAGAATAATCTTGGCATGCGTGACATCATCTCGTGAGGCTGTGGTCCTCATCTGCACCACACCACACTTGATCAGCACCCCTGCATGGGCTCTTGATCAACGGTTTTTTTTTAACTTTGGTCTAATGCCTTGGGCCACTAATTATATTGCCTATTTTTTAGGCCTTATGAGTTTTAAATTTTTTCGCCCAACTTTTAATTTTGGCCCGAAGTCCAATTAATTAAATTATAAATTCTATACATATTTGCATATTTTCTTGTTGCATATTTTTGTATATATTGCGTTTGTTTGCAGGTATTATGAACTTGAAGTTTTGGAAAAGTGCCATAGAAACCTGAAGTTTCTTAATGCGCCTCATGTTGAGACCTGAAGTTCTCCATGCTTAAATCTATTTAAACCAACCCATGTCTTAGAACCTGAATGTTCTAACTTTGACGTTTATGGAAATTTTATAAAACACCAATCACATTCTTGTTTCTGCCATTCAGCATATTATCGAACCGTAACAAGTTCGATTTCACTGATTTGGAAGTTTCAAACAAGAAACTACTTTATGTGGATAGAATAAGTGACACCCCACTTGACTACAACTAGTTACGAAATCATTGTGGCCAGTTATGGTGTGGAAGAGCTGAATAAACCTCCGCCATGATCTTCATTCGAAAACTTATGCCTGAAGCATATCAAATGGAAGTACCTCACCATCAAGGACTTCATGGCTCTTTGACTCGCGGTGGACCGTTTTAAATCATGCAAAGATGAATTCTTGCCTAAAGCAAAACATGATTGAAACCTTTACATCCATGAATAGGTACAATTCTAAAGTTTATATCCGATCAAATTTTGACAGGAAGAAAATCTTCCTCGTCCTTCTATATCTAAATTGCTCCTGAAGTAGCGGTACAGAAAGCAGAAGCCACCAAATTCTCAGATCTGATTAATATTACACTTGTGAGAGAAATGTACCCTAACAATTCGGCTAGGAGGTACTGAACGGTATAGACCCAGTTTCGGCTGGAGTCTACCGAATAGTGGTGTTAAGGAGTACCATTCCCGTAGTCAATCTGTGAGACTAAATTTGCTCCATCTAACATATTTGGAAGAGCTAAATTTGACATGGCAGGCCTATTGGCCGAATCCACTTGTCTTTTTGGTTTACTTTGTGAATTTATTTATTTTATTCTTGGATTTAAGATTGGTGTTTGATGTCACTATTGTTCTCGAATAAGAGTTAATTAGTGAAAATTACCACATGCGACTACAATTAACTCATGCTTAGGTATGTTTTGTGGGGAAGTTAGCAGTCTGGTTATATGCTAACTTCATACCTAACCCCTGACAACCTTTCAGGCTTATCCAACCTGATTGTGGGGCATGTCACTGCCCTATATTGTCCAATGGTACTAATTTTACTATAAAGGGAAACCTTATACTTACTCGTTCCGGAAGAACGCCCTTTAGAGTTTTAAGGATATTCGAGAACACTATTACCATATTGAAACCAATGTAGAAAATGGAGTAAAATTCCTTAGCATATTACCATATTGCACTTCCTACGAATATAGCCAAATGCATATTCTAGAGAAGATGGAACGCTTAACGAATGGATTACACCCATTCTGGTCCACTATGTGGTTGGCCAGAAAGTCGCGATTCCAAAGGAATTTTTGCTATGGATGAACATTTGGGATATCTAGGATGAACTGTGATGCGCCATTTTGGGCATCCTTTTACCAAAAGTAAAGATATCATACCTGGACGCGTATTATACATTAGCACCCTCCATCTTTTCCACAAAGGATTCAAATGGGACATTTGTGGATTGACTCAACCACCATGCGGACCATTTATATACTTTATGGTATTAGTTGATGATTCCACACATTGGTCACACGTGTGGCTGTTGTCCACAAGTTGCATTCTCCATACTGGTGGCTAAGATTAACAAGCTCAGGGCTTACCACCCTGATTATCTGATCAAATTTATTTGATTTGATAAGTTGGATAATTTACATCGAAAACTTTGACTTTCGATGGATATTGCATGTCGATTGGGTTTTGAAGTTGAACATCAAGTACCCCATGTTCATACCCAGAATGACCCAGCAGAAATGTTCATTAAACGCTTTCAAATGATTGCGCGATCGATTGGTCATACGTACCAAGTTCCAAGATCTTTGCTTGGGGCCATGTAATATTGCAAGCAACCATGATGGTCCGCTTGAGGCCCGTCACAACCCAACCTTATGAAGTGCGTGTCAGTTGGTTACTAGATACGAACCTGACATATCGCATCTGCGTGTCTTTGGTTGTGTGGTCTATGTGCCATTTTGCGCCGCCCTTACGTACAAAAGAAAAAGGGGTTTTCAGGGAAGGATGAAAATCTATGTCGGTTATGATTCTCCTTCTAATATTCGTTACTTAGAACCCTTGAGAGACGATCTTTTTACCACTAGTTTTGCGGATTATCACTTTTATGAGACAATCTTCCCGTCGTTAGGAGGAGATAAGAACGTCAACGTTCCAAAATAACGATGCGAATTATCGTGGACGTCCCCACTATGTCTCATCTCGATCTCAATCTAGATCGTCAGAGTATAACTAGACACTTCCTCTGATCTAGCAAAAGTGATGAGATCACATATACCAGTTGCAAATGTGCCTGCAAAAATGTGTACCAAATATACGACGGACCCTTGTCCAGAAAGTAGGAACGCCACTATTGTGGCCTACCCTTGTACATTGGCGGCTAGCCAATCAATCTATTATGTGCCATAAGTGTGGCAGATCATTCGATTTGAGGATTCGCTTCCCCAAAATTGGAGGAACATGGCATGAATAAATCCGCCATTCGATCGCTGTCTCAATCATTTTCATCTCATGAGATTAAATCTGGATTACTCCCGAGACCTGAAGTTCTTGGTCCAGTATACTAGTTTGGATGAGTTATGGAATTGGAATGAGATTATCATAGATGATGTTTCATTTATATGGTTACTATTGAAATAAATGAAAAGCGACGACAACAAACCGTATTCCGTTAATTAGCGTCAACGTAGAACTGATTGGTCAACTAAAAGAATCAATCTATGACGAATGAGAATTATGAGCATTTTTTCCATTGGGTTTTTGCTACCTAACTAGGTTTTAACGAGACACCTATCCTGGGCTGATCATACCCTTGTGAGCTCTTCTACTTGCGTCCAGAAGATGTATAGTTTTGACTTAATGCAACTTCTCACTTTTCTACTTTGATTATGGGCTTTTTGTCCCACCTTGGGTTTTGCCATAGCGAGGTTTTGTGAGTTTTACCACCCATGCATTCTTCCGTTCATTTTGAGACTCACATTTGCTACTTGTGCCGACTAGACGAGACGACTTCATCAATTGCTTCTACATTTACCTGAAGATCTGATGCGCCATCTACTTGAGTATTTGCACACTCATGGGGGAGTGTTGTGACATATGTTCTTATCAATATGTGATTGTGTAAATCCTAAGTAGAGATAAAATAGGAATCCCTTGGGATCTAGAAGATCTTTCCTAATATACTTTGTATTACTTGGAGAGCAAGTTTCTCTCCTCCTTATTACTATAAATAAAGGCACAAGGACTGAGGAATTAATACACAATTCCTCAAGCCTATTCTACGCTCTCTCTTTCTCCCTATGCCGCTGTTTGGACCCGATTTTACACCATCGGCCCAAGCAATCCAGGTCGTTGAGTAAACATTGTTCTTAATCGTCGGATGAGAAAGTTAAGATAATTTTCTATTGTTAAGAGATAATATTATGGTTTTTAATCATAATAATTATCTTTTAATAAATTATCTTAGTTTTCTTGTACAAAATAAATTATAGAGATTCTTGGACTCTTCACTTGGCCTAACATGGATCTGCAAGCCGAAGATAATGATGGATAGGAGACCTAAGTGGGCTAGGATGTTGTCAGATGATGGAAGACTTGTATGCCGTGTGAAAAGCTACAAGTTATATATATATGTAGGCTTTATAGTCTGCATGCCTATCAGCCTATGCCGTGCAAAAATCTCCCAGACTATATAGTTATATATATATATATAATGGTGGTTATTTTGATGAGAGCATTATTTGAACCAATCCAAGCGTGCAAGATATCTTGGGATTTGATGTGATAAGGTTGAGCACAAAGATTGAATTTGGTTGCATTTTTGACTGAGTTGGGAGTCTTGGGAATATAAGGCTTATCTGACGCAATTGGTGGAAGAGTTCTAGTACATGGCAAAAGCCTATATCAGCTTATCAACCAACACGCATATGTCCCTATAAATAAAGAGGGGATGCACCATTCAAAAGGCCTTCAATTCAACACACAATTGCCCTGCGCAAATTCTCTCAACAACTTTGAGATTTTTTCTTTTCTCTTTTCGCTGACACACCTTCAGTTTGGATAAACAGCACTGTGAAGGCAACCGGTAATATCTTCAGTTGGCATAAACAGCACTGTCGCCGTAGAATCAGCCGATCTCGCAGCATCTTCAGTTGGCATAAACAGCACTGCGTTGAGGACGACTGGTTATCTATCCAAGTCTCGGTCGAGAAGGATTTTCGAGTCCTTATTGGTCGAGGTCATCTCATCAACCTTCTCGGCGAAGTGAGGTGTTACGATTTATTGGGCTTGGCGCATTGCACGCCGAGTTATTTTATGATTGGATACTCTCAAGTGAGATTTAGAGTTCGGCATTTCGACAGCCGAACCACGTTTACTATTAAAACTTATATCCGCTTTGAGTATTTGCCCTTACACTTTGGTGTCGATTCGGCGTGAGTTTACTCTGACGAATACCATCACTGTGACCGAATCCGACGACGACGATTTGTGAACTTCTTAGGAATAGTAGCCTTGTCTTCAGGTTCGAGAACCTAAGAGGCCGAGACGTGTTCCTTCCTCGGTCGCAATCGCAAGACAAAGTCAGCCGCACGCTCAACGCAACGTCAACACATTTACTCATCGGCCGAGCTCGGCCGTCGAGTTGGCACGCCCCTCATTCAACCAAAGGACGTAGTTAGCTCATAAATTACTCGGCCTACGCGCCACGTAGGCTTGGTAGTTTTTAGGGTCAACAGCCGCACCCCTCAGTAAATATAGGCCACAACAATAACCGCATTTTCACGAAAATTGTAAACTATAGCTCTAAGTTTTTAATTGATTTTGTTAATTTTTTGAAAACTATAGCTCTAAGTTTTTAATCGATTCCGTTAATTTTTTGAAAATCCATATTTTCTTGGCATTTTCCTAGCATCACATGCTTCATAAAACTCAAGTTGGACATTCCATAAATGTTCTAGTTGCCGAAATCCGTTATGGTTTTGGAAACTCTGTTTTGGGCCTTACTAGTACTGTTCTTGAATTTTCAAATTTTCAACCAAAATTGGGATTTTCACATAAATTGTGTGCTATAACTCTTAGCATTTTAATTATTATTTTAATTATTTTTTAATTATTTTTTTTACATAACAAGTCTATAGTTCGATTTCCTCCGGTATAACAAGAAAATGATTGTCATAGTTGTTCAAATAATTAATAAAAAAAAATATAGAGTAATTCTATTAACACTCCACAATCTTATGAAGACACCCCACACTTAAAATTTGTCACGTGAACTTCCTCTTTTACCCCTATTTGAATTAAGGTGAGAAAAAGAAAATCCAACCATCCAATTATTTGCCTGCAGCCAACCACCTCACAGCCATCCACTTACCATGGCACCACATTCTCTAAAGTTCATCTTCTTGTTCGTATGAATTCTCTCTAATGGATATCTGGCATCAATTGTCAAGACAACTCGTGCTTGTTGATTTGATGCTTTTGCACTTCTAATTTCATTTTGTAGTTGCATGTTTCTACAATTCTTTGCGAGTATAAAGCCTCTAGAATTTGGGTATTTTCATTGCTTAATTGAAGTGAAGGACTATTACATTCTTTTTTATTTTCTTTGGAAACGGGGTTGGTGAGTTTGGGTGTTGGGACTCAGGGTGTAGGGAGAGAATGAGAGAGGTCGGAGATGTGATGCTAATGGGGCTTAGGGATGGGAACTCGTGGAATGGAGATGTTTGGTGTTTCTTTTTGGTTTTGGGGTGGGGTGGCTTCATAAACATGAGGGACAAAGTTGAAATTTTTGAGGAATTTTTTGGATGTGGGGTGGATTCATAACATTGTGGGGTGTGTATAAAATAACCCAAAATTATAACTTAGTAATGTAACCAAGGAAAAAAAAAACACATAAAACAAAAGGATGTTGTAGACGAGAGATTTTTTAGTGTGGGGACAGATAATGGAACACCATATGTGATTATACATCGGAGGAATTTTTTTTTTTTCAAGTGTCCCTCCAATTGTATTAGGACATGTGTTTCACTTAATATTATGAACACAGTGAAAAAGCTCTCGTTGTATAGATGGGTTAAATACAGTCTTCTGCATCAAGTTCAAATTCTTGTTCTCATAAGTTTAACTAGTCTTATGATAACTTTGGTTTGCGAGCCAATTACTATGCATCCTTCTTGTTGAAAGGGACAGTTCCCTCCATTTCCTGCGTTGTTGAAATTCAAACAGTGCAGGAAGAGAGAGAGCTATGCATCTATGGCCATCGGCGACGATCAGAGACTCCTTCAAACTCGCCAACCTGAGAAAGCTTGAATGGAACCTCCAGAGGATGAAAAGCGAGAAGGAATCACAGAATTCAGTTGATCAAAAGCTTCTTGACGGCCAAGAAGCCGGAGCCGCCAGACAGCCAAATAGCCCACAATGCGAAATCAACAGGAAATCGCTACCAATTCTAAGGCTCGTGGAGGTGATGGAGTGGTCGTTGGACTCTGCAGCGAGATTCTGATGCTTCTCTCTTGCTGCTTCTGCTGTTATTCATCGTCATTATTTGGTTTTGTACGTGGGGGAAATTTGCTAAATTTTTATCGTCAGTGTTTTAACTTAGGTAGAAAACTTGGGTTAATCGTTGCTTAGGGAGACCTTAAAAAAAAAAAAATCTCATATAGGAATAGGACTTAAAAGGTGGATCTCACTGTTAATTTTGAGTGAAAAACAAACTCACTCACGTGTGAGTGTTGTCCATCATCTTTTTGTTAAAAGATGGGTACGGCCAAAAGTAAAAGAATTTATGCGGCCATTTTTATTGAAAGCACGTCCACTTGTATTCAATTAATGAAAGTTTCAAACATGACACGTTATATTGAAACTTCAATGAATATAAGATGGGATGAGTACTCGAATTTATATGATTAAAACACCATTGACACTTATTTTCAGCCTCCAAAAGCCCAAAACACGAAAATATGGATGATGGTTTTTTTAATTTAATGTTGGGTGGGCCTTGTGGGTTTCATTCCTCAAAAAGCCTAAAGCAGAAGTGGGCTGTAATTTGCTTTTTGTGGTGGAACCTAACAAGTTGAAGATGGGCCTAATGACTAGGAGACAGTAATAGATCAAGTGAGGTTAACTAGATTGAAGATGGGCCTAATGGCTAGCAAACAGTTTAACAGATCAAGTGAGGTTAGCTACGTAGCCAAGCAAAATTCTATCTTGCCTCACCCACATTGAGTTTGAGTTGCCGGTCTCTTGAGACTAGCAAGATTCCAATACCTCTACCTCAGAGGGCCAAAAGAGTGACAAAAACATAATGTATACCCTTATTCTTACTATTTCTAAACGTATTATAAGCATATTACTTCACACTATCAGCATGTATAGAAAATTTTCAACGTGAACGTAACACTGTCACGTACTGTTATATAATAGGTGATTAGTAACATTACGTGACACTGTCACGGTCACGTAAAAAAACTTGGGTAAGGTAATTTGACTAGCTGAATGGTCACACATTCTCATAGAGGAATGAGCATTGCTTTTGGTACCTGTGACCCGATGCAGGTACAATTTACAATCACACAGTCTCACGCTTTGTGAGAGTGACTTGATTATCAAGCTGCCATAGTGAATACTCTCTCCTACGATTAAAACTCTCATGCACCATATTTCATACCCGTTTTTCTGTCTCTTTATCTAGATTAGTCCTATGATGTGATGAGAGAGATAAAAAGAAAGGATATGAAACTGAAACATGGAATATACAAGTAAAGAAAATGTGTGCAAGCTTCTATGATTGCTTCTTCTAGCACGGCAAACAAGTGCAATACTTCAAAGTCAAGCAACGACCGTCACTTCTTCTTAAGAGCTCACCCTCACCCTCAGTCTCCACCACCAAAGGGACCTCCCTCTACAGCCACTTCTTCTTCAAACTTCAACTGCAAAAATTACCAACAAATTAATCAAATTTACTTAATTATGGCACCCATCACCAGCCTCGTCTGCTTCGTTCTCACTCACTTTGGTTTTCTCTGGACACCCACATTTTTTCAAAATTTCAGGCATGAAAACCCCATTGAGCTCGAGCGAGGTACATTCAGCAGTTACAGGTACGAAAATCCCCTCGGTCTCTCTCCCTTGGGTTTTGGTTTTGCACACCCTGTACTTGTAACCCTTATGTAATCTCATCATTGCAGCTACCTGCATTTAATTGTTGTTCAAACTTAATCAACACCATATATATAGATATATATGTGCGATCATATGTATGTATGTTGAAACAATCAAAGTTCGACATGACCGGCTACGTTTGATCTCGTTCGATGAAGTGTTCATGAAGGGCCGTTGTTTGGTTTTGGAGCTGCAGATGGTGTTCTGATCATGGAAAACATTGTATAACCTATTGGAGCTGCAGATGAATGTATTGTACATGTGTTTTGTTATGCATCGTGTATGATCAGGAGAAATTAGTCTGTTGTATTGGATACGAAGCATTGACATTCGCCTATCTTGTTAGTAAATTCTCTAATCATTTTCTTGTACAAATTTTGCGGGTGTCGATTAATTTGGGACTGATTCTCCAGTGAGTCGTTTTGTAACCATTTCATTTTCAGCTTTTAGTTTTTAGTTTTTAGTTTTTGGTTTTTGGTTTTGGGTTTTCAGTTTTCATTTTTTGAATTTGAAAAATGAAATATGGTTTTGTAACTACATTCAGTTTTCATTTGAAACCAAAAAGTGAAAACTCACGACTAAATTTAGAAAACTCAAGAAAATAATTTTTAGGTATTATTCTTTTTGAAATCTGGAAGCAGTTACCAATTAAGATTTCAGTTTTCAATTTAAAAAATAAAAAAGTGAAGACGAAATGTAAGAAGTTTGAACGAGTTTAGATGACCTTTATGGTTTAAGCATAAGGGGTTGCCTTGAAGAGAAGCAATTCGAGCTAATTTCTACACTTTACCATCCTCTATTTCTACACTTTGTACTGGTTTGGTACAGATGTGCTTTTATAAAAAGTGGGTATAAAAAAAAAGCTGAGCTCAAAAAAGTGTTTGGTAAACACTTAAAAACAGCTTATTTTCACAGTTTTGTATGAAAAAAAGCTGAAAACGTGAAGCAGCAAAAATGAGTTTATTCTCACATCACAGCAGAAACAGTTTTTTTTCAAAACACAGTAATACCAAACCAATCTAATCTGACGGACCAAATCTTCCACATCACTATCGGTTCTACTTCATCCTCTTACTCCAAAGTCTCATTCACTAAATGATCCAAAAGTCCAATTCCATATTAATTGGGTGACCTCGCCACTCAGAGTATTTCAATTGTGTAGGGTTTGCAACAGTGGCGTGCGGAGTCAAAAATCCATGCTAGGAGAGGCCCTTAAGCTAATGAAAGAAATTAGAAAAAAAAATTAGTAATATCATGGAAAATTTTAATCAAACAAGAGTGATGGAGCTTTAAAATTTGTATGAAAAAATTAGTATTGAGCAGAGTCATAGTAAATAGAACTTGTGTTAACATCTTACACAACATTGATAATAACGTTATAACTAGCTCAAACTATTATTATGTGATTTTTCTTTTAATATTATTGAATCTTCTTCTCAAATGTATATATACCTTGTTTTATATGAACTAAAAAAAAAAGGTTTAACAGAAATCATAGGGTTGGCAGAAGGGTAGTTATATATGGTTTTTACTTGTGGGGGGTTTAAAAAACCAAAAGGTAGTTTTCTGTTAGCAAGTGTCAATCCTAGGATGTGATGATACCTCCAAAATGTGGAAGTAGTTACCAATTAAGATTTCAGTTTTCAATTTAAAAAAAAAAAAAAAGTGAAGACGAAATGTAAGAAATTTGAACGAGTTTAGATGACCTTTAAGGTTTAAGCATAAGGGGTTACCTTGAAGAGAAGCAATTAGAGCTAATTTCTACACTTTACCATCCTCTATTTCGACACTTTATCTGATCTGACATACCAAATCTTCCACATCACTCTCAATTCTACTGCATCATCTTACTCCAAAGTCTCATTCACTCAATGATCCAAAAGTCCAATCCCATATTAATTGGGTGACCTCGCCACTCAAAGTTTTTCAATTGTGTAGGGTTTGCAACAGTGGCGGAATCAGAAATCCATGCTAGGAGGGACCTTTAAGCTAATGAAAAAAATTAGAAAATTTTTTTAGTAATATCATGGAAAATTTTAATCAAACAAGAGTGATGGAGCTTTAAAATTTGTATGAAAAAATTATTATTGAGCAGAGTCATAGTAAATAGAACATGTGGGGTTTAAAAAACCAAAAGGTAGTTTTCTGTTAGCAAGTGTCAATCCTAAGACCTGATGATACCTCCAAAATTTGATCTACCAATACACCACATACTCATTATTGCTAAAACCAGTAGACAAATATAAGTTTAAATTCCAGGATGGGCACTGGACTACCCTAATCTCTATGTGGCTCCACCATTGGTTGCAATTGCATTAAATGAGATACAACGTTGCAATATAGCATATTTCATATCATACTTAAGGTATCTAGACACCTACTTTTAGTTCTAAGGGAAATTCTCTCGTTTTAACAAGAAATTATTGTATGGTACTGGGACGTTGTTAAAAGATATAGCCATTTCAATTTTAACATGTAAATTGGTATTAAAATCAATTCTAAAGCATAATTTCGTCGTCTACCTATTTCATAACACACAAATTTGTATATATTTTTTTGTTTTCATTTCAATTTAGTCATAATCAAAGTATATTTTTTTTACTCATAAGTGTTGTGGCCAATTTATTTGACAAGGGAGAGAGGGGCGCAACAAGAGAGAGAATGGAGAAAGTGTTGGGATTTCTGTGTGTATGAGATGTGTTATTTCCCTACAGAGTGCCTTTATTTATAGTAGTAAAGAAGAGAGGAATTACCTGTCCTCCAAGTAAATACAATCCTAGTAGGGAAAGAATAACTAGTAACCAAATTTGTTTAAGATTTACACAAGAACTTTGATATAATATCTATAACACTCCCCCTTGAGTGTGCAAATACTCAAGTAGATTCATCATCAAGTAAAGTTGAGGAAGTCGACTCGTTGACACTGATTTGGCAACACACTAGTCTCAGACAAAGGAACTTGCATATGGAACTAGGTCTCACAAAAACCCAAGGTGGGTCAAAAACCCATAGTCTAAGGAAGGTGCGTGAGAAAGTGTAAAGTCAAATTAAACGTCTACGGGACGTATTTCAAGAATATGACCAATCCAAGATGGGTGGCTCGTCAAAACCTCATCAGGTAGCAAAAACCCAAAGGGAAAAATTCTCATAATCGTAGGAAAAAAGAGTACATTAAGATCAAGCGAGTATACTTCGGGATACTCCCCCTGAATTTGACATAATTCCAAAGAGAACTAACAATATTACAACTCAGAAAATTTACGTATACTGATTCCCTGAACAAGCTTCTGAAACGTCGTCTTCGGTAAAGATTTGGTGAAGAGGTCGGCTAGGTTGTCCTGGGCCAGAGAATATTTTCAGAGAATATGATGGGATTTGGAAAAACAATAAGTTAAATATTAAGGGAAGTAGTATTTATATTTAATTGTTGCTTTAGCTTGTGTATGTGTATGGAGGCTTCTTTTGCACCCCTCTCAACTAAAATTCCATCAGAAAAAAAGGGCTGGGAGAGGCCATGAAATCGTGGGTATTGTTAGGTTTAAGTACCAATTTGGTACTGCTTAACTTTTAAAAAAAGCAGGTATGAAAAAAAGCACCCTGTTTTTTTGTGTTTGGTAAACTTTCAAAATTAGTTTTTTTTCTTCATAGTTTTGGGTGAAAAAAGCTAAAAAGGCAAAGCAGCAAAACCCAACTTTGGAAAACCAGTTTTTTATCACAATACACGGGTGAATAGTGCCATTAAATGAAATTTTCAAAATGGCAACCTTACCCTATCTTTCTCCTTCATCCTAGTTCTGGACTCCACCCCCGTTCTCTAGTCGCTCTCCGACGCTGTACTACCTAGATTCACCACCCCATCTCTCTCCCAATCCCCACCAAATACACCCATCGCCACCTCGCAGACAATGATCCCAACCCACTCCTTGCTAGATGATAACACAGATCCCACCCACCCATCCACCACCGCACCTTCCAAAACATGTAATGCCCTGGAAATTGAAATGTAGGAAATAGAAATGGGAGTGAGGACGAAGGTTCCAGATCGCCAAAACTGAAAGAGAAATGCGAAGGGACGAAGGTGGGTGAGGACTTTGAAATTTCAGGAGGGATCATTGATTAAAAATGGAAGAAAAGCCAGAAACATTTTGGCAGAACGAAATATAAAGAAAGAAGAATGAAAAAGCTAGAAACAAAGGGAAACAAAGAAGAAAGGAAAAAGGAAACAATCATGAACTTTTTGGCAGAAAGAAAAAGAAAGGAAGAAAAACCCATACGTTTTGTTTTTTTTTGTTTTTTGTCATTTTACACAATCACAGCTGTTTTACATAAATATTTACCAAACACTATAACACTGCTTTTATTTATTTATTTATTAAAAGCACTTTTACAATTATCGTTACCAAACACTTTACTGCTTTATTTTACAGCTGCTTATTCTTACAACACAACAGAAGCAGTTTTTTTTCAAAGCACAGCAATACCCTTCACTTTTTTTACTATTTCTGCAAGAACTTACCCTTCACTTTTGCTTGTTGAGTGGGTTGGGCACTGTAAAAACCAGAAGTGAATACTAGTTTGCATCTAGAAAACAAAGGGCAACTTTAAGCAAACAAGGTTCTCTGCTTTGTGAAAGTCGTGGGGAGAAGGGGGGTGAAATCCTTAACCCTCGCTAATACATAAATGACACATTTACTAATCCGTAATCAGAATGAGGAAAATTGAAATGAGGATGAATTGAATTAAGGAGGTGTTGAATTGAGGGGAAATCGTAATCAGATTCATGTTAAAGTTATTTACTAATTCACCTGAATCGGAATTGAATTTTGTTTGATTACTAAACTGCTCTTGTTCTACATAATTTTTTTTATCATCCTCGTTAGTAAAATTATAATTTATTTAACATACATTAATCCAATTTGTCTCTATAAAATAGAGGAAGAATGTTTTTTTTTACATAAAAACAAAAATAAATAAAAAAACTCATAACAACGAACACAAAGGAAGCACTTTTTTGCCCGATTAACCTCACCCTCTCCTTTTCACCAGCCACCATAGCCCTCCCATCAGTGGCGAAGCCAAGAATTATTGAGAAGAAGGGCGAAATTTAAAAGGGTAAAAAGTCCTAGAAAGATGTAGACATTTATTCGAGGCCTAAGTCCATGGTACGCATGAAGATAAGACAATACTTCATTCAACTAAGTGACTTCACTTTATTGAGAACTTTCCTGAATATTCGAATGAGGATTTGTACTAACCGAAATATTCGAATGAGGATTTAGTCTACCTGAAAATATTCGAAAGAGGATTTGGGCTAACCGGAATATTTGAAGGAGGATTTAAGCACCGTTTCTTATAATATAGTTCCATTATGCAATTGTATAATGAGTAGGGTTTTAAAAGACGTTATGCACTAGTCGGGTGGCGTGATGTGCTCTACTGCCTAGAGCGTAAGTAGAGCTTAGGCAAACTAGGCGGATTTGAGTAATTTATCGTATAAATAATTGCTATTTATTATATAACATAAATTATATAAAATATTAATTATATAACATATAATATATTAAAATCTAAAATTGATAGATTTTCCTTAATATTTTTGTCAATTATAATATGAGTTAAAATTTAAGTGATTATGAGCTCGTAAAACTTTACATATGTTGTAGGCCTATTTAACTGAACTATTCTAAGGGAATAGAGAGGGGGGAGACCAATGGCAATAGAGAGAGAAGAGAGAGATTTAATTGTGAGGTGTGTGTTGTATCACCCCATTGTGCCTTTATTTATAGTAGTAGGATAGGTTAAATCTTTACCCTTTTAGGATTACAACTCTAATAGGATATTAACTACTAAAGGAAATATTCAAAGATATCCCTAGATACACTAGGATTTACACAATCACATTCCTATTCTAAATATGACTGCAACATTCCCCTTGAGTGTGTAAATACTCAAACAAAACATCGCATCAGATCTTCAGCAGATAAGGTAGAACAATTGATGAAGTCGGCGGTACAATGGGCGAATGCAAGTCTCAAATTTAAAGAAAGTATGCATTGGTAGTATAACTCACAAAACCTCCCTATGGTAAAACCTAAGGCAAGTGAAAACCCATAGTCTAAGGAGAAAAGTGAGAAGTATGCATAATGTCTAAAACAAACGTCAAACAAGACGAAAGTAGTGAACTCAATGAGTATGATCATCCCAGGATGGGTGTCTCATCAAAACCTCGTTAGGTAGAAAAAAATCAGTGGGAAAAATGCTCATAATCGTAGGAAAAAGAGTACATTAAGATCAAGTGAGTATGCTTCAGGATACTCCCCCTGAGTTAGACATAATTTCCAAATAAGAGAACTATAAGTAATTCAACTCAGATAATTTACGCATACCGATTCCTTGGATGAGCTTCTGAAAAGTAGACTTGGGCAATGACTTGGTAAAGAGATCGACTAGGTTGTCTTGGGAACGAATTTTTGACTTTAATGTTCTGATGCTGTTGTTGTTGGTGAAAATAAAAAAACTTTGGTGCATTGTGCTTGGTGTTGTCTCCCTTGATGTATCCCTTCTTTAACTGCTCAATACATTTAGCATTGTCTTCAAAGATCGTCGTAGGAAGGTCAACGATGGTAGTAAGACTACTAGTGCTTCGAATATGTTCCATGACTGCTCTTAACCAAAAGCACTCATGCGATGCTTCATGCAAGGCGATAATCTCAGCATGGTTCAAAGAAGTCGCAACTAGCATTTGCTTGGTACCCTTGAGGTCGTGAAAATTGTCTTTAACACCATTCCAGTGTCTACATGTGGGCGCATTGTTGTATCCAGCCAAAAGATTAACAGCGAAGGAGATATCGAGTCTAGTGCATTGAGTTAAGTACAATAAATCCCCAATTGCACTTAGGTAAGGAATTTCAGGCTCTAAATCTCTTCCTCATCCTCATTTGAACGGAAATGATCTCGTTTAGCATGTACAGTTCGAACGACTATAGAAGTACTCGAAGGCTTCGCTTTATCCTCATTAAAACATTGCAACACCTTTTGGGTGTAGTTCGATTGATGTATTAGGATTCCATCCTAGCAATGCTCGATCTCCAGGCTGAGACAATATCAAGTTTTCCCAAGATCTTTCATCTCAAATTCCGATTTCAAGTGAACGGTAATTTCCTTAAGCTCTGCGGAAGTTCCAATGAGGTTCATGTTGTTGATATAAACTGCAACGATTGCAAATCTGGAATGTGACTTCTTTATGAACACGCATGTGCATAATTCGTTGTTCACATAACCCTGACTTGTCAAATATTCACTCAGACGGTTATACCATATCCGTCCGGATTGTTTCAATCCGTAAAGTGATCTTCTCAATCTAATAGAGATAGTGTTCCATGGTCTAGAACTATTTGAACCAGTCAATGGAAGTTCTTCTAGAAATTTCATGTAGATTTCCATATCTAGATCCTCATAGAGATACGTGGTTACTACGTCCATAAGCTACATATTCAGTTTTTTGAAAACTACCAAACTGATAAGGTAGCAGAACATTATGACGGCCATTATGGGGGAATACATCTCCTCGTAATCAATCCCAGAGCGCTGAGAGAAGCCTTGCACTACAAGGCGTGCTTTGTATCACACTATTTCATTCTTCTCATTACGCTTCCTTAAGAAAACCCATTTGTAGCCCACGGGCTTCACATGTGGTGGGGTATAAGCTATAGGTCCAAACACCTTATGTTTCGCAAACAAAGTGAGTTCGACCTGGATTGCTTGTTTTCAGTTTGACCAATTCGCTCTACGTCGGCATTCATCAACGGAAAGTGGTTCAATGTCATCGCTAAGTATGATGTCAGTAGCTACTGTGTACACAAATGCATTGTCGACAATCATCTCATAATGACTCCAAACCTCATCCAATACTACGTAGTGGACCGAAATCTTGCGATTCTTGGGAGGTCGGGTTGTCTCATCTAAGACATCATCATAATCTAGAATAACCTCATGCATTGGAGCAGATGAGCGAGCGATGGTCGAATTCAGACTAGGGTCACTAGTTTGTGCTGTTTTCCTCTCCCGGGGTTGTGAATTCTTTGAACCAAGAGGTGTCATCAAACCAATACTATGTTCATCATTCAGACAGTCTTGGTCATATGCTAGTTTCAGAAAAATTGAATGGATCCAACTATCCATCTTGGAGTAATTCCACGATTCATGCTCTCACCGCAAAAAACAAAATTGGTTTTGTTGATGGCTCCATTCAGCCTCCCTCAGCAACAGATCAACCAAAAGAATATGCTCTCTGGAATCAATGCAATAGTATGATTTTATCATGGTTCGCGCAATCTGTGGAGGTGATCTTTCCAAAGAAGTTGTTCATGCCCAAAACGCCTAACAAGTATAAGAAGATTTCAGATATCAGTTCTCACAAAAGAATGCACCAACAATTTATCAAATCCAAAAGTCCATCGCATATCTCACATAGGGCTCCATGACAGTCTCAGCCTATTTTACAAAGCTTAAAAGCCTTTGGGACGAATTAGAGACATATCGTCATCTTCTCATCTGAAACCAGACAAAGGCATATAATGAACAAATAGAAGAAGATAAGATGATGCAATTTCTTATGGGTCTGAACGATGTCTACTGCAGATTTTGCAGTAATATTCTAATGATGACACCATTGCCCAAAGTTTGTTAAGCCTACTCACTCATTATTCAGGATGAAACACAATGACAAATGTTATTGGGGTCGACCGAAAATTTCTCAACTGCTGCTACTGTTCAAAATTGACCAAACCATTCTTCCAACAATTTTAAAAATCCTCAATGTGAATATTGTGATAAAGACGGTCATACAATTGACAATTGTAGGACTCGAAGGTACCATTGCAAGTTCTGTGATAAGCGAAGCCACACTGAAGACAGATGTAGATTTAAAAATGGAACAAGCGGAGGAAATCAAGGCAACAACAAATCAATTCCACATGGGTCCCAAGGCAACAACAACCCACGTGCTGCATCTCAAAATTTCCATGGTTTCCATGCTGCCCACGTAGCAACTAGTGGTTCCTATTCTGCTGCAAATGCAACAGCTGCATCCGCTGTCCCATTTAATCTGGCGTATGGTCAAGGTGCCAGCAACCTCCATCGAACCCATTGCAAGGCCTCTCAACGGAACAGCTTCAACAATTAGCCCATGTTGTGTCCCTAATGAATTTAAATCATCCTTCTGGTAATAACAATGCTTATGCAAATGCTGCAGGTCTGTCATCTTTTACTGTTGCCTCCGTTAATTCTGTGTTTACTCAACCTTGGATTTTGGATAGTGGGGCTATCAATCACATCACATCAGATTCTTCACTTTTTACCAAAACTAAATCTTCACCAATATCCACTATTAAATTACCCACCGGTTCTTCAGCCACAGTTACTTCCACTGGCACCATACCATTCAATTCAGACATTACATTAGACAATGTTTTATGCGTTCCTTCTTTTCACTTAAATCTCATGTCTGCCAGTTAAGTCACTGACTCCCTAAATTGTTGCGCCATTTTGTTTCCCACTTTCTGTGTCTTGCAGGACTTGGATACGGGGAGGATGATTGGATCGGGTAAGCAACATGGTGGTCTTTATTACATGTCACCAGTGCAGCGGACGTCTGTCTCCTGTAAAGTTTCTCATTCCTCCAATTTATGGCATATACGACTTGGACGTCCTTCTCCAACCCGCCTTAAATTAGTATTTCCCTCATTGTCTACCAATAATATTTGTACCATTTGTCCTATGGCCAAACAAACCAGACTTCCATTTCCTTTAAGCTCTATATAAACTCATGTTCCATTTGATTGATTACATTGTGATATTTGGGGTCCTCACAAAGTTCCCATGCATTCAGGTGCTCGATTCTTTCTTACTATTGTCGATGATTTTACTAGGTGCACATGGGTTTTCTTGATGCAACATAAATCTAAAACTCAACACCTTTTAAAATCTTTTGTTACTTTTGCCCATACACAATTTCATGCACAAATTAAAGCAATCAGGGTTGATAATGGGTCTGAGTTTTTGTCCATGAAAGATTTTTTCCAAACCAATGGCATTGAATACCAACGTACATGTGTCTACACTCCACAACAAAATGGCGTAGTCGAACATAAACATCGTCACATTCTCACCGTGGCACGTAGTTTACGTTTCCAATCTCAGGTACCCCTTTCATTTTGGGGCGAATGTGTCAACCGCTGTCTACCTAATTAATCATTTACCATCTCCTTTGTTGTCCAACAAATCTCCTATTGAGTTATTATACCAACGTTCACCATCATTTGATCATTTAAAAGTTTTTGGCTGTTTGTGTTTTGCCACTGTTGTTCACTCTAGACACAAATTTGACACTCGTGCTAGACGTTGTGTATTTGTTGGATACCCCACTAGTAAAAAAGGCTACACCCTATATGATCTAGAAACAAAAAAAAATTTTGTTAGTCGGGATGTTGAATTTAACGAAACAATTTTTCCATTCCATTCACCAACCCACCCTTCTATGACCGACCATTACAGCAGCTCCTTACCACTACCACTCCCATTAATTAGTCGTGACATCCTATCACTCAGCCTTGACATCCCATCCATCAGCCGTGACCCCATTTCCCCAACCTAACCCACTAGCCCGCGGTCCCCACCACCTCACCCTAATCATATTACCATCATATCACCCCATATTAATTTCCCTTCCCCCTATTAGACCTGTCACCACACATCATTTCTCCTCTTACACCATCCACTGGCACACCAGCCCATCAACCCGACCCCACGCCCTCCCCCCATTCCCACATCAAGTCCAAAGCAACCTCCGATATGGCATAAAGACTACCATGTGACCAACCAAGTTAGTCAATCTACCTCGGCGCCTCGTCCTTCCTCAAGTACTCGGTATCCCCTATCTGATTTTATTTCCTATTCACGCCTTTCTTCAGCCCATTGTGCTTTTCTAGCTAACATTACAGGTCTTGCTGAACCCACCTCTTATGCTTAAGTTATCCTTGATCCAAAATGGTGAACTGCCATGTATGCAGAATTAACGGCTTTGCAGCACAATAATACATGGACCATGGTTCCCTTGCCTGCTGGTCACAAACCCATTGGTTGCAAATGGGTCTATAAAATTAAGTACAACTCTGATGGCACAATTGAGCGATACAAGGCTCGTCTCATTGCTAAAGGCTACACTCAAATTGAGGGCATTGATTATCAGGAAAAAATTTCTCCTACTGCTAAACTCACCACTATTCGTTGCCTCATTGCCGTTGCTAGTGCCCATCATTGGTTCATTCATCAATTGGATATTCAGAACGTTTTTCTTCATGATGATCTGCATGAGGTTGTTTTCATGGAATCTCTTCCTGGTCTTCACCGATAGGGGGAGAACATTGTATGTCAGCTTAACAAATCTCTATATGGACTTAAACAGGCCTCCAGAAACTGGTTTTCCACTTTTTCAATCACCATTCAGAAAGCTGGTTATCAACAGTCAAAAGCTGATTATTCCCTTTTACAAAGGCCCAAGGTACCTCATTCACTGCAGTCATTATCTATGTAGACGACTTACTTCTTACAGGAAATGATCTTAAAGAGATGGAACGTCTCAAAACATTTCTTCTCACATGCTTCCGCATCAAAGATCTTGGTGATTTAAAATATTTTTTGGGCATTGAATTTTCTCATTCCAAGAAAGGCATTTTCATGTCTCAGAGGAAATATGCACTAGATGTTTTGCAGGATTCTGGTCTTACAGGGGCACGCCCAGACAAGTTTCCAATGGAACAAAATTTGAAACTCAGTCCCACCGATGGAGCATTGTTAGATGATCCCACCAAGTACAGAAGACTAGTCGGACGATTGATTTATCTTACTGTCACCAGGCTTGACATAGTCTTTTCAGTTCGCACATTGAGTCAATTCATGTACGAGCCTTGCAAACCTCACTGGGATGCAGCTTTACGAATTCTCAAGTACATCAAAGGTACTTTTTGATGTAGGACAGAAATCCAATTATTTCACGTGCAATAAAACTAAAAGAAGGAAGCGGTGAGCAATAAAGAAAAGTGATTGGAGAATTGGTAATTCACGTGTTAATAGATTATTTGCTACGGTCATATCTCGAAAGTTGATGTTTTGAACTTTTCTTGTTGAATGAACGCTACTTTCATTTCTGGTGCGGTCGTAGAAGAGGTGTTCAAATCTCCCACAAAAGTGGCTTGAGCCATCTTTTGTAGAAAGTCATCAAGACAGCAGCCTACTAATAAATGGAGTCTTTTGGGGTTTCAAGGGCTTTATTATATGTTAGTTATTTTCATTTTAATTCCCTAAGTCTTTTGAGTTTCCCAAAAGGTTGTAAAAGGCTTATTTAAGCCATGGCTTTGTAATCATTTAGATATCTTTCAATCAATTAATCAAATTATCCTTTGGGATTTCTATCAACTGGTGGACTCCAGTAACTTTGTTCTATAAGGGATTACGCTGGTAACCCTTTCATTGCTTCGTGGTGCGTCAATTGGTATCAGAGCGGGTTTCTTCCGTCTTGGCATTGTTGATTATCCTATTTGCTATGTTCTAATGGCAATCGATCGTGGGAAAAGATATACCTTAAGTGACGTTGCTCGCGAGGTTGTTACAATAGATGTGGTGTGCACAAAGGGAATTACCTCGAGCCAATCTCATATAGTTGATGTTGAAAATATTCCTATTTTCTTCGGAAGTGATTGCATTGAAGGTTTTCTCTTGTGGGTTGAGGATGTAGAAAAACTTTTCAAGACACAACCAATTCCGGAAAGAGGGATGGTGAAGATGGTTGCTTCTTGTTTAGATGGTGACGTGGGTTTATGGTGTGATCATATGCAAGAATCTAGGCGACAACAAGGTAAATGTCCTATCCAAACTTGGCGTTGGTTGAAGCGACTAATTGTTAAGCAATTCTTTTTCGATTTATACGAATTGTATTTGGAAAAGACGGGTAAACCAATCATCAGAAAAGAAGCTAAAGTGATGGAGAATGATATATCATTATGCCAAGAAACGGTGGAGGCCAAGGTGGAAGAAAAAGAACAAGTAATTTTCCTTGGTGAAAATCTTGTTGATGAAGATCTCCGGAAACATGACAACTCATAACTGGAGACTCAAGAAATTCAAGGTATGAGTGAATCAAAATCTGTCATGACTTTGGAGAATCATGAGTCTAGTAAATTGGATCTAAATTTTATTGTTGACCAAACAAGAGAATTGGGTAAGGAAGAATATTTTGATTCCCATTGCCATATTTCGATCTTATTTATGGAATTAATTTCATGATTATTCCACCCAAGTATACGGAAAGTTGGGCTTCTCAAGTTGAAGAACTTATTTTCTTAACAAGGAAGTTATCTACTAGCTATCAAGACCGTTTCAAGACGAACTCGAGGTCGAGTTCCTTTCAAGTGGAGGAGTCTGATGTAGGACAGAAATCCGATTATTTCACGTGCAATAAAACTAAAAGAAGGAAGCGGCGAGCAATAAAGAAAAGTGATTGGAGAATTGGTAATTCACGTGTTAATAGATTATTTGCTACGGTCATATCTCGAAAGTTGATGTTTTGAACTTTTCTTGTTGAATGAACGCTACTTTCATTTCTGGTGCGGTCGTAGAAGAGGTGTTCAAATTTCCCACAAAAGTGGCTTGAGCCATCTTTTGCAGAAAGTCATCAAGACAGCAGCCTACTAATAAATGGAGTCTTTTGGGGTTTCAAGGGCTTTATTATATGTTAGTTATTTTCATTTTAATTCCCTAAGTCTTTTGAGTTTCCCAAAAGGTTGTAAAAGGCTTATTTAAGCCATGGCTTTGTAATCATTTAGACATCTTTCAATCAATTAATCAAATTATCCTTTGGGATTTCTATCAACTGTGGACTCCAGTAACTTTGTTCTACAAGGGATTACGCTGGTAACCCTTTCATTGCTTCGTGTTGCGTCACTTTTGGTCAAGGTTTGTTATTTCCTATCTTCGACAATCTTGAATCAAAGGCTTTTTTGTGATTCCGATTGGGGAGGTTGTCGTGCCACAAGAAGGTCAGTTACTGGGTATTATGTCTTTCTTGGAAATTCCCTCATCTCATGGAAATCCAAGAAACAAGACAATGTTTCTCGATCATCTGCAGAAGTTGAATATCGAGCTATGGCCAACACATGCCTAGAGTTAACATGGTTGCGCTATATATTGCAAGATTTAAAGGTTCCGCAAAAGGGTCCCACACCATTATTTTGTGACAATCAAGCCGCTCTATATATTGCAGCTAATCCCGTTTTTCATGAGCGAACGAAACATATTGAAATTGATTGTCACATCGTTCGAGAAAAATTGCAAGCTGGAATGATTAGTCCTTCACATATACCTACACGTTTCCAGTTAGCAGATTTATTCACAAAGGCTTTAGGGAAAGATCAATTCGTGAAATTGTGAGACAAGTTGGGAGTTCATGATATTCACTCTCCAACTTGAGGGGGAGTATTAAGAAAGGATCGTGTATTGTATAATATGTTTACCTAAAGTAGTTGATGTGAAATCCCATTAAAAGAGGGATGCAATTTCCTAGGCAGTATTGTAGATTAGTTGACTTAGTTGTGTATATATATTGTACTCTTACTTGGGCAATGGGATATACGAAAAGCATTCAGCCTATCTATTTCCATAGCCTTGCAATATACTATTTTAATATTCTTTCTTTTTAATAATATGTTCTCAAACTTATTAGTGTGCTTATGTACTTATCCCGATATTCCAAAGTCGTCTCTAATTTGAACGGGCTATGTGGTGCTATGTTTTTGGTGCAGTTGGAAAGCAGTAAGAATGGCATCTTCCTTTGCCTAATTACATGAAGTGGTAAGAGGATAATATGCTTGCTTCTCTAAGTTTGCATGTCATGGAAATGCTGCTTTGTAAGTTGTGTGTTCTGTGAAGATAACATAGTACTATAGGCTGAATTTTGACGGTGAGTAGCACAACTCCTTGGTCTGATGGTGTCACGTGCAAGTGAAGCTAGCATAACACCTAGATTTCACTCCTACAAATTATGATAGTGTCACACGCAACTATCGCCCGCATAACTCTTTAAATTTGGCAGCTACTAGCGACTTTGACGGTGCCACAAGCAAAGGACACTAACACAACTCAATTGTACATTGATGTTAACCAACAAACACCATTAGAGTCCAAATGCATTTCAATTTGCAATGCATCCCATTCACCATTAATATTGTCACACCCCACAGCTCCCATCAAAACCCAACTTCAACCAATCACCAAACCTAGCACCAACAATAAGTAACCCACCCCCAGCGCATTTTAGCAACCCCAAGGACAAAATGGCGCACCCGATTGCGGAGGCGAACGAACAAAGCCCCTTCGGCACGTTGACCCCAGAGGCATTCTATTCCCGCCACAACGTCTCTCACGCCTCCGAGTACTTCACAAACCCTAGAGGCCTCAAGCGCTTCACCCAGTGGTGGACCCCGCTCCCTCCGACCGAGATTGTAGGAACCCTCGCCATCGTCCACGGCTTCACCGGCGAGACCAGCTGGTTCGTCCAGCTCACCGCCGTCCACTTCGCCAAGTCTGGCTTCGTCGTCTGCGCCATTGATCATCAGGGTCACGGCTTCTCCGATGGCCTCGCCGCCCACATCCCCGACATCAACCCCGTCGTCGACGACTGCATCTCCTTCTTCGACTCATTCCGAGCCAATCACCCGCCGAAGAACCGCCCCTCGTTCCTCTACGCCGAGTCCCTCGGTGGCGCCATCGCACTCCTCATGACTCTCCGGCAGGGAAGCGGCGCGTGGGATGGCCTCATCCTCAATGGCGCCATGTGCGGGATCAGCCCCAAGTTTAAGCCGCCGTGGCCGCTCGAGCACCTGCTATTTCTCGTCGCCGCGGTGATACCGACGTGGCGAGTTGTCCCCACCCGCGGATCGATTACGGACGTGTCGTTCAAGGAGGAGTGGAAGCGGAAGCTGGCGCTGGCGAACCCGAGGAGGCCGGTGGCGAGGCCTCGCGCATCGACGGCTCTTGAGCTGCTGAGAGTGTGTAAGGAGCTGCAGGGGAGATTCGAGGAGATGGAGGTGCCGGTGCTGATAGTTCACGGCGGCGACGACGTCCTTTGCGACCCGGCGTGCGTGGAAGAGCTGTACAGGCGCGCGTCGAGCAAGGACAAGACGATCAGGATCCACGAGGGCTTGTGGCACCAGCTGATTGGCGAGTCCCAGGAGAATGTGGACTTGGTGTTCGGAGAAATGGTGGAGTGGCTTCGCACTCGAGCTGAACGCGCCGCCGTCTCGAATGGTGGCAGCGATGGTGCTTAGTCTAGAACTCCAGGGCTTTGTCCTGAGTTTAGCGGGGTTTTGTTGATAATCACTGTATTAGGTTAAGCTTGGAGTCAGGAAGAAGAAGCATAAGCTGCCAATGGAAGCATGCCATGCCACTTATAATTTAAATAAAATATATTAATTAATTAAAAGAGAAATGATATGGAGATTAAAACTGTAGACTAAATTTAATAAATTAAATGAAATGAAAGTTGATGATTGAATTATTAATTAAGTGTTGATTAACGTGCTTATTTATAATTGGTGACACATTATTATTTTTTTACAAATTTAGTCTACATGACATTACTCTAATTAAAATATAGGGCATGCCCAAATTCCCAAACCAAGTATGTGCTTGTTAATCTTTTGTAACAAAAAAATAAAATAAATAAAATCCAACCTTAGGTATCCAAATACGGGCTTGTAAATACGCGGAATGATCTAGTGGTAAATGACGAATTTCTGGTCTGTATTTCACATGACACGTTTTGGGTTCAATTTCTGGTGTTGATGGGTTCGATTCCTACTGGTGAATCAATGATGGTGGGTTTGATTCTTGCTGATGAATCACACGATAGTGGCGAGGGGAAGCTAAAGTGTCGTGAGTCTTTCCGGCTCCAGAAATGTGGACTGTATTGGCGAAGCCTCAGAGAAAAAAAAATACGGGCTTGTAATGCGGGCATGTTACATGCATGTATCCCTGCATCCGAGGTATTATGAGAATATAATTGAATTGAATTAATGAGAGATGATACCTTAGAATAGGTCATACAAACCCGCGTTTCTTGGGCAAATATGAGAAATTCCAGATCCATTTTATTTTACTGCAAACAATTTACCACATTCTTTGTGTTCTAGCATAGACGATGAGTTTTCCTTATAATTTTTTAATTTTCTTTTGTTGATTTTTAGTATAACAACATTCAAGAAGAATGGATTCGACCATGATGTGGATTGTGCACCAAGCAATGAACAATGCGCACGAAAAAATGCGGTCGAAAGAAGGTGTTCTCGAGCGCTTGAATGGGATATCGAGATTTTATGAATTGGCTGCAATGCAGCTGGAAGGATGCCTGAAGTTTGTTCGACAAGAAACGGACAGCTACACTCTCGAGAGCAGCTATGAGCAGCTGTTGGAAGACTTGTCCGAGATTCGAACGCGCCTTCAAAGGCGTCTCAAGGAGTCTGAGATGGCAATCAAGGCTAAGGATTTGGAGTTGGCTTCGCTGCTGCGTTCCAGTAGCACCAATGTCAAGATCGAAAGACGAACAAGAAGTGAGCCCATTGAGGAGTACATTCTTAATAATAGATTAAGTGGGGATGATGACGAAGATGATGGTGATGGTGATGGTGGTGATGATAGAGATAACGAATTTTTCAGTGAGTTGAAGAATTCAGTGGATCAACAGGTTTTGAATATCAGGCAGAAGCTCGAGCCGGATTACAAGGACAAGGAAGGAAATCCGGAAGTGGTAGAAGGTGTGAACAACAAGAGGATTGAGCAGATGGGTTCGGACATGTGGATCTTGAAGAAGACTTTGGATCTTGCTTTCGGGAAAATGCAGAATGCCATTTTCAAGTTTGATGTTGGGCCAATCGAGCAGCAATGGAGATGCACTGTTGAGAAAGATACAATGTCAATTTTGCTCAAGGGATGTATGACGGATTTCCAAGAAAAAGAGAATCAGGTTTCTCTAGGCTTGAAGGAGTATTGGTCTGATTTGATGAACGAGGTTGCAAACTTGCGCTGCGACTTAGAGTCATTCGTAGGTCAGAATGAGGTGGAAGCAAAATGTGTTGATTGGATGAGTATTGGAGGGAAAAAGCATTCACCAGAAGATTTTAGTCATGGAAAGCCGGAAAAGCAGTGGTCTTTAAAAAAGCAGCGGTCTTTAAAGGCTGAAGATTTAATGCAGGGACTCCGTGAAGAGAAAACGGAAGAGGAGGAAGGGCACTATGTTTCAAAGATGATAAAGAATCACGAGTCCATCATCCGGATGAAGAGTGCAGAGGCAGAAGAGCTGAATTTGCTGAAGCGAGAGATTCTTCGACAAAAATTGAATTTGTCCAGCAGGAGAGAAGAGATGGGGATGCAAGAAAATAGCTTGAAAAGAAAGGTCCAAGAAATTATTTTGACACTGGACAAATTGAGAGATTGGGATGCTAAACTGGGTGAAACTTTCAATAACTGCAAGTTCCATCACGAGGAAGAAACTCTCTCGGAGCATAGGTTCCTGAAATCTGATGCAAGTCGCGAAGAGAACTTGGAACTTGATACTTTGGAAGATGTATGGGAGAAGATGGAAAAATTACCTTATGCAGTAAATGAACTACAAAATGAGGGGACGAGAGCAAAGCAAGAACAAGAAGAAGAAGATTTGAGAGCTGTGATAATGGACAAGACCTATGTTACTCTTCTTGAAGGTATGCTAGAAGAAAATTGCACCGAGTTACATGATTATGAGTTAGAGAACACTATTTCGAATGACATATGCAAGGTTCTTCTTGCGGAAATGGTTAATCAATGGAAGGAAAACAGTGATGGTAACAACATTGAATCTCGATATAGAGAAGAGATATATAGCACCGTCATTCGTGAGGCAATCAAGGATTATGGCTCAAACGGTAAGATTGGATTAGTTAAGTGTCAGGATTTGAGGGCTGAAAATAGTACTTTCCTAGAAGGCACAATAAGAGAGGATGTATGCTGGACCCTTTTGCAGGAAATGTTCAAGGAGTGGAATGAATGCATGGATGGTCATGAAACCGAAAGCATTTTCAGACAAGAGATAGACTGGCTTACTATTTCTGAGACTCTGAAAGATGTAGTTAAAACTGCCAGTGATCAATTGGATCAGTGTCGAGATACTGTAACCACGAAGTTTCTTCAGAGTGCCGAAAGTTTTATCAGGGAGGATGTCTATACGGTTTTCATAAGAGAAACTATGAAGCAATGGAAGATGGATATAAATGCGTTGAAGATGGAGAGTCTCGTTAGGGAGGAAATATATCAATTTGTCACTGTTGAGGCATTTAAAGATGCATGTGTCCTCTTCAGTGAAGCTGAGTCTGGGAATCAAGAAAAAATCTCAAATGGCATGCTCTCCGCTAACAAGCTACAGAAAGGTACAAATGTCAATGCAGAGGAGAATTTGAATGAAAAGATAGATGTGGAGGACAATCTGGTGCTGAGTGCTAGTTCCGAAGAGGTAATAACAAAAGGGCATACTTTCGGCTTAGTGAGCAGCAAACTAGCTAGTAAGGCTCGAGGAAGTCAGTTGGGGTCTAGTTTAGGCACCTCAGTTGACGGTTCAGAAAAGATATATAATCTAGTGAGTCCTGCAGTAGTTTCTGCAGATTACCGAGAGCCTTCTCATTGCCAATCGGAAGCAAATGAAGAGATTCGATTAAAATCATCTGGTTCTATGTCTGCACCTGCCCTCAGATTTTCACTAGCGTTGGCAGATTTTGAGCACAGGACAAACCAAAAGTTAGAAATGAACTTTTTGAGGTATTGTTCTATGTACAAGTCATTCCTCGGTAAAGCTTTCATTGTACTTCTAGTGTTCTTCTGGTAGACTAAGCAGATTGCAATCCTACTCCTTTACAGATTGGACAAGATGAAGGATCGTTTAGATACACTTGTCAAGCTTGTTTCCTCCTTGAGAAAAAAGGAATCAGTTTATCAGGACGCTTTTACTCGAAGATGTCAAGATCTCTGGAAGGCTGAAACTGAGGTTCTCAGCTGCAGTAAATTAATATTTTTGGTTTTGATTTGTTTGTGAAAGAATCATTTTAAGTTTAATATTGGTCGGAAATTTTGATGTGTGTCATATATAGGTTGATCTTCTTGGTGATCAAGTGGATGTTCTTGTAGGCCTTCTTGAGAAAACATACACAACACTGCATCATCATTCACCAGTCCTGCAGCAGTATTTCGAGGTAATCCACGTTTTCTTTTCCCCATTTCTTGTGCCGCAAGGTTATGCGTTTACTGATGCTTAATTAATCCTTTCTATAATACATAAACTTCTGTTTTACACTGGAAGCGTGAATTGTTTATCTTGGTTTATTCTCACTTGAATTTCCTGCAGGTCTCGGACGTCTTAAGATTGATCAAGAAGGAACTAAATAGAGTTGTCAACGCATCGAAAAATTGACATGTCCATGTCCATGGAAAATAAAAGATAATACAAACAGAAACAATATGCTGCCGGAAAATACAGCAAGAAACCAACAAGGAAAACAAAATACAACATTTCTGAATAGGCCGGCGAACTATACTATGTTATGTTAAGAGAAGACCAAACAGCAAGACAAAACCAAGCTGGCAATTAGCTCTCAGTCCTTCATTTTACCTTGATACTTTCATAACAGATTTTTTCGCCGTCTACTTCTTTTCTTTTTCTGGTTTGGTGAAGGATAATCAGCTCTAGTTTGTGAATATATCAACCTGCATTTCAAGTTCTCGATTGTTTTCTATACATCAGTCGAAACCAAAAGCTCTCCCATGGCCAAGCTGCTACATTTATGCTCCTATTGTGCCCTACTTTTGGTTCTCTACGTTAACTTTGTGACTTCCTTCAACCAATTTGGAGTGGGCGCACCAGGGCCTGCGCCCAGTGGAGGGCCAACGACATTGCCATCGCCATCACCATCACCGTCACCACCATCACCGACACCCCCATCACCAGTATCTGGACCACCTCCACCGCCTACAAATAGCGAAGGGTCTTCAGGAGGACTGAGTGGTGGACAGAAGGCAGGGGTATTGTTTGGAGTGCTGATTGGGGTAGGACTGATCTGGTTTGGTGGCTACGTGTACAAGATACGTCGAGCTAACATTAGACGAGGGCGCTATGGAGTTGCAGCCAGGAGAAGCTATCTTTGAGTTTTAGTTATTTTTACACGTCTTGTTAATTAGAGTGAGAGAGGAGAGAGTAGAAGAGACCAACATCAACGAATACTTGTTAATCCAATTTTTGATTTGATTGTTCTTCCTTAATATTGAAAAACTTGCATTTCCAATAAAAAATTGAAAATGTCGTACGACTTCTTCATATCATAATCTTTCTTTTTGTTTTCTTGAAAGTTTATTTGTAATTATGTGAGAAAATTTATGGGTACGTGTTGCAATTTGTTATTTACAAACCAAGAAAAGTTTGAGCAAATAATATTTTACCGCAATGGCCGAACGTAATAATTCTATCTGCTTTTTCATCCAAACGTTGTGTGTGAATCGTGATTTCCACATTACTCCACCTTTTTCAAGAGTATTTTGGTGTTTGAAATATCAATAAAATTTTGTTAGAAGGGTGTTTTTGGTCTGGAAATGGATGTAGTTAATCGTAGGTGACACATTACAACAACATCTTAATTAAGGTGACGTATTGATTCAATTTTATTTTTTTCCTAATTAAGTGAGAAATGACAAGTTATGATTTGTTACACACCCTATCAGAGGTACTTGCATTACTAACTTGAAGGCTAGCGTACTTAATATGACCTCAACATATAATGAATCAATGCCTAAATCCAAGTGGTACTTGCAAAATGTTGCCCAATCATTTTTTTTTTATAAGTAGAACCAACTCTCTAAGATTTTATGTTATTTTTACTATTTTAAAGGAAATTGCGACTTAGTACTACGATACTATTTTAGATTCGGTTCTTGCTAATGACGAATTTGAACCAGCTAATGGTGAATTTGACCAAGGTTCAATTCTTGCAAATTTGAACCACATTATTACTAGCACATTATGAGGCTAAACCTACCCCATTTCCTTTTCCTTTAGTATAGATAATATCATTTGTTAAAAAAAAACAAAAAAGGGAAATTTCTCTGAATTAAACGGCGGTGTTCTTTTTGTTTGTTGCAAAGGAGTTACCAAGTTCCAGCGTAAAAGTGCTGCCGAATCTTCGAACACTTACCAATCTGTGGTTACTCAGGTATGATCTAATTTTCATGGACCAAGATTTGATGATGAAATTACTTGATCGGATCTAATGTTTCATGAATATGTACACGTAGTCATCACATACCATCTTGTTTCTTTTTAAACCAATTAAATTTTGTCACGGTTCACACAATTGTCACGAAATTGTGCATAGTTTTATTCTGAAATTGGTTTGATATAGTTGGAGAGAGTCAGGTGAAGAATCTAGGATCAGAATTTATATCTTGATGTTGAGAGTGTGAATCCCCGTCGGGAAATTGAAGTCTTGTTTAATAATTTAAATGATCTTCGGTGTCTCCCTCCCTATATTGTCAGTTGGTTTTGGGTGGAACCTCAACTTCCATCACTTGACCGATTCGGTTAAATGATTAAGGTATTAGCTTTCTTCTACTAAACCACAAATATCACGTTTTTCTTCATCAAGAAACGATTAGTTCTCAGAATCTTTTTAGGGCAGGACTTCTCCAAGTTGGTCTAATTCACCAACACATTATGTTACTGCAAGGAGCATCTCGTTTTTGTAAGTACTAAGTTTATCTTCCTCTGTAGTTCCATGGTATTACATTAGTACTTTCATAATGGAAGGCGACATGGCGCGAAACGGAGATTTTCGCTCAAACGAGTCTACTTACTGCGGAACAAGAAGCTCAGCGTATTGTAAACGCTTCCAGAAATGGTAACTGCGATTTTCGCTTTCTATCCTATTCCAGAGCTGTTGTTCTAAAGTTGTAAACTCACTTGTTCCTTTTTCTCCAGCTTAAATGGCTAGGTTAAAGCCGGCCAAGGAAGAAGCTGAGAAGGAGAATGATCAATTTCGCGATCAAATGGAAATCGACTTTCAGAGAAAACTAGCCGAGGTAAAAACACATAAATAAGGAACAATATAGATTTGTTAATAACTTAATACTACGAGTCACCAGAAGCTACCGCTTTCGTTTACTCTGAGCTGTCTATGGAAATCGACACAAATTCTGAATTTTAGGAAGATAGGTGGTATGCTGGTTTGTTAACTATGAATGGATGGAATTAGTTTTGGAGTTTGAACTTTGAAGTCTGTGTTTTGGTCATTACAAGTGCCACGATTTATACGTGTTTTACAAGGTAATCAGAATTTTTGTGCATCATTATACAGGGAAGTGGAAACTCGGGTGCTAATGTGAAGCGGCTTGAACAAGAAACGGAGGCAAATATTCATCAGTTGAATACTGAGGCTGCAGGAGTATCGCATGACATTGTGCATATGCTTATGAACTACGCGACGAATGTGAACAACTTACAACTATAATCATGCAAAAGCTTGACGGCCACCCTTAAATACTCTTTCGCCTTCTTATGTTTCTTTCCCTGTTTTCCCAATCGGAAGAGAATTTCTGCTTGGTAACAGTTGCTTGTATTCTCTCGACCATTTTATCGATGCTCAAATGGCTGAGAAATGAGAACAAGGTGTTCTAATACTGATTGCTGCAAAGCTATCTGTAACACTAAATTACCTAAAGCAGAGAATCCATAAGGCCTCGTTGATCTAAAGAATCTTGTTGTTTAGTTTAATTTCCGAGTCTGGTACCTCGTTTTTGTCCCTGCTAGGAATGAAATGCGAGGATATCCTGCACGATTTGCTCTCCCACTATTGCACAAGCAAAGAGTCCTGCCCCAACTAGTACAGGCCTTGCTCTTGATAAAGTTTTTCGCTCCTCATTTCCACATTCTTTGTTGTGCATCGCCCACGCCATTGCCGGCGGTAGAACTCCATATAGCATTGTCATACCATACCCTCCCTGCACAAAGAGTCAGTCAAAAGTCTTTTAAGTTTTGCTTGTTTTCCTATATTTTTAATGTTAATATCTTTGTAGTTGATACAGTTATTCCGCTCTTGCTTATACTTACAGCAATGTCTGTGGCAGTAGAGAATGCATCTGGAATACTAGTCGACACGATAAGAGATGGACCAACAACCACTGCCACTGCTGCAAGGCTAATTTGATTTCTTCCCCACCATTTTCCCGGCTCGAATGTGATGTCCGGTTTCTGCTCTAGTTAAGCAGTATGTTAGTGCTCTACATGCTTTGATCTGTGAATTAGAGAATTCTTTGCAACATTTTATTAGGGAGAGCAACTTCAAAGCTACCTCGAGTGTTTGCGTGGGGGAAGATATCGAGGAGAGGTTGTTAAGTTGTTCTTTGAAAAACTCAGAGAAGCCAAGAAGAGTACCAATTAGTGATGTTCCAATTGCAAGGAGTGAGAAAGCTTCTACCATATATGAAACCCCACTCCATTGCACCCTACACCAAGTTAAAAAATATGGGATTATCAAATTATGTCAACTTAATGCAATTAACATAGTGTAAGAGATTGGATTTACCTCATAAGCAACTCAACAGGGTCAACAACTTGATCGGCCTGCGCAGAGAGGCCAAGCGCAATTGCATCCCAAACGAGCAATACTGACAATGGAACAAGACTACCAAGAAATACCGAAATCCTTAGGCGTGCGAGATCACTTCCCAAATAAGCACAAAGAACTGCAAACAGACTCAAATATTATATGGCATAGAAGGGGTCAACTTTTCACAACAAGAACAAGTTCTATTCATCAGAGGATGGACTCCTTTACCGGGTGCTAGGTCATGATACACCAGAGAAAAGATAATCACAGGTACCGTAGCGGGGACTTTCCCCCAATCTCCATTTCCCTCTACTCCTGACCACCCTCCAAACACAATGGCTAGCACCTCTATTGCTAGTAATAAACCTGGAAATCAAATGTGAACAAATGTGATATCTGAATATCAAACATGTTCTGCAGAACGACAACAAAATCTAGAAATTAGTTTAGATGGCACCACCTATCATGGAAGCAGTGAGGAGTTGGTTAACTTGATCAGTGGCTCGAGTCCCACCTATGGCGATGAGCAGGGTAAAAAACATGGTAAAAAAGAAGCCGGAAACTGGAGCCGGAAGATTGATCAAATGGAAGAGGATATCTCCAGACTTGGAACTATAAGCAATGACTGAAGTGTAGCCTAAGAAAATATAAATCAGAGTGACTAGAGTTCCACCGAAGTCTCCTAGAGTCTCCTGGGCCATAGTCCTAATAGAAATCACCTCCAGTTCATTTTCAGCATTGTCTTCGATTCGCTTCTTCCTCCTCATACTTACATTGATCTCGACAAGCAAAAGCGCCTCAATCAGGAGAAACCCCCAACATACCACCATGGATATTGAACTTGGAAGCAATCCCTACCATATTTGTAAAAATTGAGTTGTAATTACAAATCACCAAACAACCAAAAAGGGTTTGCATCTTGCAAGGAGCTAATCTCGCCTCATCCTCTATGTCAAGAAAAAAATAAGGATTGCACTAAATTTGGTCAGAAACACTTAAAGAGTTTAAGAATTAAAACCAGATGAGAGGGACTTTAAGAATTACTGCTGGAGAAGCTTTCTCCGGGAGCGCAAGGATCCCCGAGCCTATACTAGTACCGATGATCAAAGCAACTGCGCCAGCGATAGTTCCCTTCTTCTTGGGCTCCTTGGTAGGGTTTAGTGCCAACTGTGTAGGACCTGTCTGTGCCTTCTTTGCAGAAGCCTTCGGAGTAAATGATGAGTACTTTTTCTGCTGCTGCTGGAGCAGCAGCTGGTGGCAGGAACAAGCATTGTAGTTGCAGCTGCTACTTCTGAGAGGAACAGTGCTACATATATATGTATTTATATCAAATTAAACATTTGAAGCGAAGAGAATGCAGCAAATTAATTCAGATGCATAAGTTCATACATGTTGAGTTTTATGCAAATACTTGGGCTGTTTTGGTGAACTCTTCTTTTGTGATGGAAGGAGGTAGTTGATGTCGATGAAAACAAGAGTTTTGATTCCATATGTGTGTGTTGTTAGGGATGATAGATGGACTGTAGATTGAGGTTTAAGCAATTTCCCAGTAATCTTGGAGGTGGACCCTAGTAGAAAAACGGTTGGCGTCACTCTATATATCATAAGAAAAGACAAAGGGAGGGGTCCAGGTGAAGATATTTTGCTCTAGATTCTACAAGGGTCACAAATACATCATGTGTGGCTGCCACTATTGGCATTTCAATACTGTTATTCTCATACGAATTTTTCGTTTTTTATAACGTTGGAATCTATGATGACATTTTTTAAGTGTCAATACTAGTTTTTTAAACTTTTCTAAAAACTCGATGCTTAAAAGCTTCATTTTAAGGAAATTCTATCGACGCTAAAAAATCATCTTGTGCTCCTCCCTAGTGAGTAAATAAATACGGAGTGGATGATGAAATTTTTTATTGTGCTAAAAACAATTCCTTTATCTTAATACCTCCATCAACATAGTAGCAACATACTAAATATCATACATGCCCACGGATACAACCCTAATATTGGTTAGCATTCAGCAGTAGTATACTAACAGAATCACAATCCAAGTGATGTATGGATTTGAATGGTTGCTAAACCATGGCAGAAAGGGACAAGAATATCTGCATATACAGAGGACGATTTCTGGAACAAAGTGTGATGGAAAACAACACTACAAAATTTCATACAAACATTAGGAGGCTACTAATGGCAATTTTCTGCAGATTTTGTTCTTGGTCTAAAATTCAGTGTCCCTTGTTATCTTAGTGTATTTGAGGTTTGGCAAAACTTTGACAAACAATAGGAGTAAGGTCAGGCTTCATTGTATCTACACGGCTTATCTGCATGTCTCGTTTTGCACACTAGATGTGTGGGCGAATGAAGTCTGAAAGATAACGTATTTATATGTGTCTTAAAGCAATCTTTCGTCCTCTACATAATCATACCCACATGTTTCAGAAAGTTCTTTCCAACAATGTTTTCGGTCACTATAAACCTTAAATTATCGTTAACTAGCTACATCTATGGGGTAACTTCATCGTTTTTCAGTTTCACAATCTCGGCCAGAGAAGGTGCCAACCAAAACAACGAGTCCCGTACTTCGTCAAATATATGTCACTTCTGTTTGAAGAGGACTTGTCCCCAATACCGAGCAATGATCGGATGCATCTCTTAGTCGTGTTGGATACATCTCTCACTTTTGTTTAAAAAGCTATGTGTAAATAGCATGAGCTTTAGGTTCATGCAAATTACAAAAATTTACATTGGGCCTATTATGTATAGCCCAACTCATTGGGATAAATAATTTCTTCCAATATCTTTTAGTTTTGGGTCGTCCTTTCGTCCTGGTATGAAGATTGCACTTAATAATGTTGTAAAAACATCACCCCATGTGTGTTTGAAATGGGTATTGAAATTATTTTGACCAAGACTTTATATGCGTTTTACGTTATACGGAAAAAAAATTATGGTTCACAATTTAATTTCATAATTCAATGCCTGAAAATAGATTGACTAATGAATGTAGTTTCCACACCCATTCTTTTTCTCCCATGTTTTTTACTTGCACAACTCATTACTCTTTTAAGAAAAACTAATAAAAATGGCTTGAAAACTTTGAGTTTTAAAGATAAGGACAATATAAAGGGTAAAGTGAATAGTACCGGGATTGACTTTTTAGTGTAAAAATGTAATTTTTCGTTAAAGTAAACAATACCGGGAGCTTTTCGTTAAAATTCTCTTACTTTTATTTCTAGTCAAGTGAAGCTTCGTAAAGTAGCATGACAAGTCCAATAAACTAGGACAATGGCCCAAAAGGGAAAACAAAACCCAAATCACATGAATCCCTATTGCTTCTAAGTAGCATGACAAGTCCAATAAACTAGGACAATGGCCCAAAAGGGAAAACAAAACCCAAATCACATGAATCCCTATCTGCTTAGAAGCAATGAGGTCGTCCTAACTGTTGTCTAGCTACTAGTACTTCGTGAAACTTATGGGGCAAAATATCATTTAAATGTATCACATTGCATGGCTTGCAGATGAATGTTAAGGGGACTCTTTTAAAAATATAGATTTTCGGTCATCTCATAGTTTACGTTAATTCTCGTGTTAACATCATCAAACATTGTGCAAAAAACATGAAGTAGCAGAGAGTCTATGTAAAGTCTCACTTTTGAGAGAGTTTCATTAATATTTCTCTGGCTTTATTAATTTAATATGATCTAATATCCTAGTGGATAATGTGTTGGGTTTCCACCCATGGGTCTCAGGTTCGAAACCTCCCCCATCCTAAATTATGTTTGAACGCTCCCCCTCTTGATTGTTTTTGTTTGATTTATTCAATCGGACAATAAGAAATAGAGAGAGGTGTGCGAGAAGTTAAAAGTATAGGCGAAAACTACATCCCTATTTATAACTAATAGGGAGGGATGTGTTAGAGATAAATATGAAAAGGACATGGGCGTGGGTTGTGACAGTCAACAACATAAGCTACTTAGTACTACGGTCTAATAGTATTCCTCTTGTAAGTGAGAGGTTTTAGGTTCGTTTCTCACCAAATGTGAAATTGAACCACATTATTATGGTAAGCTCATTGTAAAGCTTAACCTACTCATCCACCCTCTTAGTATAAATATTATCGTTTGTTAAAAAAAATATAAACAACAAGAAGAAAGGGTTCAATGTGGGGAAAATTTAAGTCTATTTTGTACATGTTTCTGGTATTGTTATCGAGGAAAAAATACATATTGCATGTCTTGCCTAGGCAAATATAATATAATCCTTAAGTGAGGACACCATTAGGGCTTAAAAGATACAGTGAAAATTGATAACCGTCAATTACTTCAAGTTACGCAATTATCAAGGGTTAATGTATCTGCTCAACTCATATAATCATCATTCAATTTCACTTCATGTCGGATTAAATGGAGGGGAATGATTTAAAGCAACCATGGTTCGCTTTTGTTGACGATTATCGACTATTGATCAACATGAATGACCGATAATGATGTTCATTCCATCACACTGACAATCATCTACCCATGTTGCTCATAGGGGCTTGAAATTGGATAGAATACTTTGATCAAGTCTTGTATGTCATGCTTCGTGAAAGACATGGTGGTAGTAGTTTACAAGCACTAAGCAAAGCAATAAAGCCCAAGTGGAACACTAAAACGATGTTTGTGAATATTAGTGGAACACTACAACTATGTCCTTCCCTTACTTATCCTAAACAAATCACTAATATTTTTGTGGATAATACGTAATGGAACTGTCTAATCAACAACTAACAAATCAATTAACCTAATTAGATAAAAAAAATTATAAACTCCACGAGACATAAGGGAACTCTGCCTAACTAAGCAAATCAATCTTTTTTTTTTTAGATTAGTCACCGACGAGATTCGAGCCCACACCGTTATGCAAGGACATAACATTTTTTTCACTACTGTGGTAAATGACCACTTGCAACTAATCAATCTTTAATTCGGGTTTTTGGGGCAATAATTCCATAAGCAAATTACTGTTTTCAAAGACTTTTTCCCCATTACACAAAATTATAATCAATGGTGGGGAGTTAGGGACTGAAATGGCCAAACCCTAAATCCTATTCAATGGTGGGGATTTGATATTACGGATGATCAAATTCTGTCTGTTATTTAAAATTCCATAAACAAATTACTGTTTTCGAAGACTTTTCCACCCCCATTACGCAAAATTATAATCAATTAGCCCCCACATTTGTTTGCGTTGAATTTGATTGGCCGTCCTTCAACAGTCAGCAGCAGCTTTAACGTTTCCACGCAATCACTATTTAAATTAATTATATTTTGTAAATCAAATAATGTGATTTTAATGATTGAATTATTATTTAAATGTTGATTAACGTATTTATAATTATATTATTGATTGTAAATTTGCTCTAAAAAAATGGAACAAGACTTGGCTGCTGAAAATTCAGCAGCCACTCCTGTTTACACCCAATCCCGGGATTGAATTAAAACTTGGACACGTGTCCACATGAGATTGAATGTAAGCAGGAGTGGCTGCTGAATTGTTGAGCAACCAAGTTAATTCCCTAAAAAAATAGTGTACCTAACATTATCTATAAGTAAATATTAATTTTTGTTCCTATCCAATTAGAAAGTCATTGATTTAGGAATTGGATTCGCTCCGGACCTTAGTGTCCGGAGCCTAGGGATCAATTCATTTGAGCCTCACAAATTCAATTCAACGGTCACCATTAACTCATTTTTCTGGCCCACACACAAAACCAACCGCTTTTATTTCTTTTACACACCAATCAACAGTCTAGATGATTTGATTCCTAAGCTCCGGATACTAAGCTCCGGAACGGATCCAATTCCATTGATTTATTCAAGTTGACAGAACTTTGTAGTTTTATAAAATAAAGTAAAACTTGGCTTTCTGCGTACACGCGACGTGTGCTTTGTATTTCAAAGTATTACATTAACGTGTTTGGATTAGTTTCATCCTATTTGGTCACCTAGTAGGAACAAAAATTAATCACAGATATTTTTGTGGATAATACACAATGGAACCTAATCAGCAACTAAATAATGAATAAACCTAATTAGATAAAAAATTGTCAACTCGCGAGACATAAAGGAACTCTGCCTAACTAAGCTAGTCAATCTCTAATTCAGGCTTTTGCGGCAAAAATTCCATTACACGTAATTATAATCTATTAGCCCCCACATTTTTCTGCGTTGAATTTGATTCAGCAGCTTTAAGGTTTACAAGCAATGACTATCTTTTAGAAATAAGTAAAGACAGTGCGAAGAAGACCATTTATTTAAATTATATTTTGTAAATTAAATAATGTGGGTATTGATTATTGAATTATTATTTAAGTTTTTATTAATGTGTTTTTTTTTTAAATTATTGATTGTAAATTTGCTTTAAAAAATTAGTATACCTATCATTATCCGTAAGTAAATATTAATTTTTGTTCCTCTCCAATGAAAAAAAGTCATTAATTTATTCAAGTTAGAGATAAATAAACCAGGATCCTCTGCATGTTTTCTTGGGTGGAAGGCTGGCTATGCAAGGATTTTAATTATAGCCGTTTATACAAATTTATGACACGTTTACACAAAGGTAATCTGAATAAATAAATAAAAATATCTAGTGGGCCCTACACAAATTTCAGAATCCAACTCCAAAATTTGGAAGAATTGGATTCTCTGTTGTAAATAGTGGGTATGTTTGCCCACATGTGTATAGTAAATACTCATATGCTAAATAGTAACCCTTTTGTAAGTTTCCATTGAAGTGGCTCTATAAATAGAGCACCTCGATTGTTCAAAGTTGAGAGAATATCAAGAAGAAAAAATGAAGAAATATAATACTCTCAGTATCCCTAATTTTCTAATACCTGCAATACTTTTGTGGTGGTAGTAAAAACTAAACAGTGTGATATTTTGCACCACTTCGTCCTCACTCTTAGCAAAGGTTATTTCTCTAACTTTTGCCTATTTATAATACGTTATCAGCATGATTCTCTAACCTTTTCCCATTCATCGCCTATCTTGGACTGCAGATCTAATTTTACTGCAAATTTTATGTGAAGCGGTATAATCGCCCACCCTATCCTGCATATTTAAATTTACCTGCTATTTAATTTTATTACAATTTTAGGTGGTGTGGAATAATCACCCACTCTGCTCTGCATATTTAAATTTTATCGCAATTTTAGGTGGTGCGGTATAATCGTCCACCCTGCTTTGCATATTTAAATTTTATCGTAATTTTAGGTGGTGCGGTATAATCGTCCACCTTGCTCTACATATTTAAATTTTCCTGCTGTTTAAAGTGGTGCGTAATAATCGCCCATCCTATACTTGTTTAATTGAGAATGGTGCGGTACAATTGCCCTTCTCATTAATCATGTAAATATCGAGCCTGAAGTTTCGAGTACTTATCATTTTGGCCTGAAGATCAAAAATTTGTAAGAACCAGAAGTTCTAACAATATATTCCTCCAAAACACATATTATTGAAAGTTCTTACACACCTCATTTTTCTTTCAGAAAAGAAAATGGCAAACTTGGCAAAGCTTGATTTTGCTGCCCTGGACATTACTGGGAAGAATTACCTTACCTGGGTACTGGATACTAAGATCCATCTGGAAGCAGCGAATCTTGGAGATACTATCAGGGAAGAGAGCAGCTCATCCTCTCAAGATCGGGCGAATGCCATGATTTTTATTCGTCGCCATCTTGATGAGGCACTAAAGAACGAGTACTTAACGATTGAAAATCCGTTAGCCCTTTGGAAGGCCTTGAGAAACAGATACAATCACCAGACAACGGTGATCATTCCAAGAGCTCGATATGAATAGACTCACCTAAGGATCCAGGATTTCAAGTCAGTGGCTGAGTACAATTCTACGTTGTTCAGAATTACCTCTCATATGAAGCTCTGTGGGGATACTATTACTGAGGAGATGTTACTGGAAAATACTTTCAGCACATTTCATGCCTTTAACGTGCTCATGCAGCAGCAGTATAGAGCGCGAAGCTTCCCTGAATACAACCAGCTGATATCTGTGCTCCTGGTAGCTGAACAGAACAATGAGCTCCTGATGAAAAACCATAATTCCCGACCTACTGGATCAGCACCGTTCCCAGAAGTGAATGTTGATTCCCTTGAAAGGAATACCATATCCTTCCATGGCAATAATTACAAACGAGGAAGTGGCCACAAGCGAGGCCGGTGGAACTGGAAAGGCAAGAACCATGGTGTCCAGTTTCACAACCAGGTTCCAAGGCATAATCCAGGCCCAAGCTTTAAAAATGCAAATCGCCAGAAAGGAAAAGCTCATATGAACACTCCTAGAAATCCTGAAGGAGTTTGTCATAGGTGTGGTGGCAACGGACATTGGACGCGTACTTGTCGCACCCTAAAGCATCTGGTGGATCTGTATCAAGCCTCATTCAAGGAGAAGGGTGTCGAGATCAATTTCTTCGACCAGGCTCAACCAATGGAAACCCCTGATCCAGTGACCAATTTATCAGGACAGTTAAACACAACCCACCTGGATGCTACAGACTTTATTAATGAAAGAGGGAATGAAGGAATGAAGTTTATGGGTCCGATTGAATTATTTATGTTTAATGTACTCTTGTTATTTGTACTTGTGGTTTAATGCTCGCATTTTCAATTCAATAAAAGTAGTATTCCAGTATGAATAAACTGCTTTTTCTTTACTCAGAGAACATGGATAAAAATTATGGTTATTCTCAAAACAAGAGCAATGGCGGAGACTTTTGTCTTGCATACAGCGCAACCACGCATTCAATACTTCGAGATCGAAAGTATTTCTCGAATTTGGTACTTGCAAAAGTAAAGGTAACAACTATTTCAGGGCAATCAGATGTAATTGAAGGCTCAGGAAAAGCCTAGATTATGTTACCAAATGGAACAATATTGTCCATAAAGAATGCATTATATGCTACTCGATCCATTCGAAATTTGTTGAGTTTTAAAGACATACGTCTAAATGGATACCACATCGAAACGAAAAGTGTAGAAAATGTGGAATATTTATGCATTACCTCCAATGATACCCAGAAATGTATATTGGAGAAGTTGCATGGTTTATTGAGTAGATTGTATTATACATACATAAAGACAGTTGAGGCATATACTGTCATGAACCAGAAGTTCATTGATTCAAAGGTTTACATGCTTTGGCATGACCGTCTAGGTCATCCAGGATCTACCATGATGCGTAGAATCATTCCCAACTCTAATAGACATCCATTATTGAGCAGACACATTGATGTCTAAAATAATAACCCTTGCAAGGCTTGTTCCCAAGGGAAGTTGGTAATTAGACCATCACAACTAAAGGTTGATGATGAATCCCCATCATTTTTGCAAAGAATTCAAGGGGATATTTGTGGACTTATTCAACCACCTTGTGGACCATTTCGATATTTTATGGTTTTGGTTGATGCATTTATGATCTACCCGATGGTCACATGTTTGCCTATTGTCTACACGAAATGTAGCTTTTGCGAGACTTCTTGCTCAAATAATTAAGTTGCAAGCACAGTTCCCAAATCATCACATTAAGTCCATTCGACTTGATAACGCTGGTGAATTTACGTCTCAAACCTTTGATGATTACTGCATGGCACTGGGCATTGATGTTGAACATCTTGTTCCTCATGTCCATACCCAAAATGGTTTAGCAGAGACATTTATCAAGCGGCTTCAATTACTAGCCCGCACTCTGCTTATGAAAACAAAATTGCCAGTCTCTGCATGGGGACATGCCATCTTACATGCAGCATCATTGGTTCGACTGAGACCCATAGCCAACCACCAATACTCATCAATACAACTCGTGTTTGGACATCAGCCAAATATTTCACATTTAGGAGTTTTTGATTGTGCTGTTTATGTGCCTATTGCACCGCCACAACGAACTAAAATGGGACCTCAGCGCAGACTGAGAATTTATGTAGGTTTTGATTCACCATCTATCATTAGATATTTGGAACCTTTGACTGGTGATATGTTTACAACTCGTTTTGCTGATTGTCATTTTGATGAAACAGTTTTCCCGTCGTTAGGGGGGAGAAAAGACCGTTCCAGAAAAATGGCAAAAGCTGACATGGGTTGTTCCCACCTTATCTCATTTTGATCCACGAAGCACTCAATGTGAAAATGAAGTGAAAATGATCGTTCATCTTCAAGGTATTGCTAATCAAATGCCAGATGCATTTAATGATGCTTCGAAAGTGACAAAGTCACATGTACCAGCTGCAAACGCACCTGCAAGGATTGATGTCCCTGTTGAACAAAATAAAGTGGCAGCGAATGATTCATCTAGTGCACGCCTGAAGCGTGGTAGACCCCCAGGTTCAAAAGATTCAGCCCCTCGAAAGAGAAAGATGAGGGTACAGTTGAACCCAAATGAAATCATTCAAGAGAAGAAAATGATTGATAAATCCACAATTCATGATTCTGTACTTCCAGAAAAAAAAAATGTCCTTGATGAGACACATGTCCTTGAAGAGACAGAAGTACATGAAAGCAAAGAAATATCCATAAATTATACATGTACTAATGAATTGTGGGATCGAAATGAAATAATCATTGACGACATGTTTGCATTTGCAATAGCCATTGAAATTATATTAAGTGATGATATTGAGCCTCGCTCTGTTGATGAATGCAGACAGAGACAAGATTGGCCTAAGTGGAAAGATGCAATCCAGGAAGAATTAAATTCCTTGGAAAGACGAAGTGTTTTTGGACCAGTAGTCCAAACCCCGCCTGGTGTGAACCCCGTAGGTTACAAATGGGTATTCACAAGGAAACGCAACGAGAAAAACGAGATTACAAGATATAAAGCACGACTCGTTGCACAAGGTTTTTCACAAAAACCTGGAATTGATTGTGAAGAGACATACTCTCCTGTAATGGACGCAATTACGTTCTGTTACTTAATAAGTTTGGTGATTTCAGAAAAACTTGACATGCGACTTATGGATGTCATCACCGCGTATCTATATGAAGAATTAACATGAAGCAAGTCATGAATGTTCTTGGTTAAGATCAATGATCCATCACATTTGGAATTCATGTGGTCTACCTTCAAAGACAGACACTCCAACTGTCATCCATGAAGATAATGCAGCCTGTGTCGCCCATATGAAGGAATGATTCATCAAGGGTGATAAGACTAAACACATATCTCCAAGATTTTTCAGTGCACATGAGCTTCAGAAGGGTAAAGTTATTGAAGTCAGACAAATCTGTTCCAATGAAAATTTAGCAGACTTGTTCACCAAAACTCTACCAAAGTGCACATTTCAGAAGTTGGTGCAGGGAATCGGATTACGTCGGCTTACAAATTTGAAGAATGCGGAATCAGGGGGAGATACAATTCAGGGGGAGCATCCATGATACATGTATGTTGTACTCTTTTTCCTTCGATTAGGATTTTTCCTACTGGGTTTTCCTATCAAGGTTTTAACGAGGCAACATAAGCATACTCAACACCATCCGGGTAAAGTTGTACTTTCTTCCTTCGCTATGGTTTTTTCCCACTGGGTTTTTCCAAGCAAGGTTTTAACGAGGCAACTGATACTGATATGTGGGCATCCAAGGGGGAGTGCTGTAAATAGTGGGTATGTTTGCCCACATGTGTATAATAAATGCTCATATGCTAAATAGTAACCCTTTTATAAGTTTCCATTGAAGTGGCTCTATAAATAGAGCACCTCGATTGTTCAAAGTTGAGAGAATATCAAGAAGAAAAAAGGAAGAAATATAATACTCTCAGTATCCCTAATTTTCTAATACCTGCAATACTTTTGTGGTGGTAGTAAAAACTAAACAGTGTGATATTTTGCACCACTTCGTCCTCGCTCTTAGCAAAGGTTATTTCTCTAATTTTTGCCTATTTATAACATTCTCTACAATTTGATGGTATTTGAATTCCAGATTGTTGGGAATCGAAATGGACCTTTTTCTCCACATTATGCGCTCACTTATTTTTAAAATTTCAAAATTGACCTTTATTATTGGTAATCAATTTGATTAATTTGTAAATTTTAACAAGTCATTATTGTGAGAAAAAAAAACCCCACAGGGTTTGTGAAATCTGGCGTAACTGGAGTGGCAACCCAAACATGGTCCGGGTGATTACTTGGTCAACTGACTCAACTCCCTCCGGGCCTCCACCAATCATCACCATCCTAACAAGTAATTGCCCGACCCAACCGGCAAGCAGAGCTCACTGCTCCAAGCCCAGTCGACCAATGAATTTTTCAAGTAATAATATTACGTAACGTTACGAATTATCTAAACACTATATTAATAGAACTCTGGTTATCAACCAAAATTGTATAAAATTACTAATATAACCCTTTAACCAAAATTGAACATAAATAAAAATAATAGACGATTTAGTAATTTAATAAACACAAATTTTACTGTTTTTTATATGAACCTCACAGTCAGGTGATGATAATAGGTTGGAAATTCAATCTCTCGCCACATTCCTCTCTTCCCTCTAATTTTATCTCTCTATTTTCTTCTTCCATCGTCGACGTCACAGATCCGGGTCGGGTTTGGGCTGGATGGGTCTCATAGGACGAGGCATGTGGGAACAAGATCATGAGTGGTTCGAATGAGGGGGTAGTGGTTCAAATGAGGGGGTGGTGGCTTGAATTGTGGAGGTTAGGTCGTAGAGGGCGGGCTAGGTAGGTGGTGGTGGGGTGTGCGCGTGTGATGATCGTTGGATGAGGCCACTGCTTAGATGGGTTTCACTAGGTACCGTTTGACATAAGTGAAGGAGGTGGAGTAGTGGTATTGTCGTTTTTATTTTTTATTTTTTATTTTAAGCTTAATAAGGATTTTATAAATTAAAGCATAAATGGATACTCATAATCCAATGAATTGAGTCACAAAAATAAAAAATTGGCACACGCATCAAAGGGAGGACAATTATATACTTATTTTTTCAATTTTACCTTCACTTTTGATACATAATATTTACATAAGGAGGACAAAACAGTAATTATGTAATATTAAAAAAAATATACACTTATTAAGAGAAATTGTTCACACACACAAAATGTGTGATTTCTGCTAGTTTAGATTATAAACATATATCTTATTATTAATATTATATTTACAGTGTCATTATTGATATTACAAATAACAATTTAAAGTGCACGATAATATTTTTAAAACGCAAATAATAACACCTTATTTATTAAAAACAACATTAATATTCTAATCTGACAACCCGTCCCTAATTTTACAATTTTATAAATTTTAAAAGCGTGATTTTACGAAAATGCCCTTAGAGGCGAGGGTATTGACTTATGTTGACCAACGCTTAGTGAGACATACGACTTATTCTTTTAGCGTATTGGCGTCGTACTCGATGTTACGAGCACATAGACGCCTGAGGAAGTGAACTTGGAACTACATATGAGGTTTTACGAAGTCACAAACCTGAAAAGTATGTTTCTAAGGGATTTCCATTTATTATTGTTGTTGTTATTATTATTATTATTATTATTAGTTATTGGGGAGAAATGAAGAAAATGAAAAAAAAACAAAACAAAAAAAAACAAAAGGTTGGACGGAAGAAATAAGAAAGGGAGGGGCTGTTGCCCAATCAGATGAGAGAAAGGAGTGTGAGGACCAATCGAAAGAGAAGAGAGGAAGAAGGTTGGCCAATGGGAAGAGAAGGAAATGAGGGGAAGGGTGAGAGTGAGAAGCACCGAATCCACCATCCCGCCTCGTTTCCCCTCGCGACCCGACTGTAAACCAACTGGTTGCATGGTTTCCGATGAGATTTCCGTCGATTTATAAATGAAAATCGGCAAATCACCACCACCATACAAATCAGAGCCATCCATGCTTCCAATTTCATCCAAACCCGACTGGGTTTGACCCCAATCTCGAGAAGAATGCGTCGATGGGTGCGACGGACACGGTGGCAATTCGTCCATTTCTAAAAAGCTTACCCTCAATTACCACCACCAAAACACTCCTCAAGAGGTCAGGAAAAAATCCCAATCAGTGGTTGGAGCGTCGGAATCGATTTGAGGACGAAACACAAACACCCAAATTCTAGGGTTCCGCACGGTTTTAGCAAAATTGAAGCCTTTCTAGGACAAATTGGACTTGGCCACAGGTATAAAGTTTACTCTACTCTTTGAGATCTTCAATTATTTAATTTTTGAGAATTTTTAAAAATAGTTGAATTTTTCCGACAAGGGGGCGGTCGACTGCCACCCGCGGCGGCGCGTGCGGCGGCTCATGGCCAGTGGGCCGATGATGTATTTTTAAGTACTATTAGATGCCCTGGGTTCATATTTGATATTCGTATGTCATAATTTGATTGTTTGGACTTAGTTTCATTTCGATTCGTGAATAGGTCAAAATATGAATCGACGGTCCAACCGTTGGATCGCCACCAAAATTTAATATGTTATATTACGTAATATTTGAGGATCATATGAACTTACAGATCCGGAATCCGACGTACGGATCTTTCCAAATTGGAATTGTAAGTTTATAAAATAAAAAGTTAATCGCCACTTGAAATTGAAATTGGCGGAGATCCAACCGTTGGATCGTAATGAAATTTGAGTATGTTATTTTTGAAGCACAATGTGGATGTTTGGAAGTTACGGATCTGAAATCTGAGTTGCGGATCTCCTGGATTGAATTATGTAGGGTTGTGGACCCCACCATCGATCCTTGACCGACTGTTGACCTTTGGTCAATGGATCTCAAATCATTTTAGAATGTCCTTGAGGATGTGCTTTATGTGAATTACGTATTCTATTGATAAGAGTTCTGAGATGTGATTCGATAATTGTTACAGGCGCCAATTGTTCGGGACGCCTCAATGTACATGCTAGTGAATCATAGCGTGGGCTCCAGGTGAGTGGGTCTTTTCCTTTTATCATAGGCATATAGTTGATAGTTCCACAAATGCTTCTAAATTGATTTATGCATTTTATGCCATGTCATATATATATATATATGTAGATGTTCTAAAGTGCTAATAGATGGTTGTGTTTAGATATGTCATAATATATCCATATGCATGTTATCTACAATTAATTAATGTGAACTACGAATGGCTTGATCCCTATTTAGGGTACGTAGGCAGTCTAACGAGACGTTAGATGCAGCCATACAATAAATGAGACTAAATACTTGAGACAATGACCTTGTTTGGGGAATTTAGTAGTGTGAAGGAGATTGGTAGAAAATGTGAGATATAACTTTAGGATTTGGTAGTTAAATGTTGGTCCTAAACTTAAGATGTAAAGAATCAAGAAATCGAAGTAAGGAAAGGTAAGTAATGATAGTTAATCTAGCTAGCGTCTAATTGGGCTTATCACCGATGATTACTCTCGAAAGTAAATAATTCGGGAGTGGGGAGTTACAGTTTATGCCATTTGTATATATATGTTTCTATATCTGGAAATATTATGATATGGTTGAATTTCAGATTTTACATCCTGGTATATCCATATGTATATTACTCGCACATAATTATTGTGAACGCTCTGAAGTGCAAAGGTGAGCGCATGACGTATAGGTAAGTTCAGGTAAGTATACGGTATCTGTCGAATTGAAGGGGTTATAGTATGACTACATTTACGTTTTAAGCAACTCCGACACTGTCGTACATGTTGCCTATGAGTCGTACACGTTATATTAGATGCATTTAAAGCATAAACCTGCACCCCGGTGTTAGTGATTTAGCTAGAGATATGGCACATACTTGTTTATAATGTCACCTCCTGCACCATATGCTCACATTGGATCCAATTTAGGTGCTCAGTCTTGTCGTATAGACCACTATAAGTGGTTCCGACTTGTAGGTGACTAGCGATTCATCGCACAACTATATGAGAATGTAGTAATGAGCATAATTATATTACACCTAGTCCTGTCATACAGACCATTGTAGTGGTTCCAACTCGTGTGCAGTGTAGTACCGTATAGGTCACTAGAGGTGACTCCGGCTTATGTGCTAGCAATGATTGATGAGCTATGATTTCTGTCGTACAGGTCACTAGAGGTGACTCCAGCTTATGTGCTAGCAATGATTGATGAGATATGGGTGCAGTCGTACAGGTCACGTTAGGTGACTCCGACTGATATATCATTTCATATTGATTAAATTCATTTGGCCTACTTGTTAATGCATTGTGGAATTGATGGACATGGCATACCCGTGGTTTTGGTCATTCATGAGTATGGTTTGGATTTACATACATATATATATATATATATGTATGTATATATGTAGTATTGTCTTACGAAAACGATACGGGTTTTACATTGAGGGGCATTACTTCTAGAAAGGTAATAACTTTAGGAAGCTTGGTTTTTATTGCTCACTCACACTCTTTGTTTTGTGCCCTCCAGGTTTTAGCTGCTGAGTTCGTATCGATGAGGATCTGTGGCGAATCTTAGTATTGATGGCTACCTCTGAGGGTATGATTCATACCCACACTACTGTACGTTACTTATGCTCTGACTTCGCGTGTGAAATGGGTTCGCTCCCGCTCACAACGCACTCTGGTATTTAAACACTTGTAGGATTAAATTTAGTCACATTTTACACATCATCACATTCTATGGCTTCGTCACCCTCCAGGTGTCAGCCAGCACCGCTCGATTCGGGGTCCTAGTGGACATTCCGGGTCGGGGTGTGTCATCTAAGCTATATCAAATGGGAAAAAAATGCCGAGCTTCGATACACTGTAAGCTGAAGAAAAACCTCGAAACTCAGTATGTTAAAGTAAAAAATGGCTCTTTCACCAATCCACGACTTGCATTAACATTATGTTTCAAATTCATATTTCTTTTGTCATTTAGTACTACAGTTTGATAGTATTCATCTTCACTTGTAAGTGAGAGATCTTAGGTTCGAATATCTTGGATAGAGAACTCGATGCCAAATTACGTTGTCTATGCCGTGACTTAGCCGAACTTCCCTTCCTCTTAATATAAAATATATAGTTATACTAAAAAGAAAGTTCATATATCTTTTTTCCGGCAATATCTTTTAAATTCATAAATTAATATGGGAAAATTTATTTGAACCTATATAACCTCTCTTTACACCCAACTTAAATTTTAAATGTGAATTGCCTTTTTTACCCTATTGCATAATTACCATCAAGTACATGATGAAATTAACTATAAAACTAAAATTTATCAATAAACCCACACCCATCACCTAGGCACATGAGTTTGATTTACACTCTATGTTCTAAGAAATATTTAGAACTTTAAGACGCTAAAGGTATTCATGATGGCTAAACCCTAAGATGCCCTCATAGATAAGGATATTGTGAGGATGATTTAGGTAATAAATTTGAGTTTAAAGAGATATTAACAATTATACTAAAAAGACTTTAGGTATAACTATGGAACGAAAAAAAATTTAATGTACTAAATATTGAAAATCACGAAACTTGAGGGTAGTAAACTGAGATTTACCCTATAAAATATATAATTATACTAAAAAAAAAGTTCATATATCTTTTTTCCGGCAATATCTTTTAAATTCATAAATTAATATTCAATATCAAGTAGCGGTATTTAGTATTTACCGTCGTATTAAGGTAAAAAAGAATCTCCATTGACCCGACAAACGGAACCCGCCCTACACGTCAGCACGTAAGACACGACTGGCCCCCACAACCCCAGCCGTATCTAGTCCAATCAGGGTCAAATTTGTCATAGAAAAATAAATTTAGACCCAAATGGAAAATAGAAACGGGAGGCGAGTATCAGCAGTGGCAGCAGTAGTGCGCGTCCATTCTCTGACCGAGACGGACGTGGCGCGCCGGGCCCTACGCGGTAACGACAAGGGCGCGAAAGATGGAAATTTTCTTTTTAGCCCCCAACAGACCGTTGATCACGGACGAACAGAAGTCCTCAGATTCTCTACCGTCGGATCAAACGAGACGAGTCAAACCAACGGGCTCAACCGTCCCCGTCCCACTGGTAACAGTCTAAATAAATATTAAAATAACCACCCGCCAGGGTAAAAGCCCACTACGACGTCGTTTGTCAGTTGATACATATTTAATTTAATAAAAAAAATTGAAGGGGTATATAAAAAACAGACATGCTCTGCAGAGCTCTCTCTGTGCTTTGCTCTTCTTCTCTTCTTCTCTTCTTCTTGCTCTGCAATTCATTGGCTTTTTCTCGGGTTCTGGTTTTTCATGCTGCTTTGTTGGCGTGCTCTGTAAAAGCACCCGAACGACCTCGTTTCGTCCCTTCTTTCCCTCTTTTATTTTCCTTCTCGGAGACTTCGATAAAATGGGAAGGCAATTTATTCCTTCTGCCTCAAAATTTTAATCATCCGAGATTTTTGGTTGCCCGAATTTTAATCATCCGAGATTTTTTTTGCGGAGGACGGCGGCGATTATGAATTCAACTCGGACCGAAATGCAGGAGCCGAGCATCGACACCGATAAGCTGAGCTACGAGATATTCTCGATACTGGAGAGCAAGTTCCTGTTTGGCTACGACGATCAGAAGCTCTGGGTTCCCAAACAGGTATCTCCGTCCCCCACGCCGGTTTCCGACTCCAAACCTGACCCGGTCCAGCTGGTGGGCGTTCAGCCCCAATCTGAAAACGGCGTCGGGGCGATCAAAAACCAGAGGGGCAAAATCTGCATTCTCAGCATCGACGGCGGCGGAGGAATGAGAGGGATTCTCTCCGGAAAGGCCCTGGGGTATCTCGAGCAAGCGTTGAAGCAGAAATCGGGGAATCCGGACGCCAGAATCGCCGATTACTTCGACGTCGCAACCGGAGCCGGCGTCGGAGGTATATTCGCGGCCATGCTCTTCGCCACCAGAGACCACGCCCGCCCGATTTTCAAGGCCGACGACACGTGGCGCTTCCTCTCCGATCACGGCAAGAGCTTGTTCAACAACAACCGGTCCTCCTCCTCCGCCTCCTCCCCCGGTTTTCTGCGTCGCCTCTTTCGAAGTTCCGGTTCGGGCTTGGGTTCAACAGGGTCCGCCACGGCCGGATTGGAAAAAGTAATGAAAGAGGCGTTCGCCGACGACGACAGGACGCTGACGTTGAAAGACACGCTCAAGCCGGTTTTAATTCCGTGCTACGACCTTTCCAGTAGGGCGCCGTTTCTGTTTTCCAGGGCCGACGCGCTCGAGACCGACAGTTACGACTTCCGCCTCTGGGAGGTCTGCCGCGCCACGTCAGCCGAGCCGGTAATCTTCGAACCGGTCCAAATGCAGTCCGTCAACAACCAGACAAAGTGCCTGGCCGTGGACGGCGGCTTGGCCATGAGTAACCCGACGGCGGCGGCGATCACGCACGTGCTGCACAACAAGCAGGAGTTCCCGTTCGTGCGAGGGGTCGAGGACATAATGGTCCTTTCAATAGGGAGCGGTCAGTTTCTGGAAGAAGCGAGGTACGAGTACGAGCAAGTGAAGAAGTGGCGAGCCAAGGAATGGGCTCGGCCCATGGCCCGAATCGCCGGCGACGGGTCAGCCGACCTGGTGGACCAGTCCGTCGCCATGGCGTTTGGTCAGTCCGGGAGCAGTAACTACGTGCGCATTCAGGTACGAAACCGCCACACCTTTGCTAACGTGCGCACTGCGCGCATTTAATTCCAATCTTAATTCTATTTTTTTGTCACGGAATTAAATTTTCGGGGGTGTGGGTGGGTTGTGTCTTTTGCCGTTTCTGTTGCCACTGACTACGAGACGAAACTGTTAGCCAGGCTGGGTATGTTAACTTGCGTGTAGAGAGTGCTAACTTGCGCCGGGGGTATGTGTTTCGCTTTCATGCAAATAAATGCGGGTGTTTTGTACGTAAAACCTTTGGCCTCGTGTGGTGGGGGCGCTGCAATTCCAAGGTTTTGCTATGCTGGAAGTGCACAGATTGGAGCAAAATTAGAGGACCTTTTGTTTTTGTTTGCTTGGTTGAATGTTTTGGACGTGATTTTTCTTTGGGTTGGGTTGGGTGAGGGCAGATTCTAACATGTAACCCGGTGTTTAACACCGAAAAATGATTCCTGCACACTTATTGTTTGCGCTTGATTAACCTTTGGTAGTGTGCGGAAATCAAGTAATTTTCTCACTTATTAGTATCTGATGTCACGTGATAGGCGATATACTAATCGGGATATGTCCTTGCGAGCTTGAGAGGGGTATGGTTTTGTTTTTTCAATCAAATTTTAGGACCGAGAGGGAAGGGGTTTTGGTTGGTCCGGCGTCGGTTTGCTGACTAGGACTTTCTGTCTTGGTAGACCAATTACAACTAGGCTTGAAGCCTAGAGTTGACGGGTTGTCCTAGAAATCGTTGTCTCAGTAGATGAAATTGACTTGGTTCTTAAAACTTTTTTCTTTTTTCAACTTTGGTCCCACTGCAATTGCATCCTATTGAATTTCCCTGAGAAAATTAAAGATATAAATTTTATTACCTTTGGAGGTTGCCTCTTAGGGCAGTCTCCATAATGTTTTTACTTTATTTTTCCTTTTCTTTGACCTTTGTTTTGCCCTGCTGTGGAAAGCTGGAAAAATCTTGACCTGGGTTACTGTGTGGATTTCTGAACCTGTATTATTTCAGTAAGTAGTAACTAGTAAGTAGATAGAAATGGGTGGAGAGATGGGGTCACAATTTACTTAAATCTTAATTGACATCCAGTCTGTAATTATCTCTAAACCATATATACTCAGACTATTTAAGTTGCACTACATATTAATCTTATTACTGTAGAAAGAGATATGTGGGGCTTCCCTTCCGGCACTTCCCTCCATTTAGAAAATGAAATGGCCTTAATCGTAATATATTTTTTTAAAGACTTTTTAGCTAAACGGTTTCTAAGTTTTGCATAACTTTCACTTTGATCATTGAGATTTAAAATCGATATAAGTGGTCCGTAAATTGTCTACCATCAATCATTTTAGTTATTCCGTGAATAATCTCTGTTTAATTGAGGACATTTTTTGGTCAATTCAACCCCTTTACTTGAACAAGTGGTTTCTTCAATTTAACGAAGATTTTTAACAGAAGAACCAAAATGATTGACAGTGGACAATCTAAGAGACTACTTCTATCCATTTTAAATTTACGGGACCAAAGTGAGGAGTTATGATAATCTTAAAGATTATTTTAACTAAAAGGCCAAAAAGCTATTATCATTGACCCACAACTTTTTCCTAATATCTGTTTTTCCATCATGGCATATTTTATCTATGAGGTGGTCCTATATTAGAATTTGGAGCTGCCACCCAAATCCAAATTGTTTTCAACTGTTAGGTACATTTTGTATTAGCAATACATCCCATCAATTTGGATCTTTCCAAAGTTGTGCATTGCTTGGTTTTTAATGTTACATGTGACAATACATGTTTTTACAAAATTCTTGTTTATTTTGTTTGGAATTAGTTTCTTAAATTTCTGAGTCTGGATCAATCTAGAAATTAGTTTCTTAAAACATGGCTAATAATTGGATGTTTAAATTGTAATATGTTAGGCAAATGGGACAAGTTTGGGACGTTGCGGGCCAAATGTAGATACAGACCCAAGTCCTAACAACGTTAAGAAGCTGGTAGGAGTGGCAGAGGAAATGCTGAAACAAAAGAATGTTGAATCGGTGCTCTTTGGCGGTAAGAGGATCGGCGAGCAGAGCAATTTCGAGAAGCTTGATTGGTTTGCCGGAGAACTGGTGCTCGAGCATCAGAGGAGGAGTTGCAGAATAGCTCCCACGGTTGCCTTCAAGCAAGCTGCTGCCAAAACTACTTAGAACTCAAAAGGTATGTGCTTTTTGTTCTGTTCACAAATTTTCATTAATCTTTATGTTGTGCACAAATAGGAACTTATCTCGTGATAAACGAAAACTCTATGGTGCTCAAGATTATTTTATTCTCGGATCAAGGATCTAACGGTTAAAAAGTATACTAATTTTACGTTTTGAATTGAGTAGGACTCATGTTCAGCATTTGAGTTTGACGCATGCTGACTAAACAACTCGAGCATTTTATGTCATTTGTGAAGCTTGTAAAATCATCAAATTTAGGTAGATCTGCTATATATATGATTGGTTGTCAGAATATTATTAGAACAAGTACCTTCTGTAGTTGTGACACTGTTGGAGTGGGAGAAAGTCATAGGCACTAATTGCTTGTGTTATCTTATCATGCTAGGCGTGCATAGTATGTACAAATTTTTAACAAAATGTTGGTGGGATTCATATTATAATTATTATTAGTAAACTTAATTAATAAAAAGATTATGGGTTCCACTAATAATGTTTACATACATGCCATCTTATCATTTATCTGGTACATGTTAGGTGCAATGAAATTTTGTCACGAGTATGCATTGAAAATTCTCAAACTTCTAGATTTTTTATTGTGTTCGGTATACGGGGTGGTGCATCACGTGTCACTATATAAGTGGTGAGATACTTGTGTTAAAAAATTAACAACTTAAAAAAAATAAAAATTCCCACATCTTATATAATAACACGTGTTGTACCACCCATGTTTCAGACACAATGAAAAATTTCTTCTGTTTTTCTGTGGCCTGGACTTGTCATGGTCTTCCTCCTTTACGACAATCTGTATGTTGTTGTGATATATGTTTATGTATAGACAAGACACCAAAACAAAAAACAAGGGTAAAAAAAAAAAATGAATGCTTAGAGCCCCATCTGCTGTCGGCCTACCGACACTTGAGTTTTTGACTAAAATTTTAAGGGACATTTTGGATAATTTCATCCACAAATTGGGAAAGGCATGGGAGGGGAGGGTGCTGTGGTCATTTGATAGGGAATCAAATCTTTGTGGTCCTAATTTCTAAAGGCAATTTCCGTAGTCCGGAAAAAAGGTTGGTTTTTTCCCTCCTCCTTGTGAGCCATGCTGCCATGCAAATGTTTAGTGTGAATGTTTTGGTTGCTGTGTTGCAAATGTCGTTGCCCTACCCAATCACACCATGCCTATTTGGGTGAAGGCCTCATCCTACTAGCCAATTTAGAACTCAAACATTCAACTTCTTAAAATTACTTAAATGCCGCGCACTAAATGAGCAAATATTTTCCACGAAATAGTTACCGAGTCTGGTTTATTGTTTCACCGATGCATCACTGTCTGTAGATTGTGTACACGTAGTGCTTTGCGGTCCATGACCTTTTATAATGCTCGATGAGAGCCGTATTCTAACATTGACAGATAGAAATGTTTATTTCGTGTACAAATCACTGGGGCCATATGCTTGAGGCATTGTTTAATCAATCATGAGAAATGCCAAGAAAACTATCTCAAAGTGAGATTCTCTATAGAAGCTCTGTTATTTCATACTGTAACGTTAATTTCTATATCAGTATTATATAACATTGTGCTAAAAAGAGTTTGAATTTTGAGTCTCTTTAGAATTTTTCATCAAACATTTTTAAGACCTATATGTTAGGCAGAGCCTAGAGGATTAGGACCAGCAATTGTCTAGAATGCTTTAACGGTCGTAAATTGTTGTGTCCGAGTAGTCTTATGTAATAAATAGTTGTACGGAAAATCACATGGACTAATTACATTTGGTAAACCTGTGGGGTATAAGTGTTAGGGTTGGTACACTTCCCAACTAACTTTTAACAGACTTGTGGGAAAAAAAAAAGAAGCCAAATTGGTCAAATTTCTAAAGTTTTACACTGTTGCTTCATCAATCCTCTTTTTTGTTCAAACTGTTCTATCTGTTTCCTATACTTTTCCAAGTCGTACTTGGAAGTTTGTAATATGAGTATGTAGAAGAAATGTCACGCATAAGAAAGTTAAGAAATCTGGTAGCGGTTTATAAGGTGTTGAGTCATTCCTGCTATTACCAATTAATTTTAGCACGGAACCTTAACTTCATTTAGTTTGAACAATATACTTTTGATATTAACCCGACTTCGAAAAATTGAAGCCCTTTGGCAAATGCAAATCATCTATCTTTATGCAATTCAAATGTATGTTTTTACCTGTAGAAGTGAATCATGACAGTAAATATTTTGTCCCAAATATTGCAGGAGATAGAGAGACATCATCAAGGGAAGGAAGAAAAAACAGGAGGAGAAAAGTAAATTGTCACAAACAGCTTTTACTTTTTTGTAAGGTGAATAGGACAAGTAGCCAGTTTGTAAAAAGGGGTGGGGGGAGGGGAGAGATCTGAGGGGGATTTCTTTGCCTGCCAGAGGACATGCATTTGTGGCTTCCCACTCTCAACCTTTCTCAATGTCAATTGTCAAGGGACCAAAGTGAGAGAGCTTCAAAAGCTTTTGAGAGGTTAAGCAGACAAAAAAGAATCAGGTATCATATATTCAGTTTCAAAAATTGAGTACTCATCATGGGTGGGAAAATCTGCTTCCATGTTTGTTATTTCTTCCCATACCCTTTTCTTTCTTATGTTTTTCACTTTTTCCCCCAGATGTTTTTCCATTTCCTGTCTTTTCATCCTTGTCTCAAGAAACTTGAGGGGTGGTGGTTGGTGGTGGCCGGTGGTGGTGGGCTAGCTACCCTACGATGAAAACCCAGAATTGAATACATAGTCAAAGCTATTTGTCTCCCTTTGGCTTTTTGTTTTTATTTTCTCATTGAATATATATATATATATATAGTGGTGGGGTGGGAAAAGTAGTTTTTCAGGTGTGGTGTGGGTTATAATTTTGAAGCAACTGACCATATCTTTCTCTCCTGGGTGGGGTGGGGGGCTTTCTAGTTGTTGGAGCTTTCTAGGGTTAGGGGAGAAAAGTAGTATTCTTTGGTTTTTCCTGCATGTTCAAGTGTATAATATTTGAAGTCGCAGAATTGTTTAAAGAAAGCAATTTCAACTTTTGTTCTTCTCTTAGCTGTGTACATTTTTATAATTTAAAGAAGTGTTTGGTTTGGTTGTTTTGTTCTGGTGGCTGTGGAGTTCTTCACTTTTTCTTGAGTTAGCGTTCATGCTTTTGACTTTCGGTTTTTTGAGAAAGACGTATATGGAATGAATACGTTATTTGATTGACATGAGACGCTATATTGACGGTATATCCGCACCATATAAAGTTTTGTGGCATTATTGACTTTAAAGAAAAGATGGAGAGGGTTGGCGGGTTTGAAACGTTTTAGTCATGATGTATCTGCGCATGACTTACTTTTGTGTATTCTTCATGGAGAAGGGTCAGCGCGGCTGCTATGAACACATTCTTTCACTACTTTTAATAGAATGAAAGTGAAGATTCTATTCAGACACAAATATTCACTCACAATTACAGTCCACATCAGAATCCACTACCTTGAACATTTATATATTTGTATCATATTTTCGGTTCATACATCGAGTTCTCTTTTTTCTAAGTTTGGAGACTTTAAAGTTCTAAAAAATTTTGGACTCCATTTTTACAATAAGAACTCGACCAATCAATTAGTTAGTACAAAGGTACTATTAAAACACTACAAATGGACTGCAAGGACACTAAATTAAGGACTTATAAACAGTAGCGGAGCCTGAATTTTCAAATAATAGAGTCATTATTTCAACCAAAAGAACTTCATTGGACCGTTCCTTAAGCACCTGATAGGAGGCATGTCGATCCTTGCAAGATACGTTGAAGGCTTTATGCCAACTACTATATGATATGTAAAGGCTTGTTACATGAAACTGTAAAGTAATGTTGAAGACTGCAAAGGATTGTCAACTGAGGTATTTCATCAAGCATCTAGTGCACACAATAGTCACACACATGAAGAGAAAAAAGGAACATGGATGATAGAAAAAAATATATATATAAGAAGTAGGACTAGGAGGTTGTAATTTAGTTTGTCCTAACTGTTTATAGGATCAAATGCAAGACATACAAATATACATGGGTTGTTTAAGTTGTTGGGGTCATAGACAACCAATGATCCCATGTTGACTTTGCTACGACTCACAAGTGGCACCTTTCAAGGTTTGAAGGTTCCCTCAAGCGTATTGCATCCATTCATTCCTCAGTATATATATTTGTCTAATAATTTGTGAATGATGGAAATTATAAAGCTTATAAATAGTTTTCACAACTGTTTATATTATATGCAATATTCATCTTATCTTAACGAAGAAGTTTTGTTGTGTCACCGAGTACATACATCACATATTTTCGATCCCTATCCTTAGTGTTCAGACCAACTATTAAGTTTGGGGAGGAACCGTTTGTTTGATCGAACAAAAGGCCAAAAGCAAACATTGAGAAAAAGTGTATATATAGCAAAATGTAACTTGTTTTTCATCCATGCCACTTTATCTCATGACCAAGGAATCCAAAACGTGTTACTCTAAATCTTTCAAGATCAAGGAAAGATGTCCAATAAAATTCCCCAAAAAAAAAAGAAGGAAAAAATGCAAGGACCTCATGCAAACCATGACTACTTGTTTGTAATTAGTTACTTGTGGTAATCTATCTTTTGTAGGTACCTTCTGCCCTCTTTGAAATTGCCTCTTCAGTGTGGGCATCTTATCACTGTGGCCATAATTATTTTGCAACTTTTGCTTCCCAAACTTCCCCACTTGATTACTACTACATGCATGGCAAGCAATTGCCAAGGACTTATGATCAAGCAAGCATCCAGTTTACCCAACTTTAAACACAATTAGTACAAGAAGTTGAAGCCAAAAGGGTTGATTAGACCGATATTACTCCGCATAAATTGGCTTTAGTGAAATTTTAACCAATCATTGACCCACCAAATCGAATTGGTGCGTTGTCGGGTATACCTCCTTGTCTACCTATTTGCGATTGACAAATTCTCGTTGTCCTCATGTCATAACCAGAATCGTTCAATAATTACCTTTTAAGATAATCTTTTAAAAAAATCAAATTGACATTTGTATAGCAATCCATATGTATTAAATAAAGGGACAATTCACCATGAGTATCTTAATTGTTATCCAAACCATTGATTTGCTTGATTATATAAGTCACTGAACGATCTCTAATTCAATTGATTTCTTTAAAAAGATGATTGTTAAATGATGATCAAATATATGAACAGTTCTAATTACCCGTATGACTAGAGTTTGTTAGTCATACACAAGAAATTGTACTCAAGGATGAACCAAATTATTGTTCAACCAAATTGAGTTTCACCTGAACCAAATTATTGTTCAACCAAACGTATATTGCGAGGTTGGCAGTGCCTGCCCTTTTGCATTTTAAGTAAATATTCAAAGTCTAATCCCTAGCTATTACCCTATGCTTAACAACTTTTCTGGCCTATTTATGAAAAGAAAAGAAAAGTGAATCGTCCCTTTTGGATTTGGATCCTCGTCAGATTCATTCCCTAGGGATCAACGAACACGGACCGTTGATCAAAAATCGTGCGGTCCCAATTAAATGCTTTTTTTTTATTTTTAAAAGTAAAACAACATCATTTTGTGTGAAAAATATAAAACAGAAAAAAATTGTGGCCACACGATTTTTGATCAACGGTCTATGTTCGTTGATCCCTAGGATCCCCAAGGAGGGGATCCGGCGAGGATCCAAATCCCTTCCTTTTAACCCCTCCCCATAACCTTCCTTTTTTTTTTTTTTTTGGAAACTAGGAGATTCATTACCCAGGCAAAGATGCCAAACATAACACGGAGAGCCTACAACAAGGCACGCATACAACAAAGTGAAAGAAATACATCGAGCATTGGAGGGAGTTACAATGACGACGCATTAGCCAAGCTAACGCGTCGCCCCCTCCATTGCCCTCACAACATTAAGGAGGACAAGGTAAATCATCATTGTGAAGCACATGAACTAACGAAGATGGGGGTCTGTTGATCCAAGTAACATCACACATCTTCGGACTTCTCTACGATGCCAACGAGTCTGCCGCCATGTTGGCTGATCTCTTAGAGTCCAAGACCAGCGACAGTCCTGGAAAGACTCCCTAGCCTTTTAACTTTCACTAAGGTAGGGTAGGCCTCCCATCTGCCATTTTCCAGCGAATCCGAAAGAGATGAAATGGATTCGTAGGAATCAGATTCAACAATAACCATTCGAAGCCCCAAAGCCATACCAAATTCACATCCTTTGAGAAGGGCCAAGGCTTCAGCTGCATCAACGATCAATCATCAAACCCTAATCTCCATTGTAATTTGGCTTTGTCACTCTTTTCACGTGTAGCTTGATGTAGCTTGATGTATATCAGAGCTGGCCCAGGTCCAGTGCAGGCAGGGCAACCGTTTGGGGTCCAAAATAATTGGGGGCACCATTATTAGGGTAGTATATTTATATATGTTTTCATAAGAGTATAAATGTATAAAATTTGGTTCAATGACAAAGAAATTTAACTAGAACTTGTGGTTTTGTTGTTTGAAATTAATGAGGAGGTATTGGGTTCAAAACACCATGTGTGCTTATTTACTTTTCAATTTTTACAAATTTCTTTTCAATTTTTACAATTTTTACGAATTTTTGTTTGGTTGTTAATTTATTTTTAATTAGTACATTTGTTCCAATTCAAGTCTAATATTCAACAAAGAGTAATGCGTAGATCAAATTTTTAGATCAAATTTGCAAATCATATGATGTGTCATCAAAAAGTTTAATTTAGTACCCATTTATTCTTATACATATCATTTAAAGACTCAAAAACATCATTATTTTTTTAGTCCCATATTGACAAGGTTAGTAAATAAGAAAAAACACCTCACAATTCATACAAAAACACTTTAAAAGTTCAGATGGAAAACAAAACTTATATCTATCTACTTGTAAACTCGAAGTTTTTTTGTTTCTTTCTCACGATACAAAATAAATTAGTTTTTCCGTATTTCTAAATTATTAAGTTTGAAGTATTTTTCTAAGTATAATTTTATCGATGTCTTACGTGTGAAAACAAATAATTTTCTTATATATAATAAGGGCACATTTTGTGGCGTCACCTCGGACCTCAAAAATCTCTAGACCGACCCTGATGTATATAATATGTAAACCACTTTGTTAAAGTTATATAATTTTTCGTGTCAGCGTATGATCTTAGCGTCATTCTTTCCGAAATTATATTTATATAGATCATGAAGTAAAAGAGGAGCCTAAACTACAAACTCGAAGAAATTCCCCTATTTGGTGATGACGTAGCAGCATGGAGCATGCATTATTTGTTACGATGGAGTGGGAAAATGGCACGTCATTGTATGAAAGTCGTTTCTTAATTTGGTGCTAAGTCCTTATTCAAGACAAAAGCAAGGGTACAGAATATGTTTCCATTTTGTCACCTTCTTCTCATCTTTTTATATTTGTATTGTTTTGGCTTTTATTTTTGGGGTTGGTTGGTAACCCATCTCTAGCTCCATCTAGAGCATTGCATGGTGCTTGGCTCTTCCCTTTTTTGCCAAGTAGTGTTTATAAACGTTATGTCGTCTCTATCCTACATGACATGACACAGACCTCTCTTTCTCTCTCGTATAATATAAACGTTAGTGGACGAAGAAGATCATATA